>OX439042.1:69867391-72610302 GCA_949317995.1 Acholoe squamosa
AGTACTTTACTGCCGTTTTGATACAAGGTTAGCATTGTGAATATCACAGCACTGATTGTAGCATTTATGTATATGTCTCCAACGGCAGGCTCTAGGCTGATCCAAGATAACTAAATGAACAATAGATACTAAACTAATAAATTAATTAGGCAATTGAAATCTAGACGTTTATTCTATTCCCCAAAAGCTTTATTGCTGTCATCGCTGTGTCAATATTTCAAGATTGACATTTTGATTTGACTTGTAAATAAGCCCTCATTCTTGTGCGTCTTGAACACAGTAAAGTGATTGATGAGCCATACGTAAAGATGCCCTTTTTATCGCTAAGAGTGACCTGCAGTTCTCCTCTCTATTTACCTGCAGTTCTCCTCTCTATTTACCTGCAGTTCTCCTCTCTATTTAAAGGTCACATGATGCAATACACGTTGTATAACTTACCTTATATTAAAGGTAGCTAAGATTATTAAGCCATGTCTGTCCCACCCCAGCTGGAGGGGGTCCCTGGTCCATGGTGTAATCCCCCACACCTAGTGGTACCAACACTATCACTGATAAGGGATAGTTCATTTACTGCCAGGGGAGGGGAGGGGGTTGGTGAAGTTTTGTGAGCCAGGAATCTTTTCTTCAGGCAGACACAAAAAAAAATCTGAGTTCCTTGAAAGACCACCCCCCCCCCCACCTTATAAATGATAAGATGAAATCTCATTTGATCTGGACGAATCACAATATTGACCCAGATAGATCTTCACACAAAAAAAAAACGAGGAGTTTACAGGTATGATGTAGTGTTGAACCAATATATTAAACCGGAGGTTTCTAAAATCTTGACTGCCGAGCCTTTTTTTCAAAATGTTCTCTGAATCCACAAAGCCCCCCCCCCCCCCCCGCCCACTAGCAATAAATGACTGGTCCCTGACAGGACAGTGACAGAGAACTCTGGCCAGACTCTTGACCCCATCCAACAAAATAAGTCCTTATCTCTCCTGTCGACTGGTACAAGTGTTTTACCACACCTTGTGGAAAAGACTCCCCCCCCCCCTCCCTGATTTACAGGAAATACTGCGACGGGCATCAGGGGCCTGACAGATCTAGTACTGTCATATAGTATAAAAACTCCGCTCTAAGACGCACCTGGGTTTAGAAAAACGCTATAAGGGGCATGAGTTCCTCACGTATAAGCCTCACTTGTTATGCAAATATATACAGATCTTTGGTCATATCTAAGATTATATTTAGGAGAGTCTACTACATGAAACACTTACTTCTAGGTGTCATTTTACCCTTTAGTTTAAGGACTGCTCTTATCTGTTCTTCTATGTACGGTTGTTTAATAGGCCATATTTGTCCCATATAAAAAGTAGATTATGTCAGTAATTTTAGATCTAAAAAAATGTTCTCAAAACAGTATGTGCATATTATTATTGGTGAGCAGCCTTCAATGAATGTATTCGTTTCTTCACGTCTGTGCCCACACTATAAATCCTTTTCTATTTCAGAATTTTCTTTTATAGAAATTTACTTCAGGCATAAGAGGATGTAAGTCAGGCATGGGCAAAAATCAGGAAGCCATACATTTACTTGATATAAAAGCCTTCTATTTTCCCGAACAGCCCTTCTTACCACTCGTATAAGGAAAATAAATGTCATTCAAATTTATCAGAAATCCTGAAAAAAACCTGAAGACTTACATCCCTTTATTAGGAGTATTTACATAACTGGAACTATAAATCAAATCATTGTGTTTCAAACATTGTCTCCCTCAGGATACAAGACATTGGGCCATTATTCATATTTAATAGTAATACTTTATTGCAAGACTTGAGATGCAATACAAAACTGTACAAGGTTAATATAGAGAGTTATGTACAACTATGTACATGATTTATAGAATATACATGATTCAAACTGACACTCCACTGGTGGGATATATGACAAGATAGTCATCCTAATCTGACATCTTCTTTAAACCTTTAAGGGCCAAATAATGTTCCAAGATTCATGTTCCTTGGTCATCATGATGCATCAATGCAGTGCTGGCGATTATACTTTTAAGCACTGCATTTGTGCATCATACCAATCCTTGGGGAAAGAACTCGCCGACATGATGCATGAATGCGGAACTGGCGAGTTACCGGCCATGGCAGCATGAATATATTACACTGACTCTACGGAATTGATACAATCCCAAAGGATCGACATAATGCGTATAATGCAGCCTCAGCAAGGAACTGTTGGTGCATTATGGCAACGAAGGCACATGAACTTTAGAGTGTCACATGGTCTGTAAAGGGTTGTAATAGGAAACATGTCATTTCGGACACAATGCAATAAATGGTGCTAAACAATCGACAATAATGAAAATAATAAAAATAAAAAGAGCAATTTTTCTTTTCCTCATCAAGCACACGAAAGTATCACAGTAGAAATTTTAAGACGTCCACTGTGTTTCTACTAACCAACAAACCGCAAATAAATAGAATAATAATGTTCGCATATTGTTCTGTATCAAGACATTTGCGAACCGAAAATAAAAGGATGCATCCTTTTGGACCAACATTGCTATTTTGTTGTGGTATGGATTGTTATTTTTTTAGCACCGAGAATATCAATTAACTAGTCAATATACTATATTCAATAAATCTACAGCCAGACACATGTCTACCACAATTCTCTGCTTATGGATACAGTATATACAAACATTATCTTTTCTAATTGCATAACATTATCAAGATAGGTATTTGAAAAAAGATTTTTTTCCATTTTAAAAATTAATTCATGGCTCACATACGAGCCAGATTCATCATTTGACATAAATACAGAAAAAATTTGATGATTATCGACAGGATATGGTAGTTATGTTGCTAACAAAATCTAGGTAAATGCCACAATACATAAACAACTATGAACAACTCAAATAGGAAACAAATGTAAATAAACATTTTGAAAGAAATTTAATTGTAAATTCAACAAAACAAAGGAAGATGTGTCAGAACATAATGCTGCCATAAAATCATAGAGATGAGATATATGTGTAAGACAAGCTAAAACATCAGTAATAAATAATAAGTCTTTCCTTTTTTTTCTTTTTTTCTACGAGGTACCCTTTATAAAATTTGTAAACGCACCAATAAACTGGTACCGGTCCCCATGCATATTTTATGAGAATATGAATTTGATAATTTTTTTTTTTCATTCAACTGTATAGCATCTTTTCTCAACTAAGAGAAATGAGTTGATTAGCACTGTCAGTGACTATATGACTCTCTATACAAACATTTACACACAGACTTTAAATCTTTGGTTGTTCACTAAGGCATCTTGTTATAAATATATATGTACATTTACATACAAAATTATACATATTTACAAAGCCTGCCTGTATTTGCACTATACCCTGAGTACATTTTTATACTTTGGTACTTTTCTCTGAGACACCATGCTCAAAGCCTGTGATACAGGATTGACACACTCGCTAAGTGCCAGCATGATGCACCAATGCAATACTGGCGAGCAATGCATGGGTGCATCGTGGTGGCAACAAACCAGGAGGCATTATTTGACCATTACAGCGTTTACAACACATCACATGGACTAATATCTACAGCACTTTACATTTTAACATTGCACATACTACAGGTTAAGATTCAATATTATCTGGCATTGAGTCGTGCTACGTTGGCGCCCTGAGCACCTTCTAAGCTGCTCATGACGTGCGGGAGCTGCTCCAGTTTTTCACGAACGTAGACGGGCAGCTGGTCAGATTCCCGGAACATGGATGTGTGACCGTTACTGTCAGTGTACCGAACCACCATGGGGGACGACTGGATTGACAACTCGGAGCTGTCAGTGAACTGAACAAGGACCTCGCCATTGGAGAGCTGCAAGTGAACATGAAGGTGGGCATTAGTCATTACATTGTAGCTTTTTGATTTTTTGTTATCTATAAAACTAATAGAATTATGCCTTATTCTTGTTTGAAATACAAGGTCCTGTAAGTGAACTGAACTTGGATGAAATATATATTCTGATTAATAGTTGGATTTATCCTCAATGAAATTACTGACAACCTCTTGATATCATATTGAAAATGAAAAGAGAAAGTCCTTACCTGCGTGCCCCAGCCAATGCGTGGTACAAATACCCGACACACAATGGTAGGTAATGTAACGGCAGATGTCGCTGACATTGCTCCTGGTGATCGGGCTCGGGACCGATCCGATGTGGCTGCACTGCGGGGTGAGACATTCCCGTTCCCGCTAACATAGCGTTGTCTGTGAGACATCCCTGTGCTACTAGCCTCCGAGGTGCCTCGGGGTGGGCCTCTGTCTACAGATCGGGACCGATGTGCTGCCGCATGGTGAGTGGTTCGGGAATCAGGGATACGCGTGGTAGCCTCACTCATAATGGTTCCTTCAAAGGAGCGCATCTGTCAGGAGATAAATAATGTTGGTATCAAGTAACTGCTAAAATGTTTAAAAGCTACAGCTATGGATTAATGATATAATACGAATATCAAAAAGTCCTGAACTACAAATAATTTGAAAATGATAGAAATGATTCACAACATTCTGTACACCAAGAGTATGTACTACCAATCAATTTCAATCAATATCTTTATTCTTAATTATTCAATTATGAATTTCAATCAATAACTTGATTCTTAATTCTAGAATTCTACTAGAAAAAGATTTTATAGATATGACACTCACAGTTCCGGGGGAGGGGTCTCTGCCGCTGCTGGGAGAGTGTCCCGCAGAGCGTCCCCTGCTGTGTCGATCCCGTCCTGTTGGGGTATTGTCTGCGCCACATATACCCGCAGACACATTTGGGCGACGCCCAACTGTCACCGGGAAATAGGTGACATCGTTTTGGTTCCGGTCTATAGAGGCAAGTAAAGACTCCAACTCCACACAGCGACGATGACACTGAAAAATAAATTGAGGATCTTTTGAGTCTGTGTATGGTAAGACTGAATACAAGCTTCATTTAATTTTTAATCTCACTACTGACAAGGAACTTAAATGCATGTTGTGTTGTTTTTTTTTAAACATACCGATATTGCTTTAAAAATACCCAATTTCTGTTTCATAAAAAAAGCTTAGACAGAAAATAACATGCAAATATTTCAATGTTCTTGACTCTTACCTCTTGAACATAGTGCCACATTTGCCTCGTCTGGGGTGCGAGGTGCTGGATACCATTGTCTGACTCTAGTGTCAATGACGTACCATCGCGCTGAATAATGCGGGTACCCTCCGCAGTCTGACTAAACTTTGCACCTGTAACAGAGAGAATCGGATTGAAATATTTTCACTTGGTGTAGTCCTCAACATGAAAATTTGACTTCCAATTAAATCGTTGATCTCCATGATACAAAGTGTGAAATAACAAAAGATATTCATTTCAGACTTACCATCATAGAACATGACCTCAAAGTCAGCGCTCGGAGAATTTTCCATCAGCATACACTTTGCTTGTTTTGTGTACATAGTGACTTTGGGGGTCTTGGAGCGGACAAGTCGAACAAACCTATAAATTGATAAAGATATAGAAAACTGTATTAGTTATGGGTCCAATAGGTTTGAATATGCTGATGATAGGAAGGATTAAATTCACTGAATCCAATCAAATACAATTTTAGGGTTCCCACTTTTTATGGATCATGGTTTTAACTGACATTTACCGACTTTTAACTGACCAAATAGCGGATAATTAACAGGGCTCATGAAAAAAATTTATCCACTCTCGAGCAAGAGAATTTTAGAAATTTTGTGAATTTGCGTGGAATCTTGACAATTACCCCCCTAAATTAGTCAAAATTTCATTTTTAACTGACTTTTTCAAAAAATATTGTTTTTACTGACCAGTGGGAACCCTGAATTTTCATTCTTACTTTGATACAAGAAATTTGGGCTACTTATAAAAGTACCAATATAGTAAACATATCCGTATCGCTAATAATTGTGCTGGATAGATACCTAGCCGCATACTGGTAGCGTTTCCAGTATTTCTGGGGTAGTTCAGCCAAAAGATACTTCTTGATGTTGTCAGGTGGAGGCGGTGTTGCCGGGCGCTCCTTTGATGGGCATCCCTTCCCTGCGTTAGGCTGGTAGACCTCTATCTGTAAGGCAGAGCACATCATCAGGAAAATGATTACTAGAAAACGTTGGTGATATTAAGAGCGACTTTCAATAGGAAAATTTCCTATTTTTGGTTTAGGAATTAATATCTAGCAGTGAGCTTAACCTTTGCCCTTTTATCCTAATAATGCACAATTGAAGCCCTGGTGAGCGACTCACAAGGGGTGCTCTTGCCTTAATGACATCAAAGGGATGAAAATCCTTCAACTGCACATCCTTCATCATGCTGTGCTTACGATTACTTTGCAAAATGTGACTAATGAGATATTAATAGACAACAAACTTATAAAAGTACTTACTGTTTCACCATTAGGGGAAATCCTGAACACTTCCAGCACCCGGTCCTGACCGTCCTTCTGTTTGATAAACTCTAGGCACACACAGCCATCATCTAGTATGTTCACAACAGCATTCCTTGTACGTTGTCTGATGGACCGTAACCGTGCTGATTGCAGTGGTGAGGAACAATCCCGCAGGGTCTTCCCTTCCTTGTTTCTAACCGGGGTAGGACCAGTGTCTGAGCTGTTATCCCGACTCTTTTGCCTCTGGATGAGAGCCGCTGAGGGCTGGTGAGACCGACTTGGCCTGGGATTATGTGGAGTCTGCTGGGTTCCCTCAGAGAAGTCAATATCTCCGTACACCTTGAGCTGTGGGCGGCTTCCAGTGGCAGCCCCACCTCCGGTGTAGTTCAGTTTCTGTAGGTCTGGGCTACTTTTTGAGAAGTTTGGAGCCAGTGGTGCCGCAGAACGCTGTTTTTGGTAAACCTCTTTGTCGCTGCGGGGGCTTGGGATACTGTCGGTGTCTCCGGTGGCCTGTCTATGAGAACCCTTCTGGTAGCCCTTTGCTTCATGCTCCAACGATAAATCCAGATCGTCATGATGTTGTACACGGTTGACAGCTCGATGCTGGTTTAGGTTATTGTCATTTGAGTAACTGCTGTCTCTACTATCCTTACTTCCCATAGTAAAGTCTAGCTGACCAACTGCAGGTTGTGGTGGGTTACTAGATTGGGAGCTAGCTGGACTGTGTGCCCGCTCTCGTAAGGCTGTACCAAGCTCTGGTCCCAAACGCTTTGACATATAGTCTGTGTTTGTATCCATACCACTGATATCCTCATAGGACCTGGCATCATAATACTTCTGCTGGGTCAGTCTACTGGGGGGATCAGGCTGTGGGGGACTACTGGGGGCACTTTTTGGTTTACTCTCAAAGACTCGCTGGTCCGAGTAATCCTGTGAGGTTTGGCGTGTCGGGAGGGCAGTCACCGACTTAGATAACCCAGATGAGTAGAGGTTACGCCGGAAAGCACTGCTATCGGTATCAGTTCTAGATCTCGCTGGTTCACTGAAATTTAATAGAACCTACATTAAAAAGTGTTAATACTATTATACAAAGACAGAGTGATTAAGTATTGTGTGTTCATACATCAAGATATCGATTTGCAATACCACTGAGGAAAATTAAATATTGTTTTTTTCCCCATGTTTTCTAATAACATGTGAAAATCCCCGTTAATTTTCAAGTAACCGCTCGATAATTTCAACTTACCTGTCCCTTAGTCTTACAGGCGGGGAGGGTGGATGTCTCTGGACAGCTGACTTCTGATAACTGTGGCTGTCTGAGCTCCCAGACCCGGAGTGGTAATGTCCCTTATAGTGTCGCTCATTATGCCGATCATTATGTCGCTGTTTGTATGTCTCTGTCTCTTCTAGTACACCCAACTTGTCAGTTGATTTAGAGTTACTGGATGGGAAGACACGGAGTGGCTTTGTCTTTGAGCTAGCGCTACTCATTGCGCTCTGCATGGTGGTCGTTGACATGGTCATGAGTCCACTGTCTATGGATGGTGCTCGGTCATTCTACAAACGTTTAATGAATAAATGAAATATTTTGATTAAAATCCAAATAGCTATCAAAGTTTTCTACTGCAATGACTATATTTTCAAATTTAAAATTCGTTTAAGGGGAATTGCATAACACCTAGAAATTAGGTATACCAGTACTTCAAAAGTGGATAATACATCTTTACAAAATTTTATATACCTTTGGAGGTTTAAGAAAGTGTCGATCATCAAGCATAGTGTTTGTCATAAATGGATGGTGTAGGATCCGGTCGAGTGGTAATCGGTCCCGCGGGTCCTTCTGTAGTAGGGCTGTGATGAGGTGACAAGCGGCAGGACCGAGATGGTCGGGAAGGTCAAAGTGACCTTTGATGACCTTGGTAAGTGTATTCTTGACACCCTGTGTGTCAAAAGGAGGCCGGCCGACGAGTAATGTGTACAGCATGCAGCCGACTGACCACACATCTGCCTCCAGTCCATGAGGTCCCCGCATAGCAATCTCCCTGCCAAAGGATGAAAGATAATATTATATAGAAATTTTCTGAGTAAGTGGTGTAGCTCATGGATGCCACTCACGGATGATTACTGATAATTTGGAAATTATCCTAATTTTTCTGAACATTGAAATAGATTCCTATAGAAATCACACCCAAAAGTTCAGAAATCTGAAGACGAAAATCACATTATCATAAATTCAAAACGTCTTCTACTTACGGTGAGATGTAGTTTGGAGTGCCGCACATGGTGAAGTGTTTCTCGTCAGGGACCGAGAGTTGTGTTGCAAGACCAAAGTCTGCAATTTTCTGCAACGTGGAAATGACCAAATCAACCTCAATGAAAATCTCAACAGGTTACAACACTTTTCGAGGGCCTAAATATATGCAGCATAGCAATATCTTTATCTTAATTAGAAAATCCAACCCAAAACTTGAGTAAAGCAGTATGTGTGCTTAAACACATGGAAAATGGCTTGCATGCCATTTTTACCCAGGTTACATAATGGAACTCTGAAAAGTGGGAAGTGAGCGGGATGTAATGTCTCTTATATTGTAGTCATATTTTCTTTCTTTTTTTCTTTTTTTTTTTTTGCTGGCTCTATGCCCAGTTTTCCTTAATACGAATTGATGTATTATAGACTGTTATATAGCACCGGGAATGAAGCTCAGTGAAAATGCGTGTACACTTACCACGTCCATGTCGTGTGTGAGGAGTAGGTTGGCGAGGGTGAGGTCTCGATGCAGGATGCCGTGTGAGTGGAGGTATAGAAGTCCTTCTACAGTCTGACGCATGTAGTGGCGAGCTACTCATTGGACAGATATCGGATTAGTGAGCTACTCAAACTACCATAGGATAACCAAGATTAAAGTATCACAGATTCTGTAGAGCCTTCTCCCAATACTCAAAAAGTAATTCTCATTTTGTAGGAAGACTACTGAAAATGTTGCCTTCAGGAGATTGGTGTTATACGTCAAGTCCATTAGGGCCCCATATGGTCAGCAGGATACATAAGTGCAGTCTTGGTGAGCTACTTAACTCTTCCTTTACCGATTACGCATTTATGCGTAGTTTGGGCCGATTTTGGCCGATTTTTGGCCGATTTTGACTAGCCTATATCTTCCTCAAAATCCATTGAATCTCTTCGATTTTTCTCTTGGCCCTAGCTTGAGTTGGGTTCTCCACAGAGTCCAAATGGCTAGTCTCTATCTCTTATACTTTTTGTCTAGCAGTTTTACAAACTTGAGACAAAATCTTAAATTACCATAAAAGTTTTCCATAGATTTAATCAATATCTAGGCTATAAATCATGAAAAATGTTAAATAATATCCTTTTTTTGGTGAAAATTGAATTTGTACATTTTTTCATGCTCAACAAAATGGCATGGAAATTTTTAGTGTAGTTTGATGCATTATTGGCCATTTTGGCTGGTTACCATGGCAACAGATATGAAAGAAATATGGATTTTGCATGGTTTTGGTTGCCATGGTAACCGAAAAAGAATGTTTTCCAAAATTCATTATCCGCCAAAATTCCAAAAAAATTAATATACTTTATATCTACTACAATATGCACTTTATATCATTGTGATTGATACAGGGAGTGCTAAGACATTGCAATTTGAAGTTACCTCATAAGATCAACTTTTCTCATCATAACACCACTTTTATGATTATATATCTCAGAAATTAAACTAGATAGAGAAAACTTGGGTGTTGTTCTATCTGAATGATTAGCCTAGCATAAACGATCAATATTTCCCTTCTAATTTGAATATTCACACAATTCCAACGGTTTTTGAGAGTTTATGTTGTAAACTAAAACCCTAAATTTGCACCGAAATACTCTGGTAAAAGAAGAGTTAATTTGAGTAACTCGCCACTTGGCGAGCTACGCACCAGGACTGAATTTCATGTTATGAGCTTATGGCGATTTAGTTGTGTTAAGTTTAAAAATAAATCAATATCTGGCGCAAGTATTCAAGGATGGCTGTATTTACCTTCGTCCTCATTGAGACCCCGACCCTGGTTCTTTAAGAAGGAGTAGAGTTCGCCGTTGTGACACATCTCTAGAACCAGGTAGACATAACTGTCATCCTCAAAGTAGTTGTACAGCTGAAACATAAATGGCACATACATTAGATACATAGACACGGAACTATTAGCTATTGTGTTTGCGTTGTTTTTGTGGGGGGGGGGGGGGGTCTTGATCTTCTTTTTTTTTTAAAGTCTTTAAGTAGGCTTTTGGTACTTCTTTTTTTTTTTTAAGTCTCTATAACACCAAAAAAAAACATTCCTCTATATTCTACATTGGTATTGGGGGATCCGCTGTGAACTTAGGCAGCAATCATAGGTTTTTTAATCTTGAAGATATATATTGATAAGGAGACGAGTTATGCAGTTCTAAAGTTTTCAATCAACTCTGCAAAGTTTGGTGAGCCTTTGATTAGTAGGATGCGCCTTATATACGGGGTATTACAGTAATTTGCTTGCATAAAGATAAAGGTGTGATTCACACCCTCTCACACACCTCACTAGATGACACATATCACCACCACTAGAAGCATGCCCCGACCTGAGGGGATTATCACCACAGACTTGGTCAAGTATAGAGGTAAAGTACACCAGGCACCCTGCCATGGTGGACCTATGTGGATAATACAGATTAGAACACACCAGATACTAGACAGGCTACATACCGGCTTGGACTGGGTGCCTGGGGGCTGATACTGGCCACAGGGCTGCTACCTGGTCTCAACAAGTTATGGCCCTGCCCTGGTATTAACCCTTTAACCCCTTATATGTTGCATAATGCTTCAAAGCTCATTTCCTTTGGTTATTGTGATACATCAGTGTGCCTAGACTTGCCAGCACTGCATTGGTGCGTCATATCGACCCTTTGGGAGTGTATAGGCCCCAGTTTCGACATAGTGCACCAATGCACTAACAGGCACTTAAAATGGGTTAGAATACACCACTGTAGGTCTTCTCTTGTATGTACAATGTGCATATACACACAGTGTGCCTCACACGGTGCCAGCTCCTATGGACCATGTATATATGCTCTATATATTATAGTATATGAAGCACTTCTGTTGTTGCTGCTGCCAGTTTTCCACTTAACTAGAGACCATAATCCTCAGACATGCAAACTAATCACAGACCCCCCCCCCCACTCCTCCAACTTCCACCCACCCATTCCTACTACAATACATTAAGTGGCACCGGTCAGGGGGTCGATCCCTGAGACATGCGCTGTTGTGGAGTCACATACTCTAGAAGTACTAAGACATATTGACATGTCTACTTTGTATACAATGAAATTATGGTGGAGACTATGGTAGAGACCATGGCCAGGTGGGGTGCTTCAGGGAGTTACACTGGTCTGCATTTTAATGTCTCGGCAGAGGCAAAATAAAGGCTGATGTCCTTTTAGCTAATCATAACATTAATACATATATGATACTGCGAGTTACTCGCCAGACCTGCATTCAAGCAGCGCTATGGAGCTGCTAAAAGATTAGGGAAGCATTTTCAGTTGGCATGAGAATTGATAAAGCCAGGTCCTTACCTCTAATATGGAGGGGTGTTTGAGTTGTGAGTGTATTTCCACTTCTTTCCTCACACGGGCACACATCCCGCCGGTCTGCATCAGCTTCTTCTCAATCTGTAAAAGTATAAAAACATAAAGTGAATTAAAGTGTTATAAAAAATTAAATTGATGAACCCTATTCTTCATATTAAACACTTCATATCATGTACGTTGTGTTTATTTTACCATACTTGATACATACAAAATATACAAGCACAATCCGCACTTTTAGGTCTTTTCTGAGACTGAATTTAATTTTTTTTTTTTTTTTCGCGATTTTAGAGTAACACTAAGTGTCAAACACAACTTTTTAGCATCTTGCATGTTCTTACATAGTGTCAAATACGGTATAAATATGCTGGGGAGAGATTTTGTGCACTGTCACGATTACATGTGGTTTTGTTGTTGTTGTTGTTTTTTGTTGTTTACTTTTATATGCAACACTGTAACACATCTAAAACCTGTAGCAGAAGGACCAGCGATGCCTGTTCCTTCATATCAAAATGTATTATCATCTAGACTACTCACCATCTTGATTGCCACCTCCTGACCTGTGACATTAGACCTAGCTCGGTAGACGCAGGCGAAGCCACCACGACCAACCATATTGGTCACCTGATAGTCCTGAAATAGAAATGTTACCACTTGAGTACAACATATCATAGATGAAAAAAAAATAATAACAATTTGAGACGGACTTTGTGTAGGCTTGAATATCAAACTGTGGGAAACAATTTTATCAAATAGACCTAACATCATTAAATTTCGTATTTATAAGAGTGTCAAATAGTGATGGGGGGTGTTATGGTTTGGAGATCTACGGTACTGACCACTAGATCTAGAGTCTAGACTAGACTATAGTCTAGAGCCATCATCTACTAGTACCAGTTGGAAAAAAAAACAACATGTCGCCTTAACACTTAAGTAGTGTTACACTTTAGGCCACACCAAAAAAATAAGTTGGTCTACGGATTTTGGTTTTGAAAAAATGGTGCGAGCGAAATTTTAATTTTTGTTTTTTAAGAATGTTTTGGCATCCAATGGATTCCTTGCTAAAAAAGTGAGGCGAGCAAAAAATTTTTATTTTTAAACAAAAATTTGCCAAACATCGCAAAGAGAAAACTTGTAGAAAGTGAAGCGAGCGAAATCCGTAGACGAGATTTTTTTCAAAGAAAAAAAAATTTGTAGATCTATTTCCGAAAATGTGGAGAGGGAAATCCGTAGACCAACTTATTTTTTTTGGTGTGGCCTTATTATATATAGTCTCTTGTACATTTCCACCTCGAAGGAAATCTCTTGCAAAGAAAAAGTAAATAAAAAACGAGAGATCACTGCCACTAGAGCGGTCCAAGCCCAAGCCAAGGTTTGCTGGCTGAGCTTGTGTGTATTAGTCTATAATAAGTCTATGCTAAATGTAGACCTAAACTTAATAAAACTGTAGTAAAATGTCAATGACAGAACTCAATTATCAATACACACTTGTCAGTCACCACGCCCACCCACACACTCCCCGTCCCACAGGGCCACACTCAACCACCCTCGGTCAGTCGGTGGTCACTGCACGGCTATTTGACCAGTGCCAGTGGCAGTGACAGGTCCGATTGTAAACAAATTGTTCTCACTATTCCCAGAGGATATTCCTCGAATGTTATTCTCCCACAACAGCCTATCAATTGCTTATTAATAATGCAATACAGTAGCGAACGTTACCTCTATGTCTGCCATGACTTCAGTCGACCATCTGACACGGAATCACTGCCGAGCTCTGCCCGTACACGTTCAGAGCCATTCCGGGCCTGTTGTGTTTCGAAGGTCGCGGCAGGCAAAAACCCAAACGTCAGAAATATTTTCTTCAAAACAAAGCAAACCGCAACCGATAACTTACCTTTATGGACTCCTCTGATCCTGGGTTCTGCATGTTGCTTGTGTTATATCCACGGAAGAGGTATTCAACTGGGTGATATGTAAACAGTCCAAAACATTGTTTTCATTTACCAACACTGGGACACGTTGGCCGCCATTTTGTTTGAATTGAGCGCCGCTGGTTTGAAAGTGAGGCTGAGACGGTAAAACACGGATTATATAGGTCGCGTCCCGATCGGAGCGGAACGCTGCGTTCTGTTCGCGCCTTGCGCAGGGAAGGTGTTGAAGCGCCGAGCTATGCACCTTCAAAGGCTAGGAGAATGTGTTAGATATCAGACCAGCTTTGAAGTTGATGGAGTAACAGTACTAACACATTTTGGAAGTGTTTCGCAGGTATTTAATGTCTGTTTTCGCACATGATTTAGCTAAAAGCACCCAAGAATCACCCAAAGGTGTCATATTCATATAATATCATATATAGTTCTATACGGCCTTAGCTGGTTTGATTATCAGCCAATGAAATGGCACCAACTATTCACTGTGGTCCTCTCGGGGGCCAACTGGTACCCATCTGATAGGTGTTATCAGTAGAACTCGCTGATAACAAGCTTCAGTAATGGCGGCGCCCATGGGACAACCTGCTAACTCGGAATAGTCTGGTTCAACCTGGATTTAATATAGACCTACTTTTTGGTGTGCTTTAAGTTTTAGAGCTCGTAATTAGTGAGAGAATCAATATCTGGGTTTTTTTTGTGGGGGGTTTTCGAATAGGGGTCTAGACCCCTAAAAATTAAAATCGACAGTGTGACATGGCCTTTTCTTAAAATCGACAAAGGACATGGGGCTTCTAGGGACAAGGACATGGGACAAAAAAGATAGTGACAGGGGACATGGACTTTTTCTTAAAATCGACATGTGACATGGAGCTTAGTGACAAGGACAGAGGAAAATACAAATTTAATGACATTTGACATGGGCTTTTCTTAAAATCGACATGTGACATGGGGACCCCCCATCTAGACCCCCTCTAATGGCTAAGGGAGTGATCATTTTTTAACAACGGGGGGGGGGGGGGGGGGCTCTGGTGGGTTTGCGCACGGACACATGAAAAAAATTCCAGCCCCCCCCCCTTTTGAAGGGGCAAAAAATTTTTGACACCCCCATAAGGGCCGAAAATCGCGCGCAAACGTCCCCTTTTACCCTATAGTAACGTGCTGGGTTTTCCACTAAAAACAGGTGAAATTATTTTGACCCCCCCATCAGAGGGATTGAAAAATTCTGACCCCCCCCCCTCAAACCCACCAGCCCCCCCCCCCCCCCGTTGTAACAATCCCTAAGGGAGTGATCATTTTTTAACAACATGGGCCAGATTTTCGTCCCTTCTGTGGGGAGGGGGTCAAAATAATTTCATCCGTTTTCAGTGAAAAAGCCTGTGCATTACTATAGGTTAAAAGGGCGGATTTGAGCGCAATTTTCGTCCATCGTTATTGCACAAAACCTCAGAGCACAGGGAGTCGACCTCAACCACATTGAATTATCGACTGGAGAATGTTCGTACCTATAATATCTGCATCAGGATGTTTGTAAAATGTGATCTTGCCCATTTTCGCATATGCCACCATCAAATTGACCTTTTATCAAAGGTGTGGTTACAATTTTTTTATATTTCATTACGAGGCCTTTATTATGATATATACATATCTTTCTTTCGATTTCTTTTTACTTTATTTATTTTTTATGTGTGTATGGGGGGGGGGTATCTAGAGTTATTTGAATAACTGTAGCGGGATTATGGATTTTAACATTGCCATATAAACTGGATGTATTTGGGGCCTAGCCCTCTGTGGGGCAGCTCATTCTGAAGTGCATCCATCATGCCCATTATTGTTTTGTGATGCACTAATGAAGTGGTGGCGAATCTGCATACCAGCATGATTAGAGCATGCTAGTCCTCCAGTCCTCCAGTCCAGCAATGTATCAAGTTTGCACTGTTGCCATGATGCATAAAAACAGCATTGATGCTTCGACCAAATCACACTCGCATGACATGCTGACCAATGGATGCGTTGCAGTAATATAATCGGCCGTTAAAGGGTTAACATCACCACGCGTATAAGGCACACCCATGGAGAAGAAGGGTGCCAATGTCCCCTTCTCATGCTTTTCACAGCATCTTTGCCTGTCCAATTATTTAGGTGTGCACTGGTAGTCTCTGAGGGTATAGTTCATTCCTCCCAGACTTTCTAGCACTTCATTAGAGCATCATGCTGACCGAATAGTCATGATGCACTTCTGCATCAGTAGCCATTGAAGGGTTAATTACGTTACGCACAACCCTCTACCAACGGTAAACGTTCAATTCAGTTCAATATGATATTATCGATTTTGTTAATGAGATTAAGCGCGTGTATAGGCCTATTCTTGTTTCATGTATCATAGATAGTTGAATTGATCAGCACATGTACATGTTTGTCATGTATGACTCATCCAGTACTATTTGATTGTATATCGAGGCGGGATTTGTATGATTTTTAGGTGTGTGTGTTTTTTCCTTCTTTCTTTCTTTCTTAGTGCGCCCATTGGCCGGGGGCTCAGGCTTTGTCTACGTTAATTTGCAGAACTCATTGGCTGTCTTTTTTTTGCCCCTATATATCGATAGCTCTATTGGAAACATCTATAGCTCGTAGCATCCAGATCCATAGCCTATATGTTATCTATTGTTGTACCTCTTTTGTATATTGATTACTAGTCAACCTTGGTAAGAGCTTCAACCTGACTTCGGGTTCACATTTGTGTACATATTAATGCAAATACAGTATGTTGCTCTTATAAAGACCGGTATAATACTTTATTAAGGGAATAATGTACGGGGCATGCCTGTGGGAGTGTTCTACACTGTATTGAGACATTGAAGGGCCTTGTAGGCCCTGAGATGTCTCAATACAGTCTAGAGCACTCCCACAGGCATGACCATGTGCATTATTCCTGTTATAACACAGAAAAAAAAATCACCCATCAGCCACCTGACAATACATGAATGTCAATTGTGAAGTCTAAAGGTGAGATAAAATTAGTCTCCTTTCCTGGGAGTGCGTTATCCATCTAGATAATGCATGGTCAATCAGCCAATCAGAATGCAGCATTTTGGATAATGCACTATGACTTTGCCCAGCCGTGTTATAACACGTCTCATCAACCTAACTACCGCAAAACCTCGCGTATAAGACGCCCAATGAGTTAGGCCTAATCCTATAGAATGCACCAGGGGTCGAATTTTGGTCTTTCTAATGCTGTTTTCTATAGTGTACATAATCCTTGTATACATGGAAGACACCCTGAGTTGGGCTATAGATCCTATTGGGCGCAGGTGATGTTATTCGCTTCAATAAGACATGTTTTATACCGGAGGATTTGAGGTGATCAATGCCCATTTAGACCGGTAGCGAATCCATGTGGTGGCCTGGGAAGGGGGGGGGGGCTCTCCCCCAAGCTAGACCCCCTGAAAATTCGAATCCGAATAACTCTTGGGAAAAAAATGTGACCCGGAACCCTCCTAGACCAATTTTTCCAGATGTGTCCCCACTAGACCACCCTCTGTGGGTCCACCCTTGTGGACCCTAATTATGTTTGGAAACGTATCCAAGAAATATTAAACAGATTCTCAAAATTCTGTTAAAAGAATTTTTTAATCTGTCTATGCCATTATAATGCCACCCCAAAGATTAACTGAATATGGGAAAGGGGGGGGGGGTAGTGGTCCATTATCCTGGGTCTATTAGTTGGTCGTCCTAGCGCAAATTCCTATTCAATTCCTCATGACATGGGAGTCAGTAGATATGTGTTTAATGAACAAATCAAAAATCATTCCATCAGACAGACAGAGACACACAGACAGACAGACAGACAGACAGACAGACAGACAGACAGACAGGGAGAAACAGACAGACACACAGAGACACAGAGACACTAGAGACAGAGACAGAGGCAGACAGAGGGACAGACAGAGAGACGGAGAGAGACGGAGAGAGAGACAAAGAGACACAGACAGACAGACAGACAGACAGACAGACAGACAGACAGACAGAGACAGAGACTGAAAGAGAGGGCATTACATATAAGGTTTCTGCGCTTCCCTTACAGATATACCGTTTGCAACTAGAGAATGAGAAGGATAACTAAGGTATACTATACATAGCATAATTATATGGCGTACTTGTCAATGAGACAGTAGATAAACCAATGAGATATGGTTAGTTTAATACAATTATGGTACAATATGTATCTTACATAAAATAACTGCTGGGTATCACTGTTCACACCATAAGATACTCAACCGATTTACCCACACCTGAGATAACATCAGAACAGCAAATAAAAACACGAATAGATATCTTATACCAAGCCCGTGGGAATAACACAAACTGCATGGGACATTAGACCTGTAAATCTATCCCATATGTTGCATTCCAATGGATATTTGTTAATGATAGATATAAAGTCATGTGGTGTGATATCCCCAAAGTGGCAAGCACAGCTCTAAAATGGAAAATAGCAAACTTGTCAGGGGTGTTTGTTCCAGCTAACCCAGGGTTACATTACCCTAAAGATTTGGTAAGGTGAGTTGGCTTTTGTCATTCAGCGCTGTACAAAAAAAAATGCCATTGAGATGGTGGCGGAATCCTTGTCCCAAAGTTTCCAGAGATCCGTTGTTATTTTCACAGAGATTCCTTGCACTACACTTCTGTTAGGGGGGAAGCCATCCTTGATGGAGGATTACTTTGGGGATTACTTTGAAAAGGGAAAATCAACAACTCATCCTTTTCTGCTTGCTTCTTGCGACTTCGGAAGTTACAGTTTAGTTTATTTAGTTTCATTCTCTCACCCTAGAGGGAGGCACCAGTAGTGCACTTTTCCCGCGCGCACATCATGAATTGACGATCGTAAGGTTATAATCTAACACCCCCACTTAAACTTATGATGTACACACCTTTGAATAAAATATTTATGATATAATCAATACACACTTATGGCCAATACAACTTGTTGATAACACTTGGTTAAAGAACATACTTATGATCAATACATGATAGTTTACATTTCTCACAAAACAATATCTGATTTCAATATGTTTAGATCTTTGGTAGTGTACTGGATTTTTCGCTATTGCCAGTGCACCCTGGTTGTCTCTATACAAAACAACACTCTTTATTTGTTTAATACCAGTCATGTCAGTAAAAAGTTTATTTAGAAACTTTACCTCTTGGATAGCAGCTGACAGAGCCATATATTCAGCTTCACAAGTGGATAATGCAACCATCTGTTGCTTTATAGTTTTGTATGAAATGAGTGGACTATTATTAGTCAACCTGAATGCATAACCAGTTCTGCTCTTTCTGTCATCAGATGCTCCCCAATGGGCATCACAAAAGCCACTGAGTTCTAACTCAGTATTAGATTTTTGGAATTTTAAACCATAATCAAGTGTACCCTTGATGTACCTCAGTACCTGCTTGGCTCTACCAAGATCAGCTTTGGTGGGATTCACCATATGTTGAGATAGCTTTGTTACAACATAAAACAGATCAGCTCTTGTGATTGACATACAATAGATGAGGCTTCCCACAATTTCTCAGTACAATTAAGCATCAGTTAGCTCTTCAGAATCCTCATCCCTAGTAGTATTGGACCCTATATCACAAGGAGTTGATCTGGGTTTACAATCTTCCATTTTGAACCTTTTCAACAACTTTTCTACATATTTGGTTTGGTTCATTTCAATAGATCTATTTTCACACTTGAACTCAATACCTAGGAACCAAGATAACTTACCAAGATCCTTCATTTTGAATCTGCTGGACAGAGACTGTTTCACTGTGTTGAGTGTCTTCTCATCGCTTGCTGCAATAATAATAATAATATCCAAACTACTACAATAGTTTTGGAATTTTGTTCAAACTTGGTGTACACACAAGTATCAGTCTCAGACTGTTGGAAACCCTCCTGCTTCAGGTAGGTGTCCAACATGCTTTTCCAGTTCCTACCACTTTGTTTTAAACCATACAGCGATTTCTTAAGCTTAAAATACAATTTCTCACCATTTTTACCTTTAACCTCTTAGTCTTCTGGTTGTTCGATATAAAGTTCACAGTCTATAGGTGCATTCAGATAGGCTGTCTTAACATCCATCTGATGAACAACCATGTCCTCTTGGATGGCTAATTGCATGAGCATGCGAATTGATGTAATACGGGCAGTGGGTGAAAAAGTCTCATGATAGTGAATATTTGGGACCTGAGAATAACCTTTGGCCACAAACCAGGTCTTGTACTGTTTGTTGGCGTTTTGTCTCATTTTCATTGCATACACCCATCTACCCCCCACTGCAGATCTACCCTCAGGTAGTGTGGTGAGTTCAAAAGTGTCATTGTCTTTCAATGCATCCATCTCAATATCCATTGCGTTCTGCCATTTTTGCGCATCGTCAGAGTTCATAGCATCGGTATATGTATTTGGGATGTTTGACATGTGGTAGCAATAGTCAACAGTAGTGGTGACATAATCCTGCAAATAGCCAGGTGGGTTACGCCCTCTGCGGGGATACCTGGCATTGTCCCTATCGTCCTGCAGGTTTTGAACAAGGTATGCTGGGCTACATTTATCATAACCAACAAAAATACCTTTCTCACCGCCGTCATCCAGCTTCTTCTTCTCCTGTACATAAGCATAACATACAGTACCAAACACATGCATACCGCTCAGGTCTGGTTTTCTTACCTGTGAATGCTTCGAATGGAGTCACCTTGACCCTTTCATTGTAGCATCTATTTCCAATATACACACTACACATAACAGCATAAGCCCACATTTCTTTAGGTAATTTGGCTTCTAACAACAAACATCTTGCCATTTCAAATATTGTGTGCCATGATCTTTCTACTGTACCATTTTGGTGAGGCGAATAGGGGGCTGTTTTCTCGTATTTGATCTGATTTTTTACCAATAGATTTTCGAAATTTTCACTAGAAAATTCTGCCCCATTGTCGGAACGAATACATTTCACCTTACCATATGGAGCACAGTCAGCAAGGAACTTCTCTGTCGCTGTTACGGTGTCGCTCTTCTGCTTCTGAAAATAAACCATGTTTACCCCTGAAAAGTCATCTACAAAAGATAAGGCATACTTGAAACCATCTCTTGTTGTAGGGTCAATTGGGCCTGCAAGATCACAATATACAACATCAAGCAGGGCTTCTACTCGTTTATTGGGGATCATGATTTCTGAATTGAGACATGTTACCTTTAACACAGGTATCACAATCAAACTTTTTTTATCATTGATTTTCATACCATCGACAACTGATTAAAGATTAATGCAATCTTTTGCATTACAGTGACCAAGAGTTTTATGCCACTCTTCCTCTGTGTGGGATCGAACACTAGATTTACCAGTTTTGTTGAGAAAATACCATCTACAGTGTTTCTCCATTCAAACCGAGTGCATGTGTTTTTAACTAATGGTGAAAAACACATGCTGTATGATCATTGCTATCGTGATGCACAATTATTTGGGTACAATTTAGACAATATTCTCACATAATTCAAATGACATATCCATTGTTTTCTAAAAAAGGAAAAAGGCCAAAAGAATATCGAGGCTATGTGTTTATCTTGCAGTGCGTCATAGTAGACATGACCCACTCTACCCCGGTAACTATAGCTTGTCTGGCTGTCAAGTATATAAAGAACATCTATCCATTTTTTTTATGAGTGAAGGTTTTATATTTTGGAGGGCCTTAAATTTCTTTTGAGCATTATGCTCCCTTATCATAATCATCTACCTCAATACTCTGGACTAGAACCAGTATAGAATTAGAGTCTGTTAACTCTGACATGGGCCCCTGGTGGGAGAAATGGGAACTACCAATGGTTGACCTTTATATACAAACAGAAGATTTTTGTCCTACTTAGTCTAGAATTGGCTCAGGTCTGTGATTCAAGAAGTGTGAGAAAGCCCCTTGATTTGTAGTTCCTGACTGATCCTATTTTATCATGATGTATCAAAGCATGAAGTTTTTGAAAAGAGAGATGTTGAACATCTTCCCAAAAGATTTACCAGAAAATGCACCCTCCTAGAAAATGTTCTCCTTGTTATATTCATAAGAAATCGGTTGGGTGACTAAAAGGTAGGGCAGTGCTTCCTTAATCATTTTGAATTACAACTGTACTTGTCATGACAATTCCAAGTGACAGATGAAAATTATCTCTCAATGGTCTCATTGTAAGATGGGAGCTAAATTAGCTGTTTATTTTACTCAGAATGACTGGCCAAAGAGAGTAGTTCCACTACTAAAGGTGACACAGGTTGATTCAAAAAGTATCTATGTAGTTGCTGTACCTGGAAACAATATTCATGTATGTTTATATATTATGTTGTCGCCGTAGTGCAAGAAGGTTGTAACTGCATTTTTTTAAAGTTTTGCAGGAGAGGCAAAAGAAGTGTGCAAAGTGGATACAGCAATATTTTATTGGGATCTATAGGCATAAATAAGCAAATGTCAATGCCCAGGTAAAAATATACTATGGTAGATATCATGATCTACTCTAGTGAACCAGTATAAATCATGGTTTACTATGATACACTACAGTATACTCTCTTATTTTGTAGTACATATAACCATGATGTACCATGATATACTAGGACACAGTCAACCCATATGTTAACCAGGAAAGCCAATGATTTACTACGATTCTGGGATCATAATTTACTAGGATATATCACAGTATTCCCTATATCCTATGGTACACCGGTATATGTAACTCTAATATAACACAGTATGTTAGAATAATGATAAATCATAGTTTGAGAACCATAGTTTACTATCATATGGTAAGGTAATTTGCAATATCTACATCAAATATGTAACTGTATTATTAACCATAGTTTGAGAGGAATATGGTATACTATGCTTCCACAGTATTGTTATATCATGATTCTTTATAAACATTGAGGTCCTGGAACTAGGATTTTAATATGCTATACACTGGTATGCAATGGTGTAGCAAAGTGTGTACCAACTTCAGGGAAGAAATGTAATTTAAACATAATTGAATAAGTAAATAAAATACCATGGTATAATGATAAACCATGGTGTCATAGCCACCATGTGCTTTCTTTACTCCCTATTATCACCCAGTGGTCATCTATTTCTCCCATGTGTTAGCAATCTACAACATTTCTTCACATTTCCATATGTCCCAACTGTGCTCTACCCCTTGTGATATCTATATTCTGTATCAGCAAGACATACTTCTTTTGTCAATGCATAGTGTGAATTTTGACTTCTCTTTATTGTTATCCTAGAAAACCATGGTATATCATGGTTTACCATAGTATATCATGGTTTATCCTCACCATGTGCTTTCTATGTGCCCTATTATCACCCAGTGTTCACTCTTATCTCTATTCTTTGCTAATGACCTACACTATTCTATCACATGACGTTTTGCCATATTGTTCTCTACCCCTTGTTTTATGTATATTTACACTTTCAATGCATATATTCCTCTAAACATTACATAAGATACACATTTTCTCAATTCAATGCTTAGCTCCATAAGCAATGGAAAATGAGGATTATTACTTAAATAGCTTTATGCCTGAACCCTCTTAGTAAATATCTGATGCCTATATACATATGTTTTGAACTGTGACCAGAAAATGTGTTGATCTATTGGGTTTCTTTGTTATTTTCAATAATTTCCTCTTTGGGACTGTAAATACTGTGGCAGACATAAGACTTGCTGAGGCCAGATCAGTCCAATATTAGACCTACTATTGTCTTTCTCAAATTCATGTCTATAAATTATGTGTCATAGTCCTTGTTCAGAATGGGTATTATCTTTTTACTTCCAGTAGGTACATTTCTCATAGGAGACATTAAAGACTATCATGCAATTTGCAAGATTACACACATAACAACAAACATACTATGGTTTACCATGGTAAAATACTACTATGATTAGTTCATTACTTTGCACCAGGTGGCAGCACAATTCACGAGCAGACTCTTCTTGGGGTGTTCTGTTCATTTATGGAATCTATAAGCATAGCAATTATTCTGATTTTCAATTAAATTCAACCTTCCAACATTAGGAATGTAAGCTAAAATGCAGTTTGAAAAAAAATGTGGCCAATGGAACAACTACATATGTAGTAATTAGGTTTGTGAAGAATACACACACCCATTTTGTGGTAAGTCGAGAAGATATAGATACCTTTAGAACAACCCTACATATACATTACACTATGGTTTGTGATCATGAAGGGTTTGTAAAAGTTCAATGTCCCGAGTATGGAGATGAGTTCCACAATCTGAACAATCTCCAAGTGGGGCATCAGGAAAAAATAGATGTGGAATCAATGTAGACTTCGATTTGATTCAACGGTATGCTGTGTTCATGATTAACCACAATGGAGACCATAATATACCATAGTAAAATAATCATGATTGGTTCCAAAGTACCCCAGTAAATTTACTCTGGTTTATCATGTGCCCTGGTATATTACAGTAAACCATGATGAATATCACAGTACAATATACAAGATATCATGATATTGCATCTATCATAACTGTGGTAAATCGTATTAGCAGCAATGTATATCATTGTATATAATATAATAATCCTATAGGATAATCATGATTTACCCTAGTTCAAAAACTATGGTTCGTTCCAAAACACTCTAGTAAATTAACCATGATATATATCACAATAAACCATTGTATATTTTTACCTGGGTGACCATGGAATATTTTGGCATCATATTCCCTGAAGTAGGTCTGCCCGTATTCAACAAGGCCTTATAGGCCGACTTGAATGCAGGCAGACCCACTTTGGGGAGTTGACATTTGCATTTATGTCATGGCCCACAGGGTTCATAGAGTATAATGTTCTGTTCCACTCCACCTGTGAGGTAATAATAATAATACAATGTCCAGCATAGTTCTAGGTGGGTTCCCACACCTAGCTCCTGGCCTGCTGCTTAGAGGAATAATGTAATAATGTATAACTTTACCCTCTGGTGGATGTCTTGTAGGAGATAGCCTCTTGCCACTAATGGTTGAACCCTATGCCTGTCTAGCATAGTTTAACCATAGTGTAGAGCTATAGCAGGTAGCAGGAGTGATGGCTGGAGATGTTACCTCTGGAGTGGTTCTTGTGATTCTGATTTCTAGGAGGAGCAGCCAGGCTATTTGTACCATTTCTTGGCTTTGCACCTCAGACTGACTGGAGCCAGTGGCATCTGCCTAACTCTGCAATTGTTTGAGGGGAGTCTTTCATGTGTCACTGGGTGCACAAAGGACCCCCATGGACGCCGCCATGCCCCCCATTGTCTTGGTCGGTTCTGTAACTTCAAACCCTCATATCTCAGAAGTTTACGCCGTTACAACCGCCATTTTGGGCATGCCCAGAGTTGAATATGCCAAGTTACCACTGCCCACTTGCCGGGCGCGTAACTTGCGCTGGTTCGTCTATAGCGCATTCTGAGGTCGAATCAGTCCCCATGGCGTAACTTCCTTAATAATAGGAGTTCCGCCTTGCTATTGGGCTCATCTTGACCGTCTAATTATGGGCTTTCCATAAATGCTTTGACGCTAGAGCGACCGGAAGGTTATAGCGTTGTGACTTATGTAACCTATTGTTCAGTGTTTGGGTGCTGAGACACTCATGACAGCATCGGTGGTGCCCAGGCACCCGTGACGGCCATTTGCATTCACTTACAAGTTATTAGTTTGTGCACTGGACCATGAGGTTGCTGATTTAGACCCTTAGAATCATTATATTGTGCAGTGGACCATGAGGTCGCTCTCTTTGGTGATGTAACTTATGTATATTTGATATAGCTGGTGTGCAGTGGAGCATGAACGCTCTTATATAAAGTTTGAGCGCTCTTATGGCTCTTATAACCAACCTATGTATTAATTTCTTATACATTCTTTGACTAATACAATAATATGTTACAATTTATGGAATAATAAAATGGTATATGATAGTACCTTATGGGTAATACAGATCAAGTTTGAGATGGCAAAGGTTTCCTCTCCTATCTGAACAATTTGTCATGACTTGACACGAGGAGCCTCTCAAATGTACCTACCATGGAATTCTTCCACAATAATTAAGACCATCAGTCCAAGACTCCTGCTTTCTGAGGTAGACAAAAAGTTAAAAGGCATCAGTCATTGGTGACACAATGACATTGTATTGTTTTGGACAATTTCAATTTTAACTCGCTTTGGTAAAAAGAGTGTTTCAAATGATTACTCATCCAGTACATTTCCTATTCAATTAGTAGTAACACAATAGATTATTTCGAACACTTTTAACTTTAATTTCAAGAACACATTACAAGTTGTAATAACAAGTGACAGTTTATCTGTACATAACAACATGTTTCTTCTCCCCTTCCACACAAAACTAATATTTCGATCTGATGAATTGTCTTTTCGTAACTGCATAGATTCAACCATATCATTCAGACTGACTTTTTAAAATATTAATTATAATGAAACTATTGAAAACAACACTACATACCCCACCCCATCCCCTACCCAGGTTCAACTGATTATGCCCTGTCAACATAAGTACAGTTTGAACAACAAAGAGACAGGTAGAAATGTGCATTAACACAACTTCTAAAATTCCTGTACTTTCATTCACCGGGATAAACAGATGATTATTATAGATGCCAACAATAGAATCATACATTACATCCAGTGTTTTTAGCCATACAGTTTACTGAGAATCCTGGCTCAATACCTTACATAACAGTTTACAGTATATTATAGACATTGAGAAGTATAGTGCTGCCTTTTACTTCTGGCAATATTGAGCCTGTCACAACAGAGCTTACAAATCGTAGTCTCGATTCCAGCTGCTTTCATTAACCTTGTAGGCACTGCATGATCAGTACATTATGTAGTAGTTGGGAATGTTCTATGAACAAATGATTAAATCACACACAAAATGATTTATGAATGAAAAACACGAAAATTAACAATTGTGTGGTAATGCAGACCATCTCTACATTCCATGAGGCTAGATATTTTCTCTTAAGGTGATATCTTAAATTTGATCGACAAGAACTTGAGTAAGCCATATTTGGCTGTATGTATGAATGCAGCTTGGCCAATGAAAATACAAGTACACACACCTGGCAAATCACACTTTTATATTTGGGAACGTTTGTACAGGGTTGGGGTGAAAAATGTGTGTAAAAAGCATTTTTATTATGGTCAAAAAACCTTTTTAACATTATGTTAAATGTTTTTCAATGTTCATTTACAACATGTTTTCAATTTTTGTTCTAATACAAATTTCTCCAATTGATCAGTGCCATATATACAACATACATCACCATAAAACAGAAATTGACCTTTTGAAGGTCATTAGGGATTGGTCATTTTTTAACAACAGGAGGGTCCTTGGATTTTCATGTGAGTCTACTCATTAGGGAGTGACAACAAGGGGTGCTTGGTTTGAGGGTGGGGGGTAAATCTTTTCAACCTCAGAAAGGGTGGAGGGGGGTAAAAAAATATATATCTGTTTTCAGTGAAAAAGCATGTGTGTTAGTCTTGGTTTGAAAGGGCACACACAATTTTCAGCTGCACAGGGGAAGGAGAAATCTGACTCTCAAGAAGGGAGCATTTTTTTTCACACATCCATAGGAAAAGGTCCACCACCCCTTATCTACTCCCTTAAATTTTAAAGGAATGGTTAAGACAATTCTATACTTAAAACAACTCAGTTTCATTACATGCATTCACGAATAACGACATTTAACACCAGAGTGTGTCCACATTATACATATTTACAGCCCAAAATATTTTCATCATTTCAAGACTATAAGATAACTTATCATTTGCAATGGACAAAACAAGTAGTTTTGAGAAAATCTATAAGTGTAAACTATCTATGATTGATTTCTCTATCAAGTGAGAGTATCCACGACTGTTAGAAAATTCTTTTTGGCTGTGTTAAATTGACATGCCTTGGGGATCACAAGAAAATGTGGACATGCACCTTATGCCATCTTATGCCAAGCTCCACTACACAACACCGGCAGCAGCGAAACGCTGTGTTCTTTTAATTCCTTTGTTCTACTTTTGTTTATTTACATTAAGCAAGCAGAAAGGATACTCCAGTGCACTATATGATATATAAATAATAAAAAACAGGACAAAGGAAATCCTGTGCCACAGGAAACACTGCCGCGGCTGTTCCACTAGTGGAGCTTTGGCCATTTGATAAGAGTGTACAAGTTTATTTTCATACCATAAGGCAGACAGATCTGCTCTTTTGAGATAAAACTAAACTTTTCATATTTTTTTTACATCTAATTCAAAAAAGAATATGGGGGCCTGTTTTACAAGCGATATATTATAAGCTGTACAGATGAATAAAATGATCCCAAAAGGCAATGGCAATTTCACCACTTTATGATGATATTTTGGAAACGCCATTAATGCTACTCAGACCACTACAAATTTGCTGCAGGCAGAAAAAAAATCCCTTAATATGTGGCCAAGGACTTTAATGCCCCAAAAGTGATTTCAACTAGCAGTAAAAATTATAACTTTGGGAGTCAAAATAGCGTTAATGGGTACCAGATCTTATTTTGGATTGTGGTAAAATGGCCCTAGTTAGTTTCAATCCAGCAGAAGAGTCTATGTTCTGAATTAATGCACAAATAAAGGTTATCATTGGTTCCCCCCATAGCTGGCATCTGTTGATTGACCACCACATGATGAAAGATAGAACAACAAATGCTGTTCAATGCTTTGCCCATCACCCCCACTACTATCCAATTGTGTGACACCATTTTCTGTGGTTGAGTCTGGAATTTCCCCATTGATTGATGAAAGAGATTGGGAATTCTCTTTCAAGGAGGAGGTAAACTTCCACTTGTCCATATCAATAGAGTGTCCACTATGGCTATCTGTGAAGATGGGCTGGCTTCTCATCCCAGCACCAGGGTTCATCTGTGAATAAATAGTTTGTGTTCTATTGTGGCTGGCATCAGATCTGTAGAGCTTCTGGAATGAAGAGCTGAAGCTCTGGTTCTCAAGTGAGGAATGTCTGCACATCATACCATCTTGGTATTCTGGTAAAATGTCTCTACTGGGGCCATTAAGAGCATTGAATGGAGGACTCATACCACAGCTGTTGTTCGGCGCATGAGAAAATGCTCTTGCGTCTGACTCTGAATTCACTGGAGACAAGGTCATCTGCTGGTCACCATCAGACCTAACTGCTGTTCCCCAATTCGGAGGTTCCAAATGAACCATTAAGGAGTCATGACTATTGGGGTTCACTACAAAGCTGCTAAAAGACACACTGTGGGGGTTATCTGGAGATGAGGCACTACTGTTTGAGTTCCCTGAGGAACAGCTAGCCTCATTGAAGGAAAAGACTCTGGCAGGGCCATTATTTGAGACAACCGAGTGGCTCGCAGTGGAGTTTATACCGGAACAACTTTGGAATTTGGTTAAGTTTTCCTCAGCAGGGCTGTCTAGTGAAACAGGGTCACTATATGGACTTGTTTTTGCACTGATGGGTGAGGCAAGCGATGAATGGGACAAAGCTCCTGCTGGAGATGATGCTGAGGACCGGTCCGAAGGATTTTCACTGGAGAATTCATCATTTGTGAATTCAGTGGCAACCTCAAGCACAGTTCTGCCTACTGCTTTGGGATCTTCAACAGATTTAAGCTTGTTGAGACTTAAGTTCTCTAAAAGTTTCCGCTGCTGCTCAAGTGCACGTTCGCCAACAGATTTGCTGAAAAATTAACAAGGAGAATTCTGGCATGTTTATTGAAATATGTGTCACTACAGAGCAGAGAAGCAGGTTTATTTGATGCATCTGATGACGTCAGAATTAAGAGGAATATATGAGTGTTTGTAGTGTGACATTTCATGTTCTGTGACTATTAGTTTTGCCAAAATAAAATCATGGACTTTCGGATATTTTCCTCTATTTAATGGAGAAAAATAGAAATACTTTATTATTTTTTTTTCAAAATTCAATATTTCAAAAAGGAGCATGGGACCCCACTTTTCTATTCAAAATCCGTTTCTCATTGACTTTAGGTATCTCTGGACAGGATATGAGAGATTTGTCAAGAGTTTCAGTCAATGGTATTGACCATTACTCACTCACTCACTCACTCACTCCCACCCAGAGCCAGACTCGTGTATTTAAGCAGTGACTTATATGCAAAATTTTAACAGAAACATATCAATTAATTTCCCCTACCTTACGATGGTATTGACACTTATGAGGTACCGAGGTTTTTTGGTCCACATATCCAGGACCAGATGTGAAGAAGTGTGAGAGTGAACCCAAGTTCCAGCATTTGTCCTAAGACGTAGTAACGTTATCGGAATCTCAGCACCATTGGAACGGAGCACTGCATTGAAAATGAAACATTAATATTAATGCAACTGTTTGGCTCTGCTGCACTTAGACCAATGAATTTTGATACTAACACAAGCTGTTATTACAGAGGTGTACAAAGCAAAGTCCTCATTAGGGGGACCAGAAAAGCCCCACCATGACCACCTTGAATTGTTGGCTCAAGTTCAATGACGCCTATACATACCTATTTAAAATTTGTATAGAAAGAATAATTTTTGGTGAATTTTAGATCTAATTTGAGGCCCAGGCACCCTTTTTCTCTAATCGAATACCATATCAATCTAATTTAAGATGCACAATTTTAGCTTCTTTTATTATAAGTTCTTGGAAAATGTTGGGGGGGGGGCACAGACATACACAGGCCCCTCCTCCTAGTGCGCCTTATAGGTGGAGAAATGATTTCTCAAAAAGTTATCCAAGGCTCTCCCACCCGCATTCAGTGTTATACAGGGGATGGGGAGGTTGTAAGGAGCTTGTAAGTTTTTGAATTTTGAAAATCCATCGATTAGAACAGAAGTTATGTAATTTTCTTCTTCTTTGATGCCCACAAAGACTGAGTGCACCTTATACGTGGGGCTATCGGTACTTTTCTTACTTGTAAGGTGGGCTTGTGCTGCAAAGGGTAGGTCATCAGAATGGATTATGTCATAGGCTGATAGCCTCTGCATCTCATTATTCAGATAACCCAGTAGGAGGCTTGCACTGAAAGAAAGACCAAGCATTTAAAGTGAGAATATCCAATATCACATTATCAAATTGTGGTCATCCAAACAACATTATAAACATGTGTAAAATTTCTATACGTTATATGAAATGGAAATTGTCGCCGCTCGAAAACATATTACCATGTTTCCTTGTGTATAAGCCCGGGCTTATACAAGCACTAAGTGCCAAATTGACCAGGCTCATACACGGGACAGGCTTATATTTCATACATGAGAAAATTCACTCTGATGCATCCTAATAATTCACTAATAATAAAACATTTATTTCATTATTTACAATACTTTCCTATTATTCGATGCCTGAAATGTATTTCAAATGGATGTAAAACAGCTAAGGATTACAGAACTGAAAGAATTATGTTAATTGTCCATTTAGAAGTGGAGTTATGGTCTAAAAAGTGATTTTGATTGAAAGGATATATCAACCCCCGGGCGGGCTTATACTCAGAGCAGGCTTCTACAAGACTGAAAGGCTTTTCCTCTAGGCTTATATACGGGGCAGACTTATACACGGGGCCCGGCTTATACACGGGCAAATACGGTATGTAATAGACCAGGTATACCTGATTGACTATAAACGGAGCCTGTGTGACGTGCACACATTGGTTATCCTAAATTTGCATCGAAAGTTGTATCGAAACTACTAAAAACATATCACACTAGCCAGCAGGTCGCAGTCAGCTGAGCAGGAATGTTAAGGGTTAGACAATGAAATGGAGTGCGGTGTGATTAGACACTTCATTTTGAGGCACTTTGGAAAGTCAGTGATGGGAACACAATTATAAGCATGTGAAAAGAGAACAAGAATAAAGTAATAGCTTAGTGGATTTTGTAAACAAAAGATGTGACCTTGGTAAGATGCAGCTATGTAAAAGAAGTGTGTGGTAATGGATGGACTATAGTTTGTAGTTATGTCACAGGCAGATGCCAACTCGTCAGGGATGGACTACATGTTTATAGTTGTAGTCATGTCACATTCAGTAGACAACTAGTCAGGGATGTACTATAGTTTGTAGTCATGTCACATTCAGGTGCCAACTAGTCAGGGATGGAATATTGTTTGTAGTCATGTCACATCCAGTAGACACCGGGTCAGGGATAGACTATAGTTTGTGGACATGTCACATTCAGGTACCAACCCATGTTGATCATTGTCATTGTCATTGTCACTGTCTACGGAAATCTATTTCCTTACCAGGATTCGAACCCACACCACCTTGAAGCCTACCGACTTCTTATCAGATCATGACATAACCTAATTCTCCTTATGGTAGAGACGTCCCCCCAGCTCCTCATTGAAAAAGTTTTGAGATCTCGGCCCCAAGAATTTCTTTATAAGTTATAAAAGGGGGCCAAGGTCTCAGAAAAAACATTCACAAACTTTTAAGACGCGTTTCCATAAAGAAATTTAGCTTTTCATATGCCAACCATCTTTATTCCTTTAAAGGTCCATAGTCCATTAATGCCTTGTGATCAGATATATGCGTCCGATATCGTCACCCCTCCCCATCCAAATCTGCCACCCCTTTTTTGTATAAAAATTATCATTTTTTGTATTAGAATGACCGTTTTTGTATTAAGGGAGTGATCATTTTTTAACAACAGGGGGGGGGGCCGGTGGGTTTGAGGGGGGGGTCAGAATTTTTTCAACCCCTTGACCGGGGGGGGTCAGAATTTTTTCAATACCTCTGATGGGGGGGGTCAAAATAATTTCACCTGTTTTCAGTGGAAAACCCCGCGCGTTACTATAGGCTAAAAGTGGACTTTCGCGCGCGATTTTTGTCCCTTATGGGGGGGTCGAAAAAATTTTACCCCCTCGAGAGGGGGGGGTCGAAATTTTTTTCGCGCGTCCGCGCGCAAACCCACCAGCCCCCCCCCTGTTGTTAAAAAATGATCACTCCCTAAGAAGAATGTGTTAGAACAGTGCTTACCGTGCATCAACACCAATGTGATGGCCGTCCAATGTGTGTTTGGACACATAGTGTGATGTGCTTATATCAAAATTGGACACTAATTCAACTGGCCCAGGATCAGCGCCCATGGGTTGGACCACTCCTATAAACATGGGTGTCTTCTCACCTGTGAAAAAAAGAGATATAGGGAATGAAAGAGCATATTACGAATACATGTATAGCGGTGATGCTATTGTATGTCATCCCAGATGTTATTTTTCTAACGTAAAAAAGGGTCCTGTTTGTTTTAGTACAAAAAAAGGGGGTTTTCACGTTCTATAATAACGTTGATGGACAGATAAGTGAGAGTAACTATTTCTATTTTTTATATATATGTGTTCAGACGTATTACGCTTGTGTACGACTGATTGACATTAATTGTAAAAATCCCCATGACATGAGAATTTTATGTCAATAAAAATTCAATTCATTAGTCTGAAAAAAAAAAACACGTAATTTTGACGTGAACGGAATTTATGAACCTAGGAATGATCACGTCAACGAACGTTTCTGACGTATTTTTATGTTAAAAACAAAAAAAGAAGTAAAATCTATCACCCCCCCCCCAAAGCTGGGATGCATGTAAGAGCTACCCGTAATTCAAACGAGCTAAAGGTTCCTTTCAAATTGACACAGGTAAAAGTGAACCCAGTGAGCACAAAATATTGAATCAACATTGATCAACAATGATCAATTTACCATGCTGATTCAACGTTGATTCAACGTTCTGTGTTCACTGGGAAAGTGCGCTACCCAAGTGGAACACAGGTGTATATGCAGGGGGAGAAAATGTCAAATATATTTTGTCACTTTTGTATTTTTTTCTGATTTCTATATATATCTTATTCCATTATTTTTTTTATAACAGAAAAAATAAATTCCTACTTACCACCAATGCCCCATGACTTGAGTGGCCCCGTGATCTTCACCTTGGTATAGTGGGGCTGCTGACCCTTAGTATTGGTGAGAAGACGTACATCGGCTGATCGATACTCTGTAATTAAGGTACACAAAATTAATTATGCTCTCTCTCTCTCTCTCTCTCTCTCTCTCTCTCTCTCTCTCTCTCTCTCTCTCTCTCTCGGGCCTCCCCAGCCCCAGGCCATCTTTAAAAGGGGTCTATGTCTTGCTTTTCTATCCTCTCTGAGTGTGGGTGGTGTCCATATGCGCGGGCACTGGCACATATTCGTTCCTTGAATCTCCTCTTTCCTGTCCCCTCTTTCTTACATGTGTCTGATGTCCATATGCACGGGCACAGGCACATGTATTCCTTTGTGACGTGATGTCTAATGTACTTTTTCCGCCATGAATATGACCTTAGCTGTCGGCTTGGCATTAAACAACCATTACTCACTCACTCACTCTCTCTCTCTCTCTCTCTCTCTCTCTCTCTCTCTATATATATATATATATATATATATATATATATATATATACATACATATATATATATACATATATATATATTTATATATATATATATATATATATATATATATATATATATATATATATTAGGCCTATATATTCTGTATTTTTAGAAAAAAAAACAAACTTTGTTTTACCCTTTCAAAATTATAGTCTTTAAACACGTTTTGCTAAATATTCCGTTCTCCCTTCCTTTGTAGACACATGCATGAACCCTGTTCGCTCCTGCTACCTGGAGTGTAGTGGGCTACAATTGTGGTGGGCTAACTAACTTGAGCCCAGCAGTTTGGTTTATGACCCTTGATGAGCACAGATCATTTTAAAAGTCAGTTGCCCACATTAGGCTAAAATTGGGTTCACGATGGGGTTTGGGTGGGCCCCAACCTCCTAAAGGTTGGAGGCTAGGCTGACGGTAGTAGTCTGCCCAATATCCAATTAGTCTATATCTGACTTAAAACCACATTGACCCCGATTGAGAATCTTGACCTACCTGGTGTTTTTTACCTGTGGAGGTGGCCAGAGGCTGGGCTGACAGGAGCAGTCTGCCCAATCTCCAACAGGCCAATCTGAATTAAAACCCCTAATTTGGCAGTTGACTTACCCGTGTCTTTAACTGAAGTGGCAGGAGGCTGGGCTGACAGGAGCAGGCATATCTGAGTTAAAACAACATTGACCCCAGCTGGGTAGTTTGACTTTATACTTTGGGGTTTGGGCGACCATACGCAGTCTGCCCAATATCCAATGGCCCTATCTAATTTAAACCATATTGGTCCCAGTTGGGTAGATTTACTTACCTGTGTTTTCACTGGTGTAGGTGACTGGAGGCTGGGCTGACAATCTGCCCAATATTCAATTAGCCTAGATCTGAGTTAAAACCACAATGGCCCCAATTGGGCAGATTGACTTACCTGTGTTTTCACATGAGGAGGAGGTTAGGGGCTGGGCTGACAGGCATTATCTGCCCAATCTCAAATGGGCCTCCTGAGTTTAAACCACATTGATCCCAGTTCGGTGGCTAGACTTACCTGTGTTTTTGCGTAAGGAGTTTGAAGGTTTGGCTGCCAGGAGCAGTCTGCCCAATATCCAACTAGCCTAGATCTGAGTTAAAACCACAATGGTCCCAGCTGGGTAGCTTGACATTATATAGGTGTTTTATCCCCTTAGGAGGTTGGGGGCTGGGCTCCAGGGCTGGGCTGCAAGGAGCAGTCTGCCCAATATCAAACTAGCCTAGATCTGAGTTAAAGCCACAATGGCCCCAATTGGGCAGATTGACTTAACTGTGTTTTCACCTGTGGAGGTGACTGGAGGCTGGATTGACAGGAGCTGTTTCCACACGGCATCCTCGTCGTCTGGGTGGACAATACAGCTGACAGGTTGTCCCAGTACATCCTCCTATAGGTAATTTTGTACAGACAGAGAGACCAGGTGAGATGAGAAACACAGGTAAAAACATATAGGAGTCATTTCTAGTGACACCCTACAGACATCTATTCTAAAACCCTGTGTATATGCCCTAACTTTGATACATAAACTCCCAGAGGGTTGGCATGATGCTCCAACCAGCACTTCATTGGTGCATCATGACGACCAATGGGCATACTGCATTACAGTAGTAATTTTTCTGCCGAATGATACAGTAGCATGGTGCTAGGCTGCTAGGGTGAGGGAGGGGTATTCAGTGAACTGATAGCCATTTCGTCTCTTATTAATGCCCATAGATTGAAAAAGGAATTCATGTATTTCAACTTCTGGGCAAAACTCAGCAAATACACATGTTTGTTCAGTAACTAGGGGAACAGTAAAGTTTTGAAAAAGGAGTTAGCTCAACAAAAATCAGTAGGCTATCTTAAGTTCCCATTTTAGCCATCTGCAGCACAATGAATAGAAAACAAAAACTAACCAAAATAGAAGGAGGAGGGTTATCTGTATGACCGCCCAAGGTCAACCCCTGAGGGCATACATATATAAGCCCTTTTTACTCACCAGTTGGGTCACATTTTATTTTTTTTCCACCCACCCTCCCCACATTTTTCATGTTCTTTTTTTCGTTTTGTTTTTGTTTTGTTTTTCAGGTCTTAACCAATTATGAGTAAAACAAAACTCACCAAGTTGATGCCCATGTACTGCTGGATGGAGTTAGACGTGTAGAGAATGGTGCCACTGCCGTCAATAAGTAGCAGGAAACCGTTTAGTTGCTGTAAAAGGTAAAAATAGACAATTGATCATTGTCGATGACTGTAATTATCATTTATTTATTCACTTTCAATGATGTAAATAGGGTTTTATGTCATGGCTGATATGACCGTCACTATAGATTAGTACTAGAACCGCTGGTTTCAATGGGGGGCATTGAATACAATGTGTCTGTATTCAATGGGTGTCCGCCATCTTGGATTTTGAACAGATCTTAGCTGTTTTTCTTTATTTAAAGGCAAAATAACCCCTCCTATAAGGCGTCGTTGAATACGGACAGCCTCACCTCGGTGAATACGATGCAAATTTATTCCCTGGTCATGGACATTTGCTTATTTATGTCATGGCAGATACGATCGTTACTATAGAACAGTACTGGACATGTCATATTCAAATGGGGGATGGAATACAATGTGGCCGTATTCAATGGCTGATGATCACCTGACCTGCTGCAATAAACAGAGCTAAATTTTGTTGAATTTCTCTACTTAAAAGCTTTCAAACCAGTGTAGCCATAACATAAATGCAAATGTCCACTTGCATGGGATATTTTTGCATCGCATTCCCCTCAGTGGTTCCGCCCGTATTCAACGAAGCCATTATAACCACCTCTGAGAATACGATGCAAAAATATCCCATGCTCGTGGACATTTGCTTACGTCATCCTCATAAGGCCGCCGATAGTGCTCTAGTGTATCATCCTTTTCACTTGTCATGATGCATGAATTCCTGGTGAGTTACTCGCAGGGGTTGACACTGAAGTTTTCAATATTACAGGTTTGTGCCAGGTACGGTATGACAAGTTAAATTTGATAGGTTTTGCTTTGTTCATTTTAGGCTACTCACTTAGAATGTCCTATGTTTTTTGTTGTTTTTATTTATTTATTTGTTTGTTTTTGCATTTTATTCATTTTTATCAATATTTTTTGTTGTTGATATTTTTTTTTCAAAGTAGAGTGTACTTACCTCAGATAGGACCTTATTGAGGTTGTTGAATATGGAGGTATGCCGTCGGTCACCTCCCCCTCCTGCCACTGCCTGCTCCAGTACCCCTGGTAACATCAATTAAACACACATTAACCCATTAAATTTTGAATGTGAATTAACCCTTTAAGGACCGCTGGTGCAATGAAGTGCTGGCTCGACTGCTCACCAGCGCTTCATGCCAACCCCCTGGAAGTGTACCAACCCTGCATAGTCCGGCAGCCAAACCCCCAAATTTGGCCTAACCTTGCTTTTGATGCCTAAATTTTTTTCTCTGCTGATTTTGATAGAGGGGGTCCTAGTAACTTATTTCAGGTGGGTAGCCTCAGGGTACCTTCGGGGAATTTGAGATATTGATGGTTGCTTAGCAAACAGCCTATTTTCACAAAAATCCCTAGTTAAGGCCATTTTACTAAATAATTATCAGGTTTTAGGTTCACCTACCCCCCCCCCAAAGTGATACCATGTGCATGCAGGGGGAAGGTCTTAGAGGAGATAGTACTTATCTCCTAAAATAATTCAATATGATTGTAGTCCAGAATTACAGTTTACTATACAAATGCTTCTATAAAAAAATATGTGGTTTCAATATCTGCATACCTGCTCATCTGTTTAGGAGGAGGATTAGTGATCTGAGTGTACACCAGGAGTGAGTTTGAGTTTTAACAAGTTTATTGGCAGAAATCATACATGTACGTTTTTCAGATCGGCCAAAACAAGGCAACAGGAAAGAAATAGTGTAGCGCTCAATCAGGTTGTACAAAGTTACATCAGGCAGGCATCATTTTGGGTGTAGATCATTACGATATTACTAAAGACATAACTAAAGCCTCTTAGGGGCTGTATGTATCACCATGATTTGCACAAGTCGATTATCCGCAGGCAGCATGTATATTACATCTTTCAAAAATAATTGCGTAGTCTATCAAGTGACGGTTATACATCAAATACATTCAGATTTTGTTCATGAATTCTTTCTTACTGCCTATCTGCTGAGTATTTGCATCCAATTTGTCCCAAAGGACACACCCCCTGTACAGTGGTGACTTATCATACGTCAAACACCTGGATCTGGATACCTTTAACTGTTTTTTAACATTGCCGCGCAAGTTCCTGGCAGGGAGTTTGACACAGTTTGGATCACAAGAAACATCATACATCATAGATAATAAGTTCTTATCACGTCTAACCTTTAGCATTTTCATGTAAGTTCTAACATGGAGATTGGGGGGGGGCAATACATGCAAAAGGGGGCAGGGGTCAAAATTTGGGGAGGCAGGAAGGGGTGAAGGGTGGCTGAAAGGAGTAGGGAGGAGGCAGACAGGTGTCTAAAGGATACAAAAAGTCATAAAAGCAGTTGATAAGGGATATGGAGAAGGCAGGGAGGGGTAAGCAGGAACATAGTTACAGCCGTAGCTCTCAGTGGGGTGGGCTGAGAGTTATGGACAGAAGTGCTGATTTTCCTCTGGTTGTAGGATTCAGTCATCCAAAGTATGGCTCCATCTAAGTGTCTAAACCAATTAATACAGGGTACTGGGTGTGCCAAAATTAGAGACTAGCTAATTTTGGTGTTCAATTGTGTAGAACATTTTAGACGCTTATATTCTATAACAACAACCTGTCCATGGATATTGTGGGCTATTTTTAGAGGAACTAAAGAGGGATAACCCTGGGAAAGGGTTGAAAGAATGCAGCACAGGGTCAGGAGGAGGCAAAAAATAGCTGAGGTAGGTTCAAAGAAGAAGTGACTGACAAAAAGGGGTAGGGAGAAGGTAGAACAAGGCAGGGAGTGATAGGAAGGTGCCTTGGGGGGGGTAGTGGAATATCATATTCCCACCAAATCAATATTGAGGGAAAGCATTGTCGTCAGTCGTTTCTGAAACCTCCCCAGCCGGGAGGGTGAGGTGGGCATGGGCAGTGGGGCTCTAAACATATGGGTCATAGAAAATAAGAGAGAAATTTCTCAAATTCATAAAATCATTGAAAGATTAGATGGAATATGAACAGAAAAATCGATAATAAATCAGGAGTTTTTAAACCTTAGGATATGTAGAAAAAATACAGCCAATTGAGTAAAAGAAATAACTCCTATATATGAAAAAAAAGAGATTTGTAAACCAGGGGTCAGAAGTAGGAGGCCTCAATTGGACCCTTATATTATCTCTTATCCCTGATCTTCTCAAAACTTGTCCCGACTGACCACTGACTGAATTGGCTCAATTCCCTTTCTGCTTGACCGCTTAGCATTTACTCTATAACGCTGTGTAATACATAATAGATTTGGGCGACCACAGGTAAAGGGTGGTCTATTATTTTGTAAAACTACACATGCGATTTTTTTTTACTATATGATCTGGTTGCCCTAGATACGCATGACCCGCCATCTCACATCGAATCAGTGATGTGGTTACTGGGAAAAGGACCAATGATTTGTAACAGCAGAAAGTGGGCCACTTATATATATAGAATATAAAGATTAATCAGAGGGGCCCTAGATGGGGGCCCCCATATCACATGTCGATTTCAAGAATTTTTCATGTCACTTGTCACTTAAAGCCCCATGTCCAATGTCACCTCCAATGTCTTATCATGTCCCATGTCGAATTTAAGAAATCCTGTTTGTCATGTCAATATTCAATTGCCATGTCACATATTATCGATTTTACAAGATGCCCTTGTCATCATGTTCAATTTATTGGTCTAGACCCATTATTACCAGTTCCATTAAAGAGTAGGAAGGTGACGTGGCTGGAATTATATTACCGTTTTAATGCATCGATTAAAGTTGGCAGACTCTCCATAGACAGTCTGTACATATATATCCAGGGGCGGATCCAGGGGGGGGCAGGGGGCAAGTGCACCACCCCTAGACCAAACCTTCTTGGCTATGCCCCCCAGACCACCCCTTCTGCACAGAAAACCTGGACAAGTAGAAAAGTGATCAGTGTAGATCACTTTAGGTGACCTTTCCCAATAGATGGCCTTTAGGTCATCATTTTAAAAAACCTCGTTTCTACCACCAGAGGCCCCTACTATACAACTATGTGATATATATGTTTCATACTCAAGGGCATGTATTGATTTATAGCTATATTAGGAGTATTGATTAAACAGACATTGACAATGGACACATGTAGGCCTAGAGCAACATATTTTACAAAAATGTACATTGTTAAAATAAAATAAATGCAAAATCGAAACAATCAGAGCTTAGACCCCTTTTCTGTTTGAAAAGTCTTATTCAGATATAATGGAATAAGCACCCATCAGTAAAATACAAAGCTATGTATTGATAACTTAGAATCTGTCCCCAATCTGAAAGGGGTGAAAATCAGAAGGGTGAAGGGGCACAGATTGTCCACAGATGCCCCTAAATCCAGTCTTAGGGAGTGGTCATTATTTATCAACAGAGGGGTGGTGGGTTTGAGGGGGGGCGTAAAATTTTCAGACCCCTCCCGAGGGGGGCCTAAAAAATTCACCCTCTTTTTAGCAAAAACTATAGATCAAAGAGGGGTGCGAAAACTCTTCGCGCCTCCGGCATGGGGGGACGCAAAAAAAATTGACTGCCGTCGAGGGGGGGCGTAAAAAATTTTCATGCGTCCACGCGAAAACCCACCACCAGGGGGTAGGGGCAGTAGGTGTTCAAATATGGACATAAATGTCAAACACGGACCTCCATGTTTAAAATACGGACCTCCATGTTTATTGTATTAAATGCGGTGAAACGGCCTCCAGACTATCTAGAGCAAAAGAATAAGTAGTGCCGTCATACATTTGTAAGCCTTAATGACCCTAACCTTTCAAGACATGAGTTTGAAAAGTTAGCATGTTATCTTTCCGTTAAGACCAACAAACAGGATATATTGATCCACACGTTTTTATTCTATAGGTGCATAAGCATGCAGAAATGCCAAGTGTACGTCCCCAAAAGATTTGGCCAAATATCTCGTTGGATTTGGAGCAAGCAAAAATAATTACCTTGGAGGATAGGAAAAGGGGAAGAAACTGGAGAAAAAAAAGTAATTTTACCTATTTTCAGCATGAAAATGATTGATCCCTTACCACTATGTAGCCTTAGGAAGTTGACGGTGAGGCGAAGGATGCTGGTCTTGTCCAGCTTCTTATGTGCATTAACAACGCTGGGCACCATCGAAGCCAGCCCCATCATGTGGTTGTTCATCCTCTCACGCCGCATCTTCTCTCCCATGTTCCGCGATAACCTGGAAAAACAAAACAATGGATCAGGTTTTAATGTCAAACCCTTGTAAGAGCAATTAGTGGTCCTTATTGTAGCATATGCATTGGTCGACATGATGTATGAACGCATCAACATGCGACACGCACAGGCGCGGTCATGACCAAATTATAGAAGACGATGTTGACATTGTAACACAGAAAAAGATTTATCTATACATATTGAAGATTATTTACTTTATTCATCTTTTGGAGTGTTTTTGTTTTTTGTTTTTTTGTTTGTGGGCTTTTTTGTTGTTGGTGTTTTGGAGTGTTTTTGTGTTTTGTTGTTTGTTTTCAGTTGTTTTTTTTTTTTGTTTTTTTTTTTGGGGGGGGGGGTTCTTTTCTTTGTGGGGGAGGATTTGTGCTGAGAGGGATACTCCTGTCACCCTTTCCAATTACTTCATCATAATGTGGCATGGCAGTTAGAGTTATGAGGAGGAAATGAGTGATATGACACGGGGAATTTCCTAAATTCGACATGGGGCATGGTAGGTGCTTAGAGGTGATGACAAGCATCATGCAGCCATAGGAGCATCATGCCGACCCCTCCAGGGATCTATGTACACCTCGTAGGGTCAGCATGATGCATGAATGCAACCCTGGGGAGTTACTCGCCAGGACTGCACTCTTGCATCATGATGAGCAAGGGACATGATGTATTAAAGCATTAGCAACCCTTAGTAAAGGTTTAAGCAGGTCCAGCCCAGTATATGGTTGTATCTTATTCACATCAAGGAAATAGATGTCCGTGTCAGTGAGGCAAAAATGATTTATGTGTCCGGTACCATCGGCAAAAAGGTTGATGTCTATAGGTAGGTCAGATCTCATGCCTTGATTAGGCATTCATTAAATTGAGAAAATTGCATGTAAAAGTGAGTTTCCACTGCGTAGCTTGGTAAAAAATAAATAAATATGAACTCAATTCCTCATCTCCAGAAAAAAAATCTGAGGTCAGCCATGCTTTGCTAAGAAGTGACTGGAAAACAAACATTTTTACCAATCAACTGGGAGTGTACCAACTTAGGAAAGGGTTGAATCAATGGTGATCACCAGATTATGTGTATGTCAGTGTTTAGTGAGTGAGTGAGTGAGTGAGTGATAGATGTTTAACGCCATTTCAACAGCTGAGGTCATATTCATGGCGAGAACTACATTACACAATTTCACAGAGGAATGTGTCAGTGCCTGCGCATATGTGCACCACACACATCCTGAGGGGATAGGAAAGAGGAGAAATAGACCCTTTTAAGTGGGCTAGGGAGGCCCGATGTCAGTGTTTAATCAACCGCAAAGTGATATCTAAGGCCATTGAACCCAATTTATGTGGGATTAAAACTATATCCCCTTAAGTGTCCTTAACCCTTTAAGGGCCGCTAATGCATTAATGCATCATGCTGACCGTATGGGGTCAATACATTCCCAGAGGGTTGGCATGATGCTCCGCTGAAGTACTGGTTAAAATAAGCGTAAAACCTTGTATAAGCCATAGCTTATAGATCTATAGTTCCAGACATCAGGTGTGGCTTATTCAGACCTAGCGGAATACAATATTGACCAATAAGAAAATTCCTTTCATTCATTCCAGGCTTTTTAGGGTGCATTACGTAACACTTGGTAACCATCAACTCGCTGTTATCAGTCCTTATCTCGCAAGGTATCAGCTTCAGCAGGGGTCGGCCCACTAAAGAATCCGCTAACCAGGAATAGGATCAGACAAACTGTCGAAGCAGCGTATAATATGCTGGGGTTTCACTCTATAGGGCTCAGGATGGAGGCCTAGTGAGTCCACCATTGCTTGATCGGGCACCTGGCGAGATAAGCATTGATAACAAGCAGCACGATGGGTACCAGGTGTTACATAATGTACCCAGAAAAGTCTGCAGTGAATGCAGGGAATTTTCTGATTGATCAATAATGCCTCCCGCATCAACCCTATACAAGTCTTATCCATTTTTCAAGCCCAAGCCCTTTCCAAAGTTGAAGAATATGGCTTTACATGGCTGCTGCTTAGGGGCTGGTAGGGTTGAGGGAGGGGGGTCAGAATTTTTTCAACCCCTTGACCGAGCGGGGTCAAAATTTTCTGAGGGGGGGGGGGGTTCAAAATAATTTGACCTGTTTTCAGTGAAAAAGCCTGTGTGTTACTATAGGTTAACGCGGCACGTTCACACACAATTTTCTTTAAAAATTTGACCCTCGAGAGGTGGGAGGTCAAATCTCTTTGTAGCGAATCTGCAGGCAAACCCACCAACCAACCCCCCCTCTTGTTAGTAAATGATCACTCCCTTATGTGCGGGGTTTTACATTATATGAGGCACCATCATTGTGTGAGAACAGCTGTATATATTACACAAAGGAGGCCTTGGATCACTACTATATACCTATGTACATTGGTACACTACACCACAGCTATTGATCTGGCAGAAATAACTAGACAATCAATAAGCCTTCATCCCACCCCTCACCTCCCCATCCCCATCCCTACACATATAGTATGCCCTTCAGTAGCTGAAACATACAGATGTCTACATCCTCAGTATCTCGCGAAGGTATAGGCACGATATAAGCGTGTGAACAATTTTGTTTTTATTTGCACGATGATAATGTGTGTCTTTGTTTATTTGTTTTTGTTGCTTTTTTATCCTTGTTTTGGTCTTGTTGTTGCTGCTTGCTATTTGCACGACCTTTCATTGCGTTGTACATAAAATTATTCAGATAGGTTATATATTTGACAGTCTTATAATCTGATGGGGGGGGGTAAGTTTGTTTTTTTTTAAACACTAGGGCCTATGGGGTTTAGATGCTGAAAAATGTCCAATATTGTGTAAATTTACATCCTCCATATGTGTAGGTTTTTATACAAAATAAATGTCATGTGATTAGGAATTAAACACAATGTTAACCTTAACATGTTTGCTTTCTACAGATCTTCAGGACAGTGTATACAAGACCCACTTAGCTATAAGGCTTAGTATTGACGTCCTGTGGGTCCACCATTTTGAATTTTGCTGGTTGAGGTAAACCCCAATGATAAGACATACTATGATGGGTACCTTGTCCCTGGGTAACACCCACTTCCAGGGACATGCTGGTCCCATGTTATCAGTTCTTATCAGTGCATGTCACCAGAAACCAGCTCCAGACCCGCTTCCAGGCAATACGAAATGGTCGTTGGAATAAGGCCCAGTAATCTACACGCCATTATCGTGCAAATATCACTGACAGTCGGCCTGGTGGTCTTTGAAACTGGCGACAAATAGCCGTTTTGTGCGTGTCCATCTCATGTTATATTCAGGGCTTCCCTAGCCTCCCCCGAGAATTCTGAAATTTGTTTGACCCCCCACCAATCCACCATCCCTGTTGTTAAAAAGTGACCATTCCCTTAGAGGGGCCTATATTTTCGGTTTCTCACCTTTTAGATCCAAGACCTGAGGAGCTCGGGATGCCTGGATCGTCGTCACGACCTATCACCAAGATGCTGCCATCACTGCTGGATTAAAAAAAAAAAAACAGATATTTTTCAAGTAGCCTAATATTGACTCAGGGAGGCGTTATATTTGATTAATCTTTAGAGAGTGATCTAACAAAAGGGAGGTTCAGGTTTCTTTTTTTTTTCTTCTTTAACATGCGTGAAAAATAAATGTCCCCTCCCCAGTGTCGATTTCCCCCTGCCGGAGGAAGTGTATTCTTATGATTACTTGACAATACCAAAAGAGATGTCATCTTTTTTTTTTTTTTAGTTTTTGTCTGCATGATGCATGAACACTTATCATGAGGGCTGCATTCATGCATCATGACAGTCCTATGGTGATAAAGACACACTCTCAAAGGTTTGGCATGATACACCAATGCATCAGTGGTAGATAGACTTGTCAGCACTGCATTGGTGTATCGTGACGACAAGAGAACATGAACCTGGAGGCATCAGGATGTTATTTTAAATATTTAATTATCAGCGTACATTACACATTTACAATTTTGAAGTACCAGTACATCAGGTAAATCGTTGATATAAAAGACAAATAGTAAGGGGCCCAAAATGGACCCCTGTGGGACCCCAAATGTACCTGCCGTTGCCTGGATTTGTTGCCATTAGCAAAAGTACTATGAGACCTGTGTCTCAGATAACCTCTTAACCAGTTTTTCAAGAGAGGGTGAATATCTAGCCTGTCAAATTTTGAGATCAGTATTAAATGGTGAACACAGTCACATGCATGAAGCTGTCACATGACCATCATCTCTACTGTCTTTCATATAAGTCCTTCAGCATAGTAAAGACTGCATCGCTGGTGCCAAGCGAGGCACGGAAACCATAATGATTTTCATGAACACTATATATATATATATATATATATATATATATATATATATATATATATATATATATATATATATATATCAGGCTGTCTTCAGTTTGATATATATATATATATATATATATATATATATATATATATATCAGGCTGTCTTCAGTGGTTTCCATGCACTAAAGTTCTACAGTCTTCCAAATCTTAGTTATAGTACATAAAGAACATTACTCAACTTGTATAGTACACTCATGTAAAGTAGGACTTGTCCTGGCAGTGAGTGAGTGAGTGAGTAATAGATGTTTAACGCCATTTCGACAACAGGTCATATTCATGGCGAGAACTACATTACACAATTCATAGAGGAATGTGTCAGTGCCCGCACATATGTGCACCACACACATCCTGAGGGAATAGCAAAAAGAAGATATAGACCCTTTAAAGTGGGTTAGAGAAGCCCGTGTCCTGGCAGTAAGTCCCATAATAGGATGCCCCTATACAGTGGGCTTTGTCTATATGATTCATAATAGGGATGATCCACCTTTAACTTAAGACCGCTACTATTACGTAAGTTTCTCACAGGAGCCACTCAGTTCATTTCAACCCTAGTAATTTTGTAAATTAAGCACAACAAGGCTCGATGACGTCTTACATCAAGTTTTTCAAAAACACAAGTATCATGTAAGTAGTTAACGTGTACATCGGGAGGGGGGATCTGATACAAAGACTCAACCTTAAGAAACAACTTCTCCGGCGTCGTAGTTTGGTGGGCAAACTAAGCCTTCTCCCCTAGGTTACCATTTTGACCAAAAATCGCTGTATTCATACGCCGCTGGTGTTGGACCTACTTTGACCCCAATACTGGGTGCTTGTGGGAACCAGCATTTGCTTGTATCCATCTGCCAGGTTGAGTCACTAGGAACCAGCTAAGAAAAATAGTACCTCCCAGCATGCCTGTTTACCAGTGACGTAATCGGTAGACTACGAACTGGGGCCAGTGTGCTTAAGAAATTGTTTTGTTGTGTTTGTAGGTGTTTGACAACAGTAACTGGACCACTATCTAGGATGAATGGGCAGTATTCAATAATCAGAAGGACCATTTGTCGATATATTTTCAGTGTTACCTCTCTATCTATATACTTTCTGACCTTACACAGTATACTTACATATTTAGGTCCACCTTTTTACACTGCTCTTTAAAACCTATGTGTTTATCGATAAAGACACCAAGGTAATTAAATACTATGCCTCATTCCTTAGACATTAGTAACTAGAAACTGGAATTATTACACAGTCTTCAATCATAGGTTGCATTTTTCTAGTATGAGACATATGCTTTAAGAGTGTCAAGCTCAGGGTCATTCTAGTAGTCACTGGTGCCATCTAATTGCTGACAAATAGTGACTAAGTACTAACATATATTAACTAATTTCTGACAATTAGTGTGTACATACTGACATATTTTGACTAATTGCTGACAAATAGTGACTAAGTACTTACTAAGCCTGTAAAGAGTTATTGTATGGCATGATTAATAAAACACCATGTTGCCTGTAAGGGGTTATTGTATGGCATGATTAATAAAACATCATGTTGCCTGTAAGGGGTTATTGTATGGTATGATTAATAAAACATCATGTTGCCTGTAAGGGGTTATTGTATGGTATGATTAATAAAACATCATGTTGCATGTAAGGGGTTATTGTATGGCATGACTAATAAAACATCAAGTTGCATGTGATGGGGTTATCATATGGCATGACTAATACATAATTGTGTTGCCTGTAAGGGGTTATCGTATGGCATGACTAATAAAACATCATGTTGCCTGTAAAGGGTTATTGTTTGGCATGACTAATGAAACATTATGTTGCATTTAAAGGGTTATTGTATGATACGACTATAAAACATCATGTTGCCTGTAAGGGGTGCACCTTATAGGGTTAGGGTAAGGTACTAAGAACGACTACAGCACAGAGGGTTGCATTGGTGCATCATGTGCACCTTATAGGGTTAGGGTAAGGTACTAAGAACGACTGCAGCACAGAGGATTGTATTGGTGCATCATGTGCACCTTATAGGGTTAGGGTAAGGTACTAAGAACGACTACAGCACAGAGGGCTGCATTGGTGCATCATGTGCACCTTATAGGGTTAGGGTAAGGTACTAAGAATGACTACAGCACAGAGGGCTGCATTGGTGCATCATGTGCACCTTATAGGGTTAGGGTAAGGTACTAAGAACGACTGCAGCACAGAGGATTGTATTGGTGCATCATGTGCACCTTATAGGGTTAGGGTAAGGTACTAAGAACGACTACAGCACAGAGGGCTGCATTAGTGCATCATGTGCACCTTATAGGGTTAGGGTAAGGTACTAAGAATGACTACAGCACAGAGGGCTGCATTGGTGCATCATGTGCACCTTATAGAGTTAGGGTAAGGTACTAAGAACGACTACAGCACAGAGGGCTGCATTGGTGCATCATGTGCACCTTATAGTGTTAGGGTAAGGTACTAAGAACGACTACAGCACAGAGGGCTGCATTGGTGCATCATGTACACCTTATAGGGTGAGGGTAAGGTACTAAGAACGACTACAGCACAGAGGGCTGCATTGGTGCATCATGTACACCTTATAGGGTGAGAGTAAGGTACTAAGAACGACTACAGCACAGAGGGCTGCATTGGTGCATCATGTACACCTTATAGGGTGAGGGTAAGGTACTAAGAACGACTACAGCACAGAGGGCTGCATTGGTGCATCATGTACACCTTATAGGGTGAGGGTAAGGTACTAAGAACGACTACAGCACAGAGGGCTGCATTGGTGCATCATGTACACCTTATAGGGTGAGGGTAAGGTACTAAGAACGACTACAGCACAGAGGGCTACATTGGTGCATCATGTACACCTTATAGGGTGAGGGTAAGGTACTAAGAACGACTACAGCACAGAGGGCTGCATTGGTGCATCATGTACACCTTATAGGGTGAGGGTAAGGTACTAAGAACGACTACAGCACAGAGGGCTGCATTGGTGCATCATGTGCACCTTATAGGGTTAGGGTAAGGTACTAAGAACGACTCCAGCACAGAGGGCTGCATTGGTGCATCACGTGCACCTTATAGGGTTAGGGTAAGGTACTAAGAACGACTACAGCACAGAGGGCTGCATTAGTGCATCATGTGCACCTTATAGGGATATAGTTAGGTCCTAAGAAGGACTACAGCACAGAGATGTGAAACAAACAGAATTAGGACGTTTTATAGACGCACTGTGGCCGGGCCAGGCGCCGTGAGAGGTACAGGACCATCATATGTGAGACAAACACAATTTGAAAGCCTTATACACGCACTGTCGGCGGGCCAGGCGTGGTGAGAGGTACAGGACCATCATATGTGAGACAAACACAATTGGGACGTTACAGCTAGGGTAGAGTATCTTGATACTATGGCTAACTTCTTATGGCTATTCATTTTTTACTGCAGTGGTTAAGCCTATGGGTCACAAAAATAAAACCATAGTGTTGTAGATTTTAATACAATAGTAGAGAATAGTCCTGTGAGACATGGCGCGGCTACTTGTAATCTTGTGTCTAGTTTCAGTTGGTGAGACAGATAGGGCATACTATCATCTGGGCTTATGGTAGTATATAGCACAAATTCAACCTGAACTACCCACTGCAGCTAAGTACTAATAGTGTGTAGACTGTCATTCTGCATGCACCTCACTCAGCTGCCACAGGGACCTGTCTTATTCAATGTTCAATGCCATAGTCAACAGGTGTGTCATTATGAGTGTACACTGTCTCAGATTGCCAGGAGCCTGCTCTGCCTCCCCGCCCCCCAACCCACACACCCAAATGCCAATCACTTGTAATAGTCTGTACCTCGTCATGGGCCAGTGATCAGCAAACCGGCCAGATCACTCCACCTCTCTGTACAGGGGGAGCACAGTGTAAGTACCTCGGTGTACATACATGTTTTCACTGTTCCACAAAATCGTTTATATAATGAAAGGAGTAATCAAATTAATCTTTCATCACCAATAGTAGATACATATTCTGAGATAGCATTATTTCAATGTAAACTAAAGATTTTACACAGAAAAGAATGTAGCAGTTCCACAAGGTGGCCTTACACTTCAACCTCCTCTGATTTACAAAAATGCACATATGGCAACACACACTTTAGCACTGATTTCTCCATAGAGATCTTTGACAGTGAATACTTTGTTCAAATACAGAAAATATGATCCAATTGTACCATAACCCACTGAGATAAAACCTGTACTACATATATATAGTAGTTTCAAAATGAACAATTCTAAAACAAAGGCTACAGGGATGCATTTCTGTATCTTAAAATGCTCTAATGCTAATCTGCCATAGGGCTCCAAATTATGAAATGTCTTATCTGTGAATAAAATCAAAAGTATGAGATATATTGTGAAAATTCCTTCACTGATAAGTAAAGTAAACACACTGTTGTTATTACATTAGAATAGTGAGCAGGAATAGTCCATAGCAGAGGAGCCACAAACAAAAATAGATTGCAAGGCCTCCCTATCCCTTACAGCGTGGCGACTGTGAACCATACACTAGTCTACTCATCTCACGAGTAGTACTCACTAGTCGCCGCGCTAAAAATCAGGGTGGCACGTCGTAGAAAATCGTTGTTTCACCATACTCTCAACTGGTTACAGTGAAGGAAAGCTATGTGGTGTACATAGGACTTAATTTTGATTACTTTTAGTACTGTTCTATAATATAAGATCCTCACTATAAGGCATAGCTGCAACCTTTGCTGCTGCTATAGCGAGGTTTATGTGTATGCACGGTCATGACAGTCCTGATCTTGGAATCTCTGACGAGATTAAGTACCCGCGGGGACACCTAATTTTTTCCTGGCCCGGGTGTGCAGCTGGACCTGTGACAGCCCTTACCCTTGGTGACAGGGATTTTCACCAAAAGTTACCCTTGCTGAGGGATTTTTGCCAAAAGTGACCCTTGCTGTGAGGAATTTTTGACAAAAGTACCTGTTGATGGCAGGTCTTTTGGTGAAATTTCCAAGAATCAAGACAAAATTTGTCGTGTGAGATTGAAATTTGGAAAAAGTGACCCTTGGTGAGAGGGATTTTGACAAAAAAAAATACCCTTGGTGAGAGGAATTTTGGCAAAAATCAGACCCTTGGTGAGAGGGATTTTGGCCTAAAAGTGGCCTTGCCAGCCGCACACCTGTGTCCCCGACACATAGTGAGTGCCCCCCACCCCGGGATTAAGTAGGTACCATACTTCCAATTAGCAGGGCATGCCAGGAACAAGTCTGGTGTGAGATCAGAACTGGAAGTCGCTGATGTCAGCCTTCACTTCCTGAGCTTGGTAACCAGCCTGATCCTGATTGGTCGCTATAGGGTTGACCCAGGATGCATTATTGACCAATCAGAAAATTCCCTGCATTCACTGCAGACTTTTCTGGGTAGATTATGTAACACCTGGTGCCCACCGTGCTGTTTGTTATCAATGCTTATCTCGCCAAGTGCCCGATCAAGCAATGGTGGACTCACTAGGCCTCCATCCTGAGCCCTATAGGGCACAGTGTAGGAGTCCATTCTCGTGTGTAAGCCGCGCCTTTTACGTGGGGTGTTACGGTACATGAATATCTGTCTTGGCTATAGATCTAGACTTCTTTTCTACTGCTATGGTACCCTGAGCCATTTGTGATAAATCTAACAAATATCAATCTTGATAAATAAAACCTCAAAGTTATGTTGTTCCTTGTCTATATAAGATGCAGTAATTTTATTGGGTGAAACCCCACTGGTCACCCGGGCAAGTAGGAAGGTTGTTTTTGGAAAAATCACTGGCCAAATATCATAACTACTGGCCATTGGCCAGCGGGCCAGTGTTAATGTCTACCCCTGTAGCCCCAATGAATAATTTTCTCATTCATGAATTTTGAACAGCTCTAACTAAAACAATATGGGATTAATACAAAGGATCACTGTATGACTTGGTCTCCTCCACCTTGTGAGATAACCCTTGGTTGGACCATTTCGAGCGAACCTCTTTGTACACTAAAAAATGTCTTAAGAATAACGTGAAATTCTTGATCCTAAGTTGAAAGAGATCCACTGTTATTTTCACGGAGATTCCTTGTAGGACAGTGCTATATACTGGGGCTTCATCGCACACTGTTTCACTGCATTATAATTACAGTGGTTCACTGTTTAATTTTACGAAGATGCCCAGTAGATTCAAGAGTGTGTATTATGATAAAATCGTGTGGGTTATAGACACTACAGGCATTTTGTCATGATGTTATACATGTAGTAAAAATATCTAATCTCGGTAACTATACACGTAGATGTACAATGTATACTTTTTTCGTGTAGGGCCAAGAAAAATAAAAGGTGTGTTTCCAGTAACAGAGCTCAAAGAGCTAGGGTCGGTAGATCGGATTTTTTTTTATTTTACATTTATATAGGAAATGTTAGGGCACATATCAATGGATGTATCAAATTCCTTGGTTTCATTGTAAAATAATGATGGGAAAATGACAACTGTGAGAGAGGGGAAGAACACGAAAAGGATACAGGAAAAATCCTGAAAAAGTAATGAAAATTTTCTTTAAAATATGAAAAAAAAAATTCTTCAAAATCACAAAAATAAGTTCTTTTGTCCCTGTTTTGCTTGGGTCGGTCGGGTTACTGGAAAATAACCCTTTTTTTTATTTGGCCTAGGTACCGTGTGTAGAGATTATTTTCCCATTTCCTTCCACGAAGCATTCACACTTCTGGGAACAGTTGAGATTCGATATTCATGTACATGCCCATTTATAATACATAAGCACAGCAAAACTTTTGCCAAAGCTATCAAGGACTCACTGAGGGATAGCACATTGTCTTTTATTTTTTTATGTTTAAGTGAATGTTTCACAGGATTCAGTGGCAGATGTAGAGAAGAGCATAGGAACACACGTCCTCATCTGTTTGTCTGGGTATTTTGGATTAACAAATTTGCTCGCAAATATTATATTGACCACAAGCGGGTCTGGAGCTGGTTCTTGTAACATACACTGATAAGAACTGATAAGATGGGCCCATCATGTCCCTGGATGTGGTACGTTGTTACTCAGGGAAAAGGTACCCATCATTGTATGTCTTATCAGTGGGTTATACCCCAACCAGCGAAATTCAAAATGGTAGACCCACATTGGTATGGTTGTAGACTCCTATATATTATATGCACCCTCTTCTTTTTAGGCTGTGCCCCCCTCCTTTTTCCAAATTTTGAATCTACCGATGGGATTTCTTGCATAGAATTTAATGGCTACCACCGGGATGAAGTTGGTTCCAGTGACATGTACTGATAAGAACTGATAAGATGGGACTTGCATATCCCTGGAAGCGGGCGTCACCAGAGAGAAGGGGTCCAATCATATTCAGGCTATTGAGGTTTCCCATAATACACTCTGTTCGTGGAGGTTTCCTCTTAATTACCATAAGTAGGTCAGTCACATGACCAATGCCATTAGTCAGAGCAGGTCATATGACTGACCTAATTATGGTAATTAACAGGAAACCTCCACGAACAGAGTGTATTATGGGAAACCTCAATAGCCTGAATAGGGTTCTAGACCCACATCAAGTGGATCCACCATTTTGAATTTTGCTGGTTCTTCTAAAAGTGGCAAAACACCTTGGTATTAAAGTACCTTGTCCCTGGATAACAACCACTTCCAGGGACAAGCTGGATCCATCTGATCAACTCTTATCACTGCCTGTCACCAGAAACAAGCTCCAGTCCCGCTTAGACCCAATATATTATTAGTTGGTTTATTTCACAGGATTCAGGATATTATTAGTTGGTTTTACCTCAACTGGCAAAATTCAAAATGGAGGACCCACTGGGTATGGGTCCAGATTCCTATAGGAAGCAACTATGATGCATTGTCAACCAATCAGATAATTCCCTCTATTCACGGCAGAATTTTTTTCGGGTACATAAAATGTTAGCTGGTTCTTATCAGTACTTATCTCCCCAGGCACTAGATCAAGCAATGGCGGCGCCACTGGGCATCCATACCAAGGCCAATAGGAGTCAGGCGTGATAGAATTTGGACCAATGAAATTATTTCCTGTAGTCGCTGCTCAATTCTTATGATGAAACTTGTACCCATCATGATAGCTGTTATCAGTGCTTACCTCGCCAGTACAAAATCAAGCAATGGCTGTGCCCATAGGACAATAGGATTGGCCCCTATTCATGCATAGAAGGGTCGTGCAGTAAACGCAGGAACTATAAACTACAAACTCTACGATCTCTCATGGGGAAAAAAATAGCGGCGCACGATTGGCCTATTATACCCTGTCCAAGTTGTTAACTCTGTCCAAGTTGTTAACCCTGTCCAAGTTGTTAACCCTGTCCAAGTTGTTAACCCTGTCCAAGTTGTTAACTCTGTCCAAGTTGTTAACCCTGTCCAAGTTGTTAACCCTGTCCAAGTTGTTAACCCTGTCCAAGTTGTTAACCCTTCGGGAAGTGATCACAACAGACGCCGATAGGGTTTATCAAAGACACCTTGAGAAATCCCCCCAACCTTCAGCTTATAAAACTCCTTTGACTCCTCCTCCGGCGACCGGAATTAAGTCATGCATGGACGAGCTTTACTTTGAGCCCAGGGTTACCATTAGGATTCAATTTATGATGAGTGTTCTTAGAAAGGCTACTTTATTTATCATTAAAGTCATCTAGTACAATATCGTCGCCCTAGTGCAACATGGTTGCAGCTAACATTTTGGGGGAAATCTTCAGCACAAAAAAAAAGACCGCTGTTGAGGGGGGGGGCCTAATTCATAGTTGAAATATCTTAAGTCATCAGCTGATGCAGGAGCGCATCATGCCATTTGGTCGTCATGATGCACCAAAAAAGTGCTGGTGAGTCTGCTTGCCAACACTTCATTTCAGCATCATAGTGATCCTCCAGCAGACTCCCAGTGTTTTAACACTATAAGATCAGCATGATGCATGAATGCGGCCCGGTGACTCTAACTCACCAGGGCACATTCATGCATCATGACGACCAATGGACATAATGCACTCCTGCATCAGCAGCCCTTAAACGATGGTTAAACGGGAGGAGGGGGGGATGACTTGCGTTTTCCTGACCATGATGGGTGTGGCATTACTTTACAATGTTGTGAAACTGGGGATTTCCAAAACAAGGTGTCCAGGAGGGGGGGGGGGGGTGAGTCCTAGAAACTACCCTGGGATCCTGAACCCGTCCCAGCTGGTCAGCCAAGCATGTATGCATAAGTAGGCCCATATACAGATGGTATCCCCTGCCTACGATATTAATACCAGGGTTTGCACCAACTTGTACCTAGCCCCCTAAAGGCCTCTGATGCATTGATGCATCATACCCATTTGTCGTCATCATGCATGAATGCAGGCCTGGCAAGTAATAAACTCACCAGGGCTGCATTCATGCACCATGGCAATCCTTTTAGGTTTTATATCCCTGGGGGTCAGCACGATGCACCAATGAAGTGCTGGCGAGCAGTGTCGCCAGCACTTCATTGGTGCATCATGCCAACCAATGGGCATGATGCACTCCTGTATCAGCGGCCCTTAAAGGGTTTATATTGAAGGGTAAATCTTCTATCAAATCAGTATGGGTCTATATCCTTTTGATGTTTTTGTTTTTGTTGTTTTTTGTTCTTGTTGTTTTTTCTTGTTTTCTTGTTTATTTTCTTTGCTTTTTTATTGGGGGTTTTGACCCCCCCTCCCCTCTTTTATCCCCTTCTTGACAAGCAAAGTTGCTACGTCCCCAGCTCAAAACGATCGCAGACAGTTCAGTAATAGCAATCTCCCAGAGTCAGGATGCGGTTCATACGTGGGTGCTCTTTTATGGAGGGTTTTACGGTAAATGCCAACCAAAGGCAGGTCAAATATGCATAAATTCACGAGGTGCAAAGGAACACGGATAGACGGTCATAGGCATTTGCCCACAGGGAATAGGCCTCAGAGCTCTAAGGATTTACCAGGAAGTAATATTTATATTTATTTAACTTATTGCTAGTATTCTGATCGCACCGTAAAGGAAAACAGCATGCAAGATTTATGATATCATATTTTGATAGCTTTTATATCAAATAAAAAGATTCTAGCATAGTTAGTAAGATATTAATCACTATAAAGGAAAACAGCCTGCTTGTCTGAGTGATTGAGTGAGTGAGTAATAGATGTTTAACGCCATTTCGACAGCTAAGGTCATATTCATGGCGAGAACTACATTACACAATTCAACAAAGGAATGTGTCAGTGTCCGCGCATATGTGCACCACACACATCCGTGGGATAGGAAAGAGGAGATATAGACCCTTTTAAGTGGGCTAGGGAAGCCCTCCTGCTTGTCTGATGCAGCTGATGACGTCACGATTGGGCAAAATGCATCCCATTACTGCTTGATTAGCACTGTTAGTCTACGATCAGATACTGTTTGTAGCTTATTACTGACAAGATTCATTCAATTCCTTAGAAAGATACCACAGGTAAACCTACAGAAGATTCCAGTATAAGATCATGATGATGTATTTTACTATTCTACTCATGATACATTTTACCATATCCTCCATGCATAAACAATGCAGCACCTGTTGCATTTTGCCCAATTATGACGTCATCAGCTGCATCAGATAAGCAGGCTGTTCTTCTCTATAGTGATACATAACTGTGCCAGAATCTTTTCATTTGATACAAAAGCTATCAAAACATGATATCATAAAATTTGGGTGCTGCTTTCCTTTAAAACCTGTGCCTTTAGAAGTCACACCTGTTTGCTGTATAGGGATGACAATATGCTACATATACAGAGTTATTGGAGCAGAGAGCTGTCTTAACACTAATTTATGGAGCGAAATGGACCCAAAGTAGTTCTGGTAAAATGTTTAATAACCTTTATTCAGAATTCTCACAATAGAGAAAGTAGGTGATATCGTGAGAGGAGAGAGAAAGAGACAGAGAGACAGGGACAGAGACAGACACACAGACAGGGAAAGAGAGGGGCAGAGCAATGAGGGAGGAAGCAAGTAAATGAGAGAGAGAGAGAGAGAGAGAGAGAGAGAGAGAGAGAGAGAGTAAATTAGGTGATAATGAGAATAGGGACATAATGAGTGAGTGAGTGAGTAATAGATGTTTAACGCCATTTCAACAGCTAAGGTCATATTCATGGCGAGAACTACATTACACAATTTCACAGAGGAATGTGTCAGTGCCCACGCATATGTGCACCACACACATCCTGAGGGGATAGGAAAGAGGAGAAATAGACCCTTTTAAGTGGGCTAGGGAAGCCCGGGGACATAATGAAGTATCTGTAATTGGAGAATTGGGGGGTTTCCTTGGAGCTGTATCCATATGACTGTGCAAACATATGGTAACAGGTACATTGTATAGAGTTCCTAACATAATTAAATATTTTTAAAATGACATCCTGATGCCTCCAGCTTCATGTTACTTGGTCATCATGTGCATTAATACAGTGCTGGCAAGTCTACCCACCGCTCATCCATTGGTGCACCATATCATGGATGCCATTTCATGTCTCTGGCCATACCGACCCTTTGGGAGTGTGTCTAGGCTCCCAATGGATTTTCATGATGCATGAATGCAGCCCTCATGATAAATTTCCATGCATCATGTAGAAAATCTTTAGATCTACCTTTTCCCCTTCTTTCATCAAAACGCTATTAAAGGGAGTGGTCATTATTTATCATTATGCCCCCCCCCATCACCCTGAAGATTTCTTTTACATATATTTGAACTATACGGACTTAGCTGGTTTGATTATCAGCCAATGAAATGACACCAACTATTCACTGCGGTCCTCTCGGCGGCCAACTGATAGGTGTTATCAGTAGAACTCACTGGTAACTAGCTCCAGCAATGGCGGCGCCTATCGGACAACCTGCTACCACAGAATAGCAGTATAGCAGTGCGCTCCCTGACCACCCCCCCCCCCCCCCCATCCGTTGATCAAAATTACCACTCCCGTGTGAATATAAAACATTGGTGATAGCAACGGTAGCCAAAGGCCACTGTGCTAAAGATCTGGAGATAGACCTAGATCACGTGATGACCCAAGGCATGCTTGAATTAGGTTGCAGAACACTAATTGACGGGAGGTGGCAGCAGGAGACACTTTGTAGGTCCGCACTGAAGGGTGTTGTACAATGATTATTGGTCTAAAATCTGACAGTGGGTAGGCAAACCAGGTATCAAATTAATCCTTAGGGTGTATATTAATCAATTTGAGTGTTATTTAGGCTGATATTTGATGGTAAGTTGAGGGGGGTGCACTCTATTTAATTAGAGAATGTATTGAAATCATTCACTGCAAAACCCCCAAATCTGGGTATGTCCGCACTCTAAGGCCTATAGCAAAAAAAGTTAATCACATTGTACCACATGCCATGGCCCTAAATTATTGGGAAAAATGTATATCTACAAGAAAATAATAGTGGCTAAGCCGAGATACTTGTTCAAGTATTTTATTTTCGCCCAAAAGCTATATAGGCCAACAGTGGAAAAATAATTAGTGTTCTGCAGCCATTAGTAGCTGGGACGGGTTTAGTTTCCAGGAACCAAATGAGAACACTCAGAAGTCTCAGCCTTAGCCATAGCCACCTTAAAGCCATGTACTGGTATCCCATGATGGGACTTTAAGCCATGTGGGGGGTGTAGGCCATGTGGGTGATAGATGCCATGTGGGGGACTGTAGGTCGGGACTTTAGGTCATGTGGGGGACTGTAGGCCATGTGGCAGGGCTCTAGGTCATATGGGGCTGCAGGCCATGTGGGAGTTATAGGGCTGACCCAGGATACAATATCAACTAATGAGATGCCTCCCTCCATTCACTGCAGAATTTTTTGGGTACATTATGTAACAGCTGGTACCCACCATGCAGGTTGTTATCAGTGCTTATCTCGCCAGCTCCCAGATAAAGCAATGGCGGACGCACTAGGCCACAGTACTAAGCCCTATAGGCCATGATGATGTGGACACTGTATGTCACGTGGAAGACTGTATGCCATGTGGGGGACTGTATGCCATGTGGGGGACTGTAGGCCACATGGGGACTGGAGGCCATGTGGAGACTGTAGGCCATGTGGGAGGGCTTTAGGTTATGTGGGGATGCAGGCCATGTGGGAGCTATAGGCCATGTGGACACTGCATGTCATGTGGGGGGACTGTGTGCCATGTGGGGGTTGTATGCCATGTGGGGTTGTAGGCCATGCAGGGGACAGTAGGCCATGTGGGGACTGTAGGCCATTTGGGGGTGTATGCCATGTGGGAGCTTTATGCCATGTGGGGGACTGTATGCCATGAGGGGGATTGTGGGCCATGTGGGGGTTGTATGCCATGCAGGGTCTGTAGGCCATGTGGGGGACTGTAGGCCATATGGATGCTGTAGGCCATGTGGGTACTGTATGCAATCTGGGGATTTTAGGTCATGTGGGGGCTGAATGCCATGTGGGGGCAGTAGCGATCTTCGCATTCAAGCACCAGTATGAGTGCCTGTCTCAAATAAGCATTGAAGGTAATGGCGTGCTAAAATATGTCTTAATACAAGCACTTATAAACTAGATCTTCAATAACTGTATATCATGTATAATGCCCCTCCAAATCTATAGGCGCCTGGGAGCTTATTCTCCCTGATACAGTATACCATGTGATTCAAACATGACTGTGTAGTAGGAGACCTGGCTTAATTGTTTACCTACGGATATATTTGTGTGAATTGGTGTGTGAATAGGCTCAGCAGAGAGAAGGCTACTAGATGTGCCTAGTTTGAGATCCCTGTCAATAATTTACATTTATTGATGTGTTGCCAATGATGGTACCTCCACCTAGATCTTTGCAAGGGGTGAGTGCTATAAAAAGATTTACAGTAAAAACTTGTGTATAAGCCAGGCTTATATACCCATTTCATACCCCTGTTGCAGCTTATGGCATCCCCAGGAACTATGGATGCCACTTATAGGAGGGGTTTTACTTACAAGGCTTTATATATGGACCATAGTCAGGAATAGAACCTTTTCAGAGTCAGGGTGTGGCTTACAGTGCACACTTACATATTACAAGAGTGCATTTAAAAACACTCTGACTCTGAAGCATTATGATTGGTTAAAACATGGTTGAAGTAAATTGACAAACAAAGTATTTTGGAAAAAAAAGTAATATATATTCGTGCACCTAAATTCATAAATTCTATGAAAGTATGCTCTGATTGTCTCTAGCCCTTTCTTTCCCCTTCCCTTCTGTCTATCATCTGTCTCTCTCTGTTTCTCTGTCTCTATGTCTGTCTGTCTCTGCATGTCTCTGTTTGTCGCTCTGTGTGTCTCTCTCTGTCTCTCAGAGTAAGAACTTTAATCCTATAAGGGCCATTAATGCAGGAGTGCATCATGCCTATTGGTCATCATGATACACCAATGAAGTGCTGTCAAGTCTGCTCACTAGGACTTCATTAGAGCATCATGCCGACCCTCCAATAGTATCTACCCTGTGGGTCTGCAAGATGCATGAATGTAGCCTTCAGGAGTTAGGCCTATTCGCCAGGGCTACATTCATGCCGACCAATAGACATGATGCATTGATCTAATAGATAATTGTAATGGTCAATTGGCATCTGGCTTATTGGGTGTAAGCGGGAGAGGAGCTGGTTCTGGCAACCAGCACTGGTAAGCTGATAAGATGACAACCAGCATGTCCCTGGAAGTGGATGTTATCCAGGGACAAGGTACCCATCATAACAATGCCTTATCAGTGTGTTTTGCCACCTCTGGCATAACCAGCAAAATTCAAAATGGTGGACCCACTGGATATGGCTCCAGGCTCCTATATGGGACTAGCACATTGCTAGTGATAGGGAAATTAGCCAGGTGGCTCATGTAGCTGGGGGCTAAATCTACAGTTAGCCTCTTTGTATAGCTTACTTTGATGGCCTCATCCTCATGTACTATCTGTAGATATATTTATAATTTATATCCATTGATAGCAAAAACCTTCAACTTTTACTAGATAAGCTTATTATAAATCTGATACTATAAATACAAGAGAAATAAAACTTTTAGATTTCAATAAAAGACCACATGTCACCCACATTGAGTACACCCCATGCCATTGTCTCCCTATCAAGCTAATCCACTCCCCTCACACCTGAAACAATGGGGAGGTACTTAGAGTGATTAAGATAAAGGGCAGGCTGACAGTGGGTGCAGCTTATCTCCCCTGTCAGTCTTATCAGTGACCAGTGTTCTGTGGTGGATGAGAGTGAAGATAAGAGATTACCCAGGATTCTCTGACAGAATCCAAGACAGCATCAGGGGCTAAAAACAAAAATGGCGACCTCCATACAGGGATAGCCATGTGCCCTATACGGGACTAGCACATTGCTAGCACTAAGAGTATCGGCTAGATGGCTTGTGTAGTCGGGGGCTAGATCATCATTTGGCCTCTTTGTATAGTCTAGTTTGACAACCTGCCAATTGATTACTATCCATTGGATTTTTCTATAAATCTTATGTGTGAACTCTCCATATCAACAGCTTTAAGTAGATCATCCAGAAATAGATTAGATACTTGAAATAAAAAAACAATAGATCATTGAAATTTCTATTTGACACCGCAGGTAAGCTAATCAGGGCATTGTCTCCCTATCTTGGTTATCACCTTCTTCCACACCTGAAACAATAGAGAGGTACCTGGGGTGATTAAGATAGGGGGTAGGGTGCAGGTCATCAGTGTTATCAGTGACCATTGTTCTGGAGGCTGATAAGAAATTTTCCCAGAACGCCCTGCTCTGGAGTCGGGGACCTAACCAAGATTGCGGCCTCCATAGCCTAATATGCTAATGCCCTTACAATAGCTATATGACGTACAGTCATGAGGCTCATTGACAAGCGACCGACTCAAGTGGTCTAATTAAGGGCATAGTCATTTATTGCTAGCTGTGGGGGGAGGGGGCTTGCTGGATTTTGGTTGACTGACCACTCAATGTGATAAAAGATATCAAGAATGGTGTGTTGCAATGACGTATTGAATAGCCCATATTTAGTTTTGGCATTCCCCCCCTTCCCAGTGTAAAGGTTTATTGGGTTTCACCATCCCCCACCACCCACGAAGAAGCTCTTTTTCAAAATGACCACACCCCCTATTTCTAACAAGCCCCCCCCCCCAACTGGCAATAAATTACTCGGCCCTAAAGGTGGGGTGCTCCTTAAAGGCGAGGTATTAGACTCATTAGTTGGCATACTAGCCGGTATAAACACCCCGGCGCTCACTGGTTTCATGTATAGGGCATTAGCATATCAAGCTATGGAGGTTGCCATCTTGGTTTAGACCCCCGACTCCAGAGCAGGGTATTCTGGGTAAATTTCTTATCAGCCTCCAGAACAATGACCAGTGATAAGACTGATAAGCTGCACCCTGCCCCTTATCTTAATCACCCCGAATACCTCTCCTTTGTTTTAGGTGTGACGTCAGGTGATAACACTGATAGGGAGACAATGAACTGAACTATGGTATCAAGCAGAAATTTCAATAATATTTTGCTCCTTGATTTCAAACATTTGATCTTATCGATGATTACATGGTTACAGCTCTTGTTATGGGGAACCAATAGATATAATTTATAGAAAATTCCAATTGGTAGTAATTAAATGGCAGGTGGTCAAATTAAACTATACAAAGTGTCCAAAGGTGGATCTAGCCACCGACTGCATGAGCCACCTGACTGATACTCCCAGCACTAGCAATGTGCTAGTCCCGTATATGAGACAGGCGATTATTTGAATACTGACTTTAGAAGATCAATTTTATTACACTGAAAACCTAGAAGTTTTGAAACTAGTCAGCGGTGACCACTTTAGGTCCTCAAGTTGACGATACCTAAAACTACAGCTTTAGGTAGTCAAAATGACGACTTTAGGTCGTCATCCTGACGACCTGAGTCATCAATATGACGACTCTGTACTGTCAGTATTGTCATCCTAATGACTCAGGTCGTCAGGATGACGACCTAAAGTCGTCATTTTGACTACCTAAAGCTGTAGTTTTAGGTATTGTCAACTTGAGGACCTAAAGTGGTCACCGCTGACTAGTTTCAGAACTTCTAGGTTTTCAGTGTACCGCTATATCCCCCGGCGCTTATACGAGACTGACGCTTATTTGAAACCCGGCGCTGAAACTGGTCATTGTGGTGGTCATATGAAAATGATACTGAAGTTCCCATTTAGAGGTCACCGTCCCCTATCGAAGTGAGCACATGTGGTGCAAATCTACACGTTCATGTAATGTATTGGATAAGTGAAACTAGTATGGGTTGAATAGTGATGGATTACATAACTCAAGGCCACTGTATTAGGGGGGGGTCGTCATTATTAATCATCAGGGGGTTGAGCGTAAAATCTTTTTGACCCCTCTTGAGGATTGGGGGGGGGGGGCAAAGGATTTGGCGTCTCTTTAGCAAAAAAAAAAGGTCTGCGTGCCACTAAAGATGAAAGGAGGATTGTGAAAGTTTTCCACGCCTCTGGTGCAGGAGGTGCAGAAAGTTTTGAAGGCTGCCAGGGGGGTGTAAAAAGTTTTGCGTATTAACATTAAATACTCACCCCCCCCACACACACACACACCTTAAATAGATAGTGACCACTCTCAAACCTTTATTAAATCAGCCGATAAGTCAGTGAACATGTATACTGCTATGGGTCTGGACGACTAAATTCGACAGGGTGACATGGCCATTTCTTAAAATCGACATGTGACATAGATGGGCCTTGATGACATGAGGCAAACAATTAGTGACTTGACATAGGCACTTTCAGAAGTTTGACATGGAACATGATAGGTTCTTAGATGGGACATGGGAATTTAAGTGTCATGTGACAAAGCCATTTCTTAAAATCGACATGTGTTAGGGGGGGGGGGGTTGAAACCACCCACTCCAGATAGATTTGGAATAGGGGGCAGAATCAAGTCCTTTCCCCTTAACATTTATATTACTCTTTATACTATATTCCAGTTACTAGTAACTATCAAAATTCTCAGGATCTAAATGTATTATTGCATATCAAAAGGGAGCTAGAATGCGGTTTCATAATACATTTATTGGTGTTATTCACTATCTCGAGAGATATCTTTATCAATATGTCACAAATTATTCTCAATAGTTTCAATTATGTACAACTCTCAATTTACATTCCAAATGTCAAACAATATCTCCATAGCACATAGCTATATCACTCAGATTATAACAATCTGCACCTACAAAACCATTAGCACAGTGGATGTACAACATCTGTTCCAACACCATAGAGCAAGGATACAATACAAAGCAGAATCAATGATCACAATACCTTATTGGGCAAAATGCCTTCCTAGCACCTCACCCACCCGAGACAGTCCAGGCTGGCCTCCACAGTTCCAAGGTGTAACTCAACCTCATACCTGCCTAAGCTAAGGTCCTTTTGTTGGGACTACTGCACCTATGTAACTGTTTCTGGCCCAGGACAGAGCTACACCCAAACCTCAACCATGCCTCCTGCATGGTGCACTTGGCTGCTGTGTGCTGTCCTGATCTCCTGTCCTGACTCTGGTAAGGGGTGTGTCTCTCCACTGAGAAGTCAACTCTATATATACTCCTCCTCTAGGAGATTTCACACATTGCTATTGCACCTTCCATTATACCTAGCTTCCCACACCCTGGAGTAAGTCCCAGCTTGCACCACTACAGCCTGTATGGATTATGGCTAAATCTGACAAGTTTTCACACCTTTTCCTAACTCCACCTCCAAGTAGTCTGTAGTAACCACAGGCTACCACAAAGATTTCAAAGTTAACAAGCAAATATGTATTAAAATACAATATTCTTATAATATCATAGATGATTCCACATATATAAGTTTCAATTTATATAATGTTACATCATCATAACAAATCCACGCAAATATATCCCAATACATGCAATAATTTGGGGACCCCCACCTCCATCCAGAGCCGCACTAGTTTTAAGCATATAGACCTATATTCACTAGCTTGTTTAGACTAGAACATATCGAACAGACTAGAAAGATGCATTTTTCAAAGTATAGATCTGCCAATCCTCCTCAGGCTCAGTCCCCTGCAGTTTTTTTGTTTTTTTTTTGGGGGGGGAGGCATTTTTTTCTGTCCACCCGCTGCAATTTTGACAGGTTCTTCATTACTACTTTTTTTTTCTTCCTTTAATCTGGTCGACTTTATATTAATGATAACGCACAGACGTTCTCGTCCTGATAAAAAATGTTTTCTATTCATGGTTTACCCAAAGGGAATCTAATTTCCACTTCCTAGGTCGAGAGATCGACCCCTCGCGCCACCCGATCCAGAGGGGAGCTTGGATTTTTCTACCAGTCCCCATTTTCAATGAAGACCCCATATATACAGAGGCGTAGAAAGCAAATTATTATAATATAGTCTATAGAGAGGTCGGAGGGGGTGGGGGTCTTATTTGGGAAAGGGGATACTATCACTACGCTTTCCAGGTATGCTTAAAATTAATATAAACCTAGGGGGTTATAAAAAGAGTAATAAGAGGCCGTCCCGTAATACCCCCCCCCCCCCCACGGTTATCCTGCTGCAGTGTCCAGGTAGCAAGGTGAAGATGACGAGGACAGTGCTGGATGGGGGCATCCATAAATAACGTCACGATTTTTTTAATATATATATATATATATATATATATATATATATATATATATATATATATATATATAAATACATTTACAAATACCCCTTTCGCCACGCTTACAATGGAAATATTAAATGTATAGGACTTTATTAAAGAGCCATGGAAACCTCCCCCGTGATGTCATTCATGGATGGGCCCTTTAGCAATAGCCGTAGAGGGGCAGCACTCATTACACTTGCTGTCTGTATACATTAGCAGTAGTCTTAATACCCGGGTCTTAATAATACCACTAGTGCATGGTAGCAGCAGGGGCTGGACTGCTTATATAACACACCAGGCCACTATACAATATACCCAGCAATACTGCACACATTCTACTCACCTCTCCAGGGTGTCCTCCCTCCGCCTTTTACTCCCTCTTTTTCCTCCAGTAGCTGCCATGATGCTAGGTACAACTGAGAGACATCTAGATTCACGATATGACCGTGAGAAAAGCCTCCAGTCTGTAGTTAGTCCATCGACTTGTGGGTGAGGAGCGGCAGTGGCCTCGTATGTACTGTACCTCGGGCCTCTTCAGGTAGATGGGCATTCACTCTGCAGCTTGTTTACCTGTACCACGGGACCAATCACAACGCGGTATGTTCGTCTCACCTGGTGGGCTCTCCAAGCTGAGGTATTTCATGTGGTGTGCTTTGGTGTGGTGTGTAGGGGAGCTGTAGAATTAGGGCTGGAGAGTGATAGCGGGGGGGGGGGGCTTAGTATGAGGCGGTCACTGAAGTATCATAGACGACGTCGTGCAAGGTGTCATTAGTGGAGGGGGCGGATCAATAGGCATCAATGTTGCATGCATGGGTACCCTTTTCGGCAAAATTTCCCTCGGTAATGATCACTTTTTTGAATGAAAAGAGGACGCACAGCAAAAATCTCTTGTATTTTTTTCGGATCTGCCCCAAAAGGCCAAAGAGGGAACCTGAACTCCTCTAGAAATCTTTTCAATCTGCGCACTTTATTCCTATTCTGCCAAAGTAATTAAATTTGAGTTGTATGGATGTTCCCTTTTTGTAGCATCATAAAAAATCTTTAAATATGAGTAACATAAGTACAAATATAGTAGGAAAATGATGATGATGATGATGATGATGATGATGATGATGATGATGATGATGATGATGATGATGATGATGATGATGATGATGATGATGATGATGATGATGATGATGATGATGATGATGATAATAATTGGAGGGGGGACGGAAATATTTTCGTCATGAAAATCCACCAACACCCTCGATTGTTAAAAAAAATGACCACCTCCCTAGCCCAGTTAGGCCACACCAAAAAAAAAAAAGTTTGTCAAAAATAAGTTGGTCTATGGATCGCCCTCTCGATATTTTCGGAAATGCAAACATTTTTTTCATTTGAAAAAAAAAAATGTTGTCTACGGATTTCGCTCACTACACTTTCTTCAAGTTTTCTCTTTGTGATGTTTGGCAATTTTTTTTTCCAGCAAGGAATCCATTAGTGGAGGCTCCACTACGCGATTTTGGCAGAGAATCGCAGCTATTCTCCTGAAAGGAGACACAAACACAGCTTATATGGTGACATTTGTTATTCTTTCAATGTAAAAATTGCATGTTGTCAGAGCCATTTGTTTATGTGGGGAATGGTTTGTGGGTGATCTTGGGTATGTTTTTGTTGACAAAAGATGTTTTTGTTTACTAAATCCTAATGTAAACATTGCAGACTTTCACACTGATGAGTCTGTGCAATTCAATATCAGACAAGTTTGATTTTTACAGGACAAGACCCTGCAATCTGTGTGACTGCTATGTTGTTATTTATACAGGGGCATAGGAAAAGGGGGGGCCAGGGGGCCCGGGCCCCCCCCCAATAATGAAGAGGTTCCCTATATAAGCCTATATAAAAATATAGCAGGCCCCCCCCAACCGAGACCCCTGGGCCCCCCAATAAAAATTTGCTTCCTACGCCCCTATTATATTTTGCTGTGTTGATGTTTATATATTGAACTCCCACCCAATCACAGAGTCTATGCAGGTGCAGGTTAGTTTGTAAATATGGCACACAAGGAGAGAGATCACCCATAAAATGACCCCTCATGTTTACAATTTTGAATCTCATGTTTACAATATAGGAATGTCAACACCCTATACCTTAGGCACTAAAGCAATAACATTTCATGAGAATGTTGCAAAAAATCGCGTAGTGGAGCCTCCACTATAGCCCATTGTTCAGCCTTAAACACGCCAGCATATCAAGTCTACCTCGCGGTAGATTACATACCCGATTTAGTTCCTTTGGCATTGAAACCATGACATTCTGCCTTTTTCCTAACCTAGTTTCTTCGGTATATTTGTTTATGATATGTACAAAACAATCGGAATCTTGAACTGCCCTTGAACTACTGAGACCTTTAGGTTTATATAACTCTACTATAAGTGATTCTTTTACACAGAATTGTAATTTTTCTCAAGATTAACAATAACTGTCAACAGATGTCTTTTTTCTTTTAAATTGATAGCAATGCTTTATTGGAAAATCTATACCACATCTTACAAACATGTCATGGGCAAACTATCACAAGGGACTGCTTGTCTACAGACCATTTCATAACCTTGATGTGACTTATAAGAGAGAGTGAGTATTTATTAGATGTTTAGCGCCAGTTCGACAGCTAAGGTCATATTCATGGCGAGAAATATACATTACACAACTTTACTGGGGAATGTGTCGGAGTCCGTTCATATATATGCATCACACACATCCGAGAGGATAGGAAAGAGGAAAGAGGGACAGAACCAATAAAGTGCTGGCGAGACTGCTCGCCAGCACTTCATTGGTGCATCATGATGACCAATGGGAATGATGCACTCCTGCATTAGCGGCCTTTAACGGGTTAATATATGTGATAAAGATGCCATAAACACGCCAGTACCGTAATCTCCCGCGTATAAGGCGCGTCTTATACGCGGGGTTTTAGTTCTATCTGGATCCACAAGGGGGACACCAAGATATTTCTTTTGATATGTTACACTCCCATATGGCCACATATGCTGCATATGGGGTCCAGTGGGGTCCTGGGGGTCCAAGCAACACATAGCTTTTTAATTTTTGAGAATCCATTCAGTAGAAGAGAAGTTATGAATTTTTTATTTTTTTGACCATATTCTAAAACTCTAGGTGCGCCTTATACGCGGGGTGCGCCTTATACGCGGGAGATTACGGTATATCAAATCTACTTGTCTGTGGGCTCCATCTCACAGGAGGACTGGGACTCCACCATAATAAGTGATTCTTTTACACTGGACAATTTATAGCATATCTGATAAACATGTCATGAGCAAACTATCGTAAGAGGCCGCTTGTATATAGGCCATATCTGAACGTTGGGGCGGCTTATAGGTTGTCCATAAACTGATGTTTATTTCTTGTGAGGTCTGAAATATTGGTTTCCAAAGGCTGGTGTGATCATGCAGCCTTGACATTATTTTCTCGGGTTATCCATAAAGTATGTCAGGATTTTCGGCCTCTTTGGACCCCATTGAAGATTTCTATTTGAGTTATGAATCAACTCCTGTTTGCACAGCACAGTTTGTAGTCTACACATGGTTTTCGGATTTTGAACAAGCAGATAACCCACAGAAAGCGATTATCAATGTTCACTTAATCCACACACACACACACACACACACACACACACACACACACACACACACAAGAAAAAGAAAAATTTGAAATGAAAAAGGGGTGCACAAAGAAGAAAGCAGGTTGAAATCAAGTACATGTACATGTAGTGTTAGTTCCATGACTATTAACCAGACGCCGCCAACGACCCCTGCCCACCGACCCGCATCTGGGATTGTGAATTTGCGTCAGGCAATGAGCAGGTAACCATCCTTCAGCTTTCTGAATTCACTAGGTCCCCGTTTGGACAAAAAAAAAAAGAAAGAAAGAAAAATCATTCCAGACATAACTTTTTGCAAAGAAGTTACGCCTTTTCACCCAAAGCACTCTGTTAAACCAACGGGTATCAGGCCTAGGTGACACGGAATATAAGCATTTCTTGTGCCATGCCTATCCAGAGCCCCCATAAAAAAAGGAAAAGATCCAGTCCCTTTTACCATTCACTAATATGATGTACCCCCCCCCCCCCGCTGCCACACCACAGGCCTCCATCAGGGCCCGGGCCACAATACAAATAATCAGCAGGATTTGGTCAGAGTCCAATAGCTGTCCAAAGGGTGCCCCCCCCCCCAGGATGCCCCCCCCCCCCCAATTAAATGTTTTCAAATGACATTTCATTTTAATTTGACAAATTAAACCTGTCAGGTGCCACTTGTCACTGTACTAGTATTGCTTGGTAATTTTGATGCCACTAATGCCTCACATTTTGATACCCCCACCCCTTTTTTCAAAACTCTATATCCGCGCTACTTTATCATTAAGAAAATAAATGTACACTCCCTTAGGGAACATTTACAAAGATGGAGTCAACAGATATAGGGATGGGGGGGGGCGCTTATGGGTTTTGGAATGGGGAGTTTTAATGGAAGGCGCGAGGCATAGACGTACAATTTGAAAGAAAAAAAAAAGAAGTCAGTAGTGGGTCTTGGATAAAAAGAAAAGTTGCCATAATGGCAACATCATTTGTGAACGTCCCCCTACTATAAGCCACACATCCCATATTCTGTTTTGGTCTATCTATGTCAATAGGTCGTGACGTCACAAAGCGGGACACCCAGGGGCCACGCGCCGCCAGCCACCACCGATGGATTTCGCAATCTTCATTCAAGCCCTTCAGGGCGGCAAGGATGGCAGAGAGACAGTGAAATAACAGCCAGGATAATATCAGCTTAAATCTCGGAATATTTTTGCAGGAACATCAGGAAATCAACGTGCACAGAGGGAATATCTAACTGAGGTAGGGGTTTTAATATTGCATTAATTGGGTGTGTATAAACCAGTGTTTTTGACATTTTGACATGCCGGGGGTGGCGATATGAATGGAATGAATGGGGCGGTGCTTCTCCAATCTCGTGTTGTGTACTACTATCCTTCTCTCCCGCCCCGGACAAGTCTGAACATGTCAAGCGTGCTAGACTTACACGACGTCTCCGCGCTTATCTATGAATTTTAACCTCCCTAACGGCGCACCAAACCTCACGTCTAACATGACCCTGGTCTTTTGTACTGATTTATTACAGCTACAAAGATGCCATCCATGATAGATTAGCTCTAAAATAACAGTAAATCATTACAGACATGAGCTGGGTATGAAAAAATAAAATTATCGTGAGGTACACTAGGACAAGTCTACGCCGGCCGGGTTTTGAACGGCTATCTTCGTCCCGGGCCCTTCAGAGTGCCGCCAGATTTTGCACACTGCAGACTCACTTTCCCCAAGGTAATGATTATACGTTGGACATACGTTTAGTTCATTTGATGATCTACAGTAAGTTTTTAATTTTTTTAATTCAGGCGCATATAAAATCATAATGGATCATAATTAGCTGGGTCAAGTGAGATTGGTTTGCATCAATTTCTATTGGATTACGCTTAAAAGTTTGGTATATTATAATTGATATTAAACAGTAGCTTCAAGATAAAAATAGGAATGAACTCACCAAAGTACATGTTAAAAACACCACAGATGTAAAGAATGGGGTGCCTTAATGCCTGGCTGCCACCAGTAAGGTTCTATTTCCCGATCTGATGTCATCTCTCCACTATAGACATGGCTGCTAGGGGTACATGGTGTGTTACCCCTTTGAGGGCCGCATATGATGCCTCTAGGTTTGTGTTTATTTCCTTTTTTATTTTAGGCATATATTCATGATGTACTGATCCAGTGCTGGTGCGTAACTCACCAGCATTGTATGAGTGCATCATGAGCTTGCTCTGAGTATCAACTCGTCATGATACAGACATGAGTCGTGGCACAAACAAGTACAATGTATAGCGTCTCATGGCCGCCTTGACTGGGACCACATGTATAGGGTGGGGGTATGGACGGGGGGACCACCATGTCACATGTCGATTTTAAGAAATGGTCATGTCACATGTCACTTAAATCCCTATGTCCCATGTCACCTCTAAGAGCCTACCATGTCCCATGTCAATTTTTAAAAAGCACCTATGTCATGTCACTAATTTTTGTGCATCATGTCACTAAGGCCCATGTCAGATGTCGATTTTAAGAAATGGCCATGTCACCATGTCGAATTTAGTGGTCCACACCCATTAGGGTTGATACACAGTTGCAACTGTTTGCATCATGTGTCAATGTTGTAATCATAACAAAACCTTTAGTCCCGAAATTAAGTTAAAATCATTGAATGGTGTCATGCAGTCTTCTGGAGAGCACTCGAGTCAAACTTTCACTGGCATAATCTTACAATATTACGCCCCCCTGGATTACGCCCTGTGTTTTTGTTTGTATTAAAGAGAAAAGAAAACAAGAATAGGGGGGGGGGTAAATACGAAATTTGACTTAAATAATATACAAAAAGTATCTGAAGTAAACCTGAGATTTTGCTTGAAAACCATGCAGAACCTATAGCTTTAAAAAAGGCGAAATTTCTTGGAAAATTCCCTCAGTCTCCCGCCATTTCCCGGCCGCCATTTGACCCAAATATACATGTCAACAATTAGGATTCTGGACAGTAGATTCGTCCCTGGATTGGAATATTCTGTTTGCATCGGATGTCCTTTGGGCAATTTCTCTTTTTTTCTCTCTCTAAAAAGGACAATATCATTATTGATGTCCAAAAATGCAATGAATTTCGAATTAGTTTTCAGCTTTAATTTCCGGCCATAGATGATCATCTAAGATTGAGTCGGACACAGTTCCAACCGATCAGGTCCCGAGACTGTTTTGAAGTCAAACAGAACAGAGTCATTACATGCTGTTCTTGGTCTCAGAAATGAGAAGAAGTTGCTTGGAATAGGCATATTTATGCTCCACCCAACATGACGATATCAAACTGGGCCAGATATCATCAGATTTGGGAATGACAGCTATAGACATAGCCGGAGAAGTTACAAAAAGCCGTTTGGTATACGACCCTTTCATCAGCTTTTGATACAATAGAGGGCGCTAGTGGCACCCATGCATCCTACAGGGGCATGGCTGGTTTGGACTACAGTACCTGTAATAGGTCCACATGTTTGTAATGGTCTGCCTTATGTTTGGCTCACCATTTACTTTAAATATCGATAGTGAGTATAGCCACATTGTTTCTCTGTGTACAGCTTTGATCTCTAAGATGTGAAGCTCTATTTTACATTGCAAATGAGCAATTTGGTGAGGGGTGTCTGTGCACCAATGATAAGTCTATGGGGCCCTTGGAGTGGATGCTGGACATGCCCATGTAAACTGCAGGGCTACTGGAGCGCCATCTAGTGTATCAACTTGATAAAACCAATGTATAGGGGGGGGGAATGCCGATTCTAGCCGTTGTCCGCATGTTTCTGATATATTTGTCATCTAAAACAAAGAAGAATGTTTATGCGCACATTGACATTCTATTATTTCAGAACCTGTCGCTTGTCACCTGAAGAGTGAAATATGGCTATTTTTAGGCCAAGTCAATTGTGCCACTCAAATCACTACGCAATTTTTGCTGAAAATCGGAGCTATTCTCACAATGCAGACACAAACACAGATTATAGAGTGGTATTTGTTATTATTTCAAGGTGTAAATAGAAGATTGAGAGAGCTTTCTGTTTATGTGGGGAAGGCTTTGTGTACAATCTCAGGCACATTTTTGTTGCCAAAATATTTTTTTTTTACTAAATCAAGTTGACCTAATGTAAATATTGCAGACTTTCACACTGATGACTCTCTGCAACTCAATATCAGACAGGTTTGATTTTTACAGTACAAGACCCTGCGATCTGTGTGACTGCTGTGTTGTTATTTATATTTTGCTGTGTTGATGTTAATATATTGAACTCCCACCCAATCACAGAGTCTATGCAGGTGCAGGTTAGTTGGTAAATATGACAAACAAGGAGAGAGATCACCTATAAAATAACCCCTGAAATCTCATGTTTACAATTTTGAATCTCATGTTTACAATATAGGAATGTCAACACCCTATACCTTAGGCACTATAGGGATAAAAATTAGGTGAGACTGTACCTAAAGGTGGTCTGCGTGATATTAGTTTACACTCCACTACGCGATTTTTTGGTACAGTTTTGCAGAAGGTGATCCAGACAGTGTTTAAGGCCTAAAGACTTGTTGTGTTCAGGTAACGGAGTCGAAAAAAATTAGGGTAGGTAGATAGGGATTTTTTTTTTATTTTGGAGAATTTTTTTTAAGGCTGGCAATTTTTTGCTCCTATGCAACATGAATTGTATGTCCAGGATCGTAAAAATACATCCCTCGACAATTGCCAAAAAAAAGCTGATTTTCCCCAAAAGGCCCATCAAAAAGTTTAATAGGGTAGGGCAAAAAAATAAGTGTAGGTAGCGTTACATGAACACAAATTTTTTTAGGCCTAAGGTATAGGCTGTTTGCATTCTTTTAAAACTTGTAGACATGCATTCTTTTAAAAAGTGTAGACATGATATTTCAAGGTCACTTGTAATAATTATAAGGGACCGTGTTTACTTTTAGTTGTGTTTATATATATACGCCACTTGCAAGCTACTTTTGCTAATGTGGTCCAAGCTCTTACATCTCAATGTAAACAAACACACTTTCAATAAACAAATACCTGCCTCAATATAGATTTCTACATTCAATTCAAAACAAATAGCACTGTAGAGTTTTTGTTTGTACCAGCTTTTGTGTGGGCTACATATAGCAATCCTCCCAGAACTTTATGACTTTGAACTGAAAAGGTGTTTTGTGCAGATGTGTTTTTGCTCTTGAACATTTTGACGAATTTCTCATGAATTCTTGAATTGATTGAGTTGCTGATCTGATAATATTGTCTATGACTTGCAATTTCCAAACATCTATGATTATAATCATTGTAGATATCAAGCAATAGATCAGCTAGAATTGAGTGATTGATTTCATTGACACACTGTCACGTCACAGAAACACCCGTATAGGTCACACGTATATAGACTGGCCCCACAGGGGAATGTGGTGGGATGTAGAGTTGGCCCTTGCTTCCTCAGATTTTGAAAATGCAAGGAAAAATATCTAAGGAAGCAAATTAGCCGAGAAAGTTAGTCCAAATATAATAGATAACATAGAGCTAGTTGCAGATCTTCTGTCTGAGGTAATGAGAGATCTGAGGAATTAAACGGTCGAAGAAGCAAGGGCCGACTGTAGTAGGCCTCTAACCCTGTGGGCAGTCAAGGATAAAGGATAAAGGGAGGGGGGGTGACTTTGAAATTTTGAGGTGATCAATTACAAATCGAGCCACTGCAACATTGTATGATCTCGTTTCCTACACATTGGTCAAAATGAAATCACCTCCCTGGTTAACCAGTTGGAACAAATGATTACAACTGACACATACAAGATACATAGAATAGTCCCTGTCCATTGCATTGATCAGCTCATCATTTGCAAAATGATTAATAAAAAACCATCTACATACAAGACTAGGTTTTCGGGGAGTTTTCATCCATAAAACAAGTGTGGGAAAACGTTAGACACCAATTTAGAAAAGAAACAATATAACGTGAACCGTCATTGACAGATAATCTATTCAAAATCAAAAACCTTTGGGTCTATTATTTTAGAACTTTGGGACAAGGAAAACGCCATTATTTCGATGACATTTTTTTTACAGCATAGGCGCATCAGCACTTGTAACCGTCTCTGTTTATCAGGATCGAAATATTGTTTTATGCATGGGTGAAGATATCTAGGGTATGTAGGTTGGACCCAAAAAACAAACCCAAAAATAACCCTGAAATTGGCCCATGGACATTGAAAGCAACTCACGAACCGACTGTTGCTTTGTGGGTGACTATGTTGTCCTAAAAGTGTTCCAAAAATAACCTTTTTCAAAAATTGAATGAAAATCCAAGGAGGGTTGGGCAATTTGAATCACATCAGATCCTCTATTCATTTGCTTCCCTGATAGTGAGTGCTCAATAAGTGTATCACAAAACTGTTGTACTTCAAATGAAGAAATGTGTTTTAAGGCCACACCAAAAAAAATAAGGTTGGTCTACGGATTTCCCTCTCCATATTTTCGGAAATACAATTTTTTTTTCTTTGAAAAAAATCTCGTTTACGGATTTTGCTCGCTTCACTTTCTACAAATTTTCTCTTTGTAATGTTTGGCAATTTTTTTTTAAATAAATTTTTTTCGTTCGCCTCATTTTTCCAGCAAGGAATCCATCGGACGCCAAAAAGTTCTTAAAAAAAAAAAGATAAAAAAATTCGCTCGCTCGCACCATTTTTTTTTTTCAAAACCAAAATCCATAGACTAACTTATTTTTTTGGTGTGGCCTAAGAGTTAAAGGGTAGAAACTGGTGGTATAGCCTAGCAGACATTTCATTTACTTGCTGCATCTATGAGGCTCACTACCCCTACCTTGTGGCAGCTGGAAGAACCAAATCCACACTAGCCTGTACTACAGTGGCCCAGCAGAGCCAAGAAAGATTTGGTCAAAAAAAAAGAATCAAGTCTTAAAAATGAAATCCGGAATGAAAAGTAGAAAACAATTTCCATTTTGCATTTTCCATGCTGAAGGTGGAGCATCCAGATGGAAATATCCCAGTACAGACGGCAAGATGGTTCTCATGACAAAACGTGACCTCTTAGGACTCCTAATGACATTGATGATCTTATCAACGGTAAGAACGCTAATCCATATACTTCATTATTGGGCACATCGATTTCCCTTAATTGGAGTATAGGAGGAATGGGGTGGGCTGGGGTATGACTTTTGTTGCAAAGTGTTATGAAGAGGGGGGCTCTACTCACGTGTATTTCAAATATTTTTCAGTGAACAAATGGTTGCATTGTGCATTCACTAGCCCTAGCCTATGTGTTTTTAGCATTGATTTCCTGTCAATCCTTTAACATAATAGCAGAATCGTTGGTGGTCGTTATTAGAAATTGTAATGCAGGCGTGCCAACAAGTGCCATTGCCAACCCATCTTGGTTGGAAGAAGTATTATCTTTTAGTTTTTTTGTCTCTAAAGAACAGACCCCATTTAAGATGTCAAATTTTCATGTAATATTTGATGAAGCATATTCATGATAACAAGGAAATAAACATCTGTAGTTCGATAACATTTTGAACAAGTAACTCCTGTTTATCCAGAAAACTGTTGTATTTGTATGTCATAAGATAAGGAATATGTTTGATGAACAGATAACCTCATATGAGGGTCATACCAGATGTCCTCCCAGTGCCTATTTGCATAATCTATCTGTGGAAGCAGGTTGCATGCCAAATAAAACCTGTTGCCTCTGGTTGATACCATGGACAGGAGCCTCAGCCTTCAGCCTTCGCTCCTATCTATGATATTGCCTTTCGGCGGCCAGGAGTATATATCACACTCATTGTATAACTTATGAATCCCCACCCAGGTGTGTCGGACTGATGCTTCTGAGTGTGACCGGACACAGAGGAAGGTAAAGGACAGGTGTGAGCCCTGTCCACGCTGTAAGCCAGGATACGGACTCACAGATGTATGTAGTCTATTACATCTTTTTTTTCTATTTGTATTGTAGATTTTCTTTTCTATTTGTATTGTAGAAAATCAAACAAGAAGCGAGATGGGTTTATAGCTTTGTTTCTCAAATGGCATTCAGGACTTGGTGTATGAATTTATATGCATTATAGATGTCTATCCATTTGTATATAAACCTCTCATTGATCTGGCTCACTGATTGCTCATTATTCGATTTGCCATCATCATTTTGCCCTCTACACCTTCATGCGGATTGTTCTTGTGTTGGACCACGGGAATTACTCACCCTAACCTTTAGTAATGCGTGGGGTTTTCCGCTGAAAGCAGGTAAACTTATTTTGTCCCCTGATGGGGGTTTGGAAAATGTTGCCCCCCCCCCCAGTCACTTAAGCTGTTGAAAAAATATGCCCCCCCCCAACCTTGTTGTTAAAGATTGATCACTCCCTAATCTTGCATTGTCTTGACAGGACTGTGGCCATGGTCGAGGTGATGGCGTCCGCTGCTCTAAATGCCCGAGCGGCTTCTACAACCCGCCTCCAGGTGGTAGCACGTGTATGACGTGTACTAACTGTACGTCATTCAGACGTCATGAGGCGTTTAGGTGCCGGAATGTCATAGATGCCGAATGTGGGGAATGCTTAGATGGGTAGGTATACCTACGGGTGCAGGAGTATATCTCATAAATTTTTAGACAGAGAAAGAAAGGAAAGAACTGTGAAAATGCGCATTGATTCAATAGAGATCTATTGTCTTTTATTATTATTATTTTTTTTAAATAAAAAAAAACAATAGATTCATCAATTGTAGGATCGACGCTACTTGAATTTCAATTTTCACCTTGACCATAACTTCCTTTTCATGTGTCTTAGATATCTATATACCATGTTTTGGGCAATTCTATTTCTATTGCTACTGTGCAAACAAAATCGATTTGTATTGATTTACCATGCAAAGACATCGGGTATTACCCTACCCCTACCTAGTGATTGGGCCAGGACCGTGAGACCAAGGCCAATCGCATCCCGATAGAAAAAAAAGGCAATCAAAATTAGGAATAACAGTTCGTTTGATGAAGGATAAAGGAAATGGCTACACAGAAGAATATATATCACTGTAGTGATATATCTCACATACCACTATTCATCTTACGCAAAATGCTACCATCTTTTTAGGTTCTTTGAGCGCCACACGGCGCTGAAGTTAGGGGCAAACTTGCTGCTACCCTGTACTTCCTGTACCCAGAATCCCGAGCACCCCCAGTGCCACCACACGCGCCCCCAAGTGGTGGCCCCAGTAACTATCAGACTGCAGGCAAACTTAAAGCCAGAGGATCGTAAGTACCTAAGTCTATTCACAGTTCCGGGGGGGGGGGGGGGTAAGTAGAAAGACCGTTATTGAGGGCGGGGGGGGGGGGTAAATGATTTCCTAACTATTGTTTTAAATGTCAATAGTCAAAGCTTTTACATTTTTATTCCAGGTTTTAAAATGTCATTTTGACGTTAAAGGGGCCCTGGCATGGTAATGCATGCCCGCATTAAAAAGTCACGTGATCACCCCTTGACCAATCAGGGCATCGCGATTTTTCCGCTGGTTCCCGCGATTTTATGATCGCTGTTTGAATCGGTACCCATGTTGTTAATTTTCCATGCCAGCCTTCCTTTAACGACGTAAAACAAACAAGAAAAGATCTGAAGCATTTTTTCCTAATGTCCAAAATACTTTTAAAACGTGTTTTTTTTCTATTCATGAAAACGTCTTTCACAAACCTTTAAAAGTCCAAACCCATATCTAATATTCCAAAACGTTACAAATTTGTTTTGCCAAGTGGTCCACATACAGGGAATTAAATCTATCAAAATGTACCAGCTAGGAACCAGCATGCCAGGGGGCTTCTCTATCGGCTGACAATTTTTGGTTTTCACTTTTATTTGAAGGTGCATCCGGCAGAAGCTCGTCGCGCCCCATAGCCCTCCTGGCGGTCATCTTAGGAACAGGATGTCTGTTGACGTTAGGTCTGCTGACGTTCTTTATATTCCGTCACAGACGCCTCCTACGACGCCTGCGCACCGGGAGTCAGGAAGACACTCGCGTGCATGAGGACATCGGAACGGAAGAGGGTAAGAAATCTAGCGAAATCAAAAGGTTATCGTTAAAAATGTTTTGAGTATGTTATGATTAGTTTAGACTGTAACCCCTGTCCAGTACAAATTTGAGATAAATACTCGATTTACCATATCCCCCGGGGCAGCTAGACAGATGCTAATCTATAGATAGAACTAAACGACCGTGGTGTACGAGGTGGCCGATCCACCACGAGGAGACCACCCCCCGAGGGGTGGATCGGCCACCGAGGACACCAGGGGAGTTTAGTTCTATATTTATTTTATGTTTTTAGGGGGTTTAAATAAGGAGAAATTATCAAAATCTGGTACCGTAGTTCCCCGTACGAGCGCCGGTCCGCCATTTTGAATGTTTACATGCACCCAGAACGAGGCTGCAGTGGTGGATCGGCCGCTGTGGTGGATCGGCACACATTACACCACTGGGGGTGTGCGGATCGGCCCTGCAATGCTATCTCTATGGGAAGAAGTTATTCACATAAAATAAAGTTACATGCCAGCCCATGTGTCGGTGGTTCCAGATCAATGATTTTACCTTTGTAGAACTGAAAACTTAAGACATCCCTAGTTCTGAGTCTGGCATAAAGCCTAGAGCACAACACATTGTATTCACCTTTTTACATTTCCCTGCTATTTTCATTACAGGATGTACGAATCCCTCAGGTTCCTTTGTCGACAACACTACAGTGTAAGTTAGATATCTTCTATATACATTTTTCTAAAAAAAAAAAAAAACTAGGCCCAGTCTTCGTGATCTCTGTGGATACCTGTATATCACCTACGGCTGACTGATAAAGTATGTCACGCTTTTTGGGCCTGTTTGTACACCCCCACTCAACCCTTCACCACACTTTTATCTGTACACCCTCACCCCCTTTGGTGTGACATACCGGTACTTTATGGATCGGCCCTCAGTCATATTTCATTTTGTGTCGCGTTTACTTTCATTGCTTCTTTACTTTCATTACTTCTAAATACCTCGGTACGAGGGAGGTTCCCATGATGCAATTCCCTATTCTTATACTACTTACGACCGCTGTCACATAAACGACACACGCAGGGTAGTAGTATATAAAAATGGTCGTAAAAAAATGTATGACATTTCAATGACTCCTCCTTTAAAACTGTGAATAGTATTTAAAAATATGACTTTGTTTCTGTACATTTCTGTATACGTGGTCACTGCGTCACAATGGCAATACATTATCCAGTCGCTGCTACATTTTGTTATGAGATCCTGTGATAAAGAGGGCATTGGGACTTCGTGTGAGCAGATTTTTAATAACAAATAATCTAGAATTTTAATAACAAAAATCTAGAAACCCCTCATACAAGCCGAACGAGTGCCTATATGCTTGGTCTTATGATGTCTCCATTCTGTCTATTGAGGTTTCCCATAATACACTCTGTTTGTGGAGGGTTCCTGCTAATTACCATAAGTAGGTCAGTCACATGACCAATGCCATTAGTCAGAGCAGGTCACATGACTGACCTAATTATGTGACCTGGTCTGGCCAATGGCATTGGTCACGTGACTGACCTACTTATGGTAATTAGCAGGAACCCTCCACGAACAGAGTGTATTATGGGAAACCTCAATAGACAGAATACAGTACTGGCCAATCCTTGGGGAGTGTACATAGGCCTTAGTATGGACGCCCGCTGGGTCGGCCATTGCTTGAACTGGTACTCAAAAAGACATGCAGTGAATTAAGGGGAGTAGCTGATTGGTCGATAATGCATACCGCTTGGTTCATATTGGTTTTGCGTGAAAACAGCATTGAGAAATAATCAATGGACCAACGTATTTTAAGGCATCATCTAGACTTTTACAGATTATCTTACTACTGGGTAGGTTTCACACAAATTTTATAGTCTGATCAACATGAACACTTATAAACCTCTTTATACATTCAGATGGCACCGGAAGGAGCCTGGACCACATCCGGGCCCACACTGTCATGGCGCCGCCTGTATGACCCCTGCCAGACAAGCTGCCACCTGGTGTCCAGGGCTAACACTAAGACCTGACCCCAGCGACACCAAGCGGAAACGGAACCAGCAAGGGTCAAGTCCGTCCTCACAGGAAGACCCGGAAACGGAAGTGAATGACTGGAGTGACAAAGACTACCTGCTGAGCCGGAAACGACCTAAGATCACCGTGACCGGAAATGGAAGAGGACCATGTAGACCGCTGTCGGAGACTGAGTCCTTGAATTCTGAGACTGAGGTCAAGGACACGGCTATGACCTTGACCTTAAAGCCGAAATGTCATACTGGTGCACCCCTGACCTCCAACAACCCAAGTTGCAATGAGCAGTTCGTATTCTTGCCTGACTCTGAGCAGAATAAAGGGGAGGAGAGTGAAGGGGAGGAGAGTGAGGGAGAGGATGAGGATGACGGACCCCCCATGGAGCAGGAGGAAGCCATGGAGTTTGAAGAAGTTAGCGATGAGAGAGAGCATCTTGTCAAGGCCGCCCCAGGAGGAGACGCTAACAACAACGGTAACCAAGATGAAGATGAAGATGACCTCCAGCAATATGGCGCATGCGTGCTGCCAGCGCGGAACCATCATCCAATCGATGGAGGCCCTATGTGGCCATACGTTGACTTCCGGGACCTGACATTGTCACCGCGACAACGAACGTCACCTTCAGGACTGGGTGACTTGGGACTTGACCTATCCATTGACCTTGACCGTGACCTTGAGGACAGGACAGCATCCCGGGGTTCATCAGGTAACCTGAGTGAGGCGTCCACGGTGCTGATCAGGGGATTTTCAGACTCTCCGCCCACAGTCTTTGTAGAGGACAGCACTGTCCTGACAGCACTTGACAGCAATGGGTGGAACACTGACAGCATGGGAACTGACAATACCATATTGACGGCCACCCAGCCCTATCAAACAACTGACGACACCACATTGACAGCCATCCAGTACCCTGACACCCATGACCGTGCTCAGACTAATCTCTGTGATGACAGACTACCAACAACAACCTCTCAGATCCCTGAAATTTTCAGTTCTCCCAGAGAGACGTCATCTGTGACGTCTCATGACATTGGCAGTGGTGGCGCCCCCTATGTCGGCCCACCACCACGCCGCCTGGTTTCATTGGCCAACACCTTCACCAGAAGTAGGGGCGACTTGGCCCAGTCGGCAGAGACTGAGACAGAAAGCATCCCTCGTATGGTGAGTGGGAGATATTTCATGATATATAGTCTATGACATTAAATTTTATTTTCATAGAAGTTCTCTTAATCTTTGTAATGCAGTAGCAGGGTTATTCTACTTGCTGTTATAAGTAGAAATTCTTTGAGTAGAACAGAAGTTATTCCATTTATTTATTCTATTTTTTATCTATTTATCATAATTTTTTGCGGCATATCCAAAAAAAAAACTAGGCGAGTATTTTATGTGAGGTACTACAGAATCATCTGTTGCATTTCTGAGTTTCACTTTCTTAATCTGGCACTATCTACCATTTGGTCAATATTATTAGTTAACAGTTCACTCTATTTCAATTTCAGCTTGAGAGTTTAGATGAAGAGCGCTATGCCCAGGCACTTAGACTGGCCAGAGGTAAGAACAATTCATTTTACCCTCATCAGTGCAGCTTACCTAGACTTACATATCGTTTCACTGCCTCTTGATGGATGGGGTTTTAGAACCTTGAAAGGGAAACTCTATTGCAATTTCGATGAAATTTCACTGAATCATTCTAGCCCTTATTGGGGAATCTTCCATCGCCAATTGCCTCTTGGGGTCACTGTACTGAGACGATGAGTCCAATTAAATTCAATCTTGACCAATTGCCTCGTCTGCCTGCTGCTAACCTCCTTGTTAGGGACAGTGACTGCCACCAGGGTCGTCCTGATGGCTATAGCTACTCATTTTGGCGATCAGGGAGGTTCACAGGTACATGGTAGGGCCTTCAGATATGCCCTTTCTGTGAATTTCATTCAGCAAATCAGGTAGGATCAGAAGACCTATACAATACGTATGACAATGTTAAACAATAGGTAGCCATCTTTGGTCAAATAAAGATTGGTAATCATGTCATTCTAACCTAATTACTGCATTACCATATTTCCAGTTCAGATGCTGAAGTAAATATTAATGATCGTCTTACTAACAGGAATGTACCTAAGTACAGTATCTAACATTATATCATCTGGACCAGTCACTTATTGGTGTTTGTTTGACAAGGCATAATGTTTTAGACATAGATGGACCAACAAAGGGAAAGGTACCTCTATGAAGGGCCCATGGGGCCCCCTGTTACCTTGTTAATCCACTAGGTGTTGTCAGGTCCAGCCCCCAGTGTGTGAGTATGTAACTCTTGACTGGAAGTAGTCTTTCATAATTGCACCTACCTACAGATCTTTGTGAGCAAACAACCATGCCTACTATTACCTGTAGTGTGCAGGCCTTGTTGTCATTAGACACCCTTCAATGGGCTAGTCAGACTGCCGACAGTCACCAAGTCCCAGAACACAGTTTCAGAGACCATTCACACTATTTACTAGTGTTCCCAAAACACCTATATCAAATATTTTTCATTCAATTTTCTAAGCTTCTGAGTAACCTGAGAACTTAGGGAAATGTGATTCCTGTAACTCACATGAGCTTTTAAATTAACAGTCGACAGTAAATAGTACTCCTATTTGATTTTACTAGGTCTACATTCCTATGTGCGTAAAATGTGACAGAGTAACAGCCTCAAAATTGTGAATACCCAGGTAAATGGCTATGTCAATCATGGTTCGCTTAATTATTTCCGCACAATTTGTATTTGTTCCAAAAAGGACTATAGCATGTGCCATACCACTTACAGATCGTCTTGTTGCTGAGCTGGACTTTGACATGACGGAACGTCTAGCCGCCAGCCTCCACCCACGCCCCCTAGTGGGAGACCGGAACTTCCGCCACCTTGGGGCTGCACTCGGCGTCCCACCAGAAGTCCTCAGCGGCGCATGCGCCTTTGACGACCTCCTGGCTCACCTGAGACGCCAGAGGGTAGCTCTGATGGTCCTTCTGAAGGCGGTGAGGGCCTTGGGAAGAATGGACGTAGTTCACATGTTATCAGTTTGGATCATGGAGAATACCACATCAACTGCTGCCACCTACCGAGTATCAAATGAACTGCATCTGAATCACCTCGTCGTGCCCGAGACGCAGGGCCCTCTATCGGCGGAGGAGGAGACGAGGGAGAGGACCATTCCTGTCCAGGAGACAGGAGATAATTTACCTGCTATTTGAGTTAGTATTTGAGTGTGGTGGATGTACGACTGAATATGTCAAGGTCAGACCTTTGAAAAGTGTACAGTTGCACGATTGTTAAGATAGGATATTTCAAAATCTTCTGTTGCTTAGATAGGGATACATGTTTGCATTGTACATTGATATGTATGGATACGAGAGAAAACGCCCATCATGGATTTTATCGATAGTTTCTTCGAAGATTGCTCCTATTTGCTCTAAAAACGAATGTCCATATAGTGGCTGGAATGGGCGAGAGAAACTTTCTGATCCTGAATATATGGTTACAAGAAATGTGGCAGGGTAATAATGTGTACCTTTGGAAGGTGCACATTAGCAGGACTTACTGTCATGTCCAAGTGGTCGGTCGATCTCCATGAATTTCAAATGATTGTAGAATGCCTTTCTCACTCAGTATGGGGGCTTTATTGCGTATTGGGAGAGAGAGGGAGAGGAAGAGAGAGGGAGAGAGAGAGAGAGAGAGAGAGAGAGAGAGAGAGAGAGAGAGAGAGAGAGAGAGAGAGAGAGAGATTCAAAATGATCTAGATGTGGGGTTCATGGCATCTAGTCACAGCCTAGAGCAGCATTGCGACCTGACTGACTCAGACGCTTTTTGTGATGGAAACTCTACGAAGACATAGGCTCCCTAGAAACAATTTCTTGTGAATTCACGTGAAATTCACAAGATTTCACAAGAATTTCTGCTGAACCAAATTTTCACCAAATTTACTCGTGTCAAAGTGGTGAAAAGTCGTTCCTTGTTTCCAGGGCTATTACAACCTTTAATTTGATGCCAAAGTTTGTGATGAGTGTATGACTGTAGTATAAAGGGATTACTGCAGGTGGTATGCATATTCTATGAGTGTTTGGTATATCGATTTTGCTCTTAACCACCAGCGATATTTACACGACAATCTCGTGCATATACAGGATGTACTTGCAGGACCATAATTTGAATACAGGATATCGTGCACATGAGAGGAGTTTATTTGCACCAGCATATCGTGCATATTGGGGCAGAGACTTCCTCACCAGCCCATCAAGGTAAAGTGAGCACCCTCATATACACGAGATCGTCGTGCAAATAAGACACTCGTATTCCCATGATGTGCTTTTGTCCACATCGTCGGCCTGATACAACCCTCACAACATGTAGTGTGGTTTTTCGAGGTAATTGTTGCCTTAGTGTAGTTTCAAAGTATAATGTGACAAATTTTAGAAAGGTTTCAACGAGATGATGTTGAAATCCAGTATGACTGACTGTTAAGATAATGACAGTCCTCCTGAACCAGATTGGACTTGATCTGAGCATCGCCGATGAGACATGGATACAATGATTGTGTCCTTTTATGAGCTTAAAACTATTTTTGTACCGTATCTGCCATGTTAAATGCATTTAAACTGTGTGCAGGGAAGAACGTTAACGTTTAAACTACGTATCCACATTTTCTTCATATCATTTTCATGTTTCTTCTTCTGTTTTTATAGTTTTGTATTTGGGGATTTCTTGCGTTCAGATCGAGAAGATTATGTAAGTTACAGTATTGGGTTTCTCTACCGTTTATCGTTATCATTGTTTTTCTATCTTCCGCTAGTTTGTCGTTTGGTTAAATGGTGCACTTGATTTATATCCCTAGTGTCTAAAACAGAGTGTGTGCATCCAAATACACGAGGATGTTTACAAAGAGATATATCCATTTATATAACAATGCCAGTTTTATAAGGCATGTGTACCCCAAAAGGGGACACTCTAAAATATGGTACATCAAACTTCACCGAAGTGTTCAGGAAGCAGTTCTACAAGTAAGACTTCAAAGTTGTATCCTATATTGGTTAATATTGAGCTCTTTGGGCATCACCTGTGCTTCCAACCATCATGTATAAGAGTATATCACATTTTATAACATCTATATTTTTGTGTAGTGGTTTTGAAGCATTTTTTTAGGTATTTTTATATGCTTATTTAGGCCTACGCACAATGTCTTCAGGGTACTACTAAAAACTGACTGTCAGATAAAAAAAAGAAGACCATCAAATGGAGTACAGTGCATTATCACTAGTAGTTGATGACTTGTAACCTTACTTTACAATGACCATGAAGACATTATTAAAATGGGCTTTTCCAAAGTTGAAGACTTGTGTACTTTTTGTCTAAGAAAATCTAGACGAATTTAAATGTATTTCATAAAAATGCGTTGTTCATTTGTCATCCTGATCAAATGAGGATTTAATTAACCGTACCTAATTTACTAAGTTAAAAAAGAATTTTACTAGATTCACTTTCAGCCTTTTCTTGCCTTCACCAAGGTATCGGTTCTTCAAGAAAGTGCAATGGAGCATGTTATGGAGAAGGAATTAGCTACACGCATATACAACCTCTGGGGAGAGAGTTCATGTCATAGTTTAAACATGTGTGTTTTAAAAGGACCTGTGTTGGAGAAAGTATGACAACACAAACGTGCTAGGCTGGAAAATCTCCTCTGAGTAAACTCTCGCTTCTTTACACCAGACGCGAGACGAGGGAGAAGCCACTTGTACAACGGCTTCTGCCATTGGCTTCTCGCTGTGCACCAACGCCTCTCTGTGAGAGGCCCAGTGATTGGTTGTGGCTTCCCTGGGGCGGGCGTCACGTAAGGCAATGCGGCAGGAGTCTGGTAGGAGCAGGTCGGGTAGAGTGTCGGGGCCTGGCTGCCCCCCTCCCTACCCCACCTCCTTATATGTAGAGCCAAAGATAGAACCTGGAGGAGCATGGCGGCCAGGATCAGACCCACCCTGGAGCAGCTCATGGGCTGAACTGACTGGGGAGCAACTCACTGCTGTCATAGTACTAACACTGTGGTTGCCATAGACTAGTGCTGTGAGCTGCTCCTTGAGTAGGAGGGAGTGGCTCACTCAATCTTAAATCTAGACCTCAAGGAAGCTGGAAGCTACTGTAGTTTGAGACTGAGGAAGCTCAAGGATGTAAAATCAGTATGGAAGAGGAGCTTATCAACTGACAGAGCTGTTAATGGAGCAGCTCATGGAAATGCTGTCAGAATGTAGTTGTACCCATGGACTGCTCTTGAGCTAGTTGGGAGCTGCTCACACAAGCTAACCTCTATACCACAGCTTAACCTCTATACCACTCAGTGTGGAGGAGCTCAGGATCTGCTGACAGAGGAGCTGGTCATGGTGGTGTTGCTGTCGGAGTACTAACAGCACATTTATACCTATGAGTTGCTCCTGGGCTAGATATGAGCTGCTCATACAGACTAACCTCTATACAACCACAGGGTAGAAACGTAACCTCTAAAACACCACAGTGATATTACTGTTAGTAGTAGCTGCATGTATAGGGGCCAGAAGAAGTCCACAATGAACATGGAGACAGCTGAGGATGTAGGGCTTACTGTCTGCTGGCTGTAGTACTGTAGGCTATTGGACATGGAGGAGGAATTGGAGGGATACACCAGTGGGAAATATTACCATTACTGCTACAAGATGTGAATATTAACTTCTACTTCTAATTGTTAGATGAGAGTCTCTATTTACGGGCCTCCATCTGGAGATCTCCAGGAATCTTTGAATAGCTGCGTTCCAACCTGACCTGTGGGATCTGGCTAATTAGGGGAGCTATGACTTGACCTGGACCTCAACCTCTAGGACTATACCACCACCCTCGCCCTAGAACTTATTGTATTAAAAAAACCCTGCACCGTTACCTCAATCAAGGATAGAGGTTTTCTTATTTTCAAGTCCCAAAGGAAATTCATGACCACGCTAAACCTATATTCAAGGTACTCTATTTGGGCATTTCAGTGATTTTCCTTGCTCGGCCACTTTCATCCCTAAATCTATGTACACATTATGAATGGCAGAGCAGCTCTAGTGTGGAGACCTATAGAACAATGAGCAGCTCAGCTACAAGATGTTCTTAGTGACCTCCTCCTGGATGTTAATACTACTGGAGGAGCAGGAGGAAGTTCTAAGGGGTGGGGAGTGGGTGTGCTACTAGTACTCCTGATGTAGTAGTAATAGTAGAATATATAGGTGTACTGTCAGCAACCTACCTACCTACCTGTCCAGGCTGCAGCCTTACCACTACAGGAAAACTTGGTGCTTAAGCCGCACCCCCAACATTGGGGGGGGGGAAGCAATAAGCCACCCTTGAGACTTACACATATTTCAAATTTAGTATTACTCGAGGGTATCAAAACCCTGCTTATAAGCTGAACTCTTAGTTCAAAAAGACTCTATTTATAAGCCACAGGAGGCCTTTGAAATGGTGCCTAAGCCGCAGCTTATACGTGGGGCTTTACGATAACTCTAACCCTGGAGCACCCTGCAGGAGCAGCATAGCAGGAGCAGGAGGAGAAGTAGGTGGTGCTGGTGGTTTTACCCAGGAGTGGGTGTGAGCTACTCCTGCTGCACTCTCCTAGCAGACTGCACAATCTCCCACCTCTACTCTGTCCCAGCCTGGAATTTATCTCTTGTAAGAGAAGAAGCTGAGAAAACAGCGCTACTTTCCTGCCATCACACAGCCAGTATACCTGGAAAGGATTAAGTCCCTGTGGCTATTTTTAATTTCTGCCGCATTATCACATCTCCCGGATTTATTGTTTTGAATTACCTCATGGTCGAATACATCAGGTATACACATTTCAATGGAAATGAGTAATGACAGAAACTTACACTACTAGACAGGTTTCTTTGGACAGAGGTTCAGTAAGTACCTGGAGTTAATATCTGACTGAAGAGAGTATGGATGGATAGTGAGCGGGGAGCAGCTCAGGTCGGCTCAGAGCTCAGTGAGGAAATAAGAAAATGTAGAAAAGGTAATTTGAGCAGAGATAGAGTGAGTAAAAGTACCTGGAGTTCATATCTGACTGGAGAGTGCTATGGGTGAGCAGCTCAGAGCTCAGTGAGGAGCAGCTCAGAGTGCAGGGTGTAAACCAGTGAGCAGCTCAATACTAAGTATTGGGAGCAGCTCCACAGCACCAGGGAGAGCTGCAGCTGCCAGGTATATGGAGCCGACCGTCGGCCATCGCCCTCCCCCCACAGTCAGCCAATCCCGGTGTGAACAGACCGGTGTAGCGGACACCAGCCGGCCGCCCCCCGGCCAGCGTCCCCCGGCACCCCGCCCCCAAACTGCCGGCCTCCACGCCGACCACATTACCTGGAGTCAATGGGATTTTTGGCCCTACCGTCCGCTCATATGCTAAGTAAGTATCTCTTTTTTATGATTAAAAACAATTGAAATAATAAAGAATCATAGTCGATTGTAGATTCAATAATGGATAAGGAGATCACAGATTAAGGTTTAAAATATCACAAATAAGGCAGTTTCGTGTCACAAATATTCGTCCCCATGCTGATAATAGTTTCATTTTAAATCGATGTAAACTGAGCATCTTTATTAATAAGATCCGGCATGAAGTAACGATAACTGAAAGAAATTAATTAATTTAGCCTCTATAATAATATAAGCTTACCACAACACATGCTGCTCTATACTGTATTCCATTCCCGGGATTCCATTATAACATAGACACTGTGAAGGTCCCGGTCCCTGCACTCAGACAGCATTTGCGACACCATCATCGTTACGGGTTTCAAATTTGCCCCCCTTTTCCATGGATTTTAGGCTGAAAATTACCCCTTTTTCTGTGAAAAACACAGATTTTAAAGGGCCTAAAAACCCCCCTTAATTTGGGAAAACACTGCCATATTGAACAAACCACCACTTTACCTAAGAACATGGATCCTTCAACTCCCAAACGGGCTTCCCTAGCCCACTTAAAGGGGTCTATTTCTCCTCTTTCCTATCCCCTCGGGATGTGTGTGGTGCACATATGCGTGGGCACTGACACATTCCACTGTGAAATAGTGTAATGTAGTTCTCGCCATAAATATGACCTTAGCTGTCGAAATGGCATTAAACATCTATTACTCACTCACTCAACTCCCAAAAATTGTCACTCTTGAAGAGAAAACACAAATATATTTACTTAATTATTTCGTTATCAACTTATCATCGTGAAAATTACCCCCTTTTCTTTGATTTCCATGGATATTTCTCGTAATATTACCCCATTTTCTGAAAAATAGAGGACATTGCTGATGTTCCCCAAGCGCCCCTATTTCCGAGTTTTTCGTAACAATGATGGTGTCATATATGGTGACTGAGTGCTGGGACTGGGGTGAAGGTACCTGTAAACGACAAGATGGGAATAACACGCGATGCACGAATGCAGCCCTGCAGGTGAATTCCCCACCAGTCCTGCATCCATTCCACCAGTCCTGCATCCATTCCTCATGTTGATTCTAAGGGTTGATACACAAGGGTATCTCAAAAAGATTGGGAAACCAGTTCTCACCGTAACTATTTGATCCTGCAGTTCTCCTACATTTCTCACCCTAAGAACAGACTTCCCTGCTTGACTTCTGCTACAAGTGAACTGCACGGAAATAGGTCGAGTTGCAAAATAAGAGACTGGACCCCTCCTATACCACTCCTATAACTGACTCCCTCTTTACAATACAAGAGGGAATCCACTCCAGAAGGTCAGTGAGTTCAATTTTGGAATTATCACCTCCGACAGGATCAATTCCAAATCTTTTTGAGATACCCCCCTGGGCTCACTGGGTCGGCATGGTGATCAAAATGCAGTGGTGGCGAGTAGACTCACCTGCCGTGCAGCGGTGCATCATGATGACAACTAACCTGATGCAGGAGTGCATCATGCCCATTGATCTTCGTGATGCACAAAATTTATGCTGGTTAGACTGCTCACCAGAACTTCATTGGAGCATAATGACGATCATCCACAGTCAATTTGTTGCCAGAAAACTAATCACATGTATTCATATTTACATCCTTGTAGGCCATTAAGTGAGCCGACCAGGGGCGAAGGAAAAAGGGGGGGGGATCATAATAAACTGAACAAGAAGCTAAAACTTTGCATCTCAAATTAGATTGATATAGCAATGGGATAGGGAAAATGGGGCTCTGGGCCTCAAATCTGATCTAAACGTCATCAAAAATAACTTTTCTATACAAATATAGGTATATGTATGGCGCTAGTGTGCTTGTGCCGACAATTCAAGGTGGTCGAAATAGTGCCCCCACTGCCCCCCCCCCCAATGAAGATTTGCTTCCTCCGCCTGTTGATACTCTGAATGCACCGTGTCCATTGGTCAGCATGAATGATGATGCACCAATGATGTGCTTATGAGTATGCTGTCCAGCACTTCGTTAATGACATTTCTAGAAAAAAAAGTTGATTTTCCGGTAACATGGTCCAAAAAGTTGAGGTAGGTAGGTCGATTTTTTTTTTTTTTTTTTTTTGTATGCAAGGCTTCATATAGTCATACTTTGTTAATTTGTCACTGGTTATAATGAGAAAGGATGGTTTCCTGCATATGATTTGATGAGATAATGGAAAAAAACGAGTATAGATATAAACTTTAACAAATTTGAAAGTTTTTGTAAAAAAATTCAAAACTTTTGAAAAATGTTGAAAAAATACTCAAAAAATTCAGAGCCCACTCGCCAGGACTTCATTGGTGCATCTTGACGACCAATGGGTTTCTGCATGAGCTGCCCTTAGAGGTTTAAGAGTGTAGTAAGTGCTCCCCTCCCACCATGAGTTACCTCACGTGACCTCAGCCTATCAGCTACAACGTGAAGCACACAGGTGAGGGAGTGACTCGCCTTTCTACTTCCGGTTTGGTGAGCAGGTGAGTAGATGAGAGCCACTCCCCCCATACACGGACCTCCAGTACGTTCACATACGTCTGTATTAACCCCTTTAACCTTCCAAAGGCAGCTGGTGCAGGAGTGCATCATGCCCATTGGCCGTCATGATACGCCAATGAAGTGCTGGCTCACCGGCACTTCTTTGGAGCATCATGTCAACCCTCTGGGGGTGTATCAGCCCCACAGGGTCATCATGATGCTTGAATGTAGCCCTGGAAAGTTGCTCGCCAGGGCTGACCTATTGGCATGATGCTCCCATGCATTTGCATCACTTACAGGGTTAATCACAAACTGAACTAAGGGGTATGGTACTTAACCCCTACAAGGATGTAAATATGAATTATTAGTTTTCTGATAATAAATGGTCTGTGCAATGAGGCTTTCTAAACGGCCTGGCGGGTTTAATCTTTAACCCTTTAGTAACCGCTAATGTATGAGTGCATCATGTCAATTGGTCGGCATGATGCACCAATGAAGCGCTGTTGAGTCTGCTCACCAGCACTTAATTGGTGCATCATGCTAACTCTCCGGGAATATATCCCCGGTATGATGCTTGAATGCATCTCTGGTGAGTCATCCAAAAGACAAGCATTCAGGAATGATGCTGACCTAATGGGATTGATCTAGTACTCCTGACTGGTCGATATGAATACACCCCATATCACCGTAAAACAATAACTGTTGAATCTACCAGGGATCCTTATAAAACTGAACAGTGAACCAGGCCACACTTAAAAATATGTCCGTTTCCTGTCCAGAGGTTGGGATCTTTCAAACCCATAACGGAGGGAGGTAAAAAAATATTTTTAGGAAAATATTTTCATTTGTCGTGAACACCGTAAGTGGGAACGGCATGAATTTGCCATCAATTTCTAAGATTTAGTGATTGGAAGCCTTGTACTGATGGGATGAAAAATAAATCTTTTTTCGGAACTCAGGAAAAAGATTTCCCATTCTCACAAAAAAAAGCCACCAGTCCTCTGGACAGGAAACGAACATATTTTAAGGGTGGCCCCACAATATATTGCAGTGAACCAGTGTATGTTTTACCGGGAGCCCCAGGTGGCAGTACAAGGAATCTCTGCGAAATTAACGATGGATCTCTCGCAACATTGGGTCAAGAATTGTGCCATTATTTCAACAGTTTTTACTGTGATTTAGTCACCACGATTAGGTTAAGTCTGGCTCCCGAAACTTTAAAACATAAAGTATAGTTTTGACATGTTAACGTTATTGTTTATCATTCTTATGCTATTGCAATTTCATTGCAATTTGCAATTTAATTTTTATGACCTGACATATTAGACTGACTGACAATTGTTGGACCCTTTTGAAGCTAACTGGTGACGAATTATGACTTACTTGTAAGTGAATCAACATAGAGATCCGTGTGATCAGATGGCTTTCTTGTGCCCATGATTATAGAGCGGTAGCTGCTGGAATGAAGTATAAAATGAAGTGGAATATTTCATCAGGATAACTCCCAGATGAAAGCCACTTTCTTCAGAGAAAAAAAACTCATTGAAGGAGGAACTGGGTTATGGATCTTGGCAAGATTTTAACACCTGATGCCACTTTCATATTGGCAGAATTGGACTTGACAACAAATTGTTTGATTGTGTCTAAGTTCTTTATACAAACAAGTGGATTCAAAAGAGAGATTTGAAAAAAAAAAACATCATTGGCACAGCGTCCAGCGAGGATATAATAATGATGGCAGCGAAAATCAGGAAAGTGTGTGAAAAAGGATAACAGATTTCCCCAGGGGTATAAAGAGAGGGCAGAAAGGAGGGGAGAAAGACACCTTGAAAAAGTGGTTTATAGGTAAGCCCAGGCACGCAAGGGAGTTGGCACATATGTACTGGTACTTGAAAATAAAATTGGAATTTGACAGTTGGTTGGCAAGCATAGATTTTGATAAATGGGCAGGGGTAGACACTAACACTGACCCGGTGGCCATTGGCCAGTAGTTTTCAGTGTGGGCCAATAATTCTTCCCGAAACAACCTTCCTACTGGCCCGGGTGGCCAGTGGGCTTTCCCCCACCAGAGTTCAAGATTTTGTAACCAAAGCAACTCTAAAAGTGTGATACTTATAATGGGATTTCATGTGCACCAGGGACGTGATGCAAATTGTGGGTGAATATTGGTAATAAAGTGCAATTTTTGTTACATGATACAGGGGTTTCCAACTAGAGATCCTGGACCAACAGCTCTAGCTGCGGGCCAATAGATTTCTGAGACTGCTGGCCCGGGTGGCCAGTGGCTAAAAATGTTAGTGTCTACCCCTGATGGGCCCCTAGTACCTCACTCGCCAAGGTTGCATAATTGCGTCATGGTGACCAATGGACATTAAAGGGTGCGGTGCGCCACTATGTTTACAGAAATTTGTCATCAAGCTGCATTTATGTAGGGCTAGCAAAACCTATTATCTGATATAAGATTTTAAGCAGAATCAGTACTCAGGACCTCAAGCACTCAAAAGTCGACTATGGCCCAGACGCCGGCCTAGATGGTCTGTAAATCTAATGAACATAATAACAGAGACACAGAGATACACATTAAACAACTTATCATGAAGCAAATGATGCTTTGGAATGTGATGTCTTATTAATCTCTTTACACCATTTCGCTAGGAATCCAGCAGTAGTCACAGTATCAGTCCTCTCAAAGACTGGTCATGTTGGCAGCCTCACGGCCTGCTGCTCAAAGGTTGTCAGATACAACTTTGGTCCCCTAAAGTTGTTAATATGAAGAAGCACTACCTGAGTTGAACCTTGCAATTTTACCTTTGTTTCTACCTATTTTATACTGAGAGCACCCGAGCATTCCTATATATTTTTTCTATGTAGTTTATACTTAGATTAGAAAACCCTTGCAATCCTACTACATGTTGTATCACTTTTTTTTTAGTGTTATTGAGATCTAGAGGCGTGTTTTGGGCCTGTGTGCAAGGAGGGGAGTAGCTCAGTGATAGAGTACAGAGAATATTGTTCCAGTGTTTGTATAGCCTTATCCTCCTGTCACTTGATGTTGGTGGTGAGCATCTACCCAAAAGCTCTTGAACCCTTTAAGGGAGTGATCATTTCTTAACAACTGGGGGGGGCGATTTCTTTTTTACGAGGATAGCTTTTTTCTAAAGTCCATCTCAGGTGATTGTTTACTTTTTTATTTACTTTAATAAAAAGAAATATGATAAAATGCCATTCACCCTTTTTAGAGGTGTGCACCAGCATTGCATTAGGGCCCCTGCGGGGGGGGCTGCTGACGAGTACTTCTTCAGCTAAATCCCCTTGGTAAGGGACCGGTTTTCGACCAAGATGCCCTATCAGCAAAAAATAAATCCCCCTAGCAAGATTTTGTAACCAAAGCAACTCTAAAAGTGTGATACTTATAATGGGATTTCATGTGCACCAGGGACGTGATGCAAATTGTGGGTGAATATTGGTAATAAAGTGCAATTTTTGTTACATGATACAGGGGTTTCCAACTAGAGATCCTGGACCAACTGCTCTAGCTGCGGGCCAATAGATTTCTGAGACTGCTGGCCCGGGTGGCCAGTGGCTAAAAATGTTAGTGTCTACCCCTGATGGGCCCCTAGTACCTCACTCGCCAAGGTTGCATAACTGCGTCATGGTGACCAATGGACATTAAAGGGTGCGGTGCACCACTATGTTTACAGAAATTTGTCATCAAGCTGCATTTATGTAGGGCTAGCAAAACCTATTATCTGATATAAGATTTTAAGCAGAATCAGTACTCAGGACCTCAAGCACTCAAAAGTCGACTATGGCCCAGACGCCGGCCTAGATGGTCTGTAAATCTAATGAACATAATAACAGAGACACAGAGATACACATTAAACATCTTATCATGAAGCAAATGATACTTTGGAATGTGATGTCTTATTAATCTCTTTACACCATTTCGCTAGGAATCCAGCAGTAGTCACAGTATCAGTCCTCTCAAAGACTGGTCATGTTGGCAGCCTCACGGCCTGCTGCTCAAAGGTTGTCAGATACAACTTTGGTCCCCTAAAGTTGTTAATATGAAGAAGCACTACCTGAGTTGAACCTTGCAATTTTACCTTTGTTTCTACCTATTTTATACTGAGAGCACCCGAGCATTCCTATATATTTTTTCTATGTAGTTTATACTTAGATTAGAAAACCCTTGCAATCCTACTACATGTTGTATCACTTTTTTTTTAGTGTTATTGAGATCTAGAGGCGTGTTTTGGGCCTGTGTGCAAGGAGGGGAGTAGCTCAGTGATAGAGTACAGAGAATATTGTTCCAGTGTTTGTATAGCCTTATCCTCCTGTCACTTGATGTTGGTGGTGAGCATCTACCCAAAAGCTCTTGAACCCTTTAAGGGAGTGATCATTTCTTAACAACTGGGGGGGCGATTTCTTTTTTACGAGGATAGCTTTTTTTCTAAAGTCCATCTCAGGTGATTGTTTACTTTTTTATTTACTTTAATAAAAAGAAATATGATCAAATGCCATTCACCCTTTTTAGAGGTGTGCACCAGCATTGCATTAGGGCCCCTGGGGGGGGGGCTGCTGACGAGTACTTCTTCAGCTAAATCCCCCTGGTAAGGGACCGGTTTTCGACCAAGATGCCCTATCAGCAAAAAATAAATCCCCCTAGCAAGAGGATACTTTTTAGCAAAGGAAATTGGCCTGGCCCTTTTTGAGGACCAATGGGCGTTATATTAATGTATAAGCGGCCATTAAAGGGTTAACTCTTTAAGGGGCACTAATGCATTATGCCCATTGGGCGTCATGATGCATGCCAGCACTTCATTGGTGCATCATGACAATCACTGGACATGATGCACGCTTGCATCAGTGGCCCTTTAAGGATTAAATGGTAGACATACGGTAAATGAAATAGAGAACAGGAACAACTCAAACTTCAAGTCTACGTCCAGGACGTAGGCTACTTAGCGTTCTGTGACGTAGGTCTTAGTCATAGCTCGGTGCAATGGAAGGTTGCCTTGGTTACCATGTACACAACCTGGTACCCCTAGTACCCATGTTGGCCACCAGGTGTGGATGTGGCGCTGCCTGTCTCAGTGTAGGGCTGGTAAACTAAACAGGCTGATATATCCCAGACCCATGGCGGGCCGGGGGTATCTTAAAGAGTGATCATTTTTAACATGGGGGTGGTTAGTTTATACACAAACGTGAAACTTATTTTCGGCCCCCCTCTCTTGGGGATCAAAACTTGTTTTCCTCACCCCAAAGAGGGTCTGAACATCTTGCTCAAACATGCCATTATGACCTCTAGTAATGTGCAGGATTTTCTACAGAAAACAAGCACAAAATATGTTGCTCCCCCCCCCCGAGAAATAAAAAAAAAGAAATCCTCCCAATCAAGGCACTGAAAGCACCAAGGTCGTCAGACTGACGATACCCAAAACTACAACCTTATGTACTCAGATTGAACACCCAGGGTAGTCAACCTTATGGGTTTAGGCCAACACACTCACCCAAGGTAGTCAAACTGATTACATAATGTTGTTAGAGTGACAACCTTGGTGCTGACTACCTTGGGTCCTCAATCTGACTACCTGAAGCTGTAGATTTGGGTATCGTCAACTTGAGCACCTAAAGTCCTCAGCAGTGAAGACCTTCAGTTGAAGACTGAAGGCCTGATCATCAAACATGAGTGGCACATACCTGCCACCTTGTGAGTATGTTACATATTGTCAACAGAATGCCATAGACTCATACTGGGGAGAGGTAGACTGAGGGATTTCACTCCCTGTAAGGTGCTGCCCCCTGTCTGTACCTCTTCCGACGACTCTAGGTCCTCAATCTGACGAGTTTAAAGATCTGCAGGGTTTTCAGTGGGGGTGGAAGAAATGCAACTTCCTGGTGGGGTATCCTGGTGCTCCATGTGGGAGTTGGGGGATGTGGCAGCTCCCACCCAGGTTACACAGCAGCACAGAGAGACCATTACTATTAATTAATTAGTGGATTTTGTCTTCAGGGTGCACATTCCTATAGTGAGTGGTCATCTTTTTTCACAACAGAGGAAGGGGGAGGGTGAATTTCCACACCAGAGCACAAATTTTCTCTCCGCTCCAAGGTGAATCCAAATCACCCCCCTCCTCATATGATTGGCCATTCCTCAAGTAAAGTAATACCCCGAATAAAAGACACACCTCACAGTCAAGGCACACCCTCTATAATCCTCCGTGAGTCAAATGTTGGTCAGTTTTACAGTTCGAAATCCTTGTGTACACGACACTGTCCCCAAACTACGACCGTTGCTGCTACCTGGTGACACACACCTTAGTCACAAGGTGTCGTGACGGGGTTGTGAACGTGTCCGTGGACGCTGGTCTGAGGGGATGTATCAAAACTGTCCCCAATACCCCGCGTATAAGGCGCGTCTTATACCCGGGGTATGGACCCCTAGTGCACCTCATAGATGTAGAAGAACTTTGGGGAAGCCCTGAGATGGCCATAGTTCTTTGAATGTTGAAAATTGATAGATTACAATCGAAGTTATCACATATTTGATATTTCTCTCATACATGTATCTACAAAGTTTTGGTTGGCCTTTTAGGTTGGGTACTTTTTGGTTTAGGCAAAGTAATGGTCCAAAGTGCCTTATACAAATCAACAATGGATCAGCCATCTTGTTAACCCCTTAGCATTTTGATGGATTTTCTTTTCTTACATCTTTATGTTGTGTATGGTACTATCGTCCAAACAGATGATACTGTCTTCATAACAATGAAAAAGGGATGACTTTTAATAAGAATATAAATGATTTTTGTTGTAAATCAGAACATCCTGACCCTTGCTTGTTTAAATAGAGAAGAGACAAAGGAAATCGAAATCCCTGAGCCTTTGATCATAAAACTTTGGATATCATGAATGAAAGCATCATTTTTGGGATTAATATTTCATGATTGAGAAAGCCACTTGACCATTTATTCATCGCATTTGCACTGAGTAGTTGCCTTTTGATCTTACTTGCTAATCTATTGTCATCTGAGTCTAAGAATGAGTAAGATCATCTTTTATACCGAATTATAATTAAAGTAAGATTATTGCAGATGAGAAGAGCACGCCATTCTAAACAGAGAGAATTAATTCATGATATAGCCGGTATACTTCTAAAGCCTAAGGAAAATGACCTACAGCTAAAAAGTGAGAAGTATTCAACGCTAATCCCCAAAAAGCACTAATCATGCCTGTGAAAAGAATAATCCAAATTGATTATGTGGCTTAATAACGCTTAGCTTTCAGGGTATGAGTGACTTTGTCATCAAAGGTTGGTTTTGATGCGACATAATAGACAGTACTTGAGGGATTGTTAGTTGAAGAGGGCCTAATTGTAGCTACATAAACCGCTAAGCGTGTGTGCATACCTTTGTTCTAGCCATCCGGAAGGTATGCATTAAAGAGGGAATGGGGTAAAACAACACATAGCCCCCCCTCCCCCGCATTAAGCAGTGCTTAGGTTAGCCCCCTATGTGTAATCCCCACACACCCTATATGCACACACTCTTTAAAGTGAAAACATGGGGGTCTACCAGTATTTGGATTAACCATTTAAGGGGCTGCATACTCCCTTAAAACGATTTCCTTTTGTCATCATGATGCATAAATGCATTATGATGTAGCAATACATCATACATCACGCCAGCCCTTCTTTAGTGCATTAAACTTATAGGGTCATTATGAAGCATGGATGTAGCATTAAATGTATAGGGTCATTATGAAGCATGAATGTAGCATTAAACTTATAGGGTCATTATGAAGCATGAATGTAGCATTAAACTTATAGGGTCATTATGAAGCATGGATGTAGCATTAAATGTATAGGGTCATTATGAAGCATGAATGTAGCATTAAACTTATAGGGTCATTATGAAGCATGGATGTAGCATTAAACTTATAGGGTCATTATGAAGCATGGATGTAGCATTAAATGTATAGGGTCATTATGAAGCATGAATGTAGCATTAAACTTACAGGGTCATTATGAAGCATGGATGTAGCATTAAACTTACAGGGTCATTATGAAGCATGGATGTAGCATTAAACTTATAATGTCATTATGAAGCATGAATGTAGCATTAAACTTATAGGGTCATTATGAAGCATGGATGTAGCATTAAACTTATAGTGTCATTATGAAGCATGAATGTAGCATTAAATGTACAGGGTCATTATGAAGCATGAATGTAGCATTAAACTTATAGGGTCATTATGAAGCATGAATGTAGCATTAAACTTATAGGGTCATTATGAAGCATGGATGTAGCATTAAACTTATAGTGTCATTATGAAGCATGAATGTAGCATTAAACTTATAGGGTCATTATGAAGCATGAATGTAGCATTAAACTTATAGGGTCATTATGAAGCATGGATGTAGCATTAAACTTATAGGGTCATTATGAAGCATGGATGTAGCATTAAACTTATAGGGTCATTATGAAGCATGGATGTAGCATTAAACTTATAGGGTCATTATGAAGCATGGATGTAGCATTAAACGTATAGGGTCATTATGAAGCATGAATGTAGCATTAAACTTATAGGGTCATTATGAAGCATGGATGTAGCATTGGCAGGTACCATGATACCTCGTGTATAAGGCACACTTTGTTCACTGCGACATTCTACAAGGTGCAACAAAAACAGCAGTTTGATTGTAAGTATAGTTTAGTACTGATTTTACGTAATATTACCCCACGTATAAGGCCCACCCCGAATGCAGAAACAGTCTACAATGCACACAGATGGTTTCTTCATGTATATAAGCCGTGTCTCATATGTCTGGTCCAATGGTGAACTTAACATGGCTCCATTCATGCATCGGGATAACCAAATAGACATCACGTATCTAAAAAGCACCATCTCGTCCTTAAGGGGTTAAACAATGCAGCACAGTACTTGACTGTAACAATACACACATGCAGCAGCCCCTCCAGGGTCCCCGACCGGCGGTAAAAGCTACTGGAGGAGGGCTCGTGTATGTATGTGTAACGGGAGGGGAACAGGTTCACAATACCCCCCCCCCCCACCCCAGTCACTACTCACTACCGAAATACCTCACGTGTAAGGCGCACCCGCGTATAATGATTCAAGGTGCATCAGGTCAAAGAGATGCAAGAAGGCACATCTGAGGCTTGGTAGTTTTAGTACAGTTTGATATAAGCCTACAGTAAAAAAAAAAAAGACGCAACCTGAGTTCGGCCACATTCTGTGAGCCACATGTTGGTGGGGCATCCTCGAGTATAAGCCGCGCCCTATACTCAATATTTTACTGTACGACACTTCTTTCTTTTATACACCCACTCCTCCTATGTCTTAGGTCCTTGAGTGTTTTTATACTTTTCCATTGTAAACAACATGTATACGTGTATTGTGGGGTTTTTTTTGTGGGAGTGTGGGGAGGTGGGATTTAGTTAGGGTGACAAGGTGAGGGGGGGGGGTCGGGCAAGGGAAAACAGTATGTTAGTGCTATCTTATTGTACACAAAATTAAAATGGAACTAAAATAGGCGCACAGAGCTTGGAGGTATAGGTCTCCGATCAGTAGCAAATACAGTGATGATAATGATATATCCGGTAAGTAAGGAGGAACATCTTTCATTTTTACCAGGACTAAACATATCTCACCCTTCCTCTTAGACTTTCCCAAATTCATGTCCGATAAAAATGCACATTTCTGGTACTTTAGGAACAACTTTAACGTAGGGGGAGGGGGGGATTATATAAATAATGTTTTATATCAGGGTTCTCCCCACACTGTAATCACGCTGGTGGGCCGCCGGCGTGATTCCCACTGCCGCCAATGTGATTTCACCTCAGAATCACCACCAGTGTCATTTTAGCTACACATAAATTTTTGAATTTTGTAAATCGGCCTATTAGAACAAAAGTTATGGCCATATTTGTGAAAATACTATCTATTTCTTTGTTAAATTCCCATTTGTAAGCCCCCACTGTCATGAGAGAGACCCAAACAACAAAAGTAAGCCTTCCATAAGGCTTAGTACTTTACTGAATGAAATATTACCCCCGCTCGCTGCAGCATTTTACAGTGTGATTTTACATTCTGCGGAGAACCCTGTATATCAACCCATAAATCAATTTAACCAAGAGACCTTAGTCCACCCCATGCCTCCCATCCCCCAATCCCTGAAACAAACAAAAGAGACAGATATTTCTTTACAAAGCTACTAGAGGATCATTTACCTGCCTAGACTGAGGCCCACCACAAACCACCCCCCCCCCATCCCAACATACAGCTATCCTAATATGCTAATAGCCTAATAATGACCCCCCCCCCCCCATAACCATCCACATAGATGTGGTGATTTCATCAATCTATGTCGAGGGATATTTGTCAAGTGAACTAAAGACTATGGAGTGACTCCTGACAGTCCTGATGTTTTGCATTACCTATCAAGTCACCTACCGCCGAATTTGAGATTGTATTACTACAATGTCATGTATACTTTAACTAATAATGTTGTTCCATGTTTTGAATATTATATTGTTTATTTGTTAATATTGACCTTCATGAAAATAGCACTGTGCGTGTGTACCTTTTGGTCAATAAAATTCTTTCCAACAACAACAACATCCTTCTAGTACCATCCCTTTAAGTATCACATACCTACTCATTAATGAACCATGTCGGGCCTGGGTGGCAAAATACTACACTCTTGAAGCCGAAAGAGTCGGCATGATGCATGAATGCAGTTCTGGCGAGTAGACTCGCCAGGGCTGCATTCATGCATTATGCCGATCAATGGGCGAGTCATAACTAAGCATCACATGTCGCCCATAAAGGGTTAATGACTGGTTGGTCATATGGTCAGTGTTTGTGGTCGTTGTGTGAGGACTCTGATTATTGGGTTGCTGTTCTGGTAAAATCCAGGGGTAATTTTAAGATGATCAATACGACAATAGTTACCTCAGTCTCGACACGGGGGCGCTGCGGTCAGCAGTCAATGCATGAATCTCGCAGTGGTCTAGAGAACCGATAATGGCTACCATACACGCCTTCATATATGGTGCACCCAGAGTTCCTGACTTTGTTAGAAGCCAGGGTCTAAGTCCGAAAGGCCCCCAATTATAACTGAGGTACATTTATCGAAGTAAAGCCCCGTATACATATGAGCCACACCCTGAATTCAGGATAGCCGAACCAAGGGACTATCGTAGTTTTTAAGGGTCTGGGCGTTTATCAAGTTCAAAACCTCTGCACCTCAACGTTTATTTGAGACAATCATGCACCTGAATAGCGTTTTCAGTGATTAAGATTGTTTTCAACTCTCCTGTACTCCCGGCGCTCATTCGAGGTCGGTGCTTGTTTGAGACCCCGGCGATTAACCGAGTCATTGCAGTATAATGTAAATGAGTGAAGTTACACTGATAGTGCTCTTTTTCATATTTTTTTTTCTTCATAATTTCTTTTTGCTTCCATCATTGTTTAGTAGTGACTGGTTTATGGTCTCCACAATATACAACGACTGGATGCTTAGAATTAGGGTCACACTTTGTCTGGAGTTTTATAGCTTTTTATTTAATTTCATTATTATTTTCCTTTCTTTTTGTGAGCTTAATTACGCTCAGTTTATTTGTAATGAAAAGGTGATAGATAATACGTTGTAAAAACGACGTTTATGTTTATAGATGTCGACGGGGAATAGAGGCGCTACTTTATTTCTTATGTTGCAAAATATTTTTTTACCTTTTTGTAATTTTGGTTACTTAGATTTCAAATTATTCATTAGTGTTGTGACATGTTTCTTCTTTCTTTTTTTTTTACTGAATTACAGTTCACCTTCATTCATCTTTATCAAAAGACGGTTTATATCTATAGTTTAAAACGTCCCGCTCAGAATAAGTGTCCGCCTCACGATGAATTTACCCAAAGTGTGAGCACGGTCTATGGTCGTCAACCATATCGGGGTGATTACATTCCAATAACACCTGTTTGTGGAAATATCAAGTTGGGGTTGACAGCGTATGGTCGGCGTCACTTCACAGGGAGAGAGGGGACTTGTTACAAGATGTTAACCCTTTAAGGACCGGTACTGCATTAATGCATCATGCCCATTGGTCATCATGATGCATGAATGCAGCCCCGGGGGGTAACTCGCCAGGGCCGCATTCGTACATCATGCCGACCTTACAGGGTTGAAACTTATCCAGTGGGTTGTCATGATGCACCAATGAAGTGCTGACAAGAAGAATCGATAGCACTTCATTGATGCATTAATGCAGCGCTGGTTAGTCTAATTGCCAGCACTGCATTGGTGCATCATATGAACCTTCAGGAATATTTCCATAGGACTGGCAGCATGTATAAATGCAGCCCTGGCGATTTCTGTATTCATGTATTAGGAGAACAAATGGGTATGGTACCTTAAAGCATAATGCAGCACATAAAGTTGTTAAAGCTGAAGAAGTATGTGAGCAGTCTACAATACACAGGTAGGGGACAGCCACAGGACACTCTACACTACTACACTCCTATGTGTTGTTACCTTTGGGTTCAGGGTAGCAGTGTGCAGGAATGGAGGTGTGTTGTAGCGGGTGCAGGGGGGGGGGGGGTACCTGTATACCTGTGTGAGAGCTGGGTGCACCTCTGCCTGACAATGGGCCACGGCCGCCATAATATACCTTAACGCTACTAGTAGTGGGACAGGGTGGGGGAGGGGGGTCTCATACCTTTAGCTAAAGCTACTATGGTGGGAGGAGGTCGCTCAACCCCCCCCCCCCCTGTGCTCAGTGAGCGTGGTCCCACCTCCCCCACCACCACACCACACACTACCGTGGGATACCTGGTTAGCAGGTAGTGGTCGGTAGGCACAGGAGTAGTACATAGCAGGCGGCCTACCACTACCAGTCAGTGGGACCTGGTCCTGCAGTCAGCCAGCCCCTACACACATACACCACACATCTGCCTCAGCCCTGGAGTAAGCACCAGAGGAGTGAGTGGTGGGAGTAGTTGTACCTACTGGAGGAGGTCCTGTCTAACTTACCTGGACCTACCTTTACCTTGTCATGAGTTTTTCTACTCACCCACTGGAGAAGGGACTACTACTACTGGGATTCATTGTCAAACTATCTCTACTACTTCTCCAGTGAACGCCCACAGTGGGACTATCGCACACCTTAAGGCTCAACACACCTGTGGAATCTAGTGGTAGTAGTGAATGGAGGATGGACTTAGTGAATGGAGGCTGGACTCTACAGCTTACTGTACATTTGGATTACTTTATGCCTGTTCCTCCATGGTGTTGGTAACTTGTTACTACTATTGTGTTTAACCACTGGTACACTGCTCCAATGCCGATAACTACTACAGGAGTTTTCCAGCTGGACTGCAGGGATTCTTAATACCAGTGGTACTGCTAGGTTGTAGCACTTTATAGTACAGCAGGCAGTTGTCACAGTTGTCTGGAATAGCTGGGATTATTCACTGGCTCCTTGTACTATTCTACTACAATCCTGTACCCTAATACCGTACATGTAATACCAACAGGTGTTAAAGCAGGATACCTGCCCTCCACCCATCCCTTAACACCTACAGCATCTAACAACCTCCGTGCTGTGGTTGAGGTTGGCTGAACCTGGTTTGTCGTGGATATTTAAATCAGTGTGAAGGAGTACGTGGGAACCAGGGAGGATCAAGGCTGGTGTCGGGGATCTTAGCCTTACTAGTACTATATGACTAGTCTTTGCCACCAGTAACCACCCTAGGACTGTAAAGCCTTTAGCTACAGTTACACTAAAAGTAGTCCTACTGGTAGGAGTTGTAGTCACTATCTGTTACTATAGTCCTTACCTACTATAAAGGCTACACGCAGACCTACACTAGGCTACAGAAGTATTACCAAATCAAGTTTTTGTCAGTCACAGGAGGAAATAATTAGGAAGATACATACATTTTCCCATTTATACCAGACAGTGTATTTACATACTGGTACTTCACCTTATTAACATACAATCAGAGTAATGCAGAGTACCATGTTGTTGGAGATCCATCCCCTTTTCCCACACCAAGCATTAAGGATGTTGGAAATAGCAGAGTGAGATCAGTATTGTCAGGAGAACCTTACCTTCTTTCCCTTCCACTTTGGCCAATTGAGTGCATCATTGTTATAAGAGGAGTGCGGCTAAAGTCTAGCAAATGGGTGAATACCCTCGTTCTGTAGGATACTGTTAGTACCTGAAGCTGGGGAGATTCATGTGAGACTCATTCCTGATAACTAGCTCTAAATCACACCCACCCACTAGCCTAGGTTTACATACATATATAGACCGGAAATACACATCATCGACCTCTATCGGGGCAGGGTACATCCGCCGCCGCCGCGCGTGTCGGCGTCGGCGTCGGGGATGACGTTACTCAGGGCGGGAGAGGCGCCGCGCTCCGACGGGGAAGCCATGTCGACCGGAAGTGAGCTGTCGGAGGAAGGCAGCGATGGTGTGTTTAGCGCGGCGTCGTCGTCGTCGGTTCCGCCGTCGCCGATTGTATCGTCGTCGGCCGGAAGCGACGTCGTCTACACGTACGACCCTAACGTGTCGCAGATACTCGAGCTGCACCGTGCGCTTGCGCAGAATTACAGTACCGGAAGCAAGCCCCACAATGCTAACCATGTGACATCCGGTAAATTGACACAGAGTATGAACGGGACGCTGGGTAGGGCGTCTAGCGCCCCCCGACATCCACCACAAGGGCGTACTGTGCGAGCCATGTCGGCGGACTTTGGGTACCTGATTAATTGTCAGAATCAGTATCAACACCAGCCCCCTCAGTATCACTGCTGGGGGCAGCAGGGGAATGACATGGAGCCCCCGACCACACCCACCTCCCCCACCCCCTCCACAGACGGAAGTACCGCCAGCACTTCCGGAAGTACCCCTAGCGGGACGCCCAGGAGTAAGAACCACAAGGTCAACCTGACCACCATATCCGAGAACATGGGGCTGCTCATGCGTCGCGGCAGTGCCGGAAATACGCTGCCCATCGGCGGCTTCCGGCCGCGCGCACGCAGTCAGTCGTCGTCACTTCCGGCGCACGCGGCGGCGCTGCTTATCAGAGACAGTGAGGAGGAGGAGGGTGACAGTGACGACGACGATGACGATTACGGCTTTCTGTCCCATTACAGCGGGTTGTTTGCCTCCTCCACACCACCCAGGGACAGTAATGGACATAATAACAATAACGGACATGTGTCTTCTTCTAACTCAGGTATGCACAAGTCCAAGTCGCCCGCCGCCCCTCGCCGTCTGCTCCCTAAACGGTGGCGGAAACCGAAATGGACGCCGTCCAAGGAACCATCCGTGCCCTGGACACCCGAGGTAAGCCTTAGCTTCATATCTTACCAAATTAAAATATTCTGGATACATGTATATATTTTCCATTGCAGACCTCCCGAATTGAGAGGAATATATGCCCCTAACTTGTTGGCAAGCCATAGTTTTATCAATTGTTTTCAGGATCAAATTATTTTGTTAGAAAGCTCCACAGCAAAGCAGAGAGTTGGATTTAATTGAAGTTGAGATTTTTGAAAGAAGCTGCAATAAAACCATTGCCCATGATGTAGAGATTTCTAAATCATTGGGGATGGATAGCTACCACAACTATGCATATGCAAAAGTTACAAATCCATAGGCCTTTATCTACTTTGTATACAGCAAAGAAGGAAAAGCGTGTCGAGGCCACTCGGTAGGATTACAGACTAAAATATTGATTCAGGTGAATACACCAACATTCAAGACGTGGACTTTATTTTTACTCCTTAAGACCCTAAAGTGGCAGAACCAATAACAGTATACTAGTAGTAGGTCCGTCAGTAGTGGCTATACTAAAGGCTGGCACTGTCAGGAACCGATTCTGTCTCCATGAAATATCAGGGTTCTGCTACCTTAAAAATTAAGAGCAGCGACAAAACTTTGGTTTTGTTTACCCTCTAAATGCCGAAAGTGAATTAATGTATCATGCCCATTGGTCGTCATGATGCATGGATGCAGCCCATTGGTTGTCATGATGCATAAATGCAGCCGGGCAGCTGGCCTGTATGAATGCATCATACCGACCAAATGTAGCTGGAATTTGTCTGAGGGTCGTCATGATGCTCCAAAACAGAGCTGTCGAGCAGCCTCACCAGCACTTCATTGGTGCATCATGCCGACCACTGCACCAATGCAATAGCGGCCCTTACAGGACTACGCGCTGGAAAGCATTAGGTGACTAACATTTCATGTATAGAGTGCCATGCTCGCCATGTTGACCTATGATAAACCCAAGTACTGAGAATGTGTAGTCAATACTGCCATAGACCCTTGCATATAAGCCGCACTCGCATATAAGCCCCGACTTTGGGGAAAGGTTATAAGCCTCACCTTGGGGTTGGCAATTGCAGGTTTAGTACTGTTTGATAGTGGCAAAACCCCTTCCATAAGCCGCACCCATCGTTCAGCCTAATCCTTTATAAGTACCTGGAGTCTGACATGGCTGCTTATACGCGAGATTTTAGTGTATAGTACCACCACCGTCCGTGACATACCTCACGTGTTTAGGTGTACAGTGTACACCTTTTAGATGGACCTAATTTGAGGAGATTTAAAGTGTGTGAACTATTAGGGAGGCAATGGCTGTATTAAAGGTGTTGTGACGTCCTGGTTGTTGGCTATATATACTCATTTAAAGTATCTCCCTCAAATATCTAATACCTCTTCACTTCATGCTGCTTTCTCTGAGTCAACTCACACGTGTAAGGCTTATTAAAGGCCATTTAGAATTATGTTTGTACGCATTGAAATGCAGTAGGTATTCGGAAAGTTTCATGCCAAGAGCTTATCCTTTTAACAGTGCACTGACGCAACATTTCCATCATTGTGGTGCTTCAACGCAGCCCCGGGATGCAGCCTAGGCTGGTTTCTCACCAGAGGTCTCTGCATACATGATGCATTTTACCTATCCTGTGAGTTGATATAACCCCCATAAGGCTAGCATGGTGGGTTACTCGTACTGGTGAGTTACTCGCCAGTCCTGTACAGGTGCTTCAAGGCAGCAATAACATCTGGAGGCATCATACATGGGCCTTACCTTACGGTATAAACCCTTTGTGCCTCTACTTTTTTTCTTTTTTACTCATAGCATACGTTTTGCAGTCCACTATACCCTCTGGTACCAATGTGGCCTCAGAGAACCTGTCCATATATTAGGTCCTAGTTCTTGAGGGACCAGTTCGCATGGAGGCCTAATTACACATGTCTGTCCGCTCCAGTAGGTCCCGATCTCCTCCTGATCCTCCCCCAGGTGTGTCCCCTACAGTCCTGGACCTCCTCCTGGGCGCCTCCTGTGGACGCGGCTCCTGGGCCCAGGTCCCTAAGCACCCCCTCCCATACCATATACCGTAAACCCTCGGGTATGAGCCGCAGCTAAATGACCATTTCAGGCCCCTGGTGTGGCTTATATGTGGGGTTTTACTTATATAGACGTTGAGGCTAACCTTTGAGGAAAAAGTCAGCTTAATATCAGTTTTATTTTCATTTTACGTTTCCTTTGTGCAAGTCTTTCTTATACCTTCCTTCACAAAATGCATTATAGCATTTTGTTGCCCCTAGGGGGTTATCAAAGCCCCTGTCCACCTTAGCTGCTACACCCATGTTACGTGTCCTCAGTGGAGGGATCAACCTCTGCTGCCTCCCCCTCCCTCACCCTTTAGCCTAAAGTTAAGGCTTTACTTGTTGGTCACCGTACCAAGGTACATTGGTACCGTCGGCCTACACGCTACTCTTGTAGGGACTGACTTTGTCAAGGTTTTAAACACGTGGTGGACAGAAGGAAAGTCAATATCCCCGAGGAGCGCAATGGCTATGAATAATGTAAATTTCTTATACGAAGCTGGCATCTTCTTTGGGGTGGTTGGAGTGTCTAAAATGGATTCTCTCATTATTTACTTGGAGGGGAGCATCCTGTCACTTCCAATCATCTTGTCCAAAGTCACTTGCTGGTTTAGGATTAACAACTTTATGTTGCGGCAAATGTAGCATGTTATTTTAGAATCGAGTAGGCCCACCACTGTCAAAGGCCCTAGACTTTCTGGGTCGATCACCACAACTCCTTCCATTCCCCTTCTATTGGCCTGAAGGCTACATAAATCAAATATTTATTGACACATATAGACTTTGTTATCTGTATAGTAGTCAGGAAATACAGGCAAGAAAACCTTTGGAACTTGTCGTCATAAAGAAGAACATGCAAAGGGTAAAAGTGGCATATACTTTCACCTATATGAATATATCCAAACGAGGGGCGTGGATGGGAAATGCCTTGTTGGAGACTGTTCACACGCTCTATGGTGGTGGTGAGGGGGAGAGGGGGGTGTAAGCATGTCAGCCAAGGTGCGAGGTGTGCTCTTCATTTAGTAAAGGGTATTATGGACATTGAAATGCTAACAAGGTATGCCCTGAGGCCAAGGTCAAATGAAGGTCAGACTAGGGTAAGATGAAGGTCAAATCAAGGTCAGACCAGTGTGAGATAAAGGTCAAATAAGGTTAAACAAGGCTGAGATAAAGAACTCCGTGCCATGCTGATACCCCCAGAAATACCCATGTAATTGCATTGAATCTGAGCATTGTGCTACCCTCAAATCTAAGTCAGTCTAAGAAATAACTGTTGAATTCACGAGGCATCCTCATAAACTACACAGTGATTCACAATAGTTGCAAAGCAGTGGAACACTTTATTTTTCTATAATGAATGCCCAGAAAGTAGTACCGTAAGGCACCGTGGAATATCTGTGGGAAAAAAACGATGAAAGCTTTATCCCTAAGTTGCTGGAGAAACGTCTTTTTTCCCCTTCCCCCCCCCCTTTTTTTTTAAAGTAATTTCTTTACAGTGCTTAAGAAGGTTTCAGGTATAATGTTGTGTTATATTCGTAACATCGATCAGATTCCCAGTGGCCCTGCTGTTACGACAGGGGGGGATTGCACTGATTACAGGCAGATGAGATCAATGGACGGAAGTCATATCTCACACCTTACCACTAACTCCAATTTAAAGTCATTGGAAACTATTTTATTTAACATTCTTCTACTTTTTGTACCCCAAAATGACTTGTATCTTCCGCTGAAGGTCATCAAACCAGCGGAAAAGGGGGATGGGCATGTCATGTGGGCCCCACAAAAGGGTAGATTCAACCTTTTAAGACCACACAGTGATCTAATACACTCTGAGGTTTTAAGTTTTCATGAATGTATAAATGCACCCTTGGTGATCAACTTGCCAGCCCTGCATTCATGCATCATACCAACCCTGGTTGATGCACACTTGAAGAGCTAAATGTATGACTCGCCAGGGCTGCATCGGTGCATCATGATGCAGAATGAGCATGTATACATTCTGAAAGATCGTGCTACCCTTTAATGGTTTGTACAGGCAGGTGGTGTATACATATGCTTTGGTGGATGGATGGGGGAAGTGGTGGGAAGATGTTTCTTAAACACGATGATCAATCTCCCCCTGCCTGTTGTAACTCTATAGACTATGTTCTATACCGTAACACGGCGTCCTGGTCACGCTCCACTGAGCACTAAGTTACTTTTCTCCATTTCCCCTTTGAAAGGAGGTAGGGTATCCAGCCCCTTAAAGATGGCATGTTGCCATTGTCACTTGAAGATGGAGTAACTTGATAATGTCGTATTGTTGCATTATGTTGACCCTTCAGTGTCATATTGGCCCCATACTAATATAGAAATGTCATAATGCATGGAAGCATCCTTGGCGAGTGACTCGCCAGGTTTGCAATTGTGCATCATGATAACTGGCGTGCACATTATATTTAAAAGTATGTTGCCACCAATAAAGGGTTTAAGGAGGGAAGTTCTGGAGGTGGGAGGAGAATTGTACCCTGCTCTCTTATACAAAAACTAGAAACAGCCTACCATTATGTGTCTACCATTAATGTGGCAGCCATTATCTACCAGTGTCTCCTCTTGTATTGTGGTATAAAAGCTACCTAAAGTTAACCATTAAAAGGCCGATGGAGGATCAATGCACATTGGCCAATGGTCGTCATGACATGCACCTATACCCACTGGTCATCATGACATGCACCTATACCCACTGGCCGTCATGACATGCACCTATACCCACTGGTCGTCATGACATGCACCTATACCCAATGGTCATCATGACATGCACCTATACCCACTGGTCATCATGACATGCACCTATACCCACTGGTCGTCATGACATGCACCTATACCCACTGGTCGTCATGACATGTACCTATACCCACTGGTCGTCATGACATGCACCTATACCCACTGGTCATCATGACATGCTCCATGGCCACTGGTCGTCATGACATACACCTATACCCACTGGTCGTCATGACATGCACCTATACCCACTGGTCGTCATGACATGCACCTATACCCACTGGTCTTCATGACATGCACCTATACCCACTGGTCGTCATGACATGCACCTATACCCACTGGTCGTCATGACATGCACCTATACCCAATGGTCATCATGACATGCACCTATACCCAATGGTCGTCATGACATGCACCTATACCCAATGGTCGTCATGACATGCACCGTGGCCATTGGTCGTTATGATGCATGACTGCAGTCCTAGAGAATAACTCACCAGGGCTGCATTCATGTATCATGGCGACCCTACAGGCTTTATACACGCCAAGAGGGTCAGCATGATGCACCAATGATGTGATTGTGAGCCGCCCAACCAGCACTTCATTAGTGCATCATGCCAACCAATGGGCATGATGCACTCCCGCATCAGCGACCCTTAATGGGTAGACTGGCTGCAGTCCCTGAGCTTTCCTCCCAACACCACTATACCCCCCATGCGTCTCCTCCTCTGGCTGCTGGGTTCAATTTACTAGAGGTCTTCTTAATTTTTCTGTTTAAAACTTTAATTCATTTCAATTTTTATTTCATTAAAATTGAGAGACTTGAGCAAGTCTACATAAAGGGGTGTGTCCCCACATTCACACGCTCGAGGATAGGGGAGTGGTACAAGGTGGTCATGGCTGAGTCATTCTGGTGTCATCCTCTCCATGGTATCTTCTCTGTATGTTTATAGGCTATTTATAAAAAGATATCACAGGTACAAAATGGTCGAGAAACTCTGAATAAATATGTATATTTGTATACAGGAAATGCCATTTATAAATGAAATTGCTTCACATCACAATTTGCATCACAAAATATACTGTGACATCGCACATGTAAGGCGCGGCTTATATGCGACGATGCGCCTTTGATTTAATATGGGGTCAGCAAAAGTATGTGAGCATTTTAAACACTGAAACAGTGTTACTATTGCCAATGTTTAATCATATGTGTGAATTACAGGATGAGCCTACGACAGGGGTGTGCCTTATACACAAAATGCACCTTATATGCAGGATATATGATAGGTTACTATAAACCAGTTGATACTAGGCCAATTGTGGAATCAATATTACACACCCCTTCATCAATTACTATGACTAACACCTGTAGTGATGAAGGGGATATGATGATACATAGATCTGTGTATATCCTCCATGGTGTGCTAACTTTGCCTGATAGTTATCCCACAGCTCCACACCTAGTTACCTCATTATTAACTCTTTCAGGGCCGCTAATGCATTAAGGCATCATATCCTTTGGTTGGCATGATGCAACTATGAAGTACTGGCGAGTCTGCTCATCAGCACTTCATTGGTGCATCATACTGACCTTCTGGGACCAGATTGACACTGTGAGGTTGGCATGATGCTTGGATGCATGCCTGGTGAGTACCCTACCTGCCTATCAAGCACCATAACGACCAATAGACAAGGTGCACCAACAAATGATTGACCTTTAGTGGGTTTATCATCCCACCTGTAAATCGTATTCTCATTACCAAATCCACCAAGGATTAGTCACCTCTCACTGCCCCCTCACTGTATCACTCACTCCTCCAGGGTTTAATACTTTAAGGATGGATCAGTGCTTTAGGGTGCTATGCTAGTTTGTCGTCATGAGGCGTGAATGCAGCACTGGCGAGTAACTCACCAGGGCTGCATTAATGCATCATGCCGACCCTCTAGGGTTGATACACTACAAAAGGGATCATTACAATGCAGCATTGGTGAGTTACTTGTTAGCATTGCATTTGTGTATCATGACAACAATGATATAAGCATCATGTGCCCCTTAACTCTTTAACAAGTGCTGATGCAGGAGTGCATCATGCCCATTGGTCGGCATGATGCACCAATAAAGACTCGCCATCACTTCATCGGTACGTCATGCTGATGCTCCGGGGGCATATTAAATAATGATCCATAGAGTGTGCATACATAATCGGCCTATAAAGGGTTAAAGGATTAAGCTATCTACCAACTATCATTAACGGTACCTGATACCATGACACAGGTATGGGGTTACCTGTCCAGCGGCAAGGTTTACCTGGTGGATTAGTGAGGTGTATGGCAGTTGGTGCTAATCTGTACAAGGGTTATCTCTAGCTGGATTATCTACATCCCACCTTGTGGTATCTATGAGTGTCTGTGTGTGTAGAATAGACAGGTAGATAGTGTATTGAGGGAGTGACCATTTTTTCCATTTATCATTTCATCATTTTACACTGAAAATCTCATATATACAGGAGGGATCTGAAATTTTCATTCGCCACCCCCCCCCACACACACACACAAAAGCTCGATATTTATTCTGCTTGACCTATTTTTTACTGGGGAAACGAGCTGACTTTTTTCAATAACTGGTCAGCACAACCCCAGAGAGAAAAATTCTTTTCTGAACTCTGACCCCCCTGTTGTTAGAAAATGATCACTCCCTCAGGTGTGTGGGCAGGTATAGTGGCTGAGGAAGGCATACCTGTGGTTTAAGACACTTGCATAGGTATGTTCCCACAGGTGAGGTACAGATGTGGTCTACCCCCTACACACACCTTATCTACCCATGTGATAAAATCTATGTCTAACATAATATCAGTTTTCACACCTGGCCCCATAATTATGACTCCTTCAAATCCTTGCACGTACTTATATGAAATCATATAATGTAAGGGGGTAAAGATCACTCATTTTTTTATGTCTTTTGTTGTTGCTGCTGTTGTTTTGTTGTTATTGTTATTGTTTTTTTATCATCAAATTTTGTCACCCCTCCCACTTTTTTACATCTTAAATTCATTGGTCTACCCTGAACGTACATATTTCTCAGGTAAATCAGCTTAGTCCATCCTTTACTTTAATTCATGAACCATTAGCGCCGGCATACTATGCTACATGTGCAGTGCAAATCTCTAGTGTTCACTGATGAGTGAGTGAGTGAGTAATAGATGTTCAACGCCATTTCGACAGCTAAGGTCATATTCATGGCGAGAACTACATTACACAATTTACAGGGGAATGTGTCAGTGCCCGCGCATATGTGCACCACACACATCCCGGGGGGATAGGAAAGAGGAGAAATAGACCCTTTTAAGTGGGCTAGGGAAGCCCGTGTTCACTGCTGAGGCTCAATCTCTATTCCTAGCTCAGTGCATTGATTGTTTGATAGTGTGTATGTACACACACATACATGTACCTATAGAGATATCATCTAATCAATAAGTTATAACACATTGGTATATGCCATGAGCATAGTGCTGCCATGTACACTGGACAAACACTAAACTACACACACTATATAACCCTTTCACGGCACCATTGGTCCTGGAAATCCTTAAAATATAAGCTGTGGAGGAAGCCTTGTCCAATGATACCTGGGCAGGATGTCATAATAATAAATGTGACATGTACTGGGAAAAGGGGTCTTAAAGCTCTCTGCACTAAGCCCCCTTTTCGCAGATCTTGCCACAATAATGTAAAAGGGCATTTGAGATGGGTTGCCATGTTTGCTATGTTGGGTAGTGAAGAAAGTTTAGACCTGTCCTATTCATATGAGTCCAGGATAGGGCTAGAATACACTATGGCCCATTTGTCGTCATGATGCATGCATGTAGCTCAGTAAATCACCAGATCTGCATTCGTGCATCATACTAACCCATATTGGATACACCCCCCCCCAAAGGGTCAGCCTGATGCGCCAGTGCAGTGCTAGTGGGTGAACTCGCCAGCACTGCATTAGTGCATCATGCCTACCAAGGAGCATGAACCTGGAGGCATCATGTGGTCAGTAATGAGTTAGTCTAATCAGTGTTGTTTGCCTATAACCTTGCTGTGCTAGCCAGTCTCCTGCTGGGATAAAACTAAGAAGTATATAATTGATCTCTCCAACTCTAGCCATGGATAACCTACATCCAGTAATCCATGAAGGTGTTAGGCCTTTAAGGACTGCTAATACAAGGTGCATCATGCCCTGGCGAGTAACTCACCAGTGCTGCATTCAAGCATCATGGCGAGTAACTCACCAGGGCTGCATTCAAGGATCATGGCGACCCTACAGGAATTATACACCACGCCCCCCCCGCCAGAGGGTCAGCATGGTACACCAATGAAGTGCTGGCGAGCAGTATCACCAGAACTTCATTGGTGCATCATGAAGACCAAGTCACATGATACACTCCTGCATCAGATCTTAAAATGGTTAAGGCCTGCATGCCTCCAGTGTACGGTCTAAAGCACATACAGGAGTGACCCAAATGCAGTCCAGTCTCTCCGAATCATAATGCTCTATGAGAAGGACCGTCCAAAAACATTAATTCACTATTTCAATGGTAAAGCCTGTGTGGCTCCAGTTTACACGCCAAATTGAGTGTCAGGTATTGGAATCTTCACCAAAATATCTCCCATTGATGATCATTTTTGATGAAGGGTCAATTGCAGATTTCTTTGACCAAAATCTCTCTCACCAAGGGTCAGATTTTGCCTGAAATCCTTCCCAGTGCCTGAGTGTGTGTTCCTGTGCTTGAACCTGTTGATGTTGACATTACTTAAAGTGACCACTAGAGGGCAGGTTTACACCATTTACGTCCATGACGTTTGGCGCCGTGACGTTAATCCGCCATCTTTATTGACGTCCGACACACACTCAGACCTTGTGAAGAAAGCACGCGAATTTTTCTTGTCAGCGGAGTGAACTTGAGAAAATGTTGACCAGCACTCGGCATGACATTTAAGACCGCATGATTCCTCCAGGTTCATGTTCCTAGGGCGTCATGATGTACCAATACAGTGCTGGCGAGCAGACTCGCCAGCACTGTATTGGTGCATCATGCCGACTCCATGGGCTGACTAAACATCAGTTTTTCAATCCAGTTAGATTACATTGATGCATCATGACAGCCAAAGGGAATAATGCATGATACTTTGAAGAATCATGCGACCCTAAAAGGATTGTTAGGATCATGCCCCTCTTACTTTATGTAATGTAAAACCTCGCATATAAGGCACACCCGCATACAAGCCACACCTTGACTTCAGAGTTCAGAGCCTTCAGGATGGTCTTATGAGCTGCAGAAAAGGTCTGAATAAGTTGCCTTTCCTTCCCATTATGTTAAACGGCGCAAATAGGCCACACCCTGACTTCTAGAGGGTGGTCCTATAAGCCGCACCAAGGTTCTCAAATGCTCTAAGACCATGGCTCATTATATGGGATTTTACGGTATATTGACGTGTGGCGAAACGTCTATGTACGTGTGTGTATGGGTGGTGGTACGCTGGGCATCTGCGGTCTGTATAACTACCGCAGGCATAGGTCTCCACCCCCCAACCCCTCTCCCCTTGCTTCCTCCTGTGTCAAGGTCAGGTCACAGACAGGGAGAGGGGGGATTAAAGAAATATAATCTTGTTATATCAAACAGATTCTTATCCTAATCCCTTAATTAGGGGTGATTAGTGAATGTTTATTCTGCACTCTGTCTGTCTCAGTCTCATTTCACACTCTCCCCCATATATTCAGATAACCTATCAGTGATAACATCTGCTGGGAGAGTGTGCTCACTCATGCACATCCAACAGTTTCCAACAAGTTGGCCAAGGCTTCCACCTGCCCCATATATAGTGGGAGAGTAGCGGGAGCGGAATTCAGGGGTAGGTTTCCAGCCTAGGGTGGTGGTGGTGTGGTCAGTGGCTGTCCAGCAAAAGGGCGCCAAACTGCCGCCACCCATGTTCTTACATGTTAAACATGGCCGGCCTGTAGAAAAATTGTCGTCTGCTATGAACTAGAAGTTGGCAATGGAAAACTTTGCCGCACACCTGGGGTACATGTAAATACATAGCTGTCATTTTTCACATCTTTGCATGAATTGCTTTACTTCTTTTCTACGTATTTGAATTAGCATTATGCTAAAGAAATTTTCACAAGAAGGTGAAAAGGACAAGAAGAATATTTAATAGATCAAAGAAAATTGAGGAAACTCACTTTTTCAGTTTTCCCTTTTAAACGTCATAATCTGATAGCGCCCTTCAATATACTTGTTCATGACAGCTTGTTCTTTTCATCATTGTTTCATATATGTAAGCGAATTCCATTGGGCTTTAACTTTAATAGTAACAGATTTGAAACCACTCCCATCCTTGTTTGTGAAAAAGTAAGGTATTATGTATAAACTATGGTTAGGTAACCCCAGAACAGACTTACACTGTATTTGTCAACTCAGCAGCATGATTTCACAGGAATGTATTTGTGACAAAACTGGAAGCTTACAAATTAGTGAGGGCTGCATATTTTTGGCAACAATGACATAGGAATGTGATCTAAACATGTTTGTTTTTATTTCCGACATACCGGCCCCAGTCCCTTTGCCCATTACGGGGATTAGATCAGAGATGAAAGGGGTGTGGTGTAAGAGTCAAAGCTGTATGTTCCAAGAATAATAGAATCATTACAAAACTTTGTCATCAAAAACATTGAATGGAATGTAACATTTTGAGGATTCCAAAAACATCTTGTTTTTCTCATACCTACTACATAAATGGAACAGGGATTATAATATCTAGTAATCCCCAGGAATTACCACGTTCCTTTGTCGGCAGGCTTCCATTGTGAAAGAGTGTGTTTACATTTCACCTTATATCTGACCTAAGAGTGTCTAAATTCCCTTGTAAGTCGTTTATATAGTTATCATTGCTGTATACAACACATGCCAATTTGGACACTGACCAACAATTTCTGATGCCCATGAAGGATAAACAGCATGCTAATTTAGTGTTTTTCCTCTTCATGACCCTTGACTTTAGTAAGATGCAAACACACTTGCATTTAAATCACGTGCATGGGAAAAAGAAGAAAACAATAATAAAGCAGTCATGTTAATCAATTGATGTGCTTGGGAAATATATGAGGATGTCCTTTTGATTGGTTGGCTAAACCGCTCTGCTTGGCAAAAATAATGTTTTGGTGAGGAATTTAAGACATAAGATTCGGCCCAAAATTCGTTTATAAGAAAGTTGTATTTCTCTATTTTCCTCAAGTATGCGATCTCTTCCAACCTTCTAGATCCAGCATTGCAAAAGGAATATCCCTTGGGAATTAAACCAAAGCAGACCCCACTCCCCTTTCAATTCAACTAATTTTCCTATTTTCCTTTTGGACTATAAACTAGATATCTATAGCAAGTAATTGAGTGTCATAAGCATACAATGCACTTATTATACACTATATAACATTGCTATTACAGCCTGACTTAGCTCGCCTTTATATTCATAGGTGTATAGAAAATCAATCAGTGCAGTGGTACCGACAACAGCTGTTGTTGATTTGGTTCAGTCAGTTATTTGGTCACCTTGCAGTTGATGTATTCCCTAAATCACCAAGACGTGACAATAGAGCACCAGTTGTGTCTCCCATTAAGGAGCCCCCGGACACCTATTCTGATGGGGGAGGGTGATTTATGCTATGTTCAGTTTTTAATACTTTATCAACTTCTTTGTAGGGGGTCTTTTTCTCATATGTAGATCTACCAGTGCACAGTACATTTACATACCTGACTGTAGCCATGGGATCATATTGGTTATCTCCAAGAGCGTCTGTCCCACCCAAAATATCTTTTTGGTACAAGTGCAAAAAGTGATTAGTTTTCATGTGTATTAGGGAAGTGCGCGAGGTCCTAGGGCTTGAGTCAAGCATTTAAGTAGAAGCGAACACATCTAATATCTGGTTAATCTATTGAGTGATTGATTGATTTATTGGACAGAAACGCTGACCAAGCAAAAAACTCTGCGCTTGTCAAGCAACCCCAAAACTTACCTATAGCTAACATTTAGTGGTCTGAACATCCCTTTACTAGACACAAATCCCATCTCTATATTATATGCATTTCTCCATAACATTCCATCATTTAGTAACATGTAGTATGCTCCTGGCCTGTGCATGCACCAGGTGCAATGGCACAATGTCCAACAAATGGTATCTGCCTGAGGCCAGACTCTTAACTAAGATGCCTACAAATGCCCATGCTGGACCATACACAGCGGTGTAATACCCGCATCTGTTAATCTTTATAGGCTGCATGATACCTCCAACTTTAGGTTTCATAGTTGTCATGATACATAGCAATTTGCTAGCACTGTATTGGCTAAACATCGCAAATTTAACTTGTCAGCCCTGGCACAAACTTTTAGGATAGGATAGGAGAATAAGTTGGAGGATCTATAAAGTTGTCAATATGAAGACCCTATGCCTAGGGTGACAAGTTATATTTCACAGGTTTTTACTTGTTTATGTCATGCTTTTGAGTAAAAAGACCCTATATACAAATTATGTGTGTGTATGTCCAGGGCAGAGAAGACAATGACCTTAGACCTTACCTGTTAGGGGTCAGTGCTGAGGGCCCAGGGGCTTCAAACGCGCCGCCTAGCGGCACATCACACGGTTAGAGCATCTAGGGGGGCGGGTCTAGGCGTATGGCGCCAGGGGGCGTCTCAGATGATTGACAGCCCAGTGTGTTTCCACCTTATTTCCACCTGGATTGGATTGAACCTGTTACATTGTCCCAAATAGATGCATCTGAGGTGCAGAGGCATGGAATGAAGTCATTCAAGGGCCGCATAATGCCTCCATGTTCATGTTCCTTGCTTGTCAAGATGCACCAATGTAATTCAGTTGTTGGGAGTTCTTTTTGAAATCACTTTATATTGGAGCATCACCTTGACCATTCAGAAGTGTATAAAGGGGCCACTGATACAGGGGTGCACCACATCAATTCAGATGATCGCCAGTACTTCATTGGTGAATCATGTTGACCCCTGGGAGTGCATCAACCCCGACAGGGTCAGCACGATGCACATGTGATTAGACTCACCAGTGCTGCATCCATGCATCAAGACGACCAGTTGAGATAATGCGTTGATACATGACGCGCCATTTAAAGGGCTATAGGGGAAAGGGTGGGGGAAGAAAAGGTCCACAAGCCTAGGGCTCTAAGGTTGGGGGCAAGGGGCGTGGTTGGCGACACCAGCGCCCCCATCGGTAGTCATCCCACCTTGTCATTACCTGCCCATCACACCCTTTTATCGCCCATTCATACCCACCCCAAGAAGTTTCAGCCAAAGGCAGCTTTTTCAACCCCCTGATCGTCTTGGCCACTGCAATTTCAGTCATTTGCAACAGTAACAATTGAACCCCTTGGACATTTTACTCCTTGATTAATTTTCCCAGCCCTTTGAAGTTAACCCACGTAGACAGAAAGTCAGCCAGAAGACATTACTGCTTCTGATGATAAGAGTCTGATGTTCTCAAGCAATTCCAATCCCAGGGCAGAGCCATTGTATCTTTGCCTTCCCTTTAAGCAATTAAATCTGCCTGTTTTGTAAAGGACCATTTCAGGATTCCAAATGCTAATTTCTTGCCATTTCACTCCTCCATCCTTTAAAACAAACATATCTTTTACTCATCAGATGAGAGTAGCATACCTTTTACTTTCTAACAGTTGATATTTCAGGTAAGAAAAGGTCCTTATGATAGATAGAATATTTGTAAAGTGGGATAGATTTTATACCAATGAACCTCCTTTCACTGCAGAATGTTCAGGAGGCAAATGGTACCCATAACGATAGAGGTGTCATAATTGGTTATCCTACCTATACCAGACCAGTCTGCAAATTGGAAGAGGGCAATACACTAGGTTGGCCTTGGTAGAATCTATGTGCATAGTTAAGATTCTGTATCTTCACACCACCAATCAACAGGTGGTCTAGATCTACATAACAAGGTGCAATACTTTGACAGGTGCAAGTGCCATACAACTTAAATCTGGGATTACCATTTTCACAGAAACTCAGCTTTTCCCACTGGGATTAGCACCCCCGACATTTCTTTTGTTGCTGCAGCTGTCTGTTCCTGTATCTATATTACTAGTAAGTTTGATACATTTGGCTGAAGTGTCCAGTTACAAAACTAGCTCAAATTGTGTGAGGAAATCAGGGAAAGTAGTTCAAAGTGTTTTTCAAGTAAATGTAATAGTACACTCTAAGAAATAACTGCTGAATCCACCAGAGACCCTTGTAAAACTGAACATTGAAACACCATAGATGTGATGCAGTGAAGCAGCTGTAGTTTCTACAATGAAGCAGTACATGTACACTGTGGTACAAGGAATCTCCATGAAAATACCAATGGATCTCTGGCAAATCTGGGATAAGGATTGCATCGTTATTTTGGCAATATATTTTTTACTTGGACTGCCTGTTGTTCTATAATGCACTCAGATGCATTCGTGCATTATAGGACAACAGACAGTCTCGATGTGAAGAAGGTGTTGTCTATTGTCTTTATAAAACATTGTACATTTCATTCCAATCGATCAAGTACCCAATCAAGGTATATCCCGACCAATTAATGGTACTTGACTGCTTTACAGCTATGGTGACCTTGCTCAGGTGTGCACTGTACTCCTATAATGCACTCAAGGTCACTTCTACCGTGCAGCAGAACACTGTCACCTGTTTTATAAAGTGTAATAGAATTACCAATACACACTCTTTCAGCTATCTCTGCTGGTCTATGCGCCAATGTTAAAATGACAATGCGGCACTATGTCAATGATGCCCTGGTGATTAACTCGACCGTTCTGCATTGATGGATCATGCCATCTCATTGGAGTGACATTGGTCAATGATCAGTCACTCACCAGCACCGCATTTAGGCATCATAATGATAAACAATCTTGGGTAATTTTACACAAAGGCTAAAGGGGTCAAGCAGGATATATTTTAGCCCAAACAGATAACTCCTCCCATTGACTGCAGACATTATTGTTCAACTGGTACCCAACATGACATTTGCTGTAACTTGCTCCAAATATCTTAGGATTTCTACCTCATGCTTGCTCCTCATTTTCGCGGGAAGACACTGACATGCAGCTACAACCCAAGATATATTTATATACCATACACCTAAATCATACCTCTCTATGGGCATCCCCAGATCTAATCTTTATTTAGGAGCTGCATAGTATTTAGGGCCATTTGGCGTCCCTAAAAATACTAACTCAGTGGGTAACATATTGACCGAACCTCCCTAAGCAGCCATAAGAAGCTTTACTGGCCGATGTTCTACACGCAGTATATAGCAGCATGGATAGATGTGAGGAGGCAGACAGAAAGGTTACTCCAAGAGAGAGCCTGTGAAGTATCGTTTTTTGCTGGCCTGATCATAAATCTACCTCCTCTAAACCTAACAGGGGAGGATGAAATATAAAATAAGGTGTTTCTACTCAACTATTTATATAAGTAGAGCAAGAGAAAACCTCACAAACCTGAAAAATGGCGAAAGCATTTAAAAAAAAGAAAAAATAGTATCTACGGTAGTCAAATATTTCGCATTCATCATTTGCCCACACCCAAATTGCCACAATCTGAAATGAACATTGTACATGTTCCTCCCCAGAAATGATTAGAGTGACACCTTTCATCAAATATTCAACTATAATTGTTGATACTCCCAAATGAAGTGCCGCTTAAAAGCAAACTTAATAGTGATTTTTTTTTCTTTTTGGCCTAAAGAGGTTAGAAACCTAACCCTTAAATCTGCACCCATTTTGCCATAGGACCAGCTTAAGTTGGGTTCGCCTTAATAGACCTTTGGGAGCCACATGATGCCTCCATGCTCACGCTCACTTGTCATCTTAAGTCTTCCCACCCAATCAGCACTGCATTCATGCACCTTGCTGACCCCAAAGCACTATATTGGTGCATCATCACTTCATTGGTGCATCATGGCAACCCATTAGGGGCATGATGCACTTATGCATCAGCGGTCCTTAAAGGGTTAAGCTGGTCTCCATTGTGCAGCCAGCCTGTTGTTGTCCATGCACAATAGCATGTTGCACATAGAAAGGCCGTCCACCAGCTGCCCCCTCCCGGTCTCCTGTACGATCCACTGCCCACATGGGCGACTTGTATTCACGTGTTTTTCACCTAATGACTGCTTAAAATGCCTCAGTCCTCCAGGGAACAAAGGCGCATGCACCAAATGGTCAAGTCAAACTGTGCAGGTGACGGGACAACAGGTTGTTTGATTCCTGAGATGCAACAAATGTACATGTATGTGCAGTCCAGCTATATCCCTTTGACCATAGCAATCTAACAATTTTTATTTGGCAAAAGAACATTATACACGTAAGCTTTTCAGGCTAGCCAAACAGCCACTATAGCCATAGGATTTGGATTCGGAGGTTCTTTCAGGGCACCAATTTAATTTTCAGTCCATAGAAAAATCGAAATAAAACTGACACAAATTGTAAATCAAAGAAATCTGTTATGAGATGCAGGACCCGCTTCCATATTTGTAACATCTTAATCAATATTCTAAAAGCCTTTGGGTTGCTACAGGAATCAGTAAGTTAAAAATAAAGCTTCTTTTAATCAAATTCTTAATCAAATTGACACCAAGAGCCCGGACCCAAAGCGTCTCCCAGACGGATCACGCGGAATCTCGCGAGACAATGAGACACCGGACACGTTGGGGAATGTGCGCCGTCAGAACAATGTGCCACCTGAGGATGTGTGGTTGATGTTACACCTGAAGATGGTATGAGGATGTGGGAGGGGAGTGAGCTGGGGGAGGGGTGGCTGATGTTACATATGTGTGGTTTGTGGTTTTGGCTTTAGTGACGATCCCCTTTTCTCATATACAAATGTGGTTGGGCTGGTGGTAAGGCCAGGTAGTCCAGTGATATTGTCCTAAGCGGAGTAACATAACCATTCATAGACTTATCTATACTCACAGCCTTTTTGGCAACTAAATGTCACAGGTGTCACATTGCTGAAAAGAAGGCATGAATCCATAATATTTATTTAGATTTGTGTCTCAAGAGAATGAGGATATAAAGTGCACAAAGGGTAGGATGTGGCCACAATGCTTGATGAAGTCATTGGTATTAAGTTACTACACACTCCTGTCAGTATGATCCATGAACATAACGTTATGCTTAAGTGTATGATATTACTGTCATGTGTAGTGTTCTGATAGGATAAATATGACAGGAAGGGACTCAAATGGAAACCACTGTAATCGGTTTGGTACAGCCTGTAGGGGGTAGGGGCCAAGGGCTCCACAATCTATGTTGAGAGTATATATGTACCTTTATGCACTGTTTATAATAGGGGGGGCTACATTTTTATCTGATCTGGATTTTCAGGGTCCCTGGATAGGATTTTTTAGGGTACCCTGGATAGATGGCTAACACATTCTCAGGGGGCAATTTTTATCTTGTTTGTATGTTTTTATTGGCTTTGTGTTGGATATTATATTGGATTTTTTCTCCTCCTAATAGCAGTACTCAGGTAGGCCTGCTATGATATGGTTCTCTTGTTATTTGGGTTGTGTTTACATGGCTGTTTTGAGGGGAGGGGGTAGGGAGTGGTGGTGTGTTGACGTAGTCTTACCTTGCTATCCCCAGATTCACCACCCACATTCCAACATACTAAACCCTTCAAGGATGCCATGATGCCTCAAGACTCGTATGCCATTATTGTCATGATGCACCAATGCAGTGCTGGTGAGTCTACTCACCAGCACTGCATTGGTGCATCATGCCAACCCTTTTGGGGTATATCAAGCCACCATTCCCATCTTCTCTATGTGTCTCCTGCTCATTTGCATGGACATCAACACATTCATCTGTTAAGGTGGTACCACCCTAAATACTCAGTGCGGACCGGAAAATACCAGTGTTGGTGACCTCGGATGTAACATTTGAAATACTTAAAATTCACTGACAGCTTAGCACAATACACCAAAATTTAGCTTTTGAAATGGTGAAAATTATGCAGTAGGTCCAGAATATTAAAGTCAGGCTTGATTTTTTTTAAATTGCCATGGCAACCACCACACTGATTTTGAGCAGTGAGACCTGACTACTGTAGGAATACATTATATGGTCATTTCACCCCCATACCCCTCCACTGTTTTCTTAATATCAATAAAAAAATTGACTCTGGACTAAAGAAAAACACTTCCTGATTATTTTGATACCAAATAACCATGGGTTTAACCCTTTTCTCTCCTCACAAATTGTCCGAATTTCTTGAAATAACAAAATTTCTGAGGAACTATTTGGCCATTCTACCCGGAAGTGGCTGAATTAGGGTGGTACCACCTTAAAGAGGTATCCAATCTTGTTTTCTTGCCATGAATATGACCTTAGCTGTCAAAATGGTTTTAAACAACCATATAACACTACTCACTCCCTTACTCACAAAGCAAGATGTATGAATGCAATCCTGGTGATTCATACACAGGGACTGTATTAATGCATCATGATGATCAATAGACCTAGAATGTATTAAAGCCTGACCCTGTACTCAAAGGAATAAGAGGGCGCACCTAAACTCTACACAACCCAATGAAGCAAACACAGCACCCCATCTCAAATGCCCTTTTACAATATTTTATGACATCCTGCCCAGGTATCACTGGGCAAGGCTTTCTCCACAGCCTACATTTTAAGGAATTACCAGGACCACTTGGTATGACTAGATCAGATTTTTTATAATAACAGGCAGGCTCTTTGGTGACTGCAGTTTGGAGAAGGTGCAGCATACAGTATATATGTATACATCCATCTACCTGTCGTTTACAAATATTGTTTTATCTATTCATCCTTTTACTTCTTCATATTCAACCTCGAAGACCTGATAACTGATAGCTGTTTTTTTTTCTCTTTTTTGAATGTGTGAGACTGAGATTATTTACCTGAAAAACTCTAAACTGATTTCAAACCAAATGTTTGATCTCTCTGTTCAGATTTGCATACACTCATACACATTTATCATGGAAATCACAAAATCAAGCATTGTATTTTACAGTATATGGATATCCCTACACTTGTACCAAGGGATATATTTACCTTCTTAAAGATAGCTAGTCATGGGAGAGAAGGTTGTAGCCTCAGAGGTCCCATACCCCCAGGCGCCCCCATTTCTCTCAGAAGGGGCGTCAAGCAATCACTTTAGACTCAGCTAAATGTAGCCAATTTGACTCCTTTCTGACATAGATTTACTATTCCATATATTCATCTCTCTAGGTGCATTTTAACCATATAAAGATGGCGGATGGTTTATATTCAAATGTTGCGGTAAGCACCAGTGTGGTATCAGCGAGTAACTTGCCAATTATATACACGTGCACATCATGCCGAACCTCCAGGAGATATCCCATAGCGAATCACTCTCAAAAACTGCATTTATGTATCATGATGACAAAGGGTATACCGTAAAACACATTATCTAAAGCACTATTCGTCCCTTTATTGTTATGCTTTACCCTGCATCCTTAACACAAGTAGAGTGTGAAGGTATAATAGAACTCTCTATCTTCACACATTGTCACTGCAATAGGTTCCCAGATTGTATGTATAAACGTGTCTTGTCATACTCCACAAAGCACAGTTTTAAAAATGCACCAGTTTCTAATCCACCAGTTTTCATAGCCATTCCACGCAATGAATGCAGAGTCAACAAAGCTGTTCAGATACAGCATGTTCATAGAATGCATAGGTATAGATAGTATGTATGTCCTAAATACAGGCCAGATTATGAGCAGACATGCATGCAGTTTCGCCCCTATTAGGGTATAGAGAATACAGGGGGTGTCTCTATGATGATCAGGGTGGGTAGTCTGTAGGATGTGGGTCTTACAAGTACACCCATTGTCCATACTGTGCCCTTGTTACCTGTGACCCCCTCCGTCTCTGTCTTAACCCTTTTACCCACTGTTATAACATGGTTAGCGAGTTTTCAGTGCCGAAAATGGATAATATGAGTTCCTATATCCCGCGATAAAAGCACCCAAAATTGACGGTGGACGGACAGCGGGGTGGACATCTTGAAACCTACCTTGACACGAAAGTAAATCCTCCATTTTTGAAGATTATGTACCAAATATAGCGAAATGCTTTGGACATAACATAGTTGAAACCATATTCTACCTCTCTGTCGACTAGATTCCTTGATATTATGGCTGTATTTGATATAAAAAATTATTAAACTTTCGAATCGAGCGACTTGCCGTGCGTCTTCGCCATTCTGTCAACATTACAGGTGCCGCTGCCTGGTGTGTACAGAATGGATTATATTTTAGACTGGCGCAGCTCTGTCTCGACGTGTTCGCAGTAGTAAACCTACGAGAAGGGGAGTTGGAGGAGCTCGCCAGCTTAACCATACGTCAACATGAAACCAAGATGGCGGAGGGCCGTCTTGCCGACTCGCATAAAAAATCAATGGATTCTATCATTTTTAAAGGTAAATACTAAGAATTAATGGTGGAAACCATGTTATAAGCGCAATATATAATGCATAGACTTGCACTCGTTGGCTTCATGGGTTTGATAGAAGCATTCGCCTCCGGCTCATGCTTCTATCACCCCCTGAAGCCAACTCGTGCAAGTCTATGCATTATATATTACTTACCTACAAGAGTATAGGAATTTCATCATTTCATGCACTATACCAGTCATATGGGGTTTATACTCTCTCGATGGGTTGGCATGATGCTCCAATGAAGCGCTGGTGAGCAGAGTAGTCTACTCAGCCCCGCAAGTACTTCATTGGTGCATCATGCCGTCCATGATGCATTGAGGCGTTAGCAGCTCTCAAGGGGTTACCCACCCTTACCACAGAATATAGCGTCCCTATATACCCCTAAGGTCATAACAGAGGAAGGTGATTGGACCACGATTAGTTCTGATTGGGCACGTGATTGGCCAGCGTCCCAGCTAGGAAATCACATAATTAGCATAATCACAGGTCACGTGAGCAATTTGTCTGTCACATGAGAGCATGTCACATGCAGGTTGGACATGTGGGTTTTGGTGGGTGGGTGTCCAAGGGAGGTATATATAGATTAAAGTAAAGATAAAGCACAAGAGGCCACTTAACTGGACCAAAAGTTCACAAATAGTAGAATGTCCTGCCAAGCGTCTTTAACTGTACAATGCCTTACATTTGACCTTAGTACCCCCGGTTTAGGAATACCTGGCTTCTTCCCAGATCTATCAGATCTTGACCTAGCAGGCTATGTGAGTAGATACGCAGTAAAGATGCCCCGTACCCCCATTCAACGGGATGTCCTTTCTGCTGGCTTTCTCATACATTGGGGCCGTTGAACGTGGCCAGCATGGTAAGGAACATGCTTGGAAAACTTCCAACCACATTCAACTCTTTCCCTTATCATCAAGATCACCTTCTGGTCAACCCAGATTATGTGAACCCTCTTCGAACTGCATCGACCAATGGACACACGTCTGTAATAAATACAAGCACTATGCGGGAATGCAGGGTCTCTGCCTGAAATTCAAAAAACCTAAGACATGATTCTGCCACCACAGTAGGTATGGAAGTTGATGCTCATTAAGCAAAGGCGACTGTAATAGCCCCTCATTACCTGCCCCACCCCCAGGTGATGAACTCACCTGTGGTTACCTGTATACCCTTCATCCTAACCCCTGCCTTAACCCTCTAAAGACAGATAGTGCATTAATGCATCATGCCCATTGGTCGTCATGATGCATGCCATTATGCAGCCATGGTGAGTAACTCGCCAGGACTACACTCATGCACCATACCGATCCTATGGGGTCAATATACTCCCAGAGGGTTTGCGTGATGCAGCAATGAAGTACTTGTGAGGAGACTCCCTAGTAATTCATTGGTGCATCATGCCCGACTAATAGGCATGATGCACTTATGCATCAGTGGCCCTAAAAGGGATAAGTACCGACACAGGAGTGTACAAGGTGCCATCATTAAGCACAAAATAACAATTAATTTGCTGAATAATGAGACAATACAATGACACGACCAGTGGGCATTGCCCCAGGTCGTTCATTATACACAGACCCCTGCTATGCTGTCAGATGATGATAGAGGTGAGAAGGCAAGCAGAAAAGATGGCCCAAGCCTTCAAACTTGGCCAATCTTTCCTGTTTGACTGCTCATAAAGTTTTATGTTCATTGGCTTTGAAAGGGGACTTTTTGACATGATAATAGAATTCGCCCAAGACAGGGAAGGGCTTACCGTATCGTCGTGTTTAAGCATCGGGATTTGAACGATCGCCGGTCTTGTATAAGCGCCGGGGTAAAGGGTGTTCAAAATTCTCTTAATCACTGAAAACTATATCTTGAATAAGCGCCTGTCTTGTATAAGGGCCGGGGTTAAGCATGACTCCAAGGTTTTAAGCGCCTGGGCGGTTATTCACGGCGATACGGTAATAGAAGGGGGTAGGGTCTGAAGATCAGTAAATCACACTGAAAGCTTTCGATTCAGGGGTTCTCAGTTTCCCAGGGTTCAATTCCAAGAAGTCAGTGAGGACACGCCCCCTGCTGGGTGTGTGTGACATTAAGTTGGTACGGGTATCATGCCGTCATGTTGTTGTGAACATGGGGCATTGTTTGTTAAGACGTCAGGCCCCTATTTTACGTTTATATCCCTCCCCCTTACCTAAAACTGTAGGGATCTTCCCGTGGCGTTCCCCTGACCTCTGACCTCTCCCAGGTGTCTTTGACCTCACCTGCAGGGTCACGGGGCAAGGTCATACCAGTAGTTTAATCCCCGTCCACTCTCCATGTACACCTTCCCATACTTCCAGGCATGATCTGCAATGGGTTTACCAAGCAGAAGATGTGATTGGAGATCAAGGTTGGGCATTTTCTGCTCGCGTGTCTGTTCGCCATGGGAGGGCATGTTGGGAGTGGATCGTCGCGTGACGTATATCAGCGTTGGTCTATTGTAGAAGGGTGACGTTGTCACGTACCTCCAGAGCGCAAACACGTCACAAACGCTGTAGGGACGCTCTATGTCAGGACACTGTCACTGTCAACACGTCACGTCATGCCATCATCTCATGTCAGTGCCACATGTTGCAATGTTAGACACAACCTTGTCATTAATCTAAACTGTTCCCGGTTATGTCTGAGCTGTATTTTGTTTATTCGTTTGTTTTTCTTTTTTTTCTTCTGTTTTCCTTTGGTATGTTTTGTAATGATTTTCACTATCGAAGCCCTAGTTCGTCCTTCTAGGGGTGTTGGGAGTCCTAACGATCAATGCTAGGCCCATTGCTATTGATTGCGTCGAGCTTGGGATAGCTTGATGTTGGGTTAACCATTAATGTATTTACTCATAGCTCTACCAGATAACCCAAGAAATAATCTTTTCAAGCTTAGACGTAGGAAAATGCACACTTTCACTTGTCAGACTTAGTACTTTGAATTACCAGCCTTTAGGTGTTCTATAGAAAACCAAAAAAGCTTTAATTAGATCACATTCGCTCAATTTATACCACAAAAAAAAAGTTTACTTTCATGGAATGGTTGACTGAAGCTTCTGGTAACCATTTTCATGTTTTGAGTAAGGTCACCCAGGTGGAACGACCCAACTCTAGTTTATTCCTAATTGGATCCGGCTTTGTCAAGCAATTAGCTTTAATTGGCAATATCACCACAGGCATAATCCCACACCTCATATTTCTTAAGGGAGGGCTTAACATAGGGACTAACAAGAAGCACTTGAACAGTTTAATTTGTGCTTTTCAGAACCTTGGCTGTGTGGGATCCAATGCCAATCAATAGTGATTATGACCAGTCTTTGATTATTCAGTTAGTATGAGACTTGTGCTATGGGTAGTTTTAACGCCTCACTATATAAAGTATATTCAAGTAAATTTCTGATAAGAGGAACACAGGTTAATACCACTTATACGACAAAGATTCAGGTTTGGATAACAATTGCTATTGGCACCAGAGCATGGAAAACCCAAATCATTGTTTAGGCATGAACACCATACTGACGGTAGAACTCACGTCTCTGACATCGGTGGAGAAAGTAAAAAAAGAATTCCTTTGTGTTTATAAATGATAGAATACCATAGAGCTCACCAGCAGTTAGATTAACCAGGTTGATGGTTTTCCCTTGCATCACATTTTAACATTACATAGAGGACTTCCCTCGGTGAGTCACTCATGAGCTGCTCCATGAATTCTAGACACAAACCCACCACGAGTTACTCATGGGCTTTTACCTAGTACATTGTATAGAAATGGAAGGAGCTTATTCTAGCCTTCATTATTTTTAAATGCATGGAGAGATTCCTTTTTCATGAGGGGTATTATCCATTTAAGCGTTGCATGACGTCTCCAGGTTCAGGCTTTTTCGTCGTCATAATGCACTAATAGAGAGAACTAAACAACCCTAGTGTACGAGGTGGCCGATCCACCACGAGGGGATGTCTCGGCCACCGAGTACACCAGGGGACTTTAGTTCTCTATTTATTTTGTTTTTAGAGGGTTTAATTGAAAAAAAAATTAACAAAATCCGTTACCATAGTTCCCCGTACGAGCAGCGGTCCACCATATTGAATGTTTACATACGCCCAGAACGAGGCTGCAGTACCGGATCGGCTGCAATAGTGAATCGGCACACATTACGCCACTCAGGGTGTGGCGATCGGCCCTGCAATGCTATCTCTATGGGAAGAAGTTATTCACATAAAATAAATGCAGTTTACTCACCAGCACTGTACTGGAGCATCATGTCACCTTTGTCAAATCCCATAGAAATCATGTATTAATGCATTCCACCTTGGTGACAATCAATGTGCTTAATGCATTATTATTAAGGGACCATGTGGTCGTTAAATAGTTGACTGCCTGCCTTACATACTGCATTTAGACCCTGCAGTCATCAGGTAATTTCAGTGTAATTGGATAGGTATTTTGTATTTTCTTAAAATAGTCCCTGACACTCCAGGCTAGAGTGACATCTTATTGAGCCTCTTTTTCCTCCCCTCTAGTGCCTGTACTGGTGGCCGGTGGGTTGTGTTTTGGTATCTAAGTAGCTATGTGAGTCAGGTGTTTGAGTCAGGTCTCATATAGGACATTTGACCTGCATTACTTTGCTTTACCATTAAATCATGGCCACCTGTCTTATCTTAGTTAACCTCTTGGGGAGTTTTAACTCGTTTAATAGATATGCCTCACGTGCATTTTCCTTGGGTGGAGGATGGATGCCAGAATTGTTCACCCCCTTTTTTATATTTTGTAGTTGTTGTTTTGTTTGTTCTTTTTCGGGGGGGGTCCCCTGTACCCCCCCCCCCCTCATCCTTTTTTTCTTCCATACAATTCTTTATAAATTCAGAATTATTTGGATACCGATGCCCCTGCTACAAAGGTACAGTCTCTATGGCCAAATTCTCACTATTTTTATATCTCATTCAATGCAGCAACATTTGTTATTCTTCTTAAGACATCTAACCAGACTTTTATGTGAGGGAGCTTTCTTGGCATGGCATCACTCCATATCATGGTCTCCACCCACCCAGCGATGTGTATCAAACCATGATGTTAGCAGCGCAGACCTGGTAGAAGCAACCCTTTATTGGTGTTCAGTAGGTGTTCTCTAATTGGTATCATTCACTCCCTTCAATGGGCATGGTGGCTATTTCCTACATCGCTCCAGTAGGTATCACTTTACAGGATGACATGGGATACAGGTATACATGTACATGATCACCACTGACCGCTATTGAATGGGAATAGGGCATGTGTCACAGGGTCACGTTTGGAGCTGACTAGGTGGGAAAGGTGAGAGTAGGGCTGCTATCTGAGTCAGGCATGAATGATGGAGAACACCTTCCAACACTATCTATGATGCATTATACATCATTATACATCTCATTTAGTTTGTCTTTTTTTACATTCTCTCTCTCTCTCTCTCTCTCTCTCTCTCTCTCTCTCTCTCTCTCGCTCGCTCGCTCGCTCTCTCTCTCTCTCTCTCTCTCTCTCTCTCTCTCTCTCTCTCTCTCTCTCTCTCTCTCTCTCTCTATCTATTTATACATCTCTCCATCTATCTCCCTCATGAAATTTGAATAAAAGTCGACTGATAGAAGGAATAGAATATCACTCCCCTCCTCCTCTTCCTGCCTGCAAAACGCCCTTGAGTGATAGTTTAGCGATATTTAAGACTGCACACCCACGCAGGTACACTTTTAAAAGCACGTGACTCCAAACGTTATTTTTACACCTGTCTCTTGGGTGTCAAAATCTAAAAGAACTGAATGTAAATTGACAGCCTCTATATGTCCTGTAAAAGGCAGTAAAGATGGTATCTATCTGGGTATATATAGGTAAATCTGGTATAAAACTTGGATGGCTTTGACCTTATCATAGCCCTTTAAGGGTTCGATGGTGCCTCAAATCCATGCTCCTTTGTCGTCATATTGCCCAATGAAGTGGTGCCAATAAGACTCACCAGCACTTCATTGGTGCATCATGACGACCAATGGGCATGATGCACTCCTGCATCAGTGAACCTAAAGAGATACCTTGTTTAGTCTTCTTAGTGTCATTGACGTTTGGCACACGTCCTTGACGTCGCGTGTTGTCTTGACACCAAAAGGTAATGCCACATCCGGCCCTGGACAGGAAATGACGTAGGGACGCTGCCAAATTTCTCTAGAGGCATTGTGGGGCGGGGTCCAGTCCCTATTCTATAAATACACATAATAACTACTTTCAGTATTCCCTCACCAAGGCGGCATCTTTGCTGTGCTTTCATCCTTGTGCCAAATCGTGCTCTTTTGGCAGCTGACGATCTGTTTTATGAATGTATCTGTACCAGGCATCTAGACTGGTACATAGCACCAACACAGAGCTAAATGTACAAATTCATGACTTGTGTGTTAGCAAAGGATAATTACACTAACACACACTCGTCATGAATTATCCATTGATTACTTGTTCATTATCTTAGCAGTTAACAGATCAAGCTATTGGTCGATCATTTCCTTACACGCTTCCCTGCTTGAGACCAAATTAGGTGACCATCTCTTCCTCAAGGCAACGCCTCAAAAATGCACCTAATGTTTGGATTACCACAAAGAAATGGCCAGTTGGCTCCATGCAGCCATCATTTATCAATCATGACACATCCCTCTCTACTCCCACCCTATGTTTAGGATCCACACTTGAGAAGGCCCAACATACGGTCCACCTGTACATAACCTGTATGAGGCTGGCACACCTCCAGGTGGGCGGAGAGATGGGGTTAACCCCTTAAGGACTACATACCTCCAGGTCCATGATACACTAATGCAATGCTGATGCCTGTGCATTGATGCATCATGGCGAGAATTTGGGCAAAATATCAATCCCATAGGAGTGTATGTTGATTGGATGCAGTCTTGGTGAGCTACTGAGAGACCATTGCTGCATTCATGCATGACAATAATAAAATGAATTTGCACATATATATAGAGAGAGAGGCACCATATGCTCCTTGAAGGGTAAACCAGGGCTGTTGATGTAGGAGTGCATTTTGGCAATTGTTTATGATGCACCAATGAAGTGCTGGCGAGTCTGCTTGCAAGCACTTCATTGGAGCATCATGCTGACCCTCCTGGAGTGTATCAACCCTGTAGGGTTGGCATGATGCATGAATGCATCACTGAAGAGTTACTCGAAAGGGCTGCATTCATGCATCATGACGACCAATAGTAATAATGCATTATAATGCATTATCGGTCCATAAAGGTTAAGATGGCCGTCACCTGAACAGTATCACGTACTCCATGGTAGACACCTACTACTCATCACTATCAGGTATGTGCCGTTACGTCACGTGACCGTCACAGGGATCCAAACTGCTTCTTGACACACCAACTACAGCTGTTGTACTGGGGAAGGATTTCATGTTTTCTTTGTGTTGTCCCTACGTCTGTCACCTTAGGTATTCCCAAGTTGGGTAATTTTTGTGTGATATATAGGTTCTCACAAATAGGGAAGTTTTTAATGAATACCAAAGGATCATCCAGTAAACCCAGAAAGAGATACTCTCTTCAGGTAGTTGATACAATGTATTCACACAATCAGCACATTTAACTGTGTCTTACGATGTATTATAAGGCAGGCCTGTAGAAAGTGCCAAATTATTCTGCCTTAAAGTTGCACATTTAGTTATTTATACTATATTTCTTTTGGCTCCATTATTTTCTTTTCTCTTCCTTAATGTATATTACACAAAGGGATAAAGCATCCAAGTAGAAACACCCTACATGTCTACCTGTATACATGCAGGTGCCCTTCTGTCTATCAACATGGCTGAAAACATGTTCCCTTGGGGGTACTTTACATCCAGCTCGTTAAATCTACAAGTGCCACAAAACCCTCATTGTTATCCCAACCCCTGCAGCCAGCCTTGGGCAATTTGTCAAAAAGTCAATCGGAGACGCCACCCATGTCGTCATGCGCAGAAAGCCCTTCCGGTAGGGGCAGTTTTAGAGACGCGCGATTGATCTGTTGTCGGTGGTAAATTAGGCATATTGGGGAAACTGCGCGATCATTGCAGGGTTTGTGTGTAGGGGTGGAATGGGTGTATGACATGAGATGGGGGCACAGTGGGCCAGTGTTGTCGTGACATTGTAAGTGTTGTATGAGTGGGGAGCTGGATGGTGTTGGGTGGTATTGATAAATAAATGTAGCCACTTTTTGTCAGGGAAGGTTCTTAAACATGCCTCCCAAACATTGCTTTTTGTGCCCAACTAAATCGTGTATGACCTATTCATATTTAATGCAGTTAAGCTGCACAATAAATCATTGTGATATTGCTTTTTTAAAAGCTTTTCCCCATAATGATTTTCTTAAAAGGAGAGTTTGATTTAGATCTGTTCAACTTTGGTTACTTACTCAAACCTCTGCTTCTAGACACAATACATCCACACAAGACCTCTTTTTTTTTGCTTTACTTTTTTTAATCTTTCTTTTTTTCATCTTATATTTTTATTTTCATTTTTTTCGGAACCCTTCTCTCCCCCCCCCTTCAGCTAATTACACACTATCTCCATTCATTACATGTGGGTACAACCTAGACTAAAGACATAATCACAGTGCTGGCAAGGTGGTCTACACAAAAGGGCTTTCTTCCTTCTTGTAAGAGAAACTCCCTGTTCGATAGAAGCGTAGGAGGAAAAGGTGTGTCCCCCACTAAAGCAAATGAAAAATTGGAGCAAACCCGTGTGGTGTTTTATAGGGTGGGGGGGGGAGGGTTTTGTCTGGCCACCTTCTGAGGAAAAATACCTTAAGTTATAAAGATACACAGCATTTTAGTTAATAAATCTCATTTCCCCTAGTAAGCACATTTTAGATATGCCGAAAAATGAATTTGCTTCACATTTATATAGTTCATGATTTTCAAATGTGGCAGTCAGTAATTAATATAAGTACAAACTTTAATTTTTAAGCCCCAACATCACATGTGAAATACTAGAAAAGAACTTTCCCTTACACGTGCAGCTAGCTGAACTTATAAAGCCAGGCCCTTAACCTCTATATATAGTTAATACACATGTTTATATTGTATTCCATGCCAACTCCTTTCCACCCTGCCAAGTATATATCTTAGATTGGTCTCAATTTTAACTCTAACGGTACCACACCAGTCACAGGGTAGTAAATTGGGTACTTCTATATAAACCCTTAATCCTCAGATTGGCTGGCCTCGTTAGGTTCTGACACGTGTGTACTTTTTAAACTTAAACATTAGTCCTTTATGGGTCCTGATTGTGCATTAATGCCTCATGCCCATCGGTCGTCATGATGCATGAATGCAGTCATAGCGAGTAACTCGCCAGGGCTATGTTCAGGCATTGTGCCGACCCTACAGTGTTGGTACCATTGCACAGGGTCAGCATGATTCTCCAACGGATATGATGCATTCCTTCATATGCATTAGCGGCCGGTAAAGGTGAAATGAATAGTGCATTAGTCATACAGGTCTTTATGATGCATGAATGCACTCCTGCATAGTAATCCATAAGTCATTCATGCATCTTGAAATGTCGTCATAATGCACCAATGTAGTGCTGGAGAGTAAACTCACCAGTGATATATTCAGAGAATAGACAACGATATTCTTCATGTCGAGACTCTCCGTTGGACTATAACACACGATGGTCGAGGGCCTTCAGACCAGAGTGTGTTATAGTCCAACAGAGAGTCAAGACAAGAAGAATGAATTGTCTATTGTCTTTATAAAACATGTTAGCATTTTCATCACATTGATTAAAGGCTGTGACCTTGCTCAGGCATGCACTGTACTCCTATAATGCACTCAAGGTCACTTCTATCATGCAGCAGTGAATGCGCTGCCATTTTATAATGGTGCATTATGACGACAGAAGAACAAGAGGCTGGAGGTATTATGCGACCCTGGAAGGGTTAAACATAAGTCCATTAGGAATGTTCATTCTGGTGTGCCTGTTAGGTCGTAATTGGATAAACCCCTCCAGGGCTAGGGGTGATACAAAGGTATTGACATTTTGTCCTAATGTACCAGCCACAGGAGAAGTTGACCAACGTTGCTCAAAACTGGGGGAACAATCAGTTAACCCTTTAAAGACTGAAGACTTTAAAGCAGGCCTGGTGAGTACCTCGCACAATCCTGGAGGGTAGAAATGAGGCTCACTGGTGTATCTTCAAAGGTGCATCGTGGTGGCCAATGGACATGATGCCCTTCTGCAACAGTGACCCTCGCAAAGGGCTACTCCCTGTATCATGCAGACCATAAATGATTGCTACGCTCCTGGCAGGGTAGTTCATGGGTCGTAATGATGCACCAATGAAGTGCTGGTATCAACCCTGTAGGGGCGGTATGATGTTTGATTTCCACCCTGGTGAGTTACTCACAAGGGCTGTATTCATGCATCGTGACGACCATTGGCATGATGCATTAATGCATTAGCGGCCCTCAATGATTAAGAAATGTTCTCCATGAGCCTCCCCCTCCTTCCCTTTTGCATACTGCCTTTTATATAGGCTAGAACCACTTTATATACCTAGAATCCACAGGTGCTCCCAGCCCACACACCAGTTCTATTGATAAGCCTGCTGACCCCTGCCAGATGATCCTTATCTGATAGGCTTACATTGATCGTCAGGCATTCTTGTGGCTGACCACCACAATGTTCCACAGTGGACATAATCTAGATTTTTATCATATTTGCTCGAGTTGCATGCCCGACATTTTACATTGTCAAAGCAAACCAATGCTGTTTACTATTGGTGCTCAAAAGGGCCTAAGAGGTGAACCATTTAAGTGTCACAAAGTCCACGGAAAGTATCATGGCGATCGGTCACCAGGATGCATGGATGCAGCCCTGGTAAGTCGACTCACCCTGGCTGCATCTATGCATCAACTGACCATAAATGCTTGATACACACCCTTAATTTTGGCATGATGCATGACTTTTGGCAGATACACTCATGCATCATGCCAACTACATATATAGTAGTGCAGGGAAAGTACTCTGCTGTTCTTGAAGGATTCAAGGGTCTGGGTTTAAGCTGACAAAGAATGGTGCTTAACCCCAAATCCCTTCCCAGAAATGTGGCTCGTGGCCTTGCCTACCAATGCATAGAGGGATGAAGTGGGTGGGAGCAGAGGGTAGGCAAGCAGGAAGGGTACCCCATGAATGCTAGCACAGACCATCCTTTCTCTTTGTCTCCTCATATATAATGGTAATCTGAGAAGTAATCCAACCTCTGTCTCCACCTCCCAATAATAGAACCCTATAACAATGTGAGTCCTACCTGCCTATGCCTGCCTCTCACTCCAATACTGATCCTGTATGCCCCATTCCATATAATGGAAGGGTTTGAACTAATCCTGTAAATGGGCTAATGGATTTTACCTCAGGTTTATCTTAAACACTCTTTCTCCCCACTCTTGCTATTCAAAGCCCCCACATTTAAGGCAGTCACAGATATCATTTTGTATTGATGGTAGTGATTCAAAACTTTTCCCAATTCCATTTTTGATGACAGATCTAGATTCAAATCAAACATTTCTATTTTGCCCATTATTTGATGCATAGTGTTTTATGCCAGATATGAATATAGCCTTAAGCGGGTGTTTTACTGGAGGCGATTGTTGTCGATTTTCACATCGGGGACAATCGGGAACAATCAGCCAGGCTAAATGATACAGCTATCTCAGAAATCTTTTTAGAGCTTTATCCTCATTGCCACCCAATCATTTCAAAGTTTTAATTGTGTGGTAGACCTTGCCCCACTAGCTCTGCTTTAGTGCATCATACCAATCCTCTTGTGCATCATTCCAACCCTTGGGGACATCATACCAACCTTTTGGAGATGTATCTACCTCAAAGTTCAGCATGATGCATCAATTTACTGAACAAGCTTGCATTCATGATGCATCGTGATGACCAAAGAGCATGCTGCAATTAAGCACTATGTAGCATTTAAAGGGTTACCTGGAGAGAGGGGGTGTCTGGAGATGGGATGCACTTGGAGGATGGACTGTAGGGGTTTGTTATGGGTGAGGGGCATGTGTTTGGGGTCTGGGTAAAGGTATGGGTGAGAGGGGTGCATGGTTTCATGTACTAGTGCAATGGTGGGGAGTAGGATCCCTTAACTCTGTCCATAGACATCTCCGTAGACAGCTGGTGCGTGCTCAGCATACAAACATGCATGCATTTTGAGGAAACTACTATGTACAGCCACAGGATGGAACAGTATACCATTCACTACACCTATATCTTACAGCAGTAGAGACTGGCAAATGGGAGGTAAGCTACATGAGTTACGCCTCATATCAATGGCTGGGAGGAAGGTAATAGTAGTGATGGCAGTAGAGGTGCCATTGAATAAAGTGACCTTAGTAGCTCAGAGCTGGTTTAATCCTGAATAATGGAGTAATAACATGCATTATGTCAATTGGTCACCATGATGCATGAATGCAGTCCTGGTAAATATCAAGTATTGGAGGGGTGGGGTTAAAAGCATCATACAAACCTTAAGTGGTTCACCCTGCCCTACCTTAGAAATCTTATCTTAATAGTAGCTCAGACCTGTTTTACCCCTACTCCCCACACACATACTCTAAGAAATTACTGTTGACTCCACCATATCTCCCCATATACCGCATATAGAATCACCCTCTTTTGTGATGCACAGAAGCAGTGTAATCTCTACAATGAAGCCTCTTTTACAAGAAATATCCATTGAAATAATGGTAAAAGCTCTAAATTCACAGTGCACACGGCACACACACTCAATCAGGGAGGGGCTCACTTCCTCCCGAGGAGCAGTAGGAGAGCAGATAGTGGTTGTAGGTCACAGTGAGCTGTAGGGGCAGGTGTGTTGAGCCTCCACCACATCCTAACTCACCCTATCAGAGCTGCTCACCTCCAGGGGCCGATTCACCCTCATCAGTTTGGCCAAATTCTGGGAGAAAGGACTTTGTAGTACTTTATTCCACATGAGATTGGTGTTAAACTGCTCAAAACCAAAATCCCAGATGTTTCACAATTTATCCAAGGTGTGACTTGTAGGCGAGATGCCCTTTGTAGGTCATACGGTGTGCTCGAATTCGAGTAAATCTTTGTTGTGTAAGAAATGGGCTTAGTAATATCATAAACAGCCTATGATACCAGTCTGGAACAATAACTGATTGGTTTCTCAAAGCAGATAAGAAATCAATTAGAAACCATCGGCAATACAGCATCGCTGTATATTTCTACCATTGCATCCTTGTTGTTTTTTTTTCATTGTTTGATATCACAGAGTGTTGCAATGATGCTATAAGGTCATGTTTATAAACTTTGGCCAAACTGGTGGAATTTCCACCAGGGTATGTCCCATATATCAGGGTGGGAGGACTCCTATCTCTCCTACCAGGGCACCATGGAGATAAGTAGGAAATAATATCAGGTGTAATCAAAACAAGCTAGCTGAAAGTAAGCAAAACACAGTGTTACCATTTCACAAGGTTTACTCCATCACTATGCGTGCAGTTTATTTTGTACAAATCTTGTCATTGAAGTTCTGATTTCCTTTCCAAATATCAAAGATTGAATTTTTATCAATCCGATACATTAATAGCTTTAATATTGATTCCGCTCACATGTATATACCCATCGGTCACAACTTAAATAGTGGAATGAAAGTCTTCAGCGTTTTCCTGGAGGCCATTTCTTAAACCACTACGACTGCATACAGCTACTACGACTTCACAACCTAAAAGTTAGTGCCAGTGATCGTAGGGAATGCACTACGACTGCTCAGTACGATCACTCCTTATGTTGTAATCACATAGCATTTGGTAGGGCAGTCGTAGTGCTGCAGGCATTACATGGCCAATACTATTAAGGGTTACCACTACGACTTGAAAGTGAGCAGTCGTAGCCTGTTAAGAAATGGCCTCCTGGACATCTTGGGTTTCTAAGAGCTGTTATTTCGTTTAGAGAACCTCTATTCAGGGGCCTCCATTCAAAGATGCCAGTGTCTTGTGGGATAGGTTACTTTCATGCCTTAACTGGGACACTAGGACTATGATAAACATTAGAAATGTAAAGCATAATCATTCCTAGTGCCTCTAGCCTAGCGTAGGACTACAGAGTAGGGTGTGTTTATGGAGGGTACAAAGTAGGGTACCTAACCCCTCCGTACATAATAACAGCCTCTTGTTTGTGAGCCTGGGTATAGGTAAACCTTACCTTTACCTGTTTCCTCCAGCACTCACCTGCCCCTCACCTGTGTGGATAACCTACAGGTGTGCCTGGATATCTGCAGCATCAGTTAGTGGACTAGCATCCCACCTTACCCTCCGATTATATGAAGGTTTAGAATCAGGGGGCTACCTCTTATAAGTTATAACTCTACCAATCTCTATATTCATTCCAAAGCTGCGAGAATTCTTAACAATATCACACAAAAAAAAAATCAAGTGGCAGAGGGCACCAAAAGTGGACTGTTAGCTAGATCTTTAGAAAATTGGGGAGCTGTGAAAATGGTCAAAAGAGGGGGCTGTAGTTTTGCAGTTGATACATATCGTCAAAGAATCAGTAGCCCCCGGGCCCTCCTCCAATCACTGGCCTCTCTAACACTCCCCAAAAACAAATAGGGTAGCTTAACCTTGAGGCGTCCACATACCTTGAGATTTCCACCCCACAAAATGGCCATAAAATTGGGTAAAAATTGCTGCTGGATCAACATTACCATATGGTTGATCACTGAATCAAGCATGGTATGGTTGATTCAGCACCAATTTCTTTTTCAAAGCCCTTGGGTGAGGTGGAAAGCTCAGGGTTGATCTACCCTAGGCCATTTATAACATTGAAACCTACTTTCAGTTTTGTTTTCTGTAAAAAGTGTATATCCAGTTCACTCAATCATCTCCAAAGCTGCCATGCCTCAAGTGGTGGCCCAGTTCTAGGAGATACATGATAGTGTACTTCCAATTTGTCACAGTTATCTTCCCTTGGGGATCTCCCCCTGGTAAAAGAATGTGAGTTTCTTCTTTCTCTTTTTTAATGCTGGTAGGAAATCTACTCCACAGAACCATAACCCTTTATGGCTCCTTGGTGCTTGGATGCAGCTCTGGCGAGTAACTCGCCAGCACTGCATTCAGTGGGGTTATACTCCCTGAAAAGGTGGTAATGATGCATCAATGTACCGTAATACCTCGCGTATAAGGTGTGTCTTATACTCGAGGATGCACCCCTGGTGCGCCTTGTAGAAGCAGAATTATCTAGGAGATATTTTTCTCTAAAATTTCCTCAATAATCCCTTGACCCTGTATTGTGGTAAAACAGGATAGGGGATGCCCTAAGACAGTCAGAGGTCTTTGAATTTTGAAAATCCGTTGGTTAGAACAAAAGTTATGACATTATTTATTTTTACATTCACATCTGAAGTCATGTCTGGGTGCGCCTTATACTCGAGATGCGCCTTATATGCGAGGTATTACGGTAGTGCTTGAACAATCGGGAACAATCAGCCAGGCTAAATGATACAGCTATCTCAGAAATCTTTTTAGAGCTTTATCCTCATTGCCACCCAATCATTTCAAAGTTTTAATTGCATAAGATCCATAGTAACACCTGCTTTAAAAGCAGTCTACTCACAAGGCCTGGAACTATGCATCATACCAATCCTAGGGTAGCTCAACCTTGAGGCGTCCACATACCTTGAGATGTCCACCCCACAAAATGGCCATAAAATTGGGTAAAAATTGCTGCTGGATCAACATTACCATATGGTTGATCACTGAATCAAGCATGGTATGGTTGATTCAGCACCAATTCTTTTTCAAAGCCCTTGGGTGAGGTGGAAAGCTCAGGGTTGATCTACCCTAGGCCATTTATAACATTGAAACCTACTTTCAGTTTTGTTTTCTGTAAAAAAGTGTATATCCAGTTCACTCAATCATCTCCAAAGCTGCCATGCCTCAAGTGGTGGCCCAGTTCTAGGAGATACATGATAGTGTACTTCCAATTTGTCACAGTTATCTTCCCTTGGGGATCTCCCCCTGGTAAAAGAATGTGAGTTTCTTCTTTCTCTTTTTTAATGCTGGTAGGAAATCTACTCCACAGAACCTTAACCCTTTATGGCTCCTTGGTGCTTGGATGCAGCTCTGGCGAGTAACTCGCCAGCACTGCATTCAGTGGGGTTATACTCCATGAAAAGGTGGTAATGATGCATCAATGTACCGTAATACCTCGCGTATAAGGTGTGTCTTATACACAAGGATGCACCCCTGGTGCGCCTTGTAGAAGCAGAATTATCTAGGAGATATTTTTCTCTAAAATTTCCTCAATAATCCCTTGACCCTGTATTGAGGTAAAACAGGATAGGGGATGCCCTAAGACAGTCAGAGGTCTTTGAATTTTGAAAATCCGTTGGTTAGAACAAAAGTTATGACATTATTTATTTTTACATTCACATCTGAAGTCATGTCTGGGTGCGCCTTATACGCGATATGCGCCTTTTCGCGAGGTATTACGGTAGTGCTTGAAAGTGGACCACATCACAGCATCATGTCCCTTGATTGTAATGATGCTTGAATATAGCCATTATGGGTAACTGACCAAGGCCACATCTATGGATTATGTCGACCCTATTTGGTGGTCAGAGGGTTGGCATGATCCACCGATGAAGTACTGGCGAGTCTGCTCACCAGCACTTCATTTGCGCATCATGCCGACCTTTGGAATTGACGTATTTCTGTATTAGCAGCCTTGAACATGTCCTCCAATGTTAATGAGTAAAATGTCCATTCACTATCTCCAGCACTGGCAATGTGAGTACATAATAACTGAGGAGCCTTAGGTGTCTACAAGCCCTGGTTTTATGGTCACAAAAAGTGAAATACATTAAGACGAAGGGAAATTGGAAAGTGACAAAACGTGTTCTCCTTACATGTAGATTATCACCAATAGTACTTGTGTGTTTTATTGCATCTGGTACAGCTCTGGCCGGTCAATGAATTTCAGTGAAATTATGTTAAATACTAAATAAGCTAGCTAATAGCTTTGGGAGTGCCAAAATACTTGTCAGATAACTACTGCATAAACTCTTTATATATTTCAGAGGCCTAAGGAAGTGATAACTTTTTTTTTAACAATAGGGGACCTGTGGTGTAACATTTTCAAGCCCTCTCTGGGTTACTAAGGGTTAAAACTTTAAAGGGTATGTTCTCACAGTTTTCCAGCCCCACACCCAGCCCCTGATCACTCGCTAAGAGGCAATTGTTAAAATCCTGTTCTTACGGGGCTAGTACAATGTATCAGTCACACACTCTATATATACTCAACAGGTACACATGGCAGTAGGTAGTGAAGAAGGTGTACAGCAGGGATAGCAGGTTTGTTAACATCCACCGACCCATGCCTGATGTGAGGTTTTTTCTAGGTTAGCAGAACAGGTAGAGGAGCCAAACCCACCTGGGCACATTGATGGTGGGGGGGGGGGGTGAAGGGATCCACCACCTGGGCACAGAGGGGGAGGTGGGGGAGGCGGCGGGGCGGAGGGTGGCTTTGATCCCCTGGTCAGGTAGCAGGGGGACCGGGGAGGTGTGACCCTGGTGGCCGGGACCTGGAGGATAGGGTCAGGGGGAGGGGGTTGGGGAGTTACAGGTGGGTTATATGTACTACCTGTGACGTCATCCAATTAGCCCTTTCAACTCACCTGTATATCTGCTTAATAGCCTAGGTGAAATTAATGGGGGTAAATAAAAAGAAAGTTAAAAAAATGTTTCTTGTTAACTGAACCCTGGTAGCGCCAGTTAACACGAAACAAGTGAGGACCAACCTCAGGAATTACTATTTGATATTGAGGGGAAGGAATCACAGCGTTTTGATCATTTGTGGGTGTTGTTTTGAGTCAACCTGGTCACCCGTCGGTCGATTTTTTCAGATGCTGTTACAGTAGTGTTGTTTATATATAGACTAAGACATAAATTAACCATACTGTAAATCTATCGTAATCTCCCGCGTATAAGGCGCGTCTTATACGGGGGGTTTTAGTGCTAATTGCATCCACAAGGGGGACTCCAAGACCTTTCTTTTGACATGTTACATGCCCCCTTAGCCATAATAGAATATATGGGGGCCAAGGGGGTCCATGGGGCCCAAGTTACACATAGGTCTTTGAATTTTGAAAATTCATTCAGTAGAACCAAAGTTATGAATTTTCATTTTTTTGAGAATTTTCCAAAACTCTAGATGCGCCTTATATGCGGGCTGTGCCTTAAACGTGGGAGATTACGGTATTTTCTGTCCAAATCTTGGAAACCCCTGAGAATCAACCACCAGTTAAACTCTGAATGCAGTGAGGCATCACGCCCATTGCCATTGGTCGTCGTGATGTACCAGCACCACATTGTTGCATCATGTACCCCTCCCAAGGTCAGCATGATGCATGGATGCAACCCCGGCGAGTTACTCGACAGGGCTGCATTCATGCATCATGCCGACCAATGGGTATTTTTACATTGGTGCACTTTCAGACTTTGAGGGATTAAATATACAACTAATTCTGACACTGTGTGCAAGGCTCAATAGGTATATGGGCCAGATAAGCTAAATAAGTCACAATATTTTATGGAGATCTCTCTTTTTGCTTAAAGTCATTTCTGAGAAATTCAAGGTGGGCTCTATCTGCATTCACTCAGGCTTGGGATACATTTTATGTTAATAAAGTTAATAGCAGCAAGGACGATTATGTGTAATTCAAGAAGTGAAGTTAACAAAAAAATGGATAATGATTATCCTCCCTGTATCATTATGTGTGCAGTTTCTCCTAATTTAGCGACCGGATGCGCAAAACACTGTTGCCCCCCCCCCCTTGGGAGTGAGTGAGTAAATGATGTTTAACGCCATTTCGACAGCTAAGGTCATATTCATGGTGAGAACTACATTACACAATTTCACAGGGGAATGTGTCAGTGTCCGCGCATATGTGCACCACACACATCCCGAGGGGATAGGAAAGAGGAGAAATAGACCCTTTTAAGTGGGCTAGGGAGGCCCACCCCCCCTTGGGAGTGACTGGAATCTTACCACACTCCCTAATGATCTTTATGAGTGTCCCATTAAAAGGCATATTGTGTCTTTAACCTTTACGGTTACATAGTGTATTAATATATAGTGTATTAATGTAATATGACCAGTTGCTGTGGGAGGAACCCTGCCAGGACTGGCACAAGCCAATGGGAGGACACCCTTACACATCAGCTACATGTACACTGTGAAAAATGTGGTCAAAATAATGACAGAATCCTCGTCCCAAAGTACTACCACCTGGGGCTTCTTGTAAAAACTATACTGGTTCACAGGTAGGGCTCGGCACCACATTTCCCATAGTTAAGAGTTTAACCAAAGCCCATTTTCAGGGGGTCTAGGGGGCATGTGCCCCCTAGGCCACCCCCTGGATCCGCTACTGTTTTTTCGAGGATCCCTGGTAGATTCAACATTTTTTTTACAGTGTATACCCCTAAATCCAGGTGTGCTTACAGCTAGATCTGTCCAGGTGTGAGAAGTGTCGTCATTCCCCATGTATACCTCCTACCTACCCCACCCCCTCACAAACATAGGTTGCATAGGGGCCAATCAGGGTGGTGCTGTACGAATGCCTGCAATGATTTGGGGATTTTCAATTTGTTGTGCCCTTAAGGTACATTTGAATTCTGTGCAGTGTGTGTATCAGGGGTATGTTTCAGAGTGATTAACGTTCACCAGATGGCCCTACAACCACTACTTTTAAATTCTTTGGTAAAGGGCCTCTCTAGACATTCACTTACCATCTTGTAGAAGTCAAAAAGTTCGACAATACTAGTTATTCTTCACGTGTAGATCGTCTGTGGCCTTTTGCAAGAATCTATACGATTTTGTGCTGTGCAATTGAAAACTAAGATCATCATTGTACAAATCTTACGATTGTGATTGTACAAAGTCTCAATAAGGGCCAAATCGTTAATTGTTCTGAAATAGATCCCTGGGTCATAGAATCTTGTGGTGGTATACAGTCACATTATTGTGGGCCAGGTTACCATTTACCTGCCTAATTTTGGTTCATTAATTACACTCATTAACCTAAATATGTCATACAGAAGCAGGTGGATATGTACACAGCTTCACACTGAGAGGAGAACAGACAGAATGAGGGGCATTGTAGATAGGCAGGCAGGTATAGTTGAGTGTAGGATTATCTATTATAAAGGATCTGACAATCATATCAGGTGTACTGCAACCAGTCCCCCTCCAGTCCGATTCACTCGAGGTCTTATACTTGAGAGTCTTTCGAATTATTTTGTTTCTCTGAATTTAAATGGAAAGCCTTGAGCAATCAAAATAAATAGACTCAAGCAAGTCTACTTATTTCATATTGGCACAGCTTTCTTCTAATATCCTAAAGCACATGTCAGATATTCTGTCATACATCCCACCCTTGGGAAAAAGAGAACAATAATGAATTGAACATTGGTAATAAACCTATGGCTATCTTGCATTTGAAGCCAATGTACATAGTCAAGTGAGTCTTCCTCCTACCTCTCTGGGTAAAAGATGTAAAAAATGTATAGTTATCCCCACTCAGAAGCAGCCCCATAGCCATAATGTTAACATGCTTCAGTGGCTCCACCTGGCACTCTGCCAACCCACAGGGAAAGGTGCTGGGGCGGAAGTAGAGATCTTTGCAATGTGTGCAAATTTTTTGACAACTTTTTTCAAAAGTTATTTTAGCTCCATGAATTGCTGTGATCAAAAGCACGGAAGAAGCGTATCATTTCCCAGTTTGCTGAATATACACATCTCTTTAGCGGGATGATGTATTTAGGGTCAGTTGTGCGTGAAGATGCCTTGGGGGTTAGCACTCTATGTCCTTTGGTCACCATGATGCACTAATGCAATGCTGGCGAGTTACTCGCCATCGCCTCATTTATGCATCATGAAATGCATGATACACTCCCAAAATGGCCAGCATGATGCATTCCCGGCGAGTAGACTCCCCACCATTGCATTAGTGCATCATGATGACAAAGAAACTTGACCCTGGAGATATTATGTTGTTATGTTCAGGTGGGTATTCTAGCATTGAGAGGCAGTGGGACGTACAGATGTGTATATCTCATCAGGTACTATTACACACACACCTTCATAAAAATAAAATCTAAAAAAAATAGTCATGTACCCGTAGATCTATTATTAGTTATAAAGATGAAGGAAAACGATATCAAGCATACAAACATTGTACTTCTTAAGTACGACAGAGGGCTTTGAATTTCAAACCCATGGTGTAGGTATAGGTTGTGGCCGTAATAATTCAGGGGCAACTAGAAATGACATCAAAGATAATCAATATCAAAATCAGAATAGAGAATTCCAATTGGTGTAAAAATTGGCTTCAACCAAGGTCACCATAGGATAGGTTAACCTCGAGACGTCCACATATTTTGAGACGTCCATCCAAGAAAATGGCCATGTAAATGTGATTAATGCTGAACAAAAATTGCCAAATGGCTGAATAGCATTGAAAGAACCGATTGGTAATGTTGCTTCTGAGCCAAACCAATTACTAAATCCTCTAAGTAGAATGGACATCTCAAGGTATGTGGACATCTCAAGGGGAAATGTATCCTACACTTGATGACCTCGTCAAGCTAAGGTTATGATATAATAACGCTACGTTCCCTGACCCCTCCCTATCCGGCAGTGACGTCACGGCCCCTATGACGTCAATAGACAGACGCTAAGTGGTCATCATGGTTTAGGACTGGGAGGGGTTGCTATGGTGACAGACACTGAGGTACTGGAGCATCTCCCAGACAGGTTGGATCCTCCTCTAGGCTGTTAAGTTAACCCTTTATCCAAAGACGTTCTCTCTCTCTCTCTCTCTCTCTCTCTCTCTCTCTCATAGAGCTTAGGCCATAAGGTAGGTTAGCTGTGAGACGTCTAGCCCAAGCCAGGGGCTTTAAAAAGATTGGTGTGGAATCAAGCTGGTCGACTCAACGTCCATTGATCAACTATTTGACAATGTTGATAAAGCAAAACCATTTGTATGGCCATTTTGTGGGTTGGATGGCTCAAGAAATTATGTGAACTTCTCAAGGCTAAGTCAATGTGATGATGATGATCCAGCAGGGATCTCCTGGGCTGCTGGCTGCTGCTAGGCTGCTATACTTAGTACTTGTAGATGCTGCCTGGTCAGGGTAGGAGCAGGAGGAGGGTTAACCCATTAACCCTTTGAGGACCGCTACTGATGTATTAAATTCTTCATGCCCATTGGTTGTCATGCTGCATAATGGCAAGTAACTGCATGGTCTACTTTCATGCATCATGCCAACCATTCGGGTTAAGACACCCCCTTAGATTCGTCATGATGCTCTAATGAAGTGCTAGTGAGCAAAACAGTACTGCATTTATGCCTTATGCCAGTGAGTTGCTCATGAGGGATAGGCATGATCCTAGTCAGTACACCTTTCAGCACAGCATGAGGAGAAAAGAGCCTGGAGGCATCATCCAAGGCGCTAATGTGGGAGGGCATCATGATGCACCAGGGAAGCTACATTGATGCATCATGCCGAGCCTTCATTAGTGTATCCGCCCTGTGGGATTAGCTCGGATTGGTATGGTGCATGGATGTAGCCCTGGTGTGCTACCAAGCCACGAAGGCTGCATTTCAGCTCCATGTCATAAACTATTAACCCTTTCCATCCCTATGTTTCCCATATATAGTACTATGATATTGTATATATGCAATATAGGGAGTTAAAGGGTTAAAAGTGCACCATTGGCGTATAAAGGGTTAAAGGGTTTAGTTGGGCCCTGGAGAAGTTCACCCCATACATCACAAACCCTGGAGTGGGGAGGTTGTCTGAGGTCGCGGCAGCAATCTCCTGTAGATGCTGCTGTACCTATGGACCCCACAGGGACCAGTCTGTGTGTATGTACTTGTACATTTTGTACATGCCCAGCCCTAAACAACATACCTTCAGCTAGAGTAGAAACTGCTGCAGGTTGACCACCATTGCCAATACACCTTTTAGTATAGACATAACATCAAGACATATACTCTACTCCCTCTGGCATAGGCTTACACCCACCCAGTTTAGTTGCAGAAGATGCATCTGTGGGTTTGACTGTTTTTTAGTGATTCTATACTTTCTGTCCCTCTAATTAGTTCTGATTCAGATTCAAATAGTTAAGGACTGGCTATTTCAAAACTAGAAAGCTCCACTATTTATACCGTCAGGAATATCAGCAGCTTCTTTGAAAAGTCTCCCATTTCTTGCTGCATTGACCTATAGTGAGTAGAGGCTTGGGGGATATTTTTCCTTCTCCTCTTTTCTTTTCTTTTTGCTTCCTGTGGATGCTCCTTCATGTTGTGTGTATCTTGTGGCAGTGTTGTTATACACTATAGGGTTTTCTGGTTATCAGCTACTGCTATCTGTAGTATACACGGAGTACACGGGCCCTACCTGCACTGGTGGTAGGAGTGGTGGTGGTGGTGGATCCCTGCAGTAGTCTACAGCTGGTTATTTATACCTGTATACACAGGAGGATAGGTAGATTCAACTTATTGCGGACATTATGTATTCCTTGATGCAGAGTGAGTAACTTAGTGTTGGTTGTTTCACTCTATTTTGACAGCAAATATCATATTTTTGGCAAGAAAACTGCATTAGCCATCAATAGGTCGATAAATATGTCCACGTCCATAGATAATATGTGCATCCGACATGCAGAGAGGGCAGAAAAGATGAGATTAAGACCCTTTCAAGATCTGATACTGAAGCCCTCCTTAAGTCAAGAACTTGTATGACTGTGTTCTTATCTATGCATCTCCTATTTGAAAATAACACCCAAGTTGCACTGTAACTCATTTTTAGAGGCCACAGCTTCGATCTACATATTTGATTGTCCGACCCATTGTGTACATGTGTGCGACTCAGGGTGTGTCTACCTAAGTTAGAGCAGGCCAACAAGAACTCATCCTGACCTCCCCATCCTGGTACAGTTCTGACACACCTACAGGCATATACCCATCCTTCATGTGGAGATGTACCCCCAATATTCACATGAATTATATTCACTTAAATCCATATGCGTCAAAATGGCGGGTGTGTTGCTATGGATACAGGTTTTGCACTATCTTGTTTGAGCAAGGAAACTTTGAAATCCAAAAGCCCCTTCTATTCCTTTCAAGAAAACTGTGGTACCAATGTTACAGGAAGAATTTTACGATTTTTTCTTTCAATCTTGTGCATTGTAATATTTTCAGTCTTTAGTAATTGTAACATCATTGAGAAAGTTGAATACATTGTACAAAGTGGCGTCTATTTCAATTCTACGTCTTTTTCTTTCCCAGGGTTCCTGTACGTGGACAAGCGGAAGCGGAAGGAGGGTTACGTTAACGCCGACCTCGTTGGTCAGTTTGTGTAACGTAGAACGGCTGGCACTGCAGAAAATCAGTTTGGCCAAATTACAGGCTATGGAGCTAGGATGTGGCATTACCATACCAAAAGGTAGGCTGACATTTAAAAGTATATCCATCTTTTTCTTTGGGTGAATTTTAGTCGTTTTTTGGTGAGTAGGGAACTGTTCCTCAAGATCCCCTATCTTTTTTTCGTACCTCGCAGGTAATGGAAATCAATTCATTGAAAGTCCCTATCATAAGAAAGGAAGAAGAATCAGATGAAGGGAAGATCACAAATATATACTTCATATGGACCAGTATCAGATGTTGGACACTATACATCTGGGGTTATTTTATATTACGATAACAATCACTGATAGCTACTGGGGTATGTCCGATAACAATTCCTCACATCTTTAGGGGAGTGAACCATGTTCGTATTTCAGTGAGCAAAGCAATAGTATTCCTCTATTCAGTCTTCTTGAAATTCGAAACTATTATTCTGTTACATATTTGAGCAAGTGAGAATGCCCAAGAGGCAAGCCCTCTTATTTTGGGGCCTTATCATTTTGAGGATTTTGCTCCCAATAGTGTGTTGCAGCTCCTCTGATATAATGTACAAAAGCTCATGCCGCCACAAAGTTCCATTTACAAAAGCTTGCTCCTATGTAAATGCCCAATTTACTCTATTGTAAACCACAGTATCTGCCCTCTTATATCCAGTGTAGCCCCCACCCCCTCTTACTCTTGTGCACAAAGTTTGAGAGCCATTTGATATACTCATTGAAAGCAGATGATGACCGCCATTATCTCCTCAATTGTTCTCTTAGTGTTTGCCCTCCCTCTCCGCCAGGGGGACATTTACAAGCATTATCAGGTTAACTACGGCGTCTATTGATGGTCACGTGATTGATAAAGCGCTGAAGGGTCCTTGTACTTACACAGCTGGGCGTCCGTCCTGCGTCTGTACCCCCCCCCCCCATCCAGCTTTAGAACTTTGTGATAAGTTCAGTTGTTGAGAGCCCCCCATGCAACCTCCCAATCCCAAAGTTGACAATTCTAATAACAAACTGTAGGCGCGTCCTTTCACGCGGCGTCTGTGTGCGCAGGCGCGCCTATTTGTAGAATTCCTTTGTTAAATGTCGTCTGCATCTACCAAATCCCCCAATATCGCTTATTTCACTAATGGTGACGAGGTTATTGGCTAGCTCTCTTCATTTATCATTCAATGGCTATTGAGTCTATATTTCATTGAGCACTGACAGATATTTTGTCGTCGGAGGCAGTATTGTCTACATGGAATTGGTTTTGCACAAAGGGCTCACCCAAAATGGGGCATTGGACCATTGATATGATGTCCTTGTCCTTGACCAGGCTTGGGGTACATGTATAGGTTAATATGGGACGAATAGAGAGGTCAGAGACCAATAGGTGACCCCTACCCTCCTTTCCCTATATTCAATGTATAAGTAGCTCAGTATTGGTGGATATTTCTTGACAAAAATGAAGCCCAACAGACAGGTCGAATTACTTCCACTGAAAAGCCAGTATATAGGCTCATTGTGGCCATATTTCATTCTGCCATTTTAGACATGTCTTACTGGTATTTTAGGAGTGTCTTAATAATCATGAGACTTCCACAATTTAATTGTCCTGAAGTCCCCTGGCCTTTACAATGTAAAATACCTAATGAAGGTCACCCCCAGCAACAAGAGCCATGGCCAGTGGGATACATTTTCGACTAATGAGATAACCCCACAACCCATCCTCCATTGATTGGGAGTTCTTAGTCTAGGGGTCAATAGGCACCCAGCAAATAAACCATCTTGGTTCCTACTTCGTCGGAATTTTACTTCCATGGAGAGACTTTTATGTCCATTTAGAGGTACATTTAGTGTCTAATAGCCCAGAAGCCCCAATGCCGGTATCCAGTGTGCCACTTCCGCCAGACGTAAACATGTCTGGGGGCAGCCATCTTGTTTCTGCTCTTTTACTTCCGGTGTCTCGGCCCCCACCCACGCCCTCTATAACCAACTGCGGAAATCATTGCGCCTGGATGATAAAAACGGCAAAAAACGTCTCGACCTGGAAGAGTTCCAACCTAAGCCTTCCTGCCCTCACTATGGTGTATGATATTGGTTGACTTCCAAACCACTGATTGTTGGAGTACCGGGTATGGCAGAAAAATGTTAACTGTATAATTTGAATCTGTTTAAGCACAAAAGAATGAATTCCTCTGGCAGTGTGATTGCCTGAAATATGTGCATATATACACTCTAAATAACTGTTGAATCTACCAGGACATAAAACTGAAGGGTGAACCACTGTAATCATATTAGAGTGAAGTAGTGTAGTTTCTACAATGAAGCCCCAGTTGGCAGTACAGTGTCACAAGGAATCTCCGTAAAAATAATGACGGATCTCTGGCAACTCTGGGACAAGGATTTCGCCGTTATTTTGACAACATATTTTGTTATAGTGTACTGAAGCATTGCCACCAGAACACCTGGACAGTACAGTGACATATTGTATCCATAATCCCATCATCAAAAGGCTATAATCTGTGGCTAAGCCAAAGCCATAACGATGATAATGCTGTCATAAATCATGATTTGCAACAAAGCAAAGAGGCCAAAACCTCCTTAATTACCCAAATAGGATTATCTTACCTGATTCTGGCTTTAACCCTTAACCCTTTAAAGGGTTTTCCGACCTTGATCATCATAGTTCATGAATGCAGCCCTGGCGAGTAACTCGCCAAAGCTGGATTTGTGCATCATCATGTGAACCCTACAGGGAGTCTGGGAGTCATCATGATGCATCAATGCAGCACCAGCAAGTAACTCACTGGGTCAGCATGAGATGGAGGTTATACTTGAGGTATTACCAGCTGGTTTTTAAGGTTTGGAGCCTACCATTTATCCTCAACCTCAGAAAACCTGACCACCTTTTCCATAAGCCCACCTACTCAGCCTACCACTCCATCACCCTGGTTTCACTAATCCCCTCTGCTCTTTGTGGCTTTGCTGCCATGCCCTGGTTGCTTCATAAAGCTTTCTATAATTGATGAAAGTACAAGAGGAGAGCCCATTCCTCTGATGAACCCCATCTATAAGCAATACATTGCAAAGTACACGGATTAACATAACCCAATTGGGACAGCATGATGCCTCAAAACTCATATTTCAAATAATGGGACTCTGGTGAGTAATTTCCTGGAGCTCCATGCATTGGTGCATCATGCTGACCCTTTCGGGAGAGCATCAGTTTTATAGGGTTGACATGATGCATTAATGCAGAATTAGTGTCTCTCCCAGGCTCTATTCATACAGCTATGTTTTGAAGGAGCATAGTGGGGCATCATTCCCATTAGTCAGCATGATGCACCAATGAGGTGCTGGAAGGTCTGCTCACCAGCACTTCAATGGTGCATCATGCCGGCCCTCCAGAAGCACATCAGCCCCATAGAGTAAACATTATGCATGGATGTAGCTATGGAGGGTTACTTGTCAGGGTTGCATCCATGCATCATGATGACCATTGTCATGATGCATTAATGCACTATCAGCCCTCAAAGGGTTAAGGGTCTACCATAACTAATCCCCATCCTACCTCAGGGGCTGATCCCACAAGTCGTGTTGTCATGGTATTGGGATTATCTGTGGGGTGGACATCAAAGGCTTGGCCTCAGGTGAGGCTTGATGTAAGTGGTGGAGGCCAGGTGTGCACCTTTACAATGAGCAGCCAAGGAGAAAAGAGAGCTCCGGAGGTAGGGCATTGGTTATCCTTTTTGCTTTTGTCCTCACACATCTTACACCTGAGTCATTCAGACCTTTGTGTATATATCCCGTATTCGCGTATTTTAAGCGCCGGGGTCTCAAATAAGCGCTTGTCTCGAATAGCAGCCAGAGTGTATGTGGCATTGACATCAATGTTAAGCACTTAACTGCTTAAAACGGTTTTTAATTAAGCGCCGGTCTGAAATAATGCCAGGAGTAGGAGGTATTTATATTAACCTTGTGCACTGAAGACAATATTCAACTATGCACTGGTCTTGAATAAACACTGGGGATAGCGAGTATTGAAATAAGCACTGGAAAGAGTATTCAAATAAGCGCCGGTCTCAAATAAGGGCCAGGCATTGAGGTATACATGTATACTAAAATCTATAAGCACAGGTGCTTTTTAACAGGCCACTACGGTAGCTGTGATAGCCCCTGGAGAGACCCTACCCCCATGTGGCCACTTCTCCAGTAGTCGTCTACCTATTCAGAGCTCACCGATTTACTCACCAATTGGGGTTCCCTGGGGATACAAGGCTGGGTGCCCTTGGGAGGGAATTGAAAAGGGACACAAGTGTGAATGGTAGGGTTTGTAGTTCTTTGATCAAGGAGATGACGATTGATATAGGTCCAGAACCAGTAATGCAGAAGTTAATAAACCCATGGAAATTAATTCTGAATTGTAGCAAATATTTCAGCAAATGCATGACATTGGTTGGAAGTGTATAATGTCTGCATAATAACTATTTCAGAAATAAAGTCTTATGCCTATTTCCACTGGGCCTCTGACATCAAGGTAAATATGGCTTTTATCAAAAATGTCAACCAGAACATGAGCGATACAATTGAGTATTATTTGAGAGGAATTAACTTTCTTCACCTCAAATCAACCCTCAATTTAGGATTCCATGAGTAGAATAATCCTCGAGAGATCCTAAATGTCAAACATTTCATGTCCATTATTGAACCCTTTGATCAATTCTAAGTAGACTCTTCTTGCCTGGCTCTACAATGAATGAATGATCATTCACATTATAATGTTAACCCTTTAGGCTTGGCATAGCATTTTAATATACTCTGCCTTCTTGGCCCTTGTTGGTCCTTGTGTATACCTTGCATTGATAAATTCATACATCATATCACTAGGGTCGGCATGATGCATGAATGCAGCCCTTCTGAGTTACAATCTGGGCTGCATTGGTGCATCATGATGACAAAATGAGTATGGAATTTGATGTATTTAATTATTTAAAGGGCTGATGATGTATTAATGACCCAAGCCCATTGGTCATCATGATGCATGAATGCACTCCTGGTGAATCTGCTTCCTAGGGCTACATTCATGCATCATGCCAATCCTGCAGGGTCGATACATACCCAGTAAGGCAGGATAATGCACCAATGAAGTGCTCACCAGCACTTCATTGGTGCAATAATGCATAAGTGGCATTCACAGGGTTAAACCTATGTCCTCAGTTAGTCATGCTCACACTCAGAGACTACAGTTACACTTTGGTGGACATAACTAGGTTTGCTCTGGCACTCAAAAGGCAACATAATCGACGACGCCAGGCCCTTGACATGACTGCTCTGTGTGTTTGCAGCTACTTAAGCCGTCCTCCAGGGTGGGCGTGACTCCATGCTTAGGGCATTAAGGGCCAAATAATGCTTTAATGTATTATGCTTCTTGGTCAGGATGATGCATATATGCAGCCCATGGGGGGGGGGGGTAGTCACCGGGGCTGCATTCATGTATCAAACTGGACTTATAGGGTGATACACTCCTTGAAGGTCGGAATGATGCTGGAATGCAGCACTGGTGAAAATCCCTATTAATGCAACATAAATGTAGAAAAAATGGATATAATGTGTTAGAATAGCATTCTGCACCAAAAGGGTTAGGAATTTCAGAATGCAGTGATATTTATAGGTCGGCTATATCCATATAATATGATGTGCATGTCAAGGGTCAAAGTATAGACATTGTAATAAAACCACGCTCAGAGTCTATATATATCTATGGGACTTCAAGCTACAGATATATAATCCATCATTGGCAAAGTCTATGACAAGGAGACCCATGGTCCTTTGGTCTATAAACTCTAGCAACTAAACACTAAAGATTTCACAGTTGATAACTTTCAGATGGAACAGAGTGGTTTACATTGGTAGATGAATTTAGGTCCTCCTCTCCTGAAACAAACTGTATCTCTCAAGGCAGAGCTGCACTTTGTTTTCCTTATAAGACCCAAGGTCCACTAGGCCTCAGTTGGCCAATTATTTATAGGATTTGCTTGCCCCAATTGGTCGACAGAGGCCTAGTGGACTTTGGTGTACAATATGAATTTAATTTAGGTGTGTGTTTACGTACACTAAGTTATGTAAAAATGCCGGTGCTCTTAATCCAAAGTGTCAAGCTTATTAACCTGAGCACGGTTTTTAGGGGCTCCCTAATCCCTATTCTACACCCTATGCTGACCTTCATATTTGACTGTTTCAAAGTGGCTGGTCAACATTGATTGTTGAACACTAGGTACATATAACAACAAGTAAAGGTCAAGCATTGCCAATGGGTTGTTAGGCAATTATCAGATCAAACCAAAAAGAAGGTATGTTTCAGCTTAATACATACCAACCATATAGCAGCCAACGTTTTAGTGAGTGAGTAATAGATGTTAAATGCAATTTCGGCAGCCAAGGTTGTATTCATGGCTAGAAAACTTCATTACATGATTTCATTGTGCACCTGCATATGTGCACCAGACACAGAAAGGGGATAGGAAAGAGGAGATATAGACCCTTTTAAATGGGCTAGAGCAGCCCGCCAACGTCAGATGTGTACCTGCCTATAGGTAGGATTGGGCAGAGAGGGTCCACAGCTAGTCCCAGAAGTGTACCCTGTAGGATTCCCAGAGGTGCGCGTTCTAAGGCATACCTTTGATAGATGATACAACTCCGATTCAGATATGGGTATTTCAAACCGTGACACTCGAAACACAATCTCGATTTGGCCTTACCTGGGCAGTCAGAACGAGTCTGTGTTCAAACCAATGCTCTCTACTTTATTATGATGAGTGTTGCAGGGTTGATGTTATCATGATCTATTACCCCTCCACTCATATAACACCTCCCTTTTTATCTCCTCTCCCGTTGCCTGGAGAGTTACACAAGTTTCAGTCCTAATCTAGCCCTATCTTGGGTTACTTGGTTACAACCTTACCCCTATAGGCGGTTACTAATACTATTCACCAGGTTCTAAATTGTCCCTCTAAAGTTGACACCCCCACCCCATATTACCTTGCTATAGTGTAGTTTGCCCATTTCACCTGCGATGGTGATTAGATGCCCTTAAGCCTAGGTACTCTATGTGTTGTAAAGTGTTTTAAAGCCCCATGCCAGAGTGTCACCACGATGCATGAATGCAGCCCTGGTGACCTTACTTGCCAGTGCTGCACCCATGTATCATTCAGACTCTTTGAGAGTATGGTTAGCATAATGCATTTTTATAAATGCAGCTCTGGCAAAAAGCAGCGCTGTATTAATGCAAAATGGTCAGCAAATAATATAGTGCATTAATGCCTGGATCAATATATTATAAACCAGCCAGAGGGTTATGGAAGGTCTTTAGGGGGTTCTTACATAAGAGGCACTAAAATGTACAGGTAAATGTGGACAGGTGAGGCAAACGAAGCTTATCTCTTCCCCATCCCCCTGGCCATTTTTCACCTTAATACCCCTTCATACTACCCTGCTGGCGCCTATAGGTATGCCCTTACTGGGGCGTGCTCCCACCCCTATGGCACCACACCATTACATCCACCCCATTATCGCCCAATGTCAGTGTTGACCCAAACCCAGCTTTGAAAAGATCCTATGTGGCAATAAACACTTATATGAGACCTGGAATCCTCCCCTCCCCACTCCTGACCCCCAAATGTAAACACTAACCTGTCCAATTGAGATCAGGATAGAAGGCCTCCCCTCCCAATTCTTCAATATTTATCTCTTATCCAGGTTGAATGCACCCAATTATTTCCCCTATTTTCCCAGTGCAAAGCGTTAGTGAAAACATCCATAGTGGGTCTGTTTGAAGTCGAGCCGTTATCTCCTTATGACAGGTTAAATTTGGATTTCCCTTTATTGTGAATGTTAACCCTTTAAGGGCCACTAATGCATGTGTGCATCATGACCATTGGTTGTCATGATGCATCAATGAGATCTGCTCATCAGGAATTCAGTGATGCATCGTACCAACCCAGGCATGATACCTGAATGTGGCTCTGGTGAGTTAATCACCAGGGCTGCATTTATGCATCATACCGACCAGTTGGCATGAAAAACAATTGAACCCTTGATCTTTAAAGTGCTAATGCCTATTGTGGGGTTGAATAGGTCGTAACTGCCACAGGCATTGTACTATAGGCCTGAGGCCTGAGAAACCATCTGGACGGAAGATCTACAGACAATGCTTGAAGGACAGTGGAAGGACAGCTTATATCATTCAGCCTGTGGGGGAGGAAGTCCTATAGGGACTGTATGATACATTAATGCATCATGCCCACGATGCACCGTGGTACCAGGGCTGCATTCATGCATCATGCCGACTCTGCAGGGTTCTTATAAAGCCCCTGGAGGGTTGAGATAATGCACCAATGTAGCGCTGGTGGTTTGACTCATCAGTACTTCATTAGTGCATCATGGACAAAAAATGGACATTAGGCTAAGGGTATAACTTGGTCCTTGAAGGGCTTTAGTCTAAGTGATACCTGAGCATCAATCTGTGGGATCGTTAGGATGTTTGTAGAGGTATAATTATAATAGAGTTGTATGGATAGGGAGAGGGTTAAGTTTAAGGAGGTGGGGAGGAGTGGTAAGGGTAAGGGTAAAGGGGGAGGGGGCACAAACTGGGGGAGATGAGGAAAAATATGTGAAGGGTTTGGTTTGAGAGGAATTATCTTGTATGGGAAGAGGATAAAACTTCTCAGTACATATTTGAAGATGATATGGGGTGCGAAAAGCCGGCAGAAATGTTATGTAAAAGGGTTTTGGGGCTCCAGGGGTTTTAAAAAGGAGGGGATAAAAAGAGGGTTTAAGGACTGTACCATATAAGAGGTGGTGTTCCATTTGAATTCTCAACTGATTTCAGAAGGTGGAAAAAAGAGAGAAAAGAGTTTGAACGTTGCTCTACCATTTACCAAAGTATGTCCACACAAATAATCTTTGACCCTCTCTGGGAATGAAAAAGGAAAATTACCAATCAAGGATAGGAGAGAAAAATGTTTGCACACATCCACATGAAATTCTACCATGTACATTGTAGTTAAAAAAGAATGATCACTCCCCTTAGGGTGTTAGGATGGGGTCAGAGGATGAGGGGTATTTGTATGGTTTATGATGGGGTGGAGGGGGGATTTCCACCGCAACTAGGGATGGAGCGCCATTGTCAACCATCGCCACCTATTTCTGTGTAAAGAATGGCATAACAACAAAACATCCAGCTCAATTGTGTGCTTAATCCAAGATCTGTGTAGGCGTGCATGCACCCCAACGGACACTATGTGTTGTTGATGGAGGCTTTTCAAACATTTTCAAACAACAGGACTATTGCTGATGTGCCACACTAAAATAGAATAACTGTTGAATCTACCAGGGATCCTCGTAAAACTGAAGAGTGAACCACTGGAATTATATAGCAGTGAACCAGTGTAGTTGTTATGAGAACTCCCAGGTGGCATTACAGTTGTACAAGGAATCTCTATGACAATAGATCTCTGGCAACTTTGGGATGAGGATTCCATCGTTATTTCGATGATTTCTTTCTACAGTGCACAAGAGGTGACAAAAATAACCCTGCTAAAGAAATGTCATGCATCTGTATATATACATTATATCTTATAATCAAGCTAGTGTGCTATGTCTATATAGATAGCATGTGTACCTGTTGGCGTACCCATTAGCCATTTGAGATGTAGGCAAAAAGAGATTTCTTGGCAGGAAATACAACATCAAGGCAGATATTCATCTGCCCCATTTACTTTTTCCTACAATTACCAAACCACGTGTGCACATGGTGTCAAAGATTGCTAAGGTTATGTCAATCTCTAAAAACTAGAAAATACTCTAAATAAAAGTAATAAAACAATTGTTCGCCATTTGAGGTGATAAAAGGGTACAACTTGCCTAAGCCTGGGCAGAGGTATTTTCTAATTCTCTCCATGTAGAGATGAATTCCTACCATAGTAGTAGGAGTAGCAATGATTGTTAACCCATTAAGGCATATATAGTGCTGCAATGTGCATCTGCGTATTTTGCACATTCATTTTCATCATGTGCCGATTACACGTTCATGAAAGCAAAGCAAGCAACCCTGGCGAATCTACGCACCAGGGCTGCATTCATGCATCATGCCATGATGCATGAATGCAGCCCTTGTGAATTGGCTCACCAGGGCTGCATTCATGTGTCAATATGACCAAAATATCATTTTGTTTAATTGTATACTGTAGCAGTTGAGTCATAAAAAGTTCACGTATGGAGACAGTAGAACCAGGTAGAGATGGACCCTCCCCTCTCCCCCCCCCCACAAACCAGTACACACCTGTCCACACTGGTGTTAACCCATTAGCCTAGAGTTGCTCTTAAATGCACCATGTCAATTTGTCACCATGATGCATGAATACAGCCGTGGTCAGTAACTCACCTGCACTGTATGTATGCATCATCCTGGGAGTGTATCAAGTCTGCATGATGCATGGATGCAGCCATGGTGCAGGACTAGATCCACTAGGACATGTGGTGTTTAAATAGCCTACTCAGCACTCTACCTGCCCCCTCTGGTTATGCCCTCATACAGCCATGCACTGAGGGACCTCCCCACCTGTCTGTTACATTCCTCCAGCAGCTACTCTAAGGACATCGTGCTGCCTAAAAGAGCATAGGTTTCCCACATGGTGCACCAAAAAACAGAACTGTTGAATAACATACATTGGTACATGCTTCAGTAGACCCATAGGAATGTTGTATTCAACTTTATATAAAGTATAATTATTAATTAAAGCAGAATGGATCCCCTTGGGGGGCCAATACACTGGAAGTACAGGTTGTATGGTGGTTGTGTGGTAGTTGTCAATTCTTTAATGCATTAAGGCATCATGCTGCCACTATAGCAGTGATACAATACCGGATGGTCGGCATGATGCACTGATGAAGTGGTGGTGAGCAGTTTCACCAGCACTTCATCAGTGCATCATGACAACCAATGTGCCTGATGCACTCCTGAATGAGCGAGCCTTGAATTGTTGATAGCCTCTTCGTCCCCTGCATGTTTAATGAGGGCTCATGACCAGCACCCACTTGACATGTTGATAACTTTGTACTTCATAAATTATGTATGGGCTCAGCATGGATTGTCAAAAATGCTGTTACAATGTGAGAAGTATGTAAACCATGCTATTTGTGCTCTTTGAATGTGGCCCTCACACGTGACCACGTGACACGTGATCCAGGAGCTGGTTATCATGGGCTTTTATTTATAGTTTTGATTAAGGATTATCCCTTTAATCTCCAGTATTTAGATCCGTATACAATTATTTATAGAGCTTCATGAATCGGTCTAATGCTAGTCGTTTTGATAGAAATGTGAAAAATCTGAAAAATGGAGAATTCAGCTGAGGCCCATCTTCAATAGGAATTGTCATCCAAACGGCTAAAAAGTCAGATTTGTCCTGAGTTACATGTTTTATGTCCATGTAGCCCTGGATATTATAGCAGCAATAAGGCTGACCTTAAGATATACTCAAGGATGAAATAAGCATTCCTTCAGGCGCTGGGATCAGTAGATGCTGAAAGCCATTGCTGACTTAGACCCAGGTTTTGATTACTATGTCACAGCTCTGTATGATAACCCTTTGAAGTATAGCATTACTCCTTTGTCAGCATAATGTATGCATGCTGCCCTGGGGATGCTACTCACCAAGGCTGCATTCATGCATCATGCCAACATATCAGGGTTGATACACCCAATAAGGGGCCGTTCCCATGCATCAATACACTGCTGACAATCAGACATACCCATACTGCTGCAGTCCATCATTATAACAAAGGTACATAAACCTGGAGGCATTATGCAGACCTCAGAGGTTTAACCAGATGACAATGCACCAGGTCCCACGGTTTTAACATAGATGGAATACTTGCAACTGTAGTTACATAGTTCCCTTGGCCACCACCAGGGTTATCTGTAACCATGGCTTTGTCCTTGCTCACCTTTTCCCCTCTAACTGCCCACCTTCACCCTCATTAGCATTGCTGAGGCTACCTGACTCCTCTGTCGTTATATACACGGGCAATTCTAACCAGTTTGACCAAAATTTTCAAAGCACTCTATGGCATACGCTGGTTCCCTACAGGAGGAGTGTATCTATGACAAAGGAGGGTAGGAAGTTCCAGTTACAACCCAGCGGATTCTGTCACATATCTGCGGATGTTAACAATATAAATAATATGAAAAATATTTTATGACAATCCAAAATTCCACACCAATGGAATATGTAAATCAAGCCACTAGTTAGTATACGTATGTATTAGTATACGTATGTATGTATGTATATCAAATCCTTTGTCTATATTAGTTGTTGGTAATATGTTCCTCAAACATTGTTTAGACTAAAAGCATAAACGCTGCGTGGGCATGTCCTAAGCCTTTATTTCCTGCCATCTATTGGCCAAACTTATAAAGCTTGATCAGGAGAATGCAGCAGCCAAGACATAGCTTCACCTTAACAATTGCCAATATTCTAACCCTTCTATAAGTATATAAAATATGCAACGTTTCATGTCAGTTTGTCATTATGATGTCCTGATGCAGCCATTTTGAGTGACTCATTGATCAGCCCTGCATTGGTGCATCATGCCAACCCCCTGGGAGTATGTCAAACCCATAGGATGGCATTGTCATTGAATACATCCCTGGCAAATATAACTGCATCCATATACCATTAGGACAAATGAGCCAAATATATCAAAACACAATGAAACCTTAAATGGTTAGTAATTTTGAGCAGTTATCATCATCATTGTTACCATGGCCAATTTCCTCTGAATGCTAAATTACATTGTTATGTGTCATAAATTTGTACAACCCTTACTCCTGTGCCAGGAATAGCACACTCTAACTAATGTTTGATGATTTGGTGGTGGAGTAACTTAAGTTGACAGCTCATCAGAGCTGAGTATATAATTACAATAATTTGATATGTGTACACAATTACCTAATTGGGTAGTTGTGGAAGATTGAGGGACATTGCTCTGTATAATTTACCTTTTGTTTGAAATTAAATTAAGTTAGTTAATTACCATTAGCATTACCCTATGTTCATATAAGGGGCAGGAGAGGGGATGGAAATAAAACTGTCTCATGTCATATGCTCAAAGATTTGACTTCTATGTTTGCCTTCTTGTTCTAGTAGGTATCAACAAGGTGCTAAGCATATACAATGTCAATCTTACAATAATATACCAGTCTAATGAATATGTACAGTGGAAGTGAGCATATATGCCCCCTGACATATCACTCACTATTTCAAATATGTGCCTACCAAATAGTCATTTGCAAGTCCATAAAACGGTAGAAGTATTTCTCACTCTCCTTTAATATGCCATGTTCAATTGCTGCCTTAGTACAAAAAGAAATGTAGCTTTATCATATGCAGGATATGTATGTAATGGGAGTAATTCTAGTGATTGTCTATAAGTAAAGGTATGGACATATTCATATCTATGTATGGTGCCTGGAATGCACACCCTGCAAATATTGAGAAAAACATACCAATGGAATTTACCAGAGTACAATATATGTACTACAAAGAACATTACTAGATAGAGGTAGGACTTGTAGATATTTCTTAAGAGACCTCATATAATGTGCATCTAGAATATCCAATGTTAACAGACCTTTATTGGACACTCATTTAGTTCTTTATGGACAGCATAATGCTTTATTGGCTATAGTCGACAGATTGCACAGATGCAGCCCAGACAAGTCTGCTCGCCTGGACTGCATTCGTGCATCATGTCAATCTACCATAGTTCTTACATTTCCATAGAATACTCCAGTGCAGTGTTGGTGTGTATACAGCCATAACCCAAGAACTGAGCATCAATTTTGAGGTATCACACTTCCCTTAGTCTTCATGATGCCTGAATGCAGTCCTGGTGAGGGCTTACTTTGTGCATCATGCTGACATCCGACACTCCCAAAGGGTCAGCATGATGCCCCAATGAATTGCTGGTGAGACTTCATTGCTGCATCATGACGATCAATGAGCATGATGCACTCCTGCGTCATCAGCAGCCCGTCAAGGGTTAAAGCATTTAGAATATTTCCACAGAACCCTTACTCTTTCTGCTGCAGTCTACCTCCACTGGTTACCAGCTTGTACCATAAGGTGGCTATATATAATGGTCTCCTGCTGCCGGAACAAGCACATGATCGACCTTGGCCTGTTCTGGTGACTAGGTCAATATTAGCAGAGTGAATGGGAGGGGGGTGAGTAGACTGGGGTGAGCAAATCTTGTGAGCAGCTCAGCAGCCTCAGTTATCCCCACCATCCATCATACAGAAATACCTCAGCAGTGGCATATATGACCCTAACACTGCTGCCCCTGTACCCTATAGACTATAACCCTCTCCCACCTACAGCATGTAGACAGGGAATCACAGGAATTGCTCCAAACTAAGGGTTTCATCACAAGCTAGCCTCAGAGAGGTATTTCACAAGACATAGCAGAGTGATATACTGCTCCTACGTTAACAAATGAAGAATAATTCAGTTTTGAGCAATATCTGTATTCATTATCTTGGTTATAAAAAGAAAGAGAATACCTCATAAATCACTTTTTTAGGCTTGGGTCAACATTTGTAATGTCACTGTGGAGAATGAGTCCATGGAGAGTGAGATGCCGTTTCTTCACACACATTCCTATGGAAAATCGCTTCCAAGCATTAAATTGATTGATTTTATTTTCATAATCATGATCACTACAGCTTCCAGACACTCATGCCTGATATGAATGAGATTATACTGTAAATTTAACTCTTAATCTCGGTAAGCCAACAGTAGCATCTATGTGGTAGGTTTGATTCCGATTATAAGCAAGGTCATAAAGTCATACAGATAAAACAACAATGATAAGGAGAGATAGGCCGAAGGGTAATAAAGTTCATCCTACTTGTACATTGTAAATGATAACATGCCACTCAAACATGATTTGTAGTGCATTATTGCTCAGTTATTTATAACCTCAGGCCTCTATATCAGGAACAGATACTGGTATGTTAACCCTTTCAGGATTGTATGATGCTTCCAGGTTCATCTCCCTTGTCCGTCATGGTACACCAAATGCACTGCTGTCAAGTCTTCCCAGCAGAAGTGCATCATGCCCACCATCCAGGGGTGCATTAACCCTAGAGGTTTTGCCATGATGAATGAATGCAGGCTTCTTGAGTATTTCACCAGGGCTGCATTCTATTTACCGTAGGGCATGGGTGCATTGGGGAGCATTATGCAGCCTAGAGTGTATTAAGTTATATATAGAGCTCCTGGACGTATTTAGTAACACTACAGATAGGATGATGGCACCAGTCTCATGTCTAAACAGTAGGATGCCCAGCCTAATCACCCCCCTCAGCCTGGGATCCTCACCAAGCACACTTCTACTAACAGCAGCAGGGTATAGTCTATTAGCAAACTCTGCTAGGAGAGTGTGGGATCTTCGCTGGTGCCAGCGTTATGTGGGTTGTGTAAGTGTCCGTCATTAGGAGTCAGAGACATGTCAGACTGTGGTCAGTTAGGGTGCAGGAATTCCTGAGCACACTCTATTTGTGGTCCATGATACAGACTGTTTAATCACACCAAAATATTTAGATCTTCTAGGTATGTGGACGTCAGTAGCAGTCAGTGGCATTTTTGTACAGCCATCCTCTGGTTATTGGTGAAAAGTGGCTAGATCTCTTATTGTTTTGCTGCAAGAGTACATAATCATAAATTATCTTGATTTTTTTTACCCCTGTCTGATTCCATGTAACTAGGCTCTGGCGTTCATAGGATTGATCTGTGTTTCATACAACCATCCCAGATTGAGCATGCAATTTGACAGTGTTCAGCAATATTACAACAAAAGTCATACAAAACTTCGCTGATCAGCTTCTAGGACACCCCCTCCCTTATACTTATGATGACTATTAAATGACCGTCATGAGGGTTCCTACTTACCATATGACCACTATATAGGGGAGAGGAATTTGAAAAATGGCAATCTTTAGAATAAATGATGTGTGGTTCTATGGTGATCCCACATTGCCCACAACCACAGGTATTTTAAACCACAACCCCCATCTCACCCCCCCCCCACACACACACCCAACCTTCCTCTCCATCACCTGCATTGACCACCAGACCTCCCTATGTATAACAGGAGTAAATATACCCTGTACATTCCTATAGCCACAATATAACACCCACATCTCTACACTGCTGTTGCAGGTACAAAATACCTCAATACCACACCTACATTGGTAAAACCTCACCTCTTTTTCCTACCACACCATCTAACCACAAAATTAACCATGTAAAAGTTACATATAAACTGGGCATGGTAGATCTAGGGGTTTTTCGAGGGTGGGTAAAATAGAGGTCTACATCCTTTAGTTGGAAGTTGAGAACAACAAGAGTAACCAGGTGTACACAATATATTGGCAAAAGGAAATTTGTTATTTAATTTTTGAAATTTGAGAGAAAATGCACCTGATAGATATGTGTAATTGATACCTGTATCACACTCTGCTAACAAGTCAAATAAGAAACTAGAAATGAATACATAACTGGTACAGCATGGGTTATCCCCTGTGTTAGCTGACCATCTACAAATCACAGTAGAGACTATACTAACCTTTTCTCGGCTTGTATTCTATAAATTGGTTAAATTGCTCCAGTGTGTACAGGTATGTACTCTGTGCTACCCTCTCATTAAACCCAAACACACCTGTAGAAGTTACCTGGAGGAGTAGAAGGGGTGTATGTTTGCAATCTGCAGGTGTAAATAGCTAGGAAATGCTGGTTTGGCTTCACTGTTGACCTGTCTTACACAAATGATTTCCCCTTTGGACAAACCCTGATCGAAGACCATCGTGAGTGCAATTAGCACGGCTAGGGATCCTTCATGGTTTCTTCCTGTCTGACGTGGAGGGGGAAATAGTGAACCTTGCCTTGTTAGTCTCTGAAACATTCAGATTTACAGTTTTCCAAATTTTATTAAAAGGGTAATTGACTATTTTCAAAATGCCAGATACTTAACTGAGAGCCAGAAATGACCAGTGAAAAGCAACTTTAGCCACAGATCGGTGCCACTTGTCCCCTGGAGGCCCACAGTGAATAGTTGGGGTTATTTCATTGGCTGATCAATCCTGCTAAGTCGGTATAGCAAGATGCAGCCCTTGTTCCCTTACAAAGCACTATAACTGCACTGTTCAGTCCATACAGGGTCTCAGAGTGCAGACTCCCTGGTGGGGGAGGGATGGTGGTGGGTGTACCCCCTGTGTGTTTTTACACCTGTAGTTGGCTGTGTTAGGGTGACCACACCTGGGCAGGGATCGTTAATCTACCTCTACATGTTACATCATACGCCTCACCTGCACCAACTTTAACTCTTTAAGGGGAAAAGGGAGATGGCTTTAATTTAGTATAGCCTTTGGTCCATATTTAATGCTGAAAGGGGAGACACCTTTGATGCAACATGTAATTTTGTATTCATGATGCATGAATGCAGCCCTGGCGAGTAACTCACCAGGGCTGCATTCATTCACTAGGCTGCCCCTACAGAGTCAGCACCCTGCTAAAGGGCCGCCGTGATGCACTAATGCAGTACTGGTGAATATATTTGTCAGAACTGCATCCATGATTTATTATGTTTATTATGCATCTGAATGGTCACCATTGCATCAATGCATTGCTGATGAGCATATACACTTGCCAATTAAGCATGCACATATGGATAGCTATCAGGCTTTAGTAAATTAAACTTAAAAGGGTTTGAGGGATGATGGCTATACGGCTATAGGTGTTAGAGGAGGGTGGGAGCCCCCCACCCCCCCCACACACACACACACTCAGCAGTGACCAGTGGTCAGTATTCAGTCCACCTGACTCTACCACCAGCAGGTTACATACCACCTTAACACGTACAAGACACCACTAGGGGCCGCCACTTTTGTTACCTCCATGGTCCTTGACCTCACACTTCTAGCCTTAACCAGTTGCGCCAATATTTGGATCCCAAACTTGTCAGGTCAACACACTCTCACATTTCTTGTAAATCCCATAAACGTGTGTTCTTGTCTTGCTTAAACCTCTGAGAACCACATAGTGTTTTGATGCATTGGTTGTCATGATGCATGAATGCAGCCCTGGTGAGTCACTCACCAATGCTGCATCCATGCATCATGCCGATGCTATGGAGTTGATATTATAATGGAGGATGAAGGGTCAGCATGATGCTGCAAGGCAATGATTGGGCAAAGGCTCACCAGCACTGCATTGGGGCAACATACCAGCAAAGGGACATGAAACAAGAGGTGCTATAGATCTCAGACCACCATAGCGGCCCGCAGTAACGACGATCATACAGTAAATGTAGTCACTTCAGAGATGGTGGCTTCTGATTGGTCTATATTAGTGTGTGGAAATTATTGCCAGCTTTGCTATTAAGCATCAAATAAATCACTAAACTGTACTGATTCATTGAATATAAATTGTGATACACTGGCTTTATGTTTAGACATTGTTGGGTGGCTTTGAAAAAATAGTGACCACTGTGAAATTATTTGCTGCAGAATAGGTCAAAATAAGGGTAGGTACGCATGCAGGCCAATAGAAAAAAACTGGATTGGTCAAACCTATATTTTTTTTCATCTCAGATCAAGGATAAAACATGCTTAAGACTTCTGGTCATTTTGAATGATTTGAATCATTGTAGACGGGTTTTATCGGCGAATGAGCTATAATAAATTATAGTGAGAAATGTTTTGGTGGTCCGAGACTTATGACACTACTTTGATGCATCATGTCAGTTCTATATATGGTGGTCGATACATTCTCAAAGGCTCATCATGATGCACCATTGATGTCCTGGTAAGCAGACCCACCAGTGGGGTTCATTGGTGCATCATGCCACCCAACTGGCATGATGCACTGATTATTGCATTTATTAGCTACCTTTAAAGGGTTATTATAAAAAGTGGTTTATGTAATAGTGCAGAGGTCAGTGTATTTGTGCCATTTGGAGACCTCTGTGAGTGGGCATAACAACACTCTGGGCTGCGGCCTTATACCAATACATCACACCAGGTTTGGGGTTCTGATTTTGTAACAGGAATCTACAATAGTAAGGGAGTGATCATTTCTTAACAACAGGGGGGAGCTGGTGGGTTTGAGGGGGGGTCAGAATTTCTTTCGACCCCTTGACCCGGGGGTCAGAATTTTTTCAACCCCTCTGATGGGGGGGTCAAAATAATTTCACGTGTTTTCAGTGGAAAACCCTGCGTGTTACTATAGGTAAAAAGGGCACGTTTGTGCACAATTTTCGGCCCTTACGGGGGGTCAAAACTTTTTTACCCCCTCTTGTTAAAAAATGACCAGCCCCCCCTGTTGTTAAAAAATGATCACTCCCTAAGGTCATTGCTTTGGATTCCCCAGTCTACCACTCGTTGTATCCCTCTAGACTCTACCCCAGGTCTCTCAGGTTCAGCTTACCTGGTTTGGGAATACTATATGAGGTGTAGCCCTTCACCTGGCAGGTTTATTATTCAGTAGTCTAAACCATTACTAACTCCTGTTGCACCCCCTTCCACCCTGTCATTAACCATTTAAGAGTACCATAATGCCTCCAGGGTCATGTTTCTATTTAGATATGATGCACCAATAAAATGCTGTCAATTGATTCACCAGCACTGCATTTACCTAGTATGGAGAGTCAATATGATGTATTGATAAATGATGTTACCATAGCGAGCTGTTTAACTTTAAGTGCCCTGACGCTCATAGATTTCAATGTACCTTTACCCACTGCCCTTATACGAGATTTGTGCTTATTTGAATACTGTTTTCAATGCTCAAGATTGATTTCAATACCTCTTGCCCCATGCGCTTATTTGAGAACGGCTCTTATTGGAGACCCCGGCACTTAAACAGACCACTACGGCACTCCCCAGGGCTTCCTCTATGTGCAATGACAAAAAGCCATAGTGAATCAATACTCTTTATTTTATGTGAATAACTTCTTCCCATAGAGATAGCATTGCAGGCCCGATCACCACACCCACAGTGGCGTAACGTGTGCCAATCCACCACAGCGGCCGATCCACCACTGCAGCCTCATTCTGGGCGCATGTAAACATTCAAAATGGTGGACCGTCGCTCGTAGGGCGCACTACGGTAACGGATTTTGTTAATTTTTCCTTATTTAAACCCTCTAAAAACATAAAATGAATAGAGAACTAAACTACCCTGGTGTCCTCGGTGGCCGATCCACCCCTCAGGGGCTGTCTCCCCCCTTGGACTAACGCCCTCGGGGGGGGGGGGGAGACACCTCCCTCGTGGTGGATCGGCCACCTTGTACACCATGGTCATTTAGTTCTCTCTATTTATGCAGACCTAAAGGGTTATCACCTAGACTATACAGCAGATTATTTCAAGGTAAATGAATAGCCACCCTCCTGCTGGGGCCATTAGATGCAGACAAATTTAATTAGTGTCAACACAGACTTTCAAGCCCAGACTTGGTCTGCTGTAGATATGCTGGAAGGTCTGGGGCAGCTTTATGTAAATGAGGGTCAAATAAAAGGTCTTGGTCTATTTTTGGATGATAAAATGGTCTTTAGCCTATCTCAATGATCTCATGCAGCAGCCCTTGTTCACTCCTATAGCCATTATAGGAGTGTCTCGGATGCCTTAAGTCCTCATGAAAACATCATCAAGGGATGCTTCAGCAGCTATCAAAGTCTATAATACAGGGCAGGGGATTAAGGATAGGTCAGGCTTTAGTGAAAGTCTCCCTACATTTTGTCCAGTCAGGTTTCTATTAAGCTCCCAGGTGTAAAGCCAGAGGTCACCCTTTAACAGCCGCATTACACATCAAAGTCTATTAATCTCTCATCATGATGTACTAACACAGAGCCAGCGAATAACTCGCTGGCACTGCATTACTGGTATAATATAACGAAGTTTTGTGGGTTATCAGCCCCTGTAGAGTCGACATGATGCATGGATGCAGCTCGGTTAAAAAGACTCGTCAGGGCTGCATTCATGAATCATGGCAATTAACAAATGGCCCTCAAAGGGTTAATCCTCTAAAGGCTGATAGTGCACTAAATGCATCGTGTCCATTGGTCATCATGATGCATGAATGCAGCCCTGGTAAGTAACTCGCCAGGACTGCATTCATGCATCCTGTTGACTATGGGGACAATACACTCGGAGAGATTCGTAAAGATGCACCAGTGCTGTGCTCGCTTGCCTTTTATTGATGCAAAATGGGTATGATGCACTCCTGCATGAGTTAACCCTAAAAAGGCCGCTGATGCAGGAGTGCATCATGCCCATTGGTCATCATGATGCACCAATGAAGTGCTGGCGAGTCTGCTCACCAGCACTTCATTGGAGCATCATGTCGACCCTCCGAGTGCATATGTATCAACCCCGTAGCCGTAGGGTTGCCCTGATGCTCCAATGAAGTGCTGGTGGGAAGTCTCACCAGCACTTCATTGGTGCATCATGACGACCAATGGGCATGATGCATTAATGCATCAACGGCCCTTAAAGGGTTAAAAGCTTAAATAAATCACCCTTCGGCATCTCCTACAAACACTGTGGGTTTGAGGTGGTAATCCTTGTTATTCAACTTTCTCTGCCATTTTTGCTGACAAAAGAAAAGAGCCTGGTGGTTTCAAAGTCGATGCCTTTGCTGAATCTCCAATACTTCGCACCCAGATGCTGGATTCACTGAGCCTTTAAGCGGATATTTAGTCACCTTCGCAGTAGGTCTATATAAAAATGGACTGTTATTTTGTATTTAATATTTAACATTTCTTTCTTGTAAACCGTTAGTGGCAATTATATTTAATTATTTGCAGAGCCATTGTATTTAGCTTTATGCCACTGATATGAGTGAGTGATAATATGAATCGTCCTGATTCCCAGACCTTAGTTTTAACTTTCCCCATGTATGTCATCAACATATTTTTTCCTTTTTTTTAGATGCATCAGCCTGGGGGAAAGCCCATGGCACAACAGTTGTTAGTTTCTAGGTAACCATTAACAATAGTAGTTATGTAGCATTTCAGACAGCTTATACTGTCTATGTTATGTAGCTTGCCCTTTTTTCATACCATGGCATATATTACAGATGCCTTTTCGGGCAATTAAATCAATTTGATATGACAGCATAATGAATACATACAATACAAGTACCAGGTATAGGGGGGAGGATTATTGTCATATATAACCAGCCCATCGTCTGTATATTGATTTTCTTAGAGTGATCTATTTCTGTGTGTATTGGTATAAAGCCGTGGACAATAATCCACTTCATTTATTGATGAGGTTTATTTTAGGAGCTTACTGTTCTATACATAGGCATCTGATTCTGATATTAGATTATGGAATTCATATAAGATAACGAATAGCAATTCACAAGGGGGTTACTTCTAAATTTAGACAGTGCATCACTTTGTATATAATCACATTGGGAGATTATGACTGTCTGGTTTAAAGATAGCAGAATCTTGTCAAGATTAGAATCATTGATAAAGTACGTAGTATTAGTTAATCTATAATGGAACACATGCGCCAGTTGAATATATAGCCAGGTACTAAACAATGGGCACACATGTATTTAACATACTTCACTGTGAAAAATGATGGTCATATTTGCAACATATTACAATGCATACCAGATTTAACACTGGCTATGATATATAATCTTTCTATCATATTTGTACATTTTTGTAGAGATGTAATTAGAAGGGAGGCACGGTAGATCTAGCTGTGACTATATAAATGTTGCCAAATCTCATTGGCTGGATAACAGGAAGAGCTATAATCCCAAACTGCGCATGAGCAGAACTTGGAACGCTGGTACATGTACATCCAGTGGTTTGTGACAAAAACAACACAACACAGAATTAACCCTTTATGTGCCGAAATATGTCTAAAATATGCATATTATCCCATGTTCCTTGGTTATCATGATGCTCCAATGCAATGCTGTATCATGCCAGCCCCTTTGGAGTGCATCAATATAATTGAATCGCCATGATGCAGGAATGCATCATGATGCTGAATATGCAAGTATCAAACCGAGCAGCACCTCACTACTGCATCATGCCGACCTGTGGGCATGATGCAATAATGCAATTGTCTGCACTTGAAGGGTTAAAAACATTAACCTGATTTATGTTGGACAGGGTAGTCTGGAACAACAGGGACTGCTGGAAGTTGAGGGGGGGAGGTTGTTGACAAACATATACCTGGACTCCTCCAGGGGGGACAAGCCTGTGTAGACTTCACATTTGTTTTACCAGACATGGCCTATTTTTTTTCTAGAGTAGTATCTAGGAAATGTAATTTTGTTGTTTGACGTGTTCTTATTTCATTTCTCTTTGTTTTTGTGGGTAATTGATCAGGATAATGCTATGTTGCTTAATTGCAATTACTCTAGGACAGATGTTGAGACCATGTTCATGTGCACGTATACTTTAGGATTCTGGATAATTCATGGCATGTCCAATGTCAATTTTATGAGCTGACCATGTCCCCATCGATTTAACCCCCCACCCTTGCCACTTGTGCGCAAATTTAATAGACTCCATACCCATTTTGAGAACTGTCTCTGCCTTGATGATAGTGGTTGAGGTCTATTATTGGATCTAACCCTGGATGTAGAATGGCTCCAGTTTTTCTTTTGCCATTGTTACACAGTACTCACCCTAAAAGGTGACTGCTGAATCTTCTATGCATCCCCATAAACTATACAGTAAATTATCACATTCATTTTGCATAACATTGCAACAAAATCTCCATGAAAATGCTAGTGAAATCTTTGTCGCAAAGTTGCCAGAGACCTCTCATTATTTTGATGTACCGTTAGGTTCGTCAGAAATCATGTAGCACAATGTCCATGTGTGTCACCTTACCCTTAAACCTTTAAGGGCCTGTAATGCATGAGTACATCATACCCATTAGTCGTCATGATACATAAATGTAGCTCTGGTGAGTAACTCGCCCAGGCTATATTAATGCATGCCAATAAGACTGGATCGGTATGATGCTTCAATGAAGTGCAGACGAGCAGACTCGCCAGCAGTTCATTGGTGCATCATGACCACCAATGGGCATGGTGCACCCCTGCAACAGGGGCCATTAAAGGGTTAATATCATGAACCCTGAGCCCTAGTGTAACCCACCCCACACACCCTATTAACTCTACTGGGCATGCAGCATGAGTAATAGTCCCTCAGATGTCTATCGCCATCCATTCATCTTCATGGTATGGTCACTTTAAGACCCACCCAGGTAGGGTTAATACCCTTTAAGGGCCGATTATGCAGGAGCGCATCAGGCCCAATGGCCATTATGATGCACCCATGAAGTGCTGGTGAGACTGCTTGCTAGCACTTCATTGGAGAATCATGTTGACCCTTTGGCGGTGTATCAATCCCATATGATGATTGAATGTAGCCCTGGTGAGTTACTCACCACGGATGCATTCAATCATCATGGCGACCAATGGCTGTGATACATTAATGCATCAGCGGCCCTTCATGGGTTAAGGGCGCCACATTGTGGGCTTGTATGGGTCACTGTAGAGAGCTGAGGGTTGCAGGTTTTGGTGAACAAAAGGTCAAAATGGTATAGATTACATTTTGTGAAAGTTACCCTTGCTGACGTGTCCATTTGAAATGCCAGAATAGGTTACAGTGCATGCCTCCAATGACAAGAGTTAGCAAAATTCCCAGTTAAAGTGAAGGTCCTTAAGTCCTCCTATATGTCATGAACAGTTGTCTAAAAAAGCAAAGCCAATAATACAATATCTTGAATTGAGAATCCAGATAACATTTCACCATTTTCTGTTTATCTAGTAGCCACAATATTGTAATAGATCTATCCTCTATAAAGGTTATTTTTAGTAGTTTGCAAAGTGATGGCATTTATTTGTAATAGAATGAAGAGAAATGTATGGCTGACTGTGAGAGAGAAGGGACCATTTGAACTTTGAACTAAAGATACAGCTCTAAAGACTATGCTCTAGCAGTGAATTACACTTTGACATAGACATAGAACAGAAAGCAATCCACCAATGTGCACAAGCATTTTGGTTTGAGAAGAGGCATTCCCCACTTTCTGATCTTTTATCACCATTCATTTTTGTTCAATACAGTGGTCTACTCCAGACCCCTATAATAGAAAAAGAAAGGGAACAATCTGTCATTGCCAGCAATGGTTTCCTTCAGGTGTCCCTTTAGCTGCCAGGCAGCTATATACTGTCCAGCTACACTGCAAGAAATAACTGTTGAATCTACCAGGAATCCTCGTAAAATTGAACCACAATTGCAATGCAGTGAAGCAGTGTAGTTTTTACAATGAATCCCAGTTGGAAGCACTGCCAAGCACTGTGTTACAAGGAACCTCTGTAAAACAACAGTTAGAATAGAAACCACTGTTGATTTGATGGCAATGCTTTAGAGTGTAGTATCCTGTCACCACTGAAAAGGGCACTCCAATAGTCAGTGACTTAAATCATCAATTAACAAGACGGCCATGTTAGCAAGTGATGTTAGTAAAGTGTGAGAAACCACCGCCCTGTGAGATTAAAACAGGCATTAAGCACATTAAAATGCCATATAGCCTTGGGGTATGTGGACAAGGGTCAGGAATGCTGCTGGTGATGGATGCTCATGGGGTTAAGGACTTAACCCTTTAAGGGCACCTGGTGCATGAGTGCATCATGCCCATTCGTCGGCATGATGCATCAATGAAGTGCTGGTGATTCTGCTCACACTTCATTGGTGCATCATGTAGAGGGTTGTATTCATGCATCATGCTGACCGATTGACATCATACATTGATGCATCAATGGCCCTCAATGTGATAAGAGAATGGATCAGGAGCAAAAGGTGGGTTGCTTAACCCTGTAAGGACTCCAGAGTCCATTGATGCATCCAGCCCATTTGTCAATCATGATGCATGAATGTAGCCCTAGCTGGTAATTATACTCACCAGAGCTGCCTGCATTCATGCATCATGCCATCCCATGGGAAGAATAACCTTGGCATGATGCACTCAGCACGATGCATGAATGCAGCACTGCATCATGGTGACTAAATGGCATATCCTAAACCCTTCCAAAGGCCTACTAACGGTGATGTGCAGCAGGTGGGGTGACTTAAGTCATTAATCAGGACATTGTAGAAGACACCCCCATTCAGCTATTGTCACCCTCTGTAGGTCACCACGTGTAATGACCTCTGCACTGACCTTGTAGTGACCTTGTAGTAGTGACCTTCACCCCTCACCTCACACACCCAGTGAGGCACGTCCCTGAAACAATTTTTACGAGGCGGAAATAAAGGCTGGGCTCAAGGAGGTGTCTATAGATCCCTGAATGGCCCTGTTCAACATGCCCCCCCTGCATACACACATACTTTAACCCTTTAAGAGCCGCTAATGCATTAATGCATCATCCCCATTTGTCGTTTTGATACATTCCCGAAGGGTCGACATGATGCACCAGTGAAGTCCTGGCGAGTCTGCTCGCCAGCACTTCATTGGTGCATCATGCCGACCTATGGGCATGATGCACTCATGCATCAGAGGCCCTTTAAGGGTTGTTAACCTGGGGTCGATGAAACAGGGAAAGGGAATGAAGGTCAGGTCATCAATGGTTGGGCGGAAGCAGTCTCCACAGGAGGTATGACCCAGGTGAAGTTTTTCCCAGGTGTGGCAAAAAATGGAACAAAACTCTCAAGGATTTGACCCTGACGTTCCTTTCAACTACCCATTGGAACTCCAAAAAAAATATGTTTTTAGGTGCCCAAATTTCTAGCAATTCCAGTTTCCCTTTAATATAACCCTTTTCCAAGCAAAGATAAGAGAAAATCATCTGGTGATACAATTCTATGCCTATTGCAACCCCAAATGAACATTTCTTAGATGGACCATAAGACATGCGATTATCAAACTAATTTGACAGTAATAGGTGCAACATTTTGCAAAGCAACCTATCGAGCCATATTGGACACCAAGAATTCACAAATACTTCAAGCAGAGATCAGAGTCTACTTCAAAGCAGTTCATTTCAATTAATCAACTTTAGCTCTCTAATTACCATTCAAATAGCACTTAAGCCTATGTATAGATTGCAATGTATCAAGTTGAAGATCCTCAATATCCAGATAACCTTTCTCAAAGGTAAATTCTAAGTGGCATAGAAGGTCATACTGATTGGGTGACCTCTCTGATTAATGGCCGTAGAGTACTCCACACCCTGCACCTTTTTATATGCATACTGACGGGTGATAATTGGGGTTTATCTAAGTTTTCTCCTGCTGTTTTAGATACATGCCCTCCGCTTGTTCCCAACCTTCCCCATTGTACCATGAACCAGCGGGGATTCTTAGTGGAATGTCCAACCACCAGGGAGGGCCACCATTTCATAAGGGCACAAGCCTTAGGGCAGTTCCGTCGCTGACCAATCAGATCGCAGATTGCATTTACTGCTGAGTCAGATGAATGCCCGGATGACAAACGCCGTGAGCGTCTGATTGGGGGAGGTACAGCCATTGGAAATCAAAACGGCAGGGGAGCAATCATTTTAGGGACTGTAGAAGTGGGATGATTGCCACCTGAAGGTTAGCGGTATGGAAGATGTTAGCAAGCCTTGGTGGGAAAAGTATGGCCTTGGCTTTTACCGTATTGGCCTGTTTAAGTGCTAGGGTCTCGAATAAGCGCTGGTCTCGAATAAGCACCGAGGGTAAGGGGATATTGAATTACCGTAATCTCCTGCGTATAAGGCGCAGCTCTCGTAGAAGGCGCCCCCTTAACGGGTGGTGTTTCACGTAGAAGGCGCCCCCCTGAGGGCAGATTTTTGCAGTTTAGTACTGTTCTATAGTAAAATTCCCCCATATAAGGCGCACCCCAAACTCAAGGCAATACCGCTCCCACGTATAAGACCCAGCAGCATTTTGTATGGCGTAGAAGACGCGCCTTATACGCGGGGGGTTGCGGTACATGTAAAGCTTAAGCACTGAAAATCGTTTTCAAATACATGCTCATCTCCAATAAAGGCCAGGGGTATAGGCATATTTAAATCTATAAGTGCTGGGGCACTTAAACTAGCCATTCCATTACCAGTATGGATTTACAGCAATGATATTTAAATGTACCACAAGTTCCTAATGCAACTGTAGTATGGGGATTACATGAATTTCCAAGGGTTAACAGATATGACCTTCAGAAGGTCTAGTTAGTATCAAGTAAGGTCCGAGAACAAGTAAAAAAAAAATAGAAGAAAGATCAAACCAATTTCTATAATGTCATGCTATGGTACTGGGCCTTGGCCTACAAAGAACTATATATAAATACGAGATAATTTCGTGTCCAGGGCTATAGCATTGTTGTCAACTATTTAAAGCCATCTCCCTATTCTGAATATATCATTTGTCCAAGAACATTTTGTCTGGCTACTTCAGCAGAAACTTGATCCCTCTTCCAACCCTCCAGCAGTATGACAAACAGTCAGGCGTCTATTTATAAGCTTCCAGTTTCTTTCGAATGCTCTGTGGGCTTTCTTCTCATATCATATTATGTGGATCTTATCTTCTGACACCTGCCCAGCCGTCCCCAAGACGACACCAGCGACCCCTACAGGAACAGGAAAGGTAGTACCGTAGGTGCCTGTATAAGCGCCCGGGTGCTTATGAATTTCAATACCTCTGTACCCCTGGCCGTTATATATATATATATATATATATATATATATATATATATATATATATATATATATATATATATATATATATATATATACAGGATAACAGTGAATATCTGAATATACTGTGTTGAGTGCTTAAGATTGGTTTTCAATAACCCTTTACCCATTGGCGTTTATTTGAGACTAGCGCTTATTTGAAACTCTGGCGCTTAAATGGGCCAAGACGGTAAGTGCACCCCAGTGAAAGGACACCTTGAGATACCCCCTGAGTATCTCTCAACTACTGCTAGCTCATAGCCCCAGGACTTGGGCTTAATTTCAGGGCCTATTTTTAAGAGGTATTTTTAAATGAAGTATCTTTAGGAGTAAAGTGGCCTGCTATGGGAAAGTATGAATTATTTAAAGCAGGCACCTTTTTCCACAAAGTGATCTGCTTCCAGAGCAATTTAGTATTAAATCCAATAAAATGTTTTGCAGTCAAGATTTTGCTTTTAGATCCCACAGCAATACTGCAAGAACTGAGACTCTGCTGGATGTCCCCAACATTAATTTCATGGTTTTGTGGAGACTATGAGACAGGTATATATATATATATATATATATATATATATATATATATATATATATATATATATATATATATATATATATACATATATATATATATATATATATATATATATATATACCATATATGGGGTAGGTTCATCCTCCTCCAGCACGTGTGTCCTGTCAGTACATGTACCCCTCCTGGTGCTAACCCTTTAAGGGACATTTGGAGTGCATCATGCCCTTTGGTCATCATGGTGCACTAATGAAGTGCTGACAAGCAGCGGTGCATCATGCCGACCCTTGAATGGACTATCAGCGCCATAGAATAGGCATGATGCTTGTATGTAGCCTCAAATAGATGCTGGGGTAATCTTAGCACTGGGGTAATCATAGGCAGTTAAGCGCCAGTCTCGAATAACCGCTAAGGGTACAGAAGTATTGAAATCAATGTTGGGCACTAAAACAGCATTCAAATAAGCACCGGTCTCAAATAAGGGCAGCGTTCCACAGGTATTGAAATCTAGAAGTGCCGGGCACTTAATCGGGCAACTACAGTATATCGTCGCCTCAGTGCAACAAGGTTGTAACTGACATTTTGGCAAAATTGAGTTTTCTTGTTTTAACATCTATTGACCCTTATCTACCTTCTATAAAAGTATTGAAGCTCTGTCTATAATAGATGGGTCTCCAGGCCCCAATGCAATAGGGTTGTGTCAACTGTGTGCTATAGTCATCACAACCCTTATTTTGCCTCTCCTGCAAAACTTGAAATATGCAGATACAACCTTGTTGCACTAAGGCGACGATATGAGATGTGATTTATACTTGGGTGCAAACCTTGAAGGGTTAATCCCCTCCTTTAACCCCTACCCCCCAACACACACACAGCCTCCAGATCCCTACTGGAGGATTAGCCTAGACTAGCTATACTAACGGCTTCCATACTCCAGCCCTGGGGGCAGATCAGAATCTGACATTCCTGTCTGCTATATGGTCCACCATTGACCCTCCCCTGCCCATGCTGCAGGAGGTCAGCTAAAGTTAGTGAGCTATTGGCAGTTAACCCTTTAAATGCCACATATTGTCTAAATGCCCCCTATTTGCTATAGTGTGAGGAAGCCTTACTATCGATTTGTATGGGAAGACCCATCATTTCATGCTTAATACTTAAACCTATATGGAGCATGGAGAATTTTGATCTCATTCTCGGTTCTCTACTATGAGTCATCAAGATAGCTTCAAAACCATTTCCAAATTTTGTGGGATTTTACCAAGACGATGTGAAATACATACAGAGATAGACTGCAATTGCTCCAAGCTGAATATCTCATCTTTCGTTAGCATTCAAGCTGTTTTCCTCGTGGCTTGCCCTCATGCATTGCAGTTTTGAGGCTAATTGTAAAAGAAATACTCAGTTTACAGCTATTCTCTCTTAATTCAATCCATTTCTCCCAATTGCCAATTATGAGGAATTCATGCAGCCTTGGTTAGTAACTCTCAACTGCCGTACCCATCTATTATACTTACTCACCCCTCAGGGTTGGCATGATGCACCAATGCAGTGCTGGTGAGTAGACCCACCAACACCGCATTGGAGGTGGACTGCTGGCGGCAGTCTGAGCTCTCCTACCCAGATCAACATAGCCCTTAATCCCGCCCCCCTTGTCTGTCTGTCAGTCTGTCTGTCTGTGTGTGTCTCTCTCTCTCTCTCTCTCTCTCTCTCTCTCTCTCTCTCTCTCTCTCTCTCTCTCTCTCTCTCTGGAGACATCATGTGGCCTTAAGGGTTAAGAGCTATGGCTACGGGTGGCATTCCCACCCCTGGTTGGATCCCCCTGATTATGTGCCATAATGGTTATCAGTTGTGGTAGCAGGGTATGTGAATGGCCTGTCCTATGGCAGCTATGGGGGTGAACCTATTTGCATGATTCACATTGGGGTGACTATGCAATTTGTTGGTAGTGATAAAAGTGGTCGGAAATAGAGTATTTATTGCAGGTATGAGCTATTTGTGTGGCAGGTATGTACATGGGTAGCCATTTTTTTCTGAGGTGTGTGCTGAATATATTGAATATATTCCTATTCCCAGGGAATATTTGAGTTGGTCCCTTTTTTCTGTCATTTTTCTCTGATAAACTTTCTGTCGACAGCTCTGGAGAATATACACTTATAGAAATAAAATCTGAAATATTCACATGGACAAGAATATGTGTAATGCAAAGTGAATACTCAACATGAAATCAATAACTAATTTAAATGTCCATTTACACTTTGCTAATAGCTAATAGCTTTCCTCTCTCCAAATATTCTTGCACTAAAATCAGAAATGAATTTTAAAAGAGCAATGGCCATAGGCACGACCAAATGCTACTACCATGCACCAACCCTTTGTCTAAGCCTATGGTGTATATGTTCCTGCACCTTCTGCGGTTTCAGTAGCTATGGAGAGTACCCCTATGTCGTCCAGGCACCCCAAAACTCAGGTATATCTCTACTGAAACAGAGCACCTTGCCCTCTGGCACAAAATTAGTGCAAAATGACCTCTACAATTGTCGGGTACGACGGGGGGAGGGGGAGGTTTTACTGACACTAGCCACTTACAATAATGGGGGTCATCTTGTGATTAGAGGAGAGATAGTCCAAAACACTGGTCATTTTCTATATTTGAATTTAGAATTGCAATTAAATCTTGATGACATATAGAATGCAGTTTTGCATTTTATAAATATTTACACTGTATGCCCTTCTGTCCCTACTGCCCTATATGATACTGATTCCTTAATCACCAAAAAGATCAAAAGGGAATTACCAATAAACTGCATAGGAATCTAGACCCATATATCAAGTGTCTCCATCATTTTGTATTGCACTGGGACTGTCAAAATGCCATGACAAGGCATACTAATACCAATAAAGTTGTGCCATAGTGGGCACTCTGTCTATAGATAACAACCACTTCTAGGGACAAGCTCGTTCCCTATCCGTACATGTCACCTGAAGCAGCTCCAGCCCCGCTTGGACCCTATACTCACATCTCCTTAGACTTAGTGCGCCAAGGGCAACTGATGGCACTCCCCCCTCCCCACCCTCATTATAACAGTAAACACCTGTTACCTGAGGTATTCACCTGCACATTGAGAGGCAGACGACTTTTAGCTCTGCCCTGAGGATGATGACCAGACAAGCAACCCCTATACTTAGTCCCAATCCCCTACCCCCGGTCAGTCACCCTCAGACCTGCTGTTTATCCAAAAACCCTGAATCTGATGTGACCCCTTGTCTAGCCCTTTAAGGACAAGGCATTGCTTTTAAGTATGATAATCCCTTGTAGATATGATGTATGAATGGAATTCTGGATAGTCCACAAGTCACCCAGGGCTGCATCTAAGCATCCTTTTGATTAGTTTCGGGGCATTGTCCCAATAAGGCCAGGATGATGCATGAATGCAGCCCTGGCGAGTTACTTACCAGGGCTGCATTCATGCATCACGATACCATCTGGCCATAGTGTACTACGCAGTGCCTGAATGACTAGAACTTGCGTTGTATAGGAGTGACCCTGTCTGGTATAGATCTACACCAAACTCTATATTCTTTAGTCTGGCGGTTGTCTGTATGACCAGCCAGCATTCATCATGAAACCAGCGTCTGCAGCAGACGCTGACCAGACGCCCATACTATAGCATAGGGGCAGACGGCATTTGGCAGGAAATGATAAGGTGGCGGGAAGGTGAGGGTCTATCTACAGCTCCATACTCCAATGTGGACAAGATTCATTAACCCTTTAAGTGTCATATGATGCACCATGTTATTGTTCCTTTATCTTCATGATGCACCAATGCAGTACTGGCGAGTAACTCGCCTGCACATGGCGCATCATGACCTTTGGGATTGTATCAACCCTATAAAGTCCACATAATTCATGAGCAATGATTTATAAATGATTACTTTGGTAATGCATAACCCCCATCGAGTAACCAGTGGACTACTTAATTGTCGATTTGAAAATAAACATGATGATGTATGCCTGTAGTCCTGGTGAGTAGACTTGCCAGTACTACATTCATGCATTATGATAACAAATGGGTATTATTTATAACGATATATGGCGGTTCAAGAAGGGTTAAAATACGACTCTGCCCTCCAGATGCCCTTGCCTGCTTTTTATAAAAGGAGCAGATGACAGATAGAATAATGGAGTCCTAATTTTAGTTGAGAGACTTTGTGGTTTTTTAACAAAAAAGGCAGACAGAGGATTCCCTCAAGTTGTCAACATAATCCCCGTTATCCTGAGATTACTGAAGAGACTCCATTATATACCCTAATCTCCATACATGGGATATCCATATCATGTCTATTTGAGGGATTTCTCAGCCGTCAGTCAAATTATAAAACCACTAAATTTATATCTATGGTAGATTACTGAGATTCTTCTTCGGTTTATGGGAGTTATCTCCTGTCTAATTCAGTTAATGGATTGTGATAAAAAGGGTGAAAATTATTATGAATTTGTTGTAAATGGTTGTACTCTTTGTATCTCTGCAGATGGTTCTTCAAATAAGCGGTCTAAAAGGAGTACATTCTCATTGAAAAGGAAGACGAATTCAGGTAAGCTAATGTGCAATATCTATCCTATAGATTACTCCCTGTGAAAATCGTGTAATAGCCTTGTACACCATGTGAGAGGCCCAGGGACGGATCCAGAAGGGGTGGTCTAGGGGGCACAGCCAGGAAAATTGCAGTATAGCTTGTGTAAAAGCTATATTAATAAGGAACCAATACATAAGATTTAGTTTGGGAAAAGAAAACTTTAAAAAAAAGTGTCCAAGTCAAAGTTTGTAAGGACTGATCCATAAATTATGTCACGCTTTTTTAGGCCTTTTTGGATACCCCCTCCACACCTTTGTCACGCTTTTACTGTAGAAATATATAGGAGCCATGGACACGCCCCCCCCCACTCCCTCCAGTGTGACATAATTAATGGATCGGCCCTATCCAGTTAAGACCAAACTATCCTACATGCTACATGACGAGTTTACATGCTATGTAATTTCATAGTTAACATGATATACCCTAGTCCTAGCAGACAGTTATTTGTAAACACTCCAGGGGTCCATGTCCTTGCTGACTCCCCTGACTCCAACACCAGTATCCTACGTCCCTACATTTCCCTGAACACTTAAATTAGACCATTTAGGTAGAAGGGTTAATGGCTTCCTTGAAGTTAGTTAACCCTTTAAGGACCGCCACTGGAGGAGTGCATCATGCCCATTTGTCGGCATGAAGCGCTGGCGAGTCTGCTCGCCAGCACTTCATTGGAGCATCATATCAACCTTTAAGGGGTATATCAACACCGAAGGGTCTGCGTTAATCATGCTGACTAATAGACATGACTCAGTAATGCATTAGCAACCCTTAAAGGACTAGCCTCCAGTGTGACGTACTCATGGTAGCAGGGGATCCCCCTAGGGGGCAACAGTAGACTGACATTGTGCAAATCTATATATTTATCTTAGTTCCAGTAGAGTAGGGAATTCCCAGAAGGTCCAAGAAGGAGATGTCATTGGCTTCAGGGAAGCCACAAATTAACCCTGCAGAAGTGGCATAATGCTTAGCGCACTATAGCTGGTTGTCGGTATCATTTGTGAATGCAGTCTTGGTGTCCTATTCACCCTGGCTGCATTCATGCATCGTGCTTACTATGCAGGAGTGATACATCCCGGAGGTTCCGCACGATACACCAATACAACACTGGTGAATCAGTCGTTGCATTTATGCATCATGACAACAAATGAACGTGGAAACTCCTCGCACCCTGGGCAAGGATAGTATCTAAACTTCTTGCCCTGGGGCTCTGGTGCATTCATGGATCGTACCCATATGTCGCCATGATGCACGAATGCAGTCATGTATACCCCACATTGTGGATACACCAATGGAGGGTCCATAAGGAGGCCTACATCATGACGACCAATGGGCATTGTGCACTCCTGCATTAGTTAGGGAATAATGCACGGGGCATGGCTGTGGGAGTGCTCTAGACTGTATTGAGACATCGAGGGGCCTTATAGGCCCCGAGATGTCTCAATACAGTCTAGAGCATGACAGCAGCCATGATCAAGTGCATTATTCCCGTTATAACACAGAAAAATAACCCATCAGCCACCTGACAACATATGAATATCAATTGTAAAGTCTAAATGTGAGATGAAGTTGACCTCCTGTGCTGGGAGTGCATTATCCATCTAGATAATGCACGGTCAATCAGCCAATCAGAACGCAGCATTCAGGATAATGCACTCTGGCTTTACCAAGCAGTGTTATAAGGTCCCTTAAAGGGTTAACTGACTAATTTCTCTGATTCAGTGACTCAGATAATCAACTGTGGCAAAGAAAAAGCCAAGACCACAAACCCGACAAACATACACTTTTTCACACATGAGATTAGGTCGAAAGGTATCCAACACCTACTGTGACAGCCTTGGCTTGCATTTTGGCCTAGCCTGTTCTGAAAACTGTGTACAGCAGAGATTGCCTTGCACGCATCAGTTATAAACTCTTTAGTGCGACCTTTGCATAATACCTCATTGTGCCTTTGTTGTCATGATGCACCATTTCAGTGCTTCAATGGTGCATCATGACGGCCCTTTTGGAGGTCAAGCCCTAAGGTCTTCACAGGATTGTCTTCATCAAGTAGATGAGTGTGATTTCAAGCACTGTCTGGGAGCGGGCACTGTCGCAACCATTGAAAAAAATATATAAAGAAGGAAAAAATATAAATCTTGAAGTCACACAATATATTTTGGTGTAAAATTAAATCCCAAAGAGTGTCTCCATGTGCGATTTCCAACTCCGATTGGGGATTTGACCCTGCAGAGTGGGAGGGGGGCACAATATTTTGTGCGTGTGTATCTGCATGAAACCCCACCGACCCAGCCCCATGTTCTTAAAAATGCACAATTTACCCAGTTTCAGTCTGGGTGTGTCTTCATCTTCCTAGCACCCACCCCTACTCGCTATCCTCATAGGTTTACATATGTACCAGACGCTGCCAAGGTATACAGTGAGCAGCTCACACAAGCCACATGCACACCCCCGCCCTACACATACCCATCCCTCTACATGAGCTGCTCCTCTGCCTACCTGACTGCCAGACCACCCAGTATATCCACACCCACTCACCTACCATGCACTCCCCTGCCTGATGGTGTAAACTCAGACTCTTTGAGCTTCACTGAGAAAATATTCTTATTCACTATAGTCGGTATCCAGACTCAGGCAATGTCGCCAAAATGAATATGATTTGAGACTCAGCCTGACCCTGGGGTGATACTCTGTCACATCCTGAGGCTGATCCTGGGGTGATACTCTGGCACATCCTGAGATTGATCTAGGGATGATACTCTGGCTCTGCCTAAGTATCATTCCAGGGTCAGGCTAAGTCTCAAATCATACTCATTTTGGCGACATTGCCTGAGTCTGGATCCAGACTCAAGTGGGTAAGAATATTTTCTGAGTGTTGGTTTAAAACTTTAAAGGCATTAATATTCTTTATGATCGTGCATAATGCAACACTGGCATGTATACATGCATGGTGCCAAACCTACTAGGTAGATACAAGGTCACTGAAGCGTCTCGATGATGCACCAATGGCGTCTGCACTGCATTAGAGTATCATGACGACCAAATAGAAGCCCCTTAAGTGGTTATAAAGGCCTTTATCATGCCTCATATCATCTGATATCCTATCATGATGCCAAACCGGTAGTGCCAACCCAGCTAGCACAACTCGTGCAATTTACATCATTCTCACGTGAAAACTCATGTGATTTACGTAAAAAAGACATCATTTGGATGAGTTGTGCTAGCAGGGAAGCTACAGTACCATCCCTGAGGGGTAAACCGGGTTATCATGATGTACCAATGCGGCACAGCTGAATTGGCCACTAGCTGGTCTGGAGCTGGTTCCGGTGACACACACTGATAAGAACTGATAATATGGGACAAGCATGTCCCTGGGAGTGGGCGTAAACCAGGGACAAGGTACCCATCATGGTATGTCTTATTAGTGGGTTTTACCTCAACCAGCGAAATTCAAAATGGCGGCTCAACTAGGCCTCCATACTGAGTCCTATAGCTCGCTAACACTGCATTGTTGCATCATGACAATCCTTCAAGTATGCATCAGTCCTATAGGGTCACATCTTTCCTACCCCGTGTGTGGGTCTGATGGACATATGAATGAGCGACACTCACTCTTTACGGCATTACGTCGTCCTTAAAGGGCGATGATAGCTTAACTCCAGAATGACTCCCCAGGTGGGTCAGTGTTCTGCTCCCTTCCCTCTCCCTACATCAAAGAGCAGCTCGGCTCGGCCCCATACCTGAGTTATTTGATCCATGTCGGTGCCTTTGATGTAGTCTGACCTCTGATAGTAACGTCTGGTGTTGGGGCGTGTGGGTGGGCCTGAAGGGTCTTCTTCTGCTTCTCATTGTGCTGTATTAATCCTTTAAAGGGAGCTTACCTATATCCTCCAGATGTTCCTTGGTTATCATGATGCACCAATACAGTGCTTTTAATGGTGTGTGGACCTGTAGAGTCAGCATGATGCATGTCTACATCCCTGGAGAGTTACTTTCCAAGGTAGCATCTATGCATCATAACCACCAACGTACAGTGTGTATTCAAAATACTACACTAATTTTAAAGATTTCAAATATCAGGTAATGTTGTTGCTGTCTACAATAGACTACATGGGATGCACCTTTAAGTGTGGTTTATGTTGCTCCACTAAAAAGTAGTCAGGGAAAGGAAGCCACATGGAAGCCATAGTAGTGGCTTCACTGTATGCATCATCTTGGAAGCAACATTGGAGCATCATGCATCATGCCAAACCACAAGTTTTGGCGTGATGCATTAATGCAGCCCTGACGAGTTACTCGCCAGGGCTGCTACATTCATGCATAATGGCGACCATTGGGCATGATGCATTAATGCATCAGCGGCTCTTATAGGGTTAAGTCAGTTGCTTTGGGTATCGCCCTCCTTCTATTTATCCCCCTTATTCTGTACATTGACATTTATTTTGCTTTTCATTAGTAAGTAGGGCTTTAAGAGATGGGATCAAAGGAACCCAGCATTTGCTGGAAGTGCAAATAGAGTCAGTGCCAAGAGTTTTTGCTATTCTATACTGAAAACTTAGACTCTTCCAACCTAATCTCTTTCACCGACTGTAGACTCTCTGCAAACCAGTCTTCAGTCAGAGGAGCAGTCTACTACTATCAGTGCCATCAACCTAATCTCTTTCACCGACTGTAGACTGTCTGCTAACCAGTCTGCAGTCATAGGAACAGTCTACTACTATCAGTGCAATCTGAAGTGTTAACCTTTTCAAGGCCGATAGTGCATTGAAGCATCATGCCAACTCTTCAGGCTTATTCGAATGACTCCCGGAGTCGGCATGATGCACCGATGAAGTATTGGTAAGCAGACTCGCCAGCACTTCAGTGGTGCATCATGCCGACCAATGGGCATGATGCACTCTTGCAAGCATCAGTGACCCTTAGATGGTTAAGAAAGGCTTCCTCCTCCCGGCCCATCTACCTGTACTAGAAGCTAGTCTTTGATCTCCTATCCACCTGTGCAACCACTCAGCCTCCCCACCCCTACACCAGCACCATTACTACTACTAGCACTACTACTCCCCATGTCTTCTGCTCCACCCTATGCCCTATGCTACCTACATAACATAATACCCTATTTCACCCTTTAAGGGCCGCTGATGCATTAATGCATCATGCCCATTGGTCGTCATGATGCACCAATGAAGTGCTGGCAAGATTACTCGCCAGCACTTCATTGGGGCATCATGCCGACCCTCCGGGAGTTTATATATCGACCCCGTGTGTGAATCATGACGACCAATAGGCATGATGCACTCCTGCACCGGAGCACCAGAGTCTCAAATACGCACTGGTTTCGAATTTAAGAACAAGGGGTATGAGTTATTGAAAATAATCTTTAGCACTAAAACAGTATTCAAATAAGCACCTGCCTCGTATAAGCGCCGGGGGTACGGTGGGATTGAGATCAATGAGCGTCTGGGTGCATAAATACAAAAACTATGATACTACACAACCAACCCTATACTGACAGTAAGCCCTCGTGTGTAAGCCGCATCACGTATAAGTACATTAATGTATCATGTACATTGGTAATCCTGACACATGAATGCAGCCCTGATGAGTCCGCTCACCAGAACTGCATTCTTGCACCATTCCACCCTTATGGAGTTTGTAAAAACCCCAGAGGGCGGGTAAGATGCACAATGACATGCTATGAGCAAACTCGCCAGTACTTCATTCGTGCATCATGGCGAGCAATGGCCATGATGCACTAATGCATTAGCGGCCCTGAGAGAGCCTACATCCCATACCCCCAGGCCTCCTCCCTTTACCGTGGTGAAACATTAAGTAGTGTCTGAGGGTCTGAGCTGGCTCCCCAACTCATTCATATTTCTGTCATCGGCTCCTGCCTAGATGTCTAGGCTCCGCTCGTTACCTTAAAACCCCGCATACACGCCGCAGCCCATAGACCATTTCTGATCCTTTGTGTGGCTTATTGGCTCCAAACAGGATTGGAGCTGGTTTCCGACGACATGCACCGATAAGAGGTCATAACATGGTGACAAGCTTGACCCTGGATGTGTGTGTTATTCAGTGATATGGCAAATGTCTTCTCAGTGTGTTTTGTCACTTTAGACAAACTCAAATTCAAAATAGTGGACCCACTGGCTTTAGACTCCTATAGGCCTGGGCCTATAGGACCACCATCAACTCACAATGCGGATTTACCAGGCAGGGTCTTAGAATATACACCTTAGTGATGTCCTATGTGCCTATACATGGGTCAAATGTTACGCTCGTGATGCTGTGATGCAGGGGTTTTAAAAAGTGACGGACGGCGACACTATCAAAGATTTCCACTACATTGGCATAAAAAGTGACGGAGTGATGCGCCATCCTTCCTAAAAAGGGACGGCGTGACGTCCTAAAAATTTTGAGTACCCATGTATAGGTACTCCTATGTGGGGCTTACAGTAGAGCCATAAACCTAGGGTGCGGTGTATATGTGAGTGCGGCATATATGCTAGGTTTTACTGCAGTGACTGCTGCCTCTAGTGATGTTTCTAGGATCGGCGTAGAAGAGGCCATTTTTAGCCGACCTCGTCTATACGTGGCACTCAGTGGTGGAGGAACAGGAGGAAGTTGGCACCAGTTTATTAACCCTTTATTCCTTGTTCCACCAAAATTGATTGAAAAAAAAATCAGACTGATGTGAGGCCAAAAAAAACTGATGAAATTATCCGATTTTTCAGAATGTCCCTAATGATTCCCAACAGCTTCTGATGAAATTCTGTTTCTATTTCATTTCATAAGAAGGCATCCAGAGGGCTGAAGAGCTGCTCCCGATTATGAATTGTTTGCAAATCGGCTCTAGTGGAACACCCATTTAACTTTAAGGGGCAAAAGAGGCTGTTGGGTCAAGGTGTCAGTGAGGGTGAGGGTTAATAGGGTATAAGTTTGGATCAGGGTGTGTAGAAATTGAGAGGGTTAGGGTTAAGGGAGGTGTCTGCGGCTGCCCACCTTCCTGAGTCCAAGCACGTACAAATGATGACTCACCTAGTAGCCCACACTGTCTCTTATGACCCCATCCCATTCCATTTCATCGTCTGCCTATAGAGAATACCATCTTTAATTTTCAATGTGACATAACCAGAAGAATCCTGGTTGGAGATAATATGCCTACACTGTTAATGATTGCTGAATCTATCAGGGATCTTCATAAAACTAAACAGTGAACCACCATAACTATATGGCAGGGAACCAGTGTGGTCTTTACAAAATGCCCCAGCTGGCAGCTGGCAGTACAGTGGTACAAGGAATCTCTGTGAACAAAATGACAGCTTTGGGATGAGGATTCCGTTGTTAATTCAGCGATATATATTCTTTTTACAGTGTAGATACATCAATATGACTTCTGTAGAAAATTATTATGGAATTAGAATACATTTTCTCAGGTTTTACCTCACATTGTGTTTTGCAGACCTTATACCATACCACCACCTTGCCAATAACAGCCCCGTCGATTTCCTTTCACTTTCTCAATCCTCCCGATTCCGCCTGCCAATTCTGCCATTAGAAATATTGGAGAAAATGTGAGAATAAAGGGAGAGGGTGAACAGAACATACAGTACAAGTACCCTGTTTAGGGAGTGATCATTTTTTAACAACAGGGGGGGCTGGTGGGTTTGCGTGCGGACGCGAGAAATTTTCGACCCCCCCACATACGGGACAAAAATCGCATGCGAACGTCCCCTTTTAGCCTATAGTAACGCGTGGGGTTTTCCACTAAAAACAGATGAAATTATTTTGACCCCCCCCCCCCATCAGAGGTGTTAAAAAAAATTCTGACCCTCCCTCAAACCCACCAGCCCCCACCCCCTGTTGTTAAAAAATGATGACTCCCTTAGTGCTGTCCATATTGTGGTATCGTCATCTGCTGTTGTCTGGGGGTGGTCCCTGTAACCCTTTAAGGGCCGTTGATGTAGGAGTGCATCATGCCCATTGGTCGTCACGATGCACCAATGAAGTATCAAGTATTCACTAGGACTGCATTCATGCATCATGGCGACCAATGGACTTACTATTTATAGACAGCCCCCACTGCCTCGAACCTTCCACTCCTCGGATTCCTCATATCCTCAGACAGAAGATTTACAACTGTCTCAGTGCTTTCTATAATAGGCCTATTGGGTCCTACGTCTTTGCATAATTTCTTTCCTCATGCAGTTTTCTTGGATTTCCCAAATCTGAGGATATAAGGGTTAACTTTAATATTAAAACACTCTAAACGATGACATCCCTGAATGGGTTTATCATTGTCGTTTCCTCATGCATTAACGTCCCTTGTCTCTTGCCAACAGAGGCCTCATCAGGATGGGTGTTCGGGATTCCATTGGCCAAGGTCACCGCCAACGACCTTGAACTCAGACGCCGGAAGCCGTCGTCGCTACGGGAACGACGGGAAAGCCTCGATCTGGCGCAGAGACACACACGGTGAGTTAGACATCTTTAAAGGTCACATGATGCCCAAGGTTTATGTTCCTTGGTCGTCACGATGCACAAATGCAGTGCTGGCGGCTAGACTCGCGAGCACTGCATTGCTGCATCGTGACGAGCCTTTCAGGTACATGTATCAATCACATGGGGTCAGCATGATACATGAATGCAGGCGACATTTGTGCATCATGACGACCGACATGCTCGATACATTAACCCTCTAAGGACTGGTAATGCAAGAGTGCATCCTGTCCATTGGTCGGCATGATGCACCAATGAAGCACTGATGAGACAGCACTTCACTGGAGAATCATTCCGAACCATATCAACCCTGTAGGATCGTCATGATGCATGGTTCATGTTGAGTTACTTGCCAGGGCTGCATTCATGCATCGTGATAACCAATGGACATTAGGAGTCCTTAAAGGGTTTATGACATATAATGCCCTGGTTAAAGGATAAACTAGGTACTCTAAATGTTGGAGTAATGGGGATGGGAAGGGTAGAGGGGATGAAGTGGAGGTTTTCTGAAAAAGAAAGTTCCTGAAAGCTACCTGAAGGGTTGAGTAACTTTGTGTGTCCGCACGTATTGGGTTACTTCTTCACAGATAAGTCAGACTTGAGACAGTTCGAGTGAAGAAAAACGAACGAGGAATAGAAATGGGTCTGCACTACAAATCTGGATAGTCTAACACTTCAGGAATTTTAGTGTTTTTTTTTTCTTTTAAAATTCTCTAATGTGGGCCCTGTTTCGACTCTTATCCTGGCAATGTTATAGTGGCTAGATAGGTTCCCCATTTGCCGCACATTCATGCTCGCGGGGTTTATTTTCTGTCTTTTGAAGATATGCCAAAATTGCTTGTATACATACATATATGTGTCAGTGCACTAGTTTAATTTTTGCCAATACAATAGAATACCAAATTATACAGGCACAGCACATAAGCACTGAAATTGCACACATGCACTCTCTTTGCTGTAAAATGCACATAATAAATGTTACTATAACATTGTAGTTATGTCCCTATGTACCAATGTTATTAAATGTAATTTAATGTTGTGCCACCTTTGTGTCTTTACAGGAAGTCGTCGAGTAGCTCGGTGAGTCGGTCGTCCCAGTTGTCATGTCAGCAGTCTCTGGTGTCTCTGTCCGTCTCCAGCAGCCTCGAACTGCTCAGGTCTTTTCACCAACCTGTACGTCCACATGTGAGCCACTCAAAGTAGTCAGCCCCCCCCCCCCTATATACACCTCCCCATGCACTGAGTGCTTTGAGTTGCTTATACTTGTAGAGCAAGATTTTGTTGCTCCTAGTTCAGTTAGTTTTCCATAGCCCCGTCGTCATGATGTCCCCCGGGTGATGTTCCCAACCCCCGCTTCATACTCCCAATGCTGAGCTGCCCATAGCACTATGGCCTTGCTACTATCTCTACATGTAATAGTTTAAACCAATTATATTCATAGACCATTCCAACCAATGGGCATGATTCCTTAATGCACTGTGAAACTGTTGGCCCCGTGAGGCTTTGTACCTCCTAGTTGCTCATAACCCCATGGTCATGCTACCCTATATGCCGGCTTTCTACCCCACTGCATTGAGTTGCTCATAGCCCCATGTCCATGCTGCTCTATGGTTATATCAGCTCCCCATCCCACCTCATCGAGTTGATAATATCCCCATGGATATGCTGCCCTATGCATCAGCTTCCTACCCCAGTGTATTGAGTTGCTCATATATGCTCATAGTCATGCTGCCCTGCCATTATACTAGCCCTCATCCCATTGTATTAAGTTGCTCACATCCCCATGGCCTTGCTGCCCTATATATCAGCCTTCTACAAACCCAGTGTATTGAGTTGTTCATATCCCATTGGCATTGCTGCCCTATATATCAGCCTTATATAAACCCAGTGTATTGAGTTGCTCATATCCCATTGGCATTGCTGCCCTATATATCAGCCTTCTACAAACCCAGTGTATTGAGTTGCTCATATCCCATTGGCATTTCTGCCCTATATATCAGCCCCCTACAAACCCAGTGCATTGAGTTGCTCATACCCCATTGGCATTGCTGCCCTCCATACCAACACAAACTACCACATGAGTTGCTCACCCTGTAGTGTTTCTGTTTGGACGAGCTGTGCATGCCTGGCGAGTTTTAGGGATGGCTTGTGTTTAAAAACAAACGTTGCAAACATACACATCCTCAGACATAAAGAGAGAGATGGGAGTTCAGGGGTGTTAGGGGAAAAAATGGTGTTCCTAGAATTCATACAGGACATTCTCCATTGGAATTTCCCAGTGGGTCGTTTGTCACTAAAGAATGTGTTTTATTGAATCGTGAAAAATAATTCAAGTACTGTGTCGTGCGCTATGTCCATTTGCCATCATAATGAATGAATGCAGATCTGGGGAGTTACTCACCAGGGCTGCATGCATGTACCATCGCAACACTAGAGTTCTTAAGGGTCTGCCTGATGCAGAAATTTAAACTCGCCAGTAGTGTATTGATGCAAAAATAAAAGGAACATGGACCTATTGGTATCATGTACTACTTAAAGAGAGGGATAGGGAAGGGTAGGTGAGAAGGGATGGAAATCATCAGTAATTCAATGGTGAACATCTCTATTTATCAAACTAGATAAAAAAAAGTAAAGTGGCATATTTATGACTAAAACACATGCTATGAGATACATGATACTCCTACACATCACAGGGGACACCTATATGATAAGGTAACATACATGTAACATATATAATCATGGATTAACTTCTAAGGGGGATAGAAATGTGATTGATTCATCTTTATAAGAAATTTAAATCAGATGTGACAGTTTCTGGGGCAAGGATCAATTATTTTGGCCGAATTCCTGCTGTATCAGGATTCTATGAAAACGATTCCCACTTCCTTGAATCCTATTCAATGTAATCCAAATAATGTTTACAATTTATCTATAGGCTGCCAGCCAAAACATTCCCTAATATAGACATTGTGTTAACTATGTGGATTAGAATTATGGGAATATGTTAATTACCTACAACTCAAATATAGCGTACCCCCAACACAATAAATAAATAAATGAATTAAATAATGGCTATTTAAGTAATGCTGTCATCAATAGGCAATACAGTGCTATTTATTGAGGGTTAAGGGCTATTGTATCGGGAGTGTATCATGCCCATTAGTCGGCATGATGCACTAATAAAGTGCTAGTATCAATGTCTCCTTGCCAGCACTTCATTGACACATCATGCCGATCCTCTGGGAATGTTAATACTCTGTTGGGTTGGTATGGTGCATGAATCAAGCTGTATTCATGCACCATGATGACCAATAGGCATCATACATAAGACATAAATGGACTCTCAGTCCTTTAAAGAATTATGCATAATGTGGGTTTTAGAGAGCTATATATTAATACTCTTATCAATGAGCAGCTCAGTGCAGAGCCGCACATGGAGTGACACATGGCATTTACTGCTGAGCAGCTCACAGCTAGTGCCATACATAACCACCAGGGGCTGCACTAGCTCAGCAGGGTGACCTGCCTGCTTTTGATGCCTAGAAATTCCAGGAATCCTTTCCTAGATGGCTCCCCTTCAAGCATGCCAACTATTTCCCTTAAGTGCCATTAATTGCCTGGTTCAGGGAGGGGTATATATACAATTAGCTGGCCTTGGAGCTGGGTGAGCATCTATAGAAAAGATTAATTTGCCTGTAAAGTGGGGTCTCTGAAATACAACATATGATACATACAAGAGGCATTGCATCTTGACCATCTGGTTATGTAGGAATGATGCAATGATAGCCTAAATACCAAGCCCAATATAGATCTTAATATATAGAGAACCCAGCACTTCAAAGCAGTGTGCTCCTTATAAAAACCAAAGTGTAAGAGTGTAAAGAATGCTGTATCCTGGGGCCATGTTCTTGTGAATTCTTACTAACAGGTGTACGTGCCAAGGGAGAATTATAACATGATTGAACTCAGCAAATTCTCTGAAACCGGGTTATGTAAGCCATACATCTTATGGGAATTAATCTACAGGATTTTTTTGGAAGGTAGATTCCCCAGATGTCCGCATTCCTTCACAAAACTTTCATAAGGAGTAAGTTTACTTCGGTAAGGATTTGAACATAAACTAATGGGACCAGTGACTCAACCTTTAGGATGTTGATGTTAACGATCCAAAGGAAAGTCGTTTTATACACCAATTATATATTATATTTTGTTTCTTTAGATTTACTGAAATGAGAGAGCTACTCGTTATACTTCAGAGTAATAATTAAGAGCCAAACTTCCCCAGCTGGTGTGTCATGCTACAGTGTCAATGTACTTTTATGTACAGCAATTGGGGACTAAATCCTTTAAGGGCCGCATGATGCCTCCAGGTCCATGTTCCTCTGTCGTTATGATGCGCCAAAACAATGATAGCGAGTCTACTCACCAGTACTGCCTTGGCACATAAACCCAACTCTTCAAGAGCGCACCAACCTTGCAGGGTTGGCATGATGCATGAATGCAGCACTGATGTAAGAATGCACCAGGACTGCATTCATAATGGCCAATGGGCATAGGGCTTTAAAGCAAAAGTGCACCTTAAAGTGTTAACTCTGGACCCCTTGATCATTAGCTAACCTTAAACTTAAAGTTAAAATGTTTTCCACATTGGTGGCCATCGGTAAGCCTTGTTCAATATTGGCACCTTACCAGAATAGGCCCTGTACATACATATACATTTTGTATAACTTTCTAGTTTGGGAAAACCCAAAATCGCCTTCCGCTGTTTACTGGTCGTCAAAATGTACAAAGGCAGTTGATACAAGTGAATGCAATGAGCTTTGTCAGAAACAATCTTTAAAGGGAATTAAAGAGCACCTGACACTGTGTACTAAAGAGCCACTGATACTGTAGTCTAATATGTAGAATTTCCTCAGTTAACGCATCCATGGCTGTACCAGTCTTTACAGACAAATACTACAACATGCCAGGATCTGGTTCTACTAGTGACAATCTTAAACAACTCTGGATTATATTCGAACGATGTACTGACAATAAGAAAATTCTAAAAAACAATCCACATGTCACAGTGCTTACTTTTACAGTATGGCAATTTAAGCGTAAAATGCCTTTACTATAGAAGTGAATGGGAAAACTATTTCTGAGTTTAATATGACACTCTGAATTTAAAACGATTATTACAACATGGACTTTTCAATCAAACAAACTTCTTTTAAAGTTATGAATCAGCCCCCAGGTCCTGTAGCTAGCTGAGTGTGAAGTGGCTATGTATTTTCTATTATGTTTGAGTTGTGGGATATACCTATGTTGGACATGTGTGTGAGGTATGCTGTCCCTTCTATGTGCAATAACCGTGTTTGCAGACTTCCACTTGGCATTGTGGTTCTAAAATGGTTAAGTCTCACATCCAAATACATGGCCTAATGTACCTTTTTGTCCGTGAAGGTTGTGTAATGAACCATTTAGCATACTCGTTTAGATTTAGAGCATGAGTAGTTATGCATGCCGCAACGACCAACTGTTTCAACCTCTCTGTTAAATATCACATATAATGCAATTCTTTCTCAAGGTCTATCGAAGATTTTTGATCAGTTATTGTACTTGTTGCACAAAAATTGTTTGTTCTCCATAAAAGTTCTATTATCCCAGGTTCTATCAGCTCTAAAATACGGACTACTACTTTTACCGACGTTAATGCATCATACCCATAGGTCGTCTTGATGCACTTATGAAGTGTTGGCACTTCATTGGTGCATCATGCTGACCCTCAGGGACTAGGTCTTCCATGTATGATGCATTGATAGACAGTTAGTATTATAAAGATAAAGGGGATTAATGTTTCTGATTTACAAGATTATTCTAAAAAGTAAAAAAGGAAAGAAAAAAGAAGAAGAAAAGATACAACTTTACTTCTTAATCCTATTTTTAACCCTAGGTTTTACTTATTTTTTACCTTGTACAGACGGGAGCCATGAGTTCAGACTCATTATCAGAGACAGACAGCCGGAGTACCGGGGGTGCTGGATCCACCCAGGGGTCGTTACAAGGATCCAACCTCATAGACGCCCTCTCTTTGTCCTCGTCCGCCAAACTAGAGTCCTCCTGGCGGGAACAGCGGGAATCACTAGCACCTCATACCCCAGTGGTGCCCTATGTGGTGAACGTGTGTAAAAAGCACCTGGAGACTTATGGTAAGCAAAATATATTTTAGAAAAGCTCTCGATATCAAGTCGGGCATAAATTTCTTAAAGATAAATCTTTAATACAGTCAAAACAGTTACCTCTCTAGACCAACCAACTTTTCCCCAAACATGGTAAATAGACCGTACAAAGTCTAGCTCCCTGATGCAGGCATCCTGAAATGTTGCCAGCTTTCCAGGAGGCCGTTTCACTGCGTTCATCAATCAAACATGAACATCTGGCTCCGCAACACGGACGTCAATCTTTGCAAAGACGGACGTCCGTGTATCACATTTTATGTCCATATTCGAACACCTACTGCCTCCTACCCCCTCCGTGTTCCAACTACAGACCCTAAAACTGAAACATGGACGTCCGTCTTTGCAAAGACCGACATCCATGTTGCGGAGACGGACGTCTGTGTTTGATTGATGAAATTAATGATTGGTGAAACGGCCTCCTGAGTGGAAAACATGACTACATTATAGGGAGCTATTAAACTGTATCCATTACATTAGACTATAGGAAAATATGAGTTTGCGGTCATAATGATGCTTATTCTTTATTCATCACCTTGGTAGGTCTCAACATTTTGGGAATCTTCCGGATAGGGAGCTCAAAGAAACGGATAAAACAGGTAAGATATTCACCAATGTCATATTTCCCTCCATACATTTCGAAAATTCATAAAGCTTGAGCAAGCTTAACCGTGAAGGTCAATTTCACACGTGGCCTATTAATCACATGTATCCTATTATAAAGGTTTTATAGTCTATGCATCAAATCTGGGCAATACCATATATGGTATACATTAGAGTGTAAATAGGTCCTTACAGGGTTAAGTACTGAATATACTGAGCAGAACAACATTATAAATGAGTGAGAGTTTATAAGTTATTGTCCCATGTGTTTTAGTTACGAGAGGAGTTTGACTGTGGACGTGACGTCAAGTTGACAGAGGACCACAACCCCCATGACGTAGGAGCACTACTCAAGGTGTTTTTCCGCCTCCTACCGGACCCTCTCCTCACCCGCGACCTCTACAATGCATTCCTAGCTACGCGCAGTAAGTCTCAGATTGCGCTTGGATTTAAAAGAAATAAATTCTGATTACTTTTGCTTTTTCTTTCTTTTCTTTTCTTTTTGTTTTGCTAAACTAGTTTGTATATATTGGTTATTCTCGATTCTTTGCTTGAAAATATTTTGTTGGCAAAAACTCATGAACATATCCATGGCAAGAGAAACTTTCTCATGAAAGCCAATTAGAATCAAATGTATTTTGAGAATTTTTAATTCTATTATTTTAGGTCTTTTGTGGCTATTTTCTTTTTATATTTCTTCATGATTCCAGTGCCTTATCAAATCGAAAAATAATCCAAATACCACAGCGGGTATTGATACAGTATATAGGTGAATGCAGGCTTGTTGATCAGTAGGGTCGTCATGATGCATGGATGCAGTCAAAGCATTTAGACTCATCTGACATGCATTCATGCATCATAACGACCAATGGAAAAATGCTCTAGCTCACTATACGATCGTTAAAGTGTTAACACTTAGGCCTACACGGAAAGGCATGGTTGAGCCTTGAGGTCTTAAGATTTTGGGAAATACAGCAAAGCTGTAAAGCCGATATATAACATAACAATCAATAAGTGCCATATTGTATTGTTATACAGAAATTGAAGATGAGTGGCGGCGAGTGGTGGCCCTGTCGTTGCTTGTGTCATTACTTCCGGTCGTGAACAGAGACACCTTGTGGGCGCTCCTCTCTTTCCTGGCTCTGGTCGTGCAACATTCCTACGACACCGTAGACGCTGACGGCAACCAGGTACGTCATAACAACAGGAAAGGTTATGTCATGGTAACAGGGGTCATGATGAAATATCCTATTTTAGGCTGTAAATCATTTGGTTATCGTGATGCATGAATGCAGTTCTGGTGAGTATAGACTTCACTAAGGCTGCATTCATTCATTGTGCCAACCGATGGTCATAATGCATTTCGTTAGCCGGACTAGAACAAATAGAAATATGTATAGTGTGTACTAAGAATATACATGGACTAAATGAATCAATTTCAATCGTTTGTGATGTATTTCTTTTTTTCACTCAATTCAAAAGGTAATGTAACATCATCTAAAACATAAATGTTGATGTCTAAAAATCAGATTTCATTAAAAAACCTTTCTATACCTTGTAGGTACAAGGAAACAAGATGGACTCCCATAACCTGGCCACCTTATTTGGCCCCAACATCATGCACAAGGCTAAAGGTGGTGAGTTTGAGGTAACGACAGCAGAGCACGCTGAGGAACGGCATGACATCATAGCTGTAGTACAGGAGATGATAGATCACCACGCCCGGCTATTTGAGGTAAGCACAATTCAATAAAAATTATATCAGCATCCCCATAGAGACGGCTGAAGTCTTGTGGTCCTTTACCCCATAAAGTCCTCCAGGTTATGGGCCCATAACCTATTGTAGTTTAAGGTAAATGACTCTAGATACAAGTCTGAAGCCATTGTTGGTTGGATAAGGCTCTGTTTATTGAACAAGGCGCATGTGTAAAACTACTTGCACCCTATAACAATTTAGAATCCTAAATATTGTTTGTTTTTCCAATACATTTCCAATAAAATATAGCTTTTAACCCTTTGCATTTTGATACAGAATAAGTTGAAGATGATGTTAACCTATATCTATGCATGTTTCAGGTGCCTGCTGAGTTACACGATGAAGTCCTCCGGTTATTAATGGAGACAAACCCGGAGTCAGCCGATTATATCCTCAGAAGGAAATGTGCACTGTCTGGGTAAATATCATGAAAACCTTATATACTACCTCACGTTTAAGGCATAACCTAGACACACCCTTATATACTCATAATACTTCAGAACGGACTAAGGTAATAAAGAAGTTTCCAACAATCAGGAAAAATTATCTTTGTCAGTGTTGAAACCACATCTCATATTTGACCAGTAAAGCTAAGCTTTACCTTATCAATCCAGTCATTTAACTAGTTTTATCCACAGATACTTGGTAATCCTTATTCAACCCTGATTACCTAAACTCTTTTGGAATTCACCAAAAGTGTTTCTGACAACAATTGCAAATCGAGTTGCATAAATGATCTTGTATTCAAAGAAGTAGAATAACAATATACATTTTTTCTTTACAGAGTTGATGTGGATCCTGAGACGTCGAGTAGTTTCTATGAAGAGAATGATAACTCTTCATTACCATGTTCTCAATCCTACCCAAGTGAGAACAGTACAGGGCGGTCTCGGAGTATGGTCGACGGTTCTCCTCTTAAGGGAGACAATGCCTCAGCAAACAATAGCACAGGGTCACATGACCCAAGGACTCGAGCGAGTCGCTCTTTGAGCAGATCGCATCGTGCTGAACCCCCACCCCAACTGGACATGCTGAAAATTCCACAGTTTCGCATCAGCTCTCCAGAGCAAGGGTGGTATCGTCCAGACAGTCGAAGCCCCAGTCCCATGTCTCCACGAATCTCTCCGAGTCCAAAGGCGATGAAGTCAGCCACACCGGATCTTCGTATCCGGATTCTCCCGGATAGTCCTCGTGAGAGGGCATTGAGCACCAATGCATTAATCACCCCACGGCCGGTGCGGTTTCATCCACGTCATTTGTCCCTTAATGCCACCATTCCATCATCGACATCCGCACCGAGCGCCTCCTCCTCTCACACACTGACTGTACCCTGTGGATACATGGGTCTTAAACGAGACCGGGATTCAGACTCTAGTTCATCGCTGAGCAGCTACTACCAGAGTAACTCATGCTCAGCGACAAACAGTCCAATCACTCCAGATGCACCCCACCATGTGTGGGCTATGGACACTCCACCTGCCTCCCCACGGACACCACAAACTGGCACAGGCAATGAACAGTCATCTAGTCTAGAGGCCAGGACATCCTCAAGGCAAAGACCTCTGGGGTTGGGACTGCGTGTTTCATCCTCCCGCCCATCCACATTAAGTGACGATAAACACTCCTCACATAGAAATCCAGACTTTCAAAAAGATCGGTGGAAACGGTGGGAGATGATCGCTAAAACACGTGCTGAGGAGCTTCAAGAGCAGGAAACTCTAGTATAGCAAACAGCCCTACTACTGACAATGCTGGGATAAGTGTGATGTATTGGTGAATATATATGTCACTAACTCTCTGGTTTCACCCAGCTGTGCATGGTAAAGGCAGTGCCTTTTCCTAGTTGCCACAACCTCTTGTTATCCACTACCAGAACATGGCATCAAACCATGTGGCTACAGAGTCAGTGCTACCACCTGGTGAGGAGTACCAGAGGTAGAAATAACCCCCTCTGTTGAGCAGTGCTGTCTGGACAGGCTGTTCTTCTGTAGAACAGAGTTGGGGTGTCTGTGGGTGTGTATGAACGTAGGGTATTGCAGTGCAAGGTGACAGTCTGTTTGACATATCCCCACACTCGGTGCACAAACTGTATCAAACAAAGTGCCTTGATTTGCTGTCAAACAAGGCCTGTGAGGAGTGCAGAGCTCAGCTCTGTGACACTTTTATAAATAAATGTACATACACCGAGCAGGCCGATGGTACATTCTCTATGTATATACCATGTATATTCAGGTATCTATCTTATCACTTGAGGAGTGTTGTATATAGATTAACAAGAAAAAAGTATGAAGTTATCATAAAGCCTACCTTTATACATGGACTGGTGATTTACTGCCACAGGTAAATAAATAAATGAATAATAATTTGTTAGATAAATATTGGGGGTTGAAGACACCATCTGGGGTGGGAAGGGCTTTGTATATCATATACTGTGTTTCTTGGATCAATGTCATCAAGTTTTCACCTTTTGTACAATGTGGGTATTTATGTTGGGATCTATATATCACCTCTACAGTACACACTTACACATGACGTTCAATGCCATTCACAGTTCCATTGTAAAACAAACCCATTCTTTTCATAAGTTTGAAGTCAAACAAAGTCCATATGAAGTATAACAGACGGGCAAAACAGTCATATAAAAATGAAGTATTACTGGCATGCACAATAAAGCTACCTCAAAAACATTTATGCAGGATATGAAGCAAACTAAATTACTAGTGTATATAAACAAATATATTTTACTAATTTTCTAATTGGTATTGATTATTCATATTCTTGAGAATTCTTCAAAAATTAATTTCTCTGAGGCAATGGCCAGAGGTTTTATATTACATTTATTGCTTAATAGTTGTGAATACATTATAAATATTCCTTTGGGTCGACATGTTACTTTTTGCCTGAGTGCAAACCCTTCTAGATACAAAAATGTATATCCTATACAATAACTATTACCCGGGTAGGTCTCCAGGCCCCCCAAAAAGTAAAGTGTGTTTCAGGTTAATGTTAGAAATATCAATTTTGGCTTTAAAATGAGATTCTGAAAATTATTAAGGTATCTATCTGTGACCTCAAGAGTCAATTTAATGGTCCATAAATCTTTGTCATATTTTTCATGTTTAAGCCACAGTTCGCGTGCCGACTTCTGTGGTGAGAGTGTGAAAAAGAAAAATTTGAGCAACCGATCATACATCAAATTTTTAAAGACTATGTAACCTGAAACGCACATTTATTTTGGCCCCAGGTAGAGCAAGTCGTTCAATACAGGCAGCTGAGTTATATACTACTGGTTATAACTCATCAAAAATATGAATATTAAATATAGTCTATTTTAGGTGATAATTATAAGACAAACCAAAGGTACTCATTGATATATAGCAAAAAAAACAAAAAAAACAATAATACTCATAATAAGCATAGCGTCTCCATTGGGTGCTCCTTTTATACGTTACATTCAGAATATATTCCGATATATGTATTCTGGTTCATGGTTTCCTTGTCAGAATAACTAGTGAGTAGAATTACAATTGTTATATTAAACCAATCTTGAGAAATATCTATGGCCCTGGTTGGCCAAAAGCAATAAATTTGGGTTACCATGGATTTTATATATGTTTGCATACTGAGAGACATTGGTGTTACATGTGAGAAATTTTGTGTTATACACATTCAAGTTGTTTCTTCTCGTGGTAGGTCTATGTTCCGTGCATGCAAGGTTGGGTGAAAGTCCATTCATATTTTATTGTACCCTCTCATAATGTCTTCACAAATAAATAATTTATACCACATTTGTTACTCCTTATTCACTTTTTTTCCTGCACATGTACATTCTGATTCAGTCAAATAACAAATCTTTAATAATGTAGTACCTTATTAGTGGGGTGAAAAGATTTTTTTCTCAGCATGACCCTGATGATAATTGCCATTCCCCAAAGACCATACAAGCCACTGCATAATATGTAGAGTGCACCCAAAATGTGGCTTATATGATTCCCATAAGACTTGATGCACCTTATAGGTGAGGTTGAGACTTGAAATGGTTGAAGCCAGAACCCAAAAAAACTTGTTTTTCCCATATCATTAATGTGGTTAGGTCAGCTCATGATTAGACCCTAAGATATGCTGAAATTTAAACTGTATACAAAGAGCAGGTCTGCTGCCTCTGCTTTCACTTTATGATCCAAGATCAAGCAAATTTCAAAGCATCAATTTTGTACATTGCAAAAGACAGTGCGGCTACCTGGTGCCCACAAAAGTGACTATTGACACTTGAACTAACGCCCCGTAGTTCTAGAGTTGGAACTGAATGTTATGGCACAGTGCTGCCATCTGGCACAGTATAACCATCTACAGACCCACAGGGCAATACAGATGCATTAGTGCATTGACATACCATAAAAAAACTGGGGGATTAGGCCGAATCAAGCCCCAGAAAACTTTCTGGCATTTAATTATACCATTTCCCCTCATAAAACAATACTGTTAGCTTGTTGCAAGTCTATCCATGGAGGTTTCCTTTCATTTATCAATTAAGAACACATATCACCCTGTATGAAGACACATTAAGGGGGTGATAACAACCTTATGACTATTAATGTTGATAAGTCTCAGTGCATGTGGTTCTCCTCTCCCCAAAGAACACCAAATTTACAAAATCTAGATGTAAATATAAATGGACAGAAACTTAAAGTTGTAAACAAATACACATATCTAGGGGTCATCATTGATAGTTAACTCACTATGGCCTCCTTCTTAAATGACACTGTAAGAAAGGCTGCAGCCTCTATTTTTAAGCTTGCAAAAATTAGACATCTTCTAACGGAGAAAGCTAGCATAGTGATCTACAAACAGTGTATACTCCCCATATTTACTATTGTTGTTTTATCACTGACTGTGCTAATGTAGCAGATATTGCAAGGTTACAAATAATACAAAACCAGGGATTAAGAATATGTCTTAAGGTGAAAAAGAGACATGAAACTATTGTAGGGCTGCATGCCACATGTGAAGTACCGTAATCTCCCACATAGAAGACGCGTCCTCTACGCCAAACAAAATGCTGGGGAGTCTTATAGCTTTCTCTCAAGTTGGGGGGCGTCTTATACGAGGGGTAATTTTTCTATAGAAATGTACTAATCTTACAAATTTCAGCATTAAAATGTGCGTCTTATACGCGAAAATGCATGTGCTGAGTTTGGGGTGCGTCTTATATGCGCAGCGCGTCTTATGCGCGGGAGATTACGGTACCAATGCTGGAGGCACGGAGAAAGGAGCTGCTCACTTCATTAATGTGTAGGAAGGGTCAGATACAGAAAATAGTCTTAGATAAATTGTATACTCAAACAGACAGGAGGACAAGACAGAATGATAAGGTAGTTTTCTTTGAAAGGCAGTATAGACTTCAATCATTCAAAAAAAGTCCACTTTATAGAGGTATAAAATTGTGGAATGAATTACCATGTGAGGTCCAGTATAATTATATCAGTGAAGGAAAAATTCAAAAAGGAGATCAAAAAGCGAAATGGTACAGATATGAAAGGTATGAAGGAGAAATATATACAAGAGATGAGAACTAGAAGGCAGTAAACTCACTTACGATTAAAGACCTAATGAGTCTTTGCTCTTCAAAACTGAATATTGTAATGTTACTAACTTATGCCCCACACAAAACTGTGATAATTAGTCCAAAAGAGATGAAGAGTGATCCATCAGTACCTCATACATTACCATTTAAAGCAAAACATGTATTAACCTGTTCATTATCATCAAATGTAAATAATTTCATCCCTGTTCAAATTTTTATAGAAATGTTCTTAAAGTGGCAGGCAGGTAAATTGAAATGACTATATATGTGATTAGAATTATATTGTCATATTAAAAGCCTTGCTCTCTGACGTTTCCTCAAAACTTATTATTGAAAAGACTCTGAAGTGATTATATATATATATATATATATATATATATATATATATATATATATATATATAGCTGGGCGGCCTAAACAAATAAATGAAAAACTACTACCTATTCTATTAGATGATTCAGTATGAAAATCCTGATTGAACTCTATGATATTATGTTTAGACATGTTGTGTGTACCTGTACATATTTACTGACTGTTACAGTAGAGCGTGTTACTTTTCCTATATGTATAACACACACACACACACGCACGCACGCACGCACGCACGCACGCACGCACGCACAGACACAGACACAGACACAGACACAGACACACACACACACACACACACACACACACACACACACACACACACACACACACACATACATACATACATACATACATACATATAGGGACCCATTTTACGAGGATTCAAAATTTTATATTCTTAAGGATATTAGATTAAGGCTTTGAGAATGGGGATCAATTTATAGAATTTTTGCATGTTAAGGAAGGTAGTACATCAGTAAGTTCAACACATGTTTTTACAGTGTAGGGAGGGGCAGTGTAATTTCAACACACATTTTTTACAGTGTAGGGAGGGGCAGTGTAATTTCAACACACATTTTTCACAGTGCAGGGAGCAACAGTTAGTTCAACACGTTTTTACAGTGTAGGGAAGGACGGTAAGTTCAACACATGTTTTTACAGTGTAGGGAGGGGTAATGTAATTTCAACACACATTTTTTACAGTGTAGGGAGGACATAAAAAAAAAAAAGAAAAAAAGATTGGACCTGACCTGTTTGGACCCACTTTAGAACGTCAGCCTTTTGGTCCCCTACTAGAATTATTTGATCTCAAGAGGACGACTGTCGGGACTTCCTCACCCTGACACTACCTTGATGCTACTCAAATTAAAAAAAAAAAAAAAGAATTATTTGATCCCCTAACGGTAGTAGCATTATGGACCAACTTTATTTGACTTTTGGGCTCTTGCAGACCTCAGACCCCATGACATTTTGCACCCTTGAAATTTTTTATAAACATTTCCAATTTTTGGGAAATAATGCCTTTCGATCCATGCCCTTATTGTTTGTGTTCTGGGGCCCAAGATTTCAGGTTTAAAATGGCATGGGATGCAAAAGTGAGGTTCAGGTTGAAAGTGTTTTGGCCCAAATGACCAAATGGTCCAAACTCCTGTCAAGGTTTGCCTCTACACTGCCTCGGGGCATACAGCCTTTAATTATTTCCAGATGTGCGATTTGTTTCCCTTAAAATTGATGATCATTAAAATAACAAAGTGAGAAATCACCTTGTTTATCATACATACTTTTTTATTCCTTTTTTTTCCCATAATTCACACCATAATTAAGGAATCAGCCCAGAACAGACATAAACATATTCAATAAATGAAGTGCACAGATTCTTATCTTTCGCAAACTCGTAATAATTTACACCACTGACTCACACACACAATCAAGCGATGGGAGAAGTTGAAATACAAATAGATGGATTTGACCCAAGTCTTCACAAGTTCAAATTTATAGAAGCTGTTTTCAAGTATCGGCCAGCTGTACATGTAAGATATCAATTATTTTGCAAAAAGAGACATGATACTCTCTTTATATAGTATATGGGGAAAAAAGAGAGAGCTGAAATTATATCTCAAAGCTTTCAGTTCAATTTCAAAATTTGACTCCTAAAAAATATTTTAATTGACCAGAGGAAACCCTGGATTTTCACTTTCCACCACATATTCTGTTTTAACATGGTATCCGCTAGGCGCTATGGTGTGAGTGGTGGCTATGGAATACCTTTGGAAGACAACATATAAATTGTTTGAATAACAAATACCATGTTGTATTTCCCTAAGTCAAATGATATGGCTGAAACGAATCTTGTGAGATCGGGTGCAGAATTAACAAAACGGGTAACATGAGTTGAACATTGAACTAATTTAAAAGAGAGTATCTTTTATCTTAAATGATCTTTTTTCTTCAAGGTTTTACATAATTATCTATTTCATATAAAACCAGATCTCTATCCAAACTGATGTATGACATATATCATAGGGTATGGCAAGATAGACTTAGTGCCTTAAAGTGAGAACCTTTACACTCTCAATGCCCCCTTTCATACACTAATATACAATTTACTATATCTCAGCAGCCTATTTACAATGTTACAATAGATATCAACAAGTTATATACATACATACATGAAAATTTATGTATTTGATTATCACTTATTCAGTTGGTCCGTAGTTTCCAATCACAATATACCAAACCTTGGGGAACATAGCCTAGCATATTAATTTTTTTGAATGATGAAAAAAAAAGAGCACAAAGGATTTTTATATCCCACTGTGCATCTAATATATTTTTGGCAGGAAAACCGAGGAGCATGGGTCAGAGCCATAGCCATCCTAGATGTGGACCAGTGATACCCCGCGTCTCCGAAGTCCACGCCAGGGCCAGAGTAGCCGCCGGTGCTCTGACACGGATAACAGTGTCAGTGTCAGAGCTGGTGAACTTTTATACAAGGCGCACCATGTGTAGAGGTCAGTTAGTTTGAGTCCCAGTGATGAGGATGACACAAGAGAACAGCTAAGTTGAAGTACCCAGTTTATAGATACCGTAATCTCCTGCGTATAAGACGCGTCCTCTAGGCCAAACAAATGCATTGTGAGTCTTATAGGATTTCTTCAAGTTGGGGGTGCGTCTTATACAAGGGGTAATTTTACTATAGAAATGTACTAATCTTACAAATTCCATCCTTAAAATGTGCGTCTTATACGCAAAAATGCATGTTCTGAGTTTGGGGTGCGTCTTATACATGCAGCGCGTCTTATACGCGGGAGATTATGGTATCTCCAAATAATCTGAAATGACTTAGCTGGCGTGGCTCGTGGTGTCAAGTAATAGACAGTGTTAAATACAAGTTGCTGAGTAACGAGTTGTGTCGTGTTCACTGTTGAGACATACATCGGATGTTGCTACAATATCAATAATCATGAAAATGGGGAAACATTTTGTCTATCCATACACAATATGACTTAAAGATCATCAAGTTTCATATACTGAATAATCTTAGCTAGTTACCCCAAACAAGGTTGGAAATTGATAATACAGACAACTCTTTAACAGTGAGTTGTGATGCCATTGCACAGAAAACAGCAAATGAAACAAAGAGTTTGGTATAAAACACATGATTAAATTTCTATTGAATGCAATGTGAGGAATTCTCTCTTAATAAATGACTATGTAACATTTGATTTGGTACAACTGGTAGGTACCACAGAGAAAAAAGTCCATAACAAATTCATAGAGATTTCAGAAGGAAGGTTTTAGATGGCTAAGAAGGTTTACGATGGATGCGCGATGACTAGTGGAGTTTGGAGAGTGGTTGTAAATCCCAGCCGCCGGTCATGTATCGTAGTCGCACCATGAGTAAGTCCCGCCCCATCTCCAACCAACTTATTATAGGAGTTAACTTGGAACCTGTATCAACAAACCAAAGGGTATGTGTAATGCTGACTGAAACCAGGCCAACAGGATCGATCAACAGGCTACGATAGGGACATGAAGAGGACGATTGCAGGATACCTCCAATTCCATTGAGAGAATCGAATTGTCCATAAAAGAAGATATTTGATTCTCCCAATGGGAATAGAATGGAAGTGCCCTAGTTATCGACTGCATTGGTCTAACTGCAATTGGCTTTAACAAAGAGTTACAACCTTAAATTGATATAGTAATAAGCTATTTCCATAGTTCTAATTATTTAGCTGCATATATGATAAAAGGTGTATGTACTTTTGAAAAAGTTAGTGAAGTAAATCTTCCCCCCCCCCTTTTATTTCTCCAATTTCCGCACCAAAGCCTCACTGAAAGATTCACTGAAGTTGTACGAAAAGTGTTTGGACTTACCGTCTATTTCTGTCCAGTTGACAGAGACTTCAGCAATGGGTATTTTAAAGTGTTCAGCTATGTATAACAAATCGGCATCAAATGCCCTGGAATAAAAAGTACTTCTTAGATCAATGAATGTAGTCATATTTCCCAAGTTCCTCTCCATGAGGATGTCATCAGTGAAAAGTGCGAGGGAATCAATTGTTGAATTTAAAGCCCCCCCCCCCCAAGTTGGGTGTGTACATCATTCTCATTTAAGAAGTTTATTTTTCTCTGTGATTCTTCTATGGACAATCTTCTCAATCAGTTAAAAGGTGGATGGGGTTTGAGATACAGGTCTATAGTTGGATAGTATATTTAGGTCATCCAACTTGGGGAGTAGCAGCTTTCCATTTGTTAGTAGAAATGTAACAGAGCATCCCACTAACGAGATTCTGACTACCGTATTCATTCTAATAAGCCATCTATACAGAAAATCAATTGTTAGATGCTCAATTCCTTTAATCAAAAAATAGTTCTAATAAGCGCACCCCCTGAAGCCATAAAATCGTTGTTTTTGCACTAAAATCTTTTTACATATCTTTTTGATTAAATTGACTTCAGGGGGGTGTGCCCATGGCCCAAATAGAGGGGGTGCGCTTATCAGAGCAGGTGCCATTATTAGAATGAATACGGTACCCTTTCAGGCATATCCAAGAAAGCATCCTTTAAAACCTTTGTTGAAATACCCACAATATCAGAGAAGTTTTGGTGTCAATATCGTATAACCTCTTCTATGTTAGTTTGGATATCGGCAATTTCATTATTTACTATAAGTTTTCAATAGTAAATCAAAACTTAACTTTCAGAAAAAAAAAAAAAAAAAACATCGGTCATTATCAAGCTCGTCCCAGAATATATTTGGATTGTTAGATGTATCAAATCTCCCAGTTGTAAGCATCTAAACCAGAATTCAGGCTATCTAGTGTAGGAAGGATGCTTTGATATATTAAGGTTTATAACTCCTGATGTACATACATGCATCAAGACAAGCAATGGGTGACATAGTGTTTTAAAACAATAATGTGGCTCCTTAACGGTTAAACGGTCAAGTATTTAACCTACCATCGGTCTACATGTAGGTTCATGAAGAGTAGGTGTGCGGCGTCCCGGGTCAGCAGTTTGAAACCGCACTGTGTGTCTCTCACCGACTTGACACACAGGAACCAGACCAGGAAGTGGAATCCGTGCATCAGGATTGTACGGAACAACGACCGCTGTCAATATCAACAAGACAAAATCTTAGGTTAACATATACAGTACATTTTTGAAATCGAGGTGTGGAAAAGGGTCCACTCCAATGGATTTTTCAATAGATATTTAGTTTTCTCATTTTCCATGACATTACATGACACAAAATGTAATTTTCAAAAATTCCATGACTTTCCCTGACAGCTTTTTATTCCATGACATTCCATGACACGTGGGAACCCTGCAGAAGGCTCAGGGTATGCTACCTTTTATGTCATATATCACATATGCCATCCTTCCATACATACAACGGGCTTCCCTAGCCCACTTAAAAGGGTCTATTTCTTCTCTTTCCTTTCCACTCGGATGTGTTTGGTGCACATATGTGCGGGCACTGACACATTCCTCTGTGAAATGGTGTAATGTCGTTCTCGCCATGAATATGACCTTAGCTGTCGAAATGGCGTTAAACAGCTATTACTCACTCACTCACTCACTCCATACATACATTCATTTTACCCACACCCCAGTGAGGTCCCTGGGCCATTTAACACCTCTAAAGTATAGATGTTTACCATGCCCAATATGTTACAACAGTAAGGACCTAAAGAAGTAACCACTATGGCTAGGGGTCTACCATGTGCAGTATGTTACATAGGTTAGGACCTGAAGAAGTAGCCACTATGGCTAGGGGTATACATGTGCAGTATGTTACATCAGTTAGGACCTGAAGAAGTAACCACTATGGCTAGGGGTCTACCATGTGCAGTATGTTACATCAGTCAGGATCTGAAGAAGTAATCACTATGGCTAGGGGTCTACCATATGCAGTATGTTACATCAGCAAGGACCTGAAGAAGTAACCACTATGGCTAGGGGTCTACCATATGCAGTATGTTACATCAGTAAGGACCTGAAGAAGTAACCACTATGGCTAGGGGTCTACCATGTGCAGTATGTTACATCTGTCAGGACCTGAAGAAGTAATCACTATGGCTAGGGGTCTACCATATGCAGTATGTTACATCAGCAAGGACCTGAAGAAGTAACCACTATGGCTAGGGGTCTACCATATGCAGTATGTTACATCAGTAAGGACCTGAAGAAGTAACCACTATGGCTAGGGGTCTACCATGTGCAGTATGTTACATCAGCAAGGACCTGAAGAAGTAGCCACTATGGCTAGGGGTCTACCATATGCAGTATGTTACATCTGTCAGGACCTGAAGAAGTAATCACTATGGCTAGGGGTCTACCATGTGCAGTATGTTACATCAGTAAGGACCTGAAGAAGTAACCACTATGGCTAGGGGTCTACCATATGCAGTATGTTACATCAGCAAGGACCTGAAGAAGTAATCACTATGGCTAGGGGTCTACCATATGCAGTATGTTACATCAGTAAGGAACTGAAGAAGTAACCACTATGGCTAAGGGTCTACCATATGCAGTATGTTACATCAGTAAGGACCTGAAGAAGTAATCACTATGGCTAGGGGTCTACCATATGCAGTATGTTACATCAGTAAGGACCTGAAGAAGTAACCACTATGGCTAGGGGTCTACCATATGCAGTATGTTACATCTGTCAGGACCTGAAGAAGTAACCACTATGGCTAGGGGTCTACCATATGCAGTATGTTACATCAGTAAGGACCTGAAGAAGTAACCACTATGGCTAGGGGTCTACCATATGCAGTATGTTACATCTGTCAGGACCTGAAGAAGTAATCACTATGGCTAGGGGTCTACCATATGCAGTATGTTACATCTGTCAGGACCTGAAGAAGTAACCACTATGGCTAGGGGTCTACCATATGCAGTATGTTACATCAGCAAGGACCTGAAGAAGTAATCACTATGGCTAGGGGTCTACCATATGCAGTATGTTACATCAGTTAGGACCTGAAGAAGTAACCACTATGGCTAGGGGTCTACCATATGCAGTATGTTACATCAGTAAGGACCTGAAGAAGTAACCACTATGGCTAGGCGTCTACCATATGCAGTGTGTTACATCTGTCAGGACCTGAAGAAGTAACCACTAGGGCTTGGGGTCTACCATATGCAGTATGTTACATCAGTAACGACCTGAAGAAGTAACCACTATGGCTAGGGGTCTACCATGTGCAGTATGTTACAACAGTAACGACCTGAAGAAGTAACCACTATGGCTTGGGGTCTACCATATGCAGTATGTTACATCAGTAAGGACCTGAAGAAGTAACCACTATGGCTAGGGGTCTACCATATGCAGTATGTTACATCTGTCAGGACCTGAAGAAGTAATCACTATGGCTAGGGGTCTACCATGTGCAGTATGTTACATAGGTTAGGACCTGAAGAAGTAGCCACTATGGCTAGGGGAATACATGTGCAGTATGTTACATCAGTTAGGACCTGAAGAAGTAACCACTATGGCTAAGGGTCTACCATATGCAGTATGTTACATCAGTAAGGACCTGAAGAAGTAATCACTATGGCTAGGGGTCTACCATATGTAGTATGTTACATCAGTAACGACCTGAAGAAGTAACCACTATGGCTAGGGGTCTACCATATGCAGTATGTTACATCAGTTAGGACCTGAAGAAGTAACCACTATGGCTTGGGGTCTACCATATGCAGTATGTTACATCAGTAAGGACCTGAAGAAGTAACCACTATGGCTAAGGGTCTATCATATGCAGTATGTTACATCAGTAAGGAACTGAAGAAGTAACCACTATGGCTTGGGGTGTACCATATGCAGTATGTTACATCAGTAAGGACCTGAAGAAGTAACCACTATGGCTAGGGGTCTACCATATGCAGTATGTTACATCAGTTAGGACCTGAAGAAGTAACCACTATGGCTGGGGTCTACCATGTGCAGTATGTTACATCAGTTAGGACCTGAAGAAGTAACCACTATGGCTAGGGGTCTATCATATGCAGTATGTTACATCAGTTAGGACCTGAAGAAATAATCACTATGGCTAGAGGTCTTCCATATGCAGTATGTTACATCTGTCAGGACCTGAAGAAGTAACCACTATGGCTAGGGGTCTACCATATGCAGTATGTTACATCTGTCAGGACCTGAAGAAGTAACCACTATGGCTAGGGGTCTACCATGTGCAGTATGTTACATCAGCAAGGACCTGAAGAAGTAACCACTATGGCTATGGGTCTACCATATGCAGTATGTTACATCTGTCAGGACCTGAAGAAGTAACCACTATGGCTAGGGGTCTACCATATGCAGTATGTTACATCAGTTAGGACCTGAAGAAGTAACCACTATGGCTAGGGGTCTACCATGTGCAGTATGTTACATCAGTAAGGACCTGAAAAAGTGATCACTATGGCAAGGAGTCTACCATGTCCAAAATTTCAAGAAGGGTGATGCAAAAGTGGTCTCAAGGGGAGTTTAAGCATTACACCCTATGGGATCCAAAGTGGACACAGGATTTTCTTGAAAATTCCTTCATTTTCAGGCCAAAGTCAGATGTATTAAAATGGCCTCCGGACCCAGTTCTATAGGCTCAGAGATACCCTGAGCCAATGACAAATTATCAAAGGTTAAATCTACTGCATTGATGCAAATCTTTACATTGTGGTTGAGAGTATTTTCTGTAACGGTCAGGCTCTCTGATGATATTATTCTTTGCTGAGAAAGAAGTTACAATGTGTAAGTTTGTGTGTTTATTTTTTCCTCTGCTTCCATGGATTCATTTCCCCTTTTATTGATGAATATATAAAGGTACGTATATGTTTATAAATACCTACCGTGGCAATTGATTCCTTTTCTAGATGAGCCCTTGAACCACACACTACAGCCATATTGCCCTGTAAAGAAAATTGTGAAATGGTCAATTGTGAACCTGGTATCCATTAAAGTACAATTCTAATTGTGGTGTTTTTTTTTTTTATGTTTTTTTTACTGTTGCCTTTATAGAATGATATGAATGGATTTCAGTTTCACAACCAAATAGCTTTACCAAAGGGCACACTCACACAGGATTGGGATGACGCTCCGATGTAGTACTAAAGGGTTTCTCAGCAGTGACTTCATTGGTACATCATGGCGATATATGAACATGGGACTATAGCAGGCATGGGCATTTTTAGAGAAATTTCCAAGTGGGGGATTAAATACCTCTACCAGGTAGTTTTTGATGGGTTGAGGGCTCTTAAATAACTAAGATCCCCCCCCCCCCCACCTTAATGTTAAAATGGTTTCTCCATGGATCTGTGCAAATCACAAGAATGACCTGTCTGACCTTAAAATTTCCAAATTTCTGGAAATTTCTTGAAGAATCCCATGCCTAACTCTAGGCATCATGGGGTAGATACACTCCTGGTGAAGCAGCATAATGCATCAATGAGGTGGTGGCGAGCACATCATCAGTCTATCATGATGACCAATGGGCATGGCCAATTATATACTATCGGCATTCATACAGTTAAATATCAGTAAGTACTATTTCTCACCTCTGCATCTTTGACAGTGTTCATGGCAGTCTCTAATTTCTCTAAATCACTAAACTTTGTAGCACCGTCAGCATCAGCAAACAAAAGCAGCTTCCCGCGCGTACTTAGCATCCCCTGAATGTACGCAAAGTGAAAATGATGAAATTTTTGTAATAATTTTATATGCAAGGTACTATTGTATCACTATGTTGTATGTTAAATAGACCAAATAAAACTAGGATATTCCCTAGCCTGGGTACGGTTTATATGCAAGGTATTTCATAACTGGCTTAATTGAAGCTTTTAGAATCTGTCAAATCCAAGTGTGATTAATCACCAACTCACCATTCTAATGGCACATCCTTTCCCCCGGTTGACTTTTAATTTTAATAACCTCACTTTGTCAGCTCCATATTTCGATGTATATTCCAGAGCAACCTTGAAAAAAGATACATTCAATGTAATTCCATAATGACTACAACTCATTTATAGTTTCTGAGATATATGTATACGATATGGGAGCAAATATTATTTCATACATTATGTAAAAGGCCCATAAAAAAGGGTAGGGGCAAAAAAATTGGGAAAGTAGAACCTGAACACAACTCTTTTTTTTTAGGCTTTATTATTTCATCATTCTATCTGTGAATTGATTAAAAAAAACTCACCTGTGATGTCTTGTCTTTGCTACCATCGTCGACTATGATAACCTCATATGTAAAACCCTTCTGATTTGTCTGTCGTGACTCTAGATAAGCCATCGCCTCATCCATCATTACGGGCACTGTGTGGGAAGACAAAACATGTGTCAATGTTTGTGTATCGAGTGATTCTCAGCATGGTCTATGATTTATAATATATATTTACCGCATGGTCTATGATATATAATATATATGTACATATATATAATATATATATCCAGGGATGTAAGTCAGACTGTTTTAAAAATTCGAAGACATATTCAAAAATTCTGCATTTATTGTAAAACATTAACAAAACTTTGATCCAAGAAAGGCAATTTGGATAAATCTGTTAGACATGTTTGATTCCAAAAATTCTGAAATCAGACAAAATTCTGAGAACATACATCCCTGTATATCAAATATCAGTATTTTAATATACCCATATAAACTGGTTTTATATTATACAAATATCTTCAATAAAAAATTTGGAAAATTAGATTATTTTATTATCACTGTTGACCTATGTAAATGTAACAATTTTAAGATTGATACTCACATCGTTTCTCCTCATAGTAAGCAGGGACTACTACAGATAAGTCTATCGTTCCCGCATCTGAGATACTGGGAAATCTGACTTTCTGGTTTTTCTTCTGCTTGGGGTCGATATAAAACTTCTCACTCTCATAACGATGAAGGTTAGGCGGCATACTTGTGAAGTAGATGACCAACAGACCCTGAAATAGAAATACTTGTTAAAGGAGTTCTCCTTATCAAAGGGGTTGGGGGTTGTAATTTTTCAAGAGAGTGTGCAAAAAGCTTTCGGCCCCCCCTCCCCAGACCTGTAGGTGTTCCATATACCTTATATCCCATCTGTTGGCAGCCAACAAAGGGGTTAGGTGATGAGTTCTCAGCAGGAAAGGAAAGAATATATTTTGATGGTTAAGACATTAACGGGACACATAAAGCCTTTTAGGTACCAACCTGAGTCATAAAATGACCCCAATGTACTGGAGGAATTGGGCGTAATAAACCATCAATTAGATTTAAGGTGCAAGGGGTAGTTTTATTGAAACTTTTTAATGTAGAAGATTACGACCTCACAGTAGGAGGCCTTGCCAGCATATATATGTGACATAGTCATAGGACCTTCGCTGACAGGGGGAATACACATCCACCTACAATCAGTAGTGGGAGAAGGGAGGGGCGCCACTATTAGGCACTTTGATATCCCCACAGTGGAGGGTGAGAAAAGCTGGCAGGCAGCTTTGACACTTTTGGTCAGGTCTCAGTGTGGCTGCCATTCCTGGCCTTGCGGGTATCGGCATTTATGGCTATTAATATTCTGTTTCTGTGGTATTCTGATAGTATTCTCTAGAGTTTAGATACTAAGCTACCCACCAGCAAAATCTGGGAGGAAAAATTCCAATTATTAAACATTTTACAGTAAGCTGAATATGGAGGTAATAATGAAGTTTTAAAAAACCTAACAAGCAATGGAGATACCAACAAACTAACACCAGAGACAGCTTTAGGGCTTAATAATCTCACAGGATATGAAATTTCATGTTTCTATGACTTTGCCCACTGATACTTTTAAGAGGAGTAAAATATGATGAATTTTACAGATTTCCCACCCCTCCTCACACTTCTGCCAGCTGAGTTGTTGCCGCTGTGTTACGATTTGTCGGGAGCATTTTAAGCCCACCTAACATAGGCCTAGAAAGAATTCAATAACAGATTTAAGAAGCTGAGATTCTAAAGAGTTTAGAAATGTCAAGTTTTTGAAGATGGTATAATTAGAACCTATATTACTATGCACCTGGACATCTAGATAAAAATGTAGAAAAGTCAAAAGAGTGGTGTCAGTGCATGCTTCCACACACTGGTCCCACTATGCAGCTGAACTCACATCACAGAAAGTGTAACACCTTTCCTACTATTTCTATGGTGCTACTTGCCGCAATATTTTGGACATTATTTTTTCTATACCTCTGGTTCTAGACAAGATAAAAACAGAATTTCAAAAGATTTAGAAATATTACAATTGCCTCAATTGAATGTGATCACTGGGATCTTACTGTATTCGATTTAATTTTTTTGTTGAAGTGCCTACCACTATGCCTGAGACAGTACACATCCTCCTTCACTTCAGTTATATTCTGATCTAGATCAAAACAAAATTAAGGGTATTAAACTGATGTACCGTAAACTCCCGCGTAGAAGACGCGCTGCGCGTATAAGACGCACCCCAAACTCAGCACATGCATTTTTGCGTATAAGACGCACATTTTAATGGTGATATTTGTAAGATAAGTACATTTCTATAGTAAAAGTACCCCTCGTATAAGACGCCCCCCCCAACTTGAAGAAATCCTATAAGACGCCCCAGCATTTTGTTTGGCCTAGAGGACGCGTCTTATACGTGGGAGTTTACGGTACTATTGACTGGAATACACAATCATGCACGGGACTTGAAGTATAGTGCACGGGTATATTGGAGGCACAGGACATCAGTGTCCATCAGTATGCCAAAGAAGGCTACTCATACTGGCTAGACTATAGTATAGACACATTTCTGTCACCCTCGGGCCTCTATTATAGACTCTAGAACGGGTATTAGAGTACCGGGTATTCTTTCCATAACCGGCACTCTCAGGCTTGACGTGAGGGATAGGGACTGATTTCATAGGGGGCAGAGCCAGAGAAAACACATTCATTAAAGGGGGCTTCCATTAATTATGTACGCACAAATTTGCCGAAAATTGACCCCCCCCACCCCCCATGTTGCACCCTGTACGCATTTGGCCTACCCCCTCCCCCTATGCGTACATACTCAAGCCACATGGAGCCCCCCCCTCCTTTCCTGCGTGCAGAAAAATTTCCTTTACCCTCTGGTAAATATAAAATGGTATGCAAACTTTGTAAGTATTCCCCTTATTTTTTTGTATATATATATATATATATATATATATATATATATATATATATATATATATATAGTAGCCTTATTGGATACTAGAATGAGGGGTTGTTCTACAGTCACCATATTTTGTACCAAGATACCTACCATCAACCTCCCTCTACCCCCAAAAAATGCCTCAATTTCTCCTAATTCATCAGGCCCTATGCGTACATACTCATAGCCTCTGACCCCCCTCCCCCACCCTGTACGCATCTGTATGCATTTGGCCTGACCCCCCCACCCCCGTAGATGCGTACATAATTAATGGATGCCCCCAAACTAAGGGAGTTACCATTTTTTAACAACAGGGGGGGGGCTGGTGGGTTTGCGCACGGACGCACGAAAAAAATTCCAACCCCCCTCTTGATGGAGAAAAAATTTTTGACCCCCCCCACAAGGGCCAAAAATCGCACACGAACGTGCCCTTTTACCCTATAGTAACACGCGGGGTTTTCCACTGAAAACATGTGAAATTATTTTGACCCCCCCATCAGAGGGGTTGAAAAAATTCTGACCCCCACCCTCAAACCCACCAGCCCCCCCCTGGGCCCTGTTGTTAAAAAATGATCACTCCCTAAAATGATTGGGGGGGGCAGGCCCGTGGGGCGGAGGGGGGGGGCAGGCACTGACTCAGTGACTGAGTGTACAGTCCCTGCCCGGGGTCGCTGCCCGCAGTGGGGCCGTTGTTCAGCTTTCAGTGGATCCAGGATACACAAGGAAATATAGTGGTTCCAGGATCCACAATGGACTGACCAATCAGAAGCCAGCACCTGCTTAGCAGATGCATCTGGTGCTGTCCAAGATGGTGGATGTTTTTGTTAGCCAATTCTTGTCCATTCAATGCACAAATCACTTGATTACTCATGCTCTATGGAAAATTAGAGGTTGTTATTTGAGAAAATGAATGGGATATGACCAAAGATAAATAAAACATAAAGCTTCACCATTGGCATTGCATCTGGGCTTTGCCTCATAGTATACAGCCCCCCTGTATCTTCCTTGGAGTTGGACTTATGATTTTTTTCAGGCTGCCCCCTACATGAGTTGAAGATGGACAAGGGGGGTGATCATTTATTAACAATGGTGGGGGGGGGAGGGTTGAGTGGGTCGAAAAATTTGAGAAAATACAGGTGGGGTGGACTAAATTCTTTCAGCCCTGTTATTAATTGGAGGGGGTGTGTGCCTACTCTTGATTTTCAGCTTCTCCATGGCAGGGGAGGGGGGCAAAAAGTTTTTTTGTGGTTCTGATTTTTTTTTTCTAATAAAAATAAATGAAATTTTTCTGCCCAAAAGGATCTCCGTCTGTATCCAGGATCCACAATAGACTGCTTCTGTATCCAGGATCCACAATAGACTGCTTCTGTTTCCAGGATACACAATAGACTCCTTTTGTATCCAGGATCTACAATAGACTCCCAGAAAAAACTGATTTCTATGCATCTATAACATAACTGACCCAGTCAACAAAAAAACGTTATGTAGTGGTTCATCTTTTTGGTTAGATGTTAAATCATAACGAAAAGAGAAGAAGTTTCCGGGTAGGCAACCGAACATTTATTCTGATCTTAGTTACATACGATCACAGCCTATAGAGACTACATGCCCGATGGCATTCGGTTACCTGTAGGTAACAGTAGAAGTGTGCTGAGCAGTGGTAGGACCACTACTGGAGAACTTCTGTAGGAACTGCCCTTATATAAGGGAAAAGCCAGCGAAACTCAGACCCGTCACGTGATGTGTGACAGATGAGTGGAAGGCCCCCTGGTGTAACGGATACGAACCCGGAGGCAGGTGCTGCCACCTGCCATCCAGACTCCTCTATCACACCTGAAGACCTGGGTCTGAGTGCCGCGTGGATCCTGGATACAGAAGGAGCTCCTTGTGGATCCTGGATACAGAAGCAGTCTATTGTGGATCCTGGATACAGAAGAAGTCTATTGTGGATCCTGGATACAGAAGGCAGTCTATTGTGGATACAGAAGGGAGATCCTTGTGGATCCTGGATACAGAAGGAGTCTGTTGTGGATCCTGGATACAGAAGCAGTTTATTGTGGATCCTGGATACAGAAGGAAGATCCTTGTGGATCCTGGATACAGAAGGAGTCTATTGTGAATCCTGGATACAGAAGCAGTCTATTGTGGATCCTGGATACAGAAGGGAGATCCTTGTGGATCCTGGATACAGAAGGAGTCTATTGTGAATCCTGGATACAGAAAGAGTCTATTGTGGATCCTGGATACAGAAGCAGTCTATTGTGGATCCTGGATACAGAAGGAAGATCCTTGTGGATCCTGGATACAGAAGGAGTCTATTGTGAATCCTGGATACAGAAGCAGTCTATTGTGGATCCTGGATACAGAAGGGAGATCCTTGTGGATCATGGATACAGAAGGAGTCTATTGTGAATCCTGGATACAGAAAGAGTCTATTGTGGATCCTAGATACAGAAGCAGTCTATTGTGGATCCTGGATACAGAAGGGAGATCCTTGTGAATAAAAAATTTTCAGACCCCTCTTTAATAGGCGGGGATAAAAAAAATTCAGACCCCTCTTAGTGGGGACAAAAAAAATGTTGCCCCTTTTGAGCGAAAAAGCCAGCGTGCCACAAAAGAATAAAAGGGGGGAAGAAAAAATTTCAGAGCCCTCCAATGGGGGGGGCAGAAAAATTTCAGACCCCTCAGAGGGGGGGACGGAAAAATTTTCGCCGAGAGTCCTTGTGGATCCTGAGTAGGCCTAGGCCTGCAGGGGTCTAAGGGAGTGATCATTTTTCAACAATGGGGGGGCTGGTGGGTTTGAGGGGGTGTCAGAATTTTTTCAACACCTCTGATGGAGGGGGGGTCAAAATAATTTCACCTGTTTTCAGTGGAAAACCCCGCATGTTACTATAGGCTAAAGGGGACGTTTGCACGCGATTATCGTCCCTTATGCGAGGGAGGCGAAAAAAATTTACCCCCTTGAGAAGGGGGTCGAAAAAATTCGACCCCCCCATAAGGAACAAAAATCCGCTGAAAACAGGTGAAATTATTTTGACCCCCCATCAGAGGTGTTGAAAAAATTCTGACCCCCCCATCAAGGGGTTGAAAAAATTCAGACCCCCCCCTCAAACCCACCAGCCCCCCCCCCCCCCGTTGTTAAAAAATGATCACTCCCTAATGTGGAACCTAGATAGGCCTATAGAAGCAGTCCTTGTGTATCCTGGATACAGAAGCAGTCCCTTTGTTGGTAAACAGCCCAGTGCCCAAAACAGGTAAGTCCAGTATGGACAGTGATGCTTAAAGAGTAAATCATAGTAAAATTTTTCTGACTTTCCAATGAAACTGCATTCTAGAATATATATAAGCTCAAAGATGATGTTGCTGCTTTTAATTGTACTTCATCTATCATAAACTAGCAGATATCTGTGATAAAATAAGCTGAACTGAGTGACCAAGACATCCACCATCTTGAAAGTAGCAGATGCATCTGCTGAGCAGGTGCGTGCTCCTGATTCTTGTGTATCCCAGGTACACTATTCCTTGTGGATCCTGGATGCACAGAAAGCTGAACAACGGCCCCACTGCTCCCTGCCCACCACCAACGGCAATGACGACCAGCTAGGCCGAAATACCTGCCTGCTCACAGGCAGGATCCAAGATGTATACAAGTCTATAGTGGCACAAACACATGGCTAGTCTGAACTAAGTACTCACTGTCAGTTCCTGGAAATTGTCTCTCCTATTCACAAACATGTAGTTTTCATGTACATCAGCTTATATTGACTGAAACATGAGATATATCCAATAAATCTGACATGTTTATCTTGAGCTTAGATATCACTACCTCAATGGCCTCCATTGTCAACATGCTGGGGTGCTACCTGGTGTTAACCTGCTCTTAAAATCATAGGGCTAACCAACCAAGAATAGTGTAGTCTTTTTGGCACTAGGTGGCTACACCTGGCTTCAAGATGGCCGACAATGATTTGAAGTTAGGGAGGGAGATTTGAAAATCACCTGGATTATTAATTATCACAAGTATTTTAAGTATTTTAAGTGCTTTGTGTAACTTTTTTAAGAATGAGAGTTGAGCCTTAAAATTTTATATATGGTGGGCCTCCAGGTCAATTAAAATATTGGTCATTTTAGTTCCAAATCAGAAATTTTTTTACGACATAGTTTATCGCGAGACTTAGGGAGTGGTCATTATTTATCAACAGGGGGGGGAGGGTGGGTTTGAGGGGGGGGCGTAAAATTTTCAGACCCCTCCCGAGGGGGGGGCTAAAAAAAATTTGACCCCTCTTGAGGGGGGGCTAAAAAAATTCACCCTCTTTTTAGCTAAAAAGCCCGCGCGCTACTATAGATCAAAGAGGGGCGCGAAAACTCTCCGCGCCTCCGGCGCGGGGGGGGCGCAAAAAATTTTGACTGCCGTCGAGGGGGGGGCGTAAAAAATTTCCGTGCGTCCGCGCGAAAACCCACCACCCCCCCCCCCCATTGATAAATAATGACCACTCCCTTAGGCTCCCTCTTGGTCTCTGAGGTTCCCTCAGGTCTCAGTGAAGGAAATCCTGCAGAAAACCGGAAGTCATATACGATTGTGGTCAGAAGTGAATACTGCAGGCACACTGAATGGTCAATAACCATGTTGAAAATAATGCCAATAATATAAAACCACTACACATGTTGTTGAACATTTGCTGCTTTGGATAAAATACCAGGAGGGCATTTCTCAAAGTGCTTACCCATTTTTTCAAGGGTTAGATTGGAAAAAGTGAATCTACATTTTATTCAGTGCAGATTTAGGCAGAATCAGGGTGTTTTTACGCGATAGTCCAGTGCTCAAAATTTTCGTGGTCAATTCATATTTTAAGTCAGCCTATATTATGAAGGAAGGATGTATCTAATAATTCTGGGGTGATTTTTAGAAAATGAACATGTTCCAATGGATGCTATCGCGTTTCGTGCTACATTAAATTATAGTGCGGAACCAATTCCTTCTCTGAGACCCTCAGAGTGTGCTACGGAGTACGACCAGGGCCACTTTCAAGTGCCCCGATCCGGTTAACCCGGTCGACCGGCTGTACCCATCGTGCATACAGCACAGCTACACCCCGGATGTACCAGATCAAGTCACCCGGTTACTCCATGTATTCATGACGCGAGTCGGAGAGTTTAAGCAGGGACAGAGAGGTTTAAGCTGAGACGGTTTAAGCAGAGACAGAGTCCTATCTTTACCCATTTCATGATTCTACGGCGTAGGGACAGTATCACTAGGGTTAGGGCTAACGTTCAAATTCTATAAGAAGAGAGGGATGTTATCATGGTTTTAATCGTTTTCAATGAATTATTTGTTTTCAATGATGTGTCAGACAGAGATAGGGGGACCTACAACGTGTCCCTGCTTCAACCACGTCTCAGCTTAAACCGTCCCTGCTTAAACTCTCCGACTCGCGTCATGGACCACTCGGTTAACCAGGTTGGGTCGCGCGAAAGTGGCCCAGCCGGCTGATGAAATGGACTACCGTACGGACCTACGGTACAAAATTGACACGTCCACAAACAAACATCGATGTAAACAAGGGGGTGTATAAAGTCTTTTTACAACCCAATAAGTTCAACAAGTGGGTTTTCTGCAAGCCATGGGCCCTCTGCTATCTTCTCTTAGTCAACTCACCACAACTAAGAGGAATATCCCCAATAAAATGAGATAAAACACTGCTGTGTACGCGTCCATCGTGACAGCAAAACGACCGGCCGGAAGTTGGTATCTGCAGCCGATATACGCACGACGGTCATGCGTATAATGGTATTCAGTTATGGTGCGTATAACTAAAAGATATACGCACCACAGATGGACTTGCCGACGCTTTTGTGAGTCGAAGCTCCTCGTTGGACAAAGTTGACCTCATACTTCATCCGACCAATCACGCTGCCGTTTACATCTGGCCGTGGGAAAATCCCTTCATCAGTTCATGCCAGATTTATGTTGTTTTCTATATAAATCAAGCATGCCATTGTTGTGGAAGGATTCAAATCACGTTATTTCATCAATATATCTCTAGATTTTGTGATGACATGATCACAGTAAGTGTTTTTCACGTGTGTATTCCACGAGAAAGTGGGCCGAAAACGCGCACCTGCTGGGCACGATCAGCGTCCTCTTCAACCAGATACTTCGCGCTCTGCGGCCCTTGCTAATCCTACTGGATATCTGCTCGGAGAGTGCATGTGCTCACAAACAGCGAGAAACCCCCTCCCACCCGCTCACAGTCAGTTCCGGCAAGGATGACAGCTCGACCAGCAGATGAGCTGTCAAAATCACGACTATCACGATCTCAGTGAGTCCTGTTCCCGGCTCTATAACCCGTGGATTTATACGATCATGTTGGATACTTAGGCTGTACACAGAGTAGACCCCATCCCTACAAATATGTTCTATTTATCGTGACAGGACCGCCCAAAAACCGAGGGCTGCCAGTTCAACTTGAAGTTGTCCCCACTCAGCTCAACCCAAACCAAGCCTTCTCTGAGACTGAGAAGGCTATCACAGTGAAAGGGTGGATCAAAATAAGAGCAGCTATTGACACGATAAGGTAGAACTCTAAGGTGAGAAAGTAGAATTTATCCGCATTCAAACATAGTCTAGTAAACTGAATTTCTATCATAATTAATAGCACCGGTAATACATCAATATCCAGTAGTCTACTGTTCATAACTTATGACATAAGGTATATCCCCATGTGATGTATACAGCAATTTAACAAGGAGACTGGAGTAGGAGTAGAATTTGTATTTATTATTGAAAACCAGTGATTCCTCATTTAAGCTATGGCTTATATATAGTTGCTTCTACAGCTTAGATGGGTGCGTCTTATAGAAGCCAAGAAGGGGTATACTAAAATTTCAAAAATCGACCCCAAATGTGCCAGTGAGTGGCATCTCTGTATGTGAGAAACTTAGGGCAACAGCAGACGGACCTGACTTGATAAGGCGTCCACAGACGGGCCAGACTCGATTGGTATCTAAGGAGTGTGGTCCCGATCCGATCGGGAGTATCAAACATGTTTGATATTGTCAGACTCGATTGGGCGCCTATGCAGACGCTACCGATCGTCAGGATCGGCCGACCCAGTCAGGCCCGTCTGCGGTCATCTATAGGGAGGCTAAGTCACGTCACAGGCCTAAAGAGTGGGGAAATTTTTTGGCCTTCAATAACATAGGAATGAGTGAGAGTGGAGCCAAAGGATTTCAGATATGGTTGGTGGGGGGCCAATTGAAATGCTGGTGATTTTAGATCAAAAGGACAAGTTTTTTTAAAGGCAGGGTAGTATTGCACTAGATTCTTCCTAAACTAGTCAAATTTTAGCCCTTGGGCTTGGTGCACCCTTTAAGGAATATAACTCCAGTTCACCCCATACACAAGATACTCTGGTAATAGATTTGTACTATAGTATCTCACAAATAAGGTGCACCTTGCCTGGAAGACACACTTAAAGTTTGAGAATTTGCTCCAAAAAATAAGGATGTCACAACTTCTGTCCAATGCAGACATACAGTTGTGCCCTCCCCTTTTCTTATTAAAGTTGTATAGTCACTGTAGAATGACCTGTTAATCTCTTGTTACCCTTTTTCCAGATCTACAGTCGTGCCCCCCTCCGGCGTTATGGAGGACTATAAATACCTCTTTAAAGTGGTGCTCATTGGAAATGCAGGTGTGGGCAAAACATGTTTGGTGCGCAGATTCACACAGGCAAGTTGTTATCAGTTAATTTTTTGATAGGAAAAAAGTTCTGTGGTACATGTAAAGATTACAAAATGTCAAACATAGTCAATATTACAATCTAAAAGATTATGCTTCACACTTTATATTATGTACCTTTAGAATGATCTCCACATTTGTTAACAAATGGCACCAGCTATCATGTGATTCTTGTTTTTAATATACCAATCAATATTGATGTGTTTTTTTTTGTGTGCAGGGTCTCTTCCCACCAGGGCAGGGGGCCACGATAGGGGTGGACTTTATGATAAAGACAGTAGAAGTGGATGGAGACAAAGTAAAGGTAGGTCAATTTAATATTTCCTTTATCCTTGTGATGCACTTATATCGACCAATCTGGAGGCCATGTGTATGCAGACATGAGGCAGCCATCTCGTATTCTCTCGTGAGAAATTGACCAACCTCATATTATGTAAACACTACGGGAACTACTGTAAACTCCCGCGTATAAGACGCGCTGCGCGTATAAGACGCGCTGCGCGTATAAGACGCACCCCAAACTCAGCACATGCATTTTCGCGTATAAGACGCACATTTTAAGGGTGATTTTTGTCAATCCAGTACTGTTCTATAGTAAAATTACCCCTCGTATAAGACGCACACCCAACTCGAGAGAAAGCTATAAGACCCCCCAGCATTTTGTTTGGCGTAGAGGACGCGTCTTATACGCGGGAGATTACGGTAGCAGCTAAACGAGACTTTGGCAATGCATTGGCTGGGAACAGTGATTGGCGTGTACATTTAAACACCAGTCGGGCACCAACTTTCACGCGCTCTGTGACGCGTGTCCTCGCTATGCAGTGCTGATTGATCTACTCATGATCATCAGCATTGCATTGGTGCATCCAGGGGCTGGATGATATCAATCATTATAATGAAAAAGTAGGGACAGGCTCAGCCCTGCCCTGGGGTGTGTGCAGCCAAGCATGACGGCCCCCTCATTTGCATAACACCCGAGACACCCTTATCACTGGAGTTCCCCTGTTGCTACTCTATCTATTTCCATCTCTATGGTGCATCATACCAATTTACCACTACAAGTAACACTCTGTATCAATGTCTGAGGGGTGAAATGATGTGTAAATGCAGCCCTGACGATATACTGGCCAGGGATGCATTCAATCATCATGATAACCAAAGGACATGATGCATTTAAAGCACCATGCGATCTTTGAAAGGTTAAAGATAAGGACGCTTGTGTGTAAGTAATTCAATACCTCGTGTACAACTACAAGACGCACCTCACATATAAGGCGCACCATGAATTCATGCCATTTTGTCCGAAAGGAGGTAAGACCTAACATGTATTGGACGCCCCCCCACCCCGCAGAGAAAATCGGCAGACCATAGAGATATTGATGAGTCCTGATTGCTTGATGTACTTACAATGCCTGTTTATAGATGTGGTCTTAAGTTTTTCTTTGACAAGGAGTACATGTAAAGAGTGCACATTAAATATTGGTTAAACAGGGTCTGAGGGATGTAAGTCTTCAGGTTTTATCGACCATTTCAGTGGTGCAGCTTATAGGTTAAACCTGAACTCAGGATGAGGCTTATACGAGGGGCTTTCCTTAGGCCACACTAAAAAAATACGGATTTTGGTTTTGAAAAAATGGTGCGAGCGAGCGAATGGATTGCTTGCTGGAAAACTAAGGCGAGCGAAAAAAATTTATTTTAAAAAAATATTTGCCAAACATCACAAAGAGAAAACTTGTAGAAAGTGAAGCGAGCGAAATCCACAGACTTATATAGAGTTAACTAAAGAATGGCACCATTTCAGACCCCTGCTGCGGTTAAAGTCAGAGTGCGGTATATATGCGGGTGCTGCTTATACTAGGGGTTTTACAGTAGTTGTTCTATAGTCATAAATCTTTAAAACCAAAGCCCTAACTGTAGCTGGTCCTATGAGGGACTAGGTTTCCATCCTCCCGTTTAAGCAGCACCATAAAAGAGGTATTAAGGCATAGATAGACATACCGAATTTTTTCAAGCATTAGGTGACATACACGCGAGGATAAGCCCCTTACTTGGGTCTGCTTGAAATCAAGGTGTGCTTTTTTAGCTATCTTTTTTTTTCATCATTATTTGATGGCTCACAACAACGGTACAGAATTTGCCATGATCGACCTGATTATTTCCGATGGTGCATCCTTCACAAGTGTTGTATGGAGAATTACAATATGTAGTGATACATTGTCACAATTATGTTAAACTTATAACCGGTCACATCCAATCATGGGCTGTATAGTTCAGACTGTCAACAAAGAACCCAACCTATATACAAAATGAATATAAATACAGAATAACAGATGAATATAGGGTACAAAAAATAAAGAGATTTTACTAGTAGGCGAACCCATATTAACAGTGGAGACATTTAATTTTCAAATGATAAAAGGTAGTGGCGCAGCATAAAAAAAACAACACAGTGAGCTTAACTTATGATTCGATCAGGAGGTTGAGGAACACCTTCACCAGGGATGTAAGGAAAAGCCAAAAATCAGGAAGCTATACATTAACTTGATATAGAAGCCTTCTATTCTTTCCAAACAGATCTCCTTGCCACTATTATAAGGCAAATGAAGGTCGTTCAAAAACACCAGAGATCAGGAAATCCTGATAAGCCGAGGCTTTTACAAGGGGCAGAGACCCTACAGTAACGTAGTCGTATATATATTATAAGGCCCAGGGTTCCACTGGTCAGATAAAAGTCAGTTAAAGCTATTTTTAAAAGTCAGTTAAAACAGTATTTTTGGAAAAAGTCAGTTAAGGCCACACCAAATTGCAAAATTGGTCTATGGATTTTCTGGTTTAGAAAAAGAGGCGGGAGGGCGAAATTTTAATTTTATTTTTCTATGAAAATTTATTTGTCTATGGATTTTGTATAGCCAAAATGTGGAGAGGGCAATTTTATTTTTATTTTTTTTTGTGGCGGGGGTCCCTTGCTGAAAATGTTCTCTTTTTTTTTTCCTGGGTGCAGAATAGGCCTATATAATGAAAGCAATGGCATCTTTACCTATCCAATAAGTGGTCTGCCAGTTCTGTACTTTTATTGACTGATCCTGTAAGCTCCTTGAAAAAAAAAATGTAATTTTCCAGAAAATGATGCGGGCGGAGTCCATAGACCAATAAATTTTCTTAAAAAATTGAAATTTTTATTTTATTTTTCTAGGAAAATTTTTTTGTCTATGGATTTGCACAGCCAAAATGTGGAGAGGGCAATTTTTTTTTTTTGGTGGTGGGGGTCCCTTGCTGAAAATGTTCTCTTTTTTTTCCTGGGTGCAGAATAGGCCTATATAATGAAACCAATGGCATCTTTACCTATCCAATAAGTGGTCTGCCATTTCTGTACTTTTATTGACCGATCCTGTAAGCTCCTTGAAAAAAAAAAATCTAATTTTCGAGAAAATGATGCGGGCGGAATCCATAGACCAATATCTTAACAATATCTTGTGGCCTTATTACACTATATATAAAAATGCCTTCGTAGGTCACTGGTTAGAAATGTGCAATATATGACTGCTTCAGCGTACAGTACCCTTGGGGTACCAGATGAAGCAAAATTATCAGGCTGTGAAGCAATTAGGAAAGAGCCAGCTAACTTGACCTGGTGTACAGGAATTTCAGCAAAAATGAATTCGTAACTTAGAAATGTTTACCAACCTGACTGGTTGTAATGTTTTACTATTTAGTTTTTCTTTAATTCAGAGTTTTGTAAAACGTTTTATAGCCTAAAAAATCGGCAGTCAAGCTGTAATTTCCGGCATCTTGGATCATGATTCAAAGAAATCGGTGCTCATCCCAATTTCATTTATCAAGTAAACTGTTCATCGATTGTTACGGAGCCCTGGAGGTGACATGATCATCTTTTTTTAACTATGCAGCACTTTTTCTAAGGTTTGTTTTCCTGACTTAACAATTATCCTGAGAAGTTTGTTAACTCAGGATTTTGTTTTCCTGACTTAACAATTATCCTGAGATATTTGTTAAATCCAGATTTTGTTTTCCTGACTTAACAAGAGGTAGACAGGAGACTACAGATAGGGGACTGCAGGTAGACAGGGGACAGGAGGTAGACAGGAGACTGGAGGTAGACAATGACTGGAGATAGACAGGGGACTGGAGGTAGACAGGGGGATGGAGGTAGACAGGGGGACGGAGGTAAACAGGGGAACTGGATGTAGACAGTGGAGTGGAAAGAGACAGGGGAGGAAGACAGCAGATATGAGGAAGGCAGAGGAATGAAAGTAGACAGTGACTTGAGGAAGATACGGTGACAAGGGAGGGAGGTGGATTACAGGGGACTTGAGGTAAACAGGGGACTGGAGATAGACAGGGGACTGGAGGTAGACAGGTGACTGGAGGTAGGCAGGGGACTGCAGGTAGAAAATGTACTGGGGTAAACAGGGGACTGGAGGTAGACAGGGGACTGGAGGTAGAACATGGACTGGGGTAGATAGGGGACTGCAGGTAGATGGGGGACTGCAGGTAGACGTAGGACTGCAGGTAGGCAGGGGACTGAAGGTAGAGAGGAGACTGCAAGTAGACAGGGGACTGCAAGTAGGCAGGGGACTATAGGTAGACAGGGGACTGAAGGTAGAGAGGAGACTGCAAGTAGGCAGGGGACTGAAGAGTGAAGACTGATGTTCCTTGGGCAAACAGTTAGAGAGAGGGGTGAGGTCACTTATCTATCCAAGGTGAGGCAGGTAATAAGTGGCCAGAAACGAAGAGCATGTCTGAGGTCTGCAGTTTCTTGTGCCTAGCTGTTGTGTAATGGTCAACCCTAGGTTGGCAATAATTTGATAACTTTAAGTAATACTTGACTATTCTATACATCATGTTTACATATAATTAGAAAGAGAAAGTGAAACAGAACACAGTGTATAATTAAGATGTCCAAAAATAAGTGGACAAGTGGTGTGTCGTGTCTTATATCAAGGTGAAAGAAAGTACTAACATTAGGCCACACCAAATTAAAAAATTGGTCTATGGATTTTCTGTTTTAGAAAATGGGGTGGGAGGGCGAAATTTTTATTTTATTTTTCCAGGAAAATTTATTTGTCTATGGATTTTGCTGAGCCAAAATAAGGAGAGGGCAATTTTTTTTTTTTTTTTTGCTCCATTGCTCATCTTTTGACAGGGACGCACAACGCGTAATACATAACTATTAAAACCATAAATGATGCAGTAAAATGGCTCAACTGGAATCAACATCTATAGACTTTTCCCTATTCAATGAGTGGTCTACCGTTTCTGTAGCTTCTTTGGTTGCCTCTTCAAGTCCTTTCTCCAAAAAAAAAAAAAAAAAAATCAAATTTCCCAGAAAATGAAGTGGGGGGGATCCATAGACTTGTTATTTTTCAAATAAAAAAAAAATTCCATTTTAGAAAAAAAAGGTGCGGGAAACCCATAGACCAATTATTTAATTTGGTCTGGCCTAAAATTAAAATTTTGACTAATTTAGGGGGATAATTGTCAAGATTTCACGCGGATCCACAAAATTTCTAAAACACTCATGGCCGAGAGTTGATAAATGTTTTTGTGAGCCCCGTAAATCATCTGCTATTTGGTCAGTTAAAAGTCGATAAATATCAGGTAAAAGTCAGTTAAAACCATGATCCATAAATAGTGGGAACCCTGAAGGCCTCTGCAAGGGGTTTATGGTAATTTGGCCAAAAGATGATTCCAGATGAGCCTCATAGGGCTAAAATATGAACTTAGCATGCATCTTATACGTAAGGTACCGTAAATTCTCTCGTATATGCCGCGGCTTATACCAGAACTTAAATCAAAATGTGGTTCATAGGATCAGCCCAAAGTCAAGGTGCAGCTTATAAGAGGGGATTTTACGTCATAGAACAGTACTGAAACACCATTTTAAGCACGAATAGTGCGTCCAATGACAGTTCTATGTTGTTGTCTGCAAGCATTGTCCTATATAAAAGCGGGAAGATGTAAGTGAGGGGGCTACAGGAAGTTCAGTCTGAGTCATACAAAAGTGGGAAGTCACGACAGATAACTTCCATAAAAAAAAAAACTCATTTCAGCTCTTTGTGTTCACATAATGCGCATGTAATATTTATATCCTGTTTTATAGTTATTTCCCCTTTGTTCAGTGTGTTGTAGGTTTTTAAAGACTTGACCGTGTTCCACATACATCTACCATATTTTCATTTATAAGTGAAAAAAACAACACTGGCCGCTACTATATAGCACTGGGGGTAGGAGGGCCATGAAATATAGGCATCTATTTGGAGACACAATGGGTCCACCATTTTCATTTTCACTAGTTGAGGTAACTGGTTTACACCCATTTTCGGGGACAAGCTTTTCTCTTTTTGTTATCTTTGGAGAAGAAAAGCTTAGGTTCGGAGGTGAGATAAAGTTAAACCACAGAACACACAAGTACTCACACTACAAATAAAAGGTCACCACCTTGGCTTAGTCTAACTGAATGCCCACTTCCCCACGTCCTCAATTTTGACACCTACCCAACTTGTCAAAGAAGTATGAAAACAAAATATCAAACAAAGTTTGTTTGATAAAGTGAAGAAAAGAAGGCTAGGAGTAGGGTATGGTTCCCTGTCTGATGTGTAAGGGAAATAACTATTGTAAAATCCCAAATATGAGCTACGTGCACGTGTTAGGTGGACCTCTACTTTCGAAAAATGCTATATGCTGGAGTTTTAAAAAGAAAAAGTTCTGCATTGTTCTTAAGTGTAAAACCCTGGCTATAAGCTGCATCCCTAGTGCAGGAACATCCGGTAACTGTCATTAAACCGATTTCCTCTGAAGCATATTGTACCATCTCCCTTGGAATTTTAGTATTAATACAATTGATGGGGAATGTTACTAATACAGGAACTTCAGTGCGAAGCTATTACTATTGTAGGATAGTACAATATTGGTAGATATAGGACTTATTACAATCATAACAATTATAAAGGATAATGAGAAATAGGTATATGACAATTTTTACATTATAGGGAATTGATTAAAATAGTTAGGTGGACACTTCATACCACCTTATATTCATAAAGGGAAGCTTAGAACAACCATTTGGATGTTTTGTTATCTCCACCTTGGCTGACATAATAGATCCAACATTGGGCAAAATTCAAAGGCCCCTCCCCCCTCATAAATGCTAATTCATTTTCTCAGTGGATTTGCACAGGTCTCAGGAATGGTCCTGGAAAGCATCAAAACCACTGAATTCAGCGTTTCAGCTGAGATTTCGCATCCCTGAACTATGCCACAGTGCGTAAGCCACTGCTTATACACGCGGTTTTACACAGGGCCCTGAATATACATGCCACAGCTTACTACAGACCAGACCCCTGGTGCGCCTTATATGGTCAGTCAGAACTCAGGGTGCGGCTTATATGATGGGTTTTACTTGTATACACTTTAGTCAGGAATGGGGACCGTTTCAGACCCTTGTTACGGCATATACATGTAGCTTCCTCACAAACTCAGGGTGCGGCTTATACGCAGGTGCGGTTTCTATGCAGGGCTTATGGTAGATGGCCTTGTTCCTACTACCAGATGAAGCCTTGTGCTGCCAACCTGTCATGGTGAATTACTCAGTGTTATACATGCCTGGTATGGGGGGGGGGGGGGGTATTGGTAGTGGTGGGGATGGTGGTTGGTGGGGGGGGGGGTTGTGTGGGTCTCAGATCACCAAAACAGTTTTCACTATAAATGTAAGATAGCTCAATCACAAACAAATATGGTCACAAATTAACCATTTCAAATGTGCCTAAACATAAAGACGCCGTTCATATCCACTGTACATAGGCTGAGATGTTGTTGATGCTGAGATTAAGGTATGGGTTGGATGGGGTAGCTTGTGATGTATGAGTCTTGTGTGTGTATGTGGGGGGGGGGGGGTGAGACTGAGAGGGTAGGGGTATACGTACATATGTTGCAGTACAATGTAGTGGGCTTGCCGTCAGACATGTGTAAATACACTCACTCACCAGCCAACTGTGAGTTACCATGACAACCTGCGTTTTTACCCCATTAAATTTAAAACGAGTGCTCAGCTTACACTTACAAAATAGTTTATAATACTGGTTATAGTGGCACAGGCATTTGAAAAGCATAGCTATGTAAGTTGTGTCAGTTCCCCCCCCCTTTTTTTTTTTTTTTTTTTTGGGGGGGGGGGGTATTGTGTGCAGAAAGGGACAGAAGGTAATCCTTCTATTGCCATGACATAAGCTTTTTAAGGGTGTCAGAATTTTTTAAATCTGTCTGTTAGAAGCAACAATAGGGCCATTTTTGTGAAGTTGTTTTATATTTAAACAATTTCCAATTTATTTTATGTCATAATGAAGTATATGTGGCTACCTTAAAATATCAATATTCATATGGCCTGTGTATGAGTAGGAACAGGCCTGCATAAGATGCCAAGGTGCAGGCCAGTTTGGCCTACATTGATAAAAAGGTTATGGCAACACTGGGTACCATAATCTCCCACATATCAGGTGAATCTTATAGTATACACGAATCAAAGGCCTGCGGCGCCTCATACGGTACTTTGACTATAGTGAAAGTAGAACAGCACTAACCTTCAAAAATCAAGCCCCATGTGAGCCTTATAGCTTAAACCCAGGATGCGCCTCCTAGTCCTTTGTGAGGTGCACCTTATATGTGGGAGATTACGGTATTACAACCGTACATGAGATCATAGAGGTGTGTCTACTTTGATGCTAGAACAACAAACCCCACTGAGGGGGGGGGGGGGGTCATACATGATGGCATTGTCTCCACTGCTGGCATCTGTTATAATAGTGATGTGTGTGTTACTTCCTTCCCGCTGACACAAGACCAATATGTCTGCTATTTACAACCTACCTACATAATTGTACATTGTATAATCAACACCTACCTACATGCTTTGGAAATTTCTAGTACAGAAATCTTTGGGCTTTTCCTCATATTTCTCATCATGCTTCCACACTACCAGAACAGGAGACATGTGGACCGTATTCTAATACGTAGGGAAGAGTTTTGGAGTGCTGACCGTGTGTCTTTAGGTGTGTACCCAGTAATGAGAGGTATATCTATATAAGAAAAAAAATGCTTAAACCTGAAACTTGACTGGATGATATTTGACCCAGGCCACAGCCTGTTTTGTATAAAGGCCTACCCCCTCCCCATGCCAATGATTTACAGTTTTCTCTAGCCCTAATTAATTATATATTTTACTTCCTATTATGCCATCATCATCCACTACTTATTGCTAAACAAGAAGCAAAAACCCTATTTGTTTCCTTCCCTTTTGTCTTATTGTTGCACTCACCTAGTATTTAGCAGCAGTATATACCGTAAACTCCCGGGTAGAAGACACGCTGCGCGTAGAAGACGCACCCCAAACTTAGCACATGCATTTTCGCGTATAGGCGCACATTTTAATGCTGATATTTGTAAGATTAGTACATTTCTATAGAAAAATTATCCCTCGTATAAGACGCACCCCCAACTTGAGAGAAAGCTATAAGACTCCCCAGCATTTTGTTTGGCGTAGAGGACGTGTCTTATACGCGGGAGTTTACTGTCTAACTGACCTATAGATGAGGCCATGTAAGGTCAGGTAAAGGCTACAACTAACTACCCACTGTCCTCTCCCACCCTCAGTAGTTCTACCTTTGGTAATACTGACTCACACAGACACTAGAACAACAGGACAGTACTGGACTCATGATACTCCCCTCATACTGTCCTACCAGATAACCATGCTTATAATGCGCCTTAAAGTGGCATAATACGATGGTTCGGGCCAAAAAATCTATCTTGTCACAAGTGAACCAGGGTGATCACATAGATCAAACTTCCTATGGTTCTACCTTCTTTATTTGCTCTCCTTCCCCATAATTAGGCTCATTTGAAATAATTGTCAGATTTATACCCAATTTCCTACTTTTGGGGTGCATGCAAAAAGTCCATGCATTGGAAACATACTGTAAAAGTGCCAATGGCAAGGTGCCTGGGACCTGCTTTCTGAACTTTTATGAGTAAGGTAACAATGAATGGTCCACAAATGCACCAGTGAGGTATTTATGTGTGATTAAAGTTATGTTTTCTTTTAAATCTATGGTTAATAATAGTTAAAAGTTTCTAATTCTTTTTCATGGAAGAAGTCTATAAAGTTAGAAAACAATGTAGGCATATTTGAAGACTGTTTTCATGGGTATTGTATTTTTTAATGAGTTTTTTTCAAAAATTTTCACTGGTCTGGGTACTGATAGACCTTTTTGGGTGCATAGTATGTATTGTGCCCATTATTGTGTAAAGACTATGTACTGCTAGTGGTTTATTTTACACTCAGAATATGCTAGAAAGATATAGGCTCAGGTCATGCCATGTTTATTTTTTATGTCACTAGTCAGAGAAATGAGTAACATGATGGCAAAGTGACTGGTATTTTTCATTAAGGGCAATACATTAGAGGCCATTCTGGTGTTCCTCTATGACTATTGAATGTGAATCAACTATCAGCAGTGATAGCCCTGGTCCCTTTAAGAGCCAGTTTCCCATGGGAAAGGAAGGAAACAGTAACAAGAACTGTAACAAGGTCATATCACCTTGGCAACACTGACTGTCTGTGATGTTGTTCATTGCAACCCTTGAAAGGCATTGACCCAATATTGGGATGGGATGATGACATGGAATGATGGCATGGGGTAATCACTTTGTGGTGATCACTGACTTTGGGGGATAACATAACTTTGGGTTATCACTGATAATTTTGGACTGAAAACTTTGTATGATCACTTTGGGTGATAACTTTCGGTTATCATTTACAACTCTGGATGATAACTTTGGGGTGATCACTGATAACTTTGGGTGATTACTTTGGTTTAACACTGATAACTTTACTTTGGGATGATCACTGATAACTTTGGGTGATAACTTTTGGTTATCAGTGATAACTTCATTTTGGGTTATCACTAATAACTTTGGTGGGTTATCACTGATAACTTTGGTGGGTTATCACTGATAACTTAAGGTGACAACTTTTGGTTATCATTGATCATTTTATTTGGGGTTATCACTGATAACTATGGTGGGTAATCACTGATAACTATGGTGGGTTATCACTGATAACTTTGAAAACTTATGGTTATAATTGATCACTTCATTTGGGGTTATCACTGATAACTGGCAGGTTATCATATCAGTTATCACTGATAACTTTGGGTGATAACCTTTGATAACTTCAGGGTGATAACTTTTGATAACTTCATTTGAGGTTATCACTGATAACTATGATGGGTTATCACTGATAACTTTAGTGGGTTATCAGTGGTAACTTCATTTGGGTGATCACTGATAACTGGGTGATCACAGTTATCCCTGATCACTTTGAGGGTGATAACTGGGTGATCACAGTTATCCCTGATCACTTTGAGGGTGATCACTTTGGGTGATTACTTTGGGGGTGATCACTTGGGGACTTAGGGCAATACTTGGAAGGAATGATGTTGGCTACATCATCATCACAACACCCACCACACAGGAAATAAACAGACACTTGCATAGGTAAAACTACTGCCCTTAAAATGCTTTGTGTCCCTGGTGCTGGGAAGTCATGGGCAAGTCACTCTGTAACTGGACTCGTTAATTGTGGATAAAGACAAACAACTAAGATAAAAGTTAAAGCAAACGCCACCTTGTTATATTGTGTAGAACAGATTTGAACAGAATTTGAAAATAAAAAAAATTCGGACTATGTCACTTTAAGTTCAGCAACCTCCTGTGAGGCTCAGCTAGGGTCAGATTTGAGTACTCTAGTACTGTCTTTTAGTATAAAAATCTCCCAGCAAATACGTTGGGATTTACAGTAGTACCAAGCTAGACCAGACATGCAGGTAGGCAGTTATGGGAAGCCACTAAGTGTGTCTGCTGAGGATCTAGATTAGAGGATGCTGTTGAAAGATCTAGATTTAAGGCACTGCTGATAATCTTGGCAGGTGGAGTGGGGGATGTAAGGTAGAATGTAGAAGAATTCAGAGTAGAGGACACTCTCTTTGATAGCCTATACTAGAGTAGGCACTCAGATAGTAAGAGAGAGGATTGCTTTATCAAATATACAGAGTTATTCTATTGGTGGGTAAATAAAAGCAAGAGCTGAGTGCTTTGTATGGACTAGGAGGATTACTGATTCAGAATTGATGTAATAGGTTCTGACCCCAAACTCTTAGTGAATCATGGACTTGACCTCTAAACTGAGGTCACAGTCCCAACAGCTCACTGGGCCTTTCACTTATCTTAGGCCACACCAAAAAACTCAGTTAGTCTACGGATTTTGGTTTTGAAAAAATGGTGCGAGCGAGTGATTTTTTTTTTTTTTTTAAAGAATTTTTTGGCGTCCAATGGATTCCTTGCTGGAAAAGTAAGGCAAGCGAAAAAATTTTATTCAAGAAAAAAATTTGCCAAACATCACAAAGAGAAAACTTGTAGAAAGTGAAGCGAGCGAAATCCGTAGACGAGATTTTTTTCAAAGAAAATATGGAGTGGGAAATCCGTAGACCAACTTATTTTTTTTTGTTATGGCCTTACTGGAGCCAGGAGATGCATTTTCTGACTCTCCAGCCACATCCTGTTCATGTGTTACACAAGGGACAGGATATAGACATCAGCTTGGAGAGTGAGTAATTCCAAGACTCCAGCAGAGGGTGACATGGTGCTAGCCTCAAACCAATTATACACTAGCCTCAAACCCATTACAGTTTACAGTTGTAGGTGTTGTTAATGCCTCTACCAGACACTCTGCTTTTAATGCGGGTGATTTCTGACAGGACTCATAAAACTCAAGTGTCAGAACCTTTTAGATTGCCTGTATCCCACATTTTAAACTCTCCTGAAAGATCTGTTTAACTAGTAATATATAGAATCGAACACTATTTTTTTTCCTGAAAAGGAAAATGCCCAAATTCAAATTTCATCATGTAGTGCATTTTGCAGTCCATTCATGTTATTTTCTGACAAAAATACTGAAAGAAAGTCCGATGTAATAAACTGATAGATGAAATATCATATCTTTAGCAAGATTTGCAGAAATTACCATAATTACCCTCAGTTCATTCTATCTATGAACCGATCATTTCAATTACCATGTGTTGTGGTCTGTGTATTTGTCTGACTCTACTAACCACAAGTGATATATGACATGGTACAACTGGGATCTGTATAGTACAGAGTTATGTGTGATTGCCTCAGGGTTAATTGGACCACACAGACACATGTGCAGCCCATACTAGTTAGACATAGACTGGCCTTTTTACCATTGTTTATCTCTTCAAGGGCAGCATATTATAATTTATATGACTCAGGGTGTGCCTTATAGGTAGGTATTCTCACTGAATCATACTAAAACTGAAGAAATCCACTCACAATATGCCTCAAAGTATTGCCTTCAATTCAGAGTGCACCCTATACTCTAGGTGTTATCAACATCCCACAAGGGGGTATCAGTGTGTTGTGTGTATCAGGATTCCAACTATTGGCCCATCAGACTCATTCCATTCAAGCACATCACATGGCAGCAGTATGTCTAACTTGGCTAACCTGGCTTCTGTTTTCTCAGCCAGAACTAATACAGGCAGTACTGTAATGTCTCGCGTATAAAGCCCAGCTTATGTTATAGGATGCTGCACCATGTTGAATCTGCCTTAAGTGAGGGTGCACTTTATGTGCAAGGGTATCATAGTATTGAACAATACTGAAACATACAAAATATGGCTCCAGGTGCACCTTACAGGTCTGGTATGAATTCAGGAACCCGTATATGCGAGATGCGCCCTTATATGTATGCAAGGTATTATGGTATCTCTACCCTCATAGTTTAGCATTTCCTAGATCCATCCTCTCCACTACCCCATATCTACTTTCCTTTCTCTGCCATGAAGGAGTTAAGTAGATATCTTACATTGAAGCAGTCAGCATAATGCCCATGTCAATACTTAGCTGCAAAATACTCTATGGCACTGCTTTTATGTGTCACAGTGACAGATAAAACCAATGTGGAGGATCATTCTTCCCATAAAGGGTAATACGCAGCAGACAAGTGGAGTCCAAACAGGGAATGATTGACCAGCGGCTAGCCCGCAGGCAGAATGAATGGTGTTAGTCGATGGTGTGTATTCCTTGGGGACCTCTAACAAGTGGGCCACAGGCTATACTGGTTTGTCTGTCTGTGCTGAAAGAGTGGCTACAGGAACTACATGACAGCTCTGGGCACCTTCTGATTAAATTAGTTCCACTCTAGAAAATAGACTTCCCCCACCTTAATAAAGCAAACAACCTCATTTATTTGACCATATATTCCATCATTGCCTATAATTCTTCCCCATCACTATCTCCCTTTTCCTGTTTCTTACCTTATATTCCTCTTATACCCTTCCCCCTGTGGAGTGGGGACCTTCATGTGAGGGCATGGAGGAGCAGAATAACTTCATTTGGAGTCTACAAGGAGGGTTTCTTGTGGCTTGGGGTGAGCACTTGCTATCCTTCGAAAAGAGTAGGGGAATGAAGCCCCGATAGCGGTTTTCCCCCTCAAGCCTCCTTATAGATTCGGTCATTCATCTCATAGATTCGGTCATTCATAGATTCGATCACTGCTGTGTCGGGCAAGCAGCATATAAATACCTGTCCAAAAAGAAAAGAAAGGACTTAATGTCCAAGAACCCTTGAATGTCTGAGTTCCTCTATGGCCCCCGGACGTAAAACTAAACAAACAAACCAAACCAAATCTTATACCCTCTCTTTTCCCCTCTTTACTGCTCACACTCTACCTCTCCCATACCTTACCCCTCCTCCCTTACTATAGTCTACCCTGCCATGTCCATTCCCTGTACTCTACCATTCCCTACCTCCCTGTCCAAATATTACCCTTCCATGCCTCTTCTCTATCCTTCCCTTCCTGATCATACTTTATCATTCCATCCCTTCCTGTCCATAATCCACCCTTTCCTTCTCCCCCTTTCCATAACTGATACTTTCCCTTCATCCGTCTAAGTGATCAAAGGCCGTGGTTTGTCTGGCCCTGCCTATGGGACCAGGCAAATAAAATAACACTTGCTATCCTTTGAGAAGAGTAGGGGAATCAAGCCCCGGTAGCGGTTTTCCCCCTCAACCCTCCTCATAGATGCTGTCATTTATCTCATAGATTCGGTCATTCATAGTCATTGTTGTGTCGGGCAAGCAGCATATAAATACCTGTCTAGCTGTCTGGACAAGCAGCTTTGAAATACCTGTCCAAATAGAAAAGATAGGACTTGATGTCCACAAACCACAGAAACTCTGCTAACTTTTAAGTACCGTAATCTCCCGCATATAAGACGCGTCCTCTAGGCCAAACAATTGCATTGTGCGTCTTATAGGATTTCTTCAAGTTGGGGGGGCGTCTTATACGAGGGGTAATTTTACTATAGAAATGTACTGAATTTACAAAATTGGTACCTAAGAGGTGCATCTTATACGCGAAAATGCATGTGCTGAGTTTGGGGTGCGTCCTATACGCGCAGCGCGTCTTCTACGCGGGAGAATACGGTAGTATTAGTGGAGGTAAAATCAACCAAACCAAACCAAATCCCTTCATCCATCCCATCCATAATCCATCCTTTCCTCTCCCCTGTCCATAATTTAACCTTTCTTCTATCCCTGTTAATACTCTACTCTTCCCTCCCTTTCTATCCTCTACCTGCCCTGCCTATTCTCCTTGCCCTTACATCTACTTTGCAAGACTATACATCGAACAAATGTTCATGTCATATCATTAAATTAAGATTTACTGACAAAGAGAAGAGTAGGTCATCACATACGTCTTATAGGATATCCCATATGTAATACATCATGTATCAGCTGACAGATGGGGAAGAGGCGCATCATTTATGGATGTATTCTCGCTTTGAACAGATTTAGGACAAAGCAGATCGCTTATACATACAAATCTTCACAATATATATAAGATCTCTGTCTTCCTGTTCTTAGCTGCAGATATGGGACACTGCAGGCCAGGAGCGGTTCCGCTCCATCACCCAGAGCTACTACCGGTCAGCCAACGCGCTTATCTTGGTGTTTGACATCAGCTGTCAACCGACCTTTGACTGTCTGCCTCAGTGGCTCTCTGAGATCGATATGTACGCTGGCAGCAAGGTCCTCACCTACCTTGTCGGTAAGTGACTCAAATGTTTTAGACGCATATTTGCTTTCTATAATTCATAAATTTATATATGATGTAGTATGTGAGTTTCAAACCAACCCCCAGACCATAGGGTGGCCAGGGTGTGGAATATATCCAGTGGCATTATATAATTGAAATAAGATGGTTTCTACAGCCCTAAATATAAAATGAAATACCAACAGTGTTGCACCTTACTCATCCAGTATGTCTGAAGCCATTCCTATTATCTCAACAACTACAGATTGATCCCAATCCCGAAAAAAAAACATGATTTGATTATTCGATGTAGCCAATAGCTCTAAAATCTAGAAAAGTATCCATATTTGAAAATCTTTCCCTGTTCAGGAAACAAAAGTGATCGGATAAACCACCGGGAGATCCCGACACACATTGGTGAAGACTTCGCGAGACGGCACGAGATGCGATTCTTAGAGACCTCAGCCAAAGAGGCAGACAACGTCGACAAACTCTTCATGGAGATAGCTAAGGAACTTACACAACAAGCGAGACAAAATGACCTGCGACCATCCTACTCTTCCTCCACTGACTTTGGCGGTGGAGGATCAACGCCGATATCCAATGCTTTAGGCTGCTGCAAGTTTTAGCATGCTGGAGATTTTGGGCTGAAGTAAAACTAAAAGGGTACTTGTGGAAAAGCTGGTGTCCATGCATATATCCTCCTGCTCCTGCTCTCCCTGCTGTGTGGTTGTGACTGTAATTGTGATGAGAGTGTCTATTTGCCTGCCTGGCCATCTGTACACAGTCTGAGGCCACAGTCTAAAATATCTCCTGCCACTGTACTGAGTCTGTGAATATTAGGGAAGAGGTTTCCCCTTCATTTTATTTCCTTCTGTTTATGGGTTGACTTATCAAGGGGTTGATTTTTGTGTATTGGGCTCCTTGTGACTAAGGAGAGGGACCTATTTGTATTTGGGTTTCTCTTGACTTGATAGAGTGATTCAGTCATGTGTCTTGGGTATCTCCTTACTTGATAGTGGGACTAACTCATGTGTTAGGTTTCTCTTGAAGTAGTAGAGGGATTTTTCTGTGTATGTTGTTTCTACTTGGGTGATGTCTTATCTGCTTATGGATTAGACCAAAAAAAAATATTGTGTGTTTCCAGTTACATGGCTGAAATGTCTAGGGTTGGTAGGTCGGTTTTTTTTTTTGTTTTTTTTTTAGATTTTTTTTAAATATTTTGTTTAGAAATGTATGGGAAGAAACGTTGGATTCTATGATTCAACAGTAGAAATATGAAAAAACGTACGAAATGTGAAGCACATGTAAAATATGAATGACTGAAATGAGCTGTATACCAATAGATGAGGACCTAGATAGGCTCCACGAAAAATTGATGAACATTATGGGGAAAATGCCTAAAAACACCAAAAAATGAAAAAAAAATCTCAAAATAATATTTTTTTTCTAAGGTCTGCCCTGTTTTGCTAGGGTCGGTTAGGTAACTGGAAACAAACCTTTTTTTAGGCCTTATACTACAGAAATCCTGGAAAAGTAATGCTTAAGTTAATTGATTACTTAGATGTGCTTCGTGCTATATAATATTTCTTTTTACTTTATGTTTTCTGTCTGATTTTGCAGTGTTTTTTTTATTCTGAATCCAAATCCTGTTATTGAGTTATGATATATATGTGACTGACCAAATTCAGAACATTTCCGAAACTGTGGCTGTTGCTGTTTCTGTGACTGTACTGTTCAATTCTCTGAGTTTCTTTTAACTTTAGAGGACAATGTCACTCTTGGTATTAAAAGCAGAAGCTTTGAGGGCATCTTCTTCAGAGAGTGATTTCCATGCAGTTTGTTTTAACCTAAATTTGTTCTGTGTATGGGACTTCTCTTCACAGATACAATTGAGAAGTAACCTTGGGTGCATAATAGTATGGACTGATCTCAGTGTAGAGAATAATGTATGGTCAGGCTATATCAACTGGTATTGTGTGAGCAGAAATATACAACATTGTGTAGCCATAAAGCTTGATATACTGTTAGTTCACATATGTATGAGCATCAAAATTTTACACCTTTATTCATAAAGTAGATATGGGAAATTCGTTTAGTATGTGAAAAAATTTACTGATCTCAAGATCTGATATGTTATACGTTATGGAACTAGAATTCTACTGGATGGTGATATATATGTATCATGAGGTATAAAGCAGACTTCTCCCCAATTTTCCTTAGATATGTTGCAAATCTAACCAACAGGCAAGAGATTGCAGACTTAACCGTATGTTTTTTTCCACATTTGTTTCATGTGGATGTTCTGCCTAGCATTGTTACTCAAATTCTCTGTAACTTTCCAACACCAACCTCAAAAAGTCACCCTTGACTAAATTAAATCCTTTGTGTGTGACACCCTGTTTAGACAGTATTTGTATTGTAATTTTACCTGTGACAGCCACCTAAGTACTTAACTTTTGATGTGTCTGAAATCTCATCACAGCCTTCACACTGTGCAATGGTTGAGTGAATATTGGTAACTGTTATAGAGGAAATCTGGAGATCCATAAACTCATTTTTACACCAGTGTATCTGTTTTCACATGGTCCATGCTCAAGACCTTGAGGCCCCCCCAATGTTTAAGTCTGTTGACTTGGTACATGTGTTTTCCTCCTACCTCCCAACATATCTCCAGTGTGGGATTTGTAGAGGTGGGGTTAGTTAAGCCTTGTATTTATATTTTATCTGGGTATCTATCATTTCCACACTCTCCTTTTTTGGTTCTGCCTGGACTTTGTGCGAATAAAGTCATGTCTGCCGAGGAGGGAGGGGACTAGGTCAATCCTTGTTGTAGGTTTTTAAGAACTAGATCAAGTTTGGCTAGAAACTTCAGTAGGCTAACAAATTTATTGGTTTCAATTAGTTTAAATACGATAAAATGGTTCCAGTGAACTGATTTTTAAATCTGCATTTTTCAATGTTTAAGTCCCATATATTGGAAGAGAACACATCTTTGTTTACTCAATTTGATTTTGTAGACCCGGTGAGTTAAGTATAAGTGGTATTGTTAACTAAAGGTACTGCCGATACAAAATGCCAAAAGGAGAATGATAAAAAAGAGAATGGTCCCAATAGTTAAGGGGTTTTATGGATATTGATTTTAGGTCTTAATGGTTGCTGGGTAACATGTTGATACATTAGAAAATATCATGTTGGAAGTATGTGTGACAAGTTCCGTACATATCTGTATTAAACATGATCAGATGAATGAAAAACATATCTTGGTTTAAAGTAATGCCGCTTGCTTTTTTAAAGAATCTTCATATCCAGAGAATTACCGCCTTGAATATGGACATGTCTTCTTAGAAAAAGCTCCCCCCCCATAGAGCTCTTTAGTTTCTTCATTCCTTAAGATTATTATTATGAATGTTTCTCCTGTTAAAGGTCCCATACCCAGGCATAGTCTGCTTTGGATCAAAATGGTGTATGTATCAAGTGTGTAAATATGAGAGTGACTGGGGAAGTATATATATATATACATTCCTGTCTCATAGATAGGTGACAACAAATACAAGACTTTGGTTTGATATGTATTACGGTCACATATTTTACTTGTGTGTCATTAGCTTTTGTGTAAGGCATCAAAATGCTGGATATAAATATTTATATTAAGCCCCATGATCATTTATGTTATGCTATTTCATGCAGATGATCTCCTGTGTTCAAGTTTGTTTTAGCAAGTTATGCTTTGTTAGGTTCTTATAGGTGTACTTAATTGTTATAGAATATTTATAGACCCCACCAAGACTTTAGCTGTTGCTAAAGTATACATTGTTTCTATTACATATTGTGTTATCATATTGTCATCTTTATTGGGAAAAAAATTAAATGAGTCTCAATGTTCATGGTGCGTAGACAGTGTCCAGAATCTTTTCTGACAGACATGCAGTTGGTTGTATCTGTAAATGATCCCAAAGAAACCCGCATGTGTGTTCAAGTATTCATATTGCACACATATATGCTATGAGGTGAAGTTGGTTTAGTCTAATTGTTGAGAATATAATTCTTGTTTTGCCATGTATATCGACAAATCGAGAAGGTTGGTCCCTATTTTGCGATTATATTTTTTTCAACTTCGCAGGGGGTAGACACTGACATTTTGGACCTTTGGCCACCCAGGCCAGTAGTCTAGTATATAGCAATGTATTTCCAAAGATTATACTGGCCAAATGGCCAATTTCAAAGGAAATCTACAACTAATAACTGGCCCGCAGCCAAAACTACTGGCCATTGGCCACCGGGCCAGTGTTAGTGTCTACCCCTGATTTATGAACACACCCTCTCATAACCTTTTATGTTGTGTTTGCTTGTTCATGATAAAGTAAAAAGATAAAAAAAAGGCTAATTATCCTGAGCCTATATTGAAAAATGAAACTTTATTTATCTCAAGAAATATCTGATGGAAGAGTGTAGAAAAGGGAGCTTGTATCATAAGCTGTGCATTATAAGAAAGAGATGGCAGGAAAATATAGTGTCAGACTTATTCAGATAAAGCTGAAGACTTGTCTCTGTTTAGCTTGTGCAACATTGTAACTGTGCTACAGGGTCTTGGAAAACCACCCCAAACCATACTTTCCATACTGGTTTCATCCTATGTGTATGTGATACAAGATCAAGCTGAAATGTAACCATAATCTGAAATCCACTATGGTCAGCTGTACTTTATGCATTGTAAATAACGAGATCGGGTTGGCTTCTCAAAGCTGACTGAACGTTGTCGTTTCCACATGTAGCATTCATGGCACTGTACACTGCACCTGATACTAATCCTGAGGTGATGCCCAAAGCCTGAGACAGTATTATGTTAAAGCTTAACTCATTTTCCTTGTGGTTGTTAGCCTGCTTTTGTGCTTCAAAGAGAGAATGAAACTATGTTCTAAGGTAGTACAGCCATTCAGTATAGAAAAAAATACAATTCTTTAGAATGTGCACTTCATCCACTGTAATTAATCTTTATCTTTTTTTTTCTTGAAACTTGCTGTTATCTAACAATTACATTTTATTACAATCAAGTATTCTATATGCACTATGATCTGTATTTGTTGATGCTTTAAGTTCATATCTATTCATTCTTGTTTTTTGGCTGTTTGTGTTGTTTACATTTATTTCAGAAATCCTGCTCAGTTCTATACTCAAAATCTCAAATCCATCTTGATGCTCACAATGTATCTGTTATTCCCTCTAGGAAAATTAACCAAACATTAATTTAGTAAGTCACAATCATTCTGACTCAATTTCTACTCAAAAATCTCACATTAGTGCCGAACTAAGATATTAGAAAGACACATCCATACATTTCTGCCTGGAAATTGTACAGAAAACAAAAGGTTCCCTTTTTCTCAAATGTGTTTGAATGTGTGTGTTAATAAATGAGTAATTATCATTTATAACATATATTACAACTATTGTTGTGTAGATGGAGGTTGTTGTGTGCAATAAGTGGCGCAGTTACCCACATGAGGCAAGAATAAACCTGCACCTAAAAAGCCTTATTTTGCCATGTTTAGTTCCCAGCGGATGAATTCTCTATTATGATATTATGTAATGGCAAACCTTTTTTTTTTCTTGATTTATGTTATGTTTTTTTTTTTATCTGTATAAAATTTGTCTTCATTTTTATTTGAATGCTTTTGCATGTATGACAAACTGCCATTGTTATTTATTCACTCCTGCTCAATGGGTACAGGAAGTACAAATATATATGATTATAGGTTCCGGTATAAAGATCCATTTTCTTTTCTTATCCACTCTTTCAAAACAAAATGTCTTTTTTTCCTCTAATTCTTATACTTTGTAGGGCTATGTAATGGAATGTTGAGGCTTGCGAGTAAAAGAATACCTCATGCCTCACCCACCCTGGGAATAGAAATTATGAGTAGGAATTCAAGTCCATACTTAAAAGGAGTATCATCCACAGGAATATTTACTTGTGTGGTCAGGCACCGCCTTGGTGCTTTATGCTCTTTGGAAGAATATCAACTCTATTGTGACTGATAAAAAGGTATGCTCCACTGAAAATATAGGTTGAAGGGTATATATAGCACAGTTCAGGAGGTCCTAATCAATAGATCATATAGATATACTACTGTATAGTTGTGTAGATATACTACTGTATAGTTGTGTAGCTATACTACTGTATAGTTGTGTAGCTATACTACTGTATAGCTGTGTAGCTATACTACTGTATAGCTGTGTAGCTATACTACTGTATAGCTATACTACTGTATAGTTGTGTAGCTATACTACTGTATAGTTGTGTAGCTATACTACTGTATAGTTGTGTAGCTATACTACTGTATAGCTGTGTAGCTATACTACTGTATAGCTGTGTAGCTATACTACTGTATAGCTGTGTAGCTATACTACTGTATAGTTGTGTAGCTATACTACTGTATAGTTGTGTAGCTATACTACTGTATAGCTGTGTAGCTATACTACTGTATAGTTGTGTAGCTATACTACTGTATAGCTGTGTAGCTATACTACTGTATAGTTGTGTAGCTATACTACTGTATAGCTATACTACTGTATAGCTGTGTAGCTATACTACTGTATAGCTATACTACTGTATAGTTGTGTAGCTATACTACTGTATAGCTGTGTAGCTATACTACTGTATAGCTGTGTAGCTATACTACTGTATAGTTGTGTAGCTATACTACTGTATAGCTGTGTAGCTATACTACTGTATAGCTGTGTAGCTATACTACTGTATAGCTGTGTAGCTATACTACTGTATAGCTGTGTAGCTATACTACTGTATAGTTGTGTAGCTATACTACTGTATAGCTGTGTAGCTATACTGCTGTATAGCTGTGTAGCTATACTACTGTATAGCTGTGTAGCTATACTACTGTATAGTTGTGTAGCTATACTACTGTATAGTTGTGTAGCTCTTCACCCATCCTGTCTTGGAGTATATTTATAAATTATATATAACCCGGGAGCATCTGACGCGTTCATTTGACTGAAAACCAGGTGCCACCAAGATATATATATCTAGAATAGAAATATTTCATTGTCAGTGTATAAATTAATACCAACCAGGATGTGTGTGAGATAGTTCTTTGCGGGAACTATAAACATATATAATATATATCACAGAAATCTACTTTTGACTGGTGTGAATGATTGCTTAATCATGGTTTGTCACTTACACTAGTTTTATGATTAATGTGTTGATATAGTTATTCAGATTCCAAGTAGGGTACTGAGTATTGGCAGTTCCATGAGGCCCTACGGGCCTTAGGGCATTAAACAAATCAATCAATCAATCAACTGAGTATTGAATATTTCCTATCTACTGCGAGAACTACTATATTAATGTAATAGATTAAGTCTTCTGACCACCCACAAAAGTGACTTGTACTTTCAAAATCAGGGCTAAATACAGGGGACCTAGTTTATACACACCATTATTACTTGAAAAAGAAAATAGTACCATTCCACCATAAAATCCCTGAAGCTTTCAAGGGCAGTATAGTGCATTGATACATTTGCCCACTCGTTGCGAGAATGCCACCTTGGTGAGTAATCCACTGTTGCTGCATCAATGATCAAGTGTTATGGCACTCCTAAAGATTCAGCATGATGCAACAATGCAGAGCCTGTAATTAATAATATAAGCCAGGGCTGCTGGATATATCACACCAGGAGCGCATCGGTAGATTATGGCGACACCAGACATGAGCCAGGAGGCATCAGGCAGCCCTTTCTAGGGGTGGGGGATATCTTATGGTGAAGTCTTTTTAAGTCAATTTTTCTGAAGTGTAATATTGCCTATAACATTATACATAGTTACTTCATGTTTTAGTTTCTGAGAAAGAGTATCAGATCTAGCTTGGTAATCCATCACATTGGAGGCTAAGTATGGGATGACATAGGTGTATATAGAAACAATTCTAATGGGTTGGTTACTCCATGTATCATTAGGTTGGCAAATTAGTTTATTAGATTTACAATGTTTTATGGTAAGAGTTGTGTGAAAAACAATTTTATGTTGTATTCAGTTGAGTTACATCAAAGTCCTGAGGGTGAATTCAATAAAAATAGGAAAAGCCAAAGATAGTGGAGTTTAATGTCAACTTAATATATAAACAATAGTTAATGCATGTGAATAATTTGTACACAGTTGAGGTGTAACATAGATATTGAACAAAGCGGTTTCTTTTTAATGGCATGCTCTGGTAGTTAATGTATATTGTTCTGACGTGCGAAATAAAATAAAAAGATATCACTAAATGTAAAAATCTGATGGATGATCATACATCAGTAAAAATGTAATATAATGAACAGATGTGCAATAAATGAGGGTTCATCTGTCATTTTTTTTTTGGTAGTGGGGTAGCCACTTAGACCTAGTGATATGATTGATGTTTTAGGGATGGTTGTGTACTGTCATGTTTATTCACTTTGTGTTATTTATATATGAGGAGTTTTTAGTGTTTGATAGAGTAACTACATATATTTTCAAGTGTATTGTTTGAAACAGTGTATGGAGTCACACAGGCAAAATTACAATAACAGAAAATGCTTTGAAATGTTCATATTTTGTTCCAGTGAAAGTATGACAGTGGACACACAGGAATAGCTTTTATATATTTCATGTATACATATTATGCTAGCCGTCAATGTGGTGTTCAAGTATACATTCTTATAGGATATCAGAACAAGGTCAATGTAAAAATGTGTACATATATAAATATGTGTATGTATATCATATAAATAATTACCCAACCAGTTCTGGATGCTTTATCCAATACACCCAGCTTCTTCTTCCCATGGTCTTATGTTATGCAGTTTCCATGGTAGCATGGCAGAGGTATTACATTTTACAAAAAGTTCCAAAATATCATCAGGTGTAACATGAAGTTATAGAATCGTGTTCCTTATAGATTTGTTACTGTGGAAACTGTAACATCGTAGATGCTGTAAACAGATTGCTGTGATACGATAGACCCTTATCTGTGCGCTTTATTTATTTCATCTTTAATTGTGTAATGACTCAATAAAGCCATGAACAAACCAATTACCTCGTTAAGATTTGGGTCATTTTGTTAAAGTACCATTTATGATTTTTACTTTTTCTTCCTAAGTGAATTGAAAAGAAATCCCAAAACATTAAATGTTGAAACTTCATCATCAGGAATGGTCAGATCGAGGTGCACTGCAATTGCATGTAGAATGTTTAAAAAAAAGGGTATTATTTTTTTATTTGGCCATTTGAACTATTAAAGAGAAAAAACAAAGATTAAAGTCTATAATAAAAGCTATATATAAATGCTGCATTAGATCAGGGTTCCAGCTCTTCAGTTAAAACGATTTTATTTAAAGCTCAGTTAAAAGTCATTTGAAAGGATACTTTTTAGAAAAAGATTTTGATTATTTCAGGGGGATGCGGGAATTTCTTTTTTCACCACACCAATTATATTTCATATCCTGGCTCAAGAATGGATGAATTCATTTTTGTGGCCTAAACTTCTCAGAAGTGAGTTACAACTGCAAATGAAAAATAGTGAGAGCTCTGTCAGGGGCTAAATTCGATGGTTTAGTACTGTTCAAAAGGTTTAAATAACCACCTATAAACACTTAATTTTATGCACATTCTATAAGCCACTGGATGCCTCTGGTTTATCTACAAGCCATTACTTATATCTGAGAGTTGACAGTACTTTCTGAGCCTCCCTAGCCCACTTAAAAGGGTCTATTTCTCCTCTTTCCTATTCCCTCAGGATGTGTGTGGTGCACATATGCACGGGCACTGACACATTCCTCTGTGAAATTGTGTAATGTAGTTCTCGCCATGAATATGACCTTAGCTGTCGAAATGCAGGGATGAAAGTCACAGAGGACGAAAATCCCTGAAATGGTCCAATATTCGCCCCAAAAACCTGGTTTTCTATATGAATGTATAGGGCCCTGGAACTTCAAAATCCCTGAAATCAGGGAATTCCCTGAAGACTTTCATCCCTGGAAATGGCGTTAAACCTCTATTACTCACTCACTCACAGTACTTTCATATCTACATCCCATGTAGAGTGTCAGAGATTAAGGTAACCACATGTAATCATATTACATGCAACCTGCCAATAGAACTTATCTTTTTACTAGGAAAGAACTAGGTGCATATTCATTAATATGAAATAACTTCACACTTCTATGAACCTACAATTTAAATAAATGGCCTGAAGACTTTTCTTTAAACCTGATTCTCTTTCCTTCGGTCAATATCTGAGGTCTCTCTAAACCAAAGAATAAAAGAGGTCTAATACAGGAGGGTAATTTGTTTTCACTGACTACCTGAATATTACCAACGTTAACTACATTTTACAATTTCACTATAGCAATAAAAAAACAACAATGAACAAGCATATTTGAATAGTAATTTTATTAACAGTGTGGACGATAGGAGATATAAATGAAGCACATATATATAATCATTTGACATTACCATACTTGTATAGAGACTACTTCAATAATCCACAATCCATATATATTATTTCTTACACCCCTGATCCACAGGCCTAGTGACATGACCATAAAAGACAATATACATAGATATTGACAACAGTGTAGGGAGAGCTTTCAATGACATAGTAGCCAGAGATGGGAATAGGAGGGAATGATGAGATGGTGCCAAGATGTTTTTAACTTCATTTATCCACTACCTATTAAAAACATGAATATATGTAACAGACAACAACAGGAATGAAGTATTCATAAAGATATATCAATAATAAACTGTGGCTGTACATATGATTGTAAGGCAGATTGTCCCAATCTCATTTTGATCGGACATAACATATTAGCGCGATAAATGCCAGACTTTAACTGCAGTGTATTATAAGTGTCAAGTCATGAGAAGTGATTTCAATTCCATTCTTCATATGACAGTTCCCTTTTCATGTATCAATCATTTAGTTTCTAATCAGTTAAGTAAGAACAGGATTAGTAGATTGTACAGGGTAGGCATAGTCAAATTTGACACATTCTGACCAGATGCTGGAAAATAACACAAGCAGAAAATATTCTTTAATACAGATGGGTAATTTCTTCCTATGTACAATGTACATACATTCAAATATGGGTTATCTATCAAATATTGGATTTCCTGTAATATTTGGCATGTTCTTCCAGTTTTCCACTCTATTCTTATTCTAGTTAGCATAAACAGACTACATGCAAGGTGCTGTCCCTGCTGCTTATGTTTCTTGTGAAAAGGGAAGGGTGTAGGTAAACCTAGAGAAATCAATTCATTTATCTTTGATTTATTTATATAAACCTGATGAAGAATTTTACCTGAAACCACCTTAAACAAACCTCTTTGCAGTTGTATTCACTTTTACTTTATATAAAGAAATGATAGCCAGAAATAGTAATACACACTTGTACTTTAGTTCTCCTTAGTGCTGGAACAAATGCTTAAGGCAAGGGGTAGTCTCATCAAATGAATCTAGCTATTTCAAAAGGTACTTCCTTATTCTACAGACATAAATCATTTTAAGTTTACCTTAATTACCAAAATAATATGTTAGTTGACATGTGAATACTTTCCTTCACTTAAGCTCAAACTGAAGTTAGTTTATTACCCTATAACCCTTACACTAAGCCTGGGATAATAACTGTATTAAACAATGGCATTCTCCATGACCAGTTTCAACTACATATACGGTAAGTAAAACCAGGCTAATGTTCCTGTCTACATTACTACATACTTATCTAAACTACTGTTCATGATATTAGCATCATTCATTGTATACTGGGAAAAATGAAGCTAAGTTTAAGCAGATAAGAATACTTGAATATCTACTCTTTAAACAGAGGATGTGATGCCTGTGATAAGAATGAAGGGAATTTTCGAGGAGAAAAATATCTGGACCACTGGACTATGTATACCCCTATTGTTATATCATAATAACATCCACTTATTTCGATCTATTTTCGGTATGATGACTGGACGGTCAACTGATGGTGTAAATATATATGAATGAAGAAAGTGGATAACAATCATTACATGGAGTGTTGATGTATAAAATCAAGGATGTACTGATTGCTGTCATTGAATAAATGAGCTGTAAAAGCTAAGGGAATCAATCAATGGTATCTTACATGAGGTTGAGGTTAGCAGAGGAAATTATGATGTATTTTCATTCAACTGACATGAATTTCACAATTTTGGTGGTGTCATCCATATTAATTAGAGTATACATCCACTTCTACTCTACAATTTCATACCTTCAGTTATTTACATTTAACTGTGATAAGTGTAAGGCATTGTGTTTTTTTATATAGTTGGTCTTTTACATTGATACATTTATCTGAACCTATCCTCCAGCCATAATTCTACAATAAAACAATGTGCCCATAAGGCAACCATGGTGTTAGTTGCTTGTACATGTACATTGCAATAGGACACAGCTAGGTTCTTTAAATGCTACACTATTCCCGATACACAATGTGTTAAGTAAACTTAAGGTTATAACAATTGATTACACAGAAGTAAACCATATATGTATATACATATATAAAAGGATGGACGCTTGATTCCATGTCCAACAATCACATATACAGAGTATACAGAAAACACCACTTACAGTAGTATATGTGACTCATCCATGATAAAAAATATCAGACTAATCTATTTTATATTCCTTTGTCAAAATATATGATTATTTTCCTGCCAACACTTCTTATAAGTGATAGCCCCTGCATATATATATATATATATATATATATATATATATATATATATATATATATATATATATATATATATATATATATATATATATATATCCTCTTTCCTTAAATTGCCCAACTTGCTGTGATAACTATCTGAAAACCAGCCTGCTGGTGTCCTCTGGTGTAAAAGTACTGAATTAATATTTTACTCTGGACAGATATTTTTACATTCTTTCTGATAAAATATCTTCTGCAGATTTTTTTTATATATATTTGTAACTAGTAAGTACATATTCCAAGTGATGAGTCAAAAAAAGAAGAGATTAGATGTAACATTTAATTTCATCTGTTATGATTAAATGGAAAAACCAGATCTATCTTAATTGAGAACCACACTGAGTGTGTTATTAACATTAGATAATCAAGATTCCTTGTCTTCTTTAGACCTTCTATGGTGCCCCTTAACATATTTTATATTTTGCCTGTATCTGTATTAATATATTTACACATTAATTTGGTTTGGATATTATCATTTTTCATACAACAATAGTAATAGGTGTACCACACAACATATTTCAAGTACCATATAACAAACAGGAAAAGAAACATGCTCATCTCTCACCAATTTTTAAGGCTTGAGGGCAATAAATGCTGAAGTTGTAGACAACATGATCATCCCTGGTACACAAACGTCATGGTATAATATCAATGGATTTCATTATGATTTAAATATACACTTTACCTTTACCATTTAGAATTTAATCCACATATCCATTCAGGGCTAACACTATTATTGGCATCCTTTGCAAATGGCTTTCTAACATCAGAGATGGTTCTTCATAAGCTAAGTTACAGTTTTAACATCCAGATTGATAATATTCATTGGAATACAAGTTGTATTTTTGTTTAAGGTTCTGATGTGATTTCTCATCAAAGCTAAGCCACATGCTACTTTATTAGAGCCTAGGATATTGACAAGGAAATGTAGTATGATACAACAGTTATCTTATAACTAACTCATTCAAGTGAACTGCAATTTTGGTTACAAACTCTACTATCTTTTACTTTCACAATTATGCACATTTCCTAGATAAAATCTGTAACAATATCCCAACACCCTTTTACTAAATTACTGTAAAAAAAGGTTGACAATTATGCGTTTCTCTCCTCATGATTAACATCAACATTGTCTCCACTATACTCTGTGCCTATATATTTATCAGGCAACACAAGGACTTCAAGCAATGGGAACATTACCTTGAACTGGAACAACCAACAAACAAACAACATCTGGTCATTACTGAGGCACTTATAAATGACAAAAACATAAACTATATCAAGATAAATGAGTTGTATGTCCTCTAACAATATAGAAGATATATCATTCATTGTACATAGCTAATACTTGTGAGTTACACAACTTTGCAACTTTACACCTGACCATCCATCAGGTTTAATAGTGTCTTTAATTCTAACATCTGTAATAGGATCAATAACTTGAACAAGTCACTTCACATATAACATTTGGAATAGTAGTCATTAAAGCAGGTTGTTAACATCTAACATATCAGTTGGGCTGAATCATCTAGCCAGCCACCCTCAATTATATCATATACACCACTCTGGGAATTAACTGATTCTATCCTAAAACATCCCATAGGTGAATCAACAACAATGAAATCTTAGGGAGCTTATTCATCATTCAAGCTGAATTTAAAGCCTTGTTAACAATGATTTACACTTAGACCATATCTAAGGGATCTAGATATTGCTGGATATAAAAACATGCAGGCTCTAATTCATCTAAATTAAGAATGATCCAATCTATTGTTTCCTTCCAGGAAAATATCTGAGCTTAAAAGTGTTATTAATCATTTGCAGACTTATTTGTGCATTTGTCACCTTCCTAAATGGCTGTAATAGTGCACTGAAAATCTAGTGGCAGTGATTAATAGGTTGTTAAAAACCTTTCCAAAATTACAAAGTGTGATTTGGGTACCTTGGAGACAGTGAATGGATTAAAACCTTCTAGGAAAAGTATTCAGACTTTAAATCTGGCTAACAGTACACATGATCACAATATTACCCATGTAACAGACAATATGCAAGCCACAGAAAATATTACACATTTATGCACATAACATGATACCTAATGACACATTTATTTTTTCATTTCAGTTCCATTGGAGGAAGCTGCTGCAAGTTAACACATAAAATGCACTACCGTAATCTCCCGCGTATAAGACGCGTCCTCTACGCCAAACAAATGCCTTGTGCGTCTTATAGGATTTCTTCAAGTTGGGGGTACGTCTTATACATCTCATTTGGGAAAATGCGCCGATGACAGCTTGAACTCATATAGCCAGCAGCGCGGCAGCCCGGTCGCTGTAGATTTGCTCGGCGGACAAAATGCCGACCGTGTGCCGATGACAGCTTGAACTCATATAGCCAGCAGCGCGGCAGACCGGTCGGTGTAGATTTGCTCGGCGGGTTTGACGCCGACCGTCACACCGTGTGCCGATGACAGCTTGAACTCATAGCCAGCAGTGCGGCAGACCGGGAGGTGTCGACGGGCGCTCGGCGGGTTTGACGCTGACCGTGTGCCGATGACAGCTTGAACTCATATAGCCAGCAGCGCGGCAGACCGGTCGCTGTAGGTTTGCTCGGCGGGCAAAACGCCGACCGTGTGCCGATGACAGCTTGAACTCATAGAGCCTGCACCGCGGCAGACCGGGAGGTGTCAACGCGCTCGCTGTGGATAAGGCCCACCATGCGCCGATGGGGGTGGGGGGTTGCGTCTTATACGCGAACCCCCCCCCCCCCCCTGCTGAGTTGGGGGGGCGTCTTGTACTGTTTTTTTTTTTACAAATCGATTCAGGGGGGTTGGATGCGTCCTCTACGCAAACCAGCCTACCGTGAGTTTGGGGAGCGTCTTCTACGCGCACAGCGTCTTCTACGCGGAAGATTACGGTAGTGTATATTATAATATTGTCTCAAAGCATGTGTTTAACTTTTTAACAAGCAATCTTGTTGCACTGAAGGACAGTCTTTTAAGTGTCACTAACAAGTAGGTAAACATTTTGAGTTTTGAGCACTCCCTATAGGATCATTTAGAGAATAACATTTCATAAGAAGCACTTCACCAGAAGAGGAAATGAGTATGCTATACAGCATCCAAAGGGGTTTAACAGGACAGTGAGCTCCCCCGTGCATCAGAGTAATTCCTGTAAAAGTGAGCTCAGATCATAGAACAGAAAAGAAATTTACATCTTATACCAACTTAGAGAAATCATTTACAGTCAACTGTATTTGGGCTTAATAGCTTTACAGGAGGGAGGAATTAAGAATCAAAAAAATATGCCAGTGGTAGAAAGGAGTTCATGATTTTATTGAGAGTTGGGTTAAGAATCAACTGGAGCTTATTGAGGCTAGAAAAAGATTTGCTGCCATGAGAAAATCAAACAGGCCCTCTTTGTACATTTTCACAGCTATCAATGACTCTCTAGGATTTATATAAAGGGCATTGTCAGAAATTGCATCTTTACTCTTACAAGTACTGCAATATAAATCTTAATCTCACTTGAATACTTTTGGTCTAAAAAAAGTCTGAGAATACCCTACCATATTCATACACATAACTGACATAGTTTACAACAATCTCATCAGTCGTCTTGAGTGCACACAGTTGGTACTTAGGATGAGGTTTGCTGCGTCGATGGTGAGGCTTAGTGGGAGTAATCAGTCAGACCATCATGTGTGGAGGCTGCGGCTGGGTGAACAGTGTCCTCTGCTACTATAGACACTACAGGGGAGTCTTGTGAGGTAATGAACTTGTAGATCTTTTCCACTTCACCGAATGATTCCTCTTCTTTACTCTGAGGTCTACTTATGATGTGCTTCTTTAGCTGCTGCTGTTTACTGCTGTCTTCTGACAATTCATTGTTGTCGGCTGCTGCCACTGTTATAATACTAGCACCAGGGGAGGTGGTAGATTTTGCAGCTGTTGTTTCAGGGACAGCTTGATGTGCTTTATAGGTTTCTCTGCTTACTACTACTGTAGAGGATTCTGTGTGTTCAACTACTTCCCCCTCCTCTTCCTCCCCCCAGCTCTCCTGACTGCTACCTACCTCAGCATCATCCTCTGATAATAGGATCATTTCCCTGAAATTACCACCAACACTCTCTCTCTTGGGCACTTTGAGGATTGTATTACTACCCATCTCTTTGTCTTTGCCAGCAGCAGGGGCTGCTGCAAGTCTCTCTTGGAACTCCCTTTCCTGTCCCTTGGTGGCATTCCCAAGCGTGTATGATGCTTGTGCCTGACGCTCTAATTCTGTCACAAATCCTGAACCCTGGAACATTTCATCAAATTTGTTCCACAGCAACTCTTGCTGTTCATTGTCTATGAAAATGCGCCTTGCCAGACCTCTGTGTTTTGCAGTCTGGTGGCGGGTCACCCCATCCCTTGTTGCTGACTGAAAGCCGCAATGACCACACATGTATGGCCGCAACGAGCAATGATTCAATACCCAGTGGCGGAAAAGGAAATTGTGAGTGACACAAGAGTATAAACAGAGTTTGCACTGGAAGCGGCCAGTGGGTTTCCACTCCTTCATGTACCTGTCTGCGAGGGTGTCCATGCCATTGGAGCCTGAGGTATTGAGTTTGGCTGCCAGCTTGGCCTGTAGTGTTGTCTTCACCATCTGGTATTTCTTCTGAATGGGTGACACCAACTCCTCAGTATTACCAGAGGATGTTGTGTACAAGGTGACAGTTGACGTGGGGGGAACTGCAATGCTGAGGGGGGAGGTGACAGGCGCTTTTGGTGCTGCAGAGGGGATGGTCGGGACTGCTGCTACGGGCGGTGAAGCCACGGTGGTGTTGCTTTTGATTGCAGAGGACGGGACTGGGTCAGTGCTGAGTCTGCGAGGAGGTTTGGGAACTGTGAGTAGCGATGGTGGTTTAACAGTTGGCAGACTGGCAATGGCAAGTGTATCTGCTACAGCGACTGTTAGCGGTGTTGTCAATTTGATAGAGCGGGCAATCTGTGCTGGAGTCACAGGCTTACTACCGGTAGGTACAGACTTCTGTACCTTGACACTGATGGGTTGGGTTGATATCTTGGGTGCTTGTGGTGGAGTATTGACTGTTAGTAATGCATGAATTGGGGACAGTGTCACACTTGATTTTGGTATAGATAAATCTTGTGCTGCTACAGGTAATGATGTGTGCTTGTTACTATGCTTGGAATGTTTGGTTTTCGCTTGCACTTTTGGTACTTTCTGCATGGGCGCCTGTGTCGATGGTACAACTGAGCTTATCCCAATCTCCTTTTCTTCATTTATTTCCATCACAACCTGGGGCAGCACAACTTCAGGTACAGCCATATTAGCTTTAGAGTTACCTGCAACTTCTTTAGGTTTAGCTGTCGAAGACTCACTTTTGAATGTTATCATGTGTGCAGTGCTATCGTTTGTGCTGGCTCCCGGTGAAGATTCTGTAAAGAGCTGTTTTCTGACTACTACAGGTGGTGTTGGTGCAGGCCCGTAAAGCTCCATTGGACCTGTCTTTGAAAGAAGTAATGATAAGGTTGGATGATTTGCTTGTATTGGGGACACTCGTTCCAATTTCTCATTGGTGTTGGCAGTATTGTCCTGTTTTGGAGTTGTTAACAATTCCTGACTCTTGGGCTCAGACTGGGCACTCTTTCGCTTTTTGGGTGCTTTGACCCCATTACTTTGAGGTGGTTTCACCTGCTCTTCTCTTTCGGCAACAACCTCAGTTGTTTTCCTCTTCGTTGCTTTCTTTTTCTTAGAAGCTGAGTCTGAAGACTTGCCTTCTTGTTTAGCTTTTTTACCCTTTGGTGTTTTACTACTGTTCAGTTTACCTATTTTGGAGATGGCAGGAATGGGGACTTCTTTTGTCATATCTAGCACAACTTCAGCAGCAGGCTCAATGGTGTGCTGTTCCTGCTGAAGGAAATACTGTGAGGCGTCACTCGACTGAATAATTGGCATTTCATAGTTGATTCTTTCTACGACTACATGCTCTGAACTATTGAACTTCAAGGTCTCATCTCCAACTATTGCCTGCTCCTCACTCTGAGTCATTAGTACTTCAGTCCGGCCCTCACTCTCTACCATGCCAGCATGCTCGGTGGTTATTAGATACTCTCTGTTGTCTTCATCCATAATCATATGTGGCATACCATGGATGTTATCCACCATTAACTCTGCTCCTTCCTCTATAACTAGAACCTCAGTGGGTGCAGTCTCCATATAGGGCAGTTCTATGCCATCCTGTGGGTCTGGGTGGGAGACGAGCACCATGCCGTCCTCCACCACCTGCTCCTCTACAAGGTTATTATCTACCATCACATCGTTTTCGACATATTCCTCCATATGCAGACCATCCTCCTCTTTACCCCCACTGTCACTACCAAGGTGCCCCACCAGAATGTCATCACTCTCTCCGCAACACTCCGTCATCATTCTGTCTGCACCTTCAATCCCGCCATCATCCGTGCTGCCTCGGCCGCCCACATGTACCTCCTCTTCGTCTACATGATCGATCAGCTTCGGCACTTTTTCTCGTTCCTCCTCATTGCAGTAAACTTGGTAACCAGCTATAGTGAGCGGATTGTTAGGGAGAGAGACTTTCCCATATAAGGTGGGTTCCACCGGCTCAACCTTGACCTTCAACATGATGAATGTGGTATACTACCCATCTGAAGAATCAATAAAAATTATATTTTAAATTTAGTGAACCACAGGCAGTGTACACATCATAGGGACATCTAGTGGGGAAGAGGTGAACTACAGTGAACAAGTGCCATGGAATTGACCCCAAACATAATATACCGTAAATCCTTGTGTATAAGATGCGTTTTATACACCAGAATTACCTCATCCCAACTCAGGGTGCATCCTATACATGAGGATTTTACACTATAGAACAGTACTACAAAAGCCAAAATTTGAGCCCATTTGCATCCTATATGATTTAGCCTAAGCCAGGGTGCATCCTATACGCGAGGGACGTCCTATACGCGAGGATTTACGGTAGTATTCTCCTACACACTGATTTATTCCCACATGTATACAGTGATGCAGCTACTAGGAATAATATTTTCTTCATCTACCTGATAATTTTTTGAGACATGTGGTTGCAGGTAGTGTGGGGATTCCACACCGTCTGCCGCTCCAAGATCGCTCTGTACTAACATCATATGCCTAGGGACCGGTAGGCAGGTCTAGTTGCAGGGGAATGAATCATTCTTATCTACATGTACATCACACAATGCCTGCACCACTCCTCTGGGAGTGTCCATCATTTGTGACGCATTTTTTGTGACCCAACAAATTGCTGCACTGGAAATTAAACTGCACTGAAATTGGCATATTCTTACAGAACAAAGAATAAATGAACACATATAAGAAATTATCTTGGTATTTCACTGCTTATTTTACCTATATGAAAATTTTTCGGGGAAATTAGTGCATTTCTAGACATTTTTCTAGATTTTTGAAGTGGATGACTGAAAAGGTCATCTAAATCAAGTTGTCCAAAATGAAAAAGTAGAATGAAACTAAAAGAAAGTAATAGTATGTTTCATGGCGTTTCATATAAGGTCTAGTTTGTGCATGTGGACTAAATAGTACAGCTGGTGACTGCAAAAGAAATTCGAAAAATCACATTTTCCTGTGTGAAGGAGCGAAATGGTGATTTGGCAGTTTTAAAACCGTCACTGCATGACCCATGTACATCATACAGGTGTGACACTTACAATACCTGCTAAGATAAACTTGTTTCACAGGCTCCCCGACTTTGGGAGCAATTAACTGATTTTTTTAAGATTTCCCGACCATGTGAACTTGCTACCAGTGGTAGCAAAATAGCCTACCACACAGGAAAAAATTATTTGATCGTGTCATCAAAATCTAGGTCATGAGCTAATGTTGGTCAAACATATAGGGTGGCCTGAAACTAGGTCAATAGGAAACCCATTATATGTTAATGTTAGGGTCAAATACCAGTGTCTACTTCTTCATATTTTACAGCGTCTGTTCCTATATATTTGATATCAGAATCTAGGTCATGAACTAATGTAGGTTAGATATATAGGTCACGGGAAAATTAGGTCAAGGTAAAATTTTGTACAAGTAAACATCCGGGTCAGATAGCTTTTTATTTCATGCTGACATTGTGGTTCATTCCAATTGAATTGACATTTTACTAACTTACCTCCCTTTCATTTCTTCATTTATTATGGCTAATTGGCCCATTATTGGGATCCAGAAGGTCACAACAAATTGCCTGAAAACTTAGGACAAAAATGTCAGATTTCTAGATACTAATTCTGCGATTCTGTGAGAACGATTGATTGATTGATTTGTGTTTTACAGCACTTTAGCGGCACTAAGTGGCTATCCTGTGCTTCACAGGTTGATAGGCACTATCAGCGGAAATGGTGGTATGATTTCTCTATATGGGGGATATCAACATGATTCCAAAAGATTTGAAATCCTTGCACTCTCCTGCACAACTAAGACACAGGGGTTTAGCTCTAACTCCTTATCTTAATTTTCATGTGATGTACCTACCAAAGAGGGTAATTTTGTAAACTTGAATAAACATCCAGTGGAATTATAGAACTGATCATAGGCTATTGAACTGGTATCAACAGGCGCTGGCCTAGGCTGAACCCAGCTGGGCTAGGCTGTGCTTCACTGTACTGGGTACACTTGGTGTGACTACGGGTGTACACAGTGACAGTTAAAGTGTACCTGAATGCACGTGAAATCCTTTTATTATCGCTCACTGAAAACCAACCACAAACCTGCCCTGCCCACTTTTCGACTCAAGAGATTTCGGCTCAGTTTACAGAATTTACACATAAATTTAGACAACTTGTAGACTCATATAGTGCACTACATAGTCATACTGCTTGTGCATTTGTCATTTCCTCAAAACTTGCAGCAGAAATGTGAAAATAAGTGATATATTTTGTGCATCTTGAGGAAATTCCTGCCCAGCTGATGGTAGTGACCAACTGGGTAGATCAGTCCGATTACTGACGCTTGTAGAGGCATAACATCGGCATGATCGGGGCGTTAGTAGGATGATTGGTGGAAATAACAATTAAATCTGTCATGGGACCTACCTAATATATGAATAAACACACAATATTCGTCTGTCGGGCCATGAGAAGTCAGCGGAATACACTTTGTAGTGTTGTTTTCTCGCTTGGGTTTCTGATAAACATTGGGCTCCTTGTAACAACGAAAATAAAGGCCGCGCCGTGACAGCGTCCACGTTTTCGCGCCACGAATTGAATCAACGGCGGGACTCACTGAGAAACTCAGAAAGGGACAGGAGGCATGAATCTAGGAAATTCGTATCAATTCATCAATCGAATGAGATCTATTATTAACATACAGAGATTTGACCTATTCGTATGTAGCCTTTTTTGTAGGAATGCAACTACAAGAAATAAAATAAAAGTACCCAGTAGGCCTTTAATAGTTTTTTTAGACCTGGGACAACACCTATTAAGGCTATTTAGGAAGTGTTTTGTTGTTTAATGGGTTTTTTTCTGGATTTTTTTTTTTTGGGGAGGGGGCAAAATAGCGGCAAAATATTTCAGACCCCTCGGGGAGAGGGGTAAAACCTTCACCCCTTTTTATAATAGCGAAAAAGCCTGCATGTTAGGGCCGAGTCATTTATTACAAGCTGGGGGGATTTTCCGACCTCCCCCCGCCCCCACCATAATGACATAAATGATTGCGCCCCCCCCCCCCCCACTAAGAATTGATTTTCCAAAATGACCCCCCCCCCCCCAAAAAAAAAAAAAAAAATCAGATACATGTATGGAATGAATTTGAATTGCCCATATTTAGTTTGACCCCCCCCTCCCCCCCCCAGTGTGAAGGTTTATTGGGGTTTGCCCCCCCCCCCACCAAGGGGCTCTTTTTCAAAATGACGCCCCCCCCCCACTATATCTAACAAGCCCCCCAAACTGGCAATAAATGACTCGGCCCTTACCATGGCGTATACATAGGGCCTATATATCTCACTTTTAAAAGTCAATGATGAATTCATTATGAAAATGCTTCTTGTTTTTGTTTTTTTTTAAACCGTGGACAACCGTAATGTATGGCTTTCAGGCCCTTATAAATTGCTTATACAAAAATAAATTAAAAATGAAATCATTCCTCGTCACTTTTTTTTCACGGCTCGGTGATGAGGAACAACTTTTATTTTTCAAAGGGCCCACTAAGACTAAGTGGAATGCTGTCTTTTATATAGAGAAGTTGTAGGGGGGGGGGGTTGCGGAATTCCCCCCAACCCCTTGAGAGGACAGGACCTGAGATATTTGAACCTCTCTTAAAGTCTTAAACCCTGTTTCTTTTTCCTTTCTTGTGAAAAGCCTCCAGTTACCATGCATATTCAATGAATAATTATATAGCCTATATCAAAATGTAGCCTGCCACACCAGGGTTGGTGGTGTGGGTGGGGGCGACGCACAGGGGTTGACAAAAGTTGCACTCCAGTTAAAAAATGTCCATGTGTATATAGGCCTACTTCTGGAAATCCATAGAACCCTTAATTGTCTTTTCCCATTTTTTTATTATTTGATTTTTTTCCCCATATATTTTCTGATAAAATGCGATACATAATGGGCAAATTTGGTAGCAAATTGACAAATGGAGAAGTTTGGTCCCAAATCAAAGGTCATGATCATAGGAAGTACTAGGGATGCAGCTAGCTATCATTGATGAAGTTTTTCACACTTTTAAAATATGGTGCATGAATGCGGCATATAGCCCAAGGACAGGGGTTGTAGACATCAGATACAAAACGACATAATTAATCTGGTTTGTTTGAGTGTAAAATTTTACATGTATAGACAATGCTTATTTTAAAACTGTAACTTATGTATCCTAGAATATTTACGGGAGCTCAAATCTGCTTTATTTGCCGAAGAGTTTATATGCAAAGCCGAGGTCAGATCAAAAAGGTTTTTTAAATGGCGGCAGATTCTGGATGTGCTATAGTGTTGTATGGTAAAAATGTATTATATCTAGTCTAAAAAATGTGGTGCTGTTGAATATATTTTCATAAGGATGTCTGTGAAAGGAACAATTTTTTTTTATTGGTCAAACTTACTACCGCAACAATTGTGACCAGATGGGGGAAACCTGCATCCAGGGGGGAAATGGCTTTTTAAAGTTGAAGTCATGTGCTTTGAAATGAGATATCTTGAGCTAAAATGTTCCAGGTAGTCCTTCTGTAATTACTTGTCAAACCTAAGTTAGTGTAAGAAATTGAAAAATGCAAATAAGCTTTAAATACATTATATCCTAGCTTAAATAGTGATAATGCAAAAAAATAGAGTTTTGTGGGAAAATAAACAAAGAAATGCGATAAAATCGGTTCTTGAGGGAATTTTCTGGGTCTGTTTTTGGTTCTGAGTTGCTAAATAGCCAACACATTCCTGGCAGAAATCCCCATTTAGAGTAATGGAGTGCTTTCCATGGCAACCAGACATTGCCATATATGCCAATTATCTATGTTTCCATGGCAAAGGATGTCTCTTTTGCATACCATAAATGGAATGTTTTCAATAGGAATGGAATAATTCTAAGCATATCACTGAATTCCCCATCAAAAATTAATCTGAGCCATTTTTCAGTATATTTTTTTAGTGTTTTCCTCATACACTGCCCCCCTGATGGCCAAATGCAGAACAAAAATCCCCCCCCCCCCCGGATGCATGTTTTCTCCAGATTCATCACAATTGTTCTGTCCTGTATTGTCCTGTGTTGTCATGTATTGTCATCCAATACGTCTTTTTTTTCTGTACTTTATAGCCCTACCCCCACCCCCCCCCCCAAAAAAAAAGAAGTAGAATTATGAAGTCAATGTAGAACTATTTTGTTTGAGTGAATAAAAAAGAGTGCTGCTCGTTGAAAAAAAAAAGAAAGAAAAAGAGCAGACCCGTTTATTAGCAAGCTAAGTTAGACTCTTTATGTGTGACATTCCCTTTCCTTTTCGATCCTTTTCCCTTTGTCGATCCCTTTCCCTTCCCTTCCCTCTCCTCCTTTCCCTTCCTTCCTCCCGTCCCTTCCTCACCTTCTTCACCCCCAGAAAGCGCACCTGCTGTCGTAGTTCAAATGTACTTCGCCAGATGTCAGCACCAAAGGCCTTGGGGGCCGCTTACACCAACGACAACACAATAATTATCTCTGCGACTCACTGCGCATGATCGGTGCCAGTTCTGTCTTGGTCGATGGCCACCCGTGTGGATGAGAGATGAGGACGCGCCTCAAAAATATGGCCATATTGGTCTTTGTGTTGGTATTTATGCCGATCGCGTGGGTTACGGTGTACACGGGACCCGGTAAGTGCCTCTTGAATAATATCACGGCGTTCCGTGCTGCGACAGAGGAGCTTGCAGCCCCGAAAGTTGGTCTTGTTTAACTTTATGTCACTGTCCCCAGCCTCAGCCTCAGGCTAGGCACCCCCTCCCTCCTCACTCAGTCACTGTCATACTCATGATACTGATACACAGTGAGTGCCCTAACACCAAAACTTATCTCCAGGTGGATTCATATCTCCAGTGTCACAAGGTGCCTGTGCAGGCTACGCGTAACAATTTCTTTTGTAGGTTCTCAAACTCAAGTCTAAACGATTGTCAGGGACTCTTCTACCCAGGTTAGCGAAGTCAGCCCAAAGTGTAGACTTCAACAGAAGTAGACAAGTTATATTCATCAAATGAAAGAGCTTGAAAATTGCAATTCATAGCTTTTTAAATCAAGTTGATACACCCATTAGAAGCATTTTTATATAAGTTTAAGTTTTGGAAATATGAAATACATTCTGTCATTCTTCTCTCTGTATATTTGCTCAAATCTTTAGATAAGCCCAACCATTAAACATGCACTCCGTGTGGGATTTGGACACCGCTGTACATAATTACTGATAACTTTTGATTGCATGGACCAATTTACTAACCAATTACATCTTCTTAAAGCTGACTATTAGGAGATTAACATATCTTTGTATGATCAAATTACTAGCGGTGAAAGTATTTCTAATCTTGAGTTGAAATATGAACTTTGAACAATTTTTTCATGAATTTTCTAGAATTACACACGCAGGTGATTTAAAATCGCAGAAAATCGCAGCCTTATAGCTCTAAAAACTGACAATATTCAGGTAAATAACATATTGTAGAATAGCCCTATTGGTTCTTTTAGCTTCTGTAAGAAATATTTTTTTAGGAAAATTGGTCCAAAGTTGTGTAAGTTTGCAAGCCTGCCCTGCTCTTATTAACCAGTCAATATTTTTCAAAATCCCCTTAAAATGTAGGTGTACATGTTGGGTACACAAGTGCATTGTTATATTCAATCTAAATTTTAGTAGAAAGGGTAATATCCATGTATTTCTGCAATAATTGAAGGCCGCTCAGGTGAGTCAAACACTGTGGTCTGACAGAATCACAAAGTTCACTCAAAAGTAGACTGCCTGAATGTGCAGAAAGATACTAGAATAAAGCAAAACATTACATTGTTCTAGTGATGTAGAGCTATGTTCTACCTTTCATTTGATACTAATTTGAAGTAATTCTGTCCAGTAGAACCCTCAGAATCAATATTTTTCCAACACCAGTTTATCATAGTGACAGGTACGGGGAGTGGGCAGCCAGATTAGGCTGACTTCGCTACCCAGGTCCCAGCTAACTGGGCCTGGCCTGAATGGCATGATGATGATGACAATGATAGTGATATATATATTCATTCAGACAAATCAGAGGCCCAGCAATTGATGTCCACTGAGTCTGCAGAGGGCTCAGCCTAGTCTTCCTGGGCCCCACATATCAAGTTACAAAAAGCAAAGGCATGACATGATTTTACATTTCAAAACAATACACAACAAGTAGGTAGGTCCTAGAGTTAAAGGAGGGCTAGCACGGCTAAGACATAGCAAATCACATGACCACCCATTGACCAATCAGATCATCGCAAATTTTCTGCTGGGTCCCGCGGATTTTGTGCACAATCTTTTGGCAGGTACCGATGTTGAAATTTGCCATGCTAGCCCCCCTTTAAAGGGAGTGGTCATTATTTATCAACATGGGGGAGGTGGTGGGTTTTTGCGTGGACGCGCGAAAATTTTTTACGCCCCCCCTCGACGGCAGTCAACATTTTTTGCGCCCCCCCCCCCCGCCGGAGGCGCGGACAGTTTTCGTGCCCCTCTTTGATCTATAGTAGCGTGCGGGCTTTTTTGGTAAAAAGAGGGTGAATTTTTTTAGCCCCCCCCTCAAGAGGGGTCAAAAATTTTTTAGCCCCCCCTCGGGAGGGGTCAGAAAATTTTACGCCCCCCCCCCCTCAAACCCACTATCCCCCCCCCTGTTGATAAATAATGACCACTCCCTAAGATATCAAAGACCAACCCCACTTAAGACTAGCGACCCAGTTTTCATTGGGGGCTTGGGAAACTACCGTAAACTCCCGCGTATAAGACGCGTCCTCTACGCCAAACAAATCCCTACTGCGTCCTCAAGTTTGGTGTGCGTCTTACACGAGGGGTAATTTTTCTATAGAAATGTACTAATCTTACAAATTTCAGCATTAAAATGTGCGTCTTATACGCGAAAATGCATGTGCTGAGTTTGGGGTGCTTCTTATACGGGCAGCGCGTCTTCTACGCGGGAGATTACGGTACTCTGAAAGTTCCACCACCACAACACCAGTGTCATCGCTTACCATCGCTCCTTTAGCAATGGTTCCGTCTAGGACTCTTCAACATAAGCCTCAAGCTCAGCCTCAGGTAAAAAAAAAAACACACACACACACAAAAAAAAAAAACTTGGCTGTGGCCAGTGTGGGACAGTTGGACAGATCAGCAGTTTGCCAATTCTGCCAATTCGAAAGAATTTTGTGATCTGTGAGACAATTGGACAGGATGATCCGACAGATTCAGGTGCAATTAAAACCATAACAATATCCCAGCAAACAAGAAACGTTTTTTGGCAACCTGCATGTATATTGGAGACATGATACAAGAAGTTACCAGTCAATCATCCCCGGTTTTCGCCCTCAATCAGAAGGGGCACCTTATCACCCCAATGCTTTACCTGTCTCTCCTATACAGATATTTGGAATATAAAATGTGATTGGAGATCTAAAACTCCCATCTAGTGGAGTTCAAGTGAACTATTCCCCAGGATCTGGGGAAAAATAACCTTCCCCCTATCTCTAACTTGAGCTGTCATGAAGATAATCATTCCATCTTGGGAGTATGAATGTATGGTATGAATAAATGAATTACAACAACAACAACCCTTACATCATCCAAACACACATTTATTGCCTTGTTCTTGTGGCCAATAATTTCACACAACTAGACTGATTTTCTGGGATTGATCATCTCTTAACCCAGCCAGACTCTCACTGATCACTTCAGAATCCTAATACTGTAGGTTTACTTTCAAAAATTATCTGTCATTTGAGGTCTGTTCAATGATCTTAGCACGCATCATCCCCAGTTAGGGTAAGTAAGCCTGTAGTTCCTATCCAGATCTCTATTCTATTTAAACAATGCTCTAGCATAACCATGACTATAGATGCTCTTTACCATCAAGGTTCCTTTTCCCAACCTACACTACTATTGAGAATCGTATGTTGCAATTCATTTCTGAGGCGCGACCATATACTTATCTGTGACTATCTCCAGAGATTTGGACATGGGGTTCTATGTAAAGCTGCAGTTGCTAGGCAACCACATGACATAGCAACCATTAACTACCTATGTCCATACTGTGTGATGTGCACAAGGGAGCTATATGCAATTTGAAATCAGTGAACTATGTCCTTGAGGGGAGACTATGCACAAGACATAGTATATGCCTACAGGCATGAATCTAGGTATTGTTGCTATGCAAAACTGTTATTGCTAGGCCACCACACAACCTAGCAACCATTTATCACCTATATTCTTTGTCTATGATGGAAGTCACAGAAGAGTTATATGCAAGTTTACATCAGGGGAGTATGTTACTGAAAGAAAACCATGCAGATACCACATTTGAGCATATTTTCAGGCTTGGTTGCTATGCAAAGCTACTGTTGCTAGCAGTGATGCTACTTTTCCTGGTTTACCAGGAATTCCTGGTTTTCATTCTAAGATTCCTGCATTAAATTATATTAAATTCCTGGGAAAATGTGTCCAAAAGTCCAGTTTTCCTGGTTTTTGTCGGCAAGTGAGTGGCATCTCTGTGCTAGGCAACCACACCACCCAGCAACAAAACAAAAGCACCACTGTATTCTACTAAGCTCATTTATAGTGGTGGGACCCAGCAGATACTTTCTAGACTGCACATATATGTAATTCAAAGTGACATTTGATTCTATTGTCGGCCATTTTGAATATCAGCCATATACAGCCTTGACATTAAATCTTATGAAGTAGAAAAATGTATGTTCTTAATCAGCACCCTTTTTTACATAAGAGTCAGGAGATTTGATAAAGGTTTAGCATGGAAGAGCATCCATTTAGATAAAGAGGTAGATTATGGAAATGGAACAGTATTGTATTGACTCACAGTTGTGTCTTTGCTTCTAAGGCAATAACGTGGGTCATAGTCAACAAGGAATGCTGCAAAATGTCTCATATTACTCAGAAAGTTTAGACCTACGTAAATCATATTAGATATTTTGGTTAGATGGGGATAAGAGCAAGTTTTATACATGTATCTGGAGTGCATTTACATTTTTCAGTTAAATAGGGAACTTTGTGATTTAAATCTTCCGTCTTCCCGACTGTCTGGTACACTCAAATCTGAACTTAAAAACATGTATTAGGGCTTAATGAAAAGCTTATTATGTCTTCTTTCAAACGACACCAATAGCTTCAGGATCCAGACAAGGTATGATAGTCTTAGAGCTTGGGGATTGAGCATACCCCTTGAATAACATGGTAGCAAAATTGACCCGGTAGTGCATCCCAAGATAATCAATGTTAACATCTTGAATCTTGTTCAGGGGACCCTAAGGATCGAAAAAAATACCTGTCGCGTTGGGATGTGGGGGGGGGGGTGCATGGTGGGCCCTATCAGCCCCCGGCCTAATGGATATAAGTAATATTAACCTGGCAGCATGTCCCAGCTGACGTGCAGAACAATGAACATGCAAACAATATTATTTGTGATATCAAATATCGCTGATTTTGGAGTAGACATTGGTTGATGGTACAAGCTGCTACTGGAGAACCTCGCATTTAAGACACGCATCCTAGAACTACTCTAGTGCCCCGCATATAAGGCGACCATGCCTATTGCTTCTAAATGGGACTGAAGCTGGTTTCTGCTAGCATGCTCTGATAAGATGGAACCAGCTTGTCCCTGGAAGTGGTTGTTATCCAGGGACAAGGTACCAATCATAACGCGTCTTTAATATCAGTGTGTTTTGCCACTTTTAGAAGACCCAACAAAACTCAAAAATGGTCCAGACCCACTGGGTATGGGTCTAGACTCCTATAGGACACACCCTGAACTGAGTGAAAGCCTCTAAGGCGCACCTAGCCCTGGGCTACTTTTGGGCAGTTTAGTTCTAGTCTTGATGTACCGTAATTCTACCCCGCCTATAAGGCACACCTCCTCTTTTGTGATGTATAAGGTGCAGGAGGCCTTAGCTCTACCAATGATGCTAGTAACAGTCTGAAACCATGCAGCCCGAACTGCATCGGGCTGGGTTATCGAGCCTGAAGCCACCATACCCTACATCAATCAAGCTGCTTGGGGCCTGGTTGGACTTTATTAGAGGCAGGGATATTAACTCTGACGGCTAACAATTAATTTGATCAGCATCCCACGCCTGGTATCCCTCTGCCTGGGTGGAAGCCATCGTGCGGCACCAGACATTGGGTTGTGTTAGAATGAATGAGGTAACGTGCCGGTAATGTGCCAACAAAGTGGGCTATAGTAGATTACATGTAGGGTATATTAACCCTTTAAGTCAGATAATACTTTAACCCTTTAAAGGCCACTGATGGAGGAGTGCATCATGCCCATTGATTGCCATGATGCACCAATGAAGTGTTGGTGAGTCGGCATGCCAGCACTTCATTGGCCCATCATGCCAACCCTCCGGGAGTATAACGACCCCATGTGGTCTGCATGATGCAAGTAACTCGCCAGGCTGCATTCGTGCATCATGACGACCAATAGGCAAAATGTATCGACGCATAAGCGGCCCCTGAAGGGTTAATACCAAGAAGCTGTCATGATGCAAGAATGCAGCCCTGGTGAATATGACATCATGCCAGCAGTGGCGGATCCAGGGTAAAATGGAGGGGGTACACTTCCCAAATTTGGTTACATCTGGAGCCTGAGAGAGGCAAAGAAACTCTAAAATACAGAAAAATGATGGCATGAAAATAAGCTCTTATAATTTTTCCCCAGCAACGAGATATTTTCGGATGTCCACCAACCCAGTGGCTGATTTATTTAGACGGGGGATGCCCCCCTCCCCAAAAAAACAACAACAACAACAACACAGGGTGCACACCCCTTCTTTTTAAGCCCCCAGTTTTGTCAAATCCTGGACCGGCTAGCTCTATCACTTGGTTTAAGAGAACTGAAGAGGCCTAGGGTTATCTTTAGTTAAGGTTAAGCAATAGCATCTATCAGCACACAGTATAGGTAGGGCCTGGACTGTGTACATGTAGGAGGAGGTATCTTAGTGACCTGAGGTCCCTATTGGACTGACATGGTGTTTATGTTTACAAAGTGAGCTTCACTTACTTAACCCTTTATGGAACGCTGATGCAGGAGTGCATCATGCCCATTGGTCGGCATGATGCACTCCAATGAAATGCTGGTGAGTCTGCACGCCAGCACTTCATTAGTGCATCATGCCGTCCCTTTGGGCAGTGTATCCACCCCATTAGGGCCCATAGGATCAATGTGATGTATGAATGCAGCCCTGGCAAGTAGCTCACCAGGGCTGCATTCGTGTATCATGCCGACCAATGGGCATGATGCATCAGCGGCCCTTTAATGTTTTTAAAACAAGGCTAGGGGAGGGGGGTAACTAGAACCGGAAGCCGCAACCGGAAGTCAACTATACAGACACTCACCATAGCCATTACAGAGGAATAGTTGTCTTCAGGGGTTTTCTTGATTTCAGGCCTTTTATATTCCTACACTAAACATGATGTCTCGGCCACTCTAAATCGAATTTGGTGTAATTTTACCCTGCCTTTAAGACACACCTATAATCAAGGAGGATCTTGTACCGTACATTCTCTCGTATTAACCGTGGCTTATACCAGAACCCAAATGAAGGTTAGGCTTATAGGATCAGTCCAAACAAGGTGTGCTGCTTATAGGAGGGGTTTTACACCATAGAACAGTACAAAAATGCTAATTTTCATGTATAAGCCACGTTTTATCTGCAAGGTATTACGGTGCTTCAGAATGACAGTCAGTTTACTGGGATTTCCATGAATATAATTAGGTGCATACACTTTTAGCACACCTGTGAATTTTCTAGAATAAACTTTGTTTAACTCTCACTTCGGGTGATAATCAAAAAGTGGTCATAAATACTGTGCTTCTTACAGGTCAGACAATACTACTGGGAATTCCACTTCTTGTCAAATTGTAAACCTTTAAGGGCCGCTGATGTAAGAGTGCATCATGCCCATTGGTTGGCATTATGCATGCACCAATGAAGTGCTGGTGCTGGTGAGACTGCTCCCCAGCACTTCATTGAGGCATCATGCCGACCCCCTGGGAGTTTATCAACTCCATAGGGTTGACATGTTGCATGCATGTCGCCCTGTCGAGTTACTCACCAGAGCCGCATTCATGCATCATGACGACCGATGGGAATGATGCATTAATGCATTAGCGGCCGTCAAAGCATTAAAGGTACAAAAAGAAAATTGTATCCACCATGTGCCTCATAAAAGGGTAATCACGACCAAACTCTCAGTGACTCTCAGTGACTGCTCGAACTATCCACAGAATTTGCTTTGAGACTTATCTCAATGCACTCCCCATTCCTCAGGAGAGTATGTTCGGAGGATGTGTTCTGAAAGTGATAATGAGGAGAGAGTGGTTTCTGTGAAGGCTACACTCTCCCGGGACATCCCAGACGGCTCGTGTATCAGCTACTGTCTGGGGTGCAGGACAGTCTCTGCTTTCACAGACTTAACCCTTTAAAGGGTGTCTAGCAGGGCAAAATACAATAGGGTTACCGGCCCAAAGATCGTTGATAAACTCGCGGGACCCAGTGGAAAATTTGACGCCCTCATTGTTCGCTAATGTATCATCCGCAGCTTATAGAGTGAGAACTTGATAGACTAGTCACGGTGAGTGAGACCTTGATAGTCCAGCCACGGTGAGTGAGACTGTGATAGTCTAGCCACGGTGAGTGAGACCTTGATAGTCCAGCCACGCTGAGTGAGACTGTGATAGTCTAGCCACGGTGAGTGAGACCTTGATAGTCTAGCCACGGTGAGTGAGACCTTGATAGTCCAGCCACGCTGAGTGAGACTGTGATAGTCTAGCCATGGTAAGTGAGACCTTGATAGTCTAGCCACGGTGAGTGAGACCTTGATAGTCTAGCCACGGTGAGTGAGACCTTGATAGTCTAGCCACGGTGAGTGAGACCTTGATAGTCCAGCCACGGTGAGTGAGACCTTGATAGTCTAGCCACGGTGAGTGAGACCTTGATAGTCCAGCCAGGGTGAGTGAGACCTTGATAGTCCAGCCACGGTGAGTGAGACTGTGATAGTCTAGCCACGGTGAGTGAGACCTTGATAGTCCAGCCACGGTGAGTGAGACCTTGATAGTCCAGCCACGGTGAGTGAGACTGTGATAATCTAGCCACGGTGAGTGAGACCTTGATAGTCCAGCCACGGTGAGTGAGACCTTGATAGTCTAGCCATGCTGAGTGAGACCTTGATAGTCCAGCCACGCTGAGTGAGACCTTGATAGTCTAGCCACGCTGAGTGAGACTGCGATAGTCTAGCCACGCTGAGTGAGACCTTGATAGTCTAGCCATGCTGAGTGAGACCTTGATAGTCTAGCCATGCTGAGTGAGACCTTGATAGTCTAGCCACAGTGAGACCTTGATAGTCCAGCCACGCTGAGTGAGACTGTGATAGTCTAGCCACAGTGAGACCTTGATAGTCCAGCCATGCTGAGTGAGACCTTGATAGTCTAGCCACGCTGAGTGAGACTGTGATAGTCTAGCCACAGTGAGACCTTGATAGTCCAGCCATGCTGAGTGAGACCTTGATAGTCTAGCCACGCTGAGTGAGACTGTGATAGTCTAGCCACGGTGAGTGAGACCTTGATAGTCTAGCCATGCTGAGTGAGACCTTGATAGTCTAGCCATGCTGAGTGAGACCTTGATAGTCTAGCCACAGTGAGACCTTGATAGTCCAGCCATGCTGAGTGAGACCTTGATAGTCTAGCCACAGTGAGTGAGACCTTGATAGTCCAGCCACGCTGAGTGAGACCTTGATAGTCCAGCCACGCTGAGTGAGACCTTGATAGTCCAGCCATGCTGAGTGAGACCTTGATAGTCTAGCCATGCTGAGTGAGACCTTGATAGTCCAGCCATGCTGAGTGAGACCTTGATAGTCTAGCCATGCTGAGTGAGACCTTGATAGTCTAGCCACAGTGAGACCTTGATAGTCCAGCCATGCTGAGTGAGACCTTGATAGTCTAGCCACAGTGAGTGAGACCTTGATAGTCCAGCCACGCTGAGTGAGACCTTGATAGTCCAGCCATGCTGAGTGAGACCTTGATAGTCCAGCCATGCTGAGTGAGACCTTGATAGTCCAGCCATGCTGAGCCACCACTGTTGCAGACCGATCATATTACCCGGTACAATAGATTTGTATAAGATTTTCCCAGCCACAGCCTGGTTGAATCCCACATATGACAAACTACCATAAATTCTCTCATACAAGCCTTGGCTTATACCAGAACCCAAATCAAAGTGTGGCTTATAGGTGCTGCCCAAAATCGGAGCGCAACTTGTACGATGGTATTTTAAATATGGAACAGTACTAAACCACCAATTTTCAGGCCTCAGATGCAGCTTATAGCATTCTCCCAAAGTCAGGGTGCGGCTTATACCAGGGTGCGGCTTATATGGGGGAATTTATGGTACCGTAATCTCCCGTGTAGAAGACGCGGTGCGCCTATAAGACGCACCCCTAACTTGTCAATGGTTGTTTCACGTATAAGACGCACCTCTTAGGTACCAATTTTGTAAATTCAGTACTGATCTATAGTAAAATTACCCCTCGTATAAGACACACCCCCAACTTGAAAAAATCCTATAAGACGCACCAGGCATTTGTTTGGTGTAGAGGACGCGTCTTATACGCGGGAGTTTACGGTAATAAGGGTCTGATTATGAAGGTCTCACTATGCGTGGGAATTTACGGTACCTCACATATAAGATGCACCCGTACTTGAGATAAAGCTATAAGGCATATCTTGGGATTCCATTGAGATTGTTAACAATTTGCACTCTACATGTATTTTTTTCTTTTAATCTAGAATATTGACTAAATAGATCCTCATTGTACTTGTAAACTGTCTTTAAACGTTTACAGGCAAAAGATGCGTAGTTGGACGTTTTCAGTATAAATTCAATATACCAATTAAGCAATGATCCCGACTGTAGCATATCATATAAATAAAAGATTTACATGACCATCAATATAACCTGAATAATTGATGCTCATATCCTCTCGGTTTAGCTGGTAATTTGGTGTTGATGTTGATCATGATCTATTGGATACACCACAGTTTCTATTGACTACCTTGTTGAAATGTCCAACAATTAGATAATTCCAGTGTTCTCCACAGACTAAACAAAAATCGTACAAAAGCAAAACACACACACACACACACACACACACACACACACACACACACACACACACACACACGAGAAAACCAGTAAAATCCAGAGGTTAGTCACTAAATTGACCGTGCGATAACTATCTAAATTGAAGGTGAAAAAGTTATTGACCAATATTAACTGATGTCAACAAAGGTCAAAATGGGCCCCCCTCACCCAAGCAGGGTAAAAATTCCCACCTTCTCCAATGTTCATAATAAGAGTAAATTACCATTAGTAAATTAGTGGGCAGGCGGGTGGGGGTTGTCTGGATTGCGGACCCTGCTAGGACCTCCAACTTTGGGGAGCCTACCCCCTCCCCCTTTTCCCTCCCCTTTCCTATGAGGTAGTTGTTGTTGTTTTTTTAGAGAATTTTAATAAGGTAGATACCTAGCATGGTATGTAAATACATACAGCCATGGTCACCGGACTACGGGGATACCTCTGCTCTACCGTCTGGGCCTTCTATAACAAGCAATACCTTTTTTATCTATTCTATAATCAGTGTGCTATGGCATTTCAACAATTTTCTTAATAGGTTTGGAAAGGGGGTGGGTAGGGGGGGGGGGGATAAGATACAATATTACATACATTTAAAGCATTAATGGTGGTGTTTTTATTTCACCATAGCCATAAGACCATGAGAAAAAAACATACATAATTCCACAGTTATATGATATGAGATAGAATATCATTTTCAGTATTACAATTTGACGTGTGTTCAACTTAGGTGGTTACAGTAGAAAACATACAATATAAAAAGATTTAACTATAATATGGTATGGTGAAGATCAGTCGAGGTCTCTATGCAGATCTCCAGGTATAATACTATAACAGTCCGGGCAGTGCTTATTAATTTCGCTTGTCCTCTATACATGTATTTGTAAAAGATATCTTAAGCTTGTTCCAATGGCGTAGGTCCCTATCATGAAAGTGGATATAAACCACCGAGTTCCTGGAAAATCTTTCAATAAAACATAGACCTATGTTAAAATTGTCGATTGTCCACCTGCTGACAATCATTTGTTCTCTTGAACGCATAAATCAATAAATGTAAATCACGCCTCGCCTCTAGATTTTTACATTCACTTTAACTATGTAATTGATTTGTATATAGCGTGGAGGTTGCTCCAGTTTAACCCTATGTGCTATTCTTAATGCTTTGTTTTGGAGTAACTGAAAACGCTCAGGGAACTACACAGTATGCTTATCCCATACAATGTCAATATACCGTAATCTCCCGCGTAGAAGACGCGCTGCGCGTATAAGACGCACCCCAAACTCAGCACATGCATTTTCGCGTATAAGACGCACATTTTAATGCTCAATTTTGTAAATCCAGTACTGTTCTATAGTAAAATTACCCCTCGTATAAGACGCACACCCAACTTGAGAGAAAGCTATAAGACCCCCCAGCATTTTGTTTGGTGTAGAGGACGCGTCTTATACGCGGGAGTTTACGGTAGTCTAGGATAGGTAATATAGTTGTCTTATTACTTGATTGACTAGACGTCAATCAAGTATTTACTTCTATCTAAACCTTACCATATTTTGCAGATACAGTGTCTCCATGAGTTTTGCAAAGCTGTTACCTTATAGGACAGGGACCCTGTATAAATCTATTGTGCTGACAAGGCATATTAAGAGGGCTACTAGCAGATTATTCATACATGGGAATAGAGTATTGATGTTGTCACACCTCGGGGTAATCCTTAACCCTTTAACAGGCCACCTACATATATGTGCAACCATACAAAGGCCTTATTACCCTAAGGTTGGTATGATGCACTAACACTCTGTGTCCCTTGAGGTACTAAACTAGTTCTGCTCTACCCAATCTCAAAACACCACTACAAGAGTGTTGGCCAGGCACCTTTCTAAAGGGAACCCTTTAAACCTTGCATATATGCATCACTGACTTTTAGCCCTTTAAGAACAGGATCACTTACACAATCTTATTATCTGATTGACTAGACATCAATGTTTAACATTGCAGCCCTGGTGAGTTAAGGCCATAGTACATGATAGTCAATCATACTTGTGCCTGTGGCACAGCCTTAGACATTTTATAATCTAACAGCATCAAGTGCATCCAAATATGTACTTATTTTAGCAAATTGATGGATTTTGCACACAGCATTGTTATAGACTTTGTCCTCCTGTTTGGAAAAGTCCAGTTTATCATCAATGATGATACCTAGGTACTCAAACTCGGATACTTGTTCAAACACAGTATTATCAATAACAGGTAGAACCGGAAAAGCAAGCTTTTGATAACCAATAATCCACTTTATCCTTGTTTATAGTTTTACTACACCAAGATGTTATATTCTCCAAACCATCACGTAAGACTTTAATATTAGTGGATGATATGACTGCATCATCTGCATAAAGAAAGGTTGGACATGTAGGAACACATTTTGAAAGCTCATTTATATACATTGTAAATGGTAAAAAAAAAGATAGGACCCAATATGGAGCCTTGGGGACTCCATATTTTACACATTTTAGCTGTGACAACTGTCCACTTGCAAAAACCTTTTGATTTCTGTTACTGAGGTAACTGTCAAACCATTTTACAAGTTTTGGTATTAAGTGCTATTTCTTTTTTTTTTTTATTCATAAGTAAAGGGTGGCTGACTGTGTCGAAAGCTTTTGAGTAATCTAAAAAAAAAGACTAAGTATTTTCACCTAATTCAGCATTATCATATATTGACCTGAGGTATGCAGTAGTTTCTGATGTTGTAGAATGGTCGGGTCCAAAGCCATACTTTTCACAACAAAGCCTTTCCCCATAGTGGGCTGCTCCTTAACATACTAAGTGAGCTACTCGTAGACAGAGCTACTCCTACTTAGGATGTCGTGTTCAGGGAGTCCACAGGGAGCTCTACCTTACATGTAGTCAATCTCTGCCTTAACTAAAACAATGCATGTTTGTCATGACAGCAGGGGCCAGCCTGGGATAGGTACTGGGGGTACTAGCCCCCTTATGGCTGCATAAGTGGATTAATACTGTATTGAGTTTCTAAGACTTGATTTGGCACAGGATCCTTTTCATACAGAGCCAAAAGATAGGCGCCAAAAGATATACAATACTAAGTCAGAAAATATAGTTTAGTAGTCTCTACTCCATTATAAACGAGTCATCATGATGCACAAATACATCTCTAGTGAGTACTCTTTTGGTACTCTTCTATAGTTTCAAAAAATGTGTATAAGCCGCACCCTGATTTCAGGAAGACTTGCTGCAAGAGGACTCTGAAATAGTCTATAAGCGCAGCTTATACGCAAGGTTTTCAGTAGAGGGGTTTTAATACATCAAGTCGTCCTTGGAGGGTTGATAATGTCCGAAGGGTCAGCAGGATGCACCAGCGGAGCACTGGCGAGTCTGCTCACCAACACCGCATGGCTGCATCATGACGACAAGAACATGGACCTGAAGGGATCATATATCCCGTAAAGGTTTAAGTGAATCAGGAAAAACTGGCAGGAAATAAGAAAACACAGTGTGGTGACTTAAAGCCTTTAAGGACTGCTGATGCAGGAGTGTATCATGCCCTTTGGTCAGCATGATGCACCAATGAAGTGCTGGTGAGTCTGCTCACCAGCACTTCATTGGTGCATCATGCCATGTGTATCGACCCATAGGGTTGGCACGATGCATTAATGCACCCCTGGTGAGTTCATGACGACCCTATGGGAGTGTATAAGTCCCGTAGGTTCGGCTTAATGCATGAATGCAGCACTGGTGAGTTACTCACCAGTGCTGCATTCATGCATCATGACCACCAAGGGCATGATGCTTTGATGCATTGCGGCCCTTGAAGGGTTTAAACACACGGGTGTCCATCAATACTTGGCAATCAGTAGCTGGGGCGGCTTCAGCAGAGGGAGGTGGATAAGAAGAGGGACTAAGAGGTTTTAGGTTTTTGGTGCTGTCTAAAAAAAATGATGGAAAGTAAGAGAAAAACGCAGATATCTACCCCCGGTAAGTGGAATGCGCTCAGAACGCGTGTGTAAAAAGTGGGGGTGAAAAGGGTAGGATTAAAAAGACAACCCAGTGCAATATGTTAAAAACATGTTGACCTTGATATAGACAGAAGGTGGGTGGGGTAGTAGTACATGTATAGCTTTCTGCCCTTTCCATTTTATTTCTAAAATCACCATTTTATTACTAAAATTACCATTTTATTACTAAAATCACCTCTGTAGCACACTTACCGTATTGTGGCGTTTAAGCGCTGGGTTATGAATGAGTGGCAGTCTTGTATAAGTGCCTGGGGGTATGGGGATAATAAAATATACTTTAAGCAATGAAAACTACCGTAATCTCCCGCGTATAAGGTGCAGCCCCAATATAAGGAGCACCTAGAGTTTTGGAAAATTCTCAAAAAAATGAAAAATTCATAACTTTGGTTCTACTGAATGAATTTTCAAAATTCAAAAACCTAGGTGTAGCTTGGGCCACCCCGGACCCTCTTGGCCCCCCTTATGTCCTATTATGACCAAGGGGTCATGGAAGATATCAAAAGATAGGTCTTGGTGTCCCCCTTGTGGATCCAATGAGAACTAAAAAACCCTGTATAAGACGCGCCTTATACGCGGGAGATTACGGTAGACATTGAATGAGCGCCTGTCTTGTATAAGGGCCGTGGGTAATGGCCCCTCCAAATCTATAAGTGCCGGGGCGGTTCTTCACGACGATACAGTACATACTTACATGGTCACATATAATTAAAAAACCAGTCTATTCAAAACGTCTTTCACTATGCGGGCCATTTTTCCTTCAGATCTTTTATGATGCAGGTCCAAAAAGAATATAAAGCGGTAGTACCACATCTTAACAATAATGATATAAACACCAAACCACAAAACGGTACTTAGAGCCTGAAACATGTAACATATAACATGTTGATCTTAGACCGTAGATGCGTAGGGCGGTGTAGTTTTCTGTCATCTGCATCTAATGCACCACTACTGCATATGTATACGGCCTTAGCTGGTTTGATTATCAGCCAATGAAATGACACCAACTATTCACTGCGGTCCTCTCGGGGGCCAACTGGTACCCATCTGATAGGTTTTTATCAGTAGAACTCGCAACTTCTCCGGCGACCTAGTTTGGTTGGCAAACTAAGCCTTCTCCCCTAGGGTACCATTTTGACCAAAAATCGCCGTATTCATACGCCACTGGTGTCATCCAGTCCTTCAACCAGGTGTTGGAGGTGCACCAGAAACCAGCAACTGCTTGTACTCATCTGTCAAGCATATGTTCACTAGTCACCAGCAAAGAAAAGTAGTACCTCCCAGCATGCCTGTGTACCAGTGACGTAATCGGTAGACTACGAGATGGGGCCAGTGTGTAGAACTCGCTGATAACAAGCTTCAGTAATGGCGGCGCCCATAGGACAATTTGCTAACTCGGAATAGCAGTGATGCACTAAGTCAAGTTTCCCTTGCCCACTTAAAGGGGTCTAGATCTTTTCTTTCCTATCCCCTCGGATGTGCGTGGTGCACATATGTGTGGGCACTGAAACATTCCTCTGTGAAATTGTGTTATGTAGATCTCACCATGAATATGACCTTAGCTGTCAAAATGGCGCTAAACATCTATTTCTCACTCTTCTGGTGCACTCTAAATGCACTTATCACCCTGGTCTTTTTTCCCCAAGTAAAATGGGGTGGATTTTTTAAGTCCCCTTCCCAAATGTACCAACCCAAATGTTGTTATAAAAAGAACCACTCCCTTACAAGTAGCACATCTTTACAATAGTGATATAAACACCAGTCAATAAAACGGTACTTAAAACCTGAACCAGACATGTATAATCCAAAAATGGGAGTAACCTGATGACAATAGACTCTCTCAGTTTCCCAGAACTGGCAATGAAAGTGTACTGCTAATGGATTTGTTTCTTTTTCCCTGTGTTGGCAGATTTTTTTATGAATTCCAGTAAATGGCTCTGAGGCAAGATATGTCTGTGTTGCTTCCAAGAAGTGCCACCTGTTTAGTATGTCACATGTGCTGCTCACATAAAGATGCAGTTAGTTAGGTGTCAAGTTTTAACACTGTTTATTTTTCCAAGATAGAATATAGAGTCGCCCTTTCAGTGATCTCCCTGCAATGTCCACTCTGGGAGTTACATGTACTAGGCCACAAAAAAAAGAAGAAAGTGGTTTGATTTCGGTTTTCAAAAATCTATTTCGCATCATGCCAACCCTACATGATACATGGGTGCAGCCCTGTTGGGTGGTACACCAGATGTGTGTTCATTTGTCGTGATAACAAGTAAGCATAACCCTTGAAAGGCCGATAGTGCATTCACGCATCATGCTCATTGGTCATCATGATCCATAAAATTTGGGTCGAGACCCCTAAATTTGACATGCGACATGGCCATTTCTTAAAATCAACATGTGACATGGAGCTAAGTGACAAGGACATGGAGGAGTAGAAAGTTAGCAACATGAGACATGGCCTTTGCTTAAAATCGACATCTGACATGAAGCTTTGTGACAAGGACATGGGGAAATAGAAATTTAGGGACATGTGACATGGCCTTTTCTTAACATCGACATGTGACATGGGGACCCCCCATCTAGACCCCCAAGAATTTAGCAACGGCGAGTAACTGGCCTGCAGGGCTACATTCATGCATCACGCCAACCCTATTGGTTTAGTACACTCCCGGAGGGTCGGCATGATTCTCCAATGAAGTGCTGGCGAGCAGACTCACCAGCACTTCATTGGTGCATCATGCCGACTGACGGGCATGATGCACTCCTGCTGTCCTTAAAGAGCTAAGGTAATGCAGAATACCCCCCGTAAAATCCCTTGTATAAGCCCAATGCTTACCCAAAGTCAGGGTGCGGCTTATACACGGGCATTTGACACCATAGAACAGTACTTAAAACAACTGATGTTCAAGCCCCAAGTGTGGGTTATAGCTTAGTCAGGGTGCGGCTTATACGAGGGTGTGGCTTATACGAGAAAATTTACGGTACAGCTCTTAATGGGCCATCATTTCATTTGTTGTCATACACCAGCTGACCTAAATCCACTGATAAAGGCCGTAATCCCCTTATAGAGAGGAAGCAGGTTGTCCCATGGGCGCGGCCATTGCTGGAGCTTGTTCCCAGCAAGTTCTACTAATAAGACCTATCAGATGGGTACCAGTTGGCCCCCGAAGGACCACAGTGAATAGATTGGGTTTCTCTCATTGGCTAATAATTAAACCTGCTAAGTCCATATATCCGGCCCACCTCACGCTACACACCGTAATACCTCGCGTATAAGGTGCAGCTGAATAATCATAAAAAAAAAATGTGTTCAGGTACTGGGGTCGAAAAAATAGGTCAGGTAGGTAGGGAATTTTTTTTTATTTTGGAGAATTTTTTTAAGGCCGTCTGCAGATCTTTGCGCCTACATGATGAGAATTTGATGTGCATGGTCTTAAAAAAACTGCCATGCCATGATAAATGCCAAAAAATCGGATATTTTTTTCCCAAAAGGCACATTAGGGTATGGTTAAAAGAATTGGGGTAGGTAGCTTTACCTGAACATAGGGCTGTTTAGGCCTTATACACAAGGATAAACCACTTGTGTGTAGTAGAAGCAGCCAAAGTTAGTGGTGGGCCTTATAGGCTAGGGTATATTTACATTACCGGTAGGTACAAAGCATATTCTTAAATCTGTCTTACTGCGCACAACCAACATTTACACACGTTAAACTTGCAATGAGGAAACACACCCTTTTGCATGTTTGTGGCATTTAAATTAAAAAGAAATTCGGAATAGGTACTAAAGTGGTCCAAAATGAGCCCCATATATGCATCCTATTCTTATAGGATCCCCTCAAGTTTGGGTGCGCCTTATACATAAGGTATTATGGTAGTGATAATGTATTTAGGGAGTATTAGGCTACAAGGTACTAGTATACAGATAGCAGGCCCATAACGACCATTGACATCTATTATAATTTAACCCTTTAAGGGCCGCAGGGGTGCATCATGCACCAATGAAGTGCCGGTTAGTCTGCTCACCAGTACTTCATTGGAGCATCATGCCGAAATACAGGGTTGACGTATTCATATACTCCCAGAGAGTTGCCAGCACTTCATTCGCGCATCATGACGACCAATGGCCATGATGCATTAATGCATCAGCGGCGCTTAATCGGTTAATACAGGTTACGTTGTTCAGCATAATCAACAAACTTGAGAAATACCTCAAATACAATGTACTTGGGAGATATAGTCCAAGGAAATTGCTTTATGTCTTTTATAATCCAAGGACTTTTTCAACTTCCATACACCTTAGGTTGACCTCCTTAAACATCTGATACCTTTTTGGATATTTTTGAGAATTATTTTGGCAAATATCTGCAGATTATGCCTCTTTGACCAACTATTTACTGCGGGCTTCTCGGGAGGCATGTGGTACCCATCTGATAAATGATATCAGTAATAACCGCTGGTAATAGGCTTCAGCAATGGCTGCGCCCATTGGACAATCTGCTACCTTGGTATAGTAAGTGCCTGTTGAGCTGTGGAGGGGTTCTTAGAGCCTGTTTTTGTGCCTTTATGGATGGTATGTGACTTGACCTTTATGCATATATAGACAATGCCCAACCTATGTACAGCTGGTCCCAGACTGGGTCCATGACAAAGGTCACACACGCCGATATGCCAAACATATCACTAGGCGAAAGAAGTATGGTTTTACTAGTAGTAAACCAGACTCACACTAGCTCTTTTCTTAAAATTTTGGGAAAGAAAAAAAAATCATGCTTTAGGATTTATTTGCAGTTGCAAAAGTTGTGAGTTAATATTGTATTGGTTAGAAAAATAAATCAACGACATATGTTTAAAAATCCTACCCATTTTTTTAGCATATTACCTGAAAGAAAAGTAAGTGCACCGTGCCACCCTTGTGGAGCACTGCATATACGAACCCTGTAGGAACTGCTTGATGCGTTAATGTAGTCCTGGCGAGTTACTCACCAGGGCTACATTCATGCATCATGATGACCAATGGGTATGCTCCATTGGTGCATAAGCAGCCTTTAAATATTTAAAGGGTTAATGAGTTGTCATCCCTGTTACATTATATTACTATAAGTCACTGAGAGTGTTCAGTACTCCAAACATAGTGGGCTCTTGACTTGAGTCCTGTGCGGCATGATACATCAATGTAGGACAAGCGAGTTACTCGCCAGGGCTGCATTCATGCATTATGATGACCAATGGGTATGATGTATCAATGCATTGACAGCCCTTAAATGGTTAAACCATTCCCATCCCTGTTACTTAACTATGCGCAATGGAGAGTGTTCAGGTCTCCAAATACATGGCCTCTTATACACAAAGAGCAGGGTCAGTCTGTATATAGATATATAGATTGAGTAGGTGGAGGGTACTTGGAGGTTATAGTGAGAGTCCTTCCTGTTTGTTTTTCAATGATTGGAGGGGCCTTGATTTGTACCAAAAAAGAAGAAGTAGTGTTACCTTGCACACAAAAGGCGAACACCTAGAAAAACAGACCCTAGACCTTGGGTCAGATCCACTTAAATGACACAGCTGTGTAATGGTACTACGGTACCGTAAAACCTCGGTCATAAGCCGGCCCCGGTCATAAGCCAGGGGAAAAGTTATCAGCCGATTTTGGGACATTTTTTTTTCAATGTTTTCACTATAATCTATACTATAAATAACCCCAGTCATAAGCAGGAGGAGACTTTGGGAGAAATTTAGAAGTCGGTTTTGGTCAAAAAATAAGGGGGGAAAATCTGGCTTTTACTGTGGGTTGTCATGGACGTATCACACTTCTACTGTACACTCCCATCCGCACCAGGGGTGACAGACCGGAAGTGGGTGATCACGTGACTGTGCATTGATCTCTGGGTAGGCTGGTGGTGGTGAATCAATAGGTAGTGTCCTGGGCGGGGGCGGTGTCCTCCTAATGTGGACAAACTACCGCAGGGACGTGTCCCCAACCATTAGGCACAATTAGTTGTCTTATCCACACATTGCTGAGTTAGAAAAACACTACTTCACTATTGGAAAAGATGGTACCGGAGTACTGGAGTAAATTCTTTGACGTTTGTCAATATAAGTCCAGAGTTACTTCAAATTCTCTGGTATAAGCCGCAGCTTATTATACCAGAAACCAAATCAAAATGTGGCTCATAGGATCAGCCCAAAGTCATGGTGTAGCTTATGAGAGGGGTTTATACACCATAGAACAGTAGTAAACTGCCAATTTTCAAGCCCCAGATGTGACTTATAGCCTTCTCTCAAACTCAGGGTACGGCTTATACAAGAGAATAGACGGTAACTCATCTCGTGGCAGTCCACCATTTTGAATTTCACTTTTGATTTTGATAAAGGAGCGCTGATAAGACATCGCATGAATCGACCAATTCAACCAAATAGGAACATTAATAAATGTAAAAAGAAAACCTACTCCGATCCCCTATATCCCACTCCCAGTGCCCTTATTGTCCGGTGTTCAGTATATGACTATGAGATGCAGGCAAAGAGAAAAGGTTATTTGTGTTGAGATGGGGGTCTCCTCTGTGCTTGGCTGCATGCCCAAGCTGTTCTGAAGTACTATACCGTAGTGGCCCTATAAGCGCCCAGGCACTCATTGATTTCATTCCCACTGTCCCCCAAGCGTATACGAGACATGCACTTATTTGAATACTGTTTTTAGTGAAGAATAATTTCAGTGACCCTGTACCCCCAGCGCTTATACGAGGCCGACGCTTATTTAAGCTTAAATGGCCCATTACGCTAATGCCTTGCATATCAAGCACACCCCACATTGAAGGCGCACCCCACATATAAGGCACACCCCACATATAAGGCGCACCCCACATATAAGGCGCACCCCACATATAAGGCACACCCCACATATAAGGCACACCCCACATATAAGGCGCACCCCAGCTCAAGCAGATCACATACTTGAAACTTGATTGCATCTATGACCAAATGTTAGTGGCATTAATATTATTACTATTAGTACTGTTATTTAGTCTAAAGTCCTCGATTATAAGGTACACCCCTAACTTTGATTCCATAAGGGGCACTAGAGGTGTATCCTGGTGTATAATAAGGGTGAGGCTTATACACGGGGTATAACGGTAGTGTCCACTAAACACTGTCCTTTTACATTGTATTTCCATTGTGAGGGGCCAAACAGGAAGGATAGTCCTTCCTCCAGTCACCTCCAGCAGGTGACGTTATCAGTGATGAACCCTTTAAGGGCTGCAGTACGTGTATCATACAGTGTCCCACCGCACAGGGAAATCAAGGAATGGTATAGGATGCATGGCAACATAACATCAATGTATCATACGGTTCTTGAAGGGTTATGCATTGGTGCATCATGCCGACCATGATACACTCCTGCATCAGTTGCCCTTGATGGGTTAATGGGTTATCAATGTTATCAGTTATTACACACCTACACAACCATAGAACATCACCAGCACGTCATATATCACATGTACACAGTCTGTGTGTACATGTGATGTGTGTGACTGCAGATAACAACTTATCGTAAATCCTCCCATATAGCAATACCCGCGTATAAGACGCGTCCTCTACGCCAAACAAAATGCTGGGGGGTCTTATAGGATGTACTGAAATTGGGGGTGCGTCTTATACGAGGGGTAATTTTACTATAGAAATGTACTGGATTGACAAAAAATCACCCTTAAAATGTGCGTCTTATACGCGAAAATGCATGTGCTAAGTTTGGGGTGCGTCTTATGCGTGCAGTGCGTCTTCTACGCGGGAGATTACGGTATTTCTTGTTCATGTGTGCGTGCGGCCATTCCATTCTTTGAAGTTCTCGCGTTATTCGCTCAGATACCCAGAGATGTAAGTTGTCAGGGAATTCCCTGAAAATAGGGAATTCAAAAATGTTGAAATGTAGTCTGAATAGGGATATCCATGCTCTTCAGGGACAGAATTTATTCACAGCCTTCTTTCCCTAGTCATTTTCTTCACACAGACCCAGTCCTCAGTTGTCTTTTCAACTAGGGACTCCACTAAGCCCCCCTGGTGTAAGCAGAGGGACTCACTGGTCCAGGGGAGACTCTGGGCAGGGAATCTCAGGGACAGACCCTCCCAGGGAGAAATGAAGGGAATGCTGCTCTCTGATTGGTCTAAAAGCATCAGTCAGCAACATAGTACAATTGTTTAACACCAGGGGGTGCCATGATTCTGTGCTGGGCAGAGTCTGCCCTGAACACTCTACTTATTTACCAGGGGTGCTGCCAACTCTCCAGTGTCGCGATAACAGCTTTTCAGGGATTTTCCCAGTACCTGACTTACATCTCTGGATACCATACATCCTAACTACCGTAATCTCCCGCGTATAAGACGCATTGCGCGTATAAGACGCACCCCAAACTCAGCACATGCATTTTCGCGTATAAGACGCACATTTTAATGCTGATATTTGTAAGATTAGTACTGTTCTATAGTAAAATTACCCCTCGTATAAGACGCACCCTGAACTTCAGAAAATCCTATAAGACTCCCCAGCATTTTGTTTGGCGTAGAGGACGTGTCTTATACGCGGGAGTTTACGGTATATGTCAGAAACAGATGTGGTAGCGAGATCAGCTGCGGATGTTCACTTGGCGATCTTGGGAAACAGTTCGATCCCAATCGGTTGCTATAGCATAAATGGCTAAGACCTCTCAATTTCTATTTCACACTCCCAAAAGACCCCCTGACAGCAAGCCCTAGCAACCATAGCTTCTTAAATGTTAAAAATGCATAGATCAGGCCGGGAGATCAGGACAAAAGTTATATGAGTTAAAATGAAAGCATATCAGAAACTTTTCTTTATTTATTGAATCGTCATCAGCTTGCTAAGAAGATACCTTTCCGTTCATATACATTTCTTCTTCTCTGATCATAAAAGTGACACCAAGAAAAATCGTGAGTGCAGGTTTACAATTGTATTGGGAGCTTATTAACATTGGAGCTCAATATTCATTGTTCATTCAAGAGGAGAATAACAATCATAAAAAAAAATCCTTTAAAGTTGCTATCATCTTGAACCACGCTTAAATTTGTCACGGTTATACTTCACGCGTACGCTTCCTATTAAATCACAGGCATTAAATCAGTAATCTAATTGATCAGTTTATATGATATAATGTATGCAATATTATTGCATACATTTAAAGCTGTCGCTAGCCTTCCTATAAAATCGTGTTGCAGATAAAACAGTGCGAGAGGGAACCTATTCAAATATTCTGGTCATCAACCTTGGCAAAATAATTCATCACAGCTATGCTGTGCTTTCCTCAAGGGTTTCCTGAAGTCATCAAAAACACGCCTCCTCGTAATGTTTAAAAAATGAAATATGATGATCATAAACCCAATATGTTAACATTTTTCCTAGTGCTAGGTGCGTCTTAAGCGGGTGCAGTCAGCCCTTGCTTTGTCAGATATGGAAAATGCAAGGAAAAGTGTCTGAGGAAGCAAATTATATATAGGATTTAAGTCAAAATATAATAGAAAACATAGACATAGTGGTAGTTCAAGATTTTCCATCTGAGGTAATGAGGAATCAAAGGGTCGAGGAAGTGAGGGTTGACTATATTCCAATGCCGTCGGTCAGGCAAATTTTCGCTTATCAGATTATTTTCGATATTGCAAAAGTATGTGGAAAAAAATCGATCGGATTAGTGAAAATTCGCGCTTTATGCACGCGGTACTACAGTACTAGGGTACCTCATGTATTAGCCAGGACTTAAACATGAACCAAGTCAGTGGAGTAGGACTAGGATCTTTCATTCCTAAAAGGCCAACTGTCCACATAGTGAATACTCACTGAACAACAAAGTGGAGAAACATGACCAATCTGGAAATGGGACTCTATAGCCTTGGCTGTCAGTACAAGATAATTAATTAGTCTGGCTCGGACATTACTCTAATACTTTAGGGGCCCATCAGATTTTAAATAATGCACTTTTATTTTGGTCGGTAATTGTAAATGCACTTTTTATTTTGGTTGGTAATTTTTTTACAACAGGGACGGTTGATAATTTCCTCATACATGTGCCAACAATTTTTTTTGGGCCGGAACTACTTTTAATAACCAGAATGCCTGAATGCCAGCGACGACTCATGTTAGTTGAGAAGAGTAGGGCAGCTTGGCAGCTTCTCGTTCTGTTCACCTGATTAAACCAGGAAGTAAAATTATACATGAAATTACCATGAATAGTATCTAAAAGATCTGGAAGATGGACATACACCCAAGCAGTGCCTTATAAGCATAGGTCGTCATGATGCACCAATGCAGCAGACTCGCCCCCACTTCATGGATGCATCATGCTGACACTCAGGGAGTGTATCAAACCATTAGAATCCACATGGTGCATGGCTGGCGAGTTACCCGCCTAGGCCTTTTCCTCATTGTAGGATTGTTATATGGGTGAATAAATCTCCTACCATAATCTCCCGCGTAGAAGGCGCAGCTCGCGTAGAAGGCACACCCCCAACCCAGAGAAGGCTGTTTCAGTAGAAGGCGCACCCCTGAGGGCAGATTTTTGTCAGTTTAGTACTGTTCTATAGTAAAAATACCCCCCCCCCCCCATAAGGCGCACCCCAAACTCAAGGCAATGTCCGTCCTGCATATAAGCATTTTTTTGGCGTATAAGACGCGCTTTATACGCAGGAGATTACGGTAAGTTAACTAGGATGTGTATGACCTGAATTTAGTATCTAGTATGAGCTCTTGCAGGAGAGGGAAGGCCATCCACATCGTCCTAAGAAAGTGAATTTAGTATCTAACATTACAATGACACTTCTGAACAACAGGTATACCATACCATACCAACTGGGGCCTGAGTGCAGCCTGAGATGACAACCTGTACTGAGGATAAATATAAAACTTGAAGTAGAAAATTAGATATGATGCATGGACGCAGCCTGCCAGTATGGGCCTTTAAAGGGTTAACCGCTGCTGCATTAATGCATCATGCCCATTGGTCGTCATGATACATGAATGCAGCTCTGGCGGGTTACATTCATGCATCAATACACTCTAGATATGAGGGTTGGCATGATGCTCCAGCACTTCAGTGGTGTACCGTTACGACCACTACCCGGGACATAATACAGTGGGGAAGTAGTGAGTAAGCAGGTATGAAGCAGCGTGCACCAGAAGTGGTCCCTGAGTGGTAAAAGAGTGTAGTTCACAGTGGTACTGAAGTGAATATGAAGTCATTTTGCAGTTGCCACTACACCCTCACTGGCATCCAGCTATGAGTTAAATGGAGTTATAATAGAGTCCCTCAGCAGTGTGAGGGGAGTGGAGGGGCAGTCATACAACAGCCTGTCCGAAATATGTAAATGAGGTAGCAGTGGAAAGGCAGCCCACACGGAGGAAGTCACTGCCCCCCCCCCAATAATAAGGAGGTTTCCTATATAAGCCTATATAAAAATATAGCAGGCCCCCCCAACCGAGACCCCTGGGCCCTCCCCCCCCCCCAATAAATATTTGCTTCCTACGCTCCTGAGGGGCCACTATAGTGGTAGCCATCCTGTGCCTTTGATACCACTTCTCAACTCTGTCCATCACTTCCATTGAGGATGTTTTCTGCCACTGGCAGGACTTGAGCCTGCGTCCTCCTTATTTCTCCAGCGCCTTAACCCACTGGATGCATGTGAGTACCTGACGTTATGTGTACATGGGTAGACAGAGCAGTTACATGTACATATTCTGTGCATATTCTTCTCTGTGTATTCATGTACAAGTGTCTATGTACAAGGTTATTTGAAGCTACATGTAAACATTATTGGATAAGGGAACTGAAATATCACTAGGGTGAACTAACCAGAATACAGTTCGCTGATAAATGGAAAGTAAATACATTTTACTAAGGAAAAGACTAAAATGGAGAGGGGGGATCTGTGTTACTGTCTGCTCATTCTGTGTTACATACTGTATGATACACAGCAGTGGTGGCACAATATCTCAGACACACTGCAGTAAGTGCACAGTGGATCACTGATTATACAGTGACAGATGGAGTGATGTAGCAGTGATCCCGTAAATCTTCAGTCAGATTGCAGTGAGACACTGAGTAATAACTGCATGAACAGAGGTAAAGGACAGTGATACCCCAGTGGTAACTTCATATGCAGGGGCAATGCACCATGTTGGCAGTCTCCACTGTAACCAGCAGCCACCACTGCCCTATGCCTATGGTCCAAGTAGGCATGATGCACTACTCCATCAGAGGCATTTAAAGGGTAAAAGGAGGCCTTTAAAGGGTTAAAGGAGGCCTACAGAGTGTACGTCATACCTGTTTTCATGTAATCACCTGCCTCCCAGAGTGTGGCTGCTTTATATAAGTACCGTAATCTCCTGCGTAGAAGACGCGCTGCGCGTAGAAGACGCACCCCAAACTTAGCACATGCATTTTCGTGTAGAAGACGCACATTTTAAGGCTGAAATTTGTAAGATTAGTACATTTCTATAGTAAAATTACCCCTCGTATAAGACGCACCCCCAACTTGAGAGAAAGCTATAAGACGCCCCAGCATTTTGTTTGGCCTAGAGGACGCGTCTTATACGCGTGAGTTTACGGTACCTCTCTCAGTTAATTAGTGCCAGGGCTGCATTCATGGGTTGATACACTCCCAGAGGGTCTACATGATATTGACCCTTTAACTGTATAAGGGCAGCTGATGCATTAATGCATCATGCCCATTGGCAGTCATGATGCATGAATGCAGCCCTGGCAAGGAACTCGCCAAGGCTACATTCTTGCATCATGCTGATCCTCTAGGAATGATACACTCCCAGAGGGTCAGCATGATGCTCCAATGAAGTGCTGGCGAGCAGACTCAACAGCACTTCATTGGTGCATCATGCCGACCAATGGGCATGATGCACTATATAATGCTTTAGGGTTCCAGGCAGTTATCTGCGACAATCCGGTACATGTATATCGAAACTGGTATATTGTGTGAAGTGTGACAGGTGTGCCTTCTCCTTTTTTTTTATCAGGTGTACCACACTGCTATACATGGCCACAGATGACATGGACACACAGGTGTAAAACCTCTGTACGGTAAAACAGGATGACAGTTTACCATTAGTCTATCAAATTAACACCTCAAATATTACCTAGTGCATTGAAACAGGTAATTTTGTAGTAGCTAGGTTCTTAATTTGTGGATAAGCGGTATCATGCAGTCCTGTAGGGCTTACCGTGAATTCTCTTGTATAATCTGAACCCTCGCATAAGCCACACCCTGGATTTGAGAGGAAGCTATAAGCCTTTCCTCAGCCCTGATGAGTTACGCGCCAGGGCTGCATTCATGCATCATGACGACCAATGGGTAAGATGCATTGATGCATCATCGGCCCTTAAAGAGTTACCGTGAATTTTCTCGTAGAAGTCGCAGCTAGTACCAGAATTCAAATGAAAACTAAGCTTATAGGAATGGCCCAAAGTCGGGGTGTGGCTTATACGAGGGTATATTACACTATGGAACAGACCTAAATTGCCAATTTTCAGGCCCTAGGTAGGACCGATGATGCATCAATGCATCTTACCCATTGGTCGTAATGATGCATGAATGCAGCCCTGGTGAGTTATGCGCACAGGTCCATTGGTCGTAATGATGCATGAATGCAGCCTGTGCGCGTAACTCACCAGGGCTGCAATAATGCATAGTGACGACCCTATGGGTTGGATACTGGTCCTGGAGGGTTGGCGTGATGCACCAATGAAGTGCTGGCGAGTAGACTTGCCAGCACTTCATTGGTGCATCATGATGACCAATATGCATGATGCAATTGTCGTTCATCATCGGCCCTAAAAGGATTAAAGCCATGCAATATACTTATACTCCCTGTGTATCTGCATTATAGAGATCTCCGCAGTGCTTCTTATATCTACAAACCAAGGGCATTCATGCCACCTTCAGAGTCCAATGTAGCCTTTTCTACCTCCATTATTTGAGAGCTCTAACAGAGTGACTTCTGTCTGGTCTAATGACTCTAAAATGATCAATGACGTGTGTCTTTGAAATCCACGTCAGGAGAGACTCTGAAGAACATTAATGTTAACTCCTTGTGGGCCGCTGATGCATTAATGTATCATGGCCAATGGTCGTCGTGATACATGTTGATTCATACGGGGTCATACTTTTTGACCGCTTTATACCGGCAGATGAGCATGTATTTGATTAAGTCGATCATAGTGGAGTCTAGAATAAATAAAAGTTTTGAAACTTGAACTTGCACGAATAGCCCTGGCGAGGGCTACATTCATGCATCATGTTGACCCTATAGGGATCATATACTCCCGTAAGGGCCGGCATGATGCTCCAATGAAGTGCTGGAAAGTAGACTTGCCAGCACTTCATTAGTGCATCATGACGACCATGATGCACTAATACATTAGGGGCCCTGAAAGGGTTAGCCCCAATACACATACTCTCCTTGAGAATATTGAACAGACATAAGGACGGCATAATGCTTGAAGGTTATTTTCATTTCCCTTCAAGAAGCCCCATTTAAAATGTTTGAGCTTCACCATGGTGCTCTGCTGTGTTACCCTCCCATTGATATAAAACTAAATTTTCAACCCTCAGACGTGGCTTATAGCTTTTTCCAAACTTAGGGGATGGGGGGGGTGTATACAAGAGAGCAGCTAAATACGCCAACTGTCGTTTGTTACCCAGTCATCGGCAGAGTCGTTGGCTGGGTCGCAGGTTGCAATATCGTCAAGATTATATCATGACTAGGTATTACATCATTTACTCTTGGTTATGTTATCAATATCAACTGATTAATACATAATAATGGATTTATAACCACAATTGCCTCTGGTCTCTCGGGGCGTAGGAAAAGGGGGGGGGCAGGAGGGCCTGGGCCCCCCAACTATAAAGGAGGGGGGGGGCCTGCATGATTATGTCTGGGCCCCCCAAAAATTGTGCAGAAGTCATAATGAAATGTAAAAGCAGCTAACACTTTCTATCCCAAATTAGACTAATATGTTAAAGGGATAGGGAAAATGGAGCCCTGAGCCTCAAATCAGATCTAAAATTCACCAAAAAATACTTTTCTATTAAATTCTATTATGGGTATGAATAGGCATCATTGCGCTAGAGTCGATAATTCAATGTTTTCAAATTGGGTCCCCACTTGGGACTGGGCCCCCCCCCCCCAATGAAGATTTGCTTCCTATGCCTCCATACTCTTTGTCAAAGACCCCAGAGCTCACATCCAAGGGTTTGGGGACACACTGGAATTGTACCCAGGTAATTGCCTCAGAATTTAAACAAAGTTAGTCTCTCTGGCTCAAAATTAGTCTCTCTGGCTCAAAATTAGTTTCTCTGGCTCTGGCAAGTGTGCTCATACCACCAGCACCTCATTGGAACATCATGCTGGCCATCCAAAAGCGTATCAACCCTGTAGGGTCGGTATGATGCATGAATGTAGCCCTGGTGTATTACCCACAGGGACTGCATGCATTCCTGCATGGCGACCAATGAGCGTGATACATTGATACGTTCGCGACCTTTCGTCATGATGTACTAATGTAATTCTGGTGTAGCTCACCAGCCTGTATTAATCCAATGTGAGTAGGTTTACTGGTATACGATAGATCTATTTACTATAGGTTGTCATATTAAAATTTTTTTTTTTAAATTTCTTGTGTGACACGTAAATAGAGTGATTTCTAATTACTCGATGACAGCTTGTATCTCAATCTATCATTGCGGAACACTTAGATTAAACCTGATTTAATTGTGCCACCTGGGTTATTTTCCTATATGGAATTTACCCTGCGGTTAGAAACACCTTGGTGTCTCCAACTTAGATCCATACAGTCATTGACAGTGTGGAAGGGTTAAACTGACAGCCTAAGCTGTCAACCAAACCCAACCAACTCCAGGCCTTCATTAGATCTGGGACCACTTGGCTACACAGCCACTTTATTTTCACAAACAGATGCCTGATGAGTCCCTACAGGACGAAACTGCTCAAAATCTGTCAACAACTCACTGTTGCTGACATAAACTAAGGATGCCTAGCAACCTTGGTGAACATGACAACTCTCCATGGAGATTTGTCAACAGTGGCTGTTGCCTGGCAACAGTGTTCCGAGTGACGTCATAGCCCGTTGGCTCAACCGTCATTCAGAGTGGTTGCATCGTGGAAGAAGGAGGTATAATCCTAGCCCTGTCAAAAACTAGGTTGTCATATTATATTTACTGTAATCTCCCGTGTATAAGGCGCAGCCCGCGTATAAGGCACACCTAGAGTTTTAGAAAATTCTCAAAAAAAATGAAAAATTCATAACTTTTACTGAATGAATTTTCAAAATTCAAAAACCTATGTGTAGCTTGGGCCACCCCGGACCCTCCTGGGCCCCTATGTCCTATTATGACCAGGGGGACATGTAAGATATCAAAAGAAAGGTCTTGGTTTCCCCCTTGTGGATCCAATGAGAACTAAAACCCCCGTATAATACGCGCCTTATACGCAGGAGATTACGGTAGTTATAATAAATGTGGTGACAGACAATGAGCTGAGAGCCTATTGTAATTCACTTCCTCTTCCTAAATACCCCACATGAATTGAGTCAGCAGCGATGGTTCTGATTTTGACAATCACATTTCGTCCTGTCTGGTTTTCTGAGATATGGTGCATGGATGCAGTCTGGGCGAATTATTCACCAGGGCTGTGAGTTACTTGCCAGTGCTGCATTTATGCATCATGATGACCTATGGGTATAGAATGCTGGGAAATACCATGTAAACCTTAAATGGTTAAAGAGTGGTACAATATCATATTGCAGAGTTTGTAAAAGGGATGTGGGAGTGCACCACCACACTGTGAACATCTGGTTCCCACCAGAGCCCAGGCTCCATTACAAATAGACCCTTTAACGCTTTAACAGTCAATAATGTATTGATAAATCATGCACGATTCATTATTATAATACTGCTGGGTGAAGTCAGAGTGCATTGTCCTGAATACTGCATTCTGATTGGCTGTTTGACTGTGCATTATTTAGATGGATAATGTACTCCTGGCAAACGAGGTTAACTTCATCTCATCTTTAGACTTCACAATTGATATTCATGTGTTGTCAGGTGGCTGATGGGTGATTTTTCTGTGTTATAACGGGAATAATGCACTTGGTCATGGCTGTGGTCTTGCTCTAGACTTTATTGAGACATCTCGACCCTATAAGGCCCCTCAATGTCTGAATACAGTCTAGAGCACTCCGACAGCCATGCCCCGTACGTTATTCCCTAAATAAATCATTACCATTGCTCCATCTAATGCATATAGAGATGTGAACTTGTGTTCGGGGATTTCACCATATAACATTAAAATATGGATTTTCAGGGGTTTTGAGTAATCATGGTAAACATTGAGTTATTTCTCAATGCCTCATTTCATCTCTATGCATGAATGCAGCCCTGGGGTGCAATCATGCATCATGCTAACGCTTTGGGATAAATACACTTTTGGAGCAAACTCACTCACCAATATGCATTTCTGAAACTGAGGATAAAAATTGTGTTGACCAAAATCAGAACCAGCCCTTCATACTGAGTCTGCATAGGGTGTTTATGGAGAGGTATTGTATTACAATAGACTCTGACCTCAAATGGTTGGGTCCTATGTCACCATATGACTAAGTATGATATGACAGCCTAGTTAACTCTAGTAATCTTGTAATATGCACCAGTAAACCATTCCCACATGGGCTGATTCCCCCGGCCTCCCCTCCCCCTTGCCCCGCTCTCTTAGCGAGTGATCATTTTTTAACAACGGGGGCTGGTGGGTTTGAGGGGGTCAGAATCTTTTTAACCCCGTTGACTGGGGAAGGTCCAAATTTTTTCAACCCCTCTGAGGGGGGGGGGGTCAAAATAATTGCACCTGTTTTTTAAAAACTTGCACATTACATAGGGTAAAAGGGCACGTTCACACATGATTTGCTTCTACGGAGGGGGGTGGTCAAAGGAATTTGACCATCGAGAGGGGGGAAGTAAAAAAAAAATTCGCGCATCCATGCGCAAACCCACCAACCATAGTAGCCTTTTGTTATACTGTAGGTTTTACCAGGCTGTTGTCCATTTACAGGTATAGATATACTTTATGTAAATTGAATAATTATGTATTGCACATTTACATGCTAAGTGACTGCTGATGTAGGAGTAACTTGTATGGATCTATTATTGCACTACATTCAGAATACATCCTACCACTAACATATATGGAATACCCTCAGCAACCATTTCAAGGCCTATATTGCAAGTATGCATCACTGGTCGTCATGATGCATGGACGAGTAGGACTGCATTGGTGCATCATGAGCGGATTATGCCCATTTAGTATGTTGGTGCATCATGACAGCCCTGGATGACAACAAAGAAGCATGAAGGCAGCCCTTAAAGGATTATCTAGAGTAACTGAGCCCCTGGGACACAAGGTAGAGGACAATATCAGTCAGTGCTCTATACTGCACAGGTACATGGGAGATCATAGGACACCCTTATAGGAGCCATTGTCCATGTCTGTCTATTCTATGTAGACTCAGTGGCAGATTTAGACATGGGGCTCAGGGGTGTACAGCCCCTCCTTCTCACTGAAGTTGAGAGTTTATCTTCATCTTTTATGTCTTAAATTTACCCCCCCCAAAAAAAAACAAAAAAAAAAAAAAAAAAACATAGTGGATAAATGAAAGGCGCACCCCTTATCAAAATACTGGTTCAGTCACTGCCAGGCCTACCCGCAGATATGTATGTCTTTTGCCTGTCCACCTATGTGTTATGTATTTGCTTGCTAATTTCCCACCTTACTTGCTCCCTGTTTCCTTCCCTCTGTACCATTTGTCGTCCTGCCCCTATAGCAGAACCTAGATGAGTAATTAACCCTCCTGGCCTTGCTGGAGAAGGCTGTGATGCAGACTTAACCCGTTAAGGAGCGCAAATGCATCGATGTTTCATGCCAGTTGGTCATCATGATGCATGAATGCAGCCCTGGCGAGTAACTCGCCGCCAGGGCTGCACTCAAGCATCATGCCAACCCTGCAGGGTTCACTATATATCCAGAGGGTGGGCATGATGCTCCGATGAAGTCACTTCATTGATGCATCATGACGACCAATGGGCATGATACACTGCTGCATCAGCAGCCCTTAAAGAGTTAAGGAGCTGGAGGGTGTCCATCAAAGTGCAGGAGGAGCATGGTTAATGAATAAGGGGATGGAGGGTTAGAGGGTGATGGGGTACTGAGGGACAGGAGGGCACCAGGTAATTAACCCTTTAAAGGCACCTAGTGTATTAATACCGTAATCTCCCGCGTAGAAGACGCATTGCGCGTATAAGACGCACCCCAAACTCGTTACATGCATTTTCGCGTATAAGACGCACCTCTTAGGGGTGATTTTTGTCAATCCAGTACTGTTCTATAGTAAAATTACCCGTGGTATAAGATGCACACCCAACTTGAAAAAAATCCTATAAGACACACAAGGCATTTGTTTGGCGTAGAGGATGCGTCTTATACGTGGGAGATTATGGTACATCATGCTCATCGGTCATCATAATGCATGAATTTCTACCATGTGGCAGCCCTACGGGCTTGATACTCACCGATATGGTTGGCATAACACACCAATTAATGAATGTGAGTAGACTCGCCAGCACTTCATTGGTCATCATGATGCACCAATGAAGAGTCTTCAAGCACACTTACCAGAACTTCACTGTTTGTGCTTGCGAGTGACTCGCCAGGACTACTGTGGTGCAAATTCTGTATGTGGACAGGAGAACAACAGGGAAAAACTGAATTTGATATCAAAATTTCAGTGTGGACCCTGTAAAACAACATTAGTTACACAAGAGTTGACCAAGCGCTCCCTCCCCAACTGCCTTCAAGAAGCCACTCGCGTTGCGCTTTTCCCACTCTGCCAGGAAGTAAAAAGATGGGACTTGATAATGATTTGTGATTAAGATTTAATTTGAGAGTTCAGCTGGAGGAGGTTTTTGACTCTGAGGGCTGCAAGAAATGGCTTCACTAAGATGAATAATGACAGGTCAGGTGAAGGGGCAGTCGAGTGAAGAACTCTATTAAAGCAATGCATGCTGCCACCGGAATGCCGCCAGTGAAAGCAGTCTTAAAATCCTGATGGCCAGCATAGGGCCTGATTCAGACCTAAGTCATACTGGCCTGCCATCATCTCAGCATTCTACTGATAAGAGATTTGTTCAAAAATTCCAAATAGAAAAATAGGAAACGTGAACAGACTGAATGTGAGGTCTATAGGAAGTGGTGGGCTGTTAACCCTTTATCAACAGCAGGATGTCTCAAGGTTTAACCCTTTCAAGGCCACATTTTGCCTCAATGATTTTTTCTTTGTCATTGTGATTTACCAATGCTACGCTGTTGAATTTTTAGGGATGGTATGACACACAAATGCTATACTCGCAAATTCCTTGTTATGGCTTCATCCGTGCGTCATGCCAATTGAGCAGAAGTTTGATGCATTAGAGAATATGCAGGTGTTAACGGGTAAATAAGAGTGCTGGAGTTCTTGCCCATCGAGGTGGAATTTGGGTGGAAGGGGAGGAAGGCCGTTGTTGGCCACGTGGGGAAACTAGTTGTGAGGAATTGAGGCTAGTGATTACGGTGTCCTAACCTACTTATTGCATCTCATTGATTACGCCAGGTCAGTTTTTGGTCCCTCTCCCTCTGGCACTACCAGCCATGGTCTACTTATTGTTTGCTGACAACAGCAATCAACCTCACACCCTGAAAACTGGTAGTACTGCTGGTCTACCATGCACCCATCCAGCTCTACTGCTGGTGTGTAAGGTCTGTACCTGGCTTTGCTGTTGAGATGAGAGATTTAAATTGGCCATAACTTCACTCATAATTTGAGTAATTGAAAAGTGAATATTTCACCATGAGAAAGTTGTGAAATGACAGGCCATTTTAGCCTGTGTATGAAGGCCCCTCACAGGCCATTAAAATTCTACATTGACAAACACTGGCATGCTGGCGTTATTTCGGCAAGATGGTCTGATCTAGACGGGGAGCAGGGGTGCGTGCCCCCTGCTTTTTGCCATTAGTTAAGAGTTTATTTGCCATTAGTTAAGAGTCTCTTTAGCCTCAGATTTAGCCAAACATAGAGGCTTAAATGAAGGGCGCACCCCTTCCTTTCCAAAATCCTGGATCCGCCACTGCTGGTACAAAGACAAAAATGGCCAGAGTTGTCACCAGGGCCCCCACCTAGGTGGGGGAGGGGTCCTATAGGCAGTATTTTGGCTGTTTAATATGAGATAAGGACAGCAGACACAGACATGATGTGACAGTCAGGGAGGCTATAAAGGGGATCACCTAATACAGAGTGATAGCTTTGTAGCACCCATAGTACGGTAGTAGGAGTAACTATCATCATGGTTTGTGTACTGAGGCCACACCAAAAAAATAAGTTGGTCTACGGATTTTGGTTTTGAAAAAATGGTGCGAGTGAGCGAAATTTTTAAAGAATTTTTTTGGCGTCCAATGGATTCCTTGCTGGAAAAGTGAGGTGAGCGAACAAATTTTATTTTAAAAAATGTTTTGCCAAGCATCACAAAGAGAAAACTTGTAGAAAAAGAAGCGAAATGAGGGAAATCCATAGAAAACTTTTTTTTTTTTTGGTGTGGCCCGATGGTGTTGGTGTTTGATGGATGTGGTGCCCTGTAATACCTCATGTATAAGGGATACCCCATTGTATAGGGACAATCCTGTAAGGCCTGTAAGGAGCATTTTGATGGGGAATTGTGGTGGTTTTAGTACTTATCATCGCCTTAGTGCAAGAAGGTTGTAACTGACATTGAGGCAAAAATGAGTTTTCTTCTGTTTTAACATCTATTAACCTTTATCTTGCTAGTACTGTGAAAGTACTGAAGCTCTGTCTATAATATGTGTGCCTACAGGCTCCAGTGCAATATTGCTGTTTCTACTTTGTACTAGGATCACTTCTTTGGCCTCTCCTGCAAATCTTGAAAAGGCAGTTACAACCTTCTTGCACGAAGGTGACGATATAGCGTAAAATCCGCACCTGTACTGGGGGAATTGTGAAAATAGTCCCAGCAGCTATCCCACAATCCCACTGTGTCAGACAAGGATACGCCTGAAAATATGAGTTGAGGTCAGTTTACCCTATGATTACTCCCAATGAACCCTGGGAGTATATCATCTCTGTTTGGTTGCTGAGAGGCAGCACCGGAAGTCATATAACACGGTTGAGTACCTCCAAGCGGAATCCTTGATGATGAAAGCCCTCAGTATAGCAGAGATTGGGGTTGGAGGTCGTCATGGTGGTCATTAATAAGGTGACATATGAATCCAGATGGGGAGAAAGAGGCAGGAGAAAAATGAGATAGAATACATGAGGGGGAAAGACAGACATTATAATACTTCGTCAAAGGAGGCAGTGTTAAATGTGAACAGATTGATAATCAATAACTAAAGCTTGGAACAAAGGCACTTAGGCAATACCTTTTTCAGGGATTCTCTTTTTTTTTTTAAATACAAAACTGGCACTTTATTCGCTACACAGCAAATTTCTTTTCTTTTCACAAATAATCATATGAGATGGAGAAAATGCCACCTTAAACTATCCATAGTATAGTTTATAGAGAATTAATGATCTTGATGCTAAGATCATGCCTGTGAAGAAAAAGGAGATAATGGGGAATTGTCTGTATAGCGGTAGCAGATTGTCCAATGGGGGTCGCCATTGCTAGAGCTTGTTACCAGCTAGTTATCACTGTTAAGAGGTATCAGATGGGTGCCAGTTGCCCCCCAAGAAGGTCGCAGTGAATAGATGGGATTATTTCATTGGCTGATAATTAATCCCGCTAGATCGCTACAGGACATTAGGTTCCTTTGATGGCTGCAGCTTTGAACCAGCTTCATTACCATAGACTTAAGTAGGTGTAGCCCTTATGTACAGCAAATTCTGCATTTTGCTAAATGAAAGCTCTGTGTTAGTGTAAAGTGCTCCTATATCCAGGGGCCTCATACAGGTATGTACCTGTGGGGGTGAGGGGGTCACACCTGGTTGATGATGGAGAGGGGTATCAGAGGGATCAATGTGCCTTCAAACATGGGTCAGGACTGTCACTGTTAATCCCTTAACCCTTTATGAGCCAATGATGCATTAATGCATCATGACCTACAGGGTCAATAAATAAACTCGCAGAGGGTCGGCATGATGCACCAATGAAGTGCTGGCGAGCAGTCTCGCCGGCACTTCATTGACGCATCATGACGACCAATGGGCATGATGCACTCCTGCATCAGCGGCCTTTAAAGAGTTGATGATGGAAGTGGGTATCAGAGGGATCAATGTGCCTTCAAACATGGCATCGTGTTGTAGCAGACACAGGTGTAGGGCAGGGCGGGGCCAGTGTTAATCCTTTAACTCTTTAAGGGCCACTGATGCAGAAGTGTGTCCATGTCACCTGTAGTCATGTATAGCAGTGTGGTACACCTGATAAAAAAAAGCATCAGTGTATCATGCCCATTGAATGTCATGATGCACCGTTGAAGTGCTGCGAGACTGCTTGTCAGCACCTCATTTGAGCATCATGCCAACCCTCTGGGAGTGTATCAACCCAGAAGAGTTGGCATGATGCATGAATGCAGCCCTGGCGAGTTACTTGTGTAGAGGTACGCATTGTCTAACCATAGAGTTGGGTACCGTCTGACGTGGCGGGTGAGTCGAGTCGTCGGACGTTCCTCAGGTTCCGGATAGGTGGCAGCACCGATCCGGGTCTGTGGGGACATCTGACGACGAACACCTGGGTCCTATATAAAGCCCAGGGCTCAGTCGCTACGTCAGAGGCCCTTCTGGCCTCCGCACCATGTAGACCATTATCCATCAATATTAGCTGCCTCTTCTATACCATCCGGCAGCCGTGAGTGTACACTAAGAAATAAAACTAACCGTTGGCATACACTTGGAATACTGTCTTACTCTTTCTTTCCGAATCGTAAGACCTGAACCCCCCAGGTCCGTAAGGCCACAAACCCTTACACTTGCTAGGACTGCATTTATGTATCATGGCAAGCAATGGGCATGATGCATTTATGCATCAGCAGCATTACATTCAGCAAGGAATGGAGGGGATATATGAGCCCTAGAGAGAGATAGGTATTGAAATCTAAAATACCCGGGTGCTTATACGCTTCACAACGCTAAGTGGATAAAAGTCAAATGTGCTTATCACCATTACTTTATTTAGGCCACACCAAAAAAAATATGTTGGTCTACGGATTTTCGTTTTGAAAAAATGGTGCGAGCGAGCGAAAAATTTTTTTTTAATTTTTTAAGATTTTTTTTGTTGTCCAATGGATTTCCTCCTTGAAAAACGGGGCGCAAGCAAAATTTTAATTTTTTTAAAATATTACCAAACACTACAAAGAGAAAACTCTCAGAAAAAGAGGCGAGCGAAATCCGTAGACAAGATATTTTTCAAAGAAAAAAAAATTTGCATTCTTGAAAATATGAAGAGGGAAATCCGTAGACCAACTTATTTTTTTTTGGTGTGGCCTTAAAGCACACATTGTACTGCGGAAACCCTTGTATGATTACTTGTACTTCTCCCGTAAACCTACATTCTTGATCCTAACAATACAACATTTGTGAATAGTGTAACTGATCTGCTGAATATATGTGGTCAATAAAGTAAATTTAAATCAAAAATCATGCGTGTGTTTAAAACAAGTCAAATACTAATGCTACCCAAGCCCCTATTCAGACCATTCAGACAATAAGAAGAAATTGCCCAAAAACGCCTTCTTCAGAGAAATAAATTCTGCTTAACTAACAAAGGGCTATTAGGGATGAGTGGTTATCTGTATTGTAAAAAGCACCCGGTGTCTTTGTCTCAAGTCATTCCGCAAGTCCACATGGATGAATTACATCTCGTTATTACCTTTAAGGGGCAACAAAATGCTGGGGAGTCTTATAGGATGTACTGAAATTGGGGGTGCGTCTTATACGAGGGGTAATTTTACTATAGAAATGTACTGAATTTACAAAATTGAGCCTTAAAATGTGCGTCTTATACGTGAAAATGCATTTGCTAAGTTTGGGGTGCGTCTTATACGCGCAGCGCGTCTTCTGCGGGGGAGATTAGGTAGTTGCTGCAGTGCACCAATGTGGCGCTAACAAGTCTACTCACCAGCACTGCATTGGGGCATCATGCTGATCCATCGACACTGTATCAACCCAGGTATGGATGGCATGATGCATGAATGCAATCCAGGTGAGTTACTCACCAGGGCTGCATTCATGCACCATGACAACCAATAGGCATGAAACATAAAAGCATTATGCGACTTGTGAAATGATTATCTTATCTCAGTAGTTTTACATCTTCCTTATTTTTGTCTGGATGTCAGACTCCCATCATGGCGGTAATAAAAGAGGCCGGTGTCCTCCAATTTCTGGACGGTTTCCCATTCCACGTGTCTGAAATACAAGATTCACCAATCAAGCTATAAAATGTGGTGATAAGCAGATTTTCAAGACATCTGATTAAAACAGAATAAAGACTGATAAATGTTAACCCTGCAAAGTGTTATTCATATTATTGGATTAATATGCCATGGCCGTTTTGGCATCATGATGCATGCATGCAGCACGGGTGAGTTACTCGCCATGTTTGCATTTACACGTCATACAAACTAAAGGGCATAACGTACAAAATACCTTTTCCTTAACCCCTTAGGCCTTAGAAAAATTTGTTGTGTTCAGGTAACATAGCCCAAAGAAATAGGGTAGGTAGGTCTGATTTTATTTAAGCCTATGGCCACCAAAAATCTATATTGTTTTAGCAAAAAAAAAAAAGTAAAAATAATAATGACCCTATTCAAACTGTAAAAATATTGGAACTGCTTTCCTGATATCGTGAGCTTTAATTTGATACCAAATATGCCTAGATTTTGATATTTTTTGGTATAATTTTGACATTTTAGGACAATTTCACTATCAAAAAATTAGGGTCGGGCCAAAAAGCTAGGGTCGGGCGGGATACCTGAATACAACTTCTTTTTTTTTAAGCCTTAAAGAACATTGCTGTATTAGTGCATCATTTGAATTGGTCACAAGCTTCGCCAGCCCACATAAAAGGGTCTATATCTCCTCTTATATATGTGTGTGTGTGTGTGTCTGTGTGTGTGTCTGTGTGTGTGTGTGTCTGTGTCTGTCTGTGTGTGTCTGTGTGTGTCTGTGTGTGTCTGTCTGTGTGTCTGGTGCATATATCCACAGGCACCAACACATTCATCTGGGAAATTGTGTAATGTATTTTTCCAACCATGAATATGAACTTAGCTGTCGAAATTGCGTTTTACTATCACTCACTCACTTTGCATTTGTCATCTTGGTGCTTCACTGCAAAGTGGCCGAGTGACTTCTTAACCCTTTAAGGGCCGCTGATGTATTAATGCATCATGCCCATTGGTCATCATGATACACCAATGTCTCGCCAACAGTCTCACCAGCACTTCATTGGTGCATCATGACGACCAATGGATATGAGGCACTTCTGCATCAGCAGCCCTCAAATGGTTAAACTGTCCTTAAAGGGTTAACCTACCCGGTATCTTCCTTTAATCCTCCATTAACCCTTAACATTAATCCATCCTAACACTGACCCTAATCGCTGAGAGGACCAATTGCCCCCATTGATTGCCTCAAGGCAGCAATCCTGCAGTGTTGGTGGTTGGCAAGTCTTTGGGAGAGGGTCCAAAAGGGCAAAAGTTCCAGAGTACAAAAAGATAAGGATGTGGAAGCTTGTGTCCTCTGAGGAGATCCTTAAGGGGCAGGTGTCCAAAGGTGGGGGGGCATACTTGGTGTCTACTGGTACCATAATCTCCCGCGTATAAGGCACAGCCCGCATATAAGGCGCACCCCCAACTCAGGCAGGCCTGTCCCACGTATAAGGCGCACCCCTAAGGGCAGATTTTTGTTAATTAATACTGTTCTATAGTAAAAATACCCCCCTATAAGGCACACCCCAAACTCAAGGCAATGTCCCTCCCATGTATAAGACTCAGCAGCATATTGTTTGGCGTATAAGACGCGCCTTATACGCGGAAGATTACGGTATTAAATCAGGAGGCTGGGGACTCACTACCGGTATCAATGCAGATTGACTCAATGTAAAGTATATTTTCACCACTGCTAGTGTACCTGGGATAGGGGGTCGGTCGGGGGTATTCAGGTATGTGATTTTTCAGGAAATTTGGAAATTTGAAGGTCCGACAGGACACCTCTGTAACTTGCACAGATCTAGAGAAAAAAAAGAATAACATTAATGTGGGGGGGGGGTCTTTGATCTTTGAGGGGCCTCATCCCATAAAACTGCTTCCAAAAACGGAAGAGGGATTCTATCACCCTCTTGGAAATTTCTTCAAAACCCAGTCCCATGCCTGCGGGTATAGTTTCCCAATATCAGTGGGAAATGATTGCTCACATATTCTAACAGGACCCTAAGCTGCCCCTCCCCCAGGCATGGTTATGAGCGACTCAGGCCTTTTATAACAAGTACCCTAAAACCCTGCATATAAGCTGCAACTTATACTATAATGACTTATAGAGTCTCTAGGAACCCAGGGGAGCAGCTTATAATGATAGATGTGCGTCCATAGACAATACCTTAATATGTCGCATATAAGGCACATTCCACATATAAAACGCACCCTGAGTTGCTACCAGACTTGTAAGACGCAGGAAGAGCTTGGTTATGACCACTTGAGTACTAATCTAATGTAATTTTACCTCGCCTATAAGGGTCACCCCCTCTTTTGGAGGTTTCTATGGGCTTCGGATTCATGTATTAGCCTTATACACCATGCACTGTAATCTCCCATGTATAAGGTGCGTTTTACGCGTGAATCAAGGCAGGGGCATAGGAAAAGGGGGGCCAGGGGGGCCTTGGCCCCCTTAGTCATATTGGAGGGGGGGCCTGAGTATGTCTGGGCCCCCCAAAATTTGCCAAGAATTCATAATAAACTGGACAAGAAGGTTAAACTTTGCATCTCAAATTAGATCAATATAGTAATGGAATAGAAAAAATGGGGGGTCTGAGCCTAAAATTAGAATTAAAATTCAACAAAAATTCCTTTTCTATACAAGTTCTATATAGATACATATGGGTGTCATCGTGCTTGAGCCGACAAGGTGGTTGTGGTGGGGGCCCATGCTGGGTCCCCCCAATGAAGATTTGCTTTCTACGCCTCTGCAAGGGCCTACTGCGCCTTAAAGAATCTCCCAAAGGAGGGGGTGCATTTTATAGGCGGGGTACTTTTACTATAGAAAAGTACTAAATCCTTAAAAATCAGGCCCTAGGTGCATCTTATAGCATTCTCTTCAACTCAGGGTGCGCCTTATACATGGGAGATTACGGTACTATGAAAGTAAGGCCACACCAAAAAAATGAGTTGGTCTACGGATTTTGGTTTTGAAAAAATGATGCGAGCAAGCAAATTTTTTTTTTTTTTAAGAATTTTTTTCAAAGATTTTTTTTCAAAAAAAAAAAAAAAATTCTATTTCCGAAAATATGGAGAGGGAAATCCGTAGACCAACTTATTTTTTTGGTGTGGCCTAAGGAAGGACAACCTTCTCGGTCCCAAAGTTCAGCTTTTGGGAACGCTTATACATGGGTGTGCCTTACTGGCAGGGATTACAATACCCCTTGTAGTGTTGTGCAGCCCCTGGGCAGTGTTTAGTCTGGTGGTGACAGTGTCAGCCATTGACGGCTTGTGTTTTGTACCCACCATTGACAGACACCTGCCATGTGGACCTATTTGCGAACTGGTACAGCCAATTGTGACCAATTGTGAGGCTTAAATGTAGGAATGTCCACAAATCAACCTTATACCGAGTGCTATTTTTATTATTACAAATATATCTTGTAACATGCTTATAGCATCAGCTTGAACTCTGAGCATGCGGCATATGCGAGAGATTTTAATAGTATAGAACAGTACTAAATTTGAAATGTTCATCCCCAACATTGGCAGGATCACAGGAGTCCTGGATTTACTGGTCCTGGATTTACTGGTTATATTCCGTTTAATACCCACGTATAAGCTGCCCCTCTTCTTTAGACTTATGCTATAAGTTGCTTATAACCGTAAAACCCCGGTCATAAGCCGACCCCGGTCATAAGCCAGGGGTAGAGTTTGAAGAAATATTATAAGCCGGTTTTGGGGTCAAATTTTAACCATTTGCTCTTTATTCTATAGTAATAAAACCCCGGTCATAAGCCGGGGTAGACTTTGGGAGAAATTTATAAGTTGGTTCTGGTCAAAAATAGAAAAAAAAAATCCGGCTTATGACTGGGGTTTTACGGAACTTAGGCTTTGGTTTCTGGCTAAGCCATGGCTTATAAGCGGGAATTTATGATATTCTTGTATCATACCATTTTCTTTGGCCTTTCCTTCTACTTTTACCTTCAGAATAATGTTATTTCCTTTGTCTTTGACAAAGAAATTTGAATCTCAACGAGTGATAGAGAGTGAGGTTTCGCAGCTCTATCACGGGCCGCAAAATGTTCCAGCTGCGCAGCTTCGAATCCCATCGAAAACGCGTTCGCTGGGTGATGGCTTGGGACGATCTTAGACAAATCTTAAGTCAAATCATATATCTGCCGCTAACGATGGCTTGCGGAGGTATCGGCACGACGATCCGTACCTTCCATTGCACGTTCCAGCCGCGTGGTTTCGAATCCCGTCGTCAGCGGACGCGTTTTGCACCAGGCAACCAATGCCATGAATGGAAATTCTCCAATCACATTTGGATGCAGAGACAAAGGCTAGAGCCTGCTCTACATCCTCGAACTCGTAATAACTCTAAATACTGACACTATTTATCCCTATATCTGCTTCCAGATGTAAGTCAAGAGGAGTTGTTAGAGAAGCGGCTAGCGGAGCTCAGGGAGCGCCTCCATCACGCCGAGGGACTAAGTCAGGAGCGGGAGAACGACATTCATGTCCTGCGGAACCAGCTCCATGTACTGCTCGGCACGCATACCCATGGCAACCAGTGAGTTAGCAAATCTTTCTGATATTTTTTGTGTGTGATTTCAGTCAGAGCAAGACGTTACAACTTGTATGAATCATACATTGTTTGAACATGCATGGGTCCAGTTCTCTTTTGCAGGTTTGAATGCATCTTGTTCACATAATACAAAAACAGGGATGTAAGTCTTCAGGTTTTATCAGGATTTCCTGATTTCTGAAAATATTGAATGACATGTATTTTCCTTATACGGGTGGTAAGGAGGGCTGTTTTGCAAAACAGAAGGCTCTTATATCAAGTAAACATTTGACTTCCTGATTTTTGCCCATGTCTGACTTACATCCCTGCAAAAATAACAAAAGGCAAAAATATCTTGTAGGTCATGTAAGCATGCATGGTTATGTGTTCATATCTTTCAGATTTCAGTGCATCTTGGCTTGTTTGAATAGCTTCTATGTGTATGATATGTCCTAGATTGAGCATTGTACTGTAATCCCTCAGGATTTCTTTTTGTGTGTGTGATCTGAATTCATTCAAACTTTGATAATGCATAGTAGACCAGTCCCAGAAGTCTAGTCAGAACAGTGCATATAGTGGGGAGATATAAACACGTGCATATCTTCACGCCAATGCGAGAAGGTGGTAGGTGACATGGTAAATAACTGCAGTTACAACCTTCATGCACTGAGATAATAACTGCAGTTACAACCTTCATGCACTGAGACATGCAACATATACAGGATGGACCGGTTGACAACTCTGTCATTTATTACTGAGTGTTAGCAACATGATAAACTTGTGCTTCATTATGTCTCGACAGGATCGATAGTACTTATTCTTGGTATTTATGTGGGTGCTTTCAATAATCCAATCAGTGGTAGGGAGCATTCATAGTTTATCTTTGAGTCATTATTATACTATATTCAGTCGCTGCCACTTGTACGAAAATTTGTGAGATTGGGCTTAGGGACAATTTGTGTAGTTGGGCTTAAGGGAATGCAGAATTTGTGAGATTGGGCTTGGGGATATGCGGAATTTGGGAGATTGGGCTTGGGGATATGCAGAATTTGTGAAATTGTGCTGAGGGACGAGCAGACTTTGTGAAATTGTGCTTAGGGACAAGCAGGATCCGAGAGATCGGGCTTAGGGACACGTATGTGGAATTTTGGAGATTGGGCTTAAGGACAAGTATGCAGCATTGGGGAGATTGTGTTTAGGGACACACAGAATTTGGGAGATTGGGCTTAGGGACATGCACAAATTGTGAGATTGGACTTTGAGACATGCAGAATTTGGGAGATTGGGCTATGCACTTTAACCGCAGGTCCCATCCAACTCATACCCCTCAAACCTGTCCAACCATACGGAGTGATGACATCTATCACTTGGTCACCCAATTTCTGACCAAACTCAAAAGTAAGTCATAGCTCCCTCATGTACCCTACCATTTTGATTGATTCATACGCATTAATCTGTAGCTGCTCTGTTATTGGCTCTCCAAGCTCCTGGTGGCAGAAAAGTAGTTCCCCCATGATGAGATATCTGCCAGCGATGTGTTTGGTAGGAGGTGACTGTGGGAGTGTGTGATGAAGTATAACCCTGTAAGGGCCACATACTGGCAGCTCCAGCGAGTTACTCGCCAGTGCTGCCTCCATGCATGATGCTGGCCCCTGATACACTCCTGCAGTAGGGCTTGTGGAAGCGGAGAGGGGCAGCTTTTGACCTACCTCAAAAAAATGTCAGAAGTGGAAAAGAGGTAAAAAATGGCCAATAACCTTCTCGGTCCACTCTGGAACTGCCCACCATACTGACAGTGCTGTCATGATGCACTAATGCAGTGCTGTGAGTTATTCGCCAGTACTACTGCATTGGTGCATCATGCCATGAACCTGAAGGCATCATAAGGCCCTAGAAGTGTTCACCCAGTCATTTAGATCCTGCCCTGTCCATTTATAGCCTCAGAACCCATTGCCCTAATCTGGTCCTTCATCCTGGGCCCCATTTGTCTCCCATAGCGTCCCATCTCACTCATCTTACTGCCCTATTCACTATGACCTCCCACAGTGAACTGTTATCCAGCTCAGGGTGTGGGGCCCTATAGGAGTCTAGACCCATACTCACTGGGTCCACCATTTTGAATTTCTCTGGTTGAGGTATTGGGTCTGGGCGGGACTGGAGCTGGTTTCTGGTGACATGCACTGTTTAGAGCTGACAAGATGGAACCAGCTTGTCCCTGGAAGTGGTTGTTATCCAGGGAAAAGGTACCCATCATACTATATCATATCAGTGTGTTTTGTCACTTTTGGAAGAACCGGCAACTTAGAGTGGGAGAAATGAGGCTAAAGTATGGTAAGTGCAAGCTGTGTTTGATATTTCTATAAATCAGCTGTGAAGGTGCTAAATAGTGTGACATGTCACACCTTCTGAGATTTATTATGCATGATTCACTTTACAGAGGCTGAATTCACCGACTGACAATATTCCTCTGAAACTGTCATTACAGTACCAAAAGTGAAATCCATGCAATCCACATTAGTCGAAATTGATGTAAATCCATTCATGGTGGATGAGGAGGACTAAGGAGTGGGATTAATGTTACAGTTAATCCTGTAACCTGAGCCTTTATTTTCACAGAATACCCGTATACAATCAGACATTTACCTGTTAGTATGTTTTGCCCTTCAGGGCAATGAAGACTTAGCTTACAGGGCTAAAATAATTCATCTGTCCAGTGCCTGGGACACACACAATAAAAGAAATTCCTCTTGGGACAACATTTTTTGTAAGTTGTGCCCATTGGGTGCAATTAGCAAACTATGCTGAAATATTGAGATAAAGGGCTTGGTGCACACATTGACACGATTGGCACAACTTGGATTTACCTTTGTATCAGCATCAGCGAGTTATTCACCAGTGTATCGTGGTGGCAAGTTAACACGAATCTATCGGATATCTTCAAAAGGTTATCTATTTGGCATAGTGTAATACCTCATGTTTAAGTTAATACACCAGTCCGCTCCGGATTTGGCAAAATGGGGGTTTGATTTTGGACAGTTTAGTTTTATTCTGTAGCAAAAAATCCCTAGCTACCAGGTGCACCGTTAGTTCAGCTTCATTCGATAAGCCACATTTGATAAGCCACAGGTAGGAGCCATTATGTATAAGCTGCACCTTATAAGCAAGGTAATACAATACATATAGTTACCACTGTAAACTACCTATCCCCTCATTACAATACCCCCACTAATGATATCCACTCAATCCGCCCACTGCATTGATTGATATTCGTCTCGCGCTCTCTCCAGGTTTCATATTTCTGCCTCTGCCTATTCCCCAGTTTCCATCTGTTCCCAATGTGCTGCACTGAATAACGATGAGGATTGAAAACTGATCGCTTTGTAACGAGACGACCGTGTGAATAGATTTGCAATGCAAACGCTGTTTTCGAGATCGAAGCGGTTCTCCGCAGACCTCGGTTGATACGACTGAAAAACATGGTGTTGTGAAATGGCCATATTAGTGATTTAGACAGACAGAAAATGTGTTTCATTTTCCTTTTTTATGCCATAATGGGTGATTTCAAATAGATATTACATGGTAATGTTTGGCAATATAATATTACTGACAATCCAATAATGGCTGCATAATGCCCATTTACTGTCATGAAGTACTTTTGAATGCAGACCTAGTGCATCAAATCGCCAGGGCTGCATTCTTGCATCATGTCGATCCTTTGGGAGCATATCAGTCCCCATAGGGCTAGCATGATGCATGGATGCAACCCTGGCAAGTAGAATCACCAGGAGTGCATCATGACGATAAATGCATATGCGGCAGGTAAAGGGGTTCAAACCGTTGATGGCTGATAATGCATAATATCAGAGGCGTAGGAAGCAAATCTTCATTGAGGGGGCCCAGCGGGGGCCCCACCTAGACCACCTTGAATTGTCGGCTCAAGCGCAATAGAGCCTATAAATACCTATATAAAACTTTTATAGAAAAGTAATTGTTGATGAATTTTAGAGCTGATTTGAGGCCCAGGCCCCCAATTTCCATATCCCATTACTATATCAACCTATTTTGAGATGAAAAGTTTTAGCTTCTTGTTCAATTCATTATGATTTCTTGGTAAATTTTGGGGGTCCCAGACATATTCAGGCCCCACCTCCTTTATGATTGGGGGGGCCCAGGCCCCCCTGGCCCCCCCTTTTCCTACGCCCCTGTTTAATATGCCCATTGGTTGTCATGAATGCAGCCCTGGCGAGTTAGTCACCAGGGCGGCACTCATGCAACATCCTGACCTTACAGAACTGATACACTTCCAGAGGGTCAGCATGATGCTCCAATGAAGTGCTATCAAGCAGACCTCCCAGCACTTCATTGGTGTATCATGACGACCAATAGACATGATGCATTTATGCATTAGCGGCCCCTAAAGGATTAAACAGAAGGATTTTGAACTAATTTGTCTTTTTAGTTCATGAATATAGATGCTGGTAGTTTGGTGGTAACTGTGAAATCGGTTCATTTGAATGTCTTTTCTCCAGAAGATAATTGTCTTCTTCAGTCGCAGTCTCAAGTGTAATTAATTAATGAGTTGTTTCTCAGAAACACAAGACTCAGCAAAGTGGGTGACGTGTTTTGATCTTGGAATACTCTGTGTTGATCATTATGCTCATGGTTTGATAATTAATAGCCTGATTTTGGTGTTCAAATAATACCATAAAACCATGTGATAAGGTGTGGCTTGTACGCGAGGATGGACCCCTCGTTTGTCTGATAGGATCAGCAAAACTTTGGGTCACCTTATACTGTAATCCATCGCGTATAAGGTCAGGGATGAAAGTCTTCAGGGAATTCCCTGATTTCAGGGATTTTGAAGTACCAGGGCCCTATACATTCATATAGAAACCCAGGTTTCTGGGGCGAATATTGAACCATTTCAGGGATTTTCGTGCTCTGTGACTTTCATTCCTGTAAGGTACATCATGCATATAAGGCATACCCTGAGTTGAAACAAGTGATGAAAGGTTCCCCTAGGGCCTGATTTTTATAGGTTAAGTGCTGTTCTATAGTAAAAGTACCCAACCTATAAGATAAACCAAACCAAAGCATCCATCTTCTACTTAATGCTGTTCTATCATCTGCCAATATAAATATGAAGATTATAACTTTTCTACACAGATATAAATTATCCTATTTTATGTCCCAGACATAGCCTGATACCAAAGAAATAGAGGAGATATCTAGACGAGATTACCAACTAGATCTTTGAACTTTTTCTATACTGGAATCAGAACATGGAATAATGTGCACAATGCCTAACACATGTGGTGCTAAAGTCTAAACTGAGTGTCTCTGGATTTGGCAGCGGGTTCTCTCAGAAACAAGTAGTTCCGATTGGCTTCCATTATTACCCAGTACAGTTCATTCAAGTAATAAGATTCCATGTAAAAGAAATATTGAAATGAAGATTATCCATAAAATCTCAAAAAAAAATGTTGGTATTTGAATTTATAAGCACCATGACCAACCGTAGTACCATAATACCCCACATATAAGACGCACCTCGCATACAAGAAGCAACCAGAGTTTGGTAGTACCGTTAAACCACACTTATAGGCCAACCTCACCTCTGAGCCGATTTTGAGTTTGGAAGGAAGATTTCGGCCTCTCTCAGAATCTATTTTCTCTATAATCTAATGTATGAAGCCTTACCTAATTGCCAAGTGTGAATGTGATGATGAGAAAGATTTGGTTTATGGTATGGTTCATCCATATGGGGGATAAAGTGCAGCCTTAGTCAGTGTTAGCCCTGCAGAACAATAACTGTAGTGGTTAGGGGGAAGAGTGGGGTCAGAGATTATACAAACACAAGACCCACTCCCTCTACAGTAGCTACCGTAGTACCACACCTTTAAGCCGCACTGGTGTATAAGCCTCACCCTGAGTTTATGGATAAAGCTATAAGCTGAGCTTAGGACCTGAAAAGCTTGCTATCTCTTACCTTGATCTATATGTGAAAAATCACTCATATAAGCTGCATTCTGAGTTCAGGGTGATCCTATAAGCTGCACCAAGGGTCTAAGAAGGCGCGTCTTATATGTGGGGATTTACGGTACATACTAACCACATCTTCTACCCGCTGAAGTAGGCCTCAGGGTCCAATAGCAGTCACACTGCTTAAACCTTTCAGAGCCGCTGATGCAGGAGTGCATCATGCCCATTGGTCGTCATGATGCACCAATGAAGTTCTGGCGAGTCTGCTCGCCAGCACTTCATTGGAGCATCATGCCAACCATTCGGGAATGTATCAATCCCATAGGCTCAGCATGATGCAGTGATGTAGCCCTGGCGAGTTAGTCGCCAGGGCTACATCCATGCAACATGAAGACCAATGGGCATGATGCATTGATGCATCAGCGGCCCTTACAGGATTAAAACACTGAGGCTGAGGTGCGAATGAGATTGGGAGGGGGTAATGTTATCTGTGTTTTGTGACCAGTAATTATTGTAGCTTGTGAAACAGTTGATTACATTGGTAGTATTGACAGAGGTTATTATTCCCCTTTATTGCTGCTGTTGGGCTGAGAAGAGTCTCATTGTACAGCCCCATAGTCATCATGTTAGAAATGATCAATTTTAGGTATTGGTCCATTTATCCTGTAAATAAACAAGTTTTAATTACACTGATGGGTTCAATAAACACTGATGTTCAACGTTGTCTGAACAATAGCACTCATTACCTCCTTACATAGCATGATTAAGGGTTAGAGAGAGGTTGTGCTCCCCCAAACAATGGCTACGGTGCAGAGCCAAAATACTTCCCTGTCGTTATATAAACAGGGTTCATGATTAACTCGAAAAGCGAGTTATAAGGAGACACCCTGGGGCCCTGCACTTTCAGTCATGGTAAGCCACTAGTACCATGACAACAGGGTTCTTGTTTATGGTAAGCCACTAGTACCATGACAACAGGGTTCTTGCATATGGTAAGCCACTGTTACCATGACAACAGGGTTCTTGCTTATGGTTAAGCCACTGTTACCATGACAACAGTGTTCTTGTTTATTGTAAGCCACTGTTACCATGACAACATGGTTCTTGTTTATGGTAAGCCACTAGTACCATGGCAACAGGGTTCTTGCATATGGTAAGCCATTGTTACCATGACAACAGGGTTCTTGCTTATGGTTAAGCCACTGTTACCATGACAACAGGGTTCTTGTTTATGGTAAGCCACTGTTACCATGACAACATGGTTCTTGTTTATGGTAAGCCACTAGTACCATGACAACAGGGTTCTTATAAATGGTAAGCCACTGTCACCATGACAACATGGTTCTTGTTTATGGTAAGCCACTGTTACTATGACAACAGGGTTCTTGTATATGGTAAGCCACTGTTACCATGACAGCATGGTTCTTGTTTATGGTAAGCCACTGTTACCATGACAACAGGGTTCCTGTATATGGTAATCCACTGTTACCATGACAACAGGGTAAGATTGTATATGGTAAGCCACGACAACAGGGTTCATGCTTATGGTTAAGCCACTGTTACCATGACAACAGGGTTCTTGTTTATGGTAAGCCACTAGTACCATGACAACAGGGTTCTTGTTTATGGTAAGCCACTGTCACCATGGTACCATGGTTCTTGTATATGGTAAGCCACTGTTACCATGACAACATGGTTCTTGTTTATGGTAAGCCACTGTCACCATGACAACAGGGTTCTTGTATATGGTAAGCCACTAGTTCCATGACAACAGGGTTCTTGTTTATGGTAAGCCACTGTCACCATGACACCATGGTTCTTGTATATGGTAAGTCACTGTTACCATGACAACACGGTTCTTGTTTATGGTAAGCCACTGTCACCATGACATCATGGTTCTTGTATATGGTAAGCCACTGTTACCATGACAACAGGGTTCTTGTTTATGGTAAGCCACTGTCACCATGACACCATGGTTCTTGTATATGGTAAGTCACTGTTACCATGACAACATGGTTCTTGTTAATGGTAAGCCACTGTCACCATGACATCATGGTTCTTGCATATGGTAAGCCACTGTTACCATGACAACATGGTTCTTGTTTATGGTAAGCCACTGTTACCATGACAACATGGTTCTTGTTTATGGTAAGCCACTTTTACCATGACAACAGGGTTCTTGTATATGGTAAGCCACTAGTACCATGACAACAGGGTTCTTGTTTATGGTAAGCCACTGTTACCATGACAACAGGGTTCTTGTTTATGGTAAGCCATCCTTAGGCTTAGACAACCTGTATATTCGCAGACATAGGAAACGGCACCTACACAATTTAATCACTGACAGGACTGTGTCGACTCATGTCAATGGCACTTGTCCATAGTCTCATAACTGTAGTGTTCTGTGAAGGTATTCCAGGCGCATGGGTAGAATTAGCATCGAATCACAACACATTACCAGTACAATGTACCATGTCCACAGGCACGTGACGCATTGGGACAACTGGGGCAGAAGTGGTGGGTAAAAGTCTAAAGACCATGCCAAGCAAAATATACGAGAAAAATAGGGGTGGATCCAGGGGTCAAAATCCAGCCCATCTTGCAATGATTATAAAAGTTGTTGAATATGTAACGATTCCCCAAGCATCTGTTTCCTTTGACATCTGTGAGTTGATTTGACTAAGTTTGATTGATTGGGTGTACCACAGTGTCCTTAAGGGCCCACCTCCTTATGAGAGAGCATCAGACCCAGGAGTCCCTCCATGTGGTAGAGTGCTACCTGGGGTGGGTCAGGGAGTGCTCAACATGTCTTTACATCACATGACACCCATGTGACCATGAATTGACCAATCAGAATAAAAAATACTGACCCACCACTTGTCTACTCTCTCTTATTTTACGGCTTTAACCCTTTAAAGCCTGCATAATGTCTTTTTTTTTTTTTTTTATTATCTTAAACCCATTAATATGCCCCCATGATACATGGACAAAGCTCTGCATTTAAGTCGCCAATATTGCATTCAAGCATCATGGTGACCCTGCATGTGTGTAAGGGTAATTCACTTTGGAATGTACCGTAATCTCCCGCGTATAAGGCGCGTCTTATACGCGAATCAGACCGTGGATGGGTCTTGTACGCGGGAAGCAGGCTGCCTTGAGTTGGGGGTGCGCCTTATACGCGGGTTTTTCCCATACCTCAATTGAGACCAAGTTGGGTATGATGCTGAACATATGTTTTTTTTTTATGCCACAAATGAGGTGTGACCAGAAGTAGAACTTATCTCTAACATTGTATCATCAGTTCTTTTGATTTCTCTTCCTACATTCATGCATTCCATCAATGTTGTAGCATGATAGGGAATGAATTTAAATTATAACATTATCTAAACATAGTTGGAACATCTGTTCTTAAGTCAAACATAAAGCAAGTGTATATAAATGGTATACTGGCTCCATCTGGTGGCACTTCTGGGAACCATTCCCAGTGAATACATGATTATAAATGATCATGATTAAGGTACAGTTTAAGGTAGATTTCAATTGTATACCATCTTCTGACACAGTTTTGACAAATCAACCACATCATGAGGACCTATTGACATGATAACATGAAATGTATCATGTAAAACAGTGATCTAAGCATGGATAACCTAAAATCCATTTACAACTACAGTACTGGGAATACAATCTAACACATAATAATAATGCAAACTATATCTTGACCATGATCACTTATAATCCTGTATTCAATAGGAATGATTCCTAGAAGTGCCACCAGATGGAGCCAGTATACCATTTATATACACTTGCTATGTGTTTGACTTAAGAATAGATGCTCAAACTATGTTTAGATAATGTTTTGATTTAAATTCATTCCCTAACATGCTACAACATTGATAGAATGCATGAATGTAGGAAGAGAAATCAAAAGAACTGATGATACAATGTTAGAGATAAGTTCTACTTCGGGTCACACCTCATTTGTGGCATTAAAAAAAATATATGTTCAGCATCATACCCAACCTGATTTCAACCTTAACTAAGGCTATCCCCAACTACAAGGAGACCCTTGTAGGCAGGTCATGCACAAGGTGCGCCTTGTACGTGGACCAGACCTCCTTGAGTTGGGGGTGCGCCTTATACGCGGGTTTTTTCATATTACCAATTCAGGGGAGATAGGTGCGCCTTCTACGTGAACCAACCTTCCCTGAGTTGGGGGTGCGCCTTCTACGCGGGCTGCGCCTTCTACGCGAGAGATTACGGTAATGCTGGTGAGTAGAGTCATCCGCACAGCATCGATGCATTATGAAGAAAAATGAACATGAAACAGGCATGGGATTCTTCAGGAAGTTTCCGGAAATTTGGAAATTTTAGGGTCAGACAGGTCATTGTTGTGATTTGCCCAGATCCATTGAGAAAATATTTTAACATTGATGGGGGGGTCTTAGATGTTTGAGGGGCCTCATCTCATAAAGTTGTTCCAAAATACCACCTCGAGGAGGAATTTAAATACCCTTTTGGAAAAATTTTTCGAAACCCGGTCCCATGCCTGATGAAACTACATGTACCAATATTAAGGTTGTGGACATGCAAGGGTTCACTGGAGTGGCAGCCGCTCACTCACTCGCTGATCCAGCATTTCTTTGCACTTTTCCATAACTGGAAGGCAGCCACTGAGTCCCTCTACTTGACCCCTATATAAATACCCCCCAGTGTGCAGTATGAACCATATATCCAACCATGTGGTCTTAATCAGCCAGCACTACATATACTGCCCCCAAGTCCATTAATATGTTACTGTTAGCAGGAGTGCTAGGATTCCATGCTATTGTGGCTTTTTGTTACATTGAGAGTTAACCCTTTAAGGGCAGTGCGGTACACACAGGTTAATGTCCCTACTGTACTATATCACGTATAAGGCGCACCTTGAGTTTAACATGCACCCTGAGAGGGTCGCCATGATGCAGTGATGAAGAGGTTCAACAGACCTATGTGCATGGTACAATAATGCATTAGCGCCCCTAGAGGTTTAAGTGGTAAAATGGAATGGTTTGTGGCATTATTTTGTATGCTGATATGGCATTTTGGGGTGAGTTTTAGGCTTGGTGGGGTAACACGAGATGGGGATGGCTGGGAATGGAGGGTAAGGTGTATGTAGGATCTTAACCCTTCCAGAGCTGCTAATGCATCCATGGTCGTCATGATGTACCAAGGGAGTACCAGCTCACATTATAATAGATGCATCATGCCGACCCTACTGGTTGATGCACTCCCAGAGGGTCAGTATGATGCAATAATTCATTATCAGTATCATAGGATTACACACCTATATAAGCTCACTGCTTTAAAGATATGTTTTGATAGGTTAGTCAATGATAAAAAATGAAATTGTTGGAGGGAATTTGATTGCATATATACCTATTTACAAAATGTATTTGTTTGAATGGGCAGAGTTTTAGAGCTACATAATAAATGGGAAGTATTCGCACAGTTCCACTGGCCCATTTGCTGACTTAAATCCTATTCTGTGAATATTTTACACCAGTTGTATTCCACTGGTGGGCCAGTACATTGGGACTACGGTATTTGAATTAGCCACGGAACATTATCAACATAATTGGATCCTCTGTGTGTATATTCTAATGCTAAACATCCCTGATGCAAACTCGGGAGACGGCAGTCTGGACCTTCTCCATCAACACTACCTTGTTGCTACTGGCACGGTTGCCATGCTCGTCTCACCTTATCAACTTCTGTTGTTAAGGTGTGTCTCCATGGCTTTCGGTGTTACTATAAACAAAAAAAGCATTGTCACCTTGGCACCAGTGCTGGTTCCTGGTGCCTCCAGGTGCTGGTGAGTGACACTCTCCAGCCCTTGGACCTTTACTCCAAACATTTGTTTTGAGTGTAGCCCCTCATTGGGTGCTATGGATGAAGACAAGGTTTTGACCAAAATGGTCTCATCAGGTGTATTTGAGGTAAATCAAGGCTTGTAAACATTGTTACATTTGGCTCCCAGGGTTAATAAAATATAACAATGGGGACATTGATGTCTAGATCAATGGACTGGGGTCAGATGTCTAGACATGTCAGGGAGACTGGATATATTGATTTAATAAAATCTGTTAATTTTTCAATGGCATACAGTCAGCCCTTACTTCCTCGACCCTTTAATTCCTCAGATCCCTCACTACCTCAGACAAAAATTTTGCAACTTTCTCTATGTGTTCTATTATATTTGGGCTTGACTCCTTGAATATTTTGCTTCCTCAGATATTTTTCCTTGCATTTTCCAAATTCGAGGAAGCAAGGGCTGACTGTATATCCATGGTTGGTGTCTTAAACTGTGGGGGGTGTGGTTGGTTCCACAAGTGAATGATTGACAATCAACCTTATATGTGTGCCAACTCAGGTTAGACTTGAAAAGTGAAAGTTGTCGGGTACCCATCCTGTATTCATAATAATTTCTGAACGGAGCTTAGGGATGGGTATCCTTTTTCACAGTTTAAAGCTGATCTAAATGTTAGGTGCATCAATTAGATTTAGACCATTGGGAACTTGGGTACGTAGTTTCAGTATCCAGTTCCTCTCTAGTTTGTTGCAGAGTTGCTCAGCATAGTCAGAGTGTGGATTGTTATTGATATTCCCAATGTGGGGGTAAAATCTCTGACGAAGTTTCTGTTTCGTTTGTCCCACATATTGTTTACGGCACTTCTTACAAGAGATGCAGTAAATGACGTTGGAGCATAGACAAGTGATATTTGTCTTGGCTGGGTGAGTCTGTCCAGTGACGCCAGATGTTATCTGGCCACTTTTGTTAAGCAATGGGCATAGCTGACATTTCGGATTCTCGCATTCCTTAGACGCTTTGCCACTGAGGGATGCCTTATGCTTGGTACCCCGTTCAGGGTGATAGTTGACCCGTGATCTCACTAGGGTGTTCCTGAGGGAGGGTGGTTTACGGAGTCCCACTACCAAACGTGTTTGGTGTAGGTGTCTGGTACGTGCCGAGGTACTCAGCATCTCCCAGTTTGTTTTCACAATTTTCTGCAAATCGTTGAAGCAGGGATGGAATGTGGTTACCAAAATGCATACATCTTCTGGTCTGCATTTTTGGTCTTTTTCACCTGGTAGTCCAGGGGATTGGGTCTTGTCTTTGCCAATGCCCGCACAAATGCCTCAGCTACCATTTGTTTTAGGTAGCCTCTGCATATGAAATGTCCGGTTTTTATTAGGCCTTGCCTTATGTAACCGTCCGTTAGTGTGCATATCCTCCTAATTCTCAAGAATTGGCCATAGGGGATACCCTTCTTGCAGTGCATGGGATGGGCGGAGGTGTAATGTAGGTAATTATGGGCGTCCGTCGATTTGTTGTGAAGATCAGTGATGATCTTGTTACCTACTTTCTTTGCACAGGTGTCTAGAAATGGTATCTCTACACTGGAGATTTCGTGTGTGAATTTTATGTTGTCATGTACCTCATTTAGGTATTTAATGAAATTGATTAACTTTTCCTCTCCGTGGTCCCACAGTAGGAAAATGTCATCAATGAACCTTACCCATAGGGTTGGCAGGAAGGGGAAGCCATTTACGAACCTTTCTTCGAAGTCGGCCATGAAAAGGTTTGCAAAAGTAGGCGCGACCCTTGTCCCATGGCCGTGCCTCCAACTTGCAAGTCGGGCTTCCCTAGCCCACTTAAAAGGGTCTGTTTCTCCTCTTTCCTTTCCCCTCGGGATGTGTGTGGTGCACATATGCGCGGGCACTGACACATTCCCATGTGAAATTGTGTAATGAAGTTCTTGCCATGAATATGACCTTAGCTGTTGAAATGGCGTTAAACATCTATTACTAACTGACTAACCAACTTGCAAGTAATGGTCTCCATTGAAGTCAAAGTTATTAAACTCCAGAACCATTTTAAGCATACTGAGAACGCTAGAGTTGCTTGGTTCACCAGGTTGTATGCTGTTGTCAGGGCGATATTTTATCAACCATCGGGCAACTGCTCTGCGGCCTTCCTCATTGGGAATATTGGTATACAGGGCACTTACATCTAGAGTACATAACAAGGTATTTTGACCTATTTTTTCTTGGGACTCTTCCAGCTTCCTGAGAAAGTGTCCACTGTCTTTGATGTAAGATTTAGTGAGTGGGACTTAGTATAATATCTACTAGGGCCGATATCCTTTCAGTGGCACAGCCATTAGCTGAGACTATTGGGCGCCCTGGTGGAGTTTGCCCAGGCTTATGGATTTTAAGGAGCAGATAGAAATTTGGAGTTCTATGCTCAGTGGTGAGCACTTTATTGAGAATTTGTCGATTCAACTTGTTTTTCCGATGGAGGGTCTTTAGAAAAAGGTTTACTTTGGTTGTGTGTACCTCAGTGAGGTCCTCGGTTACCTTTTTATAGAACTTAGGGTCGTTCAATTGTTTAATCCCTTCCTTGATGTAGTCATCAGTATTCATGACTACTACTGCACCACCTTTGTCTGCAGGTTTGATGATAATGGACGGGTCCTCAGAGAGGGTGTCCATGGCCATCCTTTCCTCCAGACTAAGGTTGTTGCTATGGGGTCTGACAGTATGTGCCTTGGCAATGTCTATTTCATTCATGGTTATTAAAGTTTCTAACCTGGAACCTCCGGGGGGCCTTAGGGCCGTCCTTGTTCCTAAAGACTTTGGCTAAGTTAACCTTAAAAAAAAAATAAAAAAAATCCCTGATGCATACAAGACTGGCCCTTATTCAAAAACCTGCACTAAGGCATGGTAAAGCCATTACAAGCCACAAATATTAACAATATATAAAATGCTGCAGTGAACATCATAGCACATATTTACCATTGACAAAACAAGACAATAGCTCATCTTGACAGTGCCTGCTGCTCCAGTTGTTCTAGAAGGTGTGGATAATGGGAGTCCCTCTGTGTAATTCACTATTGATTGCATCTTCCACTGCTAAATGTACTGCTGCAGACTGTGGAGAAGTGAGAATTGCTGAGCTAGTCTACACAGTTCATCTACTGCTAACCATTGCGTGTGTACAAGGTTTAGGATGTAGCAGAGCCATCTTCTTTCCATGATGAGGACATGGAGGTGCATATTGGGAGTCCATATAATTCCCCTTCCATAATAACAATGGGCATACCAGATTGGTAACAGGCAAATAACTTTCGGTTTCTTGTGTTTTGAAGTAAGTATGTGGGCGGCTGGTGGCATTGGTCTTGGAAATACTAGGTACCATCAGGACCCCTAGCTTGTTGTGGCAGGAGTCTGGGTAGGACTGGTCACCATCAGGACCCTTACATAACCATGGAAGGAGTATGTAAAGTACTGTAAGATGTATGGCCTTGGCTTCACACCCAACCTCAGCCCGGGTGATACTTAATCAGCAGAATGAACTGCTTGGCGTGTTTTACGATGTTGTCTTCCTGTTCCCTAAACTATCCTCCATCTTTGCCCCACCTCGCCCTTCTCCCCAAAAACTAAAAAAAAAAAAAAAAAAGCATGGACCTGGGCCTACTTGCTGAACCATTCTCATGGGATTCGCCCTCAGTGTACTGCAATGACCAGATCATGTTTTGTTTGGCTCTGTCTAAGGGACCAGGTAAATAAATAACATTTGCTATCATTCACAGAATTTACCAAACAAGGATTTTACATAGATGCAAACACTACGGAAGCAGCATATGATACCTGCCTAGCTGGATGAGCAGCTTTCGAATACCTGTCCAAACTGAGAAAACCAGTCTCTCTGCTAAAATTTTAATTACAATTAGTGCAGGTAAAATCAACCAAACCAAACCAAACTCTGGCCTGCAGGCTTAGGTTTCAGGACCCTCACCAATACTTTCGGTGTCCAGACCGGAATGTTAGTAAGCGCACCCAGCTCCTGATTATGGAGAAAATGACATCTTGTTGTGTGATGTAATAAAGATGGTGGAGTTGTGACCACAACCAACACCCACAGGGGGTGAGTTCATTAGCACCAGGAGGATGGGGAGGGGGGATGGGGAGGTTGTAGGATTCAACCAGAGGCAAACACCACTGGAAGATCCAGGATATGGGAATTTGGAGAAGAAGGGGTGCAGCCAAAAAGGAGGGAATCACTTCCTACGTTTTTGATAGTTTGGGGTAAGAAATACAAAAGTAAATTAATCTTGAATGCTGGTTAAAAGAAGGGGCACCACAGGCCCCCGTCTAGGCAGGGCCAAACAGCACTGAATGTTTCATGATTTCAAAAAGGAGCCTAAAAGTGAGGCGATACACTTCCTCAAGGCTTCGATAGTTTGGGCTGAAAAACGAAGTACCGTAAACTCCCGCGTATAAGACGCGTCTTATACGCCAAACAAAATGCTGGTGCGTCTTATAGCTTACTCTCAAGTTGGGGGTGCGTCTTATATGAGGGGTAATTTTACTATAGAACAGTACTGGATTTACAAAATTGAGCCCTAAGAGGTGCGTCTTATACGCGAAAATGCCTTAGCTGAGTTTGGGGTGCGTCTTTTCCGTGCACCGCGTCTTCTACGCGGGAGAATATGGTAGATACACTCTTAAATACTGGCCAAGAGGGGGGTGGGTGGATCCACTGCGCCCCTATCTCATAAAATCCCTCACTGAACAGAGATAACCAAGGTTGGCCCCTACTCACAAGCACCCAAAAGAAAATCAACTCTGGTGTAAAAGTAGCATGGGAGAACTATACATGTTTTCCCTTCTGGTTCCAGCCATGACAACATTCAACAAACGTAGGAGAAAAAAAACTAGTTGTCAATGTCAGTTCAAGTTGTAATTGATGACAAGACTTTTCGTTGGATAGAATTGTGAGAAGGGAAAGAGTAGGCAACGCGGAGGGAGAAAAGGGAAGGGAGTAGAGACAGGGGGAGATTGAGTACTTGTAAATGATGCCTGTGGGAATAAATATGCATGCTTTGAGATAGAGTTGGGGAAAATGAAGAAATTTGCTTTTTTTTTAGTTTTTGGGGAGAAGGGCGAGGTGGGGCAAAGATGGAGGATAGATTAGGGAACAGGAAGACAACATCGTAAAACACGCCGAGCAGTTCATTCTGGTGATTAAGTATCACCCGGGCTGAGGTTGGGTGTGAAGCCAAGGCCATACATCTTACAGTACTTTACGTACTCCTTCCATGGTTATGTAAGGGTCCTGATGGTGACCAGTCCTACCCAGACTCCTGCCACAACAAGCTAGGGGTCCTGATGGTACCTAGTATTTCCAAGACCCATGCCACAACTAGTTAAGTGTTCTGATGGTGCCTAGCCCTACCCAGACTCCTGCCACAACTAGGTAAGGGTCCTGATGGAACCTAGTACTATCCAGACTCCTGCCACAACTAGGTAAGGGTCCTGATGGTACCTAGTCCTATACCAAGAGCATTGCCACAACACATTGCAGTTTAAACCAACCCTCGTTTACTGCTAGGTTCACAACTGAGGCTGTGTCCCATACATCTAAATGCAGCACTAAAAGTAGGAAAGTCTAATTGAACTCCTGTCAAAATGACTGCTTGCCAGTAAATAACAGAGTCTAATTTGTATTTGGCCCCTGGGAATTTATTTTTGCGCGCTAGGAGGTCCATATTCTTATGTGGGTTTCTTTTCATGTTTTGAATATTGGATGTTTTCTAACATGTGAATCATTGGTGATGGTGTGATTAAATTTACAGCTCTTTTAACCCGAAAGCATCTGGTTGTTTCACATTGTCATGGTTTTATGAAATGCAACATTATTCCAATTGGAATTTTTTTCTACGAGATGAGATTGTTTTGTCGTGTCAGAGGAAAGGAGAAAAGGCTTTCAATTCCAAATGGTGAACTTTAAACTTTACCATTTAACATTAGTTGGACCAACATTATTCAGTTTTCAAAACAATGACATCCCCATACAGCCTGAGATCTTTCTATAGAATGCCTTGGTAGAAGAATTAAAAGCTCTATCATATTAATGTTCCTGCTTCACCGTGTTGCACTATATAGTCCTGGTGTGGCTATTGCGCATGGTTAACCCTTTAAGGACCGATGATGCAGGAGTGCATCATGCCCATTGGTGCATCATACCAGCCCTCCGGGAAAGAGTGTATCAGCCCTGTAGGGTCAGCATGATGCATACACATGCAGCCTAGGCGAGTAACTTGCTGTGCTGCATATATGTATCAGGGTGACTACTTGGCACGATGTTTTAATGCATTATCAGTTTATCGTGACAACCACTAGGCGTCATCCCCCTGTGGAGTGGGGACCTTCATGTGAGGCCATGGAGGAGCAGAATAACTTCATTGGGAGTCCATGAAGGAGGAATTCTCCTTCCATTCTACCAGTGGGCATACCAGATTCGTAAAAGGCGACAAACTTGGGTTTTTTTGTGGCGTGGGGTGAGCGTGTGGGCAGCTGGTGTCGATATGCGCGGGCCCGGGTCTACATGCTCGTCTTTTGCCATGGGATTCCCCCTCAGTGAACCACGTCTGAGTGATCAAAGGCCGTGGTTTGTCTGGCCCTGCCTATGGGACCAGGCAAATAAAAGAACACTTGCTATCCTTCGAAAAGAGTAGGGGAATGAAGCCCCGGTAGCGGTTTTCCCCCTCACCCCTCCTCATAGATTCGGTCATTCATCTCATAGATTCGGTCATTCATAGATTCGGTCACTGCTGTGTCGGGCAAGCAGCATATAAATACCTGTCCATAAAGAAAAGAAAGGACTTCATGTCCGAAATCGAATGTCTGAGTTCTTCGATGGCCCCCGGACGTAAAACTAAACAAACAAACAAAACTAGGCGTCATGCTTTAACCCTTTAAAGGCCACTGATGCAGGAATGCATCATGCCCCTACGGGGTTGATACATAGACACAGGTTCACTCATAGTGGGTATGACTAAGGCTTATCTCACGGCGAGGCACCTTATATGCTAGGTATTCGAGTAGCACAAGACTAAGTCCAAGGTCTATGTGACTTATACACAAGGTATTACAGGCCCTTCATTTGTCTCCACACCAGAAGCGAAACACATGTCTAAACATGACATTGTGACCAAGAAAAAAAGAGGTATAAAGAACAATATCAAATTTACACACAGCCTCATAAACCATGTGCTAGGGTAGCATGAATAAGTGATAAAAAATATGTCGGCAAGGTTTATGTCTAGGGCCAAATAGAAAAATTTTGATTCAGGGTTCATGATGGTAAATATGTCGGATTTTGCTATCAAATTTACCTCGATCTCTTGGTGAGAATATATGACCCCACCGCCGTCCTCCCCCACCCCACCCCCCCCCCCCCACCCCAAAAAAAAGAAGAAAAAATAGCAAGAAGGACGAAAAAGAAAACCAACGTAAGTTTTCATCCCTCAAAATCTCTAGGATTGGTCCTTTTTCAGGTTGGGTAACCGCCAAAGATGCCACTATTCCTAACCTTTTTGGAATTTGGACTTTTTACTGTAATTGCCACAGGCATTCCATATTAAACTTTAGAAATGATAAGGATGATTTCTGAACTTTACTCGGTCAGTGAGTGAAATCTCTGGATTATCATAGTAAAACATACATTTTCTTGTGGCCTAGGCATAAATCATTTTGAAGAGCCACAAAACTTGAGCTAGTATTACAATACCATGACCATAGGGGTCATGGCTTTTGTTTAGAAAAGGATGTCTATAACCCAGACATAGTCCACATGTCCTTAAATGGGACTTATGGTTTTGTCAGTTCTTCCTGGCAGGTTTATGACCATTTATATATACTAAAGCATCGGGTTACGTGATACTTTCAGGCACTCCCATTCTTTTTTCTTCTCTTTTTTGTTCTTGGAAAATACTCTGTCAGGAAGTTTTGGTATAATATGAATAAATCCTTTGAGCCAATAACTATGTTAATCAGGGTTTTGAATGATTGAAGGGTAAAGTTGCAAGGATTGAACCTTTCATTATTTAAGCTGTCATAATTGATGCCTTTAATATTTCATGATGGTTATGTGAATGCTTGTCGGTTTTACACTGGTGAACTATGAACACAAAACCGGAAGGCATCATGCCCTCCTGAACACCCTGATCGGGTGACATGTTATTACCGGTAGTACCATAATTCTCACTTGTAAGACACACTTTGTGTACAAGGCGCACCCTGAATTTCAAACAAATACTGTAGCACACAATCGGGAGGCCACTGGTTCACAGCAACACCACATGCATGCTGATATCAGTGACTTCTGGTTCGGATCTCGCACCAGACTTGTTATTGGTATGTCATATTACCTGGAAGTATGGTACCTACTTAATCTCACAAGTGTAGTGGTCAGCGGAAAATGTCATGGAGAAACCGGGCCTCGAACCCGGGCCTCGAACCCGGGACCCTCCAACTTCGAAGCGGAAGTTCTACTACCCCTGAGCTACTTCCCCTGGCCTGACATTCTCTACCTTCCAACTACCCTGGATCCGTATGGTATACATAGGGGGAGTGACACAATCAAGTGAACAGTCCCTCTGAAGGCTCTGCGCACCCGACGGGGGAACGAACCCCTACACTCCTCCCAACCAGCTTCAACCGTATCCTGCCAGAACCGGTCCTCCAGTCCAGTCTGAACAGTACCAGTACTAAGTCACACACAGTACGGCTTTATCCTGTTCCCAGGATACACTGTGGGTGCCACTTGTTTCTAAGTCCCCCAGTACTAGCAGGTTGAAGCGCTTGTCTATACCATACCGGCCCAGGTACCGAGCTCTCTAAAGATCCTCCTTTTGAGGCAGGACCACTCGGTTTCTCCACCACTGTAGTGGTCAGGGGAAAATGTCACGGAGAAACCGGGACTCGAACCCGGGACCCTCCAACTTCGAAGCAGAAGCTTTACCCCTGAGCTACTTCCCCTGGCCTGACATTCTCTACCTTCCAACTACCCTGGATCGGTATGGTATACATAGGGGGAGTGACACAATCAAGGGAACAGTCCCTCTGAAGGCTCTGCGCACCCGACGGGGGAACGAACCCCTACACAAGATATTCATAGATCAGAACTGTGATGGCAGCAGACACACGGCCTCATGAATCCTAGCTTTAATGTGCACATGTATGGGGCAGAGGTGCAACCCTTCCTAACTTTTTAGGAATACCGAAATTCTCGTTTACAATTATATAGGTATTTCCTATTAGAATGGAGAAAATTAGGAGGATATCCGATAATTGGGTGAGTGGCATCCCTGAATGATGGAGCTTGAAACTGAGCAGTTTGATAGTAGTATGATGTAGATATATCCACCTATGCATCAGGAGTCCAACCTCCCATATAAGCCGCTCCTATGTGTGAGGAATAATAGAACATGGCATGAAACCTTTGAAAAAAAAGCAGTGTAGAGGGACAGTGAAGTGCCAGACAAACGTTAAACCATCCTGACAAACAATCCTTTAAAGCGCAGTCCCTCCCCTCGACATGTACCTCCTCATAGTGTAACCCTTTATAGTCTGCCAAAGCAGGGGATGGAGGGCATCTTGCCCATTTATCCACTTGAAGTGCTGGCCAGACTGCTCGCCAGCACTTCATTGGAGCATCATGCCAACCCTGTGGATGTGTGTCACCCCCTACAGAGATGCCACCCTGGTTTTAATTCCAAGATTTCTGTATTAAATTATGTTAAATTCCTGGGAAAATTTGGCATCTCTGCCCCTTAGGCTCAACATAATGCATAATTGTAGTCCTAGTGAGCAACTCACCAGGCAGGCCTGCATTCATGCATCATGATGACCAATGAGCATGATGCATTCATGCACCATTGGCCCTTAAAGTTTTAAAGCATAGTTTGGCTTTTAAAGGGTTGAAGGTTCTATATAAGGCTATTTTTGTCAGAGAAAGGATGGCCAGGCCCTACAAATTAGATTCTCTCTTTGAGCTGTCTAATGGCTAGAGCTTCCCTGCCTTCCTCACAACTAGAGGTCAGGGTAGGAGTAGACTTATCAAGTTAGTCTAAAAGGATACTGTAAAACCCAGCGTATAGGCCACACCCTGGGTTTATGAGGAAGCTATAAGCTATAGATGGGGCTTGAAAAGGGGACCAAGTATTTATGGGTTAGGGCGTCAAAAAGTGTAAGGTTTTGCCCTTGAAGGCCTTGAAAAATTAATTTTCTAATTACTTTATGTAACCTTAACAAATTTGTCAAGGTATATGTCCTCAGCTCAGAAAAACAAAAAATACCGATCTAGGAGATCAGGTTCCATTTTTGTTGCTTGTTTTGTGTCATGTAACGTCCGGTGCCAAAATGATGAAATAGGGAGGTAATTGAAGTTGCTCTCAGTAATATAAGAATGTCCCATTATGCACAACAAACACATGAAATAACAAGACCAATATATCTATCATTGACTTCAATTACAAAATGGGACAACATTTGAGTTATGCATGCACAGTAGACTGCCTCCTACCTATGATCATATACAATACAAAAAATAACTCTGGGATACTCCAGATGTTATTTATTCAATACAGGACACTTGTAAAAAATACAAAAAAATATAAAAAGAAGAAATTTGGTCGTTTTTTTCACTTCGGCAGGCTATAAGTCTTAGAGTTTTTGATGAATGACCACAAATTCACATCTTTCTGATAGCCCTAAGTGCCCTCTATCAAAGGAATCTGTAAGACATTGGTTCACAACTTATTTCTCCAGAGCCATAAAATTCCAAAATGACCCCAAAACACAACATCTACTTCTTTCTGGTGACCTGACCCTTATAATGTAAAAACCAGCGTATATAGGCCCGCATCCTCTGCTGACAGATGGACCATCCATCGGCTTCATCCATTTTATTAACCATTGATTTCTATGGAGAAAAAAAAACATATGAAGGGAGACGGATGGTCCATCCGTGGGCAGTGGATGCGGCCCTTAAGCCATACTTTGAGTTCAAGAAATTTCTAAAAGCCACAGTAGGACTCTGTAATGATCCATTAGCCATGGCTTACTCTCACAATCTAGCTCTAACCATTAAAGGCCGCATAATTTTGTTTGACGTGCATTTGGTCATCAGATGTTTGTATAAGACACATCAGGGGGACAGGAAAGATGACATTAAGGCCATTTGAAAATTGACTAGGAAAGCCCAGTTATAAACGAAAGAATCATTACACATGAAATGGAAACACATTTATGTTGGGAGATGCTACATACAAACACACAAGGCATTTAAACTTGTTTTGTTTAATCATAGAGAGCAAAGATTACAACCTCAAAGAAAAAAAGATGAATTCCTTGAGATATTTCCGGATTAGTAGTTTTATACAAGAGATTAGATCTCATTATTAGATGTTAAGGTACCAGAAAAGTCAAAAGAGAAAAATGGTAATAATTTCCTTTGTAGCATTATACACAGGCATATATACATGTTCTAGTGCTGAACTTTATGTATTTTAGCATCTAAGGGTGGCCTGTTGTTCCAAGCAATAGCTGCCATCATGATGCATTGATTCAGCATCAGCGAGTAACTCACCAACAGTGTGTCATGCTGAATCCTGTGAGTGTTTCATTCCTGTATTAATGCATCATACCTTTTCATTCATTAACCATTTAAAGACAACTAATGCAGGAGTGCATCATTCCCATCAGTCGTTATGATGCATCAATGAGTGCTGGCGAGCAGACTCGCCAGCACTTCATTGGAGCATCATGCCATTAACCCAGGTTTTTTTGTGTATCAATCCTGTTGGCAGGTCAGCAATATATGAAACAAGAAGAATGTGGCAAGGACCACAGATAGGAGTTGCCACTGTGCGGCGACGTGTGACGTCACGGCCGACGTATGACGTCACAAATTGCATCACAAGGTGACAGTGACGTCACTGACAAACCGAAAACATAATGAAGTTTCTACTGTCGCTGCGCTCCCGGTCGCTATGCGGCAAGCAACTCCAAAAAGATATAGCCCTGGCGAGTTACTCACTAAGGCTATATTAATGCATCATGATGACCAATGTGTGTGATGGTGAACTCTGGGTGTGTAATACACTGATGCTGCACTGGTGAGTTACTCACCCTCACTGCTGTAGAGCATCATGATGACAATGAAACGTAAACGTCAAGGCATCATCCGTCCTGTAATGTGTTAATCTAATTGTTGGTTAGTGCGGCGAGCAGTAAACTCATTAGTACACTGTAAAGAATAACTTTAGAATCTAACAGGGATCCTCGTAATACTGGACAGTGGACCACTGTATTTGTATACCGTAATCTCCTGCGTATAAGGCGCGTCTTTGCTGCTGAGTCTTATACATGGGAGGGACATTGCCTTGAGTTTGGGGTGCGCCTTATAGTGGGGGTATTTTTACTATAAACAACAGTACTAAATTAACAAAAGTCTGGCCTTAGGGGTGCGCCTTATACGTGGGAATGGCCTCCCTTAGTTGGGGGTGCGCCTTATATGCGGGCTGTGCCTTATACGCGGGAGATTACGGTTGCATTGGACCAGTTTAGTTTTTACAAAAACTCCAGGTGGCAGTATGGTAGAACAAGAAATCTCTGGAAACAACTATGGATCTCTCGCAACCTTGAGACAAGGATTACGCTGTTATTTCAATGACATTTATTTTGACAGTGCAGGGCTACATTTGTACTTCATGACATCCAATGGTACAATCTGATGCACTACCAGCCCTTAAAGGGTAAAGAGTTACTTGCCAGGGCTACATTTATCATGAAAACAAACAAGCACAGTTCATTAATTCACTTGAAGGGGTAAAGACAATGGAGGACAGTACTTCAGACCATCACCATGACAACAAATAGGAAGACTGTCTCTTCTATCATTCTGCCTGTACTTTGTTCATGCCCTAGGGATTGTCTTATGTGTTATAAAGTGCAAGATGACTACAAAGACTCTGCAGGAGACACTCTGCATTCACATTCATTCTCCACCATTGCTCTAGTACACTTCAGGTCCAAAGTCTTTGACATTGTTCTATTACAAGATAGAGGGGAGGTATCTCCATAGATGGAATCAGGCAGTTTGTGGGAACAAAACACTAAATACATTTTATAAGCTCAACTAAAGCATTTGCCATCGGTCGGGTGAATTTTAGCTAAACCAACAATTTATGAATTTGCTAAAGTATAGAAATATATCGGTCAGATTAGCAAAGATTCACCCGACTGATGGCAGTGGAAACAACACTTAATTTGGACCTTGTATGGTTCTTTCAGGCCATTGATCAGGCCATGAGCATAGGGTCTCTAGATTAACCTAATCATTATCTGAGACCAAGACTTCACTTGGAGATATTCAAAAGACTTTACCCTCCAATCTTCTCCTCCCACTAAAATCCCCCATAAAAACATGTTTGTAAAGCAGTGAAGACATTAGCATTGCCTTCACAGCGCTTTTATGTCCAATGCTAACCCTGCTGGCTGACAGTGTTTTCCCATTATGAGCTGCTCCAGACGGTGTCATAGAAACCGAGCAAATTTGAGCGGAGGACTGCAGTGTCTATATAATGCTGAGTGGTAACTTGAGTTAAGGCAGAGAAAGGAGGCCTCTCAGGGTGAGCTAATGGCTGCTATAGAGTCTCAGTGCCAGGATGGCTAACACTCTACGTGTCACTGTTGTACTGTGGCGGAATCCGAAGGAGGTGTTGGGGGCACGCACCCCATCTTCTGTGCATCAGGGATGTCAGTTTTCAGAAATTTTGTCTGATTTCAGAATTTCTTGGTTCAACATGCCAATAGATTTGCCCAAATTTCCTTTCTTAGGTCAAAGATTTGGAGTGTTTTGCAATGAAGATTTTCCACTTTCGACACTGCCATAAAAACTGCACTGGCTAGGGAAGCAGATCGTACCCTGGTTGGTTGTGAGTATCTCAACAATACCCTGGTTGTTTGGGAGTAGGTCAACCATACCTTGATTGGTTGGGAGTAGCTCGGCCATACCCTGATTGGTTGGGAGTAGGTCAGCCATACCCTGGTTAGTTAGTTTGTTTGTTTGTTTAGTTTTACGTCCTGGGGCCATTGAGGAACTCAGACATTCAACCCTGGTTAGTTGGGAGTAGGTCAGCCATACCCTGGTTGGTTGGGAGTAGCTCAGCCATACCCTGGTTATGCCATTGACTTGAGTAAATGGAATAATTGAATATATAGTAACTGGACCCCGATTCTGCTACAATAGAACATGGAGAAAAATTACACACTTGCATTTGCACGAATATCTTGCACCACAAACTTCACAAAGAGAGAATCTACATGTAATTCATTCAAAGCCACCCATAACTCGTGCAGATAGACCAAGTAGGTAACATGTGTCATTATAGTATAGTACAAAGAAAGGTGCGAGGAGGATTAACTCTCTGGCTATTAAGGTAAATAGCCATCATCCTGGGGCATGTCAAATGACTGCTGACCATTAACCCTTTAAGGAACACCTTAACCCTTTAAGGGACAATAGTGCATACATGCCCATTTGTTGTTTAACTCATGCAGCAATGGTATAGGACATAGACAATGACATACATGTTAATGGCAACATAGGCCAATGGCCTAAACTTAACCTTCATTATTTAGGAGTAGCTCAGCCATATCCTGCATGGTTGGGAGTAGGTCGGCCATTCCCTGGTTGGTGGGGAGTGGCTGGGCCATGCATGGCTTGTTGGCAGCTGCTCATCAAAACCTGGCTCCGGGAGTTGCTCGTCAAGTCACTACAAATCTGATTTTGCTGTGATTGTCTGCATCCCCCTACTTCATTAGGGCAGTCCTGAAAGGCGACAAACTCGGGGATCCTTAAAGTACTCCTGCAGAGGCTGCTTTTCTTGTTGTCCATGGGAAAACGCAAAGAAAGTCGCTGCAGCAGCTCTCCATTGCTGCAACAAGACTGCAGTGATTGGTGAGTGGAGCAAGACGGGATTTGCAATATCGACAACATTTGATATCTGCAACAGCTGTCGCACCTTCTGTCGAATATCGCCATTTGCACCAAGAAAGGCCGTAGTGAATCCCAGGCTTTAGGTCCACTTGTGATACCTTACTGCTCTACCAGCTTTTTAACTAGTTTAAGGCTTCCCTAGCTCACTTAAAAAGCTCTTCTTTCCGTTCCCCTCAGTGTGTCTGGTGCACTTATACGCAGGCACCAACACATGCACCTGTGAAATTGTGTAATGTAGTTTTCTAACAGTAAACATGACCTTAGCTTTCAAAATGGCGTTAAACATCTATTATACCCTCACTCACTCAATTGACTGTCAGTGATTTGATAGACTTCTTGTTTTTCAATAGCCTAATGGTGAGCAATTCAGTAGACTGTTGAAGCTTCAATATCCTTATAGGATTTCTGTAGACTGTGGTGGAGCTTTAGTAGACAATCAGTGCCTTTAATGTAAATGATGGTGCTTTAATAAAATGTGGGAACGATGTTTCAATACACTGCTACTGTGTGTGTACTTGATATATTGAGGGATGCTTCTGTAGACTAGATGAGGTTCAATTGTCCAGAGCTCATCAGGAGACTAATGACCAAGCAGGAAACACACTTTCAATGATTCAATGGGCTATTGGCACATCAGTAGACTGATGGCATTTTATTTGGATGTAAATAAACTAGCAGCTCCTCAGAAAACCAAAGGCCATCAAAAGACTGGCTGTTCTATAAATCTTTCAAGGCTGGTCTTCCTTCAAGGGAATAGCAGTGCTACATGCAAAGTCCTGACTTAGTAGACCATTGTGCCTTAGAAGACTGGTGCTATGGCTCTAGCTCTCTATAGGGGTTACATTTATAGCACACTCTCTGATCCATCAAGCTTTGGTGGTGTTGCAGAAGTCTCTATCCACCATTTTTCACTATTCCGTATAGATTGAATCAGGTTTCTTCAGATCAGCAGACCATCTGCCTGCCTGAACCAGACCATCTCCACTCTCCCCGGTACATTAGTAATGCCCAGCCCTTTAATGCCAATCCTGATTGCCCACGAGGCCTCAGCTGTGGGGTAAAATGGAGATAGATGGCGCCACCTCTACAGACGTGACTCGCGGGTTTAACACCAGGTGGTGCACTGAGTGCTGCCCCCTGGTGGCATGCCCGGATACCAGCTCTGTGTACTTCCTGTGTGGCTTTAACCCTTAAAGGGTCGCTTAGTGCTTTAACATATCCTGCCCTTTAGTCATGATGCCTGTCCTGTTGATGCTTGCTGCTTTAACGTACCATTCCCTTTGGTCATGATGCATGAATGCAAGTTAATTACCAGGGTTGCATGCATGCATTATGCTGACCCTTTTCCTGAGACCACCAGTAATCAAATAATGCAGACCTGATGTACAATGAGGCCAAATAAAAAAAAAAGGTGTTTTCAGTAACCCGACCGACCCTAGCAAAACAGGGGCATCCATTGATATGTGCCCTAACATCCATTGATATGTGCCCTAACATTTCCTATATAAATGTTAAAAAAAAAAAAAAAAAAATCCGACCTACCGACCCTAGCTCTTTGAGCTATGTTACTGGAAACACATCTTTTATTTTTTAAGGCGTGAGGACCTTCAGAATGCAGCGATGTCAAGTACACTGACCAGCGGTGCATTGGTTTATACTATCAGAAACAATGACAATGGTACTACAGCATAGACATATCATACGGTCCTTCAACAGTTATGGGATGTGGAAGCGACTGCCCACTGCCCATCTAGCCCTGCAATGGTATTAATTATTCCCACTAGCCCCTGCCTTATGTAGCCCTTCATGTTGGCCCTCAGCACATCTCCGAGTCATCTAACCCTGATTGGGTGCACATACACTGATAAATCTGTGGTGTTCCGTCCCTCCACAATACTGTATTGTGGAGGGACGGAACACCCACAGATCGATCAGTGTAGGGTGCACCCTACAGCTAGGTTAGGGGGCTTTAATCATGCCTTAGCACAGCTAAAACTTCCAATAGCCCCAAGTATTGCCTTATAGTTTGGGTTATTGGGCACTGAGGGGCAGTTAGCAGTAGAGAGCATCATGAGCATTTTATTGAAAAGATTCAAATGGAAATTGGATGCTAGCATGTATATAAAGTTCTTTATCATGAATATGATTGAGGGCTATCATCATGTATGATTATGATAGTCTCTGCATGAATCAGGGGATTCACTCTTGAATTCATTTCACTGCAATCAGATGAACATGGCTACTGTGCATAGCACATCTCTACTAGTATGTAGATATGTATTACAAATGTACCCTTGTGGCTCTTTTAAGTGCCGGGGTCTCAAATGAGCGCCGGTCGCAAACAAAATCTTAAAACAGTATAATTGTATTCAAACCAGCTCTGGTTTCAAATAAGGGCCAAGGGTACAGGAGTATTGAAGTTAATTAGTGCCTGGGCACTTAAACGGGCCGCTATGGTAGTCGCAGTGGTGAATGAATGCAGCATTTGCACATTGCACACCGCAGCTGTATGCTTGCATCATTAAAACAAAGTTCAACTTACACCACCCTTAGACGGTTAAACCGAGAAAGACATTTGCAGCCTTGGGGTAGCAGCTGCTGGACAGACCTGGTCATGGGGCTACTGGTCCTTTATGTCAACTGAGTTGGTCTTCAACCCTACAGGGACCACATAGTGCTAAACCTTTGGATTTCATGGTGCATGGTGCATAATTGGTCTATACACCCTAGAAGCATGATGCACCAATCCAGCGCTGTTAAACCGGCGACACTTAAAACATTCGTTTCCTGTCCACAGGGCTAGTAGATATCTTCTTGAGGGTGTGAAAAAAATTGTTTGAGTTCTGAAAAAAAAGGTCTTTTGGTCTCTCAACACAAAAAGTTCTAGGTTTCCAACTCCTCAAATTTCCCGAAGTAGGCCCTACAGTAATTGTTATTGCTGCCCCTGCTTGCCATGTTTATTACCAAAATGATAGAGGAAATTTCCCTCCCTCTCTCATGGGTCTGAAAAATCCCTCTCCCAGGGCAGTTTTTCTTAAGGGTAGCCTCAGATTCACCAGTGCTGCATTGGTGCATCATGACAACCTATAAATATGAACATAAACTTGGAGGCACCATTCTGTACTAAAAGTGTTAGTAGGTGAGTGTCCCGGTAAATGAGCTGATTTGCCTTAAGTAGATGCTTAGCACAGATTAGCCAGTCACAGAAAAAACTCTACAAATCTGTCAGAAAGGCAATTGCCAACTTTGGGGAGTGAGGCAATGAGGGACCAGTGTGCAGAGTGCAAAGGAGACAGAAGTTGTCTGGTTTAGCTGCTTGAGGATCTTTAAGGACAGCATGATGCCTCAGCCTACAATGCTTATTGGAGCATCAGACTGGCCCTTTAAGATAGAATACTATTTACTACAGACCTCGCAAGGAGAAAATAGTGCCCATTGGATAATTACTAGCTAGTGACCCACTCCGAGAAAATCGGCGCTTTTGGGCTAGCATGAAGCATCAATCAAGTGCTGGCGAGCAGTCCCTATCATGACGACCAATGGACATGATGCACTCATGCATTAGCAGGGTCGACAAGGTATGAATGCAATTTTCATTCATCCATACATCATCATGCTGACCATAGACCATAATCCATTAAAGGACCATGTAGGGGATATAGAAATAGTAGTATGCTTATAGTAACAGTATACCCAATGACTGTGGTACATGGGTATTAGGTAATGCCTGGATTCATGTCCAGGGGCCAAACAAAATATCTGTAATCCTAATTTCTTTCTTGCTCTCCGGCTCCCTTTCTCCATTAGTTGCTCTGCCACTAGCTCGCTCCCACTCTCACTCTCACTCTCACTGTCCCTGACTTGCTCCCTTGCCCTATACCATTAGGTATTGAGTAAGTCAGTACCTCCTCTCATGCCATATGTCGTGAGCTATAGCCAGGCCTATTATTTGACACTCAGGCCACAATGACAGTCCTTAGTTAACTCTCTGTGAACAAACAAGTAAAAAATACACACCAACCCAAAGTCATGTACACCATTAACTGAGTGCATGCATTACTAAAAGAACGCAGAGATAACCTAAACCATCTAAGCTCTGTATAAAGTCTGGATGCAATGGGAATCATGATGTTTGAATGAAGTTCTTAAAAGGAAATAGCCAAGGCAATATGAAAGTTACTGCATCATGCATACCCTCTTTATATGGGGTTGATGAATTTGAAAGGGCCAGCGTAAGAGACAATTGTAATGCCGGTGAGTGAGTTACTCGCTGTCACTCAGTTACTGCATCATTGCAACAAAATGAGCACGATCCATAGCTCATCCTAAATGTGCTTTATCTCCTCTTTAGTATCCCCTCTTTGAGCCTTGTGCACATATATGTACAGGTATAGGCACACAACAACCGGATGTCTGATGTACTCTTCTTTCTGAAAATGAACATAGCAGCCAATATGGCATTTCTCTCTCTTACTCAGTCTCAGGCCTTGAGGCATTGTGCTGCCTTTTAAGGTGTAAAGAGTCAGGCATTAGCTAAGTAGCAGGATGGTTGACTACCACCCCTTTACCATACATACACAATGTGGGCTGTCTATACAGCACTATATATAGCTACCTCATGTGCTGTATTATCGCCCAGTCTCTGTGGACCAATACAGCAGCCTGTGGACTTTATATATGGTCAATTGCAGTGAGATGGGGTCATAGTCGAATTTTCCCATGGGAAGGTGGTGAATATGACTAAAACTTGAGTGTGCTCGACATTTTTCATTTTCATCTGACAAGATGGTTCAAGACCTTTCTGACACACTATAGTTTTACCTATGTATAACCATTATTTGAAGCAGCAGACTATCAGATGAGGGCCATTTTAGAGCTATTTTGGGCTTCTTTTTTATATTGTGCCTGCCAATGTATGATGAAAATTTAATAGAAAACACATTTAAAATCGATACTGATTTCTTATATCGAGTTGGCTATGATATTTGGTATAAAATATTACCAATATAGCAGTTATTCCAGTCATTTCTTTTCATGTTATGTCTAAAAGCCTTGTGGTGTAGATAAAGTGGAAACATACGTGGCACATATTCATTGCATAACAGTAGACAGAGAAAAGGTATTTACACCAGGTAACAAATAGGTCTCCATGTCAGGAAAGTACATTAGACAATTTGAATTATTGAGCATGTAACCTAGTATATGCATTTATGTACATCTAGGTGGTTTTGGGGTAGTTTAAGAGGAACCATACGTGCCACATATCCTCGCTCCTCCTGAAATTAATTGTAATAACTGATCAAATATATTACTCTCCTATGTACAACCCTATTTATGTAAGGACTCACATAAAAGTTAGAACCCCGGGCTTCCCTAGCCCACTTAAAAGGGTCTATTTCTCCTCTTTCCTATCCCCTCGGGATGTGTGTGGTGCACATATGCGCGGGCACTGATACATTCCCGTGTGAAATTTTGTAATGTAGTTCTCGCCATGAATATGACCTTAGTTGTCGAAATGGCGTTAAACATCTATTACTCACTCACTCAAAAGTTGGAACCCAATAATGACATTAAGTCGCTGACTAAGATACATTTCCTTAGGTAAAAACTGCACAGAACCGTACGTGCCACAAACACTCTAATGTCTGTAAAATCTTCATTTAATGTATTATTTGCTCACACTGACTTCATAGTGTTAAAAGATAATGCTCGAGCATGTGGGAAAATAATTTTGGACCAGATCTCGCCACATAGTCATTATTGAATCATACCCCTGGTAAAGTGGCATTTTCAACCAAAATCGCATAGGATTTAGTGCTATATATTTGATTCTGAGCCAAAATCTTCAATTATCAATATTAGTGTTCCCAAATCTTAGACTATATTTCTCAATATGTTGATATTCCTCAATATGTTGATATTATGGACAGAAAATATCAAATTGATCAAAGCATTTTGAATTTTCAGCGATTTTGGACTGCCATTGACCCCAACTTGGTGCAATTGACCATATATATGGTGTATGGATAGTAGGGATTTCCTGCTTTCTGTGTAATACCCCCTATCTCTGTATACATAGGGTGGTTCTGACACTCTATCTTGGTGTAATACACCCTGGTCTTCTAGTCTACAGGCCAGGCCATTTGTTGATGGTACTGATGTTGGGCTGGTTTTATTTTCCAGAGAGCAAAGGTTGGACACAAGGCAAGGATATGGTATAGATAGGTAACAAGCTGGGCTGCTAACTCTGTCTGTCTGACCGCCGTTTCTTACCAGGGTACTCCTGGCTGTCTAACTGCCTAACTCTCCCTCTTTAGTCCCTTTGTTGCCTGATTTTCTATTTATAGGCCCTTGGCTGCCTATAAAAAGGGCTATATAGAAGAAAAGAAACATTACTAGACAGTGGCTGATATGTTATTTTAATCAAGAATTCAATTAATCAACTTTGGCTGCCTAACTCTCCATCTTTATCCCAAATTGAATATTGGGGCGCCATAGTTTTAACCAAGGAACCCTGTATTGCACACCCCCATGCAATAACCCTACTCCGTATTTCACAGCCAACTGTAGCATCTTAAATGGCCAGAAAGCTATCATTAAATCATTTATTTTGCCAAATAAATGAAATTTTGAACATATCATACTAAAACAACATGGGATAAATGTAAAGGTTGACTCTAATTGGTCTGAGTGAGGGTTATCTCACTCGGCTCCGCCTCATGAAATGACCCTCACTCAGACCAATTCTCGTGAACATTTACCATTGTATGTCCCTGGCTGGCCAACTGCCTAACTCTTCCTCTGTAGGCCCCTAACTGCCTAAATCTACATATAGAGCCCTGGCTTCATTTACTCTCCAACTCTCCCCCTGTTTGCAGCCACCTGTATCAATTCACCCTAAATCTGATTTCCCCCAATTCCCTCTAACTTTCTCTCCCCTTCCTCTATAAAAGCATAAGCTTTCTATGGTGTACAATATTGTATTGATTTCATCATGACTACCTATAGACGGGAAAACATGGATTTGGTGTTATATAATCGACAAGTCGCCTTGCACGGAGGCCTGAGCCTGTGGGTAGCATACAAAAAGTGGGATTCTGTTGCCATGGCGACACATTTGTCCTGCTCTGCCTGTATCAGCAGCTGTGGGGGGCATTGATTCATGGAGTTAAAGCCGTTTAGGAACTCAGATAAAAATGGCACCCCTTGTACCAACAGATATCAACTGATAGTGCTACAAATTTACTGTGTTTGCAGCTGGGCATATCATAGCTAACCCTTTTTAGGGCTGGTCATGCAGGAGTGCATCATGCCCATTGGTCGTCATGATGCACCAAAGAATCATGATGCACCAAAGAAGTGCTGGTGAGTCATCAGTTGTCATGGTGCCTGCCAGCACTTCATCGGAACATCATACCAACCCTCTGGGAGTGCATTAACCCTGTAGGGTCGACATGATGTGTTAATGCAGACCTGGCAAGTTACCCCACAGGGCTGCATTCAGGCATCATGACCACCAATAGGCATGATGCATGGTCAGTACCGTAAATCCTTTACACTTTTGGTCCAAAAAGCTGATTCTTTGAGACAATCTTTTCTTTTAGACATTAAAGGGGAGTGTCTTAAGGCTGATTCTAAAGCTGATCAACTACCAAGTATGCGATTGTGACCTGGTCTCATTGAGTTTCCTACCAAAATTAAATCTTGTCCCTGATGATATGATCTTCCCAAAGTCAGGATGTGTCTTAAAGGCAAAGATTACTAAAACCTCAAAAATCAGGTCCTAGCTGTAGGTGCAGGAGTCTTGTAAGCAAGGCAGCTCAGATTCAAACGGGGAGTGAAGAGGCGCACGCCCCCTTCTTTTTTGCTCGTAGTTAAGAGTTTAATTGCCTCCTTTAACCCCAAAACCTAGCCAGAAATAAGGTGTAAAACAAGGGGCATGCCCCCTCTTTTTGAATTTTAAAAATCCTGGATCCAACACACCGAGGTGCGTCCTCTTCACAAGGTATTACAGAAATATTGATGGCTCTAATGCATCATGCCCATTGGTCATCATGATGCACCAATGAAGTGCATTGGAGCATCATGCCGACCTTCCAGGAGTAAATGTATCAACCCCTCAGGGTCGGCATGATGCACCAATGAAGTGCTGGCAAGCAGTCTCGCCAGCACTTCATTGGTGCATCATGCCGGTGAATGGACATGATGCACTCCTGCATCAGTAACCTTAAAAGGGTTAAATGGTGTCTGTAGACAGTTGTGTAGGGCAGCCAGCTGTTATTATATGTAACCTGATAATATGTGAGATTACTCAGAGTTATGGTCTATCTGATATCTGCTGTGCACTGTAACATGTGTCAAAGGGCCTCAATCAATAGATGTGTGAACAGATACAACTGTGTGTGTGTGTACAACTTGTCTACATGGCTGTGTAGTGGTTGTTCATTTTTTGCCCTATGTAAAGGCATTGCTGGAGGAGTAGCAGTAGTAATGATGATGTTTGATTACCGTGTCGTTTGTATTTAAGTGCTGGGTTTTGAATAAACGTTGGTTACATATACCGTATTCGTCCTAATAAGCGCCCTCTCCCTAAATAGCGTCACTCCCCTAATAAGCACCCCCCTTTTGAGCCTTTTACAGGATAGCAACTCTTTTTTTAATTTGGAGGCAGTTAAACTCCCCTGAACTACCCTGATAGATATTTTAAGTGCCCTGGGTGCCTATTAGGTTGAAAAGGGTAAGCATCTGGGTTTAAGTTTATTGAATTATCTCTTATACCCTTATAGTCAACTAGCCTCTGTCAACTGATTGGGCAATACCAATCCTATATAAAAGCAGCAAGTTTATAAAAGAATCATCTTACAGCTCAGAACTGCATTTCATGAGGAAATTAACCCCAGTATTTTACTACCGTAATCTCCCGCGTAGAAGACGCGTCCTCTACGCCAAACAAAATGCTGGGGAGTCTTATAGCTTTCTCTCAAGTTGGGGGGCTTCTTATACGAGGGGTAATTTTTCTATAGAAATGTACTAATCTTACAAATTTCAGCATTAAAATGTGCGTCATATACGCGAAAATGCATGTGCTGAGTTTGGGGTGTGTCTTATACGCGCAGCGCGTCTTATACGCGGGAGATTACGGTAAAAGATAATGTCTGTTTGAATTAAAGGGAGACTGACAGCTCCAGCTGAGTGGCGTTTTGGAACGTTCAACAATTACGTCACTGCTTAGGGGGTGAGGGGGTCTTTGGGTTCCTCTATATGTTCCATACAAAAACAGTGACAATGGGGTGGGTGGGTCCTGAAAAATGCCTAAATAACAGTGACATAATTGTTAAATGTTCCCTTAAGACTATACTCTTCTATATTGTAATGCTAAAACTGAAGAATGGTAATCCCTATTAATCTCTATGGTGATTGAGCAGGTCCGTGTGCTGGCGAGCAGCTCCCAGCTATCTGAGCTGCTCCACTCTCCCCTCCCATAATGTGTAAATAGTCTGGGTCCAATGATGCAAATAGTAGATTTTGGTTAGCATGAAGCATAAATTTAGCCCTGGCGAGTAACTCACAAGCGCTGTGCATCATGATGACAATTTTATGATGACCACACGGCGTTGGTACACTTCAGTGAGATCTGCATGATGCCAGGGGAACGGTGCTGTTGACTTGAGGTGCCTCAACAGCACTGCATCGGTGCATCATGACGACAAAGGAACATGAACCTGGAGGCATCATGTGGCCCTTCAACGTTTTAAGGGCCACTCATGCAGTAGTGGATCATGCCCATTGGTCGTCACAATGCACGAATGAAGTGCTGGTGAGACTGCTCCCCAGGACTTCATAGGAGCATCATGCCGAACCTCCGGGTCTGAATTAACCCCATAGGGTCAGCATGATGGGTGAATGCAGCCCTGGCGAGTAACTCGCCAGGGCTGCATTCATGTATCCTAACTACCAATGGGCATGATGCATTAATGCATCAGTGGCTGTAAAGGGTCCATGGTTTATTAATGTGTCTGCCTCGTCATGCATGTAACAGGATTATCCTACTTCCACCCTTCTTGGTTTCATACTCAGAACACTTTTCACTTTTTAATTGCCAATCACACCCCCCCCCCGCTCCCCACTATCAGGCACTTACAGACATAGCCTTCATCACAGTAACACCGTAAATCCTTTCGTATAAGATGCACCTCGCATATAAGACGCACCTAGCGTATAAGACTCACCCTGAGTTAGACTAAATCCTATGTATCATAGGTTGCAACTGGGCTGAAATTGCTTACTGTTCTATGATATAATATCCTTGCACCCTAAGTTTGGCTAAATTCTCTAGGACCCAGGTTAGGTAATCCTTGTGTATAAGACGTGAGGATTTACGCTACCTCAAGTATATACGGACTTAGTTTGATTATCAGCCAATGAAATAACACCATCTATTCATTGCGGTCTATTGATCACCTTCAATCAGCTTATCTTTTTTGACTTTCTAAAGCATGAGAACTATTCAATAAATATGTTTCAATTTTTCCCTGCAACTCTAATCATGATGGGTTTTTTTAGCAAGGCTTATCCTGCTGTACCCAGTGAAACCAATGGCGGCACACAGGGTAGAACCTTCAATATCAGAATAAACCCCCAGTCCGCTTCCTACCACTGCCCTTCCCCTATCACACCCAACAGGGTACCATCCCCATCTAATGCCTTCACCTAACCCATAGCCAGAGGCATGTGGGGACAGGCATGATTTGATTAAGATGATCTGCTCAAGGATAGATACCCATGGCAGATCTGTGTCGGGGGGGGGGGGCGTGCCTGCAGACTCCCCATGTCTCAATCGATGAGGCCTCCGATGTCCACTGTCGATTTTAAGAAATGCTTATGTCCCCAGTTTCTGTCAGTTGTTTTTGCTATGTAATTGTCACCATGACCCCATGTCCATTTATTTCTTATTCTAAGAAGTTCCTAAGCCCCATAACAGTAGTGACCATGATCGTTGACGATTTCAAGAAATAAGCAATGTGCCTCTATGAGATTATAAATATCCAGTTCTATAGCCCCATCACACGTGGTAAGCAAGGAGAGCTGGGAAAGGTCAAATATATATGGAAAACACAGGGAATTTGAACTTTTTGCTAAGTATTTCATTCAGAAGCCTGTGTGATCTGAGACTGGTTCATTGCATTGAGTGATTGAGATTTATCACTGGTTATACCAGAACCCCAGGATCAAGTGACTCTCTGACCCGACTATGTTTTGCACCAAAAATATGGAAACCAGTAAGCCTATACACTTAAATGGTGAACTCGGTCATTTACTTACAAATATTCTCTAGAATTTTCAAAATTGTCTTTTGGGACATGCCCAAAACACTCTAAAAAGTGGTTTACTTTCTATGCCCAGAATCGTCAACACACCCACCTCACATGCTTTGGTCCCTCCAAAGTAATGTTGCTTCTGACACCCCTGTGCGACCTTTAAAGGGTTTACCGGTAACCTTTGAATGCATTAGTACATCACGCCCATTAGTTGTTATGATGCACCAGACACGCCAGCACTCTATTTGTGCATCGTGACGACCCTCTGGCAGCCCCGTAGGGTCAGTATGATACGTTAGTGCAGTAGTATCCCTTAAATGGTTAAATAGTTAAATCCCAGCTGCCACATTGAAATCATAGCAATCAAAGTAGTATCATATCTATAAATGACAGGCTCTAGTCTAATTGGATTTGACTGGATCGGTAGATGGCTTTTTAAACACACTGCCTGCTGCTTTCCCTTGACAGTAAACTCCAATTTAACTTGAAAAGTGACTGTTCTAATTATGGACGACCAGGGATGTGTCCCATCTGTCTATATGTCTGGTACTACTGCCAACTATGGCACCATTGTCTAATAGCATTACTAGTGAGACAGACATCATGTTTATCCTTTCAGGATTGCTTAGTGCGTCCAGATGAGTTTGCAATATCTCGCACCAGGTAAAAGCTCAAAGCCCCTGGTAAAAGCCCATCAAACTCACCTTAGCGCTCGCTCTCAATACACTGTAAAAATGTTAAAATAACGAGGGAATCCTTGTCCCAAAATTGCCAGAGATCTGTCATTACTTTCACAGAGATTCCTTGGAAATTTGTGTACCACCCTACTGCCCCCTGGGCCGTCTTGTAAAAAAAAACTAGAATAGTTCACTGTAATACAATTGCGGTGGTTCACTGTTCAGTTTTGCGAGGATCCATGGTAGATTCAACAGTTATTTTTTACAGTTTAGGTTAAAAGGGTACATAGCATATCTATGCTGATTCTTAGTCTGGCACTTTGTTCTCACACCTCATCTAGATGTGGTGGGTGTCCAGCCCAACATGTCTGGTGAGGCACCCACATTGGTGTATCACTCTAACATATGGTGTTTATTCAATAGAGAGTCTGGGGGGTATCTACAGGATGGACAATCTTATTTTGGGGTTGGGAGAGGGTGGGTCATTCATCGTTGGGCGTCCAATAAAGCACTAGTCTACATGACCATGGATACCTTAGGATAAGCCACATAGAAGCCGTGCTATGAGCATCAGATCCCCCTATGAGATGTGGCCTCAAGATGCACAATGCAGGCAGGGGTATATACGTGTACACTAAAGAAACAGTATTTTGATAATTGGCAAAAATCTATCCCCAGCTATTCCTTATAGCTTCTTGTTCAACTCACTGTTCACCTTATATGTAGGATGTGCCTTATACGTGAGGTAGCACGGTAGTATCTGATAGGCTGGATCACACATGATCGTTTACATGTATTAGTATATGGCTCTTTGAGTTTTCACTGAGGAACCAGCTCTAAAAGCCTTTCTTCATTGAGTCTGATAACACAAACAAATGCTAGAAATATCTCTCTAGGTAAGGGATATTTTAACTGTGTGGGTCTCAGACAGGATCAGCCAGCTCTTATTTGTTGAGTTGATGGTAGCTCCGTTCATGAGGAGAGACACTTCATGTTATGTGTGAGATAACACTGTTAAGGGATAAAATGGCATTGCTTTTAGTTGTCAGTAGCTCTTTGACCCTTTAAGGGCCGCGGATGCATTAATGCATTATGCCCATTGGCCATCATGATGCATGAATGCAAATGTGGTAACTTGCCAGCGCTGCATTCATGCATCATGCTGACCCTATTTGGTTGATGCACACAGTCCTGGAGGGTCGGCATGATGCTCCAATGAAGTGCTTCAGCCAGCTTCATTTGTGCATCATGACGACCAATGGGCATTATGCACTCCTGCTTCAGGGGCCCTTAAAGTTTAAGGGCGTCTTGGTGCCTTAAGGTATTGGTGCATCATGCTGACCCTTTCTGAGGTGCATGAACCCGAAAAGGATGGTACGATACATGAATAAATCCCTGCAGATTCACTTACAAAGACAGCATTCATGTATCATAACGACCAAAGAGCGTGATGTATAAATGCATGATGCGAGCCATAGAGAGATGGTGGCACGAGGCTGAAGTTAATGGTATTGTTTAACACATTTCATCAACAATTTTTGTTCAAAATGAAAACCAGCTGAAAGCACGCGAGGCAAATTAATTAGCTTAGAGAACTCAATACAACATGAATATTCATACAAGGATCAAGGCAGGGGATTTTGATTTGAATAACAAACAGATAACACAGAGCCAGTCTGAGGATGGGTAGAATGTAGCCATCAGGGGAAGCGAGGCACTGATGCAATCTCAAAGCAGATTTCTGGTAATTTCTTTGCCTATTATGCTCTGTCAGTGATAAGTGAATGAACAGTCTTCCAGCACAGTCTTGGTCACTCACACCTTGTAGTACCCACCTTTATGGTCATCCTCCTAGGGAGAGTGATAACATCTTATTCTCAGAGCATAGCCTTGGTCTCTCATACTTTGAAGTAGCCCTACTTTTATAGCCAGCTCCACCCAAAGTGTGATAACAGCGTATGAATACAAGATGCGGGTGGCAGTAAAGCGGTCTCATGTAGTGCCCGAGGGCACGCCGCGTGATCATTCAGCGACACTGCCGCAGTCCCCTGCCAGGGGGCGTCTTCATATCGATTTGTGGTTTTATTTTAGGGCCCAAGACTGGAATCTGTCCTAGATGTCTGCTCTATTCGGCTAAAACCCACCCCCTAACCTTTAACCCTTTAAGGGTCGCTTATGCATTAATGCATCTTGACCATTGATCGTCATGATGTATGAATGCAGCCCTGGTGAGTAACTTGCCAATCCTACGTGGCTGATACATTCCAGAAAGTCGGTATGATGCACAGATCATCCAAAGAAGTGCTGGCAAGTCTGCTTCTCAGCACTTCATTGGGTGCATCATGATGACCAATGGGCATGATGCACCAATGCATCAGCCGCCCTTAAGGATGTAAGGGTCATATGATGGCTTCAGCATAATGGATCTTCATCAGCTTAATCACCAGTGGTACTCCCGATAGCTGTATTAGGCTTCATGACGACAAATGGCTTTAATGCATTATGTATCCCTTTAAGGTTTAAGCCCTACGCAAACTCACCCATCCCCTGGACACTTGGCATGCCATGCCCACTGCTCTACTCTAATTAAATAGCAGTAGCAGTGGGCAGGGTGGGAGCTGGAAGGATGTCTTTTCTGGTGGTTCATTCCCATACTTACCATAAGACACCTGCCTCCAGAGGGTCGTGTGGCTTAACCCTGGAAGGGCCGCTGATGCATCATGCCCATTTTTCATTGTGATGCATCAATGAAGTGCTGGTGAGTCTGCTCACTTGTGAGTCTGCTTCATACCGACCTTCCGGGAGTGTTCCTGGGCTTCCCTAGCCCACATAAAAGGGTCTATATCTACACTTTCTTATCCCCTTGGAAGTGTGTGGTGCATATATGCACGGGCACCGGTTCATATCTCTGTGAAATTGTGTAATATAGTTCTCACCATGAATATGACCTTAGCTGTCGAAATGGCGTTAAACATCTATTACTCGCTCACGCCGGGAGTGTTTCAACCCCGCAGGGTCAGAATAATGCATGAATGCAGCACTGACTTTACTCGCTGGTGGAAGGTTTAACGGATCAGTGGTGCATTGGGACCAAGGTACTCTATGAAATGAACTCTTCTTTCCCCTCAGGGCCCGACTGAAGTCTTTTATACCCAGACACAGCCATAATCTCATAAGCCGTCCACTGAGAGATCCCTATGTTACCTTGTAAACACGTCTCTATATGATCATATTCCTTGCTCTGGGGTCGATGCCCATAGTACTGCGCATATACCGACCTAGCAGAATACATTATATACGAATGAGAAAATTCCTCTCTATAGAACAGTGCTAAACTGCCCAAAACATGACTTGGTGTAGCTGGTAGGTCTTAGGTGAATTTAGGGTGAGCCTCATACACGAAATGTGCCTTATATGCAAGGGTAATGTTATAAAAACCAGGCTGATTTATAAGCGGACCCCGCCTATACACTGACCCCTGCCTTTGAGTAAAACATGTGGGCTGGCTTATATCACAAATGGTGATGTTGAGTATCGCGCGCGCCCCCTCCTTTTTTCCTTAAGAGTTTAATTGCATATATTTTCAACCCCAAAATTTGCTAAAAATCAGGGGGGGGGGCGTCTCCTCCTTTTGGGCCGTGCCCCTCCTTTTGAGAATCCTGGATCCGCCACTGAAAAATACTACACTGAGATTGGGCATATCCTATGAGCCAGATGTGGGGTTTGCTTTGTATTCCTTTATTAGGACTTACCCTATATCGTCGTCTTAGTGCAAGGTTGTAACTGACATTTGGCAAAAATTAGTTTTCTGCTTGTATTGACCCTTATCTAGCTACTATGAATGTACTGAAGCTTTGTCTATAAGTGTGCCTACAGCCCCTAGTGCCATATTGCTGTTTCCACATTGTGCCATAATAAGTGGAACACTTCTTTTGCCTCTCCTACAAAATTTGAAAAAAAAAATCAGATACAACCTTCTTGCGATATATGTAATGTCAAAATAGCTGGCTGAGATAATTCACTAACTGTACAACCTTTTCCACCTGAATAGGATTCCTTAACAGTTCTACATTGGTGCATTATGCATCAGAGACTTGCTGTAATGATGTCAGCACATCAGCTTTTGAAAAGAAATCTTGTATTGGGTTTTCAAACATAGGCCAATGGCCTGCCTCCATCTCTTCTTTCTATTGGGGAAAGCATTTTTCAAATACTCCAATCAGAATGGAATTTATGACCAATTTGTATTTTTAAACACATTCCAATTTCTTACGTCGATATGGCTTGCTTGAGAGAAAAATAGCCTGTGTAGGATGCCTAATGGCAGGCCACTTTGGCCTGTATCGAGAAACGGTTTTGGGCAACACTCACATGATGACAACGAAAGTAGTAGAAAGGGATGGCCCGCTTAACCGGCATGATGAGGGAGAACACTACATTGACACTGAGACAAATTGCAGCAATCAAAGTTTTTGATGAAATTCTCACCACCCTAAAATGTTAGTAAAAAGCTGATAAAATTACTTTTAATGTTGAATAATTATAAGCACGAGCCACCCATTGAGATCGGTACAATCGCCTTTTGTAACCATTGAGGGGTATTGAATAGTTAAAGTGAGCAAAGTGCTCTGGAGGAAAATGGATGAGTTCAAGTGGAAATCAATGTAAAAGCTGATCAATGGAGCTATCCCACTGCCCTGGGAGAATAAGTGAGATGTGGCTGGGAATATTTCAGCTGTAGGATAACAATTTACCTGTTTAAGAATGACATGATACCTCCAAACCTTCCTTATTAAATCAACACTGTACTAATGAGGAATTTACTCACTGGCATGACTAAATAAATGAAATTTGAGAAAAGACAATAAGATCGGAGAAAAGGGCTGCAAAAGCGCATACATAGAATGAGCGAGGGTAGGTCGCCATGTCATTGAGCTGCATATAGAATAGAGTGGGTTCCTAAATTTATCTCCGCCTCACATTGGAACTCCCCATGTGGATCAATCGGACACAGGAATCATCTCTGGTCTGAAAGCGAATCATAAAAACACAAACAGTAAGAAATAGATATCATCGGAAAGATGCCAAATCCTCTAGAATGGCTTTTCGTGAGGAGAATTGACGTAAAGAGATAACGGGTGCACCGTATGGGCGCTGTCCTCCGAAGATTGATTGTCGGAGCCCGGATGGTAGAAGATAAAGAAGGGCAGAGGGGTGGTGGTGGTGGCTCTGTTCTTTTCATGTGAGGACTGTTCATTGAGGATAGATCATAGACTCTGTCATTCCTATAAAATCTAACCTAACCCTTTTAGGGCTGGGTAGTGATGATTGACACCCATTAGTCATAATGATTCCCTTGGCAGGTGTCAGGACGATCAGGATCCTTAAGAAGTTCTGGATAGGACTAGGTACCATTAGGACCTTAACGCCAATTGTGCCAGGAGTCTGGGTAAACTAGGTACCATCAAGCCACTTGCCATGTTGTACCAGGAGTTTGGGTAGTATTAGATATTACCAAGACACTTACCAAGTTGTGTCAGGAGTCTTAGTAGGACTAGGTACCATCAAGACATTTGCCAAGTTGTGCCAGGAGTCTAGGTGCCATCAGGACCCTTACCTAGTTGTGGCAGGAACCTAAATAAAGAAGTCAACATTGGGACCGCTACTGAGTTGTGGCAGGAATCTGGGTAGGAGAACTAGTTCACAGGAGGATAATTCCCACAAGACTCTAGCATTGATTCAAAACCTCATTCACAGACCTAGAGTCTTTTATCAAGGAAAAGGTTAATAATGAGGTTCCACTGCCATGTATATTCTGCTGAAGTCTAATTCAATTCCAAATAGACAGTAAAGGGTCATGGCTAGTTATTGGTATAACCTGATGGCACTCAAATAATATAAATTAGATTAACCATTTAAAGGCTGACACTGCATTGATGCATCATGCCAATTGGTCATCATAATAGTTATGTGGATATAGCCGTGATGAGGGGGCCCGTGCATGGAGGTAGCCCTCACCAGGGCTACATCCATGCATCATGCAAGTCTTATGGGTCGGCATGATGCACCTATGGGCATGATACACCAATGCGTCAGCAGCCTCTAATGAAATAAGCAAGGTTTTTGCATGAACTCTTTATCTCAAGAAATTGTATTTAATACCTCTTCAAATCACATTCCTAGATTCCTTAGGTATATACCCATCATACCAGTGTCAATAATTTCACATAGATGAATCCGACCTTATAAATAGACATTCACACATCTTAGATCCAGTGCAACAGAGGATGGGAACAGGGTACTTTAGGGAGTGTGCTTAGAAGTAGGTTTTAGACCAGAAGTCAGTCAGACCTGATTCATGCATCATGACGACCAAGGGGCATGATACATGAATGCGTCTGCAGCCCTTAAAGGGTTAAGCCCTATGTCTACAAGGATTAGACTGTATAGGGTATCAGAAGGGGGATTAAGGTCAGGTGTACACGGTATGGAAAGTAGGTATGTGCAGTGAACTCCGGCAAGTAAGTCGCCATGTATAGCTACCCGTCGAGTGGGGTTATTTGTCTTTGATCCCCCAAGTTTCTATATCAAAACACCAGGTGGCCGCAGGACAGTAAGTGCTTATATGTCCATGCTGTGGGAAGTGTTTGGTTAAAATTTATACTTGTGCTCTTGTGTTATACAAGCCCTTAAGTTACAGTACCTTATTGTGGCAGGAATCTGTAGTTTGGGCAGGGTTAGGTACCATTAGGTCCTTTACCAAATGCCACATATAAGCCCCACCCCAGTGGGGGATTTAGATTGGGGGGGGGGGGGCGCCGTCTCCTTTTCCCCAGTACCTAAGAGTATAATTACATATTTTGCACCCCAAAATTTCTCAAAAGCCGGGGGTGCACTCCCTCCTTTTTGACCATGCCCCCGTTTTTTTCAAATCCTGCATCCTCCACTGCATCCTGACTTGGGGAAATGCTATGAGCCACACCTAAAGCCTGAAATGGTTGCCATTTCTTGCTATAGTCTTGAACTTCATATAAGCTACACCAAAATTATGAGATGCTCTAAAGGCCACAGCTCAAGCGCAGGGTTATTAAGCTAATAGATCATGGATATTGGAGCCCTAGGGGAGTCTATGCTGGATATACCCGAGCCGCGCAGCGGTGAGGGTATATCCAGTATAGACTCCCTGTGGGCTCCAATATCCATGACCTAATAGGTTTATACCACCATTTCCTCCATTTTGTATTAATTTCTTACCTGATATCCAAAGATTATAGCCACGAGAAGACATTTTGTAAGTGCAAGCGATAAGGCCCGTGTCCGCTCTGCGCGAAGCCATTGTTTTTGTTCCTTGCCGGGAGAGGTACCGCCGTGTTTACACTCACTTTTCGTATGGAATCCAACCATGACATGTTATAATATCAAAGTCCCAAGAAGTATTCGATCCATAGACGAGGAATGCATGCTAATTTTCTCCATTTTCTTCAATATAAATAAGAATCCATTGATTTTCCAAACCGGTCCGAAATTTTCAGCGTCTTCCTTGCACGACAAGCAGATGACCTATATCTACATCCGGGCCACTGACACAATTTCGTCGGACAAGGAGGCGGGTGGGAATGGCCGGACCACGACTCGTGTACGTTGGAAAAATCAATGGATTCTTATTTATATTGAAGAAAATGGAGAAAATTAGCACGCATTACTCGTCTATGGATCGAAAACTTCTTGGGATTTCGATATTATAACATGTCAAGGTTGGAATCAAGACGAAAACTGACTGGAAACATAGCACTAGGACCTCAGGTTAGAACTTATTTACTTTCGCATTGGATTTCATCACTGTTCAGTGTGGCGCTATGGCTAAGGCTTTCGCCTACCACCACTGCGGCCGGGGTTCAATCCTCATACGAGTTGGGACGATTTTTCACATTGAAACAATGGCGAGACTGAATTTGTATGTCCGCCAGCATTTCCCAAAATATTCTAAGTCCAACTTGACCTTGAAAAAGTATATACCAAAAATTCAAAAAATGCACATGTGTGGTATATGCAGAATAATGCACGGCTAAACTGCATATAAACCCACCGGAAGTCCGAAATCGTGGTATAAACAGTAATAATATGAGTGATTTGGTCTAGGTACCATCAGGTCCCTTACCTAGATTTCAAAGCAGTCTGGACATGGACATGGTCGAGCCTACGTCCATTTGTCCATCATAGCGGGTAAAAAACCTTCGCTCTGCCCAACTGGTCCAAATCAGAGTCGGCATCTCAATCAGGTTGCTCCATGGCCTCCATTTGCTTGATTTATTGATTTCTTGTTACTTGTGACATTCCTGAGCAATAACCAGGATTTATAGATATCGTTGTGGATTCATCTCTGTACCAACATCTGACAGCAGTATGAATGCCCTCTATTCGAGCTGCTTGCTACTGAAAGAAATGTTTGCCCTGATTTTATTTGCATACACCATGTCAAATTATCTGACAAAGTCAGTAAAAAAATGGTTGTCCTGGACCTCTGTACGTAATGGGGTGACTTAAACTTGTGCCATCCCTAAAGCTTATTGTCTACTGTCTAGGAAAATGGTACTGTATCAGGCTTATGACTTAGTAGTATGATGTGAGTAGTATAGGGAACTGGTACTTTGTATCAGACTTATGACATAGTAGTATGATGTTAGTAATATAGGGAAATGATACCTGTATCAGGCTTATGACTTAGTAGTATGATGTTAGTAGTATAGGGAACTGGTACTTTGTATCAGGCTTAGGACTGAGTAGTATGGTGTGAGTAGTATAGGGCAATGGTACTTTGTATCAGGCTTAGGACTTAGTAGTATGATGTGAGTAGTATAGCGAACTGGTACTTTGTATCAGGCTTAGGACCGAGTAGTATAGTGTGAGTAGTATAGGGCTATGGTACTTTGTATCAGGCTTAGGACTTAGTAGTATGATGTGAGAAGTATAGGGAACTGGTACTTTGTATCAGACTTAGGACTGAGTAGTATAGTGTGAGTAGTATAGGGAAATGGTACTTTGTATCGGGCTTAGGACTGACCAGTATGGTGTGAGTAGTATAGGGCAATGGCACTTTGTATCAGGCTTAGGACTGACCAGTATGGTGTGAGTAGTATAGGGCAATGGCACTTTGTATCAGGCTTAGGACTGACCAGTATGGTGTGAGTAGTATAGGGAAATGGCACTTTGTATTGGGCTTAGGACTGAGTAGTATAGTGTGAGTAGTATAGGGCAATGGTACTTTGTATCAGGCTTAGGACTGACCAGTGTGGTGTGAGTAGTATTGAGCAATGGTACTTTGTATCGGGCTTAGGACTGAGTAGTATGGTGTAAGTAGTAGAAGGGCAATAGTACTTTGTATCAGGCTTAGTACGGAGAGATACAAAGACAACAGTTTGCTCTCCTGGTGGATCAAAGGGCTGGACTACATTGATGCACCATGGCAGTCCATTAGGTTAAAACTGACAAGATACCTGAAATGTAGCCCTTGTTAGTTGACTCCCCGGGACTACATTTACCCTTTAAAGGCTGCTGATGCATTAATCAGTCATGCACCATTGGTTGTCATGATGTATGAATGTAGCCCTGGCAAGTTACTTGTTAGGGCTACATTAATGTATCATGCGGACCCTACAAGTTTGAAACTGGCCCGGGGGGTCGGCATGATGCTCCAATGAAGTGCTGGTAAGCAGTCACGCCAGCACTTGATTGATGCATCATGATGACCAATGGGCATGATGCACTGCTACATTAGTGACCCTAAAGGGCTAAATGCATCATGACGACCCTAAAGAGTTTCGTAGTTAGTACATGATGGGGGGGGAGTCAGGTGGATGGGCCCTACTAGAGGTGTACATTACCCTCTCTAACCACCTGGGGGCCGCCCTGCTACCACCCCGTCACCAGACTTTACAGACTAGACTGTTGGCTAGCACTGAAGTGAGGTGCATGCACACAGACAGGTGGGTGGGACATAGGCATCACTCTCCTGCGACAGAGACTCGTACCTCAACTCTCAACTAAACCACAAAATCTTTTGTGGAAGAAAGAAGATAGTGGTACTACTTTCCTCTATAACTCATAGCATTTGTTGTTTATATGTCAATTTTGATGTTTTAATCAGAATTAGTCCATTAGAATTAGATATTTCACTTTGAATGTGTAATGTGCAAATATGAATCCCGGTTGACTGAAAAGGAAGGTTTGTACAGAGATATAGTGAGTGCCTCGAGTAAAATATCTGCCCATCAAAGATGGAGTTCTACTGCCTATGTTAGGCATATCATGTTGATAGAGCGTTGGATGGGATGTTTGTGTTTCGGGGGGGGGGGGGGCAGGTGGTGCTGTCACTCTACTGCTGTCACTCTAATACTCCCTGGGTACCTTTACACAACTGAAGTCGAGATCTGCTTTCAGCCTCATACCCCATGGGTACCATTACATAACTATAGTGTTGCATTTAAGATTGTTTTGAATCCAAGGCCTCCCTGAAGGCAGTAAACCAGGAGTGACTACTGGTGTACCCCCCCCCCCTACTCCCAACCTCTTCCTGGCCCTTTCTCTCCTAGTCACACCCTCCCCTATATCCTCCTGGCTACTACCTCCTGAGGCTATTCCTGTGAAGCCAAATGGTGGGATGAGAAGCAGACATCGGGTAGAGGGATGGATGCCATGTCTTGATAATGGTAGACCGACATGCCGCACCGCCATCACTTTCAAAGCGGAGAGGTGTAGTAAGAATAGGGATGGAGTATCCGATAGTAAACCCTTAAGGAATGCAGGATGCCTTTGGGTTCCTGTCCATTTCTTAATACAACACTGGAGTGTGTAATAGGTGTTTAATGCCATTTTGACACCTAAGGTCAAATTCGTAGTGAAAAAACTACATTACACATTCCGCAGACGAATGCCCGCGCATATGTGCACCACACACAAAGAGGGCACAGGAAAAGATGAGATTTAGACCCTTTTAAGTTGGCTAGGGACGTCCTTGTATAACACTGGAGAGCAACTTGCCAGTGCTTCATTGATGAATCAATCTTGCCAGCCAAGCAGGAGCATATCAGCCCCATTAGGTCATCACAATGCAGAAATGATGACCAGATGCACTCCTGTCCAGTGACTACAAATGGGCAAAGTGCAATAAAAAGAGATCCCCTTTTTATATGTTTACCAGGAATTTCTGTGGGTTTTTTTCTGTGCTGAAGATCTCCAGATTGAATTATGGCAATTTCCTGGGTTCTTGGCGGTCAGTGAGTGGCATCTCTGAATAAAGAATAATGCGAACCCTTAAGAGTTAGGGATGGGCTTTTACTTTTTTCTGCTTTGGAGGTGTAAGAAAAAGTCATATCCTCCAGATATTCCGTCCCATATTGATGTCTGCAAAGGTCTTTGATAAAGGCTTGTACCTTAGAGGATTTTTGAGAAGCGTCTTCATATTTTTGTCATCGATCTATATTAAAAAGCAACTTGATGAGCATGCACATTTTACACCTGTTTTGTATGTTCAGTGTCTTAGCAATAAATTACTGCGGTAATCGAATGTAAGCAACTCGGATAGAATATCTATAGAAGGTGCCATATCATTTAAGGACAGGCATCAGTGACTTGTGAACAAAGGTAGCTTTGTACACTTTTAGAAAAAAACCTTGACATGAAGTATGTATGTAGTTCCGTACGGGTATTCATCAAATAAGTATGAAACCTTCATGCATCTGACCTTTGCTGAAGAATCTGTTAATTGATGAGCCTCAGTCAATAAATCTACCTATAGAAAAGCCAGCCTTCAAGTGTTGATACATACAGAATATATAAAAATAAGAGCTGCATCAGTCCAGGCATGCAATCACTTACCTAGCGTATAAGGTGGCTTATATGCAAGGATAAGGCCCTGCTGTGCCTTAGAGAGACCTAGAGAGTCTAACCCTTTAAGGACCGCTGATGCATTAATGCATCATGCCCATTAGTTTTCATGATGCACCAATGAAGTGCTGACAAGACTGCTGGCCAGCACTTCATTAGAGCATCATATCGACCCTCCGGGAATATATGTATCAACACTGTAGGTCGGCCCATTGGGATGCATGAATACTTCCCAGGCAATTTGCCTCACCAGGGCTGCATCCATGCATTATTCCGACCCTATAGGTTAATTGATATAAGTGTCACAATGATGCTGAAAAGCAATATAGGTTAATTGATATAAGTGTCACAATGATGCTGAAAAGCAATGCTAACGAATTGCTGCATTATGACAACAAAGAGTCAGTCAGTAATAGATGTTTAATGACGTTTCAATATCTATATGTCATATTCATGGCACAATTTCACAGATGAATTTGCCGATTCCCAAATATATGTACACCAGACACACCGAGGGGATAGGAAAGAGGATATATAGATCGTTTTAAGTGGGTTAGGGAAGCCCCAGAGGCACCATGTGATCCTTGATGGTTTAATGAAAGGCGCACTCTGCAAACACAATACAGAAAGGTTTTAGCCTGCGGTATGTAGCAAACCCTATAGACCTATGTAAACAATGGCGGGGAGAGGTAAGTACCAGTCTCCACTTCCTCCTACCCTGCAGGAGACCTCACTCTATGACTGTCTTTCTAACAATGGGCTGCACCTGTTTCTATGGATATATTATGTAAGAGAAGTTATCAACAGGGTCATATTATTGTGCAGCATCACAGACTTTTACTTCCTTAACCCATTGGTTGTGACTTTTTAAAAATTTCAATGAAGTTTATATTCCATATGACGTTTATACCTTGCCAAGTAAATGTCTTAAATGTGTTTAGTTTTGGCTGGGCAAAAATAATATTAGCTAATAATTGACTATCATGGAATAGCTCAGAAAGAAGGGCAGCTTTTATGAAGCCTTTACTGCTGCACCTCCTGAGGACTTCCTTTAAAGGGCCGCTGATGCATTAATGCATCATGCTCATTGGCTGTCATGATGCACCAATGAAGTACAGGCAAGACTGCTCGCCTGCACTTCATTGGAGCATCATGCCGACTCTACAGGGTTGATAAATATACTCCCGGAGGGTTGGCATGATGCTCCAATGAAGTGCTGGCTGGCAGTCTCGCCAGCACTTCACTTTCGGGCAGTCTCGCCAGCACTTCATTGGTGCATCATGACGACCAATGGGCATGATGCACTCCTGAATCAGCGGCCTTTAAAGGGTTAATGTAAGTGAACCCTGCCTCCCCCTTTATTCATACAGTGTACATGCCAGTATTGCACACACCCCTTTGTAGAGCTGAGAGCTGTAGATAAGACTGAGGAGAGCCTGCTCCCCTAAGCTGTCATAATCCATTACTCCTATTACAGCCGCAGGCATACAACAGAGTGTTCAGACAGACACTCACTGCAAGCCCAATGCTGCTGTCGAGGTTACTGCTGTGGTAATTGCTGCTGTGGCTATCGCTGCAGTGACAGTTAATACTGTGCTTCCTCTTTCTGGTTCAATTGTTCGAGTGGTAATTACTGCTGTGTCTACTGCTGTTGTGGCAATTGCTACAGTAACAATTGTTGCTATGACAGCAGCTTCTGTAGCTATTTCTGCTTTTAGACTTAGCTGATGTTTCGATAGTTGCTTATGTGGCAGCTGTTGATGTTACAATTGCCGCTGTGACAGTTATTTCTGTGGCAATAACTGCTGTGGCGTAGCTACAGTGCCAATTACAACTTACTTTTTTCTTCAGTTTTAACATATGTTTGGAGCAATTTAGGCTGATCAGTTCCTTAGGGCCTAGATGATGGGCTGAATAGGTCACAAGTTCCTTAGGGCGTGGATGGTGGGCTGTATAGGGCCACCAGTTCCTTAGGGCGTGGATGGGGGTGTCTGTATAGGGTCACCAGTTCCTTAGGGCCTGGATGGAGGGGGGGGGGCTGAATGGGCTCACCAGTTCCTTAGGGCCTGGATGGTGGGTTGAATAGGGTCACCAGTTCCTTAGGGCCTGGATGGTGGGCTGAATAGGGTCACCAGTTCCTTAGAGCCTGGATGGTGGGTTGAATAGGGTCACCAGTTCCTTAGGGCCTGGATGGGGGGGGGGCTGAATAGGCTCACCAGATCCTTAGGGCCTGGATGGTGGGCTGAATAGGGTCACCAGTTCCTTAGGGCCTGGATGGGGGGGCTGAATAGGGTCACCAGTTCCTTAGGGCCTAGATGGTGGGCTGTATAGGGCCACCAGTTCTTTAGGGCCTAGATGGTGGGCTGTATAGGGTCACCAGTTCCTTAGAGCCTGGATGGTGGGCTGAATAGGGTCACCAGTTCCTTAGGGCCTGGATGGGGGGGGCTGAATAGGGTCACCAGTTCCTTAGGGCCTGGATGGTGGGTTGAATAGGGTCACCAGTTCTTTAGGGCCTGGATGGTGGGTTGAATAGGGTCACCAGTTCCTTAGGGCCTGGATGGTGGGTTGAATAGGGTCACCAGTTCCTTAGGGCCTGGATGGGGGGGGGCTGAATAGGGTCACCAGTTCCTTAGGGCCTGGATGGTGGGTGGAATAGGGTCACCAGTTCCTTAGGGCCTGGATGGGGGGGGGTTGAATAGGGTCACCAGTTCCTTAGGGCCTGGATGGTGGGCTGTATAGGGTCACCAGTTCCTTAGGGCCTGGATGGTGGGTTGAATAGGGTCACCAGTTCCTTAGGGCCTGGATGGGGGGGGGCTGAATAGGGTCACCAGTTCCTTAGGGCCTGGATGGGGGGGGGGCTGAATAGGGTCACCAGTTTCTTAGGGCCTGGATGGTGGGCTGAATAGGGTCACCAGTTCTTTAGGGCCTAGATGGTGGGCTGTATAGGGTCACCAGTTCCTTAGGGCCTGGATGGTGGGTTGAATAGGGTCACCAGTTCCTTAGGGCCTGGATGGTGGGTTGAATAGGGTCACCAGTTCCTTAGGGCCTGGATGGGGGGGGCTGAATAGGGTCACCAGTTCCTTAGGGCCTGGATGGGGGGGGGCTGAAAAGGGTCACCAGTTCCTTAGGGCCTGGATGGGGGGGGCTGAATAGGGTCACCAGTTCCTTAGGGCCTGGATGGTGGGCTGAATAGGGTCACCAGTTCTTTAGGGCCTAGATGGTGGGCTGTATAGGGTCACCAGTTCCTTAGGGCCTGGATGGTGGGTTGAATAGGGTCACCAGTTCCTTAGGGCCTGGATGGTGGGTTGAATAGGGTCACCAGTTCCTTAGGGCCTGGATGGGGGGGCTGAATAGGGTCACCAGTTCCTTAGGGCCTGGATGGTGGGTTGAATAGGGTCACCAGTTCCTTAGGGCCTGGATGGGTGGGGGGCTGAATAGGGTCACCAGTTCCTTAGTGCCTAGATGGTGGGCTGTATAGGGTCACCAGTTCTTTATGGCCTAGACGGTGGGCTGAATAGGGTCACCTGTTCCCTAGGGCCTGTATGAGATGACCAATTACAGCACTTCCTACAGAAGACGAACGAGTGGTGGCTTTGGATATTTGGGTCAATACCTTAAGTTTATTGATTACGGTGGCAATATTTCTCTGCACACCCGTGGGACATCAACCGACATGCTTGTAGCCTGCCTGATAAGACGTTAAGACATGTCCCATTCCTGAACATGCGAGCACAATCAATTATAAGGCATTGACGATCTAATATCAGGTCACTCAGTAGACTTGTCTTCAAGGAGACTTAAACTAGTGACTTTAGGACTTGGAATCCTACTTGTAGCCAGACATGTTGTTATTCATCCCTTTATCATGTAGCCTAGCAATATGGCTTCACCGGGTGAATCTATTCGTTAGAGCAGTATGATGCTTTATGCTGACCCTCTGGAGCCGATACACTGCTGAAGGTTCATTAATGATGCACCAATACAATGCGGGTGCATAGAATCTCGCTGCTTTAAGTTTCCTTTCAAAAGAGGAAGCTGCTTTTCATTTTGGAATATTTGTAAATTGTTCTCTTTAGGAAAAATCCATTAGTCCGTTTTGTCTCAGAGAGTGACTTCCTGCTTTTTGTCTAGTGCAAAGGTTTTAATGAATGTGTGGGAATGAAAGGGAGCACTAAGCAGCAGGAAATAAGACACACACACTCTCCATGTGTCTTAAGTATTTAAGCCTTTGAAGGCCGGTAATGCATTAATGCATGGTGTCCTTTGGTGTTCATAATGCATGAGTGTAGCCCTAGTGAGTTACTCACCAGGGCTACATTCATGAAACATGTCGACCCTATGGGATTGATGCATTCCTGAAGGTTCGGCATGATACCCCAATGAAATGATAGCTGCATCATGCTGACCATTGGCCACGATGCATTCCCACATTAGCGGCCCTTAAAGTGTTAAGGAAACATCAGTCTTAAATGCACCGTGTCCTTTTTTCCTGACAGAGGGCAGTACTTGGGCAGCAGAGCTGGGCCTGTTATGGCTTAGAAGCAGATCTCACTTCATAGAAATCCCATAAAGTAATTTTCCATCGAGTTTTCCTTAATAAGGGTTTGTCAGTTCAAGTGACTGTGGTAACTTGATAAAGGCCTGCATTACAATTGATTAGATAAACACTCAAACGCTAACCAGGGGAGGCATGTGCGACAAAGACCTTTGGGATTATGACTTTATGAGAGCTGTTAGCCGATTGGCTTTAGTTGTAGAGTCTTTTCATAAAAGGACACTGAATATGAATAAACCTCTTTTGTTCACCATAGGCGCTATTATGTTGGCGATTCAAATTACAGCTGCTTGATTGAAGGTCAGCTTTTCAAAAGATATTTATTTCCCTGTGAAGTGTTCATAAAAGAAATGCTGAAGAATAAAAAAGGGACGTGTGGTCTTGACTTCACTTAATGTCGATTAGTAAGATAGGTTTATGTTTCCCTTTAGGTAGAACGTAAAGCGATGAAATATGAGAATAGTACTATACATTTACCGTCATGCTGAACTGAGTTCTGTATGTATTAATTACCCTGTGTTGGATATGCGTTTTTCAATAATGTTTTTTTGCAGGCATTTCTTTTCTTATATGGTTGTTTATGCTTTAATATACATATCAATGTTTCCTACCATTTTAAGTGTGAATGAATTCTGCCTGTTAGAATTATGAAGCTGCTACAGTATACATTTCCCTTTAACTTGTAGCCATTTCTACAATTTATATTTCTTCTAGAACCAATGTGTCTGAAGTGTTAAGGTAAAATATCCATAAAAGTAATTACTTCTAGAATAAGCCTTTTCTATAAGACAGTTTTCCTCCTATACTCATTAAGGATGGCATAATTGTTCAATGTATGGTGAATCAACATGAGAAAAGGGACCTCTAGATGAGGTGTCATTGAGCTCCCTTTAGCCTTGTCGATTCACTGCTACATGTGTTTGTACCTCATTAACCAGCATGATGCATTGATTCTGGTGCTAGATTCATTCATGCATCATGCTGACAGTGCAGGTTGATACACTCCTGAAAGGTCAACATGATGCACCAATGAAGTGCTCGGGAGATGACTCACCAGCACGGCAATGGCGCATCATGGCGACCGAGGGGCATGAACCTGTTGGCATATATGGCCCTTAAAGGGTTAATTGAGAATTATGTCGTCCTTAAAGGGTTAATATTTAAGAGTTGAGACTAATACGCCTTTACCTATTATGGTATGAGGGGACTTCTCTAATCTGTAACGTGTAAGAATCTATTGCCATATACTTGAGTCTAGAACTTTTGATGTTATTCGCTTCAATGTACTAAGATTCCTTCCGAGATAGCCTATCTATCATAGAGCCATCTATTTTAGAGCATAGAATATTCATATATAGATGTAATGATTATTGATTATTGATTGATATCACACATTAGCAGACAGATATATGCGGGTAGATAATATTCAGCGACTAACCGTCCCCATAGGACTTAACCTCTGTCATAACCGAGCGCTCTCATTGATTAATAGTGCATTCACTTTAACAGCTTACCAAGATAATAATTTAACAGTGGTATATTTCTCTGTCGCTTCTAATGTACTCTGTTAAGTAGATGCTAAAACTTGGCTTGTAGTTGCAGTCTATACATATATATAGTAAACCAATTTACATAAGTTATATAGTAAAGGACAAAAATAACGCTTCAATTAAATTCAGAACCCTGTAATAACACTGCCTTTTAGCTTCAATGTCCTAGTCCTGCTATGCTTTCGGGACAGTTTTATGATGCTGCCGTAGTTTAATTTATTTATTCAAGCCATTTAAGGGGCAGTAATGCATCATGCCTACTGGTTGCCATGGTACACCATTGAAGTGCAGGGGGAGTCTTCCTACCAGCACGTCATTGGTGCATCATACCAACCTCCGGGAGTGTATCAAACCTGTAAGGTTGGCATGATGTATAAATTCACCATTCAGAGGGGGATATATATATATATATATATATATATATATATATATATATATATATATATATATATATATATATATATATATATATATATATATATCCCCCTCTTTTGTTGTGTTTTTTTTTTATGGGGGGGCAGCAAGGACCTTCTTTAAGAAATAATAATCCCTTCTTGAAAAGTGGGAAGACCAACTGATAATACCCAGGATTAGCTGTTTTAACTATCAAATATGATCATCTACGACTATTTGATAGTTTCAGATTTAGTTGAGGTTCTATCATCTATGAATTTTCTTAATGTACAAATTTACCTTCTCTGATGCAGGACAGAGGAGGGGCGTATGCAGGTACCGATGGAGGCGCGGCTGCTGCTGGCCAACATGTCGCTGGGCGCATCAGACATGCAGCCTCCGGGCATGTTGCACTACCTACCGCACCTTATCGGGCACCCGGAGGGACTCAAACCTGCACACAGGCTGTCCCAGGGACGTACTGGAGGTAAGAATCAAGGCACCATCTTTGGCGACCAGAATTGTGGCTTATTCCATATAAGAGAATCGCGACCCCTTTTTAGCGACCATTATACCACGATTTCTGGGTTACACAGTGCGTTTTGGTGGCTATTCCCATACACATATCTGTCAATATTGCACACCCTATAGGCTGTAACATCAATTTTGTAAGGCGTGCGGTTATCCATGGATAATCTGCACCCCGTGCAGTTATCCATGGATAACCGCACGCCTCTCATGTCCTTCCATGTCATCCCAAATCCAACTCCCTATGCACTGCGCCACAGGGACTGACGAGATATGCTCGGTTCGAACCACGTCTGGATATGATACAAAGCCGTGTGCGCTGTCACTGTCCGCTGCCGGGCGAGGAGGTGTATTATACACAAACATAACAGCGAGACGCATTCAAAGCTTTAGCTGTCCGCTGCCGGGCGACGAGGTGTATTTTACACAAACATAACCGCGAGAAGCATTTTTTTTTCGCCGTGTGTGCTGTCGCTGTCCGCTGCTGGGCGAGGAGGTGTATTATACACAAACATAACAGTGAGACGCATCTTTTTTCGCCGTGTGCGCTGTCGCTGTCCGCTGCCGGGCGCAGAAGGAGGAGACGCGGTGGTCTAGCGGTTAGCACATTGTGCTCAGCCGTTAGAGGTACGCGGTTCGAGCCCTGGTCCGGGCGCATCTTTTTCCGCCGTGTGCGCTGTAGCTGTCCGCTGCCGGGCGAGGAGGGGGAATAATTTTTGTTTTCAACTTGAATTTATTGGTATTATATTGATTATTTATTGGTTTCATGGTATAAAATAAGTAGTCAATGGATAACTCATGACTCGTGTGTGTTAGCAAAGGCTAATAACACACAGCCTATGGCCTCGTGTCATTATCCTTCACTAACACACACTCGTCATGAGTTATCCATTGGTTACTTGTTCACTATATTCTGTATTTACCAACCTAAATGTAGATATGGCCAAAATCAATTGTACTGCCACTTTTCATTATACATATATATTGTGTAAATAAGTTTTCTTTATTGACTTTTCTGTTTTGTCTTATTTCAACTACCATAATCTCCCGCGTATAAGGCGCAGCTCGCGTACAAGGCGCATCCCCAACTAAGAGAATGCAATTCCATGTATAAGGCGCACCTCTAAGGGCAGATTTTTGTTAATTTAGTACTGTTCTATAGTAAAATTACCCACCCCATAAGGCGCACCCCAAACTCAAGGCAATGTCCCTCCCATGTATAAGACTCAGCAGCATTTTGTTTGGCGTATAAGACGCGCCTTATACTCGGGAGATTACGGTAATATCACTTCTGTGCTACCAGAAATGTGAATAGACTGAATTTAAAAGACCCCACAAGATCTGGAAACCTGTTCACATTTCAACTATGTCCTGTTATTTTTTTTCATCAATTTTGAATATGAAATTAACCACTGGTAGTATGATATATTTATTGTTTATTTCAGTGTCCATAGTTATCGGGGTGCCCACCATAAAAAGGGAGCGGGAGAGCTACCTCATCCAAACACTCGCCTCGCTTATTGAAAGTCTCAGTGAGGAGGAGAAGCGCGACTGTCTCATTGTCGTCTTTGTAGGGGAGGTAAGCCAAACCGTCTTCTTTTTTCTTTTCTTTTTTTTTTGCTGTAAATTTTGTACAGAACTGATATGATATAAATTCAGCACAGAAATATTAGTATATAAAATCATGTCATACAGAATTCTTGCGCATACAAAGACAGTACAATGTAAATATGGTAAATTAATGTGTAAGTGATTTGTTTAAACTGTGTTGGGGGAACACATTTGATTATCTTTAACTTCAACCATTTCGTTCTCTCTTAATTAGTACGAAGACACCAGTTATGCAGGGAAGGTGGCAAAGGAGCTTCAGAAAACGTAAGTCTATGATCATAATTTTCTGCTTTAGTGGCGGTAATATGAGAACAAAATAAGCAATGTCTCACTCACATCAACATATGAAGAGACCTCTCACAAGCCGATCTTCTGTTTTGCAAATGAAGGATTGAGCTAAATTCAAAGTACCGTAAACTCCCACGTAAAAGACGCGTCCTCCACGCCAAACAAAATGCTGGGGAGTCTTATAGGATTTTTTCAAGTTGGGGGGCGTCTTATACAAGGGGTAATTTTTCTATAGAAATGTACTAATCTTACAAATTTCAGCATTAAAATGTGCGTCTTATACGCGAAAATGCATGTGCTAAGTTTGGGGTGCGTCTTATACGCGCGGCGCGTCTTCTACGCGGGAGATTACGGTAGTGTTTTAGTTTGAAACTTGCCTTCCAAGACTTATCTCATTCAAGAATATAAAACAGCATTATAAATGGAATGAGGCCAAAGATTCAAAAGTACGCACCATTTGGCTGAGAGCACTTATTCATGAGTGTCTATACTGAAATCTACTTTTGAATTACAGGTTCCAGGTAGCATTTAATCAGGGGCTACTTGAGATGATCGCGCCCTCCCCACTCTACTACCCTAATATCAATAACCTCAAGGAGACGTTCGGTGACTCCAAGGAACGCGTCAAGTAAGGATATTGTGTGTATATATATATCAGAATATATATAAATTGACCAGACCAATTTGGTCTCTCTTTCAATAGTTACAAAAAAATGCTGATAATCTTCCCCATTTTTGGTAACTATAGAAATTCAGATAGCTCTGTAGACCTTGATAACTGGGACATCAACGTAAAGAAAAAGAAAATTTCTTCAGAAATGACATCTTTTTCTAATTCTGATGTATCAGATCTCAGAAATATACAGAAATGCTATGCCATAGTGCTGTTGAAAGCAAAACAAGGCAAAAAAGAATGCTCCTATTCAATTCTGACTCATGGAAACACCTCAATATGGGGAAACGTCATTAAAACATTATATACTGGTCTATTATGTGAATGGGTATGTAATACTTCCCCTAAATCATACAGGCAAAAGTGTTCTCGTCAACATACCCTATTGGGCCCCCCCTTAAATTAATTGTATATTAAATGAACTGACTATGAGCTTTGCTACTTGACACATTTGTGTTAAGACTTTAGAGAAACCCAGTGAGTTTATTTGGCATAGCCTGAAAACGAGAATCTGTGCTACCTGTATGTTGAATGCTGATCCTGCTTATAATGGCTTTCATGTGTCAGATGTCACACAGAGGGAATGCTGGCTCACCTCAGTGTTGTAAGTGTGGCAATGAAGATTGTGATGTGTGAAACCTCTCAAATAAACTGAGTGAAATTTGGCTTACCACATTTTGATGTAATAAATACCATCCTAATGTAAGTGCTCCTCCCCTTTTTGGAGCCTTTTATTTCACAGGATAGAAAAAAAAGAGGAAATCGAGACTTTAGAGGCAAATATAATTACTGTACTGAAAAAAACCCTTTGGGTACCGTAAATTCTCTCGTATAAGCTGTGGCTAATACCAGAATCCAAATCAAAATTAGACTTATAGGAAGAGCCCAAAGTTGGGATGCGGCTTATACAGTCAATACATGGTAGTAATTACTTACATTTTGTCAGCATTTAGTCAATATATGTTAGTAATTGTTTACTATTTGTCAGCAATTAGTCAATATATGTTAGTAATTACTCACTATTTGTCAGCAGTTAGTAAATATATGTTAGTAATTACTCACTATTTGTCAGCAATTACTTAGTATATGTTAGTAATTACTCACTTTTTGTCAGCAATTAGTCAATATATGTTAGTAATTACTAACTATTTGTCAGCAGTTAGTGAATATATATTAGTAATTACTCATTATTTGTCAGCAATTCGCCAATGATAAGTGATGTATTTTAAGCTTTTTCATGTGTCTATAAGACATTGTACATGGCATATTGAACTTAGAAGTCAATAATATCTTAGGCCTATTGCCTATCCTTAACCATTTTACACTATAAAGTAGCAATAAAATGACAATTTTCAGCCCTTGGCTATGGCTCTCAGCTTCTCCAAAAGTCGGGGGGGGGGGATTTTATGTTGAGGCTAAATGTTCTTTTCTGAGTTGTGAAATAAAAAGATTTTGGGTCTCTCAGTAAAAGATTCTAGGTTTCCAGTCTTTCAAATTTAGAACACAATCTTCATGAAAAAAAAATTTAAAGATATTTACCTTCTCCCTCATGGTTCTGAAAATTCCCACCCTCTGGACAGGAGGCAGATATATTTCTCAAACTGAAATATGGTGTAAATTTTCTCACAAGGAGGTTCTGCTTATTTGAGAGGTGTTAAGGCTTGTTGGAATGGGTGCTACTATTTCTTTTCGTGTATTACACTGTAAATAATGTATGTAGGTGGGGATCATAATTTCCTGTTGTAAGCTAGAAATATGTGTGTCCTTTTCTATCTCTGTTGTCAAATAAATTTAACTACCAATTAATGATTGGCATTTCACATCTTTCTAATTCGACAATAAAATTTACATTATTTTCAACAATATAACGTCACACATGTCTTTTTATTTTTCTAGAATGAACAGACTACTAAACAGTTTTGAGGGTTTAGGGACTATAAATAATTGGTCTACTAAATTGATACGAGTGTGATTTTTTTTTTATTCCTTTTAATTAAATTGTGATTAAAGTGTGATTTTGATACAGTTGTTATTCTTTGTACAGACTGTTTTAGTCAACTGATATTAAAGACCTTTTGAAGCATTCTTCCGTTTGTAGTTGCTGGTTATGAAATTTTCAGTTTTTGTAATCTTTTATTTCCTGAGAATTGAACTATTGAAGATCAACGTGTATTTCTTTTTCATACACTTTATAGATCTCATTAACTATTATCATTCCCATGCATACCATACTTTGAAACTTTCAAAGTAAAAAAGAGATATTCATCATATGCAATAATGTCACACATTGGTGCACTCACTATTCCATATTTTCAGATCCCCAGATTAGAGGCATAAGTTGAGGCTATGCATGGAACATTTTTATGAATTCTTCCCATACCATAGTTTAGAAATCAGCTATTTGCAAACTTTGTTAACAGTAGACAGTTAAATGTATTAATGCAATTTTTTAGGTGGAGAACAAAACAGAACCTGGACTTCTCATTCCTGATGATGTACGCCAGGAGTCGCGGCACGTATTACTGCCAGGTAATTTCACATTTCAAAGGGGAAATAAGTATAAATATGGAAAAAAAATTCAGTCAGATGCCAAATTTTTCTCTAAATCTATCAATGTATGTGGTAGATTGAAGGAAAGTAGAAGAAACAATAACAGAGAGAAAAGCGCATTTCCTGTTCCGTTAAAATGTAAACAATATTTTCCATCATGTTAGAGGCAGTCAATATATTGATATATATTTAGCTTAACCTGAGTACTTAGACATTGAAGTAGAAATGTGTACTATTGGGCTTATTATTGTTTATCGTTTTTATATTTCATTTATTTATCTATTGCAGCTTGAAGATGACATCATGACAAAACCTGGATATTTGTCAACAATGAAAAATTTTGCCTTGAATCAAAAATCAGAAGACTGGATTTTACTTGAATTTTCTCACCTAGGATTTATTGGTAAGTTAAATATGATTATAAAAAAAAAAAAAAAAAATATGATTGTGCAGTTGTATCAACATATCAGTTAAGTGATGACGTTTAGATGGAGTTTTCCATATGAATACACATCTAATGAAAATGGCCAGATATTGTTAGTGTTGCCTTTACTTGATTATGACATTCTTAGATCTAATGGTTCAGGTATTACCTCCTTGGAAATTTGAAGGTCAGAGTGACTGAAAAAATATTTTAACTTTGGGGAGGGGGGGTTCTTAGATATTTGAAGGGCCTCATCCCATAAAATTGCTCTCAAATATTACCTGGAAGAGGAAATTTATCACCTTGGAAATATCTTCGAAACCCAGTCCTATGTATTAAAAAAGAATTATAACTTTTTTTTCAGGTAAATTATTTAAGTCGTCTGACTTGCCGATGGTGGTGGAGTTTTTCCTCATGTTTCACCGAGACAAGCCGATAGACTGGTTGTTGGACCACCTGTTGTACGTCAAGGTCTGCAACCCAGAGAAGGATAATGTAAGTACAAGTACCGTAAAATAGCTTATGGAACAGGCATGCAGTTTTTGTCAAGGAATGCCTTTCTGTGGATGCAGAAAATTATAAGGCCATATGCCAAGGGTACTTGTCACCTACCGTAATCTCGCATGTATAAGGCGCATCTTGTGTATAAGATGCACACTCAGTTGAAGGAAAAGCCATAAGGCGCATCTGGGGCCGGTTTTTGAAGGTTTAGTACTGTTCTTTAGTAAAACAAATACCCCAGACTTTGGGCTGATTCTCTAAGCTGGAGGAGGGCTCTGAGTAGCATATAAGACGCCCCTTATACGCGGGAGATTACAGTAAAATGTCATTGAAAAGAGGAAGCCTTTGAGAGATAACAAGCTACATATAGAATTATCATTTGTTCAATAAGATATAAATCAAGTATATGTGATAAAATAGAAGACATTTTATGTATTGCAGAAACATTGCCAGCGCTCTATAGCTGAGATGAGAAGGCGCTTTAAGCCATCACTATTTCAACACATAGGTACACATTCTTCACTCAAAGGCAAAGTCCAAAAACTAAAGGTGAGTACAGGAAAATGAAATTCTCAATCTATATATTTAATTGTTTTGGTTTTTTTTTCTGTTTTTGAGCTTTATTCAATTAATCTGATCCCAGACAAAGCACCTACGTATCTATCCTATTTGTATTTTCTAGATGTGTTCTTAGATGAATTTTTAGGATTTTTTATGAATATATCGATTCAAGAACACTCAAAGTAGCAAGTGCAAATCTACCACTAAATACCTTTTGATAAGGGCATTTTGTTCACATAAACCAGATCACTTTATTCTATATCTATCCTCCAAGTACTATGAACTTCCACTTCAGACATATTCTGTTTTTCCCCCTGTTAAACATTACAGAATAGGGTGGATTGATTTAGGAGAAGAAAACAAAATCACCCCTATTTTTGTGAGATCGCTTCTGATTGGTCTCAGTTGCTAATATCGAAATACTAACTTGCACGTGATTGGTGGATCCTCCCCACCCTATGCTATTGTATCCGGCTGCGTTTCTGTGACCTCGTTTCCTTATTATGCCTGGCATTCATAAGGCCCATAACAGAACTACTGGATGCTTGAACATTTCTACACAATTAAATCAGATGCAGCACCGAGCGGGATGGGCTGTAGATCAATCACATAAATTCCTTATATTCGCCTCAGAATTCTCCATTAACTGCTGTACCTATCTTTATAACATTTTTCACTGTACCCCTCAAAATGAATGGCTGCTAATAGTGTACTAGCTGTACACATTGGGGTTGGGATGTATAAATGTCGCAAAATACCACATAGATCTTTTTGTTTTGTCCCTGATTCTGCCATGACAGAAATCTAGGTACCTAGGTACATTATTGCCGTTCATTCTTAGGAATGAACGGCTATAGGAGGGGACCCATTCTTAAATACAAGCTCTCATAGTGGTGCTTCCTCGCTCTCCATGTATAATCCTGTCTCATAGGTACAGTATTGAGTATGCCTATACCTGGATTAAATCTGCAAATCAGTCAAGCATAGAAGTGGTGGCAGTGGTGGTGTTGGTGGACCTGTTATTGTAGACCCTGGGGACAGAGTTGTGGTAGCCCTGGATACCTCAGGCAGAGCCATGGTATATAGTATATAGAGCCTCCCCCCCACCCACCTCTGAATGGGGGTGGTGGCTGTGCTCCTGGGGTGGCCCCATACCTGCCTGGCACCACCTCCCCCAGCACCATGTGGTTCTCTTCTGCTGGTGGTGCGTTTCTCAGCACCACTGACTATTAACCCACTAAAGGCCACTATACATGTATATTTATTAGACCCGAGTTCCGAACACGGGTCTACTTCTAGTGGACACGTTTTCGCCAAAGGTTTTTGCGTATAGGGGTAATGTGCACCATAAATCGACCATTGCAAATTGGTATAGAATAATTTGTAAATTGTATTAGTATCAGATATATTGTAGGACTATTTATGGTAGGTCTACCCATGTATATAGCCGACATAGGGACGCTGTTGGGGCTGGTATAAATGCGGTCAGTAGCACGGACCATTGCCTCTTTGATTACGTGTATATAGCCGACATAGGCACGCTGTTGGGGCTGGTATAAATGCGGTCAGTAGCACGGACCATTGCCTCTTTGATTACATCTACATAGCCTACATGATGCCCCATTGCACAGTTAGCCCTTTAGGGATGACATGTTGCATTAATGCAATGTTAGCCCTTTAGGGGTGGCATTATGCATTAATGCTACGTTAGCCCTTTAGGGGTAGCATGATGACACATTGCACAGTTAACTCTTTATGGGTGGCATGATGCCCCATTGCACAGTAAGCCCTTTAGGGGTGACATTATGCATTAATGCAACATTAGCCCTTTAGGGGTGGCATGATGCCTCATTGCACAGTTAGCCCTTTAGTGATGACATGATGCATTAATGCAATGTTAGCCCTTTAGGGGTGGCATGATGCCTCATGGCACAGTAAGCCCTTTAGGGATGACATGATGCATTAATGCAATGTTAGCCCTTTAGGGGTGGCATGATGCCACATTGCACAGTAAGCCCTTTAGGGGTGACATGGTACATTAACGCAACGTTAGCCCTTTAGGGGTTGCATGAGGCCTATTTGTCAGCAGTTAGTCAATATATGTCAGGAATTACTCACTATTTGTCAGCAATTAGTCAATATGTCAGTACTTAGTCACTATATATCAGCAATTAGTCAATACATGTAAGTATTTACTCACAATTTGTTAGCAATCAGTCAATATATATGTCAGTACTTTGTCACAATTTTTCAGCAATTAGCCCTTTAGGGGTGGCATGATGCCACATTGCACAGTAACTATTTAGGGGTGGCATGATGCCCCATTGCACAGTTAACTCTTTAGGGGTGGCATGATGCCCCATTGCACAGTTATTCCTTTAGGGGTGACATTATGCATTAATGCAATGTTAGCCCTTTAGGGGTGAAATGTTGCATTAATGCAACATTAGCCCTTTAGGGGTGACATGATGCATTAATGCAACATTAGCCCTTTAGGGGTGGCATGATGCCCCATTGCACAGTTAACTCTTTAGGGGTGGCATGATATTTGTCAATATCTGATTGAAAATTGAATTGAAAATAGCATTGAAAATTGCATTAAAAACTCGGGTCTTTTAGGTCTTAGACCTAACCTACTCCATCTTGTATACATGTACACATAAGTATGATGCACTTTTTTAGGAGTTTTAAGTGGCGTGGCATTGGATTATTTGGAGTCTTGGGACCGTTTTCCATGTGTGTCGGCCATCTTGGTTTTCGGAAACACAGGGATCCAGGCCATATATGGTAAATTTTGATCTTCAAAAGTTATCAGATGGATGTTAGTGACCATTGGGACACCTGAACTACCTAATTCTTTTGTTTTCCTTGTGTGTCGGCCATCTTGGTTTCAGGAATCACAGGGATCCAGGTCATATGTGGTCAATTTTGATCTTCAAAAGTTATCAGATGGATGTTAGTGACCATTGTGACACCACCACCAATACCACCACCACACTACTCCCAACCCTCACACATATTCCTTATTTGCATATTTTAATCCAGGCATAGGTTTACTCCATACTATAGCAATGGGACAGGTTTTTACATGGAGAGCGAGGAAGCACCACAATCAGAGCATATATTTAAGTATAGGTCCATTCCAAAGGCCATAGAGTTAATATATAATGATCTTTTTTCCTTGGATCATAATAGGAATATGCACGGCATTACAGCATTGCTGTGTTTACTTTCCTGAAAGTATGTTATAGATTAATAAATTGCAAAACACACAACATATGAAGGGCTTTTAGATTCCATATTAAAATAATATTTGTTCTGAAAATTTTGATCTAAGATCATATTAAAAAATGTTGTAAATCAATTCTATACTTCTTGAACATGATATGAATATGCACGGCATTACAGCTTTGCTGTGTTTACTTTGCCGAAAATATGGGATAAATTTCTAATCCGGGAAACGCACTGCAATTTAACTGCTTTTAGAATTGATATTAAACTCAGAATTGATCGTCAAATTTAAATATGAAATCCTAATATCTTGATCATAGATGACAGATCCTAAATTGAATCCTCTCAATTGCATCCTTAACACGGGCCTCTTGATCATAGATCTTAGATCCTAAATTTTCAATTGAATCCTTAACATAATCTCCTAACCATTGACCCCTTGTCAAAGGATGCCACGTCAAAATATTGGTTTGAAAAACATTCAGTGCCTCAGTGTCTAAATGTTGACGCTGAAGTTTACAAGGTGCTTCCCAAAGTTTTGAGATATGCTGAAATGTATTGCTAAAGTGTAACATGAGAATTGCCAGGTATAATATACTTAAAACACCATTCCCTATGTGGCTGCTTGACCTTGAATGCCACTGAGTATATAAATGCTTCAGAGGCCATCCAGACATTGCAATCTATGGATGCATGTTGTACCTACCGACTGTAGTCTATCACAAGTTTTTTAAAGTTGTTAATTGGGATAATTACATTTACAGAGTAAGTGCAATTGTAACCTGGTGCCCTCGCATTGTGGTAATTATACCAAGCCCCTTCACATTTCAATTCTAATTATAACAATCTAAGCATACAATCAATCAGTAATGGCCTCGTATTTGCAGCTAACATCAACAGTATATCATTGATACCGTATCATAAATTTCAATTAATGTATCAGCGATCAAGTTAATGATGAGATGAGGATGAAATCTGTTTATATAATCACACAAATTATCACATAAAACAGTCTGGGTAGTCCTTCTTTATAGAATTCTTAAACTCAGATAGGGTCTCTATAACTGTATATTTTGCTTTTAGTTGATTCCACCTGGCGCAGGCTCTATATAAAGCGCTTCGGATTACAATAGGTCTAAGACTATGTGGTAACAACAATCTTTTTCCCTGATGAAAACGGGTGGGAATATTTCTATTGTCGACCAGGTTTTCACATTTTGACAAGTAGAAGGCATAGAATAAAAGATGTTGATCTCTTCTATCAGCAAGCTCCATGAATTTACTTACATTTTTAATTTGTTCTGTTGTCATGGCTGGATTTTCCTCTAATTTAACTTTATAGACTACCCTTAATGCCCAGTTTTGTAGTAATTGTAATTCTTTTGTTTCCCCTCGATAATCCCTATCCCACACAAAATCACAATAATCAAAGGCTGGTAACACCATAGACTTGAAGATATCCAGAGCAGTAGAATTATCAACTTATTTTCTAACTCTAGCAAGTTGGAAGATTTTATGCCTTATATTCTGTGTGCATTTAGCTCGATGATTTATGAATTTAAGTTCAGGGTCGAGGTCTATACCCAAGTACGTGAAATTATATACTCTCTCTAATAGAGAATTGTTTAGCATAAATACACTATTTTTGTTTTGAGTACCATTATATAACATCCATTTAGTTTTCTTTTCATTAACAGTAAGTGAGTTATGTAGGCACCAATTATGCACGGCCTTTATAGAATTTTCCATGTGGAGTATTTACGGTTATAACTGCGTCATCGGCATATAAAGTGGTTTCAAAAGGTCCAACAGTGGGGAGGGAGTTAATATAGACAGAAAAAAGCACAGAACCTATAACTGATCCCTGAGGGACTCCATATTTCAAATGTTTAGAGGTGGACAGTACATCATTAGATATAGTGTTTTGTGATCTGTTATTAAGATAATTTTCAAAAAATTTACAAGTAGGAAGGTCTAGACCTAAAGTTGACATTTTTTCCAATAATTTAGAGTGTGAGACAGTATCAAAAGCCTTTTTGTAATCTAAATATAGACAGTATGAAGGTTTGTTTAATATAATGTTATTAATTATTGTGGATAGATGTTCAGTTATAGCAGTCTGAGTGGAGTGTCCAGCTCTGTATCCATGCTGCATTGGGCATAGTAGATTACAGTTTTTCATATAAGATTGGAGTATACTACATACAATTTTTTCTAAAATTTTCCCTGGTATTTGTAGTAAACTTATGGGCCTGAGGTCATTTACATCAAGAGAGTTTGCCTTTTTATGTAGGGGGATCACTGGCCCAGCCTTCCATACAATAGGAAAAACTGAAGCACGTAGGCATTGGTTGTATAGTACTAATATTACATCTGCAATGGCAAAAAAGGCATCTTTAATTATATATGATTTACAATTCTTTATAGCAGATGGTTTCTTGATATTAATCCCTTTTATCAGCTTAATCAAATCAATGTAGGAGATATCATACATAAGGTTAGTGTTCAAAATTGGTTGTCCATATGGTACATTGACCACTGGCTCCCCCTCACCAGGTGGGAGTGCTTTTGCTAAGTCTTCTCCTATATTTACAATCAGGTATATTCATCTTTTTAATAGGGCATATACTATCTAGCTTAGCCAAAATAACATTTATAATCCTATTCCACATTTCATTGACATCATTTAACATCACAATGTCAGTCCAGTCATATTGTGTAAGCATATTTTTAAACGCTAGGAAATCATACCGTCTATAAGACCGTGCATATACAATTTTCTTCTTTAATTTGGCTTTTTCACACTTTAAAGTCATGTATATGGGGGTGTGATCTGAGATATGCACGTCTACCAAGCCAGAAAAGGCAATATTAGGCCACACCAGATTAAAATATTGGTCTATGGATTTCCCGCACCTTAATTTCCAAATTACAAATTTTTTCAAAATTGAAAAAGAAAAAGAAAATTTATTGGTCTTTGGATTCCGCCCGCATCATTTTCTGGAAAATTGCAGATTTTTTTTTTTTTTTTTACCAAGGAGCTTAAAGGATCAATCAATAAAAGTACAGAAATGGCAGACCACTCATTGGATTGGTAAAGATGTCCCCAGTTTCATTATATAGGCCTATTCTACACTTAGGAAAAAAATGAACATTTTCAGCAAAGGGATCCCCCCCGCCACCAAAAAAAAAAAAAATTAGCCCTCTCCATATTTTGGCCATGCAAAATCCATAGACAAATATATTTACCTAGAAAAATAAAATAAAAATTTCGCCCTCCCGCCTCTTTTTCTAGAAAAGAAAATCCATAGACCAATTTTTTAATTTGGAGTGGCCTTATGTACATTTGTATAAATATGATCCAATATAGTCCCTGATACAGGCCTAGTGATATCATTAATGATTTGAAACAATTTATTACCGGTACAGAATTCATTCACAGTAGCGTCTTCGACATCTTTTTTACATAGTAAATTGATATTGAAATCTCCCATTAATATTAGCTTTCTATTTTTAGTTACACTTTTCAAGAGGAAGGGTTAGTTTATTATATATTGCACCTTTATCTTTACTATCAGGTGGTCGATAGCATGCAAAAATCTTATATTTTATCACATTTATTTGAACGTCTACACATAGTATTTCAAAATCATTTTCTATGAAGGAGCAAGTAAGATCAGGGATAGCAATATAGTAATCTTTTAGATACAGCATAAGGCCACCAGCGTTTTTGTCTCTGCTTGGATACCTGTCTAATCTTACATATTGATATCCAGGGATGTGTAAGTCAGCATCCAGCACAGAAGGTTTTAACCATGATTCTACGATACCAGTGATGTCAGAATATGAAATTAACCTGAAAGTGTCTGTCCTTTTACCATATATAGAGCGAGTATTTGTGCAAAATACCTTTAGACCCTTCTGTGACTTAATATTATCTAATACTACCATTTTGATAATGACTTACAATGTCATATATTCGATATGAATGATATGAATGATAAGTGTGAAAGGTGACCACAGTTAAGGCATGACCTATACATGAAACTAACCCTGGCTGCGCCTTCCCAAATTTAGGGTGTGCCTTATAATTGGGGGTTATATTTACATTGAATTTGTTCTGAACTACCGATAAATAGACGTACGACAACTCCAATCTAGTTTGGGCGAATATTTTATTGGACCTGGCCAATAAACATACATAACCAGGCCTAAGTAACACAAGAAGAAAGAAAAAAAAATCTCCAATGTGAGACCGGTGGTCCTTCCTGGGGCTAGGCAAAATGGCCGACTACAAAGGCCACCAGTGAAGGAACCTGTTACATAACACCTGAATGGAAGTGGTGACATCTAGTAATACATTGGGAACTGCTACTGCCCATTCATCACCACTTATATGCGCACATATAAGTAGCTCATGAATAGACGTACGACAACTCCAATCTAGTTTAGGCGAATATTTTATTGGACCTGGCCAATAAACATACATAACCAGGCCAACACGCCAAACAGAATGGAGAAGAAAGGAAAACCCAGATATTACACGAATAAGGCGCTAACCATACGCCGATCAAGATGGATACGAGCTTGTTTGGATTTTGTCAAATAATGCAACACACTCAATGATTTCCAATCACCAATGTTTTTGATGTCCAATAGACTGAAACCTGCATCTGCCAAGGCCGATGCACCTCATCTTCGCAACGAGTGTGAAGACAACTTATCGATGCCTGACTTGGCACACAACTTATGCAATTTGCCCAAGTACCATGAGTAACTGCCACGACACCATTGGCCATTTTTTATGTATGACACTACTTGTGAGTCACTGGATGGGTAGTTCACCATAGATAACAGCAAGGTCAGGTAATAGTGAAGGCAGAAGATTGAGTCATTGATGATTGTGAAAGGTATGAACAAGACCCGCTCTTTAAATGAAATAGTCTTTGTACGGCGAAGTCTGACGGAGACCCCCCAGACTTCCCAGGTCAAATCTGACAAGCAGACTGCCAGTCCTTGTTCGACAACATTGGACTTACGTAATAAGCCCCTGAAGCACATGATAACAGTGATCCAAAATGCCACATCTTCAGAACATGACATATCCAATAGTTTATAAATATGCTTTAAGTCCTGCACTGACGCTGGTCGCGCCTGGTCTACATGATCACCTAGGGTCCTTCGAAATCACCTAGGGTCCTTCGAATACCTCTCATAGTGATGTAGAGTTCAAATGTATCAAGGTTGACATGTGAATATCCTAGGACCTTGTGCAACACCCAAAGTCCTCCTAGGTACTGTTTAATAGAGCTGTAGCGCAATCTCTCAGCCAAGTGTGTAACATATAACAACACAACTTCTATACTAGCAGGGAATGGAACAAGCACACCATATAATATGCAAAATTCCAAATAAGAGTTCCATTGGCTCTTCCTAGTACGCTCCGTGGCTCCAGCCATCCACTGTGACTGGTAGTTCCGTAGTTTGTGAGTCAAGACTTCCCCTGCAGCAGAAGTCATTTATCAGAAATGAAGGCAATCCTTTTGCACACCTTTTATCCGTACAGCGCAACAAAAAAGTCAGGAACAATATTGTCTTTAGATTTAATGCGAGTAGCAACAATATGAAAATTATGTACAACTGATAACCAAAATAATTCTCATATCCACCACATACAGCGAACACTCCGTGATCTGCCAGTATTTATCATGCGTTGGACTTGGGTATTGTCGGTTCTGACTACAACTTTTGTATCCGACCAATCATTTCCCCAACGTTGCGCTGCGGCAACCACTGTCCAGACTTCCAGTAGGTTAATGTCAGCCGTCTCATCATATTCACAAGGGGGTTCAACAGTATGATGTAATGGAAAGGGATTATACAACTGATTATAGGCAGGTAATTTCCATGCACCTACTAACCAATCACCATTATAACATGAGCCAAATCCAGTTAGTGACGAGTCAGTGTCTAGGATAGGATGATAATCAAAGGTACGTAGAATTTTGGCAGAACCATTGAATACATAACTGAACCTTTTCCACCAGCGGATGTCATCCATAAACCAATCAGGTAGTTTGACCACTGTGACACTGTCGGCCATGTATTTGAGTAGGTTAATGACTCTACGTGAAAATGTCCTGCCTCCCCGAAAAAATTCTACTAGCGTGTGCCAAATGACCACACAGTTCTTGTAATTCTTTTTTGGTAGCAACAGTTTTACCCAAGAACTTGTCGATCAGTACTAATAAGTTGTCTAACTTTTGTAGGGGTAAGCTGATTTCCATTTTTACTGTGTCAATTACCAGACCCAAATACTGGACTTTGGTAGCAGGGGTTAAGATTTTTTCCATGCAATATGGAAACCGAGACGGCGAAGCAGATCTACCAATATCGCCTGACGCCTCGCACACTCCTTGTAGCTGTCAGCAACAATGGCAAAGTCATCAAGGTAACCGAAAACATTGGAAATACCTCTGCGATTCATACACCGGATGACAAACTCGGTTAGTTGAGTAAAGATAAATGGTGCACATCTAAGACCAAACGATAAGGCTTGATCTTCAAAATATTCTGGTGCACCATCCAGACTCCACACAAAACCTTGTTTGGAACGATCTTCCGGATGAACAGCCACACTACGATAAGCAGATTGGATGTCCAATACACATAAAAATGAGCCCTCATGTATGGCATCAGTAACACTATCTACTTGAGTGTAATGAAACGGTTGGCAAGTTGTGTACATAAAGTCATTGATACTTTTAAGATTATCATCGGGATCACCACGGCTGCAATCTGTTATGGGTCTTAAGCTGCCATCTGGCTTTAAAATAGCCCCCAGTGAATGTACACACTGGGGTCTACTAAGAACCCTTTTGACTTTACCATCAATTAACTCCTTCCTTACCAGATCGTCCATTTGGCATTTTACACCTTCTTTGATTATGGAATGGTAATTTTTTTGAAAGTAGGAACCATTATAATCCACATCAACGATTTTGAAACCGTTACGAACACCGACTAGGATATAAGCATAGTTACAATCAACTTCCCCAAACCCCATGCATTCATCAAAGAAGGCATGTGGGTTGAGTTGGAGGCACATGCCATCTAAGACATGAACGGCATCACAATCCAAAGGACAAGGTCTAAACCATTCAACACCATTGACAATTCTGGAAGTGTAGATAGTAGGAGTTAATATAATGTCTTCCGTATTTGGTAGTGAATCTGAAGAAGTGACATAATTTGAACCACAAGGAATTACGAATTTGTTGACATCCCATAATAAACTGTATTCGAGTTCACTGGTATTGTCAGAATCAGAGGATTTTATAATTCCACAATCTATGCCAGATTCCTCAGAGTCACTAACCCCTGAATCAGAATCCACTAAGGCCTGTTATCAATCATTTGATTTTTTCACAGTGCACTTTAGTTTTGTGTGATTACCCCCACAAGAACGACATACATGTGGGTGAGGGCAATCTTTGGCGTTACAACCATTATCACCGTTAAATGCATAGCAACAGTGAGTTTCATCTGACTTTTTCTTTTTGTTCTTTTTCCTCTTACTACTAAATCCCGCAATAGTACCAGCACCACTTTGAGATAATGGAGGCTGGATACCAAGAACATTACATAAGTGCTCAGCACTAAGATTCTCAAGACCAACACTGTTTGAGAAGATGTCGTGATCGAAATAGCAGAATGTGTGTTCACCAAACGATTCTCCCCTTTCACGCATTGCAAGATCATACTGAATGAGAGCATCTTCATTGTAGAATGATTTCTTGTCAGTTAAGAATTTAACATGTTTACCATAATTTTTACATGGGAAGTTTCTAGCCAACATGCTATTCAGGAGACCCATGCTAGCAGAAATAACATCATTTAAGGCGGGTTTTTTTACTTTGTCATGCGGCATGTGCTGTTCAATGTCATAGGTCACAAACTTACTGCCACTGGCATTGTTCGGTGAAAATATCACCATTGGGGTGCCTTGAGCCTGATGTTGTAGTTGTTGGTTTGGATACCATGCTGTTGGGTTTTGTAGAAACTGAGATTGCACAGACTGAACCCCAGGAGCTTGGAACAGGGGTTGCTGACTAGGTAGAATTCCCGCAGCCTGGTATTGTTGTTGTGGGTTAGGAATAACACCAAACTGATGTGAAGCCTGCTGCTGATGGGATGTTGGGACAGGAACCCCATACATATGGGAAGTAGTAGGGGTACCATATACCATAGGTGTAGGTGGGAACTTTAGCCTGCCATCTGGTGCCCTAAATTGACCCACACCAGGCCAATTGACAGTCTGACTAACAGGTGTGACAGGTGGGGAATAAGGTGTGCCATCTCTGTAGAACAGCTGAGGAACCTTACCCTTATTTACATCAGTATCTGTATCCACACCAGACCTACTTTGCCTCCAGGCAAGGTATTCTTGATATGAGGGGTCTCCGTTGAGCGTGCGGCCACCGGAGCCTTTGTTGACACCCAAACCTCCGCTGAGCGATAGACCTTCTGAGCTTTTTTGCACATTATGGGGCATGTTTGGACTGGAAATTTCATGAAACATACCAACTGAGTCCTTGTAGTAGATTTTGTCGACCATTGGGGCCTGCGGGAGGCCTATTTGGCCTGAAACAGCTTTGCTACTAGCCTGAGTCTTGCCAACAGGAAGGGGGGCTCTGCCATCTTAGACTCCGCAGCAAATATTCAGTTTCGCTTGTAACTGGCTTGCTAGAGCTTGATCGCCGGATACCAGCGATGCGCCGGAGACGCTTGGGCCTAATTGGACCGTTTGGACATCCTGGGGTGAGTTGTCTTTGTCATTAAGACCATCAGCTGGAAGGTTTGTGCCCATATCCATAGGATTGGCATTGGGGCAAACCGTCCCTTGTAGACCTTTCACCCCATCGCCATAAATTGACATAGCACCTTGCCATGCCCGAACGCCATCGTTGAGATCCCTGATCGTCCTTTTATTTTCGGCCCTAATCGATGCCAATTCTAGCTGTAGCTCCTGTCTTCTGGACAGCTTTTTGATTTCCACCCTGCGTGCTTCTTCTGCCCGGATTTCTGCTAATAAATCTTCATCTGGGTCTTGTGTATCATCTACCGGGACCGAGCTGTACTGCCCGGGTGCTGTGCCTTGTTGACGGGGGCTGCTGTCGGTTCCCCCGGACGCGTCGTCCTGGTGGGCGTCCCCGTGGTCGTCCTGCATGACTGACTTCTGATCCACCGGCTTCGTTTGGTTCACCATGTATTCCCCCGACTTCCATCTGGGGTTGGGGCAAGTGCATTGTGGACAAGCGCGCTTGTTACCATGATATTCATGTTTACAAGCCCCGCATATAACCCCCATAGTGAACTCTACGAAAGAAAAAAATCTCCAATGTGAGACCGGTGGTCCTTCCTGGGGCTAGGCAATATGGCCGACTACAAAGGCCACCAGTGAAGGAACCTGTTACATAACACCTGAATGGAAGTGGTGACATCTAGTAATACATTGGGAACTGCTACTGCCCATTCATCACCACTTATATGCGCGCATATAAGTAGCTTTAAAACCTCCCTCAGAATTGGACCAAATTTTCTGATTTCAAGCTAAATTTGGCTTCTAGCATTCCCTCAGGTTAGGGGGGTCGGCTTCTGAGTGAAGTTTTTAATCGAGTGAATTCTAGATCAACCACATTTAAATAGACCCAAATCTGGCTTATGAATTCTTCTATAGTTAGAGGCTCGCCATTAAGGGAGGTCGGCTTCTGAGGGAGGTTTTACGGTAGTCAAAATTAAGCCTGATGCACCCCTTTCAGGTTTCTCTCAAAATCAGAAAATGCCTAACAAGGGTTAACCTCATATGCAAAATACTAAGTGGGGCATTACTGAGGGTTAGCAGCCCTTAGGGTTTGGTGAGGGGCCTGTGTATGGGTGTTGTGGAACGATGACCCTCTACTGACCGGCATGGGCCCGTTCTGTATGTTTCATTGTAGGACAAGGACTTTAGAGGCTCAAAGTTCCGTTACCGCTACGGCCAGGTGAGTCCCCTCCTCCCTTACAACCACACTTTGTTTTACTTCTCTCTCTTTGCCCTTGATTATTACTGTTTAAATATATGTTTGTGTACTTGGTACCAAGCCTCATTTAGCACTTATAGACTTATACCCTTTAAGGGCTGCTAGCGCATCAGACTTATTGGTTGTTTTGATGCATGAATGCGAGTAACGCACCAGAGCTACATTCTTAGATCATGCCGATCCTTCGGGGTTGATGCACTCCCGGAGGGTCGTCATGATGCACCACTGAAGTGTTGGTAAGTAGTCATGCCAGCACTTCATTAGTACATCATGATAGCTAATGGGCATGATGCACTCTTGCAGACCTTTGAAGCAAGGCCCTTGGAACTGAGATCTTGAACCAGGGACCTTGGAATAGGAGCCCTCTGAGCCAGATTCATTGGTACATGGTCCTTTAAAATGAGGGTCCTTCGACCTGGGACTCTCTGAAAGAGGGCCATTGGAATTGGGAACACTTCAATCTGGGTACCCTGTTTCAATGGCCTCTTTTACAACACCAGCATTTTAAACAACTTTTGTTCAGCGGCACTTTGCCACTAAGGGCCCCTGCTCCAAGTATGCCTGATCAGGAGCCTTGTTTCCATGCACCCTGAGTCCTGGTACCATTGTGCCTAGTTCGTAGCCTCATTTCACCTTGTCATTATTTATTTTGCAGTGTACCGTAGATATCTAAAACATTGATCAAACAAACTTCTTCCAATTTGCATCGTTCCCTGCTTCATACATTTTTTGTCTTGTGTAGATATTCAATCAAATCGAAATAGCCTGTACTGCTTTGACCTTTTGGTTTATTGAATTATTTTCATTTATGAAAATAATTCATTTACATGTGTTGGGTCCGCGCTAGAAATTTTGACCATGGCCTCCTCTAACCCTGTACATGTGCATTAGGTCTCCTAGACTATTCATTCTTTGGTCACTGGTCTCCTCACCTGTTTGTTCCTAGCCTTAGTAATTACCCATAATTAAATATATCACGCTACTGCCCTAGGCAAGCTTATGTAGTAACACATACCCCCTTGAATCCCCTTGGCAGTTTGGTGCACCAGTTTTAGGCGCCTCCAATTACCTGTAGTGAATTGTTTTTGTGCCAGGTCATTCTGGGGCGGGCTGATAGCTTCTACACCAGTTCTAGGCGCCTCCAAGTACCTATAGTGAATTGTTTTTGTGCCAGGTCGTTCTTGGGCGGGCTGGCACAAAAACAGCCCTGAGGATGAATAGGCATCCATACACGTGCCTGGGGAGTGTCCGGTCGTCTGCCTGCCCTTATTTAACCCACTAAAGGCCACCTACATATATAATGTATATACATGTACACATAAGTATGATGCACCTTATTAGGAGTTCTAAGTGGCGTGCCATTGGCTTATTTGGAGTCTTGGGACCGTAAAAATGCGTGCCATTCCCATATTAGGAGCCCCAATCATGTAGCATTATTATATTTGGAGCAGTTATTGCATCCAATTACCTAAATCACTCTGTGACCCTTAAAGTTTTATAGCCGTCATGACTGCGACCCCCCTCCCTACCCACCCAAATACCTGTAGTGAATTGTTATTGTCCCAGGTCGTTCTGGGGCGGGCTGATAGCTTCTACACCAGATCTAGGCGCCTTAAATACCTGTAGTGAATTGTTATTGTCCTAGGTCGTTTTGGGGCGGGCTGATAGCTTCTACACCAGATCTAGGCGCCTCCAAGTACCCCCCCCCCCACTCACATACCTCTCCATATAGATGTACTTATTAGGAGTTCAAACTGACGTGCCATTGTCTTATTAGAAGGCCAGGTACCTAAAACTCACCCTCACTGACCTCAACAAACTCCCCCCACCCACTTGAACAACGCCAATAGACTCCTCTGAAGCCATTCTGCTGAGCCCTAACCACCCCACATAGTTTAGTACCTGTACAACGCCAATAGACTCCTCTGAAGCCATTCTACTGAGCCCTAACCACCCCACATAGTTTAGTACCTGCTCCAATGCATAATGGCTGAATAATAGCTTCTAACTTTTTTATTCTTTGTCAAAATTGAAAATACAGACCACAGTGACGTTCGCCAGCTCGAGCTACCCTAAATCTATAGGTCACACTATGGGAAACTCCTATTATTAAGGGAGATATGATTTTTTTTTTGTAAAACTGCCAGTTCTTGGCCCTCTCTGCCAGTGCCTGGACTGGCGTCTGCCCCCTCGTCCCAAAAAACCCTTTATTTCGATCCATTCCTTCCTCAAACCTGCCTTTTTTCGCCTGTGACACTTAAAACAGATAGGTTTTGGCTGGAGGTAGGGCACTACCACACCCTGGATAGTGCACAGGTGGACTGGCTGGGGCCAAAAAGGCATCTAGTCAAAAAAATTATTTCGCTTATTCTTTTTCGAAACCGATTTTTTAGGGGGGCATGTTTTTTAGGGGGACGAAACACCCCAGATTCATACCGAACACTCCATATCCGCACATATTATTTGCATAATTAGCATAATCATGCAGTGTCCTGGTACTTTTCAATAAACCGTAATCTCCCGCGTATAAGGCGCGTCTTATACGCGAATCAGATCGAGACTGAGTCTTATACGCGGGAGGGTATTTGCCTCCAGTTGGAGGTGCGCCTTATACGCGGGGTACCTCCACTTTCCAAATCAGAAAGATGTACACAGAGTCATGTATTTTCTTTAACCAAAGAAAAGGTGTAGTCTATACCATTGTGCTCTATATACCCTTAAATTGCTGAATGAAACATGCCATTCTGCTCACCATAAATGTGTTTGGAAATGTGTGTACACTCCACTCACTGAGAGCTTTGTTAATTACACTATTGACCTTTTAATCAAGAGAATCCATGCAGCATTATAATCAATAATCCTGCCATTTGTTTAATGGAGGCAGCCATTGCTGGATAAGGTGCTTAGTCATTTTATATCAAAATGCTAGTTACCAGTGCTTTATCACTGTTGATAAGCTTTACACATCAATACCTGCGGCCACTGGGGAGACAGCCAATGCATGGTACCACAAGCCCTGTTTGCACTGTATGTTGTTTTGTGTTTCAACAGATTTTTATGTTTGATTCTGAAAGTATTTTCTCACTATTTGTCAGCAATTAGTCAATATATGTTAGTACTTAGTCACTATATAACAGCAATTAGTCAATATATGTCAGTAATTGCTCACTATTTGTAAGCAATTAGTCAATATTTCTAAGCATTTCTCACTATTTGTCACCAAACAGTCAATATATGCCATTACTTTGTCACTATATGTCAGTACTTAGTCACTATATATCAGTAATTGCTCACAATTTGTCAGAAATTAGTCAATATATATGTCAGTAATTACTCACTCTTTGTCATCAATTAGTCAATGTATATCAGTAATTACTCATTATTTGTCAGCAATTAGTCCATATATGTCAGTAATTACTCACTATATATCAGCAATTAGTCAATACATGTCAGTATTTACTCAGAATTCATCAGCAATTAGTCAATATATGTCAGTATTTACTCACATTTTCATGAATAAATGTTAGTAATTACTCACTACCAATTGGTCAATATATGTTAGTAATTACTCACTCTTTGTCAGCAATTAGTCAATATATGTTAGTACTTACCATAATCTCCCACGTAGAAGGCGCCCCCCCCAACTCAGAGAATGCCTTTTCACGTAGAAGGCGCACATACCTCTTCTGGATCGATTTCTGGAAAAACCCGCGTATAAGGCGCCCCCCCAACTCACAGGGAGGGCTGTTTTGCGTAGAAGGCTCCCCCCTCCCCACCCCCACCCCCCACCCTCACTATTGTACACCTCCCGGACTGCCGCGGTGCTGGCTCTATGAGTTCAAGCTGTCATCGGCACACGGTCGGCTTCAAGCTGCCGAGCACCCGTCGACACCTCCCGGTCTGCCGCAGTGCTGGCGCTATGAGTTCAAGCTGTCATCGGCACACGGTCGGCTTGAAGCCGCCGAGCGCCCGTCGACACCTCCCGGTCTGCCGCGGTGCTGGCTCTATGAGTCGATGCTGTCATCGGCACACGGTCGGCTTGAAGCCGCCGAGCGCCCGTCGACACCTTCGGTCTGCCGCGGTGCTGGCTCTATGAGTCGATGCTGTCATCGGCACACGGTCAGCTTGAAGCCGCCGAGCGCCCGTCGACACCTCCCGGTCTGCCGCAGTGCTGGCTCTATGAGTCGATGCTGTCATCGGCACACGGTCGGCTTGAACCCGCCGAGCTCCTGTACACCGATCGGGCTGCCGTGCTGCTGGCGCTATGAGTTCAAGCTGTCATTGGCACACGGTCGGCGTAATGCCCGCCGAGTGCCTGTACACCGACCGGGCTGCCGGCTCTATGAGTTCAAGCTGTCATCGGCACACAGTCTCCTTGAACCCGCCGAGCGCGTTGACACGTACTGGTCTGCCGCGCTGCTGGCGCTATGAGTTCAAGCTGTCATCGGCGCATGGTGGGCCTTATCCCCGACACGCCCGTCGACACCTCCCGGTCTGCCGCGGTGCTGGCTCTATGAGTTCAAGCTGTCATTGGCGCATGGTGGGCATACACCGACCGGCAATAAAAACTGACTTTTCAGTCCATTAATAAGGGTATTGTGGCAATAAAAGCTGAATTTTTAATTTTGCCCTATTTTTGGGGTGTTTTCCCAATTGAGATGTTGGAAAAACCCGCGTATAAGGCGCACCCCCAACTCAAGGCAATTACCCTCCCGCGTATAAGACCCAGCAGCATTTTGTTTGGCGTAGAAGACGCGCCTTCTACCCGGGAGATTACGGTAGTCACTATATAGCAGCAATTAATCAATATATGTCAGTTATTGCTCACTATTTGTAAGCAATTAGTCAATATTTGTCAGTAATTTCTCACTATTTGTCAGCAAACAGTCAATATATGCCATTACTTAGTTATTATATATCAGTACTTAGTCACTATATATCAGTAGTTGCTCACAATTTGTCAGAAATTAGTCAATGTATGTCAGTAGTTACTCACACTTTCTCAGCAATTAGTTAATATTTGTCAGTAATTACTCACTTTATATCAGCAATTAGTCAATATATGTCAGTATTTACTCGCATTCTAATGAATAAATGTTATTCACTAGCAATTGGTCAATATATGTTAGTAATTGCTCTCTATTTGTCAACAATTAGTCAATATATAATAGTAATTACTCACTTTTTGTCAGTAATTAGTCAAAATATATCAGTAATAATTCACTATTTGTCAGCAATTAGTCAATATATGTTAGTAATTACTCACTATTTGTCAGCAATTAGTCAGGATATGTCAGTACTTGGTCGCTATATATCAGAAATTAGTCACTATATCAGTAATTGCTCACAATTTGTCAGAAATTAGTCAATATACGTCAGGAATTACCCACTCTTTTGTCAGCAATTAGTCAATATATGTCAGTAATTACTCACTATTTATCAGAAATTACTCAATATATGTCAGGAATTACTCACTCTTTGTCAGCAATTAGTCAATATATGTCAGTAATTACTCACTATTTGTCAGCAATTACCGTAATCTCCCGCGTATAAGGCGCGTCTTATACGCCAAACAAAATGCTGCTGAGTCTTATACGTGGGAGGGAAATTGCCTTGAGTTTGGGGTGCGCCTTATAGGGGGGTATTTTTACTATAGAACAGTACTAAATTAACAAAAATCTGCCCTGAGAGGTGCGCCTTATATGTGGACCATGCCTTCCTGAGTTGGGGGTGCGCCTTATACGCGGACTGCGCCTTATACGCGGGAGATTACGGTAGTCCATATATGTCAGTAATTACTCACTCTATATTAGCAGTTAGTCAATACATATCAGTATTTACTCAGAATTCATCAGCAATCAGTCAATACATGTCAGTATTCACTCACATTTCAATGAATAAATGTTAGTAATTACTCACTAGCAATTGGCCAATATATGTTAGTAATTGCTCACTTTTTGTCAGCAATTAGTCAATATATAATAGTAATTACTCACTTTTTGACAGTAACTAGTCAAAATATATTAGTAATAATTTACTATTTGTCAGCAATTAGTCAAAATATGTCAGTAACTATGAATGAATGAATTACTGAAAGGACTTCATCAAGGCCTAAGCGGTCTAGGTCATGGTCTAATGCATTTTTCAAATAATCTGGTCATCAACCTTGGCAAAATAATTCATCACAGCTATGCTGTGCTTTCCTCAAGGTTTTCCTCAAGTCATCAAAAACACGCCTCCTCGTATGTCGTAGAGTGTTGATTAGAAATGTCAGAGGAACACAAGCAGTATGAATCATGGACGATGATATCACATTATCACCGGTATAAACTTCCCTTGTACGACAGTTTATCGGGTTCCTGGTAATATAGAGGATGATTTTAGCAAAGGGTGTGATTTGTCCCTAGCAACTTAGCAATCCACTAAATTCTCAGTCTTTGGCAATGTGTTTGTAATTTTAACCAATATATTACTTCTTTTTTTTTGGGGGGGGGGGCACCCAGTACTTTAATGCCCTTTTGCGTTTGGTCATCATGATGCGCAAATGCAGGCAAGACAAGTTCTGCACTAAAGCTGCATTTCTGCATCATGCCATATGTTCTTGAAAGTTGAGGAAGCCAACTATCATTAATAAGTAGAACCTTACAACACTCCCATAAGAAATCAATTGCAATTTACCAAATTGTATAGCTAAATCTCACCATCATAGTTTTAGGGTAGGCGATAGATACTGTAATCTCCCGCGTATAAGCCGTGTCTTATACACAAATTTGAGGCCCCCTTCGCATTATCGAATCAGCCCAGAGTCTGAGGGTTTCTTGTAGATGGGGTACTCTTACTATAGAAAAGTATGTAACCTTCAAAGATCAAGCCCCAGATGCTACTTGAACATTTCTTTCAACTCAGGGTGCACCTTATACGCAGAATGCGACTTATACGCAGGAGATTACAGTTGTATTGATAATCATGTAGAAATAGAAGATGAGAACACTTAGTTAATAGGTCTTAATAATACAGAGAAGAATTGTTAGTTTGTAATAATTAGACATACTGTGTCTTAGATCATATCTAGTACCGGTAGTTCATTTCATAAGCACTTGTAGTGTATTGAAAAAAAAAGTTATTTGCCAGAGTGTTTTTTCTATTTTTTCTTTTTTTTTATGCATTTGCAACGCATTTGTAAGCATGCTACCTTTGATCTATATCAATTTCACCTCTAATGGTTATAAAATATACCAAAAGCAGTGTGCCTTATAAGGCGGCTCTTATGTATACACAAGATCCGCGTAATATACACAGATACTGGATACTTTATAGTTGTGCTATTAAGTTCTACATGGCTCTGAAGTCGTACTATTGGTTTTAGATAATCAGAGACCTAGTTAACAGTATGTGTTGTGTAGCTAAGGAATACTTTTCTGCTGAAAATGTGACCTTTAGTAAAGATTATTAATGTTACCTCATACATATAACGCGCATCTAGGGCTTGGATTTTGAAGGTTTAGTACTGTTACTAATGAGACAAGGAATGGACCCATCTTCACCTCAGCACTACCTTGATTCAAATGGCATGGTTGCCAACTGCCCTCCTCCAGTAACTATGGGGGGTCTCCAAGACAACATTTGTGAAATACACAAAATTGTTGATCACCTGACCACAGAGCCTCACTCTGGGGTCCATCACCCCCTGGAGGTTGGCAATCTCCAGGTATGATGTAGCTTTTGTACCAAGCAGATACTTGGTACCTATCACTTATTGGGATGATAGATGGGTGATTGAAAAAAGGTTTCGATCCTAATAGATCTCATCAGGTGCTTAATTGAGGTACACAAGGTATATGGCATTGCCAGATTTTCTATCTAAAATTTCATTGGAAAAGTTAGGAAAATCACTGAAAAGTGAAATCACTGAAAAGTGATAACATTAAAAGGGAGACTCAGCAGATCCGGGTGGAGCTCAAAGACTTCACCCACTTTGTTGCTGTTGATTGGGACAGGCAACCCAGTGTGTGCAGTGAATCAAAATTAATTAATGTTATGAACGTAGTATTTCCAGTTCTTTAAAATGATGGTTCATCAGTCTAACTGTTTAGAGCTGTACTCAAACTCACTCCAGAGATTTTCTCTTCAGGGAGTGTATATACCGGGTATCTATCAAAATAAAAAAAAAATAAAAAAAGGTTTAGTATTGTTCTTCAATAAAAGTGCCCCACCTAAAAGACACCCCCAAAATGAGGCCTGATTCTATAGGGCGCAGGAGGCCTTAAATTTGCATACAAGACGCGTCTTGTACACGAAAGAATATAAATTTACCATTAAAGCATGAATAGTTAGCTTGGTTTTACAATAAATGCTTCGCTCCATATTAGTGTGTAGTTGTTAATGCTGCTAGTCATGTGTTAAATGTAAGATTTGTGAAGCTTAGATAATGAATTAGCTCAACCTAGAGAGACAGCAGGTATAGGAGTCTAGACCCCATACCCAGTGAGTCCACCATTTTGAATTTCGCTGGTTAGGGTGTAACCCACCAATAAGATATACCATGATGGGTACCTTGTCCCTGGGTTACATTATTTAACAAATTACTGATCAACAGCCCCTTTATGAGATTAAACTCTAATTCACCTTACCTGTAGGAATCTGGTTGTACGAGCTAAGGAGGAAGAAAGGATATATAGAGACAAGCATTTGTTTAAGGGTTTTGAGTGAAAGGGAAAAGAAATTTTTTTCTATGTTCTATGTTACAAAATTGCTCTAAGCCTACAGTATGCCTAACCAAATGATATAATGTCGTTGGTTTCATCAGTTAGGTATGCCGGGATCAATAAAGTATTTAGAAAAAAAATCTTAATCCTATAAGGCCACACCAAAAAAATAAGTTGGTCTGCGGATTTTGGTTTTGAAAAAATGGTGCGAGCGAGCGAATTTTTTTTTCTTTTAAAGATTTTTTTGGCGTCCAATGGATTCATTGGTGGGAAAGTGAGGCGAGCGAATAACATTTTTTTTTTTTAATTTTGCCAAACATCACAAAGAGAAGACTTGTAGAAACTGAAGCGAGCGCAATCCATAAAGATTTTTTTCAAAGAAAAAAAATTTGTATTTCCGAAAATATGGAGAGGGCCAACTTTTTTTTTTGGTGTGGCCTAAGGGCCGCTGATGCATCAATGTATCAACCAAGTAGGGTCAGCATGATGCATGAATAGCACACTGGCGAGTTACTCACCAGGGCTGCATTCATGCATCATGACGACCAATGGGTAATGTGCATCAAAGTGCTCTGTAACACTAAAAGGATTGAAGCTGTAACAAATATACTTTAAGCTACAATTATATATTTCACATTTGCAGGACAAAGATTTTGGGAAGTCTCCTATGCACAGGGCGCACATCAACCCCAATGCGGAGGTGTCCTCGACCCTCAAAGTCTATCAGCGGTTCAGCCTGGACCGGGCCTATATGGGGGAGACGTTCTTCTGGGGGCTTATTCCGAAGGCCGGGGATATTCTACAGTTTAAATTCAATCCGCCTATATTGATAGAAAAGTAAGTTTGTATTTTCCAATTCACTAGATTTTAATCTCCTGTTTGTAACCTGTCCTCAGTTTTGAATCTAAACATGTGGCTGAAAAGAAACTTTAGCCCCTTCCTCTTGGCATGACTAATGTTTTCAGTGTAAAAAGTAATCTGAATAAGATTAACAAAAAAAAGATAATCTGTCCTTTTTACAGATAACAAAAATATTTGAGAGAAGAGTGACTCAAGTAGTTTATACCTTGTTCTGAACACTAACCTACACAATCAGTGATGAAAATACCAGATCCAACACTATGCTATATATGTTCATGGAACTACACTTGGACATTACAGGGTAATTTGTTTCTCACTTTCATTGATTATTATTATCATTATTTACACCATTCCTTTGTAATTTCAGGTATGTTTTTAGGAGCGGAAACCCAGAGCACCCGGGAGACAAGTTTTACAACACAACGGTTGAAGTTTTACCCGAAGAGCATGTTAGTAAACAGGGTGGTATCCTGGATAATGCCGCCCACAGCCATCCCTATCCGCGCACGGAGGATGGTTTCCTCGTCATTGGAAACTTTAGCCATGTGTCAGGCGCCGCAGAGAGCGAAGTCAATGCAGCGCTTGGTAAAATAAACACGTTACGACTACATGTCTTAACTGGGAGCGAGTCGTGGGTTGTTCTCAATGAGGTGGGTTTTTTTTATTTGCCCTTGTGATTCTTGATGCTCATCTACGACCTTTTGTGTATAAGACATGCTTTATATACAGGGTTTATGGTAGCGTCCAAGCACTTGCCATACATGGTCACCCTAGTGAATTTGCTGAGAACTCCAATTAATAGGTATATACCAGTAGTTCGAAAAAGAAAAGCTCCTCTGCAGCTGACCCATGAAGGATCGCTAATGCATTTTTGCATCATGCTCATCAGTCGTCATGATGCATGATGACCCCTTTCCAGTGCATTCAAGCATCATGCCGACCCTTCAGAAATCGTCTGACCGGTGCTACATAAATTCATTATACATTCAGAATTTTACATTGAATTCCTGATAATTTCAGTTACATCACTACATTCATCACTTAATTTGACCCTTGCAGATTTATATCAAAACGTGTGCAAAGAGGTGACAGGAGAGTGCTACAATCATCATAGATCATCGTGTATGAGTAGGCAGCGTGACGTGTTCCCACCACCCGAGACACCCGCTGGGTACAACGACGGGCGGGCAGGAACACCACAACCCAGGACTAGGTCCTCACGTCTTTGCCAGTTGTTAATAGTTAGTTTGGTTTAATATCCACAGTAATCTTGTTTTTATGCTGTGATCTTTATTGTCTAGTGCATTTTGTAGACATCAATCAACATTGTCATTATTGTTATTATCATCCTCATCGATATTCACATATTAAACTCACAGGAATACTTCCATCGGATTTTATCCCAAGCACAGGGGTAGGTAGACGCTCGGCTTTTCTGGCTGTATGCCACTTAAAGTTCTCAACAGAAAATAAAAACAAAAGAAACAGGTGTTTCAGAAACCTGTACATGTATCTTGATTGCAATGCAATCAAGAGTACCATAAATTCCCTCGTTTAAGCCGACACCCTGAGTTTGAGAGAAGGCTCTAAACCTCATCTGGGGCTTGAGAATTAGCATTTTAGTACTGTTCTATGGTGTAAAACCCCTCCTATAAGCTGCACACCTTGTTTGGACTGATCCTATAAGCCTAACTTTCATTTGGGTTCTGGTATAAGCCGCGGCTTAAACGAGAGAATTTACGGTAATCTAAAACCTGGTTTAGAGGGAAAAAAATTTGGAAAATATATAAGGAATTTCTTAAATTCATTGCGGTTATATTGAAGATCTTTTCTACTCAACAGGATAGAATATGTATGACGAATAAAAATAACCCATTAAACTTAAAATAAGCACCACTGTTCAAGCTAAGAATTGTCTACCCCTGCACTGGAATCGCCCATTAATACAAAAATGTTACCGTAGAATCTTGCATATAAGGGGCAACCCACATTTAAGGTGCTCTCTGAAATGAAGGGCACCTGTGGTTTGATTGTTAGCCAGTTAGTTTTGATATTATCTTAAACCCCCGGTTAGGTGCACGCTCTTTTTCGGAGGTGCTATAAGGCGTAGTACACCATGACTAGTATGTAAGGATATACAGTAAATATCATAAATACAAGGACATTGTTAACCCTTTAAAGGCCACTGATGCATCGATGCATCATGCCGACCTTACAAGGTTGATATATCACTGGTGGGTTGGGATGATGCCCCAAGGAAGTGCTGGCGGGGCAGTCTCGCCAGCACTTCATCTGTGAATCATGACGACCAATGGGCATGATGCACTCCTGCGGCCTTTAAAGGGTTAAGTATCATGGTCGGTCACTGAGAATCTACGCTTAACCAGCACAAACTCATGTGTATGTATACTCCATATACCCCGTGTACATACCTAAGTAATGTCAGTTTTTTCATCATAATGCTGAAGGTGAAGCGTGTAGTTGGAAAATATAGTGTCAAGCCAGCGTCATATTGAGATTTCACATCTAAAAGTCAACAGTAATATGATAGAACCAGTCATAGTAAAATCTAGCGAGTGTTTTATTCGGGTTTCAGATTCTGCCATTTTATAAAATGAGTTATGCAGTAAATTTACCATGAAGTTCACCTATAAGCCTACCTTCTACTTCGCGCTAACGCATTGATGCTTTAAGTCCATTGGTCATCATGATGCACGAATGCAGCCATGGTAAGTACCGTAATCTCCCGCGTATAAGATGCAGTGCGCGTATAAGACGCACCTAGAGTTTTGGAAAATTCTCAAAAAAAATGAAAAATTCATAACTTTGATTCTACTGAGTGAATTTTCAAAATTTAAAAACCTGTGTGTAGCTTGGGCCCCCTGGACCCCCCCCCCCCACCCTGGGCCCCCTTATGCCCTATTATGACCATTATGGCATGTAACATATCAAAAGAAAGGTCTTGGTGTCCCCCTTGTGGATCCAAGGAGGACTAAAACCCCTCGTATAAGGCGCGTCTTATACGCGGGAGATTACGGTAATTGCTAGGGCTACATTGATGCATCCTGACGATACACTCCCTTATAGACCGCTAATGCATGAGGGCATCATAACCAATTAGTGCATCAGATCCTAAGTACTTACTGGTGCGAGCGAGCGTGCAAATTTTAAAATGAAATTCAGCTTATACCAGGAAAAGTTTTCCTTAACGATTTTAAGATAGGCTTATTGGTGGAGTTTATTAGCTCAAGTAGTAGTACTATAAAGATGAAAAAGACTTATGACGATGCTCTAACATTTTGTTGTACTGTGCGAAACTTTCTGATGATGTGTGCCCTGTTTTTAAAAAAGAAAAAAAATATATTTTTAGTTTATCTTTTCAAGAATTTATTTAGTTAAATGTCGCTCTATGATTTTTAAGAGTTAGGTTAATTCAATGTATTTTGATTGTCCATATATTACCGCTATAAAAATGGTTTCCATATTAAATTTTACAGCACTGTCAAATGTTTGATGGAAACCAATGAATGGAGGCGCAACTAGTCAGTTATGTTGGGTACAAATGGTGTTTGGTATTATACGCCTTCATTTGAATATAGTTATCTATGTACTTATGCGTAAAACGAAGTACCGTAAAATCCTGCCTATAAGTCTACCCCACCTATTAGTCGACCCCCAAACTTTTTGATTTCAATTCGACTTATACAAAGAAATAAGGCAAAAAGTCAAAACCCCACCTCTAAGTCGACCCCTAACTTTTAAAATTCTTAGGATAATGAGCCCCTATTTCGGTCCCTATTTTAACCAATTTTGAAGTGAATGTACGGGATTTTTCAAAAGCTTTTATATAGATTCAGGCTGTGATATTCACGTGCAAGTTTTAATGTTAGAAAAAAAGTACCAAAAGTCGAGTAATTGTGACCACTTAATTATTTCTATTTCTTCAAGTTAATTTTCAAAATAAAAACATCTCAAAAACCTGTCTATAAGTCGACCCCCCTCTTTGGAAATTCGGCCCCTTTCACCCCTGGATTTCCGTTACTCTATGGGATTTGCATGCAAATCCTGCTTTGTCGGGTGGAAGGGGTTAAATGAAAAAAAAAAAAAAAAGATAGCCCGAAAATTCGACTTATAGCCTGGGTTTTACGGTACTGATCATTGTAGCTCTGTATGTACACTGAGAACCAAAGGATACAAAAAAAGAAAATCACAAGTTCACAATGAGGTTTAACCCTTTAAAGGCGGCTGATGCATCATGCCCATTGGTCGTCATGATGCACCAATGAAGTGCTGGCGAGACTACTCGCTAGCACTTCATTGGAGCATCATGCTGACCCTCCGGGGGTGTATGTATCAACACTGGAGGGTCAACATGATGCACCAATGAAGTGTTGGTGAGCTGTCTCGCCAGCACTTCATTAGTGCACCATGACCTCTAATGGGCATGATGCACTCCTGCATCAGCACCCTTTAAAGGGTTAAACATATTTCCTGAGGATGTGCACAAAAATAGATTCCCTAAAACTTATCTTCCATTTGACATGATCTTACTACCCGGTATGTATTAACGGTAATATTCAACAGCTCTAATGGTGAATGAGCCTAGTTTTTTTTTCTACGCTTCTGTAAAATGTGCTATAAATAAGGTGCACGTTTCAAATATCTTGAGTTGTTCCATTCAGTGTCAAAATTTTAATTAGTGACAGAATTGGTTGGCCTGAAGGCTGGGGTGTAATTATATTTTATTTGAACTGCCTGTCTTGTGCAAATATCGCTCATGTATATAATTTGTGATTCGTGAATATTTAATTTGTTCCACTCTGGGACCCGAGCCGATTTCATATTGGTCATAGTCTCTGGCGAGTCGCAGATGTTTAACTCCATCGGTGGCTATTAAGATGCAGATGATCTTGTGCCATCAGATTGGTTTCCATGGCTACAATCTCCCCTCCTTTAGGAGAGAGCATACAGTAACACTCTCTTCTTTAATAGAGATTTCCACTGCAATATGGCCTCAATTAGCCAGCGTCTAAGCTCATGCATGTGTCGTTGACTCGAGAGCCAGTGTGACTTTGTTAAAAATGCAAACTGTGCAAATGCAAATGTACAATAATCTTTATTTGATATAGAGATGCCACTTGAAAAGTGTGACAGATATAATATGAATGACAAGGAGATATTTTGCAATACCGTTTTCGACCTAATAAGCGCCCGGGGCGCTTAAACAATTGTAATTATGGCCCTCCAGTAGTTAAGAGTTTAACTGACTCTAAAATCGTGAAAAATTGGTTCTTTTCTAGCCCGAAAAAAGCTCTAAAAAGGGGAGGGGCACTTATTACGTCGAATAAGGTAATCCTATTAGGACCATGTATGGTCTTCAAATATGCTGAATTAATGCACTTAGTCTGATCACCAGTAATCCATTAGTACATCCTTAGTTTGATCACCAGTAATGCATTAGTACATCTGGTTGACCCTTTTGGAGTATAGCAGCCTGCTAGGGTTAACATGAAGCATGAATGCAGCCTTGACGAAATACCATAATCATCGCATATAAGGTGCATCTTATATGCGAGGTTTTAGTTCTCCCTGGATCAGCAAGGGGGACACTAAGATCTTTCTTTTGATATGTTACACTGCCCCTAAGTAATAATAGAACATACGGGTCCGGGGGGGGGGGGGGTACAGGGGCCCTATCTACACATAACTTTTTGAATTCTTAAAATCCATTCAGTATAACAAAAGTTAATGAATTATTTTTCTGGCCATATTCTTGAACTGTAGGTGCGTCTCATACCCGAGATGCGCCTTATACGCGAGAGATCACAGTACTTACCGTTGCTCCGTTCATGCTTTATGGTCACCAAAGGGCATGAAGGAGAAGGGGCATCTTTAAGGTTGCTAATGCAGTGATTGCATCATGCCCATTGGTCATCATGATGCACCAGCGAATCTTCTCACCAGTACTTTATTGGAGCATCATTTTCACCCTGTGTATACCCATAGGGTCATTATACTGCTTTAATGTAGCCCTGGAGAGTTACTCACCAGGGCTGCATTCATGCGCTATGACGACAAATATGCTTGGTGCACTAATGTATTAGCGGCCCTCTAAGGGTTTAACAGCAAATTTAAAGGCATATTCCAGGGATGTAAGTCTTCAGGTTTTACATATCAGGATTTCCTGATTTCTGAAATTTTTGAATGACATTTATTTTCCTTATATAAGTGGTAAGGAGGACTGTTTGGGAATAAACTGATGGCTTTTATATCAAGTAAATGTATTGCTTCCTGATTTTAGCCCATTCCTAACTTACATCCCTGATATTTATACTTTTATTTTTGTTATATACTCAACAGTTCATTCAGTATTGAATCCCATGCACAACTATAATCAAGGAAATGCAATTTGGTGTTGTAGAGAAATGTCATTGTGTTAAAATCTGGTTATGGTATGTGTGTATGCAATATGGTAAATTGGCCAGGCAGGTCTATGCTAATTCTTGTTGTTAGAATTGGTGGTTAATTGATTTTGCCTCATTAAGGGCTAGCTAGTGTACTATTTCGTCATGCCCCTTGGTCGACATTATGCATGAATGAAGCCCTGGTAAAATGCTGCATTAATGGATCATGCTCACCCTTCAGGGTTGTTACAGTCCTGAAGGGTCGACAAAATGCTTCAATGCAACGCTGGTAGGTAGACTCACCAGACTCACTGATGTAGCATAAAGACATGGTAACCATCAATTTTTAGACATAATGTGGCCTTTAAAAGGTTTATCCCGGGTTTAACCCTTTAAAGGCAGATAATGTGTAATGTAGTTTTCATTATGTATTCAAGAATGCAGCCCTGATGAGTAACTCACCAGGGCTGCATCCATGCATCTTGCCAACCCTGCAGGGCTGATTAAACAGTCCAGGAGGGTCAGCATGCTGAGCCAAGGAAGTGCCAATGAGCAGAACTGCCAGCACTTCATGGGTGCATCATGATGCCCTCTGGGCATGATGCACTAATACGCTCATCTCGGAGGTGTTCAGCGTCTATGGTGCTTGCGCATTTCCCGCATGTCCTGTGTTCATCCAACTTGAATTAACTCTACCCATGTCAACTCTCCAGGTGCATTAACCCGTAGAGGCGCTAGCATGCTTTGAAGTATTCACCCGTTGTCATCGATGTGTGTCGGAATGTAGCCCTGGTTGGTAACATACAAGGATATCATGTAGACACTATGACATCCCCAGATGGGTTACTATGACACATGGGGTATGACACTGTTCTGAAGGGTCAGCATGATTCTCCCATACAGTGCTTGTAAGTTGCCTCGCTAGCACTGCATTGGTGCATCATGATGACAAATGAACATGAACCTTGAAGCATCATGGGGCCCAAGGGGTTAAAACTTCAGCTTCTTACTCTACATGGTGTCAGTGGCATGAGGGTCATATTGGGATAAAATTCAGAGGTTTATTATTGTCAATCCACCTAAAAACTTCCAGAAACCCCCATTTCCCTTTTGTATCTTTGTTGTGAAAATTTCTTTTTTTTGGGGGGGGGTGGTGGTAGATTTTCATCAAATTCAGGGCTTATTTCTACTGCCAGCATTTTAGACCAGGTTTAAGAATAATTTTTGCTGGAAAATTCAGCTTTTTTATCAGAACTATAAACCCTGATTCCATTTGGTCATCCTGGTCCTTGCCTTGAACGAACAGCATCCAAAAATGTTCAATATGCCATCGCATCATCTGGAGTACTGGGCTGATGGAGATTTGTGAACATAATGTCCAGAATATTAATATTTTATAATACTGTTAACCATGTTATAAGATTTAGAAGTTAATTGTGTTAGTGCCATGGAAGGCGAACCCCAGACGTTCAATCACATCGTAGCTGTAGTTCATTCATACCAATCATTGACATTATACATTAAGCTGTGTAGTTGGAGTGATCATACAAGTTTTATTTCCTTTCAATTTTAAATAACTGATGTGGATATTTCTAAGATTTAATATTTTTTAACAAGATAGTGTAAATATTGCATATAATTAATGATGAATCATTCATGAGGGATTAGAAAATATAAGATAATAAAATCTCATCATCTAACATGCCACTTGCCTACTATAAAGAAGACTAATCCTAGATATTTTTATGTTCTAAGTCTCTATAAAGGTTTTTAATATGAAGTGGGGCAGGGGGAGAGAAATCACATATGGATCTCATAATAATGCTAATATTGTATAACATTAAAATGATATTAAAGGTTCTATCCTATGGTGCATAGATTGCTGGGATGGTTTTAGAGCACCTTTGGGAGAGACCTTGTTTTTTTATGACTGGGAAGTCAAAAGGATTTTAAGCACACTAAAGTTTTTGAACTGTTGGAATGTATGAGATATGTATTAATACTGAAATTGATGTTTATAAGTCCCAGAAGGCTGCAGATGCGTGTAAAAGTTCATTTCCTTTCAACATTTTTTTTTTATCTGAATGTCTTTTCTTGGACTGTCATGAATATTTATTGGTTATCAAGTGGCACTGCTTCAATGGGAAGTGAAAATAAAGGTTTCTTGATAATAATCCTTGTTCTTGATAATAATCCTTGTGTTGTTGTTCTTGTCACTTTGCACCAGCTCAGCCGCCCCTTTGGGGTAACTGGGGCTGCCCACCATTGTGTAGGCTTTAGAAGCTTATCCTAGAAAAATTATTATTGAATACTGAAAGGGTCAATTAAATTGATTTATTGATATGGGATCTGAATTTTGTGGATATTTGGATGGCATTTGTCATTTTAAATGCCAGTCCATGCAATTAGGCACTGGCAAGTGACCACCCACCCACTGAAATACCCTTTTACAATTCCTTATTGCCTCAACTCTACCATTTTTTGCCAGTCATCTATAAAACAGATGGGAATATGGGTGGTAGTTGACTGAAAATACTGACCATGGACAGTGCATGGTGGGCCGGGGTGGACCACCTGTGGCATGAGGAGACAAATTTTCTTCCCAGTCCAAATTTATTTTAGTTATCATTCAGCGTAATAAGTTTTCGACAATGCGTGGTCAATTGGAGGGGTAAAGTAGCGCAGATCTATATCCCACAATGCATTGTTTCAAGGACCATTTGAGGCCATAATGAATGTAGATGGTTCTGTTGGTGCACACTGTTGAAGCATACTATAGATTTCATGAAATGTGTGTCTAAGTGATTTATGTGTTAGGGGCTTTGTAAGGGGTCAAACATTCCAGCATCTCTATACCATTGAGCCTATTAAATTGTTTGCATACCTCAAGTGTCTCGCCTAGCCTTTAATACTGTCCTCTATGGGTTTCATGTAATTTTATAAACACGGGGTCGCCAGAGGGTCTGTTTTTTTATACATTAGAATCGAAGTATAAATTGGAATTTCAGAGCTGAAAACATGGTCTCACAAAAGCATGAATAACTTCATTTAGGATGGGTTCATTTAGAAAATGGCAATGCCTCATGGAAGATAACCATCATGCCTATTACATGATAAAAAGAATAACCAGAAATTCTTTTTCTAATATCAAGAAAAATCAGAGTGAAGTTGCATCACTGAGCGTCTTAATTTGTAGAAATCTGATGCCTTAGACCCAGGTGTTCAAGTGCCCTGGGTCAAAGAATAAAGTGCATTCTGGAACTGCAATCCATTTATCCCTATCTACTAATCTGGTACAGCTTATACGACATTTCAAAATACCCTCTTCAGGAAAATGAACCTGTCTAACCCACCACCTAGGAATCTGTGTTCAACTTGGTCATAGTAAACACAAGGTGGCGCCATTAGGTGAACAGAGACCACTTTTATGAATAGGTCCCTTTCAAGTGTTCTATTTCAAATGCATGAACCCAGACAGCAGCACCTCTCAGCAGGTACCCTATCTTAGGTATGTCCATTAGAATTTACCTTTAAATACACTCCTAGAACCCAAACATATATTGCTATGAATCAGGTGTTGTGTTGATAATTAGTGGTTGAATACTGGCACCTTTTACCCTGCACTCTAACTGTCCCTTTTATGCACCCTAAATGTCCTCGCAGCCAAGTGATCAAAGGCTGTGGCTTGTCTGGCCCTGCCTATGGGACAAATAAAAACACAGATAAAAGAACACTTGCTTTCCTTTGAGAAATTTTGCCAAAGGTCTACAACCCCCCCCCCCCCCATATAAAACTTGGGCGTTGTGCATTGAAGCACAGAAGGCTCAGGGTAGGTACCATAAAACCCTTTATCAACCCTGTAGGGTCACAGGAATCCGCACTTGCGAAATATTGACTAATTACTTAAATAGAGACTATTATCTATACATGTACTGACACCAGTCTGGCATAATCTTCTCTTACTAAACCCCTTGGACCGCTGGCCCCCTGCTGTGCTGGCCCCCCGGACACCTGGCCTCCTGGAGACCTAGCCCCTGGACACATGACCCCCTGGACACCTAGCCCCCACAGAAAACTTTATCCTTAGCATGCTTAGTTTATCGCTCAGTCCCCAATGTGTTATGTGTATAGCTTGGACACTGTAAACATTGTCTGCTGAAAAAAAGTGTCTCACTTGGTGATTACCCATAGGACTCCATGTGCTAATTTCATCGCCAAAATCTATCTGACCCATAGACCCAATGGTTAAAGAACTTGTAGTCAGTATAGCTCCCAAAAACATGACGTAAGTGCAGCAGCTTTTTTCGTAGAGAAAGACATCACTCACCATAAAGGACAAAATGTTGTCTGATAGCTGAGATTTGAAACTTCCCTTTGGCTTTTGAAAAATGTGTAAACTAACAGTATATCACTGAATGATTACACCCTAAAGTTGGTGATTACAAATTTGTGGATCTGACTGAAAACCCAGCTCCAATAGCCCAGGGGATACCCTGGGCCAATTAAAAAATGTCATGGAAAGTCATGGAAATGCCATGGAATTTGAGTCTGGGGGTTTTGTGGGAACCCTGAGAAGAGTAGGGACGAAACCCCGGTAGCAGTTTTCCCCCTCACCCCTACCCATAGATTTGATCATTCATCTCATAGATTTGGTCATCCATAGATGTGATCACTGCTGTGTAGGACAAAGCAGCTTTTTAAATACCTGTCAAAACAGAATGTCTGAGAACCACAGTAACTCTGCTAACCTTTAAGTTCTATTAGTGGAGATAAAATCAACCAAACCAAACCAAACTATGATACCTGGAGCACTTTGTATACTTTGATATACTACTACAGATTCAGAACATCAACAACACAGTAGATATCATTATAGTCTTTTATTGAATGAAATAAACATGAAGATGAACTGGTGTATATTCTATTTGTACATTGTAGCTTTGAACCTCACTGCTGCAATGTGACATGAGCCCATCTTTTATCAATCACCATCAATGCTCAATTCAACATGAAGCATGCATGCAGTGGCTACAATATAACCCTTAATGGATGGCACGGTGCATCCCCTTCATTTATCGCTGCGATATAGTATTGCACCGCTGACAGGTATCTTGCCGCCACTGTATTGGTGCACCATACAGACCCTTTGGGAGTGTATCAGCCACTAGGGTTGGCATGATGCTTGAAAGAAGCACTTAAGATGGCCAAAAGAAGGGATATGCTAGCTTCAGAAATTTGGACATCACTTGACATTAACCATTCCTTCCTTTGCAGTCCTCAGGAGTACACAATGTATTGTTCCTCACAATGTACATTATCTAGTCCTACAGTGCACTGTTTGACTGTACATTAACATGGTGATGTTGTACCTGACCTACTGAACACATCTCTGATACATCTAGTAATGAGCTGAGAATGATACACGGAGGGTGATGCGGTGTAATGACTACGTATGCGGTGAGATGGACTACAGGAACGGCCTCGGTACGTTTGGATTACATGGACATGGTGGGACTCCAATATTGGATAACACACTGGACATAGGCTTGGGGAATTTCATATGCAAATCTCCTTTACCCAGAGTTTGGGTATATGGAATCTAAACATATAGGGACTTTTAACTTACGGCCTCAACCGAAAGGTAATAATTCAATCCTGACCCCCACATCTGGGACTTTTATCTTCGCAAGCCAGGGAAGTTTAGAAAATATATGAACGTTTTAATGGTTGAGACGCTTGTGAAACCAGACCTCAATTACTGTAGTAGATTTGGCAGATCCCCAGGACTAGTATTGCACTTGTTTTGTAAGATATGTATATGATGTTGGTTGGCTAAGCTGCTAAGTGTTTCCTCGCTTGTGATCCTACGGGGCATATGAGCCTCTGTGATATAACTAGCTGTTCTACTGAATATGTATTTACCATTAGTTAGCATTTTTATCTACATGAGCCTCAAAATGTAGAAGATATTACAACCTGCTATATGTGCTACAAGGTTAAAAGCAATAATGGTTTTCATATGAAATATCATGTCAATTGTGATTTCAGTACCAGTGAGAAATTATGATGATATAGATTATTTGATCAATGCCTTCATTTTGTTCAATTCAAAGTTATCCAATATTTAGAGCCAATACTTTGGATAACTAACAATTGTATTTAAATGTTCCAGTGTTAGATAGTTAGACATTAATAGTGGAAGCAATACTAATAAACTATAGTATTCTCACTGCTATATATAACTTTGCTATGTACAGTGTGTTGAAATATAGAGATAAATCTAGTGTTCACTATGATTGGAATGTCTATACATACATCTGTGAAATAAGAGAGGTAAAATTCCATACAATGTGTAAAAGTAGATATCTATATACCTATACTCTATAACAAAGAAGGAATAAATATCACAGACCAGATTAAACCTGGTTCCAATACCTGCACTGTTAGTTTCAGCTTCTATATTCCATCACGGTCGACTCGCTACATGAGCGAACTGACCATAACCAACCTCCAATATTCACAATGCTCGCTCTCCTTTCTTTATTCACTGTATATCTAGACCTCAGCATACTCTTTAAATGATACAACTTATAAATCAGTATGAAGATTCCATTGTGTCAGAAAATAAATCTCCTGTAAATGTGATTTCCTACATATATGTAGCCAAATCTTCCTGATATAGATTTTGAGAAAATATGCATTTACTGTTAAGTAGGTACTACTCTTCAAAGAAATAAACCCTGCTACCTACCATAGTTTGCCTATTACTCAATGTTTACAGGTGCCATAATAAGTAAGCTACATGAACAGAACATATAATGTATAAATCTAAGTCTAAAACCAATGTCCAATATTCTCCCATATAAACACAAAATATGGAAATTAAAATAATCATGAGTACATCTCTAAACCCTGAACAGATTCTGTATATTGAAATACATTTAAAGATCATGGTATGCTAATTGTTACAAGTGACATGCTAATACAAACTTATAAATTTATCACGATATATTCATAAGTTCTCAACTGAAATGTCCCACAACCTCCTAGGACACAATGCCATATACATAATACTAATTCTTTCCAGTATCTACGAATCTAGTGAATAATTGAATGAAATCAGCAAAGTGATGGGAATGGAATAAAGAAAATGGAGGAGACTTAACAATACCTAAAATGTACTGATAGCATAAAGTCAGTCTAGGCATAACAACTTTCTTTGAACACCTGTCAGCTCCTCTTTAGTCTAGACTGATATGCCCTTCGAACCTCCATACAGATAAAACTGGTCCTACTTGAAATGTAACCTGCTAATTCAGGATCTATTAATATCTGTATACAGTTGTTGGCTGCCTTAGATATTACCCAACACTAGATATATTTATTCTGTAGGTATGACCAGATCCTTATATTCAAATGTGCCTTTGGCCTCGCTTGTTTCTCTTTGTGATGCTCACTGATAGGCGACCTGTCTATATGTGTGGACAAAACGCTGTACAAGTACCTCAATATGAGACCCTCGCATTATCCGCATTAGACATTGCAGCTACCTAACACGGTTGTCAACATGACGCGGGGAGGGGACGGGGCTAACAAACATGAAGTGGCTAGTGATGCTCTACCTACAGAGGCCAAGTTTCTTGTGGAGCGAGTGACTTGTACAGTGGTAGTAGGGATGGCTTATTATTGGATGGTCTGTTCAAGCTGTTGGTGGTTCTTTGGCTGCCCCTTTCTGCATGGCTCCCGGGTGCGTTCCTGGATTTCTTTATGGTGCCTGTCGGCTTTGACCAGGCGTTTGGCTAGAGCCACGTTCAGTGCTGCCTGATAGCCGAGTTCTGGGCGGCGGTCCTGGGCAGATAGCATGTTCTTGATCTGCAATTGCAAAATATAAATGACACATTCATATCTGAGAATGATAAAAGTTACTGTTTTGCTCTAGGAGGAAAGTGCTTGCTATGGTAACCTCAAATTAATTGTGCATTCCGGAGAAATACAGTCACATTTTTAATCAAAGCATTGTGTAAGAAGTTATGGGTATTGTACATACACGGTCAGAATGTATTATCATGCCACCGTTCTTCGTCAATGTCTTCTTCATATTTTCAATGGCATCCTCTGCCACCCCTCGACTGGCATCGTCAACTAGTACAGTCCTGAAGCCATGCTCCAGCGCATGCCTGGCTGTCGCACCTGCAATTAGCAACGAACCATGTTGTGAGAATTAGTATACTATATTTGGCATAGAGTGCTATGGTGCAGCAACAATAGGCTGACTTTGAATACCCAGGTTTGATTCTCAGTCATGTCCCTTATTGATTACCCTTATATCAAACAGCTTGTTTAGGTGCTGAAAAGAGAATTTGGGAAAAATGAACTAACATAACACCAAGTAACCTGCAGTGAATAGTTGTGATTATTTCATTGGGCGATGATTAATCTTGTGAAGTCGGTGTAAGCCGCATCATATACACAAAGTATCATGATACTTACCCACGCAGACATCGTATGCTATTCCACATGTGTAACAGTCGGTGACTCCCATCTCTGTCAGCCGCTCCTCCAGCTTTGTCTTGGAATATTTGTTATTATCCCAAAATGCTGAATAGCTGTCCACTTCAGAATTGGTGCCCTTCTTTATTATGAATGAATTCTCGACAACCTACAGAGAGACACAAAAGAATTGAGATAATTAGTTATGTAAGTATATGCATACTGTTATAAATTCATACCCTTTTTGAGAACTATCACAGCATTGCCATCTTAATGACAATCCACTCAGCACAAATTGTAAGCACTACTATTGCCTGAATATGCTAAGCTTGTTTTCCATTGTTCATCGATTAGGGAATTTGTCCATAAAGTATTGATATAACTAAATAGAGGGCCAAAGGATGAAGAAACACGAACAGCGGTATATCGTAGTACCTTGTATATATACATAAGGTATATCCTGCATGTAAGGTGCACCTAAGTTTATGCCAGGCCTAAAGCTGCACCTGGGACCAAAGTTTTAGTATCGTAAATCCTATTGTATAAGCCACACCCGGGGGGGGGCCACTCCCTATATGTTCGATAGTAACCATGTGCGTACAAGGCCCTTGACCATACACCCCTTTTAGCGGGGCAAATTTCACCAAAATGTACCCCTATTGATGGGAATTATGTTAAGAAAGTACCCCTTTCTCTCTTACCAAAATGCAAGGCGAGAAACCCTTGATTTTGGCACCCTTTCAGTGGTAAGTTTTCATAAAATATATCCCTTTCCCCACCAAATTTTGAGATATTGTCTAACAAGGTACCCCTTTCCCGGCCATATTTAAAGATTTATTTCTGAAAAAGGTACCCCTTTCCCGGCCATATTTAAAGATTTATTTCTGAAAAGGTACCCCTTTACCGGCCAAAGTTTGAGAAAAATAATGAACCCTTGATATTAAGCCCTAACTTTGTTCTAGTTGGAATATTTTAAAAATTCTTTCGCCATTGGAAAGCCCTTTAAAAATGTACCCCTTTTAGCCCAGATTGGGGCCAAATGCACCCCTTTTAACGGATCCGGTCAGGTCCGCTCATGGGTTAAAAAGTACCCCCTTTCCCTCTAGTTTTTGTACGCACATGGTTTCCAAATATTCTCAAGTGGCCCCCCTGGGAAGCCACACCCTTGTATAAGTCACAACTCGACTTTAGGAGAATGCTATAAGCTGCATTTGAGGTCTGAAAATACTGTTCCATAGACTGATAGTGCTAAATACCCCTATAAGCCCCACCCCTACATTGGTCTGTACCTATAAGCCACACTTTGATTTGGGTTCTGGTATAACCCGCAGCTTACACATGAGAATTTATGCAACTAAAGTTTAAAATCCTTGACTTTACAGCGGACCTTGACTTCAGACAGATTCTAAAAGGTGCAGCAAGTGGCTTTAATGCAAGGTATAACAGTATTAGAACAAGATAAAATTTGCAATAAAATGCCCGAGTCATGTTGAACACCATTCCTGTTCACCTTGAGGTCCTTGTGTAGTTCTGCGCCCCATGATTCCTGAACGCAGTGTGCCGGCCACAGGATCTGTTCTGTTGGCGGACAACCATCAAATACGACTGTGTCTAGGGTCTTGGCATCATCTTGGCTCACCTGAGAGATACAGGAGTTGGACTAGGGTCACATTCAGGGTTAGAAGGCTAAATTGGGAACAATTTGCTATATGAGAAAGTTAAGAGTAGCTGAGACCAAAGATATCATAAGTTCAGTTAGGATAAACGGTCATTGTAAGCAGTGAAGGCAGGTACAAAAAATGTAGTGGGATGCATTAGTAACCGATGACTTCCATTTGCTGCGGAATTCTTAGGGTGCAACTCATACGCATAGTGATGGCAGTTATCAGCACACTTCTCTCCAGCGACAGTAATATAATGTAGCAATGAATATTGCTGATAACTCGAAAAGTGAAAAGCCTGTGATTGGCTCCCATGAGTTGTGCACTCATCCTGTTGCATCAATCAGCACTCTCTTTGACTGTCACACCGTCCTTTACAGGGGACGCCATGGAGTCAAGTACTCCCTGTCCCAGGTTATTCGCACCACCAAACCACTTTTCGCATAACTCTCGCCAAAACTGCGCTATTCGCACCACATTGCAAAAAAAAAAAGATGGGAAAGTTGATACATGGATCAACATCATACACCTTCACCATTGGAGGCAAAAAGCGTCTTATGGCTGCTAACCAACTGAATATTGAGGATTTCTCAAAATTTACAAAACTTGGTGATGAAATTCTTTTTCCTGCAAGACCCCTACATCTCCTCCTTTGATGGCACTACAAATTCATTAAGTAATTCTGCCTCTTATATATAAAATTTCCATCTTTTTTTAAACTTATTCGCACCACCAAAATGACTGAAAGTGCAGGGCCCCAGGGTGTCTCCTTATAACTGGCTTTTCAAGTTAATAAGCAAGAATGGCTCACATCAGGGGTCATATAAAGAGGGATGCCATGCACTGGCAAACAAAACAGGAAAATTTAAAATTTTGGACATGTTTTCCCGGGATATCAACATAATGCAAAACAGAAATATCCCCACAACCCAGGAATTCCTGGTAAACCAGGAAAGGTGGCATTTCTACTGTAAATGACAAATACACATTGTTTTCTTGTTTTGTCATTAGTATTATAGTATAAGCTGACAGTTAAACTTACAGTGGATGTATGGTGCAGTGAGCGATTCTTGACGTTTGATATGAAAGAGATATGGTCTAACGGATGCCAGTCCAGTGTGTAGACGACAACATCGAAGTTAACCGTGTCGAGCAGCTTGTTAATAACTGGGACAACCTCCTCCCCGTTGTGCTCTGCGGGACAGTTACTGATGGAAAGCGACCCGCTGATGAAGTCGTTCTGCACATCAACCAATAGGAAGGCTGACACAGGGTCCAGGATCTGTATAGAAGACAACAAAGGAAGTTGGTTAGTGTGTTTTTAAACCAGACAGCAATTAAAAGATATAGAAGAACTATATGTAACAAGTAGTACTTGTAGGGGGGATCGTAGTTAGATTTTGTTAGATTAGTGATGAAGTTTACCAATCCTCCATTTGATGCAACTCATTATTCATTAGACTATCACTATGACACATGTGATACAATGTGTCATTTCTCTACCACTGTTGACACCAAACTCATAATGACCAATGGTCTGGGTTTCTGGTTCGTCTAGACCAATCAGTAAAGGCTGTGATTGTCTAATTATACAAACTTTCACTTTCCCTCTCCAGGGATGCCACTTAACTACACAAAATTGAGTAACAGAATTTAAGTCAAATACAAACAACACAATTAGACAACACTTGTGTACACTCGATTCGATTTTAATACACTTCTATCAACTCGTTCTAATGGTCTCAATAATATTCAACGGAAAATCACAGAAAAAAATCCCTCTGAATAATTTTCATGGGATTTAGAATAGAGCTATCATCATGTTTTACAAGCGCCAGGCTTTGAGTGAGTGAGTGAGTGAGTAATAGATGTTTAACGCCATTTCGACAGCTAAGGTCATATTCATGGTGAGAACTGCATTACACATTTTCACAGAGGAATGTGTCAGTGCCCGCGCATATGTGCACCACACACATCCGAGAGGATAGGATAGAGGAGAAATAGACCCTTTTAAGTGGGCTAGGGAAGCCCGCCCGGGCTTTGAATCGCTGATCTTGTATAGGTGTCGCAGGCATGGGAGCCATTGAACATCACAGCCAGACATTTAGTCCGCCAGTCAGAGGCTTTCTGCCGGTCAGGCAGCCTTTTTTACCAGGTATAGCCAGTGTCTGGTGTGTTTCCACAAAGACTGGACATTATTTGCATAAATGTGAAAAGCATATTGCATTAATTACGCAGGACTTTTTTGAGCCTAAGCTGGTTTTCTGTTGATTATGAAATGAACTCTAAATCCTGTGAGGAAACAGTTGATTGATATATGTTTTTCCCATTTGCTATAGATAGATCAGTTATGAATAAATCAGAAAACACCCTATACCCCATATTGAATTATTGATTGATATTGACATTTCATTTATTGTGTAAACACAATTATCTTCAGATGCTGGCTGTTATCTATATTCAAGCATCATCAACTAGTATGTGAGCGTGAGGAGAGGCACGTAAATTTACTTTGGTGGGTCACATTGATTATAAAGCCTTATTACACAACTTCTGTGATTTTGGGTGCTTTTCCTGGATATTCCCATGCACATACCGGTTGATATTGCATGGCATGATGCATGCATCATGACTTTTGTAAGGTGTGTGGTTATCCAAAGATAACAGGCACCCAGTGCTGTTATCCATGGATAACATGCACACCTTACATGTCATATGTTACATGTTAAAACCTACAAAATTTTCATTGCCAGGGTAGGGGTCAAACCTGCAGTCTCCTGATCCCTAATCCAACTCCCTATGCATTGCGCCGCAGGGACTGACGAGAAATGCTTGGTTAGAACCAGGTCTTGATATGATACAAAGCCCAGGGAGATCACTCACATATAACTAGTATACATTCAAAGTGTGAAAATATCCTGCAGTCTGGGTTGTGACCCCCCCCCAGCTTTGTCGCTGCTGCTAACATAACTGTGACAACTGCGGGACGTATTCAAACCAAACCAACGGCTGCCGGGCGCCGAGGTGTGTGCACAGATGGTTTAGTGTTTAGCGCATTGCACTCAGCTTTTAGAGGTAGGCGGGACGAGTCCCGGTCCGGGCGAACTTTTTTTTTCGCGTTCAGACCAAACCAACAGCTGCCGGGCGCCAAGGTGTGTGTACCGATGGTCTAGTGGTTAGCGCTAAAATTTTTGTTTTCAAATTATATTTATTGATTTTCTATTGAATATCTATTGATTAATCATGTAATAAAATAAGTAGTTAATGGATATGTCATGACTTGTGACTGATATCCAGCAATAACATGCAACGAGGGGCTTCTATACTTGTTCAACATGCGGACGTCAGTCTGGTTGTCTCAATGCTTCTTCCCACTGACTTCCTCATCCATTGATCAGCCCGGCCGCCGGGCGAGGCGATGATTTGATAAACATGGTATTTATAGCGAGAGACAGTGGGAATTATTCAGTAGGTTTACCCCTTGAGGGCCATGTAAGGCCATAATGCACTTTACACTGCTGTCATGATGAATGTACACTTTGCAACCCAGATTGACAAGTAACTCCCAAAAGCATAATCATGATGCATCAACACTATATTAATGCATTATGATAGCTCAAACCTTAAGGCATTATTTGATGCGTAAAGTGCAAAATAGCGCTCATGGTGACGGGTAATATGCTGACACTGCACCAGGCTAGTAGCTAAGGCAATTTACCCTACTGCCCCCTTGTGTGATTCCAGTGAACTATGTACCTGCCATAGTCGAGGCGTTCGGGCAGCGGTTTTCTAACCATATGCAGTGCATTGTGGGTGGGGGTGACCTCGAACGCTAACTACACAACCTTAGCTTGTTCCCTCTACCCCTGTCCACCCCAGCCATGTCTGGGTAGGTACCAGTCCCTAACTATGCTTGGGAGGGTAGTAAGTTGACTCAGGGATCAACATTGACCCACATGGGGTAGACCAATAGGGGGTGGCCTTACAAACCAGCATTGATCCCTCGGCCGTACTCCGAACGCACCGAGTATTGATCCCCTTGGCTGTATGAGAGATAGCTTCTGATTGGCTGAGGTGCTGCCCAGACTGCTGTGCAGTAGTGTTAAGCCAAAAGCGATTAACCTGATCGCTTGGCATGTGCTGCCATTTTGACTCTAGTCTCACGGGATTTAGGCTGGCATCAGAAATGTACACTGCAAAGTTTACCAGCCGCCAGCTGTACAGTGAGATTGGAGTCAACCTCTTATGACATAATTTTCAACAACTTTGGTCAAATTCCAAAGAATAAGTAGGAGTATTTTCAGTTGTAAAAAGCACAGATCACCAACACCCTCAGAAAAAAAAGTTAAACATGCTGACCATATGGTATTGAGTGATGTGGAAGAATGATGAAGTGAAGTCTTAGAATGATGCATGAATTCTGCCAGGCTCATATTAAAGAATTCATCACAAGTAAAGTGAATCTCCCAGCAAATGCCAGGCTGACAAAGGCAGCCTTGATATACAAAGCCAACAGGGCCAGACCATAAACTCTAAGGTGGTACCACTTAATGACCAGTGGTCACAGTGGGGTCAGCCCTCCACCATAAATGACTAAGAGTATTTTGTAACAATAAGGGAGACAGTTTCTTTTAGGCAATATAAATACTCATTACCAAGGTGTTATCTGCTCTTCACCTTATATTGCCATAACGTTCTCACATTGTGGGGGCTCCCCAAATTTTGGGAGATTGAATGTACCACGTGCGCCCTGTTTCATCCTTATAAAGGTGAACTCAGTGTGTACAGAGGCTGCCTGGACTTAGTGCAGTGTAAGGAAGAGGGGTGGATCGAGAAAAAGAAATGGACAACTAAACTAACTTCTGAGTGCAAACGCTGTCAGTTGAGATTAAGATCTTTAGTTCAAACTGTTTACATGAAATGGAGATAGAAAAGTTGGTGCCTGAACCCTACTGCAGCATCTGATTCAAAAGTGGTCTCTTTTCAAATGGGAGGAACATTATTGATTGATTGATTGATTTAATTGGAAAACAATAACAGTGGTCCATCATCCTTAAATTACAATTCAAAGTCACAGACAATTGCTGTGGGATTCCTACAACGATTGGCTTGGCACTTGAAGACAGCTTTGACCAAATCGAAAATAAAAATGTCATTTAAGAAAAAATGTTTTGTAGCAAAAGATTTTGTTGAGATCCCACAACAATCCTGCAATAAAATATTTGCATGATACTAGAGTACCACACTGTAAATAATGGTACATTCCTCGTCCCAAAGTTGCAAGAGACCCGTCATTATTTTCACAGAACTTCCATGTACATTTGTGTGCCACCGTGCTGCCATCTGGGGCTTCTTGTAAAAACTACACTGGTTCAATGCTTTACAATTACGGTGGTCCACTGTTCAGTTTTATGAGGATCCTTGGTAGATTCAACAGTTACTTTTTACAGTGCAGGGATGGGGGGAGGGGTGGATGTGGTGAGGCCTGCAGTTATGAGTGTGAATTAAGCTGAGTACACCTACATCATGTGAACACACAAACCACATCCTATCTAGGCACCACACCACTATATCTATATTAAGTGTACATATATGTACCAATGTACCCACATAACGTTACACTAACTGCACCCTGCCATGCAGATTGTCAAGAATCTATAACATGAGGTGCTCTAAATGCTGCACACATTGTAACAAGTGTTCAACATCCTATATCCCATAGTAGCCCGTATAAGCACCCAGGAGCTCATTGATTTCAATCTTACTGGACCCCCCGCGCTTATCCAAGACATGCCCTTATTTGAATACTGTTTTAGTGCTTAAGATTGATTGCGATGCCCCTATACCCCGGCAGTCATTTGAGACCGGTGCTTATTTGAGACCCCAGTGCTTAAATGGGCCATTATGGTACCCAGTTTTTCACCCCACAAGAACATCCTCATTGTTCACAATATATGTATATAACAATAGACACTCATTAGTTATCCCTACATGTGACGTGTCCTTCATGTCATGGGGTTAACCCTGCAGAGGCCTCATGATTCCTCTATGTTCATGTTCCTTTTTCATCATGATGCACCGATGCGATGCTCGCGACTCATCTCACCAGTGCTGTATAAGCGCATCATGCTGACCCTTCAGGACGGTATCATCCCTGCATGGTGCATCAGTTACTCACCAGGGGCTGCATTCATGCATAATGACAATCACAAGGCATGACGCATTAATGCCAACATGTGATGTGTACAGTACATGATGTGGTTAACCTCAAACAAAGCATTAAAGTAACCTTGCCTTTGGGCCGTGTTGACTTGGCACCGTAGAGCCGCTGATGCAATAGTGCATCACTCATGCCCATTGATGCACAAATGAAGTGCTGCCAGGACTGCTCGCTAGCTCTTTATTGCTTCATGATCGGCATGATGCCAACCCTCTGGGAGTGTATCAACCCTGTAGGGTCGGCATGATGCATGAATGCAGCCCTCGCGAGTTGCTCGCCAAGCCTTCATTCATGCATCAGGCCGACCAATGGGCATGATGCATTGATACATTAATGCATTACCAGTCCATAAAGGGTTAATGTGCACATAATTGGTTACCATGAATAATGCATACAAAGGGCTGACACTGTTCTGGTCTCTATAATTGCTACATATGTATAATTCATGTACTAAACTGACACCGGACTGGCACATTGTAAGCCTAAATGTGTATTGATGACCCGGAAGGTCGCTGCTCCTCATATAGCATAAAACCCTGCGTATAAGCCACAGTGTTTAGACCATTTCTGAGGTCTACTGCGGCTTATAGGTTCTCCAAGAACTCAAGGTCCTCAATGTTGGATTTTGCATATATAGACCAAAGTAACTGTAAAATAATGTTATTGAAATAATGGCAGAATCCTTGTCCCAAAGTTGCCAGAGAAGCCTGGGGCTTCCTGTAAAACCTAGCCTGGTTCACTGCAATACAATTATGGTGGTTGACTAATGAGTTTTATGAGGATCCCAGGTAGTTGTTATTTACAGTGAAGGAACTTGTTCAGACCCAAACTGCAGCAGACTGACCTTGTGGCTTATTCCATAGTTGGGCATACCCTATGCTGGTGCGGCATATATACAAGGGTTTTACAGTATGATGAATGTGGACTGTTTACTGGAGGGATCTGTCATACATAGCTTACCACTTTGTTTTATTACAATTTAGCCCTTAGTGGGGTACATTATGTTTCTCTGCACTTTGCCATTTGTATTTGGTCTTCACGATGACTGAATGTGGCCATGGGGGGGGGGGGGTGGATGGCTCATTTCAATAAATCAGTAAATAGGTAATCTGTCTGTGTCTGTAGTAGATGTCCTGCCGACCGAGTTTGTAAAATCAAACATGTTTTATTTCTCATGAAACAATCCAACAACCATTAGCTGATAAAGTTGGGTCCATCTGCAGTTCTCTGTAGTGGGTCTCCTCACCAGGGTTGCACACATACATCACACCGACTCTTCTGGATTGATGCTCTCCTGAATGGTCAGCAGAGTTTGCCAATGCAATACTGTTGATTTAGCCTGTACATCAACAGTGCACTTCTTTGGTGCATCATGCCAATCAATGGGCATGATGCACCACTGCATTAGGTGCATTTAAAGGGTTAAGAGCTAGGTATTGACTTCCATAATGTAAGCTACCGTAATCTCCCGCATATAAGACGCGTCCTCTACGCCAAACAAAATGCTGGGGGGTCTTATAGGATCTACTGAAATTGGGGGTGTGTCTTATACGAGGGGTAATTTTACTATAGAAATGTACTGAATTTACACAATTGGTACCTAAGAGGTGCGTCTTATACGCGAAAATGCTTCTCCCAAGAAGGGGGTGCGTCCTATATGTGCAACGCCTCTTCTACGCGGGAGATTACGGTACATTGGGACTTAGTGTTTCATAATGTACTAAAGTAAATCATTCTGCAGAGAACAATATTGAACAAACGCGCTGTTGTCTCACAAACAGCTGTATTACTAGATCTTTAAGGGCTGCCACAGAAAAGGGTATACGTCTTTGGGGCCGCTAATGCTGGAGGACTTCATGACCATTGCTTGTCATGATACACCAATGAAGTACCTTATCGGAGAATCATGCCGACTCTCTGGTAGTGCATCAACCCTGTAGGGTTGGCATGATGTATGAGTGCAGCCCTGGTGAGTGGCTTATAGCCTTTTACAACGTTGGGGTGCGGCTTATATGCAGCAACAGTTTAACTATGATGTGAGTTCTGTTAAAGCCGAAGGTATATGTTATATGGTGTGGCACAGTGGCGGATTTAGAGGGCGTAACACGTGCACTTCCTTTTTTCCCAGAGTTTAGTTAGATATTTTGGGCCCCACAATTTGCTCAAATATGGGGTGCACCCCTTCCTTTTGGGCTGCACCCCCTCCTTTTCCAGATCATGGATCCGCCACTGGCATGGCTTTCTTTGGCGACCTGAGTGAAGCCATGATGTAGCATTTTACTATTGGTGACTGTACACCTGATACTTTGATGTAGCTTTTATTGAAGTTACAAGTGAAGCAGTCATACTCTGCCTAGTTTTAAAGCTACAACTAAAGCCATAATTTGGCTTCTATTTAGGCAACATTTAATATTGAGATGTGGCTTCTATTGAAGCTCCAATCTAAGCCGTAATGTGGCTTTTATTGAAGCTATAATTGAATCCATGTTGTTGCTTCAGTTGAAGTTACAGTTGAAGACATACTTTGCAAAGTATTGAAGCCACACTTGAATTGCTGTTAAATTGACAATTCATCTTTCTTTAAAGGCATAGTTGAAGCACTGTTTGAATACTACTGAAGACATACCGTAATCTCCCGCGTGTAAGACGCGTCTTATACGAGGGGTTTTAGTTCTCCTTGGATCCACAAGGGGGACACCAAGACATTTCTTTTGATATGTTACATGCCATAATGGTCATAATAGGGCATAAGGGGGTCCAGGGGGCCCAAGCTACACACAGGTTTTTAAATTTTGAAAATTCACTCAGTAGAACCAAAGTTATGAATTTTTCATTTTTTTGAGAATTTTTCAAAACTCTAGGTGCGTCTTATACGCGCACTGCGTCTTATACGCGGGAGATTACGGTAATTAACATCAATTAGTGACAAATATATTTGTATGTGTTTTTGACGTTTTTGGCCATCTCTGAGCACCCATTGTTGATACAAAATTCTAATTCTGGGCAAATCCATAAGAATGTATTAAAGGTACCTATAAATAGACTATAATTATACAAAATTCCCCTTGTTGAAAGGCAAACATCTTGGTCAGGGGGAATTTGTATAGCAAATAAACAGATTATGATATAATGTATTCCCAACAGTGCACCATCTGTGTTTTCATCACTTATAGATTTTCTATAGTAACCATATTTCATCCTCTCCGAAATATTTTGACAATCTATGATGTATTGGTTCCCCATGGAGTCTACAGCTTCGGTCTCTCATTGTACAGTTAATGAAGCACAGTAATTATACTAACTGCTCGGGTCAAGCACCTTTCTCCCTATATATATGCGTTCACATATATCGTTATTGACCTGTGCTTGATATCCATTACTGCTGTATAGCCAATGCTTCCTGTTAACGCATAACCGTGGGTCAACAAAACCCCTGGAGGCCAAGCTCAAGCTTTCCAGTCGAACAGCGATCAATTTTATGGGCTGGGTCCAGACCTTGCCATTGCTTGACATCAAATTTTCTGCTTCTGGGTGAAGAAAAAACTCAAAGCGTAGGCGCCATTACTACTTGGAAAGCATAACAAAGACTCAGCCTGGAGCGCCAATATTGGGTCTAAGCAGGATTGAAGCTGGTTTCTGGTGACATGCACTGATAAGAGCTGATAAGATGGAACCAGCTTGTCCCTGAAAGTGGGTGTCAACCAGGGACAAGGTACTCATCATGTCATGTCTTATCAGTGTGTTGCCACTTTCAGCAGGACCAGCAAAATTAAAAAATTAGGGCAAAACGATTTCATCGTGCAAAACTCTCCCACATGGACTCCCTCCCACCAAAGATACAAAGAATCTTAATGTATCTACTACTTTACCAGGGAGTAGCAGTAGTATCTGGAACAGCCAAGGTACTGTGTGATGACACCATGGCGGGTAAGTATGACACCCTGAATTGACACCCCCATAGGCTAAGCATTGCAATGCCAGAAGCGTCTTCACAAAATTGTCAGGCTCTATTTTTTTTCTAATTTCTAAATCTGTTAAATTACAAGATTCCCCCTAAAAATCATTGGTCCAGCATGTGCTACGAAATGTAATCTATCATATACACTTTGATTTGACACCGGCATTAACCTTAAAAGAGAGTTATGAATTTTTGAAAATAAAAAGTTGGCCGTTTTTGGCCCGATTTTGGGCATCTTAAAATGGCCTGTCCCACCCCCGAATCCCTAAAACTCTTTCAGAGTTAAATATTGGGTATTGGTTTAGACTCCTTTATACCCACAAGGTCACTCAGGTTGTTATCCAGACCTAAGTGGGAAATTCAGTGTAATCAAAACAATGGAAATACACAACATGTGAGACGTAGACCTGACCCCAGGCTATCAAACCAGTATTGATATTCGCTCGTTGAGGCTTCTGGAATCAGGCACCTTGGTAGATGCACTGAGCTAGGGGTAATCAATACACCAGTGCCATTTGACCATCACCACCCCTCCCAGCAGCTCATCAGCCATATTGGCTCCTACCACACCCTCCTACTTCTACCCTACCCTGCCAAAGCCAAACTAGTGGCTCCTGGATCTTCAGCTAGTAAAAGGTCCTAAAGCTAAAGTTTCCATATCTTTTCTGTATCAATGTCACAATATCAGCGCCCTACTGCTAGAAGGTTCTAACTGCATCGGGGTTAAGAGCAGTCTCATCCGGTCGGGATTCTATGGAATACCCTCTCTCGTGTTTGGGGATTGTGGGTCCCCATTTTCTGGTGAATATTACTACGCAGTGTACCTGCCTTTTTTTTTTTGATTTTGTAGAGACATTTTCCACAAACTCAGGGTGCTGCTTATAACGAGGGTGTGGCTTATACGGGAGAATTATAATTATCAGTAGTACTGAACTGATCCAAAGCAAGTCCCACATGCGCCCTATAGCTGGTAGGATTCTCCAAGTTGGGGGTGTGCCTTATATACGCGCTGCACCTTATGAACATGGGGGATTATGGTAGTAACCTTTAGTGTTCTCCATAGCCGCCCTGGGTACCATACTGCCAGCATCCTCTTAGCTATACCCTATTGATCACCAATCACAGGCTATTGATTGATTATTGATCCCTATTGCCGGCAACTGGAGACGACGTAATATGGGGAATCGCTAGATTAGCATGTCTTCCCTACACATACGCCATTGGGTAAGACTGGAGTTTAATAGCACCAAAGCTAAATCGACATAACTGTATTCAATTTGATTTTAAACCCTGATTTTGACCTGAATTCATAAAAGTTTCTGGTTACCAAAGCCATGCCTTCCATTGTTAAAGGCATATCAGAAAACACCAAATTAACTTGGATATAATGCTTATCCCATGTATAAGACACGCCCCATGGATAAGACGCACTTCGGGTTAAGAGAAATAGTATAACGCACACATAGGCCTTGAATCTGGACAGTGTAGTACTAATATCAATTAACTTTGACCTGCCGTATGACGGCCTTAGCAGGATCATTTATTAGCCAATGACATAAGCCCAACGATTCACTGCGGTCCTCTCGGGGGCTCACTGGTACCCATCTGATGCATCTGGTCGTCTTCTGAAATTTTTGACCTGGCCGGAAGTGGACTGACGTCATACCACCCCATAAACATTTCATTCCTTGAGAGACCCATCCGGCCACATCCCCCGGATAACTCCCCCCTTTCAGATGAGATCTCATCTGAATAATAATCTTCCATGTAAGTTTCCATAAGTTTCAGATGATCTCATCTGAATGTAATTCAAATTCAGATGAGATCTGGCATATATCCTTGATCGGGGGCAGAGCCCCCGAACCCCCGTTTGGCCAGAAAGAAACAGAGAGGTGAACCATAATTATTTGATGAGACACATAAGGGGTGGAAAGAGCCACCTGGAGGATGAAGAAGGAACTAAAGGCGACATCTAGAGGAAGGAGTGAGAAACAGAGGGCCAGGTCAAATCTGCAAGAAGTGACCCTTTTGCCCATCTGATAGGTCTTATTAGTAGAACTGGCTGGTAACAAGCTCCAGTAATGGTGGCGCCAATGGGGCGACCTGCTAAACCTGTGCCCCATCTTTCGGGATGTTCCATAAGTCGCAGTCGGGCTTAGATTGACATAAAAGCCAGGGTTTTTGCGTGAGGTATTACTGCGTCTGTCATTCTATAATCTTTACAATTTGTCCATGACACCTTATCATTTTGAGTGTAAAACAGTCTCAATGATCCTAAGTACAAATGTCTATTGTCTCACCAAAAGAAACAACGAAAGATCGTCTGTGGATTAAAATGAAGAAATGAAAAAGCCTGGAAAGTCTACTAGAGACCATTGAAGCCATGAAAAAACAGCTTGCCATATTTTGCACTTTCATTGCCGCTCTGCCAAGGAAAGTCAATTTGCTTCGTGACGGTAAACTCTTTAAGGGCCACTAATGCATTAATGCAGCAATGCATGCTCATTGGTCGTCATGATGCTTAAATTCAGCCTTGGCGAGTAACTCACAATTGGCTACATTCATGCATCTTGCGACCCTACGGGACCGATACACTCCAAAAGGGGTCGGCATGATGCTCCAATGAAGTGCTGGTGAGCAGACTCGCCAGCACTTCATTGGTGTATCATGACGACCAATGGGCATGATGCACTCCTGCATCACCTTCCCTTAAAGGGGTACAGGTGAGTGCCTGTGTAAGGTTAGTAAGGGTAGGATGATGAGGAGGTTAAGGAGGCTTGGCGTTCACTGGCTGCAGTCCAACTCCTCTTATTGACTGCTGCCTCTGCACACAAATAACATCAGCCTTTGGTGAACTACCACATGGCACCAAAACATGCTGACTCAGCACTTTCTGCTGGAGCTAATTTCTTAACCCTTTTGATGCTGCTGATGCAGGAGTGCATCATGCACATTGGTCGTCATGATGCACCAATGAAGTGCTGGTGAGCAGTCTCGCCAGCACTTCATTGAAGCATCATGCCAACCCTACGAGAGTATATGTATCAACCTCGTAGGGTCAGCATGATGCTCCAATGAAGTGCTGCCAAGCATTCTTGCCACCACTTCATTGCTGCATCATGACGACCTATAGGCTATATGTTATATATATAAACATAGTTCAATGATGATTTGTCAGTTTAGGATATTTCTAGAAATACCCTAAACTGACAAATCTGAGTTGAACTATGTGTTTATTTCATGGTTTTACAGTAATAATTACAGAAAACAAATAAGACATTAGGGGTCTGTCCAATTGTAAACAATTGGGGGAGACGATAGAAATTACAAACATTCTCCCAGCTGTGTTACTTATATAATATATGTAGCCTCATGAAACAAGGATAAACAAGCCACAGTTTCCCGTCAGAATAGGACCCAGTTTGCCAAGAGAATAGGCACATGCAGTGAGCCTGCAGTGAGGACAGTGCGGTGGCACCATTAGTGAGTATTGAAAGAACTACCGTAAACTCCCGCGTATAAGACGCGTCCTCTACGCCAAACAAAATGCTGGGGAGTCTTATAGGATTTTTTCAAGTTGGGTGTGCGTCTTATACGAGGGGTAATTTTACTATAGAAATGTACTAATCTTACAAATTTCAGCCTTAAAATGTGCGTCTTATATGCAAAAATGCATGTGCTAAGTTTGGGGTGCATCTTATACGCGCAGCGCGTCTTCTACGCGGGAGATTACGGTAAGTCCCACCCAGGCCCTATCTGCACACTACCTATTGCAAAAACAGTCAACTAAATTCAACAAATTGGATCAAAGAGAGAAAAACCTTTTCAACCAATCACAGCACAGCAATAATTCAGTGCGGAACACTCCAATATTATATAAATGAGCTGTATTTGAGTGTAAACTACATGTATAATGGGAGCCGGCCTATGTTATGACTACTAAATACCTGATTAGGTAATTAAGAAAGGTTATTCATAACAAACCGTCTCCCATAGAAACTCACATTTTGTTCACCTTCTTCCCCACTCGGCAATGTTGTTGTCGCCATTTTGAAATCGTAAGGTAGCGCGCCGCGCATGCGCGTGCCCAGGAGCGTGGAGAAAGTGGTCAGCATGAAGAATGACAACCTATTTCTCCACGCTCACCTTGAGAATGGGATTCTTGTATATTTCTATAGTAGAGCAAGTTCCTACTTAGTGACATTACAGTCCACTAGTATTGGCCATGCAGTGCCTGCAGGACTACGACTGCCCTACGAAACTCTATGTGATTGCTACATAAGTGCTAATCGTACAGAGCGGTCGTAGGGTAATACCTACAATCACTGACACTAACTTGTGGGGTGTCAAATCGTAGTTGCTGTGTGCAGTTGTAGTACCTTAGTATATGGCCTCCTGCTGGCCTTAGCACCTCACTTAGAAGCCTAGTGACTGAAACACTATCAACGTCTTTCTTTTCTTTAGTTCTAATATGGATATCTAGAGACTAGAGGGATGGCTCCGGCTGAATCACTCATTCCCTTTGGCCTATAGTTAAGAGTTTATTTTTCCTTCTTTTGGGCCCCAAATCCTTTCAGCCTATGGTTAAGATTTTGGTCTCTTCTTTTGGGCCCAAGATTTTCCCCCAAAACAGGGGGGGCGCAAATCACATCTGCCTAAAGACAAGAAAAATGTGGCAAGGACCATGGATAGGAGTTGCCACTCTGCATTCACTTGATACCCAAAGGACACATCTTTGAGTCCCGTTTAGGTTTGGACTTTTCCAATGGTGACAGCTACACTGGAATCCCAACCGCGCTGGGATCCGATTAGGTATATGGAATCACATTGGTGTGCTTTTGCGAGGTATTGCGTTGCCTAAAAGAAACTTGTGGAGAGAAGTGTAGTGTGTGGTTAGCTCTGAGTCGTGGCTACCTGCTATTTTCCACAGTGATTCACATAATTATGTGGTCCTGGGTTGGTTAAAGCACGGTTCCAATAGCTCAGTGGTAGAGCATTTGCTTGGGGCTCGAAGGACCCGGGTTCAAGTCCTCCCTGGGATTTTCCAATGGCGATGACTACAATTCTTTTATTAACATGACAGATATGGCTTTGACTGTTTAACCCCTTAAATCCCTGTACATCAGATATACAGTGTTATAGTACTGCATATATGCAATATACAGAGAGAAAGGGTTAACACTCTACATGTGTACTCTATTGGTATAGATGCTCCCACGCACCATGGATTTGTCAAACTGAGCCAAAAGTTAGGTGCTCAAGAGTCTTAAAAACATCCTAAACCCATTAGGCAGACCAAGGTAGTGCCAGGGCCCCGATCTAACAAAATACTTGAACTGAAAAGAGAAAGTACATGCGGAGATATGGTCTGTATGTTGATGGGAGGGGTATCTCTAATAGTCAGTGGTTTGAACTTAGAGTTGGCTGAGCAGTGAGGACGCCGTCAGACCTATAGCTCTTTAAGGGCCGCTAATGTAGGAGTGCAACGTGCCCGAAAGTCAGCATGCTGCACCAGGAAAGTTGTGGACTGAGTCTGCTCACCATGTTTCTCCCCAGGGCTGCATTCATGTATTATCACATCCAATGGGCAGGATGCATAAAATGACCATAAGATTATGCATTATGGACCTTTGGTAGGTTAACATACAGAGAGATGGGCTGGCACCACACAGGCCGGACCTTCAGACCTTCATTACTCATAGACAGGTCCCAACAGTTTGACCTACTACCCTTTGGCTTTGGTGCAACTGGGTAGTTACTCTTAACCCCTGGACCCTTTTAAGGCCATCAATGCATGAGTGCATCAGGTCCTTTGGTCCTCATGATGCACCATTCAAGTAATCAATGGATAATTCATGACGAGTGTGTGTTAGTGAAGGATTATTACACGAGGGCATAGCCCGAGTGTAATTAGCCTTTGCTAACACACACAAGTCATGAATTATCCATTGACTACTTATTTTATTCCACGAAACCAATAGATAATCAATAGAATACTAATAAATTCAAGTTAAAAACAAAAACTGTTCCCCTTCCCCGGGACTCGAAGCCAGCCATTGTGTGTACACGATTGGTACATACACCTCGGTGCCCGGCAGCGGACAGCTACAGTGCCCGTCTCGGCTTGGCTTGCTTTGAATGCGTCTCGCGGTTATGTTTGTGTATAATCGGTACATACACCTCGTAGCCTGGCAGCGGACAGCTACAGCGCACACGGCGAAAAAAAAGATGCGCCCGGACCGGGACTTGACCCGCCTACCTCTGATGGCTGAGCGCAAAGCGCTAACCACTAGACCACCGCGTTTCCCATTTCGGCGCCCAGCAGCCGTTGGTTAGGTACTGTGCTCGACTGGCCTGGTTATGGGTCAAGGTGCTGGACGCGTTCACACTACACTACTGCTGGGTGGCTTTATATCATAGAGACATGGTTCTAACCAAGCTTCTTGTCAGTCCCTGTGGCGCAATGCATAGGGAGTTGGACTAGGGATCTGAGACTGCAGGTTCGAGCCCTGCCCTGGTCAAGACATTTTGTGGGTTTTAACATGTAACATATGACATGTAGGGACATGTAAGGCGTGCAGGTTATCCATGGATAATGGCACCGGGTGCCTGTTATCCTTGGATAACCGCATGCCTTACAAAAGTGATGCTACAGCCTTCATGGTGTGCAATATCGACAGGTATGTGCATGGGAATATCCAGAAAAAGCACTCAGAATCCCAGAAATCGTGGAATAAACCTCTATATGGTGTCCCATATCTACAGTTAATACCATAGTGGCACCACTCGAGATAAATCTCAAGATATCCACTGATATTAGCTTATATTATGGGAGGCAGCCAGTCCTTGGAAGTAAGTATTACCCAGGGACTACTGAAGGTCGCTTCATGATATGTCTTTTGCCACATTTGGCAAACCTAGCGAAATTGAAAATAGAAAAACACCCCCTACATCGTCCCCCATACCAACAACCTATACCGCATTGACATCACTCAACCCCTCTCTCACAAAAACATCCCTACATAGTATACCATATCTAGTCTATACCAGAGTGGTATCACTACACCCCTCCCTCCTTCACAAAACATCCCCTACATATTATACCATATCAAGTCTATACGACTGTGGTATCACTACACCCCTCCCTCCTTCACAAAAACATTCCTACATATTATACCATATCTAGTCTATACGACTGTGGTATCACTACACCCCTCCCTCCTTCACAAAACACCCCCTACATATTATACCATATCTAGTCTATACCAGAGTGGTATCACTACACCCCTCCCTCCTTCACAAAACACCCCTACATAGTATACCATATCTAGTCTATGCCACAGTGGTATCACTACACCCCTCCCTCCTTCACAAAACACCCCCTACATATTATACCATATCTAGTCTATACCAGAGTGGTATCACTACACCCCTCCCTCCTTCACAAAACATCCCCTACATATTATACCATATCAAGTCTATACGACTGTGGTATCACTACACCCCTCCCTCCTTCACAAAAACATTCCTACATATTATACCATATCTAGTCTATACCAGAGTGGTATCACTACACCCCTCCCTCCTTCACAAAACACCCCCTACATATTATACCATATCTAGTCTATACCACAGTGGTATCACTACACCCCTCCCTCCTTCACAAAACACCCCCTACATATTATACCATATCTAGTCTATGCCACAGTGGTATCACTACACCCCTCCCTCCTTCACAAAACACCCCCTACATATTATACCATATCTAGTCTATACCACAGTGGTATCACTACACCCCTCCTTCCTTCACAAAACACCCCCTACATATTATACCATATCTAGTCTATACCACAGTGGTATCACTACACCCCTCCCTCCTTCACAAAACACCCCCTACATATTATACCATATCAAGTCTATACGACTGTGGTATCACTACACCCCTCCCTCCTTCACAAAAACATTCCTACATAGTATACCATATCTAGTCTATACCAGAGTGGTATCACTACACCCCTCCCTCCTTCACAAAACATCCCCTACATATTATACCATATCAAGTCTATACGACTGTGGTATCACTACACCCCTCCCTCCTTCACAAAAACATTCCTACATAGTATACCATATCTAGTCTATACCAGAGTGGTATCACTACACCCCTCCCTCCTTCACAAAACACCCCCTACATATTATACCATATCAAGTCTATACGACTGTGGTATCACTACACCCCTCCCTCCTTCACAAAAACATTCCTACATAGTATACCATATCTAGTCTATACCAGAGTGGTATCACTACACCCCTCCCTCCTTCACAAAAACACCCCTACATAGTATACCATATCTAGTCTATACCACAGTGGTATCACTACACCCCTCCTTCCTTCACAAAACACCCCCTACATATTATACCATATCTAGTCTATACCACAGTGGTATCACTACACCCCTCCCTCCTTCACAAAAGTGAGTGAGTAATAGGTGTTTAACACCAGTTCGACAGCTGAGGTCATATTCATGGCGAGAACGACATTACACAATTTCACAGAGGAATGTGTCAGTGCCTGCACATATGTGCACCACGCACATCTGAGGGGAGAGGAAAGACGATATAGTCCCTTTTAAGTTTATATCTATGACTTACACCACAGTCACATCACTACGTCCCTCCCTCTCTCTCAAAAAAACAACAACCCTACGTGCAGGGATGGAAGTCTTCAGAGATATTCCCTGATTTTAGAGAATTCCAAAAGGGTTTTTTAAGCATTTCAGTGACTTTCATCATCCCACCCCTCCCTCACAAAATCACTCCCTACAGGCAGGGAGGCAAGTCTTATGGGATATTCCCTGATTTCAGGGAATTTCAAAAGATTTTTTAAGCATCTCAGTGACTTTACTCCCTGTGCCTAAAATACCTTATCTACAGCCTATACGGACTAAGCAGGTTTAATTATTAGCCAATGAGATAATCCCAACTATTCACTGCGGACCTGTCGGGGGCCAACTGGTACCCATCTGATAGGTGTTATCAGTAGAATTCGCTGGTAATAAGCTCTAGCAATGGCGGCGCCTATGAGATAACCTGCTAAGGGTCTATACCATATGACATCACTGCATCTCTCCCTCCCTGACAAAAACAACCTCATCCATTATGCATACTCTTTTTTCACTTTATGCTAATCAGTCACGCTCGGGTGATTCTAAAGACTAGCTTCAAGGTTATAGCCAGCCTCTTACTTGCTATCTGATGCTAATCTCATTGACAGGCAATATACAGCTGAAAGCTGCCCTGGCCTCTTATAGCAACTTAATAGCTATTTTATAGATTATAGCTAAAAGCATGATAAAAAATAAAATGAGACATTGTCTGGAGAGTTCGCTGCCTGCTGTCAAGTAGAGATTGCTTCGGACGGGTTGATGGCTATAGGTAAACTGGGCTGGGCTCTACTCTAAAAAAAACGAAATAAGCAGGAACGAAATCCATTAACACAATCAATTATGTATGGGAATTGATGGCTGAGTGTGGGGGGAGCCAGTGCTGTGCTGAGCCATGCATGGCACTGCACCGGCCGGGGTGGACTATGGCTTCTCGACTGTAGCCTTGGAAACTTCCAGGTACAGTTGGCCTCTACCAAGAACAGGCAGAGAACCTTTCACACCAAGGCAGGTTTAGGAATTTTGAATTCAGGCAGTGTTAGAAACTTTCCATTGGGTACTTGAAATTAAAACAGTGCTTAAAACTTGCAGTAAGAAGCTTCAGATTGATAAGGCAAAAGAACAATTGAACATGGTAAACATTTCTTTACAATATGAGATGTTTTGTACTACTCTAACAAGGGCCCCATCTCTCACTGTATTTAAAGATGATTCCGAACACTGAATCCCTCTCCCCTCTCCTGGTTCATCAGTAGTTACATGTTCCCTGAATACTAGTAGTCCATGTGTAGGTTTATGATTTATTGATGGTCTAATGAGGTGTGATACAAAGGTAGCTCTAGTCTATACCTATCAGGCTCTATACATAGTCTTTACATAGAAAGTTAGATCAATATTCTGTATTCGACTCGTTATCTTCCTGAATGTAACTTGTTCCCGGTAGCACAACTTGAAGGCTGAAACAAAGATCTTCCAGCTCCAATAGCGCACCAGGCATGCGATGCAGTGTGTAAGTATAAATTTTATAAATTGATTGTCAAAATGCCTGTGCATAGAGCTGATCCATGATTTATGTGACGCTTTTTTTATGCCCTTCTGGACACCTCCCCCGCCCCTTTGTCATGCTTTACTATAGAAATGTATAGGAGCCATGGACACCCCCCCCCCTCCCCACTTCCTCCGGTGTTATATGATTTATGGATCGGCCCATACTAAGGATGCAGAGACCTTGCTATAGGTTTTTTAGGGTTTGCAAGCCGCTGCGGCTGGGAGCGTAGCGACTGTTACAAACCTACTCGGTTTTGCTGATGGGCGGCGTCTTGATGTCAGATGTGACGTCATGGCCCTGTCGAGACATAACATTTGACGTCACACTTGTCTGGCTGATCTAGCTAGGAAACGCGTCAAAAATGAGTAGTGATGACAGCCGTGCATAGCGCCTCCCGTAGCCTAGGCCTAAAAAAAAAGAAGCTGTGTTTCCAGTAACATGGTCTAAAACGTTGAGGTTGGTAGGTCCGATTTTTTTTTTTTTTCTGTATCCAAGGTATCACACAGTCATATATTGCTGTTATTTCACTGATTATTGTTATAAACGTTGATTTCCTGCTTGGGATATGGAAATCCATGGGGAAATGTGTGCATATATGTCAAATAACAGTTTCGGAAATGAATCTTTGAAAATTTTGAAAAAAAAAAATCAAAAAATGTTCAAAAATTGGGAAAATTTTGAAAAGATTTGAAAAAAATCTGAGGTCGGGCCCTTTGAGCTGAGTATGGTCGGGTGACCGGAAACAAACCTTTTTTTTTTTTTTGCCCCTATCTCTCACGATGTAAACACCTGACAGACAACTTAAGTTTCTGACGGTTCTACTGGTCAGATTGACCTCAAACTTGTACCAAATTAATGGGAAAATATTCATCTTTCACCCTGACATAGGTCCTATTGATTACGTTAGGCTTGGTGCCATGACCGTCACAGACTGACAGCAGTCAGTGTTATGTAAACAGGCCCGGGGGTTGAGCCCTACTTGATTCTCTAATTTTCACCAGCCTGGGCCCAGGTATGTATGTATACATATTCTGCCAATTTTCCTTAATTTCTGTCTCTTAGTTTGTTATCAGAATTTCATTATACCTCTCCCCTGAAGAAGCGTGTCAGTCGCAAGTCGCTATAGCTATACGTAAGTTGAATCACCATGGGGATGTAGTCATGGAGAAGCTGCAATGACGTAGGTGAGACACTAGCACTGCCTTCTTTCCCGCGATCAGTATTCTAGGAGATGCTTCATGTTGTTCGACAAACTCATGCTAATTTTGCAACAGCCAAGTGAGTTGAAACCTGCCAAATCTTAGTGGCCTATTGTAGGTAAATTGGTCTACAACTACCGGTACTGTCTGCAATGAGGCCTTATGAAATCAATCATACCGGTATATGATCAATCATAGGATTGATAAGATAAGAGCCCCCTCTAGGATTTAAGCTATCTGAACATAGGATGTTTTGAATATTGTCGAATACTCAGGACTACCATATATTAATTTTGTAGGGTCTTTCATGAAAGATAGTTCATTCAACTCCTATGCTGCAGTTAAAGGGTAAGAGAACCCCAACCCCCCGTCATGCTCCTACCCCACTATACCTGATACATGCTATATATACATTGACTTCCAATAATTGACAATAGCATGACACAAGATTAACCTGCCCCACGTAACACAATGACTGCACGCATCGAGCAGTGCTCTCAATGCTACCGGCAGATAAAGATGAAATTAAACCTATTTGTGTAAGGCGGATGAATTTTTCAACATCGGGAAATCAATGGATTCAATCTCCTCCCACAGGGGGGTTTTCTCCCGCAGGGGTCTATATAGGGTCTCCGGGGACGAAGGGCGGAAGCAGACCCAGTATCAGAGTCGAGTACCTCAGGGTAACTTAGAGTACTGCTGACATCCAAACTTAAACCATAGCAGAACTTGGGTCACTAAAAGGGCAGTAATTAAATAGTGTGGTCCCCTTAGTCCGGGCTTAGTTAACTAATCAGTTGGCAATAGATTCAGGTAGTCCAAGGAATTGTGGATCAGTATTAAAGGCATAATACAAGTATAACTATCATATTTGACATGATAAGTATGTAGAATTCAAAGTTATACTACAATAGCTAGTGTAAAAGTGCCTTACCTGTTTAAACCAGTGGTACCAGACAACCTGGAACTCGTCTTCATCAATCTTCCCATCCTGTAGAAATATAGAGCAAGGATCATGAATCATTGGGGGAGTATATTTTACGGATGGCTTCAACACAAATTGGCATCATGGAAATCACACAATTGCTCCAGGAAAGACACTAGAAGCCACACTATTTAAACAAAAGCCATATCATGGTTTCAGTAGACACCACACCATGAATTCAATAGAAGCCACACCATGGCTTTAACAGAAACCACACCATGGCTTCAACAGAGGCTTAACTATGGCTTCAACAGAAGCCACATCATGGCTTCAAGAGAGGTTTAACTTCGGCTTCAACAGAGGCCACACCATGGATTCAACAGAAGCCACGCCATGGCTTCAACAGAAGCCATGCCATGGCTAAAACAGAAGCCACGCCACGGCTTCAACAGAATCCACGCCATGGCTTTAACAGAAGCCATGCCATGGCTTCAACAGAAGCGTCATATGTTGAGGAGCAGCCACATCACGTCTTCAAGGGATGCCATATCATGATTTTACACTATGGTCTTGATATACCATACTCCCTTGCATAAAAACCACACTTTAGGGCACAAAACTACCAAGACGCATGGGGGCAGGTCCAAGCAGATGTCTCTCCGTGACACTTCCTATTTGACTCTGGAATTCACATCTAAAAGAATAAAATCATTTCTTTTGGTGGGAATTTGGTGCCAGTCATAAAGATGAATTCCCACCAAAAGAAATAATTTTATTCTTTTAGATGTGGATTCCAGAGTCTAAAATGGAAGTGTCACGGAGGGACAAAATGGTCCTATCTGCTCGGACCTGCCCATGAGCATGTGTACCTGACAAAATGCCCTAGACCTTAATTTTTTTTTGCTGACATAGACTGATGGATTGCACTTTAATTACAAATCTCAAGGCTTATTGCAGCTTATGGGGAGTTCCTAAAGTCATGGTGCGCCTCATAGGCAGGGTGCTTTTGCAATACAACAGAACTAAGGTTTCAAATTCAAGTCCAAGGTGAGCGTTGTAGCATTTCCCTCAACTCTGGGCGTGCCTTATATGCGAGGTATTACAGTATATACAATTACAGGTGTAGCAGATCAACCACGTATAAGGCGCAGTTTATATGCGAGGATAATAGTTCTCACTAGATCCACAAGGCGGACACCAAGACCCTTTATTTTGATACATTACACTCCTCTCCACCCCCTACAGCAGCATGTGGGGTCCAGGGGTGCCTGGGGTGACAAAAGTTTGTTTTTTTTAATTTTGAAAAGTCATTGAGTATAACAAAAGTCATGGCATTATAAATTTTTGGGTCCAATCTCAAAACTCTAAGTGCGCCTTATTATATGTGGTGCGTCTTATACGCGAGGTATTACGGTACTACGTGAATGGTGGGCCTAATGAATTAGCTGCCACGATAACATTAATCATTTGTATTTGGTTACACAGTAGCCACGGTTATTCCTGCCAAGATACCAAACAATGCCAAAGACACCTTATCTGCTGTCACTGGTGGTCCAAGAAGTGCTTATCAGATCTTATCACCAAGCACTAAGGTGACTCCAGTATCCACGTAGGGGGTCCTTGTTTGGGACTACAAAAATGACCTGCATATATGAGTTCAGGACTGCTATAAGCCGCACCATAGATCTGAAATACCGTAAACTCCCGCGTATAAGACGCGTCCTCTACGCCAAACAAAATGCTGGGGGGTCTTATAGCTTTCTCTCAGGTTGGGTGTGCGTCTTATACGAGGGGTAATTTTACTATAGAAATGTACTAATCTTACAAATTTCAGCGTTAAAATGTGCGTCTTATACGCGAAAATGCATGTGCTGAGTTTGGGGTGCGTCTTATACGTCTTCTACGCGGGAGATTACGGTAGTCTATAAGCCGTGGCTTATACGTGGGGTTTTAGTGTGATTTAAATTCTCACTTACAAGGAAAACACTGACTTCAGGCAGATTCTGTAAGGTGCAGTAAGGGTCTACATTCTCCTGTATAAGCCACGCCTTATACACAATGCATGCTTTTCCTCATTAAAGACAAACGCTACCCGATACACAGAAGCCACCTGGTGGCAGAAATCAGAACTCACCAGTTATACACTTTTAATGATTTTTCTCAATCTAAGTGGATCACTTTACCTCTACATATTTTTTTCAGTGCATTTCTGATCACTATAGACAAGTTTAAGATGTTTATATGCCATTTGAATTCCCATAGGACCCTATAGTTAAGGAAAAATTAATATTTTTCAAAAATTCACAACTTTTTCATTTCAATGGTGACCCCCATTTTTCTTCTTTTAAAATCATTCTAAAGATGTCCTTTATATATTCAGAGTCTTGTGGGTGAATCTATAGAGGGCCATTCACTATGATGCAAAATATGAAAAAATAATAATCCCATACATTTCTACAGTTAAAGCATTTTCAATTAAATGGTCATTTTCCTATTCTTTATACATCAAACTAATACTACCCAGAGTTATTTGTGATTGTCAATAGAAGATCTAGCATTCGTCATCCTGTAGCGCTTGTCTTTAATTAAAGGAAGTTATGGCCAGCTTTATGAAATAGATTTACATTTCTTTCTTTGTGTCTGAGAAATCTGCTGGATTTTACAGTGTGGTTTTTCAGTCTTCGGAGAACGCTGTAATGATCTTACCTGGTTTTCGTCCATTAACATGAACATTTTGCTCTTTTGGTCATCGCTCATCTCGTACGGCTCGCCACAATCCTGGAACAGGCACGTCAGCATCTCGTAAAAGTCTGCCCGGCTCAAGTACCCCTTTCTGTTAAAATCGGAAAATTACATCAGTGTTTTATCTAATGTATAATTATCTCAACTACATATATACTGAATCGCTACTTCATACCATCCTATTTGGAGTGTATCATCTCATGGTGTCCGAGTGAATTTCCATCTTTACTTTTTTTTTCTTTTTTTTTCTTTTTTTACAAAAATACATGATATCACCATTAGATTATCCACAATCAGCTAATTTGCATAACAATACTGAGGCACACATATCAGCAGTAGGCCCTGTTTGCCCCCCCCCCATCAATCTCCTATACCTCCATGCTACCACCAAGTGTTGACATGACAAATCAGTCACTATTTAATCAATCATAATGGGATGGCACCTGAAGGATAGGCACCCATTATTTACATTAACTCTTTAAGGGCCGCTAATGCAGGAGTGTATCTTGCCCATTGGTCGGCATGATGCACCAATGAAGTGCTGGCTGGCATTGGAGCATCATGCCAACCCTCCAGGTGCATGTCAACCCCGTAGGCACTGTATTCATGCATCATGTCTGCATTCATGCATCATGACGACCAGGGCTGCATTCATGCATCATGACGACCAATGGGCATGATGCATTAATCATGCATTATGGGCTTTTAAAGGGTTACCCTCTGTTACCATATCAAGGCAGACCACATGCGCATATACGCAAGGTTTGACCGTAACCCATACAGTCCATCAGTTCCCAGGGCCCCCTTATATGCTATATAATACTGGCCCCTTGCATCCTCCAACATAAGCAAGTTAAACATGCTAAATGGGCCATTATTGACATATACACATATGAGTGGGTGACTAGGGAAGTATACCCCTCTCGTTATGTATTTGTATATATAGGCACACATGGTGTATGGATTTATTGTGTATATAGGGAGAGGGTAGATATACCAAGAAGCTAAGACCAAAATAGAAAGTGATGCTGTGTGGGCCTAACTTTGGGAGCGATCATTTTTTAACAACCAGCGAAGGGTGGGTTTTTGCACGGATGCGCGATAAAATTTTGCTCCGACCCCTCTCATGGGTCAAAATCTTTTTGCACCACATCTTTTGACCTGTAGTAATGCATGGGCTTTTTCACTGAAAACGGGTAAGATTCTCTTTTGTCTCCCACCCCCCTAGGGTAAAAAATATTTGCCCTTCCCCTCTACCCCCCTCCCCAACCTATGTTTAATAGTGATCACTCCCATACACAGCAGGGAGGGGACTATGTCCCTGACAATAAGAATACATTAATGTTAGGTAAAACATTTATTTTGGGCCCAGTAGAATTAACAATCATTAAATATTTATTTATTTATTTTAGTATGCCCATTTGTGTTCATTTAGTGCCATACAACTCCAAGTTTAGTGTTTTTGAACAGTTAGATTAACCTCTACTCGTATTGATTATTGATAGGACAGAGCAGGTGAAGTCAAATAAATTATAGAGTATTTGTTAGTGTCTGGCCTAAGGCTTAAGGTTAGGAGATAGCTAGAGTAGGACCAGTATATGCACTGCATACAGGTGGAGGGATACACATAACACCATAAAACCCTGCATATAAGGTGCCGCTCATACATGAGCATGACACCTACTGTGCCTAATGGGGTCAACAAAAGTGGGGGGGGGGGTGCACCTTATAGCTGAGGATATCATACTACAGAACAGTATTAAAATGTCCAATATATGCCTCTAACTGTGCCTTATGGCTTTCCATGAACTCATGGTGAAACATATATGTGGGGTGCGCGGCCCGTACACCTTATAGGTGTGGTATTAGTGAACAAGTAATTAATGGATATGTCATGACGCATGACTGATATCCAACAATAACATGCAATGAGGGGGCGAAGCCCCACCCCGAGTTGCATGTTATTGATTACACGATTAATCAATATATAATCAATAGAATATCAATAAATTCAATAAAAAAAATTGTTCACCTCCATCCCAGGACCGGGACTCGACGTGCTACTGACTGATCCATATCTTCTATGAAGCCAAAAAGGAGGACCAGGCCAGGACGCAAATGCCTGTGCTTGCGGTTTGCAGCGTGACTCGTTGACCAATATACTATCGGTACACACGTCAGCAGTTTGTCACGCTGTCTTACTGGTGTGATTGCCTCTATAATACTATCCACATAAGGCGCTGAAAGACCTACCTCCAGAGCTACAGCTTGCAAATGCGAAGACGGTGGTCACAGACAGTTATGTGGCATATCAAGGGGAGTTAGCCCCACTGTCAAATTTCTATGAGTGCAAGATCGAAACAAATGGATTAACATTTAGCAGTGTGGAGCAAGGCTTTGCCTATGCTAAAGGTAAATTCGCAGGAAAACATATGAAAGCTCAAAAAATCATGGACTGTGAGTCACCTCTAGATGCAAAGAAAATTGCAAAATTCGAATGCGAGGGATGGCGCAATATTGATGAAGATGAGCTCCAGGCTTTGAACATCCTAAAGTATGAACAGGACAAAAATCTTCTTAAGATATTGCTGGGCACAGGACATAGAAAACTACTAGAGTGTGTTTCATCCCCCCACTGGGGGACTGATACATCGATAAACTCGAAACTATTGAAGGATGGGTCATACTCCGGTAAGAACAGAGGGGGCGTAATTCTTATGGAGGTCAGACGAATTCTACGTGAGATATATCCAGACCTAGCCAAAGAAGTAATGGATCAAACAAACCCCAATGCAGTCAATGTACAACAAGTTGCTACAGCTCCAGTGACCACAGCTCCTGCTATGCTAATCCCCACCTCAGCGACAACCTCAACCCCTCCAGGGCAAATAACACAGGAGACAGCACATACTACGACTGCTGCCCATACTACAGCTGCCCACACAACGGCTGCCCTGACTACTGATGCAAAGATGACAAATGCCCATCCTCCTCCAGTACAGGCAACTACGATCATTCCTCCACCAGCAGTCACTACAGCACCTACAGCGACCATAAGCGACAGAACCACTCCAGCCACCACAAAACAGATTATAACTATGGATGAACTACAGGCTGCTCATGGCTCTCCCCCTCCAAGAGCAACAACTACAACCACATACTCAGCCACTGTACAGAATCCCATCATGTCGACCAATAGAAGATCAAGTACCAGACAGCAAGACAAATTCAAGAAACATTCTGATAAAGAGAAAATTGAAAAAAGTCAGGGATCGAACAAGCTACAACGAATGCTCACTGCATTTAGCCCTAATAAAAAATAATACTAATAATTTCAATTAGACATGACATACCAATTGTTCCCAAAAGCACTAAGCTGATACAGGACTAAGTGTATGTATCTCTGATTGATCATATGAATATTTTCAAGTAGTGGTGTAGAGGGGACTGTGTTTTCTACGAGTAGATAATTGATCTTGAGCTTTGTTAATACCCTGCAAATAAATAACAATATCTATGTAGTCCACTACAAATGTATTTCACTTTGGTCTGGGTCAAATGGACGCGCTTGGTCTCCCTAAAAGTTATACAAACACTCAGCTGAACTACTTTCCCTGTGTAGCCGCGTCCAAAAATAACTGTACTGCGCTATAAGACTTTGTGTTACCTTATTTGCTTTATTATGAGATGTAATCATTATCAGCGCCTTATAGGGGGAGTGGCTCTGGTAGAGTACTAATGCACCTACTCAATGATCGCAAGTCCATATTACAGGTTACCTTTTATTGAACATTCCATTTCCAGTTAACAAACAATCCTTATTTACAGTAACTCCTGCTGTGTTTTGTTAGAGTTTATCCTTTACATGTATTTACACTTCAATCGCATGTAAACTTCATATCCGTGTGTGTGTGTGTGTGAGACCTCTGCTAACAATCACTGAGGCTTAAGTATTAGCTTTATCTAACACTCGTAATCCTACATAGTGCTATCCATGATACAGCTGGTGCACTTTCCTATTGGATTAACTCCGCGAGTACATCGCCCAGTTGCCGACCCTCTAGCTTCGTGTTATCTTACTCTAATAATAATATCTCCTCCTTTATCGTCCTTTATGTATATCCCTGTGTCCCTTTACTAGTTCACTATTCTTCAGGTAGGGACCCCTTATGCCCTTGATAGCTTATAATCGTACTTTGGCCCAGTTTTCTACCTTGGGCCGCTTATGCTGGTATTTTCATGTAGATTATTATATTAATTGTAAGGGGCCTTCTGTACTATCTTTTGGACAAGCTCCCTGGTCGGTTGGTGCAGGTGGGAGGGTGTATGGTATATCCTGTTTACATGATTCTCCTAACCTTTACCCATCTCTTCTTATCTTGCAGGTGTGGTTCTCCCAAGCCGTCTTCCACCTTTATGTTAACCCTTTATGGACCATGTTAACTCTTCATGGATTATATTAACCCCTCATGGATTGCAGTCTACTTTTATGTACATTATTACATTCTGACACTCGTTATTTACAACAACATTTCTCACTATTCTCCTATTATGCTCCCTTGCACAGTACTCTATACATAACCTATAGCGTCTCCGGGTCATTGGACGCGCTTGGTTTAGCATTGAAATATACCAATGTTGAGATTGACCCACTGACCTCTAGCCTAGGGTTAGGAGACACTCAGCTGATACACACTAGTCTACCTGTATATTGACATATGATTATAATCTTGTTATTATCTATTAGCCTTTTACGTTCTCATAACCAGTAAAGCAATGCACTTAATATTGTATATATTTTCAAAACTCCGTTATCCATAAAGGGTTAAGTGTGCATCAATACATCCATAAAGGGTTAAGTGTGCATCAATGCATCATGCAATCTACAAAGGGTTAAGTGTGCATCAATACATCCATAAAGGGTTAAGTGTGCATCATGCCATCCATAAGGTTTAAATGTGCATCAATGCATCATGCCATACATAAAGGTTTAAGTGTGCATCAATGCATCATGCCATCCATAAAGGTTTAAATGTGCATCAATTCATCATGCCATCCATAAAGGGTTAACTGTGCTTTTTTGAAGATGTTCGTCTTGATGCTTCAATGAAGAGCTGGCGAGACATCATGACGTGCATCATGACCCCCTTAAATAGCTAATTGAGGCACTATGCAATGTATCATGATGCACCAATGCAGTGGTAATGATTCTACTAACCAGCACTGTTTCAATGCATCATGATGCCCTTAAATAACTAACTGAGGCCCTGCACAATGTATCATGATGCACCAATGCAGTGGTAATGATTCTACTCACCAGCACTGTTTTAGTGCATCATGATGCCCTTAAATAGCTAACTGAGGCCCTGCACAATGTATCATGATGCACCAATGCAGTGGTAAGGATTCTACTCACCAGCACTGTTTTAGTGCATCACTGCACAGCCTAGAGGCTATAATCATCTACTTGTCAGTGAGTTTGGAGTGTTTGGGAGGGATTGTTATGGTGTATAGGGACTGCACAGCCTAAAGGCTATAATCATCTACCTGTCCACAAGTTTGGAGTGTTTGTGACAGATTGCCATGGTGTATAGGGACTGCAAAGCCTAGAGGCTATAATCATCTACCTGTCCACAAGTTTGGAGTGTGCCTAGGGAAAGCCAGGGGTAAGGAGGGCAGTACCACTTGTCTTGGTCAGATATAATCCATGGGCATAAAGTAGTAAGGCCAGAAAACTGCCTATGCTAAAGTCTATGGGTTCTGTGTGCTGGCCGCAGATATTAGTACCTATTAAGTTAGTGCCCATGCCTAGGATTTCAGTAGATGAGCTATTGGTCAAAATTTCAACCCCTGGCTATAGATGTAAATGATTTATTTTCATACATGAAAATAAATCAATAATATTGTCACTATCAAAATGGTAGTATTAGATAATATTAAGTCGCAAAAGGGTCTAAAGGTATTTTGCACAAATACTCGCTCTATATATGGAAAAAGAACAGACACTTTTAGGCTAATTTCATATTCAGATATCACTGGTATTGTAGAATCATGGTTAAAACCTTCTGTACTGGATGTCGACTTACACATCCCTGGATATCAGGTTTCCAAGCAGAGATAAAAACGCCGGGGGTCTTATGCTGTATCTAAAGGATCACTATATTGCTATCCCTGATCTTACCTGCTCCTTCATAGAAAATGATTTCGAAATACTATGTGTAGATGTTCAAATAAATGTGATAAAATATAAGATTTTTGTATTCTATCAACCACCTGATAGTAAAGACAAAGGTGCAATATATAATAAACTAACCTCCCTCTTGAAAAATGTAACTAAAAATAGAAAGCTTATATTAATGGGAGACTTCAATATTAATTTATTATGTAAAAAGGATGTCGAAGACGCTACTGTGAATGAATTCTGTACCGGTAATAAATTGTTCCAAGTCATTAATGATATCACCAGGCCTGTATCAGGGACTATATTGGAAAATAGGACAGCAATGTGCATTGCTCGTAACTCGAAAAGAAATACAATTTAAACTTTTTGGCAGATGTTATGTAGCATAAATTCTTTGATTTGAGGTTCATATCATATTTGAATCAAATCAAAATGGTAGTTTATTGCAAGGTCAGTAATGCAGGTAATGTTGCTTGTATCAGAGAATTTAAGGTTATTGCTGTTAGTTAGACTCTCTGCTGTCCCAAAGCTCTGGCCCCTTTATACTTGATAGTCTTTTCCCTTACATTGTTTCTCCAGAATTAAAATCAATAGCCTTGAGCAAGTGTAGCTTGTAGTCTGACATCAGCACTCCCATTCAGACAGGAACCACCTCCAAGCAGGTGTTAAGTAGTGTTATAGTCCTATACTTTCACAAGACATCTGCTTGAAAGGACCAGATGCTACTCACCCAGGTTATTCACACCACCAAGCCACTATTTGCATAACTCCCGCCAAAACTGCACTATTCGCACCACTTTGCCAAAAAAGGCGGGAAAGTTGATACATGGATCAACATCATATACCTTCACCATTGGAGGCAAAAAGTGTCTTATGGCTGCCAACCAACTGACTCTGTAGAATATAGACAATTACTCAAAATTTACAATAGTTGGTACTGAAATACCTTTTCCTGCAAGACCCCTACATCTCCTCCTTTAATGACACTACAAATTCAATAAGTAATTCTGCCTCTTATATATAAAATTTCTATCTTTTTTTAAACTTATTCGCACCACCAAAATGACTGAAAATGAGAGGACCCTAGTTGTCTCCTATAACTTTTTTCGAGTTAATCATATTTATACAAATGTACATAATATTGCCTTCTCTGGTTTGGTAGACATGCATATCTCAGATCACACCCCCATATACATGACTTTAAAATGTGAAAAAGTCAAATTAAAGAAAAAAATTGTATATGCACGGTCTTACAGACGGTATGATTTCCTAATGTTTAAAAATATGCTTACACAATATGACTGGACTGATATTGTGAGGTTAAATGATATCAATGAAATGTGGAATAGGATTATAAATGTTATTTTGGCTAAACTTGATAGTATATGCCCAATCAAAAAGATGAATATACCGGATTATACACTGCCATGCTAACACAACCGATATTGGACCTAATGAGGGTACGAGACAAACTCTATAGAAAAGCCAGGTCTACTATATCTGATGGTGACTGGGCTGCAGCCAAGCATTATAAGCTTATTGTTAAACGTGAACTTTTTTTCAGTCAAAAACATGAAATTGAGATGTTATTAAGGTTTAGAAAAACAGATCCAGCAAAATTCTGGGATGCTATACATAAGCTTCTGCCACATAAAACCAGTAGTACACTTATTAAGCTGAGGAATCGGACTACTAATTTAATTGTCCCTCCAAATGCATGTGCAGAATATATAAACAGCTTTTTTGTAAATATAGGAGAAGACTTAGCAAAAGCCCTCCCACCTGGTGAGGGGGAGCCAGTGCCCAATATACCATATGGACAACCAACTTTGAACACTAACCTTATGTATGATATTTCTTACATTGATTTAATTAAGATGATAAAAGGGATTAATATCAAGAAACCATCTGCTATAAAGAATTGTAAATCATATATAATTAAAGATGCCTTTTCTGCCATTTCAGATGTAATATTAGTACTATACAACCAATGCCTACGCGCTTCAGTTTTTCCAACTGTATGGAAAGCTGGGACAGTGACCCCCCTACATAAAAATGTTTAAGGTTAGGGCTATTTCACAGCCCTAAGATGTTATTGGTTTCTATGTTCAAAGGAGTGAGTAATAGATGTTTAACGCCATTTCGACAGCTAAGGTCATATTCATGGCAAGAACCACATTACACAATTTTAGAGGAATGCGTCAGTGCGCATATGTGCACCACACACATCCGAGGGGATAGGAAAGGGGAGAAATAGACCCTTTTAAGTGGGCTAGGGAAGCCCGTATGTTCAAAGGGCTAGACTCTATATGAAATTACATGTACATGCAAAAGTGGTATGCTACATGCAAATATAATATAACACTTCACATCCTGCATCATAGCTACCATCAATATAATACATGTATGATATGTTTATACTATTATACATGTAGGTGGCCCTGAAGGGGTTAATGGTCACAGGTAAACAGTACAACCCACTCAACCCCTTGTGCAGCAAGCTGGAACCTCTCCTTTCAATAAGCCAATGACATAATTACCGTAAACTCCCGCGTATAAGACGCGTCCTCTACGCCAAACAAATCCCTACTGCGTCTTATAGCATTTCCTCAAGTTTGGGGTGCGTCTTATACGCGGGGTTTTCCAACATCTCATTTGGGAAAATGCGCCGATGACAGCTTGAACTCATAGCGCCAGCACGACGGCAGACCGGGAGGTGTCGACGCGCTCGGCGGGTTTGACACCGACCGTGTGCCGATGACAGCTTGAACTCATAGCGCCAGCACCGCGGCAGACCGGGAGGTGTCGACGCGCTCGGCGGGTTTGACACCGACCGTGTGCCGATGACAGCTTGAACTCATAGCGCCTGCACCGCGGCAGACCGGGAGGTGTCGACGGGCGCTCGGCGGGTTTGACGGCATGACGCCGACCGTGTGCCGATGACAGCTTGAACTTATAGAGGGGTGGGGGGTGCGTCTTATACGCGAACCCCCCCCTGCTGAGTTGGGGGGGCGTCTTGTACGGGGGTTTTTTTACAAATCGATTCAGGGGAGTTGGATGCGTCCTCTACGCGAACCAGCCTATCGTGAGTTTGGGGAGCGTCTTCTACGCGCACCGCGTCTTCTACGCGGGAGATTACGGTACTACCTAATTAAAAGATTATATCTGGTCCATCCAGATGTGTGAGCATGTACATGGCTATTTCTCTTAAGGCTAAATTCACCTTGAGACAATCTGTGCATTTTACTTTTTCATCCCAATACATGTATAACTTCCATCTAACAAAGGAGTTTTGTCATTATAATGACTAATGACTTTACCACATCCTGACATTTTAAAATCCTCTTGTAACATGACAAATACCTCTTTCAGATTTGAAATATTAAACTGAGTTTTGTCCTTAAAACTTTTAAGGAAGCTACCTCAACCCCTAGATCCAGGTACCTTAGACTTGTCCAAGCTACTTGTCTCAGTCTAATCCTATGTGAACACTAAGGACTTTTATGTGGGCAAGTCTACCCATTTGGCCACATTCCATTGCATCGACTCCCCTTATGTGACTATGTTATTGGCTAGCCAATAACATAAAGAGGCAAACTCTCTTGATGTAAATGACCTTAGGCCCATAAGTTTACTACAAATACCAGGGAAAATTTTAGAAAAAATTGTATGTGGTAGACTCCAATCTTATATGAAAAACTGTAATTTACTATGCCCAACGCAACATGGATACAGAGCTGGACACTCAACTCAGACTGCTATAACTGAACATCTATCCAATTTTTTTTTTTTTTTTTTTCAAGGTAGTGTAGAGGTGTGGAGGTGTAGACACCGTCCTCCTGAGCTGAACATCTATCCACAATAATTAATAACATTATATTAAACAAACCTTCATATTGTCTATATTTAGACCACAAGAAGGCTTTTGATACTGTCTCACACTCTAAATTATTGGAAAAAATGTCTACTTTAGGTCTAGACTTCCCTACTTGTAAATTCTTTGAAAATTATCTTAATAACAGAACACAAAATACTATAGCTAATGATGTACTGTCCACCTCTAAACATGTTAAATATGGAGTCCCGCAGGGATCCGTTCTAGGTCCTGTGCTTTTTTCTGTTTATATTAACTCCCTCCCCACTGTTGGACCCTTTGAAACCACTTTATATGCCGACGATGCTGTTATAACTGTAAATACTCCACAGGAGATGGAAAATGCCGTGTATAATTGGTGTCTACATAACTCACTTACTGTAAATGAAAAGAAAACCAAATGGATGTTATATAATGGAGCCCAAAACGAAAATAGTGTATTTATGTTAAATAATTCTGTATTAGAGAGAGTATATAATTTCACGTATTTGGGTATAGACCTTGACCCGGAACTTAAATTCATAAATCATAGAACAAAATGTACACAGAACATAAGGCATAAAATCTTCCAACTTGCTAGAGTTAGAAAATTTGTTGATAACTCTACTGCTCTGGATATTTTCAAGTCTATGGTGTTACCAACTTTTGACTATTGTGATTTTGTGTGGGATAGAGATTATCGAGGGGAAACAAAAGAATTACAATTACTACAAAATTGGGCATTAAGGGTAGTCTATAAAGTTAAATTAGAGGAAAATCCAACCATGACAACCGAACAAATTAAAAATGCAAGTAAATGTATGGAGCTTGCTGATAGAAGAGATCTTTTATTCTATGCCTTCTACCTGTCAAAGTTTGAAAACCTGGTCGACAATAGAAATATTCCCACCCGCTTTCATCAGGAAAAAAGATTATTGCTACCACATAGCCTCAGACCTATTGTAATCTGAAGCGCTTTATACAGAGCCTGTGCCAGGTGAAATCAGCTAAAAGCAAAGTATACAACTATAGAGACCCTATCTGAGTTTAAAAATTCTATTAAGAAAGACTACCCGGATTGTTTCATGTGATAATTTTGTGTGATTATAAAATTCAGATTTCATCCTCATCTCATCGCATCATTACCTGATCGCTGATACATTTATTGAAATTTATGATACGGTATCAATGACATACTGTTGATGTCAATTTGCAAATACGAGGCCATTACTGATTGATTGTATGCTTAGATTGATAATTTCAGAATTGAAATGTGAAGGGGGCTTGGTATAATTACCACAATGCGTGGGCACCAGGTTTAATTGCACTTACTCTGTAAATGTAATTATCCCAAAAAACAACTTTAAAAAAATAATTACAATGCCATTCTCACATTACACACGCGAAATGCTGGGGTCGCTCCTAACCAAGCCCAACCTATGACATTGTATATATACAGGCAAACACACTTTCTCGTCAATCCCTGTAGCACACTGCATAGGGAGTTGGATTTGGGATGAGTAGGGTATGGGTTCGACCCCTGCCCTTGGCAATAGAATTCTTGTAGGTTTTAACATGTAACATATGACATGTAAGGTGTGCCTGTTATCTATGGATAACTGCACTAGGTGCCTGTTATCCTTGGATAACCGCACACCTTACAAAAGTCATGATGCATGCATCATGCCATGCAATATCAACAGGTATCAGAATGGGAATATCCAGGAAAAGCACTCAGAATCACAGAAATCGTGTAATAATAGTAGTTATACCACGATTTCTGGGTTACACAGTGCTTTTTCGTGGCTATTCCCATACACATATCTGTCGATACTGCACACCCTGTATACTTTAGCATCAGTTTTCTAAGGCGTGCGGTTATCCATGGATAACCCGCACCCCGTGCGGTTATCCAGGATAACCGCATGCCTCTCATGTCCTCCCATGTCATATGTTACATGTTAAAACCAACAGACTATTTCATTGCCATGGTAGGGCTCGAACCTGCAACCTAAGATTCCTAGTCCAACCCCCTATGCATTGCGCCACGGGGACTGACGAGATACGCTCGGTTCGAACCATGTCTTGCTATGATACAAAACCGTGTGCGCTGTCGCTGTCCGCTGCCAGGCGAGGAGGTGTATTCTACACAAACATAACCGCGAGAAGCATCTTTTTCGCCGTGTGCGCTCTCGCTGTCCTCTGCCGGGCGAGGAGGTGTATTGTACACAAACATAACCGCGAGAAGCATGTTTTTTCGCCGTGTGCGATGTCGCTGTCCGCTGCCGCACGTGGAGGTGTATTATACACAAACATAACCGCGAGAAGCATATTTTTTCGCCGTGTGCGCTGTCGCTGTCCGCTGCCGGGCGCAGAAGGAGGAGACGCGGTGGTCTAGCAGTTAGCACGTTGCGCTCAGCCGTTAGAGGTACGCGGTTCGATCCCCGGTCCGGGTGCATCTTTTTTCGCCGTGTGCGCTGTAGCTGTCCGCTGCCGGGCGAGAAGGTGTATTTAGTACACAAACATAACAGCGAGACGCACTGAAATCTTTAGCCGTGTGCCGCTGCCTGTCCGAGCCAAGACGGCCGCTGTCGCTGTCCGCTGCCGGGCAAGGAGCTGTATGTACCTGTGTACACACACTATGGCTGGCTTCGATCGAGTCCCGGGGAGGGGGAATAATTTTTGTTTTCAACTTGAATTTATTGGTATTCTATTGATTATTTATTGGTTTCGTGGTATAAAATAAGTAGTCAATGGATAATTCATGACTTGTGTGTGTTAGCAAAGGCTAATAACACTCGGCCTACGGACTCGTGTCATTATCCTTCACTAACACACTCGTCATGAATTATCCATTGGTTACTTGTTCAATATACAATGGGATTATCAGGTTATGTGAAACCATGATCAGGTTTGTCACACCTAGTGTAGATAAGGAGTTTTTTTTTTATACTGTAGAGGTGTGGTAATCAAGTATTCTGTGTATGATCGACTACTGTAGGCTACTGGGCTATTCAGACTGCCAAGTTTGTAATACCCAGTATATCACTATCAAACATCATGTATCTCTATGGTGTTGCCAGGTGTCCCAATGCAGTGTTGACGAGAGTCCCCAGCACTGCATTGGTGCATCATGACAACCAATGGGCATGATGCACTCCTGCATGATTAGCAGCCCTCAAAAAGTTCAATGTTTTTCATGGCTTAGTTTGGCCGTGTACTTGGTTACACAAAGCCCCATACATCATACCATATCAGGTATACCTGGAGGCCCAGTGTTTCAGCCAATCAATATTTTATCAAAAACAATTAGTTTAAAATCAATTGAAGGTTTGGACTTAACAGACTGATAATAGGATATATAAAAGGATAACCAAAGTCCAAAAGATGATAACGGGACACTGTTATATACTGGCATGATACGTTTATCATGTATTGGAATAGAATTCAATGATTTGTTTAACGTCCTAAGGCCCGAAGGGCCTCATGGGACTGTGAATTCAATGAGCGATTCATTAATGAATAGTTCAGGGATGAAAGTCACAGAGCACGAAAATCCCTGAAATGGTCCAATATTCCCCCCAAAAAACCTGGGTTTCTATATGAATGTATAGGGCCCTGGAACTTCAAAATCCCTGAAATCAGGGAATTCCCTGAAGACTTACATCCCTGATAGTTATACATTCCCTCATTTTATAAATCTAACCAGATCTAGGAATGCAATATGTTCACCATTATGGCGCGATGTGAACTAACAAACGGCTGTGGCCTCATTGGTAGCCTCACGGTAAAACCTCACACTAAAACTCTCTTATACAGAACCAGTCCCTACTTTAAGAGATATTTACCACAATACCCCACATATAAACCGCACCTGACATACAAGGCACTTCACTGACCCAGGCCCATTTTCTTAGGCGCACCTTGGTCATTTTAGTGCTCTTCAAAAATATCCTCGCATAAATTTAAAAAGCACACTCCAAACTTTTTCTAACCCCATAACGAGGAAATGGGTTACGTAGCATGCGAAAGGCGGTGCCCGTTTGGCATTGAAATATACATACCAATCACCTTTACCAGCCAAAGCGGTGCCAGAGTCAGGCCCAGATCACAGACACCGCTAGTTCCAGCATGGTCAACAAGGATAATGTGTCAGGTCTGTAACATTCACACAGGAAATTATGAGATGGGTGGATCATGTCTGCACCCACACATCCTCGGGATTCCTCGCTATAAGGTGCAGACAGGGTCTATCCTCGCATATAAGCCATACCTTATATCCTCGCCTTAGTGCAAGAAGGTTGTAACTGCATTTTTCAAGTTTTGCAGGAGAGGCAAAAGAAGTGTTAGTCTTTCAGAACTTACAATTACTATAGCACCAAGTGAACACAGCCTTATTGCCCTGTGGGCTGTAGGCACACATATCATTAACAGAGTTTCAGAACTTTCATAGAAGGTAAGATGCAGGTCAATACATGTCAAAACAGAAGAAATCTCAATATTGCCAAAATGTCAGTTAAAACCTTCTTGCACTAAGGCGACAAAGAGTTGGGTATTATGGTAATTGCAGTTTTTACCGTTTTAATCGTTAACTATGGGGATAAAGTCTCATTTATTACCTGGCCATAATTCTAGGATAATACAAAGGTGAACTAGACTTGTCCCTAAACATAGTTCAGCTTATATAAGAGGATTTATGGTAAGTTTAAAGACTAAGCCCTGATCATAACATCAGTGAGACCTGGTCCTACTCTCTTACACACCTCCCCTACTGCTACCTTAACTCATGAACACTTTAACCCTTATGAGGCCAAGTGGACTATGGGTATCAAAACAGCAAAATGGCATCAGCCTTCAGCTGTTTTTCACTGCCAAAAGAGTGACCTACCTAGGAAGGGGCTTTGCATAATTCTGTATTCAACTTTACCTAGAGCACATAGGGAATTTCAGTACCAATATTTAGATACATATTGAAATATTGAAGGAACCGTTCCCCCTTTGGTCCGCCAAATTATCTGTTAATTCTGGTTATCCAAGAGATTCTTTGTGTTAGGAGGACAAGCAATAACAGTGGAGCAATGGCGAAATCCATGACCTCCATTAGAAATATGTCTCACCCAAATCCAACATGTGAACAGCTAAACAATCAGAATATTGCCATGAGTGGACACAGTGAGGGGGTCATTCCAGGCCGCGGTACACTAAGTGCTTCATATTATGAAGTTTATGTACCAAGGTTTACCCTTTAAGGGCCGCTGATGCAGGAGTGCATCATGCCCTTTGATTATCATGATGCATCAATGAAGTGCTGGCGAGACTGCTCGCCAACGAGTGTATCTACCCCGCAGGCTCGGCATGATGCATGAATGCATGGTGAGTTGCTTGCCAGGGCATGATGCATTAATACATCAGCGGCCTTTAAGGGGTTAATGGACATTACATACCACATATCTGGCCACCATAAAGAGCTGTTTTTGGAGAACAGTTCACACATCATCTATGGAGTTCTCAGATCAATTCAGTTAAGACTTCTCATAGTACCAATTCATGCCAGGTGTTTCAATTCTATGGAATCCTGATGCAAAAGAAAATTAGCACTGGGGAGTTACAAACCAGGGCTCCATTGCTACATCATGCCGCTAATTAGATATAACATATAGGCATAGTCCAGCAAAGCATGATAGACTATGTGATTCAGGGTTCATAGAAAATCATTTGAGAAAGGGGGCATGTGGTGGTAATCTCATACTCCATTCAACTCTTCTTTGATTCAAACACCCAAATTAAGAATCTTTCCTGAGGCTCATTGCATCCCTGTACACTGTTTCTGGTCTAAAGCAGTAAGGTACATTCTTGTATATTTAGATTACTTGGCAGGAATTGGGTGGCTGAATTCCATATTCCATGATAACCTTCTGTACATTTTCAATTTACAGGTATCCCACAGGTACAGGAGCAAGTATTCAGCTATTACCCTACTGGAGGAGGATTAATTCTCTTATTAACCTCAAGTAGCACGCAAGGAGGTGGGGCACTGGAGCACAGCAACAAGGGCCTCGGAAAGCATTTTAATACTTATGTAAATGCGCTGAGTCACTTAGCACCTTTGAGCTGACTTAACACTATGTTTAGGAATAGTCCCTTCGTCTGGAATTAGGTTGTTAAATAAAGGTCAGTTTGAAATTCATCCAAACGTGATTCTGTCTATTCCTGGGAGCTTTGTTCAGAAATCGGGTTAGTTTTTGTCAATCAGTTATTGCCCATCTTATAAAGCCGAGATATTGTGAACAGACAATTTGAACTTATGGTAAGGTAATCTGGCTTCTATAATAGGTCAACCTGAAAGTGGCTTCTGTTAGGCCAAGTGCAATTAACCTAAATATGGCTTCTATTAGGTCAACCTGAATGTGCCTTATGTTAGGCCAAGTGCAATTAACCTACTGTATTCTCCCGCGTATAAGGCGCAGCCCGCGTATAAGGCGCACCTAGAGTTTTGGAAAATTCTCAAAAAAATGAAAAATTCATAACTTTGGTTCCACTGAATGAATTTTCAAAATTCAAAAACCTATGGGTAGCTTGGGCCACCTTTGGCCCTCCTGGGCCCCATTTTGTCCTATTATGACCAAGGAGGCATGTAAGATATCAAAAGAAAGGTCTTGGTGTCCCCCTTGTGGATCCAATGAGAACTAAAACCCCCGTATAAGACGCGCCTTATACGCGGGAGATTACGGTAAATATGGCTTCTATTAGGTCAACCTGAATGTGGCTTATGTTAGGTCAGCCTGAATGTTGCTTTTATTAGGTCAGCCTGTATGTGGCTTCTGTTGGGTAAGCCTGGATGTGGCTTCTGTTGGGTAAGCCTGTATGTGGCTTCTGTTAAGGCAGCCTGAATGTGGCTTCTATTAGGTCAGCCTGTATGTGGCTTCTGTTAGGGCAGCCTGAATGTGGCTTCTATTATGCCAGCCTGTATGTGTTTAAAATTAAGCTTCATTTTATCATTCACATCTGTGAATGTGGCTTTTACTAAGCCAATCGTCATTTCTGTTTGGTCAACTTGAATGTGGCTTCTGTTGAAGTAGCTTCTGATGGAAACAACTTTAAATTTGTCCTCTATAAAGCTAAATTCACAACCCCCATAGAATAATATGCAATGGTGTGATCCAATCCCTAGGTTTTATTTGAATATAAAACTCTAACAAAGAAGAATTATTCCATATACTCCAGATCAAGGGCGTTCTAATTGTATATAGCATTTGATTTGGAGTATATGGAATAATTGTTCTTTGTGAATGTGGCTTTTACTAAGCCAATCGTCATTTCTGTTTGGTCAACTTGAATGTGGCTTCTGTTGAAGTAGCTTCTGATGGAAACAACTTTAAATTTGTCTTCTATAAAGCTAAATTCACAACCCCCATAGAATAATATGTGACAATCATTGAAACCCCAGATAAGTGGCCTATAATTCTAGTATATTAGCACATATTGGAGTCTTCCGTGACTAACAATAGGTTGGCAGTGTTGATGTCATTACAGTAGAATATTTAATGCTGCTGTTATTTAGGGACTTAGAGATGACCTTTTCAACTGTTTAGTTTACATGGTTACTTGGTTCGACCTGGAACACATAGGGGTGTTATAGCAACACCTCCCTCACTTCAATAAAACTGTACTACGTAAATAAACTTCCCTTTATGCCTAAAAAAGTTATGTTCAGGTATCCCGACCTGTTCTTTTTGCTGGTCCATTAGACCGTTTTTTATTATTATTATTCAAATGTGATTCATTGAGAGGGAATCCCATGACAGAGGACAAGCATGTAAACCCCATGTCAGCCCATATGCTCACCTTAAGAGGGAAAACACACGATGTGTGCCAGTTATGTCATTCTTCACTCAGTAATAGGGAGCCTAAGTCTCGCGATAAACTATGTCGTAAAAAAATTTCTGATTTGGAACTAAAATGACCAATATTTGAATTGACCTGGAGGCCCACCATATATAAAATTTTAAGGCTCAACTCTCATTCTTAAAAAAGTTATGCTAGGCTTAAAATATTCCCCTATCCTTCCAGCCTGCGGGCGATAATATGCTGAGCACAGAATCCGCCCGCACGTGACGTGACTTCCCCTCCCTATGTTACTTCCATGTACATGTAGTGCTAAGGCATTAATGGCACTATTTAAACTGATCACAGGTAAAAACTGGGTACTGACTGAACTTTATATCCAGTATGTAAGCCTAGCTTGGCAGAACTCATAAATAGAGTGGTACCTACCGTACCTTGTTTCTCCCGCCCCCTTTGTGTCTGTGCCTCTACCTTATAGGACATTTCAGGGCAATACCAATATCAATTTATAGGGCCTACAATTTGAATCCAATACACGATCCAATTATACTTGTATAACTCCCCAAAATGCACCATTTTACCCTGAAAATCCCAAAATTTTCCCTGATGAAAGACATATGAAAAAGATGGATCTACCAGGCTAAGATCCACATGATCAATAGTCCTGACAGAAAGATAAAGTCTATTGGTAGATTTGGGGTAACACAGAGGGAAATTTTGTTAGAAGTTGCTTGAGAATGCACCATTATGGTGTCTAGATTTTCAAGTTTCTTTTGGCAAGGGCAGGGCAGGGCTTCCATTTTATATTTTGTAGAGATTCTCTATGCGATTCCTCTGACTTTTAGGCCTATAGATAGGAGGGGGGAATTCATTAGAGCCCACAGAATGCATCTTCTTTCCTCAAAATTCACCTGAATGCACCTTTGTGGCCCTCAAAATTCAAAATTTTCTGGCATCTCCCAGACCCCCAATCACCATTGTCACAACTATGAATCCAATATGTTAAAAATGCTTTTGCCTACCCGCCCAATTTCGGAGGTGGAGGGGGGGGGGTGGTCACGGGCACTACCTGACCATTGCCCCCCCCTCAACTTTCAAATGGTTCTGCCGCCCCTGGGTGTGCCTCATAGGTGGGGTCTGATTACAATAGATTAATATGGAAGTGCTGGGGTCAAGTCTGAGGTGCACCTTATGTGTGAGGTGTGCCTTTAATATATACGATGTACTATGAGAAGGCCTATGAAATAGATGAGGAAGTGTGTGCTACTGACGGTATCTTCACTCACAGACCTACAAAAACCATTAACTCTTTAAGCGTCGCTTATTCCTTATGCCTATTGGTCATTGGCAAGTAACTCGCCAGGGCTGAATTCATGCATCATGCCGACCCTATGGGTTGGATAAGGTCCCAGAGGGCCGGTATGATGCTCCAATGAAGTGCGAGCAGACTCACCAGCACTTCACTGGTGGATCATGATGACTAAGGGAGTGGTCATTATTTATCAACGGGGGGGGGGGGGGGGGGGTTCGCGCCCCTCTTTGATCTATAGTAGTGTGCAGGCTTTTTAGCCCCCCCCCTCAAGAGGGGTCAAAAGAATTTTAGCCCCCCCTCGGGAGGGGTCTGAAAATTGTATGCCCCCCCCCCCCCTCAAACCCACCCCTCCCCCTGTTGATAAATAATGACCACTCCATAATGGGCTTGATGCACCCCTGCATTCCACCTTAACGGGTTAACCTGTGCCTGCCAAAACCTCTCCTGCACTGACCAACCTCCCGGGAGACTTTGTTTCATCTATATTTCATGTTCGCTGTGCTAAATCTAGACATTGAGTGTGCCACGATTAACTCTGCCCTTCAGATCATAGCCCGCGATCAAAGCTCAGTGTTAAATTAGCCCCACCGAGGCACCAAGAGGTATAGGAAATAGAATCCCAGACAACAGCAAAATGAAAATATCATCAATGGATTGGGTATTGGGTTATAGTTATTATGATGGCATCAGGAATTTTCTCTTTCAATTCAATATGATGTATTCAAAAGATATTAATCAAGTCAACCCTCACTCCCATTACAACGGATCAGTCAATTCCCCTGTCAGGAAATTTGAGCTATCTGTTTATTTTCCAACATCTTCTTTTTAACAGTTTCTATTTCATCCCGGAGACATGAATGGTTCAGTCTGACTGTTCGATCCCTAATTTCAAAACTCTAGATTGGTGCTTTTTAAATATGCCTCTGACCTTTTAATCTTTCCCTTTTTTCTTCTTCAATTTGAGAAAGTCAGGGCTGAACGGATCTCTATTTCCATCTTGAATATTGTCTAACATACACGGCCATTACTTTAGCTGGTTTGGGAATATCCAGGCCTAGGTCAGTCGTTTCTGAAACCTCCCCTGGCGGGAGGGTGGTGTGGACAGAGGCAGTGGGGCTCTAAACCTCTGGGTAATAGAAAGTGACAGAGGAATTTCTCAAAGTCACAAAATCATTGATAAGTTGGAAGAAAAATTTACAAAAGATTTAACATGTGATATATATCACATATGGCCCAGGGTCTACTACCCCCCCCCCCCCGCCAATATATAAATTGGGCGTTGTGCATTGAAGCACAGAAAGCTGAGGGTAGGTACCATAAAACCCTCTATCAACCCTGTAGGGTCACAGGAATCAGCACTTGCGAAATATTGACTAATTACTTACAAATAGAGACTATTATCTATACATGTACTGACACCAGTCTGGCATAATCTTCTCTTACTACACCCCTTGGACCACTGGCCCCCTGGTGTGCTGGCCCCCGGACACCTGGCCCCCTGGAGACCTAGCCCCTGGACACCTGGCACCCTGGACACCTAGCCCCCTGGGCCAACAATGGTTTAAGGACTTAGAGCATTAATTACATCATTAACAGTATACTGAATTCTTTGACCTGTCCATCTTTGAGAAACCAGGATTGATTGCATTTTCACTTAAGACTAATAATGACATCTGAATCTTTAGCCAGTCACTTTCTTGTGAACAATATGGTCGGTCATAAGGGTGACAAATATCTATATACACAGAAATTAACCCTTAAAGGACCGCACGGTCCATTAAATGCATCATGCCATTTGGTCGTCTTGATGCACAAATGCAGACCTGGTGAGTCACTTGCCAGTGCTGCATTCATGCATCATGCTGAGCCCACAGGGTTGATCCATCCCTTAGAGTCGCCATGATGCACTATTGAAGTGCTGGCGAGAACACTCACCAGCACTTCATTGGTGCATCATGTTGTCCAATGGACAAGATGCACTGATGCATTAGCAGCCATCAAAGGTTTTATCGACACAAGTCAGAGCAGCAGAGGATAATGCGGGATAAAATTCTGGTTCATTTTTTTAACCATTTAAGAGCCACGAATGCATGTCCATCGCTGACGCATTCATGCATTAGCGGTCCTTAAAGGGTTAACCATCAATATATCATCAAGGGTTATATATTCAAAATTTACAAAGTTGTCATAATCGTCTATGATAGGAGTGAAGGAGTTCCTCATATAGTATTATACTTTTAGATAAAATAAAAGTAAAATGGGACAAAGGATATTGGTGGAAGTTTGACTTAGTACAATGTATTTCTACATTTAGGAGTAAAACATTTAGCTAAAATAAAGAGACGTAGTGTTTATCGCTCCGCAACACAGAAAAGCACTTTCAGGTACGTCTTATAGGCTGAAAAAAAACGTCTCTTTCTGAAAATTCCCATAGAGTCCTATGTGTTATGTTTATCGCTGAAATCTATCGTTCGGTACTAATCTAATGTGAAGAAATAACCCTTAAGAACAAGTAAAATGATGACTCAAATACAGCGGCCAATTACGACAAAAGAACATGCTCTCTTTTTGGAATTGCAGACCTCCTCACACAGAAGAGTATCTCATCTACTTGTTACCCTTTTCAATGTTGATTTATTCATGATCTAAAGACAAGAAATTCCTACATCAAATTAAAATTTTATTTTCATCTTCACGACCGACCACCCGCCTCCAATAGCCCAGGGGATACCCTGGGCCAAAAATCTAAAACAAATCAGGAATTTAAACTTGAGGAAATGTAGAAGAAAAAGTCAGCTTACTTCATAATAGAAATTACCTCTTTAAGAAAAATAGAGACATTTGTAAACCAGGGGTCAGTAGTAGAAGGCCTCAATTGGACCATTATCTTATCTCCTATCTCCGATCTTCTAACAACTCCTCCCGACTGACCACCAACTGTATCAGTTAAGCCCACGTCTATTATTGGAAAGATGTAGATAAGATAGCAGAGATCTAGGACCACGCCCTAGTCACCTGTACCTCACCTGTTCATACAGGTACATCTAGATAAGTCTAGATCTGTAGTGAAGGATGCACAAAGGAGTAGTACAAAGGAGAGTAGAAATCCTTCAGTTTTGCCGAAAACCTTTTCACTGCGCAGGCCAAAGTAGCCTGCATCTTGGCATCTTACGCAGGCCATTTCCCTCTCACACAGGCCATATAATATTGATATTCTATGCTTCATTATAAACTTCATTATAACTTGTTTTATACTGTGCAAAAACTTAAAAGAAATTGAGAAATGCTTGATATAAAACAAATTTATAAATGTGGCTCTATCTTTGTTTCTAATTGGCCGATTTGAAACATTCTTTCACCATTTGGAAGCTGAGATCATAGCAGGCCATTCTGATCTACTAGATACTCATAGAAATTTTTAATCTAATGTAAGACAATTTTGATCTATGAAAGTAAGGGAACTTTGAGTAGATTTGTATGGATGCCCAGTGGGTCCATACATAACAGCTGGTACCCATTCCCGGGTACTCATTATGCTAGTTGTTATTCTTGTAAAGCTTCCACCACAGTTATCACCACAGGCTTCAAACATGAATGAAGCTGGTTCTAGCGATACACACTGATAAGAGCTGATGTGATAGGGACCAGCTTGTCCATGAAAATGTGAGTTAACCAGGGACAAGGTACCCATCAGGGATTTGTCTTATAATCAGTGGGGTTACCTCAACCAGCGAAACTTAAAATGGCGGACACACTCTGTGTCCATACTATGGCCAATAGGATCAGGTTGCCCAGTGTATTTTTAGCCCCATGTGTGGCGTATACTTATAGCTTGTCCCAAAGTCGGGATGAGGCTTTTATGTGGATGTGGCTTACATGTATATGCAAGGTTTTATGGTAACACGTTTTGGAGACTGTGCCCACTGTGTGCACTATCTGACCTGACACCAATCTTCTTTTTGGGTCGCAAACATCATACAGTACCAGGTAGTGATTATATAGGGATGATGCCTCTGCTGGGGGAGTGATTCCCGGTATCATTATGCAAATGAGCTGATAGCAGTAGCTGTAAATTATGTCTGTCTAACTACATGTACATTATCATCTTAAACTGAAGGAATTTACAATATCTCTGGATCTACTCAGCCAATTCACAAAATTTAAAAAGTAGTGGATAGCTTATGGGAAACTATTGATGTAGGATCAGGTAAATTTTCAGAATTACCGGGTAATTGTCAAAGTTGGATCATCATCCTTATCTCTAAGATTTACCAAGGGATCAGACCAGGAGATTAGATAGTAGGATCCCCTCTCTAGATTTGATTTCGTTTGATTGTAAAACCTGGATAAAAGACAATTATTCCATATTCTCCAAAGCAAGGCCTTTCTAATGATATATAGCATTAGTATATGGGATTAGTCATTTAGCCAGAATTAATTGTCAGATTTGGATTGTTTTCCTTATCTGTGCAGTCTGCTGAGGGGTCAGACCAAAGATATGATATCAGGATTCCATCCCAATTTTTCGTTTGAATGGAAAACATTGACAAAGAACAATTATTCCATATACTCCAAATCAAATGCTATATACAATTAGAATGCCCTTAATCTGGAGTATATGGAATAATTCTTCTTTGTTAGAGTTTTACCGTAAATCCCCGGTCATAAGCCGGATTTTTTTTCTATTTTGGGCCCAAACCGGCTTCTAAATTTTTCCCAAAGTCCCCCCCGGCTTATGACCGGGTTTTTTTTTACTATAGAATAAAGAGAAAATGGGAAAAATTTGACACCAAAACCGGCTTATAAGATTTCCCTGAACTCACCCCCCGTCTTATGACCGGGGCCGGCTTATGACCGGGGATTTACGGTATATTCAAATAAAACCTAGGGATTGGATCCCATATCTCTCGATCTGACTGCTCGGCTGACTCCTCAGATAAGGATGATGATCCCAATTCGATTATTAATTCTGACAAAACTACTTATACAACATACTAATTTTATATACCATTAGAAAGCCCTTGATCTCTGGAGTATATGGAATAATTGTTCTTTGTTAGAGTTTTATATTTGAATAAAATCTAGGGATGGGATCCCAAAACCATTTCTCTTGGTCTGACCGCTTGGCTGACTCCTAAGATAAGGATGGTGATCTAGATTTGATGATTAATTCTGACAAAACTACTTATCCCACATTCGAATGCTTTATACCATGAGGAAGCCCTTTATTTGGAGTGTATGGAATAATTGTTCTATGTCCAAGATTTACATAGATAAGGATTATGATCTAATTCTGGCAAAGTTCCCAGATTTTGTTTTGTTTCAAAACTCAAACAAAGAACAATTATTCTCTATACTTCAAATCAAGGGCTTTCTAATGGTATATAGCATTAGTATATGGGATGAGTAGTTTTGTCAGAATTAATTGTCAAATTTCAATCAAAGGAGGGTCAACCTAAAGCACTACAGTGGTGTGTGCAGCCAAGCATGACGCCCTCATTAGCATAACACCCAAGACACCCTTATCTGGGCTACCCAATCACTGCAGTGGTTGTCGCCCATCCCTCTCTTCCAGCCCCTGGAGGAAGCTATCAAACTGGTATTCCCAGGCTGGTGCTCACTGGACCGTGAAATTATGTCATCTGGAAACCATGGAAACCTCAAGCCCATGGCGTGCCTCAGTCCTTTAAAGGGGCATTAATACATTAATGCATCATGCCTATTGCTCGTCATGATGCATGAAAGAAGCCCTGGTGGGTTAATTGCTGGGCTACATACCGTAAATCCCCGGTCATAAGCCGGCGCCGGTCATAAGCCGGGGGGTGAGTTCAGGGAAATCCTATAAGCCGGTTTTGGTGACAAATTTTTCCCATTTTCTCTTTATTCTATAGTAAAAAAAACCCCGGTCATAAGCCAGGGGGGGGGGGACTTTGGGAAAAATTTAGAAGGGTCGGCATGATGCACTAATGAGGTGCTGCTGCAGACTTGCCACCATTTCATTATTTGGTGCATCATGACAACCAAAGGTCACGATGAACTCAAACATTAGTGGCCCTTAAAGGTTCAAGCAAAGGGAGTAGACTCACAAGGGGAGATATAACAATGGGTAGACTATCACCTGCCTCCCCTAACCCTACCTCCCCATGAATCCCCAGACCTGGGAGTGTTGTGGGGCTGAGGTTGTTGGTGGTGGTATGGAGGGGGGGGGTCCACATCTGCTGTAGATTAGTGAGTGGTCATTATTTATCAACAAGGGGGTGGTGGTTTTTAGCGCGGACGGGAAGAAATTATTATGTCTCCCCCCTTGAGAGCAGTCAAAAATAAAATTGAATGATTTGAAAGTTAATTGTGGTCTATGGAAAAAGTTATAGAGAAATAGGCCCCAGTATCTAGCTTAGACCTCCACGATCCGCGCTTCACTCCAGCCTAATCAGGTTACCTTAGACCATGTTCCACTCCCTTTATTTAATATTAGAGAGTGGTCATCATTTATATAATGGGGGGGGGGATTCGCATGGGCGCATGAAAATTTCCCCTCCCCCTCGAAGATAGTCGAAATATTTTGCACACCCACCAAAAGATGCTAAATTGTTTATGCCCCCCCCCTGTCTAGAGGGGTCAAAAGATTTTACGCCCCCCCCCCCCTCCATTAATAAATAAGGGACGAGTCATTCATTGCTAGGTGGGGGGGGGGGCTTGTTAGATATAGGGGGGTCATTATGAAAAATAGCCCCTTTGTGGGGGGGGGGGGCAAAACCCAATAAACCTTCACACTGGGGGGGGGGTCAAAATAAAATATGGGCAATTCAAATAACCATTGCGATGCATCATTCATGTGCGTATTCGATTTTTTGGCGGGGTCATTTTGCAAAATCAGCTCTTAGTGGGGGGGGTCGCGATCATTTTTGTCATAATGATGGCCCCGGGGGTCGGAAAAAAATCTTGTGATCTGCCAAAATCGATCTAGTCCCCCCACCCCAGCCTAGCAAAAAATGACTCGTCCCTGGTGGTTATTTAGAATGGTGTGGGTGATAAATCTGATACCGTAATCTCCCGCGTAGAAGGCGCAGCTCGCGTAGAAGGCGCCCCCCCCAACTCAGAGAAGGCCTTTTCACGTAGAAGGCGCACGTACCTCTTCTGGATTGATTTCTGGAAAAACCCGCGTACAAGACACCCCCCCAACTCACAGGGGGGCTGTTTCACGTAGAAGGCACCCCCCCTCCCCTCCACCCACCTCTATGAGTTCAAGCTGTCATCGGCACATGGTCGGCGTATTGCCCACCGAGCAAATCTACACCTCCCGGTCTGCCGCGGTGCTGGCTCTATGATTTCAAGCTGTCATCAGCGCATGGTGGGCCTTATCCCCAGCAAGCGCGTCGACACCTCCCGGTCTGCCGCGCTGCTGGCTATATGAGTTCAAGCGGTCATCGGCACACGGTCAGCGTATTGCCCGCCGAGCAAATCTACACCGACCGTAATCTCCCGCGTATAAGGCGCGTCTTATACGAGAGGTTTTAGTTATCCCCAAATCCACAAGGGGGACACCAAGATCTTTCTTTTGATATGTTACACTTCCCCTAAGTCCTAATAGGACATAATGTGGGCCAGAGGGGTCTGGGGGACCCTAGGTGCACGTAGCTTTTTGAATTTTTAAAATCCATTCAGTAGAACAAAAGATATGAATTTTTAATTTTGTTGGCAATATTTTCAAACTCTAGGTGCGCCTTATATGCGGGCTGCGCCTAATACGCGGGAGATTACGGTAGTAGCGTGCGGGCTTTTTTGCTAAAAAGAGGGTAAATTTTTTTAGTCCCCCCCTCAAGAGGGGTCAATATTATTTTAGCACCCCCCTCAGGAGGGGTCTGAATTTTTACGCCCCCCCCTCAAACCCACCCTCCCCCCCTGTTGAAGATTGAGCAGGTTAGGTCTAAGACCTAAAAGACCCGAGTTTTTAATGCAATTTTCAATGCTATTTTCAATTCAATTTTCAATATTCAATCAGATATTGACAAATAGTGAGTGATTACTGACATATGTTGATGAACTGCTGACCAATAATGAGCAATTACTAACATGTATTGACTAATTGCTGACAAATAGTGCATTATTACTGATATATTTTGACAAATAGTGAGTAATAACTAACAAAACTATATTGACTAATTGCTGACAAATAGTGCATTATTACTGACATATTTGGACTAATTACTGACAAAAAGTGAGTCATTACTGACAAAAAGTGAGTAATTACTAACATAAATTGACTAATTGCTGACAAATAGTGCATTATTACTGACATATTTGGACTAATTACTGACAAAAAGTGAGTAATTACTAACATAAATTGACTAATTGCTGACAAATAGTGCATTATTACTGACATATTTGCTGACAATGCATCATGACATCCATAAAAGGGTTAACTGCACATCAATGTCTTGTCTATCAATAAAGGGTTGACTGTGCATCAATGCATCATGCTATCACTAAGGGGTTAACTGTGTATCAATGCATCATGCCATCCATAAAGGGTTAAGTGCATCAATGCATCAGGTTATCCATGAAGGGTTAAATGTGCATCAATGCATCATGCCATTCATAAAGGGTTAACTGTGTATCAATGCATCATGCCACCCATAAAGGGTTAAAGTGCATCAATGCATCATGTCATTCATAAAGGGTTAAAGTGCATCGATGCATCATGTTATCCATGAAGGGTTAAATGTGCATCAATGCTTTGTAACATCCATGAAGGGTTAACTGTGCATCAATGCATCATATTATACATAAAGGGTTAACTGTGCATCAATGCTACATGCCATTCATAAAGGCTTAAAGTGAATCAATATATCATGCCATTCATAAAGGGTTAACTGTGCATCAATGCATCATGCTATCCATAAAGGGTTAACTGTGCATCAATGCTACATGCCATTCATAAAGGCTTAAAGTGAATCAATGCATCATGCCATTCATAAAGGGTTAAATGTGCATCAATGCATCATGCCATTCATAAAGGGTTAAATGTGCATCAATGCATCATGCCATTCATAAAGGGTTAACTGTGTATCAATGCATCATGCCATTCATAAAGGGTTAAATATGCATTAATGCATCATGCCATTCATAAAGGGTTAAATGTGCATCAATGCATCATGCCATTCATAAAGGGTTAAATGTGCATCAATGCATCATGCCATTCATAAAGGGTTAATTGTGCATCAATGCATCATGCCATTCATAAAGGGTTAAATGTGGTGTAGGGAGCATTGTGTGCAGGCAATCCACTTGTGGCATGGGTAGACCTGCTAATCCTGTGCACCTTAGAGGGTTAAAGTAAAGTACTCAGAACATGGACAAGTATTATGCGTGTACACCAATACCCACCTCTATCACGAGGTGATTGGGAGGTGTGTGTGTGGAGGGGGGGGGGTGTAGACCCCGGGGGGGCACTCTCTATGTAACCTATACACATATGTGCGGCTGGCAAGGGTACTTTTTCAAGGAAAAGTCCCTAGCAAGCCTCCTGTTTCAGCCACAAATGTCCCTAGCAAGGGTCTACCTTTGAGCAAAATGTCCCTAGCAAGGGTCAACTTTCAGGGAAATACCCGATTCACACAGACAATTTAGACATTTTCATGAATACTTTCCAAATTTTCATGAAAATAGCTTGAACAAAATACAAATTTTCTCCCAGAAAAGGTCAGTTAAAGCTATTTTGAGCAAAATCTAAGACTATTATGTAAAAAGTTCCCTAGCAAGGATAGGGTTTTGAAGGAAAACCCCGCGAATGAGTGCCCTAGCAAGGGTAAGGGTAGTCTGGGGTTCAGCCACACACCCGTATCAAAAAAAATTGAAGCGCCCCCCCCCCCCGGGCCCCAGGGGGTGTAGAATGTAGACACATGGGGTGTGTGGTCATCAGACCAGAACGAAATTGTTTATCAAGAAGGGAGCCCACCAAAAGCTGTGCTGGGGTAGACCTACCATAAATCGACCAACACTATACAATACCTATATGATTTACAATTTTTTTTCCATAGTAATATGCACAATATTATACCAAATTGATTTCCAAGTTAATCCACAGTACTTTGCAATGGTCAATTTAACATTAATATGATTATGACTGTATACAATACCATTGCAAATTAAAAAAAAACAAAAACAATTTCACATAAAATGGGCAGTGGTCGATTTATGGTGCACATTACCCCTATACGCAAAAAGCTTCGGCGAAAACGTGTCCACTAGAAGTAGACCCGAGTCCGAACTCGGGTCTAATAAATAATGACCACTCCCTAAAGGCTGGGTCAATCAATGAATGGGAAAAGCACAGGAGTCTGAGGAGAGGCTACTCACCCATTGCTGTCAAAATATTCAAAACATTCTTCCAGCTTTGTGCAATCAGATGTAGCTCCAGTCTTAGCAATTTTGTTGAAGAAATCTCTGTCGATGTGTTTATGTCCATTTTTTCCGTTCTCCATGTCTGTTTCTGTCACAAATTGTGGTTGTTGAATGGTGAAGGCCTTGTTTACATGTGCAGCGGTTGGCAGCCAGCCCTTCTCTGGTTGTTGTCAGTGCTAGGCTGGGAGCGTGATCTCGGCCTGCTCCGTTCCGTGTTCGGAAAAATACGGATCGCGCTTGACACGCCACGTGTGAGTGGATGCCGAACTACGTTCGTTCGTTCCCACATCTTACGCGATATGACCTATACAGAACGGTTTATTCCGCACCCAAAAGTCGTTTACATTAGATGGCCTATATCCACCTCATATCGGGAAACCATGCCATCCTAGGACCCATACCTTCATATTTGAACCATACAGCCTATGATAGTACATATGAACCCCAAACTGCACTGTCCACTGTCCAAAGAAAGTGGCGCCCACCTTTGCGGATCATATGCCCATAAGGGAGTGATCAGAATTTTAAACCCCGCGCACTACTATAGGCTAAAAGGGGACTTTCCCCCTCGAGAGGGGGGGGTCGAAATTTTTTCACACATCCACGCGCAAACCCACCAGCCCCCCCCCCCCGTTCTTATAAAATGATCACTCCCTAACCATGACCCCCAATGCCCCAAGTATGGACTCACAATTCCAGTGACTAAAACTTTGGGCTGTGTGACCTATGCTGTGGCCACCTGGTGGATGTCTCCAGTACTATGATTGTTGCTGCCCCCTGGTGGCTTGCTGTAGAACTAGAGGTAGCCATCTTTGATAACTCTGTTTGAGAAAAGAAGGATTGCTGAATAAAATCACAAGTTCCAGCACAGCCCTGTGTCTCATCTATCCAGCCTACCTCACTGGCGACGAGGATGGGATCAGGGAACCTGGAGGATTCTTTACAACAGCATGGTGAGGGTGAGTGACTGGAATGTTTACTGCATTACATATAATGAGGTGGCTGCCAACTACCAAGGCTGCCACCTTCTAGAGCATTCTGGGTAAAAACCATGTGGGCAAAGAATGTTGAGTCAATTTTGAAAACTGGTTAATATATGTTGACAAATGTTGATTCCCATGTTGTAAACACTATTCTAATCACTAATGATGACATTTCATATATATATATATATATATATATATATATATATATATATATATATATATATATATATATATATATATATGTATGTATGTATATATATATATTCAAATATTAAGATTTTTCCTGCTACTTTTAACATCTTTTCTCAGGCAAATATTGATCCAATCTTGTTTTTGTCACCATCGAATCAACACTTGTATTTCTCATTTCAATTCTGTCTTGATTTGTCAACTTTGAATCAACTACCAAATATCAATGTACACAAAAATTAACCAAGATGGCTACTGGAAAGACTCCGGGGAAAGACTACTTATTTATTCACAATAGTCATGTGACTTTCAAACTGCTCAGTGATTGGCTGATGACTCAACATTGGCTCTGAATGGGTTGAGCGGCGGTATGAAATTGGCGGCTCTGAATGCGCCGGTGAGCGTGATTTTCGGGTATGCCGACCTAAACTGGCTCAGCTTGGAGGTGTGTCTGTGACGTCATTAGGACGTAAATATCCAACATGGCCGCCAAGGCCATGTAAACTCCTGGACACTGTTCAGGAAACCCAAGATACACAACAATAAAGCCGTAATTCGACCAGAACATGTGGCGATATTTCAAGGCTGTTCCAAGAGGTAGACCTAACATCCATTTTCTTGCTGGTTTTGTCAACTAAGCTTTCAAAATAGACATGTTTGTACTCGAACCTGTGGTGTGGTGACTGGTGTGGAGTTCGACCTCTCGGCAAAACTTGGTCAGACAAAGCCAGAGAAGGTCATCTATTGCGTCAGATCAAATTTTATAGTTTTCAGTGGTTGTCAGTTAACAAATACTTTTGCAGATAGAGGTAGATTATTTATAGTACATACACTATCAGTATAAAGACTTGCATCCACTTAGGGCTGTCGACACAGTAGCAACTGAAAGTGTATTTTGGCTTTGCTTGTTTGTCAACAAACTATTATAATTATTAAAGACACGCGCTACCCGGTACACAGAAGCGACCTGGCGGCAAAAATCAAAACCCATCAGACATTAGGGATGGGCGCCAGCAGCTACTGCTGAACGCTGCCTCTCTGTCACTATAGTAAATAGAGCAACTTCAAAACCTGAATTTTGTTACTTCTGTTCCATGGAAAAATACCATCTTTTGGTATGTTATGTAAAAAGACCCATAGAATATGAATATCATAGGCATTTTCTTGTGGGATGTCAAGTTTATTAAAACGTCAAGTATATACATGACCATGTTTGCTGTGACCGGGGTGAGTTTCACCCCGACATCAGTTACCAAATTTGTTGTAATTCCTACAATTCTTTGTCAAATAACACACTTTAAAAGCCAATGTCAACTTAAAATATCAAGCTTCCTGGCCAATGAAGAAAGACAGAATTTTGTAAAATCTAAAATTGAATAAAAATATTTCAAATTTTTAACCATTTTTTTGAAATTACAAAGTTTTGGGGTACCTTTGGAAACCACAACCAAAATGTCCGCAATTTTGTTTTCTACAAGAATCTGAAACTGTTTCCTAAATATCTGTGTGCTCAAAAGTGCTCGAAGAAAAAGAGTAACATCATATTTTGCTCATAATTGCACAAATCTGACCTGAGTAAATTTACTCCACCACACAGAATTTTGAGTTTCCATCAGAATATGATACATTTTTCCATGTCAAATCACAAAATAGTTTATACCCCTGGAACCACTAAACTGTTTTCTGTCTTCTGGTATGACTGTTTACTCTGTAACCTTGACTGTTAGAAAGTTATAAGCATTTATATGGGATGATGTCAAAAATGCACCACTCAGTGAGTGTGGTCAGTGAGGCTTGACTTGACCTAATTTTCCCTCACAGAGCTGATAATGACCTGAAAAAGGTGACAGAAAATACTCCTAACTTTTTTTATTCAAAAATGCACTGCTTCTCTTCTAATCACTCTATTACATTTATTTAAAAAGCATTGAGTTGGCACAGATTTATTCTTTCCGAGGGCATAATTTTCAATTGGATGGTACAAAATCTAATTTATGGGTGCCCATCCCTACAGACATGCTATTTTCATGATATTTCTCACCCTATATGGACCACTCCACCTGAGCATATTTTTTTCAGCTCATTTCTTAACACTATAGTATGCCAGCATTGGGGCTGATATGAGCCTGGACTGCGTCATGGAAAACTGTGCCAGGCTTGGAAGGTTTGTGCAGGGACAGGTCTCAGTGATCAGCTTATAACCATGGGAAATATTGGAGGGTTTAACTGCCTGAGAATTTGTACCCCAAGTACACAAAATTTCCTTCAATTTAGTGTTTGATTTTTTTCACAACTCAAATTAGTTAATTAATTGTCACCTTAATTAGGTCAATGTAATCAATACCCCCTGATCAAATACATGAAGGAATATAGGAAGTCATTCAAAAACATAAAGAAGAGGTAGTATATGGTCTTAGCATCATCTCTGCCAAATATGAAGAAAATCTATCGTTGAGCACATAGTTTTCTAGGATCAGCAGAAATTTGTAATTGATAATTTCTGCCCAAATTTAGGGATTTTACTAACTTTTTATCTTTAAAAATTGATATTTCCACTTCTATTGGTCAGAATGACCTCGGATGAACTGCATTGTGATGGCAAAGTTCCAGGCTTTCAGGAGATGTAAGCTTTTCCATGATACAGCAAGTTTAAAAATCAGACTAAAATCATGGAAAGGTCACACTTGTTCCTTCTTTGTACAGTTTAAAATGACGACGAAAAAAATATCCACTTTCGATCATGAAAACCACCATAACTTCATCAATTTTCACTTTAAATGAAAAATTCCAAAAGCATATTATTACTAACATGTGCCTCTAAAGGCTGTGCTAAAAGCTAAGCGATCAGACAGCTTTTCAAATTTTAGTGACATACCTACTATAGACTATAGTACTGACTATAGACCCATTAAAGATGTTTAGGCCATACACCTAAACAGGGTTCCGCGTCGGCCCCTGCATACTAATGAGTAGTACGCAAACAAACCGAACTCGCACTTCAGACTTCTCGCACCACTCGGGCACTGCAAAATAAATCTCCAATTTTCTTTATCCCATACCTCAATTTGTTGAACCCACAATTAAGATCATGATCAAAGACTCAAAGTCTAATGGATTCAAGTTTATTTTAGTAGAAAAAGCAATGTTTTGATTTTGAAAACAGTGCTAGAATAAATGGATGGGCGATAATGTAGGAGTTTCCCCATTGCCTTAAACATGGCCGAGTTGCGCTTCATGCGATTTGAACCCAATCTTTGAACTCGTTTTTTTGATCTATTTGTTTTTCAAACAGCGATGAAGCTCTTAGATATAGGTGCATACAACATTTCTGAATCAGGAAATGTGGGTGATTAAGTCCCTGTCAGTGACAGTGTCATGATCCTGATCGTGTGAAAAGCCTAGAATGGCAGTGCCTCCTTTCACCCTTTTTTTAATAAGACTATTATCGGTATACCCCCTGGTTAGGCTGGGGCCAGCAAAAAGGCATGGATTTCCCTGCTTTCCAATATGGCGACGATAGGCTGGAATAAGCTGTAAATCGGACGTGCCTTGTGCCGCCCTCTACTGCGAATCTAGATAAGCTATAATCTATGATAATGATATTCTGTGACGTCACAAGCTCTAGGAGACCTTGTGACGTCACAAGGTCGGCTGGTAGCTACCTGCCCTTATCCGTTAGGTAGGGCAGCGGGACCAGCCAACCGCCACTGTGAACTGATTTTGAGAAGTGACCCCCCACTCCCCCACCTTTCCCCTCACCCCCCTCCTCCCCCCCCCCCCCCCCGAAAAAAAAAATCAGATACTGGTATGCTTGTCGAAAGACGCACGGTACTTGAATTGCTCATACCCCAGTGCCTGTATCTAGTTTTGACCCCTGCCCCTGTTGCCCCCCCCCCCCAACACACACACAGGAAATTTTTTTTTTAAGACTGCCTTCCCTATATGATATATCTAACAAGCCCCCCCCCCCCCCCAAAGTCTTCCTTGTCGGCGCTACCGTAGTACCGGTACCAGCCTAACCAGGGTATCCCCGTTTTCTGGTACAACGTACCGGTAGTACGGCACTTTTAACCTTTCAGGAAACGTTCTGACAAAGTCTAGATTCATACAAAACACTGTAAGTATTGTCACTAATAAAATCTATCACATTCTAGTCCTTTGGACGAATAATCGGGATAAAGATTTTGAGAAAACGTTGGAAAACTAAGACTCTAAAACTGCTTTTTCCGAGCACATCGGCCACTGTCAAGCCGGTGGAAAGATGGCATATTATTGCTCATGCACATTTCGGTGAATGTTCTTGAACATATATCAAGTTGTCATAATCTAATTGAACACAAATCATACTGCAATATATGTTTATGACATGTTTATATAGTGCAGACATGTTTTCAATGTGAAGGGGAGGGGAAAAATCGAGATTTATTTGAAGGGTTCAATACTCTCAGTTTAGACTTCCCGGGTTTGTTTGCGTACCACGCGGAAAGTAGGTCACGACGCCATGCCCATATATGGCAGACCCTGTCTATGTGTATTGATGAGGCATCTTTTTCATAATTCATTATATATGTACCACTGCCTGGAAATCTCTTGACATTCCTTGCACTGTAAGCTTTAATTTGATACCAAATATGTCCCCCTTTGCTCATTCCTACCATGTCCAAATACATTTTTGAGAAATTCTACAATTTTTTTTTAGATAATAAATAATGAAATTTTCTTATGTGGCCCTTTAAATGCATGCGGGCGGTGGACGGTAAACTGTAATATGAGTTCCCTTGGCTTTATAAGTTATGTGCTGTTTGAATTACTGTACTACAGAACACTATAGTTAAGGGGAAATTAATATTTTAGAAAAATTCACAACTTTTTTCATTTCAACCGTGAACCCCCATTTTTCTTTTCAAAATGTTTGTGTAAATGTTCTTGATATATATTCATAGATTCTCATAGATGAATTAATACTATAGTATAGAAGATCTTTAACTACCGTAATCTCCCGCGTATAAGACGCGTCCTCTACGCCAAACAAAATGCTGGGGGGTCTTATAACATTCTCCCAAGAAGGGGGTGCGTCTTATACGAGGGGTAATTTTACTATAAAAATGTACTAAATTTACAAATTTCAGCATTAAAATGTGCGTCTTATACGCGAAAATGCATGTGCTGAGTTGGGGGTGCGTCTTATACGCGCAGCGCGTCTTCTACGCGGGAGATTACGGTAGGACACAAAACATAAAAAAATAAATTCCCCATACGTTTCTATAGTTAGGGGGTTTTCATTTAAATGGTCATAGAATGAAAATTAACACCGTGCCAGGATTTTTTTTTTTTTGCATTTTCCTATTCCTAGTATATCAGTCAAAAAAAAAATGGGTGTTTCAGGTAACATGTTGAAAAAAAAAGAGTAGGGTAGGTCAGTCTTTTTTTTATTATTATTGTTTTGTAGATTTTTTTTAACTGCTTCGAAGACTTGTGGTGATGCAGGGTTGAGTCACTGAGACTCAGGGATGACTGAATTGACTGAAAACTTGGCTCAAAACCTATAATTTCTTCAAAAATGGAGAACAAATAAGTTAGGGTCAGCCCTGTTTTGCTAGGTAGAGCTCGGGTTACCTGAAACAAACAATTTTTTGGCCTTCATGATCATTCATAATGCCGAGAGATGTAAACCAACACTGCCACAGTGTCAGACTCAAAAGGTAGCCAGGTGAGGTTTCCACCCTGTCTGCCACTCCAAGATCGCTCTAACATCATATCATAGGAACCGATCGGCAGGTCTAGGAGAGAGAAACTTCAAAGCTATTGCCTATGGAAGACTTGTGCCAATTTCTAATTTCAACACGTGTAAACATACGTTGTCAGTTGTGGGTTGCCATTTACCAATTATAGATAATATTGGTAAGGTCATGACGCAGTTGCCATTCTGTAGATTGCCGTTGCTTTGGTCAGTTGCTGCTATGCCAGTTGCTTATTTTTACCAGTACAGACTACACTTTTGTCATCACTATACATCTGCCGCTATAGATACCGGTAGTTGATATTCAACAGTGAAATTCAACAGTATCGTGACATACTTACATGTTGGCAGTTGTCAATTACCAGTCGTGGGTTGCCAAAGTCAGATTTGCCAGTTACCAATTCAATGTTACCAATTCAATGCAATTGTATCAAATACCCAGGATCAAATATCATGACCTGGTTGCAAAGATTGCCATTTGCCAGTTTCCAATTTGATAGTTACTGGTAATACATGTTACTGCCATATCCATGGCTGGCAGTTGGTTACCAACAATTGGCAACCTGTGAATTATCGATTGCAAATGCCAAATGGTAATTAGCAAATAATGAGACATTTCCAAACTAAAGGCTAAGACATTCTAACGATTCCAAATATTTTGTATGGTGGGGTGTTATAAAACTTAGCAGCATCTTTGTTTAAAAAATACCCTTTAGTCTGAAGTTGAGATGTTAAATATATTTCCTACACTAACATATTGTCCTTATTGTCAGTTGGCCATAGCCAACTGACCATTGTTCATTAATGTAGACATCGCCAGGTTTTGTCCGCTGTAGACTTGACCATGGCTTTAGAACCCTTACACCCTTAGCTCTTGAATATTTTGTGGATTCATAGGATTATACAGGGACTGGCCTAGCCTTTTATTATTGGCTATTAGTGCTAGGACAAAGAAAGTCTACTCACCCTGCATATAGGTGTGAAAACCTATTTTAACCCTTTAAAGCACTGGTGTCTGTTTCTATAATTTGATTGGCGGAAATATATCATGAAGACCAACTGACATCACAGCTATGCTGTGCCTTTTTAGATTTCTTATCATTTAAATTTCTTTAGATTTAACAATTATCCCCTCGTTACTGCTTTTCAGCAATCCGTCAGCAATGGAACTCGTCTATTCGACCCAGTCCGCAGTCCGTTCACTGTGAAGATGATGCGGATGCAACAAAGAAACCCTGTCTACTACCACGGAACTACATCCAGTGCTATTCACGTCAAAGGTATGAAACAACTGAATTAGTGCATACTATATTCAACATAATTAGTGCTTGAAAAATATATTCAAATCCATTTCAAGTAGTAAAGAGATTAAATGAGCTTCAGAAATAGAAGATTTAGAGTCATCTCTGTAAAGAAATATGGCCCAAAATAAGTGCTTAAGAGGGTAAATGCACGCATTATGTCGAATATGGTTCGCTTTGGTTAAGTGAAAAGAAGCGTGTAAAGGTGAATTAGTTTTGTCCATTCCTTGCTTCTCAAATCACTCCAGCAGTGGTATAGATCTGCTGGACAAAAAAAAAATTGATTGTGATCTGTACCTCTAACCTTGAAAATGTATGATGTCTCACTAATGTTTCTACCTTGTAGATGGCAATTGGAGTGGGGTCCGGAGGCGACCGAACGGAAGGCATCTGGAGGTCATGGTGCTCAAACACACAAAGAGTGGAACATTCCAAATTGTCAAAATGGCTTTCTGGAGGCTGTAGGATGGGTGAGTACATATTTGGAGTGATCTATTTGTGTGTCATGTTCTTTCTATCTTTCTCAAATAAAGTGAGATTGGAATTCCATTACTAATGCTTTCAAAGAACAGTAAAAAATCATATTCTTTACAATAAGAACGTTTTTTATACAATGGTCCTGCTTCTTGATACTAAAAGACAAGGAGAGACTGAAAAACAAATAAAAATGAAAATATTAATAAAAATCAATTAAAATGAACTTATGGCATTATTTCCTCCCTTCACTTATAGGGCACTGCAATATTGCTTGGGGTGCAGCTATCCAAACTTTACCACCTCAAGACTAAAGAAGAACAGCGTCAGAAAAACCGGGAGCCTGACGAGGCCTGTTCGCTCCACTGGCTACAGCGACTACCAATCCGCCGGTCCTCCATCTCCTATGTTGCCACCCCAAGGCACGCTACCCCAGCATCTAACGACAGCAGAGCTGGCTATGTCTTTCCAGAGGAAAACACAGCTACAGAGTCTGCAGATCAACATGAGCCGCTGGACTACGAAAGCCTGCTTGACATAGAAGTGCAATCACAGCAGTTTGATTGTAAACTGCAGTATGACTTTGATGACGAGTCGTTGTTAGCGGGGAACACTGAGGGAGCGGCTGGTTCCATCCTCAGTGACTCGAGCAAGAGAACTCAGGTAGGTCATTTTGATTCACATGAATTATATGATCAGACTACTGGTAATCTTTGAAGTGAGAAAAATACTTTTCTGATACTGTTCTATTAATATTCTAAATTATCCCAGTGAGGGATAAATTTGATGTTCCTTAACCTAACCACACTTAGATACCTAAATATGCCATCTTTAAAAAGTGGCCTATAGTGTATTAGTGTACCATGCTCATTGGTGGTCATGATGCATGCATGCAGCTCTGGGAGAAACTGAACCAGGCTTCATTCATGCATCATGTCGGTTCAATTCACTTCTCAAAGGCCGAGAGCATTTGCATGATCACTTTCCATGATGCATTAGGTACGTACGAATTAGTGGCCTTTAAAGGGTTAGATATTTGATTGACATTGTTATGGCTTTAAACTTATAGAGCAAACAGGACGAGTTAAACCCAGAGCAGCGTCTTCAGGAGGCAGTAGACGAGTGGTGCATCCTGTCGAACCGCTGCACGGCCCGCGTGCACCACCAGTTTGCCATTCACCACCTACATAAGGGCCAGTATGACCAGGCCTTCACACAGTGGCAGAAAGCCTGCCATCAGGGCGACCCACGCGCCCACTTTAACCTCGCACTGTGCTATGAGCTCGGTAAAGGTACCACAGAGGACCAGACAAAGGTGAGGTATAATTTTATTACTGTAAAACCTTGCATTAAATCTATACCTTTATTCAAGTGAACCAGCGCGGAAAATTATTTTTGAGATGCTCAAAACCTGAAACGAAAATTAATTCTAATAAGGGCACCCCCTGAAGCCTAAATATCGTTGTTTTTGTCCTAGAAATCTTTATTTTTACACTTCATGTGCATGATTTGACACCAGGGGGGGTGTGCCCAAAAAGGGCGGAGGTGTGCTTATTAGAGCAGGTGCGCTTATTAAAATGAATATGGTAGGCTCCTTAAGACCTATGTGCAGCTACGAGGATCGGCTAGAGCTGAAGTTACCGCTTATACTTGAGGCGCTTGGAGAGGTAGATAGGACATCATGTCCTTAGGTTCGATCTACCGCTCCCAGCGCCTTTGTTATAGGCAGGGTTTTTAAACTACATGTATATACTTGTACCTAGTGCACTGTCAAATTACCCCAAGGTTACCTTCATGATCCCGTAGCCACCTATGAGTTTTAAAACTTTGGTCTTCCAATTAGAAGAAGTAACTGAAAGTTTTACCTCAATTCTTGCAGGCAGTGGAACATTACGCTATTGCTGCAGCGGGAGGCCACCATATCGCTATGTACAACCTGGCAGTGTACTACCTAACAGGTAAAGGCGGTCTCGAAAAGGATATTAACATGGCTACAAACTTACTGGAAAAGGCCGCGATGGAAGGTCTTAGTAAGGCGCAAACTGACTTGGGGGTCTTAGTGTGTGAACAAGGCAGGGACTGGCAGCAGGCTGCGGGTCTTTTCAACGATGCTGCCGAGAAAGATGTAAGTCAGATTTAAAAAAATTATTATATGGTTTGCTTAAAATACATGGGCCAGAACTAAGTATGTATTATATTTAGGTTTACATGAGTAGTCCCAGACAAATTCGATTCATTGGGAAAATACAGAAGTTTTACCGACTATTATAACCTTTTGTCCAACCATTTATCCATTTAAGAATAGACTTTTTGAACTATTTAGAAGGTCGATAGTGCATGAATGCATCATGCCCATAGGTCAGCATGATGCAGGAATGCATCCCTCAAGCATCATGCTGATTGTACATGTTTGAAACACTCGAAGAATCAGCATGATGCATTTCTTCGAAGTGCATCATGATGACCTAAGGGCATGGTTCATGGATGCAGTAGCAGGGCCATAGAAGTTCAAATGAAATTTTTCCCGACAATGTATATCAAATGACTATTCTGCCCACAGGATGTATCTGCCCAGTACTACCTGGGGGTCTGCCATGAGAATGGTTGGGGCGTTCCGCGCAATCTGTCGCGGGCAGCCGAGCTCTATGCTGAAGCAGCAATGAAGGATCATGCCATGGCGCTACACAGTCTTGGTGCCTTCAAGGAGACAGGCAGAGGAGGTTAGTCTTATAATACCAGAAAACCATGTATAAGCTGCAGTTTATAGACTATATCAGACCCTATGTGTGGTTTTATAGGATCGGCCTATAGATGCGGTGTGGCTTATACCATAAATTCCCTCGAATAAGGCACATCCTCATATAAGCCGTCTCCTGGGTTGTTAGAAAATTCTAAAGAATTTAAAACTTTTTTGGCAAAGTACCCGATGGGATATCCAAGGTTAGGTAGGGGGTGCTGGGGTAGTATCCACAGATTGGAGACTACACCTTACACCCCTTCTCCAAAAGTGGTTTGGTCCATCCTCTAGTCTATTCCATACACAGTAGATGGCAGCACAGGTGCTTCCCTCTAGGGGTTACGTCTTTCGAGGAGAAGCGCTAACGCGGCGCCATTTTCGCTTTTAAAATATGAGCATTAGATTTTCACATATTCACCACTGGAACCAGGGACACACTTCCGATCATACCGTTTCTCCCCGAAAGGGTTCACGCCCTGTATGTCTTTCCTAAAAGGAATAGATGCTTATTAACCCTTAGGGGCTAATGAAGTGCTGGTGAGTAGTCTTGCCAGAACTTCATTGGTGCATCAGGACGACCAATAGCCACAACAAGGGGTATCCTGTTCGTACAGTCATGGTTCTCACCCCTTTTCCAAGTTCTTTTAGAAGTGAGGGATGCAATTATGTTCCCTTTTCTGCAGGAAAAGATTCTTTTTCTATCTTAATGTATAGAACTGTGGGACAAGATTCTTTTCTGTCCTTAATGTATAGCCCTGCAGGACAAGATTCTTTTTTATCTTTGATGTATAGCCCTGTGAAAATAGATTCTTTTCCATCCTTAATGTATAGCCCTGCAGGACAAGATTCTTTTCTATCCTCAATGTATAGCCCTGTGAAACTAGATTCTTTTCTATCCTTAATGTATAGCCCTGCAGGGCAAGATTATTTCCTATCCTCAATGTATAGCCCTGTGAAACTAGATTTCTTTTCTATCCTCAATGTATAGCCCTGCAGGACAAGATTCTTTTCTATCCTCAATGTATAGCCCTGTGAAACTAGATTCTTTTCTGTCCTTAATGTATAGCCCTGCAGGGCAAGATTCTTTTCTATCTTTGATGTATAGCCCTGCGGGGCTAAATTCTTTTCTATCCTTAATGAATAGCCCATGGGGGCAAGATTCTTTCTATCCTTGATATATTGTCCTGCAGGCTAACCATGATTGTATCCCTCACTTCTATTAGAAAGGAGGGGTATGATCATGGTTCTAACCCCTTTCCAAGTTCTATTAGAAGTGAGGGATACAATCATGGTTCTAACCCATGGATTTCATGCGAATTTGCAAAATTTCTTTAACATCCTCGCTTCGGAGCCGATAATTTTTTTTCGTGAACCCCATGAATTATCCAATATTTGGCCAGGTAAAAGCCGATAAATGTCAGTTAAAAGTCAGTTAAAACCATGACCCGTAAATGGTGGGAACCCTGCACAGCGCTATATCTGTAGCACTGTGTCTATCAAAAAGACACAGAAAAAAAGCAGAACGTGGAGTCTTCAATACATGTAGGGTGATCAACACTTACGTAAAGTGTCCCATCTAGTTTCCTTAAAATATGGTCAAGATAAAAGGATATCACTACCAGGCCATACTGAGACAGAAATAATTCAGTGAAGGAATATGATTAGTTTGGTAAGGGGAAAGTCAGAGAATTTCCATCCAAGATTTTTGTGGGAAGGGTGTACATGTATACCGTCTGTACAATTACAGGTGTGGCTGTGGACCGTAATGCAGCACGTGAATTGTACCAGAGAGCAGCCCGGGCAGGGCACACGACCGCAGAGGCTGACCGCAGGCGCCTCAGTCGCCAGCTCAACCAAGAGAAATTTGAGTCAGGTATTCAAATCTTTACTTTTTTTTGCTCTCAAAATTGATCAGACTTTGGTGAAGTAAACAATAATGATTTGATAAAGCTGTGAAATAATTTCAGTTGTGATATTTTCATTCTGCCAATTAAATACTATGAATCAAATTTCATCAATAGATCTTTTTGTATTTAGTATGGTTGCTGTGGCCTTGAAATCTATTTATTGTTTCTTGATCTCAAAAAGAAATAGATAAGGAGATAGCAAACGATGATAACAAGCTTCCGTCTAGCCTTTTATCAAACTATTTATTACAGAAATTCAGGAAATCCAGTTGTCATTCAACCATCAACTCGGCAAGACCCATTCCAAGAGATCGCAGTCAAGCCCCACACTGTCCCATGCATCGCTCTCATTCTACATCCGTAACAACCTCCTAGACTTTGGTCTGGACGAACCACAGTCGCCGACACAACCCCAGTCTGGTGGTCCAGTCAAGTTTACGATTGGAGAACCAGTCTTGGACGATCCACCACCAGAGCCCGGGGGGTCCCAAAACACCGACCCGCATGTGCCCGCGGCAAAATTCTTGCTTGGTGGTGGAGGGTTTGGTGATATCACACGAGCCAGTAAAAAAACAAAAGGAAAGATTAAAGCAAAGGGAAACAGTGAGAGCTTTGATCTGACGCCCTTCAGTAGTGATTTGATAAAACTGAAAGAGCTGGAACAACAGGCTGAGATGCGAATGGTTCTGTGCTCATAAAATATGATCAGGGCTACAGTACCCCTCATAATGTGGGTATAAGCAAATATATTTTTAGTGACTGTTTGAAGGCATTGATTCATGCGGGTGACTCTGTTTTGGTAAATTTCTTTAAGATTACATAACGTTTGACAGAGTATTCTTGGTGAAAATTTTGTAGACAGAGGCACTTGGCATATTTAATTTTAAAAAATAATTTAAAAGTAAAAGATTATTAGAGAAAACAATTATGTGTAAAGCGATTGAGAAAGGTTGTAAATTGAAAAAATAACATTTATTTCTATGGAAGAATACCATGATGGGATACATGTATAAACCGGTACAGGCCAGTAAATGTGTATATAGTTTGTACAAGTATGTCATTGATACTTCTATATTGTAATACTTGTGTGAGTTGTGGTAGAGAGAAAAATACCAGTTCAAGCCTTTAACCTTGTAATGGACATAAGTGAAATACTGCATCAAAACTATTGGTTAGGTGACACCAAAAAAATAAGTTGGTCTACGGAATTTGGTTTTGAAAAAAATGGTGCGAGCGAGCGAAATTTTCCAATGGATTCTTTGCTGGAAAAGTGAGGCAAGCAAAAAATTTTATTTAAAAAAAAAATTTTGCCAAACATCACAAAGAGAAAACTTGTAGAAAGTGAAGCGGGCGAAATCTGTATACAAGTTTTTTTTTCAACGAAAAAAAAAATTGTATTTCCGAAAATATGGAGAGGGAAATCCGTAGACCAACTTATTTTTTTGGTGTGGCCTTACCATGATACGTGGACGCAACCCGGGCAAGCAGACACTGGGGCTACCTTATGTTGTTGATACACTCCTGGAGGATCAGCCTGATGCATATTGAGCATGATGCACTAATGCATTAGTGACCTTAAAGTGTTAAAGGTGAGAAAAAAAGTACTTACCATAATTATTATAGTAACAGGCTACTTTAAACCTCAACTTACGTGTACTCAAGAGCTACAAGGGTTGTAACACCCAAGAAATATATACATGTATATACAAGTACAAAGTAGAAAATATTGGAATGTAAATCATGTATTTCAGCCTTTTTCTATAAAGGTTAACAAATTCTTGCACTAAATGTGTAGGTCTATGGGACGCAGCAGCCAGTAGATTTCTACAGTATTGATGTAAATTCATATAAATATGAGATCTTGCCTTTGCAGTGATTTTGAGTAATGTTAGTGTTCCCATAAACACAAAAATCCACTGCTATTGTTAAGTTTGTGTAAATAGTGTATATATGTAAATAGGAGAAAGAGTGTATACCTTAAAGTGCCTTAGGAGATTAAAACAGTGCATTTATGATGAAATATACAAATTGAACAAGGTAAAAGGTAAAGTTTAGTTTCCCACGGTGCCACTCTATGAATGAGATGGACAGGGTAGGTAAAGTTTAATTTACCGGTAAAGTTTATGTGGGCTACATAGGGTTGTCAATGAGAAAAAAAAAACGGACCGGATTCCATATCGATAATGTAAACTCATATTGAGATTCGATTGCTGTGGCATCTCATCTGCCCTCCAGTTCTTAAAAAGCTTTGCTAACGCACATTGCTTTGTGATCTCAGTGAAACTATAGATATATACTCATTGAAAATCAGGTATAGGTATCCACCATACCGACTTCTATGGAATAAAGATTTTGACAGTGCTTGTTGCGTCTATTGTTCTTTTGAAAGACTTCACCTATGGATATCTTGTATGTTAAGGACCGATAATGTATTAATTCGTTATGCCCGTTGGTCGTCATGATGCATAAATGCAGCGCTGGTGCATCAATTGGCAGGGCTACATTGATGCATCATGCAGGGTTTATTCAGTATGGAGAGTCGGTATGAGGAACCAATGGACATGGTGCACTCCTGCATCAGCGGCCCTTAAAGGTGAACCAGTACAGTCTTATTAAGTGTTTGGTACAGTATGCACCTGGTGTGTTTTAACTACACTGTCTGCTGGAAGACTGGGGCTGGCTAGCTCTGTCTAATATTGGCTGGAGACACGCCTGTATATTGGGGACAAGATAAGAGGCAGGCCATGCCTAAGTCATTACCAGTCAATCTGACGGTGAATCATCCCCTGTCTTCACACTTACTCACAAGGTGGCACCCAATCACCTAATGGTTTACGCTGGTGCCCACGGGTATTGAGGCCATAGTACCTGATGGCATTCTCCCCATTATGTGGGGATAAGTACATCTGAAATCCACTAGATGGCATTGTATAAACTCCATGCACAGTGTCTGTACCAAACATCTATATGGGAGAGGCCAGTGCAGTCATATTGCCCCCAATACATATGTTACAGCTACCTTGGTGCCCTCTTCTGGATAAGGGTGGCAACAGGGCATGATTGACAGGAGATTCTGTAGGCATGGCCTACCTGCTAAGATGTCCCAATATAGAGGCAGGTTGCCAGCCAACTAATGGTTAACCTGTCTCCCCTATACCAAGGTAGCGGATTGTCCAATGGGCGTGGCCATTGCTGGAGCTTGTTACCCGCAAGTTCTACTAATAAGAGCTATCTGATGGGTACCAACTGCCCCCTGAGAGGACCACAGTGAATGGTTGGTACATTGGCTGATAATTAATCCTGTTAGGTCGGTACAGATGTTTGGAATAGATTTTTTTAAGATTCAAGATGGCTTTATTGACTAATGTATAGGTACACTTATGTCAGCACCAGGTTTTCATTTACAATGTTGTAGACAGATTTTACATTTGAGTATATACAGTTCACAGCTCCTGGTCTTTTAGATGATTTACGATATGGGGCCACTGCTAGTATTTGAGAAAGTTTTCTAGTTTCATTGTGTCTTTTATAGTAATCAACAAACTTGAGGTATTTGGTTTAAAACGCTGACCGCATGTTTCTCATCTCGGGCATGTTACAATGTAAGAAGACATGATTGACATCTTGCACAGTATTACAGTATGCGCACATAGAGTTGACAGGTTTCTTTCCTGTATATCTTCTTGACAGGCTGTCAAGCGTACAGTTATTGTCAGTTTTACCTCGGGTATTTCCGGAACCGATGAGATACGACCGAAGCTGGTCACGTGACGACAGTTTGGATCGAGCGTCCGTGTTTGGCAGACGGTTTCAAATTTCCAGGTGAGTTTTTGATCGGTTTTACCCTTTTTACTGCCCTTTTCTGGGCAGTTTTTGCCCTATTTTAAGGGTTTTTGTTCTTGTTTTACTTCTAGCCAGGGTTACGCCGTTGGGGTACCCGTTTAGCGCTAGAAAATAGTTTTTCTTTCATAAGACAGTCGTCGTGTCGGCGGGCTGTAGAGAGATCTTACATTTTACATATTCCTGGAGGAATTCCGCTGGAATTCTCTCGATACAGGGATCTAACAGGGGTTTTTGAGCATTCCCTGATGTTTGGCACCTTATTTGCCCTCAGTTTGCACGTTTTTCGTGCAGTTTTGGTCGATAGCGATCGAAAAATTCTTCGTTGGGGCTCGCCGAGCACCAGCGCTGTTGTACCTGCGTACTTAGAGTAGGACAACGCGAGATCTACCTAAAGTATACCTCGGAAGTACATAGCGCTCGGCGAGTTTCGCCGTTACCGCTAAGCGGGTCTGCTCCAGGTACATGTTTTCTAGTCCTGCCCTAAGTACATAGCGCTCGGCGAGTTTCGCCGTTACCGCTAAGCGGGTCTGCTCCAGGTACATGTTTTCTAGTCCTGCTCTAAGTACATAGCGCTCGGCGAGTTTCGCCGTTACCGCTAAGCGGGTCTGCTCCAGGTACATGTATCTTGTCCTACTCTAAGTACATACCGCTCGGCGAGTTCGCCGTTGAGTTACTGCTAAGCAGGTCTGCTCCAGGTACATGTATCTAGTCCTGCTCTAAGTACATATCGATCAGCAGCTAGTCTATAATCTTTTTATTTCTGGTCTTTTTCCAGGATGGCAAGTACATCTCAGTCCAGTCCCACTGCTGTGGAGAAGGGGAAGAAATCACATAAGAACTCAAGTTCCAGCTCTGCTAGATCTTCATCTAGGCATTCTAAGGATAAGGGTGCTGAGAAAGACACTGTGAGTTCAGTAAACTCTGAGAAGGAGCCTGAAGTTCAAACTACTGAGACTCCCAGTGCTCCTGTGCTGTTGGTCCAGCAGCCACCTCAAAGATGGGCTCCTCCTATGCCCTACTACCAGCAGGGTTATGATTACTATCAGGAGCCTTATCAGCCGATGGATTATGCCTATGGTATGGATCACATGGCCTACCAGTGTGAACCAGTAGAGGAGGAAGGTCAGGGTTATGTGGTACTAGGCCCACATGGACAGGCACATGCTATGTCAGTAGTGGATGATGAGGAGGAAGTGGCTTCTGTGCAAGGTGATTTTGAGGCACAGTCGTCAAAGGCTAAGCCACCTCCAATAGACCATCTCAAGGGGCTAACTGGAAGCCTAGCTGAGAGTATCCAGTCCTACAGACGGGAAAAAGCGGAACTAACCAAGGAAGGCCCCACCGTACATGAAGCCCTCTCCGATGCCATCAATTCCTATTTTGAAGAGACTTATATTGCCCAGGACTTGGAGAAAGCGGCTAAAGATTTTCCTAGGCCTTCAAATGTGCAGAGACTGGTAGCACCTAAGTTAGAGGAAGCAATTTTCAACTCTGAGGCACTTTCCAAGAATGCGGCAGTCCGTATGCTGGATGTATCTCTTCAGACCCTGCAGAAAGGGGTGGTCTCGGCCATTGCAGCTATGGCACCGTTAGGCTCGATGATGTTGGAGAAAGGGCCCGAGGACCAACAACTGGATGCCTTTGGAAGGGATTTTAATAAGGCAACCAGACTACTGGTCAATGTATGCAATGGGCTATCGGTGAAGAGGAGGGACTTGCTAAAACCTTTCCTTGCTAAGCCCTATGCTAAGGCGCTCACTAAGACCAACATTGATGGGGACCCACAATGGCTTTTTGGGGGCAACCTGGAGGCTCGTATTAAACAAGCTGAGGAGGACAAGAAGATCTCAGACAAGGTTCTAGCGTCCAAACGCCCGGGGCCGCAGGATTCTCATTCCCAGTCTAAGAGGCAGAAGGTCTTGGGCACAGCACCTGCTCAAGCCTGGGGGCCTAGACACCCTTATGGACAGAACCACTACTATGTCCAGGGCCCTAGGGGCCGCTACCCTGCTCCGCGCCATCAATACGGTCAGCCGAGATTTCAAGTGGCTCATGGCTACAGGCAGACTTACTCTCAGAATTACCAGACACAAGGCCAGGGTTACCGCTTCAAAGCACCTCGTCCGCAGGGCCAAGGTCAGCAGCAGCAAGCCCAACAGGGTTTTTCCAAGAAGGGGCCCAAGTAGGGCAGGTGAGTCCCTTCCTACTACATAACACTGTCCAATCCTTTCAAGGGGGTAACATTCTGAAGTGTGCTGATGCTTGGTTTAAACTCACCAAGGACCCTTGGATCTTAGCTATGTCTCAGGGTGTCACCATTGACTTTAATGCCTTACCATCCCAGGACTGGGTGCCTCCTCCATATAAACTTGATCCGGTAGAGGTGGCCTTTATGGATAAGGAAGTAGATAAAATGGTAGCTAGGGGTATTATTGAGTTTACAGTACATGAACAGGGCGAATTCATCTCCAATGTTTTCCTGCGTCCCAAGCCCAATGGGGATTACAGGCTTATATTGGATTTGACAGATATGAACAAGCAGGTCATGTATGAGCATTTTAAGATGGCTTCCCTACAAACTGCTGTGGACCTTGTCACCCCTAATTGTTTTATGGGGAGTGTAGATTTAAAGGATGCCTATTACTCTATTCCTGTACGAGAAGATTATCGTAAATTTCTGAAGTTCAGGTGGAATGGGGTCCTCTACCAGTTTGTAGGGATGCCAAACGGTCTTTCATGCGCACCAAGAGTATTCACTAAGTTGCTCACTCCCCCCTTCGCAAAGCTAAGGGAGGAGGGACACATCTGTTTCCCCTACATTGACGATTCTTTTATTATGCATGAGTCAAAAGAAGGTTGTGAGCAATCTATCAGAAGAGTGTGTGAAACCCTGGATGGGTTAGGCTTTGTAATTCACCCAGATAAGTCAGCCTTTGTAGCCTCGCAAAAGGTGATCTTCTTGGGTTTTTGGATTGACTCTGTTGATATGTCTATATATCCAACTCAGGAGAAGGTAGACAAATTCATGTCAGATTCCTACTTGCTGCTGGGGAAAGTCAAGCCAAAAATCAGGGAGGTTGCATCTCTCATAGGTCTTATGGTAGCTTACTCGGCAGGAGTTCAATATGGGCCTGCACATATTAAAGGACTTGAGAAATGCAAGAATGAATGGTTAGCCTACCGAAAAGGGAATTTTGAGGCAAAAATGGTACTTTCCAAGGATGGTATACAGGACATACTATGGTGGCAAGCCAGCATACCAACTGCTAAGAAGGCACTGGATGTAGGTCCACCAGAGTTTGAATTGTATACGGATGCATCGGATGACGGCTGGGGTGCACACAGGGGGAACGTCAGAACTAATGGCAGATGGCTTCCCTCTGAGGTGGACTTCCACACCAACATCCACGAGACCATGGCAATAGAATATGGGCTAAAATCGTTGTGTAAAGTGAGAGGGGCTCATATTAGGGTCATGACAGATAATACCACGGCACTTGCATATGTGAGACATATGGGAGGGCTGCAATCTCCAATGTGTAATCTGGTATCAAGAAACATCTGGAACTGGTGTGAGTCTAGAGGGATCTGGTTGACAGCGGCTCATGTGCCGGGAGTGGATAATGTCATCGCTGATCATGAGTCACGCCATTTCCAAGATGAGACTGAGTGGGAGATAAATGAATCAATTTTTGAAATCATTTGTGAAAGGTTTGGGAGGCCTCAGGTGGACATGTTCGCTTCTAGAACAAATTGTAAAGTTCAATGTTTTGTGTCACGTAGGCCAGAACCAGAAGCATGGAAAGTTGACTCTTTCTCATTCACATGGCCTAATAAGCTCTTATATTGTTTTCCTCCGTTCAGCATTGCAGGCCGGGTGCTTCAACGCATATTGAGGGCAGGAGCAAGGGCAATCCTCGTGATGCCGGATTGGGAGAGTCAACCCTGGAAGGCAAAAGCCCACAAGTATGCGGTGGACTACGTACGGTTCCGCAAGAGAAAGAACAACCTACTACCTCATGGGGCCCCTACAAGCCTACAGTTCATAGGAAGTCTACCAATTATAGCTTTCCTTTTCTGAGGCGACGTCTCCAAAAGGAAGGGTATGACAAGGCTTCCATTGACCTTATGATAAAAGCTTGGAGACCATCTACAAGGAAACTTTATACGACTTACATAAACAAATGGATAGTTTTCTGTGTTGAACGGGGTTATAACTGGATGAAGGGCACTATGCCACAAGTGTGTAAATTTATGAGAACTTTGTATGACACGGGAGTAGGTCACGGAGTTATGAATGTGGCACGATGTGCTTTGGGAACCCTGTTACCACAGGTAGATGGGGCGCCTATTGGGCAACATCCAAACATTTGCCATATGGTGAAGGGTACATACGAAGATAGACCTAGTGGACCAAGGTATGACACGTTTTGGGACGTTACAAAGGTATTCAAGTTGTTCAAAAGTTGGGGGGATAACAGTTCTTTGTCACTTAAGAAGTTATCGTTGAAACTAGCGGTCTTAATTTTGCTTGTCACATCTCAAAGAGGGCAGACAATCTTAGCGTTAAGGACAGATGAACTGTCTTGGGAAGACAGAAATGCTGTCTTCAGACTCAGTACTCTGTTAAAGTCTAACAGAGTCGGTGACCCTTTAAACACTGTAGTCTTGCGACCCTACATCCTGAATGAAAAACTCTGTGTGGTCAGCACCCTCAAAGCATATCTCACTAGGAGGCAAAAGGTCCGTGAAAAGTCTGAACGACTTAGGAGGAAGCTGAACCTCCCACCTCTTGAAAATCCACTGCAGCTCCTTATGAGTTACATTTCGCCTCATGACGGAATCAGTAGGGATACCCTGGCCAGGTGGACCATTGCCACTCTAGACATGGCTGAGATTGACACTTCACGTTGGAAGGCCCACTCTACTCGTGGGGCTTCAGCTTCAGCTTCCACCAAGGTAGGATCCTGCTTGAATGCCGTAATGCGCCTGGCAGGGTGGAAGTCAGCTGACTCATATCGGAAATTCTACAACAAGCCCATCGAGGTGGATACAGAGCATGTAGCTACAAACTTGCTGAGACTAGCAGATTAGTTTCCTTGAACGTTCAAATGTATGGGTTATCTGGTGTATGAATTGCATTGGTTGGTTATTTGACTACTCCAGATTACTAGTGTATTGTGCTTTAACCAAGTTGGTTATGATAAAGGTCAGAAAATTAAAGCTGTTGAATTGATTCGGTTTTGGTCTTGGTCAATTATAAAATTGATAATAATTGAGAATTATTGATAATAGCCAAAAATCTTTATGACTAGAAAAACACATTGGCTTTCAACATCTCATCGGTTCCGGAAATACCCGAGGTATTCCCGAGGTAAAATTTTGGAATTTTGGGAAACTTACCGTAGGGTACTGGAGGGAAGTTGAAGTAAAACTTCTTATTTTACCGAGGGAATACGGGGTATTGGAGGAACAGATGCCCTTCCCACCCTACCCGTATTCTTTCGAGGTCATTATTATTATATGAAAAATTGAAATGTCTAATCTGGTTGTTTCCAGAAAATTGTGTGTGTTTTTCTACTCATAGATTTTAGGTTTTCAAGTCTGTCGTCACGTGACCAGCTTCGGTCGTATCTCATCTGTTCCTCCAATACCCCGTATTCCCTCGGTAAAATAAGAAGTTTTACTTCAACTTCCCTCCAGTACCCTACGGTAAGTTTCCCAAAATTCCAAAATTTGGAGTTTAGCAATAATGCTTCTAATTTTAGGTGATTCTGTATGCGTTAGGTATTCACGCTCTTCATAAATGTCATTGAGATCATCTTTACATGTCTTAATAATTCTACACTTGCCAGTATTCTCATTTCTGAATATGTGCATCATTTAACCTTCTCTTTATATTGTTTTTGAGTGAGGACTTTGACCAAACATAAGGATCGAGCCAGACATTCTTACAACCGATTTTAAACAGGATGTATTGGATATCTTTAAGCCATTGGTGATTTTCACTCTTCTTGGTAGAGAAGGCCTCATTTAGAATAGGGTTTTTCGATCCATGTTCAAGCCTCAGCCAATATAGAATGTTCAATATGATTATTTTGGATTCAATGGGAAATCTCCCTAACTCACCAAGTGCGAGAGTGGTACTTGCATATTTTGATATATCCAGAGCAAACTTGCAACTTGAAGAGTAAAACACTTCTACCGGACAGGCCTTTCTGACACCTTCAGATGTTAAGTCCTCCATTATAAGAGATACTGTTTGCTTTCTGTACGCAGACAGGATTTTGATTTTATCACAGATATTGGCTATAGTCACATAAGCTACCTCTGTTTTCTTATAGAATCTACAAGATAATATGTTTATATCCTCGACACCTTACAGTTTAAAGAGTGTTAATAGATCTCTTTTTGATTTTACCTCAGATCCACTTATAGATATAGAACAGTTATTAGATGGCATACCCCATACTGGGCATCCATATAAAAGCACAGGGTCGATCTGCTTGTCAAACAGTGACATAAACAATTTGGTGGATACATTCTGTGATGTACTCAAAGCTTGTCTAATAGAAAATAGTGCACACTTTGCCTTTAAAATCCTCTCTGATTCATTTTCTTTAGAATCCCATCCCATGATAGAAGTAAACCTAGATATTTATATGAGGACACACATTCTAGTAAATTATCTTGAAAGAAGATTTGTGTCGACAACTCCCTTGCTTGAACATGACCATAAGTTTTGTTTTCTTTGTATTAACTGAGAGTTTCCACATTTGGCAGTATCTGTCAAGCCTGATCAGGCTCTCCTGAAGGCCAGCTTCTGATCTGGAAATCAGGACTAAGTCATCTGCCCATGAGAGTGAATTCAAAGATATATCACCTAGATCAACGGGGTCACAGTTTTTGTCGAACATTTAGTGGAGGTCATTCTGGAATAGGTTTGATAGAGTAGGGCTAAGATTACATCCTTGTTTTACACCTGTTGTTGATATGAAGCTCTCAGTTATCCCACGGTCAGTTTTTATAGCATACTTGTTCCGGTCATAGCCTGATCTAATGACTCAATATGTGTTACCTGATATTCCTGCATTTAGAAGTTTGTAGAAAAGGCTTGGTCTGTCTATTGAGTCAGAGAATTTGGAAAAGTCAACAAAGGCTATGTATAGCCTACCCTTCTGAATTTTAACATATTTGTTGAATAGAGAGTTAAGAATCATAATATTATCTTCTGTTCTTCTCTTTTCCTTAAAGCCATTTTGATTTATACTCCAGAAGCCTTTCCCCTCCAGATAGTCAACAACTCTATCATTAAAGATCTTACAGAATACTTTGCTTAGACAGTCTGCCACCGCTATCCCCCTATAGTTTTCCCCTGTTTTGTGAATAGGAGTGGTTAGGCTCTCCTTCCAGTTTGCTGGGTAACAACCTGAGGATAGTATTACATTGAATAATTTTTCTGATGGCTGAGTGGAGATACTTTCCCCCAAACTTAAGCATCTCATCATTGATAAGGTCAGGCCCTGTGGCTTTTCAATTCTTCAATGTCTTCAAGGCTTCTTTCACCCCGTTAACAGATATGATATTGTCTAAATCAACACCCCCAGCTATGTTCTCAATGATTGGGAGACTTGTTTCGATGTAATCGTGGAAGGCCTGCTCTCCACCTGTATTCTGATTAACATTTAGTAATTTTTTAAAGTATGTTACCCAGTCAGGGGGCCAATGTTCATTTTACCTTTACATTTTGTGCTTGACAGCTTCTTTATTGACTTCCAGAAGAGATTTGAATCTTTTGACTAATTTTTGTAATTCAAGGATTTTCTCCTCCTGGCCCTTGCTTAGGATGTGATACTTCACTTTTTTTATAAAATCTTCTTGCTCTAACAAACTCTATCCTATGTTGGTTATTACTTATGTCACTTTGAAAAAGATGTCTTTCCCGATTAAATACACGTTTATGTTTCTTAAGGTTTTTCTCATCTACCTTTGAGACGTTTTCATGCGTCTCATTATGCCCCTTTTCATCTTGGCTTGTACCTATTCTCTTCAGAAGCAAAGAGTCTTTTCCTACCCTAAAGATAATTTGCACAAGATCATTCAGGGCTTTGTCTGCATTGTTAAACTGTGTGGCTGTATAGGATATAAGTTTGTCACGTACATCAATGTTGTTCATATTATTCATGTATATATTTCTATATTTCTCCTTCCAGACAAATTTGAAAATAGGTTTCAGTGTCTCACTGCACGTTTGGTTTTTGAGGTTGTTGGAAACATTTACCTTCAATACGCATAACACTGGACTATGGTCTGAAAACCATCTTTGGTCCAAGATAGCGAACCTAATTATCTCACTATACAACAGGGGTGAAGCAATACAATAATCAATAGTGGAAGTACCATTATAGGTAACACAGGTGGTCTTACCCCTGAGATCCCCAATTGTTCTCCCATTGACAATGTAGAGGTGGATTTGGTTTAAGATAGACAAGAGCTTACACCCGAACGAGTTTACAGTGGTATCGGTATTATTTCGTTTTGTTATTTGTTAGGTGGTGTTGAGATCAATCAATGGGTACATTGGTCATATCTCCATAACTCACTCTTAGTAGGAGGTGTTTCAGAAGGCAATGGGGAGTGAAGCTTACAAGCAAAGAATCATTGTAAGAGTGACATATGACCAACAGAAAGTAGCTGATTTATGTGGAAGTTTGAGGGTACACATAAATGGGAAAAATCATATCAATTAGTGGAATTCCACATATCTTTTTAATCCATGATATCAGGAATATATCGAAATGAAATACCCTGTTATAATACCTTTTTCTATTGTGACATAACAAAGTAGAGGCATGTTCTGCACCTTGGTGATTGATCTTATTAGCTGAATGATTGGTCAGCGAGTGACCTAGGAACTGATCTTGATTACTGCCCCTATGTCCACTTGACAGCTGTTTCTAAAGGACCAGTATTAAGTTCCAATATGAGTGACAGCTTGTTCTGAAACACAAGTAGTCATTCCCAAATGACTGATCTTAAGATCATAGAGTGGAAAGGTCGATCTTAAATAAAGAATGCTTATGAAACAGGTCTCTGGGAATTTCTAATACGTATCCAGAAGGGACGGGGGGGGGGTGGTTTACAGGCAATTCAACGTACTCTTTATGTATGAATTTCCAGATTTTCTGACACAAAGGGCCTACAAATTGAGAATTACTTGTGAATTACTTCCAGTTCTATATAAAATATGCACCAATGGGTGTGGACCACTAAAATTGACATGGCGACATGGGCTATTTCAGGCTTAGTGACATGGGACATGGACAATGTCTTAAAATTGACATGGTTACACGAACAATTGCTTAAAATCAACATGGTGACATGACCATTTCTTAAAATTGACATGGGGACATAGCCATTTTTTAAAATCGACATGTTCTTCCAGCCACTTTCGATCAGTACCACATCAGTTAGTTTTAATTGGGGTTATGTATACCAACCCCGGGGGCAGTCTCGCCCGGTTGGGATTCTAGGAAATACCTCTCTCGTGTATGGGGATGATGGTCCCCATTTTCTGGGGAAGATTACTATGTGAGGTACCTGCCTACAAATAAGCACTACAGCAACCAGCTGAAAAAAATCTTTTACCCAGACACGCTAGGTGCCAGAGACGACTCATGCTAGTGGTCGAGCTGGGGTCAGATTCCCCCGGGGGGGATGTGTGGTCATATGGATGCTTTTTCAGCATGTGACAATAATGGTCAGTTGTTACAGTCCATGACTACCCCCCCCCTTTTGGTAAAAATGATTCAGGTCTCCTCCGTGGGGTACCAACAGCCATAACACAAGTATTCAACCAACGCCGGCTAACAGATGCTAAAGCTATAACGTTTTTCATGTAAAAAAAAAATGCACATAATTTTTCAACAATATATTTGGTGGAACCAGAGTTTTAATTGGGCCTAGTTTGCTGTGCATTTACTGTAGTTTTAGCTCTAGATTCACAATAGATGTTACTGTAAATTCCGGACTGTACCATAAAAGAAGAGAAGATCTAGTATACTCGATCTTGCTATAAACCAACGGCACATTTTGCCGTGAAAGAGCAACAACATATAAAAGGCCATTTAATTCTGATGAGGCCGTCTTTTCAATCACTTGGATTACAGATCCACCACTGAGATTTTTGGCAAATTAAAAAAAAAAAAGAAATTGCCTTTGGCTGCTGGGATTTTTGAGAGATTTGACCAAAAAGTTTCATGAGGAAAAATGTGCATTGTGGCTATCACAAACCCAACCTTTCCTCTGAAATCCTTCACATAATTTCCATTTTATGGCCCATAATGTACATTTGAAGGTCCATAAGGCCTTATTTTTTTTTAATTTTCTTTTGCATACATCCCCTCTCGGTGATTATATACTTTGTAGAAGTCTCCATGGATGGATGAACGCTCGTGGCACAAAGGGGGCCGTCGTGTGGACAAATGGTGTCAGACAAACAGATGTATAATTTATGTGACATGTACTGGGAATGGGGACCTTATTGCACCCTGCATTGAGGGCCTTTTTCGCAGATCCTGTCACATATACAAAGTCGCATTAACCTTTTATTAGGGCCGCTGATGCAGGAGTGCATCGTGCCCATTGGTCTTCATGATGCACCAATGAAGTGCTGATAAGTCCACTCGCCAGTACTTCATTGGAGCATCATGCCGACCCTCAGGCAGTGTATCAACCCTGTATGATTGGCATGATGCATTAATGCATTAGTAGCCCTTAAATGTTTAATGCACTGTGCTCCTTGGTTACAGTAAATGAGTGAGTGAGTAATAGATGTTTAACGCTATTTCTACAACTGAGGTCATATTCATGGCAAGAACTACATTACACAATTTCACATAGGAATGTGTCAGTGCCTGCGCATATGTGCACCACACACATCCGAGGGGATAGGAAAGAGGAGATATAGACCCTTTTAAGTGGGCTAGGGAAGCCCGCTCCTTGGTTACATGATGCATGAATGCAGTCGTAAACTCACCAGGGCTGCATTCCTGTATCATACACTCATGGAGGGTCAGCATCACGCACCAATGAATATGAATCGTGAGATGTTATTTGGTATTCAAAGGACAAAAAAAAAGGGAAGAAATTAAGATGAAGGGAATTGTATACAGGCGGAAGTAGAGTAGTGTTTTCCTTGATCTTGAAGAGTTTCAGTCTCCCTGCTATCACAACTCCATTTGCATGCAGGGACAAGGCACCTGCTAACTAGATACAAAGTACAACGGGAGTTTTATCAGATACCCCCATTTCAGTGCATCTTTGGCCTTCCACTGCAGGGAACCGTATGCTTGCATTCATGTACCCAATGGACATCCTTGGGATATCCTATCTGCATTCCTGGACGGTTGGCAGAATCAAAGCCAATTATCTTTGATTCATAATGCCCATCGAATCTGATAGAAGAGGATCAATACTAGATTATATGATGGGATAGATAGCAAAATACAAGACGATAATATTGATAAGACGATAAGTGTCAAATGTAAATTCGTCTCATTAGAGATAAGAATGCTTAACTATAGGAATGACTACCTGGGAGGCAGATACTGGAATTATACCCATTGACTGAAGACACACATTAATTTTGGGGATAATCACTGACTTGAATTGTGCTTATTCTACCTGGATCTGACTCTATAGGGTATATTCCTATATTGTGTCTAGCAGAAGTCTCTCTGAAATCAACAACCATTAGCCTACGGTTTACAAAGGCAGATTTTATGGACCCCTTTAAGGAAAAAAGGTATGGCTTCAAAACAATAAAGCCATATGAGTATTATATAATGTATCGGAACAGGACTATAGCTAACTACAGGATATTACTCACTTGGGATGCAGCCAATCAGAGGCCTCCATTAGGTCACATGACCCATTGCCATGGCAACATGACCTACTTAGGGGATTAGCAACCACCTTTCAGAGGCCAATCAGAGGCCAGCATTCTGGTAACCATGGTAACATGACCTAATTAGGGGATTAGTGTGGTCACGTGACCTCTTGTTTGTAAACAAAGGGGCAGGGCTAATTATGCTAATAGGTGGTCACGTTAAAACATGGGCAAGGTTAATTATGTAAATGAGATATTTATTATTTATCAAAATATAAATACAAGTATATACATTCATCTTCAATCATAATCCAGACTGTACAAAGTGTAATCTTTGTATACGGTTTTCATGCAAGTGTTATTTCCCATATGTAAAACGGTTCGCAAGTACACTTATTCTCCTTTAACAATATACGAGTAGGTAAGGTAGTACCTTGAACGTTAAAGGTTCCAGCCAGAAGAGTTAAATCCATGGGCAATGGGGGTGGTGGTGGTAATAACGTGCGATCTTGTACAGCACTAGTAGTAGCAGCAGCAGCAGCAGCATCCAAGATATTTACCTCCATATCCGGTGAGGTTACCCACTTCAGCGTCTTTAGCCAGAGCTGCGATGTCTATGGGTTTAGGTGTGACAAGTGGTGGCAGCAGCATCAGCACCAGCACCAGCACCAGCAGAAGCAGTAGCACCAGCTGCAGCAGCATCCAAGCATTCTTACGGATCGATATAAAATTCGGTGTTAGCCTCACCTGTGAACAGGTCATCAAGGATCTCGATTTCCATGGGGAAATATGGTGATGCTGTAGTAGTTTTTGGTTTCTCAGAGTTGATAGTCTGTAGAGAGGTCGGTTTTTCCATGATGAAGGTGGCAGAGAAAGTGTGAGGGAACAAAATTTATGTACCCGTCTGATATAAGCCTCTTAACTGTGGTTTTAAATGGATCAAAGGCTTAAAAGAGATTTAATCCCATTTTTACAGAGACCTTCGCTCGGTAGGGTATCTGTCTGTTTTGATTTTCACCTGCCGTTTGCTGTAGACATGGATCCCTTAGATCATAAAGTGTGGTTGGTCCCAGAGGGAAAAGATAAAAAACTTAAAGGATCTGATCCCATAGTCACAGAGATTCTCCCTCGGTAGGGTATCTGTTTGACACCCGCCGTTCACTGCAGCAGGGTTTAAATTAGATTATCAACGTGTTGTCTCATGGCGACAAGAGGAGCAGCAGGAAGGGGATTAACTTGTTGATTTTGTTAGACTTAATCTGCTTACCACATGTGCGCCTTTGTAGTCACAGACAGAGTGGCAGACACACACCCTGGGGTATTTTCCTGTGATGCATAGACAGGTAGGTAGGTAGGAACCATAGTACCTCGCATATTAGGCTAGGTGCGACCCCTGAAGTTAAGGGTGTACCTTATAGGTAGGGGTTACTATAAATCACTACTAAAATGACCAAAAAATAAAGCTTGCAGATACACTTTATAGCATTCCTTCAAGTTGGGGGCGCGCCTTATACGCGAGGCACTACGGTAGGTAGGTAGGTAGGTAGGTAGGTAGGTAGGTAGGTAGGTAGGTAGGTAGGTAGGTAGGTAGGTAGGTAGGTAGGTAGGTAGGTAGGCAGGGAGGTGGGCACATGTCCACCATTTTTGGCGCCATGCGCGCTGCTGCTGCAGCGCACCCCACACCATGGCTAGTGAGTGATCCAATTAAAACACTTTGACTTCTCTGTTACAAGATTATATTTTTCCCCTACTGTTAACCACTCCCTGTTGTTTTTGTATACAGACTTTGAACACCTTTAATAATCCATAATCCCCTTATACATGTAAGTCGCATTAGGGTAATTATCCCAGTTGTTACACCTGTTTATCCCACCTGATACCCTTATTCCAAAAGCATTTTTTCCCCTTGATGTGGGGTGAAAGGATCCAGGTGAAAACGGGATTAGATCATTCTCTCAACTATATAAAGAGCCCTGATTTTTCTTGGAAGGGCAGAATACATCCGCTGTCTCCTTTGACACCACCTCTTCTACTACTGCTGCAACCAACACCACCACCACCACCACCGTCGCTGTAGACACCTCTCCATCACTCTCTTTATTATTTTCTTTTTGAGCCTTATTTTATTTCTCTCTTTTTTGAAATATTCCACTTGAGATGGAGCAAGATTTTAAAAGAACGATTAGGGAAACTCCATCTATTTTCTTATCTGAACGTAGAGATCCCCACTTGGCAAAAAACATGTTTTTAATGTTTGCAAACGTTTTTATTTGGTTTGGATAAAAAACGTTTTTAAAAAACGTTATTTTGATGTTGAAAAACCGTTTTTTAAATGTTTTTTCAACTAATTTTGAATCCAAAAAAACATTTGCTTTTTCAACCAATTGTCAACGTTTTTATAAAAACGTCAAAATAACGTTTTTTTTGAGTACATGTAAAAACGTTATTTTGACGTTGAAAAAAAAAACCTTTTGCAAACTTAGGAACCAAAATTAAACGTTTTTTTTTACGTAAAAGAAAAAGTTTTTCTGCCAAGTGGGTCAGCACATATTTCAGTCTCATGCCTCTTTTAAGGCAATGAATAATTTAATGAAAAGCAAAGGTGAGGAATTTAGTAGCAGCACCAGTATCAGCAGCGGTAGCACCATCAGCAGCATTAGTACCAAAAGTAATCGTAGTGATAGAAATAGCAGAAGCAGTAGGAGCAGACGAAGTAGTAGAAGAAGAAGTAGCAGCACCAGGGAAAGCAGTAGTAGTAGTAGTAGAAGTAGTGGATCTTCTTTAGCAGTAGCAGCAGTAGCAGCAGTAGCAGCTGCAGTAGCAGCTGCAGTAGAAGCAGTAGAAGCAACAGCAGTTGCAGCAGCAAAAGCAGTAGAAACAGTAGAAAAAGTAGTAAAAAAGAAAAATAGGGGTATGGCCGAAAGCTGTCTTTAAAGAAAAGAACTTACTCCATTACTGTTTGATAAACACCCTCAGTGCACCCACACGTTGGGCATTTCATGAAAATAAAGGGTGTTCAAATATGGTGAGAATAAGCGCTATAAAAAGATTCGACAAGGACAAGGTTATTTGGGGGTAACCGACGCTCCCACTCGGTGGGTGCGCATGGTAGCCAACGTGAACACAATCTAGAATCATTTCGAAGTCATCACCTGTTATCCTGCCAATTACAATGAGACCGAATTGAAGAAGAAGGGGATGTACTACTTTAAAGATTACATCCCAGTTTGTATTTGTTACCACTATGTTGTTACCCCTGATACCTTTTTGGATACAGTTATGTTAAAGAGGAGAGGAAGGCAAAGCAACAAGCTTTGCCTAAATAGTTAAAGAAAAAGGCAAAGCGACAAGCTTTGCCCAAAGAGGAATAAAAGATTGCCCCCCTTTATTTTTTTTGATGAATAATTTTATCAGACTCCGATGAATATATGTGAAATTGAGTGAAAATAAAATATATTGCATAAGAAGAAAAAAAAATATGAGAGACGGTGATGTTATCGGGTGTCATGAAACGTAACAAGATAGAATAAAACTCTCTACAACTCTTTCCTGACAACCATTCGTCACTGAGTGTTCGACTAAGAAACACGTCACCATCACCACTTCCGTAGTTACCACCACTTCTACTACTACTACGACCCCATAACGACCGCTGAAAAATGTCAAGAGGTAAAGTCATAACCTTCACCGAAATAGATTTCGATCCCCGACTACAAGGACCCTTCAGTTATATCATCAGCGGTCCGTCTGGTTGTGGAAAATCACGCTTGGTGAATCGATTTCTGAGCGACGTTACCAATTTGGTCACATTACCGGTGGAAAAGATCTATTACCATTACGGTGAGTGGCAGCCCCTCTTTGAAAAAATGCAAAAAGACTACGGAGTGGAATTCAGAGAAGGTCTTCCCAGCACAGAAGACATAGCGGGAGAAAAAGAATTGACTACCCCTCAACCACACACTCTACTGATATTGGACAATCTGATGAGCAGTTCCAATCAGCAAGTGGTAGCTGACATCTTCACCAAATATTCCCATCACTGGAACATGAGCGTCATATATATCACTCAGAACCTATTCCAGAAATCACCCGAATTTCAAACTATGAGTCTACATGATCGTTTTTAAGAACCCTCATGACATGGGACAAATAGGTGCTCTGTCTCGTCAGGTGTTTCCCTCCAAGGCGACAGCTCTCTCAAGTATATTTACCCATGAACTCAAGCGACCTCACTCATACCTGCTTCTGGACTTCAAGCAGACAACGCCGGACAACCTGAGAATACGCTCCTCCCTGACGACCATAGACGATCAGATCGTGTTCTTTCCGCTAGACAAAAAGAGGAAGAGAAAGTAATGGCTACTCATCGACTCAGAAGACATTACGGCACCCCTAAACACTTGGCAAAGTGTTCGCCGGAGGATTGTGAGCATTTAATAGGCTCTGGAAGCGACGATTTGATGACGACGTTGAGCAAAATCTGTCAGAATTTACTGGAGGGAAACATTCCGCTCACCAAGAACCAACTGGAAAGTCTTCGAGAATCTGCTGACGTGTTGAGGACGGTGAGCAAAAAAGCTACCAACATCAAAAGAAAGAGAAACGTCTTGGTTCAAAGGGGTGGTTTCCTCATTCCGGCTCTGATAGGCATGGCCTTACCCCTTATAAAAAGCGTTCTCCGTATATAGAGCTCCTCATTTGACACCTCACCACCACAGGTGCCTCAATGATGGACCCTGAGGAGCAACACTACAAGCGCTTGGCTCTCATAGATCCTAAGTCAATCTCGAAATTACGAGGAGCACCTGATGTCCCCACAGCTGCTGCTGCTACTGCTGCTGCTGCTGCTGCTGCTCCTACTGGTGCTGCTGCTGCTCCTACTGGTGCTGCTGCTGCTGCTGGGACTTCTGCCTTTGCTGCTGATGAGCGTGAAAACAAGAACCCCTTCTCTTTCGTCACCAGCGTATCCCCACTCTCCAATATGCCTTATTACTTCAGACAGGCAGAACAAGGTCTTCATCCCAACGCCGCATTACACCAGGTGCTACAGTTTATCTACAGGGACTTGTACCTAGTGTTGAACGACCCCCACTTTGAAATCGCGCGAGGTTGTTGAATAAGGCTACAATTCTTTCTCGCAAATCCCAACAACCATATGATTCCTGCATCCGCTCTCGTACCACCACCCCCCCCCCGAGCTTCCCCTTCTTGAGGTGTTGCGGAAATGCAATGCCACCACCAAGCTGTTTAAAACACTGCAAAAATCCGACTTGGTCAAGTGGAACAATGACGGTTCGGTGAGCGAGATGATAGGTCGAAAAACGGATCCCACCAGTCGAATTAGCATAGTGGACCTACTGAACGACGCCAGCAGGTTGAGGAAGACAGCTCCGAGACCAGAGGGGTACACACCGTTCAAGCTCGTGCTGAGCATGGAAGATCCTACCGGTTCCTTGATCGGAAACCAAGTCTATAAAGCAGGGGGTCCTAACAAAGCTGCGAACAGAATACCTGCTGGCAGAGGGAGGAAATGAGCAAGTTCCAATGAGGAAGAGGAAGATGACAATGACGATGACTACTACTATTACGAGGATGCCACTCCCCTGGTCGGCGCCGCTACCTCCGTTGACTACTCTCTCCCCTTTTCCCGTCATAAGGAAGACGACGATGACGACGATGTTTACAAAACTCCGACTTCCAGCAGAAGATCCCCTGCTACACCTCGTCCTTCCTCCGTCAGTACAAGTAATCAAAGTAAGAAAAAGAAAGGACGCAGTCACCAAGTGTACTCCGACTCCGACTCACCAAGATGGCGAGGTCTAAGGAACTGACCAAGAAGGAAAAAGAAAAGAGACGAGTGGTGGCTAAATAAACCGACGTCAAAGCACTCTCTAGTTTCACCAGCGTTACCAAACTCCAGAAATATCATTTCCATGACTGAAACTCGACTTTCATCGGTGACGCCTTGGGATCTCTGGATGCCTACACTAAACATAAACCCATCCGGAGAAAATTCGCAAGGAACCAGACGATAACCGGGGGAATCGATCAACAGTGGCAGTTAGATCTGATGGACGTGCAAGCTTTAGCGTCTCACAAAGACGGGTTCCGGTACGTGGTCACGGCCATTGACGTTTTCTCCAGGTACGCGCGGGCGGCTCCAATCAAATCCAAAGGTGGCACAGCTGTCACCGAGGCGTTCAGGAAATGACTACCGAGAGACACCCGCGCTCCGTTCAAACAGACAAGGGGAAAGAATTTCTCAACAAGACCTTCCAAAATCACCTGAAGAGCAAAGAAATAGTTTTTCACCAACGAAAACGACGACATCAAAGCTAGTCTAGTGGAGCGTTTGAATCAAAGTCTGAAGGAGAAGCTGTGGCGCTATTTCACACACAAGTGTACATATCGCTACCTAGACGTACTGGACGAGGTGGTGTCTTCTTACAATCGCACTCACCACAAGAAGTTGAAAATGCCACCTGTTGACGTCAGCATGGAAAACAGCAAAACTATTTTCTACAGACACGACCTCCCTATTACGAAACAAATCGAGGAAATATGGAAAAAGACGGTCCCTCGCCGCTCCGACACCGACGTCATCGCTCCAGGCAACAGAGTGAGAACGCTGAGAGCTAAAGGACCCTTCGACAAAGGTTACGAGGGAAATTGGAAGAAGGAAGTGTTCAAGCTGAAAGACAACACCGGAGAGGAGATAAAGGGCGTGTTTTATCCGGAGGAGGTTCAGAAGGTCTCCAAGAGTCGTTACGGCAAGACTGACCTGATAGACAAGGTGTTGCGCTACAAGACCATCAAGGGTAAACGCTTAGCTTTCGTATGTTGGTTAGGTTACGGCGACAAGTTCAACAAGTGGATTCCTGTCAAGAAAATCTCGTAGGACACCATGAACATCACCCTACCTAGCAACAGTTCTATGGACTATTTCCCTAAGAACACTCTGACCTCTTTTCGAACCCACTTCGACTCACCCCTCCTCCTATCAGAGGACCACGAAGCGGCTCTCAGTGAAATCATCCTCCCGACAGAATGGAGCAACGTGTGAGACGACGACTTGATCATGATCGTTCCTCTGAGCACAAAGAACCCACTGGCTGAGGCGAAAAGAGTTTTCAACGAGAGAAAAAACTTCAAGAAAAATCCCGAGGTGGACTGGAAGAAGGTGGACAGAGTGATCAACCTGCAGAAGGTCATCAGAAGCACTAATCCTCTGACTTTGTCGACGAAATAACTCTGGAGCTGTTAGAAAAAGAGTTGGAGGAGCAGATATTGAAACCTGGGAAGAAGTCAAAGTATGTCACGTTAACACAAGAAAATTTCATCCAACAAGAGGCAAAAATGAGGAGTCTGGCACACACCATTGTTCAAGACATGGAGAGAAAAACGTGCGTGCAATCGTTGCTGCCGAACATATTTCCCATGCCACCCATTTTCACGGGAAACAACATTCAGTTCATCGAGCACTTGAACTATCTCATGACAGATAATTTAGACGGTCAGAACTTCCTGAAAAATTCGAAGGCAGTCTTCTCGTATGACTTGCTGATGAGACACCTCACCATCAACGTGCCCAGACACACTTGCATCCTCGTCACCGAACATCTGGAGCACATTCTAGGATTTGGGGTGAAGACTCATTTCGTGACAACGACTAATGTCGTCTACATCATGGACCCCTTCGGAGACGTGTACTCTGTGTAAGTATACACCGATGCCATTCAAGACAAATGAGTGGGTGACATGCACGTACCTCTGTTACGCTGCGTTGCAGTCAACAGAAGTGGACAGCGGAAAGGGGGAATGCAAGCTATCAGTTTTCCACATTTGGACTATTTTCCCTTGAAGTCCAAAAGGTTGGACGAGGTCAGCATCTACTTAAGAGACAGATCTGGCCAACCCATACCATTCATGAGAGGAGAGGTGACAGTGACGCTTCATCTGAGACCTATCTAGCGTTAAAGGTGCAAACATGATACGTAAACGAGCGTAAACAATACGTAAACAATTCATGCAGACAAAGATCCTATATCTGGCCGAAATAGTGTTAGATTTATCCAAACTAGTGCAATGTATGATAGAGAGAGTTAGTGAATGTGACACTGACAAAGTGAGACTTTGCAGACTGTTTGGACGAAAGAAAAAATGATTGATTAAAAATGATAAAAAGATGATTCATGAAAATAAAAAAAATGAAAATGACATTTTTGTTGTGTTTTATTTCATACACATCTTATTGAAAACTAGTCAACTCATCATCATCATGCGCAGAGAATTCAGGAGTAAAAAAAAATATACAAAAAATTTTATATCTCATTTGCATAATTAGCCCCGCCCCTTTGTTTACAAACAGGGGGTCACGTGACTACACCATGTGTTGTTGTTTACAAACAAGGGGCCACATGACCACACTAATCCCCTAATTAGGTCATGTTACCATGGTTACCAGAATGCTGGCCTCTGATTGGCTGAGCGGTGGTCCTAATCCCCTAAGTAGGTCACGTTACCATGGTTACCGGTGGTAATCCCCTAAGTAGGTCACATTGCCATGGTTACCAGAATGCTGGCCTCTGATTGGCTAAGAGGTGGTCGCTAATCCCCTAAGTAGGTCACGTTGCAATGACAATGGGTCACGTGACCAAATGGAGGCCTCTGATTGGCTGCATCCCAAGTGAGTAATATCCTGTAGTTAGCTATAGTCCTGTTCCGATACATTATATACTACTCATATGTTAACCTAATAACTTAGATTATAGGATTTTTGAGTTAGGATTTTAAACCTACGTTAGAGATTTAAAAAAAAGGTTTAAAGTTTGATTTTGAGACCTAGTAAAAATCCCTAATAAAACTTTTTTTAATTTGCCAAAAAATATTGGCAATGGATCCCTGCATCATCCAAGTTATGAAAGAATAGCATTGCCTATTTAATTTAAAAAGAAAATCATATAGAAAAGTTTGTTGCATGCGTGTATATACTAAAAGGTTGTGTTCAATGTTGATGAGATGGTAGGGCCATTTTATTTATAGAATTGGTAAGAAGGCGTTATTGGAGCATGGCTGACGGTACGAAACTAGGAAATGTAGTCTAGATTTAGTGCAATTGTATATGGCAATTTTAGGCCACACCAAATTAAGATATTGGTCTATGGATTTCCCGCACCTTATTTTCCAAAAAGCAAATTTTATTTTTCTAAGAATATTTATTTTGTCAATGGAATCCGCCCGCATCATTTTCTGGAAAAAAAAATTTAACAAGCAGCTTTAATATAGGGTAGGTCAATGGAGGTACAGAAATGACAGACCACTCATTAGATAGGTAAAAACATCACCTGTTTCATTATATATGCCTATTCTGCATTAAGAAAAAAATGAACATTTGAGCAAAGGAACCCCACCCCCAACCAAAAAAAGAAGAAAATTGGCCTCTCCACATTTTTGAAAATCCATAGACCAACTTTTTTTATTTGGTGTGGCCTTAATGTACGTAGGCCTATATTGTAACCTTGGCGCATGCAACAGGGAAGTTCATAGTTTCGTTCCATATAAAACTGCAGGTCGAATGTTGAGTGATAGCTCTCAATTGATGGGCTTTTTAAAAGAAATAAAAGGAACAATATCAGAACTTTATAATGCACCGTTCATCTGCAAAGTCAGCACAATCAATATGATACCAGAAAGATAGTAACATTGAACGCATATCTTTCTGAAGATACTTTCAAACGATTTGTATAAGCTATACCTTAAGCCAACCTGGCAAACGATATTCAATATTTAGGATGGTATGGACAATGTCTGGATAATGAAACACCCTTTTTTATGTTGAGAAACGTTTTTCAATTTTTTTCTTGGGGGGGGGGTGCATAGCGTTTGTTAGCCACTTTATCAATGTTAAAATTACGGGTTTTAACCTAGATATAAAACCAAACATAGCGTTAAAACCGGTTTTTTTTTTGAGGTCACAGAAAAAACTCTGTTTTGACTACCGTAATCTCCCGCGTATAAGGCGCACCTCGTGTATAAGGCACATCTAGAGTTGAAGAATATTGTCAAAAAAATCAAAAAATCATAACTTTGGTTCTACTGAATGGATTTTCAAAATTCAAAAAACTATGTGTAGCTAGGGGCCCCCGCACCCCCTTGAAACCCCCTCTGTCATTTTTTTGAGGTAAAGGGAGTGTAACATATCAAAAGAAAGCTCTTGGTGTCCCCCTTTCGGATCCAGGAAGTACTAAAACCTCGCGTATAAGACGCGCCTTATACGCGGGAGATTACGGTAATCGTGTTTCAACGTTACCAAAATTTTTATAAATGTCCTAAATCAGAGCATTGTCAGCCCTCAGGTGCAGCTAATAGATTTTTGCAAGGTCAGGTTTGTTCATATTATTACATACCATGCCAACACTATGGTGCTACGTAGGGCACTAGTGTACTACATTGAGAGGTATAATAAAGCCCTTAAAATGGTGGTTGGATTCCTTTGAATGCCTGCTGTTACTGCATTTAGCACTTTAATGGGGCCCTTGATGAGGGGTCCCCAATGTCCCATGTCGATTTTAAGAAATGATCATGTCACTGTGTTGATTTTAAGAAGTGTCCATGTCACTGTGTCGATTTTAAGAAAAGCTTATGTCCCCATGTCTATTTTAAGAAAGTGCCAATGTCCCATGTCACTAGGCTAAACAATGCCCATGTCGCCATGTCGATTTTAGGGGTCTAGAGCCCTTTTAATGACAGATGGCCTTATCGTCATGATGCATGAATGCAGGCCTTGCATATACCTTGCCATGGTTGCATTTAATATGCATCGCGCCAATGATGCAATCATCACAATGGACCACCATTCTGCATCAATCCCCACCACCTGCTCCCAACCCTGTTTATTTTGTAAAAGTTTGTGAAAGTTTGGAATAGCCTCAATAGGTTTTTGTAAAACCATTTGTGAAAAGCGTTTTCCTTAGGTTGGCGAAATGCTTTGCAATGTGTGGACAGCCATGGGAAAAGGGACCTCCAAAGATAAACTCTGTTTTGAACGTGACGTCGTAAGCTTTACGATGGTGTATCACAATAGTCAATACCTTGAAAAGTTTTCGAGACATGACATTATGAATATGGGTGCCAATTATCCTATTTTCGTAGAGAATAGGCTCTATATCTAACTAGTGGGCGTTGTGCATTGAAGCACAAAACGCTCAGGGTAGGTAACGTAAAAAGAACAACCTGTATCAACCCTGTAGGGTCGGCATGAAGCGGCAGCCCTGGTGAGTTACTCACCAGCTCTCACAAAGTGTGTGTTAGGGTAAGGCTGATTGCCTACCGTCACTATGTGGGACACCCGTCCTATAATAGCAATCAAGCCAGCTAGGTTTCTCACAGTGTGCCCCCCTCAACAGTCCATGTTTTGTCTCTGCTTACACCTCTCACAGACCCATATATCAGACCAGAGCCATCTCACTCCAGGCTGGCACCTCACTTCTGACATTAGCTTTCCAACATAAAGAAAATATTCACCAAACATTTGCAAATATCCATGGTGGCATTAGAGCAAACATTTGTTTTTAATGTTTTCTAACATCAAAATAACATTCAACATACGTTTGTTAATGTTCCTAATAAGTTAGGATACAAATGTTCATTTTAAATATTTTACAACATAGAAAAACATTCAACAAACATTAGTTTCATACATATCTTCACACCAGGTGGCAGGCCAATATGGAGATATTTTCTCTACTGGTTGTATAATTCAAAGTTGTGTAATGGGTTCCTTGCTCCTCTTATTCGATTGGACAGACAAGTCAACAAGAGGAGGATTCGGGTGTATGCGAACAGGGTTTTATTTCGGTTCGAATAACACAGGCACGGCTACCCGGAGGTAGCTCGGAGAGATTGTATGAGATACCGGATTCTTTGTACTAAGTTGGAGAACTTCGTACGGCGATGGTCTCACTACTCTGCCGCGGCGACTGAGCCCTGGTAGGGACAGTGGCGCCCCCCCCCCCCCGTGCCTCTCTCACACCACCCGAACAGATGCTGCCACCTATCCGGGAAGTGGAGGGCGAAGCCCGGGTGGCTGACTCACCCACCGCGCCAAAGGACCATAACGTAATGTACATATGTATACCTCTACAGTTGCTTTAATGTGAAAAATACTATATCTTTAATGCACTTAATGCATCCTTGGATCAAAAACCTAAACCTAATCATATTCTATTGGATTAGGTAAAATAATCATGATGGACACACCCTGTTTATGTTACTAAGAAATAAACATATTCCCCTGATGTTAATGTCCCCTTGTACCGGTCCTAGAGTTTTGCTTGTGGATTATAAGTATAAGATGTGCTTCAGAAGGGTTCTATATGAACATACTTCTACATGCACAGCAAATTATGTTCTGCCGTTAACTTGGTACAGTAGTTTAGGCAATGGGCACCTATACAAAATAACAAAATCAAAATAATAATGCTAGTGTTCTCTAATGTTTACAAATGTTGAAAATTATGTTAGAAAATGTCAGAAAATGTTAGAAAAAAAATGTTTGTGTGAATGTTGAAAAACATCAGAATGAGTCAATGTTTTAGCATTAGAATAACATTCAAAACAAACGTTTGCAAACTTTCATATTACGTTGAAAAACGTCACTTGGTAAAGGCAGAATTTAGGCCTTCTCCCTAAAAGGTGATTGCTTTTCACTATACTTACACCATATTTCACTTATGGCTTAATATCAAGGTTCTAGGGATCAAAATATATTACAAAATACCAAATGGTAGCTAGTATGCGGTTTATAATATATTTATTAATGTTACTCACTATCTCAGGAGATATCCATCAAAAGGTCATAATATTATTCTCAATAGTAGTTCATATCATCAAATATCCAGTACCAGTCTCACAGTACATAGCCATGCACAGTTCACCATATAATAAAATTCAGGTCCCAGAGCTCAACAAAATACAACATAAAAACAGGCAGAGGGTTCTAAGTAAAGTCACAATAACTTCAGGGTTATAATGCTACAGGTTCCTGGTAGCATGTATAACCCACACCTAGAGTCCTAGCAGTCCCTGGCTACCTCTGCTCCATAGCCACTCCACACTGGGACCTGCTGCTCCTAGGGTCCTAGCTCCTTGCTCTCTGGACTCCTACTGACTGTCTCTAACCTTTCCAATCTCATCATTGTTAGCCTGCTATAACCATATTTGGACATTGTACAAGCCCCAACTTGTGTGTTAGTGCATAGTTATCACACCCTGAGTGGTGCAGGTGGGGGGGGGGGGAACACACATACTCTGCATTAGCTCCTCCACCCTGGTGTTGACAGCCAAAACAGTTGCACTCTGTCTAGCCAAATACATATCAAAATACCTTTGCAACATTAATATATGATATACAAATAAATGACCTTTGATAAGATTCCAATATTATATGTTATATAACTGTAGGGGTCGGCGAAAATATTTAGGGAAACCGGGAGTTGAACCCAGGACCTCTCAGCCTTCAGATGATTGCTCTACCACTGAGCTACTTCCCCGTACAACATTTTCTACCTTCCACCCACGCCTGGACTGGGGTGACACATAGAGGGGACATGTGATTTCACGATGACCGGCCCCTTATAGTCTTCACATCGCGTGTGGGGAAATCACATTCCCCTACATAACATTGCATCATAATACCAAAGCTCCGTAGATATAACCCTACATGTGCACCACATTGTAACACATACCTTAGGCAGCCATAGATAGCTTGGGCAAGCCAGGGATGAGTCTGCCATAGGCCTACATTGAGCCAGTACATATCACTTTAGGAATTCATCAGCATCTCCCTCATTTCTTGCTGAAATGATTGCACACTTTACACTCTAGTACCGTAACATGCGGGTACTTTGGCCACCCTGGACTAGTTTGGCTACCTCATCAGTTAGTGGTCAGTCGGGAGTAGTTTTGAGAAGATCGCAGATAACAGATAAGATAAGGGTCTAATTGAGGCCTCCTACTTCTGACCCCTGGTTTACAAATCTCTCTATTTTTCTTAAAGCAGTTATTTCTTTTACTAAAATGGCTGTATCTTTTCTACACATCCCCTGGTTTGAAAATTCCTGATTTATTTCTGATTTTTCTGTTCAATTTTCTTCTAATCTTTCAATGATTTTGTGATTTTGAGAAATTTCCCTCTCATTTTCTATGGCCCAGATGTTTAGAGCCCCACTGTCCCTGCCCACATCACCCTCCCGTGTGGGGAGGTTTCAGAAACGACTGACGACTGACTGTCATTATAAAGTGTTTAAAATGCCTATAGAGTGAAAATCCTATGTAGTACTGCAAATATTGTTCAGCAAAATCATACGTGACACACGTCTACATGTTTTAAAAAGTGTGGCTAAAAAATACATACAACCCAGGTCCCAGGTAACACGGAGACATTGGCATAACGTTGGGCCGACATTGGCCCAACCATCAGCTTTACATAGGCCAGTGGCCAATCATTTGCCGATGTCCTGCCAACGTTGGGCTAATGTTGGCATTTGGTTGGCAAATGCCACTGGTCAGGCCTACGTAGGCCCGATGGGCAGCCAATGTCAGCAAATTTTTGTGTGCTACCTGCTTGGAGTAGAACAGGCTGGATTTAGGGAAGGTTATTTCACTCTAGATCACATTTTTAATCTACACTGTATACTTGATCTATTCCTGTCAGAGGGTAGAAGGCTATACTGTGCCTTTGTAGACTACCAAAAAGATTTTGACACTGTGGATAGGTCATCATTATGGTTTAAGCTTATCAAAACTAATGTTAATGATAAGGTTTTAAATGTCATAAAAAGTATGTATAGGGCAGCAAAGTCCTGTGTACGAGTGGACGGCTGTTTGTCCGAATACTTTAGTTGCAATGTAGGTGTAAGACAAGGGAAGAACCTTTCCCCTCTGCTTTTTGCCATCTACTTAAATGATCTGGAAAGCCACTTTCAAAATCAATGTAATGGTGTAACCTACATGGGCATGGACCCTGAATCTCAAGTACTTTTCAAAATGTATATTTTTTTGTATGCTGATGATACAATTTTGCTGAGTGAGTCAGCTAAAGATCTGCAAAAAATGTTACATATTTTAGAGAATTACTGCCAAGCTTACCGTAAATACTGCAAAAACCAAAGTAATACTTTTTTCATGTGGTAAGGTTAAAAAGCTGCCAAAGTTGATATACCGGAATGAACAACTGGAAGTGCAATACAGCTATGTTTACCTGGGGACTGAGTTTAATTACAACAGAAAGTTCACCCAAGCCATAAAAACACAATTCACGCAGGCAAAGAGAGCGCCGTTCTGTTCATTATCTAAGGCAAGGAAACTTCAACTGCCAATTAACATCCAATGCCACCTTTTTGATACCTGCATTGTGCCAATACTGTTATATGGTTGCGAAGTGTGGGTTTTTCAGATCTAAAAGAAATTGAAAGGGTGTAAGTTCATTCTGAGATGAAATGCTGGCACAGTTAGTTGTATGGCACTGGGTGAGCTAGGTCATCATAAATTAGACTGTATCATAAAACAGAGAATGGTCAATTTTTGGCATAGGATTGTCTCAGGTAATACAAATAAGATATCTCACATATTATATGGCATTATAAAGCAGAAACAAAGCTATGGCGGCTTTCAGTTAAAATGGCTCAGGGGTATACAAAATATCTTGAATAAAAGTGGGCTTGGTAATATTTTTGGAGAGGAGGCTCTTGTTACGTCGCACAGTTATATAAAAGCAACTGTTAAAAGAAGACTCACACGGGGGTGAAATCCATAAATCCATTTCCTCTGAAGTTACTTTGCAATGATTTCTGCTTCACATTTTTACATTAAATAAAGGTCATTTAGATAGCAAATTGCACATGTGCCATCTTCTCTTTACAGAGAGGCTAAGAACTAACACTGGGATGCTCAAATTTCTTATTCTGGATGTCAATAGATCTATATCTGGGAAAATATTCTAAGACCCCTCCCCCATATAAATGGTTATTTATTTTCTTAGTGGATTTGCACAGATCTCAGGAATGATCCCTGTACCCATCAAAACAGCGGAATTCCGTGTTTCTGCGGAGATTTCACTCCCCTGTCACAGACATAGAATGTCAGGATTGGCATAGTACTGTGATGGATTCTGGACATTGCTATAATTATAGGATCTTTAAGGATGAATTAAACTTTGAGAAACTTTAAACATATCTAATTAAGCTCAATACTAAAAACAGAATAAACTTGAGCAGATTTAGGTGTGGAAATGATGGTCTCCCAGTTGTCACAGGAAGGTAAACCAAAGTAGATTATTCAGACAGAAAGTGCCCACTATGTAAAAGCAATGATATTGGGGATGAGTTTCACTACATCTTCCGATGTAGTACTTTTGATCATGACCGCTCACTCATATTTGCTAACCACATACCATTCCGTCCAAGCACTGAGACAATGGCAGCCTTATTTAGCAGCAAAGACCCCATTGCTCTTGCGAACCTTTCCAAATATTGTGCTAGAATTATGGAAAAATTCAAACTGGGAAGAACATTGCATGTAAAAAGAACAAAGGTCAAAAGCAAAAGATCGGACAGTCCATCAACTGCTTGTCCTACCAGAAAATTAAATAAGTAAATAAATGAAAATTGTAAATTAGGATATGTGGTGCTGCTGTGTCTTATACCCATATGTAAATTCTGTCTCAACACCCCAATACTAGTCATGCTAGGTGCTGCTAGGCCTGCCTGGCCCTTACTTAATGTTTAAAAGCAACCATTATTTTGTATTAGTCCTTGCTAGTCAGTCATCTTGATGAAAAACAACCATTGTCTTGTATAAGTCCTTGCTAGTCAGTCATCTTGTTGAAAAACAACCATTGTCTTGTATTAGTCCTTGCTAGTCAGTCATGTTGTTGGAAAGCAACCACTATCTTTTATTAGTCCTTGCTAGTCGGTCATGTTGTTGAAAAACAACCATTGTCTTGTATTAGTCCTTGCTAGTCAGTCATGTTGAAAAACAACCATTGTCTTGTATTAGTCCTTGCTAGTCAGTCATGTTGTTGGAAAGCAACCACTATCTTTTATTAGTCCTTGCTAGTCGGTCATGTTGTTGAACTATATATCCTTGAGATTGCATGATTATAGTCTGTTTTGAATACAGCATACCCATTTATAGCTACAATCAGTGACACCAATGTAACTGTCAGCTAAACCCGATCTCTTCTCTACTTTCCTTTACCTCAAACGAGGATGTGAATAAACTAAATTGAAATTGAAATTGGTTGGGCTATCACGGTGCCTACAGTGACCCCTATAAACAAATGCCGACTTTCTGTCCAGCCCAGTGGAATTTTCTCCTGTGATCATATATGTACTAAATCGGAAGTAGAAAACGTCTCACAATAAGACGCTTTCTGGTTGGCTTGGGTAGGCTTAATATAGAACAAAGAAGGAAATCATGGATTTTCCTTCCACTTTAGAGTAGGCACTATGGGAAAATCTCCCAGAGCAAACTGACAACTGAAACTATTCCTTTTTTTCAAAAGAAATAATGATGGTTCTGCTTCCTTTTTTTCTTTCTTTTTGGTGTCAGATGGATAAAATAACATCTTGTTCATCCATTTGCATGTGTTTCTTGAAACTTTATTTTGAAATTTTGGATGAAAATTGAGATTGGAAATTGAATGACTGTTTTTTTTTTGGGGAAATGCCACCCCCTACCCGGCAGTATAGACTCAGGAGGTACCCTGAGCAAATTACTTAAGAGATATTGAAATTAGTACAATTATGCTAATTAGCAAAAAAAAGCTACAATTTCAACATTTTAGTCATAACTTTGGAACTATAAATAGGATTTTCATTCTGTTTTCACTATAATAATCTCTGCGAGGAAATCATTCAAATGGGTTCATTGATTTTTCCATTTGGAACAAAACTTTTGTTGCCATGGCAACCAATATCAACAAATACAGTCATTTTGGCACTGAACTGTTCTTTTTTGCATTCCAAATACGGAATGTTGAGTGGAAATAGAATTTAGAAAATAGCTTTACTGTATTCCCCTTCAAAAAGTACCTATATTTTGCTTCAAATTTTCACTAATTTAGCCCTGTGAGGCCCCCTGGTGGTCAAAACCAGCACTAAAATCCCGCAGGGAGGCCCATTTCTCTGTGTTGATCCCCATGTACTCTCAACGTTTTTTTGTCGATGTAATAGAAAATACTAAATGTTATTTACAATTTTAAAGTCAATTTTTCTTTTTTGGCCAGGGTATTAGATAAAACGTTTTCATGAAAATTTAAATAAGGTTTTTTGCCAAGTGGGTGTACACAAAAGTGGTGAATAACTCCCCAATTTTCTGTACCTCTTCCAGAAAAATGCTGCACTTTATTGAGGAACAGGTGGAATGGACAAAGGAGAAGTATACCCTGACCTCTTTCAAGGAGAAGGGTCATTTCAACCTGCCCACCCTCATCCAAATAACCAGCGGATACTTTGGAAAAGATGACAGTGAAACCTTCAGTAGTGATGACGTATGTATAGTATACAGACATTGCTCTCTGACTGTCTGTCTCTCTTTCACTCTACACTTACATTGGGCTACCCAGTGGGCAGCCACCCTCCCTCCCACCTATCCATTCTCCCTCCTTTCCACTAGACCAACCCATCCATCCATCAATGCACCCATCTATCAAGCCACCCATTGTTCCATCCACTCACCAATCCATCCACTGATCCATCCATCCCCCCATCTATCCAAACACCCACCCATCCATCCATCCATCCTTCCACCCGTCAATCCATCCATCAATCCACCCTCCCATCCATCCAACCAATCCACCCACCCACAATCCACCCATCCATCCACCCAATCAACCACCCATCCATCTATCCAATCAACCATCCACCCAATCAACCACCCACCCATCCATGTCCAACCAACCACCCACTCACCTATCCATCCATCTATTCACCAACCCACCCACCTATCCATCCACTCATCAACCCCATCATTCATCAATGCATCCCTATATTGACCCACCCATCCATTCCACTCTTTGGTAAAAGAAATACAATTCTCCCCCCCCCCAAAAAAAAAGAAAATAATGCCCAACTTTTTTTATTACATATTTTGAGACCATCAGTTAGTACCTGGGGCACAACTGTCTTTCACAAATTCTCCTGTAGGGGGAGGCACTGAGCAGCATAATATAGAGGGAGGGCAAATCCAGTTCCCTTCAGCATTATACCAGTATCAGAGTGAGCACGTCTACTAACCATGAAACACATCAAGTATTGAAATCTAATATGTCACCATATGCTTTGAAAATCATAATTGATAAAAGCTGTGTTTTGGTGTTCCAGGTTCTGGTTTTGTATGAGTGGAAGCTACAGGAGAGGGTACTGGCAAGGAGGGGCAAAGTCTCTATCAGTATACCACTGGACATTGAGTATGGGCTGGAGGTCCTGGGACCAGGCAAGCCAGGTGAGTATATTGGTATTGCTTCTGACTGTAAACTCCCTAACTATTCAAAACAATGGTCATGCAAGATACCCTGTAGCCTCCAGGGGTATCCAAAATGGTATATCCATTCAAAGTCAGGGCAATTGCCTTGACCAATTCTACTGGACATTGAAGGGTGTTAATTTATATCACAAGTTAGATATAAGGGCAGTATCCTAAAGGCTGATGCTCTTTCCAATTTCTTTAGATCATGAAGGTCAATTCCAATTAGATGAGAGGTATTAACCTCTCATCTAGTTGTTTATTTTAGTAGAAGCATGTCAGGTGGACAATGGATCTCACATGCATTTGCACCATGCTGATCCTATGGGGTTATAAACTTTTGACATAACAAACAGGCTGGCATAACAAACAGATGCAGTGCAGGGGATAATAGCAGTCCTGCATCAGTGCATCATCACAACAAAGGAACATGAATCTATAAATTTATCTATAAATCTTGTTAATTTTGCCATAATTTTTCTGACCACAGCCAAACTGATGTTCCTGTCACAGATTGTTCAGAACTATAAACCCCCAGTCAAGGTTAGGTTTGGTCCAGGTACCAACCTTTCTTTCACACTGGGTCGAGAGGAGGTCCAGGCTTGGACGTTTGGGACTTTCACGTTAATGTCATCTCACTACTTGGAGTATGTCACAGCAAGCACAACTGTCAATGGTAATTTGAGATTGATATATGTGTCAAATGTCACTGATGTCAGTACCAAATGTAAATGTCAAAGATAATGCATTTTGGGCAAATTATCTATACATTATTTTTTTAAAATATTGTTTTCACGGTGAGTCCCTATGATGCATCGACATTATTTCATTTTTTTTTTAAAGGCCAAAAGTGCATTAAAACAATGCAACTTTTGGTCATCACGCCTACCATATATGGTGTTGCCAAACTCAGAGATGAAAGTCACTGAGGCCAAAAATCCATGAAATGCTAAAAAATAAATCTCCTAGATATTGATTTTTTTATATGCATGTATTGGGCTTTGGAGCTTGAAATTCCCTGAAATCAGCGAATATCCCTGAAAACTTCCATCCCTGCACACTCCATGAGGGTTGCCTTGATGCAATAATGCAATTACAACCTTTAGGTGTTAAAGGGGGGCTGGCATGGAAAATCAACAACATGGGTACCGATTCAAACAGCGATCATAAAATCGCGGGAACCAGCGGAAAAATCGCGATGCCCTGATTGGTCAAGGGGTGATCACGTGATTTTTTAATGCGGGCATGCATTACCATGCCAGGGCCCCTTTAAATCCAGAAAGGTACAATAACTTTACTGAATTGTTCCAGGAATGATCTGTACGGAGGAGCTTGTGTGTCTGCCTATCTACAGACAGGTGCGCTTTGGGGTGGCCACACATCTACACGGGGTACCCATGGACCAACAAAGGCACTACTTCCACAGCTTCCTGGACCACATGGAGACCACTCTCACCTGTAAGCACTGTCAGTCTTTGTGCATCTCATAGCGTATGGCTGAACTGTATCTTATAGGCACATATTTTCTAATATGTGTAGAGAAAAGTGCGAAAATATCCAAAGTATGCGCCTTATAGCTTCCCTTAAAGTTAAGGTGTCCTCTAGGCAAGGATTTACGGTATATTGAAGTACACATTGCCAATGCATAATTACAATTTTATTCATGTGTATGTATCATTATTCATTTTTATCCTTTCTTTGCGTTTCAGTGGGGATACTGGAGTACACAGAACTGCTAGACTGCATGGAGGAATATGACTACATTAGAACCATACCCAGTGGAACATGGGGCAAACCAAGGAATAACAATGGCTCTACCAGCAAAAATACACAGTATACACATCTGAAGGAAGCACGTGATTCCCCTAACTATGAAACAGTTGAAACCCAGGAGGAGCCTGGATCAAAGCTTATCTCTCAAGGATTTACACCAGCAAAGTATTCCCCAATCAAGAGAAAACTCAGCAAACGTGCAGTACTGCCGATTGACCTGCCTGAGCGGATGAAAAGGGATGATATCTACTACCCTGTTGAAGTGCCCACTTCTCCTTTGGGTAATCCCAAGAGTATCAACGTTGGAGAGATTGATCAAATGACCTTGAGCAGTAAGGATGTTGCAAATGGGAAGCAGAGGCCAATCGCACCTATTTCTCCTAGGACTGTTATCCCTGGTGCTAGCAAGCCCCCGAGGAAGGATCTAACAGTAGTCCCAGAGGCTGTCCCACCTCTGTTCCCCCGTGGCAGTACAAAGTCTAAGGCCCCTTCACCTGTCTCTCCAAAACCACTAAACCCCATCTCCAACAAACCTGTATCACCATCATGGGAGGTTGTAGGCATGAGTTCAGACACATCGTCCTGGATGACAAGTAGCGCCCCCAACATGAGCCACCCCGGACAAAGCCCTTCTGCCACATCTTTCCCCATGCCAATTCCTATGGAAACCAAGAGCATGATAGCTGACTCCACCCCTGTGTTATCTCAGCGTGACGAAGCTGTTCAGGAGCATGGGTCATCAAGCCCTACATTGGTCATCCACTGCCTGGGGGATGTACCTGCTGATCTGTCTGATCTCTCCGTTGATCAGGTGTGTCAGTGTCTGGGGCTGCTTAACCTGGGTGAGTTTTCCCCCAGGTTTAGACAAGCCTTAATAGACGGTAGGGTACTTAAAGGCTGCAGTGTGGACGACTTGAAGCAGGAATTCTCCATGGGGCACCTCAGTGCTCGCAAACTGGCCATGTTTGTCAATGATGGTTGGAGGCCTAAGGAATGAAGTCCTCCATCAGTTACCAAATTGACAATCTAGATTTATACATATTTTTTAAACGTGTTTACAGTCAGGCCTTACTTCCTCAAGCCTTAAAACCTTGGAAGATTCACTCTCAGAATGCAGAGAAATAAGGGGGAAATATGTTAGCTGAAAATCCATGATTTGTTTCTTGCACATCCATATATAAAATCCTATAAGGAAATTATGATACCCTATTGTACTTTGCCCTTTGGTGGTCATAGCACATACATGCAGCAAGCAACTCCCCAAGAGTCACCAGTGTAGAATTGATGACTTATGCTAAACACTGGACACTGCACATATAACATTAAGAAACATAATACAGGATGACTCAAAGAAAGACTAGCACATTTTAACAGATAACAATGTAACAAGAAGGACTGTAATGAATAAACTTGCTATGTCCAGCATCTATGTGGTGAGGACCAAAAGAATGACTCCACTAAAAGATAAATCAGATAATTGCTAATAGCTTGTGCAATGCACGAAAGAGCCAAATATGAATATGTGCTGAATATTTAGAGGTGACATAAAATGTTGGTTGGAAGGGTCTTATTCTTGCAAAGCAGTTTATACAAAAGTGGGATGTATGATTTTAATTTGATATCTACTTGCTATGTCTACTCAGTAGAAAATTAAGTTTTTATAGACCTGGTTGATCTAATTTTCTGATAGACCAAACATGTAATTGGATGCGTGGAAATCACACTTTATATCACATTATGTTATGGTATTGGTATTCAGAAATGTATTGCTGGCAAAAGTAAAGGATATAAAAAGTAACCCAATCCTTTAATAAGTAAAATCTACCAATAATTGTAAAGTTTATTGCTCGATTATAACAAAAAAACAGATACAGTGTATGTACAAATAAAACTTTATAATAATTCAGCTTTAAGTATATTCAGCTGACACTGACTAGATTGACAAGATCTGAACACACAACTTTTGGTTGATTCTCGTGTGTTTGGCCAAAATTTGAATTGAAATACATTTCAGGCTTGGGGTATGCATGAATGGCGGGGCTGTTTTGTTTTTTTATTCGACATTGGATAGCTGGCACCAGAGAGTCATAGCCTTTTATCAACCTTATATTTGGGAGGGGTGGTGAAAAAAATGTTGACCACTCTTGTACAAGGATTTTACCTCAGAGACGACTGTCAGTTGAGGAGTGATGAACATTATTGTAGAGCAAAACATAAATTTTGGTCAAATACACTAGAATAGACGACTGTAGTACCTCGCGTATAAGCCGCGATCTATATAATGTGAATCTGAGGCTGCACCTTACAGAACCTCCCAAAAGATGGGGTGGGCCTTAAAGGTGGGGTAGAATAACATTAGATTAGTACCACACTGGCCAAATTCATCCTATGCCTCGTAGGTTTGGATAGAACCCAAAGTGCGTTTTATGATTATGACGGGCCTTATACGCGAGGTACTATGATCATTGTGAATAGTTGGAAGCACCAGGGGTGACATGTAACTTTTAACCAATGAAGCTTGAAGAGGCTACTTTTCTCACAAGCTGAATGATTGCATTGAAAAATGTAGAAATTCACTTTTTTTTCTAATAAAAGAATTTTCAATAACCATCTAGTATGCGGGTTTTTACTGTAGTGTGCGTACATACCACAGATGTCTGGAGCATTCTACTGACTCTACTTGTCTTATGGAAAGGGCATGGAAAGTCTTTACTTTCTTTCTACACATGAGTTTAGATAGCACCAGAGTGAAGCTTAGAAAATATACTGCACTGTGTCTAACAATGATATGAAAATTGTATAGCATGATTATAGATGACTATAGCAACAACAAAAAAAACCAAAAAAAAACACAACAACAACAACGCACATACACACACGAGAGGAACCTCCGTTTTGAGACTGTAGACTTTCTAAGAAAAGAATAGAGCGATTGTAACACTTTATACACGGTTGTGGTCTCAGAAATAAGATACCTCAAAATCCCTTTTATGTGTCTTCACCGACGCTACTTTCTCCATAACAAATGTATTTACAGCAGCTAGGCTGCATTTCAACAACATATATGTGCACAGTAATGGTTAAAACAGAGATAAAACACTATCAAACTTTGTCTTCCACTGCAACTGCATTCACACTCTCTCCATATATATACATATGTTGGCTTACTCTACCTAGTAAATATTAAAACATCAGGCAAGTCTTTAGAATGTCACTTTGTGTGGTACTCTGTGTGAGGGTCCTAACACGTGTTAACCCATGATGACATCTTAGAACAAAAGAAACAAGTTCTCATATAATTGTGGGATAAATCATTCAACCTACAACCTACACCTTTGCCTATTGATCAATCCTCACACCTTGGATTGACCATTTGGGGCACTTGTAATGTCATAGCCCTACAGAAGGGTGGATTAACTAGTACAAATATTAGCAATGGATGTAGCCATTTCTCAGATTTATATCTTAGTCTTGGCCCTTAAAGGGTTAAAAGTTTAACACGTCCCACATGTTTAAGCCCTTCCTGTGTTTCATTCATAAAATCATCGCTCATGCTGCACATGGGTTTACCCGCTCATTGGCTTGGTCGCAGTGGAACGGTGCAGGCACAGCAAACACTTTACCGGACGGCATACACACACACAGTCGATAACTCTCTGCGTCCATGTCTGTCTCTTTCCCAGTCGCAGCAGTTATTTCATCAACTCGGTCCAGATAGATGCTGCCCTTAGCATCCAGAACTATCCCCTGATTCTGAAAAAAATATGCAATTTGGACTTTATGATTTTGGGACTTGAAACATGGAATTATCCCTCTAATCCTTTCATGAGAGGGTTGACATGAGTGGTGGTAAGAAGTGTCACACCAACCAATGGGCATGCTGCACTAATGTTGCATAGGCACCCCTGTGGGAACGAAATTACTGTGAGCGTTACAACTGATACTATAAGCCGCAACAAGGTTCTGGTTCACATAATAACTTAAGACATAGTTTAAAAATATAGTATTGATCAACTCTGGTGGTTTAAAAGAAGCAAGCGTACTACATAATTCGTTGCCTCAGTGCCACAAGGTTGTAACTAACATTGTGGCAAAACTCTTTTTTCTTTTTTCTATTGTCCCTTATCTACCTACTATAAATTTACTGAAGCTCTGTCTATGACATTAGTGCCTACAGACACAAGTGCAATCAGGTTATACCAACTGTGTGTTATAGTAATCGTAACACTTCTTTTGCCGCTCCTGCAAAACTTGAAAGATGCAGATCAATACAACTTTGTTACACTGAAGCAACAATATGTACACCCTTATAAAACAATCTTACCGATTTTATGTCTATGTTTTCTCTGGAATCTAAAAGGACCTCCTTTCCATCGACAAAAATTCCTTCGGCTCCACGGAGAATCGTTTCCTGGTCGCTCTCAAGGTGCAGTTCCGCTCCTTTTGGACTCACCACCTAGCAATGACAAAAACCACATTGAAAGTTTATGGTATGTGGTTAATACCGGTAGATTATTCAAAGGTTATGTTGTTGCCTTGGTGCAATAAGTTTGTGACTGTATCTCACGAGGGCATGTTTACCTTGTTGACCCCAAATGCATTTACAACTGAGCTGATGATGTAAATTTGCGTATATAACATGTCATATATGACACAGTTTTTACAATTCCTTTAGGGTGAGTTTGTGCGCTTATAATTTGTCTAAGGTTTTGAGCAATAATAGATTTTTTCTTCACACAAGTGTGCTCTTTGGAATAAATACGGTAAAAGGAATTTGACATTACTTACTCGTCTTGTCGTTACTTGTTCTGTGTCAATGCTTTCTGTTTCCTCTGGAAACCGCAGCCGGTTGTAGTCGGTCGTGAAGACTGTGCGGCCAGACTCAGGGTCGGTCACTACAAACTCGTCTAAGTTTTTAAAATCTATCACTTGGGCATTCATACTCAATGTTGTATTTCTCCCTGATGCAACAAGATTGATCTGCAATAATGGAACACTTATTCTATAGTCATGCTCTATGGAGAATAATTATTTCTTTATCGGCAAGTTCAACTTTGTGAACTGATGAATAATCAATATTCCTGTTCTTTTAACAATATCTCTTGGCTTTCTTTTACATACCAACTGATTTGTCCAAAACTAAATTCACTATCAAACAGTACATTATACAATGTATATGAAGGTTATAAGCTTTGATAAAAAAAAGAACTTACATTTTTCTCCTTTTTGGGCTACAAGGTTACACAGACTGTTCACATATTCACTCATAACTAGAATGGAAACTAAAGCTACCCGGTACAGGTGAAGATTGTGTAAATTCTAATACAGGGTTACCGGTAGAAATTAAAATATTTGGATATTTCTCAACATTTAGCTGAGTGTATGATACAAATATATACCTAAGGCCACACCAAAAAAAATTAGTTGGTCTATGGATCGCCCTGTCCATATTTTTGGAAATTCAAATTTTTATTTTCTTTGAAAAAAAAATATTGTCTACGGATTTCAGTCGCTTCACTTTCTACAAGTTTTCTCTTTGTGATGTTTGCCAACATTTTTTTTAGAATAAATTTTCTTTTGCTCGCCTCACTTTTCTAGCAAGGAATCCATTGGATGCCAAAAAATTCTTAAAAAAATAAAAATAAATTTCACTCGCTTGCACCAGTTTTTCAGAACCAAAATCCATAGATTTTGGTGTGGCCTAACAAAAAGATAAACTTACCGATTTGTCGTTCATGGCTGACAACTCGAGTTCTCTGTCTGGTAAACTGAACAGTGTATCTTGTACTAATACTACGTCACCCATGTCGCTGTGTCCCAGAAACCGCAGAAGTTGTGACTGTGGTATAAACTCCAGCGTACCCATACCGTCTTTACTGATACGTAATGAACCCATGATTGTCCACGTTATCTGAAATGGATGATTCAAGGTTGATGAATTACTACAATAATTTGTCTCCTGGGGAATATTATATAAATTTTATAATTCAGGGAAGTATCAGTAACTGTAAATACTTTTTTGAAAGGGTACCCTAATCTCTCTCGTATATGACGCGTCTTCTACGCCAAACAAAAGGCTGGTCCGTCTTATAGCATTCTCTCAAGTTGGGGGTGCGTCTTATACGAGGGGTTATTTTATTATAGAAAAGTACTAATTTTACAGAATTCAGGCTTCAGAGGTGCGTCTTATACGCGAAACAGCCATTGGCTAGTTAGGGGTGCGTCTTCTATGCACACTGCGTCTTCTACGCAAGAGATTACGGTAGTTTTAGACTTGGACAATTCTTTGCATGACCACTGTTTCAGTGGGGTAGATGAGATCTAATATTACAAGGTAAATATCAGAGATTCCTGAGATATGAAATCGTCCCAATTCTCTTAAACCCTTCTTAAAAAAAAAAAAAAGTAATTCATCTTAGCAAAGCTATCCAGATATCAGTATGTGTAAAAGTAAATGATTATGACATTAGCCGCTACACTTCAAATTGTTGATGAAGTAGCAAAGTTAAATACAAGTAATAATGTCCGTTTCGTCATCCATGTTTGATCATCGTCTGTATGTCTGTGATTGATATAGATATATTGTACCAAAACAGACAGAAGGATCCCTGTTCAGTGAAGTTTAACTTACAAATATATTAACAACAGCCACGAGTCCCATAAGGATGAGGATTACATAGACAAAGTAGCGCTTGCGGCCGCGGATACCGGTCTTGTGGAGGTATTCTTCATTGATGTGTACATAGCCCGCATGGAAGTTAGAGTTGTGTTCTTTGTTGATCCGCCGCTTGTGTAGAGTCTTCTCCCGCATGGATAATGTTGGACTCGATCCTCTCTGTAGTGAAGTTTTATGTTATAGTAAGGGAGTGATCATTTTTTAAGAAGGGGGTGGGGGGGGGTAGGTTTGAGGGGGGTCAGAATCTTTTTGACCCCTTCACCTGGCGAGGTCAACATTTTTTTAACCCTCTGAGGGGACTGGGGTTACTATAGATTAAAAGTCACACATGGTCTAAGTCAGGGCTTTTGACAGGATTTTTTGCAATGCGCCAATTGCACACTTTTTAGCAAATACAATGCGCCATTCTGTAAATGAATGGTCATTCTAGCCATTTAAATGCGACATTTAAGAATTAAATGCGTGTATTGCGCACTGCGCAGCCCTGTCAAAAGCCCTGGGTCTTCATCTCCTATGGGGAGGAGGGGGGGGGGCAAATTTGATCCTCAAGAGGCGGGTCAAAATTTTTTGAGAGACCTCAAATAGTCATATATATTGCAGCTGCACGCACATGAGTGAGTCTCTGTTAGGGTAAACAATGACTCCACTGGCTCAGAGCCTGCCTGTGCAGTAGCGAGTAGGCTGTGGTCACAATGATCTAGGCTTCTACCGTAATCTCCCGCATATAAGGCGCGTCTTATATGGGGGGTTTTAGTTCTCATTTGATCCACAAGGGGGACACCAAGACCTTTCTTTTGATATCTTACATGCCCCCTTGGTCATAATAGGACAAAACGGGGCCCAGGAGGGCCCAAGGTGGCCCAAGCTACCCATAGGTTTTTGAATTTTGAAAATTCATTTAGTAGAACCAAAGTTATGAATTTTTCATTTTTTTGAGAATTTTCCAAAACTCTAGGTGCACCTTATACGCGGGCTGCGCCTTATACGCGGGAGATTACAGTAGCTCAAATGTGGATTTCTCTGGATCTATATGATTTAAGATGATAGGAAGATGATTTTAACAGATCTCGAGAGTTATCAAATATTTAAAATCTATCTGGGCAAATTCATCCTATAAACTTTTGGCCACTTTGAAATCCTTATGAAAATGCCCATCAAAATATCATATACCGGTATCGGGTATTGTTATATTTCTTGTCACTGTGTGTAGCAAAATGAGACTTCCCAGTCACAGTACCCTGCCCACAATAGTTCCTCTGTTCGCCACGGTGGCGCCCCTTGTCCCCCTCTATAGATCTAGGAGGCAAGTTGTGGGCTACAATTTAAAAAAAAAAAAAAAAATCATGTTAGGCCACACCAAATAAAATAATTGGTCTACGGATTTTCATTTTTGAAAGCTGGAGCGGGAGGGCGAAATTTTAATTTCATTTTTCTAAAAATTTTTATTTGTCTATGGATTTTCAGTATCAAAGAAGTGAGGAGGGTGATTTTTTTTTGTTGCAAATCTGGAGACCTTTACCTATCCAATGAGTGGTCTGCTGTTTCTGTACCTTTATTGGTTGACACTGTAAGGACTTTGCAAAAAAAAAAAAAAAAAAATTCAATTTTCTAGAAAATGATGCGGGCGGAATCCATAGACAAAATATTTTTCAAATAAAAATAAAATTTCCATTTAGGAAAATCAGGTGCGGGAAATCCATAGACCAATGTTTTAATTTGGTGTGGCCTTAGATCCCATCTGTCAGACCTCATCTGAATTTGGTCACTTCAGATATTACATTAAGATGAGGTCTCCTCTGAAACCATGAAACCAAGGATTCATGATATTAAAGGAAAAAAATAAAACGGGGGTTTGGGGGCAGAGCCTATACCTACAATACCGGGGTAGATCCCATCTGTCAGTGTCAGATCTCATCTGAATTTGGTCACTTCAAATATCTCATATCTTTATTGCCTGTAAGTTTTTGTTGACTACTGTACTCAAATACCATTCAGATTATATTTTTTGAGGTGACAGGGAGCTAATTAGGACAAATACAGTGTGGGACTATGGCAAACGAATGAATTGAGCCAAAGTCACACCGTGAGCCAAAGTCACCCCTTTTTTTTTACGAAAAAAAAATCCTCTAAAAATAAAAAATTGTAATCATTTCCACTAAATCATATTTTTTCATTATTTTTCTCATGGATCTTAAATACCAGTGTGACAATTCTTCACTTTGGGGTAGAATGGATATGCCATGTATGATAGACTCAAAGATGCCCATATGAAAGTTGTTGCCCTATATGCAACGTTTTTGTTAAAAAATCATAATTTTTATTTCAAAATTTTTTCATGAGGATTCTCACGAAAAATCATCCAATTTAGCATAGAATATTAATTTTGGGTTATAGGAAATGTTGGATGCTATATTCCTGGGTCCAAGGGCCGAGATAGTATTTGTAGGCATCAAAACAACTTTTTCGGGGGGTGAGCCAAAGTCACCCTGGCGTGTTAAAGGGTGGCTAGCAAGGATAAGACGTACCTGCATTAGCAAGTCACGTGACCACCCCTCAACCAATCAGGTCGTCGCAAATTTTTCGCTGAGTCCCACGCATTTGTGCACAATCTTTTGGTAGGTACCCATGTTGAAAATAACCGTGCTAGCCCCCCTTTAAAGTCACCCCGGTATACGGTACTTAAATGTAGCGTATTCCTAAAAGATTGGTAAGGAAGACATACACCTGTACCGTACTGCTGATTATAAAAAAAATATATAAGGCCACACCAAATTAAAGTTTTTTTGTTTTTTTTAAATTTTCCTTTTTTGTCAATGGATTCTGCACATCACAGATGTGGAGAGGGCGATTTTATTATTATTTTTTTTTTGATAACCAAAGATTTCCCAGGAAAGCAGTTGAAAGGAGTTGGCCAGTGGACCCTATTATCAGCACCTTAAGGGTAAATCCTCAAGCAGATGTTAGGTTTTAGATATATGAAATCTAATAGATGCCAAACATGGACAGTGGTAATTTTCGGAATTTTTCTACTCTGTGGCCTTTAGATATCATATCTGTTCAGATAGCATTTGTTATTTTTTCTGACCTATTCTGAGCACCTTTTATCAGCACCTGTCTCCTATTATCAGCACATTGACCTACATTCCTTTAGATTTGGCTCATTAATAAAATAGTAGGCTATTGGTTATGTTTTCCAGTGTACAGATTACAAAATATATGTGTAATTTCACAATCTCACGTGATTTTTATTGACTAATCACACTGTATTAACTAAAACACATGACTTCAAAAATAGACATGATTAAAATCAATTCTTCTATAAATAATGAGATAGGAAAATAAGGGATTCTGACAAAGACAAATGTGAAATAGAATATATTTTGTGCTACATGCACTAGTGCCTCTCTTTTTATGATTTCAAGATTTTGGGAAGAATATTTATTCACAGATGCTGATAATAGGGTCCTTTGGTCTACTTTGGAGCCTATTATCGGCACCCCTTTCAAATAAATGGAATTAGGACATAGAATTCAAAACAGACCTAAATATGTTAAAAGAGGCCATAAATATGTGTCAATACCCTTTTCTAACTCATAGTTTAGCACATTTCTGCACAAAAATATGTTCTAAACATTCATGAAATATTAATTATCTTGTTAATCGAGGCAATTAGGCTGTAAGGGATTTGACCCAGATCATTTTCAAAGAAGAAAAAGTCTGATTTACATGTGATTTATGTGAAATAGCTATTTATATGTGTGCTGGATGCAATCAATTAGCTTTTTACCTTTGGTACACTCTCCCGGGACTTAGTATCATTGGTTTAGGACCTCAGATTGATCAAAACTGCTGATAATAGGGCCCTGCTGATAATAGGAACCTCTACCATTGTGATAGTTTGTTCAAAAATTATGGAAAAAAAAATAATCAGATTTTTGCAGAAAATGGTGTGGGCGCAATCCATAGACAAAATAATTTTCAAAAAAAAAAAAATTTGTATTTCTGAAAATATGATGCGGGAAATCCATAGACCAACTATTTAATTTGGTGTGGCCTAAATAAAAAAAAAATAATGCAGTCCACAATATAGGGCATCAGACTATACGGAGGTAGCGGATTGTTCAATGGGCGCCGCCATTGCTGAAGCCTGTTCCCAGCGGTTATCACTGATATCACTTATCAGATGGGTACCAGCTGCCCCCCGAGATGACCGCAGTGAATAGATGGTGTTACACATGTATTTTATTGGCTGATAAGCAAACCAGCTAAGTCTGTATAGGCGGGCCATGACCCACATACGGAGCCCGCGGCAGGGTTCCGCGAACGGTACATGCAGACACGCCTGTCTGTGTTAGTGTGGGGGTTTCCACACCGTCTGCCGCTCAGGGAGCTCTGTACGGTGTGGGATACTTATATTGGCAAAAGTTTCAGTCCTGCGGGAGCACTTTCCCTGCACCTCTCCTGTATTCAATTCTTAACCAATCCTTCCAAAAAATGGTAGGTAAACACGGACAGTACCCCTTTAGCTTTGCTGAAAGTTTAGGGATCCTACGACTATTTTAAGATAGGAAAAATTGAAATTTATTAACCCAGGCCGAATTGTACATGGGCAGGATGCAGCACCAGGAGTTGAAACTTTCTTATAATGGTGAGAGGCCGGTCCCTAACATCATATGCCTAGGCTAGGGACCGGTTGGCAGGTCTAGTCTGTGTGTGTACAAACTTGTGTAACTTACAGTCACTTACACCCAGGCCCTGGGCCTGGTCTAATACCGGTACACATTCGATCATCCATCTTCTAGATCAAAGTCGGACAAATTCCATGGAAAAATTAAAGGTGATTAGCTGATATATTTTAAGAGGGAATACAGTTCCTATGAATTTTAAGAGGGAATACAGTTCCGACAGAATTGTTGACTATCTGGAGGGGAAAGACTTCTGGAGTATAAATCAAAATGGCTTTAAGGAAAAGAGAAGAACAGAAGATAATATTATGATTCTTAACACTCTATTCAACAAATATGTTAAAAATCAAAAGGGTAGGCTCTACATAGCCTTTGTTGATTTTTCTAAATTCTTTGACTCAATAGACAGACCAAGCCTTTTCTACAAACTCCTAAAGGCAGGAATATCAGGTAACACATATCGAGTCATTAGAGCAGCCTATGACCGGAACAAGTATGCTATAAAAACTGACTGTGGCATAACTGAGAGCTTCATATCAACAACAGGTGTAAAACAAGGATGCAATCTTAGCCCTACTCTATCAAACCTATTTCAGAATGACCTCCATGAAATGTTTGACAAAAACTGTGACCCTGTTCATCTTGGTGATATATCTATGAATTCACTCTCATGGGCAGATGACTTAGTCCTGATCTCCAGATCAGAAGCTGGTCTTCAGGAGAGTCTGAACAGGCTTGACAGATACTGCCAAATGTGGAAACTCTCAGTTAATACGAAGAAAACAAAAATGATGGTTTTGTCTCAAGCAAGGGAGATGTCAACACAAATCTTTTTTCAAGATAATTTACTAGAATGTGTGTCCTCATATAAATATTTAGGTTTACTTCTATCTCGGGATGGGAGTCTAAAGAAAATGAAATCAGAAAGGATTTTAAAGGCAAAGCGTGCACTATTCTCTATTAGACAAGCCTTGACTACATCGCAGAATGTATCCACTAAATTGTTTATGTCCCTGTTTGACAAGCAGATCGACCCTATCCTTTTATACGGATGCCCAGTATGGGGTATGCCATCTAGTAACTGTTCTATATCTATAAGTGGACCTGAGGTAAAATCAAAAAGAGATCTGTTAACACTATTTAAACTGTTAGGTGTCGAGGATATAAACATATTATCTTGTAGATTCTATAAGAAAACACAGGTAGCTTATGTGACTCTAGCCAATATCTGTGACAAAATCAAAATCCTGTCTGCGTACAGAAAGCAACCGGTAACTCTTATAATTGAGGACTTAACCTCTGAAGGCGTCAGAAAGGCCTGTCCGGTAGAAGTGTTTTACTCTACAAGTTGCAAGTTTGCTCTGGGTATATCAAAATATGCAAGTACTACTCTTGCACTAGGCGAATTAGGGAGATTTCCTATTGAATCCAAAATAATCGTACTGAACATTCTATATTGGCTGAGGCTTGAGCATGGATCGAAAAACCCTATTCTAAATGAGGCCTTCTCTACCATGAAGAGTGAAAACCACCAATGGCTTAAAGATATCCAATACCTCTTGTTTAAAATCGGTTGTAAGAATGTCTGGCTCGATCCTTATGTTTGGTCAAAGTCCTCACTCAAAAACAATATAAAGAGAAGGTTAAATGATGCACATATTCAGAAATACAACCAGTACATTGATAACCCAGAGAATACTAGCAAGTGTAGAATTATCAAGATGTGTAAAGATGATCTCAATGACATTTATGAAGAGCGTGAATACCTAACGCATACAGAATCACCTAAAATTAGAACCATTATTGCTAAACTCCGGACTGACAATAACCGTACACTTGACAGCCTGTCAAGAAGATATAGAGGAAAGAAACCTGTCAATTCTAAGTGCACATTCTGTAATGCTGTGCAAGATGTCAATCATGTCTTCTTACATTGTAACATGCCCGAGATGAGAAACGCACGGTCAGTGTTTGAAACAAAATACCTCAAGTTCGTTGATTACTATAAAAGACACGATGACACTAGGAAACTTTCTCAAATACTAGCAGTGGCCCCATATTGCAAATCATCTAAAAGGCCAGGGGCTGTGAACTGTATATACTCATATATAAAATCTGTCTACAACATTGTAAATGAAAACCTGGTGCTGACATAAGTGTACCTGTACATTAGTCAATAAAGCCATCTTGAATCTTGAATCTATGAAAATGTGAAAGAGCAATTCAGTGAGTGAGTGAGTCACTTTGAGTTTGAGTGGCTCAGTGAGTGAGTGAGTGACAGACTGACACTGAGTGCTGACAGTGCCAGTGAGTGGCTCAGAGGTACTGGCATTTTTTATGATTTTAACAAGTGAAAATGGCCATTTACGGCCAGTTTCAGGGTACATAACTGGTGTGAACCAGAGGCTCTAATATTGCTTTCAAAAATTTCTAAATATGAACGCAATATCAGTTATAATTACCGCGTAGTTTGACATTTTGTGCGTGTCTGTGGAGTTTGTTTGTTGACAGATTTGCTTGCCTCGCAACAAGTAAATACACATGTCTCACTCATCAAAACCGTGGCTTCTTACAAATTTGTATAGAAATAATTTGATTTGCATTTTAATTTCTTCGATTTATCTACAAATGAATACCAACCTATTAAGCCTCGGTCGTGTCTCTCTGCGAGGATACTTATGTTCGTGACGTCACAAGTAGGGCGGGAGTTAGAACGAAGACATGGCGGAGAAAGTTAGTTGTTTATATCGCCTCCACGGCAAGAAAACAACGCAGTTGATTCGTCTGGATGACAAGGATAAGGTAAACTTATTTGTAGAATATATCTCTGATGTCAGTGTAATGACTTGTCAAACAAAGCTCGAATTACTCTGTCCCTCTAAAATTCCAATCCCCGCCCCGGATTTTGGCACTTCAGACGTTCACGGTTCAGTGACAGTGTCACTCAGTCTCAGTCATGACAGTGTCAGTGGCACACGAACATTTGTTGCCCTCCCCCGACGGTGGTCAACAGTTTTTCTACCCCCCCCCCCCTCAGGAGAGGCTGGGTCAAAAGTTGTAACGCCCCCCCCCCCCCCCCAAGTGTTGCCAAAAACATGGTCTGGACGATATGTACAGCTTTGTTTACAGGGGGCGCCACCATACGTCTTTTGGGGAGAAGCGCTAACGGGGCGCCATTTTCGCTTGTAAAGACTTTCGCATATTCACCACCGGAACCAGGGACACACTTCCGATCATACCGTTTCTCCCCGAAATGGTTCACGCAGCCAAGGGAACATACTTTAGAATTAGACAGAGACCCTGACCCGGCCTCCTCACGTCGTATGGGACAGGGTGCTCTCCGAAGGCTGGAGTGAAGATTACTTGGGCCGCCCTCCAGTGAGAACAGTGAATCTGTCGGGGCTGCAATAACTCTGATTTTTCCTATCTTAGAATTCTCGGAATTCAAACAAACTTTCAGGAATGCTAACCAAGTATGCCATGTACCCACATATTAATTTATAGAAAGATTCATTAACTCAAAAAGCGAGTTATAAGGAGACACCCTGGGGCCCTGCACTTTCAGTCATTTTGGTGGTGCGAATAAGTTTTAAAAAAGATGGAAATTTTGTATGAAAGAGGCAGAATTACTTAATGAATTTGTAGTGCCATTAAAGGGGGAGATGTAGGGGTCTTGCAGGAAAAGCTATATCATTACAAAGTTTTGTAAATTTTGAGAAATTGTCAATATTGTACATAAGACGCTTTTTGCCTCCAATGGTGAAGGTATATGATGTGGATCCATGTATCAACTAAACTTCCCTGCCTTTTTGGGAAATGTGGTGCGAAAAGTGCAGTTTTGGCGGAAGTTATGCGAATAGTGGCTTGGTGGTGCCAATAACTGGGTGAGGGAGTGCTGATGTCAGACCACATTAGATTAAAGAGGGTTTCTGACAGACATAGGAACATAGAGGAAAATCTGGTCTATAGTGTACCTCTGAACAATTGCCACTGCAGCTAGGCCATGGTTGAATAATCTCTGTTTGACCTTAGTATGTATTTAGTAAATAATATGCTGAACCAGGTATGAGGGAACGGTATGGACAGGTATTTTTTGGAATTTTGCACCTAAGTGATAGAGCATAGTCAGCTGGTCATTGGGGCGTGAAGGTGGGAGGAGGATTCGGTACGCCTCATTGTTGGTGCACACAAACCACTAACCCTTTAGGGGCTGCATAGAACTTACACATTATTTTCATTGAATTTAGAAGCCAATAACACGTAGTCCTGTGGCCTAGACTTAACCTTCATTAATAAGCCTAAAACCTAAGTAGGGGCAATGTTTAGGGGTGCTGCCACCTTGTGGGAGAGTTGGGTACTACTAGTTCCCAGTTCTGCCACTAGGACCAAGTGCCATGTCAGGGAAAGGTGGCCAGCACGTTTTCTTGCTCATCTCTGTATACATGTCTGCCAAAAACTTTTGGCCTGCGAGGCTGCGTCTTGGCATCTTCCGTAGGCCATTTCCATCTCAAGCAGGCCATATCATATGAATATTGACATTTTGAGGTACCCTTACAAACTTCATAACCAGTTGGACAGTATGCAAAAATTGAAAAAAAAAAATACTCAATATAAACAGATTTACAAAAATATGGCCCTATCTTTGCTTCTAATTGGCCGATTCACGGCGATTGGAAAAATTCTTTCACCATTATGAAGCTTATGTTATGGCAGTCCATTTTGGTCTGCGTCCTAAGGCCCTATGTAGGTATGTGAAAAAAGTGTGCCAGTTTTTGAGGCCTAGTGCAGGGGTAGCTCTTAGTTTAAGTTATAGCTTTATATATGATATCTATTTTGACATTACAGTGGACCTTTGATTTTACCAGCTATCGATCTATCGATGATCAACAGAGATATAGGATCCGCAGGATTTAATAATTAATTATTGACTCTATACCGCCGGGTTGGTGGTGGAGTTTAAAAATAAACAAAAGTCCATTTTTCAATTTACATTTTCTGTAGGAAATAGAAGTTATACATTAATAAAATTGTTATAGACGATTAGTTCATATATTTGTCTGTGGATCAACACGGTAAAAGGTATGCCCATGAGGGGGTTGTGCGGGCCTACCTTTTACCCTGTTGATCCACGACTATATTCATGCAGGAAAAACAACTAAACATGCACTTTAGCTTCTAATTCAGAAAGCATCAGGAATATGGGTCTATTACTTAGTTTCAGGTGTTTTTTTAGGTACGTTATGGGGTCAATACACATTCTTCTAGTATGACGGTTTGGATTTCTTCACCTAGGCCACGCGCCCTAAATTCTGTGCCCATGGTGTGGACAGCTAGGGGTGTTTGATATAGGCCCATAGTCAGGTAATACTCTACAGGTATGATACATGGCAGATACCAGCAGCCGCTTTAACATGGCATGGGTTAAGAATTTGATACTTTCACCTTCAGATTTTCCACTTATACAAGCTGATGAAAATCTCTTTTTCTCATTTTGTACAGGTCACCATCGGTCGTCATGAAGATAACGATTTCATCTTAAATGAATCACCGACAGTCTCAAGGTTTCATGTCCGATTGATTAAAAACAAACAAGGCTGGATCATTGAAGATGCCGTATGTTGACTCCTCATATTTGCTTTTAATGTCAAAAGTATGTTGATTTATAAGCAAATATATTGGTCTGCAGGAGAGGTAGATTAGATAGAAAGATTTTTACAAAAGCATCTTCGAGAATACAGTAGCAATGCATTACAAAACTCATTTGAGAGCGATTCACTAACAGGAATGAATTATTCATTGTTTTTGGGAATTTCACATAAGTTCCTTTTGATTTATCTTGATATCTCGAGTTCCGTTTACTAGAAAGTACATGTACAACGAATATGGACAGTTTTTTTTTATTTATTATGATTCAGGGTAGCAGCAATGGTGTATGGATAAACGGAGTTCGGATAGAAAAAGGACATCTTCTACGAGATCGGGACAAGGTCGAGATAGGGAAAGACCCCCGTACAAATGAGCCCAGTATCTATAGTTATGAATTTTACAAACAAGCCAAGTTAAAGCGCCGAGAGGAAGGCAGTATTGACACAGAGGCTGGCCCATCTGATCTCTGTAAGAAAGACGTCCCACGGTTGAGACGACTTTGCGATGAGGCCACAATGTCAACAGCTCAGCTACGTCAGAAAATGATGGAACAGGTAAAACTCAATTTCTTCATATAATGGATCCTTCTTTTCATTCTCTGATATGAAAAAAAATCCTGCTTCTTCTGGATTTCTTGTAAGAATTCATATTTCTGTGAATATCGTAATACCCTGCATAAAAGGCGACTCCTCGTAGATGTCACACCTAGAGTTTGTAGATTTACCCCCAAAAGATTAAAATGACATAACTTATGGTCTACAAAATAGATTTACAAAATTCAAAAGGCTATGTATAGCTAGGACCCCCCCCCCCCCCCCAACCTCTAAATGTGCTGTAGGGGTTACGAAGGAGTGTATCATATGAACCAAAGACCTTGGGTCCCCCTTTCTGAATCCAAGGAGAACTATATCCCCACATTATATGCGAGGTACCATGGTATATTCATTCCCAATAATAAACATCCAGGATCGGTTGCAAGACTTTATTTTTTCGCTTCCATAGGAGGAGCGCTTGCAACAAGAGTTTGGTGAGAAGCAGCGAGCATCTGAAGAGGCCGTCAAAGAACTCAGGGAACAGCTCGAGCAGAAGGCGAAAGAACAGGCAGAGCTGGAGAAGCGTATAGAACAGCAGCAGGCCATGGAGCGGGCCATGGAGGAGATGCGAGCACAGCTCAACTCCAAGGCTGCCGAACAGGAGCAGCTGCAGAAGCACACGGAGGAGAAACGAGCGGAACTGGAGGCACAACTGGAGGAGAAACGGCAACAGCAAGAGGAGGCACAGAAGGTGAGTAGGACACCTGCACATCAATCATCTACCATAAATTCCCTCGTATCAGCTGTGTGTATGAGGTGCACCTGCACCCAGGACATGAGGGTTTTTGATACCATAGGACATCACTAAATTGCCTATTTTCAAGCCAGGGTGTGGCTTATAGCTTTCATTCAAGCTCAGGGTGTGGCTTATACAAGGGAATTTACAGTAAATAGCTAAGAGCGCATAGCCCCATTTTTTGCTTACTTTGAGACTGTGAGATTAACATCGAATAAATACGTAAAGAGATGCTAAACTTCATGATACAGTAGGATGCTAATCATACATAGGACACCGTGTCATGTAATCAACAATTAGCATTGCTTCACATAATGAGAGCATCAAGCTCAAGATATCTGCTTTAGTAGGAAATTGATATCTTGTAAACTGTGTTGTTAAACTTTCGCTGGGGTCATTTATAACCTTATTAGAACCAAAAAAATTGCTTGATTTAAGGCGCGTGAGGAACTAGAGCGGGAAATGGCAGAGAAATTAAAAAATGAGGAGGAGAAACATGCGGCAGAGATTAAGATGCAGATCGAGGCGCTGTCGGACATGCTGCAGGCGAAGGAAGCCCAGCAGCAGCAGCTGCAGGACCAGCTGGGTACACTGAAAACTGAGGTAGGAGCACTACTGTCAGGTTTTAGTATACATGTATGTGTTGTATCTTCATCAGAGAAGCTTGTATTCACAGATCATATAAGGAAAATATTAACTTGGTTTGACTTCGTTGACATTCTTTAAAAATATGTTCAGGTAATGGGGTTGAAAAATTAGGGTAGGTGGGTTTGTAATTTTTTTTTTTTTTTTTTTTTTAAAGAATTTTTTAAGGACACCTGAAAATTTCCATACCTTTCGATGTGTTGGATCCTTAAAAAAAATCATTTTCCCCATATAAAGTACAAAAAAACTCCACGATCCCCAACTCCCCTTAAAATGGCAATAAAAAGTTGGGGTAGGACAAAATTAAACCAAGGTAGGTAGCGTTACTGAACACAATACTTTTTTCAGGCCTAAGCGGCCTCTGTTTCTGGCTTGTATTTGGGTGTTTTTACAGTAATATAATTTTTAAACATTTTGCGGCATTTAAGGGTAAACTAACCTTGCCTCATGTGTTATAATTGTCAGGTTGAAGAGGAGAAGAAGAAGGCTGAAAAGGTGGAAGACGCCATGGAGGACGAGCTCGTCTGCTCGATATGCGCTGAGCTGCTCGTTGAGGTCTGTACATAAACCAAAACTCATTTCTGCAATGATGGAAAGACGCATTGCCCCGATTTCAGAGATTTTCAGATTCTGAAGCCCTATACATTGCTATAGATACAAAACCTTTATTTGGGGGGTTTTGCTTGAGCACTCAAGAGATTTTGGTGTGTAGTCACGTTCAAACCTCCGGAAGGACTACCAATATCATTCAAATTTTAAGTTTTACTGCCTTATTTTCAGTGATAATTTAGACGATAACTTTGTCAGTATTTGTTAGCAGTTACTCTGCACTTACTAGTAGTCACTATTTGTCAGCAATTAGTCAGTAAGGAGTTTATATCAGCACTTAGTCGTAGTGGTAGCTACGACGTGTAGAATACTTAACCACGAGTTACTACACCTACATTCATACCATCCTTTAATGACCATCTGGCTAAATTTTCATGTCTCTGAATAACTTTGTGTTGCCATTTTTTAAGTCCACAATCTCTATTCGTTGGTCATTTCAGGCGTCGTCCCTCAATTGCTCCCATTCCTTCTGCCATCTCTGCATACAGAAATGGATGAGGCGGAAGAAGGAATGCCCCAACTGTCGGAAAGCGATCACCTCATCTGTGAAATCACTAGTTCTGGACAACTATATCAACAAAGTTGTTGGCTTCCTAAGTAAAGAACTACAAGATAGACGGAAGGAAATGATTGAACAAAGAAAAGGTAAGACCAATACTATTTTTGGCAAGTGGGGTAAGGGGGGAATTTTGTTAAACATACAGTTCATTTTACATTACACTTTTTGGGCGTCAATTTTTAAACAAAGCGTTCTCCAATACTTTTCCCTCCCCCTGCCACCCCTGTTTTCATCAAGCTTCAATGCAAAAATCCCTTCAGAATACTGTATTTCATGAATCGGCTTCTACAACCTCTTGCGCGCACATTTTTAATGCAAAATACGGCTGCTCTTAGTGCACATTTTTCAAAGGAAATTTGCAGGTATGCTACCACTTTTGCCTTACGGGATTTAAGGTCGATTAATGAAGTGATGCGAAAAATGTTACCTAGCTGAGTTTTTCCTTAGTCCTAAGGCATGTGGTGTTTGGTTGTAACTAACATCAAAATTATTGCAAATGTGCAGCATTTTAGAGGCAACTGGCCAATTATGTCAAATACAGTACTTAGCATAAAACCCTTGTCATAAGCGTTTTTTTTTTGTTGTTGTTTTTTTTTTTTTTTTTTGGGGGGGGGGTCAAAATCAGCTTTAATGTTTTGTCAAAAGGCAATGCCCGGTTTATGACTGGGTATTGATACAAAGGCTGATAGTTAACATTGTGCAAAACTGGTCTAAAACTTTCTTCCAAAATCTACTAATGGCTTACGGCAGAGGTTGGCTTTTACGGTACTGTAAATTCCCATGTAAAAGCACACTTGCATGCAAATCGCACCCCCTATTCTATAAGGAGCTAAAAGCCACATCTGGGGCTTGAAAAATAAAGGTTCAATACTGGTCTGATAAATACCTGTGTATAAGCCAAACCACTTTTTTGAAGTCCTTATGGTTCATACACGGGGACTTACGGTAGTCCCTCAAAGGCTGCTCATGCCATTCCTGTGCCATTCTGCATTCATACATTATGCTGACTCCATGGGCTTTGATCACTTCTGAAGTGTCTATGTGACAATGCAGTGATGGTATGTTACTTTGAAGTGTTGTGTTAATGCATTGTGACACTGTGAAACTGCATGTGTAAGCCACAATATATTCATACAAAAAGCATATTGTGGCTTATCAGTAGTGTGTTTCCTATGTATACATGCAGATACTTATCACCAGTACCATAAATTCTCTGGTATATAGGAATAAATACCTTCCTGTAAGCCACACCCCGACTTTAGGCACATTCTATAAGCCACATTTTGATTTGGGTTCTGGTATTCTATTCGAGAGAATTTACGGTAGAAGAGTAGTAAAAGTGAGTAGTCAAATCCAAGTATATAATCCAAGTATATAATTATATAGTGCTGTCCTGAACTCAGGGTGTGGCTTATGCACAGAGCTTTATTAGAACTGCCCCCAAAATACTTTGATTAAGAAGGTTGTGGTATTACGAGGTGGATGGTTGAACCTAATTTTACCTGTCTTGATTCAGTGGAGCAGACACAGTTTGAAGCAGAGCGAGCGGCAGACGTTGTCGTAATAGATGACGTACCAGCAGCTGTCAATGAGGTGACGGTAGAGCAGCAACCGGCGAACATTGCCCAGCTAGTACAGCTTGTGGCGCAGAACCAGGCAGCGCAAACTGGTCAGCGCACCTACATCATCCCCGTCACCAATGCAACCGGGCAACAACCTGGCCAACGACCCGTCCCTAACATTGTTGTCACAGCAGGACAGCAGCGACAACCGCAGCAAGCAGCGAGGGGAGGTACAACCACAGCACAACGAGCCGCAGCACAGCGAGCACATCTCCAGCAGCTCCAGCGACAGGCCCAACAGCAGATGGAGGAACGACTAGCAAGGATGCGACAAGACCTCGCTAATACAAACAGAAACACTCAGGCCAATAATGCCCCTAACACAAGGCCTGTACGAGGCCAAGCTAGGACACGAGGTGGCCCATATACCCGTCCTAACAATACCAACCAAAGAGGTCGGTGGGCATAGTGATAGAACTTCTGTTTGTAAATACAGTAATTGAATCTAAAGGATATATCCTACAGTACTGACAGTTGAAAGACTACATTGACCCTTCAAAAAGCCGCAGAATGCATAAATGCATCGTGCCGATCCTATTGGATTGATACACTCCCAAAGGTTCAGCATGATGCACTGTTACAGACTTTAAAGGGTGAAAAAAAGCACTATTTATACGCACATCTATTTTTTCTTTTTTGACCACATGGAAATATGACAGGATTCTCTGATCACAATTAGTTGATGTTTATGTGTCTAGTCTTAAAATGGTTGTTGATTTAACCATTATTGTACATAGATAACAGACGGTGCTGTGTCAAGTCACTTGACAGTGTCTAACTCTCTGTAACTTTGTAACTCAAAGCAGAGATACCCAAAATAGAAAATTTTCGTAAATTGTTGTTATAAGTTTGGTGGACATCTAATTCATGAGATTATGAATTTGCTGGAAGGAACTGAGGAAAAACATATGGGCTTGTCTATCTGAGCCATTACATATGTCTTGTGGAGGTTGCCACAGAATATCGCCTCAGTGCAACAAGGTTGTAATTAAACTCTATTGACCCATATCTACCTACTATGAAAGTACTGGAGCTCTGTCTATGATATGTGTACCTACAGGCCTCAGTGCAATAAGGTTGTGACAACTGTGTGCTATAGTAATTGCAACACTTCTTTTGTCTCTCCTGCAAAACTTGAAAAATGCAGATACAACCTTGTTGCACTATAGATATTATAGGTATGCAGTATGTCTTTTTTCCATTAGAAATAACGAAACATTGGTTCTCGCTGCAGGCTGGGTGCGGAGAATTTTGCCTGTCTCTAAATATTGAAGCATCTACTCTGTTATTCGCATTGAAAGTCATGAAGTAATCCGAAATAGCAATCTTATTGTAATTATCACAGCATTATCACTGGAATATGCATGACCGCTTGTTGCATCAAAACCATGTATGATTTGTGACCACCCAGCCTATTCAAGGCATGGTACCTTTTTAGTGGTTTTTGATGGCATTAGAGCTGATAGAGTGGGAACCAACTTGTCCCTGGAAGTTGGTATTATCCAGGGGCAAGGTGCCCATCATGATATGCATTATCATTGTGTTTTGACAGAACCAGCAAATTTAAAAATGGTGGGCCCACTGGTATGGGTCTAGAGTACTGTTGATTTAACACCCCTCATGCCCCCTGCCCATTCAAGGGAGTCGCCTATTTGAAACCTGGCACCAAATGGCAGCAACCTTAGTTTGATACATGTATGAACACATTTCTTTGAATGAAACCCTCCTGATTCAGTTTAGAGCAGCAGTGTACAGTAATACAGAGGATTTCTTTTTGACAGTATATTTTTTATTTTATTTTTTTTTTCAAAGTAATTTAAGGGGGGGGGGAATAGAAGAAAGATATGGGTAAAATTCTTTATTGGAAACTCACTGTTATTAAATGTTAGACATTCCACATCCCTGAATGATTATGTAATAGAAGCGGGAGTGTGAAATAGAGCCTGCTGAATTCCATGTTTTTGATGCTCTCCTGGACCATTTCTGAGATCTAAGCAAATCCACTTAGAAGAGGAAGTACTAGTTATGAGGTGGGGGAGGTCTAAGAATTTTCCGACATATTAGGCCAAATGGAGACTTTTGGAGCTTGATTTGGGCCAGTTTATAATAGTAACATTCTATAGTTTAAACCTCCCTCAGAAGCAGACCAAAATTTGGAATCTGAGTCCTAATTTAGGTTTAGAATTTTCGGAAGTTGGGCTTCAAGTCTGTTACAGTTTAACCAAAATTAAATGGCCCCAATTTTGGCTTCAAAATTTTCCATAAGTTATGGGGTTGGCTTCTTAAGGAGGTGCATTTCTGAGTGAGGTTTTATGGTACATTCTACAAAGTGCAGATAAGGGCCATCTTTGCATATAACCTGTGCCTTATATGCAAGGTAATACATGTGCAGTAATTGTTTAAGCTGAATAAAAAGACGTTTCAGGGAAGATTTAAGATTCACCTAAATCTTGAATTGTTAAACTTTAATTGGTAATGTAGAATTAAGAAGTGAAAATAAGTTTAAATAATAGTGTGGACCACTGAATTATTTCTGCCTTGTTCTTAGCCATCTTGGAAGAAGCATTGTTTTATATACATTAGTATGTATTATAGATCAAATCGTGATTTTCTTTTCTCTGAAACCCTACTTATAAGCCATGCTTATAGACCATTTCAGACCTTAGGCGTGGCTTAAAGGATTAGGCTACATAAAGGTGTGGCTTATTCACCGGTTTTGACACGATTGAACAATACTAAAATCACTATTTCTAGTCCCATGTGCAGCTTTTATCTTTCTGTAGAACTAAGGATGCGGCTTGTATGCAGGTTCTAGTATAATTGCCATAAATTTCCGCTTATAAGCTGCGCCCTTGTGTAACATGATACCCTAAACTTGTAAATTGCAACATTAATTCTCTACTGTTCTAGTGTCAAAACCCTTTGTCTAAGCCGCAACTCGAGTTTGGAACATCCTATTAAATACACCATAGGTCTTGTTTGCATATAAGTCACAGCTTTAACATTGGGTTTAAGATTAAGTAATAAATTCCTTTGTATAAGCCGCACCCCTGTATAAGCCCCTACCTAAATGATAAAAGCTATAAGCCGCACTATAAGCTGTTCTGTCAGATATTCTCGTAAAAGCAGCATTCTCTGGTTTGTGTATAAGCTGCGTCTTATACGCAGGAATCAATTTACAATATTTAGTAATGAATTTAATATTACACATTGAATCACAACTTACCTCAATCTTACTATGTGACTGTTTCAATGAGAAACTTGTTTGAAGAGGATGTTGTATAAATCAGAATTATTTGATTTTTGATAACTTACCATCTCAAGAGAAAGATGTTAAAAAGAATCTCAATATTGTTAAGAATAAAATGAAAACTAGTGAAAGTGATTTTGAGTGTTGCGTTGGGTACAGCTTATGGGACTTGGTGTTTGTTAAAGCAGAATAGCTAGTTAGGCCCAAAAAAAAATGTTTTGTTTCCGGTCACCTGACCTACCTCAGCAAAAAGGGGCCGACCTCAGAATTTTTGAAGAAAATTTCCATATTCATATATTATGGGGGGCCGTGCCCTGCTGTGGAGCCATGTCGTCATAGAGAACGGCCCCACATTCTTTACATTGGGGTTTTGGCGAAAAATTAAGAAAAAGTTTGAGCTGAATAGCAAAGGCAGTAATTGGATTGTGTTTAATCTGAGAGTACTGTGAGAAAGACATTTTTTTGGACGAGCAATTTCTCTTACTGGATTTAGGAATGTAATTTTCAGTCAGATGTTAGGATATGCCATTAGCAGTAGGTCTGAGAAATTTCATGTTTTTTGTATGAATAGTTTCAGAGATATTCCCATTTATTGTGCTCTTACTCCTTGAGTGTAAGAGCACATTGTCGGTGAAAGTGGCCTCGTGCTGCTGTTTTTTGTGTACCTCCTACTCCTACTGTAGCCTACAGATCCCATTGGCAATGGGAATCCTCTGGTGTGGCAAGTCCACAAATGGTACAACTCAAGCTTATGACGAGTCATTTCACAGAAAATCACCACCCAGGTGAAATCGGCAGTGGACAAAGCGGTCGTTAAGCGCAAGAAGCACGACTTGAGTGATGACAGTGACCAAGATGGTGACAATGCCACTGGTCAAGGTGCTGACGAAAACACTGACCAAAATGGCGGTGCTGACCCAGATTCCAGGGATGACCTGGAGGCCTACCGTAAAACCCCGGTCATAAGCCAGGGGGTGAGTTCAGGCAAAATCTATAAGCCGATTTGGTGCATTTTAGACTTTTGCAAAAAAACCCGGTCATAAGCCGAGGGGTGAGTTTAGCCCCTTGACCCCCCCCCCCCTTAGCCCCCTAAAACTAAAAAATCTCACCAATTTTTGAGGAAAATTAGCCATATTTCTATCAATATTTTATTAATTTCTTATAGAAAACACATTGAAATGAACTCGTATGGTAAAAATCGTACATATTAAAGTAATGGAGGGTCTCTAGTTTTTAAGCTATTATTTTCTATTGAAATACGGTTAAAAATAACTTAAACTTTTTAAAAACCCCGGTCATAAGCCGGGGGTAGACTTTGGGAGAAATTTAGAAGCCGTTTTTAGTCAAAAATAGAAGAAAAAAAAAATCTGACTTATGACCGGGGTTTTACGGTACTACAAGTGCCTAGATGGCCAGTTAGAAGGTGGCGACCCCACAAGCAAAGAGCTGCCAGAGACATTTGTCAGCATCTTCAAGAAAGCTTGTGGGCCCTCATTTGATTTGAATTTTGGAATAGCCATGGCAAAACAAGCCACTGTCATGGAGGAGTTCAATGCATGGGCAAATCAGGATATCTGTCTGCAGACAGCCATAGATATGGTGCAAAAAGACTTACCTCGGGTCTTTAGATTTGTAAGATGCGGGCGTTATACCAATATACATGCCTGCTGAATGGACTAGCACAAGCACCAAGGACTTTCACGAAAGCGTATTTGCAGAATTGCAGAAAGAAGGTCATTCTTGCTTTGGCTATATAGATGGCACTTTCATTATGGGGGAAACTGCACAACAATGTGCAGAAACCATAGTCAAACTACAAAGCCTGTTAGTGAAATTGGGATTCAAAATACACCCAAGCAAAAGTGTGGTTATACCAACCACACAACTCACCTTTCTGGGATATGTCATTGACACCACCACTATGACAGTTAAACCCACTAAGGAGAAGGTCGAAAAGTCAAAGACCTGGTGGCAGGGCTCTTGAATAGACAAAAAGTCGTAATCAGGGAGGTAGCAAGACTGGTTGGCCTTATGGTAGACTACTCTAAAGGCCTAGATTATGGGGATTCATTACAGACGTCTTGAATTAGACAAAACAAAGGCTCTTACCAGAAACAGAGGGAACATTGAGGCAAAGATATAAGTCTCCTATAAGGGCAAGAAGACATCTTTTGGTGGTTAGACTTGGCTCAGGCTGTAGAAAAATAATACTACAAAAGCCTGTGACCACAATTATAACTGACTCCTCAGACAATGGTCGGGGGGTGGTATGTGGGGAAGACAAGGGGCCTATGGTTTCTCAAAGAGAGAAATCCATACAAACATCAAAGAAAGTATGACAGTACTGCTAGGCTTACAGATATATGTCAAAGGGTATTGACAACACCAATGAACATTTTATGTGCAGAAATTGAAAGGTTACTGGCAGAACTTAGAAGCGACAGATTTATGAAAATATTTTCTTTTTACTCAACGACTGAAATCTATTAAGTTGACCAGTAGTGAATCTTAGTGCTTTGGTAGGACTAATGCAAAAATACATTGTTCAACAGGTTGATAATGATGAGTTTGCGTCTATACAAAAGGGAAATGAGCATAAATCATAAGTTTAGGTAGTTTCAGATTTTGGCCACCAGGTGGTGATGACATAGATGGTGCAATTTAGTGTAAAACAAAAAAACTTTAGCATTTTGTGAATTGTTAATCAGACCTTTATGAAAATAAAATGTATATTCTTGCTTTGTGATATATCTTTTTTCTTGGAAAATGTCCTAAGGTACTAGTTATGGTTTGGTCATGCAAAAGTTGAACCGGGCCTGTAGAATTAGAAATCTGCCTGACCGAGTGTATGACCAATATTATTTTTGGCAAGTGGGTCACACTTTTTGAGCTGAGGCTCGAGTGCCAAAACAAAGTATTGTGCCAATAAATAAAGTGTTCTCCAATATTTTCCTTTTATCCCCCGCCCCCCCCCCCCCATTTCCATCAAAGTTCAATGCGTTCAAAGCACTGTATCATATAAATTAGCTTCTGCAACCTTTTGCGTGTACATTTTTATCACAAGATCTGGCTGCTTTTCTCAAATATTTTTCAATGGAAATTCGCAGGTATACTACTACTTTTGCCTTAGGACATTTAAGGTAGACTTACCAAAGCAATGCGAAAAATATTACCCAGCTTCCTCTTTAGTCATAAGGCATGTGGTGTTTGGTTGTAACTAACATAAAAATTATTGCAAATGTGCAGCATTTTTGAGAGGGAACTGTCAAATACAGTACTAACATTTTTTCAATGCCCTATTTATCAGCGGGGCTTAATGACTTAGCTGATAGAGAAATTCGAGAACGCTATTGAAATTAATATTAAACACTATTAAGCGCCAGGGGTTATTATACATTACTGTCCTTAACTCAATGTGTGGCTTATGCGGAGAGCTCTACAGTACATTTGAAGGTTCAGGTACTACGAGGTGGATGGCTGACCATAGTTTTTACCAATCTTCTTTTAGTGGAGCAGACACAATTTGAAGCAGAGCGAGCTGCCGATGTCGTCGTGATAGATGACGTTCCAGTGGCCGTTAATGAGGTGATGGTAGAACAGCAACCTACAAACATTGCCCGATTAGTGCAGCTTGTGGCACAGAACCAGGCCGTCCAGCGCACCTTTATCATCCCCATCACCGCTGCACCCAGCCAACGACCTGTCCCTTATATTGTGGTCAGAACACCACAGCGGGCACAGAATGCTGCGAGACTGCAGCAAGCAGCAAGGGGGGGGGGGGGGGTATGATAGCAGCACAGCGAGCCACAGCACATTTCCAGCAGCTCCAGCATCAGGCCCAACAACAAATGGAGGAACTAGCAAGGATGCAACAAGACCTCGCTTATACAAACAGAAATAATGCCCCTAACACAAGGCCTGTACAAGACCAAGCTAGGACATGGGGTGGCCCTTATACCCGTCCTAACAATACCAACCAACAAGGCCGATGGGCATAGTAATAAAACTTTTGAAGCAACTTGTCCCTGGACCAGGGACCTGGTACCCATCATGATATGCATAATTAACTTGGAAGATTTTTAGGAGCCACCATGAATTTAAAAATGGTGGACCCACCGGTATGGGTCTAGAGTACTATTGATTTAAAATCCCTCATCCCCCCTGCCCCTTTTCATAGGAGGCGCCCATTCAAAATCTGGCACAAAATGCCAGCAATGTGTACAGTAATAGAGGTTTTTTTTCGACAGCATATTATTTATGGTAGGGGAGAGGATCATAAATTTTCAAAGTAATTTAAGGGGGAAAAATAGAAGATATAGGTTGAATTCTTTATTTGAAATGCACTGCCATTAAATGTTAGATATTCCACATCCCTGAATGGTCATGTAGCCGATGCAGCTGTGTGAAATCAATGCCTGCTGAATTCTGCATTTTTGATGCTCTCCAGGACAGTTCCTTAGATCTGAGCAAATCTACTGAGAAGAGGAAGAAACCTTTATGAGGTAGGGGAGGTCTAAGAATTTTCCAAAATTTTGGATCTGATATCAGCACAAATGGAGACTTGGAGCTTGATTTTGACAAGTTTATATAATAGTAACATTCTATAGTTTAAAAAGAAAAAAAAACACCTGTCAGAAGCCGACCAAAATTTGGAATCTGAGGCCTAATTCAGGTTTAGAATTTTTGGAAGTTGGGGATCAAGCAAGATTAAATGGCCCTAATTTTTGCTTCTAAATTCTCTTTGAGTTATTGGGTTGGCTTCTGAAGGAGGTCCGCTTCTGTGTGAGATTTTACAGTGCATTTTATAAGGCGCAGAAAAGGGCCATCTTTGCATATAAGCTGGGCCTTATATGCAAGGTATTGCAGTAATTATTTATGCTGTATAAAGAGTTGTTTCAGGGAAGATTAAAGATTCACTTAAATCTTGAATTGTTAAGCTTTAATTGGTAATGTTGAATAAAGAAGTAAAAATAAGTTTAAATTATAGTGTGGACCACTGAGTCATTTCTGCCTTGCTTTTAGCCATCTTGAAAAAAGCATAGATTTTTGTTTTATATACATTTGTATGCATTATAGATCAAATCGTGATTTTTCACCCTCTAAAACCCTGCCTATAAGCCATGCTCATAGCTAGACCCTTTCAAACAGGTATTGCTCAAAGGATTGGGCTAAATTAAGGTGTGGCTTTTGCACTGGTTTTTGACACTATTGAAAAGTACTGAAATCAGCTTTTAGTTTTCTGTAGAAATCAGGGTGCGCTTATACACTGGCATGCCTTTCATGCAGCATTATACAGTATATTTGATGTTACCATAAGGCTCCATATTTAAACTACATCCTTGTGTAACATGAGACCCTGAGCTTGTTAAGTGCGAATTTAGTACTCTACTCTCAACCTGTAAAATCCACTTTAGGTCATGTTTTTTTTTGCATATAAGCCACAGCTTATACACAGAGTTTCCTTTGTTTAAGCAGCACTGATACATAAGGCCCCACAAAAAAAAGTTGGTCTACAGATTTTTTGTTTTGAAAAAATGGTGCGAGCGCGCAAATTCTTTTAATCTTTTTAAGAATTTTTGGCGTTCAATGGATTCCTTGCTAAAAAAAGTGAGGCAAGCAAAAAAATTTTATTTAAAAAAAGAATTTGGCCAAACATCACAAAGAGTTAACTCCGTAGACAAGATCTTTTTCAAAGAACAAATAATTAACTCGAAAAGCGAGTTATAAGGAGACACCCTGGGGCACCTCACTTTCAGTCATTTTGGTGGTGCGAATAAGTTTAAAAAAAGATGGAAATTTTATATATAAGAGGCAGAATTACTTAATGAATTTGTAGTGCCATTAAAGGAGGAGATGTAGGGGTCTTGCAGGAAGAGGTATTTCATTACCAAGTTTTGTAAATTTTGAGAAATTGTCAATAATGTACAGACTCAGTTGGTTGGCAGCCATAAGATGCTTCTTGCCTCCAATGGTGAAGGTATATGATGTTGATCCAGGTATCAACTTTCCTGCCTTTTTTGGCAATGTGGTGCGAATATGGCAGTTTTGGCAGGAGTTATGTGAATAGTGGCTTGGTGGTGCGAATAACCTGGGTGAGGGAATGCTGATGCAACAGGATGAGTGCACAACTCATGGGAGGGCCATCCACAAATGATATCATGCAGAAGGGAGGGAAGGGGGGGGGCAGGCCTGGCATGACGAAATAAATTTTCCATATACCTTCAGCATTGCAAAATTGGCAAAAAAACAATGACAAGGGGGGTCTAAAAAGGTCAAATTTTGCCTGATGTCATTTATGGATGGCCCCTGGGAGCCAATCACAGGCATTTCACTTTTCAAGTTATCAGCAATTTACATTGCTGCATTATATTTGTATTCCCAAAAATATGGAGAGGGCGATCTATAGACCAACTGAATTTAATATTACACATTGAATCACATTTGCAACTTACCCCAATCTTACTCTGTGACTGTTTCAATGATAAACAAGTTTGAAGAGAATGTCTTATACGTCTCAAGAGTTAAAATGTTAAAAGAATCTCAATATTGTTAAGAATAAAATGAAAACTGGTGAAATTAGTGATTTTGAGTATTGTGTCGACTCCAGTTTACAATATCAGGTACCTGGTGTTTATTAAGGCTGAATTTGGGGTACTTTTGACATTGATGAATAGGCGGGCAACACCCCCCCCCAAAAAAAAAAAAAAAAACAAAAAAAAAACGAACAAATGAGTAACGTTTTTGTATTGCATTGGCGCATATAAGACGCACCTAAAGTTTTAGAATATGGTCAAAAATTCATAAACATTCAAAAGGTTATGTGTAGCCAGGGTCCCCCCAGACCCCCATGCACCTCCTTGCAGTTCCAGGGATAACTAAAACACCTCGTATAAGACGTGCCTTAGAATTTATAATTAGAAAGTAACACGCTCTATTTCATGCATCATGCTTGCCTCCAAGGTCAGTGGACCTGTGAAGGTTCAACTCGATACACATATGCGCTGATAAGTTACATTTCATAATAGCGAGAAATGAAACTTTGAGGCAGCATACAATCACAGTAGGGCTAGTGCAAAAGACCCACTTATAAACCCCACCCACATATAAGTCGCACCCCCCAACTTTTGACTGAACTATGAGTCACACTTTGAGTCTGATCTATGTACAAAATGTATATGTAAGACCCTGCGTGTGCGCTGCACCCTGTGTTTTTGGTGACCATATATGTTGCTGAAGACTTGTGAAATAGTCTATAACCCTCGGCTTATACTGAGGGTTTTACTGTAGTTTTCATATGTGCAAACTCATTTTTTTCCCAGTTATTTCCTTTGAACCACCAGGGTAAATTTTGTGGCTCGTCCAAATCCAATGAGATGTTTTGTCACTTATATTGGAAGGTGTGTCTTTGTAATTGGCTTTCAGCACCAGTTTGCATGTATGAGTTTTAGATATCTATTGGTTTGCAGCTACTTTTAAAACCCAGTGCATAAGCTGCACCCTAACTTTAAGAGAATGCTATAAGCTGAATCCTGAAGCCTGATATTAATGCTACCGTAATCTCTCGCGTATAAGGCGCGTCTTATACGGGAGGTTTTAGTTCTCCCTGGATCCACAAGGGGGACACCAAGACCTTTCTTTTGATATCTTACACTCCCTGTAAGTCATAATATGACAGACAGGGGCTCAGGAAGTCCCAGAGGGCCTTAGCTAGACATAGCTTTTTGAATTTTCAAAATCCATTCAGTAGAAGTAAAGTTATGATTTTTTAATTCTTTTGACCATATCCTAAAACTCTAGGTGCGTCTTATACGCGAGCTGTGCCTTATACGCGAGAGATTATGGTATTCCTTTCTATAGTCTAAATATACAAATCCTCTTGTATAAGCCACACCCTGAATTCAGGAACATGTTAGTGCCACACTAAGGCCTCAAATGGTCTCAAGGCTGCTGCAGCCTATATGCGGAATCTCATCCATTCATATAAAAACTTAACAATGATGGCCTCCAGTTATAAATTTGAAGTACCCTTTACCGCTTACACAGTGGGTAACCAGTAAAATGAAACTTGTCCTCAATTGAGACCCCTGCACTCTCACTGGCAGTCACAATAATGGATATCGTCATTTTTTTTTTTGTCATTCATAGTGTTGTGGGCTACCTTGGCCCATAGGAAGACAATTCTTTACAAAACTGCAGGCCTGCACCCATAACTATGGGCCAGCTTTAGGGTCTACCCAAAATATTATAAACAATACAGCTGGGTGTCCTAAAACTGCCAATCCATTCTAAGTTTATAATCTATATGGGTTAAATTTCTTATATATGAGCTTTTTTCTTTCCAGAAGTGCAACGTCAGTTTGAAGCCGAGATAGCTGGTGGGGCCACTCGGCCACTCCACAAGAGAGAAGAGAGGAACGTTGAAAGGAGAGGAGATAGGCGAGACAACCAGAGAGAGGAGAGGAATAGGGAGAGGAGAGAAGATAGGCATGCTAACAGGAGGGAGGAGAGGAGAGAAGATAGGAGAGACAACAGGAGAGAGGAGAGGAGAAACGATAGGCACAACAACCGGAGGGAGGAGAGGAGAGAACATAGGAGAGACAACCAGAGGGAAGAGAGGAGTCACGAAAGGCGACTCACCCGGAGAGAGGAGAGAAGATAGGCCAGACGGCAGGAGGGAGGAGAGGCCTCCTATTGTGAGGCCTCTTGTCCCTTATTAGCAGAGGTTAAATCAACCAAACCAAACCAAAATCAGAGGCAGCAGCAACCTTCACCTGGGGTGGCTCAGAGGGAGCAACCCCCTCCTCTTGTTGAGACTGAGGGAGCAACCTCCTCCTCTGGGTTTCGCTCGGAGGGAGAAAGCTCCGCTAGTGCCTCTGCAGCTCAACGACCTGAGGCACAAGATAACAGGTTCTAGGACCTGCATATAATCTCTCAGCTAGTATGATTAGTATTTTAGTATCGCACATAAGGTGCTTCCTGCATATAAGATGCACCCTGAGTTGAGAGGAGAGGTATTCTTGGGGCATGTTTTGACCAGTATTCTGATGTAAGTTTACCCCACCTATAAGCTGCACCCTCTCTTTTGGGAAGTTTGAATGTCTTGGATATCATATATTGTCGGTTTATGTCAAAAGTAAAATTGTGTGTATGATGAAAGATTTAATAGCAAATGTGTACATAACAGGGGTCATGACATTGTTGGTTAGTGATGCTGGATCTCATGTCTATTTTTTGCAAGGGTTTTCATTATCAAGAAGTCTTAAAATATAGCTATTATATAAAAACTCGCATCAATCTAGCATCATTCATACTACAGGCAATTGGTATGCAGTGTCCATATCTCAACAGTCATTACCGTAAATCCTCGCAGGTAGGATGCACCTTGACTTGGGCTAACCTTTATAGGATGCACATAGGGTTAATTTTTTGTCATTTTAGTACTGTTCTATAGTGCGTCTTATACGTGTGGATTTACAGTACCAGCGTTCACAGCATAGAAGGCGCAGCTTTATATGCAAAGATGGATTCATAATGAAGGGACTTTTTTTTGCAGAAATTTGTGTGAATTACCTATAGATGTACCCTTATTTTCCTTTCGTGGATCAATGGTTTGTAGTATTTTGATAATGAATTCAGAATTTCTATGTGCATCTCCCAAATTTTTCGTCTAACATCTGTGAGGTGCGCCTTATAGGATAGACAGGATTCCTACACGTCATGGAATTAAAAAAGATGTCATCAAATATCAGGGAAAGTCATGTAAAATGAAAAAAATGAATGTTGTCTGGCAAAAGTCTTTTCCTCTGTTGACTGAAGAAATTTTCAAAGTGGCCTTGGCTCCAAAAATATATTTATAATAATGTCAGGAAAAATTTTGATTTTTGTGGTGGAAAGTCATGGACATTTCATAGAATGAATTTTGAGATAACCCTGTTGGAAGTTTAGTGTACTACCTTTGGCCAGTCCTCTGCACCCATCATGGGCCTCCTTATCGCTCATCTTTAAAGGGATCTACGGTAGTGCCTCGTATATAAGCCACGGCACATATGCAAAGCACGACAGCAATCCGAGGCCTGTTGTGGCTTATGGGATGTTGAAAAAATCTCAATATTGTTAAGAATAAAATGAAAAATGGTGAAATTCGTGGTGTTGAGTTTTACGTTAAGCACAGATTACCATACTCATGAATTCCAACTACCTTTTACCCCCTGCACGTACACAGGGCCTGTACTTTCTGATTTTCAGAAAGTTTCTATCCCTGTGCTAAAATGAACCCTGCCATAACTTGAGACCCCTGCGCTTGAACAGGCAATTCTGATATGTGGATATAGGCACATTTCTTCATTTATACACCTGTGGGCCATATAGACCTATGTGAAGGTAATCCTTTACAAGTAAGACTACAGGCCCACTCAGAAACTATTAACTCCCAGATCAGCATTAGGGGCTGCCCCAGCCAGTCCTATGAAGTGTTCAAGGCGCCAGTTTATACTTTTATATCCTTTTCTATATTCGTAAAATCGCTTATAATATAGATTAGATATGAGCCATTTTTTTTTTTATTTCAGAAGTGCAACATCAGTTTGAAGATGAGATAGCAGCTGCGGCCACTTGCCCACCCCACCAGATACAGAGGAGAGACTATAGGCGAGATGACAGAAGGGATGCGAGGCCTCCCCTTGTCCCATCGAGGCAGCACCGACCTCCCCTCAACATGGATTTTGGGGAGCCATTCCCTGTCCTTATGCCTCTGCAGCAACCTCTCCCTGGCATGGCTCAGCGCGAGCAACCTTCCCATGGTCTCCACCCGGCGTGGATTGGAGGGAGCTACCTCCTCTCATCGCGACTCCGTGGCAACCTCCCCCGTGGTGTGGGCCGGAGAGAGGAACCTCCCCCCGATGTGACTGAGAGAGAGCAACCTCCATTCCTTGTGCCACAGCAGCAGCGACATGAGGTAACGGAGAGCTTTTCACGTCGGATCAGGACTTGCATAAGGAATGTATTTAAACGCCAGACCGCACAACCCCCGTGCAACAACTTGTCCCACTCCGCACCCCCTGTTTAGGGAATAAAATAAGTGACTGCGTGCCAGCACTTCATTGGTGCATCATGACGACCAATTTGGCATGATGCACTTGTGCATTAGTTAAATGGCCATCTCAATGTGATATGTAGTTTGAATGTCTTGGATATGATCAGTGTCGATTACATAGTGAAAATGCCTATTTGGTTATAAATTTTACTGCAAAAAGGCACAGCTAGCATTGGGCTGCCCCTTATATGCAGCTTTAATTAAACACAAGAACATTGGGATTCAAATGTTAAAACTTGTTTTATCACACAAAATGTCATACAGGTATTAGATATAAATCACAGAGATGCCACTCACTGGCCGACAAAAACCAGGAAAACTGGACTTTTGACACATTTTCCCAGGAATTTAACATAATTGAATACAGAAATCTTGGGATCAAAACCAGGAATTCCTGGTAAACCAGGAAAAGTGGCATCTCTGAAATCACCAGAAATGAATCAAAGGATGCAATCGACTTCTTCGTTCATTCACTTTGATAAACTAAACCATATACATTGTACTTTCAACCTATTTTAAAGGTTTGCCTACACACATTAAGAATAATTTGTATCGATATTCACCATACAAAGAATAGAATATAACCCAAACCATACTGGTTTTACAAGTAGGGATTTCCATTTAAATGCTATCATTGGTTAGAGATTGGAATGGTTTCAATAACTTACAACAATTGACAAATCACAAGAAAGAATCAAAATTCAATGGAGATGAAGAAATCACCAGGACCAAATAGTTGTCAAATAGTCTGATCCAACAAAGTTTTCTTACCGAAACTGAGCAAAGAAGCCCAGTCAACTGCCCATTGGATCGTGACCAAGTGAGAAAAAAAAAAGATTATCACTCGACATCAGAGAGGTAATGGTCTGGGTGGGATGAAAAAAAATAAATTAAAAAAGAAAGGGGTAAGATATTGTTATATCATTTCTTAATTCTATGAGGAAAAACACTAAACAAACACGTGTAAAGCGTTAATACACTACCTTATATTGTTTATGACGACAACTGAATGTACAACTGTATTTCACCTTTGATGCAAAATAAAAATTATTTCAAATCAAATCAAATCAAAATTCAGAGCGTTATCGGGGATGAGGGATAAAAACATCACATTCTGTATTCGGCCACATTTCCTTATATAGAAATTTACTACATGTCGTTATCTCATCTTTCTGCAGAAAAAAGATTACTCTTGGCATATTAAATACAGAGATGTGGTAATGGGAGAATCCCTGAATATTTGCCGTATTTACTCAGAAACCCCAAATCCGAAATCCCTATTTTCAGGGAAATATCTGACAATGCAGAAAACAAATCTTCAAAAAAATTACTCCAAGTAGAGTAAAATCTTCTTCACATTAGTCCCCTACAAGGATAATCTTATGAACACAGATTAGGCAGATATGTAATGTAACTTGGACGATATATTGGATATGTATGATCTGGATTGCAACTCTTACAAATTTTATTATTCAAGCCGCATCTCGTGTATAAGGTGCGCCTAGGCTTTGAGACTTCTTTTTTAAGCCTGAGGTTTGATCGAGATATGTAATACCGGTACGCTATATTGTGTATACTATATGCTACACTCAGACGTTAGCAAAGTCTCACATCTCAAACCTCTGTTATGTATTATGCAGTTGATAAAAAGTCGAAAACACGTCTATCAATACAACCACTGCAATTCTAAGCACCTTTGCCATTTCAGGGTATACACACGTCACTTTTAATGCTGAAAAATGGCAAGTTTTAAAGGTTTAATATAGACACAGACGAAGGGAGTGATAATTCTTTTAATACCACGGGGGTGGGTGGGTAAAAAAACGTGTTTGTCCCCCTCTCCCCAAAGGAGCCATACATTGCACATTTTAACTATATAGTATGCATGGGCCTTTTTTTTGAAAACAACTAAATCTCTTGTTTCTGTTTGCACCCCTCCCCCGCCTCAGAGAGGTTTAAAATATTTTGACCTCCACCTTGTTCCCAAAAAATGATCACTCCCTTCTGTTCACCTGTGTTGCTATCTCATACTTTGTTTTATACCGGCAAGACACTTTATCATAGTATCTAAATATCTACCGAAGTACCTCACATATAGGCCGTGACTTGTACCCGGATGTGAGCTTTACCGCGTCTTCTTGAAATTCCCAAAAGGGGGGGGGGGTGTGTAAGTACACTAGTACCGGTACTACCGTAAATTCTCCCGTATAAGCCCAACCCTCGTATAAGCCGCACCCCCGACTTCAGAGGGGGCTATAACCCACTTTTCTTGCTTGAAAACTGTAGTTTCAGTACTGTTCTATAGTGCCAAAACCCCCCTATAAGCCGCATCCCTTCTTTTGGCTGATCCTATAAGCCTAATTTTGATTTGGATTCTGGTATAAGCTGTGGCTTATACGAGAGAATTTACGGTGGACTGTTCAAAACCAAATACCAGCTGCCCCTAATCGCAATTCAGTATATATCTTTTATGCGGGACGTGCTTTATACGTGAGGTACTGTGGTATTGCGAGTCTTCACAGCAGTATATCAAATTGTTGGACGGAACAAGAAACTGTACCGGGTACCCAAACATCCTAGATCAACAAAGTGCAAAACTACCCTCCACAGGAAGAAATTCAATTTGTCTTAAAGTGGCTCAGATTGAATTACCGTAAAACAACAGCGAATAGGCCGCACCCAGAATTTGGGGTGCTATAATTTTGTCGCCTTAGTGCAGGAAGGTTGTAACTGACATTTTGGCAAAAATAAGTTTTCTTCTATTTTAACATCGATTGGACTGTATCTAGCTTCTGTGAAGGTATAGAAGCTCAGTGCCATACTGCTGTATTCACATAGTGCTATAAAGTACCATAATCTCCCGCGTATAGGACGCGTCCTCTACGCCAAACAAAATGCTGGGCAGTCTTATAGGATGTACTGAAATTGGGGGTGCGTCTTATACGAGGGGTAATTTTACTATAGAAATGTACTGAATTTACAAAATTCACCCCTAAGAGGTGCATCTTATACGCAAAAATGCATGTGCTGAGTTTGGGGTGCGTCTTCTATGCGCAGCGCATCTTCTACGCGGGAGATTATTGTAAGAGGAACACTTCTTTTGCCTGTTCTGCAAAACTTGAAAAATGCAGTTACAACCTTCTTGTACTAAGCCAACGATTTATGGTGGCTTCATTACTCAACCCGTCTTTATGTCCAGGACTGTCAATATAAATGCTTACTGGATTCACAATACATGTACATATACATATGTATAATGAACATGGTAGAATATCTTCACGTCATAGACATGCCATACACTGTCATACTGGTATACATTTCTTTGATATAGTTTTAAAATATGCACAACCATTGGATCTGTTCCCAAATTTTATACAACAAAATAAATAGTTGGACTCATTTGCTAAAAACACAGTACTTGATCTGGGCGAATGTGAAACCTTATCCATTTGTCATAAATTTGCATGAATGCAGCCATGGCGAGTTACTCGCCAGGTCTGCTTCATGCAGACCCTACTAGGGTGATACACACGCAGACTGCTGTCATGATGCAGCAATGAAGCACCTGCTGGAGCTGCATTTGCGCATCATGACAATGACAACATATGAGCTTGAGCTTTGGGGTACTGTGCAACCATTAGAGCATTAACCTTTTTTGTGTCGCGTATTACTTTTAACGCACTATATCCATTTATTGCCGTGATACATAAATGCTGACCTGTAGGTGATGATGCACACCTGAAGGGTCAGCATGATGCACCAATGAAGCACCTGAGAGTTAATCGCTGGGAGTGCTTCAATGCATCATGTTGACAAATTAACATGAAGGCATCATGTGGCCCTAACAGGCCAAGCATGAATTAAATCTAATGCATCAGGCATCTGGTAAGAAATGTGCCAGAGCTACCTTCATGCATCATGCTGACCCGACAAGCGCGACACACTGCCAGACGGGCGGCATGATGCACCCCTGGCATCCTGTATTAGTAGCCTAGGGTTTAACTTAGCGTATTTCATGACTTCCTTACGTTAACTACAAGACTCGTCAGAAGTTGAGAAACATCTGCTCGGATGTAGGGCGTCAGACTCCGTATTGCACTTCCTAGTGTTGAATCGTCTCTGCGTCTAATGCTGTATCACATATGGATGGATGCATATTGAGGGACTTTAGCCTTTATCGCCATGAGCGCCTCCTATGGGGAAAATAAATTTTATGTAAGTCACCATTCACAGAAGAAGATAGGGGGGGAGGGGAATTCCCCCCTTGGGGTGGGGATTTGAAAAATCTCCCCCCTTTTCAAAAGTAAAGTATTGTCCGACTTGGATTAGAATACTACATCAAACAGCGCTACTTTCCCATCCTAAATCAAAACACAAGAAAATACCGGGAAAGATCAAGTACAATAAATAAACTTAGGGATTGATCCTTTGCCTATTAAAACAGAAGGCTTTACTAGTGATATTACAACATTTTCATTCTACGGCCACACCAAATTAAAAAATTGGTCTATGGATTTTCTATTTTAGAAAATGGGGCGGGAGGGCGAAATTTTTATTTTATATTTCAAGAAAAGTTATTTGTCTATGGACTTTGCATACTTAAAATGTGGAGAGGACAAATCTTTTTCTTTTATTTTTTTTTTCTTTGCTCAGATGTCTATTTCTTCTTCTTCTTCTAAGCACACCAAAAATACTGGAATCCACATCTGTAAATTTTTCCCTATTCAATGAGTGGTCTTCTGTTTCTTCTTTGGTTGACCCTTCAAGTTCTTTTTCTCAAAAAAAAAAAATAAAAAAAAATCAAATTTGCCAGAAAATGATGCAGGCAGGATCCATAGACAAATTATTTTTCAAATAAAATTAAATTTGCAGTTTGAAAAAATAAGGTGCGGGAAATCCATAGACCAACTTTTTAATTTGGTGTGGCCTACGTTAAAATTGTACCTTACCTTTCCTCCATTTTCCTCTATAATGTGAAGTGATTCTATAACACGATCCTTGTACTTCTTTTCAAGTGACCTTCGGCTAACCTGAGAATGAGACAGCATAAACTCTTGAAACTGATTAACCAACTTGTAGATTTAATTTAAATTGTGCTCTATGTTATCAGTTGTAATTATTAGCTGAACCAAGCCATCCACTATTATTTTTCATGATATATATATATATATATATATATATATATATATATATATATATATATATATATATATATATAAAAATCTGGCATAATCCTCGCTTCAAATTCAAACGTTTACCTTTACAGATTGTGAAACTTTTCTAATTTTTCTTTCGTAAATGAAGTAAGCGAAATATCAGAATATGTACATTTCTGAAAATCAATATCAATGCTGACCCACCTGTTTGTGTGTATTAAGAAAGAGGGCTACGAACACATAGAATACACTTACTGCTTGTAGTAGGTTTTTAAGGTGCGGGTTGAGGTGCGGCCCTACAACACAGCTCAATTGTACCATGGCGTCTAGTCCTGCCTCGAAGCACCCCGCGTCCTGGTCCACCTGGCAATACCAAAGTGAGCTTGTGTAATATTCAATGAATTAAAACCCTTTAATGGCTGCTGGTGCATTTTGAGATGCAGCTTATCCACAAGTTTCTATGCTACCGTTAACTCTCTTGTATAAGCCGCGACTTATACGAGAACCAGCCGTTAATTGCGGCTTATGGGAGGTTCCCAAAATCAGGGTGAGGCTTATACAAGGGCATTTGACACTATAGAACAGTATTGAACTAACAATTATCAATACCTATATGTGGCTTATAGCTGATCCTTTAACTCAGGGTGAGGGTTATACTAGGGCGCGGCTTATATGATAGAATGACTTACCAGGGCAGCGCGGATTGGTGGCACGATGCGTGCTAACAGCGGTATGGTCTTCTCGCCTGAGTTTGGCGTCTGCAGTAGTTCCTTAAACCCTTGTCGTGCTACAAACATATATGGATGGACTTTTTCTCTAATGCCCTGAAAAAAAAAATTGGTAAAATGTATTACAGTTATATAACAGAACATAATTATGAAAATTTTACAATACATATTGATGATCTGAGCCACTATGCATTGAACATTCATGTGAGAACGGCTGGTGCTAGTTTGTCTTAAATGGAGACACCAGAATAGAGGCAGAACAAAAAACTAACAAAAAAAAACAACAACAACAAACAACTGAAATCCAAGAAAACAGTCAAATGTTGAGTTTTCATTGTTGAGACATTAAATGGACGGGTTTAGAATGGAGAGTATTACGGAGCATTCCCAAGGTCTGCATGTCACATGTGACTTACCTATAAATTATAACAGTATTGATTTACAATAAATTAGATGTAAAATAGTAGAAAATAAGTGAAAGTTTTTACAGCACTTTGAATACCGGTAATGCAATTTGTGTTTAATATAGTAATAATTACATCGCCTTACTTCAGCTAGTGTAACCAGGACCGGGTCAAATGGCACGTCCTCCGGGGATGACTCCCAGGCCAGCGTGTGTTTCACTGAACCATGACTTAACCTACACAAACCAAACAATATATTAGTTAACGTTCTTTAATGCAACAGATAATATCTTTCTAAATTTGTATGAAATCTAAATCTCTGCTTTGAATTTTTTTGGGAAATTTGATCATGGCTATGGTGTAATGGTTTGTATCGACTTATATGTTGGGTGGCTCTTTGGCTCACTTATCACTAGAGATACCAACACAAAACGAGTAGTTCGGGTTGGGCAAAGCCCCAGACTCCCTACCGCTCGGGTAGGACTTTATTCACTTCTCTCAGAGCATACGTCTGGACTAGACTATGTCCAGTCTCCTTCTGCAGATTGTCCGGCTTCTTAGTAGAAGCTGGACGCGAGGCATGGTGCTGCCCGCTCTTGTACCAAACGGGTATCGCGAAGCGACACCTGGTTGGCATAGAAGGAACGAGCACCACACGAGCGCGTCTCTCGGATGAAGCGCACTAATATATATACAACGATGCCGGCCCCTACAATGGTAAACTCCCAGCAAAAGCTGCATGCATTTTTAAGCTGCATCCCTTTTTTTGAGAAGCAAGGAGTCACACCATAGACTTGACAATTGCTAAGGCATTCATGCCCATTGGTCCTCATGATGCATGAATGCAGCCCTGGCGAGTAACTAACCAGTTCTAATTTCAAGCATCATGCTGACCCGGCGGGATCGATACATCGGGAGGGTCGGTATATTATTCCTATGAAGTGTTGGTGAGCAGACTCGCTAGCATCATGATGACCAAAATTCAATGATGCATCCCTGTATTAGTGGCTCTTAAAGGGTTAATTAACACTGGCATGCAGTGGGCCAACTCAGACCAATTGCATCTCCCTGCTGCAGCTAAAATAAACTATTTTCAATACAATTCATTCAATAGATTTGAATGCCCATCTGCATAAACTCTGACTCTGACGACATTCTTTTTCATGTATAAACCATAGCTTATATGCCAGAGTTTGCAAGGCTTCGAATAGACTTAAAATAGGTCTAAGCTTTATGTCATGGCTGATACGACCGTCACTATAGATTAGTACTAGAACCGCCGTATTCAATGGGGGGCATTGAATACAATGTGTCTGTATTCAATGGGTGTCCGCCATCTTGGATTTTGAACAGATCTGAGTTATTTTTCTTTATTTAAAGGCAAAATAACCCCCTAGGCCATGACATAAATGCAAATGTCCATTTCAGGGAATAAATTTGCATCGTATTCACCTCGGTGAGGCCTGTCCGCATTCAACTCTGCCTATAAGGCATCATTGAATACGGACAGCCTCACCTCGGTGAATACGATGCAAATTTATTCCCTGGTCATGGACATTTGCTTATTTATTCAATAACTACTCACCGACACGGAATGCCACCATTACTGTACACTGACGCAAACATGGATTTCTTTCTACCGGTTGAAAACTAGAGAGAAAGATAAAGAAGAGAAAAGATCATTAAACACAAGGTTCTACACAAGACTCAGAATGTATTTCGAGTTAGCAGGTTGTCACATGGGAGCTTATTGTCAGCGAGTTCTACTGATAACACCTATCAGATGGGTACCAGTTGGCCCCCGAAGGACCGCAGTGAATAGATTGGGGTTCTCTCATTGGCTAATAATTAAACCTGCTAAGTCCGTATATACTATTTACAAATCATTAGTACTGCACGACGCTACCACTTCAAATCTTTTTTTTCTATTTACAAATCATATTTTGTAACATTGAGATACCGGGGGTGATAAAATAAAGCACCACCAGTTGTCATCTACTATTTTCAAGGAATACGAAGATTATTTGATCCTCCAGGATGTATAGACAATGATAGCTAACCCAAGTGTGTTTAGGGAATATATACGGTACTTCCTTTCACTATGTCTAGAAATAAGAACTGGAATGACTTACTGGATCTATTGTCTTTGGGTTAAACTTGTCTGAAATTTTAGGTTTTGTTCCTTTAGCAGCAGCCATGATGTAAAGGATCCCTGTTCAGTCAATTAGCTGCAAAGACAAGAAACAATAGAAGTAAATGACAATTTCTTGAGCTATACTGGCTGCAACGCCGGACCTTAGGACGGCCCATGATCATCGGCCATCAGTTTTTTTTTTCATATACAAACAGGAGAAATGATCATGTCTGACATTCTAACAATATTTTGTGGGGTGGAAATACAGGTCGGGAGTTTTATTCAGCACAAGACATTGTTAGGTATCTCACACAGTTGTAGTCACCGATAATGATGTGATATAGAGACATTCCTATAACATTCATTGCTAGCAAACCTTCATGCACTCATTTCAGCTGATTGTTACTACTTTTGGGAGTCCAAGGGCTTCAATTGCATCAGCACAGACAGGTCCTTGGCATCAGGGATCATTCCTTTTCTCCTTTTATCCACTTCACCGATAAAAAAGAACCCACCAAAACGAATAGTCAATACCCCAAAATGCCCCCTCCCCCATGGGAATAATTTAGAGTTCAGCGCCACAGAATCGCCTTAATATGCAATTAAAAAAATGCAGGGAGCCAGCGTGGGTTTCCCGTAATGCTTCAAAGATGGGAGCGCGTAGCACAGGCGGCCACTCTGTCCCTGGCACCGTGAGTGCGGACGTCAGAGCGTTGACGTAGTTACAGGACTTGGGAATACACCAAAATGAAACGCCTCCCCCCTATGCCTATGGGAATGCCGCAAAATGAATTAACTCCCCTACATGAATGTATCCCCAAAATGAACTGCCCCCTCAAAAATCCCCCCCCACCCCCCCCCCCCGGCCATAAATAATGAACGCTCCCTTAGTTGATGCTATCAGGGGCTGGAAGTTCCTCTGTAAGAGATTCCATTTCTTATGCTATTAGTTCTGTTACGAAACCCTGTAAACTGTGGCTGGTCCCCTTTTCAGTATCTCTCTTTATACTGTTGGCATCTCCACATTGAAATCTAGTGCTTGGTATTATCAGATAAATGACTGGTCAGGATCCAAGTTGAATCTATCACTTTGCTGACTGTATTGAATCAGCCACCCTTTTTGTTTTGCCTAGAAGTGCCTCACTGAGCATGTGAACGGGGAGGTCCCTTTGCTGGTTACTGTCAAGGCCCACTGTTTACAGTCTGGGTACCTAAGTTAGAGGAGGTTTGTTGTTATATGATTTCTACTTCCAGTTCCTTGTGGTGGGAACTTTGATGAAGTTTGAAAACCTTTCAGACAATAACTGTCCGAAAATGACTCAAAGGGAATTATAACATGTGCTTACAATAAGGTAGGGTTGCAGAGAAGTGTTTCAGGAAGTGATATGTGCAAATTTTATTACATTTGGTGGTACCATTCCATAAAAAGAAGAAGGTAAATTGGGGAAGGTGGGCACTCTGACATTATGCTGTATAGAGAAGCCATGCCTACGATACAGTGTACTCGTAGGCCAAACAGGCCTATGATGCTATCTACCCTAATTTTTTTTTTGCCTTTTGACCAAATTTTATGAGGATTTTTTTTGGGTAATCGAATTTTTTTTTTTGCCATTTAGATCCATGGAGTTACAATTCTTGAGATCCCACTGGAACCACTTACTCTGTAGACCTCCGAGGGTCCTGAACCTGAGAGACCAAAGGTGTCTGTTGGTAGTTTATCTACTCAGCCAATCTGGCAGAGTGACCAATTCTCATAGCAGTACTTACTGTCAGGTCCAACGCTTCCATCAACACTTCCCTCAATGTATATCCAAATATTCACAATACACAAAGCACTTAAAAATGCATGTAATAATTGAGAATCCAGGTGATTTTCAAATCTCCCTCCCTTACTCCAGCAGGCTGAAATGGAAGCCATGGAAGGTGATAGTGTAGGCTAATCATAAACATGTCATATTTATTGGATATATCTTGTGCTTTGCTCATTACATGTTGCTGTACATGAAAACTTACATGTTTGTGAGTATGAGGGACAATTTCTAGAAACTGACAATGAGTAGGCACTTTGACATCGGCAGAGTGGAGGGTGACAAAAGCTGGCAGACACTTTTTGTCAGGTGTGAGTGCAGCCAGTGTTTGTGGCCTTGCTGATTTTATTGATATAGGGTATGATTAATTTCTTTTCATTGGGTTTAGATAGTAATTCTGAAAGTGTAGATATAAAACTACCCACCAGACAAATTTGGGAAGAAAAAATAGCAATTATTAACTATTTTACATGAAATTGAATGTGAAGGTAATATTGAAGCCTTGAAAAACACATTAACCACTAGAGACACCAAAAAACTAACACCAGACACAGGTTTAGGACATAAAAATCTACTAACATATGAAGTTTCATGTTATTAGGACTTTGCCCAATGCTACTTTTGAGAGGACCAAAATATGAAACAATAGAGAAGAAATGGCCGTGCATATTTCCGTCATGTTACGATTTTTTATGAGCATTTTAAGCCTATATAGAATATACTTAGAAAATATTTAAGAATACCAATGAGAAGCCAAGATTTCAAATATGTAGGAAATCCAAATTTTGTAGAATGTTTAATTACAGTCACTTACAAATTGTAAAAACGTACACAACAGTGACACCTGCACAGGTGGCCACTGGCAGAAGCCACTGCAAGGCTGAACTCACATCACAAAAACTAACACCTGTTTCTACCATTTCTATAGTGCTACTTGCCTTAATATTTTGGACACCATTTGCCCTATATCTTTGGTTCTAGATAAGATAAGAGCCTAATTCAAAAAGAATTTGAAATTTCTCAATGAGCTCTATCGAATGTGATCATAGAGATCTTTCAGTATTCAGTTTGAATTGAAGTGTCTACAGTGAGTACTTTCAACAGAGCTCTCAAGTTTTGATGAAGCCAAAGAGTGAGACTTTGCCAGGCGCTCAGAAATGTCTAAATATTAGGGATATTGTCACAATTTAGGTAAAATTGGGGGGGGGGGGTTAGGGGGCCTGGCCCCCAAGGAAATTTTGAAAAAATAAAGACAATTTGGCTGACTTTACTACACCAAACAGTGAGGAGAGGGCAAACTTCACTCTACAAGCATATACTGATTTTTTTTTAAAGCCTAAAATGCGTGAGAAATGGCCTGCTCTGCGTGAGTGCGTGAGATGAGCCCCAAATGCGTGAGACTCACGCCAAATGCGTGAGAGTTGAGAGCTCTGGTCTTTGTTCAGAACAGCCAGGTCACTGCCAGGTGTCTGAGCCACTATACTAAGACTATAGTATAGCCAGGAATACATGTTCATGATCATGTTGCTCTCTGTCTGTAAGCAGGCAGATCTCACGGCCTAGAACCACTTGACCGTGGCCACTGAAAGCAGTGTCAGATCAAGCTCAATGTTTGGGTCCTGAACCGCTGACAAAGGCTTGTCAAAGAGATCACAGCGACATTTAATGGCAAGGAACACTGCTTTCCCTTAATATCGCTCGGTCAGCATATTATCACTGCGTAGGGGAACATTAGTGATATATTGATGTGTAAAGTAGTGTCTATCATTATAAATAGCACTATATGTTACCAGTCAAGTGATGATATAGGTAAAATGGAGCTGATAATCACATGATATTGTGAATCCTCCGGTTTCAAAACATCAAGGAATGTTTTTGTAAGGGCGCTGACATCTTGAAAGTAGATTCGAGATATTAATGAGCGTTGCTAGGTAACAGACCTTTACTTCCCTAAATCAATCTAAATAGTGTTAGTCAATACTGTGAATGATAGGCCATAATGTAATTTAATGTGTATATATAACGTACATAACTAATTTTAAAGAATGGTGATCGGAACAGTAACTCTCTTTAGAACTATTTCTTTATGTGCGGCGTTGGTTGTTTACTTCCGGTGTTGTGAGGAAGTACCTGTTTTGACAGCTCGAATGGCTTGCGTTTAACAATTTATCTCCACTTTCCCCATTTAAATTGGGCTGATTTCAATCATGGATGTACAAATACGGCATTTGCTGACAGGAGCAAAGAAACATGGTGGTAAGTTGACTTGATAACGGCCAAAACAATCAAAATAATGCGTTGTCAGTGCCGCAGTTTTAGGCTTAGCGCGTCTGCTGCATATAGTAGGTACGTGAATGTAGGGGCTGCAGACCATGTCCTAGAAAACTGTGCCACTATGAGAGGGGGTGTGCAGGGGCAGCTCTCTTTTAGCAGCTTTAAGATATGATTAATATTGATCGGATAATGCCTCTTATAATTTTTATATCAAGTATACAAGATTTCCTTTCATATTGTGCTTCAATTTGAGGAAAATTCTAATTGGTTAATTAATTATGGGCTTAATTAGGTCAGTGACTAATCAAGATGTTATCATTTCAATGAAGGAATCTTACAAGTTACTCAAAAACCAATGGAAGTGGTAGAGCACTGTCTAAACTTTATGTGTACCAAATATGAAGCAAATCTATCGTTGCGAACATAGGTTTTTAGGATCCAGAAATTAAAGTTATTAATTAATTTTGACCAATTTTGAGGGTTTTCATACCTTTTTTATTTTCAAAAAATCATATCTCTGCTTCTAGAGGCGGGATAAGCCTGATTTTAGTTGCATTAAATTCGCAAGATTACTGGCTTTCAGAATATATAAAGTTCTATTGACTAATTATGATATAAAATATTAGTAGAAATTATGGGAATGGTCACATGTCAATCCTCTTTGTATAGTTTAATATTGTGACCAAAAAATGCCCAACCTTGCCCTACTGAATCCTCTCTAGCTCATCCAAAAATAAGGTTAGAATAAAAATTCCAAAAGCATAATGTTTCTTAAATGTGGCTTTTTGTGCACTGTTGAATTCATGTAGATCTGATGTATTTAAAAATTTTAGTCACGTACCTACATATAGTGCATGGATTCTTGAAGACGAAGTTGATCAACTTGATCATGGTTCAAGTTGTCTCAAGTTTACCTTTTTAATTAATGGCTAAATTATCCCCCCCCCCACCGGCTCAAGAAATTGATAATATGACATGGATATTCAGAAAATTAAGCAATAGAGATCTAGACACATGTATAATACATTATTAGGGAGTGATCATCTTTTAACAACAGGGGGGGGGGGGGCGGTGGGTTTGAGGGGGGGGGTCAGAATTTTTTCAACCCCTTGACCGGGGGGGTCAGAATTTTTTCAATACCTCTGATGGGGGGGTCAAAATAATTTCACCTGTTTTCAGTGGAAAACCCCGCAAGTTACTATAGGCTAAAAGGGGACGTTCGCGCGCGATTTTTGTCCCTTATGGGGGGGGGTTGAAAAAATTTTACCCCCTCGAGAGGGGGGGGTCGAAATTTTTTTCGCGCGCAAACCCACCAGCCCCCCCCCTGTTGTTAAAAAATGATCACTCCCTTAACCATTATTATCCCTAAATACATTGTATTAGGAATAACACCCCAGTCCCCAGGGTAGCACTCACTCCTGCGAGTCCCTATCTGTCGCTATAGTAAATCACCTAAATATGGTTTTCTATTTTCTGACCCTTTTCCACACTCAAAATTGAAAATATTCCAGCAACCAGTGTAAAAATAGGCAAGGAATTAGAATTTGAAGGTCATTTTACTCTAGTCTCTAGATCCAGCCATTAATTTGATATCTTCTCAGTTCTCAAGGGGTATGGGTGTGCGCAGAGTGGAATATTATATAAAACCTTAAAATATAAAATGCTGATATTTTTGCAAAATATAGCCCTATAATTGTTAAACTGTTGTGCTTACAGTGGTGTAATTGGTTACTCTCTATGATTCTTCAAACAAATTTAATTTGAAATTAAGTAAAGCAAGGTCTAAAGTGTGACAGTTCCAGTGCAACCTGTGTGCAGTGTGCAGGGACTGATAAGACCCACAATAACTTTGAATCCACTGGCAGAAAATATGATAGAAATTCCATATTCAATCCCTCATAACTTCTGTTCTAGTACTATTAGAACGACAATTCAAGCAGCATTAGATTACTCAAGTTGACAGCTTTCCGGTGATTCATAAAAATCGGGATAAAAATTTTAGCATGTTTTCCCTACATGTATAACTGATAAGAGATAACCCTGGCAGGTGCAACAGTGATGCCACTTTTCCTGGTTTACCTGGTGCAAGAAGTGGCCATTATTTATCAACGTGGGGGGGGGGGGAGGCAGCATAAAAAATTCAGACTCCTCCTGGGGGAGGGGTGTCGCAAAAAACTTTGACCCCTTTTGAGGTGGAGTATACAAATTTACCCTCTTTTAGCAAAATAGCCTGTGCACTGCTATAGATCAAAGAGGGGTGTGAATATTCTCCGGCGCCATCAAGGGGCGGGGGGGGGGGGGCGTTAAATATTTTCATGTGTCCGAGCGAAAACCCACCACCCCCCTGTTGATAACTAATGACCACTCCCATCTGCCAGGATGATTTGGAGGATTCATATGATATGGGGAGTGGGACTTTACCTATAATTGAAAAGGGCTGATAGTCACTCAGCCTGGGAAGATTCTACAAGGACCAGGTACACCAGGGGTCTATCTTATGTACTAGCCGCGCCTTATAATATCTAGACTATATGCAACATACTCTCTCCTTAACAGCAGGAAAAGGAGGCCCTTCACTACAAAAGGCATACGATCTATTACGAAATGTGGCCGAGACACGCCTGGCGGTCGACACGCCTGAGGCCTTCGGTCAGGACCTTTACATCATCTGTGCTGAGATCGCTTTCCAGGTTTGTATTTAGACAATTATCTATAAGATTTTAATACACTTTAACAAGATACAATATAGAATAGTTGGCTATTCTTTTCCACCTATGGGGTGGGACTATACATACTCAGTGATCACCCAAATGCAAGATTTTACCAAACTTAAATGATACATCTTTTAGGTCAGCACTATGCTTAAAGGCAATACTGGCAAATTAATTGCTATGGAATCACATTGTTGAATCATGACAACAAATATAGAGCATGACACTTTGAGCATTGAACCATCAATCATAATACTCTATGACCTTACACCATGCAATACCAGACTGACACGGGTTGTTATTTTAAATAATTCTCAGCCTCAGGGACTCAGGGCAACAGTGATTTTTTTTCAAACTTTTTATACCAATTTCTATTCCGCCCAGTAACGACCGTTGATGAGATAATGTAAGAGCCTGGTATTAAAGCAGCATTAGTAAATATCTAAAGTTTTAATACTATTGTAGCACACAGTTCAGCAAAAGTCGGCGGTATGTAAAACCATATACCGTAATCTCCCGCGTAGAAGGCGCAGCTCGCGGCAAAGGCGCACACCCAACCTAGAGAAGGCTGTTTCACATTTTTGTCAATTTAGTACTGTTCTAAAGTGAAAATAACCCCCCTATAAGGCGCACCCCAAACTCAAGGCAATGTCCCTCCTGCATATAAGACCCAGCAGTATTTTGTTTGGCATATAAAATGCGCCTTATACGCGGGAGATTACGGTATATATATATATATATATATATATATATATATATATATATATATATATATATATATATATATATAGTGTTGTCCCACATGCATAGATTGTGAAGTGAAATCCACATAGTCTGTATTCTGGTTTTCTAAATGTATGAAAAATTAGGATATAAGTTCCCCAAACTCTTTGACTCCTTGTTGCTGCACAGGACAGGCACGTGGTCGGTTTCCCAGCAGTAAGATTTTACTCTACATTTCACAATCAGAAATGAAAACACATTTTACATCAGCGTTGTCTCACTGCCAACAGAGGATACTGCGTTGTTGCATGAGTCAATATCAAATATAAGATAAGAGTCAATTCAGAAATAATCATATAAAAAAGTACACTTTGCTTGTAGCATGGGCAGCGGGAGATGGCCAAGGAATGCCTCAAGATGTACTTTATGAAGACGCCGCCCAGTAACCAGTTCCTATGTCGCGCCTATCTCTGTCAGGCGCAGCTACTCGCTCCTACGTCTGCCGACAACCCGGTAAGTTGACTGACCGATAAAAACTAGATCTGAGTACATCTCATGAAAGCGGTACAAATCCAAAAATTATCTTCCTAACCAACTTGGTCGGAATTCCTGTCTGTCAAGGCTATCAATTTAAAATCTGAGGTTGAGCCCTACTGTTTTTTTTTCTCAACTGGGGAAAGTTTCCACAAGATGTCAGTTACCCTGTAGGCCCTACTTTGATAGATTTCTTCTTCAATGTAGAAATACCCCTTTTATACTTTATGTCTCACTGATATTCTTAGCTTTTTAATACACATCTTGCATTAATTTAGAAAGAAATGCCGTAGTAATATTAAATTCGATGTGTGGTATTAGTAGATTAGATAAGCGTGTTAAAGTAGAAAATCTTTGCTCTAATTTGCTTTCATGTCAAGTTGACCAACACCCCTTTGTAGTGATTCCTTCTTATGAAATGTAACAAAATGATGTCATTGTTGCCATGGAAACCTAATTACAGCGCGACCCAAAGCCATGGATGGTAAGCACACGCACATAGGGTACTCGGGAAAAGTCACTCATATTTAACCCTTTGACGACCGCACAACTTGTTTACCATTTTCATCATTGGTCGAAGCCAGTGCACATAAAAATATATTTGAATTTCACATCTATTCTTTGTAGCATGAACTGGAAAGCATCAGGCGCTCATCAAAGGGTTGATATGAAATACACCAAAAACAAACAGTAAACAAACAAACAATATAACTACCAGTATTGTGATAGTATGGGACTCTGCAGTTCAAATTTAGCACATTGCCTTATGGCAAAGTATGCGGGTATGATTGATAGAATTGCTTCATTCAAAATTGGGCGAAGTAAAGGGCTTCCAGAAATCACGGACATTTCTATAACAATCTATCACACTCCGCCCAAGGCCAAGCTCATAGGCCGGTTACAGGCAGATTTCTGTCGACTAGTCCCTGCTATCACCCATCTCATTTTATTTCATGACTGAATCCTGAAAATCTTAAATGAATACAGTAAAAATATATTAAAGGGACTGGTAAATATGCAAAAGTTTTGTACTCTATTGTCATGAAGTAAAAGATTTGTACATATTATTTTAGAAAAACAAAAACTACCTGTATTACCTACCTGGGGAGATGGTAACAGTGTCACATCTAAAAAATAGATTAACTCTTAAATAACCTTTAAAGGCCGCTAATGAAGGAGTGCATCATGCCCATCGATCGGCATGATGCACCAATGAAGCGCTGGTGAGACTGCTGTCTGGCAAGCAGCCTCACCAGCACTTCATTGATGCATCATGCCGACCAAGGGGCATGATGCAGTAATACATTATCGGCCCTTAAACGGTTTAAGTACCTACCGTAAACTCTATCGTATTAGCCGCATTCCTTGTATAAGCCACACCCCCAACTTTGGGAGAAGATTACAGCCAAAGCCAAGGCTTCAAAATTGGCAGTTCAGTACAATTTTATAGTGGAAAATACCCTCATATAAGCCACACCCTGACTTTGGGCTGTTCCTATAAGCCTAATTTTATTTGGGTTCTGGTATAAGCCGCGGCTTATACGAGAGAATTTACGGTACTCATTTACTTCATATTGGTGTCGGGTTCTATCTGTGACAAGTGAGCCAAGTGGTTTGCCCAACTAGGGCCAAGTAGCCAACCAAAAACAGTAAACTTTGGTACAGCAGGGAATATCTGACAGTTGGGTTCACTATTTGGTCATAGCAATACTTTGTACATACACACATGTAATACCATAATAGAGTATACATATCAATTGAATCACCATTATCATCCTCTCTCTGTCTTGTGGAAGGGATGGCAAAACAATGAAAATGAATTCATATTCCATTTGGTGAATTCATGACCTTTTTGGTATTAGTCTTGACCTTATCGACTATATACTAGATATATTTCGGGACGACATCATTAGATGAAAAATAGTATAATGCTGGCTAAATTGACCTTGCAAAATTGCTTGCTTATTCCATTTTTTTCCCTTCAAATTCATTTTCTTAAATCATCTTTGATTATCTGAGGCATAGCCTCATAAGTCCTAAACCGTAGCTGTTTTTTTTTTCATAGCATATATAAGCCTGTTAAGTAATATATTTATTACAAAATCCATCCTTTTTGTAAATAATTTGATTTTTGTCCTTTGGTTGACAGGACCAGTTGGGCAAGGCCGTTCTCTACCTCATCAAGGCCATCAACATGTCCAAGGAAAACCCAAGGTACAATAATATTGGTTCGCGTGTATTTGGCCAAAGAGGCATCCATGCATCATGATAAGCAACGCGCATGATGCATAAGGTTTTGAGCATCTCAAAGATAATTTTTCGCAATGGTGTGCTTAGTAGGAGGAATATGGTATTAGACGACCCCATCCCATACATGCACACATACAAATACTGTATCGTCGAGTTTAAGTGCTGGCATTTAAATGAGTGCCTGTCTCAAATAAGCACTGGGGGTACAGGGGTCATGAAATATTTCTTAAGCATTAAAAATAAGAGTTCTAATAAGCGCCTGCAGGGCTTGACAAATCTGTTTGAAAGCAGTGTGTCCACTAGGTACAAAGGCAAATCAAAGTTGTGTCCAGCAGAAAAATGTTGTGTCTTAGCCCTTTGGGTCAATGTGTGATACTTGCTTAGGAGCTGTGTCCACTGGACACATCTTGAAAAATAAGTTGTGTCCAGAGAAATATTTTTTGTCCCGGGCACTGGACACAGGGATTTGTCGAGCCCTGGCCTGTCTTCTATAAGGGCTGGGGAAATAAGGCCGTGAAATTAAAGACAGCCGGGGCGCTTGAACACGACCGTACAGTATCTTGAATACACAGGTAGATTCATTCAGGTAGATGATAAGAATCCTTATTCTGTCTGATCTGGTTTATGCTGTCTAGGTTTATTTTGGAATCACAAAAAGTGTAATCTATCTATAGAATAGATAGTGAGTGCAGCAGGGCCTTATAAATGTCTAAATTACTATGGTATATATTGTACCATACTAAGAGCCTAAGAGTATTTTGATATTAGTTATTTGTTATGAGCAATCAAAAAAATATTGATGATAATATTTGTGAAATCCCTATTCTTCAGATACCACTTTCTAGTGTACAATGCGTCAGTACTGTACTGGCAGTTCTGTCGTCCCTTCCTAAAACCCGCGTACAGACAATACCTAGCCCGCAGCCTACACCAAGTCGTCAAGGCGCTTGATGATATCGACGACAAAGATTATGAGTGGAGGGCCCAGCTGATGATGTAAGTTTTGTATAGTGTCTAATCACCCCAAAGCTTAATGCCCCACATTTTTGGTATTAAAAAAACCCTGCCCATAAGCCGGCACTGGGCACAAGTTGGAGGTAGACTTTGATCCAATTTATTACAAGCTGATTTTGGGAGCAGTTTAAAATGGTTCTGCTATAACCTATCATAATAAAACCCTGATCCTAATCATGGGGTAGACTTTACTTAGGAAACCCTAGTAGCCGATTTTGGTAAAAAAATTCCCAATATCAAATCGGCTTATGAAATTTCAAGTTATTTGATATGGGAAGGATGATGAAAAAATTACTCTAACACTCACTTTGTGGTGAGTCAATGTGTGAAGATTAATAATTAAAATGCTTTGGTCTGATCACACAGAGCCCTAATTGAGTGCCACATGGATGCCGGACGCCGGTCGGACGCTTCTCACATTGCCACGGCCGCAGCCAGCTTCATCAAACAGCATGTACCCAACTTGTACAAGACTGTCTTTGGACTTATGGTCAGTAAACTATAAAGCAGTTTAAGCCATTTCAGAACTGCCCATTTCAGAACACATGTTCAAGTCTTGAGGATTAATGTTCATTGATTTCAATTTTATCATGCATTAATGCAGTGGTGGTGAGCTTCCGGGCGGCATCATGCTGATTCTCTCTGAGGATAATGCAGTACCTATCTTTGTCAAAATAATAAAAAAAAAACAGGAAATCTTAGCTTTGACTTCACCTCCTCTAGGTAAGGCACCAGTTGGTGGACCCAGCCAAACTGCAGAAAGACATCAAGGCGTCCCCAGAACTCAACATATACCACAAGATCTGCAGACTCAAATTGTAAGTATGCCCATACCCAGCAAAATATCAATAAAACGTTCAGCTGTACATTGATTACAATAATGCTTTAATCGTACACATAATATAAAAATGTAACTGTAAAACAAGACAGATTTTACCTTGAATTTGAAGTTTTGCTGCAGTGGCACTGTTGAATCGTAAAGTTTTCAGAGATGTAAGTTTCCAGAATTTTGTGTGATTTCAGATTTTGTCTGTTCAACATACCTATAGATTTACTTCCTTTCATCATAATATTTCAAGAGCCTTCAGCATTTTCATGTACCCTGACTTTTCACATCCCCATTTCTCTTAGTGATTCCTCTATTTTAATTGGGATGTAACATTGATGAAGATGTTAACCTATGTGTGGATAAATATCAGAAGGGCTGTTATAAATCTTCTTGTAGTGCGATAGACCAACAAGACCCGGAGAAGGAGGTGGCGGAGGAGATGAGGCGCATCCTAAACGCCATGAACGGGCAAGACACTGACTCAACTACTTCCATCTCTAAACCCTCCACTGCCAAGGAACGGGGACGCCGCAGCACAACCCCGGAGGAAAAGTGAGTCAGATTTTCAAATATTTAAGTGTATTTATTGTGTAAATTAATATCAATACTGTGGGTCCAGCAGAAAAGGTACTGGTAATGTATACTAAAAAGACGCTTTACTCTTTCATCTGTTACCACAACATGGAATGTTACTGTGCGATCTTGGGAACGATAAACTTAACCTCCAATTGAGACCCTCCAGCACTAAGAACTCACAATGGTTTGGTGCAGTACCAGATGGCCAGCTACCCCTTCCAATTCTGTATCTTAGTTAATTGCTGGATCCAAGCACTAAGGAAGAGCAATTCCTGCTGCAGTTTTATATCCAATATTAGCATTGCCTTATAATTCTTCATTTTGCAACACTGAAGCAGTTTTTGTCCTTTTTGCAAAGTTTTCAATCCTTTTTGCAGTTCACAGTTTCTGCAATATCGAGACTATTCCCAACTTGGTCCCCGATACATACCTTTATGTTATGTATATTCTCTACCTCATGATATGTGTTTGTGACTATATTGGAGAGCAGAACAAATAACAGACCTGCTCTTGGTATATTAAGGACTTTAAAATATGAGCGGATTAGAACGTAAGTGAAATGAGTATGAATATGGTGGATTCCGCTTTAGCGGTTTACGTCTGACCTAAGGTAGTATCTGTAGAACCGCTCTTCTCTCTGAGAACTACAACTATATATCTATAACATGTTTTAATGTGGTGTTTGGGGTTACTCTGTATCTCTCCACTTTGTGACTTTAAAAGATTCACACAACTGTATAAAAACACTCATAATGCTATGGCCTAACCCGCAAAACCTACATACGCTGAACACTGCATAATATATGAACAACAGCAAAACTACATTGACGTTCTCTACTTGAGCTAAGGGAGTGGACATTTTTTTTTTATCTACCATAATCTCGCGTATAAGCTATGTCTTTTACACAAATTGCGCCTTATAGAACCTCCCAAAAGAGGGGGTGTGTCTTATAGGTGGAGTACTTTTACTATAGAACAGTACTAAACCATCAAGCCCCAGGTGCACCTTATATCATCCTCTTTAACTCAGGGTGAGCCTTATACGCGAGGCGCACCTTATACACTGGAGATTACGGTATATGGAAGGGATTGAATTTCCGCAAAGTCAGACTGCAATACCCCGCATATAAGGGAGTGGTCATTATTTATAAACAGGGGGGTGGTGGGTTTGAGGGGTGGGGGGGTGTAAAAATTTCAGACGCCTCTCGAGGGGGGGGGGGACTAAAAAGATTTTGACCCCTCTTGAGGGGGGGGCTAAAAAAATTTACCCTCTTTTTAGCAAAAAAAAAAAAAGCCTGTGCACTATTATAGATAAAGAGGGCCGCAAAAATTTTGACTGCCGTCGAGGGGGGGCGTAAAATTTTCATGCATCTGCTGGAAAACCCACTACCCCCATGTTGATAAATAACGACCACTCCCTAAGGCACACATATATGTGGGGTAATATGGTAATATTTGATTGATAGCAAAATTTAAAAATGACCACTCCCTACCTCAATCTCTATCAAACAGTTAACTCTCCAAATCAACTACAAGCGTTTATTTGTACTCCTGCACTAGATATCTCTCCTAGACAACAATTTTGTGACATATTTTTTGATTTTTAGCCTCTTTACTCACGAAATTATTCACGACTTTTGAAATTTCTTTTGATTTACCACAAACTTACATGAACATAAACTCTTGCATGTCCTTTGTATATATTCACTGACAAAACAATTTTCAATATACTTTGATATATCGCATACCAACATGTTGATCGACATGCAAATATATACACCAGCATTTTATCATTACTTTTTTCCACTAATTATACAAATACACATTATATTGCTTCTTAATTCACAAGAAATATCAAAAAAACTATCAAACTCATTCCTAACATTATACAATGGGTACTGTCCCAAAACATAAAAGAAAATGAATATTTGATATTGTTTCCTTTTTACCTTACACATTTATGATACCTATAATCAATTTACAAAGTCTAAGATAAGTTTTCCTCACTTGATTTCTTTGCCACCCTCATTTCCTATTATCTGTGGTACAGGCGGAGTCCCAATAGACATTCCCGCCAGTCGCCGGCACCTGCCGCGGCCGCCGCAGCCCAGGCCACCGTGCGAGTCCGCCCAGTATCGGACACTCCTGAAAAGTGAGTCGAGCCTGCCCACCAGGCTAGGACAAGTGTGTAGTGTGTCCCAGGCTACCCTAACCCAGCCATTTTGCCCCATCAATAAATGAAATGTTAACAACTGTGGTTTAATGACTATTAAAGTGTGTAAGGTTCCATGCGGAATGGATGTTCCATGTAGGGCCACTTTTTGCTTGGATGATCATTGCATTCAAATTTGAAAAAAAAAAAATCAAAAATATTTTTTCATTTTTTTTTTAAATTTCTCTATTACAATACACGTATTTCTTTATTACTTATTTTTCTAATTGGAAAAATATGGTCATTGAATCACATACCTCTGTTCCCTTCATCCCAGTACCCCTAACATGTTCCGTAATTGATACGGTAGGTGTCATAGACGAGGTACGAGATAAAGCTTACCATGCATGATAAATCTATTCATTCTGCTACCGCTATGGGCAGCCTATAGTATTATGTAGGCACTCACTATAACCTAGCTCTGCATGATTATTGTATTGAATTTGTGAGTTTTCTAATTCCTATAGGAGAATTAATTCGGTTCCAGTTAACTCATTGAGGCCATGATAACCCTCCGCTTTGTATATAATCAGGGTATACTGCTTGAGTGCTGCTTCGTATGTTAATTCAATCAATATCTCACTTCTTGCCTTCTTGTCATAAACAGTGCGCCTATGTATAACATGTTGTATATTTTAACACTTGAAGACATCAATGAAATATTAATATCGCCTATTCGTCAAGGCGCTGGCGGTATTACCGTATTTGGCCTCTTTAGCGGACTCTACCTTAGAATATGTCCTGGCTGCATCTTGGGCTTTAGAGCTTGGTTAATGATCAAAATAAGACATTTTGTTACTTTTCAGTTAATAGAGCAGAAAAACAAGGGGGGGGGGTCTGATAAGAGCCTGTATGGTCTATAGGTAGAATATGGTTGCCACTGTTTGGGTACTGTTTTTGTCGACTGAGTAGGATCGCATATGATTCTCAAGGGCACCATCTTATACAAACATGTCTCAATTTTCTTTTACCATTGCCACACAAAGGGTCAAATACATTGCATCTATAATCCCACCCCATGCTATGGGAGAGATTCCTTGGTATGCACACCCGCATAAAAAACACAGGCCAGCAACAAAACTACAACCTTTACTCATTTAAGTCTTTAACAAAGGTGACTTTGAAATAATGTAAATTTTACATTGACCTTTTATATAACAGCAAAAATGTAAATATTTTGTAATATATACATGTAGATGTCTGTATCTAATTAACATCAATGCTACCAGTCTTGTACAATGTACAAGGGCAGCTTTCCTTAATGCGCCCTTAACCCCTGCACATATGCACATCCTGCCGAGCAGATATATCAGAACTTCATTGGCGCATCAAGCCGAACAATTTCCATGATAAGGCCACACCAAAAAAATAAGTTGGTCTACGGATCGCCCTCTCCATAATTTCGGATATACAAATTTTTTTTTTCTTTGAAAAAAATCTTATCTACGGATTTTGCTCGCTTCAGTTTCTACAAGTTTTTTCTTTGGGATGTTTGGCAAAATTTTTAAAAAAATTAAAATTTGTTCGCTCCATTGGACGCAAAAAAAAATTCTCGCACGCACCATTTTTTCAAAAACAAAATCCGTAGACCAACTTATTTTTTTTTGGTGTGGCCTAAACTGAATTGTACCAGTAATACATCAGCTGACCCTCCAGTATATATCAACTCCATAACATTGGCATTAAGCATGAACATTGGCACTGGCATTAATAGCGGTCATTAAAGGGTTAAAGCGCTAACTACAATGGCATATACCAGGTACATCAGTCCATACCTGTCTGTTCCATGGAGTAGCCTAAAGGGTAGTCCAGGTAACTACTAGGGGGGGGGGGGTAAGACAATGCTATTCACCTGGACCATCACTTGTCCACAACAGGGAAACCTCCTATACCAGTAATGTGGGAGACCCAATTGGTACAGCCCATAAACAGTAAGCTCTCTCTGGTACCAGTTGTCCCCTCAGATTCCCCTATAGGCCTTTCCCCCATAATGTGAGTACCCGGTAGTACTATGTGAGTAGTACATGGAAATGGGTGTTTAGTATGGCTGACCTATAGGGGAATGGTGCCACTATGTGAGTAGTACATGGAAATGGGTGTTAAGTAAGGCTGACCTATAGGGGAATGGTGCCACTATGTGAGTAGTACATGGAAATGGGTGTTTTAGTAAGGCTGACCTATAGGGGAATGGTTCCTCTATGTGAGTAGTACATGGAAATGGGTGTTTAGTATGGCTGACCTATAGGGGAATGGTTCCATTATGTGAGTAGTACATGGAAATGGGTGTTTAGTATGGCTGACCTATAGGGGAATGGTTCCACTATGTGAGTAGTACATGGAAATGGGTGATTTAGTATGGCTGACCTATAGGGGAATGGTTCCATTATGTGAGTAGTACATGGAAATGGGTGTTTAGTATGGCTGACCTATAGGGAATGGTGCCACTATGTGAGTAGTACATGGAAATGGGTGTTTAGTATGGCTGACCTATAGGGAATGGTTCCACTATGTGAGTAGTACATGGAAATGGGTGTTTAGTATGGCTGACCTATAGGGGAATGGTTCCATTATGTGAGTAGTACATGGAAATGGGTGTTTAGTATGGCTGACCTATAGGGGAAAGGTTCCATTATGTGAGTAGTACATGGAAATGGGTGATTTAGTATGGCTGACCTATAGGGGAATGGTTCCATTATGTGAGTAGTACATGGAAATGGGTGTTTAGTATGGCTGACCTATAGGGAATGGTTCCACTATGTGAGTAGTACATGGAAATGGGTGTTTAGTATGGCTGACCTATAGGGAATGGTTCCACTATGTGAGTAGTACATGGAAATGGGTGTTTAGTATGGCTGACCTATAGGGGAATGGTTCCACTATGTGAGTAGTACATGGAAATGGGTGTTTAGTATGGCTGACCTATAGGGAATGGTGCCACTATGTGAGTAGTACATGGAAATGGAAGTTAAGTATGACTGACCTATAGGGGAATGGTGCCACTATGTGAGTAGTACATGGAAATGGGTGTTTATTATGGCTGACCTATAGGGGAATGGTTCCACTATGTGAGTAGTACATGGAAATGGGTGTTTATTATGGCTGACCTATAGGGGAATGGTTCCATTATGTGAGTAGTACATGGAAATGGGTGATTTAGTATGGCTGACCTATAGGGGAATGGTTCCGTTATGTGAGTAGTACATGGAAATGGGTGTTTAGTATGGCTGACCTATAGGGGAATGGTGCCACTATGTGAGTAGTACATGGAAATGGGTGTTTATTATGGCTGACCTATAGGGGAATGGTTCCACTATGTGAGTAGTACATGGAAATGGGTGTTTAGTATGGCTGACCTATAGGGGAATGGTTCCATTATGTGAGTAGTACATGGAAATGGGTGTTTAGTATGGCTGACCTATAGGGAAATGGTTTCAGTATGTGAGTAGTACATGGAAATGGGTGTTTAGTAAGGCTGACCTATAGGGGAATGGTTCCACTATGTGAATAGTACATGGACCTGGGTGTTTTAGTATGGCTGACCTATAGGGGAATGGTGCCACTATGTGAGTAGTACATGGAAATGGGTAATTATTATGGCTGACCTATTGGGGAATGGTTCCACTATGTGAGTATTACATGGAAATGGGTGTTTTAGTATGGCTGACCTATAGGGGAATGGTGCCACTATGTGAGTAGTACATGGAAATGGGTGTTTATTATGGCTGACCTATAGGGAATGGTTCCACTATGTGAGTAGTACATGGAAATGGGTGATTTAGTATGGCTGACCTATAGGGGAATGGTTCCGTTATGTGAGTAGTACATGGAAATGGGTGTTTAGTATGGCTGACCTATAGGGGAATGGTGCCACTATGTGAGTAGTACATGGAAATGGGTGTTTATTATGGCTGACCTATAGGGGAATGGTTCCACTATGTGAGTAGTACATGGAAATGGGTGTTTAGTATGGCTGACCTATAGGGGAATGGTTCCATTATGTGAGTAGTACATGGAAATGGGTGTTTAGTATGGCTGACCTATAGGGAAATGGTTTCAGTATGTGAGTAGTACATGGAAATGGGTGTTTAGTAAGGCTGACCTATAGGGGAATGGTTCCACTATGTGAATAGTACATGGACCTGGGTGTTTTAGTATGGCTGACCTATAGGGGAATGGTGCCACTATGTGAGTAGTACATGGAAATGGGTAATTATTATGGCTGACCTATTGGGGAATGGTTCCACTATGTGAGTATTACATGGAAATGGGTGTTTTAGTATGGCTGACCTATAGGGGAATGGTGCCACTATGTGAGTAGTACATGGAAATGGGTGTTTATTATGGCTGACCTATAGGGAATGGTTCCACTATGTGAGTAGTACATGGAAATGGGTGTTTAGTATGGCTGACCTATAGGGGAATGGTTCCATTATGTGAGTAGTACATGGAAATGGGTGTTTATTATGGCTGACCTATAGGGGAATGGTTCCATTATGTGAGTAGTACATGGAAATGGGTGTTTATTATGGCTGACCTATAGGGAATGGTTCCACTATGTGAGTAGTACATGGAAATGGGTGTTTAGTATGGCTGACCTATAGGGGAATGGTGCCACTATGTTAGTAGTACATGGAAATGGGTGTTTATTATGGCTGACCTATAGGGAATGGTTCCACTATGTGAGTAGTACATGGAAATGGGTGTTTAGTATGGCTGACCTATAGGAAATGGTTCCACTATGTGAGTAGTACATGGAAATGGGTGTTTAGTATGGCTGACCTATAGGGGAATGGTGCCACTATGTGAGTAGTACATGGAAATGGGTGTTTATTATGGCTGACCTATAGGGGAATGGTGCCACTATGTGAGTAGTACATGGAAATGGGTGTTTATTATGGCTGACCTATAGGGGAATGGTTCCACTATGTGAGTAGTACATGGAAATGGGTTGGTTTTAGTGTGGTTGACCTATAGGGAATGGTTCCACTATGTGAGTAGTACATGGAAATGGGTTGGTTTTAGTGTGGTTGACCTATAGGGGAATGGTTCCACTATGTGAGTAGTACATGGAAATGGGGCTTTAGTATGGTTGATCTATATAGAAATGGTCCCCTATGTGGTAGCACATGGAAATAGGGAAATGGTTCCAGTATGTGAGCATGGAAATAGAAATTTTGTATTGTCCCAATGCAGTAAATTTCTAGCACAGCATTGGTGCATCATGCAGACCCTCTGAGAGCCTATCAACTTGGTATGGTCGGCATGATACATAGACAAAATGTACAGTAAATTTAAATACCGTAATATCCCGCATAGAAGGCACAGCTCGCATAGAAGGCGCCCCCCCAACTCACAGGGGGGGTGTTTCACATAGAAGGCGCCCCCCTGAGGGCAGATTTTTGCAGTTTAGTACTGTTCTATAAAAAAAAATACCCCCCGTATAAGGCGCACCCCAAACTCAAGGCAATGCCCCTCACACATATAAGACCCAGCAGCATTTTGTTTGGCGTATAAGACGCCCCTTATACGCGGGAGATTACGGTACTACAGACTTTTTGGGAGAGCCCTTATGTGCCAGGGATTTATTCCATTGTTAAAAAAAACCCCTCTTCTGCCCCATACAGCCCTCGTTTGGTTGTAAGGGCCACTGATGCCCATAATGATGCACCAATGAGGTGCTGGCGACCCGGGGCTGGCGAGTCTGCATGCCAGCACTTTATTGGTGCATTATACCGACCCTCTGGATGTGTATCGACCCTGTGGGGTTGGCATGATGCTTGAATGTAGCCCTGGTGAGTTACTGACAGGTCTGCATTCATGCATCATGACGACCAATGGGCCTGATACTTTAATGCATCAGCGGCTGTAAAGGGTTAACAATGGGCAGTCTGTGGTAGCAGCAGTGCCTAGTACCTGTAAGGTGTAACTGTAAGACAAACAAGACACCTACCTGGACACACCTGTCCTTTCACCTGCAGCACCCACAGGTAGACGATGGACCTCCTCCTCCTCACTCACTGACACCACCAGGTAACACGCGCACCTTATATACACACACACACTGCGCAGGTGTGTGTGTGTGCGTGTGGTGGGGAAATGTGTGTGTCTAGGTGGGTGAGTGTGTGGGTGAGTGGTTGAAGCAGAGATCATGCACAGGAGACTGTGGCAATATGTGGATAGGATAATCAATATGTAGGAAAATTAGGTGAAACTAAGGAAAGGAAATGTATGGAAGGGTAGGGGAGGCAAAGAGGATAAGGGAGGAGGGAGGTAGACGGAGGAAGCAAGGGGGGGGGGGCAGACAGGGGAATGGAGGGGACGCAGACAAGAGAGGCAGACAGTGGAATTAAGGGGAGGCAGACAGGGGAAGGGAGGAGGAGGCAGACAAGGGAATTAAGGGGAGGCAGACAGGGGGAGGGAAGGGAGGCAGGCAGGGAAAGGGGGTATGATTGGGGCAGACAAGGGACAGGAGGAACAGTTGGGATAGAAATGAGGGAAGCAGACAGGGGACACTAAGTGATAGATATTTTGATGGTGAAAATTTGAAGCAGAAAAAATGAAAAGCAAGTGAAATTAATTCCATGCCTTAGGTGGTAGAATCAAATTTCATGACTAAAGGGACTGCTTAGAATGCTACAGATGGAATGTCTAGTTTTATGACAGGTCTATCTCCAGGTACAGGTAGGCATACAGGTAACAGTATTGCCCCAGAGAATAATAACCAGTGTATGGTTACACTGTACTTAATGCCCAGGCACCATCCCACTAACCAACAGCTCCCACCAAGTCATTACCACATTAACACTCCCATCAACGTACTGGTGAGTGATAAGAGACCACTCTCTCAGTTATTATCAGGGAATAATTCAACACATTATGCCCACACATCACTGTGTCAAAATACTTATTAAGCCTTCGATGTGGCATAATAATCCATAATCTCATTATGTAAGAATGGTCAATGCATCAGCCCTTTAAGGGTGGCTAGTGCAAGAGTGCATCATGCACATTGACCTTCACTTCATTGGGGCATCATGCTGACCCTCTGGGTAAGTGGGAGTGTGCCATCCTGTCAGGGCTACATCCATTCGTGATGACGCCCAATGGGCATGGTGCATTATTTCTATAATGCACACGCAACCCTTAAAGGCTTTAGCACCAATTCAGTGCTAACAAATTATTTTCTCATACTTTGGATCAGCATGGTAACAAGTAAAGATGAAATTTTCAAGGACTGATCTAGGCCTGAAATGTGGCCAGAAATAGGGGCTAAATGATGGAAACGCCCCCTCCTTTTCACATCCCTCTCTCGACAGCTAAAAAATCAGGTATAAGCCAGCCATGGCCTATACGCAGCTCAAAATCAGCTTTTGTTTGATACTAAGCATGTCTGGATGGCAGTGCGGCTTAGTTAAAGCGGGTTAAGTTTTAGAACTACCTGTAATGTAACTGTGTGTAGTATGTCTAATATGTTTAATGTCTAATGTGTTTCTTTTTGTTGTGATTGTTCAAGTGAACTACAGCTTTAGATTCCAGGTCAAACTGCTTTAGTGCAAGGCTGTTCAACGCTACTTCCACGGCTTCCAATATATTTACTTAAGGACATTGTTAGGGTTGATAGTCCAACATATTAATGTGATATCCATTTAATTGACAGGGACGCAGGTTCTTTGTCAGAGTGAGTATATACTATGAGGTTTCGTCTTGCACTGCTTTTTGCTTTCTTCGACGCCTATTTATTTTTTATCGCACCTTTCATGTATAACGCTTAAAATGTATAACGCTTAAAGACTGCCTGATTTTGTGTCATGCCTGCGCAGTGCCCTGCAATTTTTGCTTTATCATGTTCATTGCAAACTGTTTTTTCTGCCATATTTTAATTTTTTAATACTGCAATTTTCATCTTACTTTCTAAGACTGCACTGCCAAGTTCAGATAGATAACAATTTTTGACAGGGAAATCAGATAGACCATATGTATATATAATTCAGCACTTATACATAAGCTTATTACCAATAGTGAACACATCAGGTTATTCGCATGATCCATTTAGTAGATCATAAGTTCAACATATAACTGAATTACCATAGTACCTATTCTCCTGCGTAGAAGACGCGCTGCGCGTATAGGACGCACCCCAAACTCAGCAGAGGCATTTTCGCGTAGAAGACGCACATTTTAAGGCTGAAATTTGTAAGATTAGTACATTTCTATAGTAAAATTACCCCTCGTATAAGACGCACACCCAACTTGAAAAAATCCTATAAGACGCACCAGGCATTTGTTTGGCGTAGAGGACGCGTCTTATACGCAGGAGATTACGGTACCTTGCATTGGCTGAAACTCATTGTGGCTCATCGCATTGACCCAAAGACTGGGTGCACCTTATACATGGACTATTATTTATATAAAACGTCTGTGCCATCTTACAAAGATAGGGCGCACCTTATACACAACTCCACCTATGCGTAAGGTACTATGGTAGTCAGATTTGGATTAAGTTTTAAATATTTATTCACTGCACATTTATAACTTTGACAAAATTTTGTCCACTTCACTCTCAACCAACAAAAGATCTTCATTGAGCTCTTCTTGTAGCTCATCTAGTCAGTCTGAAGAGGAGGATGCTATCTATGAATGTAACAGGGACAGCAGGTGGAATCATGTTCTCAATATCTTCTTGATTATGATGCATTTTTTGTTATTGGTGTTGCTTTTGCTTGTCAATCTACAGCTTTGTACAGTGTTTTTACTGTTAGGATTAAATGTTCCAATCATGAGGGTTAAGATGTTAAATGGATGATATGGTGAAGAGACATTATGTGCACAGTGTATCTCGTAAAGAAATGTGTGAAAAAGCTCTTGGATAAGCAAATTTTTGAATAGAGGTCCTGTTTGCAGGATCATCTATATGAAATCAAATCCATGTCTTCTGTTTGCTTGGTATCTTCATAATTGATATGTAAAATAATTCCCATGAATCGAAGACTGGGTTTCTCTGAGTTATTCAATCCTTGCCTCATATTGCTTTCATGGATTATGCCCATTTATTGTCAGGATGCCATAATGTAGTACGAGCAAGTCTACTTGTCAGGGCTAGAATCTTGGGACATGACCCCACAGGGTTGACACATACCCAAACGTTGGCATTTTCACTATTTAAAGTGATAATAGATATCACCATATACTCAGAGAAAAATGAATATTATTTATGAGATTAATAACTTAGTACGCTATCTCTCTGTAGGCCAATACTGCTGATGGAGCTAGCTAGACTGGCACTGGAGCAGAATATTCCTGATGTGGCGACGCGCTGTGTGGATATGATCAAAGACTGTGCTCATCTCGTTAAGGTAAGATACTGCTTTCTAGTGTCAACCTTTGTGGATAACTGATATATTACAGAGATGCCACTCTTCCTGGTTCACCAGGAATTCCTTGGTCGAAATTTCTTTACTAAATCATGATGAGTAACTCGCCTGTACTGATGAGTAGTTCACCTGTACTGATGAGTAACTCACCTGTACTGATGAGTAACTCACCTGCACTGATGAGTAACTCACCTGCACTGATGAGTAACTCACCTGCACTGATGAGTAACTCACCTGCACTGATGAGTAACTCGCCTGTACTGATGAGTAACTCACCTGTACTGATGAGTAACTCGCCTGTACTGATGAGTAACTCACCTGCACTGATGAGTAACTCACCTGTACTGATAAATAACTCACCTGTACTGATGAGTAACTCACCTGTACTGATAAGTAACTCACCTGTACTGATGAGTAACTCACCTGTACTGATAAGTAACTCACCTGTACTGATAAGTAACTCACCTGTACTGATAAATAACTCACCTGTACTGATGAGTAACTCACCTGTACTGATAAATAACTCACCTGTACTGATGAGTAACTCACCTGCACTGATGAGTAACTCACCTGTACTGATAAATAACTCACCTGTACTGATGAGTAACTCACCTGTACTGATGAGTAACTCACCTGTACTGATGAGTAACTCACCTGTACTGATAAATAACTCACCTGTACTGATGAGTAACTCACCTGTACTGATAAGTAACTTGCCTGCACTGATGAGTAACTCGCCTGCACTGATGAGTAACTCGCCTGCACTGATGAGTAACTCGCCTGCACTGATGAGTAACTCGCCTGCACTGATGAGTAACTCGCCTGCACTGATGAGTAACTCGCCTGCACTGATGAGTAACTCGCCTGCACTGATGAGTTACTCGCCTGCACTGATGAGTAACTCGCCTGCACTGATGAGTTACTCGCCTGCACTGAAGAGTAACTCACCTGTACTGATGAGTAACTCGCCTGTATTGATGAGTAAATTACCTGCACTGATGAGTAACTCACCTGTACTGATATGTAACTCACCTGTACTGATGAGTAACTCGCCTGTACTGAAGAGTAACTTACCTGCACTGATAAGTAACTTGCCTGCACTGATGAGTAACTCACCTGTATTGATATGTAACTCACCTGTACTGATGAGTAAATCACTTGTACTGATATGTAACTTACCTGTACTGATGAGTAACTCACCTGCACTGATATGTAACTCACCTGTACTAATGAGGAACTCACCTGTACTGATGAGTAACTCACCTGCACTGATGAGTAACTCACCTGTACTGATATGTAACTCACCTGTACTGATGAGTTACTCACCTGTACTGATTAGTACCTCACCTGTATTAATGAGCAACTCACCTGTACTGATGAGTAACTCACCTGTACTGATGAGTAACTCACTTGTACTGATGAGTTACTCACCTGTATTAATGAGTAACTTACCTGTACTAATGAGTAACTCACCTGTACTGATGAGTAACTTATTTAGACTGATGAGTACCCCACGGTGCTGCTTGTAGACATCACATTGATTAAATTCTGCCCATATTGTATAAGTTCTAAATCATGTAAAAAGTATTTAAAAAGGTGGTATCCTGTACATGTATTCATCTTTTATCCTTATAGGAGCCTGGATTCCTGCTAGAGTTGGAGTTTGTGCAGTGTGAGCTGATGGTGAAGGTACTTGGTGACCACCAGGAGTCCTACCACAAAGCTGTTATAGAGGTAAGCATTTTTTCAATGACTAAACCTTTAAGGGCTGCATATTGGTTAACTGTTTTAGCTCATTCAGCCGCCATTTTTCCCTTTGAACTGATTTGATTACAACCATTGAACCATTGAATTTTTTTATGAATTATGCCGTAAACTCCCGCGTATAAGCCATGGCTCATGTAGGCAAACTAGAGGCTTATAGGAACTTTCCAAAATATACGACGGTATTTGGTACCATAGAACAGTACTAAACTACCGCATTCAATCCTGAAGTGTGGCTTATAGCTTTCCCTCAAAGTCAGGGTGTGGATGATGACTGGGGTGCGCAGGAGTTCATGTTATATCAGGGTGCAGCTTATGTGCAGGTGTGTCTTACACAAGTGGTTTTACATTACTTCAACTTTATTCCAGGTGCGACAGCAGGCCATTAAGCGCTGTGAAGAGGCGATTGTGAACGCTGTACGACTCAGCGCACCTCACGTCATCCAGGCGGGGTGCGTGACTCAGTGGAACCTGTGTCTGCCCCTACTCCAACCAAACCTACGACAACAAGTCCGCAGACCCCTAACTGTGGTCGCTGAGGCACTGGAGGACATACAGAGGTATGTTATTGGTATACTGTATTTGATGTAGTTATAGCACACAGTGTATAGCACAAAGTATGTAATATGTACACCTATTACATTGAATACACTAACCAAGTCTCTGTGGTTCATACGTGGATTTCAAGGTATTTTAAGGTACATCTTCTGATGGTAAAGCCACACCAAAAAGATAAGTTAGTCTACAGATTTTAGTTTTTGTAAACTAATCAAACGTGCAAGTGTGCAGATTCTTTTTTATGGGAGACCGTCGTAATTACATCCTTAGATGCTATAGTGTATAATATAGGTCTATAAAGGATTATTTTGCTTAATGTGCTTTTTCAAAGAATTGTTTGCTCTCAAATGGTTTTCTTTCTGGAAAAATTATACAACAGCAATTTTTTTCATTTCATAAAAATCTGGCCAAATATCACAGAGAAAACTAGCAGAAAATTAGACGGGCGAACACACACAAGAAATTTTATTTCAAAGAAAAAAAAAGCCTGGAAGCATCACGCCTTAATGATTTTGACCCCCCCCCCCTTGCCATCCAGTTTAAAATTGCCTCAATTATAAAGTTCTTCACTTCCCTCCCAGTTTACTGATGCTGTTGCGGTGCCAGGTGCACATGGAGCTCGCTAAGTGTGAGGAGGACCAGGAGCAGATCCAGGGTGCCATGACACACCTAAAAAAGGCGCTGGCACTCGATGATGGTAAGGTGTACGAGGAACGCCTCCAGGTGGCGCTACACCGACTGGAGCTGAGGTCTGAGCTGTACACGCAGCCTGAGCGTGCAGAGGACCAGGCCGCCATGATCATAGAACAGGTGAGAATAGTGCACTTGAGTCATATAAATGATGACTTGAAAAAAAAAAGAAAAAAAAAGAGAATTCTCAAAAATTCTGGGTTCCTGCAGGGAGAGACATTGTCTTTGCTTTTTTTCGTAAGATCCAAACTAACTTGTTCTCTTCAAATTAACATCCCTGAACTGGTAGGCATGTCAGAAGTTAATACATGCACTTTTTGTGTTAATCATATAAAAGTCAGAGCTTTAGGTATTATTGTATTATTACACATAAAAAACATGTCCAATATTTTTTGTTTTCAATTTTCAAGGCCCGTAAAGCAGACTCTGGCACCACTCGTATGAAGCGTTCCTTACTGGTTCGTGCAGGAGAGGCGCTTGCACCCGATGCCTTCCTCCTGGTATTGGACAGTGAGAGTGACACCAAAGGTAAACTGACTTCTGCATCTGTTTTCTATAACTCAGGACATGTTTCTGGTCTGTTTTTCTCGTTTGGATGATAGATTGTTTACCAAAGAAATTACCTTTATTGCCGCAACCTCTGCTATATATCCATATCATCAAAATACATCTGGTAAGATATACCTTTTTTGATACATCATATTCAATTCAATAATAATAATTCCTCCTCAGAGGTGACCTCTGGTAAAGGTCCCATGACTGTGATGAGTAAGTTGGGTGGACGAGCCCGTAACTTCACCAAAGGCATCAAGAAAGCCGCGGGCCACCTGAGACGAAGGGGCGATGAGAACGATCGTGAAAGGTTAGTGCTTCTTTATTTGTTATCAGACTGAAAATTACATACTCGTAAATTTTCCTTATTATTTCGAGAGAAGGAAGTCTTTGGTGCTCATCAACTTTGTTCTCAATTTGGATGTCAGATGTTCAGTTCAAGGGTTACAAATACTGTATTTAGTCTGAGATCATATGGGAAAAATAAACGTAAGTACACTTAAATACTGTATTTTGGTATCCAGTGGTTCAAAAATTACAAATTATATAATTTTTCATAAGAATGACCATTGCGCATGCAAATTACTAGCTGATGCAGCTTATCAATATGTTCGTCTGAGAGTGTATCATCCTTATAGATGTAAGAAATAATTAAACACCATTGTATGCTAACAGAGCGCGGTTGTGGGGAGATCTGGCTAAGACGGCACGTAAACAGGAGGTGTGGGACGTGTGTCGTGTCGCCGCCAGGTTCTGTCTGCTTCATGATGATGGACGTTGGAAGAACGAACCTCCCATCAAGGAGTAAGTTGTCATTTGTAATCATTTATAGTGACTGAATATATAATACCCTCATGAATAGATAATCTTTGCCATACAGGGAATAAAAAAATAGAATACTGCTCGCGTAATAAAAATCCTCAGAGACCAGATGTGCATTCTGTTCCTAATTTTGTTATTATATATAGGAATTATAGAAACTAAACCATTAAAATACAGATTTGTAATGTCTTGGTTCACATATTCTGAATACTGTAAGTTGAGAACTTGCAAATAAATTACATATAAAATGGGTCTCCTTAGTGTCGTTGAGCCGGTCACAGATATAAAGCCTACATTCACCGAGAACCTGGTGTAAGTTGTTAGAGCTCATTCTAGCGTATCTAGCCCATTGTTTATGGATTATGTATACAGCATGCCTAGAGCAAAGCCACATACTTTATCCTACCCATTGAAATGATAATTATTATATGTATTCCTGATTATTTGCACACAAATACATGGTTATTCCTTATAAGCTAGAACCTGATTGATTATCTACAACTTGAATATAATTTTAGTCATATTTGTTTAAGTTCAAGGTATTTTCAAGAGCATGACAATTTTATACAGTATATCCCTGATATACCCCCACAGGCTTGAATACCCTGATAATTTCTTTTTATTTATACCCCTTTTGGATAAACCTACACATTTAAGGCCACACCAAAAAAATAAGTTGGTGTACGGATTTTGGTTTTAAAAAAAATGGTGCGAGCGAGCAAATTTATTTATTTTTTTTTAAAGAATTTTTGGCATCCAATGGATTGCTTGCTGGAAAACTGAGGCAAGCAAAATTTATTTTATTTTAAAAAAAATTTGCCAAACATCACAAAGAGAAAACTTGTAGAAAGTGAAGTGAGTGAAATCCGTAGACAAGATTTTTTTCAAAGAAATTTTTTTTTTGTATTTCCGGAAATATGGAGAGGGAAATCCGAAGACCCAACTTATTTTTTTGGTGTGGCCTAATGTAAATTTACCATTTTGATAAGAATACCCACATTGTTATAAAGTGCATATTTTCATAACTGTTTTCATGAAAGTCAATCTCTTTCTCTCTAAAAGAAAAAGTAGATTCATATGGGAACTATACAAACATAATATTTATGAAGTTGGTTGGAAAGAAAGATGGTAAAATTATAAATCCTATGCTGGATTACTGGTCAGATTATCAATCGAGCAGAAAATAATTATCCAAATCGACCAAGGATTTAGATACACCTTGACGGGTGCTCAATTCTTTTCAGACTATCACTCCATCACTTTTATAATAGTGCCCTTGTTGCTCAATTTTAAAACCCAAGATGTCACTTTTGCAGTATATAGACATATTTAGACTAACTAGTAAATTCATAATTTCTGCAGTTCTCCACGTAAAGAGGAAGATGTCAGTAAACCAGGCAAGGATAAATCAGAGCCGGAACTCGCGCGGGATAAGTCGTCGAGTAAAATGGCGAAGGACAAAGAAAAGGAGAAGGACAAGGAGAGCGGACCCGGTAGTCGCCCCGGGTCTCCTGAACCACAGGTTCCTCTGTATGATAAGGACCTCATCCGTATGTTAGCTGAGGTCAACTTCATACAAGGAGAGGTAGGAGTTGAATTATCATGATTATCTATTCATCAGTGCAGCAAGAATGGGTGACTTTTCAAAGAAGTTGTTGATATGGTTTTTGCACTTTCCTCAGGGTTTACTGACATAATTCTAAATATTCATACACCAGAATTTTAAAATTTCTAATGCATCTTGAAAGGGAGAGTGAGTAATAGATGTTTAAAGCCATTTTGATAGCTAAGGTCATATTCATGGCGAGAACTATATTACACAATTTCACAGAGGAATATGTCGGTGCCCGCGCATATGTGCACCACACACATCCTGAGAGATAGAAAAGAGGAGAAATAGACCCTTTTAAGTGGGCTAGGGAAGCCTGGCATCTTGAAAGGGACATGTCTTGCAAATCTGTTGAGACAATGTTGCAGGCAACATGCTACAACTAGGGTTGGCATGATGCATGAAATAAGCTCTGGCGAGTCACTCGCATGGGCTACATTCATGTATCATGATGACCAATGGGTATGATGCATGAATGCACTTTGTGGACCTTAAAGGGTTAAATGGTTACAAATTTTCACCTCTTTCTAGTCGCTGATTCACCTGCTGCGTACAGAAGGCGTAGAGCTGGGCGAGATCCCCAACCCACCCGAGGACAAACGCCTACGCCCTAAAGGTTACGTAGCCAAGAAGCCAGAGGAAGACCCAGACTGGATAGAGTATTGGTAAGTATATTGGTCTTACAGCTCTGCTGTACCAACATCTCACGCCGTATGTATCCTCGTAATTTACTTCAGCCACTGTTAAATACATATTTTGCTAACCTTTTAATGACTGTTGGTGCATCAATACACCATCCTCATTCTTTGTCATGTTGCATGACAGCAGCCTTGGTGAGTAACTCACCCAGCCTTCATTCATGTATCATGATGACCCTCGGGGGCTGATACTCTCTGGGAGGGTCGGCATGATACACCAGTAGGTATGATGCACTAATGCATCAATTGTCCATCTTGAATGTCTGAGTTCCTCGATGGGCCCCGGACGTAAAACTAAACAAACAAACAAATCTTGCAGTGACTGGGTGCGTTCGTTGACAACTGAAGCAGTGACCAGCTTCCTGCGAGCAGTAGAACTAGGTGTGGAATTGGTCGAACCTTGGATCGTGTGCAGTGCGTCGGCCTATGTGTGGAACTATAATAACCATGTACTGAGTGAGGCGCGCTACAGTAAGATCACCGACATGCTTACCGCTCTACTCACCGGGCTTAAGAAGGTTGGACACGCAGGGTAGGTAGCCTCTTATTTGATGTTGTAAATTTTGTTTTATTATGATGATATTCAAGAATATATGAAACACTTCATGGTTTTTTATGTTATTGACTAGACGTCAATAACAAACTTATATATAGAGTAACTGCCGCACAGAATCACATTAGATTAAATAGGGTTTCTGACTTATATAGAGCATAGAGGGAAATTTGGTCTATAGGGTATCTCTGAGGTATTGCCACCACAGCTATGCCATGGTCTCTGTTAAAACCTATGATAATGTATGGATCTGTGTATATTCAAAATAACGAGGCAATAAGAGTATGTACAATCAGTTTTGACATAATTACTTGATTGACTAGACGTCAATCAAGTATTTACTTCTATCTAAACCTTACCATATTTTGCAGATACAGTGTCTCCATGAGTTTTGCAAAGCTGTTACCTTATAGGACAGGGACCCTGTATAAATCTATTGTGCTGACAAGGCATATTAAGAGGGCTACTAGCAGATTATTCATACATGGGAATAGAGTATTGATGTTGTCACACCTCGGGGTAATCCTTAACCCTTTAACAGGCCACCTACATATATGTACTACCATACAAAGGCCTTATTACCCTAAGGTTGGTATGATGCACTAACACTCTGTGTCCCTTGAGGTACTCAACTAGTTCTGCTCTACCCAATCTCAAAACACCACTACAAGAGTGTTGGCCAGGCACCTTTCTAAAGGGAACCGTTTAAACCTTGCATATATGCATCATTGACTTTTAGCCCTTTAAGAACAGGATTACTTACACAATCTTATTATCTGATTGACTAGACATCAATGTCTAACATTGCAGCCCTGGTGAGTTATGGCCATAGGAATGTAATATATAATGCTTAGACTTGAACGAATGCCTTTCAGGGCATGATATATGCACGACGCGGAGCGGAGTGCATATATATGCCCTGAAAGGCATGAGTTCAAGTCTAAGCATTACATATTACATTTATAACACGGTTTCCACATTAATTCTAAGTATTTACCTTAAAAAATGATTTAATCCATTCAATTCTTATGCGAGTGGACAAGACGGCCCTCCGCCATCTTGGTTTCATGTTGTCGTATGGTTAGACTGGCGAGCTCCTCAAACTCCCACTCTCATAGACCTACTACTGCGAACACGTCGAGACAGGGCTGCACCAGTCTAAAATCTAATCCATTCTATACACACCAGGCGGCGGCACCTGTAGTATTGACAGAATGGCGAAGACGCACGGCAAGTCGCTCGATTCGAAAGTTTAATAATTTTTTATATCAAATACAGCCATAATATCAAGGAATCTAGTGGACAGAGAGGTAGAATATGGTTTCAACTATGTTATGTCCAAAGCATTTCGATATATTTGGTACATAAGCTGCAAAAATGGAGAATTCACTTTCGTGTCAAGGTAGGTTTCAACATGTCCGCCCCGCTGTCCGCTCGCCGTGAATTTTGGGTGCTTTATCGCGAGATATTTGAACTCATATTATCCATTTTCGGCACTGAAAACTCTCTAACCGTGTTATAATACATGATAGTCAATCATACTTGTGCCTGTGGCACAGCCTTAGACATTTTATATGATACATACTATAGTCCCTGTCCGCTGTACCTCATGGTTCAGTGGTCAGGAACAATAAGGGATTAGTGTATTTATTCGAGCCTGCACGCACCAGTGGTCATTAACCCCTTCAGTACAAATTAACAGCAGTAGAGGCCGACATAGAACATAGGACATAGAAGTCAATAACAGGTAGGCCTAAGGCCCACACTGATGACAGCGACGACTCTTCCAGGACTTCCTGCATTAGAAGTCGTAAGTGATTTGTAAGTGTGCCTAAGGCCTAGACTTAACCTCCATTCTACTATATTTTGAGATTTTTTAGACTAGGGAGATGGGGGAGGTTGTGCAAAACCAAGCGAGGATCCATTGTGGTTTGCTTGATTTTGCGAAACACTGAAAAAAAATCTTTTCATTAAATTGATATTTGCTGCACTGCCCTACTCCATTCCAGCTTACTGGATACGACCTTGGCATGTTCCAACCATAATAGTCCATTATAACCACAATACTTTTACTCTGTGAGCCCTGCCGAGTAACTCGCCAGGGCTTCATTCAACTTGAATTTTTCATACATGTAGGCCAATGGGTATGAAGCAGTATTGCATAATTGGTCTTTAAAGAGGCTAATATATTACCTATCTGTAATTTCAGAGAGACTATCCTCTTGGTCAATATCTGCAATGCATTGGCTCAGGGTCTACTTGGACCTTGGATACCAGAGCCGACACCCAAGGATTCAGTTGTCCCGGCCACAGATGAGGCCCCAGTTCGCGGATCCGCAAAGAAGAAGGGTGCAGCGCCGGCGGCTGCTGGTGCCAAGAAACCCGCCCAGGTCACCATCAGTCCTGATGCCCAGCCAGACCTAAAGAAGGCAGTGGAGGTGAGGATTTAGTGAATTTACCATAGCATAAACACAAACATATCATGTTGTGTGCACGTGGACGGCTGTTTTAGAACTACGCATTTTGAATTTGAAAATTCATTGAGTAGAATGGAAGTTCTCTCAGTTCAATTTCTAATTTCTTGGGACAAATCCATGAATTCTAGGTGCACTTCATATGCAAGGTACGCCTTATACCGGAAGTACTATTGCAATTCAGAAAACACCTTGTGTCCTTCATCAATGTCAATATAGCGGTGTTAATAGGCTAATGCATTTTGAATAAAGAATAATTTAATACATAATTTGAAGAATCTCTTTATCCCTCTTTTTCCTTTGTACCCAGGTGTGTGAGTATGCTATGAAGGTGACAAATGGTGACCGTGCCGGGGACGTGGTGCCAATCAGTGTACGACAACCGCTTCTACAAACATGGGTCCTCGCTAAACAGATGCTACAGGCACAGGTCAGCAAGGCACTTGGTGTTGACGATGAGGTAAGATGATGCTTTCTTCAAACCCTTTAAGGGCAGAGCAAAAATTGTCGTCCTGGCCATGGGGACGGCCTCTGAAAAAAGTATAATTCCTAGAGAATGAGCCTATTTTCAATTCCTGCACAAATCCTATATAATGGGTGTCGACTATAGTCAACGCTAGGCCTACCATGGTGTCGACTATAGTCAATGCTAGCCCTCAATGGGGTTTACTAAACCGATTGGTGGACATGATGTATGAATAACTCACCTTGGGTCATGCTGACTCTTTGGGGCTGATACACTCACAGAGGTTCAGCATGATGCAACAATAAAGTGCTGGTAAGCTGCATTCATTCATCATACGTTATTGGTTCATTACATTAAGGTACTATGTTGCACTGAAAGGTTCAACTGTTCAGCCTAGTCCATGAAATTCTTCTTTGTCGGTATGGACATTGCCTAGAGGCCCAGAACATGACCATATTTCTATGCAATGTTAATTGTGACACTTATTAAACAGTCTTTCCTCAAATCAATCTTAAGTCAAATCTAGGTACAGCAAGTCGCGCAAGTCGAGGAAGCCGTCGCCGATCAGTTATGAGTGGTGTTTCACACATGTCTGCTCGCTCAGTTGGGTCCCGACAGGGGTCTATAATAAGTCTACAGGCTGTCCAAGTGAGATCTCTAAGCAGCAATGAGTGGTCTAGAAATTCATATTGTATACCCAGTATTCCCTATTTTTAGAAAAAAAAAACCTGTCAAGTAAACATATTGGTTTGTAAAGATTGATATGATACCATTATCCTATCATCAACCCTCCCTGGATTAAAGTCTTCTAGATTTTTCCCTATATTTCCCATATGAGTTCCAATATTTGATCCCCTGTGAGCCCTCTGGCCCTTAGCCTATCCAATTCTGCTGAGTCATCATTATTCAGTCATTGGTAGTCCATCAGTTAGAATATACTGTTGGGTAGTTCCAGAATCCTCCTGCACTGTTTGATTGTAGAGATTCCATTGAACCTTTAGTGGCATATGACGCAGATAAAAAGGTTATTGCCCCATCCACCAATAGCCATCCTAGGTAGTAACTTCCTTTTGTTGGTTTGAAATTGTGACTCATTGTTGTTTTTGAAGTGATAGAGTACAACTGAATTTATCGAGGAATCTCTTCATTTAATTGGAATTTGAGATGAAAAGTCAAATAACAAATTGGAAGGAAGATTGATAGGAAACTTTCATTATCTTTGAATATTGCAAGCAGTTAAGTTAATCATCTTATAGAAAATCAGTTTATACCATCGCAATATGTGTAGCATACAAAAAAAAACAAAAAAAAAACAACTGAGTTTTTTGTTTTGTTTTTATTTTTATTTCCTTAAGCTCCTTACATTCAGTTGGAAAAAAAAAAGGAGAAAAATTGTCACATTTGCAACATGGCCCAAAATGAGGGTAAATAGAGGTAATGAGTTCCATACACTAATCTCATACACTCACCTTTCTCTGTCCATGTTTCTATACAGATCAGCATAGAGGAGGAGTACGCTCAGATATGGCCCATGGAACTGGTAAAACCACAGTAGGACCCATAGCCTGAACCTACCCTGTGTGTCCACCAGTTACCCACCCACCCACCCCTTCTTTAGAACCAATTAGGCCATGTGATTTCAGAGAAATATTTCACTTCCCAAAGTCGAAATATTGAATTTTGGTTGTTTTGGTCAAACATTCAAAAAAGGAGGAGTGTATTGAGCTTTTCAGTGTCGACATGATACATTAATTGGGGGTTAGTAGTATTTTTGTCGCATAGAGACAAATGAAGAGACACTTGGAAGTTGCCAATAGTTTTCTGGTAGGAATACACAATTCCTAGTACGAATTGTTTGGTGGTGATTGCATGAATAGACATTGATCAGGGATGTAAGTTTTCCGAATTTTGTCAGATTTCAGAATTTTCTGGATTCGACCAGCCTGTAGATTTATCAGAAATTCATCGGACCAAAGTTTTGTTTAGATTTACATTGAATTCAGAATATCTGTGTGTATCTTCAGAATTGTTCATGCATTCTGACTTGCATCCCTAATTGATATCGTTATTGCTGAGAAACCCTATCCTACCTACAGGCACCTTGTTGGACCATGTACACCAATCCCATTAACTTTCACATGGTTTGAAGAGTGTATTGTCTACCTACAATTGAAGCACCTTTCCTTTTTGTTTCAGGGTTCTTGATCGACATTAGTGTGAAGCCCCTTCCCCAACACGCCTTTCCTGATATGCACAGCATCCCTTTAGATGCCCAATTTAACAGAAGATGAAAAATACTTAATTATTTAATGTACATTTGATTTTCACAGACCAATAACGAGGGCCAGAATCTGATGACGCGAGCCATGGTCGCGGTCGAGCTCATACAACTCAGTGGTAATGGTATCATGGAGTTCAAGGAGGCACCCGCCATTACAGCGGTAAGGACATCGATCACTTGTCAATGTAAATTATCGAACTAATAAACTAATGCAGACAGGATATCTTATCTATATATTATATAATTCTCCTCTACTAATCGTCTTAAACCAAAATTGAAGTGATATGCTAATAATCAAGCAGAGCAAACAAAAGCAATCAGTGCCTCACGGGCACTAACTGACTATTGTCGACCTCTTAGTATATTTTACGCTCTCGCCAATAAGGCTTAGTTGATGCCCATACAACAGTGGGTGATATGGTTACCAAACTCAGTGTCGCCCCCTTTGTGTGATAAGTGGAACTACCACAAGGTGTTTTGGCAGAGCCCCTAGGGTTGAAATGCTGAACTACAACAGCTTTATTGTTTCACCTTAAATCAAAGCAAAACTTAAAATTGATTTTATTTTACAACCAATTCCTTGAAATTCACCTTGCGTGTGATCTGAATGTCACAAGTGTAATGAATAACTCTACATTCATTAATTGATTGATGAAAGTTTTGATTCATCAATCGTTCACCTGGGCTATCTTTGGTACACTTGGATGTCTCTTTTTTCACTCGCTTTCTCTAACCGTTGTCTGTGTGTAATATTATGGATGTCACAGGAGAACCGTCCCACTTTGTCCGAGGTAAGATATGATGGTTAACCCCTTAAGGGCCGCTGATATAGGAGTGCATCATGCCCATTGGTTGGTATGATGCACCAATGAAGTTCTGACGGGTCTGCTCACCAGCACTTCATTTGAGAATCGTGCCAAACCGCTAGATGTGTATCAATTCCACAGGGTCGTCATGATGCTTGAATGCAGCCCTGGTAAGTCCCCCGCCAGAGCTGCATTCATGCATCATGAAGACCAATGGGCATGATGCATTAATACATTAGCAGGCCCGGTTAACAACCACTGCGAGTGTACATGCTAAATCCTACCCCTGCCACTCCCAACACGTGACACCCAAATTAGTACCTACAATCCGAACACATCCCCCTCCATCAAGGGCACAAATCATCAGAAATTAATTTATTCCTCTCCTTGCATAGTTACCATTCAGATTGTTTGATTTTTCATGTAGGATGACTTTTACAAGTGTGGGCGAAACCTCTTTGTAAGATAACAGGGAAGTGTAGAATATTCAATTATCATTATTTCTTTATCATGGGAGGGGAGCATATTCACAACTTTTATGTACCTGCGCCATTAAGTTAAAATCATGATGTTATACATACCCCTGCTATCTGCCATCAAAATGCACCTCGATGTACAAAGTATACGTCACCGCGTCCCATACGTCACACCAACAATGTTATAAGTTCATACATGAATGTATGTCTAGTGGTAATTATAAGCAATAGAGAAATAAATATGTAAATTATACATCTTCATAACCTCACAACTACTCAAGGAAAAAACCAATATTATGTGTATCTAAATGCCTTTGATTTTCAATTTCTACAGCTGAGGTTGTTGACCAAAGCTTAGAAGTCATGTTAACTACACATTGAACCTTTATTTCAGGCGGTGGAGCTGGTAGGAGGGTGTAATTGGACAGATAAGCTTGTCGAGCTGCAGCTATGGACTCGGTTAGCACACCTCGCCTACGAGAACAAAGACCATGCCACAGTACAGCGCTGCACTCAGAGCGCACTCGCATTTGCAGTTAATGGCACCCAGTCTAAGAAAACAGCCCGCCGCGGGGACAGAGACAAGTAAGAATCTCATGATAAAATATTTTTCTTTAAATGTCATTTATTAATAGGGCCTATTATCATATCATAGTATATCTGGCATCACAAAATTATTCCCTAACTTCCGTGACAAGCTGAGATCCAGTAAGAAAATTATATATTCTAAGTCTTATAATGAAGGAAGCCCCCCAAAGAATTAGAGAAATTTAAATGATTAAAGCAATGTTCATCAAATTGCAGACACAAATACACAGTGGAACAGGAGTTGCTGGCCCATGCCAGCTCACTGTACGGACAGAGCCTGGTCGACACAGCGCACGGCAAGAACTCCGTCCGCAGAAATGCCATGAAACAGTTCCTCAATGCTGCTAAGTTAGTAAATTTAGCATACTATGTTAATGTTAGAGCTGATAGCTGCACCACCCAATGTAGGAATGCAATAAGAAATGGGATGAAGAGATCTACTTTCTGTACATCCAGCTTGTCTTAATACTCATTTCAAACAAAATAAATGTATCATAAAACATCTCGCACATTTCCAACCTTTCTACTGAGCTGAAATCATGAGATGAATTCTGTTCTATCCAATCATCTTAAAAGCATATAAACATACTTGATTGAGAACTCTCCAAATTGACTTTGCCCCCCCCCCTCTCCTAACAAATTTGTACAGAAAATGTCCTTATGCTAAATCGGGCTTCAAATACCCAACATTTGGTTGATGAATTTATGATATGCCATATTAGGTTCCAAAGTGGCACCTAAGCTAAAGCTAGAATCAATCCTTATGACCTCATGAACTACTGGACCAAATCTGACACTTTTGTCACTTGGGTAATTTTTTCTTTTGCTAAGGAACCCTACTATATTAAGTATGCTTTCTCCTCCTGTAGGTTTGCGTGTGCGGCGGGTAATGGTGCGCTGGTTATGCAGGTGGCCCGCCTGTATTGGAATGCCAGTCTGGCGCTACTGACTCAGCCCATCGAGCGTGAGTTACTCATGGAACCACTCACCACCCTCCTACATTGTATTAACATCACCACCGACAAAAAGGCCTTCAAACGCGATGAGGTGTGTGCGAAGCTTTTCTGTTCTAATCAGGTTTATATTGATAATAATTCATAGCAGGGAATCAAAATGGTATTTCTAAATTTCCATTCCAGTTCTTCAAGGTCAAAATCTTGACCGCTCACTTCATTTTATCATAAGGAAGGGGGTGGGTTCATTCATCATACCTATCAATGATATGCCAATGTTATATTTACCCCCATCTAACCACATAACTCTTTTGACAAGATGCTATAATAATCTAACATACATACAATAAGCGGGACAAATGTGAGGTGGGAATAGAAATGAATTTAAAACCACATCATAGCAGACCACTCGAAATTGATAGCATAAAAAAATTGATGAATAAGTTATGCATCAAGATTAACCTAATTTTATCCATAACTTGTTCAAAGTTGGTCTCGGTCAGCACAAAGCGACACAAGATATTCAAACAGTTTGGGGTCGTGAGTAACCAATATCATACCACAAAATGTAGACACCTTGAACCTTTTTCTGCCTGGTAATTAGTTCTCACTTCAGAATATTATTCAGTATATAAAACTCAAGTCTATACCCAGCATGTATGTTTTTCTTTTCCTTTACATCAAGTGCAGGGCTTCTGACTTTGGTCCATCACTTAATCACAACACTGCTAAATTCATATTTCGTTTTAAAAAACAACCATTTTTTTTCTGTCTGTAACGACACATTCATGAGTTATAATCATCAAAATAGGTCTTATACAATATATATGTCGCATATTCACTTCACATATTCCACACGAATAATGAATTAATCATGGTATATTTTCAAAATGAACAAAATTAAATATTTTATTAGCAAATAACAAGTATATATATTCAGATAATTAAAAATAATCCATATATGACTGACTGAACAATGTATAACATTTGCAACTTCAATTCTATTTACTTTGGAATTTAGGTCGATGGATTATTAACCATGATTACTGGAGTATAAACCTCCCTTATAAGCCGATCCCTTATTAAGTACAAATTCATAAGCGGAATTAGGACTCATCTAAATCTAAAAACAAAACAAAAGAAAAAAAACACATGCTAGATCTTTTATGGTAGGGCTTAAATCTAAAAATAAAAAGTCACTGTGAGAGGTTTTACGGTTTCAGGATGAAGGTGGTGCTGATGCTGACACTTCCAAGACCAGCGGAGGCTCTAATGAGGGTCCCGCCGCAGCTGGAGCACCCGCCAACAGTGGTGAGGGAGCGCTGAAACCTGTCGGTGTTATTGGAGGTCCTGAAGATGACCTGACTCTGCGTGCTGCCCTTTATGGGGTCCTCTTCCAGTCTTACGCTGACAAGGTAATTAGAGTTTGAGAACTTTGCTTTTTTTAAATTCATGTTGATTCATGGAGTAACTACAATGTCCATATACTACTCAGATAAACATGGGGCAAATCCCAATGGCCATATACTACTCTCATGTACCTGAGGGAAATCTCAATGTCCAAATATATGCTACTCACATGTACCTGAGGGAAACCCCAATGTCTCTATACTACTCACATGTACCTGAGGGAAACCCCAGTGTCTATATACTACTCACGTACCTGTCATAAGACTGATACTTTCTAATTGCATACAGGGAGAATGGGAGGCAGGACTGAAGGCCATGGACCAGGCTATAGCCGACATGCCGCGCACCAACCACCGACTGTAAGTCTACGCCTTTGCCAACATCTAGATGTAGTTAACAACTGACAAAGAGGCATCATACAGCCTTGAATAATAAAAAAGTAATATGTTGCTATTGTTTCCCTCTTTTCTGAATTTCACAGGTTGATCTTCAAACACATGGTGACAGTGAAGGCCAAGCTGGGGCTCAATGTCTCCATGAGCATCCAGAAATTCAAGGTAAATCCGCTCCATTTGTAATTATTTCTTTGACTTTTCAAATATTATGATTTTTTCATCATGGCTTACATCAAATTACTCCTTTCTATTTCTTGCAATATGTAGATGCAAGAGTCTTACTGACATAGAGTCAATAATTCATACATACCGTAAATCCCCGGTCATAAGCCGGCTCCGGTCATAAGCCGGGGGGTGAGTTCAGGGAAATCATAAAAGCCGGTTTTGGTGTCCAATTTTCCCCATTTTCTCTTTATTCTATAGTAAAAAAAACCCGGTCATAAGCCGGGGGGGGGGGGGGAGTTTGGGAAAAAATTAGAAGCCGGTTTGGGCCCAAAATAGAAAAAAAAACCCGGCTTATGACCGGGGATTTACAGTAAATTAAATGTTTTTTTTTCAGGATGAGAGTGAGCACTATGTGGCACACATGTGGCGGCGAGTCGCTCTCTGTTCTAAAGACCCGGTTGAGCAGCTCCAAGCTTACCAGTATGCCATCGAGGCACTCGGTGTATGTACTCATTTATTTTCTTAAAGCAAAGTCCAGTCATGGATGTAATGTGTACCTAAATGACAGCTTCCTCACATTCTACTAAATAAATTTGGGTTTTTGTAGTGTGTGTTCAAAGTAGGGTTTGTTTTGACAGCTATATAATTCCAGATTCTCATTTTTATGACAGTAGAATTCACTACAAATATACACCAGTGATGTTGACATGGGAAAATATGAGCATCATGTTAAAGTATGACCAAATTTTATTCATCCTAACAGAGTCCTGAGTCAGACTGGCAGAAGTTTGACTACCTGTTGGAGTTTGGACAATGGTTGTTCTGTAACGAGTTCCCAGTACAGGACGCACTCGACCAGCTTGAGTGGGCAGCCGACATCCTGCTTAACTTTAAATATGAGTCAGACATCAAGGACGGTAAGCCTAATCTTGATACAAAGTGGTCTTTTGTTCCCTCTTATGGTGTTAGTATACTGTTGTTTTGATTTAAAAAAAAAAAAGAAAGAAACCTATAAATAAGATAACATTAATTCCTATTAATGATATTGGATCCTTGAGAAAATAGTTATACTCCCATCTTTTCAGTGATATATTTATACAAATACACTTTTTTACCTTCATTCTCAAAAGGAAAGAATACTGTTTGGGATGAAGTATTCTATACTTAGAGGACTAGGGAGACAGATATGAAATCATGTTTAAATGTGTGTCTATTACAGACTCTGCAACTAAAGGATCTCCGGGTACCGATCTTAGTAATCGAGCTCTGAGTGACACTAAACAAAAAGGTAGCGGCAAAGCTTGGCAGGCACACCATGGCGGTCACCTATAAAAAAGTCTTAAAAAAAGAGGGAAAATAAGAATTCTAAGGAATCAAATGCTCCGCCTTCAAAACATTTTTCTGTCCTTTTCCTGGTCCATATTCGTAGATTTCTAGGGAAGTTAAGACTGCTTTTGAAATCTGTAGATGACTAGCCCGTATAAGAGAGAGAAAAAACAGATCTATTTGCTTCAAGCACTTGAGGAGCTATTCTATTCATGTTCTATATAATTAGGAAGTTCTGTAGCTAACAGATAGTTTTTTCCATCTATGCAATTGCTGACCATGCGAGAGCCATATTTAAGCTTGCCGCTTGTTTGCCGTATCCTTAAACACGTGTTGAATAGTGTAAATACCTGCACATTTGTAACCAACGTAAAAAAACCCAAAAAACTACCCCACACCTAGCATGCTAGAAGTCTCCGATGATGGTTTCAACCTTCAGGGATGTTGAAGATTCATGTCTATTTTTGAAATTTCATTCCCATGATGCGCTGGTGCAGTGCTGGCGAGTGACTCTCCAGCACAATGCACCCCATTTTGCGTGCATCGGCTTGGTGTGAATTAAGTACTGAAGACCCTTATTCAGGGTGGCATTCATGCGTTCATCATAATTGTTGAAAATTAATCATGCATTAAAGCAATGATTGGCCCTAAAAGGATTAATAATGCATTCCATCCATAGAGGAAATGATGAAAACCTAACCCAGTGTTAAAGCTCCTATGAGTTTCACCTTATTTAATCATGTTTGAGGCATATATTAAACAACACAATTTAAATGGTGTTGGGGTGATCATAATGTTGCTCGCTTCAAATACAGGGTGAAGGATATTAACATAATCCATATAAAAAATTAACTACTAAACTTTTCAGACGTTCTAATGCTCGATTCGGATGACAGAGAGGACTCGAGTGACAGCCTATGTAAATACCTAGACAAGTTTTTTTTTCGAATTCTTTGCAACTGTTCACGCTTAATATGTTAATTCATGAATACCAGCACATGCAGGGATATTTTAAGGCACATCAAGAAGAACACTTTACAAAAGTTTAGATTCATAAAGCTGAGGTCTCATTTCCAGCCTTAAATACCACCACACTTCTATTCTCACTGTAGTCACAAGGATATTGTACTAAATGTACAGTAAGGTGTAAATATAGATACAGTCTTTAAGATCTTTTCTTTCTTAAGATCACTTTTTTTTTCATATAAAGAAATATAAAAACACATTTTTTAGCCTCCACTTTCTCTGCTCATATCTAAATTGTTCAATTTAGTACTGTTTTGTAGTTTAAATCCCTCACATATAGTTGCCCCTCTACTTTTGCTGGCTTCATATTAAAGGCGCTGTAAGGCATCAATCCTAGCGCATAAACTGCACCTTATATGGAAGGTTTTATAATACATGTAGTATTTTTAATAGTTCATGGATTTTTCATTAAATTGAAGTCATAATATTGTCATGCCATAGGATGCTATGAGACAGTCACTGCATTTACACATACCATTGACAAGTTTCCAAATTGATTAAATAACTATTCTTCAGTCCAAAAATGATATAAACATTGTTTATTGATGGACTACTATGAATAATGTACTTTGGTACCATGCCATTTGTCTGCGATAAAAGTGCATTGGTTGAAGCACTCTCCACTTAGATAAACACAGCCCAATATCATGCACGTCAACTGTGTATAAACCTTTATTTAATTTGTTTTAAGGAATTGTAAATATATTCCCATATTTACTTCAATGTTCTGCTGACAAAGGTTTTTTCAAGCAATATTATGGCAGAATTTTATTTGATCCCGCGTTTTAGTTGGTCACATTTCTGTTTGATTTTTGTTTTCTGCAAATGATTGTTTTAATTCCAACAATATTGAATATATTGAACTGCAAAGGTAAAATATATACATGGAATATCTGCTGACTTTGCAAACTTAATCATAAACTGTTGTCCTTCATTTAGTGTAAAATGTGTTCCCTCTAATTTCCTCATTATTGATTTCAAAATTTAAATCTAAATTAATCTAATCTCAGTATGATGATTATACCAAATACAAGCATGTCAACTAACATCATATAATTGTCAGACTGATCTCCCAAAGATTCCTTCTTATTAATTTCTCAATTAAACAAAAAAAGGAGGGGGGGGGGAGTTCTTACTCAAAGAGTTCCCAAACTAATCAATAATATTCCTCCCTGTTCCAGACTCATCTGCCAAAAAAGTAGTATTTGCAGACCCCCCAGGTGTGACAAAGTGTTCCGGGTTTTGTTTGACATGATTTCCGGGGACTGTTTGAGACATAAAGCATTGGCCACTGCTGCATTTCCATGACCTTGAAAACAGAAAATCTACAGCTTTCATTTGTAGGAGCTTTGTTCAATATTTTGCAAACTAAAGATATTCAATTTAGACTTTTCTATGAACAAAATTAATCATTTGATAGAGATACCCAAAGTTTTGAAATATGAAATATGAGTTGTTTGAGGGAATCATATACTTGAGCTTGATTAGTACCTGGTACATCATAAATATCTGTTAGATATGTATATTGGGCTAAGTTAATATCAAGTTACATGGTAATATAGCTGTGGCCGGTTTCATTGTAGTGCAGCCAAGGCGTGAACCGATAAAATGTTGGTGTCAGGTGGCAAGGGACTTTTCATGTTTAGACTATTTGCTTGACATGTGTTTTAAAAATGTCTGTAGTATATCTATGATTGAGGGTATTTCTAGTTGAGAGAGGTTAGGTATGGATTCCCAATATTTAAGGAGATTTGAGGTGAAGGCTTTCTCATTGAAGCAGAGATACTAGATGAAGACTTTCCCCTATATTGGTTTTCTGGTATGAGGGATTTCTTATTGATGATAGTGCAAAGATTTTGTTTCTGTTTGGATACCATTTTAATGAGGATATCTGATTTTAATCTTTATGTTATAGTCATATACAGGTGTGAAAGTCATGTATATGATTTTGAGACCAGAACTATTATGAATAGCATTTGGTACTTTTCATTCTTACTCAAAGAAACAAGCATCCAGTCTTTTTTAAACATATCATAATGAATTCATGTGTGATATCTATAAATAACTTCCTTTTTCAGTTAAAGGTAAGAAAGGAGCTAAAGGTAAAGGCAAAGAAAAGACAAAGTCTCCTCCACCTTCCGCCAAACCACCACCGCCCTCGGCGAAGCCACCACCGACGTCGAAGGGCAAAGGTAAGAAATTCATTTAGCATTTTATAAATTCTACATGAATTACGTTTTTCTCTCTCTTTTCACTAGTCACCCAGAATTACATGATGAAGAATAATTATAATCTTAAATAGATATGTACATTTTCTTGCATTAAGGACTATATTTTAATTTTTTTTTCATTATCAGATAAGGGTACACCTGATGCGCGGAGTGTGTCCGGTAGCGACACAGACATCAATGCATCTGACTACATCCCTGTGCATAAGGAGGTCATCATAGGTGAGGAAAAATAGATTTCAGATTCATACTGATGATATAGCATTAACATTTTCATGTTCTATTCACATTGATTAGATTCTGCCAAATTCAGTATCATTAAACAGTTTTTTTTTGTGTTCAAAATGAATTATTTATCTGTATGTTCATGTCAGTAAGCTTATCTAACAACTGTGTCAGTATCTGACCTTATCTAACAAATGTGTAAATATGTCATAATTATGTGGGTGATGATCAGAATGTGTGATTAATGTAGCTGTAAACACAGAAAAAAGATATTGTATAAACAACAACTAGGCAACTAGTTTTTATCTTGAAAAAAATCTAAAAGATGGGTGTAGAGCATTTGTTTTTTGTTATTTAATCCGTGTAAATAATTTTAACCGTATCATTTCAAAATGGAAAGAGTAAGTTCCAGTGGAGTCATTTTCTTTGTGCCATAATTTCTTTTTCGCAATACTAACACGACAAATTTGTCGCTGTGTTAATTTTTGTTACAGATGATCCTGATAGTAAGTTGGTTGTGGTATACCCATTTTTGATAAAAGTGTTCGATTCCTCAAGTTGAGATTTGTTCCTTCTTATAAGGGTTATATCTTCCTGCAGCTTTCTCTACACCTTCACTTTTCGGCCATTGAAACCTATTCGAATGGTCTCAATGGAAATTCGCTAACCATTTGAAGGCCACATTGTGTTGCAAGGCGCTATTCCCTTCATCATGATTCATGAGTGCAAGCATGATGTGCAGGATACTCCATAAGGCCACACCAAAAAAATAAGTTGGTCTACGGTTTTGAAAAAATGGTGCGAGTGAGCGATTTTTTTTTTATAGATTTTTTTGGCATCCAATGGATTCCTTGCTGGGAAATTGAGGTGAAAATTTTTTTTTGTATTTCCGAAAATATGGAGAGGGTGATCCGTAGACCAACTTATTTTTTTGGTATGGTCTAACTGCATTGTTCATCAAACTGCCTCTTTGGGTGATTCAACCCTGCAGGGTCTGTATGATGCATGAATGCATCCTTGCACATCATTTGTTACAAAAGCATTCTTTCATCCTGACAATGAATGGACAAATGGCATCAAAAGCACTCTCTGGCACTTAAATGGTCCTCGTTCTTTCTTTGCCTGTACTGTCATATTCTCCTATTTAAAAAGAAAAAAGACATTGCAAACACAGCTCAAGGCTATGATTATATCCAATTTGGCTGGCAGGGCTACAAGACAATCTAAACACTAAACCGATAAGTTACCCATTCTTCATCCCGTTTCCAGCTTAATATCACCAATATCGACTCTAATGCAAACCAGTGTGTCTCCAAACCAGGGAAAATAAACTGGAAAAGAAGTCCAGAGGTGCCATCCCCCTTTAAGGCTAACTTCCCATTATTGCCCAGATAAAGGATTCTCCCAATTCTCAATCGTACCCCATAACCTTATCCCAGTGACGCATGGATGCGGTGTCGGGTCCCGAGTGGAAACCATGGATGAACTTCATAACAAACTGGAAATGACCCCATACTCCCATGTACTTTAGAAAAACAAACAGAACGTCTCAGGTGTAGACACAGAAATACTGGACAATATGTGGATACCTAACATGACTATAATGCATTCCATCCAGGGACAATACCTCAACCAAGGTATAGCTTATAGCATAAGCCATACCTTAAATAGGACAAGTGTAGAAACCCGTCTGTGCCTAGACACTACCTTGATTCAAATGGCTGGGTTGCCAACTGCCCACCTCCTGAAAAAAAAGTGTGCAACCATGGTATGAATATATAGAGAAGACACATAATATCACAAGCTATAACTTAATGTATATTCACAGATGCCTTTCAATATTTGCTTACAATTTCACACAAATCCAGACCATGTCGTAAACGCACAAAAGAAATCACAAATTGCATATATATTTTCACAAGTTTTCACAGTGCTCAAGAGTCTTTCAAAAGTTGTCTTGTTTCCTCATTTTGTGATAGTAGTAATAGGGAGACTTGCTGTTCTCTGCTAGGATTGCAGTATTTCTCTCTGTATTTGGTTTTGATAAGAATAGAAGTACTGCTATCTATACACCTGTTTGAGATAAGCTTCTCGGCTTCAATAGGAATTTCTTCATGTCATGGTATTATACTTCAGGTTGTTTATCCTCTTCTTCTTCTTCATATCTAAAACATAAGGGAAAATAATCTTTGTTTTCTATTTTTCTAGATAGATATCATTGCTTTAGGGGATAGGATTGTTCTGGAAGTGGGGGAAGGGATTATGTCTTCTACCAGAATGGTTGCGTGTATTAGAAAATTATATGTACCAGGTAATGAACATAAGAATATTCTCTTTTTTCCCCTGAATGAATAGGAGATACAACCAGTGCTTACAAAGAATCCATCCCATTCTGGCCCATTTTAGTGCTCAAAGTAGCACAGATCCTGTATTAGCACAGGGTAGAGAAAGGGTTGATAATTTTAAAATCCATACATTTTCATATCTTAAATGAGCGCAGGTTGAATCTCAGGTTGAAATAATAGATGCCTGTGTGTGCCAAAGCAAGCCGCTACAGTTATAGGCAAGTTAAAGAGGCAAAATGCCTGCAATTCAAATTTGAAAAGAAGAAAGTCTACTGATTCTTTTATGAATAATTCTTAGGAATGTTGCTTTCTTAAAGCTGTTTCTTATATAAAATTTGACCTTTGACCTCAGGTTTGATCCCGGCTGACCCGTCTCTGATGGTGAGTACATTGAGACATGTGCGACAGTTGGAGGGCCTGGTACGGTCACACGTTATGATGGCACAGGTTGCGGGGCGGGGATCTATGTATCACGCGGACTATGTTGTCATGGCATATGGATACGTCATGAGGATCTGGCAGGTAAGTGGTTGCACACTTTTTGCATTTGAAAACATTTTTTTTAACGTATGGCTTTTATTGCTTTGCCTTACATTTACCACAGTCAGTTTTAACCCTAAAAGGTCCCCATAGCTTTAATGCCCCCCGGCAAGTAGACCGCATTCATGCATCATGTGGACACTATGAGGCATGATGTGTAAATGAAGCGCTGGTGAGTTACTCGGTACACCTGAAGGGTTAACATGAGGCATGAATGCAGGCTAGGGCTTGTATATATGGGGGTGCAGCTTATACTTCAGGTATAATAAATACATGTATTTGAAGCTCAAACCTTTTATACTTATACAGTCTGCAGTTGGAGGCTGTGGCGCTACGCTAAAGGAGATTGCCAAGAACCCTGTTCAGGCAAGTGATGCGGCGAGCAAGGGGGGCTCAGCCAAGGGTAAGGCACCTGCTAAGGGGGCCAAACCAGAGGTAGGTTTTAACATGGGGTTTTCTTTCATTTCATACCTTTCAGTAAATCATGGCGATAAATATTTCTTTCAGGCAAGACTTATTCCTTAATGGGTTTAAGAGTTAACCTTAAAAAATGTTCATCCTTTTTCAATATTATCAACTTTTATTTTGAGGTCCCTTTTAGATATTCATATTATCCTGGAAGTAAAGAAAATTGATCATAGAATGAATAAGTGATCCACAAACTTGATCCTGACATACAGCCAGTAAAGGAGAAGCCCAAGCGGAAGGGTCCGCTGGATGCAGTTCCCAGTACGGTCGACGAGTGGGCGGGATACGACGTCCCCGATGAGGTCTTAGATGCCTTTAAACATGATATGATGAAGGACACCGGCATCAACAAACAAACCATCACCAAACCTGTAAGTCTAAATTTTGATGATGGAGTAATGCATCATAGCATTGGTTGCCATGATACATGTGCATGCATCACTGGCTACTCACTAATAGCGAGCGCTAACTACATCTCCAGGGTTAGCATGCACCCATGCGAATGATGCACCAATACATTGGTGGCTCTTAAAGTGTCGATAATACTTTTTGAGAAATTTAATCTCTGTTTCCTTATAATGACATAAGTTACATTATATTTGCCAACATTATACATTATTGATTTGAGAAGGATTATAGAAAAAAAAAAAAAATAACAGTTTGGTAACCCCTAATCAGAAGTGAGTTCTGCTCGGTAACACCAGGGGGCTGTTGCAGTCTAGCACACAGGAGATGACGTCATCGCTTGGCGCCAGTTCCAACGGCGCATGCGCAAGGTGTCAGACCGTTTGTAGCTAACTGACGACAAATTGGTGAGTAAAAATCGTAATTTCTACAGTTTTCACCCTTTTTAGTCGTCATTATGATACATTTAGACGAGTTTGATACATCTTTTCCGTCATATTGACGATCGGAGCTAAAATTCGTCAGATTTCATACAATAGGGGCAAGCCCCGCATTATCGCTCAGATCGTCTTTTGACAAACGATGTTTTCAACTCTCTCCTACTCGTCAATCGAGGGTCTATACAACTTTTTTAACGTTATAGACGACCTAATCCTTTGAATTGACGAGTTTCTACCTGTTTTCCATGTTTTTAAAATAAATTGTACTTTTACGACATCAACAAAAATATAAAACCGATTGACAACACTTTTACGACATTCCAGCCTAGTCTAGAACCTATTTTCGGCAAACAAGATGGCGGCGCCCATGCGGGACGCGCGTCAAGCCGAGAATGGTTTTTAAAGGCTCTTAATATTTATCCAAACACTGGAAATGTATGTAATTACTTTCTTTATAGAAGTTCAAAGTTTCTTTGTTATGTTGATGTTCTGTTAACTGTTTTTTATGCCCTTTTTGGCTACTCTCACTCCTTTTAGAGTGATAATAAGTTAAACTAACTTGAACAAGAGGGAGATGCTGTCACTATAGTGACACATCTACTAAGGTGAGTCCCTCTAGTTCCACTGAGAAGGTTCCTTTTATCAAATAGATTGTATTGTCTCTACTATGCTTCCTTATGGAATTCAGGTAGTTGACCAAACCAGCTTGCTGGGGGTTTCAATCTTAGATATTGGGGAGCTTCTCTATGCCCAGTACATAAAAGTCTTCACCTATAGGCCAAGGGGCAAGGTTGGACTCTGCTATGCTTTCTTATGAAATCCAGGCAGTTATTCATATTTCTTATCATGCCAAGCAGGATGATAGAAATCACTGATAGTGTACAGGAAGGTTACTTACACACTGTGGCATATGGCACAGATCTCACTGTTATTAACTTAACAGTTCCCTCCAAGTGACATTTCCAGACCTGCGGTTGGACTTGCAAACTTGTGGTCATTGACCTATAGAGGGAGTGTACAGTGACAAGACACTAAAAAGCACTAGATGCTTCTGCTTTGTAAGCCTTAGCAGTTATTCCGAGTCCTCCGTTTAACCATTTATGGGCAAACGATAGAACTTGTTGACTCTCCCAAGGGGGATGAAGTCTTAGAAAGTGTCAAGGTTGGTTTAGCTAAGACTGTGAATAGAAAAACAGCTATTACCTATACCTTATGCCGAAAAATTCACTTAGCAATTTTTCTGGTCCTTGCAGGTTGATGAATCGCATCTGGGATTCTGTGAGACGTAAGGTCGTAACCCTGCAAGAGCAGACAGACGTAATAGACCAAGTTATGGCGTCTGTCAGTGGCTTAAACCTCAATGGCAAAGAGAAGAAAGACAAAAACTCCAACGGGAAAAAGTCTAAAAAGCCAAGCAAAGACCATCAAATCAGTGATGATGAAGATAAATCCGGCAGACGGAGCAGACCACGTAGTAAAAGCCGAACACCCGGAAACAAGTCTCGCAGTAAGACTAAATCACCCAGTAAGGGCGAATCTCGTAGCAAGACTAAGACACCCAGCAAGGGTAGATCTAGAAGTAAGACCAAATCGCCTGCTCGAAGTAAGAGCACAAGAAGGTCCCGCACGAGAAGCCACACTAGAAGTGGCGATAGACCTCGCAATCAAAGTAGATCTGATAGTCGGGAAAGAGCACGCAGTCGTGGCAGATCCCACAGTCGAGGAAGATCCCACAGCCGGGGTAGGGCCCGAAGCCATGGGAGATCCCGATCTCGATCAGACAGCAGGCACAGACATCATGGTAAAAAACGCCACTCGAGATCGAGATCCAGAGACAGACACAGATCACGAAGTCATAGACCAAGGTCTCACGAGAGAAGACACAAGCGGAAACATAAGTCCCGCAGTCACTCACGCAAATCTAAGAAGAGCAAGAAGAGCAAAGCCAAAAAACGTAAACGCTCCACCTCTTCCGACTCGTCTTCCGACTCCACTACCCCAGATGACTATGGGCACGAAGACGAAAGCTCAAGCTCTAACTCCAGCACTAGTGGAGACAAAAAGAGTAAAAAGAAGAAGAAGAAAGCACCAGACTTTAAGAAGAAAAAATCTGGAACTTTTGCTGAGGCAGCCCAGACAGCCATCGACAAAACAGATGGCCCCAAAAAGTCTGAGAAAATAGATAAATCTCTGGCCACGTTGGTCGAGAGACTTATACTTACTTCTACGGACCACAAGGCTGCCGATGCTATAGTCGAGAAATTCCCGCCGCCCAAAAACGTATCGGCCATGATCATACCTGAAATAGACCCACCTATCAAAAAGCAGCTACAAAAAGAGTATACAAGGTACATACAGCCAGACAACTACCTGATGAAAACCCAACATGCCATCCAAAGTGCCATGACCGCCTTATTCCCATTGATCCAAGAAGTCATAGAAAGAGGTGATGAAGATGATGAACTAAACAAAACAGGAGGATCAGCTTTTGAAGCACTAGAACTCTTGGCATTCGCAAACAATTCCCTAGTAAGAAGGAGAAGAGAAAACCTCAGGTCACAAATACACAACGACGTCTCTCAGGAGGTAATGGAAGGACCAATGGGGGGTCCCACCCTGTTCGGGCCGGCCCTCAAGATAGCTGCTGACACAAAAGAACAGCTGGAGAAGACTCGCAAAATCCTCTTCAAACCACGACAAAAACAACACAAATACCGCACAAAAAATACAATAAGTACAAGAAATCCAAAAGAACGGATTTTCGCGGCCGAGCGACCGGAGACAGGGGAGGCGGGAGCTACCGAAGTCGCGGCAGCGGAGGTCGCGGACGCACTCGAGGTCGAGGAGGCCAAACCCGAGGGAGAGACCAGCACAAAAAGAAAGACTAAACAAGGTCCGTTCGTTTGACCTACACTTCCTAAGTACACCAGAAAACTTTAAAGCTGGTCAAACAGCTAACTTTCTTAGCAATTGGGCCTCTCTCACCTCCGACTCTTGGGTTTTGAACAACGTCCAAGGGATTGAGATCCCGTTTCTGGAATACCCTGTCCAGAAAAGGGTGCCCAATCCCTACAACATCGAGGATGTTGATCCTGCCCAAATTGACGAGGAAGTAGAGAGAATGCTGACTAAAGGTGTAATCGAATTGACAAATCACGAATCTGACCAATGGGTATCCTGTATTTTCCCAAAGATAAAAGCTAATGGCGAGGTCAGGATCATTCTGGACCTCACACAGTTGAACAAACTGATCCCTTACGAACATTTCAAAATGGACAGCTTCCAAACGGCACTGGATTTAGTAAGACAAGGGTATTACATGACCTCAGTCGATCTAAAAGATGCCTACTACTCTTTTCAAATACGGAAAGAGGACCGAAGATACCTGAAATTTGTTTGGGGGAACAGGATGTACCAATACTGTGTAATTCCGAATGGTCTGGCCTGCCCACCTCGTGTGTTCACCAAGCTACTCAACCCCATATTTGTGACTCTACGCAAACAGGGGTGCACAGCGTTTCCCTATATCGATGACACTTTCATCGTGGGGGAAACCTATGAAGAGTGTCTGGTGTCCATGGAGATGTTGGCCAAACAAGTTGATGCTTTGGGTCTAGTTGTACACCCTGTTAAATCTGTCACCACACCTACCACCTCACTTGAGTTCTTGGGGTTTATTCTAGACTCTGAACAGATGGAAGTACGACTTCCAGAAGAGAAAGAACAAAAATTCAGAAAAGTAGCCCAAGGAATTTTGGAAGAACCTCAAGTAACGATAAGAGAAGTGGCAGGCTTGGTTGGAATGATGAATGCTTACACTAAAGGTGTTGAGTATGGCCTAGCACACCTAAAAGCCCTAGAAAGATGTAAGAACAAAGCACTTAAAGCCAATGCAGGGGATTTTGATGCCACCATGGTACTGGCAGAAGAAGCCATAGGTGACATCTGGTGGTGGCTTGACACGGTGGAGCATACAGCATGTCGCATCAGAGATAGCACACCAGATGTCACCATTGACACTGATGCCAGTATGAAAGGGTGGGGAGCATACCTCGGAGAACACACTATAGGTGGGAGATGGTTGCCCGAAGAAAAGGACCACATAAATGTCCTGGAACTTCGGGCAATAAATCTCGCACTGCACAGTATAGGAAACCAGCAAAACATACATGTGCATGTTCGAACCGATAATACAACGGCTCTCCACTATGTCAACAAAATGGGAGGTGTCAGATCCCCAGCATGTGACAATATAGCCAGGTATATCTGGGGTTGGGCAGAGGCAAGAAGATCCTGGATCACAGCTTCCTACGTACCCGGTATTCTAAACATAAAAGCAGACAAAGCTTCCAGAGTATTTAACGACAACCTGGAGTGGAGTCTAGCGGACAGAATATATCGAAGAATAGTCCGGAAATGGGGGAAGCCTGACTGGGACCTCTTTGCCTCCAGAGCAAATCACAAATGCGACCAATACTGCTCTTGGAAACCAGATCCAGGGGCAGCATGGGTCGATGCTCTGTCGATGCCCTGGGAAGGTATTAATGCCTATGCCTTTCCTCCTTTCAGCCTGATCCCGCAAGTGCTGAGGAAGATAGACAAAGGAAGACCTAGAAGCCTAGTTCTCGTGGTACCAAACTGGCCATCAAAGGCTTGGTTCCCCCTCCTCCGAAATGCAGTAGAAGCTCTAAACGTTTCAGGGAGGAGAGGAAACCTAGTCCCCGCAAGAGGAAGCGACGGAGGATTTCTAGGCAGGGCCCCCTTAAAGGTTTTGCGATTCTAGAAGCTGACCTAGTCCAAAACCAGGGGTGCGACAGGAAAACAGCAACCTTCCTGCTCGAAAGCTGGTCCACTGGGACTAAGAAAGTGTATACCACCTATATGTCCCAATGGAACACCTTTTGCCTGTTACACAGGGTCTCCCTGCGCACCCCAAATTCTTTCGAATTCTGCAGGTTCCTCAGACTACTTTCGGAATCGGGCAAAGCCTTCGGGACCGTCAACGCGGCACGCTGTGCGTTATCAGTCCTGTGTAAGAACCTTGATAATGGGAAAACAATAGGCACCCATTATTGGGTATGCAGGGCTGTACGCACAGCATATCGAAGGAACCCACCGTCTCCCAAATACAACACCTTTTGGGATGTACGGTTAGTCTTTGATATGTTCCGGCGTTGGGGTCCAAATGAAGATTTGGCCATCCAGTTCTTGGGATTCAAACTAGTTACGCTGATTCTACTAGTGTCGGGCCAGAGGGGCCAAGTCATCCCAGCTTTGGATCTCCGCAACATGACGTGGTTGCCTTCGGGATCAGTAAGGTTTGCACTGAAGGGTTTAATGAAGACAGCACGTACGGGTGAGCCCCTTAAGGAATTGGTTTTGGAACCATTCCATGAGGAAGAGCTCCTCTGCGTGACCTGTGCCCTGAAGTGCTACTTGAAGGTCACGGAGAAACGCAGGAAGGACAAGAAAGGGCGAAGGAAACACTCGCTCTTCCTTTCCTACCGTACGCCTTTCGGGGAGATCAAACAGGATACCTCTAAGAGGTGGATCCTAGCAGTATTGACTGCAGCTGGGGTAGACACAAGGGTATACCGAGCTCACTCCACCAGAGGAGCTAGCACCTCTGCTGGAGGGAGACTCGGTCTATCCACTGCTGTAATGCTTCGACATGGGGATTGGAAAGGGGCCAAAACCATGGCGAAGCATTACAACAAACCAATTGAGAACCCCAAGCCTCCAAAGACTCTGGCCAGGATTCTTTTGGAGGACTCAATAGAGTAGCTGGTGCAAAAAATTTGAGGCTGCCAGGCTTGGGACCTGCAGGCTCACTGGGCTTTTTGATACCTCCTTATATGTCCAAGGAATTTGATATGATTATATATGATATCTGGCAAACACTGCCACACCAAGAAGGTGTATGAACTATAAAACTTTAGACTTTTCATTTGGTATGCTTACCATTTATGTGTCAAGAGAATGGACACTTTAAAAAATAGTAGTCTTTTGATTTGGGCATAAGAGCCACAATACTCGTTTTCTATGATCTGACACTGTCAGGTTAATAAATTTATATATTTTTCTATAAATTTATGTGCGAGTCACAGTGTTCTGTGGGATGGGATAATTGATAATTATCTAAGGAAAAGATCCCAAGTCACAAGGATTGAGACTTCAGGATCAGACAGTGAATCTACTGAACTTTGAAGTCTCCTGTGTGCTAGACTGCAACAGCCCCCTGGTGTTACCGAGCAGAATATAAAATTAATCGAGTACTTACTTGTAAGTGTGAAGATTAATTGTTGTTCTGCGAGGCAACACCAGGGGCGTTGCAGAGTACACAGGCCCTCCCATCCTCCCTATGATAAATAGATTACTGCATGGGCATAATCTACAATCAACAAATAATGAAATACGACTATAAGTATAAGGTATGTTTTCCTGTGTACTTTTAGTTTTCAGTACGATTCACTGTCCGCATGCTACGAACTGGCGCCAAGCGATGACGTCATCTCCTGTGTACTCTGCAACGCCCCTGGTGTTGCCTCGCAGAACAACAATTAATCTTCACACTTACAAGTAAGTACTCGATTAATTTTATATTAAACCTGAGAGTTTGTTCTGTGATTTCTTGTAGGCGCTGACACTGCATTACCTGGACCAGTTGGTGGCAGCACTGCGCGCCCTAGGCTACCACCACCTGGCACTGCCTGTGTTAGCGCTAGCTGAGGTTGTCACTCGTCACCTCCTCAAGAACCGTCCCCTCACTGCACTGGTACATCTTAGGTACAGGCCCAATGTTTATTTCTATTTGTTTGATTTTTTTTTTGCTATTTTCTAGTAAAAACATGACATATTCTCAATATCTAAATAATTGTATATCAAAACACTTAACATAATTTACATTCGAAAAAAAAACCACACTCAATAGTTATTTTTAAAGGACAAACTAGTTCTTATTCTTCAATTTTGAAAATTACTATTCCCGCCACTTTATATAATTTCAATCATCTCGTGCTCACAAATATCATATCCCTATTTCCCTTACTTGCCCTTTTCTGACCCTAACTACTGGAAGATGTGTATACATAGAAGTGTCAGGCAGCAATTGAAGGTGAATAAGAGGTATCATTTTAAAATAATACTGAGTTGTTTTATTTAACAGGTCCCAGGAGGTGTGCGTAGAACTAAACCTTCTGACAGCTGCCTCGTTCCACGACAAACTCGCTGACTACACCATCAACGAAGAAGAGCAGGCCAGGTGAGTTCATAGATATAATGAAAAAATCAGCATTAAATCACTCAGCTGCACTAAACAAGAAATGCGGTTGTGACCGCGTAAAAAAACGCCTTCTGCTGTTAATGTCGGTATACCAGTGTTTGATGACATGTCTCATAAAAGCAGACATAAAGAAGATTTCACAATTATCAATTTCTCTATTCGGTAATTTTGTATTGTGAGACCTCATCGCATGGGGCAAATGCAATCATCATAGCGCACTCCCGTACCGCTTCGCGGTACCGCCGCTATGCGGCATGGGAGGCGCTAAAAAATGACTTAAGTACTTGTTTATAAGCTGTGGTTCACACATGAGGATCACCCTAGATGTAGCATGAAATAATATCTCTTACAGATCACGGGAGGAAATGGCGCTGTGGAAAGAACGCCAAGTTCAGGTGGCCAAGGAAGAAGCACGTCTTCGCGAGGCTATGGCACAGGAGACTGGCCAGAACAAGAAAAAGAAGAAAAAGACAGACCTAGGAATTGTGGATAAGGTAAATATATTACAGTAGCCTTACCCTCAGCCAGTTAAAACTCTATTTGAGGAAAAAAATCAATGAAAAAGAGAATCCTGACTAAAATGATCAATAACATGCTGGATTTTGCACAGATCCCTCAGTTGATTATGGAAATTTTATTTTGTGTGCTCCACAAAATATCTGACCTTCTGTTCAGTTAAAAGTTGGTAAAAGTCAGATAAATTCAATAATAAGTCAGTTAAAACCATGACTGAGTAACTATGGGACTTTGACTCTTCAGGCATCATTCCTGAATGCTGCATGAATGGAGCCTTGGTGAGTACTCACCAGGGCTATATTCAAGCAGCAAGCCTACCAATGGACATGATGCTGTAAGGCGTGAATGACCTAGTGACAATTAAACTTTATTCGTTTGTAGGAGCCGTCGACCCCTGCGTCTCCACATCTCGGTAAGCAGGTCGGGTTGATCAGCCTACAGGAGGTGTGGACTGACACGGCCGAGGTGCTCATACGCCAGGCCCTCTACCAACCTGCTCGTCAGATGCTCAGCGAGGCCTACCAAGCAGCACAGGTATAAATATATTTTGGTCATTTTTCTTATCCATGAGTCTTTTTCACCACTGACTTAAGTGTGCCAGGCTTTGGTAGAACCTGATTCTCCCTCACTTTTCACTGTGATCTTCCTTTGAGTAATTACAATACAAATCACTTTCTCATTTTTTCCCTACTGATTCTCATCCCTCGATACTCAGTTTTTTGAATATCTATTTGGATCCATCTTGCAAGTCATCTATCAAGATCTTATTTGATCACTTGTAATTTTATAAGGTCGTTTTTTTTTTGTGACTGTAGAGACCTTATACTAAAAGTCATGTGTATTATCCAGGCCTTCAGCGATGCTCCGCTCCAGGCCCGTGTGCTGTTGTTACTCGGCAAACTTTCCTACATCGAGGCACAATATGGACAAGCTGTCAACTTTGCTGCGCAAGCTCAGGTAACCATCCAATTTCTTTTTTAAAAGTTTTTCTTCATAATATTTCACTAAAAGCAACAACGACAAAAAGACAAACAAATAAACAAACCTCTCATCAACAAACAAGGAACTGGAAGGTAAATAAGGAATAATTGACAGAGACTCGTTTTGGTTTTTAGAAAGCATATGACGGTGACGAGGAGTTCTGGTATGAGACGGTCATGTTGATGGTTGACGCGACCGTCGACGACTACAGCCTTAAAGATGGGTCTCGATTGGTAAGTACTCACCCCTATATCTAAAGTTTTACCAATACATCGATGTAATTATTTGTGAATAAAGTGATTCTCCTTCCTTTTTCCCCCTTCTTCTTCCTCATGACACATTTTCATAAAACTTGATTTTGGTATACCTAATCTATGTCAGTGCACATTTCATCATACGTGTTAAAGTTCACCGTCTAATGAAACTCGAATCCTTAAAGACAAAACCTTTATTGTGAATGAAGAAAACATAATTTTGATAACAATTTTTAACATTTATTTTTGATTATGACATAATTGTTTTAGATTTCACAACTTAAATGCAAGACCTTTCGGCACGGTGAAGAAGTTAGTTTACCACACCCATACATACATGTATTCAAAGTTACCATTTTGATGTTCAAAGACTGGAGCAGTTAGAATTAAAATAAGAGTTCTCATTAAAAATATTTTGACCATTGATGGAATACATATTATTCATATTGTGTCAAACAGGCTGCTTATTCACAAGTTTTGATGAAATTTTATTCCATGTTTTACATATTTTCCCTTGCAATTGTTGACTTTGAAAAGGGAATTGTTTGAAAAGTTAACTTTGTGTGTTCAATTGTCGCTGCTCCGTTAGGTTGGACCTAAGTACCGCCAGGTAAGTTTCGGTGTAAGGGGTTGGTAGGTTGTAGACGCATATAGCGTTTACCCATGTATAGTGTAGTCCAATGTACTGGGTTAGTTATAGGTAGCTAAATATGGTAATTTTCACATACCGGTAGTTAATTGTAGTGCGATGGACCGATAAACTTGTCGCTTTTTTCACCTGCACATATAGCATTTACACATGGATAGTGTAGTACAGTGTTGTTATTACATGGTTTATAGTCTGATGTACAGAAAAATGTGTCGCTTTCACTTGCACATACACACACCTTAATTAAGAGAGTGCTAATTCTTTTCACTACACATGCATGCACAAACATATACACACATATGCTACCGATAGGCGTGGGAAGGGGGCTTCTTTCCACTTGTAGGGGAACATGATTTCCTGTGCCCGGATGGCCGACCCGCAGGTGCGGGTCACCGGGTAGTCACATGTTCCCTATCGGTATCACACCGATCCAGGCATAGGTGGAAGGTAGAGAACGTCAGGTCAGGGGAAGTAGCTCAGAGGAAGAGCTTCCGCTTCGAAGTTGGAGGGTCCCGGGTTCGAGTCCCAGTTTCTCCAAAAGACGTTTTCTGCTGACCCCTACAAACTAATCTCTCAAATTATTTAATGAATTATTCCTCGGTTGGTGAGATAATCCCAAAGTGTCTGTATGAATCAAGTGGGATGTCCTCACTCCACTATGACGAAACGTGCAACAACAGTACATGCAACACTTTATTCTTTATTCTGTCTGTATCGCTGATCATAAACAATTGACATGTTATCAAAAGGGAAATGCTAACAGACAGAAAATGTTTAAATGAGAGTGATGATGCTATGTTCCCCAAATGGGAAAACCAACAAAACATAGCACTTGCCCAGACTTTTACATTCGACTACAATACAATGCATATAAATCAAGGATGTGTAAGATACTCGTATTGTAAATATGGAAAATGTACAGAGGAATATATAATGGCTAACTTTCATGTAGTTGGGATGAGGTGCAGGAAATAGAGCCACACTAAGCACATAGAATTCACATGTAAATTTAAAGGTGTTAGACAGAATTTCGTTTTTACTCATAATACATTGCACAGTGCCTGTGACATGATAGATCGTATAGGGTGAGTAGATAGGAACCTGTAGCTTAGTGAATCTATAAGTAACCCTTTTAAAAAGTCCTTGGCCAAGTCCTTCAGGCTCGGTGATTCAGGACCGCATCATGGGATGTACGGTTGGCATGATACAAGAATGCAGCCTTAGTCGGTTACTCGTCAGGGGTGCATTCATGCATCTGACTACCCATGCACTATATCAGCATATTAATATTAAGCACTCCAATGTAGCGCAAGTCTGATCACCAACACGTATGTAGTGGTGCTTACCACTGTGTTCTTTATTTTTGGTGTCATGATACATTTTGGCATCATGGCAAAAAGCGATGACTAAAATGAAGGAAATTGGCTCACTCATGCTGTAATATATGTTTTAGGCCCGTGGGATGCTCGTCCATGCCTTGAACGTCTTCTCCAACCTTGCGGAAATGCGGCCCAACAAAGTGAGCGTCATCGGCTACATCGTTGCCAAACTGGAAGCTAAGTAAGCACTATAGAATTTTATAATACATAAAATTATACCGTATTTGATGTGATTAGTACATGGAGTGCTTAAAATATTGTATTAATGGCCATAGTTTTTTACTGTTCTGAAGAAGTCCCAAAAAGGGCGAGGGGCACTTAATAGGGGAGGGGTGCTTATTGCCGTTCATTCTTAGGAATGAACGGCTATAGGAGGGGACCCATTCTTAAATACAAGCTCTCATAGTGGTGCTTCCTCGCTCTCCATGTATAATCCTCTCATAGGTACAGTATTGAGTATGCCTATACCTGGATTAAAATCTGCAAATCAGTCAAGCATAGAAGTGGTGGCAGTGGTGGTGTTGGTGGACCTGTTATTGTAGACCCTGGGGACAGAGTGGTGGTAGCCCTGGTCACCTCAGGCAGAGCCATGGTATATAGTATATAGAGCCTCCCCCCCACCCACCTCTGAATGGTGGTGGTGGCTGTGCTCCTGGGGTGGCCCCATACCTGCCTGCCACCACCTCCCCCAGCACCATGTGGTTCTGCTGGTGGTGCTTTTCTCAGCACCACTGACTATTAACCCACTAAAGGCCACCTACATGTATATTTATGTATACATGTACACATAAGTATGATGCACTTTTTTAGGAGTTTTAAGTGGCGTGGCATTGGATTATTTGGAGTCTTGGGACCGTTTTCCATGTGTGTCAGCCATCTTGGTTTTCGGAAACACAGGGATCCAGGCCATATATGGTCAATTTTGATCTTAAAAAGTTATCAGATGGATGTTAGTGACCATTGGGACACCTCAACTACCCAATTTTATTGTTTGCCATGTGTGTCGGCCATCTTGGTTTTAGGAAACACAGGGATCCAGCTCATTTGTGGTCAATTTTGATCTTCAAATGTTATCAGATGGATATAAGTGACCATTGAAAGACCTCAACTACCTAATTCTATTGTTTTCCATATGTGTCGGCCATCTTTGTTTTAGGATACACAGGGATCCAGGCCATACATGGTCAATTTTGATCTTCAAAAATTATCAGATGGGTGTTAGTGACTATTGGGAGACCTCAACTAGCCTATTTCATTGTTTTCCATGTGTGTCGGCCATCTTTGTTTTAGGAAACACAGGGATCCAGCTCATATATTGTCAATTTTAATCTTCAAAAGTTATCAGATGGATGTTAGTGACCATTGGGAGACCTCAACTAGCCTATTTTATTGTTTTCCATGTGTGTTGGCCATCTTTGTTTTAGGAAACACAGGGATCCAGCTCATATATTGTCAATTTTAATCTTCAAAAGTTATCAGATGGATGTTAGTGACCATTGGGACACCTCAACTAGCTAATTTTATTGTTCTCCATATATGTCGGCCATCTTTGTTTTAGGAAACACAGGGATCCAGGCCATATATGGTCAACTTCGATCTTCAAAAGTTATCAGATGGATGTTAGTGACCATTGGGACACCTCAAGTACCTAATTTTATTGTTTTCCATGTGTATCGGCCATCTTGGTTTTCGGAAACACAGGGATCCAGGTCATATGTGGTCAATTTTGATCTTCAAAAGTTATCAGATGGATGTTAGTGACCATTGGGAGACCTCAACTACCCAATTTTGTTGTTTTCCATGTGTGTCGGCCATCTTTGTTTTAGGAAACACAGGGATCCAGGTCATATATGGTCAATTTTGATCTTAAAAAAAAGTTATAGATGGATGTTAGTGACCATTGGGACACCTCAACTACCCAATTTTGCTGTTTTCCATGTGTGTCGGCCATCTTTGTTTTAGGAAACACAGGGATCCAGGTCATATGTGGTCAATTTTGATCTTCAAAAGTTATCAGATGGATGTTAGTGACCATTGAAAGACCTCAACTACCTAATTCTATTTTTTTCAATATGTGTCGGCCATCTTTGTTTTAGAAAACACAGGGATCCAGGCCATATATGGTCAACTTTGATCTTCAAAAATTATCAGATGGATGTTAGTGACCATTGGGAGACCTCAACTACCCAATTTTATTGTTTTCCATGTGTGTCGGCCATCTTGGTTTTAGGAAACACAGGGATCTAGGTCATATGTGGTCAATTTTGATCTTCAAAAGATATCAGATGGATGTTACCGTAAACTCCCGCGTATAAGACGCGTCCTCTACGCCAAACAAAATGCTTGTGGGGTCTTATAGCTTTCTCTCAAGTTGGGTGTGCGTCTTATACGAGGGGTAATTTTACTATAGAACAGTACTGGATTTACAAAATTGAGCATTAAAATGTGCGTCTTATACGTGAAAATGCATGTGCTGAGTTTGGGGTGCGTCTTATATGCACAGCGCGTCTTCTACGCGGGAGATTACGGTAGTGACCATTGGGACACCTCAACTACCTAAATCTATTGTTTTCCTTGTGTGTCTGCCATCTTGGTTATAGGAAACACAGGGATCCAGGTCATATGTGGTCAATTTTGATCTTCAAAAGATATCAGATGGATGTTAGTGACCATTGGGACACCTCAACTACCTAATTCTATTGTTTTCCTTGTGTGTCGGCCATCTTGGTTTTAGGAAACACAGGGATCCAGCTCATATGTGGTCAATTTCGATCTTCAAATGTTATCAGATGGATGTTAGTGACCATTGAAAGACCTCAACTACCTAATTCTATTGTTCTCCATATGTGTCGGCCATCTTTGTTTTAGGAAACACAGGGGTCCAGGTCATATATGGTCAACTTCGATCTTCAAAAGTTATCAGATGGATGTTAGTGACCATTGGGACACCTCAAGTGCCTAATTTTATTGTTTTCCATGTGTGTCAGCCATCTTGGTTTTCGGAAACACAAGGATCCAGGTCATATGTGGTCAATTTTGATCTTCAAAAGTTATCAGATGGATGTTAGTGACCATTGAAAGACCTCAACTACCTAATTCTTTTGTTTTCCATGTGTGTCGGCCATCTTGGTTTCAGGATCACAGGGATCCAGGTCATATGTGGTCAATTTTGATCTTCAAAAGTTATGAGATGGATGTTAGTGACCATTGAAAGACCTCAACTACCTAATTCTTTTGTTTTTCATATGTGTCGGCCATCTTGGTTTTAGAAAACACAGGGATCCAGCTCATATATGGTCAATTTTGATCTTTCAAAGTTATGAGGTGGATGTTAGTAGTCATTGGGATACCTCAACTACCTAATTCTATTGTTTTCCATATGTGTCGTCCATCTTGGTTTTCGGAAACACAGGGATCCAGGTCATATGTGGTCAATTTTGATCTTCAAAAGTTATGAGATGGATGTTAGTGACCATTGAAAGACCTCAACTACCTAATTCTTTTGTTTTTCATATGTGTCGGCCATCTTGGTTTTAGAAAACACAGGGATCCAGCTCATATATGGTCAATTTTGATCTTTCAAAGTTATGAGGTGGATGTTAGTAGTCATTGGGATACCTCAACTACCCAATTTTATTGTTTTCCATGTGTGTCGGCCATCTTGGTTTTAGGAAACACAGGGATCCAGGTCATATGTGGTCAATTTTGATCTTCAAAAGTTATCAGATGGATGTTAGTGACCATTGGGACACCTCAACTACCTAATTCTTTTGTTTTCCTTGTGTGTCGGCCATCTTGGTTTCAGGAATCACAGGAATCCAGGTCATATGTGGTCAATTTTGATCTTCAAAAGTTATTAGATGGATGTTAGTGACCATTGGGACACCTCAACTACCTAATTCTTTTGTTTTCCTTGTGTGTCAGCCATCTTGGTTTCAGGAATCACAGGGATCCAGGTCATATGTGGTCAATTTTGATCTTCAAAAGTTATCAGATGGATGTTAGTGACCATTGTGACACCACCACCACCAATACCACCACCACACTACTCCCAACCCTCACACACATTCCTTATTTGCATATTTTAATCCAGGCATAGGTTTACTCCATACTATAGCAATGGGACAGGATTTTACATGGAGAGCGAGGAAGCACCACAATCAGAGCATATATTTAAGTACAGGTCCATTCCAAAGGCCATAGAGTTCATATATAATGATCTTTTTTCCTTGGATCATAATAGGAATATGTACGGCATTACAGCATTGCTGTGTTTACTTTCCTGAAAGTATGTTATAGATCAATAAATTGCAAAACACACAACATATGAAGGGCTTTTAGATTCCGTATTAAAATAATATTTGTTCTGAAAATTTTGATCTAAGATCATATTAAAAAAGTTGTAAATCAATTCTATACTTCTTAGAACATGATATGAATATGCACGGCATTACAGCTTTGCTGTGTTTACTTTGCCGAAAATATGGGATAAATTTCTAATCCGGGAAACGCACTGCAATTTAACTGCTTTTAGAATTGATATTAAACTCAGAATTGATCGTCAAATTTAAATATGAAATCCTAATATCTTGATCATAGATGACAGATCCTAAATTGAATCCTCTCAATTGCATCCTTAACACGGGCCTCTTGATCATAGATCTTAGATCCTAAATTTTCAATTGAATCCTTAACATAATCTCCTAACCATTGACCCCTTGTTACGTTGAATACGGTATATTAATTCACATAGCGTGTTTGAGGTAAATAATGAACAGTATTTGAAAAATATCTAAAATATGTGTCTAGTAATCAGGTTTTTACTTAGTTGAGCCTCAAAGTTGAAAATGTTGGGTCATTAATTACAAGTCTAAAAGTTTAAAATATGAGAAAAGGTTTGTGCACTAACTAGGGTATGAACACTTATAACATTGCATATGGTATCCATCTCAAATCTAATTATTTTGAATTCTCAATCTTTATACATTTCTAAATTAATATTTATATATTAACCCCACAGACTAGGAAGTATTCAGGCAAGGCTGGCATTTGCGGAACACGACAACATCCTGAAACCCAAGGTTTTGGCGGCACTGGAGTCAGCTCGTGGCAAAATGAAGAGGTCCTCAGAGCAGCTTGTTAGGCTCGGTTACAAGCGCGAGGCTGCTGCTGTGTGTAAGGAAAACGCTGACATACTCGCACGTCTTGCCCGTCGTGCCAACTCCATACAGGACCAGCGGGAGTACTACCTTCAGGTAATTGCTGTATAATTCATAATATTACAAGGATTTACCCAGGGGTATTGCATTAAGTGTTCAACTAATGTAATGAAAAACAAAATGTAATGAAAATCCTTATGATTTGAAAAATCCTAAAATTTCTAAAATTCCTATAAGTATTTACATCAGTAACATTCTGTAAGAATAATGTGATGTAGGAGTATGGTAAAATAAAAATATTTCACTGTTCATCTCTACCTGTAGGCTCTTGGCATGTATGAAGAAGGACGTCGGCTGGCGGAGGAGATTCACCACGACGCTCTCACCACGTCATCCCTTATTGACGTATGTTTGAGTCGTTATAGCTTCACTATATACATCTATCAGTGAAATCCTCTAACCTGCCTTTTACACTACTGGGTATTTGTTCCAATTAGAAGTAATCTATTCCACATTCAAAACAGGAGTATACTGAGATGACATTAAATAGAGCTTTCACTTTGCTCAAAACTACCAAAGTACCTTGGGTATGAGCCTTAGCTTATGTGCAAATCTGATGCGTACTGTGCCTTATAGATTTGGCTTCAACTCGGGAGGTATTTTACAAACTTTTATAGGTGGGTTGCATCTTAAATATATATGTGAGGTATTATGGATCTTCTGTCTTATATTTGAAGATATGAAATGTAATCAATGGAAGTATACAGAGATGACCTTTGTCACTAATCATTTTACCTATATTCCTACAGTTGAAGGGAGCGAGTCCCCCAATACAGCGGGAGTATGCGGAGATGACATTGGTGAGCTGCTCCTTCATGTTGGAGATACTTGCCCTGCATGGCCGCGAGCAGCGCAACATGCAGCGCCTGGAGCAACGCAAGAACTCCATTGTCAGGGTATGTAAACATATTCTGCTTAATAGAACAAATCCAGGTACTTGCATAGTGTTTTTTAGGTATTCTGAATCAATTTTTAAAAAGTTTTCGTAGATATTGATTAGTAATGCCAAAGATGAAAAATGAAGAGGAGTAATAACAAAGCACAAGCTGTAAAAGTTGACCTTTGATATAAATGTAGGACATAGTACAGACTTCGAAGGTCAAACCTTGATACAGCTGAAGGTTAAAGGGGCTGTGTACAAATGACGTCATGCTTTTTTGGACCATTTTTTACTCCCCCCTCCCCCCTTGTCATGTTTTTGGTCAATTTTGCAATGCTGAAGGTATATGGAAAATTAATTCTGTCATGCCAGGCCTAACCCCCCCTCCTGCATGACGTCATTTGTACACAGCCCCAAAGTGCTGACTATGAAGGTCAAAACTTGATATAGCTGAACAGCTGCTGAAGGACAAAGGACTGGTTGTGAAGGTCAACCCCTGATGTAGCTGAAGGTCAAAGTGCTGACCATGATGTAGGTGGAAGACATATAGTACAGACCCTGAAGGTTAAACCCTAATGTAGCTGAAGGGCAAAGTGCTGACCATGAAGGTCAAATTTTGATGTAGCTGAAGGACAAAATCAGATGTAGCTGAAAAGAAACAACGTCTTTTAAAATTGTTTTTTCTTTGTATTTTCAGGTTGTTGAGGAGCTGATCAGAGAAACACCAGATTACACCGACTCAGAGAGAGAGTGGATAGAAACCAACAGGTAACAATATAAGCACCACTGAATCCATAGCATGTACAGGCATATATCTAGTAGTGACAGTTAAAACATTATAATATCTTTGACCCTGAGGCCCGATTCATCCTTACTCGCTTACCCAGTTCATAAGCCGACCCCAGTCATAGGCCAGGGGTAGAGTTCGAGGGGGCTTTATGAGCTGATTCTTGGGGCAGTTTTTCAAGGTTTCTCATCAATATTATATATATATATTTTTTAAATGACCAAAAGAGATTGACTTTATAACCAGGGTTTTACGGTAATTTTACCGTAGTACCTCGTATATCTATAAGGCGAAGCAAAAAAAAACCCACCTTGTATAAGGCACCTTGCTGTGATCAGCTATCAGAGAATCTTTTCAGATATTTCCGTAGCACTTAATTACTTTTCTACGCCCCAAAGGTATGGTATGACAGTATTTGGTTGTATTTTCAGGTCTCTGGGTGAGGTGGTACTCACTCATTTGACGGCCGTACACAGCATGGTCCTCAACATTCCCCACCTCAAGTGTAAGGTGAGTATCAAAGCTTTAAAGTCTGCTGATGCATGAGTGCATCATGCCCACTGCTAGGTATGATGCACCAATGAAGTGTGGATGATTCTGCTCACCACTACTTCATTGGTGCATCATGGCGACCCTCCGGGAGTGTATCAAGCCTGTAGAGTGAGTGAGTAATAGATGTTTAACGCCATTTCGACAGCTAAGGTCATATTCATAGCGAGAACTACATTACACAATTTCACAAAGGAATGTGTCAGTGCCCGCATATATGTGTATCACACACATCTGAGGGGATAGGAAAGACGAGATATAGACCCTTTTAAGTGGGCTAGGGAAGCCCCAAGCCTGTAGAGCAGGCATGATGTATCAATATAGCCTCCCCACTATAATGTAAGATTCCCTACTCGACATTGATGTATCATAATGTCCAAGAAACATCAATGGGTCTGGCATACTAAATTCGATACGGTGACATGGTCACTTCTTAAAATCGACATGTGACATGGCCATTAGTGACATGAGGAAAAGATAACTAAAATGACATGGAACATTTTTTTAATTCGACATGGGTCATTGCCGGTTCCTAGAAGAGGTGACATAGGACATAGGGGAATTAAGTTACATGACATGAGCATTTCTCAAAATTTCCATGTGACAAGGGGACCCCGCATCCAGGGCTCCACATCACACAGCCTAGTAAAGAGTTTTAACATGACTGTTATTCACTTCTTCCTTGTAGTCGCTGTGCCTGATTGGACGTTGTCTTAGGATCATCTGTGAACAGCGCAGCCCAGACCCGCCATCACAGTGGCGCGCTGTTGACTCAGTGAGTAGCATATTTGAAATATAGCTGTCAAAAGATATTAGAAAATCTTAAAATATTGATATATTTCTTGAGATTAAGATAAAATTTCTATCCAGCCAACTTGTAAAGATACTTTTATAAAGTTTGATAAAAAAAGTTTCCAAGCACCAAAACTTGCATAGGAAAAAAAAGTTGTTCTAGAGACGTACTTCATTTGTTGGCATCCAAGTCATGACATTAAGTAAAAGCTTGCCAATTTATATTTTGTTCTCATTGTTATATATTGTAAAATATGTAAAACATGCTTATCAATGTCATCTAATGGTGCAAATAAAATGTCAAGATGCTGTTCCCATGGCAATTAATAATCTACTTTCATTTTATTATACAAATTTAACCTGATTTCTCTCACCACTGATCAGTCTACACTAAATGTGGCCGAACACCTTGCCAAGCAAACACCAACACCCTCTGGTGGGGAAGTAGAGAATCAGGAGGAGGGAACGCCGCGGTCCGTACCAGAGAGTTTACCTGACCCGAACTCCCGCCAATATCAGCGCTATGAGCAACTCATTGTTAAACTAAAGGTAAGTGGACTTTCACACAGTATGTTATCTAGCCTGTAGTGTCTAAGTATAAGGTGCGGCTTATACATAAGCCAACACCTGGAGAGATTCATAGAGCTTTTGATAAAGTAGGGGTGCACCTTATACGTAGGGTAAAATTTGCAGTAAGTGCCAGCAGTGGCAGAGTAGCCAAAAAGTGTTGGGGGTGAGCTATGTAGATGCTATAAGGCGCATTTGGTACCTCATTTTGGGAAATCTAGAACTATATGTTAATAAAAAAAAACCTGCCTATAAGGCGCACCTAGGAGCCATCCTCGTGGATAAGACAGACCTAATATATGAAGTATCAATGTCGGTAGAAAATTGTATGGGGAAGTTGCCACGTAGTTATAAACTTTATACATTTTATTTGCAGGACTCACTGGGGACCTGTCACCACTTCCTCTCCCAGGCTACGGACGTCCTGTGTCAGGCCCTCACTATAGCACTCAGCAGCAGCTTCATGGTAAGCATATCTACACTGTGATACCCTCCTGTATTTATAGCGGCTCTTCAAAGGCCAAACCGTTAAGGTACAAGTACTGTAAAACCCCATTCATAAGCTGACCTCAGTCATAAGCCGGGGATAGTTTGAGTAAATATCATATAAAAAAAAAAAAAAAAAAATAAATAAATAAATATCATATACTGATTTTGATGCATAATTTTCAGCAATTTCTCTTTCATCTATTGTAATAAAACCCTACTCATAAGCCAGGCGCATCATACCATCTTTTTCAGGGTGTTTCTATTTCATAGAGTTGGCATGGTATATGAATGTAGCTATTTGTAGAAGCTTTGTAAATATGAATTGATTAAATGGCCGATTAAATAAATCTCCTCCCCGTCATTCTACTACCAGGCGGAGGCAAGTGATGCGGCGCTGGAGTTGGTGGAGTGTATCGGGCAGTACGACCCTGGCCTGTCCTCACAGTTCTTGGCATTACATCAAGTAAGTCATACAGTGTGAAATAATATGTATACTGGTAGAAGTACCAACCCACCCTCCTCTCATAGCTGTCCCTGGGAACTTGTCACAAGGCAAATTGTATCACAAGGAAGAGGGGGTGGATTTTAAGTTTAAGGGAATGGGCATCAGGATGAGCTCTTTTTTTTTCAAGATGAAAAAAAAATAAAGGAACAAGAAAAAAAAAAAATATGACAGAACTTCTCTAAGGAGAGACATAACGCCAGAATGGTTCAACTTATGGGGAGTAGGGTATTTTGACTTCTTTCTTACTATCTTAGGGGTCAGGTATTTGGGTTCTCTCCTGTAAATCCACCCTATTCCCTATGAAAGTAGCAGTAATGATAACTTATTCTAATACCACTGATTTCCCCCTCCCTCAGAGCTGTGCGGCATCATGTCACATGGACGGTCTCCTACAGAAGGCATTAGTCGACCCTAAGCTATCCCAGCAGGCCGCGCTCTACCATCAGCGCCGGTGTCTCGAGGCTAACACTTCGGCCAATGGACGACACAGCCCAGTCTACAAGACTGTGCTTGACTCACTCAATGAAACCTCTCATGTAAGAATTACGAGCTGTCTTTTCATCTTTACATTCAATTTAGGTACTTCTTGTATTGTTCACTATGGAAAAATTATCCATTTAGCTCATTCAGGGCAAACAGAGCATTAGGCCGAGCATTATTGTGTCAAGCCTCTTTGTTGTAATGATGTGTGGATGCAGCCATAGCAACCTAATTGCAGAGCACTTCAGTTGTGCACTAAGACCCATAGGTTTGGTATGATGCATTAGAAGCAGGACTCTCAAGCTACTGGCCGTTCAGATGTATGGGCAGATATGAATGAGAGAAAAGCCATAGTTAATGATTTTTTTGTTATCTATTTTAGGCATGGAAGAGACTCAGCGTGTCGCCGACCCATCTGGACCTGCTGAAGGACTTCACTCCTAACACCAACTTTGTGGTACTCCAACATTCTCCTGATAGGTGAGTCTTATCTCCTTAGGTGAGTCTTATCTCCTATACATATCATTCACACCTTATCATGGTTTAACCCCTTAAACCTTTCAGGACCATATGGTCCATTAGAGAAGTATTCTCGTTTGCTGTTTTGAAGCATGAATGCCATGATGACTCTTCACGGTTGATACGCCTCTATCTACGTAGTGCGTATCAACCACTGTATCATCGCCTTGGTGCAACAAGGCTGTTTTAACATCTATCGACCCTTACCTACCAACTATGAAAGTATTGAAGCTCTATCTATGATATGTGTGCTCACAGCCCCCAATGCAATAAGGTTGTGTCAACTGTGTGCTGTTCCGCATTATTAATGATGTGCTGGTGAGGGTCAATGCATCATGCCTGCCATCGGGCGTGATGCATCAATGCATTAGCACCCCTTATAGGATAAAGAGATGAGTGATTCTCTTTCATCAATATATTGCATAAATTAAGCAAACAACCCAGGCAGTTGCCTCACCATTTGGAACTAAATTCTTACTGACTTCTCTCTTCCATAGGCACTATTTATACGGTGCTCTTCTGGACAAACCAAAGACCTCGGTGGCCGCAGCTGGCAAGGGGCAAAAACAAGCCTCCCTTCAGTCTTCCTCCAAGGCCCGGCTGGTGAGACTGGACACATCTCCCGAGCGCCTTGATGAGCTACTTGGGCGGTTCCGCTGGTGGAAACATGAGATCATGCAGGTCCTTCTAAAGGCCGAGTACCAGCGGTCACAAGCCGCACAGAGGATGAAGATGTTGGAGAATCTAGATGAGAGCATTAAGGCTGGAGCACAGGTAGGAATGAGGAATTATTCAATATTGTGGGTTGTAATAAAGTTCAGGCTTTTTTTAACTGATGTTAACCCTTTAAATGCCAATACTGCATCATGTCGGCACGATGCACCAATGAAGTGCTGGCAAGTCTGCTCATTGGTGCATCATTCCAACCAATAGGCATAATGCAATCCGGTATCAGCGGCAATTAAATGGTTAACTAAATGTTAATATACAAGTGATCCTTTTTAGAAAAAGTGTTTTTTATTATGTCAATATCATTATGAAATCTATATTTCTGAAGATGCATTATTTTTATAGCAAAGTGTAGTGAAGATTGAATGGAAGATTCAACAAGTAAATGTTTCCTTATTTGATAACCCAGGAACTGTCAAGGCTGAACAAGAGCTTCAATGATGGTGGACTGCGTATCTTGAGTTCAAAACTCAGATATGCGATGAAACCCCATTTTGAGGTTAAAGTATAAAAATGATAAAATATATCGTCATATATTAAGTTTGAAAGGTTATCTGTTAAACTATTTGTGATTTGTATTATGTTTTTGAAATGTTAACTTTGATGATTGCTCCTTGTTATTAACCTTTTAACTTAGGGCGAGATAAATGCATCCAATTTATTTTAATGTCATGACACATGATCAATGTAACTCTGGCGAGTAACTCGTCATGGCTGCATCCGTGCATCTTACCAACCCTATGGGGTTGATACATCACCAAAGGTGTGGCATGATGCGACAATGCAGTGTTGGCGATTCCTCTCACCAGCACTTCATTTTTGCATTCATGTTGCTGGTTGCATTCATTTATTGAGACAACCAGTTGCCCTGCATTAGTGCGTTATTTATTCACAATTATAGGGTCAAAGTTTTCGTATATGTAAAATCCCTCGTATAAGCCGCACCCTGAGTTCAGGGGGATTCTATAAGCTGCACCAAGGGCCTGAAATGGCCTATAAAAGCCGCTGCTTATACGCAGCGTACTACGATAGGTGTAGTCTTTGTGCAGCAGTCTAACTAATAGTCCCACCTTCTCCCACCAGGCGGCAGAGGAGGAGGCCATGGAGGACGAGGAGGGGCCCCTGGAGGAGGAGTTCCTGCGTCTGGTGCAGACCCTGGAGGATTACCTACGTCCTATCACCTCCCTACTGGACGCTTCCCTCAGGTAGGCCACTAATGCTGGAGTACATCATGCCCATGGGTCGGCATGATGCGCCAATGAAGTGCTGGCGAGTGCTCGCCAGCACTTCATTGGCGCATCATGCCGACCCTCCAGGAGTGTACTAACCCTGTTCTAGGGTCACCATGATGCATGCATGTAGAGCTAGTGAGTTACTCGCCAGGGCTGCATTCATGCATCATGCCCAAGATAATGAGATAAAGCTACAAGAGTCATTATCCAAGGTGTTAGAAATATGTGCAGTCAGGTAAAAGTTAATCAACCCTCTATTCCTGTAAAATTAGCTGCCAGTCTCCCTCCCGCCACCCCTCCCTTGGGGCCATGGATGGTGGTATCCATGTCACATGTCGATTTTATGAAATGCTCATATCATGTGACACTTAAATCTCCATGTCCTATGTCACATATAAAACACCAACATGTCCCATGTCGAATTAATGAACGAATCCTCCATGTCATATTTGTTCACATATCCCTATGGCCCATGTCACATGAGAAGTTTTAGAAAGGTCTATTTCACATTTTTCGAATTTAAGAAAAGGCCATATTACCATGTCAAATGTAGTGGTCTAGAACCATGATTCCTTCCCCTCCCTCCCCCTACCTCGTCCATCCCCCATTCCCAGAACTTCATCGGTACATCATGCCAACTCTACGGGTATCAAGCCTGTCAGCATAATGCATGAATGAAGCCCTCACAAGTTAGTTGCCAGGGCTGCATTCATGCATTATAATGAGCAATGGGCTTGATGCATTAGCGGCCTTTAAATAGTTAACCCAAACAATAACTTCTCTGTTCTAGAGTATAGACCTTTTCTACTGAACAGTAGATCTGCGTCCTTGATTTAACATTTAAAGGGCCACATGGTTCTAAAGCTAGGTTTGTTTTTCTCATGATGCACCCACGCAGTGCTATTGTGGAGACACATTAGCATTGCATTGATTCATCATATTGACCTTACAACACTATGTAGCAGGGTAGGTTCGTCTGGTAAAACAGGTGGAGCCACTGTACTCTGACTCTCTCCTACCCTGCCATGATCCACACATATACCTCACCTTGGATGAAGCACCGTCCCGATAGCTCAGCGGTAGAGCAGCGGTATCGAGATCTGTGGGTCCCAGGTTCGATCCCCCGTTGGGATATGGACTTTTCCAATGGTGACGGTTACATTGGTATCCCAACCGCGCGTTCCTGTAGGAACCCAGTTAAAGTGTATGGATTAGTTTGGGAACGCTTCAAACCTAGTGCTGGGGGCCTTGGAAACAAGGGGCACCTCCAGGAGGTCCTGGGAACAGGACCCGGTGGGCCTGGATGTGACTCAGTACTAGGGAGTATGGTTGAAGCTGGTAGGGAGGAGTGTAGCAGGGTAGGTTCGTCTGGTAAAACAGGTGGAGCCACTGTACTCTGACTCTCCTACCCTGTCATGATCCACACGTATACCTCACCTTGGATGAAGCACCGTCCCGATAGCTCAGCGGTAGAGCAGCGGTCTTGAGATCTGTGGGTCCCGGGTTCGATCCCCGGTTGGGATATTGACTTTTCCAGTGGTGACGGTTACAACTTTATCCCTGTAGGCTTGAATGCAGCCTTGGCGAGTGACTCGTCAAGGCTGCATTCATGCATCATGACGACCAAGGGGCTTGTATCACTCTACAAGTGTTAAACCAAAAATCCCGTTGGCTGGCATTAATGCCACTGGCTTGTACTATTGAGAGCAGGCCCACGATTTTTCATGGACTTTCGACATTATTACAACACGCTGGTTCATCTTATCTCATCCTTGTCACAGGGAACCCTTATTTTATCACTGGTTATTAAATTGGCATATCCACTAAAAAGACAGAAAATTTGTGAAAACAAAAAATATAAAATCTGAATATTTCGTAAATACTGATCTCTTGTGCCATTCACAGACCGTCCAGTGCTACAACAGTGAGTAATGACAAGCCCGCTGGTAAGAACGACCCACCCCCTAACTCCGAGTACCTCATTGTCCTGGCCGACCAATGGCTGCTGCAGCTGCCGCTCGAGGCGCTCGGATGCTTCCAAACCGAGGCTTTCGTGTCACTGTCACGTGACATTTCTCTACAATTCCTGCACCACAAGTTTGTACAAGAACAACTAGGTGAGTTCTAATAAGGCCAATTTTGGGATTTAAACCTAAATTCATCTTGTAGCATCTATTGAGAGTGGAGTCTCTTTATGAGGGATGTTCCTAATCAAGTAAATTGAAAATCCATTGTATAGAACAGAAGTTAAATTATTTTAACAATTTTCACAAAACCACAAAAAATGGGTGCGCCTTATATGTGGTTATGTGCCTCATTCTCAGGGTATTATGGTATTAACATTTAAAATGCCACATAAGGCCTAAAAAAATGTTGTCTTCAGGTAACGCTACCTACCCTAATTTTTTGGCCCTACCCTAACTCTTTTTTTTTTTAATTTAAAATAAAATTCTCGAAATAAAAGAAAAAATGTCCATACCTACCTACCTACCCTAATTTTTTTTGACCCCGTAACCTGAACACAACAATTTTTTTTAGGCCTAATGTCTATGCCCTATGTCTATTGGTTGTCATAATGTCATAACTGTCAGGGCTGACTTCATGCATGCAGCGCAGAGGAGAAAAAAATATCAGTCACCCTCATTAACCTGTTTCTAGTGAGAATAATTATTAAAGAAAAAATAACACAGTGGATATCATGAAATCAGGTATATGTTATAAAGAGTGATGGTGAAACTCCTACATGGGCTGCTTTGCACATTATGCCTACACTTGATTCCCTCGTATAAGCCATGGCTTATACAGGAACAGGTGCTTATTGCAGCCCAGGGTGCGGCTTATATGAGGGTGGGGCTTATACGAAGGAATTTATAGTATAAGTTGTCATGGCGCATCAATGGAGCCCTGATGAGTAACTCACCAAAAGGACATGAAAACCAAGCCTTAGTGATTGATACACCACCAAAGAGTCCACATGATACACTAGGTGGTGGCGAGTTACTCACCAGGGCTGCAACAATGCATCATGCCACCAAAGGTACATGTATACACCTGGTGACATCATGTGGCACTTAAAAGGTTGAATCCCCCATTTTAGGAGAGAACCCATGCCCAAATGTGTTCCATAATTAAAGACCTCTCTGATGGACATAAATACCTCCTGGTCTGTTGTAATATGAAGCCTTGTGAATAGCGCTATGCGGGTCGCGAGATGCGATTAGGTTTATGTGGTTCTCATTATGCACAAATGCAGTCCTGGCAAATCTGCATGCCATCACTGCATTGGTGCATCATACCCACCCTCTGGGAGTGCATCAATCCTGTAGAGTCAACATCATGAATGAATGCAGCGCTGTTGAGTAGTAAAATAGCGTATGGAGCAGTCGAGGATCATGAGGACTAGTGAGCAGAGATGGCAGAGTTTTAGATTTTGTCTGATTTCAGAGGTTCAAAGGAGATATTTTACTACAGAAATGATAAGAATTTTTTTTTTTTAAACGACTATTTTATAATTCTGATATTTCTTAAAGATACACCCAACCCTAAGTGATTAATTTTGAAGGTATTTGTCACTCTGATTAAGGTATAACCTCCCTTTTGAAGTGTCCCAAAATAATTTTCAGAGTTTCGCCAAATATCAAACTGACATCTCTGAGTGAGCATGATGGCTTATTAATTAATGCAGCATTGGTCAGTAAAGGGTTAAGGTAGAGTGACACAGGGTAACTGTGCTATCATATGCCAAGCTCTTATAACAAAGTGATTAGTGGAAATATTCTCCTGTAGCATCATATGCATCAATGTTAGGAGACATGTGATCCCGTGTGGGTGTCGATATGATAACTGATGCGCCAATTCAGTGCTGGTGAATGACTCGTCAAATGGTGTAAATGCATCATGCTGACAAAGGCATCCAATAGCTGGTAAAGGACTACATAGTACTGCTTAAAAATATCAACCATGAAATAATCGTGTTTCTTCACTTTTAGAAATCTAATTTTGCCCCTTCTTTTATTTTTTTTTATTTTTACACAGATGAGGCAGCTGAGAAGGCAAAGAAAGAGAAGGAGAAGGTCAAACCTCCAACTCGCCTACCCGGTCTTCGTGATGCCGCTAAGAAACAGGCCAAGATTGTAAGTACCTTCTGTTGATAGCATATATAAGAAACTAGTCAGTTCATGCCTGACGGATGCAAAGCAGAGAGATGCTCAGTCGGGTTACAGGAGGACGTGGCGTTAGTCCCTGCACTCATTTGAGACCGGTACTTGTTCACAACAAGGCGATTAAATACAATAGCATGGCATATGAAGTTTGAACCCCATTGTGCATTAAGACTTTACTGACGATGCATTGGAGCATGAAATTTGAACTGTAACATTCCCTTTGCAGCACAAAAGGGATGATATATTTTTTTCTTATATTTTTTTATCTTATTTTTCTTTTTCATGTGAATTCAGAGCTTCACACTTATATAATCACTACATCATTTATGACATTTTGTAGTGAAATTTTCTTGTATATTTAAGAATTCTCACAATAGAGTTTAAATACTAGATGAATTCTGCTTTTAATTATTATTTCAGATACCTCTGGAAAGGAAAGTCCCAGACGGACATCTACCGGTGGACACCCATGGCTTCAGATGTATCCTTGACAATGTGATCTTAGCTGTCAAAATTCTCACTCGCTATGTTTTTCCTAATATGGATAAATGTGTCAAAATTCTCTCCTGAATGTGGAGCCTTGTGGTCTGGTGTATTTTACGCAAACCCGCTTTGAAGCTGAGTAAAGTTTGGTTGGATTTTTTGGGGAAATTGTAAAATGGGTTTCACCCTATTCTATAATAAAGGTCTGGTCACATACTGTGGCTTGACCAAAAATAATAATTAAAAAACCTCAGTGTTCTCAACATGACAGTCACATTCATAGTCATGTTCCTTAACCGTTGTACCAGACTTTGTCGACCCAAGCCTGGATTGTGCAGAAACTGGTATGTAAATGATATACTTAACAATGATCAGCAGTGGAGCCATTCATTACAATAATGGGCCTTTAAGCAAGGAAGCTCCTTGCTTTTCATATCTTCTTAGAGCAACCACTATAGTAATCCCAGCTGAAGCACGTAGTCCACTTGGTCTTATTTGCGTGAATAAGCCATACAAACCCTATTTAAACCTGGGCTATGGGTGTACCACATCAATTATAATGAATTACCAAACCCCCACATTATTTGATTTACCAACCTAGCAACAACTTCCTATGTAGTAAATTGCCACCGTCTGTATAGTATGATTTTCTTCTATGCAAGGGTATTGGTATTGGTTGTAAAGAGACTTTCCTTGATCCCATTTAGAAAATATTGTTGAAATTACAATTTTTTTGCAATTGCCAGGCGCAAAGTCCAGTAAGTATTTGTTGAAGCGAGAGATTTGTTGTACATTTACTGCCTTTAACCCTCTTATGACCATTTCGAAAATTCCTAAATCGCTGTCATGAGGCACCGATGCAGTACTATAGACCCATGTGGCAAGAAAGGGTGACTTTTTCATGAATAAAGTTGTGTTTATGTCAATTTTGGTGGAATGCTTGTAACTTTGCTTGTTATGACCACATGTACAAATGACTTACACCAAGGGATTCACAAAACACTTATCCTTCAAATAATGGGTATTACATAGCAGTCCTGGCAAGGGAAGTTTGCATTCTCAATAGATTTCCTTAAGAAAAGTCCAAAAGCTTTATCAACAACTTCTCTGAAAAGTCACCCTTTCTTGCCGTATTGATCTATAGCTGCACTTCGTTGATGCATTATGTTGACCCATTACGAGAGTATTTCCATTCATTTTCGCATATTGCGAATTTGCAATGAGCTGCTAGCTTATATACATGCGCGAATTTACATTACATAATTACATTAAAAAAGATGGTCCTTACAGGGTTGAGCGACAGTTTTCTAGTCGATCAAAAGAGATCCGATTCTATGAATGATTATATCCCTTTATATTCCATCTATATTTGTGCATGAACTGAAGGGTATATAAAAGGTCCTCATAAATTTTCTTGTGCTATAAGATACTTTGTTTGATGTGCCCTCTCTATCAACTGTCTCGCTCTTTATTTCAGAGCGTTCATGAACAAAAGCGTTGTACTTAACAGACGCGGTGTTACACATTACTTTTCTATCAGAGTTTTTCTTCTTGGCATGGTACAACTATGATTCTGTATCTGTTTGTTCTGTCATCTGTGCAGAAAGTTATAATAAAGTAGGAGTTATTTTGGTGAATTTAGAGATATAGATAGATTGTCTGATTGGATATAGACATGGTTAGAATTTGAATTAGAGTTTAAATGTAACGGCAATCTGAAGCAACCCGCCGCAACCTGAAGTGTCCCTCCGTGAGGCGTGTATCAACCCTGTAAGGGCAACATGATGATTGAATTTAGCCCTTGTGACATATACACCAGGGATGCATCCATACATCATTACTAGGGATGGGAACCATATGATGCCTTAATGCCTTATTGAGCCTTAACGGTTTGAAGATGATAAATCACTGACTTAGGTCTGGGGAAATAAATGACCCTCCACAACACAGCCATCATTAATCACTGTCTCACATAATGCCACATTGTACTGGTTAAACTCCTTAAAGCCGGCATGATACCTTTAACATCATGTTCGGTTGGCGGCATGATGCACCGATGCAGTGCTGGTGAGTCTAATCGCTGGCTATGCATTGGAGCATCATGCCAACCCTTCGGGAGTTTAACATCTTTGTAGGGTAGCCACGATGCATATGAATGTAACCCTAGCAAGTAACTTGTCAGATAGCATTTGATTCATGCATAATGGCAGACAATGGGTATAGCGTATTAAATCTTTAAGGGTCATAAATACATGATCGAGTGCATCATACCTGTATGTCGTCATGATGCACCAATGAAGTGCTGGGGAGTCTGCCCACCAGCACTTCATTGCTGCATCATGCTGACCCTATGAGAGTGTAACAACCATGTAGAGTCGATTGATGCATTAATCTCGTCGTGTCGGCGTAATTCGCCAGGGCTTCATTCATGCATCATGACAACCCTATAAGGTAGAAACGCTCTCGGTGGGTCGTCATGATGCTCCAATGAAGTGATGGAGAGCAGTCTCGCCAGCCCTTCATTGGTGCATCATGACGACCAATGGGAATGATGCACTCCTGCATCAGCGGTCCTTAAGGGGTAAAAGCACTATCCAGTCCTTACAGGGCTAATGGTGATAGTGTCTTTTCACCTTCACCCGTCATGTAGTACCAGGGGGAGTAGAAATGAAATGGCACGTGGAAATAGCTCCATTTCCTTTCCTTTTTTTTTTTTGGGGTAGTGTCTGAAGTGTGGATGTGTCATAAACGCCGTCCCATAGAATAGCTCCATTTCCTCCCCAGACTCTAATCAGCCCCATAGTTGTACCCATTCATATCTGTCATAAACGCTGTCCCATAGAATAGCTCCATTTCCTCCCCAGACTCTTATCAGCCCCATAGTTGTACCCATTCATATCTGTCATAAACGCTGTCCCATAGAATAGCTCCATTTCCTCCCCAGACTCTTATCAGCCCCATAGTTGTACCCATTCATATCTGTCATAAACGCCGTTCCATAGAATAGCTCCATTTCCTCCCCAGACACTTATCAGCCCCATAGTTGTACCCATTCATATCTGTCATAAACGCCGTTCCATAGAATAGCTCCATTTCCTCCCCAGACACTTATCAGCCCCATAGTTGTACCCATTCATATCTGTCATAAACGCCGCCCCATAGAATAGCTCCATTTCCTCCCCAGACTCTTATCAGCCCCATAGTTGTACCCACTCATATCTGTCCATATCTTTACAAAAAGTCCCCCAAGATATTGTGTGCTGAGCCAAGCTGAGATGAACCCTTTAAAGGCCTATAATGTATTAAGTATAATATCAATTGGTCGTCTTGATACATGAATGTAGCTCTGGCGAGTTACTCACTAGTGCTGCATTCAAGTATCATGACGACCCTGCAAGGGTGATACACTACAGGATTGTTGTCATGATGCACCAATGAAGTGTTGGTGAGCACTTCATTGGTGCATCATGACAACCAAAGGGCATGATGCATGAATGCAGCTTAATGGCATGAGAATGCATCATTATGTGTTACTGGTATCTTACAGAGGTCAATGCGCCCATCGAGCAGTTTGAGAAGCTCCTAGAGGTGCATGAGCAGCAGTTCACCCCGCGCTGGCTCGGCGTCATGGGCACCGAACACACACCAAGGTGAGTTTTAGCCTAATTTCCATGTTTTTTTTCCTTTGTTTTTTCTTTAGGAATTAAGTAGTTTTTCTTTGTGAGTTTTATAAATAGTCATGTAAGTAAAAGCTGAAGAGAAATCTATCTAAAATACCAAATTTATTTTCATGATTTATGTCCTCGCAGCAGAAATCTGTTGCTCCTTTTTTTAATGACACATACTCCACATTTACTGGTTATCTAGGAATCCTGGTTTTGCATTGAATTATGTTAATTGTCTAAAATCGTTAGCTTTTTAGTTTTATTGGCATGCGAGTGGCATCTCTGTAATATATACACTGAAAAGAAATTGTGTAAATTCAGAAATCAGAAAATTATAGATGAAAGTTCTCAAATGTCAGCAAGTTATTTTGAACAATATGTCCATGTATATACAACTGTATCAACTTTCCTGACAGTACTGGTGAATATGAGATCTACATTATGGAAAGCTCGGCCCTCATCTTCTACGGCATGGAGCGTTTCCTGTGTCAGCTTCCGCCTCACAAAGTAGCCGCACTCAATCTTACAGGTAAGAACTTTACATTCTAACCTGTAACCCTTTAAGGGCCGCTGATGCAGAAGTGCCTAATGCCCATTGGTAATCACAATGCATGAATGCAGCCCTCGCAAGTAACTCACCAGGGCCCCATTCATGCATCGTTGGTCACTCGTCAGGGCTTCATTCATCCAAAATTTACCAAAAATCACTTTTCTATATGAATTCTAAATACGCATATATATAGACACCATCACGCATCAGCTGACAATTCAAGGTGGTCGCGATGGTGCCCTCGCCAGGCCCCCCCAATGAAGATTTGCTTCCTACGCCTCTGGGACTGGATTGCAATTATTGCATGGTGCTTCAAAGTTCGTGTTCATTTGTTGGCATGATGTGCAAACACAGTGCTGGTGAGCCTATGAGTGCATCAGGCCTGGCCTTTGGAAACGTAGACACTCTGAATACCTGCCAGATGTTTAAAATCTTAAATTAATTCAGTGTAAACCAATGCAACCACTTAGCATATGTACTGCTCCCTCTGGTCTGTGAGTAGTTTTAATGTAAAGCGCATTACGGTTAGGCTCATATTGTCCATAGAAAATGATTTTCGATACCGTCTTAAAAAATGGTTTCCATGGCAACCAAATGTCTCTTAGTCACTTAACAATGTAATTAATTATACATGTTATACTATATATCACGTTACCATGGCCAAAGAAATTCAATCTGTTGTGTGGCATTATCATGCTCATAAGCCCTTTAAGATTTGCATAATGCAGTAATTCAATGCGGCATGCTGGTAAATTTTATTGCACTATCCACTTTCTGTCATTGCGATGCGATTTGAACCAATACAGCACTGGTACCTGAAAGGATCCGGATTTGAGTTAGGATTGGTCTTTTCCAACGTAGACAAGAAAGGCTATCCTATTAAACAACTTATTGCATGTTAGAAAATATGATTGATTATATAAGCCATGAACACTATCCCTGGAGACTCTTAGGACATTTAATGAGCAACTGTGATCAGATCCCCAGGCTCACATTTGATTAGCCAACGAATTAACCTCCAATCAAACCAGGTTATGAAACATTCAACAACAGTTTAATTAGATCATCGCGGATACAGAATGCGAGAGGGTGTTTCAATCTCGGTGTCAAATCTTTTAAATTCATAGATGGATTTGAAAAGTTTGCTATTACAGTTGTGCAGATTCTGTTTGCTTAAACTCCTCCAGTGTCTGGCTTTCTGTAACGAGTAATGGAGCCACTCAATGTAATCTCTGTAATGTTGCAGTTTTTTTCGAGGTGAGCTACTCATGAGACCTGTCTTAAATGTATCATGGCAAAAGTAAATGCATTTGACTGATAATTGTGGCTTCGACATATAGTCTATTTTAGTACATTGTGTGTAAAGCACGTCTTATATACAGGGGTAGGGCCTTGCTACACCTTATGGGATCTGACTAAAGTCAGAATGTGCCTAACAGGCGAGGTGTTCCCCCCCCCCTTTTTTTTTTGTACTGTCGAATAGTACTGCAGTGGTCAAAATGTAACCCCAGGCATGCCTTATAGCGTTTCCTTTAGCTCTGAGTGCATTGTATACATGAGGTGCACCTTATAGTATACGTGAGGTGTGCCTTATAGGAGTAGCGATGAATGCTCGCAAGAGCAACTACAAAGGTCGGTAACATATGATAATACCTGACCGATAACTTACATTATCGATAAAATAACCGAATGGTCTCTATATATATATATGACCATTTAATATGCAAAGTGCTACGACGGGAAGTAAATGTCCTGTCCATAGCTTGCTATAACTACAGTAAATCCTCGCTTATACACGAAATTACATCACCTGTGTCCTGTAGGATTTAGCCCAACTCCGGGTGCGTCTTATAGGCAAGGATACTTTACTATAGAAGAGTTCTAGAATGACCAAAATTTGAGCCAATGTGTGTCCTATGCAGAGATGACAGACTTTCAGATTTTCTCTGATTTCAGAGGTTCAAAGGTGATATTTTACCACAGAAATAATAAGAAAAAAAAATATAAAATGAATATTTTATCATTCTGATATTTCTTAAAGATCTAACCAACCCTAAGTGATTAATCTTGAAGGTATTTGTTACTCTGATTAGGGTATAACCCCCCTTTTGAAGTGCCCCAAAATAATTTTCAGAGTTTCGCCAAATAGAGAACTGACATCTCTGCCTATGGGATTAAACCCAACTGCGGGTGCATCTTATATGCGAGGATTTTGCACTAAAGAACAGTACTAGAGTGACCACAATTTGAACCCAGGGGCATCTTATAGGATCTAGCCCAAATCAGGGTGTGTCCTATATGCGAGGAGCGTCCTAAATGTGAACATTAACAGTAACGTCTACCCTTGTATCTCATTGCCATTTTCTTCCTATTCAGATTGTCAGATGGTGATGTTGTTTGACATGGCTCAGACCAACAAGAGCTTCCTGCGGCAGTCCAAGGTTGACGTCCTCAAGACGTAAGTTCGCATTTTACATTTCTCTCATTTGCCTTAGAAATCATAATTTTATTCAATAAATTTGTTCGATTGGTCCAGAATCTTTTCTGAATGTTTCATGAAGTGAGAGGAGTGGGTGAGTAATAGATGTTTAACGCCATTTCAACAGCTAAGGTCATATTCATAGCGAGAACTACATTGCACAATTTCACAGAGGAATGTGTCAGTGCCTGCGCATATGTGCACCGCACACACCCTGGGGGATAGGAAAGAATAGATATAGACCCTTTTAAGTGTGCTAGGGAAGCCCGAAGCGAGAGGAAATTAAAGTAGAAATTCATTGATGGCCCTCTTGCTAAAAATCACCTCTCCCTTAACTTTCAAATTTTAGTCATGTATTTACTCTTTTTGGGAGTTGCTAATGCATTAATACATCCTGCCTATTGGTTGTCATGATGTATGAATGCATTGCTGACCTGTTAATCGTCGCCTTAGTGCAAGAAGGTTATAACTGCATATTTCAAGATTTGCGGGAGAGGCAAAAGAAGTGTTCCATTTACTAAAATGGAAAGAGCAATATTGCATTGGGGCTTGTTAGCACATAATGTATCATAGACAGAGTTTCAGTGCTTTCATAGTAGCTAGATAGGGGTCAATAGATGTTAATACAAAAGAAACCGCAATTTTACCAGAATTTCAGTTACAACCTTTTTGCACTTAGGGAGTGATCATTTTTCAACAACGGAAGGGGGGGGGGCTGGTGGGTTTGCGCGTGGAAACGTGAAAAAAAATATCGACCCCTGTCGAGGGGGTAAAATTGTTTTGAGCCCCCATAAGGGCTGAAAATCACGTGCGAACGTGCCCTTTTAACCTATAGTAACATGGGGGGTTTTCCACTGAAAACACATGAAATTATTTTGACCCCCCATCAGAGGGGTCGAAAAATTTCTGACCCCCCCCCTCAAACCCATCAGCCCCCCCTGTTGTTAAAATATGATCACTCCCTAAGGTGATGAAATGACATTCAAATGTTGAGACCTATAGATAGTGGTAGCCCTATGTGTGAGTACTGAGGTTTATATACTACATACTGTGTATTTCAGTTCGGATGTGTTGGCGCTGGAGAAGCCGGTGGAGACGGCGCTGTTACTGGGTCTTACCGGTATAAACTGTGTGTGCCTGAACCAGTGGCACTGTACACTGCAGGAAAACGCCACCAAGATCAAGGATACCATGAAGGGTGAGTTTAGACTCATGTTCACTTGTTGTTAATTAACCCTTTAAGGGCCGCTGATGCAGGTGTGCATCATGCCCATTGGTCGTCATGATGCACCAATGAAGTGCTGGCATGATGCATTAATGCACTGTTGGCCCTTAAAGGTTCAAAAAGTAGAAGCAAGGTAGTGTTGAGGTGTGGATGGTTGGAAAATCACATCCTCTGAGATTTAAAGGTTAGTATCATTCACTTTAGCCTTTAGAAAGGGGGGGGGGCTGAGAGACAAATTCTGAATTGTCAGCCAAAGTTCGCCTAACCTAAATACAATCTAAATACGTCCACATACCTTGAGGCGTTCACTCCACCAAATGTCCATAAAGATGGCTTTGTTACCTGGATAAACATAGCTCAATCGTTGATAAACATTGGATCAACCAGCTGGTAGTGATAAAGAGTTGATTCAGCAGCAAAACATATATTTAAGTCGATTTTGTTTGGTGGACGGCTCAAGATGTGTGGACGTCTTTATGTTAACCTACCCTATGTGAGATGGTTAGTGCCTGAAAGTCTAATGCATGAATGCAGCCCTCGCCACCCAGTTGCTGACTAGGGCATTATTCTGGCCAAAGAACATTGAATTAAAGCACCATGTACCCCTCTGAAGGGTTTGATATAAGACCCAGACTGACCAACTTTGGGGAAGGGCAACTGAGAGGCGAATCTTGAATTGCCTGCCTAAGTGTGCTTTTTCATGCCTGAAAGTATTTATCCGCTTAGTCCATTCAGACCGCATTCAGACCTTTTACCCTAAGCTAATGGAGAGCAATTACTAAAGTATGGAGCATCCGGCTGTTCTTGATATCCTTCGGTCTGATCTGCTTACTTCCTTATACATCTTATTCAATTTCTCTGAGGGATTTTTTTCCTGTCAAGCCTAAGGCCCCAGATTGAGCCCAAAGTAATTTTTCTTGGGTGATAGATCCTAGAGTTCTAGTAGATCCCAGGTCGTAATTCACTCAGGATCGCTGTCCTCATTATTCTTTTAAACTTTAGGTATAAGAACACTGAGAGATGCAAGTTTTCTTTTCCCATTATCTCAAATCTAAATTTTCACAGAAGGTCATGACGAATTAGGAGGGGGTTTCTTCTTTGTATCTCCTTAAGAAAATTGCATAATTTTGTTTTTAAGGTTAGACTGACAGGGAATTAGTTTTGTAAATGTCATTTCTCTATTCTATTGCTATTTCAGATATGCTGGCCGAGGGTCAGACTACTGGTCAGACGATTAGAATGCTCTTTACGCCTTATCGACGGGCGGTCGTGGAGGAACCAGAGGAGGAAACCACAGCCATCGAGACTGAGTCTACAAAGAGCAAGGGAAAAGAGAAGGACAAAGATGCCCAAAGTAGTCAGGGCAAGACAGAGAGCCAGGCAGAGGATGTGGCCTCTCAGCCTGCGGAGCCGGAACCAGAGCCGGAACCGATCCCAAAGCGAGAGTGGTTCAATATGGTGTGTTATGGAGCACCCAACATTATAGTAACTCAGATTGGAAAAGCATAAACTAGCATTACCATGGACCCCATAGATAGACATACTGAAACTTTGGTCCACCTGGCAAGAAAGGTGACTTAGGATAACAGAATTATTGTTGACACCGATAGGATACTTTTAACGCCTTTAAGTATAAAATGCAATAGTGCACTAATGCCCGTTGGCCATGTTGTATAAATGCCGCCCTGGCGAGTAACTTGTCACGGTTACAATTATGCATCATAGCCTACGGTATAATGTATTATTAACCCTGCGGAGTTGTTAAACTACTGAGGGGCGGCATGATGCACCGTTGAAGTACTGACAAGCAAACTGGCCATTGCATTTCATGGGTGCATCATGATGACCAATTGGCATGATGCAGTAATTTATTATAGGCCTTAAATGTTTCATGTACACTCGCCCATCCTTTCTCCTGGGCTGCCCGTATTCATTTCAGTAGGATATTGATACCGGTGCAACTATCGGATTTCAGCAATTTCAGAATACCATTATTTTTTCAAGGCATCCATATCAAATGTCAGTGTTTTGATGCAAATTTGTTTTTCAGGCAGTGAACTTTAGGAAATATGAAAGAGAACTTTATTATCAACTTCTCTGAAAGTTAGTTTTTCATATAGCATGATTCAATCTAAGCCTCTGACGATGGGGAAACTCACCCATGGATGGTATTGCTGTAAATGCCTTTAGAACGAGCAGACAAGCATTATAGTGTAATTTGATGGTCCATATAGGTTTATTTGAGAAAATGAATATTATTTATGTTCTGAAATATATCATAATAAAGGTACACTGAAGCTATTTTATCAGACAATATCTTATTGGCCATACTATTACCTTTGTAAAAGTTTTGTTATTAATGATCCACTGTTGTTGCTATAGGTATATGGAGAGGTTCTGATGATTTGAGATACATTGCCAATAGCTCCTCTCTTTGTTAGGAATATCCCGCTCTTCAAAAGAAGTGTTTTTGAATGACTTTCATCCATATTGGTGGATAGAATACCCTGGCTTGACATTTTAACATTGGAAAGTTTTGAAACTGCTTAAGTTGTATATATATATATATATATATATATATATATATATATATATATATATATATATATATATATATATATATATACATGATATAGTGTTATGCACACAAAGGAACTTGTTCCTAGAGGCATACTATAGTCCATACTTGGCTAACCCTTTAAGGCCTGCTGATGCAGGAGTGAATCATGTCCATTGGTCGGCATGATGCACCAATGAAGTGCGACGAGTCTGCTCACCAGTACTTCTTCGGAGCATCATGCCGAGCCTCTGGGAGTATCTTGCCAGCACTTCATTGGTGCATCATCATGAGCCTCTTAGCCCAGTAGCGATGATGATGAATGAATGTAAGTAGCCCTGGAGAGTTACTTAAAAGGCCTGCATTTATACAAAATGCTGACCAATGGGCATAGTGTGGTAAATGCACTATAGAGGCTTAAAGTGACATTTTCACCAAAAGGTTCTGTTTTAGGTAAGTAAAAAGGAACGCAAAGGTGATTGGAGTAAAGATTTGACAAGACCAATAATTCTATATACATTATGGCTTTTATTGCCAAACCAAAACCTTCCATGATATAACACTGTGATATAACAATACCCATTTCTTTTCTGCAAGCTGTGATATTTATTGTTCATTACCACATTCAACATCTTTAAATATGTACATACTATTTAAAATAATTATGTTCATAACATAATCCTTATCTTCCACTAGAAACATTATTAAGAAAAATAATGAAATGCATTTTGTTATTTGTTGAGCAGTCTTTATTTTAACTTACTTTTGTTCTCTATCTCAATTTGAAATAAAAATATCTGTTAAACAAACATTTGAAGTCTCCTTGGTTTTGATTAATATACACACACAAACTATTTTACAAAATTAATCTACTAGTTGGGGAGCCGGCTCGTGGACCTGGACATCTGCTGGTGTTAAAAGCAGCACAAGATATGAGATATGGATTTGGGTAATTTGATAGTGCTGATTCAGAATCTGAGGTATCTCCATATCTAGGTCGGAACAAGGTCAAATTAAAGTCAAAGGTCACCATACTATTGCAATGGCTCCTAATTAACTTTGGATACACATGAATGGGGAATCCACCGTACACTAGGGACATCTAGTGTTAATGAATGGAACAAATTATCCCCTCTCTCTGTTCTATATTAACTATCAGATTGTGGCCTTTGACCTTTAACCCAAATCCATATCTCATATCTTGTGCTGCTTTCAACACCAGCACTTTTGGAAATAATGACATTGACATTTGAGCAGTCTAGCTCCCCAGGTATACAAGATATTCAGCATATTAATTATGTAGCATTGTATCAGCATTTTCAACGGAGAAATCAAAGGTTACATATACACATAGCAAGTCCCCTGCAATTAAGAGCAATGTAAATTTGATGCAATTATAAAGATTATGAATATACACAAATCCATACAAGGGATGCGCAAGGTCTAGATGCTTGCTACGAGGATAAGTTTGTGTGTAGTATAATACGAGGTAAAGCCGAGTGATAAATCTTTCTATTCCATGCTGGCACCTCAGCAGTAGATGCACTATATACAACTGGTGAACAATGTCTCCCTAGATGTTCTGAACATTTACTTTAGTATTTCATAATCATGCAACGCCCCATAGGATAGGCCTAAGGGATGAGCCGATGGGAAAATTCACCAACCCACTCCCCGCTCTTAATGAATAATTGGCACTCCATAATGGTGTAAAGCGCCCTTTAATTGTATTCCCCGAGGTGGGACTGGCATATCCCACGAAGCCATTATATGGCTGAGTGGGATGCGACCAGTGCGGAGCGGGCAGGACCCGCGAGTGAAGAAACAGGAGGCTCAAACTAATCAGAGTTCATCTTTACATTTATGTCAAGGTGTTTGGGTTGATAATTAATCGATATTTCATCAATATAATCCATAATTAACTCCTATTTACCCATCTTCATCGCCAAATGCTGAGCGCCGCCATCTTGGATGTTTACGTTTCAAAAAGGCTGCGCATGCGCGGTGGACCTATGACGTCATCGTGCGGATTTCCCGCAGGTTATTTAACGCAGGGTTGCAATACGGGGGTTCAGTGCTTTCTCTATGGAACTACGATATTCACCTTGACATAAGAATGTAGCCCTGGTGAATAACTCACCAGGGCTACATTCATGCATCATGCTGACCCTCCCATATTGATACACAAACTCCTGGAGGGTCGGCGAGCAGTCTCACCAGCATTTCATTGGAACATCATGACAAACAGTCGGCATGATGCACTCCTGCATGATGCACTCCTGCATGATGCACTCCTGCATGATGCACTCCTGCATGATGCACTCCTGCATGATGCACTCCTGCATGATATACTCCTGCATAATACACTTCTGCATCAGCGGTTTTAAAGCGGTGTAGGAGACAGGGGACTCTTTCTGTTCAGCAACCAGCAGATCATGGGTTTGGGTCGTCCCTTCATAACGACTGGACCCCGGTACTCCAGCTGGAACTCTGCATCATAGTTGTTAGCCTTCCCCAAGAAACTGAAACAAACAGCAAATGGACTTTAGTCTACAGGGAAAAAAACTTGCACCCTTCAATCTATGATCTCTTCAGCAGGTGCCACTTTATCTTAATTGCAAATAAGTACACAAAGAAAATAGCCTATCAAATTAATAATAACAAAGTAGAAAAAAAAGATTAAAAGGTTAATCTGATGTACACGTTGCATGTAAAAATGTGATAGCATTTTATGAGAATCTTTTAGAGTCATAATACTACCTGTGGGCCTCCTCTGACACGTTGATCCGCCCCTTGAGCCCTGTGGTCTCGGTCCTGGAGGCCAGGTTCACCGTGTTACCAAACAGACAGTACCTGGGCATCCTCCGTCCTATCACCCCAGTCATGATCTCACCAGAGTGCATGCCTATTGTTAGCTGGAACAGGACAGGGGTAGACTGTTGTGTGTTTGGCCAATATTTGACAGATAATGAAAGTTTGGGGGATGAATTTATGCACTGTGATGTTTGATATGTTACATTTATTGTCTTTAGGCCATCTTGCCTTGATAAAGTTACCATACTATAATGCTCTCCTCACATTGAACTTAATGAGTTAAAGACATCTGTTTTACCTTGTTAAGGTAACCATGGTAATATGTTCTTAAATAGTTAAAGACAAAAGTAATGCTCTACCTTGACAATGATACCATATTGATAACATGGTGTCCTTAAACCTAAGCTAGAGAGGCAAAGACCTTTAAAGAGTTAAAGACTCCTATGCAACCTTTAAGTGCTAACGCCCCTTATCATACCTCTAAGGGTTAAAAGCCCTGACCACATACCTTTAAAGAGTCAGACACATATCAGACTTTTAAAGAGTTAAAACCCCCTATCATACATTTAAAGGGTTAAATTTAATATGTATGTGTCAACTGTATCGTATACGATTGTACAGAAGAAAGGTAGAACCAGAAGAATCAACCCCTACACAGATTTCTGTGGGGATGAGGTTCTCTTCCTTCATTATTATCTCGATTATCACTTGTCAAATCTTTTTTCTTTTGCCTTTTGCTGTTAACATTGATTACTCTCGTTATATGTTGTGTTATCCTGGTGACTTCACATACTCATGTACTCATCTATTATATATAACACCTCGAGCCATTAGAACCTGTAGCCAACTTACCGGTACCACTTGCTTGTCTATACTCGACATTGATTTATCAACAATATAATGATATGTTTCATTGATTTTTGAGATAATAAAGTAAATTCAAACCAAAAAAAATCCCCACACTTTTAAAGAGTTAAATAGACCTTATTACACCTTCAAAGAGTTACAGACCCTGATTATGCCTTTAAAGAGACCCTGATTATGCAATTAAAGTGTTACAGACCCTGATTATCCATTTAAAGTGTTACAGACCCTGATTATGCCTTTAAAGTGTTACAGACCCTGATTATGCCTTTAAAGTGTTACAGACCCTGATTATGCCTTTAAAGTGTTACAGACCCTGATTATGCCTTTACAGAGACTCTGATTATGCCTTTAAAAAGACCCTGATTATGCCTTTAAAGTGTTACAGACCCTGATTATGCCTTTAAAGAGTTACAGACCCTGATTATGCCTTTAAAGTGTTACAGACCCTGATTATGCCTTTAAAGATTCAAAGCCCATAATATTACCTTGATAAGGTTGCCGTCCCTGTCGGTGAGGCTCTTTACACTGTCCATCATATCCAGTGCCAGACGTCCCACAGACCGTGCGTGGTCCTCACATGGGTCTGGGAGTCCACTCACCGCCATGTACTTGTCTCCTACTGTCTCTACCTGTGGACAATGATAATGTGGACAATGATGTAGACAACGATAATGTGGACAATGATGTAGACAATGATAATGTGGACAATGATGTAGACAATGATAATGTGGACAATGACAATGTGGACAATGATAACATGGACAATGATGATGTGGACAATGATGATGCGGACAATGATGATGTGGACAATATTAATTTGGACAATGATGATGTTGACAATATTAATGTGGACAATGATAATGTGGACAATGATGATGTGGACAATGTTAATGTCGACAATGATAATGTCAACATTGTGTCCAACAATGGTTGTCACAAAAAGGACCCGGACAAGTGTGCTGTATGAGGTGTGTATTTTTGGTGTTTCAAGGAAAGTCAGTTTTGATTTAGATGGGTTATATTCTGTTGATAAAGCCCATCTACATGTTTTCCTTACATCGAGCCCTAACCAAAAGGTGAGGCTCCACTACGCGATTTTTTGGTACAGTCTCACCTAATTTTATCCCTATAGTGCCTAAGGTATAGGGTGTTGACATTCCTATATTGTAAACATGAGATTCAAAATTGTAAACATGAGATTTCAGGCGTTATTTTATGGGTGATCTCTCTCCTTGTGTGTCATATTTACCAACTAACATGCACCTGCATAGACTCTGTGATTGGGTGGGAGTTCAATATATAAACATCAACACAGCAAAATATAAATAACAACACAGCAGTCACACAGATCGCAGGGTCTTGTACTGTAAAAATCAAACCTGTCTGATATTGAGTTGCAGAGAGTCATCAGTGTCAAAGTCTGCATTACAAAGTTTACATTAGGTCAACTTGATTTAGTAAACAAAAACATCTTTTGGCAACAAAAATGTGCCTGAGATTGTACACAAAGCCTTCCCCACATAAACAGAAAACTCTCTCAATCTTCTATTTACACCTTGAAATAATAACAAATACCGCTTTTGTGAGAATAGCTCCGATTTTCAGCAAAAATCGCGTAGTGGAGCCTCACCTAATGACAAGACTGTGTACCCTCTTTAGTCAAACACTGTAATCTTCCAACCACACGAATTCGGTTACCAGATCAACATGAATGTGGTAGCAAAGACCCACCAGGGAAATCAGCTAGGGACCGGACCAGGGAAGTGTATTATAGAGGAGCTAGTCCTACAAAAACATTCTTCTTCATTTGAATTAACCTAGACACAGCCATTCAGGGATAAATATATACTGCACCACCCCAAATTCTCCACAGTCTCTTCTTCAACCTCTTTCATCGGGCATATAGAGATGCGCTACACAAATGAGCCCTAGTCCTTTAAGGGCCGCTGATGCAGGAATGCATCATGTCCAATGGTGGTCATGATCCATGAATGCAACCTCGATGACTAACCCACCCGGAGGTCATTTCTCAATGTACTACGACTGCACACAGCCACTAAGATTTAAAAATGCCAAGAATAAGCCAGGCTATCGTAGGAACTGCCTTACGACTGCTCACTACAATTAGCAGCTATGCAGTAATTACATTAGGTTTAGTAGGGCAGTCGTACTGGTGCAGACATTAGGGACTACTAGTGCATGGTACTGTTATGGCCAAATTATTAGGTTCTCACTACGATTTAAAGGACAGCAGTCGTAGTGTGTTAAGAAATGGCCTCCAGGGCTACATTCATGTATGATGCTGACCCTACTGTTTGATACTGTCCTGCAGGGTCGGCATGATGCTCCAATGAAGTGCTGGCGAGTCTGCTCGCCAGCACTTCATTTGAGTATCATGACGACCAATTGGCATGATGCATTCATGCATCAGCGGCCCTTAAAGGGTTAATATCAGTCCATTTACAGACTGAGGGTTCCCCCTGAGGCATGTACAGTGATGGGGAATTCTCCAGGGCTCCATCATTGGTCCTTCTAATGGGTAATATGGGCATATATGGTCTAAAAGAGCCAGAGTATCAAAATTGCATCAATATTTTGAGGCGCCCACAAAACCAGCCCAGTGGACATAGAGCGTTAAATCAACGTAAAAATGAAGCTGATCAACCATGATCAACGTTATTTCAACCTAGGATGTTGGTAGATAGTACTGTCAACAGAATATATTTCATTGGCAGTTCAGGAACTTATTTCAATTGCACCAATGGACCTCATAAAAAATATGTGTGAGAGGGATATCGAATAACTCCATTTCAGCAACCACAGGCTTCAAAATAAGAGCTGGCATTTCTCCAATTATTGACTCATTACACAACAATGCCAAGTCATACAACTGAGGAGGTTATTTCAAAATAGCGCAAATCTACCATTATGTTGAAATTCAAAATAGCGCCAATCTACCACTATTTTGAAATAACCTCCTGCAGTAGAGACCCCCTTGTACTATTACTCTGTATGACTAGTACCTACATGTAGCCATATTAGATTATAACACTACTATGAGTAACCATTAAGATAGACAGTATTTCAGGGTTTACTTTTTCAAAATGGGTCTGGATTGATATCGCTATTAAATAGATTTAACTAACAATAACCATCCATTCAAATAATGGGATGGAAGTCTTCAGTGATTTCCCTGATTTCAGGGATTTTCAGGTTCCATAGTCCTATCCTGATATGCTTTAGAAGACCTATATCTAAGGGGTTCTAGTGGAGCATTCCAGGGGCACTGTATTATCTCTGGATTCTATAGTGGATCATCCTTTGCCACTGTAGAGACTGATACTAGAGAAATGCCATTTTGCTGTCGATATAAACTACCAACGCAGGAGGCAAAGAATCTATCCATGCTCTTGGTAATGTCTTGGTCAGATGGGGTCACGAATATGGACCTATGATAACAGGCATATGGAAATATTGACAGAGCTTCGACACTACCGTCTAACAGCCTAGGGCAATATGGATACACAGCCTTTTATTTCACATGTATAGACCTCTTATGTTGGGGGAAATGAGAGACGAAAAACTCTTCAGGTCGATGGCACTTCGATGAAACGGACACTAAATACACGGCCCACCAAGGACGTCAATTGGTAGTAGCCTACCTGGGGGTGGGGGTGGGGGTGGGAGAAGGTGGAGGAATAGAACTATATATATATATATATATATATATATATATATATATATATATATATATATATATATATATATATTTAATCTTCTTTTTGTAGAGCCACAGCGGATCACCCACTCCGTGCTCACTGATATCTTTACTAAACATGCCCGAGCGAGCACCATGTTTAGTAAAGATATCAGTGAGTGGGCGATCAGCTGCTACACTTTTTCTTTCTCTCCCTTCCAGCCTCTCAATCAATAACCTAACATATTTGTTCTATTTACCCTCTATTCAATAAATCCCTGTCTGTCTGTCTCATGGGTCTATCTATCTGTCAGTCTGCCTGTTTCTCTCTCTCCTTTCCCCATTTTCCCACATCAACTCACCTTATATACATTGGGGTGTTTCTTAGGATCTATCAATTTGTCCAGTGCAGTGTAGAGGTCATTTAGCATGTAGACAATCTTTCTGGCTCCCTCCTGGTCCGAATTCTGCCCACAAAAAGCACTGAATCCCACAATACCTGAGAACAGTATGGTCACCTGCTCGTACCGCCGCGGCAGCACCGGGCGCTTGTGTCTTAGGTCATGGGCCACACTCGGGGGCAGCACCGAGTACATCAGACTGAAAATTAAACCGGAAATACATCAGACCAAAAGTGAAACTGGAAATACATCAGAGTGAAAGTGAAGCCAGATATATATTAGACTGAAAGTGAAACTGGAAATAAATAAGACTGAAAGTGAAACTGGAAACACATCAATTTGAAAGTGAAACCGGAAATACATCAGACTGAAAGTGAAACCAGAAATACATCAAGTTGAAAGTGAACATGGAAATGCATCAGACTGAAAGTGAAACTGGAAGTATGTCAATTTTAAGTGAAAGCACAAATGCATCAGACTGAAAGTGAAAGCAGAAATACATAAGACTGAAAGTGAAACTGGAAATACTTCGATTTGAAAATGAAACCGGAAATATATCAGAGTGAAAGTGAGACCAGAAATACATCAGAAAGAATATGAAATCAAAAATACATCAGATTGAAAGTGAGACAAATACATCAGATTGAAAGTCGACTTCATGCTTAAAGTGAAACTGAAATGACATCAGATTTTAAGTGAAACCAGTACATAAAATTGAACGTGAAACCAGAGGCACATCGTAATAAAAGTGAAACTGAAGTTACATCAGTTTGGGGGTGAAACTGGAAGAACATCATACTGAAATTGAAACCTGACGTAGCCCTACTTCACATGCTCTGAAGATGAAAGTGAAAGTGGAACCAGAAGGATGTCAGTTTGGAAAAGTTAAATGGAGTATGGAAATTGCACTAGATTGAAATAGAAATTGAAATTACATTATACTAAAATTTCAACCAGAAGTACATCACACTGAAAATTAAACTTGAAGAACACATTCATACACGAATTCCTTTTTCGTCTTCCCTCTTTGAACTTTGGAAACAAGGAGGCCTTTTGCTAAAAAAAGAAGGTTTTTATGCTGTGCCTCAGGAGAGACTCCACCCACCATCCGCTGTTAATAATAGAGAAGAACTTAGAATAAATGGCTATAACAACTCCACTAAATAGAGAGCATTGTAATTAGAGAGGTGGCAAGCTAAGGACAACATACTGAACAATCCCATAAGTATAGATCAACCGACCATCACTCATGTGATAATAGGCTGCACAGCTGCTGTAGACCCCATGTAGATGATGGATTTTGAACACAGTAGGTGGAATGGCTATTCTATGTAAAAGTAAAATCCTGAAAGCTTTTCTCCTGCATTTAAAACGCCCAGACTGTTTAACGTCCACCCAACGTATACAATTATGATCATGTGAATTTAAGCTACTTCTGCTGATATATAGCTTTATGACACTCTTGCCTATAGTAAGGTTAAACAATAGGTGTGTCTAATATTATGGATAGTAAATGTGGGTCTAAATATTTTCATAAGATTCTGGTCGTAAGGATGTGCTGTCAGTAAATAGTCTCTGAGAAGAGGTACAAAACCACGTGAAATGTATGAAAGGGGGCTGTCTAAATCTAATTTCAGGTCTCTTTGGATCAATACGGCCTTTTAATTTGTGTTACACAGTAATCAGTTGATATCTCATAATCTATTTACACAGTTAATTTCCACGATAAATTTAGATTATGTCATTTTATTTGAATATTCCTTTAATAAACCTGAATCGGTTAGAGGCTAAGGGCCACTTTCTAACAATGGGATGCGGGGATGGTAATCCTCAACTAGGATCTAAATATCCTTAGCTTAGCGCTGTGTCGAGATTGGTAGCCCAGAATGCGATTTGAATCCCCAGGAGCCTTTAGTCCTTTATAGGCCACTAATGTATTAGTGCACCTTATATCATGGTTGGTGACATTTTGGGTTCATATTTGTACTTATATGGAGTGCATTTAACCAGGCTAGAAAGAACAATGTTGACACCATGATATAAGGGAGTGGTCATTATTTATCAACAGGGGGGGGGGTGGTGGGTTTGAGGGGGGCGTAAAATTTTCAGACCCCTCCCGAGGGGGGAGCTAAAAACGATTTGACCCCTATTGAGGAGGTACTATAGATCAAATAGGGATGCAAAAACTCTCCGCGCCTCTGGCGGGGGGGGCGCAAAAGATTTTGACCGCCGTCAAGGGGGGGGGGCATAAAAAAATCCGCGCGAAAACCCACCACCCCCCCCTCTTGATAAATAATGACCACTCCCTAAAGACAATATGTGACACAGGTCTATTTTATTGACACACTTGTTGGTGTTAGTCCCTTGATACATCCACTCACCTGATGGCTCCTGGATCTATCTGGGACTAACACCAACGCATGCTTCAATAATTAGAGGATATATAAGCTTTATTGATGCACAAGTTGATTTCAGTCGCGGATAAAATGAACGAGTTTGTTATACGAGTGCATAAATAAAGCTTATATATATGCTCTTTATACAATGATGCCAACCCTCAATTTAGATTATTTACCTTAAATAAAGAAGAAATTCGAGTTGAGTCGACAGCGACGAGGAGGAAGCCATTCCGCCATATTGGATTCTTGTTTACCAACAAGCCAGCCGGTCCCCCGAGAATAACATTCAATTTCCACCATTTATAGAGCATATATACCTTCTTCTTACTCCTCCCATGTTTCAAAAGATGAATTAAAGGCTATATTCTCTCAATATGGCCATAATAGGATCGGTCAGGTTTCGTCGCCCGAGAAGAGTAGTACTTCTTCTATACACCAGACGGCAGGACTGCAGCGCGACAGGGGAGGTTGACACTAAGGCAGAGACGCACAGCCCGCTGTCCGCTATGGTAAAGGATACGAGTCAACTCACTGTCATGGTTTGTTTTGGTTTAGTGTCAACTACTGTTCATTCTAGCTGTGGTTAATTGCATGAGTTTTATCCTTAAACTTGAACGCATGAAAATGACCCATAACCATGGTATAAGTGTCATATATCCCCTAAATATCCATTGGTCAGGAATGATGCACCAGTGCTTCACTGGTGCATCATGACGAACGATGGGCATGATGCACTATCGTGCACTATCTGGGTCTAAGGTGCTGACTTGATACAAAGTCAAATTAAATGAGTGCCCCGCTTCCCTTTTCTTTCAACCTGGTTAACACTTCATTAGACTCGCTCAAGCCTATTGATTTTGATATGAGAGAATTGAAATAAAATGAACCTTTCCTGAAATAAAAAGAACGTTTCTAGTGGATCAATTTCTCATGAACCAACAATTAAGAGTCTGGAGAAGGGCCAGTCTACAACTCGATTGTGTTTTACCAATTTCCTAACTATTTTCTTGTCACATGACCAGGCAAGCCGCATAACCATTCTATATGAATGGGATGTGAGCCACTTAAATTAATTTCTGTGCTTTTAGTGATGAAACTGGCTTCTAATGTGTCTCCCCAACTCGGAAATTTAAACCCTTAAGTATTCCCTTCACCCTATAAATGTGGAAATATAATATTAAGCAATTTGAACTTTCTAAGTGATCATTTCATTAGTGGCTCAATGTAAGAGAATGCCGCTCATGTAGAAAATAGGATGCGTCTAAGCAGTCTATAAAATATGAAATAGGATTACAAGTAGGATTAAAGAAAATATGCATTTATTAGGACAGCCCTTCCATTCATATCAGCATTTTTCAATTCAAACCTTTAATGACAACATCTAAGATAATTCCTCAAAACAGCCACATGCTTGACCGTCATAATTCACCAATGCAGTATTGGTTCCATGCAACTCTGCTTTGTCCATTGACATGATGTATAGATTCATCTGTGGCGAGTAGACTCGACAGGAGACCATTCAGGCTTCATCGACACCCCGATGGGCATGATGCATTTCCACACTCTGTGACCCTTATGGGTTATAAGCAGGATATGCCAGTTAATCCATGTAATATTTAAAAAAAAAAGTGTGAAGGATTAAGGCGCCTACAGTCCCGCAGTTTGTTTGTTTGTTAAGTTTTATGTCCGGGGGCCATCGAGGGACTCAAACATTCAAGTCCCGGAGTGGTCGGCATTATGCACCAATGAAATGCTAGGGAGCAGACTGGCCAGAACCTAATTGACGCATCAGGACGGCCAATGAGCACGATGCACCAATACATCAGCGGCCCTTAAAGTGTTAATTTTGCATCTAATTACTGCTTCAATGTGCCAATCCTTTCCTCAGATGCATGATAACATGTATCATAATTAAAGGTTAATTAATCTTGATCAATTCTATTTGAGGCTGGATCTAGCCTCAGGCAATATCGTTAAATTGAGTATGATTTGATACCTGTTCCTGACTCTGCCAGTATATCACCCCAGTATCAGCCAGAGTATTACCCATGATCAGGCTGAGTATCAAATCATACTCAATTGGGCGACATTGCCTGAGTCTGCAGACTCTGGTGAGTAAGAATCTTTTTCTGTGATCTCTAAAGGAGATAGGGGCCGAGTTTCTTGCCTTGCTCACCTCCACTTATGAAGATTTCAGCTTGGGACAGAAATATATTGAGAACATGTCGATGGAGAGCAGAATGCCTCTGTCAACAGAAATCAAGCAGAAACCTCTCTGTTGTATACACTACTAAGCTCCTTGACTCTTAAGGGCCGCTGATGCTGGAGTACATCATGCTCTGAGTCGCAGCATTTCATTTGTGCATCCTTCCGAGCCTCTGGGACTGTATAATCAGCCCCGTAGGTTTGGGACGATGCATGGATGCAACCATGGCAGGGGCGTAGGAAAAGGGGCAGCGGCCAGGGGGGCCTGGGCCCCCCCCCCCCCAAATCATAAAGGAGGGGCATAATGCTGACCAGTACTGGGCCCCCGCAAAATTTACCAAGAATTTGTAATGAACTGAACAAGGAGCTAAAATTTTGCATCTCAAATTAGATTGATATAGAAATGGGATAGGGAAATGGGGGATTGAACCTCAAATCAGATCTAAAATTCATCAAAAATTAGTTTTCTATACAAATTCTATATAGGTATATGTGACACGATCTGCGAAAATGGGGCTTAGTGCAGGGGGTTCTAAGACCCCTTCTCTCAGTACATGTCACATATATTGATGCTATTATGCTTGAGCCGACAATTCAAGCTGGTCCAGGTGGGGCCCCCGGCTGGGCCCCCCCAATGAAGATTTGCTTCCTACGCCTCTGTCACGGCGAATTAATCATGACGACTAATAAACATTAATGCATTAATGCACTAACAACCCTTGAAGGGTTAAAGGCTGGTGATGCATTAATATGAATGCAGTCCTGGAGAATTACTCACCAATGAAGTGCTGGGTAGCAAAATCGTGCCATGAAAGAATGCAGTCCATGAACATTTAAATGTGTTAGCACTGCTAGTAGTACATGAGAAGTGGAATTTTAGTATGGTGTCTAAAGTGTATCATTCATAATAGAAAAAAAGGAACTGTTTCTATGAATAGTTCTCACATATAGAATTATCTCTGCAGAGAATCTCTCAAAGACACAAAAATCATTCTAATGCCTACTATTAACAGAAACATGTACACCAATATTTCACAATAATACTCCTACATCGCATCCAATACATCAATTGCAAATCTCAGCACAAGAAATGCCACTGTGGATATCCGAAGAGCCAGGTTCAATTTTAGCCAAATGGCACATAGAAATTAATAATTCATCACGTATGGAAGTCAATCATTTGCAATCAGGAACATAAAATAAATCAGGTTCAAAAGATCAAGTGTAATAACCTTCCCAGTACTGCCTAAGGCTCTGACAACGATGTACTTAAGGTAGGGTTCCAGGGTAATTCAGCTGAATACTTTTTAGAGCATTATTTGTCACAGGTATGATGAAAACACCATTATGACTGTAATTGATGTTTCATTCAAGTAAGGCCCATTTCATAAGGCGTTGCTAGGCATGGAAGGAAAATGGAACAAAAACCTTCTTTTTTAGGTTCTTTTTCTTTAAAGAGCATTATGGGATGGAAATTCAACATAGTTATCAGTTCTGATGATTGGAGAATTATTATGAAGTCATTTCCTGGAGACATTTTTTCATTTTACATGTCGATATTCCAATTATTAAGGTCATGAGAGCTGTTTAAAGTTGCTTAGTTACTAAAAAGTGCAATGTTGAATTTCCATCCCATAAAGCTCTTTAAAGAAAAAGAAGCTAAAAAAGAATGTTTTTGTTCCATTTTCATTCCATGCCTAAATTTAACAACGCCTTATAAAATGGGCCTTATTTGAATGAGACATCAATTATATTGGTGTACAACACATAAAATTTCATCATACCTGTGATATAGAATGCACTGAAAATCTGTTCAGTTGAATTACCCTGGAACCCTACCTTAAGGCAAGAAGATGTACATATAGAAGGACAGCGAGAGAGACAATGTAAATACAACCTTACACTTTCTTATGAAAAGCCATCATACGCGGTATAATCAAGTAATGATTGAAATATTGAGCACTGTGGGACCAGTTGTCGGTCCAACCTAATTTGGCTATTGTCAGTTCTACTATACTTGACGTAGCAAACGTTGATTCTATGATGTTTTAGAAATAGTTTAAGTAAAGTAATATATTTAGAGATAACTCACTTAGGCTCTATAATAAGAAGCAGCCTACTTGAAAGGGGGGAAAACAACAGTTTTTTTATAACAGCGCATTCTGGTAGCCACTAATCACATGAAGTTGGTCAAATGTGTACCATTAGAGAGAAAAGCAGCAGGATTATCTGATGCATTCAACAACATCACAATTAGGTGAAATTCATCAGAAGCTGCATTGTTTACACATGGATGATGTTGTAAATTGTGTTTTAGTCAAAAGAGTGACATATCTACGAACAGGCCACTATCTCAGAACCTTCTGTGGGTTCATTCACTGGCAGTTGTCATTGGGAAAGAGTAAATTTCTTTCCAGCAAAAGTTACAAGCAGTACCTAATTGTAAATTGCCAACTTTAGAAATAGCAAATTAAAGTTTAACATACTTGTCAGTCTTCTTCTTCTCATCCTCCAGTTCCCTGTAGGTCTGTTGGAGCTGGTCTGTCAGTACCTCAAGGCGCCTTGTAAGTTTGTAAGTATCCTGGAACTGTTCGCTCAGTAGAACCGTGTCGCGAGTTGCATCATGGAGCGGAATGTCACTGAGGTACATCCCAAGTCGTGAAAGGTCATCCAAGGTCACTGCCGCTGGGGAGCACAGGAAGAGAATACAGTCCACTTCCGGTACAGAAATCATCTCGCCTTTCAACCGTATACGACTCTGATCGTCAATTTGTTGTTGGCTTTGCTGGCTAACCTTTCTCTGGGCATCTTGTTCTTGATCATGTCTATGTTGGGCGTCAATGGGTTTTGATACAAGGACATATACAGTGTTAACATGGGAGAGGATAGTGTCAAAGTCAAACTCCATACGTGGTCGCACCATCTCAAACTGCTCATCGATATGGCAGGAGTTGCTTGTTAATTCAGGGATCAGCCGACTGATCGCCTTTCCAGCCTGCACGACACACATTGATCTATCAAACATCAAATGGAATGGAAACATCTGAGCAAAGGAGTCTGGACTGATCTTTGGCTCACCGGAGAGGACATTCTCCACTGTCTGTAGTTCACTGTCTCTATCCTTCACTCCCTCCCCAGACTCAGTGATCAGAAACTGTACATGATCAATCCCATCCTGCTTGGTCTTATAAACCTTCACATCCACATCAGTATTATGCAGTTTCTTTGCCACAGTTTTCACAATCCCAATGACAATGCTCTCCAAGCCAGCTCGTTCAGAGTAGTAATGTAGTATGGTTGCGCCATCTTCAGGTCGCTCGGAGCAGCAGAAGGACGGTGCACGCATGCCAGGGTAGATGGTCTGGAGGTGGTCATGGAGTGCATCAAGGTTCTGGAGGAATGCCCGTGTGGTAGATCCCAGCACCTGGAGGATGCTCTCATAACCAGACTCCTGGCAGAAGTCGAAGAACATGCACCCGAACATCTCTAGGATGTCTGGTCCTGGCACCTCTGTAATGGAAAAAGGGAAGGGGCATTGATCATCTTGCCAAAATGTGTCAAAATAATGTTTTTAGGATTACATAGCCTTGTGCTGTATACAGTGTGGCAAATTCCCTCTCAAAGAGACAAAGATCTTTCAGAAAGCTATTTCAGGAGGCTTTTATATAAACAGGCTCTAACCAGGCAATGTCAAACATCTCTCAACCATTTTAACTACAACTATCACAGCTGCCAACTGAGCTCAGTAGGAAAAGCTTTGAATCCAATATCCAAAAGGCAATGGTTCTAATCCCTCGAGGTCCTCACCATTTTTCAGGTGGAGACCTAAGCCTACTTTATATAGAATGTGAATTAAATTATTGCTTTTTTATGTTTTTATTTCTTTTATTTTCAGGTAGAATGGCATTAGTAAACATATTTTGGTGTATTGCAAATGCACATTAAAATTGGTGTATTGCCAACTAAAATGCCATGAGAGGAGGGAAATAGTAGCTACTGCTTATAGTGGAAAAAGGTTTCTGGGCTAAGGCCACCTTGGGCCCCATATGGCAGCTCCGACTTTTACCAGCTTGAGCTAACGTCTGGGCTAGCCCAGAGGCTCCAGAAGAATCCCACCTGGGGCCCTTGTGGGTGTGCTGGCTAGGATGCTCCATGCTCACTGGGTAAAATGGGGGTAGAATGGCACAAAAGCACTCTTAAAATGTGTTGGTATTCAGAAGAGACCTCTAAAGCAACTTTAATGAACAGTGCAAATCAGGGCCAATCAAAGGACGTTTGAATTCAATTTTTAATGTATTGGCAATGCCAGCCTATCTGGACTTATCTCCCAGCAAAATCTCATTTAGCCACTTTCCAGCAGATGTACCATGTTATATTTAGTGTTAATCAAAGACATAAAACAAAACACACTGAATTGTTGGAAATGGCATTTGACACAGTGAATCACCAATGATTTATCAGTGCTTTCAAAGTAAAGGTGAATTCATTTGTTTCTCCCCTTTCATTCCTTTGACTTGGTATGATAGAAAACATTTTAGGCGGAGGTACATCTTTTATCTTTCTGGCCTGAAAAGTGAGGCAGCAAGGTCCGCTAAAGAAAATAAAAACAGTCACCTTTTACCCACCCATCATATCTGATTTCAAGATGTGTACACACAATTAGGAGGAGAAAATGATTTAAGATTAATTGTAAATATTTGATTTCTATTAGAGTTTCAACTGGGGCAGCCTCACTAAAAAACAATATTCTAAATTACCAAGAGGCAAGGGTAATTAAAGGCACAAATTCAGCATTGCTCTGAAATTGGAAAGACAGATTGAGTGGCATAAATGGGATCATTAAATTTCTATGAATATTGTGTCAGATTGTTAATGGATCTATCCATTCAAATTAGGATTCATGCAGAGGAACATCTATTTCAACCCTTTTAGTCATTGCACCCATTCTCTTTACTTTAGACAAAATCGTCTTTAATCAGAAATAAAAAAGCTAGTATCTCTGAATGCATAATTATCAGAGTATTTTGTCCAAAGCCCATTGGGCCTCTGTCACTGATTTTAAACAGGATTTGTATGGATAAATTGGCTAGAGGAGATTGGGTGGATTCTGGGTCTAAACATGATGAGGCAATTTGATAAAGTAATTGTAAGCTATTCTAAGAGTTGTCCTAATCCTGCTGCGGAAGTCGTAGTGGGTGTTGGTGTGTTGGAAGAGGGTGGCATGAGAATAACACCACCTCTATCCTTCAATTCTCCATGTAAAGCAATATGTCTAATACAAATACAATTAGGGAAGACAAGGGGTAAACATGAAAGAAAATCTGCTAAAACACCAGAAACAACAATAAGAACAAAATATTTCTGCTTATTTAGACTTCCAATAGTCCTCTGCACACCACTCATGACATTTGCTCTACAGAAATGCCAGATTGCCTGTTTGACTCCTGCTGTTTGTAGATTGGCAGGCTACGTGATGTCTTGTATGTTAAGTGGCATGTAGACGCATGTGAGGACTGATAGAGAGGTCTCTCCATGCCTGCTCCCGGTGGCACAAAGCCTGATAAAGTGGTCTTAGTTGTACTGCTAACACTTTCTCAACCAAGCTCATATCATGATCCCATGCCAGAGGCACTCTCTAGTCATATTGGGGACCCTGGATAGGCTATTCACTGAGCATCATGTTTTCTTCACATATTACACATTGGTGAGTAACTCTGCTCAATCCTTTTGCAGTAGCATATGATGATATATCCTTCATGCCTGAAATTGTGGCAGGTAGTATCTTTAGGAAGTGCAGTGTGACATGTGAAAAGGCTGGGTTAGAAGCAGGGAGAGGTAAAACTAAAAGATATGGGATCATTGGCAACAGATCGAGGAGTAGGTCATTATAGATGAGTTATAAATGAGTCCATTTTAGAATATGCTATCCTGGGGTATCAGCTTTAGTTAACAACACATGTACTTAATAACAGTGATCAATGGGAGATGTCTTGTGTCTATTAATGTAAAATGTTTGATTCTACTTAAAAGATATGTAGGGACAGTGCCCTTTAATGTTTTTGCTCCTGCCTTGAAGTAGAGACAGAGAGCAGAGAAAGAGTGACACAGACCAGTCAAAGGGAACAGCACAAGACTAATGCATGATGGATGCAGATAATATGGAGAGAATACAGAGGATATCAGGAATATTAGAGAGATAATATATTGGGGAATAAGGCAGCCAAATACAGTGAAGATGCATAGCCATCTGACCTGAAACATTGTTTTGACTATAGATAGAGCTACCAGCCTGTTTCCCATCATCAGTGTCCAAACAAGGGGACTAACATTTGGTTGATTCCCACAGCAGACCAATGAGTAGGAATTACCAAGAGGCACTAGTGAATATGTCACTTACATACTCTCTCAGCTGCTTCTCACGAAATCTGGGATTTCAGCAGGTATGTTCCTATTGGCTCCATTGACAAATATATGTATAAAGCTTTGTACAATGTATAGAAACAGAGATGGGTGAGGAGAGCCCGCATGTGTAGGTACATGAACATAATATGGTTAGTTGAGTATAGATAAGGATAATGGTTAGAAAAGAGGTCATGGTAAGTATATAAGAAGTACAGATGAAGAAAAATGTTTCTTAAACTCTACCTGAATGTATTTAACACACTAATGCAGGATCATATCTAGAGTATTGGTGACAGCAGGATCTCCAGGAATCTATAGTTAACATTATATTTGAATCATTGATTTGAAGAGTACTCAAGAAATAGAATTTGCATCATCCTCAAGTAAAATGTCTTCTCTAGTCCCAGCTAGATTTGAAGTAACCAACCACCCTACAGGCAGAGTTCTAAAAGCATTTTAGCTTTAGCATATAGTTTAGATAAGAAGGGTATTTCTAGAACAAAGTCAGTAACATAGAGGGGAATATCTAACAGATAGGCTGCACATATGTACCTGCCGGACACTATTCAAAGTCACTTGCAGAAGCTTATTTCCAATGCTCGGCCAAGGCAAGGCAGTCATTTCAGAAGTACATCCCCCAAGTTCCCGAGCCTAAACTTCTACCCACTCAAGCAGCCATTGATACCCTAATCCTGGGGAGTATTGGTCACTTACAAGCTGACAAGGTGGGATTTTAGCCTCATTTACACACCTTATTGACATTAATCTGGGTATAGAGGCTGGCCATGACTGATATACCAGGTAATAGCCACACGTTTGGGTCTTATTGGTGCCTGATATACCAAGTTAATAGCCACACCTCCATGGATGGAGGTGTGGTCCAGTTTCTGATTCCAGGTAAAGGGCCACACGTCTGTGTGTGATAGGGGCTACTTCCCTGAGAAATATAGAAATTAATTGGGTGTCCGTGAAGGAAATTTGATCAGATTTACTTGTTCATTTTTGTCATGGTAGTAAGTTTTGGCCTAGTCACTTCATGGGTACTGGTGCCCAGAAGGAAATGAAGAAATGAAGCATCTAGTCAATGCAAACTGAAAGCAGAGTGCCTTGAGCCAAACAGTAGGAGTTAACAACATAGATCCCATTGTGTGAATTATAACAAATACATTAGAAATGGCACATTGAGTAGGCTATAGATTTGACCACCAATCAACAAGTTGCTCACAAGGGCTTACATATCTCAACTGCAATTTGTGGATAGGAAATAAAACATTTTGAGATTTCGGTATCCCAGAAGTGATGGCACATATTAGCAGACATGACCTCCATGCAGGGAGTGGATGTTAGGTTGGACTGGGTTTTAATGCTACCAGTGGCAGGTGCATGGATAGTGAGATTGGGGGCGACCCTTAGAAACCGCCTGATTAATGCCTAAAGGTCAAACTTAGGGTGCTGCATTGCGGTTGACTACAAGTGCCCACAGGTATTGTACCATACAGCAATATATGAATATAGTCACTTAAATATGTCACAGACCTTATGGAATTATCTTATATTTTAGGCATTTACCATCCATTAGTGACATAGCAGTCCAAGGACACTATTAAAGAGATATCATATCAACTGAAGTAAAGTAAAACCCCCTAAAACCCACATATAAGCAGCACCCTGAGCTCAAGACTTTGTCATAGCGCTGACTCAGGACCAGAGTGGTTCCTGAGTGCAGCAAGTGCACGCTGATATCAGCGCCTTCAGGTTCTGATTTCGCACCAGACTTGTTCTTGGCAGGCCATGATTCTTGCAAGTACGAAACCTAATTAATCTTGCGAGAATTTCTGAGGTCAGAACTGTCATGACCATACACACACAATGAACACAAAACCTCGCTATAAGCCGCACCAGAGGCCTGAAATGATCCCCATTCCTTCCTTTAGTCTATATAAGTAAAACCCCATGTATAATCCTCACCCTGACTTTCTGGAGATGTTATAAGCTGCACCAGAGACCTATAATGGTCTATAAGCAGCGGCTTATATGTGAGGTTTTACGGTGATTTGCAATTATTAAAAAAAAATAAGGATAAAGATAAAACCATTCTATCCTTCTAAAATTGAATCATACTATCTGTCTAAAGTTGACCAAAATCACCTTCCAGACAATAACCCTTTGGAATTAGATAACATTTGTCTTTTGGGATCAAAGGGGTTAAGAAATAGAAGCCCCCAAGTAATAAGGCTTACACCTCTTGCATGGGACAACGACATACAAACTACTATGAGCACTGATAGAGTGGGTTACTCCTTGCCTATTCCTGTAAACAACAGGCTTGATGAAGTGAGACTTAGATATACTACAAAAGACCTTCTCAATCATGTTCACATCATGGTCCCAGTTTTCAATCATGCTTGGGAATTTGAATGGTCTGATCAAGGAGAATCAGGACTAATTTACTTATATCTCCTTGATGTAGAGGGGTGATATCAGTGGCAATGACTCATGATTACATACATGACTTCCTATGGTCAGGTATGGCCAGGCATTGCATGAAAGAAGGTGAAGTTTTACCCCTCTAGGCTACAATAGTGAAGTTTGTTTTTTTATTATATTTCTGCCATTACAATATCACAAGGTTGAGGAAGCTCAGCGTTTTGACACATCTTAACTGAGGCAATGGTTGGAAGATATTTAGGAAGTAATCTGCTAAAAAATACCTTATCTCCATCTGTGTCCTTAGCTCTGATGTGAGATACAGTTGCCTTTTGGAAAGCAATTTAACCTTTATTGGGTCCAACCTTAGAGTTCAATTGTAAGCTAAATCCTTCATGTCTCATACTGGTACATGGGGGAGATATAGCAAGATAAATCATACCATCTAAAGTTGACAAAGACCATCCACCAAAAAGATAAACCTCTAGAATTAGAGAGTACTTTAGTATTTTTGTATCTACGGGGTAAAGAAACAGTTCAATAATAAGCTTAGTCCTTCATGTCTCATACTGCTACATATCATATCACGGTAGTTATGTACACTTATCTAACTATCTGAGCCTCAGCAGTGCTTTTTTGCTCATAACCCCCGTGCGTTATATAGCTATAACGCACTCTCAGACCTTTTCTTCATCTTCAAGAAGCTGCTGGTTTCAATCCGGACATGTTAATAAATTGAGGAATATACAAAGTCAACTCCTCCATACGTTTCCAGTTAAAACCGTTTAGGTTCAACGGGGAATCGATCCCCGGCCGCTGGGGCAGGAGGCGAGCTTGCTGTCCACTATACCAAGCCGACCGGTGCTAGAAAACACTGCACATGGAGGATTTGAAAAAGTTTTCCGACATACCTGAAGTTTACACACCTCATTAGCCTAGAATATATGGAGCCTGGTGGAGTTATTAACAGAGAACCATCCTTAGATATCCTAGATGAACTGCCATGCCAAATTCCTCCATTTTCTTCGAAATAAATAAGAATCCATTGATTTTCCATAGCGATACGCGACTGACCCGGCTGACCTCCTTGCCGGAAGTGGGTTCAGCCGAAAGTAGGTCAGGTACATCCGGGCACCTACCCGCTCTGTCAACAAGAAGCAATGGCCATGTACCGGGCCGTGTGCGTTGGATCGGTATGGAAAATCAATGGATTCTTATTTATTTCGAAGAAAATGGAGACAAAATGTAGGCGAACACCAACTAGATATCGTATATTTGGCCCTGCTAGAATAACAGGGCTTGACATGCTTGGATTCTACCCGAAAATTCGTTGGGAAGACGAGGGTCTGACGGGTGGAGTAAAAACAATGGCTACGCTGGCTTGGCAAACCGTGTGGATAGGATGCACTTACAAAATGTCTTCTCCTGGATTAATTCTTGGGTTATAAGGTAAGAAATTAATACAAAATGGAGAAATATGTTCGATAAACGCTTTAATGTATGTTATGGGTAAGCACTCGTGGATTTACGGGTTAATAATCCACTCCCCCTTCGGGGTCGTGGATTATTAACCCGTAAATCCACTCGTGCTTACCCATAACATACATTAAATGCTACATATGTGACATAATTTGCCGTAACGGTATCACATATAATTAAGGGCAACTTTTATGGAATGGTGTCAGTCAAATATATGCCCGATGTGCTATTACTGGAATATGTATTATCACTCACACCATAGGATCTATGTTCTAAAAACCTATTGTTTGGATCATGTTTCAAGCTCACATTGACTAGGGAAAACATATATGTGACCCATCAAGGGAGAACACCCCTCTGCGAGGGATTTTTAAAATAAAATAAAATCAAAATAAAATAAAATCATTATAAGAATACATTAGTCTAATTTCTGATGAAGAACGCAACGGTTTCAATTAATTTGCACCACTTTCAGTAGAAATGGCCCATGTTTGGATGGTAATATGACCATTTTTCATGAGAAATCAACCTATATGCCTGTTTGGATACTCACCAAAAACCCAAAACTGAAAACAGAAATGGAAAATTCCTTCTAGATCAATATCTATGATAAAAATCACCATATCATTATGTATTTTTCATGAAAAGGGCTGATTTATTGTGTTTTTAAACATTATTATGGTTTATAATGTATTTAGAGCTTAATCATTGATTTCAGATATGAATAACGACCTATGTTGAAGGAGGGGTTTTGACATAACTACTAGAAATATTTGACCCAATGATGTCTAATTTTAAAGATCTTGAGATGAACTTTGATAATGAATTTCCCTGCAGAGAGGTGTTTTTGCTTGCCTGGTCACATATCATGGTTTATTGATATCATTGCAACGTTGAAAAGAAAAATTGGTATACAAATTTCCAGCACCAAGACCAGACAGTTATTTTGTTTGGTCAAAAAGGCTAAGAAGAAATGTCTTTGGACAAGCAAATATGACCAGATTTCCTTTATGGTCACTCTATCAGGATGGCATTTCTCAAGATGGTACGACTAGACAAAATCAGTATGACTTGAAACCCTTGATATACAGGGTGGGTGATCGTAGGCAAAACACTACGACTACTCTGTACAATCAGCACTTAAGGCAGTAATTACATAGGGTTTGGCAGGGCAGTCGTACCAGTGCAATTATTAGCAACCACTAGATGCATGTCTGTAATGGCATTTAACTGAGGGAACTCACTATGACTTGAAGGGGGTCTAGTCATACCATCTTGAAAAATGCCTTCATAATTGCCATATTTCCTAAGGAGCCCTTATCAACCATATTACACACTAGGGGGGGAGCACCCATAGGTTCGGCTATTTTACTTGGTATAGGCAAATACCAGGCACCAATCAGACCCGTGAGGCTATCTACCTGGTATATCAGGCATGGCCAGCTTCTATACCCAGATATATGTCAAGAAGGTGTGTAAATGAGGCCATAATTCCACCTTGTCAGCTTGTCAGAAATCAACACTCGCTAGGATCAGGGTATCAATGGCTGCTGGAGTGGGTAGGGGTTTAGGCTTGAGGACTTGGGGAGTATGCTTCTGAAATGACTGCTTACCTTGGGTGGAGCATTGGAAATAAACTTCTGCAAGTGACATTGAATAGGGTCCAGCAGGTAATGATGTGCAGCCTATCTATTATAGATATTCCCCTCTATGTTGCCAACTTTGTTTTAGAATTACCTTTTATATCTAAATTGTATGTTGAAGCAAAAATGTTTTTAGAACTCTGCCTAGGATAATTTGAAGGATTTCTTTTATTAACTCTGAGTGCAGAATCTTTCCATTTCTGGTATATTTCTATACCTACCTCACCTGCTTTCCATCTAATTTCTGCAAACACATATTTGCTACCATCTCACTAGAGTTGGCATAACTCCCTTCTATTCAATGCAAATCCCTGACTAGGGGAGAGAGGATCTATACAGATGAGAGAAGCCAAGAAGAAAGGGTAGCCCATTAAAGAGTTTCAAGATATAAACTGAAACGGTCTTATACTGAGACTTACAAGAAGTGCCGGCCAGTGGAATTGGCTACCAGAGTGGACCAAAGACTGAAAATACAACACAGTACAAGAGCAAGGAAGCATGATTTGTCGATGTATGTGCAAACCACACAGCCTAGTTCTTACCCAGATTTACTGGAAATATACCATTAATCTTTGTTCACGAAGATATAATTGTATTTATCAAGACACAGCACGTTTTTGTAGCCAGGGGAAAATTGATAATGTAATTTAAGCATTTGCATTTGTAATGTATTGTGCTATCCCTTTTTATCTCATCTTCTAATTATCTCATCATGTGGGCTATTTTGGGGGGTTAAAACACCAATGGTTTGTTGAATCTATGTGAATGTGATTTTGGTTTGATGAAATGTCCAGGAATGACTGCATGTGTTTTTCTGTTGGATAAAGGTGCACTTAAGTATGCTCACTGAACTGAAAGGTATGAACAATTAGGAGGAGATACTGAAGATCGATTGAAAAATGTTTGATTTCTATTTGAGTTTCAACTGGGGCAGCTTCATTAAAAGACAATATTCTAAATCAAATATTATTGGTGGGATATGAGTCAATCAATGTAATTAGGCTGAAATTGGGTTACCTTGTTACCAAGAGGCAAGGATAATTAAGGTTACAAATTCAGCATTACACTGAAACTGGAGAGACAGGGTGAGTGGCAAAAATAGGATAATTAGATTTCTATGAATATTTAGTCAGATTGTTAATGGATCTATCCATTCAAATTAGGATTCATGCAGAGGAACATCTATTTCAACATTTTTAGTCATTTCACACATTTTCTTTAATTAAGAGAAAATTGCCTTTTAATCGGAAATTAAAAAAACAAACTATTATCTCTTAAAGGATATCAGTGTACTGTAGGAAGACCCAAACCCCATTGTGGCTCTGTCGCTGATTTTATATACAATTTGTATGGCTCAAACAGCCGATGGATATCGAGTGGATTTTTGGTCTAAAATTGATATAACAATTTGATATAGTAATCCTAAGCTATTCTAGTACATGTCTAAAATCTGCTAGGGAAGTCCTAAGGGGTGTCAGAGTTTGGGAAGAGGGTGGTATGAGGATTAATTGATACAACTACAATTAGGGGAGACAAGGGGTAAACACAAAAATCTGCAAAAACAATAGAAACAACAATTAGAAAAAGGATCTTTGCTCAGGTGGACTTCCAATTGTCCTCTGTGCACCACTCATGATATCCCCTCTAAAAGAAATGCCAGATTGCCTGTTTGATTCCTGCTGTTTGTTGATTGGCATGCTCCGTGATGTCTTGTATGGTAAGTGGCATGTGGACCATTTGTGAGGACTGGTAGAGTGGTCTATCCATGCCTCCTCCTGGAGGCACAAAGCCTGATAAAGTGGCCCTAGTTTTTACTCCTAAGACCTTCTCAGGCATACTCACATTGTGGTCTCATGTCAGAAATACTGTCTTATCATATTGGGAACCCTACGTAGACCATTCATTGAGAAACATGATTTTCTCACATCATACACAGTGACAAGTAGATCTGGTCAATCCTTTTGGAGTAGCTCATGATAATATATCCCTCATGCCTGAGATTGTGGCAGGTAGTTCCCTCAGGTAGTGCGGTGTGACATGCAAAAAGGCTGGGCTATAAGCGGGGAGTAGTAAAGGATATATGATCATTGGTAATAGGTACTAAGATAGATCATTATATTAGATTTCATATCAGATAAGAAGAATTGAATCCATTTTAAGAACTTGTCTTGTGTCCTTTGCTTCGATGCAAAATGCTTGTTTCTACTTTAAAGAGATGTAGCAACAGTGTCCCCTATTGTTTTTGCACTTGCATTCAAGTAGAGGTAGAGAAAGAGAGACATAGACCAGTCAAAAGGAAAAGCAAAAGGCTAATACATGATGTATGCAGATAATATGGAGGGAATACAGAGGATATCAGGAATATTAGTAGGATCTCTACAAGGAAAAGCCAGCTTATGGGGAATAAGATAGACCGAATACAGCAAAGATGCATAGCCATCCGCTCTGAACATATTTTATTTTGCCTAAGTGTATGGTGCTATCAGGCTGTCTCCCATCCTGAGTGCCCAAACAAGGAGACAGACACTTGGTTGTTTCCCACAGCAGACTGAGTAGGAATTACCAAGAGCCAGTAGTGGATATGTCACTTACATACCCTTTTTACTACTTCCCACTAAATCTGGGATATAAGCCGAGTAGGGGTTCCTATAGGCTCCATTGAAAAATATGTGTACAACACTGTGTTCAATGTACATATGATATAAACAGGGACAGGCAAGGAGAGTCCTAGGGGAAGAGGCACATAAACAGAATGATGATTATATTATGGATAAGGGTAATGGTTAGAAAAAGAAAAGATACCCATTAAGCATAGATCTGAATTTGAATAGAATTTATGTTGAATCCCAGCCAGTCTTAAAGTATCACTTAATACTTGCCACTCTACAGGCAAAATTCTAAAAGCATTTCATCTTGAGCATACAGTTTAGATATGAAGGGCAACTATTGAAAAAAAGGGTCAGCAACAAAAAGGGGAATATCTAACAGATCAGTACCTGCTGGACACTATTCAAAGTCACTTGAAGAAGCTTATTTCCAATGCTTGGCCAAGGCAAGGCAGTCATTTCAGAAGTACATCCCCGAAGTTCACAAGCCTGAACTCCCACCCACTCAAGCAGCCATTGATACCCTGATCCTAGTGAGTATTGGTCGCTGACACAGGGGTAGACACTAACATTTTCAGGCATGGGCCACTCGGGCTCACAGCTTCAGAAACTTACTGGCCCACAGCTATATCTACGGGGCCAGAATCATATTACATTTTTTTTGAGAGAAGATCATAGTTGTTCCCACATAAATTATAGAAAATCCTCATGTAAGTGATCAGTTTTGTAATAATTTTTTCTTTCCATCGATATATAACATGGCTATATTGGTATGTGAACCTTATGATAGAATTATCATCAGGGCACTCCTGTAGGCCAGCCAGGACCAAAGGAAGGTATAAATGGACAAAATTGCAGGCCCAGACCAGGAATTACGGCCCATTGGCCCCCGGGCCAGCGTTAGTGTCCACCCCTGCTGACAAGCTGACAAGGTGGGATTTTAGCTTCATCTACACACCTTATTGACATTAATCTAGGTTTAGAGGCTGGCCATGCCTGATATACCAGGTAAATAGCCACACATTTGGGTCTTATTGTTGCCTGATATACCAAGTTAAATAGCCACACCTTCACGGTTGAGAGGTGTGGTCCAGTTTCTGGTACCAGGTAAAGGGCCACACGTCTGTGTGTGATAGGGGCTACTTCCCCGAGAGATATAGAAACGTGATTGGGTGTCTGTGAAGGAAATTTGATCAGAGTTACTTGTTTAAAGGCATTCATTTTTGTCATGGTAGTAAGTTTTGGCCTAGTCACATTATGGGTACTGGTGCCCAAAAGGAAATGATCAGCTTAATGTGAGTTTTTCCTAGTCAATGTGAACTGAAAGCAGGGTGCCATGAGCCAAACAGTAGGAGATCCCATGGTGTGAATAATAACAAATACAACAGAAATGCCACATTGAGTAGGCTAAAGATTTGACCAACACCAAACAACAAGTTGCTTACAAGGGCTCATGTATCTTAACCACAACTTGTGGATAGGAAATTAAACATTTGTCACACACCATTATGCCTTACATAATACAAATATGGACATCTTTACATTTTCTCTGCTGTTAGAAGACGACAGCTTTCACACCTTACCATATATGGACATTTTTACATTTTTCTGCTGGAAAGAACTGAATGCTTTCACTCCGTTAAGCTGTGAAAGCTTGGTTCAGCCAATCAGCATCCATGTAGCATTATTTACCTGCCAGTCACCATGGAGACACTGACTTCCTGTGTTGCCCCAGGGTTGAGATATAAACCCTGGTGCAGCCACTGGAAATCACCACTCCCAAGACTCAGTACTTGGTGCTCTGTGCAGGTGACCACACTTTCTATACATTTCTAATGTACAATAAATCACCATGTAAACTTCAACACATACTCCATCTCCGACTTCACTATTAGTAGTAGGTGGCACTTCCATGCCAACACATTTTGAGATTAGGTTGCAGGTGCAGGTGCAGGGATAGTGAGATGGGGGGGGGAGACCCATAGAAATTGCTTGATTAATGCCTCAAGGTCAAATTAGGATGCTCTATTGCCTTGGAGCAGTTGCCTACAAGTGCCCATAGGTATTGTACCGTACAGCAATATATGAATATAATGGACTTATATATGTCACAGACCTTGTGGCAATGTCTATTTTAGGCATTGACCATTGGTGAGATAGCCGTCCAAGGATGTAATTCAAGAGATATCATAACAAGACTCAAAATGTCTATTTCAACTGAAGTGATTTGCAATTATCACTCTATAATTGAATCATGCCATCTAAAGTTGACAAAAATCATCCAACAAAAAGATAACCTTTTGGAATTAGACAATATTTTTGTCTTTTGGGATCCAACGAGTTAAGCTCCCAGCTAATAAGGCTACCACCGCTCGCATGGGGCAATGACATACAGACTCATATGAGGACTGATAGAGTGGGCTACTCCTTGCCTATTCCTCATAGCACCAGGCACAAAAGATCTTCTCAATCATGTTCATATCATGTTCCCATGCCTGGTGTAGTCTCCAATCATGCTCAGGAACCTGAATAGGCTGATCAACAAGAGTCCAGAATAATTTACTTATATCTCCTTGATGTAGGGGAGCCATATTATTGGCAATGGCTGATGATAATATAGAATACCTTCTCCATTTAGGTACAGCCAAAGGCTGTAAGATTGGAGATTGCATAACCATTATATTTCTGCCATCATGATATCAAAAGGTTAAAGAAACTCAGTAATCTGATAGATCGTTACTGAGACAATGGATGGAAGATATTTAGGAAGTAATCTGGGTCCAATTTTAGAGTTACCCGTTCCCTAAAAAGAGATATATGAGGGAGGGTATTTCTCAATTGGAATTCAAGTCTCAACCATCAAGCTGTCAATAATGGTATTAGCAATATTGAAATAACCACTAGAGAGTTGTTTCATATCTTCCATACAAATAGTCAAGATTTGGGAGTTTGGGTGAGATAGTATTTGGTATGCCACATCCTGTAAATTATGACAAATTCTTTCAAATCGCCCCCCTCCCCACCTCTTTGGCATAAGACCTTAAATTAGCGTAGGTCTCATTTACGCAGGGTAGAAGATCCATACAGTCTCTCATTGACTTTTGATTAGTAATAAAAGTGCTGGTCAGCAGAAACAAGTACATGGTAATTAGAAACTTTCCTATTGTCATGGAGAAAGGATGTCCAATAGCAGCAATTCAGACAATCCATCAAATTAATTAAGGTCTTGCCTTATCATAACTGATTCCTTGACTACAAGGACCCAGGAATAGAGTTCATGGACAAGCAAATAAATCTTACCAAAGGAGGCCATTTTCTCAAGCTACTATGATTTCACACAGCCCTATAGCTCAACCTGCCTTTGCTATTCCTATAGGATTTGTGGTATGACTTGGAGGATGCTATTTTAATATGTTAGGAAATGATCTTCAGAACGGTTTACTTGGAGTTAACCACTATGTATTTCTCAGGCTCAGAGTAATATCAATCTGGATTGTAAATGAGTGTAAAATCTCTTCCTGCCAGTTGGTCACTTTGCCAGAACCAGTAGATTTATGGTTGTCAGTAGAGAGTGATGGATGGTTGAGGGGTTGTGAGGCACTGGGCTGCGACATTGTTACCTGGCTCATATCACACCCTGAAGTTCTGACCTTAGAGACAGTGGCCATAAAGGGTGTTTGTGCCCAAAAGGTCTGCTATTTGGCCTCAGAAAGTTACCCTTTAAGCCTTTTGTCTCATAAGGGTATCCCCCGGGCCTAAAGGCCCAGCATTCTCTCTTGCCATTCTGTGAGGTTCAAGACCATGAAAAGGATATGAAACCTTTAAGGAATTCTTTTTAAGAATAATTATTATGAGAACTAGAGCTTTCACTTTCTGCTTAATTTGTCTCTATCTCCCTCACCTGCTTTCCACCTAATTTCTTCAAACACATTTTTGCTACCTTCTTACTAGAGATGGCATAATACCCTTTAATTCAGTGCAAGTCTCTGACTAGGTGAGAGAGAATAGAGAAGGTCTATACAGGTATGTGAAGCCAAGGAGAAACGATGGCCGATTAGAAGGTGCACAACCATCCTTTCTGTAGCCATTCTCTCTTGTGACAGATTGACTCCTGCCTCTAGGTGCATGGTGTCTTAATATTGATTAGTCTGCTGTGGGAAACATGGAAATGTCAGGCTGCTTGTTTGGGTACTGATGATGGGAAACAGGCTAATGGCAAAACATACTGAACTCACATTGAGAGGTACCTACATGTCAGGCAAGCTGTCTCTCCTTATGAAGAACCACCCTATTAGGCTTAATTCCTTCCTTTATACCTTAATACTTCCTTCCAGGTTTCCCAAGTCCTTCCTTACAGATTCCCCTCTTACCCTCCATACTTAATTAGCCCTACGGTAATATGTCTGCTCTTTTGACTTTCATACATTTTATCAAAAGCTGCCCTTACCTTTTTGTGTGTGAACATTATGTATAATAAGAAAAATGGTCCAATATGTATGTGATACAGTTTTGGAATATTATGTCATTATGACTACACTATGATCACAGATGTGTGTATGACTACCATGATGTGATATGTGGCAGTATGAGATATGAAGGACCTAGCTTACAATTCTAAGGTTGGACCAAATAAAGGTTACAATTCCTTTAGTAAAACAGCTGTACCTCAAAATCAGAGTCAGTGACACAGATGATGATAAGGTATTTTACCAGATTACTTCCTACATATCTTCCATCCATTGTCTCAGTTAAGGTGGCTAACTCCCTTGCAAAGTAGGCTCACTGCGCAGGTTTCTGGGCATATGGGTTCTCTAGTTCATTCACAAACCCACCAGGAGCTCCCTGGTGGTGTGAGTAGCCCCAGAATGGCATATGCCAAGTCCACCAGCAAAATCCAATGCAGGCACAAACTTGAACACTCAACCGTCGAGTTGTCTAACAAGTTACCACTAGACCAACAAGTCTTGTGTAGGAGTACAGTGTTAAAGGTTCCACATACCACTATATAGACCACTCAACACTATGTATTACTTTTTCTTTAAAATGCCAAAAACCTTTAAAATATGCCTGGGGCGACATGTTCAAAATACCCTTAATGAACCAGCAGCATTAAAACCTACATTCTGAGTGATTTATTGAGATGTGTAGTTACTCTAAGACATCTTTCTCTAAACATTTGTGCCAACACTATGCAATGCTATGACAAGGTCACTCAAACTTCAAAATATCTTTGAAAATAGCCTCGGAACCCCTTCTTTTCTTTTCATCAGTCAAATGTGCTTGTAATGAAGGATGCATAGGAAAATATTGGAAAAGATTTAGTTACTTTTGGACCATGTGAGTTACCCACCTTAAGATCTATCAGATTGCTGAGCTTCTTCAACCTTTTGATATCATGATGGCAGAAATATAATGGAAATATGTTATGGCCTAGAGGGGTAAAAGTTTGATCCAAGTTCTTTCATACAAACACTGGCCATGTCTGATTCTCCTTGATCAGCCAATTCAGGTTTCCCCGAGCATGATTGGAGACTACTCTAGGCATGGGACCATGATGTGAACATAATTAAGCTGGTCTTTTGTAGTACATTTAAGACTCACTTCATCAAGTCTGGTGCTACCAGGAATAGGGGCAGAGTAGCCCACTCTATCAGTCTTCATATGAGTTTGTATGTTGTTGCCCCATGAATGAGTTGCTAACCTTATTAGCTGGGAGCCTTTTGTTCTGAACCCTTTAGACCCCAAAAGACAAAAATAATGTCTACTTCCAAAATGTTATCGTATGGCAGATGATTTTTGTCGACTTAAGATGGCGTGATTCAATTATAGAAGGATAGAATGTTTTTCTCTTTTTCTAATCATGTTTTTTTTTATAGCTGCAAATTACTTTGGTTAGAATAGACATATTGTTTGAGTCGTACTATGATATCTCTTGAACGGTGTCCTTGGAATGCTCTGTCACCAGTGGATGCATGATGAATGCTTAAGATCTAAGCTAAGGTCATAAGTCAGTTATATTAACCTATGGCAGTAGGGTACTATACACTTGGGCACTTGAAGGCAACTTTTCAGTATAGCACTATTAGCTATTAGTACCAGCCCCCCTCCCACTACCACCTCAACATCCCTCACCTGCCAATGGTAGCATTGCTATACTGGCTTCAAACTTACATCCATTCAGAACTCCTGCAGGAAGGTCTTTTATGACCAATCATCTGTGGGAGACACGTCTCTCAAAAAGTTTAATTTCCTATCCACAAATTATGTAGAGTGGGCTACTTCCCCTGGTGAAGTAGCCCCTATTACACACAGATATGTAGCCATTTACCTTGAGGGAGCTCGCATACCTCTAGGCGTGGCTCTTTTAACTGGCATATCAGGCACTTATCAGACCCAAATGTGTGTCTATTTACATGGTATATCAGGCATGGCCAGCTTCTATGCCCAGATAAATGTCAATATGGTGCGTAAATGAGGCTAGAATCCTTAATTGCCAGTCTGTCAGTGACGAATATTAATATTCACAAGGATCAGGGTATCAATGACTGCTTGAGCGGGTAGGAGTTTAGGCTTGGGGAGTTTAGGTGTACTTCTGAAAGGACTCCCTTTTTGGCCAGAGCAATTGGGAATAAATTTCTGCAAGAGTCTCTTACTATGGTTTGGCATTTGGTCTTGTGGAATCTATCCACTAAATATTTTCCTTTACAGGGAGCCGAAGCTGTCAATGCAAGATTCAAAAATGGCGGAAAAAAAAGCCTCGGGCCGTGCCTCTCAGACGTGGGTCACAGTGCTGAGAGATGGGGCAAAATTTTCTAAATATTTTAGTGGCCGTGTTATTTGATATTTCGTGAAGATTCTGTAGAATGTTATGTGTCAATACCAGCCCTGAATATCCATGACTCCATTTTAAAAAACTGAACAAAACTTTCAGAGAAAACTTGATGTAGGTTAAACCCCCTATCTCTACAGCATTGTGACCTATTTACGGCTGGCACGGTTACGTCATAAAAGCATCTGGGTCTCTTCTTGGTATTTGTACCTGGCCGGAAGTAGAATGACGTCACACTGAAGACAAACATTCACACCACCTTAGTTCCTCAGGGACGTGGTGGGACCATGCTGTCACAGACTTCTGACTGTTTTCAGATGAGATCTCATCTGAATAATAATCTTCCATTTAAGTTTCCATAAGTTTCAGGTGATCTCATCTGAATGTAATTCAAATTCAGATGAGTTCTGGCATATATCCTTGATCGAACCCCCATTTGGCTGGGCACCCTGGGAACCACGGCGGCGTCAACATTCGTCTCCATGGAGGGCCAGGTTAATTCTGCAAGAAGTGACCCTTTTGCATCATAAATTGCCCTTCTTTGAGAGTAAAATCGTAGTCCTGCACAAACCACTTCGGTGCCTTATATTGCTGACTTCGTTCTAAAGCTACTCTTTCAGTTGATGAGATTTTTCAAGCTTAAGTTCCTTTGGATTTCTGGCTATAGAGTGGCAGTATTTTTACCTTTCTTTTCATTTCTATTTCAGAAATGAATGATAAAAATACTCTAAAAATTGAACATAGGCAGTACAGTCTGGTATTTTCTTCTTTCATGTCTTGGTGATGAGTTCTCTTTCTTCGAGTGACCTAATATTAATTCTTTTAAGATTCAGGTGTAGGACCTATGCTAATTGGGTAGTTTATTGAGTGCAGGCTAGAATTCGCCCCTTTGAATTCATGTGTTTGTGAAACACATTCAATTTGAGTTATTAGAATCTGTCCCGTCCGCCTTCCTTATTCTGCTGTCATTTTCCTTGCCCTAACCATTCTGACCTTTTTCTGCTCAATTGCCTCCCTTTGTCTATGAGTTGCACCAGAGTGCAATGGGGCCTCAATTCTGGGCAGTGTAATTCTAATCTTACGTAATATCAGCCTGCCTATAAGGTGTGTCCTGACTTTAGGAACATTCTATAAAGCACTGGTGGACAATCGATCGGAATACCCCTAATCCAATAATCTATGATATATCAAAAGTATAGAAAAAAGCGGTCTGATTAGTACTGATTTGTCCGATTTATGCCTGTGGAACCAGCGCTTTTGGCACAGCTGGGTTATCGTCATGTATAAACCAGGTTTTCCAGTAAGTTGTCAACGGACGGTTACATGTGGTGAAGTGAATGTACACGGAATCCAGGGAAGTTCAGTTGATCCTTTTATTGCATAGCTGACATGAGTGTTTCATAAAGGTGGTAACAATGATAACGCTCGCCAAGATCTAAGCTCTGCCTCCGATCCTATAGCTCAACCTGTCGTAGGTTCTAGGTATAGGTGTAAGGTGTAAGTTGGGAGAGATGATTGGGAGCTGCTCAAGCTGCCTTTTATATGAAGGACTTGAGCAGCTTGCAGTGTTGTGAAATATTCTATACACGTGGCTCAATGAAATAGGGACACGTGTCATAGGGAGAGATTGCCACCTGTGTGTTAATCATATTGATGAGGATTGAGAGGAGATTGTGAAATATTCTCTCATTCCAAATATGGCATCACAGGTGGACCCCACATCCTCCAGCGGGGCTGTGTGGGTGTAGATATGATTGGAATGTTATTACATCCGTCTACATTATGTCACAGAGCCTCATGGAGGAGATGTGTTTGTGGTGACTAAAGGATCCTGGTTCCTGTTGAGGAATGCAGGACATTGTTGAGTATGGATCGTGAGCAGAGCTTGGGTTTTATATGGCGAAGAAATTAGTAAATATGAAAAATAATAATAATACCCAGAATGGTCCATTGACAAATCCCCACATTCCTACTCGTCTCTGCACGAGTGTAAAGGGAGAACAATAAGTAGAAAAGATGAGGCTTTGCCAAGTCCATTGACGATTATGGGTGTTATTATGCAAATACTGGGTTTTGTGAAAAACCTGATGGGTTTGACATTATATGCAGTATAAACAAAGGTTCCTTTATGGAATTACAAAAATAAAGTTTTTGTGTGGATCAAGTGACTTAATGTATATATATACAGGTTTTAAATGCCGGGATATGTACAATGCTTAAAATATAAATGTACCGGTATGTTATCGTGGGAAAATGAAAAAAAAATTTTCTGATTTGATAACATGTTGGTTTTATGCAATAATACGCAATGAAGTATATCCAGATGAAAATTAACCAAGTTTGGTGATTCTTGGTATTGTGGGGTCAACAATCAACACAAGGGTGATGAGTTTTTGGCTCCACATTACCAAGGCTCATAGCTGAGGTTGTGTAGGGTCTGCTGCACAGTCGGGTATACGGTATGGGTCAAGGTAGTATTTAGTTTTACTGTTGACTAGAACATGGTAATTTTCATGAAAATATACAAAAATGTTATGTATACAACCTGTTGATTATGGATAACTAATTTGACTAAAACTCATAAATACATGTCATAGTTGAGCTTGAAAGTAAAATAATGGTGAAGGTGATGAACTTTATAGCGCCTAGAGGTAAACCAGAAGGCCATTTTGGTCTTAGTCTCATAATGTTCATCGAAGGAAAAGAATCTTAAGTTAATATATACATTGGCCTAAAGAAAAACAGGCTTTTTTAAAGAATCCAGTGAAAAAGGATTTGACATGCTGAGGGAAAAGAAAAAAAAAATTTACATTCTCAGAGAACAAGTAATACGTATAGGCGTGGGGGGTTGTTTACAATTGTGTCTTCATGGCTAGGTAGTACAAAAATTGAGTCTGTGAAATGTCTATTTGTGTGTTCTGAAATGTCGATTAGGGTGAATGCTGTTTGGAGGTAGGTTCTGATGTTCTTTGATGTTGAAATTCTTGAACCTGCCTTCAGCCTTACGATGGGTCCTGGATCTGATGGGCCTGAATTTTGAGATGGTAATGTCGGAAAAGTCTAAGTATACTGATGCTAAGTCACCAGCTGTGGCCACATCTGATCCGTCCTCTGAGGTGGTATCTGTCTCTGTGGTAGGGGTGGGTCGAGCTGGCATGGGTTTCCACATGGTTCTCGGCGGGGATCTCTGTCTGTTACCGCTTGGCCTAGGTTTGTTGTCAAAAGCACAAGGGCACAGGAACCCATTTGGTTGATGGTAACAAGGTATGCAAAGTTTGGCAGCGGATACCTGCCCATTGATGTGGCGGCAATAGTTGTTGTTGTGCCTGTAGGTTGGGGGCCTGGGTGTGCCAGGCCTGCAGGCTGCCGACACATAGGTTCCCCTGGGTGTTAGATGGGGCTTTCTAGCTGGCTCCCTCCACTGGCTGGTGGAAGTTGCTGCTGGGGCTCGGGGTCCGCGGCTGGTGGGGTTGGATTTTGCCTGACCTCTTCCCTCCTGCCTCTTCTTCCTGTTGCCTTCCTTGATGATGATTGCTCCGGCTCTTCTGTCTCCAGGGCTGGAGGGCTGACGGATGGTGGGGCTGCCAGGTCTCCAGAGGAGGGGTCTGTAGGGAAGAGAGCCGTGAAAAACAAACCATTAACAGAGGTGCAAGATCCTGCTTGGGTCAGCTGGTGGCCTTGTCAATACAGGATAACCAATAAGTGCTATAAATTTCTGCTGTTCGACACATAATATTAATCTTGACAGAGCTCAATTTGATTGTAAGAACAGAACGCGGTAAGTGTAACTAAGCAAGCTTAGTTGGTTAATTTGTATCACGCTGGATGGCAGTACCGAGCTGTCGCTTCACCGTGCTGAACCTGATTATTCAGATAAAAATCCTGAAAAATATTTCGAATCGTGGCCTAAAATTTCATGAAGGTGGTTAAAAGGTCTCGAAGAAGGTTTGAGTTTTGGCATTCCGGCATATGGTATGCTATTTGAATTTTGAGGGTGGGGGGTCGCGGATTTGAAATAAATTTTGAGTTTTGATGCCTATAGCCTTGGCGCTATATAAGATATGGGTGCCGGCTATCTTATCAGTAGTTACGCAAGATGGAGATCGTCCAAGGCGTTCTCCATTTTCCGGATGGTCGTGCGCTGTTGATTACAGTATTCATCAACGAGGACGGGACGTAAGTAATTTTGGATAAGTGGGCGTGTGAATTTATTTTGGAAAATTTTGAATTGCGAAATTTGTTTCGGGCTTTTTGGTAATTTCAATTTTGGATTTGTTTTTGTAGGATACATCAGGTCACCTACCTACTGCTGGCGCCTCAGGTGCCGGCAGTGAACGGGTTTTAGAAGAGACGTGAGTAATCCCTTTTATCATGAAGCTAGGTTGTTTGCACGTGTTGATGTTGTTGTTTTCAGTCTATGTATCAAGTCAGAATGATCATGTGACCGAAACTTAATGGATATTTGCATATCACGAAGCTCTTTAAAAATGGCGACGCCGGGTCGCTACTGGCGCAAAAATTTTGTGCAGACGTTGTGACTGCGTCTATGGTTGTGGAAAGGTCTTGCGTCGTCATTGATAAGATCTAGTGATGTGCAAGGTGAAACAATGGCGGGATATTGCGATTTGTGGGCATGGTTTTATGTATTTAGGTCGGGATGGGGCCCTATAGGGGTCCTTGGTGGGGGTCTTGGGGATTTGCCGGATAGGAGGGGGATCCCCACATCAGCGTCTCAGGGCTATCCGGTCTGCTATGTAGCGCTGTTCAGCACCTGCCATCCCCACATAAGGGTGGTGGTACCGTCCAGTGTTGTCACCGGGCTTGTGGGCGCTGGGGAGAGTCCATTATGGGAGGAACCTCGGGGGATGGCCGGTGGAGGTCGCTGAGGATGCTGAGCGTTCTCAACGATCCCCACATCAGCCGAAACTAATGGTTTTAAAATTTAAAAACCTACCATCCATGGTGTCAATGGCCCTCTCAGCCAGTGTAGGGTCGAATAAGTATAGGTCCTTAGGTGGCTGGGTTTCCCTGAGTTGTAGCAGGGCCATCTCTGCTGGAGTTGTCCCACTGGTGGAGGCCTTAGGGGCTTCCCGCCTGAGTAGGTCTTTTCTCCGTGTCAAAGGTGGCACTGGTTTGTAGCTGGCTGATAGTTATATTCACTTGGTGTGAGTTGGAAGTCAGGCTGGTTTTCCTGTACAATGGCCAGGGTGACCGTGTGGGGTCTGGATCTGAGGATGATTGTGAGGGGGATGCGCCAGAGCAAAGGGCAACTGGGGTATCTCTCCAGCCTCACCGTCCTCAGTCTTCCACCAATGATCATTCCGACGTCTGACTTCCAATGCGCATCAAGATGACGGGCTAGGGGGAAAGTTAACCTGGGTGGTGCTAGTTTGGGTGCCAAGATGGATGCTGGCCAGAGGTTCCTTCCATACACCATTAGTCCCACTGGAAAGGCATATGTGTGCCCTCCAGAGGGTATCTTCAGCACGAATCTTGGGGTGCCGGGGGCGGGGTCCTGTCTGCCGTAGGGCCAATGCCTAAGACAGCATCTCCCCGCCGCTTTGATGAATAGCAAGCTGAGGATGATGCCTAGGAAGGCAATCATGGAATCATACCTTCCTGGCATCTGAATCCAGTCAGGTGTAGTGATCTCCTGGGGTGTGGTCCGCGTGGGCCAATTTTGGTTGGTGTTCTTAATCATTTCTTTAAGCTTGTTCCAAGATGCTGCGTCAGCCATCGTTGTTCGACTGTGAATGGTCACTAATTGGGCTAAGTATGCCACGCGCATGTGTACACGACACGTGACCAGGCAGCACAAGATGGCGATGGTTGGCGACAACAGGTGTAACCAAGGGGAAAACTCCAGGTGATATCCTAGATGTATGAGTGAGTTGGTGCTCAGGATGGATGACTTATCATGAATTTTGGTGGCAGCGCCTTTTAGGTTCAAAATGTCCTTAAATAGGGGTAGAAATTTTTGGTTGTGAAGGCGCTTTAGGCGCTGAAAATTTGGTAGGTCTAGGTGGGTCGGGGTGGTTGCTATGGTTACTCCTGATATGTTGTTTGGCGGGTTACCAAAATGCCGCCATAGTGGTAAATTGACAGGCACTTTGGCAATGGGTTCTAGAGTAAAGTTTTGGGCGCAGGATAGATCGGAATTAATCATTATCGTGCCTCTGTTTTTAAGAGAACAGAGGCATGGCACTGAAATAATAGAGTAGGCTGCATTTTTGATCTCGATTTGGCCTGAGTTTGAGCATTGCATTATTGAAGGTGAAAAACTAGTGATCAGCATGTAGGAGCTTTGGGAGATGGGTTTAGCAATGTTGGGAATTGGTGCTGTCATGTGTGCTCGAAAATTGCAGGTGTTATGTACAGCGTCAGGTAGATCTAAAAATAGGGATAAGCTGCAGGTGGGGTACCTAGGAGATAACATGGGCAGGGGCAGGTTGCATGTTATAAAAACATCTACGTTACAAAGATCTAAGTTGGAGTGGTCCAGTTCAATGTAGTGTGACTGGGACACAGACATAGCTATATAATTAGGCAAAGGCTGTATCTGTGTAAACCCAGTAGTGTTTACATTGGTAGTGTCAAATGGGACTGGGAAGGCCTCCGCTCTATATATGGAGTAGATGTTGTCTCCCAGTCCTATGGGTATAGGCACTGTGATGTAAAGTTTGTTTTGGTTCTGCCAGTGCACGTGCACTCTCCTTTTGTAATAGAAACCGGTGGGTACATTAAGAATAGTGATACCCTTATTGGCTTCATACAAGGAGCTTGATAGATTATTAAGTCCATCTTCCATAACTTTATGGGGAATTAATTTTGGAGGTAGCTCACCTTCCGTTAGAGTGGTTAGTGAGTCCAGAAGGATGTCTAAATCATTTTACAGGTTCATTAGTACTTCAATCTGAGAGTTAGCAGCGGTGAATAACATCGAATGATAGATGTCTTGTCTGCTCTGTTGTTCCAGGTTGAATAAGATATTTGATACATTCTTACTCAAGAGTTGGAGGTTGGAACTGAGCAGGGCCAAGGCGTCATCCGTGTTATTTTGCATGCTGGAGAAGATGCTCAGAGATTGATAATTAAATTCAGAAATGTTCAAGAGAAAATGTGTGGCTAATTCTACCACATGCATTTTAGTAGCTAGGGTTTTCTCTAAGTCGGACATTTCGGAATTCAACAAGTCTACTTCAGGTTGCGTGCTCAAGCCAATTGATGCTCTTAAAATATCAACTACGATCTGTCCTGGGGCGCCTCTGGGTGTTCTCGTTTGGGGATGTTCCAAAAATTTTATTAACAGGGCTAAAGATTTTTGAGATTTTTGGTAGAGATTTGCCAAAATTAGGTCTAAAGTTTGGGCGGTTTCCAAGGTAAAATTTGGGGCATTTTTGCTGACTAGGGAGGTTAATTTGTCCAGTCGCTGCAAGGATTGATTGAAGGATAGGTCTAAAGCGAAAACTAATGGGTAATCCATATATCCTGAGATCATTTTCTTGGGTATTTTAGTGAATAGAACACCATAGTTTGGCCTGAAGATGGTCTCTTCTTTGGTTACAAAATCCTGTGCTCCTGACTGTTGGGTCTGGGCGCACATAATTAGGAAGAGTGCTGCCAAGGAGGCTGCCATCCTAAAAATAGAAATTTAGATAAGCTTATGAGAAAAAGGATTATATGAGACTGAGATAGGACTGTTGTCCGGGGTGAGATGGGTCATTTTTAAGGGTTTTGGGTTGGGGAGTTGGCTTTGTGTGAGGTATGTTTGTGTAGATTGGGCGGTGGGTGTCCTATACATATGGGGGGGGGGTCGCTTGGTTGTGTGCGGTGTGAATGTGGCGCTTTGGGGCGTGTTATTTAAAAGGTTATCAGGTTGCTAGGCTGATATCTTAACTAGCAAGGATGTCTCCATCTTAGTCATGTAAAGAAAAAAAAAAAATTCTAGTGAGAAGAGAGAAAAAAGAATTGAAGGAAAGTAATTGATTTTTAATGTTGTACATGTGTAGGGGGGGGAGAAATGGGTCAATTCAGGGCTGATAGCTTTTAACTGTGTAAGTGGGAGTATCTAGCCATCTCAAACGCTGCCAGCTGGGTCTGAAGATTTGTTGATTGGATTATGACATTGTATCTGCCAATACCTGTTTCATATCTTGGTAGCTCTTTAAGTGGTTTATCTGAGGTAATCAGAGTTCTGGCACATAGGAGTGCTATATAGCTTGATGTTTCCTCACTGAATCTGTCCCACAATGGGACTGTGGGGAAATCTTTGCATAGGTCGAATATCATGGCCTTGGTGGCCGATAACACAATTGGGTCTTGTAGGGTGAGCTCTTTTTGAACTGTTTTGTTGTTTAGGTATACACCTAAGTCTTCGCTGGATATACGTTTGATCATGTCTTTGTGCTCCATGATAGTTATTCTGATCTCGAACAGATCCATGGCCTTACTTTTGATGCCGTTTGGGCCTAAAAGACTGTGGATGGTCCACCCTGAGTTGGCTCCATGTCTAACTTCTGGGGCTCTAAGGCTGTTGTGAAATATAAGAAAAAGGTTTGATAGGTTTGTTGTTTGACTAAGATAGATGAATGGGCTGATGGGGGGTTTTGTCAAGAGGTTGATAACTAAGGTAATGAAAGGTCAGGCTGCCATACATGGTTTTGAGAAAGGACTGCAAATTCAACTATTGCATTTTACAAAGCACTCTGGGCGCACACTACCATTGGCATGTAATGGGTATCTGGGCAACATGATGGTAGATTCCATCATAGTCATGCTAGAACGATTGATGACGCTACTAATGGACACATAAGACCGATCCTACCTGGGCTTGTTGCATGGCAGTCCCGACACTTGGGTCCTGTGGTCTCCGGATGCTTGCTCCATAGTGGCTGGATGTGGTGAGTTTGGTGTATTTGATAAGAGTGGTTAAGGTGGGGGTGGTGTGAGGCTTATAAGCACTTCATGAGGTTGGCTAATTCCTCATTACATGCCTCCCGATAAGGTATGTCTCACCCATATTTGGCATGGGGCCTAGCTATTGGTTGGTTTGCATACACCTGATCATCATGATATGCAAATTTAATGGACCTTTATGGGGTGCGGATGATCATTGGATGATCTGAATATTGTAGTTATGAAAGGGGGGTTGATGGTTGTGGTGCTGAGATAAGTCAGCCTGCCAGGGTGCACTTGTTCCTGTTGTGATAACACAGCAGGGAGCTGTGCTGAATATTTTGATTAAGTGTCTCACCAAACATTCCAGTACTGATGGTAAACAGAGGCATAAACACGGATCAGGATGTCTAGGTGCTGCTCTCCTATAATAGGTGGTCATTTGGTAATACTTTAGGGTATAGAGGAGCCCTGAGCGTGTAACAAACCGGCGCATGCGTGTTCCTGAGATTAGGATCCACGAACCGAGAATACGCTGTGACCTTGGGTAATTTATGTGGCGTGCCAACCTTAATCAATCATTATATGACTGTCTGAGTCTCAAACCCTAGATAAAATTCTTGACAATGTCCCATCAGTAAAAGTAAGCCAGAAGGCCTTTTGGGGTTTGTGTAGAAATTTTGATGTTAAAGGTAATTGGTATGTGGTTTGGAAAATAAAAAAAAAATAAATGATGAGAAAAAGAAAATTTGTGGGGAATAACATCATTGCACGAAATAACACATGGTCAAAACTGCCACCGGTTGGAGGTGAAGGTGGAGAGGTGTGTGTGAATGTGGGGGGGGGGGTTAAGTTGGGTGTTTTTGGGGGGGGAGAGAGAAGAAAAAAAAAAAAAAAAAGGATTGTGTGTTTTCTGAAAATCTACTTCTTTTTTGTGGACTTCTTCTTTGTCTTCTTTTTTGGGGAAGGGGCAAAGGTGACAAGTCCTTTCTTTGCAGGTCGTCCTCTTTTCTTTTTGACTGCGGGGGATTCTGGTTCACCAATGTGGGTGGAATCTAGATCAGGGTCATACAAGGTGTTAACTGGCCCAGACTGCAGTCTTTTGATCACAGCCTTGGCGCTAGCCTTGGTGATTGGTCTCCTTAATCTAGATACATGTATTGATTTTTTCAATACTTTACCATCCTGTAGCCTTTTTAATTTTGCAGTTACTGGTGAGGTCATTTTCATTATGATATATGGTCCACTATAGGTGGCCTGCAGCTTTTTGCTCGTTTGTTTGACCAACAGGTTAGGTATGTGTAAATACACAAGCTGACCTGTGTTGTAGGTGCATGGAGAAGCAGTGGCGTCATGTCTGGCTTTCATCTTTTTATGGTATTTGACCATGCTCTCAGCTGCCTTAAGTTGGATGTCATCTCTTAGACTGAGTAAGGCGGTAACCAATTTTTCCTTGTCTTTGATCTCTTCAGTTTGTTGGACCAATGAGAGGGAGGACTCAGTTGGGAGATGTGTTTGTTTTCCAAATACTAAGAAACTGGGTGAGTATCCTAGCACGCTGCATACAGTGTTGTTTATACTGAATGCTATAGCCTGTAGGAAAGTCGACCAATGTTTCTGTGATTTGGAGACAAAGGCTCTGAGTGAAGATTCTATTGTTTGATGTTGACGCTCACATAGACCTTGTGATTTTGACCAATGTGCACTCCCTGTCACATGTTTGATGCCGAATTTGTCACAAAAAGATGTAAAATATTTGGACACATACTGTTGTGCGTTATCTGTGTTCAGGACTGATGGGGTTCCAAAAACACAAATAACCCTTTGGAAAAATCCTAGCGCTACTTCGGCGCTGGTGTTATCCTTTGTGGCCCAAACAGTGATGTGCCTGGTAGCATGATCTGTGACAACATGGATAAATGAGGATCCATCCACAGCAGGTGTGAAAGGACCGATGGTGTCCATGGTAAGGTGAGTGTAGGCCGTTAAAACAGGGTCTCTCAGGGTCATTGGGGTTCTCAGGTGTTTTGGTCTTTTCTTTGTTGTGAGACATGTGTGGCAAGTGCCACAGTAGTCGAAAACATGTTTGAACATGGAACGCCAATAATACCTGGATCTGATTGCTGCATACGTTTTAGTGGGACCAAGGTGTCCTCCTAATGGTGAGCAGTGTGTGGCCTCAATTAGTGATTCTGCCCATTTTTCTGGTATCACTATTTGTAGTGTAGGCTCTAAACTGTCTCCATAGGTTGATTTGGTGATCCTGAATAAAACTTCATCTAAAATCATGAACTGGTCATGGTTTAGCAGTATCTGTTTGCTAAGGCTGGGGTCCTCTGGTAATTCACCCTTATTGATGTATGACAGCATGGAGTTTGAGAAAACATCCTCCTGCTGTGCCTGTATCAGTGTCTCCCTGGATGGGGTTAGGGAGTGGTGTTTACATAGCTGGCTTATCGCTCGTTCAGCCATGGGTAGCACTTTGTGTGATAGCTTAGCCCTTCTGGTATTAGCTAATTTCACTGATACTCTGGGTGACCTAGATTTTGGTGGTCGGCCCCTTGTTTTGGTCTTGGTGTCCTTGACCTTAGTGGGGCGGGTCTGTTTACTTCTGGTTGATTTGCTGGGCTGAGGGGGTGTGGCTAGGTCTGGTAACTTGGCTTTAGATCGAGTTAAAATGCACAGCTCGGGCACAGTTTGAATGGAGCTGAGTTTTTCTCTCTCAGAGCTACCTTTCTTGGCAATCACACCCTTTGGCTTCTTGGAAGTGCTACCCCAAATCTGTCCTCCTTTTAGTATGGACCTAGGTGGTCCCATGAGGACTGGATTTTTGGGAATTGGGTCATTTGATTTGAAGACTTTGGTCATGGTGATGTCGGAGAATTTGACTGATTTAGGAGGTAGTATTATTTTACCTTGAGACCTGATTGGAATTGGGTCATCAGAGCCGGGCGGATATTTCCTCCTGGAGAGAAAGTCTGCCACGATATTGGCTCTGCCTTGCAGGTACCTGACTTCAAAGTCATAGGACATGACTGTGTTGACCCACCTGGCTAACCTTCCATTGGTTATATTTTCCTTTTTGTTGAAAAGGGAAACCAGGGCGGTGTGGTCCGAGTATACTTTGAAGTGAGTTCCATCCACATAATGGTGGAACTTTTTGACTGCAAAAACTATTCCCTACAGTTCTTTATCAGTTATCCCATACCTAGACTCTTGAGGTGTCAAACCTCTTCCTGCAAATTCAATCGGTCTATAGAAACCATAGTCATCTACCTGAGTGATTACAGCTCCTAAGCTGTAGTTGCTTGAGTCGGTGAAGATGACAAAAGGTCTCTTATAGTCCGGGAATTTCAGCACAGCTTCAGTACAGATAGCAGCTTTAATTTTTTCAAAGGCTCTCTGACACTCAGTGGTCCATTTAAAGGTGCTTTTTGTCGCCTCACAAAGGGGCTTCATGACATGAGCAAAACCTCTGATGAACCTTTTGTAAAACTGCGCCATACCATTGAAACATCTAAGATCATGGATGTTTTTAGGTGGGGGGAAGGTTTTGACAGGTCCTATTTTGTCCGGGGATGGTGACAAACCATGCTGGTCTACATTGAAACCCAAAAATTCCAGTTTGGTAGTTCCAAATTCGCATTTTTCTGATTTCAGTTTGATGTTTCCTCTGATAAAAAGTTTTAAAACCTCGTCCAGATCTTGTAAGTGCCTTTCCCACGTGGGGCTGTAAATGGCCACATCGTCCACATATGCTACAGCATTTTTATACTTGCATTTCATGAGGAGTTGTTCCATTACATTCATAAAGGATAGGCCTGAAGTTTTGAGTCCCATAGGGAGAACTTTGGCCATGTATCTCGTGCCATTAGCAGAGAAAGTGGTAAGTGGCCTAGATTCTTCTGTTAGGGGAATCTGGTGGTAGGCGCTGTAGACATCCAATTTGGAAAAATATTTGGCGCCCGTTCTGCCTATCTGCTGCATGAGGTCGTCAGCTCTGGGGAATGAGTAAGAGAAAGTCTTTAAATTCTCATTTACCCATCTGTAGTCAACTACAATTCTCCAACCAGAGGCTACTGACCTGTCACCTTGTGCTTTCGGCACTAAAAAGGCGGGTGAGTTCCACTCACAGGGTTTGGTACACTCTTCTATTATCCTCTGTTCTAAATGTTTTTTCAGGAGTTCCCTTTGAAAAATTTCTTTGTGAGGGGACATCCTATACGACGGTCTGTTGCAGGGTTTGAAGTCTGGTTTTAATTCCAGTTTAACTTCATTTTCTACATTGAGACCTATGGCGCTTTCATTTAGGACAAAGGCTTGCCTATTGGCCTCAACGATGTTTTTGATCTGTTGCCTTTGAATTTCAGAGAGTTTTTCACAGATTTTATACTTCAAAGGTTCATTCCCTTTGGGGAGTTGGTCCATGGGATCCTCTCCACAATTGATTGGGAATAAGTCCTTTTCTGTTGTTACACTGTTGAGTGAATGGGCGCTATTGAGTGCACCAATGGGTACAGCCTTTTTGATGTTGAAAAGTCTAAATACACCGAGGTTCATGTGTCTTTTTATCTTGATGGGGAAATCATTTGGGTTAGCTACTGTTACTGGTACTATTTTAAGGTCTGATCTAGGTTTAACTATTGCGTGCTTAATAAGTACCGGTAGGGTAGAACCTGAGTTCTCAGTCAATCCAGTTTTTCCCACAATGTTGCTATTCCCTATCATGACCGCATTGAAAGTGGCTTCAGTGTTTGGTGGAATATCAACATTTTTGTTTGCCCTGATGTAGTTGGGCGATGGGGGGGTCGGTCCAAAGGAAATTTTGGCTTTGTATTTGGTCATGAAATTTACTCCTAAAATTAGGGGATGGTTCAGTTCAGGTACCACATGGAATCTGGATCTGAATTCATGGCCACCAATGAGGAATGTTACAGTCATGGAGTGATTTACTTGGATGGGTGTTTTATCAGCCAATAAAACTGTCAGTCGCGCACGTCTCCCGTGTCTGAAATTTGGAGTGTTCGCGATTTTGTCAGCCATTTTTTGGCTAATAAAAGAAAGTGAGGCGCCGGAGTCAACAAGAGCTCTATACAAGTGGTTATTTATGTCTACAGAAACTGCACCCTTGGTTAATTCTGTATCAACGTAAATGGCCTTACCTTGCTGCCCATACTGCTCGGATTTGATCCTCAGTTTCAGGATTGAAGTCCTCTGGCTCTGGTCCTCATACTCGTCCTCGTCATCACTGGAGTCTGAATTCTCATTGGTGTTTAAGAAGTTGGTATAATTCAAACTGGATGATTGGGAGTCTACTGAATTCATTTCTACATCAGCGTCTCGAGAAGTGTCCTTGGATAATTTGATGGTCGTGGTCCGGGTGGGGTCGGGGTCACTAGGTGCTTGAGTGCCTTCCCCTGATCCCTATTCATCTTGTGTGTTATTGGGGCTGTCATTGTCGGCCTCAGACTGAGACCCTGAATGGCTTCTGGAGTAGTTCCTGCCTGGGGTTGGATCTCTGGATTTCTTCAATGACTGTTGTACCCAATTGTCTGGGATGGTGAAGTCAGCTGGGACCATGAAGGAGACATTTTTATTGTTATTTGGCTGTCCAGCAACTGGTATGAAGACAAAACTTTTGTTGCTATCGGAGGATCTTGACCTTTGTTCTGATCTGTCTTTTGACCTATCTCTCCCTGGGGACTTATAGTCAGATCTATTTTTGGAATTAGATCTGTAGTCTTTGGGATTGGATCTGTCTGAAGACTTGGACCTTCCTCTGTAACTGTTTTTGAATTTATTTTCATACTGTTTGTTGTAGTTACTACTGGGCAGTCTGTCTTCTTTCTTGTGGTCGCGCTGATATTTATCCTTCCTGGATCTGTTGTCATCCTTGTTGTAGCCTACTGCACATAACTCTGCTGAGCTATTCTGACCAATTTTTATGGCCTCGAGGTTCAATTCTTGATTCATGGCTAATTGTTCAGCTTCCAGCAAGGTCTTGGGAGACTTAGCTACAACAACATTTTTCAGCTCGGGTCTGAGGCCATTTACAAGGTAGTCCACTTGTGAAGCCTCGTCCAGGCTGCTGTTGGACAACAACATGGTCATGTCTGCAAGGTAGTCCTCAGTGGTTTCATTTGGCTTTTGTTTCCTGGCTCTGTATCCCTTGAGGATGGTACTGAGGTCGGGAGTGCCAAATCTCGCCAAGAAAGCTTCATAGACGGCGTCATTGTTTTGCATGATGGGTTTGTCCATTATGTTGCTGAAAAACCACTGAGCTGCCCTCCCTTTGAGAAAAGTGTACAGGCAAGTTGCATGTAGGTCAGGCCTCTTGGCATGCACATTCCTTATGAAGAACTTAAATTCAGTCAGAAATTTTGCTGCAGACCTGTAGGGCGTCGGTTTATCAAAAGGTTCAGGCTTGTTGAATGAGCCTAACTGGGCAGATGTGAGCTTGTCGCTGTCCATTCTACTAGGGGAAAATCTGGTGTACTCAGCGCCATGGTATCCTCCCTGGTGCACTACCGGTGTGGAGTGTGCTATATGATCATACCTAGGAGGATATGGTAGTCCAGAGTGGTTGCTTGTTTGTCCTTGGGGACTGTAAACACCATTAACCACATGGCCACCGTGTTGGTTTGGATTTGGCGCTGTGTTACAAGATGTTGTCGCCCCCTGGTGGGTGTTTGGTGCACTAGCTGTTGGAGATTGGTGCAGTGCATGTGATGCTGTGTATTGGTTGTCTTTGAAGGCATGTGGTGGGCTCATCCCTGCTCCTGTCATGTCATTGTGGCTGGTGCTGTAGTCAGGTGCCGTGGGGTAAGGAGGAATGGATTGTGCATGCCTGAATTGCCTTGGGCGCTGGTGGCGGTTTGGTTGGGGTTGGTGGCGTCGGCACTGTTGGAATGGCTTTGAATGGCCCTCATTAGGTCAAGCCTCATTGAGTCCATGTTTTTGCTTAGCTGGTCAGTCATTTGATATGTGAAATCCTCGGATCTTCTGAGAACTTCCATATTGCCTTGTTCTGCCTGCCTGAAGTTGTGGGCGGTGTTGCATTCCATATTCTCCTTCCAGCGTTCCATGTCATCTAACCTGAGGTGTACTCTAGCCAACTGATCTGAGTGTTCTTGTCCATGATTTTTAATTTCAGTGGATAGGGTGCTCACGTGTTTGGCTAATAGCTCAGAGAGAGACTCACTGACAGCGTTAGTGCAGTCCCTGACAAGACTTCTCCTCATGTCCTCCTGGTCATACTGAGGGGGCTGGCCTCGGGACATTGCCATATTGGGTCGGCGGGGAAAGGTTACTTCAGTATCTTCTTCAGGTGAACCGATAAGGTGAGGTGAGTTGTAAGGCGTCCTGTTGCCTCTATTGAGTAGCGGGGTTGTAGCTACGAGATGAGATCTGCTTGTGGCTCCGTCCACACTTCTCAGTAGTCTGTAACCAGTGGGGGTTCTTCTTCTAAGAGGTGAACTTGATTGGGCCCTCCTTCTAAATCTAGAGCCTTGTCTGGATGGTGAGTCCACTGACCTGGTTCTAAGTGGCTGTGTAGGTGTGTATACAGGTGGGGGGTACAGGTCCTCCTCTTCAGATGTGGATTGGTATCGGTTTGGCTGGGTAACGGTAGGGTCAAGCCACTCATCCAATAGTCTATTAATGTTGAGTGAGAAGTTTGGATTGTCTCCTGCCAGGTGTCCAGAGTCGTTATTGGAAACCCTGCCTACACCGTTTTCATAGGCTGCTCTCCACCTAGAAACTGCTGATCCGATTCTGTCTCTCCAGTAATCAGCGTCTAGGGAGGCGTCAGAGTCTGTGTCCACAACCACTGGCTCCTCACAAACTGGTAGTTTATGTGAAGTTACACTTGGATTAGTTTGTGCTGCAGATGCAGGTGCCCTAGGTGTTGTGGGTTGTGTGGGGGTGATGTCCTGGAGGGCGGCTTGAAGCTCTGGTGTTCTGTCCTCCAGGTGTGGGTCGAGGTACAAATGGCTCTGAGTATTGTCCACTGGTACTTCAGAGGTTGGGCTAGTTATACCAGAAAGTCTTTGTGGCGGTGAATTTACTTGCGAGTAACCAGGTAAGGTGATGTCTAATCCTGGTGCAGATAGTGATACTGGCGTACTGGTGTGTGCTCCAGTATTGTGATCCACTATTGTAGAGGAAAATTGCTCAATACCGGTACTCACAGGTTGAAATACGTGGGCCTGCAGTGCTATAGGTAAAACTGGATCCAATGTCAGGGCGTCTGGAGATGAAGTTTGCCTCTGGAGGGGATGTGTAGTATCACTTGTGGGTTGGTTGGGCGCGTCTAGCCCAGGTGATGTAAAGGTGCGTTGTTTTGAAGCTGGCTCCTTAGGTGATGTCTCACTATTGCTCATGTTTAATGAGAGGTTGGTAGAGGGATATTCTTGGAGGGTTCATCCACCATCGTGTCAACGGACGGTTACATGTGGTGAAGTGAATGTACACGGAATCCAGGGAAGTTCAGTTGATCCTTTTATTGCATAGCTGACATGAGTGTTTCATAAAGGTGGTAACAATGATAACGCTCGCCAAGATCTAAGCTCTGCCTCCGATCCTATAGCTCAACCTGTCGTAGGTTCTAGGTATAGGTGTAAGGTGTAAGTTGGGAGAGATGATTGGGAGCTGCTCAAGCTGCCTTTTATATGAAGGACTTGAGCAGCTCGCAGTGTTGTGAAATATTCTATACACGTGGCTCAATGAAATAGGGACACGTGTCATAGGGAGAGATTGCCACCTGTGTGTTAATCATATTGATGAGGATTGAGAGGAGATTGTGAAATATTCTCTCATTCCAAATATGGCATCACAGGTGGACCCCACATCCTCCAGCGGGGCTGTGTGGGTGTAGATATGATTGGAATGTTATTACATCCGTCTACATTATGTCACAGAGCCTCATGGAGGAGATGTGTTTGTGGTGACTAAAGGATCCTGGTTCCTGTTGAGGAATGCAGGACATTGTTGAGTATGGATCGTGAGCAGAGCTTGGGTTTTATATGGCGAAGAAATTAGTAAATATGAAAAATAATAATAATACCCAGAATGGTCCATTGACAAAGTGACATATTTACTGCTGCTGTTCCCCACTTATCAGTCTGCTGTGGGAGACAGCCAAATGTCACTGTGCCTGTTTAAACACTGATGATGGGAAATGGCAACATATCCTGAGGTGAAATATATGGGTGTTTCAGGTTACAAAGATCTTTTGTTTGTGGTCACAAATCATAGAAAGTGTGCATATGGGGCCTTACATGTCATTCACCCAGACATGTGCCCAGAAAAAGAATTCTTATAAGTATGCTTCTTTTACAATAAGGGGTGCATCCACTGTGACGGATGGACCATCCGTCTCCCTTCATCCATAATTTTCTCCATAGAAATCAATGATAAATGATACGGATGAAACCGACGGATGGTCCATCCGTCGGCAGTGGATGCACCCCTATAGCAAGGACACATCTGACATAAATGATAATGTGATTTTCTTAATCTACAGGTCAAAATAGTCTGGACCTGAGATTCTCATGGAGGTATGAAGATTGTTTCTGTAGGAAATTAAGCCCTCAACATGGCTTGTAACTCAAATGTCATTCTCCCAGACACAATTTCGCCCAGACAATTTTGGTCATTTTGGGCACATTTTACCCCCCTGGAGCCCAAAATATGCATATGGGACCATCAAAACCCATATGTAACATGAAGATCTCATCCAGCCTGACACTTTGAGCCAAAGAAATAGAGGGGGAAACTAAAATTCGAAGAGTAGGGGCTGGAATACCTCCAAATTCGTCATATGCAAACCTTCTATGATTTTCGACCATGTTTGTTTTTTTTTGTGTGTGTGGGTCTTGTTTTTCTTTATAGATTTTCCTGATGCATATTCATCAGGCATTGATATTCCCCCTCTCTCAGCTATGTATGTGTTCCTCTCTGCTTTGTTACCCCATGACCTGACTCTTCCATCCAATTCTTTAGATATTCATAACCTCCTCTGTATTCTCTCCAGTTCCTCTCCATGAATCATGCATTCCACTTTCTGTATCCTTCTGTCCTGCCAGTTCTCTCTCACTGTTTCCCTTTTCTTTCTCTCATGTTCCTCTCCTGCCCAATTGATGGCAAATATCAACTATCATTTTCTCCTGCTTGTTGGCTGAACATCATAACATTTTTCTAAGATTCTTTCACTGAAAACGATCACTCTTACTATACTAGGCTATTGGAGATCATAAATAGAATTCTTTTATTTCATTTTGTCAAGTGTAGGAGCCATATCAATGGTTCACCCCTTTTGCATGTAGTATTACACTATCTGGCACAATCTCATGTGTTACTCTCAAAGGATTTAGCAGAACTCTTTGCTAATATGTAAAAAATGTCAGAAAATCATGATTCTCAGTGAACAGTCTACCCTGAGTCCCCAATGTGATTAGAGAGTACCCCTAGCATGGGCCCATGATGTAAGCATGACTGAGTTGGTCTTAGCAGTACAACTAGGGCCACTTTATCAGGCTTTGTGCCACCGGGAAGAGGCATGGATAGACCACTCTATCAGTCCTCACAGGGGGTCCACATGCCACTTACCATGCAAGACATCACGGAGCATACCAATCAACAAACAGCAGGAATCAAACAGGCAATCTGGCATTTCTTTAGAAGGGATTTCGTGAGGCTTTTTGGAAGTCTAAATGAGCAGAAATATTTTGTTTGTATCGTTGTTTCTGGTGTTTTAGAAGATTTTTTGTGTTACACCTTCTCTTCCTTAATTATATCAATAAGACGTATTGCTTTACAGGGAGAGGGTTTAGTGTTATGCTGTGCTCATGCCCCCCTCCTCTCATACAACCTCTAGGACTTCAATAGCATAATGATAAAGATAATGCTTAACTTGGAATTGTTGTATATTTGTCTTCTGGAATGTTACTTTATGCAACGAAAATTCTCTCAATACATGGGTTTCCTTTCACAGCTTTGCTGTTATTATTTCTTTTTGTTTTTTAACCTAAAATCTTGTGTGAAATCACTAAAATGCTGGAATATGTGTTCCTGTGCATAAATGATCCTAATTTGAATGGATGAATCCCATTACCAATCTGACTAAATATTCATAGAAATCATTCCTCCTATGCCAATTGCCTCTTGGTAATGAGAAGACCCAATTTCAGCAAATTGCATTGATTGACTCATGTCCCGTTAATAATATTGGGTTTAGAAAAATGTCTTTAAGTGAGGCTGCCCCAGTTCAAACTCATATAGAAATAAAATATTTTCAATCACTCATCAGTATGTTTCTCCTAATTGCCCTACACAACTGGAAAACAGATGTGATTGTTGGCTAAAGGCAGGTGTTTTTATTTTCCTTTAAAGGAGTTTGCTGCCTAACCTTTCAGGTCTGAATGAAAAAGATTTACTTTAGGCTTAAATATTTTCCATCATACCAAGTCAAAGGAATTAAAAGGGAGACATAAATGAATTCACCTTTACTTTGAAAGCACTGATAAATCGTTGGTGATTCACAGTGTTCCCTTTTGAGTGATTTTTGTTTTAAACTGCTAGTTTGCTTTTCCTATGTCAAATTTCTGTTCATTTATTCTATGTATCTATCCCCTTGTCTTGTTGTTTTTTATTTGGTTGGGACGGTGACTGTTTTTTTCCCCTAAATATTAATACAGTGGCAAATTTCTGAATAATACCCAGGAAAGTGCTGGCAAACAAATTTGCCAGCACTTACATCATTATTTCACCATGCCGACTGATGGGCATGACACATTCCTTTTAGATTTAATACAGCCAGCTCCCAGCTTCCCAAATACTCCTCACCTTCCAATCACCTGTCAGTCATTGAACTCAAAACCAAAATGCACTCAAAAGTCCTTCAGTGGTAGGCTTTCCCTTGTTGACATTAAATATTATTTGCGGTGGACAAGAATCCCATGAAGGTTTAATTCGCAAACCACTATTTGCGGCTGACTCAAGCGCTTGTGGAGAGGTGGTTTTTGGATGTAACTCATTAAGGTGTCTTAAAGTGTAGTGACATTCCGCCATCAGCACTTAAGCCATGTCAAGTGGAGACTTAATGGAGGAGGAGGTACATTGGGCACTGATACACTGTAAAAAATAACCGTTAAATCTAAAAGTGAAAGCGACCCCTGAAACTGAACAGTGAACTGCTGTCATTGAATTGCAGTGAACAAGTGGACTGAACCAAAAGCCACAGGTGGCAGTACAAGGGATCTCTATGAAAATAATGCTGGATCTTTGGCAACTTTGGGGTGTGGATTTTGTCGTCATTTCTACAACATATTTTTACAGTGCAGATGCAAAGGATAACAGTTTGATGTTACTTCAGTGAAATAACAGGAGATGGATTTTAGGCCATGCACTCCTCTTACCAGTGTTACTGCAACTGTAGGCCAAAATAGAATATTCTTTGCTTCAGTTTATGTCCACTAATTCCTCCTGAAGTTCTCATTTTAGCTTGAGCGTATTATGAACATTTGCCCATTTTAAAAGCTCAAATACTTAGTAGTATTCTCAATAATATCAACATGAAAATATACATACCCCCCCCCCCCCACTGGAATTACTGTATGTTGGTATAAAAGTAACTGAAAGTGGATGTCAATATGCCCAGAAATAGGAGTATCATATGTACAGTAGAATCCACATAGCATTATACTGCCCCTCATCCCCTGAAAAGGGATATGTGAACAGATGAATGAGCGATGGTATTTCTCAATCTAAATTCAAGTCCCAACCATTGGGCTGTCATTTAATGGCATTGGCAGTTCTTAAAATGCCCACCAGTCTTATAGCACTCTTTCAGCCTTTTAGCACTCTTCTATTGGTTTGGTTTCCCTTTGTTAAACCTTTGATCATTTATATCTTTTTGTTGTGCTGTTTTCTTTTCTAAACACTGTGGCACATTGTCAAAATAATAATATCCACGAAAATGTTGGCAAGCAAACTTGCCAGCACTTCATTAGCGCACCATGCTGTGTGCGATCATAGTAGGTTGAGAAAACAGCCTCCTGGTCACACCAAACTTTTATTTGGTAATATTTATTCTCTTGTTCAGAAACTCCATTCCTGGGTCCTTGTAGTCAAGGAATCATTGGTATTAAGGCAAGGGCCTTAGTTGATTTGATGGATTGCCCAAATCGCTGCTGTTCTCCATGACCATAAGAAAGTTTACTAATTAATTCCTAGCTCACCCAAACACCCACATCTTGACCATTTCCATGGAAGATATGAAACAACTGACTCTCTGGTGGTTATTTCAATATTACTTATACCATTATTGACAGCCTGATGGTTGAGGCTTGAATTCCAATTGAGAAATACCCTCCCTGATTTATCTGTTCGTGTATCTCTTTTCAGATAACAAATAACAGCATAACACTTTAGAAAATAAATCTCCTGCACATAATTGATACAGTCATTTACGCTTATAGTTTCAGTTGCTTTTGTAACACACTGTAATTCCAGCAAGGGGCATTGTGCATATTTTCATGCTGATATTAACGAGCTGTCTGTTCAATATTTGAGTCGTTGATATGGGCAGATGTACATAATGTACCCACAAAGTAAAATGAGAACTTCAGTAGATATGAGCAGTTGCTTCATTGATACCTTCACCCAAACAACATACACACTTTGTGTCTCCTAGTATCTAGTTTCACAATAATTGTCCTGTTGGGAATTGACATCAGGTTCAGGAAATATAAATTACCACGATTAATATAAAGCATAGGCATCCATCACCATGCCAGGAAGACATTTCTCAAAATACTACGACTGAACACAGCCACTATGATTTGAAACCCTCAGAATTACGTCAGGTGATTTTAGGTAATGTACTACGACTGATCTGTACGCTCATTAAAACGTAATGTAGCAATTACATAGTGTTTGGTAGGGCGGTCCTACCAGTGCAATCATCTGATCATTAGTGACTACTAGATGCAGGACTAACGGTATTAAAGTGAGGGATCCCACTATGATTTGGACGGGGTTGAGTTGTACCATCTTGAGAAATGCCTTCCAGCTCTAATAGAATAGGTCTACTGGGACTAATAAACAAGAGGGCATCAACTAATCTGCATAGATTCTGTCCATTACATGTTATTATTAGGCTAAGATCTCTTTGATTTAAGTTATTCTATGACCGCACAGAACTAAGGAAATGTTAAAGGCTTCACATTGACAATGTACCAGATTAACTGCCCTGGATAAATGACCTTTTAGCAAAGGGATGTTGAACTACCTGGTATAATTACCCAAGGTTTCTTAAATTGTTCATCTACGGCACATAATCTGGAGGGTATCTCAAAAAGATTGGGAAACCAGTTCTCACCGTAACTATTTGATCCTGCAGTTCTCCTACATTTCTCACCCTAAGAACAGACTTCCCTGCTTGACTTCTGCTACAAGTGAACTGCACGGAAATAGGTCGAGTTGCAAAATGAGAGACTGGACCCCTCCTATACCACTCCTATAACTGACTGCCTCTTTACAATACAAGAGGGAATCCACTCCAGAAGGTCAGTGAGTTCAATTTTGGAATTATCACCTCCGACAGGATCAATTCCAAATCTTTTTGAGATACCCTCCTGACAGCCTAAGTTCATAGATATTAGAGATGTCAACCTGTGGGCAGTAGTACAAAGGCGAGGGAAGAAAAACCATGTGTTTTAGGTAATCAGTGAAAATACATAGCTTTATTAAAGACTGATTCCTCTACAAAAAAGAGAATAAGGCTCTGCCATGTCTTTTTTTTCATTTTAGACTATATTTTATGCTTCTTGGTTCACTGCAATGGATTTTGAGCAAGTAGTATGGGTGAAAATTCAATTGGAGGTACTGAATTGGCCCATATAAGCAGCTGGGCAGTCATTGATTTCACTGTACACCCAGTGCTTATACAAGACAGACGCTTATTTCAATACTGTTTTTAGTGATTAAGATTAATTTCATTACCCCTATACCCCCGGCTTATTTTAGACCGGCATTTATTTGAGGCCACTGCGCTTGAAATGGCAATTAAAGTATCATTTAAACTGAAGCAGACACTATTTTCTTTTGACTTCCAGCTGTAGTAAGAGGACAATCTCCTATTTTTTGGTGTGTGGTCTAAAATCCATCTCCTGTTATTTCACTGAATTAACACCAAACTCCTAACCTTTGCATCTATCAGTGCCTCATGTATCCCATCCTCTATTAAGTCCCCAACTTGACATGTACTGTAAACAATAACTGTTGAATCTACCATGTATCCCTGGAAAACCGAACCACCATAATGGTATTGCAGTGGAGCAGTGTAGTTTTCACATGAAGCTCCAGAGGGCAGTATGGCAGTACAAGGAATATTTGTGAAAATGACAACGGATCTCTGGCAACTTTGCGACAAGGATTTTGGACCCGTTATTCCAACGACATTGTTTTACAGTGCTCCATTTAGTCCCCCTCTTGACATGGCTTAAGTGCTGATGGTGGAGTGTCACCACACTCTGAGACACCTTAATGAGTTACACCAAAAAGCATCTCTCCCAAAGTCCTCCAACAAGAGCTCAGCTCAGCCGCAGATTGCGGTTTGCCGATTAAACATTTATGAGATTCTGGCCCATTGCAAATAATGGGTAACGTCAACAAGGAAAAGCCTGATACTGGAGGATTTTGAGTGGATATTTGTTCTGACTCCAAATTAAAGGGCATGGTTGGCAGGGGATTGGAAAATGGGGAGTATTTGGGAAGCTCGGAGCTGGCTGTATTAGATCTGAAAGAGCAGCTAATGCAGGAGAGCATCATGTCCATCAGCCAGCAAGATGCGCTAATGAAGTGCTGGTGAGTTTGATTGCCAGCGCTCTCCTAGGTATTGTTCACAAAATGTGCCACAATTTTTAGAAAAAAAAACAGCCATCCTCCCAATCAAAAGAAAGATAAAAAGACAAAAAATAGATGCATGGAATGAATGAACAAAAACTTGACAAAGGGAAACCAGGGCAATAGAAGAGCAAAAAGACCATTACAGGGGCCTGGTACAGGCTTCCGGAGACGTTTTAACACTAAAGGACTGTACTAGACGCAAGTGTGTATTAAAGCTGGTATAAAAGCTGATATAGTGTTGTCTGATATGTATTTCAGAGGATTATATACCCTTTCCCAAGTCATAGGGTGCCACTAATTATGGCACAATATGGCTCATTATGTGCACATCATTGGACTTTAGTTTCAGCTGGTCTATCCTCTTTAGTGGGAAGGGAACACACTTGGCTAACTAGTTCCGGCAAAAGCCTCCTGGCGGCAGCACTGAGTGGTATCTGCTCTGCTGCCAGGCATCCAAATTCAATTCACCACCATTATAGAATACTCTGCTTTATGGCTTCAGATGGAGCCACTGTGTTAGTACAATCAAGATTGCTTGTTGACATGAATAAAATGCTGGAAGCATTTTATTTCTACACACATATATGCTTGAATTTGACATGGTTAGAATGCACTGAATAGATTGAGATTTTGGCAGGACACTTTCACAAATGCAGTGATGATAGATATGCTGAAATTGGAAAATCTATATATTTCAGATCTTGTCCCAGCTTTAACTGAATAGCGAGAGCGGACTCACTTGTGTCAGATAACTACAGATGGAGCCACCAGATGGTTTGACCACAGATTCTGAAGTGATTATTGCCCTGTAAAAATAGCTGTTGAATCTACCAGGGATCCTTGTAAAATTGAACTGTGAACCACCATAATTATATAACAGGGAGCCAGTGTAGTTTTTACAAGAATCTCCAGGTGGCAGTATGGTGGTACAAGGTATCTCTGTCAAAAATATAAACATCTCTGTGAAAATAATGACAGATTTCTGGCAATTTTGGGATGTGGAATCCTTCGTTATTTCAACGGCATTTCTTTTTACAGTTCTTTTGTAACACATTCTGTGGTCATTTTGAAAGAGGAAATTCTAAACAGGGAGTTTTGCCAAGTAGCCCTAGTAAAGGGGGTTAAACAGCAATATAATTTTGGGTATTTTCACAAAATGCCTGTAAAGTATGTTTAACAGAAAGTGGTGCCACCTACTGAGTACGTTGGAAGCTGCGCCGACCAGGTCGTATGAGATGGAGTCCTCGTACACCAACCGGATAAGGAAGTGTCCCTCCATCTCCAGAGACGCCTCCCGTCTGAAAATGACACCAGAGATAAAAGAGAGTTAGGGCTGGAATGTAGATATTTATATGAATAGTGAATTTGAGCCTTTCACCCCAGAGTGGTAATGTATTATTGCATCATGCTCATTGGTTGTCATGATGCATAAATTCAGCCCTGGCAGGTAATTATTTCTCTAGGTCTTATGGCTGTGGAAAGGCATAGGAACTGTCACTTTTAGCAAAGTGTGTGTAGGTAGCATGTGGCACCTATTATTTGCAGTAGGGGAAAAATACATGTCCTCACATAATGTGAGGTATGAGGGAAGCTATTGGAAACTAAGTGAAATGAGTGATGCAGGATTATTCTACACAGAATTGCACATCTTGTCTTAGTTGAACACTTTTTTATGACAAATAGTTACAATGCTGTGTCATTTTTTTAGGTTAAAAACATGGTTTTAGGTTAAATAGACCAATAAAAATTAAAAATTCAGAAAGTGTTCACTTGTTCTCTTGAACTACACAAAAGTAGTAAAAGAATACACCTATACTCATTATCATAGCTTTGAACAACTCTTGCATACAGGAGGCAGAAATAGGCCTATATAATCCCTTCTTTTCTATACCTTTGCAAACAAGGATTTATTAACTGAAATGAATTATCAGATACCTAAGGCAAATAATACCAACATAAGTACTATGTATCATATTATTTAGAGCAGTACCTTTCCCACGTTCAATACCCCACAAAAGCCCTAAATGAAGGAGTTTATTTCATCTGGCCCTGTGGCTGCAGGCAGTGTGATCACCCTGTGCTGCTTGGTCCACTCTGCATCCAAACAGGTGCCACTGCCCCCTTAGTCTATATATAGAGCAGTGGTGACAAAATATCTCTCACTTTTCAACTTTGAACAGCTCTCAACCATTCCCTATTAAAGATAAAATCATTCTGATTTTTAAGTTTTACGCATTGATACATGTCTTTTCTGTCAGATTTACTATTTTCATAACATGTGTGATGATCGATTAACTTTTCCATGTAACACCCTAACAAGAGGTTTTGCATCACTAAGATTTTGGTATGGAATGACATCCTTTTTATGCCCAGGCACTGCTTAGGCCTACCCACATACACAAGTTGACACTTAGATGTGGGTGCGTTCTATATGAGGGTTTACCGTAATTCTATTCAAATTAATGACTACAAACCAAAACATGACCCCCATCAGAGCTAACAGCTGGGGTGTAAAATACCATGTTGTTGATGTCTGGAATTTAGGCATCTATTCAGAACTAAGGGTGCCAATTATAAGAGGATGTTGATGAACGTCAGGAGGGTGTTGCTCCTATGTTAAATAGAGCTGTCAGTATGTGCCCTCTTTTCAAAAGATGTCACGCTCTGCTTCATCATTCAACTTGCACTCACCACATTAGTCTGAAAAGTTACCTGCCCTTTTTTAAGATAGAGAGAGCTGCACTATCAGGTACCTACTCATGTCACACACTCTATGGTATATTATACTGACTGACTTCTCCCAACTAGGTACCTACTCAAATCACCCTTTTTTAGCACTGTACTTGAATGACCACTTGTGAGCAACACAAGAGAAACTACATTAAAAGAAAGTACTGGAAACAAGGCCCTTTTTAGCCAGTACTACCTTTTACAATGGGAGCAACACTCTTCAGTGCACTCATATTAGAGACTTTTGCGAAATAGATCTAGTCTCATTAGCTCTTTTTCAATATTTTGATTCATGAAGAGTTTCGCGAAACGTAGGGTAAACTACTCAGAAATGAACCATATGAATTCAATAATTTTATTTATATTTCATTTTATCCTAGAATAGATCATATTGAAAAAGAAAATATTTTCTGAAAATGATATGTCCACGAGGTTATTTCTCACATTACTGCGATCGCACACAGAGCTGACAACTCCTACACTGTTAGACTGGGCATTGCTTCTATTTTTGCAAAACAGTGGTAGTTACTGTCAATATAAATCAATTGCCCCGATGTGGATTGCCCTGTACCAAGTACAGTGGTCTCTATAGCACATGTGCAGTTCGGGCTGAGAGTGTAGGGCCTAAGCCAAGGGGGTATTCGATAGGCTGCAAGGCATTTCTCAAAATCTTTAATTATAATGAGAAATGCCACCATGAGAAGGAATATGAATATCATTATTCCCCCTATAGAATAATTACTGATGAGATAACACTACTACTGTTTTTAGTGTGACCTACCCTTGTGACTAGGAGATTAGGACTAATCTGACTCTAGACATAGATGACACATCCTGGAGGGTGTTGTGAAAGGATAGGAATTCAATTCTGTCGGATGTGCTATTCCCAGATAGGAACTGCCTACCCTCAGGCAATGACTTCTTCCCTGTTTTGCAGGAAGGTAATATGTTATAGAATTAAATCTTAAGTGGTCATGAATTGGGGAATGCTTCCCAGTATGACCCACACTAAAAAGATTGATTCTGAGTGTAAGGCAAGAAGTTGGTTCTGAGCAGCAGAACAGCTGGGAACTGGTAGGTTAGCTACGACAGTGAGAATCTGATTCCGATTGTTTTCGCAATACCCTCCAGTACTATTATGTAGAGCTCCTATTGATTACTTACCCTTCCTCCAGGATGTGACCCCAATCCCTGAGCCGTGTTAGCCTGCCTCCTAACCCCTCACCAAAGCCCTTAACCCTCAGGTGTATCCCCTTGAGTATTGACCACATATCTAGCCCAGCTTGGACACCACAGGCGCATAAAGGGATTTGTTACTGTATTTTGTATAGATGTTAAGTCTTTTTTCTCTTTTGTTTGTGTGTTATTATGGTGCATGGATTAGGGCTGGTGAGTAACTCGCCAGGGCTACATTAATGCACCATACTGGCCCTACTAGGTTCTACTAGTTCAAATCATTGTAAGCCCCATTGGTGCAGAATGGCCATCCCTGGTTGTATAAATCCTGTGCATTTATACTGAAATGGCTCGTTTAAGCGATAGGGTCTTAAATAAGCACCTGTGGTAGAGAGGTATAGGAAACAATCTTAAAGTGGCATAGTCCGATTTTTTTCATTTTTCAAATTCTATTCAAATGTGTTTTATACTATGTAATAACACTATATTTAGGGGTTTGTGGACAATTTATTGTTGCCTTTAGCTGATACACACTTAAAAAAGGGGTCCCATGGACCTTGCCATAGCATTTTACTGTGTATTTCCAATGGATGGAGTTTTGGCGTGCATGCCAAAAGTAGGAAATCAGGTATAAATCTGACAATTCTTTCAAATATGAGCTTAATTATAAGGAAGGAGAGCCACTAAAGTACTCACCATAGGATGTATGATCTATGTGAACATCCTGGTTCATTTTGGAGAAGATTGATTTTTTGTCCCAACCATCAGACTATGCCACTTTAAGCACTAAAACAGTATTCAAATAAGCACCGTTCACAAAGAATGGCGGTGGGTACAGAGGTTTTAAAATTGATAATAGCCCGGGTGCCTAGGGCCACTGTAGTACATGACCTTTAGCTCTAATGACCTCTGGCATGTACTATATCAACTTCTGTGCACTTAGAAGTATTTTCCCTACACAACAAACTTTAATGTAACAGACGGATATTTTACTTATCTGTTATGTTTGGACTGGGTTCTAAAGGTTTACTTGCATCATATCAAGAGTCAATGAATTGTTGTCCAATATGTAGACATCTTAGGGGTTGAGGATAGGCCTAAATATTCTAAATCAATGTCATCTCTGTCTGGAGAGTGTTTTTATGCAGTTGCTTAGCTGCTAATGATAAGGTAAGTGAAGGTCATAGGTTCCTTTCAAGGTCACTCTCGTATAGCAGGTGGATGGTGGCGCCCTCTTAACCTAACGAGACGCTGCAGCCTTCCTAATGCCCGGATGTAGGTCCTTGGTCATGTGACGGAGAAGCCACTTCAAAGCGAGGGCAAAAACATATGGGTCACTCTCAAAGTGAGACTGATTAGAAATGTACACAATGACAACCATTGAGGCCATGCCAACGGTGGCAAGTAATAGACTGGAAGATGGAGAGGGAGGAAATCCTGTCATCTATTTGCCTTTTCGCCTCAAGTTGTGGATTTAATGGGAGATATGGATGGTTTTGAAGAGGTAAAATATAAAAGCCTATCTGTTAGAAGAGGCCTTAGAAGGTAGGAATGTCTTACTAATTTTACATCAGTGTCTTTAACAAGGTATACACTGTAAAAGAATGTCACCAAAATAACGGCGGAATCCAAAGTTGCCAGAGATCCAGCATTATTTCCCCAGAGATATCTTGTATCATCGCACTGCCACCTGGGGCTTCTTGTGAAAACTGAACTGGTTCACTGCAATACAATTATGACTGTTCACTACTCAGTTTTACAAGGATCCCTTGTAGATTTAACCCTTTAAGGACAGAGCAACAATGGTCGCCCTGGAGGGTGTTGCTCCTATTGTAAAAAGAGCTGTGAGTATGTGCCCTCTTTTCTAAACAAGTCATGCACTGCTTCACCTAAGTACTTGCACTCACCACATTAGTCTGAAAAGTCACCTGCCTTGTTTAAAATAGAGAGAGCTGCACTACCAGGTACATACTCATGTCACACGCTCTATAGTTTATTATACTGACTGACTTCTCCCAACTAGGTACCTACACAAATCCCCCTTTTTTAGTACCGTACTTGAATGACCACTTGTGAGCAACAAAAGGGACAAGTTATAGCTACATGAAAAGAAAGGACTGGAAATGAGGGCATTTTTAGCCAGCTCTTCCTTTTACTATAGGAACAACACCCTCCAGGCCATGGGGACGGCCTCTGAAAAAAGTATAGTTCCTAGAGGACGAGCCTATTTTCAATTCCTATACAAATCCTATGTAATGGGCATCGACTATAGTCGACGCTAGGCCTACCATGTTGTCGACTATAGTCAATGCTAGGCCTACCATGGTGTCGACTATAGTTGATGCTAGCCCTCAATGGGTTTTAACTGTAGTTTTTACAGTCTAGCAAATACCAGACAGGATGATGGATCTAGAGGAAATCCTCTCATTTATTTGCCTTTTCACCACACATTGTGAATTTAATGGGAAGATATAGGGATGGTTGGGAAGAGGTAAAATACAAAAGCCAATGAAGTGCTGGTGATACCTCTTGCCAGTACTCTTGCCAGTACTTCATTGGAGCACCCTTCAGGACTGTATCGTCCCCATGGTGCCTTTATGACGCTTGAATGTGGCCCTGGCGAGTTACTAATCAGGGCTACATTCATGCATCATGGCGACCTATGGACAATATGCATTGATGCATTAGCATTCAAAATGCCCATCTTGCCATCTAGTTCTTTCCACAGGCCCCTGTCCAGAGCAGTGTCCCAGGACAGCTTGTGCTGCCCCCTTAGTCATTAAAACTAGAAGTGCGTCACTAAGCAGCATGTAACTTAGCAACAGTGCGTATTATAGCAGCATCAAACAATTTGAGCAATCCCCAAGCAGATTCTCTTCAGATGGGTTTTACAGCATTTCCCTGGAGGAACTCATCGGATCTTAACATATGACATCGTAAATTGAAAATCTTGGTTAGTAAAATCTAGATCAACAATTGTTGAACAGTTTCCTTAAGAATTAAAATCGGGGCAGGCTCCGAATTCTTTGAAGCGATATCCAAGATGGCGGCTATTGCAGTTGAATGGCAAATTTTCATGTTATGAAATGTTTATCGAACTGTAGATCGAATAAAATCTCAACGATGGAACTTTTGGGTAGGTAATTGATAATTTTGAAATGAAAGTATTCTTACTAAGATATTAAGTAGGAGGTCGAGTTAGCTGGCACTTTACTACCTGCTTCACAGCCGAAAAATTTGCTTCATCTGGTACCCCATGGTACTGTAGGCTGAATCAGTCAAAAAAATTCTGATTTTGTAACCAGCCATCTAGTAACACATTTTTATATATAGTGTAAAAAGCAAAAACAACACAACAAAATGTAACATAAAGAAAAAAAAACAACAACCGACCAATGAGCATGGCCATAGATCCAATTTAATCCCCAATTCCACCCCTTCAGTCCTCAATCAGCCACCTAATGCTTTCCTATTTCCCATTTCCATTTCTCTCACAATCTGGATCTATATTTTACCCCTTTAATTTAAAATGACACTTTTTAGATTAGCTGGACCTGTGTGGCGACATTATCAGGGAGATGGTGGGTCCTAACAGTTGGAATTGGGGATTGATCAACAGCCCACCCAGGTTTACCATCTTCTCTCCCCGCTGTAACTTTCCCTGTGCTTTTAAAATATGTTTGTAGAAGGAGTTCTGTGCACGTGGAGGCCCACCTGTTGAAGAAAGCTTCTTGATTGATTCCAGCCTTAACCCCAGAAGAATGAGAGCTTAAAGACAAAAGAATAGGGAGGTTCTGGGATAGCTTTCAGGGCCTAAACAGGCAATAACAGAAGTCCACTCATTGTCTGTAAGGACCTGCACAGTACCATTTGCACAAACTGGGAAGTTCCTTATCTTTGAGGTGTTATGCATGCTATCCATAGCATAGTTTCTTTTGTTTGTGTTATGGAAATCGCCGATTCCTCTTACATGGGCGGACAACTATAATATTTAAGTTGAAGAAAGGTAACAGAGATTCATTTTTAGACGTCCTTTTAAAGGGGGGCTGGCATGGAAAATTAACAACATGGGTACCGATTCAAACAGCGATCATAAAATCGCGGGAACCAGCGGAAAAATCGCGATGCCCTGATTGGTCAAGGCCCAGCAAATTGTCGTGACTCCTCGTCAACCTGTGTGAAGTGGCTCACACATGTCGCTAGATGGAACACGACGTCGCTATAGCACAAGATCACCAGGATTAGCAATGGTGGTGATCACATGGCCTCACCTCAGATGGCGAGGATGGTGATCACTCAGACTCACCAGGGATGGCGACGCGGGTGATCACTCACCTCGCTAGATGAAACACGCACCTCGTCATAGCACATGTTCACCAGGGATGACGAGGATCGTGATCACTCATCCTCACCAGGGATGGCGACATGAGTGATCACTCATCCTCACCAGGGATGGCGACATGAGTGATCACTCACTTCGCTAGATGAGACGCACACCACGTCATAATGCACATTCACTACGGAAGGCAAGGATTGTGATCAGTCACCTCGCTAGATAAAACGCGTACCTCGTGAGGATCTTGATCACCCACACTCACCAGGGATGGTGACTGGAGTGATCACTCACCTCGCTAGATGAAACGCACACCATGCCATAGCGCATGTTCATCACGGTTGGCGAGGATCGTGATGACGCACACTCACCAGGGATGGCAAGGCGGTTGATCACTCACCTCGCTAGATGAAACGCGCACCACGTCATAGCGCAGGTTCACCATGGATGGCGAGAGTGGTGATCACTCAGACTCACCAGTGATGGTGACGCTGGTGATCACTCACCTTGTTAGATGAAAAGCTCATGATCATCGACATCGGTAATCATGCAACCTCACATCTGCCAGATCAAATTATGTTTTGCCAGAGAAGGTATTGCCATATGTATCTTCCCTCTAACCACAGACAAGGTGTTCATGTTGATATTTCCCTATGTATTTTTCCTGTAACCAGAGAAAAGGTGTTTATGGATAGTTGCTTTCATTTTAGAGATACCTCTATCTAAATTCAATTGATATTCTCTCTATATAATCTTGTTTGATTCAACTCTGAAGTATTACATGGAAATCAGTGTGAAACAAAGTACATTTGATACGTATGGGACTTATACTTCATGCCCACACTTCCTAGATAGGCTACATGTTGAACAGTGGTGCTGTCTCAACAACTTTGGCAATGGTGGTGATAAGTTGCAACTGTGAGTGAGAGTGAGTGACAGATGATGCAATCCTCAGAGAGCATTGACTTGGAGTGACACAAATTCACGTATTGAGTGAGACCAATGTTGGCAATGGTGGTGATAAGTCGCCATTTTGAGAGAAGATTAACTAGGAGTGATACACACTCACGCAGTGAGTGAGAGCCATGTGGCAATGCAGGTGAAAGGTTGCCATTCTGACTGAGAGTTGACAGGCAGTGGCACATACTCACGCAGTGAGTTAGATCCATGTTGGCGATGGTGGTGATAAGTCACCATGCTTTGTGAGGGATGACAAGGGGTGGCACATACTCACGCAGTGAGTGAGATCATGTTGGCGACTGTTGTGATAAATCGCCATGCCATGTGAGACTGACACACAGTGGCGAAAGATGACGCAGTGAGTTATCACTCAGAAAGGAGTCACCATTGATGACCAATCATGGCGACAGATAACGACAATTTGCTGGGGGGGTGATCACGTGACTTTTTAATGCTGGCATGCATTACCATGCCAGGGCCCCTTTAAGCAAATTCAAACTGGTTTGATATTTGTATCATTCAGTTGTGATACTGTGATCCCAGCCCAAAGATATTGTAGACATTGGAAAATAGTAAAGCTTCTTTTGCATGTCTATCATATCTATTGGGAGATGATTTTGAGAAAGGACATATGGTACATGCTACCAGTTATGTATAAGCACTGCCTAAGTAGCGGAACAACAATTGTAACCTGGGCCAGGTCATGTGGTATCTTAGGATGCTACTTTATCCTTTATAGGCCGCATTCGGGAGTGCATCATGCTCATTGGTCGACATGATGCTGGCAAGACTGCTCACCAGCACTTCATCGGAGCATCATGCCAATCATCTGGGCGTATATCAATCTTGTTGGGTCAGCATGATGCATGATGTATAAATGCATCAGCAACCCTTTAAGGGTTAAATAAAAGCACAACAATTATCTATAGGCTGTTGTAGGTCATGTGATACCTTAGGGTCGATGCTACCTGTTGTGTTAGAGCCAATACAGAATTTTGTGTGGTAATGGTATAGGCTGTCTCTGTTTGCATGCTATGCCTGCAACTTCTGCACAGGGTACGCACACAGATGGTAAAACCACATGCTTAATTGGTAACAGGACAACAGGGAACATGTAACCCATCCACTGCACACAGTTGTACCTCAAGATGACCTCGAGGGCTCCTAGGGGGTGGGCATAAGAAAGTGTGACCTTTTCAGTGAAAAAGGCCCATGCAGAATTATTAGTTCAAAGGGGGTGGTAACGTGTTAGCATGGAATCTTACCACCATCTCCCCCCCCCCCTTGAATATAGATAAACAATGACCACTTCCCTAGTTGACTGTGTATCTTCTCAATATCGGCAATTTCAGGCTGAGATCACTCAATGGTAAAACATGGAGTAGCATTAGCAAAACAATTCTCTATTTTCAATTCCAACAAATGGCAATGTCTTTCCTATTAGCTTTCTATAGTATGACATCTTATATCATGTATCTAATGACACTCATTTCCCCTAGTTACCAATCACAGAAACTGCATGGAGCTTGAGAGTACACGATGGAAGTCAGGGTTTTAGGAACTTGAGATAGGTGATACTAAATCACTGATATCAAATCTATGGCAATGTGCGCACCTCTAATTTGGTGTGAGCCCTATTCGTCATACTTTGAACTATCAAATACTGTCAACGTTTTTGCAGAAACCCCTTTGCTTATGTGGGAGCCATGGTTTCACTCCATAAATCCCCATTGATTGATGGCTGTCCCCAGAGAGCCACTTGTAGAGGCTACTTCCCTAGTGCCTAGAACTTGGTCATGTATATATATGCTTAAGTGACGATATGGAACTGTGATCCAATATAGTATGCATTGAATCTGGTATGAAAGGCCTGCTATATCAAATCTTTTGATAGCTCCCAAGTAGCAAAACATGTGTGGCCCCAGTGTGGCTTACAGCAGGTGCCCAGTGTGGGCCAAAAAGGGCTGCCCGATGGGCACCCAATGGGTTTTGTCCTAAGCAAAGTGTCTGGGCCACATTGGGCTAGCCAATTTGGGCACAAATCAGTTTTAAAGTGGGCTCATGAATTTGGGCTCAGGTTGAGTTCAACATGGGTTTCTGATGTGGCCCAAACCAGGCTGCCAGATTCGGTCATATTTTTTTAAAATGCAAATTCAAAAGAATTTAATTAGGCCTAGTCAATTATTGAACATGACTCCCCCCTTACCAATTATTCCAATACCCAGTGGTAGTTATTTATTCTATTGCACAGGTGATTGCATCAAAAGAGTACATATATCAGTTTGCACTCAATAAGCCACCAAACGCCACTTTGAATCTAGTGACATCTTGGCCATCTTTAGTGCCTCTCTTCATAGATGCACCCTGCAGGGGCATAGATCAGAGCTTTTAAGCTCATAGTGTCTGTAGCTAGCATGTTTGATCCTTATATCACATACACTGCAATATGAATGGTGTAGTCACCTTATAACTACTAGGATGACCTTGATTTGCACATATTTTAAAGGGAATATCTAAGGATTTACAAACTATGATAAAGTCTCAACATTGTTACTCAATGTCTAATTTAGTAGTATACTTCAGTTGTTCTATATTTGAGAGAATCAATTCTGTATGGGTAATGAATGTGTATGTGAGAAAGCTGGGCCATCTGGTGTCAAATCCCAAAACCAAAGGTGAGTTTGCCCTATCCCTATCTAAACCCACTCTCAGTCCAGATTGGGAAACTTGCCTTGAAATTGATCTTCACCTATTTTGAATAGCCCATTTTCAGCCCAACCTGTGCCCAATGTGGTTGCCCATTTCAAAACTGATCTGTGCCTAAATTGGGGAACCCAATGTGGCCCACACCTATGGGTGAACACAAAAACCACGGGAAGCCCAATGGGCTCAACTCGGTCTGCCGTTTAGGGCTGGCCACTGTGGACCAGACTGAAAACCCAGCATCTGCCAAAACTGAGCCCATGTACCAAATTCTGCCCACTTTGGCCCCAACTGGGCTTGCTACATGGGAGGGAACTTAACTTTGAAAATGTGTTTGTAAAGCAATTCATCCCTTTGTGCTAGAGGCTATACAAAATCTATATTACAGATCATTGTGGATTGATTCTTGAATGTGTCTGGATGACGTTTTTTTGAGACGAAAAATACATAGACCACAGATTATTTTTTCCCTGCTTTAGCATTTTGAAGGGTATGCTTTTCATCCCCTATCTGTTTTACAGAAGAAGAAAAATCAGCAAAAGAAAATAAAATGAAAAAGACACCAAAAGAACAGATCTGCCTTCCTTAAGAACATTAACCAAACTTACCAAGTTATCCTTGAACCAGCTTTCTTCTAATCAGTTAATTAAACTTCAAGTCTAAATTCTCATACTTCTGATATCATCGATCCTAATATTGAATCTTTAATTGACTTTTCCATACACTGTTAAAAAATTCTGTAGATTTTACAGAGAATCATTGTTAAATTTTACGGAGTTTCACCGTGATTTCTATTACAATGAAACACCCTTAGATTAAGTGATTTTACTGTGAATCTGTGTAAAACACTACGGAAAAGTACCGTTATTCCGTAAATGGTGAATCTTTGTCTTTTTGTCACTTTGGCCCCAACTGGGCTTGCTACATGGGAGGGAACTTAACTTTGAAAATGTGTTTGTAAAGCAATTCATCCCTTTGTGCTAGAGGCTATACAAAATCTATATTACAGATCATTGTGGATTGATTCTTGAATGTGTCTGGATGACGTTTTTTTGAGACGAAAAATACATAGACCACAGATTATTTTTTCCCTGCTTTAGCATTTTGAAGGGTATGCTTTTCATCCCCTATCTGTTTTACAGAAGAAGAAAAATCAGCAAAAGAAAATAAAATGAAAAAGACACCAAAAGAACAGATCTGCCTGCCTTAAGAACATTAACCAAACTTACCAAGTTATCCTTGAACCAGCTTTCTTCTAATCAGTTAATTAAACTTCAAGTCTAAATTCTCATACTTCTGATATCATCGATCCTAATATTGAATCTTTAATTGACTTTTCCATACACTGTTAAAAAATTCTGTAGATTTTACAGAGAATCATTGTTAAATTTTACGGAGTTTCACCGTGATTTCTATTACAATGAAACACCCTTAGATTAAGTGATTTTACTGTGAATCTGTGTAAAACACTACGGAAAAGTACCGTTATTCCGTAAATGGTGAATCTTTGTCTTTTTGGAAGTTTCATATCTTCCCACTAGGTGGCCTCGGGCTCACTTTGAGACTTTCTTCAATGTCCTAGACCCTCAACAGATCAAATTGTTGCAAAATTTAAAAAGTATACACTTTGGTTTATGTACCATGTAATCAAAATGCATGTCTACATTGTAGTTTCATAGATTTCAGATATTCAAAAAAATAATCAATCTTTGTGTAGCAAGGTAGCAGGGATATCATAAACACCCATTATGTGGTAATAAAAAATAATACATAGGCATACCACTACAGTTTTTAATTCATCACAATTCTGAGGTAATCTATGTTCTTAGATTGTTACTCTAAAGTTATGAAGGGCATAATGTGCCTCTCAAGGACTCATTTATAATCATAATGATTATGATCCCCCCCTCACTAGGATGTCTAGATGAACTGCATATGCAACCAAACCATATATAAATACCACATCCATTTTGGATTAACAGTGGAAGTTCTAGAATGTCAAGCCAGAGGTTGAATATACATATGAAAAGTTATTGGTGTATAGCATTGAAACCAAAACAATCTATAATTAATTATCCTCAGGCATTGTTTAGAAATAACGGAGAAATTCCGTAAAAATTACGGTGACATTGAAAAAATGGTGACCGTTAAAAAAATGGTGAAAGATTGGCATCCACTGTTGCCAATGATTCTTCGTTTTTTTTACGGAAAATTTTTAACAGTGTAGTAAAAGGCAAATTAATCCCATTATCCAAAACCTACTCTCTGTCATTTATTCCACAAGGATACATGTTGTACCCATCAGCACGAGCCAATTACTGCTGTGGTCACTGAAGTGGAACATCTCATCACATTAACCAAGTAGAGGATCTACAGCACAAAACCCACATCTTATAATTAATCGATAGAATCCTATTCAGGCTTATCCCATTGTCTAAACCAACCCAGCATTTTTCTATATCTGGAAAATTCTTGCCTAGTCCTTAACTGCTCATTGATGAGCAGTAACCGGGACATGTAGCTACCTATTGGAAAGCGCAAGCTTACTCCTCATAGAAGTTGAGATTACAGATATAATCCAAGTGTAGCACATAGTCACAGTCAATGGTAATTGACCACTAATTGTCCACTTGGTACAACATCCAAGAAACCCTATTGGAATTGTTTGCATGTCTAAGTGGAAGGGTTTGATAATTGCCAGACATAGCTCTGTATACCGAACTAATGGGATACATTATTATTGAAAGAAAGAAAGAGTTGTTAAGGCAGGACAGGGTGCATGAAAGCTGTCAATTAACATAAGCACCACTTAAGTTACAGTATACCAATAATATACTCAGGGATAGTTCCTACCAGTTGTTATGAGCCCCACAATGTACTGTGTGTAGTAACTGAGTTTTGTCTGCATGCCTGTCACTTCTATCTACAAATAGATGTGCTCACAGTTGGTAAAGGTACAGGGTTAATTGGTTACATTACTACAGGGAACACATAGCCATGGGCACATAGCCCATACAGGCACAACCTGAGACCTCAACAAGCCCTTGGATGTTATTACCTTCAGACCAAGGATGAAATAAGCAGGGGGGATACAATGTATTGAAATATGATATGGTGGATCTGGAACCTATTTATATATCAATGTGAGTAGTCAATGTGATTCAGTAGTCTTTTGAACTTTACTTCATAAATTATATATACCAAAGTTAAATGAAAAACCTTATATACTGGATATAAGGCTATTGGCATGGGCTGGTGGGGCTAATGATTAAATGTGAGATGGATCAGCGGATACTCGGGAGAGCTATTGTTGGTAGAAGGGATGTGAGCTATGAGATGGTGAAAATCAAAGAGGATATGTTCCATGGAGACTGGTTAATTACCATTGGCGGTGAGCACCTGTTCCAAGATGTGCAACTTCCATCTCATAATGGGCATAATTAGGGTTTAAAGTGTGTGATTAGATATTCCATCTATTGATCTTCAAAGAGCAGTCAGTAGGGATAATGCTGACAAAAAAAAACAGATATTGAGCTGTGTCAGACAATGGAGAAGCCTGATCAGGATATCGTAATAATAAAATATACGAAGTCCTCTACAGGGTTAAATTATTGGTATGTTGTATTTCAATTGGGCACAGCAGTAATACGTACTGATAGATACAGTGTGCACTCTCGTAGAACAAGAAATTGAAATAGCATTGGCAAAGGTGAAGCATGTTCAAAATTCAGAGATCATGCAATTCAGGCATTGAGGCCAACTGATGCAGTAAGGTATGTGAGTCGTTACTTGGTTAATTACCAACTGTCAATGTAGGGGGGAGTCTAAACACATAAACCTATAAATCCACAAAGGTCTATAGCTTATGGCTGGAGTTCATTAGGTTTTCATTTTATCAACTATGTTTTTTCATACTATTTCTCCCTTCAATATGTAAGGAAGGGAAAACCAACAAAATAAAACCAGCCCAAAAACAAGCACTAGAGTCATTTTTTTCCATCCCACCCAGATCTGATATATTCACCTAATTAGCAAGGGTAGAACAATGCCATGATATCTTACAATAGTCTTATAATATGTATTGTGAGTAATTACCCTCCCTTTTCTGTGATCTTGATAATGTCTTTTTATACCAATTACACATATAGATCTTCATTGAGTCATTCAGATACTGACAAGTAGTTTCTCGAAGCAGTATTCTCCTTACAACATAGTAACACGACACACTAGTTCCCACAAATCACCACGTTAGAGCAAGGCTCTCACGGCACTGCTTTTTTTCTAGTGGCTTCAAGGTGAGTGGTCGTTCATCACAAAAAAAGACACCAGCACTGCCACCGCTCATTTCTCAAATCTCTAACCCTCCACAATCACATTCAGGCTCTCAGATTACCTGTATTTGGCGAATTTAAACCTTCTTATTATTGGGAAAGATGCTAGTACATGATTTACCAAGTTTGGCTTGAACGTTATTTCTTTTGATCTGCATCAGTTGGAGTCAATTCTTGAATCACATGCTCCGTATATCATTGATTTTTCTATTTAACATTTGAAAGGCCTCACAATACTGAATGTCAAATTAGTCTCATTAATTAAAGCCTACTCTCTTTTACTATTCCAATGAATGCACTCTATATCCATCAATATTAGCCAATTTCCGTTGGGCGTCATTGGAGGGGAACATCTCATCAAGTGAACCAAGTAGAGGATACCCATCATTTAGGATAAATCAATACAATGTCTTAATCAGGTTTACTCTGCTGTCTACTGCAACTCGGTTCTCTTTTCTGTCTTCAGTCTTTCTGCCGGGTGCTTAACTATATGTATACTCATTCACGAGGGATTATTATGATATTTAATAACCTAATGGAAAACCAGGTATGCTCATAACTAAAAGAAGAAGATCTTCTCACCAAGTATGGGCCTGAAAACCTAAAGTTTCCCTGACTTGTTCTGAAAGGTCATTGATAATTTCCAAACCAGTCAAGCTGCAATATTGATCTGGATATCAGGTTAAAGCTATGATAAAGGGTTACCTGAATGTAGGATCATTTCTTCAATATTCTGAAAACCATGTGACCGGTTGCCATGGAAACCATGGTAAAAGTTTTCTGAAATCTTCAATTTTTTGCTACTTTTCATCACTCTCACAGCCATTGAAGAGAAACATATTTTTCTGTGTACACTTTATTTGAGACTATTTTGACAACTGTAGCACCTTTACTTTAAAAAGTATCAGTCACCAAACAGGTTCTAAGATTGCTGGAAAATGCCATTTTTCACAAGAACCTACCCTGAGAATCATCTAGACTGTAGGTATTCTTCCCTTTCAAATACATTCAATTCTCACTCAATTGATTGCTCAGACACTGAAATTTGTCAAAAGAGTGCAAATATGTTGTATGACAATGATTGGACAGAAATGTTAAAATCTCTTAAGGTGGTTACACCTTTGGACAGTTCAGGAGGTACAAAGTTGAGCCAGTAGCAAGGGCTACAACCCCAATGGGAGAGGTGATGGTTGGGGGATGGGGGTTCCCAAGGGGAAGGAACGGGCTTGTATTGGCAGCTGAAGGACTGTTTTTTGGTTATCCCACTGAGTACAATCAGAAATCTGACCATAATGCATCTCAAAGTTTTATTAAAAATACAAAATCTGTATTTGATGCAAAAGGTATAAACAACCTCTCTGTAACACATAATATGCTTAAAAAAGTTGAAAATGTGGCAGCATATAGGCCTGTTTAGGCCAAGTTACCCCCTACTGTAGGCTATTCCTATCATCTATTTAGCTCTAAAGATGAAATATTGGCCTCATTTCTCATCAACTCTGCTTGAAAATGATGTGCAAGGCTTCTCCTGTATGATTAAAACAGAAATTGCTTTTAAAGTTGAGTTGACGTGGATTTGTGTACTTACGGCACTACTGGCACTGACTGAGGCCCCTGTGGGGTGTTTCAGAAGCCGGACATGATAATGAACATTAAATATCTGTTTCTAAAACTGTAAGATTCTAAACTTACAACTGCAACCATTATCATCTCTCGCCAGTCATATAGTTATAGACACAGTAAGATAATGCTAATGCTTTAGAAACACATGCAGTTGTAAGCCTACAATCACTATTAAAACTACTATCATATCTCCTTATGACCGGTTGTAAACATTACCTGCTTCTGAAACATCCCACAGACAGGCTGTCCCCTGCTTTTTATAGACCACCTGAGTGTACTAAATGCTGGTGCCTGTGGGTTCAATGTTTCTGTTGAGTGAACACCAGTACTGATTGGAATCAGTGTAGTGGAACTTCCTGTTGGAATGGTCCACTTTCTGAGGGTTTTTTCTTCTGTAGTTCTATTTCTGAACAAAGGAACCCACATTAATTTCGTCATAAGAAGACATTAAACTAAGCTTACACTCATTCTAAATGTTTCAGTCATGCCAGTTTTGACCTTTCGGTTTCATCAGGTGCAATAAAGTAGGTACTTCATAGCTATTCTACTTTGAATAATGGACTCATCCATTTCTGGCTGGGCTTGACCCTAACCAGTGTGGTCACTAGTTGTTACCTGCCCTATGTAGGGTGGGTTCGAGTTAGTTTTTGAGATAGAAGCATAGTTCCTATCTTTAGTGTGCAGGAGATTTTAGACACTGGGACATCTAGTAGTGTGGGTTATAAAGGTTGGGGGAACTGGTGAATAAACAAAGAAAATGCTTTTAAACTGAAAGTTCCCTTCAGTAAAGACATATCTTAGATCAGTCCTATACTTGGTGGGAACATCTAGATGGAAGTTGACAACAGGGATAAATTTCTAATATGACGCAGGAAATGGTAATTATACCAGCCGATATTTGGCTCTCTTCCATGATACCAAGCAATCCTATTAGGATTTACATCGATATATAATTAAGTGGCAAGGTGTGAAAATCTTTTCACTGCACAAGGTTATTTATGCTAGAGTAAAGTGATCAGATATGACCAAATTTGTGGCTAGAAGAAAACTTTAAAACAGCAAACCTCACTAGAAACAAGCAGTGAGGTGAGAGCCTTGTTCTAACCTATAAATATGGTGGGAACTAGGGTGACTTGTTACTTTGTTGTAAGTTCTAAGAATACTTCTTCAATGAGTTACAATGTTCCACAAATTGCACTCAACAGAAGACCACCATCACATATGAAACAGATCTTTTTCTGCTTCCTGCCCTTGTCAGTACCTGAATGACTCAATGAAGATGTATTTGTGTAATTGGTAGAAAAAGACATTATCAAGATCACAGACAGGTTGGGAGATAATGAGTCATTTATATCAAATGAAATAAAAAAAAACCAACTCTGAGTGACGTACCACTTGCATTATGGCCTAGCTAATTAAGGCTATCTATCTGATCTGGGCGTCAGGGAGAAAATTACGTTGCTACTTTTTATATTTCTTCCCTTCCCTTGCCTATGCAAGACGGAAGGAAGGCAAAGTGAAGGAATAAGATATGTTGTATTCGATTATGCTTTAGATGTTATTAAAAGACAGTTCATGGGAGCTACCGTTTTGGTCACCAGCAATCACGATATTATTGGAATAATTTGACAGTAATGTATGGTTGGACAAGAAGCCCGGCTTCAATGGCATTGTCCTGTGAAGCGATGTGGAGACTATTGTTCAGCTTTCTATCCCTTTCAATGTCTAAATTGGTACAAAAGGACATGGGTCAAGATCACAAACAAAGCAGGGTAATTGCTCATTCAGTATGCATAAAAGCTTTGGGTAAAATATCATCTTATATGTTTATGAATAGCTAACCATGGCAGGGGACATCTGATTTAGTGTCGCTGAAAGCATGTTTTCACTATAAGAAATTCCCTTCTCTCCAAACACTGATGGGAGAGACATATTACAAACTTAGAGATTGTATTATGCCATCCACATTGTATTATTAAAGTGTAGAACGGGTTTGTATAAAATCCTGAGATGCTTTTTACAAGGACATGATTTGCATCATGTAACAAGGAGTGATGTTTGCGAATCTTAATAAAATACAATGTCATAGGAATTGTTTAAACACCTTATATAGAGGGCATCAGAGCCTTTCAGTCACCGCTTCACTGCAAGGGTGATAAGTATTTTTGACCAATCCACTTTGAAATACAGTTCTGCCACCTCAAAATGGTGAAATGTTCCCCCAACCTTTGAGGAGACCAATACTTTCTATCCCTTCTCTAGGATATACCTTATTGGATGAATTGACCTGACAGTAGCTCATATTTTCTAACCAAGATAATGACCCCTAATTAAAAAGAAGAACAATATCTAGAAACACCTAATTCAAATATTATAAACTGACTTAAGGGCCATTTAATCAATAGTCCACTGTGGACAAATATCCATTGTTATATTAGAAAAGGTCAGTTTTTAATCGCTCTTTCCCCCAGTTCTGCTGACCATCAGCCCCATCAGCTGGCTCTGGTGAGAATGAGCAAAGAAAATGAGCAGGAGCCTATTACCAACTACAAAGTGCACAAAAATCTATACAGCCCAGGTCCAACCGTCAGGCTCTGTTAAACCATTCAACCACGACTCACCTCCTTAGAATGAAAAACCAACCAGCCTTTTTTAGCGCCTCCCACACCGCGTAGCGGCGGTACCGCGAAGCAGTACTGAAGTGCGCTATGATGATTGCATTTGCCCCATGTGATGAGGTCTCACAATACAAAATTACTGAATAGAGAAATTGATAATTGTGAAATCTTCTTTTTGTCTGCTTTTATGAGACATGTCATCAAACACTGGTATACCAACATTAACAGCGGGAGGCGTTTTTTACGCGGTCACAACCGCATTTCTTGTTAGAAATAGATTGCACTGCCTCAGACTACACTTTTCAGGTGCCTCCCCTGGGTGCCTTCCTTACCGACCACCTTTTGGAAATGTGGAAAAGGTCAAGACTGGAAAATATAGCAGCCCCCCGGTTGGGGGGCTGCTATATTTTTATATAGGCTTATATAGGGAACCTCCTCATTATTGGGGGGGCCAAGTCCCCCTGCCCCCCTTTTCCTACGCCCCTGCAATAACAATAGAGAGACAGCTTAGTGGTCTAATTCATGTGCATGGCGGTACTTACAAAAGCACTTCAGTGATAGCGAGACACTAATAGGCTTGGGACAGGTCAAATGATAGTAAAACTCAGAAAGCTAACTACTATATAAGGGCAGGCAGAGATCAATGTGTGCCCTTTTGGCATTTCTGCATGGTTGTTTGCATGGCAGAAACGTCTACATAGGATAGAAATGGCAGGAGTAATTTGTGGCTAAGAAAACCTAGCCCATGCAGGCACATGACAGCACCTCAAGACCAGCCGGTCATTTCTTAACACACTACAACTGCACATTTTCATATCGTACTGGGAACCCTTAATTCAGTGACATTATAAACTATAGTAGTAATCATGTACTGCCTGCAGCACTACGACTGTCCCACAAATCTCTATAAGATTGCTTATCGTAAAGTGCAGTCATAGCTCATTTCCTACAATCACTTTTTGCGAGTCAAATCATAGTAGCTGTTTGCACTCGTAGTACCTTAAGAAAAAGCCTCCTGAGTGGTAGATTTGTCACCTTGATTTAGGCATTGCCCTTCAGAAGAGGTATTTTCCCATTTGTTCCACATAATTTAATTTGTAAATGAAATATCAAGGCCAAATTCTAGACATAAATGTGACACATCAAGGTGAAACACCCCTCTGCAGGGGATTTTTAATTCCCCATTGGGCCACCAGGGGGCATTGGAGGGGCAAAATTACTCTAAAATGATTACAAAAATATGCTTAGCTAATTTTTTATGCAAAATTCAATGGTCTCATTTAAAATGCACCATTTTCAGTAGAAATGGCTCATATTTAGATGGTAAAATGAACATTTTTCATGAAAAATCAACCTATACACCTGTTCTTGGTTGCCATGGCAACCATTCCATTAATCAAAATTTGCAGAATTTTATGCCAATTTTCAGGGATATTCAACAAAACCCAAAACTGAAAACAAAAATGGAAAATTCCATCCAGATCAAAATCTATGATAAATATTACCATATTGTTATGTATTTTTCATGAAAAAGGCTGATTTATTGTGTTTTTAGACATTATTATGTTTAATAATGCTTTTAGAGTTTAATCCTTGATTTCAAATATGAGTTATGTCATAAGTTTAAGGAGGGGTTCTGACATAACTACTGGGAATATTTAAGCTAATGATCATTTTAAAGATCTTGAGATGAACTTTGATAACGAATTTCCCTACAGGGGGGTGTTTTTGCTTGCCTGGTCACAAATATTGGTGCTTGATTCTTCTTAAAATCTATCTGGAAGGCATTTCTTAACATGATGCGACTAGACACAGCCACTGCGATTTGAAACCTTCAAAATTAGACTGGGTGATCATTGGTAATGCTTTAAGACTGCTTCGTATGATCACCACTTATGGAGTTTTTTTTTGTTCGAGCTTCACCACATCATTTTCATGATTTTATGTGGCTGCTGAACCTTTATTTACTCAATTAAATCTTGGAACAATATATTCCTGGAGTTTACATACAATATATAATTTGTAATGCAGTTAGAATTCACATAATATAGGATAGTAGGTAGGAAAAAGATAAAAGTGTGCACTGGAGATTGGTAGGACAAAGATAAAAGTGTGCACTGCTGATGCCATCCAGACAGTGAGATAGTAGATATTTGGATGAGTTAAGGTGAAGTAAAGTGGTGATGATAATGGTCGTGGGGCATTTGTAACTCTCTTTTGACAATCAATTCAGTTCAAAGCAGAATGAAATATGAAATATGTTTGCATTGCTTCAATGTAGTTGGATTTTTACCGGTGCATAGTGTATCACCAGAGCTGATGGGCACCTATAAGTCAATGATTACCCAGTAAAACAAAGACAGGAGCCCATCGACTTCATGGTGTAATTCATAGCTGTTAGCCAATCAAGGCTTGGCCGAGGTTATACTTGCTGTATAAGGTTTTAAATTCTGTGATAGACTTCGCTTTCTGGGCTCTGGAATCAATTCTGTTCCACAGTTGAACACCCCTGTAATATGGACTTTTCTTGAGCTTTGCATTTATTTCAGCAGAGGTGTGGATTAAATGTACTAGTTCTGCGTAGTGGTCTTGGGTGGAGTGGAGGCCATCCCACAATTTAGCGTAAGCACTAGACCACTTTTTTCGGTTCGACCTTTAGGTATGAATCGTCTTGTGAGTATCTGGGGTGATCATATTTCTGCTATTGAATGTACAGATATACCCATTAAATAGGGCTACAGCATCCACGATGAGGCCTTGCTTTGGATGGGGTTTGATTAACCTGTTATGTGCCTGCAGAGAGAGTCTGAATAAAGGACAGCAACTCACAATTGCAGTGGGTGCTATCTGCTCTATACTCCAGACAGCTAATTGGGTTTCTGCTATCACATCACTGGCCGCTTTATTAGCATCATCATAAACACATCTTAATGACGCTTGCCCAACTTAATAGTCAGATTTTTGATGGCCATGATAAGGTACATCAGAATTACACTGTAAGTCTAGTGCGCCGGTTTTACAGTGGATCGCTTATTATTTGGGTCTACAGGGGAGTTCCTGTTAGTACAAATCTAATGACTCTACAGTAGTTTACCCTGTACCGTGTACAGAGCAAGCTACTGCCTATTTACAATCGGGGCTGAGCGTGTACATAGGGTTTGGTGGGGCATTTGCACCAGTGCAATCCACTCGATATAGGGCTGTAACATAATTAGAGTGAGGGCTCCCACTATGATTTGTAGTGTGGCAGTCATACAGTGTATAGAAATGCCCTCCTAGCCGATTCTTCAGAGTTTGTCCAGAATTTGGTAAGGAAAATCATGGGGGTATACCATACTGGCTTTTAACCTGTAAAATGCATAGCGTAAGCTCCTTCAATTCCAGCAAAAAGCACATGAATTCTTGGAAAGCTCATGGGCATCAACCGCCTATTGACCCTGATATCTTAGTCTAGACTGGCAGTCTATTTCTATAAGGCATTTACTGCTTAGGTTAACAGAACATCTCAATTAGTTAACGCAGTAAAATGAAAATGATATAATGTACACACGTTTCATAATCAAATTATGCACAGCGTAATGAAGCTTATACCAAAACTAACAAGATTTAACCTTTTTTATATCAACTTTATAGTTGACTAGTGCCTAGCTGGTCATTAATGCGCGTTATACAATGGTTATCTAGTTTAGGCACCGTTTTACGGTGCCTTTAGTATGTACTAAATGCACTGTTTATAGACTTGCAACAAAAACATTGAATTTAAGGGTTTTAAAGGGTAAAAACGTTTAATTTAATGGTGGAAACCATGGTATATAAACGTCATAGGTGATGGATAGGGGTGCACTTGGTCCTTTTATTCCTTAGATAAGGGGAACTCGGCCTCTGGTGTCGTTCCCTTATCTGGGATAAAAGCACCTAGTGAACCCCTATCCATCATCTATGTCCTAAATAATTAAGGTATGAAACTATCCACTCAAAGTCCAACGTATATTACAATAGAGTAGAAGTTGGCTTGGTGGCAAAATAATGCGACTGAACTGCTGTCGATGGTGATCAAAGACTAATCGGGTGCTCTGCAATTCAAATTCTCATAATACCAGTAATACCCATCACACAGAACTATGATATCATTTCATAAGAGCCAGACATTATTATAGGCTGCAACACTACATGGTGCATAGAGTCATGCGGGTGGTGCATTTAAATGGCTATCCCGTTTACTCTCATTTCAAATCAGCTATTTGATCTAAGCTTGAATACCGAATCATTATAAGGAATGAAAGTATCTCCTCTTACCATAGTGAATCTACCCCACTACAGAGAGAGGACTGAGGTATTAAGTGATCAATTACATCCATCATCCACAGAACAATCTTCTCATCTTTCTACTGATGCCACAAAAAAATACAGCTCATGGCTGTTTTACATCAATGCTTTTTTTATGTCAGTCCAATGAGGTTCATACAAATCCGTCGTAAGCTGACTAAAGTGTTGTCTCCACTGCCATCAATAGGGCGAGTTTTCACCAATCCGACAATTTATGATATTGCAAAAGTATAGAAAAAAATGGTCAAATTAGCAAAAATTTGCCCGACCGATGGCAGTGGAATCAGCGCTTTGGGATAGATGGGTAGATGATACCCATCTGACACCTGTTATCAGTGATAACCACTGGTAACCAGCTTCAGCAATGGCTGAGCTCATTAGACATCCCACAACCTCAGTATATATATGAAGCTGGGCTCATTTTCCGTTGCTATTTTCCTGGGATAATGTCGATTCTGGATATGATATTCCTGAATTAGTAAATGTACATTAGTTTTTCCACAAATTATCATTCACTCAGTTTAAATTGACAGAACTCCAGTAAAGATTCTTTGTCGATCATGACTGCTACCAATTGTAAGCTGGCTTCATTCCCGGACCATGTAGTGTATGGGACCATCTAATATGCCTCAGTCATTCTAACCATGATCAAGAATGGAGGGAAATCCTCCTTTGAAATTCTCAAAGCTGTGTTTATGTTCACATAGTCAAGGAACTTTGCAAGACCCTGTATCATTTTAGAATGGATTAAGCTTTACCAGCAACAACAAATTCCCTTCCTTTAAGAGAGAATGGTAATGAATAATAAAGCCAAACAGTCGTGGGTGTTTTTTTTTGACAGAAACATGAATTCCCAAGTGAAATTTTCTCACAGAAACATGAACTCCCAAGTGAAATTAGAAACTCAATTCCCAAATGCCCAAAAGTTATTTAATACTTCCGAATGGATTAAAGTATAATCAAATCAAAAGAGCATTGTGAACACGTGGCAATTAATTGAAATAAAAAGATCAGTTTCTTTTCTAATAGGATGAGTGCGCCCACCTAGGCTCAGTTTTGGTAATTGACCTGCTCTGGTTACAATGACCAAACTTGATTTGAAATCTAAATGTGGTTATCTTAAATCTGAAAAGAGGGAATTATTAACCTCATATCACCAGAAAACATTCTGGGCAGCGGCATTTGGTATCCGTTAATGGAGTATACATTGAGTATACTTTCTGGGTAACTCTGGCACATGCTGGCACAACACTGTAATACTCCTCAAGCACAATCACTCAGCATTAAGAAGATATTCTTCCACAGAGAATGCCTCATGGTAATGGCTTCCATTAGCATCTCAGGGAGAGAGACCATTGACCTTTTGTTAGGTGATTCCAATCCTAACTGACACTCTGTAATCTACCAGACACTCTGCTTGAGATCGATGGGCTTCCTGGAGGCCATTTCTTAACACACTACGACTGCTGCCCTTTAAATCATAGTGAGAACCTAACAATTTGGCCATAACAGTACCATGCACTAGTAGTCCTTAATGTCTACACCAGTACGACTGCCCTACTAGATCTTATGCAATTACTGCATAACTACTAATCATAGTGAGCAGTCGTAGGGCAGTTCCTACGATAGCCTGACTTATTCTTGGCATTTTTAAACCATAGTGGCTGTGGGTAGTTGTAGTACATTGAGAAATGGCCTCCAGGCCTCTTAAGGTAATTCCAATGGCCTCGAATGACCAGTATGGCCACATACAGGAAGCGTGTATTTAGGCTATTGGGGCTTAGGGGTATACTGCAGGAGTTCATGCTGACATTGGTCATATCGGCTGCAATCCCGGAAGGCTATTTCTTAAGGTACTACGACTACATACAGCCACTATGATTTGAATCTCCCAAGAATAAGCCAGGTACTGACCTACGACTGCTCTGTATGATTAGCACCTACTGAGTATACAGTAATTGCATAAGGTTTGGTAGAGCAGTTGCACTGGGGCAGGCATTAGTAACAACTAGTGATACTATATTGACATAACATGTACTTTACCACCATATGAATAATTTCATCAAAAGTACATTTTTTATTTCCTCAATATATTCTACGTGTACCTTGGAGGTGCACATAGAAATCCATTTTGAAACAGGGATAACCAAAAATATTTCGGTTAATATAACAACTTTTGGTGACATTAACTAACTGTCCTGACACAGATTGAATTTGACTATAGGTATTAGGCATTAGGCCATAATTTACTATAGCAGAGATAAAAAAAAACTATACCGCCATACTCTAAGAGAAAGGGGGAATAGCTGAGGCTGGGTCGGGTTCAGATGCTAACACTGAAGATAAACAGTGTGCAGGAGAGTTCCATACCTAGTCTTAGAACCAGAAATCAGCAATATTATTTCCTTGGTTAGAGTCCCTGAGATCAGTTGGGGGTCCATATAGGAACACAGATCAAGGCTGCCAAAGATGTCATAGCAAATGTGTCCATTCAGAAAATATCATATCAGGATATAACTTGATATATTATACTGCTAATCTATAGAGCAGTGAAATTCAGACTTAAAATTTCTGTGCCAGGTATGTAGCTGGTAAACAATAGCATGTATCCAGCACCAACCCATTAGGAAATGGCATTAAGCATTAGAAGAGGACATTGCCGATTTGACTTGGTTTGAGTGGTGGCAAAGGAAACAGTATTCCAGACCAAATAACCAAATCGAGTTCAGTGGGGAGGGACAGAATATCTGTGCTTTCAGTTAACAACTCTTTTCCTTTGTTCACTTCATCAACTTGAGAACTTTGTACACTGTAAAAAAACATAACAGTTGAATCTACCAGGGTTCTTCTTGTCCAGGCAATGTGGCTCAAAAATAACCTTCATGGTTATCCACTTATGCAGATTCCCATTTGTAGCATACTAGAGTTTGAATTATGAAATTTTTATTTGACGATCAGTATCAAAATACTTGGGGGAGCTTTTCAAGCTAGGCCAAAGGATATCATGATCATACATTTCAAACCATATCTCCTTCTACCCATCAGTGTATACACAAGTCAAAACCATAGTCACACACTTATCCATTGTCTTATATTTCCCCCAAGTCCCTTGTTCAGACTATTCAGGAAGTCGTCATGGTTGAGTGGCAGTTAGTTGGTTCCATAGTCTGGAGCTATCTTTGCTTATGCATAGTTTGGAATTCATGGAGATGCATTGCTTCAGATAGCAGCCATAAGAGGCATGCATAATCCATCTAGTCAGGAGGAAAGTAGTCAGAAATGTTTGTTAGGTTGTTTTTTTTTCTTCAGAGAACATTTGAGGTTCTGAAAAACTAAAGGTGTCTAAACATTTGGTATATAATCTATGCATAGGTCTTTGATAGGGCTAGTTGTGATAACAGGTCTGGTCATTATTGGAGAGAATGGAGTGGAATATCTTTAGATATGGAAAACAGTTGGGGGATCGTAGCTCTGTAAGACACAAAAGACCTTCTGAAGAGCTAGTCAATACATCAGAGCTGCTATCCCAAAGTATCACTGCCTTGGCGTCTATAACTTAATCTCGGAATGAAAAGAACAAGACTCATAACACCATGGAAGTGATAAGGGAAGAACAAATGAGGAAATCCTCATTGAATTCTTATGGAAACCACTTGTTTACCCTTTTGCAATAGGGTTCACCAAATTCTTACTTATTGTCACATACATGTAATAGGTATCACCAGTATCCCTGCAATAGACCCCCCTACATCTGTTCCTACAGAATTTACTAATTGTGATAACTCTATGAAACTTGAATTTAACCTTGCATGATGATAATCTGGCAAATATCAATTGAAAGCTTTCTTATGTGATACACCTGAACTAATAACTCTTTGTGTTTTTAATGAATTATTCCAACAGTGTAACATTGGTTTACGATATACAGGACTTGTATTCATAATGACATGGTAGCTGGGGAGCCAGACAGCTTAAATGTGAATATTTGAAAAAGTCCTGGTGTGGAAAGCAGTACAAGGTATCGCAGTTGAAATAGGGTAATTTAAGTCTGCTGATCATGAATCTGAGGGGCGTATCTCCATATCTAGGTCAGAACAAGGTCAAATCAAAGGTCAAAGGTTACAATGCATTTTCAATGCATCCTGATCAACTTAGATTTCACATACATGCGGAATCTATTTGCACTAAGGACCTCTAGTGTTAATGACTGGAACATAGCCCCCTGTCTATTCTATACTAAATACCATATCATGACCTTTGACCTTTAATTTGACCTTGTTCCGACCTAGATATGGAGATACGCACCTCAGATTAGTGATGAGCACACTCAAATTGACCTAATCCAACTTCCAAACCTTGTGCTGCTCTCAACACCAGGTAATCAACTTGATTCCATGCTTGCTCCCCAACTATGCATATTACAGCTTTTTTATTTTTATTTTTTAACAACAGAATTAAACGATCATTATATTGTGTGAGATTGTTTCCTCTTTTGTATCATATTGGTAGTTATGCAACATAACATATCACATGATTATGACACAGAATTATTGTCAATGTCCAGAGGAATGGCTTTGGCTTTTAATTTGGCCATAAGGTTTAATCCTTACCACTGGAATCACAAGATTCTTGTCTATCATTTGGCTGGATCAGGTCCTAACACAATTATGCAAATTAGCCATATTTCCACCAACTATACAGGTGAGGACTTTCAGTATGTCTTTCTAGAGCCATTGCAGTGACCCGGTGTAGTTTTTACAAGGTGGCAGTGCAGTGGTACAAGGACTCTCTGGGAAAATAAAGATGGATCTCTGGCAACTTTGGGACAAGGATTTTATCATTATTTCGATGACGTTTTTTTTTTCCAGTGTGGGGTGTGTTCCAGAAGGACATGAACTAATACAAGTGTCATCTCTTCTATATTCATAGATCATTAATACCTTTTTGGGCTGCATAGGAGGGTGATGGTAGATGAGATTTTAATGTTTTAGATGTCATAATTATGTGTCCAGGCTCACTTGGGCATATTCAAAAGTGTTCTACTGGGTTATGTGGCGTGCGAAAGTTGGTGCTAGCCAAAGAGGTGCCAAAGTCTTGTCCGTGCTGTTTGTTCCCAAAATGTACAGACAATTATGTGATATCAAGCTGGCACCTTTCTCACTGAAAAATGTGAGATGGATGGATCATGTCTGCGTACACACATCCACCCGATTGGTCGCTATAGGCCTATGAGATATAATGCCTGTATCTGCCTTTCAGATGACCCTATATTATTGTCAATTCTATAGGTGGGTGGTAGTAGATCAACATTTCAATGTGAAATTATGGATTCTGGAATATTTTAGCATATCAAATATGAGGTATTGTGGCTGTATCTGCCTTCCAGAAGATCATGATATTATCTTAATGCCTATTTCCCCCTTCATTTCCTCATTTGTGTCCTCCTCCCCTCCCTTTCCTCTTCTCTCTTCCATCACTGATCCAGCACTGATTTGGCATTTAAACTGCAAACCTGTAAGGTGAGTATTTAGAATTGGAAATGCAAGACAGACAGGAAGGATTAGATTTACACAAGATGGGGAGGAGAACCAAGGAAAACTATGATGGCATAATGGCTGATCACGGAATTCCACTGGAAGGGGTCTGTAGGAGGTGGCACGGCAGTACTTTTTGTCATAGCAGGTGTTCTGTCACTCATATAGAATGTCCTCATAGCTGGTGGAACTGCAGGGTTAATTGGTTTCAGTACTTGAGGGGAACAGGTAATTCATATGTACACACACATAATAGTCCCTCCCCTCCTATCCCAAGATGACCTGCAGGACATTACTCAACACTGCGGAATAACACTATTGCCCCATGGATGGCATTTCTAAAGATGCTATGACCAGAAGCATCCTGTATTGAATCCTAGTGGCTGTGGGGGTCATACCATGTTGAGATATACCCCCTGGAGTAATGGGATGTGTCTGGGATCTGCATAAGGTCATTCTATTTACTTCAATTATTGAGTTTTCATATAGATGCAGAACTACTGGTATGGATTACAGGATTACATACACTGGTACAATTGCCCTACCAAACACTTTTTAATTAATACATTAAGAGATGAGTGTACAGAGCAACCATACTGCAGTACCTATGAAGATCCACTCTAATTTTAGTCTCAATTCATAGTGGCTGTGATCTATGGAACTTTACATATTTCATCAGGCTTCAACAAATCATTGCTACTTACTCAATACATGTTAGGCTTTTCTTTAGATAGTCCCCATCACCCTGTCTCTGCAGACCACAGAAGGCTAGCTGGGAACTACAGAGAAGAGATTTGATGCCATCTGGTGCATTCTGCAGACAGTCATTAGTTCCTGCTTAGCTACAGAATTTCAATTAACCTAATGTTAATTTTAACGATCATGCCTTAAAGTAATTGGTGGAATCTTATGAACCCAATAAATCTTAGAAGTACTCATCTTGTCATCACTAATATAGCCAATTAATTGTCGTGATCCTCTGCTGCATATCATGCCTGCTACCTCGGCCTAATCCCTGATTTGTTTAGTGTATTTCCTATAGGGTACAAGCATGACTGGTGCTGCGTCTGACAATATACACTAGTGAGGGTTGTTGAAATGGGGAGCTGGAGGGCATTTCTCAATAATACTAAATTGCATGGTTAAAAAAAGCTTCCAGATTGTCCCTGGAAATATGTGTTATACAGGGATAATGTTCCCATTATGGTTTGTTCTATCAATGGACTTTACCCCTGATTTACCTCAACTGGTGAAATTCAAAATGGCAGACCCACAGGGTGTCCATACTAAGGCCCAGATGTGCCAGCTTAAGAAATCTCTTTGCCTACATACTACAAGATCCCTCATCCCCATCTGTCTTACTAGTTTTAACCTGTTTTAATTGCAATGTCACAAACTGTAATAAGGATATTGTAATTGATTTCTTATGTTAGAGTTTCAGTGCTGAAACATAATCATCCTGAATTTGGGTAGATAGAGATACACTGCTGCCTAGGGTTTTGCAGTTTGATTTTCCTTGCACAGTAAATAAAAAATGCTGTCAAATTAATGGCATATATCTTTACAAAGATTATTTGTTACTCAGTGCTTTGCTCCTCTGCCACCTTTGGCTTCATTGTAAAATCGACACTGCTGTACTTTTTAATTTTACAAGGCTGGTTGGTAGTTTCAACAGTTATCTCTAAAGTGTGGTAACATTACTGGGCTGTCATATCAACATGAAATAAAAACTCATTTTCATATTTTTGTATTTATGTGTCAAATGTACCTTCTCCACTAGACAGACCCTTAACATTCTCTTTACTCTTGTTCCACATCCAATACACCTAAATTCCTGACCCCACTGTAACTACCCTCCCCCAACCCAGCACTACCGTAATTCTCTCGTATTAGCCACACCCTGCTGTTCCTATAGGCCTTTTTTTTTATTTAGGTTCTGGTATAAGCCGCCACCTTGCCCATCACCGGCTGAAAGGGGCCTCGAGGCATACATGTGAATAGCAATGGTCGATTGCCCACAATGATTATTATCAGGAATGCCCGTCTTTAGCAAACCCTTGGTCCTTTGGAAGATGCAGCACCATTTTCCATACCCTAGGAGGAAGCCAGAGAAGGAAACCTGCTTAAGTTTGAAGGGAACCTGAGGACTTGTATGCCATTTCACAACGCCAGTCTATTGGGAGGATTGGGTCAGCTCTTGAAAAAGTCTACAAATGCACCTTAGGTTTGGCAGTGAGTATTTGTCTCTTATGCACCTACTCTGACAAGTGGTTTTAATCATAATACAAAATGCTACGCATAATTTTCACAGCAGGATGGCAGGGATGTAAATATAGAAGGGAAATTAAGTCCTATATCTTGCTGCATTACTTATTCTCTAACTCTGAGATTTGACAATAAGCCCAAGGAACATACATGACATCTCAGAGTCAATCATTATCAAACCTGAAACAGGTGCTACTCTAGCCATCCAGCTATGTCATCTCCATTCTTTTATGAGAAAACTCTGAAAAGATAGGTAGGGAAAGGGAAATGTACAGCTTCAAGTTAAAAGAGGAGATTTGATGATGATTGACTCTGAGATGTCATGAATGTTCCTTGAGCTTTTAGCCAAGTTATTGAACATTTATAAATGAATTAAAAGAATAATAGAAGGCATTTGGGATGGAAAGTAGTCACCCTGAAAATAAAAAAAGATCAGTTTTCAATAAGATACTTGAGTGCGCTCTCCAGGCGCTTACTTGGTTACTGACCTTCTTGTGTCAAACAGCTCAGGCTCAGAACCAGAAGCAGTCTTCGTCAAGTCCTAATCTACTCCTTCCCTCTGTAGCATCCAGTTTGCATTAGAAGAAGGCTTTGTTGATTTAAGTTATATGGACTGGATTAGTGACAATGGTAACAGGTTTCACAATCAGTTAACCTGATTGAGGACAGGAGGGAGTGATAAAATATCTGTGCTTTCCATTCTACAACCCTTTTCCTTTGTTCTAATTACCAAGGTGAGAAAATCGTACCCTAAGTCCATTTGGGGTATGAACAACCCTTGGGTTGTAGATGTGTGGGATCAGTTATTTGCTCACCTGCACACATTTAAAAAACTACAGCTGTGAACTGAACAGAATAGGCATCATTGGCCAAAGCCATTATGACTCCACTATGAACAGTGATTTGCATTTGCATTTGGAAAATAATGAGAGAGAAAGAAGAAATATGATTGATACTAGGAGACTCGGACTTTCAGCCTAAAACCACAATATCATATCAGGCACTAAAACTGAACCTTCATAAAACATTGTACCCCATTGGTTTCCTATCACAATTGCCACCTATCAGCATCACTCACTGGCAGTGACCATTGGCTTTTCGGCTTGGTAATTCCCATGAGAACCCTGACCCTCTATAATCTACTGGACTTTCAGTATGAGGACAATGTTCTTAAGGGCCCCTTTCGGCAATAGCTGCTGGCCTCATGACATTTCTGACAACACACTGTAAGCATTTAGCTGAGCTTAGAGTTATGCTCCCACAGGTCTTTATGGTGCTTCCTTATTTGACCTCAATGAGTGATTGCGCCCCTTTGTCACAATCTCTGCAGTAGCAGATGATTCATGAGGAAAATGTGGGTTTCTTCCCAAGAGGACATGGACAAATCCAAATGTCATCTATTCTATATTTGTAGATCATTAGCCTAATACTTTTCATTATGTGTGTTTATTGTATGACAGCATCAGATCCTGGTTCACATAGGAGGGGGTCAGGATCACGATTACAATGTTGTAGAATTAAGATTATGTATACAGGCACATTGTGGCATATCAAACATTAGGTATCATGGCTGTATTTGCCATTACATTCAGAACACCATATCTTTGTGCTGATTTCCCCATAATTTCTTCTTTTAATATTAATCCCTTCCCTCCCCCTCTGCATCATTTACTATTTGGGTCTGGATCCACCACTGATTTACAGGCAGAGTGAGAAGAAGTTGAGATCTATCACGTCATTATGTGGAAAAAGCTGTTTATCTTCAACTATATATTACTCCCTAAAAACCTGCTGAGAGGTGCTCATGTACTACCTCAGATGGGGGTCAACAGAAGATGGCATAGTAGTACTTTAAGTCATAGCAGGTGTTCTGTTTGCCTGTCACAAGTCACTAATAGAATGTCCTCATAGTTGGGGAAACTGCAGTGTTAATTGCTGTCAGTACTTAAGGGTAAGAGGTAATTCATATATGTACATACATGTAAACCAGGATGATCTGGAAAAGTCGAATAGAGCTAAAAATCTGCATACCTGAGTCCAATATCCAGCCAGCATTGGTGTAGAACTACAGGCACAGGGTTGAGTTTCATATTACCCATAAGGGTGATTAGTAAAAAAGGGGATTACAATTAGGACCTATGTCATTCTACCCATATCATTTCTATCTTACTAATAATTGATATTGAAATGATGTTGATCATTATGGATAAATATTTCATTTCTTAAATCTTACACTTTCTGTTTTAGAACATATATATATGCATTACCTCCACAACTCAGGCTGTCCTTAACTAAAAGTCTAGGAATCAATTAGAGAGTCAGTTGCAGGGTTGTGCTGGTGGTAATAAAGTTGTGACTTACCAATTCAGTACCTAAATACCCTCCTCCCGGACACCTTTCCCCAACCCAACAATGACAATCCCTACCCCTGACACTGTCTGCACCTCAGCCATTCCTTACACCAAAAGCTGCTCTGTCCTTGCTACTTGCCCCCTTCCCTCCAAACCCTCTGATCCCCAGCAACCAGCATGAGGACTGGAGGAAACAGTGTCCCTGAGATTGAGACAAAGTCATTGTAGGAGGAGTCCCATCTACAGTTAATTACATTTCATCAGGGAACAGGCCAACTGTAATAAATTACCCTGGACCACAGGGCTGTAAGGAAGGGACCATCCTGCTTAATGCTGACTATATATCAGAAACCCATCCTCTAACTGCAAAGGATGCTGCTCTCTTGTGTGCCTCGAATAAGCATTCCTAAATCATCAGCTGTTATGTTGGGATTCTTTATATAATCAAAAGCAATGTTAGTGAAAGAGCTATGAGAAAAAGAAAGATGTAAATTGCCCAGGGCCGGACATATAGGTGTTGGTGTGCTAGTGTAAGAGTAGAGGTAGTGTGGATGAGACATGTCATGTTTTGTAAGTAATTGGCTGCCCATCATGTCACTGGTAGACACGAGCCCCTGGCTATACATATGTGACAATATGGGGAAACACTGCATCCAGGAAATGGCTTTTTAAAGTTGAAGTCATGAGCTTTAAAATGAGATATCTTGAGCTAAAATAGTCCAGGTAGTTCTTCTTTAAATTCTTGTCAAACCTAGGTCAGTGTGAGCAGTTGAAGAAAATGCAAATAAGCTCTAAATAAATGGCAACCGATGTCTCTTTTTGCATTCCATAAATGAAACGTTTTCAGTAGAAATGTAATAATTCTGGGCATACCACTTAATTCCCCATCAAAGATTGATCTAAGCCATTTTTTGAGATTTTTTTTCAGTGTTTTACTCATACACTGCCCCCTGATGGCCAAAAATCCCCCCGGATGCACGTTTTATCCAGATTGGTCACATATAAACAAATTGAAAAGTCTCAGGGTGACTGTGACATCTATTCTGTCCTTAGCTATTGATGTGTAAACTTCTCTGTTACTTATTCTAATACAGGATAGTTATAAACCTTCATTTTCTAAATGCAGTTTGATCATCAATGGTACAGTAATTTCCATTGAATCAATGAGAGTCAATATTTTTCTAGGTTACACTTGGCTATCAGCAACAATCAATAAATCCAACCCACAATAAAGATTGATTGGGCTTAAAACAGAGGTAGACAATGTCATTGATTAAGAAACCAGCAGCCAGATAGTGGCTTGTGCTTTTCCCAATGGAATCAAACTCTCAAATCATATAAGAAACCCCATTTGAAAAGACTAAGTTACTGAACAATACTAAATGAAGTAAAAGGATAATTGGGGATAGTCATCATGAAAAGGTCAGCTTTTAATTAGATACTTAAGTGTGCTCCCCAGGGGCTTATTTGTTTATTGACCTGTTCTGGTATAAATAGCTCAGTCTGATTTCAGATCTGAAGGTTGTTAATTTCATGCTGAGGCCATGGCATGTTCAAAAACAGAGAATCATGAAATATGTGGATCAACACGGTAAAAGGTATGCCTAAGCACCCTTCTCGGGCATACCTTTTATTATATCATATCATATTATATCATAAAGAATTATAAAGAAACAGAAGTATTTCCAAGTCCTAATCCCCCCACCTCTGTAGCATCCTGTCCCCATTAGAAGAGGACATTGCTGATTTAGCTATGGAGTGGTGACAACGGAAACAGTATTCAAGACCAAATAACCAGATCGAGCTCAGTGGAGAGGGACAGAAAATCTGTTCTTTCAGTTCAACAACCCCTTTCCTTTGTTCATTTCATCAACTTGAAAACTTTGTGCACTGTTCCAATTTTCAAGGTGAAAAACATATAACCCTAAGGCTGTTTGGGGTGTAGAACAGTAGAACAGTAGAACAGTAGATATGTTGGATCAGTCATTTACTCACCTGCACACCTTTTGAAAAACCTACAGCTGTTAACTGAACACAACAAGCATCATCAGCCAAGGTCTTTATGAACACCACTTTGAACAACCTTTTGCAATTTGAATTTGGAAACCCTCAAAATATGATACCAAAGAAAGGAAGGAGCTAATGTCACTTATACCAGGAGACTCAAACTTTCTGGCTAAAACCACAATATCATATCAGTCACTAAGGCTGAGCATTCATAGAATATTGTACCCCATAGGTTTCCTATCACAATTGGCTGCTTTCAGCATCACTGGCAATAACCATTGGCTTTTCAGGTGCGTAATTCCAATGTGAACCCTCATCCTCTATAATCTCTACAGTAGCAGATGATTCATAAGGAACATATGGGTTTCTTCCGGAGAGGACATGAAAAAATCATCTATTCTTCTATATTTGTAGATCATTATACTAATATGTTTTGTAATGTGTGTTTCTTATATGGCAGCATCAGATCCCGGATCGCATGGGAGGGGGGGGGGGTCAAGATCCAGATTGCAATATTGAAGAATCAAAATTATGTATACAGGCCCATTTTGGCATATCAGACATTAGGTATCATGGCTGTATCTGCCCACCAGATACAGCTATCTTTGTGCTGCTTTCTCCATCATTTCTTATTTCAAGACAAACGTTACCAGGTACACCAAAGCCACCTGGTGGCAGCAATCAAAACCCATCAATTATACAATTTTAATGGTATTTCTAACCCTAACTGGACCACTTAACCTACACATATTTTCAGTTCATTTTTGATCACTATAGATGCATTAAAGATATTTATATGCCATTTGATTCCCCATATGGCCTTATAGTTAAGGGAAAATTAATATTTTTGAAAAATTCACAACCTTTTCATTTAAACTGTGACCCCCCCATTTTTCTTTTTTCAAAATGTTTGTATAGATGTCCTCTTTCAATCCAGAGAGTCTTGTAGAAAAATCAGCAAAGGGTCAGTATGTATGAGACATATGAAAAAATATTACCATTCGTTTCTATAGTTAAGGCATTTTACACTTAAATTGTCCTACTGTAGAAGTAAGCACCGGTAGGGATTTTTTTTTTGCATTTTCTTATTGTTAGTATATCAAACTGATATAATACTGAGTTATTTGAGATTATCAGCAGCAGAACCCATTCCAGACATGTGGTAGCATTTGTCTTTCAATCTCCATCCCCTCCGTCTCTCTCTGCATCTTTTATTATTGGGGGCCGCATCCACCTGGTTTAGCATTTACATGTGATAAAACAGGACGAGAAGAAGCAGACCAGGCAGTAAATAATAGATTTACACGAGGAGAATAGGACCCATCATGGGGAAATTGCTGCTTGCCTTCAATTATGTATTACTCGCTGAGGTAATCCATACATATACACACATGCAACCCAATATGACATGGATTGTGAGGTAAAGCTAAGGTTTGCCTTATAAGAGTCCAATATCCACCCGGCATTGGTGTAGAACTACAGGCACAGGGTTGAGTTTTATATCACTGATATGGATGATTACAGAAACATGGGATATCAATTAGGCCCTCTGTCATTGTGCCCATAACGTTTCTATCTTACTAATAATCAACATTGACATGATGTTGATGGTAATGGATAAATGTTTCTTTTCTCTACCCTTGATATTGTCAAATATAAACCATGCTGTTTCGGCACTACTGCCAAGACTCAGACTGTCTCTCACTAAAGGGCTAAGCAGCTGACAGGTTGTATTTGAAGTGCTATTCCAACAGTCAGACTATTTAGACCCCCGTCCCCTCCCCACTCTTTATAAACATCCTCTTCTTGGAAACCTTCCCAGATCCCGACAACCACAATCACCTCCCCAATGACCCTGTCTTCCCCTCAGTCGCCCTAACACCATCTGCTCCTGAGCCCCTAGTACTTGCCCCCTTCACCCCACGCCACCCATCCCTAGCATCCAGCATCATGTCCACCTGAAGGAAACAGTGGCCTTGCGATTCAGACAAATACCCCATGGGAGGAGTCTAGCTTGTCTGCTGTTGACTACATTTCAGAAGGGAACAGGCCAGTTGTGATGAATTCCCTTTGGGTACAGGGCTTCAAGGAAGGGACCAACCTGCTTGATGCTAGCTTATTATCAGAAACCCACCATATATAGTAACATCAATATTAGAAGTGTTCTCAAGAGAGGATAAAAGATGTCATATAATTAAAGCACATTCGTGCCCATGTCATCATTGCTACACAAGAGCCAGGTGGTATATCTACAAACATGTATATTGAAATGGCTCATGGTGACTGTGACATATGTTCTTTACTTAGCGATTGCTGTGTAGGCTTCTGTTATGATTTACCTATTCTAATACAGAGTGGAATAATTCCATGTTATTGGCACACATGCATATTATTCTAAACACTGATTTTACTAAGCATTTTGACCAGAAATCACATTCGAAAGATTGAGAGGGCTGTAAACAGAGCTGGAGAATGTCAACAATTAAGAAACCAGCAGCTAGACACCAACATAACATGACTATTGACCTGTTCTAGGAGTCATTTCTTAACACACTAGCATTTCAAGTCCTCGGCCTGTGTGCGCTCATAGTGCATCAAGAAATGACCTATTGGTACAAATGGCTCAGCTTGATTTGAGACTTGGTTTCGCTAATTTGATGCATTTGGGAATTAGAAGTTTTTGACCCTTTGGGGGCCACTAACTCCTAATGATTATGGTCATGTTAATTTTGTATATATAGTCCCTATGACAATGGATGAAACAAATGATATGAATAAATGTGTGAGGTAACAATTTGGCGCAAACTCGCCAATTATTATTAAGTAACAAAAAAAACCCAAAAAAACCCTTGTGGTCATTCCGCGGGTGGAGGCAAATAGGCCAGTCTACTGGGGCCCACCTGTGCAGGTGTGATTCAGAGAGCCCCCTCTATGAATGGGTGAGTGAGACAAACCAAGCACCCTGACACCTGGTACTGGATACATACATCGATGACTCCCATATATACCATTGTAAATGAGCATTTACACTGCACGTTCTATGGTGTTGGCACAGGTGGGATCTCTCAGAAAATGTATAGTTTTCCCCACCTTGGTCCCATGATTGTCCCAAAATTGACTTTTATTTTATTTTTGACCATACAGGACCCCCAATGCTTAAAATATGTAAGATGAAATGTTGTTATTTTTGTGCTTACATATTAGGGAATACCCATGGGCTTAAGGCTTAGTCATTTATTTAGCTATTCCTGACTTCAAAACAGCATCACAGGTCAAAAACTCATAAAAATGAGAAAAGCTCAATTATGTCAACATTTGCTCGGCAGTGAATAGATACTTGTAGCACACAAACAATCCTGTTATCTAACTACCTACTATATGTGCATTTTGTGCACCCATGCACCCTCCATACTCGCCCCTAATTACACAGCTGTCACATGAATAGGGACAGAGCTACAGAGGGAAACATGATCTTTTGCCTGAGCGTCAACATTAAATTTGCTCGGTTATCGTACCTACTTGCAGCATAGGTGCAATTCTGGTATTTAACTATCTGTTGTATGTGCACTTTATGCACCCATATACCCCCCCCCCCATTTACATCTCTAATTTCACAGCTGTCCTATGTATAGTGACAGAGCTACAGGGGTGCATGTCAGTTTTTGCCCGACATTATTGGCTAGCTCAATCAACTATGCCCAAAATCCACTCAAAACTGTATTGTAGGATGGATAATGATGTGTTTCGACTATTTACTATGAATACTGCTTCTTCCCTTCAAAGAATTTGTCAGAATGGCATCTTTAATCATGTCCAGGCATGTCAACATTTGCCCGGGCAAATGTTGACATGATGTTTCCCTCTGTAGCTTAGTACCTATACATGTCACAACTATGAAATTAGGGGTGTACATAGTGGGTATATGGGTGCACAAAATGGACATACAGTAGATAGTTAGATAACAGAATTGTACCTGTGCTGCAGGTAGGTACGACAAATGTTGACATAATACCAAAGTGCAGTGGTAACCATGGCAACAGTTTACATATTTAAGAAACATTACCCTACTCCAAAACTTCTCGAATTCGCAAAACCAGGTCTTGAGATCTGAAAGCAGTTAATTTTACTCTGAGGCTAGGGCGTGTTAAAATTTAGATTATGAAAGATTTAGAACCAGAGGAATTTGTATCAACTTCCTAATTGCCCCACTCTCTGTGTAGCAGTCTCTGTCTGTTAAATTAAGATGGAGTCTAGTTATTGGAGTCTAGTTATTCATGACACATTGATTGGGGGATTTACCTTCAATGTTGTGATCTTCTGACCATCTTTAGTGGTATTCTTCAGGCATTCAGATTTGTTTATTTAGACAATTCCTGTTATGTTTAAGAATAAACAAACCTTCCTACACTTCTATCTTATAGTCTCTGTGCTTAGTAACTCCACTGCAAAAATTGAAATTTACATTGGCGCATCTGCGGGTCTTCAATTAGATACTTCAGTGTGCTTTCCTGAAGCTCATTTGTTATTGACCAGTTCTGGTTTAAATGGCTGTACTTGATTTGAGGTCTGAATGTTGTTAATTTCACTCTGAATCCATGACTTTTTTTTTCAATCAGAGCATGTAATTCACCAGCGAAGCACTTTGCGTTGAATTCCAAATGCCTGTCCCCCACCTCTCATACATCCTATGTCCATTAGAAAAGATGGTTTTGATGATTAATTGGGCTAAAGTGGTTACATTTAAAAGCTAATCAGATCACTGTTGATAGGGAGGGGTTAAATATCTGTGCAGTCAGTTTATCAGCACAAACAATGAATTAACTGATCAAAGTATCTCTAGCCCAATCAATGGCCCTCAACTTGTTAACGGCTATCCTGCCCTTGTCCAGGTGTGTGTGCACTACACTGTTATAGTGCACTCAAGGTCACTTCTATCGTGCAACAGTGCACTGCCAGACATTTTATAATAATTGAAACATAGTACAGCCCTTGACCTTTGGGAGTGCAGGGTAACTGCAAACCTTTCTGTTAACTAGGACAAATGTCAGAACTGACAACAAACCACACTATGGCTATCTTTGCTGCACTTTGAATATTGAAAAACTATCTAACTGAAAGTTAAACACAGATAAAGGAACATTAATCCGTTATTCTTTTCAGAAGACTCAGCTTTGCATGCTGCATCCCTAAAGAGACACCATGGCTGAGCATTTATAAGGCCATTGGCTTTTCAGTCCTATATTTCCCTGTAGCACCCTCTATAATCCACCAGACATACATTATAAGGATAATGTGCCTGAGGTCCCCTTCAGGGAATAGTCATTGGCTTTCTGACCTCTCTGGCAACACACTGGAGGGACTTACATTTATCTAGGCTTAGACATATACCGCCATTAGTCCATATGGCACTCCTGATTTGACCCTTACAAGTGATCACTTCTCTTTGTCACAATCTCTGTAGGAGCAGAAGATTCATAGCGAAATATATGCTGTTCCTCAAGGAAATGCAGGTACTAATCCAAGTGTCATTAATATATATTCAGAGATTCAGGAAATACCGGAGGGTGGTGAGAGATCAAGATTTTAATGTTTTAGATTTCATAATTATGAATTCAGGCTCAATTGGGCATATCCACTATGAGGTACCATGCCTGTATCTGCCTTCCAGATGAGAATTTTCTTAATGCCTATATCTCCACCATCTTTTCCTCTTTTGTGTCCACCTTGCCTTGCTTCTCTCTTTTATCTTTCGGATCCAGCACTGATTCGGCATTTGAATATCACACCTTTGATGAGGTGAAAATTCAGTATGAGAAGATGCATGACAGACAGGAAAGATTAGATTTACACAAGAAGGAGAGGACCAAGGAAAACTATGATGACACAATGGGAGTAACTAAGAGCTGTATGCCTTCAATTACAGATAGCACACACTAAAACGTGTGGAGAGCTGATCACACAACTCCGCTGGAAAGGATGTGCAGGAGCTGGCATGACAGTACCTTTTGTCATAGCAGGTTTTCTGTTTGCATGCCTGTCACTGTAGAATGTCCTCATGGCAGGTAGAACTCCAGGGTTAATTGCTTTCAGTACTTGGGGGGAGGAGGTAATTCATACATGTACACACTTATCTCAGAATGACCTGCAGGACATTTCTCAACAATGCTGAATAACATTATTACCTCCTGGATGGCATTTCTCAAGATGCTATGACTTGAAATTTTCAAGTCATACCAGTTAGGTTTACACATCTCGTACCATTACCAAAACACAAGACTACATGCGCTAGTACAACTGCTATACCAAACCTATATGTGATAACTGCATTAAGAGCTGATCGTAGAGAGCAGTCATACTGCATTACCTATGATGACCCACTCTAATTTTGAGACTCTCAAATCAAAGTGGCTGTGTCCAGTCATACCATGTTGAGGAATGCTTTCCAGAGACCTGTTCCAATGACAGATGGTACTTTACATATCTCATCGGGCTCATCTGCAGACCACAGAAGACTAGCTGAGAATACAGAGCAGAGATTTGGTGCCATCTTGTGCATTCTGCGTACAGACCTTAGTTCCAGCTTAGTTCCAGAATTTTAATTAGTGTAATGTTAATTAAGGATCATGGCTTAGAGTAATTGGTGGAATCTCATGAACTCAATAAATATGAGATGTGCTCATCTTGTCCTCACTAATATAGCTAATTAATGTCTTGATCCTCTGTCTGCATCCCCTGCCTACTACTTCAGTGTAATCCCTGGTTTGTTTAGTTTATGTTGTATAGGCTACAAGCATGACTGGAGCTGGTTCTGACAACATATACCAATGAAAGTGGTTAAGATTGGGAGCTGGAGGGCATTTTTCTATAAGGCTAATGGGCTGTGGAGAAATGCCTTCGAGATTTTCCCTGGAAGTAGGTGTTGCCCTGGGATAAGCTACTCATTATGGTTTGTTCTAGCAAAATTCAAAATGGCGGACCCACTGGGTGTCCATACTAAGGTCTACATTCGCCACCTTAAGACTGAGGTTGAGTATTCACATTGAGGGCATCTAGGGGATGGTCCTAGAATTAACATGAGCTCCTATCCGTACAATGGCCATCTGGTGGCACCTTTGAGAAACATATATATATATATTCACTAACTAAAACATATTCAGAGAGCTATTTTTGTGTTATCCAATTTAGTAGAAAGTGTATCTTATTTAGTAGAAACCATAAGGAATGTCATACTCATTTCAATCACAATAGAAGTTACAATGACAAAAGTAAAGCACTAGTTGACCTAACCTATGGACAAGACCAACAAAAATCCAGACAGAAAAAGCTAGCCATATCCATACTCCTGCTGGATTTGAACTGGGGACCTTTCAGTCCAAGAAGGGACAATATGCTAATGTAGCTACTGGGGCTGGACATAATTGTTGGCTGTGGTACATTGTACTCATGATTCATGCCCATACTAAATGAGACTCTTCACTCTGATCTGAAGACCTGCCTCTTGTAGGGATGACCCAAGTTCCTAATCAAGTACAGAGGAAATGAGTATGGGTACCCTCAATTCCTTTTTCACTTATCAGTTAGCCCTAACCATAATACACAACATATATAGCTTTTGTAGGGTGCCTAAATCGCGATTTCATATGTAGATATAACATTAATGACAGGGTAAGAATAATATTTTTATCAATGTATGAATTGACAATTATGTTCAAAATAGAGCCATAAAATAATTGTGTAAGGCCCTTTTATGCATTGGCCCATGTTCTTTTAGTATAATCATAGTCCATATGTATGGTTATTAGGACATTATGAAATAGTCAGGGCATGGAATGGTGCCTTTATCTTAGTATCATGAATAATGATGAAAAATGGCAGCCCTCGCATTTCCTATCCCAACACCAAAAAGGGAGTAGATTGACAAAAATCATGAACCTGTTGACTATGACTAATTTGAGTACAGACCACACTATGATTATCTCTGCTGTGCTTCAAATATTGAAAAATGATCCAACTGAAAATTTATCACAGAGAAACGAAAGTAAATCTGTTATTCATTTCAGGAGACTCAGCTTTGCGAGGTAAAATCCCCCCCAAAAGCCAAGGCTGAGCATTTGTAAGGTATCATGCCCTATGGAATTCCTATTGCATTTAACTGTTATCTGGCAGTGACCACTGGCATTTCAGTCCTATAATTCCCTTGGGCACCCTCTATAATGTATAGACGTGCAGTATTAGGACAATGTGATCGAGCGACCCTTTAGGAAATAGCCATTGGCTTCCTTATCTCTCTGGTGACATACTTGAAGCACTGGCACTTATCTAGGCTTAGACATATATACCTCCGTTAGTCCGTATGGCACCTCCTGATGTGACTCTTACAAGTGATCACTCCCCTTTGCCACATTCTCTGCAGTAGCAAATGATTTATGGGGAAAATGTGCTTTTCCTTAAGAAACAGCATCAGCTAACCCAAATGTGATATATTCGATATTTATAGATCATTGATACCTTTTTTGGACTGTATAGGAGGATGATGGATCAAGATTTTAATGTTTTAGATGTCATAATTATGAATTCAGGCTCAATATGGTATATCCAGTATGAGGTATATTGCTGTATCTGCCTCTCAGAGGACACTATCGTAATGTCTATTCTATAGGAGGGTGGTGCAAATCAAGATTTAAATGTTTTAGGCTTATAATTATGAATTCAGGCACATTTTTTGCATAACAAATATGAGGTACCACTGTCATATTTGCCTTCCAGTAGACCATATCTTAATGCCTATATTTCCCCCACGTTTACCTCTTTTGTGTCCTCCTCCCCTCCTCTTTCTCCTTTATCCTGGAGACCCAGCACTGATTTGGGATTTGAATTGCACACCAGTAAGGTTAAAAATTTAGAATCAGAAGATGCATGACAGACAGGAAAGATTAGATATAACCAAGAAGAAGAGGACCAAAGACAACTATGATGGCATAATGGGAGTAACTAAGAGCTGTATGCCTTCAATTATAGATAGCACACACTAAAAAGGTGGCATGATAGTACCTTTTGTCATAGCAGGTGTTCTGTTTTCATGTATCTCACTCTCATAGAATGTCTTCATGGCTGGTGGAACTGCAGGGTTAATTGCTTTCAGTATTTTCAGGGGAGTAGGTAATTCATACATGTACAAACACACATTTATCCCAGGATGAACTGCATGACATTTCCCAACAATGCTGAATAACACTATTGCCTCCTGTATGGTATTTCTCAAAATGCTCTGACTTTGAGCCTTCATAGGACTACAGGCATGAGGTTAAGTTTTATCTATCGTATACCATTACTGCAACAAATGATTACAATTGGGCACCAAGTAAGTGTGCCCACACTATCTTAGTATTATTAATTGTTGGTTGAAATTACGTTCCAGCTTGGTGTAGCCCTTTAGATTGTGATGGCTGTAGTGAAGAGTGTCTACAGTGAAAAAAATAAATACTAGCATAGACACAATTAGTCCTGATATATTGATATCACAAGTCGCTATTAGTGACCACACCCTGCTTGCAGTAGTACAACTACCCTATCAAACCCTATGTCATGAATACATTTATGAGTGACCTACAATCCCAAGCTCAGATTCCCATAGTTTTAACTTGCATGGGCTGGGTGCAGGGCATATCATGTTGAGGCATGGCCTCCTAGCTACACCCCCATGCTGGGGCCCATGCAAAGCTAGAAGGAATTTCTCAAGATTTTTTTCGACTAGACCCCTTCAAATCATAGTGCGATGCCTCACTCAATTGCCATTACATCAGCCCTGCATCTAGTGGTCACTAATGGTTGCACTGGAGTACTCACTGGTATGACTGCCCTACCAAATTACTGCGTTAAGTAATTTACGATGACCCACTCTAATTTTGTAAGTCTCAAATCATAGTAGATATGTACCATGTTGAGGAATGTTTTTTTTTTCTTTCTAGAGACCTATCCCAATGATTGCTGGAAATAACATATGTCATCCGGCTTCAACAAATCATTGACTACTAAATTTAAACATGCTACCCAGTTTTCTTTAAATAATCCCCCCTTACCCTGTCTCTGCAGACCAGGAGGCCATTTCCTAAAATGCTACAACTACACACAGCCACTACGACTTGACAACCTCAACATTAGAGCCAGTGATTGTAGGAAATGACCTATGACTGCCCTGTATGAACAGCACTTATGTAGTAATTACATGGATTTTGGTAGGGAAGTCACACCAGTACAATCATTAGAGGCCACTTCATGTAACGCTGTATTGGCATTAAACTGAGGTGTGATAGTGGTTATATGTTATTAGGAAATGCCATCCAGAGAAGGCTAGCTGGGAACAACAGAGCAGAGATTTGATGCCACCTGGTGCATTCTGCGGACATTCCTTAGTTCCTGCTAAGCTCCAGAATTTTGATTAGTCTTATTTTAATCAAGGATCATGGCTTAAAGTAATTGGTGGAATCTTATGAACCCAATAAATCTTAGAACTTCTCATCTTGTCCTTACTAATATAACTAATCAATTGTCTTGATCCTCTGCTGCATATCCTGCCTACTACTTCAGCCTAATCTCTGATTTGATTAGTGTATTTACTATAGGCTACAAGCGTGACTGATGCTGGGTCTGACAATGACTATGTATCTACTAGAGAAACCTGTTCAAATGGGTATTTCTCAATAATGCATAATTAGGTAGTTATCCAGGGACACGGTACCTATTATGGATTGTTCTATTAATGGCTTTTACCCTGGATTTAAAGTGTATACCTAAGAATTTGGCGCTGCCGGCAAAGGAAAAGTAAATTGATAAAGCAGCAGGGAGTCATTAGTGTCTGTATACAGTGTAACATATCAACTCCAGGTCATAAATAAACACTCTCCAAATACAGACCTGCTCTTTGTCAAGACCTTGTCTGATGAATTTTGTGGATGATTCTAATGGGGCCTGGTAAGATTGTATCTGATTCTAATGAGGTAATGCCTTTCAAGGAGGATAACAACCTCCCAACATGTGGCCGTGCTAAATTCTAGGTAAAGAGATTATACCTAAACCAGCAAAATTCAAAATGGCTTACCCACTGTGTGTCCATACTGAGACCCATATATTATATATATGTGTCAGCTTAAGAACGCTATTTGCTACAGACTACGAGATCCCTCATCCTCACCTGCCCTACTAATTTTACTGTTTAATTACAATGTCACCAACTATGATAATGATATTGTAATTGGTTTCGTACTTTTGAAGTTTCAGTATTAACTCTTGAGGGCCGCTGATGCACTGATGAGTGTATTATGACCATTGGTCGTCATGATGCACCAGTAAAGTGATGGTAAGACTGCTCACTAGCACTTCATTGGTGGATCATTCCAACAATCTGGGAGTGTATGAACACCATAGGGTCGTCATGATGCATGAATGTAGCCCTGCTGAGTTACTCGCCAGGGCTGCATTCATGCATCATGACGACCAATGGGCATGATGCATTAATACATTAGCGGCCCTTAAAAGGTTAAATCTCTCAGCAGGACAGATCGAGATATGTTCCTGCAAGGGGGTGTGGAGGTTGATATTTCTTAGTTAAATCTGTTGAGCTTTCATATTCAGCAGGAAATATCAGCCAATGTTGACAATTTTCTATACTTATCTGTTTAAGGCATCTTCGCTGGCACATCTTCCCCACCCACCAGTCAGATCTTTAACCATGTTTTTACTTTTCGTCCACACCCAAGTCACCCAAACTTCCTCAACTCACATTGATACCGCCCCTCCCTTCCCCGAGCACTAGTGCCATATTCCCCGGGCATATTCCCCTTACTTGTGTGTAAGAAGGTACACTGTAAAAAATAACTGTTGAATCTACCAGGGATCAACATAAATCTGAACAGTGAACCACCAAAATTGTATGGCAGGGAACCAGTGTAGTTGGGATTGAGACAAGGTCGTGGTTGGAGGAGTCTCACCTCTATCTACATTTCCGCTGGAAACGGGCTGCGTCTGATGAGGTACCTCACATTGCCACCAGGAGGGTCTTGCCAAATAATTAAACGTGAACCAAAAATAAAAACGTGCACGTTTTGGTATTGCCAAAAGAATTCTCGTTAGACTGGGAAGGTAAAACATGCACATTTTTTACTCTATTCAAAAAGTGTTTTACATACATTCCAAGGTAAAACTATTTGTCAACACTGTGAAAACGAGTTAAGCCATTCACATTTTGCTCAGTACTCTCTGAAAATATTTAAGAGGTTCTTCCTCGTTATGTTTTGGCAAGACCCTCAAGGGGGGCTTAGGGTAGGGGCAATTGTGAACGATATTTTTGTTGGGTGTTTATCTCAGGATATCATGCCTGGTACTATGGAGCCTTTAATTCCTTATAGAACTACATGGATAGATGAATAAGACAGGCACAGAAACGAGACATATAGATATATTATACATACGGATGGGCCTGTATAGGCACTAGGTCTTGAATGAGCACCAATCTTGGATAAACACCAGGGGTACAGGGATGTTGAAATGTTAAAATAGGGGTCTAGATGGGGGGTCCCCATGTCCCTTGTCGATTTTAAGAAAAGCCCATGTCAAATGTCACAAATTTTGTATTTTCCTCTGTCCTTGTCACTAAGCTGTATGTCACATGTCAATTTTAAGAAAGTTCCATGTCCCCTGTCACTATCTTTTTTATCCCATGTCTTTGTCCCTAGAAGCTCCATGTCCTTTGTCGATTTTAGGAAAAAGTCATGTCACACTGTTGATTTTAGGGGTCTAGACCCATTAAAAAATCAATAGAATTTTAGTTTTGAGTAAGCACTGGTCTTGAATAAAGACTGGTGTACATTGTTTGATATCAATGAGCACTCGGTTAGCAAATGTGATATTGGAAACAGAAAAGGGTCTGAGATATACCGTAGTACCTTCCCAGCAAATTGTCGTCATCTGTCGCCATGACTGGTCATCAATGGTGACTCCTTTTTGAGTGATAACTCATTCCGTCATCTTTTGCCACTGTGTGTTATACTCACATGGCATAGCAATTGCTATTCCTGGTGATCTTGTGCTATAACGATGTCGTGTTCCATCTAGCGACATGTTTGAGCCACTTCACACAGGTTGACGAGGACTCACGACAATTTGCTGGGTTGTGTTGACATACCTTGTTCAGGGGGCATGCTGTCTCTGAGATAAAGCTGTAAGGAAACCGCTTGTTTTTTCCAGCAATATGATAACAATATAAACCCTTTTCACCACCTAAACTTCAAGAGACACAACAAGGGTGATCCTAACATTTTAAATTGTGTGCAAGGGTTTTCGGTAGCTATTTGAGGGATGCAAAGAGCAGCGTGAGACCTAGCTAGACTATAGGGGAGATATCTCATGTTTTTGTGGTAAATGGCCACCTGGCGCATCACCAGTAGAGAGCGCCCTAGAGGTATCAATGTGAATAGCAATGGTTTATTGTCTACCATGATTATGATGAATGTCTGTCTTAAACAAACCATTGCTGCTGTGAAAGCTGTAGTACCATGAGCAAGACCATAGAAGGAAGCAGGGATAGATCTTTATCATATTTTAAATGCAGCACGATTTTAGGCACTTTGAGTTGTTTTGGAATTTTTTAGACAAAGCAACTTGAGAAATCTCATCCAGTGCATGCCTGTGCTTCCTGTCATGATCTTAGTTGCTCAATGGAGACATATAAGTATCATTACTAAATAAGACAACAGTCTGCGTTACAGGAAGGGGAAGATACTTAGCGCTTTAGAACAGGTAAACCCTTTAATGGGTGCTGAAGCGGGAGTGTATCATGCCCATATGTCGGTATGATGCAGAAATGAAGTGCTGGCAAGTCTGTGAGATGTGTATCATGCTGACTTGCGCAGAGTGTATCAGCCCCATAGGGTTGACATGATGCATGAATGTAGCCCTGGTGAGTTACTCGCCAGGGCTGCATCCATGCATTTATGATGACTAATGCATGGCATGACGCATTAATGCATTGGCAGCCCTTAAAGGGTCAACCTAAAAGAACTCATCATGAAATATGACCTCATAGGAAAGGCCTTGGTAATTATGACATTCTAACCCATCTGGGTGTTATGGAGAAAATTACTTTGCTGCTTTTTGTCGCTCTAACATCCTTTTGTCAAGTTGAAGTGAGAAGTTTTTAAAACGGCAAAATGGAAATTTTCTCTGTATGATAGACTGGCTGATGAAGTAGCAAAGGATTGCCAGTTGGGTGAGGAATAAAGATGTTTCAAATATATTAGATTCAAGTTGGGGTCTACATTTTCTACTCCAGACCATGCAGCTAAATGTATACATGACGAGGCATTGACTCTAATAAGGCATTTGGGGGCGGGACTGCATTATAACACACACATTGTAGGGAAAAGTGTGTTCTAATGGTCACACAGGAGTAGGATATACACATTGCAGTATAGGATTTTGACAGGTTGGTGCCCTTGACCAAAGGGGCTATTCTTGCCAACAAGAAAAAATGCTCTCGCTGCTATTAACCTATTAATTATAGGCAAACCCGTGTAACAATGCAAGACAAATTATTTGTGTTGAAATATGAACTCAGCTGTGAGCTGAATCTGAATTTATAGAAAAAAGTCAGGTCGAGGAAAAACATTGAAATTTGACTTTCTTATGTCAGAACCTCACCCATAAAGTTGCTCTTCCACTGCAAATCTGATTATTTTTGTTATTGCAAAGGTATAGAAAAACATTCGCCCAACTGACTGTAGTTAAATACCCACTTAAGCCAAATTAGGGTTTTAAAGAGAAAAGAAAGGCTTATGTGAAGAACTAAACGATAAAAGAGTTTGGCTTAGGCCTATATGTAAGAGTACATATGGATGTAATATTTCTGAGTGACTCACTTGATCTGTTCCCATACCTCCTCCCCAAAGTTCCTGAGGACGAGAAGCTCCAATGCATAGTTGACGAAGCCGTACTGAAATATAGAAGGAGAAGGTTAGGCAAAATAATATATTCACATAAAATACATGCTAAGTGCTTTATACATCTTCATGCAGCATCAATGTTTCATCTGTAAAGAAATTCCTGGTTATTCAGACTTAACAATAAAACATAATGAGTCCCATGGAAAGAGAGCATTATTTGGTAGAGAATTATAGGGATGGCGAGAGAGAGAGAGAGAGAGAGAGAGAGAGAGAGAGAGAGAGAGAGAAGGGAGAGGGCATATGGGCGGAACAACTGTCAATTGGCATGGTTTGCATATTGGTAGAACAAAGGAACTTTCACACAGCGGCCAGTGTTATGTAGACCATGAAGGGCTAGGCGGAAAATCAGACTAAGAGAAGGTGGGGTACTTTGCATGTAAATTCCTTTCACTTGCAGCCTATTCAGGCCTGCCAGACCAGACTAAGGTGCCCCATTCGTTTTCTATTCCCCGTTTATTTTGATTTCTCTGAACCATTCTCTGAAACAGAATCAGGCTTCAGTGCTTTGGCTTGGAGGTTATTTCAACATTGGCTAACATTACACCATGTTAGCGAACACTGTAAAGGTAACTGTTGAATCTACCAGGGATCCTCTTAAAATTGAACAGTGAACCATCATAGTTGTATTGCAGTGGACCAGTGTAATCTTTACAGGAAGCCCCAGGTGGCAGTATGGTGGTCAAAGGAATCTCTGTGAAAATAACAATGGATCTCTGGCAACTTTGGGACAAGGATTCTGCCATTATTTCAATAACATTATTTTACAGTTACTTTGGTCTATATATGCAAAATGCAACATATAAGCAGCGCCTTGAGTTCTTGGAGAACATATGGGCCGCAGTAGACCTCAGAAATGGTCTAAACGATGTGGCTTATACGCAGGTTTTTATGCTATATGAGGAGCAGAGACCGTAGGCTATTTCCTTACATACTTCGACTGCTCACTTCAATTCATGAAATTGCCATAGGAACAGCACAGGAATTTGCAGTTGTTGTGCTGTGAGCGAACATAGTACTTTAAGAACCCATTTAAGTTCAAAATCACATAAACCATATTAAATCCAACAAACCGGATTTATGCACCACCACCCTTTAGTGGGCTATGTGGTGTAGCAAAGGGGTTTAGTGACAATAGACCAGATGCGGTACCGTATTTGTTCTAATAAGCGCACATGTGTGGAAAATCAATTGTTAGGTGCTCAAAACGTTACAAGAAAAATTAATTCTAATAAGCGCACCCCCAAAAGCTTAAATCCTTGTTTCTTGCCCTAAAAATCTTTATTTTTACACTTCATATGACTGATTTTACACCAGGTTGGGTTCCAAAAAGGAGGGGTGTGCGCTTATTAGAGCATGTGTGCTTATTAGAATGAATACGGTATATTGAGTAATATTAGCTAGGAGTCTAAAGGGTTTAATGAGAGACAAAGAGGGATTAAACCACACCAGAATGGACTAACTCGAGAGCTCAGCACTGAGTTAATTGGTTACTGTTGTGATCCCAATAGTAATGCGTAATAGTGCCAATGTGTTGATATAATGCTTAGGCTAAGATTAACTTATATTGTGTCTAAGTATCAATCCTTCCTGGATAGTAAACCAGCGCTTTTTTGGGTTGCTAACATCTGGGGAACCCAAATCACTTTGCTAGACATCTGGGTCGCCCAGCTTAGCATAGCTAGGAGAATAGCTAAAAGGCCAGTGTGGAAGTTCTGACAGGTGTTGAGTGAGTGAGTGAGTAATGGTTGTTTAACGCCAAGCCGACAGCTAAGGTCATATTCATGGCGGAAAAAGTACATTAGACATCACGTCACAAAGGAATACATGTACCTGTGCCCGTGCATATGGACACCAGACACATGTAAGAAAGAGGGGACAGGAAAAAGGAGATTCAAGGAACGAATATGTGCCAGTGCCCGCGCATATGGACACCACCCACACTCAGAGAGGATAGAAAAGCAAGACATAGACCCCTTTTAAAGATGGCCTGGGGCTGGGGAGGCCCGTCTGACAGGTGTTAAACATGACTTGATGGCCTGTCTGAATGGTCCTGCCACCTGGTGTTGGATATTATGAGTATTGCCAATGGCTTGTCAATGCTGCTATGCATCTTGCACGATTCTGAGGCTGAGCTGGGCAGCACAAATGTCTGTGATTTGGCGTCCTTGGACATGCAGCAATCCTAAAAGCATTGACATGTTTACTATGCAACATAGGTACTGGAGGCTATTTCTTAACAGGCTACAACTGCACCCTCCTAGTCATACCAAAATTCCCATAGAAATCGCCTTGGCATTTTGCAGTCGTAGTGATGTGTGCAATCGTAGTACCTTAAGAAATGGTCTCCTGAGTAGTGTCTGGGCCCAAGGACTAATAGTTCATAACTCACAGGATTTTATGGTAGATAGGACAAACAGTCAGTGCTGATAATGAACGGTCATCACTGTGGTTTTACCAAAATCTTGAAAGTCAGTTGACTACTTTGGGAATTTAAGTTGGTGGCACTATAGACTAAAAGAATAGTGCAAGAACAAGCAAAATTTCACCTGTGGCTCAAAGTGTGCTTTTTACGCAAGGCTCGAGGACCACTTATATTGACATGGTAATCATCCCCTCCAAAACTCTTCCAAATAGAAAAAAAAATCTATCATTAGTTGTAATTTATGTCCACTTCTTCCTGAACCAATCAATTTGTTGTTATTTCCCTGAACAGCTATATAGTGGGAATGAGCTTCACCTTAAGGCAATGATGGATAGATTAGTAGTCTTGAATAGGTACTTTGGGCCATCCATCTGTTCACCTTTATTCCCTTAGAGCGTACTTAAGCCTAAGCCTATTGAATTTTCCTCATTGGTTCCATTTAGTTTGGGTGCAGGTATTGGACTGGAGGAAGTGGGGTGTATGAAGAGGCAGCATTACTGGAAGACCCCCGGACAGTTCTAGTACCATAGTACCTTGCGTATGTACATACATCATGGGTTATATGTGAAACTAACCCCATGCGGCTCTTGAAAGAACCTCCCAAAGTATGGGTGCCTCTTATTGGCGGAGTTAAATTACATTGAATATGCACAGAAATAGCCCCTATGTGCGCCCTATAGGTTGGGCTTGAACTCATATGAGGTGATTATGGGGTTGTAGACGTTGGTGTTGGGTTGTATACTTCCCAGAGGCCTCTAATGGTGATTTTTGGTTTGAGGGCGCTCACTCGTCTAGCAAATGAAATTACTCAGTATTCGACAAGGGGGTTATGTGGAAAAAATCGACTCCTAAGAGGGACTTAACTATCATCCTTTTCAGTGAAGAATCTTGTCAGCGAAAATTCCGGCCACTCCATATGTCAAAATTATATAAGGTCGTTTGTTCAACTACAGACTGAGAGATAGGGGTGTCAGACATGTGGATATATTAGAATTAGGAATAGCAGTGCCCTTGCCTCAACCACTCACAGGGTTACAGCTACCTGTCAGCCACCATCCATGTCTCCTACAAATGTCAACATTTCCATTACCCCATATGTCTGACACTTAGACACCTTGTGCTTATAGCATGATAAAGGAGAGGGTGTCACCTTATGGTCTCAAAGACATACTTTCTTGGTAAGTGGCATGGCAAATATGTAAGGACGGAATAATAGAGTTCCTAAGAAAGTTTCTTGCTCAATCACCACCAAATTTCAAAGTGACATTGACATCTTAAAAATGCTTTCTTAGTGGACATTGTCATGCTTAATTGCCTTAGCACTAAAACTCTTTAGCAAACATTTAGGGTTTGCCCTGTGAATGGGAACTATTTCTACTCACTTCACTTTGGTTCAGGTGTTTTACATTCAGGTTAACTATGCTCTGACAGGGTACTGCCACATCAAGTGATGGGAGCTGATTTAAGTTAATTAATGTGTCTCATATTGAGTCTAGTCCAAGAATATGTCAGGAGAGTGATGTTTCTGTAACAGCTTTGAAACCTTTAAAGGTTTTAACTTCTTACCCACCTTCCATGGGAATCCATACAAGTAAAACTGACTAATGGTCCCTACACTCTCAAGCGCAATTGTAAATGGGCTATTAATACTCCTGCCCTGCCTACAGTAAAATGCACTTCTGGTCATTGATTTTATACCTACAGCAGGCACAACTGTATTTCAGAATAATAAATCCATGTGGCGGGTGGACAGTGTAGTCAATATGTGATGGTTTCAGTACCCATGGCGTCATGTATAAGAGGTCAGAACATTACCATTTGTCAACATCCTAACTGTAGTGGTCTACCCTGGAAAAGTCCAATCCTGACCAGGGGTTGAACCTGGGTCCTCCAACCCATGAGCAAAGATGCTAACCACTGCACCACCGGAACTTGCTTAATCAGCGTGCAATTACTTATGTGAATCATATAGCGGGGTGAGTGATGCACCACAGGCAGCCCTGTCTCTGGTATGAACGTACCTGCCCAACAAACTACTATAAATGACAGTTGGTGAACCAACAATATTAATCTGGTGATCCTCCAATCTACTCACAATGTATCTCAGTGAGAGTAGACTGGTTAGGTTAGATTGAATAATGTTGTGTAATGGTTGAATGGATGGCATATCAGAGAATCAGGATTGACTTGGTAGTCTAGGAAGGCTCACTGTGAGGTTAACTAGTGTGCTCCACAACAAAACTGTGGTGCCGATAGCTAAAAATCACCAAGTATGCTGTTGCATACTTCTTCTATAAATTGCTTTAAGCTTTGAAAATGTTGTATTGCATACAAATGAGAGGTATATTGAACAAGTAATCAATGGATAACTCATGACGAGTGTGTGTTAGTGAAGGATAATTACACGAGGCCATAGGCCAAGTATTATTAGCCTTTGCTAACACACACGAGTCATGAATTATCCATTGACTACTTATTTTATACCACGAAACCAATAAATAATCAATATAATACCAATAAATTCAAGTTGAAAAAAAGTTATTCCCCCTCCCCGGGACTTGAAGCCAGCCATAGTGTGTGTACAGGTACATGTACACCTCGGTGCCCGGCAGCGGACAGCGACAGCCCCGGTCTCGGCTTGGCTTGCTTTGAATGTGTCTCGTGGTTATGTTTGTGTACAATCAATACATACACCTCGTCGCCCAGCAGTGGACAGCTAAAGCTTTGAATGAGTCTCGCGGTTATGTTTGTGTATAATACACCTCATCCCCCAGCAGCGGACAGCGACAGCGCCCGTCTCGGCTTGGCTTTGTTTGAATGGGTCTCGCGGTTATGGTAGCGACAAACGGCGAAAAAAAGATGCGCCCGGGCCGGGGCTCGATCCACGTACCTCTGACGGCTGAGCGCAATGTGCTAACCGCTAGACCACCATGTCTCCTCCTTCAGCGGCCGTCTCGGCTTGGATTAATTTGAACGCGTCCCTTGGTTATGTATACACGATCGGTACACACACCTCGGCGCCCGGCTAGGATTCCTTTGTTTTGTTTAGTTCTAGCCAACCACTTCTCGTCAGTCCCTGTGGCGCACTGCATAGGGAGTTGGACTAAGGACCTGAGAATGCAGGTTCGACCCCTACCATGGCAATGAAAAATTCCGTAGGTTTTAACATGTAACATATGACATGGAAGGACATGAGAGGTGTGCAGTTATCCATGGATAACCGCACTGGGTGCAGGTTATCCATGGATAACTGGACGCCTTACAAAATTGATGTTACAGCCTACAGGGTGTGCAATATCGACAGATATGTGGATGGGAATAGCCACCAAAAAGCACTGAGCAACCCAGAAATCGTGGTATAATGAATTTTAAACTTCAATTCTGATATTTTCATTAGAGCTGATTTATACAGACTAAGACAAATGAATGATTCTGTCAGGGCTCATTTCCAGTCTATGGATGGTTATTTATGCCTTATCACTCAGTCACCTGTTTTCACCCTTCACTTGATATAAGTATACTGGGGTTCACACTTAAGGGCTCTAGATAGGTTTGTTCAGAGAAAAACATTTTTCTGTATAATCTGACACAGAATTGATGGATATATATGTTTCATACACCAATTTGACCATATCTATTGCCTCTCTCAGAGTTGCTACATTGTTATGATGATTCAGTTGCCATGGGAACAAAATGGAAAAACCCTTTCTTTTTTGGCTCCTTTTACTTTGAACAACACTATGGTATGGAAATAGAAGATAATTTCTGAATCTGATGATTGGGAATAAAAATTGGAGTCAATATCTGGAGACCTTTTATTCTTTTGTGGATATTCTAATTATTAAGGTATACAGAGCTGTTCAAAGTTGCATAGTTCTTAAAAAGGAAAATAAGCATTTTTTTATAAACTATACAACTTTGAACAGCTCTAGAAAATATCAACAATAGAAAAAAAAAGGTCTCCAGATATACCTATCTAGAGCCCTTAATGGATTGATAGGAGTTAGGGTAGTGGGAAGACCTCAGGTCATTCATTTATTCTGCTTCCCTCACCCAAGAAGCCCCAAACTCTTGAATCTGCCCCATTTGGTCCCATTAGAATTTGTGGGCAATCACTGAGGTGAACGTCAAGGTAAGGGGAGAGGAAGTGAGGGTGCATTAAGAGAGGTAGTTTTAGGGCGGTGTAATTGGCATTGATGGGGTAGTGCATGCCTGCTGAGACTAGGTGTTCCAATAGGTGTTTTCACTAGGTCCGACACACCCACACCCACACTTAAGGAAAGTACACATGTGGTATATTGAACGCAGGCTGAGGCACTCTTGCAAATGACTCCTAGTGGGATTCCTTCCATTCAATTCCATTAATGTGCATAGAGACATGTCTGGTACCCAGTGCTAGATCGATCAATGGTGGCCTAAACTAGGAACATGTAAACCAGTAGTAGTACTAGTACACGGACTAAGAGAACCAGTCCACTTCCTCCTACCCCTTACAAGTGTTCAGTATACTGAAACACTTGACATTTTGGCCTTGTATAAAGTGTACAGAAAATAGCCTCAAGTTCAATTGGTTCACATAAAAATCTACAAACATCTACAACACAGAGTCATATAAACGAATATTAGACATGTGGATATATTAGAACATGGAATAGCAGTCTCCTTGCTCGTCCATGTGCTGGATTACAGCTACCTGTCAGCTGCCACCAAGGAATCTGACAAATGTCAACTCTCCCATCATGACACCTTGCGCTTATAGCATGATAAAGGAGAGGGTGTCACCCAGTGTTCTCCAAGACATACTTTCTTGGTATGTGGCATGGCAAATATGTAAGGCCTGAATATTTTAGTTCCTCAGAAAGTTCCTTGCTCAATCACCTCCAACTTGCAAAATGACATTGAAGTCTTAAAAATGCCTTCTACAAGGACATTGCCATACTTAATTGTATTAGCACTTAAGAGAACTTTTTAGGGAACTTTTGGGGTTTTCTCATGAATGATATCTACCTCTACTGACCTCACTATGGTGACGTTTTTTCCATTCAGGTAAAGAAGGCGAGGGCACTACCATATTATAATAGGGTTTGTGGGAAGCCCTGAGTTGGACGTCAGGGGAATGGGAGAGGAATTGAGGGTGCATTAAGATAGGCCTAAAGGTAGTTGTAGGAGGGTGTAATGTGGCGTTGATGGGGCAGTACACTAATCCTGTGGTTCGGTGTTTTCATTAGGATGGACAGACACACACATACTTCAGAAATATACACATTCAACCATCTATTCTGTATTGGGTCATTAATCAGAGTTTCACATAGTCGCATGGCCAGAATCGAATAAACGGTACCCCAGAGAAATTCAAATTCCTTCTTTTCCCATTAATTGTCCTTTGACCAGATCAGTCCAGCACAGGGATTTTACCTATCCTAGATCATAGACCAGCACCTTCGGTGCTGGGATAGTGGTACACAGCCGCTCCAAGATCGATATGTATATTAGTGGTTAAACTTCTAAGTTACATCATATGCACAGGGGCTGATTGGCAGGTCTGACTGCCGCGCACCTGCAGCGGGAAAGTGCAGCAAGTGTCTGTGGCAAAGTTTGACTTTGGCTGAGCCATCAGTTGCACCACACCCACGATAATGATGCATGGCGGGACTGCCTCAATGAGCGTAAAAGTAGACTGAGGGTTGGGAATGAAGTCAAAAGTTTTGGCTGGAAAATTGAAGTTATTATTGCTATTACTTGGCCCACATATGAAGTACGGCCTGCAATATGATGGAAATAAATGAAAAGTAGCTTAAGATTACCTAGAAGTAAATAATTCTGAGAGAAATGTCATAAAAACAGTCACGTCAGTGCGTGAAAGTAGCAGACGAACAGACAGACGTAGCCCACAGTCCGGTGCACGGCACTCTGAGACGGAGGAAGGTTTCATAGAAGAAGGAGGTAATAAATGACAAATTTTGGACACAATCCATAAACTGCTCAAATATTGCCAGAGATTGAGCACACTTTCCCATACTACTAATATGTTGATGACAGAGTGAGGACATTTTCCAAAACTACTCCCATATAGACCAGCCACCTTTCCTAAATAGTATTCCCATATAGACCAGGAAGGCATTTCTCAAGATGGTACGACTGAGCTCATCCACTACAATTTGAAAATCTTCAGATTAGAGTGGGTGATCGTAGGCAATGCACTATGACTACCCTGTATGATAAGCACTTAATGCAGTCATTACATAGGGTTTGGTAGGGAAGTCGTACCAGTGTGATCATTAGTGATCATGGGATGCAAGGTTGTAATGACATTGTATTCATGGATCCCACTATGATCTGAAGTGACCTAGTCGTACTATCTTGGGAAATGCCTTCCAGATGTTAAGGACACTTACCCTGTACGACTAAACCCTCATACATGGACCTGCCATGTTAGGCCACAAGCTAGTTGTTGGTAAACTGGTAGCTTAAGAGAGCACAATTATTGATACTTAAAAATTTAAATGTCTCATCACGCGTGATTTTATTCAGAGCATATCTTTAGTAACCTTATCATTCTCTATTTTTGTTGCTATGGGGTGGGAATGTTTTCTCACAATCATATTGAACAATATGTAGAAAAAAGATAATTAAATGTCGTATTTTCCCCAAAAGGTGCATTGATTTTCATGTCTCTATTTAAAATGAATACTGGGCTACCTAGGTACATGGGTTAAAGAGATTCTGGGCTTTTTGGTGCTGTCTGGCGTGGCGGGTGAGTCCTGTCACCTGGTGTTCCTGAGGTTCCGGGTAGGTGGCTGCCCCAGCTGCTACCTCAACTAGACTAGCCGTTTGTTAACGATGGTGCAGATAGAAATGTTAACTTCAGAGTATATTCTAAACCGGATGGTAACGTTTCTGGGGGAGTGGGATCTGATGGCTCGACTACAACAGTCAGCGCCATTAAGACACCCGTTTGTAGCAGGCCAGCACCTGCAAATCCAAGATGAGATCTGCATGTGGGGAGAGTGCCACCCGTACCTGATCTGAGTGGCATAATAAACCCGCCTTGGACCAGTGCTCCTGCAGCAGTAACCACCTGTAGCAGTATGGCTCCACCACCTGAACCCCAGGCAGTGGCTCCTGTAAGAGGTTTGCTGACACCTCCCTCTTATTATTCGCAACCCGGACATAGCACTCCGGCAGGACCCAGATTCCCTTATCCCGATCCCGGTCTGAATATAGTGTGAGCTCAGATACCTAACCAATACTGGAAATGGTCAGAATAGCTATTATTCGTATGCACAGTACAGAGGATCCGGAAGAGGATTCTCTTACTCTGGGAAGGGGTGTGACCAAGGGCACGGATCTACTGGCTATGCTGGTGGGCCCGGAGGATCTGCAGGAGGAGCTTCTGGAGCAGGGGGGAATGGACCCGCTGGTGGACCGCCAGGAGGATCAGGATTTGGAAGTTCCGGATCAGGAGGGGATGCTAGAAAACCTAACCGTAGAGGCTCTAAGCCTGCTGCAATGCAGAGTGTGTTCGATAGTCAGTGTATCCAAAACTTGGGTACCAACTGCTACCGAAAGGGTGCTGATGGCATGGAGATCATGGGTTGGAGTATGCAAGAAGCTGATAGGCTTTGAGGCTGCGCTAATCCGGCAAGGAGAATAGCTAGGATCCCCCCTCCTTATGATCCTAATTAGCCATGGAAGGATCGATATCAAGCCTTCATGGATGAATTCAACTGCAGTGGTTGGACTAAGGAAGAGGCCTTACCTTACCTCATTTGCTGGTTAAGTAAGGGCGGAAAGGTTGCTTTGAACCAATGGAGAACTGCAAATGGATTATACGGTACTTATGATCAATTGGTCAAGTGTGCTGCCTATCTATTTGGCTCTATTGTGAGAGAGGATCCCTGCGTCACTTTCAAGAAAAGGACTCAGAAGCCCAAAGAATCCCACAAGATCTGTTGTCTAAAGCTTGACCAAATTGGGCTCACGATGATGATTGTTACCTGCAAGAGTTGTTTACACAATTCTTTGGGGATTGCGAGATAATGACAATAAGCAAGTAGTATGGGATTCGTGAAAGGATGAAACTTCCTTTAAGTGCTGGTTCCATAGGAGTAAATCGGTCGGATGAGCACTAATCCGACTGATTTTTTTCTATACTTTTGATATATTATAAATCGTCGGATTAGGACTATTCCGACCGATTTTATGCCTGTGGAACCAGCGCTTTAGTAATCTATTTATGGCCATCGATGGCTATGATAGAAAAAAGAGAATAGTGGGTTTACCCCATAATCCTTTGCAGACAGCCCCCGTACAGTACTCGGAAGCACCCACTATGGCTCCCGGACATGGTCAGATAGCTCCTGTGGAGTTGCAGGATGTCAATTCTGATGATGAGTATGTGTCTCATGAAAATGGGGAACACATTGCCACGGTTCAAATCGCAGGCAAATATTACCACCAGAAGCAGTATCGTAAAATAGGTCCGCAAGACAAGATGAAACTGGGTACTTATAAACCTGCTGTTTGCCGCCCCCAGGTAACTAAAACCATAAGTTCTCGAACTGTGGCTGCTTCAGCCGCACCTACGGATTTAGTAGAGACTGAATGTACGGCCGAGAAACCTGTGCCTAGGTCACAGGGCAGTTTTTCCGTTGTTAATACAGAGGAAAACTGAGGAGGGGTCTCTTGATGGGCAAGCAAGAGGATCCCAGTGACATTACTTGCCATAGTATCACCAACCGTGATACAGACTCTCATATAAAAGCAAATTTGCCTAACACCGGATCAAAGAGTGAAATCTGGAAGGTTAGGGAACCCGAGATATCAGGTGCCCAGGAAGCACAGGGGAAACCCAGTATCGGTGAAGAGGTAGGCGGCTACAAGTTTGCCAGGGTTGGTAGTGCCCACCTACCCCCGGGTCATCCTTGTCTGAAAGGATGTGGATTGGCTCCTGGTGCTAAAAGGAAGACGGTGGTATGTTTGCCTTACTGTAAATGGAAGGTCTGCTGAATTTCTAGTTGATACAGGAGCAAGCCACTCTTGTGTCTCCAGAAAATTCTATGCTCTTATCCCGGATGTGCATGAAACTCCCCTTGAATGCGGACGTATGGTAGAACATGTTTGAAGCTGCAGTTGGATGGCATACATGACTTTGTCATGGGTGCAACCATTGCGGATATATCTGATGCAGGGATATTAGGGTTAGATTTTGCATCATTGTATGGTGTGATGTTGGAACCACAGTCCTGAATACTGAGTGTGAAATACCTGCATCCTGTGAAAGTAAGGTGTGTATTGCGACAAGTAAGCAGTATGGCCTCAGTGGCACAAACTGTCTGGATTCCTGCGGGAGTAGCTTGTGATGTACTTCTACGAAGTGTCCTGTGATGAGGAATATGACCGCAGTAATAGAACTGGATGTAATAGCTTTGTCTAGTGTAACACTTTCCGAAATGGTCACAGATAGTAGCCTTAAATTACCAAAGGCCAATGATCCCGAGGATATCTCAGACGATTTGAGAAAATTGTATGAGGAAACCTTCCTTGAGGATCCGGAACATAAGAGGGATCTACAAATGTCAATACACAGGTAATTCACACACGGTAAATGTAATATGAGTATAAGTAAATGTTCCACTCCTATGTGTAATAGTAATAATACATTGTCCAATATAGGTTCTTGGTGGGTTCCCACAACCTAGCTCCTGGCCTGCTGATAGAGGGATAATATAAAATATGTAACTTTACCCTCTTGTAGATAAATGGAAGAAGATAGCCTCTGGCAAGTGGGGTTTAGTCCTATGTCTGTCTGACATAGGACAACCCAGCAGAGTGTTCTTGTGGCAGATGCATAGCAGGCTCAGGAGAGCTGGACTGGAGGTGGTTCTCTGGATGGAAGGTAGGGCTGAGCTTAAATAGCCAATCCTAGCATCCTTCCTTCCTCTAGACTAGCTGGAGCCAACAGCAACTGAAATTGCTATTGTCCATTAGTGGTGAGTGTTTCATGTCCATGGGGGTACATAGGGCGCCCCCATCATCAGTGTGGGGCCCCCATTGTCCTGCTTGGTTTGGCATGTTCAACGGCCTGTAACTCGGCCATTTGTGTGTCTACAGCTTAGTAACTGCGCATTCCGCATGTGGCGTTCCGAGGGTTGAAAACCCTCTCGGAGGGCTAGCTTCCTTAATTAATAATAGGTCTTTTGACACCGGATTAAGACTATGAGAAGCGTCTTGTCTAGGCGCATCCGGCCACCTCTATAGCCTATTGTTAGTGTATGGTGTTCAGCGGCCTGTGACGGAGGTCTGGCTTGTCCTTAAATAATTATATACACCATTGTCCAAAGTCAGTGGACCATGAGGTCGGACCTTTTGGACCTTAAACATTAAATATACTATTGTTCATGTTCAGTGAACCATGGGGTCGGTTGCTTTGGTCCTTTACATTATATATATTCACATAGCTGGTGATCAGTGGACCGTTAACGCTCATATGGAGTTATATGTATTAATGCCTCATATTTTATGAAATAATACATTCATATGTTACAATTCATGGCATTACTAAAATGTATATGACAACACCTTTTGAATAATAAAATATGACCGTTCCTCCCTTTCTGGGGCATCAGATTTCAGCAGGTGCTTTACCAACTTTCCTTGGTCAGTTCCAGCTTTCTCAACCCCAAAGACATGGTAATCTTTGCAAAGGCATTCTGAACCCATACTTAACACCATAAGCCGCCTCTGCACTAAGGGTTCATTACCTTAGTGAGTCTTGTTAGCAAACATATGCTATTCATGCATGCTTCCAATGGACTCTTAGATTTTAATAAATTTTTCTTTGAAGAAGGAAAACAGTGCCACTGGAAGTGTCTCCCCCGATATGCTCCTCAAAACCCACATATCAGCAAAACCCTTCTAAATTTCGACCCACTTTATGTTTTACAAATAATGACACAAATGAGAGACCCTTTAAGATCTCAAAATTTAGCATAGAAAACTTTACAAATAGTCGCATCTAACTAATAAAATATATGTTCAAATAAAATATGCAATGGGCCTTCCATTCTCTACCAGAATGGTGATTTTCTACCACCACAATTTTCAAAAAGTCTTAATGCTATATAAATGTCTGGCGATCAATGGTGGTTTTACTTTAAAGCGTTATAAATAAAATATTCCGAAAAAATCCCTTTAGGTCTTTTATTCCCAAAGGCTTCCTTTATGATGGGTTTAACACCCTCTACTGAGGCTTTGCTGGCTTTTGGGGTGGCCTGCAGCCAGCAGACCGTCTTGCCTCTCCCTCCCAGTAGTTTTATCAAAATCCATCACACACACATTCCCCTGTAATAAAATCATAAATACTGGTCCTTAGAAACGAGTCCATTCCTTTCTTAATTCTACCCTCAAAATACAACTTATACACAAGCCTGATACTTGTAATTTGGTGGATATATATTCTCTATATGTATTACTTACAGTTACAGGTCGTTTTCAGCCCATTCGGATCATTATTTCCTGTTAAAAGGCATGCCTTAGATCAGTATAGCAGATGACACTTTTCTGGTGATTATTTCATCTATCCCAAAGTCTTTGGGCACTATGAAATTGTGCCCCTCTAAGCGCTGTGGCCTTTAGTGGGTTATGATGGGGGAGTTTAATCACTTCTGTATGTGTGACGATGTTGGCGTGTGTTGGCTGGGGTGGGTGGAGGTGGAGCATGGGCCCCCATTCTACCTGATCGGGAATAACTGCTCCCGGCTCGGAAAGAAAGAGTATAACGCTCAATGAGGCAGTACTGTGCAGATAACATGTAGGGTTTGTTGATTCAACAGTATTAGACACAATATACCTTGTGACTAAAATTACCAATAGCTTTACAGATACAACTTTCTATGACACAGATGACAGTTACATATACATAGTATAATCTATTGATATAGCAGTGACATAGTGATAAGGTTTGCATCTTGGCACTGAGTTGACTGGAACAAGTGAACAAGAAAGAAAAATGATCTGCCTTGTGCCAGATTCAAATCTTATTCATGAAGTCTGTCTTCACACCAATGTGCTGAGTGACCACAGATAGTTTATCCCTGTATTCATAACACGGGCCAAATAGGAAATGCAGTCATTTGGTCACTGTGGGGCTATTGTGGTTTGGGGAGAGGGTCTTGGTCAGTGCCCGGAGGATCACTCCTCCCGTGTATCGTGTTAGCCCTACCTAGTTGTAGTTGGTGATGGGTTGTGTGGGTTGTACTGATGATGGAAGGGGGTATATATATATATATATATATATATATATATATATATATATATATATATATATACACATCAAGGATCACAGACTGTCAGAGGAAGTTGCAGGAATAAATTGCAGGGTCATTATGGTTGTTTTTGGGTTGTTGAGAGCTTTCTCCCACTCAATATCAATCAGAACAGGCCAATATCCATATGTAGAATCTGCAGACCCCACAAAGTTGCTCTGATGTTGGAGGAATTTCTCTCTTTTAATATAAATCAATGTATGCCTTTACATGGACATGTAGCCAGCACTGTGCTGGGCCATCATGCTGACCACCATGGCCCCTTATGGTGGTAGTGTTGTAGTGGTGGATCAGGGCGGAGGAGAGATATGGGTCCTCTCCGTCTGAGCTGGCCGGGCCAGACCACCTCCCGTCCGTCACCGTGAGCTGCTCACCATTGACCTCTCAGCTGATGAGCTGGTGATGGTCCTACAAGGGGGTCTTGGATCTACCAGACTGAATTCTCTCCCATATCCATGGACCTCTAATATGGATAATTATTACTTTATAAAGATCCTTCTGAGACTGGAAGGTTTCTTTCCCCCTCAAATATGAATCAATACAAGCCCCCTTGTATGTGTGTATAGATCTGTGGTGTTGATATGGGGTGCATGTGAGGTGATATACAGTGGGTTATGTATTGCTGTATGTGCTGGTGATATTGGTGGCTGGTTCCAATCCTAGGTGTTGTGTAGACCTATCTGCTACCTCCCTGTAAATATAGGCCTTTGTGCTCTGTCTGTATTCATATCTGATACAAAAAAAACTGCCCTTTCCGCAAGGCTTTTGGTCATTTACACTTCTAATTGACAATTTATTATACTACAGCCTGTGAGGAGGGATGGATATGGGAAGGGTAAATATAGGCCCACACCCATATACCTGTGTGAAGTGCTGTATGCCCATACACTGAAAACCATCCAGATCTTTAAACTCGTCAGATTGAGGACCTATGGTCATCAGAAGAGGTACAGAGAGAGGGCAGTACCTGACAGGGAGTGAAATCCCTTAGACTACATCTCCCCAGTATGAGTCTATGGCATTCTGTTGACAATGTGTAACAAATACACAAGGTGGCAGGTATGTGCCACTCATGTTTGATGATTAGGTCTTCAGTTTTCAACTGAAGGTCTTCACCGCTGAGGACTTTAGGTGCTCAAGTTGACGATACCTAAATCTACAGCTTTGGGTAGTCAGATTGAGGACCCAAGGCAGTCAGCACCAAGGTTGTCACTCTAACAACATTATGTAATCAGTTTGACTACCTTGGAAGAGTGTGTTGACCTAAACCCATCAGGTTGACTACCCTGGGTGCTCAATCTGATGACCCTAGGTTGTAGATTTGGGTATCGTCAGTCTGACGACCTTGGGGCTTTGAGTGTATGTAAGCTGGAATTCAGGATCTCAATCCGACCATCCCCCTATCTCATTCAATAGAGGTTCTCGTGAGATTTCCTTCTGCCCCTTCTCAATAAAATGGTTAAAGCTAGGTACAGCCCTCAGGCATTATAGGCTCCTATGTTAAAAAAACTAAGCTTTATTCAAAATGTTCAAAATACTAAGCTATATTAAAAAATAACTATGTCTAAATAAGGCTGTCCTATTGCCTATTCAGGGATATTATATGGTTTAACTAATAAAACATCATGTTGCCTGTATGGGGTTATTGTATGTTACCATTAATAAAGCATCAGATTACCTGTAAAGGGCTATTGTATGGTATGATTCTGTGTGGGTGTGAGAGGAGGTGCTATGTGTCCCACCAGCAAACCCCAGGAGGTATACTGCTGGTGCCCCTCATACATTGGTGTAGATGTGGGATGGGTGGGGTTTTGCTATAAATCATCCCTCTATACCCAGCATTGGCATGTCGATCTACCTTCTCCCTTAAATGTTTTTCTGTGATTTCCCTTTCTCTATAATAGTCAATGCCAGATGATACAGGCATGGGAGGCTGGTTGTCTGAGATAAGGTGCTGGGGAATTTATGTATAGGATATGTGTTTGTGGGTTAGTAAAGGTTTCAGGTAAGGTTATAGAGTGTGAGTTGACTTTTGTGTAAAGTATAGGGTACCTTTGTATGTAGGCAATAACAGTCAATTTGTTAACTCGCCAGACATTGGTTCCCGCCAGCAAGAATTTGCTGTCAATTCGGTGGAAATTGTTGGATTGCCAGACCAACTGACTGAAATCTTGGGATCATGGCTACATTTTGGCTTTTACAGCTTGCAAATCAGTTTTTACAGCCTAAAACAAAGGACATTATTATCAATTTTGTTAAACCTTATAGATTTAAATGACTAAAACGCTGAGTTAATACCTGCCTTATACGTATGTGTATGGGTGAGGATGTGGTGTGCACGCTGACAAATACCAGGTACTGGAGCAAGTGAGTGTGCATAGTGTGGCTGGTGTATTGAGGTGTAATATGGTGTTATAGTGTGTTGTGAGGAGGGCTGTTCTGTATAGGGAAAATGTTTATATACTATTCTTTGGCTGGGTTTCTCCGTGCCAATCTATCAACTCATACGGTGTTCATGCAAAGTATACTCCCTACTCTTTCTCCAGGTATATAAGTTGCTCATGCACACATCAACACCCAGAGGGGGGTCGTTCCCTACACCACAAAGAGGCATATATGGTTGTTTTGGCTGATCTAAATCATCACAAAACAGGTTTATTGGTGATTGACCTACAATGAATCATAGGGTGTCCCAGGGATCATGGGTGTGTCCAAAGGATCACAGATGTGTCCCAAGGATTATAAATGTGTCTCAAGGATCGTGAATTATGCGGACAATCAGGGATCATATAGATGTCAAAGATGTAAACTAGACATCCCTGGCGTGATTCAGACCTTATCTGCATGATTTAGACACCACTGACATGATTTAGACATTATCTATGTGATTTAGATTGCAGAGATGTATGTATGCCTTAAATATGTGCTATATATGGGTGGATATAAGGAGGACCTTATCTATCAAAAACAAATCTTTCACCTTATTAATTCAGTCCCCAAAAAACGTAACTTATTCATAAGCCTGAAACCTATAATTTGGAGGGTAGGTAGCCCAAGTATTGTTAAATGTTTTATGAATTTCTCAAGAAATTTGGATCATTTCTTCCTACAAAAACACGACTATTAAGGCTGTATAGGTAATGACGTTTTTTTTTTATCGCCTCCCCACGCTGCGTAGCGGCGGTCCCGCGAAGCGGGACGGGAGGCGCTATGATGATTGCATTTCCCCCATGTGATGAGGTGTCACAATACAGAATCCCCAAACTAAATTCCCTCGTATGCAAGAAATGAGGTTGTGACCACTTACAAAAACACCAGGAGGCGTTTTTTACGCGGTCACAACCGCACTTCTTGTTAATGCATTTATTCTAATATATCTAATTAATCCTCTCCAGCAGCTGGAAGCATCATTCCTCGGTGCAAACAGTGGGGGGGGGAATGGGTTTTGTCTGGGTGAAGATAAGGAGGACCTTAAAATAAATCTCCCAAAGCTTGGCGAGGCTCCATGCTGTCAGATACTGATAGTACTATCAGTTAGTTAGCCTCCAACACCTTATCAATGTACCCATACACTGCAGTTAGGGAAACAGGCTCCCTGGATCTCTCCCAGTGTATGTGGGTGTTAGGGTTGGAGTTTTATATAAGTGTTCACCGTGTCACACAGCGTGCAACAATAGGTGCTGGTCTGGCATTAAAAATATACATGCCAATCACCATGCAAACAGCAATTTTATAGGTGTAGATATAGGTGTCTATACTTAGTATCTGTTCATGTTCTACATAATTTCAAAGAGTGGGGTATAGTATAGTGACTCGGTCCTCCTGTGTGTGAGGGTGTGGGGCTTGGGTGGTGGTGGATGTAGGGGGTGTACAGAGAGGGGTAGTGGGTATGTATGTGGGACTCACTGAAGTAGTCAGTAAGGGTCTATATGGTGATATGGCCAGGCCCATCCACATGCATGCACTGGAAGTTACAATCTGTTCTATACCACACATGCACAATTTTGATTCATGACAGGCCTGCCTCATATATGTGTCCAAGTGACCAATAACCCTCCCTCCTGTACATGCAGACAGGTCTACCTGCAGGTGTTCATTGCATGGCCATAACCCTATATCATTTCTGGTTAAAATAAACTTACAATATATCCATTAAAAGTGAGTCTATTCTATTTTTAATTCTGCCTTCAGAATACAATTTATACTCAAGCTTGATACTTGTAACTTGGCGACCCCTCGTGTTTAAGCCAGGAAGCCTGGAGGACAGAGCTGCCACCATCCACCAGGCGTAACTGGCCTCAACCCGAAAGGACGCTCCGCTGGGAAACTAGTCCACCCGTAAGCCATAGATGCTAATACTAAACTGTGCCCCTACAGTATGAAGAGGAAGAATGGTATGATAAACCGCATCATCATCAGTGATGAATCACACAGCAAAAGGAATGCTGTGTCAGAGTTTATTTCTCTTCTCTATATAATTTTACCAACACATACATGGAATTGGAATAAAGGACACTTACTCTATTCCGAGGTAGCAGGTTGTCTCATGGGCACAGCCATTGCTGGAGCTTGTTACCAGCGAGGTCTACTGATAACACCTATCAGATGGGTACCAGTTGGCCTGAGAGGACCGCAGTGAATAGTTGGTGATAATCAAACCAGCCAAGTCCGTATACCATTCACTCAAGGCACAGGGACAGATTTTCAGGGCACCTTCCCTATACTGCTTATATGGCATAGGCCTATGGAATAAAGCTGCTTATGATTTCTTTCTACTACTCACACATATATAGATAGAGCATTCTGTCAATTCCCTAAGTTGTTTATATGCAGGAAATTGTTCATATACATGTTATTATATAAAACAATATGTACGGATATTTCAGATATATATATATATATATATATATATATATATATATATATATATATATAATATATATTGTAAAGTGCAACTGGCAGTACTTGGTTAGCTGTTAGCAATGCCAATTTCTCCAGGCCCAAATCAGGCAATATTAACCTTAATCAAGGGTAATATTTACCAGGAGGATGTTTCACCACATAGCTATATATATACACACATACGGCCATAAGATACGGCCCTTATGTGGAAAAAGAAAATATTATTTAAAAAAGTGTTTCAGATAGGTGGCCGTGTTCTGTCCGTATGTTATAATGGAATTTCTGTATCTTGAATTCCACATACGGATTTTTTTGTTGTCTTAAAGGTAAACATGGGCAAATTCCAGTCAAATTCCAGGAAACCCCCGTGGAATTCCCTATATGATGTCACACATGCGGGGTCATGTGATCTATGTGGAAATAATCTTAAAAAAGTGCCGTATGTTGGTAGAAAGAGTGAAGGGGGGGGGGAGGGTAAGTGTATATAGGCACAAGTGGGAGTGCAAAGACATTCAGGAGGGTGTTGCTCCTATTATAAAAAGAGCTGTGAGTATGTGCCCTCTTTTCTAAACAAGTTGTGCACTGCTTCACCTAAGTACTTGCACTCACCACATTAGTCTGAAAAGTCACCTGGCTTGTTTAAAATAGAGAGAGCTGCACTACCAGGTACCTTCTCATGTCACACGCTCTATAGTTTATTATACTGACTGACTTCTCCCCACTAGGTACCTACTCAAATCCCCCTTTTTCAGCACCGTACTTGATTGACCACTTGTGAGCAACAAAAGGGACAAGCTATAGCTACATGAAAAGAAAGGACTGGATATGAGGGCATGTAAATCATCCCAACCCCCCCCCCCCCTTCATTCCCAATATACCTTGTATTTCTGACATGTGGGCATAAAATATCTCCACATAGCTGATTTTCCCCCATATACGACATACAGGGTACCCCCTTACCCCTCCACATTCAGAAGGATATATGTGGCCTCTATGTGGAATTTTCAATTTCCTATCTTGAACAGAAACAGGTAAAAGTCCGTATCCACATGTGGAGGGCCGTATCGATGATTCTAGGATGTGGAAATTTGAACAGAAACAGATAAAGGGCCGTATGTGACATATGGGGGCCGTATATGACATATGGGGGCCGTATGTTATGTGGTGAAACACCCTCCAGCAAGAGTACCAGCATGTGGATTAGAGTCACAAATCCCCTTCTCTGTACCACTTACTGGCTTTTACTATGCCAAAGATATATTTCAATAAGTAACATTTGGACCTTGCAGACAATACACAGGAAATACCTGTCCATAAAAAAGGTGCATAGCGCATTTTACCCAAGGCTAGTGTTATTGTCTACCTTTGTGTTAATAAGTATATTCTAACTCAGAGAGATAAAAGGCTCTTTGGGATATATCCCCAGGGGGAATTATTTGGACAAGAAATAGTGCACAGTCATCTGCTATCTTCTACTTATGCACAAGCATCATGACACTTTCCCTACTCTACCAGACAGGTTTTACTCCTCTTCTACCAGTCTGAACCAGAGATTAAGGACACTTCCCTGTACCTTCTTACATAGGGCGTCAGATTTCCCACACTACCCATTTACTGCTTATAGATGAATCAGAAATTCAAGTCACAAATCTCTAAACTGCTCGGGTATAGCCAGAGATTGAGCACCTTTCCCATACCACTCCTGCATGGACCACACATTTAAGACATTTTCCATATATTGGCCAAACATTCAGAACAGTTTCGCCATCCTTTTGGCAACTCATACATGCACCTGGACTTGCGGACACTTACTATATACTACTCACAGAAGAGGCAGGAATTTCAGACCCTTTCCCAATACCACTCAAATATGGACCTCAGGTTTTCCCTAAACTACTGCTGTATGGATTAGGGATTAAGGGCACTTTCTCTATAGCACTCCCTCATGGGCATATACTAGGGGCACTTTCCATACACTCCTTATGAATTATGACATATGGAGTAGAGCTCCTGGGGACTTATTTCTCTCTACTGTGCACACATAGAGAAGTTGCTCAATTCCCTAAGTTTTGTACAGGTTTCAACGATGTAGGATATTTTTTCCTATTCATCAAGCTCATATAAAACAATATGTATATATATTTCAGACTACTAATTGTCATCCTATTCTAATTGGCTTCCTATCATATATCAATCACAGACTAAGACCTTTTTTTACCATAGGAACCTAGTGGGAAGCATCATCAACGAATACATATTTTTACTCTCACAGCAAACTTTTAATTCTTGGGTGCAACTGGTAATACCAGCCTAGGCGTTAGCAATGCCAATATTCCTAGAACCTAAATAGGCAATAAACTTAACCTAAATTAAGGGTAATAAAACCAGTAAGAGTACCAGTATATGGATTAGAAACACTAGTCCCCTTCTCTCTACCACTTACCTAATTTCACTATGCCAGAGATATATATCAACTAGTAACATTTGGACCTTGCATACAATGCATAGGAAATACCCCAGGATCAATTGGTTCATTTAGTTTCACTATTGCCTATAGCGAATTGTGTCCTAGGCCAGTGCTAGTGTCTACCTTTGGGTTAATACGTATAACTCATGGAGATAAAAAGCTGTCTGGCATGGTTTGTACTAGAATATGTGTTAGATCCATACATATATCCTGGGGATATATTCAGACTAGGAATAGTGCTCAGTTATCCTCTCTCTTCTACTAAGCAGGTTGTCAAAATAACGACAGAATCCTTCTTCCAAAATTGTCAAAGATCCGTTGTTATTTTCACAGATATTCCTTGTACCACCATACTGCCACCTGGGGCTTCTTGCTAAAACAAAACACTCCACCGGTCCACTCAATAAAACATGGTGGTTCACTGTTTATTTTTACGAGGATCCCTGGTATACTGAAAAAAAGAATACTTACTCAATTGAGTCTTTATCAAGGCTCAGCCTGATCCTGGAGGGTGTTGCTCCTATAGTAAAAGGAAGAGCTGGCTAAAAGTGCCCTTGTTTCCAGTCCTTTCTTTTCATGTAGCTATAACATGTCCCTTTTGTTGCTCAAAAGTGGTCATTCAAGTACGGTGCTAAAAAAGGGGGATTTGAGTAGGTACCTAGTTGGGAGAAGCAGTGCACGACTTCTTTAGAAAAGAGGGCACATACTCACAGCTCTTTTTACAATAGGAGCAACACCCTCCTGGGGTGATACTCAGGCAGAGCCAGAGTATCAGGATCTACCAGAGTATGATCCCACGATCAGGTTGAATCTCAAATCATACTCATTTTGGCAACATTGCCTGAGTCTGGATCCAGACTCAAGAGAGTAAGATTTTTTATCAGTGATATATAGATTCAACCGTTATTTTTTACAGTGAGGTTACAGTTACCTGTCAACCGCCATCGAGGACTTCTACAAATGTCAACACCCTCGTTACGCTGTCTGCCTCACAATTAGACACCTTGTGTTTATAGCATGATAAAGGACACCAAATCACCTGGCCATCTCACAAACACACTTTACTGTATAGTGTGACCAATGTTGAAAAAGAAAACAGCAAATGATAATTGTCTCATAGTCTTTACCTGGAAAACAAAAGGTTAGATTTATTTATATCAAAATTTGGTGCAAGCACTGTTACCACTCTTATGTTCAAACTGTTTCTCAGTGGGAGATTTCTAAAAGGGGGTCAACATGCATTCAAACTGTCAGGCCACTAGTAAAGTCAAAAGTAGAATGCTCTAATGCATATGCTTATAACCATCACTTCAACAGAACTTCATCAAATACAAACAGTGTAGGATAGCGGCTTCTTCACAAGTTCAAGACAATTGTGCTGGCACTACCACAGAGGCAATGTTTTTTTTTCTGTTACATAGATGTATAAACATATATGAATTAAAGTCGTCCTAGGGACTTTTTCAAAACACACTATTATAGCGATAATTGTGGAGTACAGCTCTATGCTAAAAGTGTTTATGTCAACACTATACAGGATTTAGTAGACCTGTCGTAGCTCTGTGGGGCACTATGAGTGGCATCATAGTGACCTTAGCGACGATTTGACGCTGTCCATTCATTGGATGTTGCGCACTGTTCCGCAGTGGCGGATTCGGATGGGGCGCAGGAGTGCACGCCCCTTCCTTTTCCCTGTACTTATGAGGTTATATACCTATTTTAGGATTTAGCTAGAAATAGGGGCCTAATAATGGGTGTGCCCCCTGCCTTTCAAAATCCTAGATCCGACCCTTGATGGATGCTTGCTTTATCAGCACGACCCCATTGGGTGTTAGAAAGCAGGTGATCTAGTGTTAGGGTAATCTCGAAGAGCAAGGGGGCGGGGCAATACAATAACCCAATGCTATTTCAGTAGAGGCAAGCATGTTTACTAATTCGTTAGACTGTCCAGGAGTCGAAACAATCAAAGGTTATATCCCTGCGGCTTATTTCAATATCGTAGTGACGATCATAGATCTCTTTGACAATTTGGTAATCTTCCTAGAGGCCTATGTTATTGTCGAAAATGTCTCCAAAATCAGTCACTGTGGAATCACGAGTTGAAGACCATAATTTAGTCAGAGATATTGAAATAGGCTCTTGCGCTGAACCATGACACATAGCAAGGTAGGATGGTAATAGAAGGGTGATCTCTATATCTTTATTTTATCTACATTGTGCAAATTAATCTATGTCTACACAATTATTTGATGCGAGGCATTTTCTTCCCCTACAGCATGAGGTAAATACCAATGTGTACACTATTTACAACATATTTCCATAATTATATGTGTCTATAAATTCAATACTTTATTGTTCAATATATCAATGCACATATTATATTGGTTGGTGTTAGTTTATAGGACTACCAGACAAAAATACTCAGCCATCATTTTAAAACCCTTTGTTTTCTTTCGCCCTAGCTCTCTGTATGTTTACATATGGGATACAAGAGGCCGCAAAAACAAAGGAGTGGAGGGCACCACAAAGATAGGGGCAGGGTGTTTCCTGTCAGTAACACCCCCTTCTCCCGCTAGATGGCAGCGCTGTTTATCTCAACCCCTGGCGGAAGATAGGGGAAACTCAATTACCCTCAGGTGGGCAGTTAGAGATGAGGTGAGGGGTCAAATGTCAGAGGTCACAGGCGGAGGGAAATGAGAAGGGGATGTGAAGTTATAGGTATAGACTGACCAAAACAACTCAGGAGTGTTTACCATGAGAAAAACACAGGTTACTGTACTGGTCTGTTTAAGTTATGGGGTCTCAGATGAGTGTCGGTCATAATAGGTAAGGGAGATACAAAGAATGAAAATATATTTCAATTAAGCGCTGATCTCATTAAGAAAGGGGGCCCAGGCATAGCAAGTTTTGAAAATGATGGGGCGTCTAAACAAGCAACTTCGGTAATGTTTAAGCACCTAAATTCTGTTTGGCAATGCAAATTTGCTTAGAGAGCCATCGGGTGTTCTACGAGGTACTTTTTCCACCAATATCATTTTGCTTAGGACTTTTATATTGAATTTTGATGTTGTGCCTTTAGCCCATTAGGGGTCGCTAAAGCACCAATGCACCATTCCCATTGGTCGTCACAATGCAAAAATTTAACCCTGGTGAGTAAATCGCCAGGGCTACACTCGTAGGTCATGATGACCCTACGGGGTTGATATACTCCGGGAGGGTCGGCACGATGCTCCAATGACGTTCTGGCAAGCAGAGACTCTGACACCAGCACTTCATTGGTGCATCATGAAGACCAATGGGCATGGTGCACTCCAGCACCTGGAGCGTGTTGCTCCTATGGTAAAAAGAGCTGTCAGTAGGTACCCTCTTTTCAAAAGAAGTCTCGCTCTGCTTCACCATTCAACTTGCACTCACCACATTAGTCTGAAAGGTCACCAGGAGGATGTTGCTCCTATAGTAAAAGGAAGAGCTGGCCAAAAATGAACTCATTTCCAGTCCTTTCTTTTCATGTAGCTATAACTTGTCCCTTTTGTTGCTCACAAGTGGTCATTCAAGTACGGTGCTAAAAAAGCCGCCTTTGAGTAGGTACCTAGTTGGGAGAAGTCAGTCAGTATAATATACTATAGAGTGTGTGACATGAGTAGGTACCTGATAGTGCAGCTCTCTGTTCTAAACAAGGCAGGCGACTTCTGAGATTGACATGGTGAGTGCAAGTACGTTGGTGAAGCAGTGCATGACTTAATTGTTTAGAAAAGAGGGCACATACTCACAGCTCATTTTACAATAGGAGCAACACCCTCCTGAGGGCACTTTTAGCCAGTCCCTCCTTTTACTATAGGCGCAACACCCTCCCGCGGCCCTTGAAGGGGTATACATGTTGTTGGGAGGAGGGATCAACATCCTCGCTGCTGCTGCTTTAGGTAACTGATTTAACATGAGAGAAGCAGCTCCGCCTGTGTGTCTAACTGTTCGTGAATGCCATATACTGCCTCTAGTATAGGAGGCAGTACTATCTTGAGTAAACATTTTGCCATGTGATCAGATTATAGCGTGCTCAAGATCAAAGTTCGAAGAGTGGTTTATATCGGGAAGAAAAGTTCCACCCTACATGCACAAGCATATAGATTTTTATCACCAGGAGGGTCTTGCCAAAAAGCAAACGAGAAATAAAAAAAAAAGAAAACGTGAGCATCTTTGTATTGCTGAATAAATTCTTAAAAACTCCTTTAGATAAAAGGTTCACGTTTTGCTCACAACTCGTGCTTTCCATGCATTGTGCTGTTAAATTATTTGTCAACAGTCAGAAAACGAGTTAGGCCATGGAAGTTTGCCTTAGAACTCTCCGAGAAAATTAACAGAGGTTCTTCCTCGTCAACCTTTGGCAAGACCCTCTAGGCCATCCGATTCAATAGTGCTTAACGTGATGCTTGGTGACCAGCATTTATGACTCAATTGAATTGCCCAGGACGTTTGCTATGGTCATATACCGTTTGCTAAAATTTTTCATCGTCTCTTATTCTCAATAACAGTTTTGGAGTCTATAGTGGCTTGATGGAAATATCATGTGCAGACCCCCTTACATTCCTTATTATGTTGTACTGGTGCTTGACTACACAGTAATTTACCATAATGATAGGGATGATGTATGGATACAGCAATGGGCCTTTTATACACATGCAATTAGTACTATAATTCTAGGGCTGGTCACTGGCCACATTCTGGAGTGATCCCACTTATTTAATCTATGCACACATCTCTAATGCTATTGATATAACTATGTTTCACCCTTATGTTGGAACGACCCAGTAAAGGCACGTGTAGTAGGATAACTGGTCCAGTAGTAGCTTTCCATACATAGGCATCCATACCGCAGACTTATCATATTACATAGTCTACAATCAAAAATCCAGATCTATTTTTGTGACATAACACTATAGATATCAAGAGTAATTATCCCTAATAGTTCATAAAAAAGACACAACTGAAGTAAGGGGTGAAAAAACAAACAAAAACATCCATGTCATAATTCAAAGAGCCTATGCTGATCTCCCTCTGCCACCATATGCCTATTACCATAGCGCCTTTAGTATAATGCATAGTGCATACGTAGGGATGGACCGCACTCTAAAACTTTTTAAAGTCACAGTGTGAAAGAAATATTGATATGGGTCTCTGACATTATTGGGGCAAAGATTACATCATATGGCGCTTCATAAACTGTACTAGCATCTAGGTCTTCATTTTCTAAACAAGGCTCTTTCACTGCATTACAAAGACTATGATTCACTATTCAGTTTTACGAGAATGCCTGGTAGATTCAACAATTATTTGGTTGAGTGCAGGCTGCACATTGTAGGTGGGTATAGTTTTATATCACATGGTTTAAACCAGTTAGAATCAGGCCCTATTATATTATGTAGCCCATGGGTTTCTATCTAAATCAAGGTGTGCCCTATACACAGGTTCACCTCATGGGTGGGTTCGCCTTTATTGCAAGGTGCTACAGTAATTTACATAGCTTCTATAGTGGCTTATTTGCTTATTTACATGTGCAGGCACTTGTAAAGTTCAAAGCCCCTGTACACCCGGCCCCTATTGGATACTGGTGCTTATTTGAATACAGTCTCTCATTATTGCACTTTTTTGAGACCTTGGGAGGGGTGGTGGATTTGGGGGAGGGACAAAATAATTCAGACCCCTCTTTGGGGGAGAGTCAAAAATGTTCACCCCTTCTCAGCGATAATGTCCACATGGTACTATAGAATGAATGGGAGGGGGCAAAGAATTTCACACCCCATTGGGAAGGCTGGAAAATTTTCGACATGCTCATGCGAAAATCCACCATCCCTCCTTATTGTTAAAAATGACCACTCCTAAACGGCCCACTAGAGTATTACGCCATTGTTTTCGTCTCACCGTACAGTCGCAGTTATCCCTATATTAGCTTATACCTAGACACTTCTTTAATCCTATTGTTCTATGTATTGCAAAAACACAGCTATCATCTCTAGTTAACACCCAAGTGCTTCAGATTTCCAAGTTCCCTAGCAGACTCTTAAAAACCCTCCACAAATACATATCCATTGTAAGATGTTTTAACCTGGGTATTAGGGCCGCTTTCACATACTACTCACAGCAAATCACTACTCCTAGGAGATTTAGTATTTCAGGCAGATGCTTTTAGACAGGTATTTGTTTTTTTCAACTCTCTGCTAGGCTTGTATTTAGTTGTACATTTGTTAAGAGGATAAGGGCCCCTCGATCCACCCACACACTCATTTCGAATGAAATGGGCTCTTTTGAGTCTATTCCTGCCACACGTTTGCTTGCCCCATCCGTTCAGGACTATGCTATATAGAATCTATCCTTCCTGTCTCCATTCTGTCCGTATGTCTTCTTTCTCCTAGTCTGCCTTTTCTATCTGTCATCCTTGTTTTCAAGGCCTTCCCTACGTATACCCGCTAAAGCTTCCATATACCTCTGGGGGTTATTTCGTAAGCCATAACGATCGCACACAGCTAGCCCTAGCTAAGACAGCAAATGTCTGTTCTATTCCTATGGATTCGACATGGAATGGGATGTTATAGTATGTTAAGGAATGACCTCCCTCCGTCCCTGCCTCACTCCCTTCCTCCTTCTCTCTCAACCTGACACCCCTCCCTCTTTGTCCGTCTACTTCCCATCAATGTCGACCAGCCAGGCCAGGCTCCACTAGTTCTTTTCCCACGCCCACTTCCTCCTGCACAAGGGCCCACCTGAACACTCACAGGTAGAAACGATAGTTAATATCCCTGAAATCTCCCATAGCCATATTCCCACCCAGCCAAACCTTTCACCATACCCTAATGAAATTCCAATAGAGACAACAGTAGATTTTAACAAATTATCGTAATGCCTCGACATTATGCTGCACGACCTACTTATAAGGGTTGACCCAAACTTAAGCCAATCCTATAAGGCGCATCTGGCGTCAGATGTTGATGACTTAAGTCCTATTCTAGAGTATAAGGTGCGGCCTAATCCTATACTGTGCAGTGTGGGGTCATCCTCGCGCATAAGCCTCACCTTATACAAGAGAAATAGCAGTAACATCTGTCTACCCGCCGTATGTCAGTTTAACTGCCCAACACTCAAGACAAGAACAGGGCATGCCAGGCTCCTATCCAACACTCATCAGTCTACTTACCATTTTGAAGGCCTCCTCCTTTTGCTCGCTCAGACCTGCTCGCGACACGTTTTCACCTGCTCACTTCAGCTCCTCCAACTGCCAACGTCCCTCCCTTTCACTGCGCATGCTCAGTGCCACCACAGATGCTCCCTGTTGGTGTCGCCACTGGTTGATTTTAGGTAAAGCGGCGTGAGTTGAGTTGAGGGTGACGGGGGGCCGTGCAGAGGGCTCCCAACACGCACTCTGAGTCTGGGACATGAGTCCAAGCTTGGAGCCACTCACCTTTAAGCTGAGCAGCTCTCCTGGGCAGACTCTAGTACTGTTATTGGGAGCAACTCGGTGAGCAGCTCTTAAAGCACGCAGGGATAGGAGAGACTGGGGCTTTGGGATTAGCAGTGCAGGGATCTTTAACAGTGGATTCTCTCAATCTGCTAGTACAAGGACCTAAAGGTGAGTTGTCTGATTGTTTCCCCTTCACCTGTCTCTGTAATCATGTCATCGAAGTCTCTCCTTCCCTTGTATTCTCCAAATACTATAGATACTATCTCTCCTATCTCTCCTGTGCTCATCATCTTCCCAAATGCTCTCTTCTTTCCCCCTTTCTCTCTCCCTCTCTCTGTCAATCAGTCTCCCTCTCCTTCTCTGTCTGTCTGTCTGTTTTTCTCTGTTTGTCTGTCTGTCTCTGTCTGTCTGTCTCTCTCTCTCTCGTCCTTTCTCTCTCCCTACCTGCCTGTCTTCATATGTGTCTGCCTGTGCCTGTCTCGACCCCGTCTCTCCCTATCCTCCCTATCATTCCTTTTGGCTTATGAATACTTCTTCATGAACCCTTTTGCCCCCCTCCCCCATCTACCTTCACGATGCTCCTCTCTTCCTACCTGGTGCTGTCTACTTTTCTAGTCATTATATGTTCTCTCCTTCTTCTTAGTACCCTCCTTCCCTGCAATAGCTTCCATTCCTCTTTTCTCTCCTCTTTTCCATAACATGCTTTTATCTCGTTTTCCCATTTTGTTCACATAAGTCTACTCACATAGAAAGTACTTAAGGTCACACATTGGAGAATTACATTGATTGCAAAAAGACTGCTTTACCAGTGTTTAATCAATCAAGAACACAACCTGCGTGATGTGGGAACCATGCCAGCTGACATACACTATGTGGATATTGGTCTGTAGTATCGAAAAACACATCTATAGTCACATTGCATACAGTAAAATCCTACATAAAAGCCGCGGCTTCTGGACTAGCTAGGAGATCTACTGCAGCACATGGGATCGTCCTCAATGTCTCAGGGTCTGGCTTATAGGTATGGTTTTGAAACTATAGTATTGTGCTAATCTGGTTATCTTCAAGCCCCTTATCGGTGTGGCTCATAGGTTCCTCCCTCACCCAGGATGCGGCTTACACGCGGGTGTGGCTCACACATGTACCATTTTTTCATCATTTCAGTGTCAGTCTGAGGACACAGACACATGCTGTGCATCCCATACCTTGTCTCAATAGATTGCACTATACCTGATACCTTTATATATGAGCCACAGCTTATATGTAAAGTGGAGCTTAAGTGCGCCTTCTCAGACTATCCAAAGTTGGCGGTGTGCCTAAAATAGTACTAAACTACTCAAAGCCAAGCACTAAATGTGTCTTATAGCACCCCCTTCGACTGACGGTGCATCTTTTATGTTGAGTATGCCTTTTACGTGAGGTAGAATGTTGTTGAAGATACATTGTAATGAGTTCAAATGCTTTAGCTCCCACTTTAAGAAGACTATCATAAATATATAGCTATGAATTCAATTGTTTTGCCTCCAGCTGAGGAGATTAAGGAAAAAGGCGAGGGATATGTATGTCCGAGATGAGGGCCGATATAGTAAAATATGCATTTTGTTCGACTTTATGACACACTCACTGTGAACTAGTTTCATTTTCTATTTAGTGGTTCCTAATTATAGAGTGCGACCTGCTAAGTTCCTAGCATGCTTTTACATTATGCATAAATAGTAATGGGGTAACACGCATTACCCTAAGAAAATGGGTTTCTATATCGCTGGTTAGAAAATCTGAAAGGATTTAGTGACCACCTGTACCCATGAATAGGCAATACAACGCCAGATTTCTTGGAATCCGCCGACGGTTTTACTATCTTAGTCACACAGCCACTAAAACTAGAGAGTGTGATCGCTGGCAGTGCGACCACATCCATGACCAACAGGTCAGGCAGTTTAGAAATGTGGCACCTGTCTGAATATCGCGAGAAATTCCGAGATCAGAACTATGATGACGCTGCCCACAGAGTAACAAGATTGGTTGCTATAACAGAACAGAAGTGACCTGTGGTTTGGAGGCTATTTCTTAACTGGCGACGAATGCGGCCTTCTAGTTGCACCAGTTTTAGTGTCTTAAGAAATGACCTCCTGCTGCATTTACCTCATTCTGAAATGAACGCCAGTACTGGAAGGCTGGAGGTAGGATGAGGTCCATCAGAAGGTGATTAACATGGGGATTAGTGAGTGTTAATTGTGCTACTACAGTGGCTCCATCTCTTCCCTTCATCACATCCTTCACAGTCTATCTATTGCAGATTAGTATGGGCTGTAATGAGCTTTAGTCTCCAGTTACACTCCTGGGACCTTTTTTCCTAGACCCAGCAAATTGGTTTGGTACTGTTTTCATATGCCCTCTTGTTTAGCACTATCAGCCTTATCATTCTGTGGGTATACCTTTTGTTATAAGAGTAGGGACAAAATTCCTTTATCGTTGGTGATGGGGTTTGGGTAAGAGGCCCACACTCTTTCTGTATCTATAAAGACTTATGAAGAGGACCCTCCCATTATTTGGAGGAATGCCCTGTTTGCCTTCCCTATCCTTCCTCTTTTCCTATATGTGCCAGTGGATTTGTACAGAAAGATGCAGCTAATGGCGAAGTGGAGCAGTCGTAAGAGATCGGCAGCCCCGTGCTTCCTAAAGCTAGGGATCCACTGCCGCGAATTTCTTGCGAATTGCACTCGTGCGTTTCTTGTCGCAGAGCAGTCGCAAATATCAAATTATTTAGATTTCCGCGAATCTAGTCGCAGGCCGCACTAACGTCGCATGTACGTAGTCGCAGCAGCAGATCCACTGGTGTAAGGTTTTCTGCGAGTAGGCACGCACGACTACAATTCGCAAGTAACTCGCGGCAGTGGATCTGTACCTTACCATTGCAGACTAATTCTTTTAGGTACAGCAGAGAACACAGCAGAGCCAGAGGGTGCAATGGTAGCCTGGGTTTAAAATAACTGCCAGTACTAGTATGTTGGAGGTAGGATGAGGTCCATCAGAAGGTGATTAACATGATGATTAGTGAGTGTTAATTGAGCTACAACAGTGGCTGCAGCTCTATCCCGCCATCACATCCTCCACAGTCTATCTGTAGTGCTCAGATTAAAATAGGCTATATTGAGCTTTGGACCCAACTTAATCTCCTGGGACTTTTTTCCTTGGACTCTTTGAAACTCTTTTACTATGCACTCTGTTTTGAGCACTATCAGCCATATCATTTTGTTGATATACCTTTTGTAATTTATTATCTGGGGGTTTAATATTTTAGGAGAGTAGGGACAACATTTCTTTATTGGTGGTGGTGGGGGGTTTTGGTAGGAGGAACACAGTATTTCTGTATCCATAGGCTTATATAGAGGACCATCCCATTATTCTGTAGAGTCTCCAGTTTGCCTCTCCCACCCTTTTCTTTTTCCTATACGCCTGTGATTTGGAGTGCATATGGCAAAGCGTTTTGTGACCCCCACATGGTGTTGAGCCTTGCTACACTGTATTTGTGAAGTGGAGCAATCGTAAGACATATGCAGCCTCTACAACCTTAGGTCATTGGATTTAGCACCCAGGGTAGTCAACCTGATGGGTTTAGGTCAACACACTCACCCAAGGTAGTCAAACTGATTACATAATATTGTTAGAGTGACAACCTTCCTTCATGCTGACTACCTTGGGTCCTCAATCTGACAACCCAAAGCTGTAGATTTGGGTGTAGTCAACTTGAGCACCTAGGCTAAAGTCCTCAGCAGTGAAGACCTTCAGTTGAGAACTGAAGGCCTGATCATCAAACATGAGTGGCACATACCTGCCACCTTGTGAGTTTGTTACATATTGTCAACAGAATGCCATAGACTCATACTTAGGAGATGTAGACTGAGGGATTACACTCCCTGTAGGGGAGCTGAAAAGTCTAAAGATATGGAGGGTTTTCAGTGCAGGTTGGATGAGGCCCATCAGAAGGTGATTAACATGGGGATTAGTGAGTTTTAATTGTGCTACAGCAGTGACTGCAACTCTTCCCTTCATCACATCCCCCACATTCTATCTGTAGCAGATTAGAATGGCCTATAATGAGCTCTGGGCTAAATCCTTTTGTTAAGCAATATCAGCAATATAATTCCGTGGGTATACATTTTGATAGTGGGGAGTCCAAGATTTTAGAAGCGTAGGAACCAAATTTCTTTTTGGCGGGAAGAAACTCGATTACATCACAGCCAGGATCAGCCTTTAGTTTACCATATGCTTCAGGTTTCATATTCATACAAGCTATATTAATGTCATGATATTAGTTTGCCATGCAAGGTTAGATGAAAAAACTTTGAGTATCATAAAGTTTCAATGACCGGTATTGCATCATGCCAATCATACGGCATGATGTAGGCCTCCTTATGAAGTATGAGCGAGTCACCTACATCTGACTTGCACAAGAGTGTACCAATATTGTAGGGTCAGCATATTGCACTATTACATTTGTACCTATTACTAATGCTTTGTCCAGTACTTCGCATATCTCAAATTTTGTTCCATTTCGTAATTGAAGTCAATAATAGACATATTGGCCTTGCTATTGCATTTGTTTGCTATACATAATGGGACATTCTCTATTACTGACAGCAACTTTAACTACCTCCATATTTCATCATTTTGGTACCGGACGTTACATGACACAAAACAACCAATAAAAATGGAACCGGATGTCCTAAGTCGGTATTTTTTGGTTTTCTGAGCTGAGGGGATGTCCCTTCACAAATGTGTTAGGGTTATATAAAGTAGTTTGAAAATTAATTTTTAAGGGCCTTCAAGGGCAAAATCTTACAATTTCTGACGACCTGACCCATATACATCATAACCAAGCTGTTTCGCAATATTCTGCACTGTAAACAATAACTGCTGAATCTACCAGGGATCCTTGTAAAACTAGTACTGAATAGTGAACCACCGTAACTGTGTTACAGTGAAGCCCCAGGTGACAGTATGGTGGTACAAGGAATCTCTGTGAAAATAACGTCATCTCTGTGAAAATAATGACGAATCTCTGGCAACTTTGGAATGAGGATTCTTTATCTTAGAGTGTGAAACCTAAATACTCAAATAAATACTCATCATTTTCTGTCATTCATGGAATGAATTAGTTGAGTGATGTCATCACACTGGTGAGTGATGCATAAATATGAGTGGGCGAGCAGAAAGTATCTATTACATACCGTTGTACTGAAGGAACTGCTAACAGTATTGGCCAACCTTATGATAGTCCATCATGTGCTTAATATGTGGTGTGTCCTGTGAGGGCAGGAATGACAGACACAAGGAATGTCATGTCAGAGTGTCTCCCCCTCGGGTTTCACCCTCAGGGGCTGTCTCCCCTTCGGGTTAGCTCAACCCCAATATACGAATGGGAGTTTAGTTGTGTATTTATTTCATGTTATATTAATATAAAAATGCTTAAAATAAATAAAAATAGCATGTAAATAAGTCACGTGACCAGCAGTGTGGATCTAAACATGTTATGCTACTGGGGATGTGGCGATCGGCCCTTCAATGTTAAGTCTATGGAGAGTTGTTATTTACATGAAATAAAGGGTTTAGGATGCTGTATCATCAATTTGTGTCAACGTCTTGAAAAATGCCACTCCTATTCAATCGCAATAGGATATCCCAACCAATATAAATCAACTACAGATAAATTGACATATCTCAAGTGAACACTGGGCATTTAAAATGTACTGGAGAATGATGTAAAGTACTGTTTACAACTGCAATAATTTCATAGACCTTCGTTTCCACAGCGATCTTTCTCTCTGAGAGAAATATAGGTATACTTCGGTGACAGCTAAACAGAGAGCTTATATTGATCTTGATTATAGCCACCTATGGGAAATTGTATACATCAATGGCATCATGAGCTGTTCCTCACCTGTAACATTACCCCTGCCCATATAATAATTACCCACCTGAAAATCGGTCTCCTAGTCAATTGTACATAGCAACATCCGCCTTCTTCTACTAATACATCCACCTTCCCTTTTCCCCATCAAGAAGGATATTAATCATAATTATTCAAGCCTAATGTACCATACTATTGCATTACATAATGGAATATTATAGTGTTTACCTACCTCATGTCAGGTGGTCCATGATTAAGGGGCGGTGTTCTTCCACATGGATGCCGGTCATGTCATCAGGTAGATGGATCATCCTAAGTACTGTGATTTAGATCATCCTAAGTACTGTGATTCCCCTTGTATAAGGTGCACCTTGGATCATCCTAAGTACTGTGATTCCCCTTGTATAAGGTGCACCTTGGATCATCCTAAGTACTGTGATTCCCCTTGTATAAGGTGCACCTTGGATCATCCTAAGTACTGTGATTCCCCTTGTATAATGTGCACCTTGGATCATCCTAAGTACTGTGATTCCCCTTGTATAAGGTGCACCTTGCATATAAGCAGGACCCTGAGTTGAGACCCCATGATGCAGTGCAATTTCTATCCAATAGATCATTGAGCAGTTAAGGGCTTTGCTGCTCAACATGCATACAGGCATCGAGTAGACAAGGCGATGGAACCTGACTGCTCAATGGGATTTCCTTTATGCAATTGAGCCACGTTCACAGCAAGAAAACTACATAAGACATCAATCGAAAGATGAATGTCTGTCAGTGTCACAAATATATGTGCACATGGCTCCCAGCGAGGATGAAAAAGAGGAGACAAAGAAAATAGATAAAGCGAATTTTAAGATGGGCTAGGGAAGCCCTGGCGAACAAGGCATACAACAGGCCTTCTATCACCATAAGACGTCCGTTCCTGTACAGGCATTTAATAACAATTTTATAGTTGCTAATATCTCTGTGACTAATAGCTACTCAGGCTTCTCCAAGGTACTCAATAAAAGCTAATTGTTTAGACATTTGTACCTGTTATATTTCTTAAATCCATGTGTAACCGTAACTGTACAAAGTTAGAGGACTGTGAGGACAAAACCTCAAGGCTGAATCTTTAGGTCAAGGATCGATGGATTTAATCATGGACACCAGCTTCGGATCTAGGAGCCTACAGTTGACATAATCTTGGCATAGGTGTGATACCTAACTTGGTGGTAGAACCCTAATTGCCTTGCACTGGGTCCCAATAGATCTATGACCAAGGTTCCTTGTACCTATAGTCCACTGGGCCTCTTCGGCCAATTCTGGCCATACATTCCCTACACAAAAGTCAGCCGAAGAGGCCCAGTGGACTATAGGTGTAAGAACACTACACTTGTAAACCAGCAGTACATACCAGTGTAGTGCGTACAGGGCAATCTACTGTAGGGTCTATGGAATTGTACTAGCAGCAGGTCCTTGTGTTTTCAAAAAATAGACTACATTGTGCTGTAAATAGAGTCGCGCAGTCTGAGAGTGTACTCGCCACCTGGTACCTATGTAATATTGTCAATGCTGAACTAACACAGGAGGGTGTTGCTCCTATAGTAAAATGAAGAGCTGCCTAAAAATGCCCTCATTTCCAGTCCTTTCTTCTCATGTCGCTATAACTTGTCCCTTTTGTTGCTCACAAGTGGTCATTCAAGTATGGTGCTAAAAAAGGGGGATTTGAGTAGGTACCTAGTTATGAGAAGTCAGTCAGTATAACAAGCTATAGAGCATGTGACATGAGCAGGTACCTGGTGTGCAGCTCTCTCTATTTTAAACAAGGCAGGTGACTTTCAGACTAATGTGGGGAGTGCAAGTACTTAGGTGTAGCAGTGCACGACTTGTTTAGAAAAGAGGGCACATACTCACAGCTCTTTTTACAATAGGAGCAACACCCTCCAGAACACAAAAGAGGAATAGACCACAAGCACTTCTTCAAAGATTCCAATCAGCAAAGCAATTTATATCTTATGATTAAGCAGGTTCTTTGGCCTACTGGTGAGCAATTATCATCCATCTAATATGACCCCTTAATTAAAAGGAAGCATTGAGATGAATTAGGTTCAGATTCCCGGAGGTCTGCCACATGTCTGTCTAGATCTAGGCCACTCTAACTTAGAAGGTATTAAATCGTAGTGGCGGTGCTCTATCATACCCTGTTGAGAAATGCCTTCCTGGTTGTCTGTCCCTATTTAAGGCAACCCTTTCAAATATGCCCAATAGAGATCAAAGCACATTCCCATTTTTCTGCCAAGGAGAAAGTAATATTTACCTTTGTGGAGACAGTGTTGGTTAACAGCTGGAGTTAGAAACAGGATTCTGTTTGTCTTTGTGTCAAGCTCAAAGAACAATGAGTAATTGATAAATATTGGAAATGGATTTTAGCCTTGACATAGGCAAATTTTAATGATTATATTTAATTATTCCCTACAGCTGTATCGGATACTTCTTTGTGTTCACAAAAATTCACAAAAAGCTAGGAACCCATTTAACCATATAATTGCACTGACATTAATATACTTACTTGTATACTTTAATCCATGTTGTGTGTGCTAACTTATCTTGGAGGGGCTTTTGGATCAATTTCAGCTGTAGGCAATCCTCTCATAATCCGCTGAGGAGGGCCGATTTGAATTTTTGTCTCTCTTGGGAGAAGGTCTGTTCTGTATTTTGTGATAGGATGTTTGTGTGAATCAAATTCATTTGCTTCAGGGTGGGGCATGCATTTCATTGTTTTTAAGGAGGGAGGGGAAAGCCATTTTCCCCCCTTTTCAGGTGATGAAGGGGACTACACAAGGGGCAAACTTAAAAAGCCTCAAAAAGAGATTCAATTTGGTGGTGGAAAGGAGGAAAGGTGGATGCTTTACAGAGAACATGATTATTAGTAAGAAGATTTGGAAATGTCTGTCCACATAACAGTTATTGCTAAAGTGACTATTGGATAAAGGGGCAAGGGAAAATGACTGTTAATAAGCAAATAGATGATGCATATCGAGGCCCTAGGGGAGTATATACTGGATATACCCGAGCCACGGAGCGGCGAGGGTATATCTAGCATATACTCCCCATGGGCCTCGATATGCATCTTCTAATAGGTTTATACCACGAATTCCTCCATTTTGTATTAATTTCTTACCTGATATCCACAGAATATAGCCAGGAGAAGATATTTTGTAAGTGCAAGCAATACTGCCCGTGGCCGCTCTGCGCGAAGCCATTGTTTTTGTTCCTTGCCGAGAGATGAACCGCCGTGTTCACACTCACTTTTTGTATGGAATCCAACCATGACAAATCGAGAAATTAACAGGTTCATATCCTTAGACAGTCTAGATGATCCCTCCATACGTATTATGTCCAATATATTCAAAATACAGGAGAATCCATTGATTTTTCCATCGTAAGCGAGTCGCGGTCCGGCCATTCCCACCCGCCTCCTTGCTCGGCGAAAGTGTGTCAGTGGCCCGGATGTAGATATAGGTCATTTGCTCGTCGTATGAGGAAGACACCGAAAATTTCGGACCGGTTTGGAAAATCAATGGATTCTTATTTATTTTGAATATATCGGACATATCGAGCATGGAGGTATCATCTAGAATATCTAAGGATATGTATGTTTTAATTTGAAGACTTGTCATGGTTGGATTCCATACGAAAAGTGAGTGTGAACTCGGCGGTACCTCTCCCGGCAAGGAACAAAAACAATGGCTTCGCACAGAGCAAACCGGGCCGCGACTCGCATATGATGGCAAAATCAATGGATTCTTATTTATATCGAAGAAAATGGAGAAAATTAGCACGTATTCCTCGTCTATGGATCGAAAACTTCTTGGGATTTTAATATTATAACATGACAAGCTTGGAATTAAGACGAAAACTGAGTGCAAACATAGGACTAGGACCTCAGGTTAGAACTTATTTATTTTCGCATTGGGTTTTCATCACCGTTCAGTGTGGCACTATGGCTAAGGCTATCGCCTACCACCACTGCGACCGGGGTTCAAGTCTCCTATGAGTTGGGACAATTTTTCACAATGGAAAATGGCTAGATTAACTTTGTAAAGCTGCCATAATTCAAGTCCAACTTGACCCCGAAAAAGTATATACCAAAAATTTCAAAAATGCACATGAGTGGTATATGCAGAATATACCACGCATATATCGCATATAAAACCACTGGAAGTGCCAGAATCGTGGTATAAAGATTTATGAACACATAGGAGGGAAACTTGATAGTTGAAAGGAAGAGGTGATACTGAAGGCCAGATCAATATAGGATGCCCGCTGGGGAAGCATGCTCATGCCGGCTAGTGGCCGAAGAGTACCCTAAAGGCAAATGAGCTGGTCCTGAATTTTTGTCTGAAAAAAAAGAAGCTTGGAAGATCGGGACTCAATTATCATCATGGTCATTGACCAATGAGGATCCTCTCAAAACCGCCTGTTTTATATATGATATGATTTTGAAATTTTCGTCTGTCGCCTAAAAAAGATGCTAAACGAAATTGTTCCCTACATAATATCATAATGTGCAAGTAGTAATGCCATTTTGAAGTAAAGACTTTCAAGGCAAGGCCTACTGTTGTATACATATGGTTTAGTAAGGCATCTCAAAGCAATAGGCCCTATGGGCTTTATACATCTACCAGTCTAGCCATACAAAATGTGCTTTTTATCTGCCTATTGCTGTAAAAGATGGGGCCTTTAAGGGGTGCGCAGTGATAAGCATGACTCTGCTGAAGCATGATGCTGTCCCTCTGGGCCTGTATCAACCCTGGTAGGGTCTGCATGATTGGCAACATGCAACCATAGGTATATCCATGTCATTCCTGCATCACAGCGACTGATTGGCATGATGTATGCATTAATGTATTAGCAGCCTTTAAATGGTTAACCCTTTAAGGGCCACTGATGCATTAATGCACCATGCCCATGTATTGGCGTATGGTCGTCATGATGCTCCAATGAAGTGCTGGTGAGACTGCTCGCCAGTACTTCAGTGGTGCATCATGATGACCAATGGGCATGATGCACTCCTGCATCAGCAGCCCTTAAAGGGTTGAGGAGAACCAGTCTTCCTGTAGAGGGGGATCAAGGACAGATTTGATGGCCTTTCAGTCTCCACAGACACTGCCTTCACACTAAACCTGTTGCTGACAACAAAGAACAGTGTTAAAGCGAAAAGGGTGTGAGGTGATACAGAAGTCAGACATTTGCCAGCTCCCATTGTGTAGAGTTGGTCTTCTTTAAGCCTGTACTGTTGGACAAAAGAGGGAGAACAAAAGATTATTCTCCGCAATTGAATAACACATTTCGAATTTCTTACCTCTCACCTGGTGGACAAAATGAAATTTTATCTACATGGCTAAATCATTTTGTTCAAATAAGAAAAATACAATTTGCATTTACTGAATTGCTAGACCTCTATACGGTGTTTCATAATCATAGTGCACTGCCAAATGTTGAGGTCCCAAAGAGGTAGACCCAGCAAATGGACCAATTACACATTTTCTATTTGTTAGATATCTATATTCAAACAAGTAATGCCCTTATCTCTTGATTAGGAAATTGTTTTTGTATGGGACGGTGTTGAATCATATTTCCAACTCCACCTAAAGGTTAGCCCCTAGACACAAACTCCATCGGCGCCACTACATCTACTAGTTATCTTGAAATCCCACAACAATTTTCACAAATATCGTCTTTCCTATCTTTCTATGTGAGGTTGAGCTTTTCTACTCAAAAGATGTTTAGCAATAGTTATACCTATAATGAAAACTGCTGAGAGGGTGAGCTCTTAGGTTTGTGATAAGTTCATTGAGACAAGAGGGTAAAGCAGTTGAATTTATGTTTGTTTTTCATGACATTTTCAGAAGTTTCCTTTACTCATTTAATTCACAATAAGAGTACCGTAATACAGGTATTTAAAGCAGTTATGTTAAGATAGGTTGGAAGAGATTGCCTGGAACTATATTCAAGAGCTGTTCATGGCATTTACTTAATGGCATCAAAAAATCAGATGGATTGCTTGAGTAACAACTTTTAGCCCTTTGTATGGCAGTCTTGCTTAAAGACCATTCTGAATTATCAAGAGCAAACCCCATTTCTCCCATGTTTCCTTTACTCTTTTGCTTGTTAGTTTACGGCTGAAGTCTAGTTCATCATGGGTTATTTCTTTCAATCTTTCTCTGTTTTTCCTTTCTGGGTGAGAAAAAGTGGATTGCTGATATATTCTCACCTCACACTGACCAAACACTGATTAAATTCACTGCAAGAAATGTCTTTATATTACAATGGGATTTACACCACATTAAGCCATAACAACAACCAAACTATCATGGTGAAAGTTCATAGATATGATTGTCTCTTAGTATGTCTTAGGTAATTTTAGTTATTAGGAGGCTACCGGAGTCTCTTGCCAGGTCTGGGTTGATCTCGACGGTCATTGTTTTATATGCTTAAATTATTTTTGAAAAAGGTTGCTGAAGAATGGTTGCATGTTAAAGGGAGACTTTGAGCCAGGGCTTCTTGCAATTCTCCAAGGAGGGTCTATGGGAATTTCCCACATGTGGGGAAAAGGTCTGTGGCTTATTTTGTAAAAGGATCATCAGCTCGGATCATTATGTTGAGTTTTGTTTCACAGTGGGGTGATGGGTTGTTTTTAAGGAGTAGGAGAGGGGAATCGCCGATTCCAGGCAATTGGGGGGGGGGATTAAGAGCAAACCCAGTAGACCTTCAATAGCGACTCAATTTTGTGGTGGAAAGGTAGAAGGGAAAAAGGAGGCTGATCCTTAAAAAAGAAAACGTTGAAAGGCAGATCAATAAAAATTGCCTATGAGATAAGCGATCTCTGGCCAACTAGTGGCCAAAGACTTCCTTACAGGCCAGTAATGTCTAGTGAACTTGTCTTACATGGTCAATAATCCATGGCAATTTCCCTTCCAAAACCTCCTATGAAATATCATGTTTTACATGTTTTTATTTGAGAATCTTCCCTAGATGATGTTATAGTATCATTTTGAAGTAAATCTTTTCAAGGCCGGGTCTACTCTCGTGGAATATGCATGACTTAGTTAGGCCTTTGAAGGATTGCTAGATGTTCATCCTTTGAATCTCCCAGTCTAGCCACACAAAAACAAATATATATTGTGGCGGTAAGACCGAGGGAGCACGGAGCCGAGTCGGAACCATCCTAGATGGGGCCGGCGGAGCTCCGGGCGCCTGGAGTCCGAGCCAAGGGACGGAGCGTCCGACGCTGGGTATGTGATACCAGCGTCGGAAGGCTGCGGCGGCTATAAAAGAGCGTGTGCGTGTAGTTTAAGGGGTTTTTCCCGGTAGGAAGCAAGGCGGACACACAGCAGAGAAATAACACGACAGAACCTCCGATCTGGAGTTAGATGGTGTGGCCAGGTGCCAGGGTTTAATAAACTGTTAACTTGTATGTTCCGAGTTGTGTTGTGTTTACAGGAAGGGCGAATCGGATTTCCGCTACATTGGTGACAGCTAGTGACGAACCCCGCTTCAACGTAAACATGGACGGATCGGATGACACCAAGGATGCCATGAAGATGGAAACCGCAGGAAAGGCGAACTTGCTGGAAGTGGTAGACGAGGAGATCACCCTACGACGGGAGGGTCCCCCGCGGCGAGAGACGGGACCAGAGAGGCAGGAGGAGGGACGTGACAGGCCGATTCCAAGATGGCCGTGGGAAATGGGATCGGAGATGGTAGAGAACGGGCAGGAGAGGAAACCCCGCTGGAGGGTGGCGGGAAAGGATCCTAGACCGGATTCTGGCCCGAGAGAGGAGCTGTGGTGGACGGAGGAAGATTGGGCAGAGGCTGCAAGGAGAGAACGGCAGGGGGAGGCGGCTCAGGGGGGGCCGAACCCGGAGCGCCAAGGTGGGGCCCGAACTGAAGCTGGTACCAGGCGGTCGTGCGTTGAAGGAGGAGTACCCAGACGCCTGTTAGGAGCCGCCGGAGGGGGACCGGACAGGGACCCGGATGATCGAGGCGACTCGAGCGACGAGGAGGGAGAAGAAACCAGGGGCAGGAGTAAAGAGAGAGCTAACGCAGATCGGGACCAGGCGAGAGAGGAGTGGGCAAGAGAGGGAGACAGATTGGCGGAGGCCATAGCTCAGCTGGCGGTGGAGGCGGCGAAGGGGAGAAACAGATGTCGGCCTACGGAGGCGGGTGATGGGACCGGCGGCAAGCCAGTTGTGAAACCGACTAAGTACGATGGGACCTCCGACCTGACGGATTACTTGAACCACTTTGACCTCTGTGCGAAGGCGAACAAATGGTCTCCGGAGGAGGCTGGCGTGTTTCTGGGATTGAGTCTGTCGGGACAGGCCAGGAGGTTGCTGGCGGGGAGGAAACCCGGGACTCAGGAAGGATATGAGGAATTAAGGGCGGCGTTGATAGCTAGGTTTGAGCCGGTAAACCAGGAGGAAACCTATAAGGCATGTCTTCGGACGAGGGAGCGGAAGCCAGGGGAGGATCTGCAGGAGTTGCAGGAGGACCTGGCTAAGTATACGCGTTTGGCATACCCGGAGGCGGATGCCCGCACCCGGGACACGCTTGTGTTGGATAGATTCTTGCTGTGTCTGTCACTGCCCCTGAGGCAGTGGGTCTACCAGTCGGCGCCGAAGAGCCTTCAATCGGCGGTCATGACAGCCATCAGTGGGGAGGCCTATTTGAAAAACGAGGGGGACCAGCGGACTCGGGTGAGGGCAGCGGATGCAACAGTGTCGGAGAGACTGCTGTCCAATGACAGGAAATTAGAAAGCCTTGTGGAGTTGGTGAAGGTGCTGGCGGAAAGGAGAGACCCGGAGGAAAACGGGAGGAGGAGGACCTCGGGGACAGCATGCTTCGGCTGCGGAAAAGAGGGACACTTTAAGCGTGAGTGCCCAGAGAGGAAAGGCCGGAGGAGCGCGTCGGAAGGTGGTGGTGGGGGACCCACCTCCAGTAAGCCGGCGGAAAACTAGCGCCGATCTGCGCCAGAGGCCGCGCGGAGGTCGGAGTAGAGAGGCCGGAGAATATAGTGCAAGGACGGAGGGAGAGAGGGGGAGGTGGCCTGTTGGTGGAGGCTCGCTTAGGAGGGGCCCCCATACAGCTCTTGATTGATACGGGGGCCTCCATGAATTTGATCTCGACGAGCTGGTGGCAGAAGAACGGAGAGCCGAGGTCACTGGAGCAGTCAGGGAGGACCGTGTTTACGGTGGACGGACGGTCCATGGAACTGGCGGGAGAAGGGAGCGCCCTGTTGGAGCTAGGGGGCAGGTCGGTTCGGCTCACGTTCGGAGTGGTGGAGGTACCGAACGAAGCCATACTAGGAGCGGCCTTCATACGGCAACAAGCTTTGGTGGTGGGTCTGGGACGGGAGCGGCTGGTCTGGTCGGAGGGCGAGAGTTCCTGCCGGATAGTGAGCTCACATACGGCGGTGATCGGAGCTGGGGAGGAGGCGGTACTGGAAGGAACGCTACGAGGGGAGTGGGAGGACGGGCAGGAGGGACTGGTGGAAGGCCTCGCTGGACACCATGGGGAGCCTAAGTTCCTGGTAGCCCGGAGCTTGATAAGACCGGAGGGCCCGACAACCGTGGTGCGGGTGCTGAATCCAGGCCAGGAGGCCGTTACTGTATACAAAGATATGACCCTAGGGGCGGTACAGAGGGTGGAAGGAGAATCGGAGCACACGCCGGGAGAGTGGTGTCGGTTGCTGGGATCCGCAGGGGCCGAGTCGGATGACTGGGTACGCCAACTGGTGGAAGGAACGGAAATGGGCCGGAGAGAGGAGCTGGCGCAGCTGCTACGCAGGTGGAGGACCGCTTTCCAGCTCGGTCCGGAGGATAGGGGTCACACGACGGTGGCGGAACATAAAATTGACACGGGGGAGGCGACACCCATCAAACAACCACCTCGGAGGCTGGCTCCGCACAGAAGGGAGCTGATCGAGAGGGAGGTGGATAAGATGCTGGCAGCGGAAGTAATAGAGGAATCCCAGAGCCCCTGGGCATCCCCGGTAGTACTAGTAAGGAAAAAGGACGGGTCCACCAGATTTTGCGTGGACTATCGGAAGCTGAACGCGGTGACAGTCAAGGATGCATACCCCCTTCCAAGAGTGGAGGATTGCCTGGACACCATGGCCGGAGCCTCCTGGTTTTCCTCGGTGGATTTAGCCAGTGGGTACTGGCAGTTGGACATCCGAGCAGAGGACAAGGAAAAAACGGCGTTCACCACACATAAGGGGCTCTTTCAGTTCCGCCGCATGCCATTCGGCCTCTGTAATGCACCCGGTACCTTCGAGCGGGTTATGGAGGTGGTCATGAGAGGACTCCAGTGGCGAACATGCCTGGTGTACCTAGACGATGTGGTGGTTTTCTCCAACTCCTTCGCGGAGCATATGGAGAGACTGGAGGAGGTCCTTCGGAGACTGGTGGCTGCCGGCCTGAGGATAAAACCATCGAAATGTCAGCTGGCCAGGCGGACGGTGGAATTCCTGGGACATGTTATCAGTGAAGAGGGGGTCGCCACGGATCCCGCGAAGGTGAAGGCGGTTCGGGAGTGGGGGCAACCGGCGACCGTCACTGACATCCGGAGCTTCCTAGGGCTCGCAGGCTACTATCGGGCGTTTATTCCGGAATTTGCAACGGTGGCCAAACCCTTGAGCGCCCTGGCGGAGAAAGGAAGAGCTTTCAGATGGACGGAGGAGTGCGAGATGGCCTTCCGGGAGCTAAAGCGGCGACTGACCTCCGCGCCGGTCCTGGCGTTCCCGGAGCCGGAGGGGAAGTTGACGCTGGACACTGATGCGAGCGACTCAGGGCTGGGAGCGGTCATGAGTCAGTCCCAAGGAGGCCAGGAGAGGGTGCTAGCGTACGCCAGCCGGACGCTGTCACGACCGGAGCGGAACTATTGCGTAACCCGGAGGGAGCTCTTGGCTATCGTCTTTGGACTCAGAAAATTCCGGCACTACCTGGTGGGGCGACCGGTGGAGGTGAGGACCAACCACGCCTCCCTGAAATGGCTGCTCAGCTTCAAGGAACCGGAAGGGCAATTGGCGAGGTGGATCCAGATCATCGACACCTATGACATAAGAGTGGTACACCGGCCAGGGAAACAACACGGAAACGCGGATGGACTATCCAGGGACCCGTGTAAGCAGTGTGGATGGGGGGCCCCGGAGCCGGAGGTTTGCCGAGTGGTGTCCAGGTCCCGGGCGCGGGGGGAAGGTCTGGGGACACTGGCGGAGAGCCCGGTGGAAGTAGAACGACGAGATTGGAGGAAACTACAGGAAGAGGACCACCTGCTCCACCGGGTCCGGAGTTGGGTGGAGGCAGAGCACGCCCCAACCGCAGATGAGGCGCGGGACTTCAGCTATGAGGAGCAAGCCTGGAGGGTCCAGACGGGGAGGCTGGAGCTCCGAGGGGGAGTACTGGTCCGGAGATGGGTGGGCCCAATGAGCCGGGAAAGCTTCCAGGTGGCGGTACCAAAGGGGAGCCGGACGGAGGTGCTGGCGGGAGCACATGGGACCCCACTGGCGGGCCATCTGGGAAGGGCTCGAACCATACGCCGGCTGCAGCAGGGGTTCTACTGGCCCGACTTTCGACGGGATGCCACTCGCTGGTGCGCTCGATGTGAAGCATGCAACCGGAGGAAGTCGGCGGTCCCGATCCACAGAGCTAAGATGGGGCATGTCGGGGCGGGGCTGCCGTTACAGAGGGTGGCTCTGGATGTGATGGGTCCCCTGCCCCGATCTACTAGGGGCAATAAGTTTATCTTAGTAGCAGCCGACTATTTTACAAAGTGGACGGAGGCGTATCCCATGGCGAACCAGGAGGCCAGTACGGTAGCCAGGGTCTTCGTGGAGGAGTTTGTATGCCGGTTGGGGCCGCCTGTGGAGTTGCACACAGACCGGGGGACTAACTTCCAATCCGCCCTGTTTAGGGAGATAGTCGGCCTGTTGGAGGTAAAGCAAACCAGAACCTGCGCCTTCAGACCACAGAGTGATGGGATGGTGGAAAGGGCGAACCGGACGATAGAGATGCTCTTGGCCACGGTGGTCAGGAGGGACCAGAAAGATTGGGATCGCTGCCTGCCGTTTGTGATGGCGGCGTACAGGTCCTCGGCTCACTCCACCACGGGTCTGTCTCCGAACCTACTCATGATGGGAAGGGAGACGGCCACGCCTTTGGGGTTGCTCTACCCGGAGGAATGGCCGGAAAAGGCCGACGGGAACTACGTGGCGGAGATGCAGTGGGAGATGGCGGAGGCGTTCGAGACAGCTCGGAGCTCGGTGGGCCGAGCTGTGGAGCGGCAGCGACGGAACTATGATGGGAGGACGGACCACAAAACCATCCCGGAGGGAAGCATGGTGTACTACTTCCATCCTCTAAAAAAAAAGGGCCAGTCTCCGAAGCTGCAGTCTTATTGGACGGGACCATGGAGGGTAGAGAGGAGGATAGGGCAGGCGGTCTACGAGATCCGAAAAGGGGGGAGCCGGAAGGTGGTGCACTACGACGCTCTGAAGGAGGTCGTGCCGGAGGAGGACAGCGTCGGAGAGGCAAGAGGCGCCGTGGAGTCGGGGCCGGCACGGGACCAGAACAAGGCGACTCGGGGAGAGGAGGGGGTCGGCATCATTCGGCGAGTGACAGCCATGGTGTGGCCACCGACTCCCCCTGAGAAACCAGTGGAGGATGAAACCAGCATTTCCTGGGACGAGGAATCCCCCTTGTCAGGGGACAGGGAGTGGGTGGACCGTTCTTCTCCGGACGAGGAGGGGAGGTGGAGGCGGAGACGCACGGAGGCAGAAAAGGAAGAGAGAGAGAGAGAGAGGATAGCTCGAAACAGGGCGAGGGAGGCCAGGAGGGCGGAGAGAAGGGCAGACCCGGAGAGGCAGAGAGCGGTAAAAGAATGGGGGAGGATGTGGAACAATTTCCTGCGGTATGACGAGATGATGGAACAAGCAGGGGAGGACAACTGGCTGAATCTCTTGAGAGAAAGGGAGATGATCCAGGCCCAGCGACCGATAGCTGGGGAACCCAGGAAGGCAGGGGAGACATCCGAGGAATGGGATCCACCAGCACGGCAGGAGCCGGGGGGCCAATCCCAGAGATCGGACGGTCTCTCAGAAAGGGCGGGAAAGGGCGCGGACGTGGATGTAAGCACCCTAGCGACCGCCGGCGCAGTAGGCGGAGAGGAGGGAGCGGACGAGGCCCCCGGCAACAGTACCGACCAATCAGGAGAGAGCGACTCCACCATAAAGGGAGGAGGGGGGGTCGGGCTGAGGGTAAGGATGGCAGTCGGCAATGGAGACAGACGGGTGGTGGTGACCGGGGGATGCGATGAGAAAGAGAGGACTCGGAACAGGGAGCGGACGAGGGTGGAAGCTGCCAGAGCTGACTCGACTAGTCACCATAGACAAAAGAGAGGTAGGTCGAGCAGCTCCCGCGGAAGTCGCACAGAGGCGTGGGAAAGGGAGTCGAGGAGCAGGAAGAGGCGGAGGTCGCACGGGACGGAACGTGCTGAAAGACGTCATTCCCACGGCTCGACCGGACGTAGCGACGTGGTCGCACAGACGGAGAGGAGCAGTTCCCACGCTTCCGGAAGGGGAGACGGTTATAAAGGGGAGCGGAGACGCTCCGAAAACCAGTCTGCAGCGAACCCCTGTAGGGAACACTTCGACGAGAGACACAACCGACGACCATCACCATCAGAGACAGAAATGGCGAGCGGAGGACCGGAGACGGCGCCCCTAGAGGCCGGGCCGGATTCCCTTCCGAGGTGGAGGTGCGACCGGTGCAGATTGAAGGAGGGAGGCCCCAAGTGGTGGTTTTCCTCCCGCTCCAACAGGGACAGGCATCTCAAGGCACACGAGAAGGACGTAAGGGGGTACGTATGCCCGGTCGGGGGCTGTGGCCATCAGGTAAAGGAGGACTATCTGCCGGATATGAAGTCGCACATTGCCAGCCGGCATTCGGACTTCGGAGAATGGGAACCGGAGAAGGTGGTGCTCCCGGACCCGGAGGCGGTCCAGCCGGGGGCAAGCCGCAAGAGGAAGCAGAGTACGGAGGAGAAGAAGCAAAGAGGGGCTGAGGGCTCGTCAGATAAGAGGAAGAGGAAACCCAAGTCGGTGGTCGCAGTCCCGAGTAAATCCCGGCCGGGGGTCTCGGAGACGGAGGGGACCCCAGTCAGCAACCCGACCCGGAGGTATCCCGGAGAGACAACTCCGCCCAGTCGCAGCAAAACTCTCCCGGAGGGAGGGGGCTCGGGGTCCACCACGGAAAGTAGGTGGAGGTCGCCGGCCATTAGCCTCGGCAGTCTGGGCACCATCAGCGGGGACAAGACGGAGCTGGCGGCCATCAACTTGGAGGTATTGCTGGGGTACCGGACGCCGGAGAAGGCACCGTCGGAGGGCAAGCCCCATACGCGGAGCGGTGGGCAGAGGAGGGGGCCGAGTCTGGGCGCGTCTCTGGAAGCTCAGCCGTCAGCGGCACTAGGAGTGAACCCGGAAGGAGGGGAGCAACCAACTCTTGGGGGCAGCTTGATAACGACGGAGGAGGGGATGCCGACGTACCTGACGCCCCGGCAGTTCCACAAGGTGGAGTGGATAATAAGGGAAGTGCATCGGGAGTACGGAGAGATAGGGGAAACACCTAACCAGATGCTGCAGCGAATGAGGGGGTCCCCAGCCCCCGCGGGACTCAGTATAGCGGAGTTGGAGAGGCAGTTCAATGAGTTGTTCCCGAAACCATCCGAGGCCGAGTTGTTCCCAGCACCGGCGGCCGAGGAAGTGGAAAAGGGGGAGCTGGGGGAGTCAGGAGAGGGGGGGACATCAGCTAACCTCTGGGGCCTGGACCACTCCACCTCATCCCGGGCGAGTAGGCCTCGGACCAGCACCCCTAAGAGAGGATCGGAGCAGGCCGAGCCGGAACAGGTCTCGGGGGAGGAGATCGGAGGGGGGAGTCTAGCGACCAGGAACTTGACTTTGTCGGAGCAGGCCGAGCCGGAACAGGTCTCGGGGGAAGAGATCGGAGGGGGGAGTCTAGCAACCAAGAACCTGATGTTACCATCATCCCCGGAGAAGGGCAGTAGCCGGGAGCAGCCCCCGGCCGAGGAACCGGTGGCCAACATGTTCCGGGACGACCCCGACCTGGGAAAGGAGTACCTGGAGTTGCTGCGGCTCAGGGAAGGGAGGAGGCGAGAAAGGGAAGAGGCGGAGAGGTCCCGGCGAGAGGCGGAGGAGAAGGTCAGAAAGGAGAAGGAGCAAGAGGAGGAAGCACGGAGGAGGAAGGAGAAAAGGGAGAGGCAGGAGAAGGAGGCGGAGCTGGAAAGGCAGCAAGCGGAGGAGAAGAGGAAGGCGAGAGAGGCCGAAGAGGGAGAGCAAGCGAAGAAGGGAAAGGACGTTGGGAGTGAGAAAAAGATTTACCTTGGGACTGCAAAGACAGGGGAGATCGGGCGGGGATCGGAGGGAGACCGGTCGGAGGAGCAGGCAGAGCTCCGGGACCAAGTTAACCGGAGGGGGACACCTCACGTAGCTCTACGGAAGGTCCAAAAGACTCCCCCACGACGACGGGGCCAGGCGGAGGAGAAGGTGAGGGCTGACCTGGGCAGCCCGATACGGGCGGTGGTCCCGGACCATGGCATCTGCTTGGACTCGGAAGGGGGCGAGTTTCTTGTACAAGTCATCGCTTCCGAGAAGGAGGGGGAAGGGACAATCACAACGATTATGTTACCTGAGGGGACCCCGTGGGCAATAGGGAGACCGGGGGACTCCTGCTTGCCTCTGGAAGGGGAGCCAGGGAGCCGGGTGGTGGTAGTACCGGACTGTAAACTGAGACCAGGAGGAGACCAGCCCCGAGTCGTCTCTCCGCCACCAGTACAGAGGATACCACGGGAGGAGTTAGCGAGGGCGAGAAGGGCGAAGAAAATGTTCTGGGTTCCGGAATATGACGGCCCGACGACGCTGCGGGCATATGCGGAGATGCTGGGAATGAACCCGGACCTTACTCCAGACCTGGTGGTGGTCCCGGGAGGAGGGATGGGCACCGAGATACGGCAGCTGCCGGAGGGACAGTTTGAGGTCGTACAGACATATCGTACCCGGTTCGGGGAGCCAGTGGGATCGGCTCCGGGGAAGTTCTGCCATGAGTGTGGGAGTCGGCGGCAGCCGCCAGAGCCGAGCAACCCGGAGCAGTCGCCAGCACAGTCGGAGGGAGGCGAGCGTGGGGAGGACGAGGAGCCCGGAACCAGCGGAGAGGGACAGGGTAAGTGTGGTTCTATTCATCCTGTTCCTAGTGACGGGTCGAATCCCGTGAGGCCCCGAGTACACGGCGGCAGGGGGCGGGGAAGGAAGCGAAGGACGAGGGCAACCCACCCCGAGTAGACGGGGTGGAGAGGCAAGGGTCCGGAAGCGGTAGAGTACTGGGGTGGCTGTTACCGAGGACGGAGAGGTCGAAAGCAGTGGCTCATCGGGTGCTTCATGTTTGGTACTTGCAGGACGGAAGCGATGAGGGTGGCAGCGGCGGCAAGGTCGGAGGCAGACAAGGGCCGCAGCTGTCGCGGGCGGACGGCGGAGGGAGCCGTGTGTACATAAGATGCGTGGAGCTAGGGACGCCGGGCCAGGTGGACGCAGTAGGGAGCGTCAGGAGGTCGGAGACGGTATCCCGGGGCCAGTTCCAGGTATCTCCGGGTTCCAGTTGACGTGCCTTCGGGGAAAGGCAGCAGCTATTCATCGGGGTGACCGGAGCGCCCAGAGGCGGAGTCCTCACCAAGTTATCTCCGGGTTCCAGTTGACGTGCCTTCGGGGAAAGGCAGCAGCTATTCATCGGGGCGATCGGAGCGCCCAGAGGCGGAGTCCTCACCAAGTTATCTCCGGGTTCCAGTGACGTGCCTTCGGGGAAAGGCAGCAGCTATTCATCGGGGCGACCGGAGCGCCCAGAGGCGGAGTCCTCACCAAGTTATCTCCGGGTTCCAGTTGACGTGCCTTCGGGGAAAGGCAGCAGCTATTCATCGGGGCGATCGGAGCGCCCAGAGGCGGAGTCCTCACCAAGTTATCTCCGGGTTCCAGTTGACGTGCCTTCGGGGAAAGGCAGCAGCTATTCATCGGGGCGATCGGAGCGCCCAGAGGCGGAGTCCTCACCAAGTTATCTCCGGGTTCCAGTTGACGTGCCTTCGGGGAAAGGCAGCAGCTATTCATCGGGGCGATCGGAGCGCCCGGAGGCCCGGAGTCTCCTCACCAAGTCACCTCCGGGGTCCGGGGAGAAGAAACGAGGCCAAGACGGAGGAAGTTGTTATTATTTATTCAGCGCCCAGGGGATCCTGCGCTTGTAAATATGTTATGTAGAAGTTAGCTACCCTCATAAGGGGGGTTTTTGTTGTTTTGCACTTCACCCCGTAGTGTTATATTAGTAGGGGAGAGTGTGGCGGTAAGACCGAGGGAGCACGGAGCCGAGTCGGAACCATCCTAGATGGGGCCGGCGGAGCTCCGGGCGCCTGGAGTCCGAGCCAAGGGACGGAGCGTCCGACGCTGGGTATGTGATACCAGCGTCGGAAGGCTGCGGCGGCTATAAAAGAGCGTGTGCGTGTAGTTTAAGGGGTTTTTCCCGGTAGGAAGCAAGGCGGACACACAGCAGAGAAATAACACGACAGAACCTCCGATCTGGAGTTAGATGGTGTGGCCAGGTGCCAGGGTTTAATAAACTGTTAACTTGTATGTTCCGAGTTGTGTTGTGTTTACAGGAAGGGCGAATCGGATTTCCGCTACAATATATATATATATATATATATATATAATTGGCTTTTCATAGATTTGTCGATGTAAAAGCGATCATAAAGGCGATGGGGGACATTAACCCTTCAAAGCGTCAAAACCCTTAGTTGTCATGATGCATGCTTGAGGCTGTGTTTAGTACCTCAGCCTTTCTTCACACATGCAATGGACCAACCGTATTGGGTCAGCATCATGCACCAATAAAGTGCTGTTGAGCAGACTTATAAGCACTTCATAAGAGTAACCTAGGAGTGAGTAACTTCATTCATGCACCATGCAGGTCGGACATGATGCACTAATGCCTGATTTAAAAGGTAAATCATGACATATGCATGTGTGGGAATATGTACTGAATGGTCATGGTACAACCCAGTCTCTAACATAACCCAGTGCTCAGCACTTGCTGCTTTGATTAGTGTGGTATCCAGATCTAAGATCAGGAGGGTGTTGCTCCTATAGTAAAAGGAAGAGCTGGCTAAAAATGCCCTCATTTCCAGTCCTTTCTTTTCATGTAGCTATAACCTGTCCCTTTTGTTGCTCACAAGTGGTCATTCAAGTACGGTGCTCAAAAAGGGGGATTTGAGTAGGTACTTAGTTGGGAGAAGTCAGTCAGTATAATAAAGTATAGAGCGTGTGACATGAGTAGGTACCTGGTAGTGCAGCTCTCTCTATTTTAAACAAGGCAGGTGACTTTTCAGACTAATGTGGTGAGTGCAAGTACTTAGGTGAAACAGTGCATGACTTGTTTAGAAAAGAGGGCACATACTCACAGCTCTTTTTACAATAGGAGCAACACCCTCATGGCTTAAGTAGGCCAAGCCTTCCATTAGAGGGGGATCAAGAAGAATATGTGCGATTTGGTCTGAAGGGGCCATGGGGGTGGACTGGTTACCAGGTTGAGTCTGTGTAGGTGTTATCCATATACTATTATATGGGTGAGAAAGTAAAGGACCAGTGCTGCTCTCTGCCAGCTCCATTTGCTATGTATAGACCTTGATTACAGAGGTGAGGTGGTACTTTGCCAACGCAACCCCTCACCTCTGTAATCAAGGTCTATTGTATGGGAAATAGTTCACAGGTATCTGGCAGAGGGAAGCACCGGTCCTTTACTTTATCACCTTTATTTTAGTATATGGATAACACCTATGCAGACTCAACCTGCTAACCAGTCCATGCCCGTCGCACAGGCTGTGCCCTGGCACTAGACGAGCCATACCTAGTGTGAACTACTCAGTATATCGCCATGTGATACAGTTAAGCAGTGTTATTGCTACAATATAACCAAGAAGACAAAGGGATCTCTGCAAGACGACGTCTTAAAGTTGCCAGGGACTATTGTCATCTTGAGAGCTTTATTCTTTTACTGTGTAGCGTTAAGGTTTAGAAACACGCAAGTTGATGAAAAGGTTAGAAATTTGCCACCTGCTCTAGTGGCCCCCTTTGTATCACTAACCTTTTTGTAGCCTGTACGTGTTGAATGTAGATACATAAGGGAGAAATCGGGTAAAGAGGGATTTTATTTTTTAAAAAAAGGGGGCAGGAATTGCTAAACATAGTTAAAACTTCCAATCTCCTCTAAGATATCTAAAGATTATCCACGCTGCTCTTACAAATTTGATGTCTGCTAGGGGTAGACCCAGCAAATGGGCCGATCTCACAATATGTATTGCCATTTGGTGAACATCTATATAGTTGAATGTGATCAATAATTAATGAGGACCTTGCCTCTTTCTGTTAGGAAAGTCCTCTAATCTATCCCAAACTCTCTGCTGATGTAGCAAATCTGTTTGTATGAGATACTGACTGGTATTTAGAATTCCAGCCACTGGTTAATTGAAATGCAACAAACACAAAGAAAACTGTTAATCAATTTAAGAATTTTGTCTTCTCTATATTTTCAGGTGAGATTTAGCTTTCGTCCTCAAGAGATGCTAAAATATGGATACTCGAGCTATAATGGCAGCCACTCCACAGGGTGAGTTGTTAGCTTTTCATCCAGTGACTCAGGTAGATCAGTGATTATTCTTTGCAAAATTATCAAAAAGTAGCCTTCTCATTCTCAGTAAGGGTGATGCATTCTCAGTAAGGGTGATGAAGAACTCCCATTAGGCAGCTATGTTAAGAGATATCCTGGGTTTGGAAGCAGTTCCTTGAAAGTCACTTAATGACGTCATATATTATGTAGATGCAATTCCTAAGTGGCAAAGTTTCCTATGACAGCCTTGTTTCAAAGACCTTTTTTAACTGTCAAAAGCAGAGCCCATCTCTCCCATGCTACTCTTGATGGGTCGCTGTTGCAGGGGCGTAGGAAAAGGGGGGGGGCAGGGGGGCCAAGGCCCCCCAATCACAGAGGAGGTGGGGCCTGAATATGTCTGGGCCTCATTATAAAATGTAAAATATTCCCACAGCTCCCCACTCAAATTGGACAAGTATGTCATTAAGATAGGGAAAATGGCAGCACTGGATAAAGATAAGCCATCAAGGAATAGTCTTTTATATAAATCCCATACAACTATTCATCAACACCAGCGCGCTCAAGCTGATAATTTATGGTGGCTGGGGTGGGGACCCCCTGGGACCCCCAATGAAGATTTGCTTCCTACGCCTCTTTGTTGGATGTGGTTAACTTGTGACAGGCCTAAATGGTGGACTTGTGTACCACCTTTTAACCCCTAATTCAAACACGACACCATTGAGGGATTAGTGAAGGCTTTTCATGTTCACTGGGAGGCAGAAATGACCAGTCCTAACTCTTCTAATGCTCTTTTTCTATAGCATTCCCTTTACAATCTTAGGCTATAATACAATTTATATATAAGAAATCTGAACCCAAAAGCAGTACCTAATATAGTATGAATAGGTATTTAGCCATCAAGAATCCCATTGCACATGGGGCAGTGATAATCTATATAAAGTGCAGCAAGAAGGTATGCATAAAAGAAGTTGAGCTGATATTGCTTTTATTAGAATGAATGTAAGATCTTGATCAATACCTACATATGCAAATTTGTATCAACAATCATTCTGAAATGTCATCCCATATACTTAAAGGTGCCCTTTTGTGTACATGAACACAGTACAATGTACGTATTACAGGAAACTTCAGTATTATACTCCTACTCTTTCCTACATCAAAGACTGATATGGAAATCGACCTCAGTGCTTGCCATACTTCATCGGTTAGTGTTGGTGGATCCTGAATATCGCCAGATCAAAAGACTGCAAAGAAATCATTTTGCACTTTTCATATCCTTTTTAAAACTGCCAGTTCCCGTGTTCAATTCCTCCATTGAAATTTTATGTTGACGTTTCATGTTGGCAGGCTCCAATTTAGGAGCTTACCCCCACCAGGTTTAGCTGAGAGAGATATCTGAGTAGATCGAAATCAATAGAGTTGGAAGTGATGTTACACAACAAAAGTCCCTCAGTGTAGTTCAGCTAACACTGTTATTAGGTATGATACCATCCAGCTTGTTTATGTTAAAAAAAAACAACCCCCCCCAAAAAAAACCCTTTCAACGCAACAAAGTGAATTGTGAAGGAGCTGTAAATTAAGTCTGAAAAAAAAACACCAAGTAGATGGTTTTTGAGAGTATCCCCCATTTTGGGAACAATAATACTTCCAAAAGACAATTGTGGGCTCAAAACCTATTTCACAATGCCATTAAAAATCCTTTCCTCTTCCTAATTGAAATGACTTACACAAAGGTTAAAATCTCAAATCACAGACTAGAGTGACTTACTCTAGTCTGTGAAGAAGTCAGTGCTGTAGAAGTCAGCATCTATGTGCCATTCGCGTCCTTACATTCCCAATAATAAGAGCAACATAGCAGCAACCTTCCAACGTGGGTATGGGCCTAAATGCAATCGATACAAAGATGTCAAGTTGACAATATATCCGTATTACGGTGGCCCAAGAGTGACGTTGTGTTTCGCGTTTGTGTGTTTGCATGTTTGTGTGTTTGCATGTTTCATGTTTGGGTTTTTCACATTTTTGTGTTTCATTTTTCAGTGTTTCGTTGTTTCATGTTTGCATGTTTGGTCTTTTCATATTTGTCTGTTTTGACATTTCATACTTTGGGTTTCGAATTTGTGAGTTTGCATATTGGGATGTTTTGTGTTTTCAAGTTTTACTGTTTGTCTATTTTGACCTTTCACACTTTGTGTTTCGTTTTTGTGTGTTTCCATGTTTCATCTTTGGATGTTTTGTCTTTTCATGTTTCACATTTAGTATCTTGTCTTTCATGTTTGTGTGTTTGGATGTTTCATCTTTTGATGTTTCACTGTTTGTCTTTTTTGACCTTTCACACTCTGTGTTTAGTGTTTGTATGTTTGGTCTTTTCATGTTTCACTGTTTGTCTGTTTTAACCTTTTACACTTTGTGTGATGTGTTTGTGTGTTACCATGTTTCATGTTTGGATGTTTGGTCTTTTCATGTTTTTCTGTTTGTCTGTTTTGACGTTTCACACTTTGTGTTTCCTGTTTGGTGTTTGTGTGTTTCATGTTTGGATGTTTCGTCTTTTCATGTTTGTCTGTTTTGTCATTTCATACTTTGTGTTTCGGGTTTGTACGTTTGATCTTTTCATGTTTCCTTTTTTGTCTATTTTGAGTTTTCACACTTTGTGTTTCGTGTTTTTGTGTTTCCATGTTTCATCTTTGGATGTTTTGTCTTTTCATGTTGTCTGTTTTGACATTTCACATTTTGTGTTTGGATGTTTCATCTTTTGATGTTTCACTGTTTGTCTGTTTTGACCTTTCATACTTTGTGTTTCATGTTTGGATGTTTCATCTTTCCATGTTTGTCTGTTTTTTTCATTTCACACTTTGTGTTTCATGTTTGTAGGTTTGGTCTTTTCATGTTTCACTGTTTGTCTGTTTTAACCTTTCACACTTTCGGTTTCGAGTTTGTGAGTTTCCATGTTTGTATGTTTCATCTTTTCATGTTTCACTGTTTGTCTATTTTGATCTTTCACACCATGTGTTTCGTGTTTGTATGTTTGGTCTTTTCGTGTTTCAATGTTTGTCTGTTTTAATCTTTTACAGTTTGTTTTTTGTGTTTGTGATTTTCCATGTTTCATGTTTGGATGTTCAGTCTTTTGATGTTTTCGTGTTTCGCGTTTCACTATTTGGTTGTTTCATGTTTGGATGTTTCGTCTTTTCATGTTTGTCTGTTTTGACGTTTCGCATTTTGTGTTTCGTATTTGTGTGTTTGGATGTTTCGTCTTTTGATGTTTCACTGTTTGTCAAATATGAAACATGCAAACACAAAACTCTAGGTGCAAAATATCAAAACAGACAAACGACCAAACATAAAAGAAGGAAACACTGAAACGTGAAACACAAAGATGTGAAAAGAACAAATTTGAAACATAGAAAAACACAAAACATAAAGTGTGAAATGAAAAAATAGCCAAACAGTGAAACATGAAAAGACCAAACATCCAAACATGAAACATGGAAACACACAAACAGGAAACACAAAGTGTAGAAGGTTAAAACAGACAAACAGTGAAACATGAAAAGACGAAACATCCAAACATGAAACTACCAAACACTGAAACACGAAACACAAAAACATGAAAAGACCAAACATGAAACATGGAAATGCACAAAGTGTGAAACGTCAAAACAGACAAACAGGAAAACATGAAAAGACCAAACTGCCAAATATTAAACATGGAAACACAGAACACAAAGTGTAATAGGTTAAAACAGACAAACAGTGAAACATGAAAAGACCAAACATATAAACACTAAACACAGAGTGTGAAAAGTCAAAATAGACAAACAGCGAAACATCAAAAGATGAAACATCCAAACACTCAAACATGAATCACAAAATTCGAAATGTCAAAACAGAAAGACATGAAAAGACAAAACATCCAACCATGAAACAACCAAACACTGAAATGAGAAACACAAAAACATGAAAAGATCAAACATGGAAATACACAAAGAGGAAACACAAAGTGTGAAACATCAAAACAGACAAACAGGAAAACATAAAAAGACCAAACATCCAAACATGAAACATGGAAACACACAAACACGAAACACAAAATGCGAAATGTCAAAACAGACAAACATGAAAAGATGAAACATCCAAACATGAAACAACCAAACACTGAAACGCGAAACACAAAAACGTGAAAAGACCAAACATGAAACATGCAAAATCACTATGTAAAGTGCGAAATGTCAAAACAGACAAACATGAAAAGACAAAACATCCAAAGATGAAACAGGGAAACACACAAACACGAAACACAAAGTGTGAAAGGTCAAAATAGACAAACATGAAAAGACCAAACATGCAAACATGAAACAACGAAACACTGAAAAACGAAACACAAAAATGCGAAAAGACCAAACATGAAACATGCAAACACACAAATGTGCAAACACACAAACACGAAACACAACGTCACTCTTGGGCCACCGTAGTACGGACGATGAAAAAAACAGACAAACATGGAAAGATGAAACATCCAAACATGAAACACAAAGTATGAAAGGTCAAAACAGACAAACAGTGAAACATCAAAAGATGAAACATCCAAACACAAAATGTGAAATGTCAAAACAGACAAACATGAAAAGACAAAACATCCAAAGATGAAACATGGAAACACAAAAACACGAAACACAAAGTGTGAAAACTCAAAATAGACAAAAAAGGAAACATGAAAAGATCAACCGTACTACGTTCCTTCTAAGACCAGATTTAAGGCCCTTTTTATAATGGGTACATTGGACCTCTTCTTGTGGAAGAAATTTGTGGTTATTTCAGGACAAACTATGTTCTCCATGGGATAATCAAGACTTTCATGGATTTCATAATCAATATCTGACCTTTCAGGTAGGAACACTATAGATCTAGGTAGGAACACTATAGATGCTGGTCAATAGAGTTGATCCAGCAAAGGCTAGGTTAAATCAAAGTGATAACTGATGGTTCTCTCCCCACTGTAACTTTACCGTACACCCAGCTCTACTGCAGAAAATGACAACCTTGTTAACAGTGGGTATGGCTCTGTCAGAACGTGGCATGGATCTCTCAGAGTTGACAATATGAAAATACTTCTTATAATCCCAAGGACGCAGAGTTATGTTGCAAATTCAGAAGCAATTATAAATTGTACATATAATTTAAAAAGCTATAAAAAGACTTTGTCTGAATATCTCTGTTCCGATCTCTTTCTCTTCTTTTCCTTGATGATGATGATGATGATGATGATGATGATGATGATTATGAAAAAACCCACACTGATATCCCAGTAGATATGCTAAAAAATGATTTCTTGACTGACAATTGAGACTTGCAGTTGGCAATTTATGCTCTAAAGATAAAGGCTATCTTGTAATCATAAACACTGTAAGAATTCTGAATGTTCCCACTTAAATTGCAAGCTATTGACTTCATTCCTCAAAGAGTTTAAACTGTCAATAAAGGAACACCGCAGCTGTCAAAAAATTTGCATCAAGTGAAAATAGTTTTGTAAAAATAACCCAATGGCACTTAATTAAGAGATATCTCAATGTTAGTAGGAGACTGTAACCCACTGAATGTGTGTATAATTAGGATTGTTCAGTTGATGTCAGCTGTTTAAAAACAAAACCGACAGACTTTGAAATTAATGTGGTAGACACAGTTCTGTACTCTGATCTAGGTAGGAACACCTTATCAGGAAGCTGCAGAAAGCCTATAGCAGCTTGTTCTGCTTTAGGGACACCCTTTAGCTTAAGCGTTAAATCCACTATGACGCACGGCTAATGCGTCAGCTATGCGTCTGTTTTGGGGGCATTCCCATGCGTCTCGGCCGTGCGTCTGGTCTTGCGTCTTCGAAAAATACTCAGCTTCATGGGTCTGCGTCTACAGACGCAGACGCATGAGTCGCTTCCACTGGCCGTGAGTGTGCGTCTACAGCAGACGCATGGGAGACGCAGGCCTGAAACTACTTCCACTGCGCATGCGTCTGTCTGTGCGCGTGGTCACGTGACCTCTGTTTGGGTCTTTGTCAGAGAGGAAAGTCTGTGGTGTTTGGAAATCTTTCCTTCTCGAAACATCATGTCACGCAAAAGAAAACAGGTTGAGATGGAGGCACAGGCGCAGTCTATAGAAGAGGAACGTCTGCAGAATCTGAGGAACCTGGCAGCCTATGTAATCATGGATGATGACTTGGATGATGACTACATTTTGCGTAACCACAAGGTGCAGAGGTCACACATGTTTTGGATGCACCCATATCTGCGTTCAAGGAAGGAGGAAAGGATGAAAAGATCCCTTGCCAGGCTGGAAGAGGATTTCCTGAGGGTGAGAAATTTTTATGCTGTTTTACCCGTACATTTATATTCATTCCCATGTCACAGGTCAATGTCTACATAAGGCCTAGTCTCATGCCTCTATTATTTTTTATTTTCATGGAATTAAAACATATCAATAAAAATAATTGGCTATGTGCTGAAAAACAATTTCAGAAGCACACTCATGAGATGGAGAGTATATGGACCCCTATGTAAAAAAGAGTCATCTCTTTATAAACCAGATACCTAAAAAAAGACATTTTCTGGCTTTAATATATTTTTTGCCTTATTTCCAGCTTGGTTGCATTTCTGAGTTCAAGAAGACCACACGCATGTCACCAGAGGTGTACAAGGACCTGCTAGAGATGGTGCGACCGTACATCACATACCAGGACACATCTTTCCGTGATGCAGTCACAGCTGAGGAGAGGTTGAGCTTGACTATCAGGTATCTGACACGAGGTAAGAAGTTTGAGTCTGTACAGACACAAAAGTGTGAAATTTTTCCTTCTCGTTTATATCTTGTTCAAAAACAGAAGAATACATTTTGTTTTATTTATGGCCAAAAAGTTGTGAGTTGCTTAACATAAAAATAATTTAATTAACTTTACACAATATTTCAGTCAATAGTTTTTAATTATGTGTTTTCCTCTCCAGGAGACAGTGTTACGACTCTTCACCAGGGTTACCTGGTAGGTGAGTCAACCGTGCTACCCGTGGTGAGAGACACTTGCAAAGCCATCTTCAGAGCCTTGCATGAAACATACTTGAAGGTATGTGTCTTTAGACTAACTTTATGATCCCCCCCCAAAAAAAAACAATTAAAGGAACCACTTTAACACTGTCTGTGACATGATAATAGACCTTTCATTCCATATAGAAATCTTCTATCAAAAAAAAATTCCTGAAGTATGAGTGTGCGAGTAAAAGAATTACCCTTCTGCAGAAGCACAAGTCAAAGCCTGCTTCTATCTGACTGTAATTTTGTTTTTTATGTTTCAGCCGCCTACCACGAGGGATGACTGGTTAGCCATAGCCAAAGGGTACCATGACAAGTGGAACATGCCACATGTACTGGGTTCTTTGGATGGGAAGCATATCCGCATAAAGAAGCCAAAGAAGTCTGGTTCGAACTATTACAATTACAAAGGATATTACAGCATAATTCTGTTTGCCTTAGTAGATGCAGACTATAAGTTCACATATGTGGATGTCGGAGCGGAAGGTAAAGCATCAGATAGCACTATTTGGAAGTACTCCTCTTTTGCTCAGGATATTGATGCCCCAGGTAACCCCCTTAATGTGCCAGAACCCTCAACTTTTCCAGGCTTCAACGGGGAGTTGCCCTATCATTTTCTTGCTGATGACGCATTCGAGATGAGTGAGAGACTTATGAAGCCATATCCCTCCACCAAACTCACCCCCCAGCAGAGGATATTCAACTACCGCCTGAGCAGGTCTAGACGGTGTGTGGAGAACGCCTTTGGGATCCTGGCCACTCGTTTCAGGATTTTCCGCCGAGAAATAGAAATGGCTCCAGAAAATGTGGACATTATAGTACTGGCATGTGTGGCTCTGCATAATTACCTTAGAACAGTGGCCCCAGGAGCATACCTTCCGAAGGAAGCTTGCGACTGGGAGGGGAAAGACTACAAACAGCACAAAGGTCTGTGGCGTGCAGAGAAGGTCCTCCCAGGCGGAAAGCCTACTACTGTACGCAACCGATCAGACAGGGTCAAGATAATGAGGAACAATCTCGCGGGATGGTGTCTGACCAAGGAGGGAGAACTTCCAAAACAGTGGGACGTTATTATGCAACATGACTTCTACTTTGAGCGCTAAGTGTGAACCCCGGAGTCTATGAACTTTAGTGTGTGGCCAGTAATGACAATGTCAGAGACATTTCCTTTTCAGCTAAGTAAGTCATGTACACTGTGGTTCATGATATAAACTTATGTATGTATATCAGTCAGATAGAAAAAAAGAAATACTATGATTAACAACAAAAACATTAACCTTTATTAAAGAAATTAACAAAAGTTCTTGAACTGGAATATACTTTGGCTTAAGACACTTTTATGATACGTGTGTAGGCTTCTCCCTTCTTTGAGGCAGGATATATCGAACTCTAGCCCTGGTAAGTGAACAAACATGAAGCATAGAATAAATTATTTATCTTGTTCTTCAGAACCCGTATGTGTTTAAATTAGTCATGAGATCTTGATCCTTGAGGGAAAGTCTTAAGAAAGGCACCTGTGTTCGGGAAGCCCTATATGTCATACGTGTACACTTTTAGTTTGTAGACGCTGATTGTACTGTCATTGAATATATAGACGCTCAACTTTATAAGTTAACTCCTACAGCATCGCAAGAACAAAAAATAAAATATCATAAGTTAGAATCATGCATCATTCATCTAAAACAAATTGTTCTTGAGCACGAACTGTAAAAACTTGGATAAATACTAGTCATAGTATCATAGTAACATAAGACATGAACATGTAATTTTCCATATTAAGCACCACGCAATGCTTTCTTGCACAATTATATAAATAAAAAGTTCTTTTCCTTTTTCATACAAAATGTTCAAACAAATTTCTCTTGTTGTGTGTTATTTGAGAACTTCCGTCTTTTATATATAATCATCGTGGACGACAAACATGAATTAAGTTCACTTAGAAGGCCAGTCCCCGTCTAAAGCATCATACGCCATGTTAGTGACATGACGCATGAACTTCCTTTGCAGTTTTGGTGACATCTGCTCTACCTGTCTGACCAAAGAGTCGGCCCACAGTTGGGCATCTGATGAAACAGGGTCTGAGGTAAGAGGCTGACTTATGAGTTTGGGTTTAGACAAGACTTCGACCATTTTTTCTAGGTTTTCGGATTTTTTTTCCATCATCCTCAACACCGGGTCGTTCTTGGCCTTCTCAGTTTTTTTTTTTTCCAGCTCAGCCTCACGGACCCGACGATGTTCAGGTCCTTGCTTTGTGTACCAATTTGCAGAAGGGTTTTCCACACCATAGTCAGTAGACCTGTCCTCCATGGAAGACTCACCCCCATGCAAGGAGGTGTCCTTTCCTGTGTATGGTTGGTAGAGAGAAGCTCTATGGGATGAGCCATCCTCAGAATAATGCAGGCCAGATTTCACTTCTGCTTTGCTGAACAACCTATTGTACCTATCCAAGGCTGTTTCCTGGCCCTTACCTTTGTGTGAGGTGTGATGCAGCCCTTTGCCTGCACCTTTCACAGTGTCTTTTGAGGTAGAAGCTAAAGGTGCTGTATCCTTGCAGCTGGATGATAGTCCCGACTTAGTAGGCTGACTCTGTTTCTTCTGTGGATTGTGTGGACTCAGACGCTTAGATCGGTCTGCTGCTGCCTGCGTGCCAATGTGTTGGTTTCTGCTGTAATGTTTTTTACTGGGCTGGAACACAGGACTACCCTCATCATCTTCCTCTTCCTTACCCTCACCCTCACCATCTCCATCACCTTCTTCCTCATCTTTATCCAACTCTTGAGCTAGTTCTTCTTGTTCCTGCTTCACCTTCCGGCGCTTAGGCTGGAATTGTATGTGAGACGTCTCCAAGATCTCGTCATTCTGAAAAAAAAAGAAATTTATGCCCTATCTGTCTAATATTAATAACCATTACATCTTAATCCATCATGAGCCTAAAAAACAACCTATACAGTGACAAATCAAGAGTAAAAAGAAGTGATCTATTTTTTTTCACCAGTTATGCAGACCTTAGTATTATTTTCATGATATATATATAAAAGAACTCAATTGATAATTTTTGGGGGGAAAATAGAATTACACATAAGGGTGTACACATTAAAGACTCATCTAAAAGTTATAAACTAAAGCACACTCTTACCTCTAAGTCTATAGGCTGGGAAGCTGTTCCCTTTGACTTCGGGGTAGATGTGAAGGTGGCCTTCCCGGGGCTGCGTCCAGAGTAGGTGTTGTAGGTTTCGTTCTGGTTCAAGTAACTTCTTAAGAACCCGACCAACCTGCATATCTCCTTCTGTCGAGGGGTTCTACCTACAGCAGCTGAACCACTTTTACCAGTTTTCAGTATCTTGGAATACATATTTCGGAGACTCCTCATCCTGATTTCGATTTTCTTTGCTGGAAAAAGGACAAGCAATATCTTGCAGCAAGATGTTTGTATAAAATGAAACAAATTATTTTTTAATTCAAATACTTTTTTTTTGAAACTGTTTACCAAATACTTAAGGTCCATTTTTTATTTAATAGCCTATGTTAAGAATTGAGTAAGAAAAAAGTATAGGATTAAAAGAATGATGAAGTAATTACTTACGTGGAACCTTAAGAATAACTGCCATTTTGGCGTAGATCAAATCCTTCACAGATGCCACCCGATAGCCATTAGCCCTCATATCATAGAGAGCTCTCTCCTGTTCCCACAGCCTGCAGAGCGTCTCCTCACGGGTAGGGTCTTCTGTCCACCAAGTTTCCATGTCCTTGTCTTCAAATTTCAAGTCAAATTTGGATGGAGTCATTTTCAGCATAGTGGATTGCAGGTTGGCTAGGTCCTCTGCGTCTTGGTCTACCTCATCACCGTCTTCGTCTTCTCCCTCTTGATCCTGGTCTAGAAGTGGATGTTTTGTGTAATCACCTTCACCTTTGAAGAGAAAAAAAAGAAAGAAATTCAATGAAACACACACAGACTTTGCTTAACCTTTTCTTAAAAGCCAACAGAAATAACTGACAGGTAGGTTGGGAAACAACAAATTAATATTTTGCATAATGTCTTTCATGGATAGGTACTGTCATCAATATTACGGTCCAGACTCAAACTTATAACTCACCTTCCATAGTACCTTGAGATTGGTTAAAGACATCTTCCATCTCTTCCTTGGTTGGATTGTCCTCGCTGTCGACTTCTAGCTCGTCCTCCTTGGACTTAGCAGCCCTATTGCGGGAACGTTTGGATTTTGGCATCTTAGGCAGAAGGGACTGCGATTGAGTGTCAGACTCACCCTCTGCTGACTCTTCTGGCAGTCTTTCAAACTGCAGGGATTTACTAGATTTATGCCGTTTAGTTTCTTCTCCGTGAACAAGAATGTCTTCTATCTGGGCCTTCAGGTGAGGGGAAATGCGCGCCTTACCTCGGCCTCTCACAGACTTATCAGACTGGGGGGTACCAGGAACTTTCTCTTCATCGGTCTCGCTGTCCTCTTGTACAGAGGCAGAAGGTGGAGTCGACTTCTTAGGCCTACCCCTCTTCTTAGGAGGAGGGAGACCCACCCGAGATTTTGGTTTGCCGACCTTCTTAAACCGCGGGGAAGTTCTAGTAGGCAGAGGAGCCGCCTTCCTTGCCTTTAAGGGAGTGCTAGAAGAACCAACCTTCTTCTTTCCTGCCTTCTTTGTGTCTTGTAGAGGCGGGGAGTCTATAATTTCATCTATTTCTTCCTCTTTGGAGGCACGTTTCGTCCGACGGGAAGCCATTTTGGTTCTCTGTTTGTACGGACAGACTAGGTCACATGATACGTTCAGTACAGTGGCGCCGACGTGCGTGAAGGAGAGGAACTACAAGTTGAGTTTGTCTAACACTAGATGGAGCGCCCTTCGGCAGACGCACAAGCAGACGCATGGGAAATATCTAATTGCTTTTGATATTTAAAAACAGACGTATACGTCTGTTTGCGTCTGACTCTCATAAGTGAGTTGACGCACGCATGACAAAAATCTGCTTCCACTAATGCGTCTGCCATGCGTCTGTAGACGCATGGAGGACGCATGGGAGACGCATGGAGAGTGGATCCAGACTCAACCCATTGCGTCTGTCCTTTTTTCCCATAGTCTGACGCATGAGACTGCCTCCACTGCCTCTGCGTCAAGCTCATGCGTCCATTTTCAGACGCACGCATGGCCTATGCGTCGTAGTGGATTTACCGCTTTAGCCAAACACAGATCAAACCAATTTCATAGCCGCTGCCAAGGGCACATTACTGTTTACTTGTAAAGATAGTGTTATTCAAGTTATTTAAATTTTGTTTATACAGGGTCATCCCTATACCTTTAGAACCGGTTTTGGCAGAGTGTCTTTATTGTACGCAGAAACAGGAAGGAATTTTCAATGAAATAGCCCTGTGTAACAATGTCCATACAGTACACAAAATACCTTTTCCCTTCATGTAAGGGAGTGGTCGTTATAATCAACAGGGGGGGGGGGTGATGGGTTATTGTAAGTGACACAAAGGATCTGAAATGGTCACAGAGCTTTAGAGTAGGATTGGTCAAAGTTGAGGGTGTACGTCATATGTCCAAGGTCCACCAGTGTGACAGCGGTGTATGCAGTCGATAAACTTACAAGTAAGCTCCTTTTAACGTAGACATTAAAGTGGCACTGAACTATACCACCCATATAGCTTGCTTCATTCCACACAACCTATTTACAAACATGGTCAATGAGGGGCCTTTCTGTGCTAGTTGATCCCCATGCCCTAAAGCCTTGTATTGGTTTTCTCTCTAACATGGATTGCATTTATGTTTTCCTGCCCTCTATTCTTTACTCTCATCTCTTCCTCATCCTCCTTGCTTTGTGCTTTAATAAATATTTGATGTAAGCATGATTTAGCAGGGAGTACCTATAGGCCTACTTTGCAGGACTTCTCAGAGAAAATTGGTACTAAGAGCATAGCTGCCTATTTTTCTTTTTTTTTTAAATTCAGTTTATTTATACTGAAGGCGCAAGGTATCGGTCCTACGGTCCTCTTTTCACTTAGCTCCAGTTAGGGCCTTAGTTTGACAATATTTCAATTATCAAGTGAGAGAAGCATGATGCTTATTTGGCTTTTCAGCTTGAAACTTTGGTGTCTACAGATCATTAGGGTATGTGAGGGTAACATCATCATGCATATAGAAAACCTTAGTACATATGAGATCAATCGTTGAGAGGTGAGGATGAAAAAAAATGACTAGTGCTAATGTTCACAATCTTTGATGTAATATAATATATTCCTGAACTGACTAGTTATTTTATCCAAGGGTTACGATTTTAGGCAATCAACAATTATTCACTAAGAGAATACACTGTACCAATACCAAGAATGTTATTCATAGTTGAGCCTTTTTTGTGCCAGCATCTTTTTTTGATCAATACAAAAGGAGTCATATTCTACAATGGATCTCTTATCAGGAGGTAACTTGTTCCAAGCCACCTCCACCTTATACTCTGCACTTCTTTTTGCAATCGCCTTATTAGCATGAACATATTTTAGCAGGGGGCATTTGTTCAACCTAGTAACTCTAGTGATGGGTTGCTGGTTTGCACATTTTTTATGACCAATCTGTAGGAGGTGAAGGTGTCTCCTGTAACTCAGGTAATCTACTTTTGCTAGTCTGTGTAGCAAAAAGTGCCTATGAATTGATTGGTAATTGCACTGCTTTGTCTCAAAGAGGATACATTATCACACAGGCAGGATCTATCTTCCTGGAAACACACAGGTGAAGGTAATTCAATAGCAACTAATACGTCTAAGCTTTACAGCCTGCTTTAGCACCTGTGTCCTGGACTCAACTACTGGATTTGGACAAACATAACCCTAATCTCCATTCTTGGTATATATACCCACTTTTGTAAAATGTGCATAGGTTATAGATATCAGCATTACTAAGTCTATACTTCTGATCAAATGCAATATATCTCTGCAGGGAATTCTTCATAGATAATACTGAGAAATGCCCTCCTTAAAGGGATGTTTCAGAGGTCTGATTTCAATCAGATTATAATAGTCAAATAAGAAGGTGGTCAATTATACAATACAACAAACGTTGTGTTAGCTTAAGTTATGTAAGTGTAGTGGTTTGTCTCGTTAAGTTAGATTAAATCATAACGAAGAGAGAGAAAGTTTCCGGGTAGGCAACCGAGCTTTTATTTCATAGCTTATGTTACATACGATCACAGCCTTTAGAGGACTACATGCTACTAGGGCATTCGGTTACCCTTTCAGGTAACGACCTGGTTGAGCAGTGGGTAAAACCACTACTGAAGAACATGGGGCTAGAACCAGCCTTATATAGGGGAAAAGCCCGCGAAACTCAGACCGGCCACGTGACGTGTGGCGGACGAGTGGTAGGCCCCCTGGTGTAATGGATACGAACCCAGAGGCAGGTGTTGCCACCTGCCATCCGGACTCCCCCACTACACCCGAAGACCTAGGTCTGAGTCCCACGGGTACATGAACGTAAAGTGTAAATACCATACCCCTACACTGCCCCCCTTAGACAATAACTTGGGGGTAATTAAACCGCAGTGTATTAATAACCTAGTAAGTGATTGTTTACAATACTAAAAAGGGGTATTAATTACACTTGCTCGATGTGAAATAGGCTATAGTATGAGACTATCCTATTTCTGAAAAATTATACAATAATAGCATCGAGTGTCGTTCATTTCATTTCCACCAGTAGCTATAACAACCACAAATGATAAATATATAGTTATCACAGATTTATAGTAATGTTTTGACAACAGTAGGGTCCTGAAAAGGACCGGTGGTTGTAAATAATGATCGTATTACAGTTATTAAACCCGGAAAAAAAATTTCGACTTTTTAAATTAACAACTCTGTCCACTTATAAAGTGAATTGAATATTAATGATCAGATATGAACAATTAATCTGATACTATATGAACACAATAAGGTATTGAACCTGATTAATATAATATTGATTTTAGAGAGGTCCCTTGGACTTTCTCTATTTTATAAAAATAAAGGATTATACATTTTGAGACGCAGCTCAATTTATACCTTAGTGTTTTATATTTACAAGTTACAGAAGAAGTATAGTCTCTTAATATATTGAGACCAGGAATGACCTATATAGACAGTTATAGGTCTAGGATTACCTTAAACAACTTTTAGGATTTGCAGATCCAGTATATTTATAGGTAAGTACCCTTATATAATAATATATCTTTACAAAAGATATTTTATAGTTATAAATACAATTTTACATACAATATAATATTATCAACAAAGTTACTTGTTCTTATGGTTGGAGGATGTAACAGGAGTCGGATGCTGCTGATGTCTTGGTATGGGCGAGCTGAACCCTGATGCCTGAAGTGCTATAGAAGAACTTGTTGGTGGGTGTAGCTAAACCCTGATGCCTGTAGTGTTAGCTAACTGGAGATAATAATAGATCCATTTGTAGATTATTGATGAACTTTATGGGCGTAGCTAAACCCTGATGCCTGTAGTGCTAGCTAACTGGAGGTAATAGTAGATCCAGTTGTAGACTGTTGATGGACTTTATGGGTGTAGCTAAACCCTGATGCCTGTAGTGCTAGCTCACAAATAGTAGTGGTGTAGTAGTAAATCCGATTTGTAGTTCAAGAGTCCATGTTAGCGTAAAAATGTCCATGATTTTATAATAGGCACAGTCATTATGTTATAGCACGGTACAATTATGGTGTGCAGCATTCGTACTCCTCCTCCAGAGTGACTTGTTTTTCTCCTTCTGTTTTCAGTTTCCGGATTAGGGTACAGTTTGGTACCCGAATCGATACGGGTTGGATAAAAAATGGTTTCCTATCCAACAATACATAGGTAATAGCACCTCAGGACACACAATTATGTCCAATCTTCATGCAACAGTTTTCACTGTTCCATGTTCTCCTCGGGTGGCTGGTTTGGACCTGGTTGTTGAGCCTGTGGCTGAATGGGAGGGTCCACACCAGCTCTATCCGTAGGTGCCAATGCGGGGACAGCAGGTGTTAGTTTCACCTTTTGGCGTGCTTCGAACAGGCTCAAAGCATGCCCAGGTGTGCCGTCCCAGTTATCCATGATAACTCCAAAAACCTTGAAGAACTTTTGCTGGTTCTTCATGTTCGTTGCTCGTTCTAGGTCGAGCATCTGAGAAGCTGTTTCCTTCTCGGATAAGGCCTCCTGCCGCAGATTAGCAGCTTCCTGCTTATCTTTGGCAACATCCGCCTTTATCTGAGTAGAGATCCGGTTGATCTCTGACTTCTGGATCTCGTCAATGCACTGGAGAGTGCTCGACACGGTCCGACGGTACATATCCAGATGGAGGTTTTCCAGATGGTGCTGTAACGTCTCAAATTGCTTGCTCTGAATATTGCAAGACAATTTGTCCTCCTTCTTGAAGAAGGTCTCCACTGTCTGGATCATCTTAGGCCGATGAACCACAGCACCAGGTGGGGGTACCTGACCCTGAGGCTTCGGCTGTGCTCCAGACCCACTCGCAGTGACAGCTAGACGCGTATGCGAAGAACCAACCGCAGTAGTAGCCACACTAGCGGTGGTCGTAGGAGGGCCTTGATTTGGTAGTCCCTGAGCCAGGGGCAACCGCGACAATTCCCTTCTAAGGTCTGTGACAGTCAACAATGGCGCGGGTGGACGTTGTCTCACCACAGCACTCATTGTTGGTCGGGGAGCTTGACCTCCTACTGTCGGCAGTTCCTGCTTGACCCTCCCGTACTGATCAAAGATTTGCATCTCTGGTCCGGGTGGGCCCATAGCAGGGTACTGCTTCGGGTCTTTGACATTCAAAGGCGCGTGTTTCCGGGAGGACTGACCACCTGGTCCACTGACACCAAAGAATGTCGGGTTCTGTGCACCTGATGGGGTTGGTGCTCGTCCATAATGGGAAGGAGTTCCAGTAGGAGACGGAAGATGTGGCTTCTTCCTTCCCCCATTCGTCTGTCTCTCCAGCGCCTCCAGTGGTGACCTGGCTCGGCTTGGAGTTTCGGACGCCTGTCTCTTCCTATCTGCCGCGGAAGGTCCCTGACGGTAATCCCTGCGGCTTCGGATCTGTTCTCCGGATGGAGTTACATAAGCCCCACCACGGCGGCGGGCCTTGTTGCTCCTCCATTCGTTCAACAGATCATACTCCTCCTGAGTGTACTCCAGTTTGCCGGACCCGGGAGTCTGGGCAAACCGAGCCTTTAGTTTCTGGTTAGTACCAGGAACCGTAGGCGCAAACTGCTTCGTACTCGGTGTGAGGGAAGCCAACTTCTCGGCATTGAGGCCCTTAAGGTTACCATAGAGTTCAGAGTGAATTTTCATCACCCTATCTATGGCTGCCTCCAGGCCCTCTCCATGCGAAGTCACATAGTGCCGGACCATGTCTCAGTGTCGGGGGGTGACACATCCTGTGCATTTAGCACATTTCTTGCCAACCTCCCTGTCGCAGACATATTCCGGCCTCTGGTGCATGTGAACCTCCAAGAGATGACGAAGGAACTCGTCTTTCTCGATGAAGAATTCAACCTCACCTTCACTTTGAGTACAACGTTGAAAGGGACAATCCTTACGATCCTCCCCGTAGTACTCGTCTAGAGCAAACTTTAGCTTGCCCTTCTGGTCATAATTGTACAGACCATTGGGTGAATTCTTAACAAATTCCCAATAGATCCAGTACATATTGGCCGGCTTTCTATCGGAGAGCTTCTTGCGAAGCCACTCCTCCATATCTTCACGCTTCTCACAGGTGATCCGAGGGGGCAGTCTCCATACGGATTTACTCCCCTTCAGGTGTCCCCTGTGTAGAGGAATGAAGTCAGCAAAGTTGCTATTGGCGTTAGCAGCCTCTTGCTCATCAGTCGGAGTGGCATCCACAACTGGGTCAACCGGCTCCTCTCCCTCCGGGTCGGATGGTACATCCACAGGTTGCACGACGGGTTGTCGACCCGCGAGAACCTGGGCTGCGGCATCTTGAGTGTCTCCACTCAAATCGGCCATTACGTCGTGTAGCTTGACGATTGGCACACCGAGCTCAACTTTTACAGTTGGGACAGCCGGTTCAGCTTCTGGAGTTTCAGCTTGAACGTCTACCTCGATAGGTTCAGGTTTACGTTGGTCAACCTTCTTCTTATTCCGCCTGCGGGATCTGCTGTTAGTAGAAGTGCCAGGCTCGGATGCGTCTGTCTCATTGCCGGAGACATCCGAAGCCTTAGCGCCCTTCTTATTGGCCGAGCGTGGAGACACCCGACGGGTTCGGGTACTGTCGGCCACACTCGTGCTGGTAATGGGTTCGGTTCCTGACCGTTTCCCTTTACCCTTACCTTTGGTGGGGGTTGTTTTACCCTTTTCACCAGCTGCTTTCCCTTTCACCTGCTCAGTCTTCGTAGGGGTAGACTGAGCAGTTTTAGGGGAACCATCTGCATCAGGTAGGGCCTTCTCAGGTACTACTGCTGCATCTCCCAAAGTAGGAGTCTCAGCAGGAGACATGAGATGGTCCATCCGATCGGCCATCTTGGCTGTTATCTGCACGGGTGCGGGTCCGGGTACTAGCTCCGGATGCGCCAGTGCATACTGCCTTTCCAATAGACGTACTACGAGGTCCTGTATCACCCCGAGTCTGTCTAGTGGAGACACACCAATACGGGCCTCCTCCGCCTCAATGGTTTGAGACGTAATGGGGACCCCTGGACAGTAATCCACAACAGCGTTACCTGCTGCTTCATACTCATCCGCTGTGCCTAACATTAGGATCTGGTCTCTATCTATGTATCTAGACACCTCATCTGCCTTGACACCGGTGTAACCCGTTTTGTCAGACACGTAGGAAGGCCTATAGGAGGTATTCCTTCGGAAAGCCATTTCTGCGACCCAGATGGCTTTACGAAACCATAAGTGGACTACCAGTCCTTTGGCCATCTGATGGTAATCCATCAGCCTGGCCTCCGGAAAGGTATTAGCCCATTGCGGATGAGCACATTCCCAGATTGTGTTGACAACACGCTCGTCAACCTCTCTGGGCGTCCCATAACAGGTGGGTATCAGCATTTCCTCGGAAATAGCTAACATCCGTCCGTCATAGGGACCGGCTACATCATGCCATTCGGGACTGTCTGGGAGGGGCAGCTCTAGGTACATTGGCCTGTCAACCGGAGAAGCAGGTCCCAAAGCACCGGATGAGGTACTCCCACCCAGACGGGGCGGCAATTGAGGGGGAGGTGGCATCAGAGCCCTGTCATGAGACTGGACTCCTGCCGGCTCTCCACTCAAACCTTCGGATGGAGGGGCTACATAAGGCTCACCTACATCAATTCGTTGTTGAACACCTCGGCGTTCAGGACTAACTTGTCTGGAGTTGTCAGATGCATCATAGAACGATTCTACGTCGCTATCGTCTACTCCAGAGAAGTACTGATCAACATTCATTTGTTGATCCATCTGATCACAATCAGCATCGTATTGCTGATCGTCGTATGTATAAGTGGGACTCTGGGGAGAACCACTTCCATACTCCGGCGGGGTGCTAGCACCGGCACCACCGCCAAGGCGGACGGCCTCTTCTGCCATCGACAGAAGTGGCTGTTCGGGGATAAAATATCCCAATCCACCGGATAAGCAGTAAGGACTGCTTATCCAGTGAAAGGCGGGTGCCTTTTAACGAGGGCACACCTCGGAACACGGCTGTCACGGGCTATCAGACTCCAACAAGAGTAAGACCACCCTCGGCCACGTCTTCTTCCTTCGCAGGAATAAGACAATATGGCGGGATACTCAAACTTGAATCGCTGCGCATGATCAAACCGGCGCCTCACGTGACCATTCGAAAATGGGTCAACAACTTTCCCGCGTGCCCTTAATTAGGTCACGCGCCCTTACATAAAAACAATACAATACCCGATCGGTCGTCTGTCCGTACTCAGGGTTCAACCATGACAACTCGCTAGGTATTATGGAGTTTATGGATAGCATAAGCATATCCACCGGATTATCCGTCCAAAACCATGGGTACATTGTCATAGGACCTTTTCCAGAAACTCATGACCGGCTCAAATATACATTGAACTAGGTTACAACATATAACAGTACACAGTACAGGACAACACACTCGTTGTGTTAACAGGCTAGGTTACGGCAGTCTTTAGCAACCTTGGACTGCGTCTAAGAGGTTTTGAGGCCTCTTTTATTGACCTGGTATCCATAAGAGCTTTTACCAAGGTCTTCTTAGCCTTAGAAGGACCTTTCCTCTTATTTTTACCTGCGCCTGCCGAGACTTTTTGTATCTTCCCCTGTTTTCCGGATGTTACGACAGGGGGCACCACCCTCTTCGGGTCTGCAACCTTCCGTGGCCGCCCGGGTCCTCGCTTTCGGGTCGGTACTACTTCGAGTTGCTTTACACGACTCTGTTCCATTACTTCCAATAGACCATCGCCATACATTTCGGTGGAGGTATCCCTCCCTCTCCATGGGCGTAGTCTCGCTACATTTGACTTGTAACATTTACCAAGCTGTGATTTAATAATCACTGTGCAATCACTAATAACCTGAGTTATAGTGAAAGGTCCATCCCAATTGCTGGCTAATTTCAGGTTGGACAGAGGTTGGTGTAGACGCAGTACTCTATCCCCTAGATTAAAAAATCTAGCTTTTAGACCTGTGTCATAGCCAACTTTCTGCCAACGCGCAGTTTTCTGCAACTCGTCTCTAACCCTCTCATAGGCTTGTTTGAAATTATCCCGTAGGGATACTACAAACATCACCTGGCAAAGGGTTTCCGGATTCATTCTTATTACGCCAAACACTAAATCTGCTGGCATAATCAAATCCTCTCCAAAAACGAGCAGATTAGGAGAACAGTTTGTGCTCGAGTGTACAGTGCCATTATAAGCATGTACCACGAATTCACATTGTTCATCCCAATCATCCATCTGCTCATTTACTAGAGACTTCAATACTTGGATCAAAGTCCTATTGAATCTCTCTACCTGTCCATCACTCTGTGGCCTATAGGGATTAGTTCTTGTCTTGCAGATTGCCAGACAATTACACATCTCTTGCCACAGACTAGACTCAAATTCTCTGCCCTGGTCACTATGTAACATGAGTGAGACACCTAGGTGCAACACCCACCCTTTTACAAAGGCCATAGCACAAGTAACAGCCTTATGATCCGGTAAAGGAAACACTCGGGTGTACTTGGTATAATAATCAGACACGACCATCATACACGTGTTGCCACTAGGAGTGGGGGGAATCCCACTAATAATGTCAACAGCTATTCTAGCAAACCTTACACCAAACAGTTCCTGGGATAATGGCAGTTTGCCTAACCCGGGTCCTGGTTTGTTCTTACAGGACTCGGGACAGGTCTCTACCCATCGGGTGAGATCTGTACTCATGCCGGGCCAATAGTATCTTCTGGTTAGACGTTCTAGAGACCGTTTCTTTCCAAAGTGTCCACTAGTTCTATGCCCATGACAGAAATACATAATATCTCGTCGCATAGCACTAGGTATGACAACTTGCAAGGTTTTCTTCCTATTAGAATGGTTCTTCCATCGAAACAGAATACCATCCCGGACTTCCAGCTCGGCCAATTGAGCTAAGAATCGTCTCATCTCTCTGTTCTCCAATGACACTTCGGGTCTTGGAGGACAGATACCCTGATTAAGGAACTTAATCAAACGTGATGTGACTGCATCAGACTCCTGGAACTGTTGGATGGTCTCCAAGGACCAATTCAAGACATGTTCCGGATGGGTTTCGAAAGGAACTCGAACCCCTGCCAACACAGCATTGTGTGCTCCACAATCAGTGCACTCAGCATTTGCACATTTCCTCACTGGGATTCAAGACAAAGCATCTGCATTCAAATGCTTTGCCCCGGCTCGGTGTTCAATCTGGCTGTGATTTAGACCAAATTCGGATAGGTGCGCTAACCAGCGACCTATCATCCCCTCTGCATCTTTGAAGTTCAATAACCATCTGAGGGAAGAGTGGTCAGTCCGTAGAGTGAAATCACTCCCCCACAAAAAGTGCTTGAACTTCTTCGTATAGACCACCACAGCCAACAACGCACGTTTAGTGGTACTATAGTTTCTTTGAGATTTACTCAACGTGTTACTAGCGAAGGCTATAGGAACTTCAACCCCATCCTGGACCTGAGAAAGGGCGGCTCCTATGCTTTCATTACTAGCATCAGTATCTAGAATGAAATGATCATTCTCCGTAGGGTACTTCAACACAGGTGTACTTGCAAACAAATCCTTTATTTTCATAAAGGCTTCGTCTTGCTTGGATCCCCAAGGGAATCGTTCCTTTCTCACCCCGGGTGTCCAGTGGGACAAACTCTGGATAGGAAAGGCAACCCTTGAATATCCTGGGATAAAGTCCCGGTAGTAGGAACAGAATCCGAGGAAGGATCTAACTTCTTTCGCATTCGTGGGTGCCTGCCAATTTGACACGGCATCCAGTTTCTCCGGATTGGCTTTAATCCCTTCATTCGAGATTATTTGCCCCAAGTAATTAAAAGATCTTTTAAAAAGATCACATTTCTTGGGCTTCCGCTTCAAACCATTAGTTATGATCCTTTCCAGAACCATACCTAAATTTTCCAAGCATTCCTTGTATGTCTTCCCAAAGACAATCACATCATCTAGATAGACGAGACATTTCTTCCATAATAGGTCACTTAATAAAGTTTCCATCATGGCTTCAAATGTCGCCGGTGCATTGCACAATCCAAACGGCATCACATTATATTGGAATAATCCAATATGACTGGAAAAGGCCGTCTTCTCCATGTCTTTCGGATGCATACCCACTTGCCAGTACCCGGATTGTAAGTCTAGAGAGCAATACCATTGCTTACCTCCAAGGGAGTCTATAGTCTCATCAATCCGTGGTAAGGGATATGAATTCTTCTTGGTCATACCATTCAATTTCCGGTAATCTATGCAGAAACGGATGGTACCATCTTTCTTAGTCACCATGCACACAGGGCTAGACCAAGGACTGGTTGATGGAATTATTACATCCTGTTCAGCTACCCTTTTTTTGGCTAGTGGGAGTCTTCTATAAGGAATCTTAAAAGGTTCATTCTCACCAGTGTCAATCGTATGCAGTACCTTATCGGTACGCCCCAATTTTTCACTTGGTGCTGCAAAAGCTTTACGGTACTTGTATAACAAGTCAGTTAGAGCTTCACGTTGTTCATCATTTTCTACATGGCTTTCGGCTACTAGAGTGTCTAGTTCCGGACTCCTTTCGGGTGAGCAAGGGACTCCGGGTGCCGAAACATGTTTACAGTCTTCTACCAATTCAGATAGGACGACCGACCCGAGGATCGTATCCTTCTGTATGTAGACAGTCTTATTACCGGTATTGGATATAGGAACCACCGTCCAAGCAGCGTTAGCTACTAGAACGTCGGCGGATTCCAATCCGATACTTGACAACATTGCCATGTCTGGCTCTACAACTCCAGTTTTTCCTGAAAACTGTCTGTCCGCTCGACATAAGACATCACAGGCTGTGCCTGGTGGTATCTTAACAGTCTGGGCTACACTGGCTACACTGCTTACTTGCCTAAGTACACATTGTACTTTGAGATGATACGGGTCTCTCACTTCCAATATTCCTCTCTGGGAATCTAACCTTGCTCCATATAATGCAGCAAAATCCAGACCAAGTATACCATCATCCGCGATGTTCGCCACAGTAGGAGTAAGGATGAAGTCCTTATCTTCCTGTAGACTGAACCTCATACATGTTCTACCGAACGTTTGTATCATGCTACCGTCGGCCGTACGAGCATTTCCTTCCGTTGTGAAAGTTTCATGATTCGTAGGCAAAAGATCGTAGAATCTCTTAGCAATGCAGGAGTGGCTAGCACCCGTATCGACAAGAAACTTAGCGGATCTACCACTCACAGATACAACTGCATACCACCTCCTACCTTTCAAGTAGGTAGGACTACTTGCGTACTTAGCAAGTTCCGTCTTAGCGCCGAGGTCAAATCCACATCCCTTCAAGAATTTGAGACAAGGATGACCCGGGGGGAACTGGGCACACCCCACCCTGGCCAACTCATTGGCCGCTCCCTCTGGACTGATATCGGGTTTCCCCTCTGTGTTCTTCTGCCGGTTCTTGACACCTGGTGTACTATCAGTCTCCCCAGCCTCATGAGTAAGGAACTGATCAGGCTCCTTAACTTCACTGCTGGGCGAAATCGCTAGAGGATTCTCACCAGTACCGCAAGCGGCGATAGGCTGGCAGTCATGGCAATCACTCATTCGGGGGGTAATCCAGTTGCCTTCATGGACACCCCCTCTCAGTTTTCCTTCTTCACTGAGTCCTCCTTACTCGGATTGTTCCGGTAACGAGTGTTTCTATAAACTGGCTTATCTGCCTCGCACTCGGCAGCATAATGCCCAGTTTCCTGACATCGAAAACATGTCACTACTCTCCTATCAGGCTTAGGCCTTCTAAGATTTTCAGTAATCTTCTTTACCAAATTGTTAACCAGGTCCTCTGATAAAGACGGACCGGTAGTAGGTTTGGTATCGGGTTGAGTCACAGGAGATTCAGAGGTAATCACTTTCTCCTTGACGTAACCCGGTTTCTTTCCCCAGTTCCGGTTGTACCGGGGGTTCCCTTGGCCAACGGCCCCAATGTTTTCATCTTCGTCGGGTTCCCCTGATTCGGATGAATCGGTTTCGGGTATTCCTTCCGGGATTATCATTGCTGACATCCGTTGAGGTACCTTTCCGGCAAAGATACGGGCCTTTCGATCATAATGATCTAGGGACTGGAATAAATCTGTCAGAGAGGCATCATTCTTCCAAGCTTCACAGGCTACTGTCCTGTGTTCCTGATTCCGCAATCCTTCGATGAATTGTTTAAACATTTCATCTAGGAAGCATTCATCATCTAGTCTCCATTGAGGTCTGGCTTTGTGCAACAGTCGTTGACATTCTAAGCCCAACACTTTGGCAGATTCCTTAGGTTTCTGTGTTCTTTTAGTGAACGTCAGCCAAGGATCCTCTCCAACTATATTCCCATATAAATATGAAGCAATCTCTATGAGTTCATCATATTTCATATGGGCCGGGAGTCCTACAATTTGAGAATCTCTCCATTGTTCTACGGCTCCTTTTCCGTCGCCTTCCTTTAACCAGCATACTAGATAAGGGAGAGCTTTTGCCTTGCCCCATCCATTGCAGTTAAAGACATCCGCGCAGCCTTGATACTCCTCCTTCCAAGGGTTCTTGGCATTAAAGGGGGTAGGTATCTTAGCTACTCTATGAGCCGGATTCGTGGATCCAGTAAGGGTTAAACCCCTACTCCATTCCATGATCTCCGTATCGTCCAGACCTTGATTGTAACAATCAACACCTAAGTTAGCAATCGCTGCATTAGAGTCATGCAGCGCTTGTAACCCTGGAGAAAGAGATACTCGGCGACTGAGTCTCTTTTTCCTTGGAGGATTCGTACCATAAGTACCTCCAAAGCCTCCGGGTGGTGGTCCTCCTCCACCCCCTGATCCCCCTGCTCCGTATGGAGGCACCTGTGAGAAGGTGTATCCGCCGGCTTGAGGAGTTGGCCCTGGATTATTGGTGGGTTGTGTATTTCCACCAAAGCTAAAGAAACCACTATTGGGATTAGTGTTTCCTCCTGTTCCATACGACTGATTTCCATTATTGAAACCAGTCCCACTGGCAGAGGGTCTGCTTCTGGAACGATCTCCTGAAGGTCCGGATCCTTGATCACATCCGAATTGCCCTTCAGCTGTACTGGAATTTCCGGATGCTCGTCTGGTTGTTCCTCCGGACATGTTCCGGGTGTTACCATTGGACGGATTCGCTCCTGTTTGGGACTGATTCCATCCATACTGGGCATACGGGCCATTTGGTGACTGTTGTGGCCATCCGCCGTCAAAGGTGGAGGTTCTTGCCGAGTGGCTTTGTTTAGCTCCACTCGCAGAGTCACCCCCACTATTTCCAGTACCTAAACCAAGAGGTTTTGAGGTATTATCCGTAAATCTAACCTGATGACTCTTTACTCCTTCATAACGAGGTACAGTTGTCTCTGTTACCCCGTCATTGCCCCTCAAAGAGTTCATCTGGTTACTCGTCGTGTTTAGGGCAATTCCTGAAACAGTGAAGTCTGATTCAAGAGTGCCTACTGCACGACCAGTATCTTCTAGATACTTTGACATCTGGATAGCTTTAGCTTCCAGTTCGGAATAATCATCCATCATTTTTGTCTGTTTGGCAGCCAAATCTGTGGATTCACGTATCCATTGATCTTTGAGTTTTTCATGCTCATCAGTTTGTTTTTGATACGTCTTCCGAGCATCCTTGAAGGCTGATTCTATTTTCATCAGCTCTTCTTGATACTTGCCATAGGCCGATTGAGTTGAATTTAACTCTTGTTTAGTTCTATTCAACTCATCACACGAGGCTCTGTATTCCAGATCCGCCGTGTATAGTGCATCACGATACTGTTTGTGCTGGAGTTGGAAATCTTGTTTTTCCTTCTCCATCTGATCCAATAACAATCGTTGTTGGCGTCTACAACTTTGATCGTAGTCAAGACGTTCTGATATCAACTGTTTGTTTTCAGTCAGAATCTTGTATCGAGTTCCGGTCAGTGTAATGAGATCCTTCTGGATCTTCTCGTATTCAGCTCTCATGTCTTCAAGCTCGTCCATTTTGTTCTTTTCGAATCCACATTTCTGATGTTTAATTCGAGAACTATGTGGAGTTTCAAACATACCTGCACTAGGCTTTGGTACCTCAAATGGTAGTTTACCAAATTGAGCAGTACTTTTATGCATTGGTGCAGGTTTCGAAGTACCTCCTGGCATGAATAAGGAGTCTCTAAATTCATCCAGTTCATCATGTAAGTTTTTTCTTACATCCTCTAACCCATCAGGGTAGTGTTCCAGTGGATCTCTCCACTCTGTTCCTTGGGGTGGTGACTTGATTTCACCATCCTCCATCGGGGAGTTTAGCTCATGATTTGGGCCATTTCCCCTAACTGGGCTCAGCTCAGTCATTTCTGACTGCGCTTACCCGAAGACCAACTGGTCATGGCACCAGTGTAGTGGTTCGTCTCGTTAAGTTAGATTAAATCATAACGAAGAGAGAGAAAGTTTCCGGGTAGGCAACCGAGCTTTTATTTCATAGCTTATGTTACATACGATCACAGCCTCAGAGGACTACATGCTACTAGGGCATTCGGTTACCCTTTCGGGTAACGACCTGGTTGAGCAGTGGGTAAAACCACTACTGAAGAACATGGGGCTAGAACCAGCCTTATATAGGGGAAAAGCCCGCGGAACTCAGACCGGCCACGTGACGTGTGGTGGACGAGTGGTAGGCCCCCTGGTGTAATGGATACGAACCCAGAGGCAGGTGCTGCCACCTGCCATCCGGACTCCCCCACTACACCCGAAGACCTAGGTCTGAGTCCCACGGGTACATGAACGTAAAGTGTAAATACCATACTGCTACATAAGTATGTTGGATTGGATTATATTTGATTATTGAATGTTTGTATATACAAGTAGGTTACTGTATTCAATATGTTCACCACATACATTCAATGTCATACTTGCTGGCTACACTGACGAAATGAGATGGTACACCCTTAAAAGGAAAAAAAACAGTTCTATGTGAACTGATATATAATTCAAGACCCTGTCTTACTCTTTCAGTCAGAAATATGGCACTGAACCCTTCCAATATACTTCTCGTGTTGATGAAAGGGCTGTGTTTATTGAAACAGAGTTGTAGGCTCTCAACAAAATGTGTGTCCTCATAAATTTTTTCATGTTTTTCTGAAGCAGACAGTCTGCATAAAACAACCATTTCCATAAGTGCTCCATGAGAGAAGCTTTGACCTACCAGAAACAACTGCCGTTTCTCCTCATGTCAAATTAATAGGCACAGCGAGCAGTAATCAGTTGTCACTTACTGAACCTTTTTAAGTCTGTTTTACCATTTACCATGATACATAACCCTTATATCACACTTTTATTTTTGAGATTTTTCATAGTAGCCATACTTTTCTGCTGTTCAATGAGGAGAAATGGGGTTACCAGGTCCCGTCAACACTGGCCTCACAGGACATGGCTAGCTCCCATGGAGTCCTCAAGAGTCAGGATGCCGTCCTCATGACTCAGGACACCCTGTGTACTCGGACATGGCAGTGTCCTCATATATCACTGCCACAAAAACACCAGGAAAACTATAACTAAAATGTGAATTTTAAGTTTTAGAAATATTTCATTTATATGAACTGCTAGATACAAGGCTCATCAAGTCAAATCTGCAAGATCTAAGGTACCCTATCTTGAATAACAGAGATATTATATTGGGTTTACGCATATATCAAAATGGATACCTTCCCACCAAGTCCCCCATGCACCCTTGTTGCTAGGATATGGTGAAACTAAATCACCAACAATCTCCCCCAAAGAAGAATACTCTAGTAAACTCCCACAGCAGCATATTTTTATACATGTGTTAAGTGCATTGCCTGAGAAGCCACTGTCATATACATGTACATGTAGCTCATATAACTTTGTATTCTTTGTCAATTCACTTCACAATTGACTTCAAATCCCTCCCCCCCCTCCCTACTTTAGTAGTCTGGCCTGAGAGGAAAAGCTGTGAAAATGCTACGATGACAGGTATTGTCTAAGGGGAGAGGGGGAGGGGGAATGGGTAGTCAGGGAGGAAGGAGGGGTGATGCGGGCGTCCCCGGCAGTGAGGACGCAGTTCTCAACAGAGGGCGTCCTCTCTTTCCAGTAGTGGCTCAGACCTGGTTACTCTACAGCGATGTGGAATATGTGGTGTCTTGGGTGAGCCAATAGGGCTTCTGTGTATGGTATGAAATAAAACCCTTTATAATATTGATGACACATGCTCCCTACTCCCTACAATCTATGAGTGAGACACTTTCTGTGAGATACAAGTGGCTCTTGGGTTCAATTTCATTCCTAAGGTCTGAGGAGGTTGTTGCCAATTGAGGGCAAACTGCAGTTTTTCAAGGTTATTCAAGACCTTCATGGATTTTGGAATCAATACCCAACCTTTCAAGTTTAGACACTATAAACACTGGTCAATTGATAATGTTGATCCAGCAAAAGGTACGTTCATCACAGTGCTTGTTCAGGGCTTTCAGTACAATGCAATAAACTCAGCTCCACTACAGAAAAGGATGACCTTGGTAAAAGATCATAATATGGCTCTGTCAGAATGTGGTATGACTCCCCTAAATTGACAATGTGGGAGATGACCCTTTCTACCACAAGTATGATATGCCTGCTTCGACTCAGATTGATTATCAAGCGCTGTGGTATTTTAAGTGGCAGTGGTTGTGTGATGTTTCCCAATATCCCCCATACCTGAGAAGCATTGGCGTCCTCGTAAGTATTTTTTTCTCTAGCGAAACCCAATAAACCTGCCAAAATACTCTGGTATACTGCTAGTACTTTAATAGCCAATGAATAGACACAAACAGCCAGGCCATCAGGGTAGGAGATGGCTGCTGTGTCCAGTAAGGAGTTTTTTTATAGCCTCATGGGGGGCAATTAGTAAGAGACTCTATCTATATAAAAGCTCTGCTTTCAAAGGGTATAGTTCACAGGTCATTAACCAGATGGCTCTTTTCTCAGTTCTTCTAAAATATGGTGGGAATATGGCCTGAAAGCACAAATATACAGGGGCATAGAAGGGTATATTCCAACACTATGATGACTAGTGGTTGCATCTAAATTGCTTACTCTTGATGTATCAGAGATTAATATTCAGTAAAACACTGCTAATCACATAGCGCCCTGGATCACATCTCGATAGGAACTCAATATACTAAGGGCTGCAACCAGCAGCGTAGTGTGATACATATCTACGAGGTTGTCTCAGGTATGCCAGGCATCAATTTACTTGAAATGTCCTTTTTATGAGGACCATATTGCCAGTTGCTGATTCATGTGCTTACTGTGAATTCTGTTTGGCAGAAAGGCATATGAATGATATGGAAATTAAACAATAATTAACACCTTGCAATTCAGATTGACAGTAATCAATTTGTGTCCTCAGTATAAAGGTTATTCTAGAAAGAGAAGCAATATAAGGCTTTAGAATACCATCCAATAGAACTGCCAGCAATTGACTTCATTTCTCATACAGTTTGAACGATCAATAATAACTCTGCAATAGTCAATAAACCTGCATCAAGTAAAAAAGGTTTTGTATCACAATCCTAATGGCACTTAAGAGATATCTAAATGACCATGAGAGAATCGATGTTTATTGATAGTAGGAGACTGAAGCCCACTGTGTGAATAATTAGGAGTAATGAACTGAGGTCACATGTTTAAACACAAAACCAATAGACATTGACGTAAATGCAGTACACAGAGTTGGAAACTCTGTCTGTAGGTTAGAACATCTTATCTGGAGGCTGCAGGAAGCCTCCAAGTTCTTTGTCCAGTTTGAGGGACATTCATTAAATATGCCACACAGAGATCAAAGCAACTCTCCTGTCTCTGGCAAGTACTGTTAGTCACAAATATCAATATTGATGTTTGTCTGTTTAAAATAGAACATCACCAATCAAATAACAGAGTTTAATGAAAATGATGCAGGGCTGAAGTGAGCAAATGCGGGACGAGCAGATATGGCATGGGCAGGTGCGGGACAAGCAGATGTGGGACATGACTACAATACAATTTAAAAAGTGATTTTCATTTATGAACGAGGTCTAAGTAATATTAACCCATTTGGAGGGTGTTTCTAATTCCTCAGGACAATACTATACCCCAGAGATTGAAAAATTGTAGTTGTAATAGGCTTAAAACTTCTGAGCTGCTGCCTAAATGAACAGACAAGGGACAAGCGATCGAGCAGATACATGACATGGCAATTCATTTAAAACTCTAATAATTTGATTAGTTGACAGGTAGGGCTTATGTGTGGCCATCATAGGCAAATAATGAAAAAACATATCTGCTCTTCCCGTGTCTGCTTGTCCTGCATCTGCTCACTTCAGAGCTGCATCACTTCTCTGGCCTGTTATTTATTTTTTACAGCAATTAAGACTTCATGAAATACATACGTATATAGAGATAAAGAGAGCTATCCATGAGAGGGATGCGGAGGTGATAAGGTAAAAAGAATGCATGGGATACGCCCAGAAAAATGGAGCAAAAGAGGCATAGAGAATACAATATAGATAAACTATTTTTTGCGACTATGGAGGAGAACATATAGAAATATAGTGACCATGTGACACAATGACCGTATGCAGTAACTAAAACCTGTTTCAAAACACAGGCAAATGTTTATTTCACTATTTTACAGTACATTCCAGATCTACAATCTGGATACACCCAGTCCTATTTGTATTCAAATGCACTACTGACATTACCTAACCAGGCATGATGTGGTATTACCCTCTCTGCCCACTAAAGGCCTCTTGGAAATCGTGAACCCTTTAAAATCTGACCCATTGGTAGTCATGATTTCTAAAATTTCTACTCTGCCTTTTATGCAAGCATCTTTGAAGTTCCAGATAGCCTTGAGCTCTATCCCAGTGCATGACCTATTCCTGGTAAACAAAACAGTCCAAACGATGACATCCAACCTATATAAAGTGTGCCACTTATTCTAAGCTGGAAATTCATTCTACACTCTTCACAACCCAGATGTTGACAAAGATGTCAAGATTACAAAATCAGCCATTTCAATGTAGTCTTGTTATTGCTGAAATGATGTTGAGAGATTTTTCTGATTAACGAGTGTCAAATCTGCCCAGGAAACAGTGGCACCATTTCATATGATGTGAGGGGACATATTTTACAAGCATGGATTCCTTGGTCACCTTTGCCTTCAATGAATAACATTTCCCCAGGAATTTTCTGCAAGGGAAGAGCAAATATCGATCTTCATATTAAAGCCGCCTGGAGCTCTTTTGTCAGGTTATACAGGATTGGGACCTCAAAGAGATGTGCAGAAAAAGGATAAACTCTCAGCTATAGGTTGTATAGCCTATAGACACAACCTATTGTTTATAGGCCTAGATCAAAGGAGACGAAGATATCAGCCAACCACATCTTTTACGGTTAAAGGGTGGTATTTTAAAGTTGAATGGTGTTTTATACATGCACCTCTATGGTACACAATCAATCTGGCACAGATAAGCAAAAAGGAAAAGGGATGCATGACGTATACTAGATATTGTACTGCTTAGTCATCCTTTTTGTTTAGGAAAAGACTCAGCATCCAGGAAACAGAGTCAGGAATCAACTTCCTAGAAACACCCAGGTGGAGGTAACTCAGGCCAAAAAAAAAAAGGGTTTGTTTCCGGTCACCCGACCTACCTCAGCCAAACAGGGCCGACCTCAGATTTTTTGGTTAATTTTTGTTAAATCTTTTAGCATTTTTTCACATTTCTTTGATTAATTTTGAATCTTTTTATCAGTTTAATAAGTGATCAAAGATATATGCCCTTGTTTACTGTTTGTTATGGTATTTCTGAAGAAATCCTTTATTTCCCATGATAACAGGAAAAAAACTTACTTATGATATCCTCATTTCAATACAAATGTATACCTTGATAAGGTCTGAGGTAAAAAAAAAAAATTAAAAAAAAAAAAAAAATCCGACCTACCTACCTCAACTTTTTTGGCTATGTTACCGGAAACATACAATTTATTTTTTTTGGCCTCAGGCCTGGAGCTGTACAGGCTGTTCTAGCAGCTGTGCCCTGGATTCATTTTGCCTACTGTGGCACATTGGGAGCAGTCTCGCCAGCACTTTATTGGTGCATCATGCCCCTGAGGTCTGAGGTTGGAGCACCAGACCAATACCAACCTCGCGGGATACACTAAATCAGGTTGGGGATGGGGATATCTTGTTAGGACACACCAGGATCATAGTACAACAGTCTGATCTAAGATTCTGATACCATGTACAGTCTTAGGATGTACTGGGATCTTAGTACACTTGTGTGTGCACTGGGCCATGACACTCACCTCTGCAGGTGTATGGACCAATCAGAGCCCTGGTCACTGGACCATGACACTTACCTGTGCATACATTATTGGGGTCAAAGGTGGGATGGTGAAACCACTCCACTATTTTGTACTTACATTTACATTAAATGATACATTTACTCCCTTATCAAACAACACTTGGCTAAATTGAAAACATCATTTTGAAGGCATTTATCTATTCTTTAATCTTGTGGGTTCATATTTATTAGCAAATTTAACAAAAAAATAGCAAATAGATTTTACTATAGCAGGACTAAGGGGAAATTCATACATATAGCCATTTATCAGATAATATTCCGATTTTAGTTCTGTAAAAAAGTGCATATATAAAATATAGACCCCATGTATTTAAGGTGACTTTAGAATTATGTATTTTGATGGAGAAGTAGGAGAAATTTGATGATAAATCAGTGTACTAAGTTCTAAGTACACCCCATGATGCAGGGACTATCATTCAATCTTAGGGCGTACTAAGAAACAGGTTAGTCCTGAACCTGACTATTGACCAATCGGAAAATTCCCTTCATTCAGTACAGACTTTTTAGGGTGCAATACATAACACCTGGTAACCATCAGCTGCCTGTTATCAGTCCTTATCTCGCAGGGTACCAGCTTAAGCAGGGGTAACCCTACTAAGGATCCCGCTAACCAGGAATAGACAATAAATGAGGGAGGCACAGTTCCCCGGCCCATTTCACTCCAGGTGACGACATTGGCTGGTTCCCGGCCCCACCTCTCTCAGTCGGTATGGGGCAGGTAGCTAGCAATATAGGACAACTCCAAGCATTGGCAAACTACAAAGCCTTGGTATAGGTGAGTGAGGCACGCGGATGTGCATGCCCATGTGCGTGCCTCACTCGCCTATACCAAGCCTTTGTAGTTTGCCAATGCTTGAAGAGTGATATGCAAATCATAATATATGATAATGATATTCTGTGACGTCACAAACTCTAGGAGAGCTTGTGACGTCACAAGGTCAGTTGGTAGCTACCTGCCCCATACCAACCGAGAGAGGAGGGGCTGGGAACCAGCCAAGTGACGACACCTTATCAGGAAGCTACAGAAAGCCTCCAGCTTGTTTGTCTTGTTTTAGGGATGTCCTTTAGCTTAGCCAAACACAGATCAAACCAATTTTCCTGTCTCTGCAAAGGGCAAATTACTGTTTCCTTGTGAAGAAACTGTTAGTCTCAAATTGTTTTAATGTTGTCATGTTGGAATATCAGAAATAAATCGTGGATGATACATTTACAACCTGTGAGGCTCTGCAAATGTTTTGCATAGAACCTGTCAGCTTTCACTCTTGATGGAAAAAGAAGGATTTTCCATTGAAATGACCATGTCATATTCAATAATCTCCATTTCAAAGTACACATTAAATATTTTTCCTACGTGTTACATACTTGAATTGAAGGAATTTACTTTGAGTAGGCTAATCTTCTCCCACAGAGCCCCACAGGGGTCAGTCGGGGGAGGGTGGGGGTAATGTGTGGAGGGGGAGATGGTTATGAACCAGTTAAAAGATGGAGAAGATTTTTGGTGATGCTGATAGTTGCAATTCTACCCAATTGTTCAATGATAAGCCAAAGACACAAACTACATCTTCTATCTTCTAATTATAAAAAAAAACATATTTACATCAAATGAGGCAGGGGGTTGGTGTGAAGCAAGATGCTACTCGTCCAAATAGCCCTGGTCATTTCTAACCCATTCCCTTTAATACCTTCAGTTGTATTTCCTTTTAAATCAAAGCCATTCTCAATTTGATTTTTCTTCGATATTATAGAAACTCCTTTGTATGTCTGTATTTCTCATTGTGTGAAAAGAACTCCCATCAGCACTAGCAGGAATCCCATGGGATAAGGGCTGTGATTTATACATTAATGCAGTGCAATGCAAGCTATTTCTTAAAGTAAAAATCAAAGTGGAGCTGCAATATCTCTCCTTTACCAACCATAGGTCGCTTCTTTTTCTACACCCTATTTACAATAGAGCCCATCAGTGGCTTTTCTGTGCTCATTAATTTCATTGCCCTCAAGCCTTACATTGACTTTTCTCTCTTACATTGATTGCATCTAGGTTTTTCTGGCCTCTACTGTTTACTTCGGATTTCCTAACCCTCCTTGCTTTATGCTTTAATGGATATTTGACATTAGACATGAATTAGCAGGGAGTATCTATACTTTTTCTCAGAGAGAAAATTCTACCAAGAACAAAGGGATGGTTAGATGTCTTTATTACACGACTTCTGTGATTCTGGGTGCTTTTTCTGGATATTCCCATTCTGATACCTGTCGATAATGCAGGTCCTAGGAGTGCTGATATCCTAGATATCAGCACTTCTTCCATGTCCTAACATGTCATATGTTTCATGTTAAAACCTACAAAATTTTAATTTCCAGGATAGGGGTCAAACCTGCAGTCTCCTGATCCCAAATCCAACTCCCTATGCATTGCGCCACAGGGACTGACAAGAAGTGGTTGGCTAGAACCAGGTCTTGATATGATATAAAGCCTGGAGAGGTCACTCACATATAAGTACTAAACATTCAAAGTGTGAAAATCCCCGGTATTCTGGGTTGTGACCCCCCTACCTTTGTCACATGCGCAAGGTGAGAATGGCATTATTTTTTCGCTGTGTGTACACACACTATGGCAGGCTTCGAGTCACGGTGGAGGGAAATGATTTTTCAACTTGAATTTATTGATATTCTATTGATTATTTATTTATTTTTTATTAATTAATCGTGTAATAAAGAAGTAAGGAATGGGCACCTCATTCAGTGTATCGTAGGATGAATTCGGTGCCCGTTAGCCCATTCATTACTCTCTTAGTAAAGTGACTGGGATTGAGATTTTTTGTTTCAAAGAGGATAGGTGATCACACAGGCAGGGTTTGTCTTCCTGGGAACACTCAGATGAAAGTAACTCAAGGACAACCAGTTAGTTAGTTCTACAGGCTGTTGCAGCACCTGTGTCCTGGATTTCCCAATAGATTTGAACATACACAACCCAAGTCTCCATTCCTGATTTATGTACCCAATTTTGGGAAATGTGCATAGGTTATAGATATCAGCATTATAAAGTCCATAATTCTGATGAAATGCAATGTATTTTGGGAGTGAATTTCTCGTAAATAATACTGAGAAATACCCTCTTTAAATGGATTTTTCACTTGCCTGATTTCCAGCTGACTTATGTTAATCTTACTATTTAGTAAAATAAGAAGGTGGTCAGTTTTACAACACAACAAACATAGTGTTAGATTGAAGGTATGCTTGTATGTTGGGGTTGGATTGTATTTGATTATTTGATGTTGGATGATTATTGGTGTCTGTATCTAATATATTCACCATGGCTACACTGACAAAATGAGGTAGAACACTCTGAAAGGAAAGGAAACTAGTGAGCTGGTGATATAATATCCATGTCCTTCTCTTTCAATGAGATATATGGCACTGAACCCTACAATTGACTTATCATGCTGACAAAAGGGCTGTGCTTATTAAAACAGAGTTATAGGCCTTCTATAAAAATGTCTGCCCTGATGAATAGCATGTATCTCATGTTTTTCTGAAGCAGGCATTCTACATGAAACATCCATTTCTATAACTGCTCCAAAAGAGAAGCTTTGACCTATCAGAACCAACTGCTAGTTCTCCTCATGTTGAATTAATAGGCACAGGGAGCAGTAATCAGTTGTCACTTTGTGAACCATTTGAAGTCCGTTTTACCATGATACACAACCACTGTATAATACATCACTCTTTTGTTTGTGAACTGTTTTTTTATAGTACCCTTATTTGTCTGCTGCTGTCCAATGAGGATTGGGGTTACTCTGCAGGGATGTGGAATATGAAGTTCCTTGGCTGAGCCTCTGTATGTGGTATGAAATAAAAACCTTTATAATATTGATAACACATACTCAGTTCTGCATACAATCAATGAAGTGGGTGACACTTTCTGTGAGGTAGAAGTGGCTCTCAGGTTCAGTTTCATTCCTTTGGTCCCAGGTTTTGAACAATTCAGGACAAACAGTGTTTTCAAAACCTTCATGGATTTTTTTAATCAATAGCCTAACCTTTCTAGTTCAGATGCTATAAAAGCTGGTCAATAATGTTGATCCAGCAAGGGCAAGTTCAACCACGTTGCTTGTTCAGGGCTTTCAGCACAATGTAAAATTACAATAAACCCAGCTCTACTGCACAAAAGGACAACCTTGTTAACAGAGGGTCTGTGACTATCAGAAGGTGGTATAGCTCTCTCAATATTGACAATGTGGGAGATACCCCTTTCTATCACAATTATGATATCCCTGCCTTGACTCAGATTGATCTCAGATTATTCAAGTCCCTCTAAGCAAGTCCTATTTTATTTTAAGTGGCAGTGGTTGTGTAATGTTTCAAAATATCCCCAACCTATGAGAAGCATTGCAAACCCAGTAAGTATTTTTTCCCTGTCGAAACCTAATAAACCTCAAGATGCTCCATCTGGTATACCATTAGTAACTTTATAGGCAATGAATAGACATTAATAGCTATGGACATCAGGTTAGGAGATGGTTGCTGCATCTATTAAGGAGTTTTTTATAACCCCATGGGGATGATTAGTAAGAGACTCTCTATATAGGAGCTCTGCTTTCAAAGGGTATAGGTCACAGGTCATTCTCCAGATGGCTCACTTACCAGTTCCTCTTTATTATGCTGGGAATATTGCTTAAAACACACACGTATACAGGGACATAGAAGGTTAGAATCTAACATTGTGATGATTAGTGATTGCATTTAAATTGCTTACTTTTGATGAATCAGAGATTGATATTCAGGAGAACACTGCTAATCACAGAGTTTCCAGGATCACATCTAGATATGAACTCAACATACTAAGGCCTGCAACCAGCAGCATAGTGTGATACATATCTATGAGGTTGTCTCAGGTATGCCAGACATCAAATCACTTGAAATGTCCTTTCAATGAAGAACATTTTGCCAACTGCCAATTCATGTACTTACTTTGAGTTCTTTTTGGCAGAAAAGTGTATAAATTTCACAAATCCATTGATACCTGGCAATTCAGACTGACGGTTATCATTTTGTGCCCTCAGTATAAAGGTTATTTTATAATGAGAAGCAATGTAATAGACATTGACATAAATGTGGTAGACATAGTTGCAGGCTCTGCTGTAGGTAAGAGCATCGTATCTGGAGGATGCAGAATGCCTCCAGCTTGTTTGTCCTGTTTTACAGACATTCATTAAATATGCCACACACAGGTCAAACCAACTCTCCTGTCTCTGCCAAGGGCAAATCAATGTCTGCCTTACTGGGGATACTGTTTACAAATATTACTATTGATTTGTTTCAAATGGAAATCACCAATCAAGTAGTGATTTTATACAGCGATGAGGGCTACAGGAAATACCTATATTATGTTGGTTTATGTTGCTTAAAGTTACAGGGCAAGAGCTGATAGAACTATTGGAGGAATGTGGAGGTGGTAATATAGAAAGAATGAGAGCATAAGATACACCCAGTGAAAGTGAGCAAAGGAGGCAGAGAGAATACAATATAGATAAACCAATGGAGGAATATATATTCTATTCTATGGTACATTCCAGATCGACACCCAGTACTTTTTGTAAACAATCCCCCCTACTGACATTACCTATAACCCAGCCAGTCAATGTACCCAATGAGGTTACAATGATGTGGGATTACCCTCTCTGCAACCCTGCAGGGTGCAATAAGGTACCTATTCCCAGGACATGTCAGATATATCAAAAGTATAGAAAAAGAATCAGTTAGATTAATTCTAATCCGGCCCATTTATGATTGCGGAACTCACCTTCCAGATCCCCATGATTCTCTGCCCGGAGAATCCAACTCCCACCTTATAGGCTCACTGTAATGAAATTGACATCCTCTGAATCAGACCGTGTTGCAAAAAGTTACGGGAACTAATTCCATGATTGGTTCCTCCTGAAAGCTTCCCATAGTAGGTATGCCAGGGAATTGAAGGACGGAACAATCCAGGAATTGATTCTTACTTGGGAAGTATTTACCAATTTAAGACCACTCCTGAACCATTTCCATGACCAACTGCCTTTTGGCAACACAACATTAGTTCCCTGAAGTCTGTCAGTTCCGTTTTTAGAATGGCACCTCTGACAGAACTCAATTCCTGTCCTTCTGCAGTACAGGAGACACATTTCTGCAAGCAGGGAGTCATGCGTAACCTTTGCTTTCAAGGAATTACATTTCCCTGGGTATTATCTGTAAGGGAGAGCAATTATTTACCTTCATACTAAAGAATTGAGTTCTTTGCCTAGAGAAGACAGGATTAAGACATCAAAGAGATTTGCAGAAAAAAGGATAAACACTGAGCAAAAAGGTTTTATAGCCTCTAAGCAAAACCTGTACTTCAATATACGATAATGGGGTCCTTGTCAGGGCTTGGGCTATAACATCAACAGTGAAACGCATTAAATATTGAATTATGTGTAAGGTGCTAAAACTCCTACTCTGCCTTTTATGGAAGCGTCTTTGAAGTATCTGATTGCCTTGACCTTGTATGACCTCGTGTATGACCTATCCCTGATAAACCAAACAGTCCTAACCATAACCTCTGACAGTTGATGGGTAGCATAGTGTTTTGTTAGATAGGAGTGAGAAAGAGAAGGGAATTTCCAGATCAAATTGACAATGGCTCATCTGATTTATTGAAGTGCGCATGCATGACCAGAGAATCTTTCCCGCCATAGTATCCATAGCCATAGTGCACACATATCTAATAATATGAAGGTGAGAGATACTATTTTCTTTTGTAATAAGTGTCCAACCATGGCCAGGAAACAAGCCACCATTTCATATGAAGTTGGACAGGAGACACATTTCTGAAATATTTGTTGCAATTTATTACCATGAATGAGTGTTTGTTCTATGTCAACTCACTTGTGCTTTTTGTCATCCTTCATATTACACACAGTGTACCTTTCTCTTTTTTCTTTGTTGTCTGGCTGACCTGAAAGGCTTATTGTAATATGATGTTTCTCATGCCAATAAACCTGTTAAACTCAAACTCTGAAAGAAAGGAATCATGGTCCAACTCGAGAATTATATTTTAGCAGGTGTAATCTGTAAGGAAAGAGAAAGCAAATATCTATCTTTACACTAAAGCCTGGAGTTCCCGTCTCAGATACTGGAGAAAGACATCAAAGAGATGTGTGAGAAATCAGATAAACACTCTGCTAAAAGGTTGTATAGCCCAAATTCACAGTCTGCATTTCGCATATTCCTCTATCTGTATTTCAGCTCAAACTTAAGGCACATGGCATGTATCTGAACCAAAGCATTACATGCTCGTAATTTTAGCTCTGATGCATTAGTCATCACATTCACTTTAATCACTGCACGTATTTATAGACCTAGCTTGAAGGGGAGAGGGGTTAGCCATCCACTTTTTTTTATATGTGTTAACATGCACTCCTATCATTCTCCCACCTATTAGATACGGATCTGTTCATTCCAGTGTACTTCCAAAAACTGACTGCCACTTCTCTACATATGAAGGACAATGTAAAAGAGATTCCTTGTAACACCGTTCTCCTACCTGGGGCTTCTTGTAAAAACTACACTGGTTCACTGCAATATAATCATGGTGATTCACTATTACGTTTTACATGGATCCCTGGTAGATTCAACAGTTATCTTGTACAGTGCACACTGTCATTATGCTGACAGGTATGTTTCTGGACGTATGCCACTAACTTTATGCAGAAGAATAAACTGTTCTCTATTCTTGATGAGGTATATAAGAAAGGAGACAATAATAGGTTACCTTCCTGGAAACATACAGGTGAAGGTAACTTAATAATGACTGGTTAGTCTAAGCTTTACAGGCTGGTTAAGCACCTGTGTCCTGGATTCAAGTTTCCTCAAATGTGTGGCGTTTAGAAATGGACTTGAGTTCTTGTAATGGGGGTCTGGCTAAATCTGGCTATAGTATAGTGCGGCACGAGACAGGTAGAATCATCAAAGATGAGTGGCGTTTTTATCCCAGGTTTAGTTGGTCATCAAATCGTGAGGCTGATCCTGGGGTGATACTCTGCCTTTCCCTGAGTATCATACACGGATCAGGCTGAGTCTCAAACAATACTAATTTTGGCGACATTGCCTGAGTCTGGATCTAGACTCGTGTGAGTAAGAATATTTTCTCAGTGTTCCCGCAGCAACCTAGACAAGAATGGCTTTAAAAGATTGGCTTGCCCTTCATGAATCTTGAATCAGTATGCCTTACTCTGCACCTGGGAGTGAGTGAGTAATAGAGGTTTAACGCCATTTCGACAGCTAAGGTCATATTCATGGCGAGAACTACATTACACAATTTCACAGAGGAATGTGTCAGTGCCCGCGCATATGTGCACCACACACATCCTGAGGGGATAGGAAAGATGAGAAATAGACCCTTTTAAGTGGGTTAGGGAAGCCCGACTCTGCACCTGAGACATGAATGTAGCCGTTACAGGTCAGGGTTAAGGGAAGGGTTCAAGATTTTAAAAGATTTTTCATTGACTGTTTAAAATGACCCAGGCATACATAGTACCATATCTGCTAGCATAAGGAAAGGGCACAGGTCCATCTGATGCTTTGGATGACGTCACAATTGGCCCAACGCTTCGGAGTATTGACTGCACAGCACTGCACATTTGCAAACAAATGGTACCCATACATTTATAATTGACATTACTTGGATATTTCTTTTGATAATTAGCATTACATAAACCAAATAAGGTATCCTACATGGTAGAATTTAAATGTACACTTTGGTATTGCAACTAGGGACTTGTATACAACAGCCTCTAAGCATATCTAATAGAGCATCTGGTACATATTTTGCCACCATCAAAATGGGGTGGTGTCTCTTCTTTAAGAAGCCATCCATGCTCAGTAAGCTGAGATAGGAACCCCTATGAGGGTTCAATTCACAAGGGCTTTCCCCCAGCTTTTCCTCCTGTTTAGCTGAAAAAGGTGTCTGTACAGCAGCTACCCAATACAATGCTGAGACGCCAATAGGATTCGAAGGATGAAAGCCTAGAACTTTAGGGCCAACATAGATATAAATATGTATAGATACACTGCAAAAATGGTGTTTAGATTTTAAACATGTTTAGGTCTAAACATGTTTAAAACCTAAACATATATACGTCAATTAGGTGTCTCATCAACTACACATTTAGGAAAAGAACACTTTTATTCTAAATACATAAACGTTTTAGCTAAACATGTTTAGATGTTTAGAGTTTAAACACTTGAATACTAGGTGCTTAGATTTGAACATCAATATGTTTAGATATGTGGATGTCAAATCCACACCAGGTAGCAGCACTACATCTCAATGGACTATCTGCAAACAGTTATAATCAATTGTTGTGACAATTTTCCCCAAACCCCTTGTGTATCATAGTGTCATTTCATTGAATGTCATGAAAATAGAAACAGCAATAGAGGATTGGCTAAATTCAACCTACACCACCATTATAACCCTAAATTAATCAATGAGTTCCATGACTGACACCTTTTTCATGTTATTTTGTAACAGATAAAGCAATGTCCTTCCTGCCAAGCTGTTGTACTTTCTCAAGTCTCTCATTCTGATGAAGCGTGTACATGTACGTGTATATAGCTGTGGCTGACATCTTGGGAGATTTTGTTGTGTACATACCTGCTGATGGCTTCCAATAAATGAGAAGACAAACAAAAAACATTCCTTTATTTTTTTAATGGATACATGTCTGCAAACCCTTACTTCAAATAACTTAAAAATCTAAACATAAAAATTCATAAACATCTAAACGCAAAATTTCATCAATAATCTAAACACAAATTTTGAACCTAAACACCTAGAGTTCTAAACACTTCAGCTAAGCACATTGTTTGGCTAAACATGTTTAGGAAATTAATGTGATTACAAAAACGTTGCAAGAATATGTTTAGAATTGTGTTTAGGATCTAAACACCATTTTTGCAGTGTAGATATAGATATAAAACACCATGCCAAATTTGCATCATACAATCTAGCAGCACTGCAGACATATATGGTTATCATGCTAACCCAATGGGCTTTACATAACCCCTAAGGGTCAACGTGATGCAACAATGTCTAGCTCTAGATTCACCAGTACTGCATTGGTGCATGATGACAATGAAGGAACATGAACCTGGACAAATTAGGTGGCTCTTGAAGGGTTTAATAGTCCCTAGAGGTATCAGCCACTCGAACACTGTCTACAACAGGTCCACAGCTCACAGGAGATCAGGTTTTCCTGTACAGGGGATTCAGAGACTGCCTGATGACTTTCCATCCCAACAGACTCTGTCCTGACACTAATTCTTTCTCCTCTTAAGGGCTGCTGATGCACTAAATTGGTCATCGTGATATTTGAATTCCGCCCTGGAAAGTAACTCGCCAGTGCTACATTCATGCACCATGCTGACCCTATGGGGTAGATACAGCCCTGGAGGGTTGGCATGATGCTCCAATGAAGTGCTGGCGAGCAGATTCACCAGCACTTCATTGGTGCATCATAACTGCCAAAACATATGGAAATTAACACAAGGCAGGAAACCTCCCTGGGTCACCTCCAACTTACACGAATACACCCCCAAGGTCCAATCACCACTCCTATATAATAAGGACCCTACTATAATCGACATTAGGCATAACATGAATGGTGTCGACTAAAGTCAATGTTAGTCCTTAAATGACTCATCAATCATAGTTACCATAGCCATGAAGTTTTATATTTGTCCTACACACGGGTGAGTACTATAGTCATGTCGTCTACTCACTTTCCTGTTCAAGCTGCACCTGGTAAGTCCTCATGTTCGTGTAACAGTAAATCTATAGACAGATTAAAAAGGAAGGAAAGCAGAGTACATGCAATCAGCATTATTCAGATTCTTTAACAACGGGGATGGGGTGGTGGATTGGGGGGATATTTCTTTCCTTTCTGCTAAAAGAGAAAGGCAGTGCGTCAATATGAAATAAAAGGAAGGGCCGAAAATTTGACTCCTCCTAGGGGGAGGGGGCGAATTGTTTTTTTCGGCAGACACGCACAAATATCCAACCTCCATACCCTTCTTTCCTACTTAAGATTGACCACTTCCTAAAACCCACCTATCAGGACAGTTCCCCAATGGTCACAGGGCCTCAGGTGGACTGAGGGTTATTAAGCATTGATCAACTATTGATTAATACTGATTCAGCATTGAACATATAATGTGCCCAACGGGAAAGAAATGATAAATCCTGTTCTTTTACAGCCCTTGGTGGTCTGTCATAGAGGCAGTGTGAACCCGCAGAGGTGTGAAGCATTTGAACTGAAACACCACTACAGCCTTTGCAGCCAAGAATCAATTACATATGAAATGCACTAAAATTGCTAGATAATCACAACTTTGATCCAGACTAGTAGCCCTGTCTGCAGAGATCATACCTAAACTCTGTGAACCTAATTACCAAGACATAATCTGTTTGTACTTTGTATACTCTATAAAGCCTATCTTGGTACACTGGCAGAATTATCAATACTGATCTATACTGAGTAGTCAAACAAAGTTATAGAGAGTAGGGTTTATAAGATAGGTAGCTATATAGTTTTATACTTGCCGGGGTTAGGGAATAAGGATAGAGGGAGAGAAAAGGGGAAGAGATCTGCAGATATTAATAACCCGTCACCCCATCATTTTGTCAATTGCCTTTACATGGCTCAGTATGGAGAGCCAGTGGGTTAGCTATTGCTTGATCTTGGGGCTTCCCTAGCCCACTTAAAAGGGTCTATATCTCCTCTTTCCTATCCCCTCGGGATGTGTGTGGTGCACATATGCACGGGCACTGACACATTCCTCTGTGAAATTGTGTAATACCGTTCTCGCCATGAATATGACCTTAGCTGTCGAAATGGCGTTAAACATCTATTACTCACTCACTCACTCACTCACTCACTCCATTGCTTGATCTGGCACATGCTCATACAGATGTACTCTTATGTCATACACTAGGGACCTTTAGCAACACTGGCGTACAGGAGGTCTACTAACTTCTTTATATCTCAGTTCTGAAGGATCACCCAGTAACCGTTACTTCCTGTTCCTTGGTGCATGGCCTAAAGCAGGCCCAATTTACTTCTACAAGTGATCAGACTAGTAGTGATGCACTAATAGTGTTTTATAGATAATGTCTAATGTAGAAAAATACTGGCAAAATCCTTGTTCCGAAGTTGCCAGAGATATGTCAGTACCTTCATGAGATTCATTGCACCACTGTACTGCCATTACTGTATTAACTGCAGTACACCACTCATGAGTTAAGGGCATAGTAACGTCATGCTTCCCTTCTCTATCTTAGTTGGTGCAAGTTGGGGGAGCACTGTACTTCTAAAATACAAGCTATAATTTGATTGTACAGAAACAGGAGGGTGTTGCTCCTATTGTAAAAAGAGATGTGAGTATGTGCCCTCTTTTCTAAACAAGTCGTGCACTGCTTCACCTAAGTACTTGCACTCACCACATTAGTCTGAAAAGTCACCTGCCTTGTTTAAAATAGAGAGAGCTGCACTACCAGGTACCTACTCATGTCACATACTCTATAGTTTATTATACTGACTGACTTCTCCCAACTAGATACCTACTCAAATCCCCCTTTTTAGCACCGTACTTGAATGACCATTTGTGAGCAACAAAAGGGATAAGTTATAGCTACATGAAAAGAAAGGACTGGAAACAAGGGCATTTTTAGCCAGCTCTTCCTTTTACTATAGGAGCAACACCCTCCTGGTGACTTACCAGTTCCTAGGCCCAATGTGACTGACCAAAAGTTCTCATGCACCTCTTGTTCTCCTTTCAGCCCTCCTTGAGAAGAACCCTTCTAAATATATACATGGGTGACACACTTAAAGACATTTCAGGGTCAAGTCCACCCGACAGGGTATATATGATTAGCAGAACCCCAGTGTAGCCACTCTTGAGAGAACACCTCCTGGTGGATTTATCAGTGAAATGGGTGGACAGTGAAGGTGTAAGGACATAGATTGTATGATCTCGATATGAGAACCAGGCACCCAGATAATGATATGATTATAAATCTTTCAGGGCCACATTCAGCAGACAAGCCCCATCATGACATTGCTAAATACACCACCAAAAGACGACTTAGTGGGATCAACTATAAGCCAATGAAATAATCCCAACTCTATCCATGGCAGACTTCTCTGACGAGGAGGCAGACAATACCTGTATGATAACTTCTATCTGTGATAACTGCTGGTAACCAGCTTCAGCTTTGGCTGCGCCCATAAAACATCACGCAACCCCGGTACTCCAGTAGACTGCACACTTTGTGGACACTTGGGGTGACACTTATATCCAAAGAAGCAAAATCATTCAAGTGTTAGCCAGCTTTGAGTTCCAATCTACACACTCAATTTATGTTGACAGAAGCCCAGGTTCAATTCCCAGTTGATTCAAAAATATCATACTCAGGAGATGAACATATTTGACCATTGCATCTTGTACCTTTAAACTCTACAAATTTCACTTTTTTTTCCACCAATGGGTACATAATACTAAAAAACATTTATGCGCATAGAAGGATTTTGACAATTCTTTCTATTACACATGAATAAATGACAGCTATATATTTTGACATAATAAGGCCGAATTGCACCTACAGTCAGACAGCCAATACCAGGAATGACCTTCAATCGGACACTTTGTTTATTATGGTTGTTACAATAGATAACTGCATATGAAATATGCTGTAAAGGTATGTAGCTTTAGTCTAGAAACTGTTAGCTAAAATATTGATGTGGAGAATATACTAAAGTGTTTCTTTTTCAAACCTGTAACAGCACATTCTGTAGGCTCAAGTTAACATGGCTTTCACTATAGTGTCCATGGGGCAGATAGGGTACTGATTGAAAATAGTTATACGATATTGGGTAGAATGAAAAACAGGTTGAATACTCAAAGCTGGGAGTATGGGAATTGTTTAAAAGATACATTTTCTGTAAAAGTATTCATTGTAAAAATACATGAACACTCATAAACTGGTGTCTGAGATGGGGTGTAATTACGCTAGGGGATTTGATGGTAATATTAGAATGTCTACTCCAATATGATTTTAGAGATGTATCCTGTTTTTTTAAGTCAAACGATAAGCTAAAATCTATATTTTGCCACTGTAGGTTAAGGCACTACAGGCTGAAGAATTAAGCCATATTTCCTATTAGTTCTTCGCTCTGCATGATCAGAACATCGCAAGGACACACTGAGTTTGCTCACTTATAAAGCCATGTAAGAAGAGACTTATCTTTGGTGTACTACATTTGTTAGAAAGGACTATAGTTCAATGTGCATATCTGGTTCTTACAATAGAGAAGCTCCTGATATTGATTATGTTATCCAGGCCCAACGGTGTCTGACTTTAGGTGTCTGTCTGAATCAAGTGCCTCTACCCTAGTGACATCATGGAAATAATGTCATCGCTGAACACACATAGCAAAAATTGATTGTTCAATATCATCAATAGGCCTTTAGATGAATATACATTGGACCATAAAAAGATTCCCTCTGTTCACTGCAATTCTTTTTAGTCACATTGGCATCCATCCAAAGAGCTGGTATGATTTATCATCTCACCAGTAGCAGATCAAGCAATGATAGTGTTGTTGCAGTGTCAGATTTGCACCAATGGCTATCCATAACAGCATTAATATATAAAAAAATATACAAAAAAGGCAACATACAAATATTTCGGTGCTTTGAGGACCCCCTCACACCCCTTCAGGGCTTTCAGTGGGAAACTCATTACACATGCATTATTAAACAAGCTGTGATAGATATCTAACACCCTGGGTCACCTTCCTGGACATGGGTGAAGCTGACATACCCTGACCTTCGATCTATAGCCTTTGACATCAATGGTCTCAATAACATCTGTCCAGCTTTAGCTTTTACTATTATACCTCACATATAAGGCAAAGCTTATAACAAGGATGGCCCCCTTGTGTACTTTATAAGATGAGCAAAATTTTGGATGTTAGCATATTCTACATTTGATCAGAACTAAACTAGTCTAAATAATGTGCCAGGTATGCCCTATATGATTCCATTATGTTTGGGTGCATCTTACATGCAGGTGCACAAGTTTTATATGCCAGGTACTATGATATTTTATGCAAATATGACAGTACCACTTTATTTTAACCAAGGAAAGCTGATCTGCACCACCCCCTAACCCTTGAATAACATCTCAATCCACACCCCTTCAAATTCCACATTACAAAAAATCTTTTTTAAAACAAATTAGCATAAAATAAATACAGGGGTGCACTTACCACAACAAATCTACATGATTTCACCACAGCAATGCCATATATGAAGGTCTATTGGCTCTCATATATACCTTTGGTCTCTCAACCTAATGCTAAGTGTGATATTAGCTTTCATTCTCCTTAAACATGGCTTTCTCCTATCTTTGCTTTCACATCATATATACTGACTCTGTTACAACTCACTGGAGACCCTTTCAACGCTTAACAAGTCACCTGTATGCAGACAAAGGTAAAGGGCAACCAATGGGCCCTTACAAGAGGTATCCTTTCTGCTTAATTGCTCACATATTGTCCTCTACTTTCTGTTGGTTACATTAGTCAGCCCTTTAAGAGTTTCAGGAGTGCAACATACCCTTTGGTTGTCATGATGCTCCAATGAAGTGCTGACTGTGGCTGATTGTGGGTTGACTTGTGTGGTCACTGGTCATCTATCACGTACATTTTCACTATAAGGACCATAGCAGGCCAGGTGAGTGGACCTGTCCACCTGGTGACAGAGACAATCCAATTTTTCTAACTGCTCATCTGCCTTTCTGAAGCCTAGCATATAGCTTTAAATAGAGGCTTTATAAAGGGGCTACCCCTTCTTTTCAAAATCCTGCATCCCCCACTGACTACCCCCGAATATCACACATAAGGCCCAGCCCACTTAAAAGGGTCTATTTCCCCTCTTTCCTATCCCCACAGGATGTGTGTGGTGCACATATGCACGTGCACTGACACATTCCTCTGTGAAATTGTGTAATGTAGTTCTCGCCATGAATATGACCTTAGCTGTCGAAATGGCGTTAAACCTATATTACTCACTCACTCACTCACTCACTCAGCAATGAGAATGACAAATTAGAAGCAACATGCACAATAAGTTTCGCAACTGTGATTGAGAATATGCAGTTTAAGAAAAAGATCCTTTGGAATTTTTAAAAAGTATTAAGTATTAACTGAGAAAATCAAAAAAGTTGCAACCTTTATACTATTAGAAAATGTAGGGAATTACTTAGCCTGCCTATGGACCTACAGCACTGGGGCCAGGAGCTCACAGGGAGCTGAGTAAGTCCACTAAGTGCAGACAAGTGTGACTGCATACTACCTCAGTCCAGGTAGACTCACTGTAGGCCCTCTCAGGTAGACCCTATAATATGCATGTGTAGAAGTGTGAATTAATGGATCTAGATATGGATGAGTTACAAATATTGGCTCTCCCTTCTTGTGCATAAGTAGAGAATTGAGCTGCTATGCTAGTTTATGTTTATTCTGCAGCTTGTTTTAATCAAAATACTTTTATCTATTTTACGTCTAATACCCACACAATTCCAGTTCTCATACCCGTATACAGCTGCATGTGTCCTAAATGACACTAAAGTTGTTCCAAATAGCTCTGACCACAGCATGAGGCTCATAATCATCACTGAACACATGGGGGGGGGGGGTCAGTTGGCCCAGACTCCATGGTATGGATAAGTGGGATGGCTTGGCTGCTCAAAGCAACATGAACTTTACACTCTCTATTTAGGCATGTATACTCATCACTGAAACTATCCCTTGGATTTGTGGATGAGGGCATCCTTCCATTACCGGGAACGTTTTATTTCAGTCAGATTCATAAGATATTGAGGGAGCTAGGCCAGAATTACCGACACATGATAACCACCTGTCACCCGGCCGACACAGTGTAATTTTCCTTCAGAGTTGTGGACAACTCTCGTCTTGCTATGTAATACTATGCCTAAAGCAGACTACAATCCTATTCTAAAACAAAATACAACTGTTCACAATTTCGGCACTAAAAAGGTAACCTGGACACTGACATATGTAAAAGGGAGGAGCTGGGTGTTGGACCTTAAAGAGGTGTGACACATCCCCAGGGTACCATTCACACTCCCTTTAGCAATAACTCAGTCACTCCGCTGGTACCGGACTGGGAGCATGGGGATTATGTTTAAGCCCTCACAAGCAGGAGGCCATTGCGAAAAGATTTGGAATTGGTTCTGTAGGAGGTGCTATTCTCAAAATGGAACTCACTCACCTCAAGGAATTGATTCCTTTGTATGTTGCGAAAAGGGAATCAGTCAGAGGAGTGGTATAGGAGTGGTCCAGAGTCAGGGTGTAATTCTCAAGTAGGAACCAATTCTCTGGGGAAGTAGATTCTCATGACGGGGAAGAGCCAAGAATTGGAAGATCAAATAGCTACAGTGAGAATTTAATTCCATTTCTTTTAGCAACAGCCTCCAGGACAGGTTCTGTATGCTCTTGATGCTGTTTCCAAACCGTTGGAAGTCACTTCCTGTCGGAGGTGCACTTCAAAAAACAGAAATGACTCACATTTGTAGCCACTTCTCTCATGTGTTTCCAAAAGCTACTTCCTAACAGAAGTGGTCTAGGAGTGGTGAGTACTTCCCAATTAACAACCCCTTCCTTAGAAGTTGCTTCCTATACTAAGGCACTAAGGTGTGACGGCTGAAGGAAGTGGTTCCACTACTTTTCGCAACGTTGGGAGTATAGTGTGGGGAGTGCTTCTGAACAGTTGAGTCAAGCAGGGAAGTGAACTGTAAAAGTAATGTTGTTGAAATAATGATGGAATCCTTGTCCCAAAGATGCCAGGGGCCCAAAGTTAGTTTCACAAAGATTCCTTGTGCCACAGTACTGCCACCTGGGGCTTGTTATAAAATCTACTCACTGCAAAATAGCTATGGCGTTTCACTGTTTCAATTTTAAGAGAATCCAATGTAGATTCAACAGTTATCTTTTACAGTGTGGGAAGTAAGGTACCTACCTCTCAGTCTTTTTGAAACATGGAGATAGATGTGATGTAAACACATGTTCACGACCATTACATCCCCTACAATGAGTCCTATTATGGCCCCATAGAGACCACAGTGATTGCCGAAATAAGCTGAAGTGGTATGTGGGTGGATAGCAGTCCCTCTAATGGGTCCTAGAGGAGTGCTCATTTTTTAATTTATAAGAGGGGGAGGGGCAAGTCTAGGTGAGCTAGAGACAGAGAAATAGAGAGAGGAAAACAATGGAAGCAATGGAAATAGAAAGATAAAGGATTCAACCGGAATAGGGATAGACATAGTTTGATCCCTGTATAATGCTAGAAATATGAAGTAATAGGTTAGAATTCCTAAAAAGACTTCAGGCTTAATGAATGGATACCTTTGATTTATAATCGACAGAATCATAATGTGATTAAATGAGGACAGGTCCACTGAACTCCCTACCTGAGAAGTGACAATTCGGTAATACCTCACATATAAGGTGTGGTATCCCCCACACCTTTCAGGTTGTACCTATTAGGGTGAAAAATACCTAAATCTAAATCGCTCATCCTCAACACCTTTTTGGTTGCTCCACCATTGCCGGTTATACATGGGAATGTGACCCTAGTGAGCCTTACAGAGTCAACCAAAATTAGGAGTGTGCCTTAAATGTGATTATGTCTGATAAGATTAGTACCAAACTTATCAGAATTAAGTCCAAATGTGCCTCATAGCATTCCTTTCAACTCTTGTTATTGCAGTTGTTGACAGACAATCTAAAATTTTACATTTAGGAATGAACTTCATAAGAAGAAGGACTTATTTGGAATTCAAGACATTTTTATCCAATAGTTGGGCCAATAAACTTAGCCATTTATGGGACAAAAAATGAATAAAAATGCATTTGTTGCATTTGTATGGCAAAAATAGTAAACCCTGTTGGAAATAGTTGTGAGTCTTTTCTGAAAAACAAATGGTAATGTGTTCTTATGAAACATGAAAACAAACATGAAATTATTTCTTTATCTTCCCGTTTCCCTTGAATATGAGCCGAGTCTTTTAAACACATTCGTTTTAAATCCCCTTTCAAAGAAGCCTCGATATTCCACATGATAAAATCCACAAATATCCCTGGTGCATTCTTTAAATATCGTTACTTCCACTATATTCTAGGTGACTAAAACGATTTCTTAAAAGGTTCATAATAAATTATTATCAGGTCTTTACCTTTTTGTTTACAAACCTTAATGAAAGAGATTATCAGAAGAAGAATCTGTGATCCACTCCATGAAAAGATAAAAGTGACCAGGTCATTGCTTCAAGCGAAATTGAGAGATTCTGCAGTAGACATTTTTGTAGATTAATTCTCTAAAAGCTGATCATGCTTTATTTGAAACATCTGCCACTAGGGAGCAATGGGTCTGTTGAATCTACCTCGTCTCCTTGTAAAACTGAGGAGCAAATCAAATGCTTAGTTCATTTTGCCCTTCATGGGAAAATGTAAGGGGGCAATGTTAGTATTAAAGTATGTTGTTTGAGTGAGTACAATTGGTACACATTCTTTGGATTTATTTAGAGAACAGTGCTGAATTCAGAAGATATAGTACATCATATGAAATGTGAACTGTGTCTGATATAATTAGGATTTGAATAGACTCTGATTTAATCTGAATACTCTCTGAGTGGTTACCACCTAATGACACAAGTCCTATCTGCACATTTGACAGTCAGCTTGTCTTAGTTCCAAAACTGTTGAATTACTTAAGTGACAATTAACCTGATTTGAAAGAAGACAGTAGCTGAGCTGTCTGTCAAATGGTAATTGCCAAAACTCAACTTAGTTTGTTAATAATCAGGTAGCAATTACCCACAGGGAAGTCCAAGATCCTGCTTTATGAAAGTTCATATCGGGAATGTCGATTTTAAATAAAAAGTTGATAAAACATATTGATGGGTATGGAACATGAATTACTGCCATTGCTACTATATTTGTATTACTTATTTGAAAATCTATTTTGCCCTATCCACATACGGTCTCTTTAACCAGCCAATGTGACAAGAGTTTACATATTTATATAGTTCATTACTATTGCCTTTTTACATTTCTATGTGAGATTGGGATTCCTTTCAACGGGCATTAAGGCAGCTCCTAACTGCCATATCAAAGTTCATAAAACTGGAAATGGAGCCTAGTGTATTGGCCACACAAAATTGAGGGATGCTTCACTCGGAATCCCGTGTCCTCCATGTCTTAATGTGCCCATAATATCATGTCAATGCCCCCTTTGCTTTCTCTGCACATCCTGACTCTAACTCACTTAATCTGTACCCCAGTATGGTCCGGAGAACCAGAATAATGTCTGTTGATGTCTTCAAGCATTGCATAGATTTCTTCCTCATCCCCTCTCACATGGAATTTATTTGAGTCTCCTTCCCTGACCAAATGCCTCTTTCACCTCCAACCTACTTATTTCTTGGTCTTTTTGCTCTCTTTTTCTTTTATTTTTACTTTATATTTCATTGATCTCTTTGGAAATGTATAGAACAAAAGCATGGCCAACTCAGCTTATATTCACTCACTTACTAATGTCCCAATGGCATTATTGATCCTATCGTTCTCTTCCTTAATATATTAATTATAGTCAATCCGACTGATTTTTTCTATTCATTTGCATAATAAAAAATAATCGGATTGGCAGGTGAATACCCACTTAAAAGGTTGACACGCTGAGAGCAATGAGGGAATTTTGAGTATTTGAATAGTTTTAAATGAGTGCTCAATAATCAAATCACAATTATCTTTGTCAATGGACAGAATGAGGACCTAGACAAACAAAGGTAGTAATCGTCCATGACATTTTTAGCAGCATAATATATTACTCCCATCCTGCAGTAAATGGGGTACATTTTGCATTCTTCCTGTGTGGTTCTCTCTGAGCTTTCTGGAGTTTGATATGTGAGCGATAGCAGAATAAGCAGACATTCAACTCTGGGCAATTATATCACTGTGCATGAGGACATCTCTTAGATTTGCCTCAAGATTATGTCCTCCTGTCCCAGTCAGCTCTCCCAACACCACAGCTTATGAAGGCCAGTTAATTTTAACAGCATTGACAGTTGACTTGATCAAGATTGCAATCTATACCAAAACAACTGACCTAAATGAAATAGTCATTAGCCTAATTTGGACATTGGATGAATTAGCCTATCTGTCTTTCCATCGATCAATAAATGGCCACGGGTGCTACTGGAGTTGCCTTGCTAGACTTGGCCGTTGCTTATTACTTGGAACCAGACAGTAACTGATTTCGCCTCAGCAGTGGTTATCTTCCATTCTCAGACAATAATGATAATTAGACATAGGCATCTGCTTCTAGTAGTACCTTACTACCTTATGTGTATAGCTCACCCTACTAATAAGACACACCTCCAGCTTTGAAAAAAAAACACCCAACTATAACTATAAGATACATTTGCAGCTAGATTTTGGGCACTTCGGCATACTCTTCTTTTGTATGACCATTTCCTATAAACACACCCCTTACTACTTTTAATGCTAAAAGGGGCCCTGAGGTTCTATACTTGTATACAAGAAACACCTTGGATACTACAGTAAATATCAAGATTGACCCCAAAGAGCTCTACCTCTCCTGGAGAACATTTCCCTAGATGGTATGACATGACAGTCCATCTGTCTCCACTTCCCCTCTAGACCATGTATCCAAGGGGAACAGAGACTAGGTACCTGGATAATGAGCTAACAATGTTATCTACAGGGAGTGGACTTCATAGACTTGGTGTAACAAGAATACTGATCAAACAGCAAGCCTTAATTAAGACATCTATTGAATACATTGATCACCAACATACCAACGGGACCATAGCTAATCATGAGTTACATTAATTTGCTGAGTGGGTTCTTTAGTGAGTGCCTTATATTCTGTACTAAACTGGCTTTAACCACACTACATAAGAGACTAGGTGGTCAGTGATATACTACAATATATGAATGCCAGGGCAATAATAAGAAAGGAAATATGGCTTTGGAAAATCTACCATTGTGTTGCCAGGGTACCATCTTTTACAGATAAGTGAATAGTTGTACTGTATTGAATAGTTCTGTAACAAGAAAAGTTAAATAAAGAGTAGCTCCCCAGATAAAGTGTTAGCCATTATGTTCTCTACATCACTTATCCTCCATAAAGACCTATTCAGGGACTAGCACTCACCCTGGGGCTAAATGACACATCTCTTTAGCTGAAATTCAGTCCTCTTTTGGGTTGTAATGGGACTGCATTCAAGAGTAAGTACTGCTATTGTGTTTCTAGTCATTATCCATAAAACAGTAAAGCCCACATATGGCTGACAAGCCCCAATGTCCCAACTTGACATAGTTTAGAATATACTGACTTAGTGGGATCATTTATAGCCAATGAGATAATCCTAACTACTCACGGTGGACCTCTGGGGGGTGCTATCAGGTGGTACCCATCTGATAAGTATCATTAGTGATATCCGCTGGTAACCAGCATTTAGGAGGAGGAAAAGAATCTAACTTTTATTTTGGGACCTTATGGAAATAAGATCATTGCTGAACACACATAAAAGAAATTAGTCATACATTATCATCTATTGGCCTCTAGAAGAATATACATTGGAGCAGTAAAATGATTCCCTCTTTTCATGGCAATTCTTTTGAGTTGGCATTTGTACCCATCAAAAGAGTTGGTATCATTTATCATCTTGCCGGAACCAGATCAAGCCATGGTGGAACTCTAGCAGTGTCTGATTTGCAGCATTTGCTGTCCATAACTGCATAAATATATAACATCCCACATATATATTAAAAACAAGTGAATATGCACATATTTCAGCTCTCTTAGCTCCTCTGTCCATCCCCTCAGGGCTTTCAGTGAGACCCATTAGATTTGCATTATTGAACAAGCCGTGATAGATATCTAACTCCCTGGGTCACCTTCCTGGACATAGGTGAAGCATAAGTCTGGCATTCACTGACCTTGGCTCTAAAGCCTTTGACATACAGGGTCTCAATAACATCTGCCTAGCACTGTGAAAAAAGTCATCGAAATAACAAGGATTCAATGTCCCAAAGGTGCCAGATATCCCTTGTTATTTTCACAGAGATGTCGTTATATTTGCACAGAGCTTCCTTTGTACCACCATGTTGCCACCTGGGGGTTCTTTTAAAAACTATGCTAGCCCCCTGCTATATAATTACAATGGTTCACTATTCATTTATACACAACAAACGATGCCTGATAGACTCAACAGTCATTTTTTACAGTGAGCTTTAGCTTTCACCATTATACCTCACATATAATGCAAAGCTTATTATAAGGATGGCCGCCTTGTGTGCCTTATACAATCAGCAAAAGTAGGGATGTTAGAATATTCTATATTTGATCAGTACTAAACTAGTCTAAATAATGTGACAGGTATGCTCTATACGATTCCATCATGTTTGGGTGCATCTTAAATGCAGGTGCACGATTTTTTTTATGCCAGGCATTATGATACTTTATGCGAATATGACACATGTACATGGGTCATATATATGTGCCAGGTAGTAAGGTATTTTATGTGAATACGACAGTACCACTATAGTTTAACTTAGGGAAGCTGATCCACAACATCCTCTAACCCTTGAATAACATCTCTTTATCCACACCCCTTCTTCCACTGGCTTAAACACCTTTTAAACAAATTAACATGGAACAAATAGAGAGAATCTACCCACAGATTGCCATCTATGTAAGAATATTAGCTCTCATAACTTTGACCTTTGAACCTTATATGTTGAGTCTAACATTAGCCTACATTCTCATTATAATGGCTTCCTCATATGCTGTGGCTTCCACATCATAATACTGACTCTGTTACAACTGCCTGGAGGACCCTATCAACTCTAACCAACAGTCACCTGTGAGCAGACAAAGGTTAAGGACAACCAATAAGCCCTTACAAGAGGTACCCTTTCTGGTTGCTTACTTTCTGTTGGTTACATTGGTTGGCCCTTTAAGAGTTTTAGGAGTGCATCATACCCATTGGAGCATCATGACTCTCCAGGACTGGATCATCACGAGACTGAATCGTCCCCATCAGCATGATGCATTAATGTAGCCCTGGCGAGTTCCTCCCCAGGGCTGCATTCATGCATCATGATGACCAATGGGCATGATGCATTAATGCATTTGCAGCCCCTAAAGGTTTAGGACTGTGGCTGATTGTGGGTTGACTTGTTTGGTCACTGGTCATCTATCAGCTAGAGTTTCAATACAAGAACCATAGCAGACCAGGTGGGTGGACCTGTCCACCTGGAGACTGAGGCAGTCCAATTTTCCAAACTGCTTATCCTCCATTCGTTCAGTTTCTAGCCTCAGGTTTTATCAATAGTTGCTTCTTTATTTCATTGATATTTTGAACCTACAGGGTAAAATAAGCTTGAAGCATGTTAATCCGATCATGTGCTCGAGTATTAGATGTAGACCGAACAATTACGGGGGTGTGGATGGGGGGTCCCCCATGTCACATGTCGATTTTAAAAAATGGTCATGGCACTTGTCACTTAAATCCCCATGTCCCATGTCACCTCTAAGAGCCTATCATGTCCGATGTCGAATTTAAGAAAGCACCTATGTCATGTCACTAATTGTTTTGCCTCATGTCACTAATGCCCATGTCACATGTCGAATTTAAGAAATGGCCATGTCACCATGTCGAATTTAGTGGTCCATACCCATAATTACTGCTATATTCAATGAGAATTTCTTCTCGTTGTGCATTAAAAACATACAAGATACAGAGTTGGGTACCATGGCGATTGATTTCGCAAAGAAATCCCAAATATGGCCTTTATCATTCAAACTGCAAAAGAAATTCTATATTATAATAGAATGAATTGTTTCATGAGTTAGTTTCACAAAGAATTGAAAAAAAGTGAAATTAGAATATTAAATTAAACCACCTCGCCATCCAATGGACTACTTCCTCGGAGTGTATGGAACGTTATCAGTGTGTAGAATGGGTGAGTTTCTCTTCACGCTGACCTCTGGAAAGGGATTCCTGTCGTAATGTATAGTGACCTACTCTCCTACCCTGAAATAACTAGCTAGCAGACTACCCTAAAGACGGTGAACACGTATTAAAATAATCAGCATAAAACTATTTAGAAAAAACCTTTCAGTGGGCACAAAACATTGAATCAACATTAAAATAACATCGATATATGCTGATAATTGTTATTTCAACCTTAGTTCATCACTCTGTGCTGTCGTCAATATTCTATACCGCTCACTAATAAGACCCTGGAAACCGTAATATTCTTGAGTTCAGAGTACCTCCCAACATCACCCAAGAGGGCACCACACTGTGCAGGCCCATGTTGATGCCCTCAAGTCTTACATTGATTATTTCCTTTTGCAATAATTGCATTCGGTTCTTTTCCTCTGATTGAGACTTTTTCGCATCTATTGCTGTTCATTTAGGCAGCAGATGCTTTTCGGCTGTCTAAGTTGGATGATCAATCAAAGCTGTGGCTGAGGACATACAATGAACTGGGATGAAATTAGAACCCGCTTGGTTTACATCCCCTGAACCCCCCCCCTTTGTTCAGTAGATGAAAACTAACTCTTGATCTAATTTATTATGGTGGTACCTTAGCGATTGTCCATAACACTGTTTCTATTGACTGTAGCTACCTTGAGATTGTAAAATACAATTACTGGTAGAAACACATCTAGAACACTGGCATAGGAAAAAGGGAGGAGCTGGGGTTTTGACCTTAAAGACGTGGCATATCCCCGAGGTCCCATTCGTGCTTCCTATAGCCATGTTTCAGTTACAATGCTGGAGGGTGTTGCTCCTATTGTAAAAAGAGCTGTGAGTATGTGCCCTCTTTTCTAAACAAGTTGTGCAATGCTTCACCATTTAACTTGCACTCACCACATTAGTCTGAAAAGCCACCTGCCTTGTTTAGAATAGAGAGAGCTGCACTATCAGGTACCTACTCATGTCACACGCTCTATAGTTTATTATAGTGACTGACTTCTCCCAACTAGGTACCTACTCAAATCCCCCTTTTTTACCACCGTACTTGAATGACTACTTGTGAGCAACAAAAGGGACAAGTTATAGCAACATGAAAAGAAAGGACTGGAAATGAGGGCATTTTAAGTCAGCTGTTCCTTTTACCATAGGAGCAAGACCCTCCTGATAGCGGACTGGGAGCATGGTGATAAGTCGTTAGGGTATGTGAGTGGATGCTAGTCCCTGTAATGGGTCCTAGGAGGGTGCTCATTCAACCAAGTGGGGTGTAGGTGGTGAAATGTTGTGTGCAAAGCAAATGTTTTTCTGTCTTCTCCTTTTACTCTTTAGTGGCAGGAGGGCTTTTTTGCTTAAAAGGGGTGAAATGTTTTTGTCCTCCCCCTAAGAGGGATAAAAACATTTTTGACTCCCCCAACCCAATCGCTGTTGCTCAAAAATGCCCACTCCATAGGGAGGGTAGGGTATATTCTGATGTGTTATGTGTAGGTATAGATGCTTGCCATAGGTCCTGATAACCTGCATGATTCTCAGAAGTTCCCTCAGAACCGTTGGGGAGGGGCGAATGATGCTAGAAGAAATATATGGGTTAAGGTTAGACTAGGCTAGACAGAGACAGAGAAAGACAGAGAGGAAAAATGAGCAGTGGAAATAGAAAGGCAAAGGATTCAACAGGAATAGAGATAGACACAGTTTAAATGCCTAAAAAGACTTCAGGCCTAATAAATAGATATCTTTAGATCTATAATGGACAGACCCATTATGTGATTAAATCAGCACAGGCCCACTGAACACCCCACCTGAGAAGTGATAATATGGCAATACCTCGCATATAAGGCGTGTCATCCCCCACACTTTTCAGGTTGTACCTATAAGGCTATAGAATATGGTGAAAAATATTCAAATTGTTCTTCCCAAACACTTCCACCATTGCTGCTTATACATGGGTAGAAAAATTATCTCTACTTTTCAGAGCTTTCTTGACCATTATAGTCTATACCCACAATGTTAGTGTCCATGGGTATAATATAAGCAAATGTCCATGGAATATTTCTGCATTGTATTCACTAAGGTGAGTCTGTCCGAAGCCCACGAAGCCATTAAGAAGCCTCGAAGACTCCTATGGCCAATTGGTCATTCAACTTCAAATTAAATTTGAAATTCAGTTTTAACAATGATCATCATGTAAAGAAGGATTTGTGTTGAATTCAAGACATTTGATCCAATAATAAGGCCAATAAACTTTTAAACACTTAAATACATGAGGTTTTGAAATCCCCTTTCAAAGAAGCCGCATCTATAGCCTGCATGATGAAATCCTCAAATATCCCTGGCACATTCATCAACTATAAACACTTCCACTTAATTCTAGGTAACTAAAACAAATCCTAAAAAGGTTCATAATAAATTATCCTCCAATGAATTCATGTCTTTACCTTTTTTCGTTTGCACACCTAAATGGCAATTTTATCAGAAGAAGAATCCCAGATCCACTCGATGAAGATAAAAGAGACCATGTAATTGCTTCCCATAAAATTAAAAGATCTTGCATTGGAAATTCTGTAGATGGCTTCTATAAAAGGGGTAGTTGTTTTACTTGAAGCCTCTGCCAGCAGGGGTCAGTGAAACGACTCATTCATTTTCTGCAGGAGTATGACTGCACCCTCCAAAATCGTACCAAAATTCCCATAAAAATAGCTTTGCGGTTTCAAGTCGTAGTGCTGTGTGCGATTATAGTGCATTAAGAAATGACCTCCCGATGTCTGTCCTCATCCTGATGCTGCTTTGTGTTCAATCATGTCCATACACACCTTGTATTTGGTGGGGTTAGAGACCCTGGTCTTTGTGTTGGGTTGCATAATAAACAATATCAGTGCTCCCCTTAGGGACAACCTCCCCTAATGTATCTCAGATATCAGTACTGCCCTCCCCCAGTATAACAGCATGCACAAACAGCCCTACCTGTGAATCTCACTCGAAATTAGGCTCTTTAATGACAGCATCCAACAAATACCATTAGCATCGGCTGATGATTTACCTAAATTGAAATCTTTTGATTGCTTTCACATATAGTTAATCATTATATATATATTGATATTGTCAACTTCACAGGTTGTTACTCTTTATAACCTCAATAGATATAATTCAAACTTTATTTCAGAAAGTAGAACTGCTGTTCACCCTGCCCAACCACCTTACTGCAGCCCATGTCCCTCACTCAAGTCCTGAATGTAGCCAAAGGTCCTAAGGTTACAGTCAGCTATTCAGTTCAGCAGTCTGGCAATTTTTGCTAGGGAAAAAAAACTTCATGTGTTTCTAGTTACATAATTCAAAGACCTAGATCACGATGATTTTTCAGATGAGCAATATGGTTACAAGAAAGGTAGTGGTACAGGTGATGCCACCTTTGACTTTGTTAATGATCTATATGAGTATCGTAATGATGGTTTAATAACAGGGGCCCTATTTATTGACTTTACTAAAGCGTTTGACAGTGTAATTCATGTTAGACTTCTGGAAAAAATTAGCAAATTAGGTTTCAGCAAAAATAACTTTCTCTAGTTTAATAGTTATCTAAAAAATCGCAAACAAAGTACTAGTTATGGCAATAATGTCTCTCAAGAATCTGAAATCAAATATGGTGTCCCACAAGGGTCTGTTTTAGGCCCCCTGTTGTTTGTTTTATACATAGATGATGTGATTAAAGAGTTGAACGAGTGCAAAATTAAAATGTATGCAGATGACATTGTTTTATATTATGCAGCGAAAACACCCCAAGATGTAATGAGAGTGTTAAATGAGGATCTTGAACGCTTTAAGACATGGGTATCTCACAACAGGTTGACTGTTAATCCAAAGAAAACAAAATTTATGTGGTTTTGTAGTGCTCACAAATTGAAAAATTGTCCAGATACAGATATTGTAATAAATGGTACCAGAGTAGAAACTGTAAGTTTTTTCCCCTACCTAGGAGTTACAGTGGACAGTAAGTTAAGTTTTGACAAACAAGTTAAGCTTATTAAAAGAAACATTTGTAATAAATTATTTAGATTTGCTAAATTAAGGAAATATCTCACACAAGAAGAAAGCATAAAAATATATTGTTGTACCATCCGGCCGATTATTGAATATTGCTCTTTTATAAGTACTAGTTGTAATGAGGAAGGTTTAAAGGCATTACAATTTTTACAGAATAGAGCTTTGAGAATTTGCCTTAGATGTAATATTGTTAAATATAGTGTTAATGAGTTACATGTCATCTGTAAAGTGGAAAAATTAGAACAAAGATTTGATATGTTACTTTTAAGTTTGATGTATAAGAAATCCAAAGATCAGATAAATCATGGTCATGCATATAATACAAGATCGCAAAATAAGATATGTTTTAAATTGCCAAGAAGTATATCTCGCCATTACAAAAGATCGCCATGGTACAGGGGTGTAGTCCTCTGGGACCTACTATCTGAGGAGGTTCAGAGGGCTACCACAAAAGTTAAATTTAAGAATGAGGTTAAAAAGTTAAAAAATCTCAGGTCAAGGCTAAAGGTTGGATATAACTAAGGAACAAAGGTTGATGGAGACGGTGTAGTCACTGCGCCGCTCCAAATATTATTTATGTGATCAGCATATTTTCATCATCATATAATATTATATCATTGATGATCATTTGATTGTATTTTGTGTTTCTTGTGTCATATCGATATATATCTCAACAAATATTATGTGATTGATTTGATACACTTGCCTGCTTCCTTACTGTTATTGTACATAATGACATATGTTTGATTATGTGGAGTCTATACTTACTTCAACTGTTTGGTATCTGTTTGAAATATAAATAAAAATGGTCGGCTCTATAGCGTTACATAAATGAACCTGACAGTTCATTAACGCAATGAGCTAGTCCAAAAAAAAAAAAAAAAGGGTTTGTAGGTCAGATTTCTTTTTGATTTTGTATAGAAATGTACAGACAAATCTGTCTGGTTCTTTGAGATACATATGAGAAATACTTAAAGAATTTGCCTATTGAAGCTATTAACTGGACACCCAAAGATTATGTTCATGAAAAATAATGAAAAACACGAAAAGAAATCTCAGAAAACTATCTGAAATTCTCAAAAAAAAAGAAGGTTGAGGGTCGGCTCTGTTTTGCTAGGGTCAGTCGGGTAACTGGAAACAGATTTTTTTTTTATTTGGCCTAGCCTGGCAGTGATTTTGCCGGAAAAGGACAGTGTCCCATGATTTCTTGTATTGACTGGATAATAAGGTACATCATATGATTTGTAGACTGTCTAGGATTTAATTAGAATGCCATCTGAGTGGTAAGCTAGCCACGTCCTGTTCCCACATTTGACACTCAGCATGTCTTTGTACCAAAACTGTTGAATTACTTAAGTGACAATTAACCTGATTTGAAAGAAGCAAGTAGCTGGACAGTCTGTCAAATGGTAATTGCCAATACTGAACTAAATTTGTTAATTACGAGGATGCCCATGACTCTATACTCATTATCATGACTCAAGGATCATTATCATGACTCTTTAATCTAGATTTATGTATTTATGATCATTTAATATATATCGATATAGAAATACAGCATTGCTGTAATAGCTGCTCGGTCGTATCATCTAGATTTATGTACTTATGATCGGATATTATATTTCGATATAGAAATACAGCATTGCTGTAATAGCTGCTCGGTCGTATCATCTAGATTTATGTACTTATGATCGGATTAGTAATTGCTCACTATTTGTCAGCAATTAGTCAATATATGTTAGTACTTAGTCACTATATAACAGCAATTAGTCAATATACGTCAGTAATTACTCACTTTGTCAGCAATTAGTCAATATATGTAAGTAATTACTCACTATTTATCAGAAATTAGTCAATATATGTCAGTAATTACTCACAATTTGTCAGATATTAGTCAATAGTGAGCAATTACTAACATATATTGACTAAATGCTGATAAAATGTAAGTAACTACTACCGTAAACTCCCGCATAGAAGACGCGCTGCGCGTATAAGACGCACCCCAAACTCAGCACATGCATTTTCGCGTATAAGACGCACATTTTAAGGCTAAAATTTGTAAGATTAGTACATTTCTATAGTAAAATTAGCCCTTGTATAAGACACACCCCCAATTTCAGTACATCATATAAGACCCCCCAGCATTTTGTTTAGCGTAGAGGACGCGTCTTATATGAGGGAGTTTACGGTACCATGTATTGACTAATTGCTGAAAAATAGTGAATAGTTACTAGCATATATTAACTTATTGCTGACAAATAGTCCATAGATACTGACATATTTTGACAAATACCAGTCAAGGCAGGATGCACAGGAGGAGGAATCAATGGCTATTTTTCTGTTATATATTGACTATTTGCTGACAGATTGTGAGTAGATACTGACATGCATTGATAATTGCTGATATAGAGTGACTAAGTACTGACATATATTGACTAATTGCTGACAAAGTGTGAGTAAATACTGATATATATTGACTAATTGCTGACAAATTGTGAGTAATTACTAATATATATTGAATGATTGCTGACAAATAGTGAGCAATTACTAACATATAGACTAATTGCTAATAAATAGTGAGCAATTATTAACATATAGACTAATTGCTAATAAATAGTGAGCAATTACTAACATATAGACTAATTGCTCATAAATAGTGAGCAATTACTAACATATATTGACTAAATGCTGATAAAATGTAAGTAACTACTACCATGTATTGACTAATTGCTGACAAATAGTGAATAATTACTAACATATATTAACTAATTGCTGACAAATAGTCCATAGATACTGACATATCTTGACAAATACCAGTCAAGGCAGGATGCACAATTGAATCAATGGCTATTTCTCTGTTATACATTGACTATTGGCTGACAGATTGTGAGTAAATAATGACATGTATTGATAATTGCTGACATAGAGTGACTAAGTACTGACATATATTGACTAATTGCTGACAAAGTGTGAGTAAATACTGACATATATTGACTAATTGCTGACAAATTGTGAGTAAATACTGATATATATTGACTAATTGCTGACAAATAGTGAGTAATTACTAATATATATTGAATAATTGCTTGTGAATTCTGAGTAAATACTGACATGTATTGACCATTTGCTGATAAATAGTGAGTAATTACTGACACTTAGTCCATATATGTCAGTAATTACTCACAATTTGTCAGATATTAGTCAATAGTGAGCAATTATGTATTGACTAATTGCTGACAAATAGTGAATAATTACTAACATATATTAACTAATTGCTGACAAATAGTCCATAGGTACTGACATATCTTGACAAATATCAGTCAAGGCAGGATGCACAATTGAATCAATGGCTATTTCTCTGTTATATATTGATTATTTGCTAACAGATTGTGAGTAAATACTGACATGTATTGATAATTGCTGATATAGAGTGACTAAGTACTGACATATATTGACTAATTGCTGACAAATTGTGAGTAAATACTGACATATTTCGACTAATTGCTAACAAATGGTGAATAATTACTAACATATTGACTAATTGCTGATAAATGGTGAGTAATTACTGACATTATTGACTAATATCTGACAAATTGTGAGTAATTACTGACATATGTGGACTAAGTGTTGTTATATAATGACTAAGAACTGGCATATATTGACTGAGTGCTGACAAATAGTGAGTAATTACTTGACTTATATCTGACAAATAGTGAGTAATTACTAACATATATTGATTAACCGCTGACAAATAGTGAGTAATTACTATCATACCTTAGTACTAACACTAACCTGTTATAGCCTTAAACTCAATACATGTACCATAAAAACACAGATTAAAACACAAATAAAAACACAGAATGACGTCAACATTTTCAATCAAACACAATAGAATGGAGAAATGGAAAGATATCCATTCAGTGCAAACAGGGCTTGCGCAGGTATTGATGTGTAAAGCTTATTAACAGTGATAATGCACTGGTAACTAGAATTTGGATCTAAAAGGTTTAAGCATGTGATCAAGCAATGGCTGCCTCCATTGAACAACTTGTTTGATGCTATAGGAAGGTAGGAGAGGGTAAGTTTTTTCTATTGTTCAGATTCCACTAGTCACTAGGTGCAGTCAGTAGTTTATACTTGCAAGCATATGAATTCTATAAGGGAGCAATGGCACATATCTATATATATTGAAAAGTACCAGGACACTGCATAGTTATGCTAATTATGCAAATAATATGCACGGATATGGAGTGTTCGGTATCAATCTGGGGTGTTTCATCCCCCTAAAAAACATGCCCCCCTAAAAAATCGGTTTCGAAAAAGAATAAGCGAAATAATTTTTTTTACTAGGTGCCTTTTCGGCCCAAGCCAGTCCACCTGTGCCCTTACCATGGTATGGACGCGCACTACCTTCTGCCAAAAGATACCTGTTTTGCGCTCAACTGGCGAAAAAAAGGCTATGTTTAACTCTTCTTCTACCAAATTGTTTTTGGCTTAAAATCGGCCTCTAGGAGAAGTCATTATCTTTCAAATACTGTTTGAATTGTATTGATATTCCTACTAGAAGCTAAGTAATGAGTATCCAAGGTAAGCATATGGACAAAAATAATTGGACTCCTAATTGTCTGTATCTCCTCTGATAAGGGAGATAGGATGGGAATAACATAGCATATCTCTCCTGCAAAATGATGATTTCATAAAACTTCAAATGATGATATCTTAGGACTCCCTCTATTAATTGACATGAATTAAAAGGCACATGGTAGATATTGTTGAAAAATTTTAGAATTTTTGAATTACATGGTCACATGATACCTGTTCCATTTGGTTACCATGACAACCGAATCTATGAAAAATTGCTATTTTTAGTATGTTTGTTGCCATAGTAACCAATAATTTGGTCAGGAATCCACCAAAATACACCAAAACCATTGGTATTATCATTTTCTTCATGAAAAACTTCTTAAAGTAGGTTTTTATTGAAAAAATGAAATTATTTTACCTTTTTCATAATATTTTGCCATAAATACTCATTAAAATCAGCCCAAACTTTTCTCAATTTTCAACCACCTTTAGAAGTTCACGATATCTCAGGAAAGAGGAGTAGAGACTAATGGTTTTAACTACTTAGGGGCCCCATGCCAAAGGGCAATCCTTGAAAAAATGGTGAGATTCCATCCATATCTGAGGGAGAGACAGGGTGTCAAAATCGGCCAAAAATCGGCGATTTACTCGCAAAAATGCGCGTCCGGTAAAAGAAGAGTTAAGGCAGGAAGAGGTCGAAAAAGGGTTTTTTGAGCGGGAAGGGGGGGGTACATGCCAGTGCAGGACTGGCAAAAGGGGGTGCAGGGGGTAGTCAAAAACCTCATATAGGAGTCTTCCCATAGTGTGACCTATGATTTAAGGGTATTTCGAGCTGGCGATCATCATGGTGATGTTTATTTTCACCTATGGTCAAGCATAAGAAAGTTAGCTTCCAAAATGCAGCCATGAAGGGAATTTGACGATATTTTAAGGCAACTTAACCACCTTAGCAGTCCCATATTATACCTATATGATGATGTTCGGGAGTTCATAGTGGCAAGCACAGTCCTGTTTTATAGAGTATAGCTACCCCTGTCTTAAATGCACTATGACGATGTGTAGGTATCAGTCTGTCCCTACAAATTGATATACAGTCTTACTGAGTTCCTAGCGTCAATGCACCACTATAGCAAGGTAGAAGGGTATCTGTCTGGCCCTACAAATGAATATACAGATATATGGAGAGGTATGTGAGTGGGGGGGTACCTACTGGTGCTGGAGTGTTGTGGTGGCACAGCGTGAGGCGGCCCAGGGGGGCTAATGACGCCCTTAAACTGGTGTAGAAGCTATCAGCCCGCCCCAGAATGACCTGGGACAAAAACAATTCACTACAGGTACTTGGAGGCGCCTAAAACTGGTGTAGAAGCTATCAGCCCGCCCCAGAACGACCTGGGACAATAACAATTCACTACAGGTATTTAGAGGTGCCTGAGGGCGAGATCTGAGTGGGTAGCTTTCTCAGCTTCATGAAATCAACAAGAACAGGACAGGAGAGAAAAGGACAGGGGATAGAGAGGTCCGATGCTGTGACGTATGTGTGATAACACTAGACTTGCACATGCCTTACAGTGAGTGGGCCTAATGAGAAAGGTCTTAAGTACTATACCTATGGTGGCACAGAAAAAATGAATTACTGAAAGGACCTTAGCAAGGCCTAAGCGGTCTAGGTCACAATCCAGTGATTTTAGTAGCTGAGCTATTGTGTCTGTTTTTGGTCGACAAATGTACGACGATTTCTCCCTGTTCTGGAACGCTGTATATAGCTGGGAGTCTTTAGCTCCCAGCTAACTAGGTACCTGTTGAATCTACCAGGAATCCTTGTAAAACTGAACCACTGTAATTATGTTGGAGTCAAGCCCCAGACGTCAGTACAGTGGTACAAGAAATCTCCATGAAAATAACTATGGACAATTTTGAGACAATGGTTCTGCAGTTATATTGACGACATTTTCTTTTCCCAGTATAGCAATTACCAGCAGAGAACTCAAAGATCCTGCTACATGACAGTTCATGTTTGGAAAGTTGATTTTGCATTAACAGTTGATTTGGCATAGTAATGTGTATGTAACATGCATATGAATCAATGTCATTGCTGTTCACTTTTCATTTCTTATTTTACACACACTGAAAAAATGGAAGATCTAAACTAGTCAGCGGTGACCACTTTAGGTCCTCAAGTTGACGATACCTAAAACTACAACTTTAGGTAGTCAAAATGACAACTTTAGGTCGTCATCCTGATGACCTGAGTCGTCAATATTATGACTCTGTACTGTCAGTATTGTCATCCTGACCAGTATTGACATCCTACTGATTTCATTAATCTCTGCAGTGCCAGCACAGAGATAAGGCAAAACAAAATCAGGATCAGACCAGATTATATACTCACTCAATTCCTTTTGATGTTGCAATGGTGTATTGATCTTATTTTAGTTGATCCTAATAATGAATTACTCGAAAATGATGCTACTTCTCAGATATATTATAGTGTAAATCTAAATACCATCAAATATTAGACAGTTCAAGTATTTAGAAACCATCTATAGTAAAGATTTGCATAGTTCTGCAGCAGCTTTGATACTGTGGCTGTACTTGATTTTTTCTCAATCTGTATTTCTATCAAACAAAAAGTCCACAATGCTATGTCATCATAAATACTTTAATGACCAATACTGTGGCCAAATGTGCAAAGACTTCTCTATTCTTTCAGCTAATCATGCAATGTTCAATGGCTGTTGGTACTAATGTCCATCTGCAAAGTTTAAAAAATATTCCTATATTAATGATGTACACATAGTACAAAAAAGGACATCTGAACACACAGTGACCCTATGACCTATTTAAGCATATCTGTGACCTTTGACCTTTGAACTCAAGTTGACCTAATTACTCTTAAAGTGACATCATTGTTACCATAGCAACCACATCCAAACACATGCTCATTTTCTTACCTCAGTAGCCCTAATGTGTTAACATGCATCACCTGATGGAGGCCTGTACGCCAAACGTTGTGATCTAATCAATGCATACTACAATTATCATGGTTGAGTAAAACTACTGAACTTGACTTTTGCTGTTCTAGTTGTGTCTATTATATGAATATGAAGTTTAAAAAATGTGAAGGGATTTCCCTTAGAGCTTCCCTGAAAACCTTTCTTATGGTTCCCTCGAGATTGTGACTTGGTCTGAAGCCCTCTCTTGGGGGAGAGGTGGTTAAACGTGGTTCTGACAACGAACAAAATACAAGATAATGGGAAAATATTACAAGATAATGGAAAATAATTCAAGAAAACCAAACATTGTCAATGTTATGCGCATGGCACTCAAACAACACAGGAACTTGTGCTGGCCCTGCTGCTACGCGCTGATTGGATAGCCAGTACAGTTACTACGAAACGCATCACCAAATGCCCAGCCGTGACTTCGGCCCCATACCATGTCATGCTAGTTAATCCACTATGCCTATGGCAGCATCACAACGGTGAGTGTTAGAACCCAAGATTATGCTCTGTTGTGAGGGTACTGGCCTACCTGAAGCCACACCTCATAAATACCAGTTAACAGTTGATCAAGGTTTGTTTCAATATTTACCTCAATATCTGACTTAATTAAGCCATGAAGTGGTCATTAGCCTGATTTAGACATGGGAGGAATTAGCTTACCTGTCGATCCATCACTAAATGGGTGCTACTAGAATTGCCTCACCTAAATTAGCAGTTGCTAATTAGCTGGGACTATTGGCATTAGACAGTAACTGTTTTAGCCTCAGCAGTGCTCATCTCTTTCTCTAATATATGTACCTCAGATAACAGTAGTGCCCTTCCCCTAGTATACTACCCTGTGCACATCCCCACTCACTTTCACCCAATATTAGTCCCTGTAATGATAAAACATATCACAGTCCATAGTACATGTTTCTGTCTGCATTATGTGTATATTCCCCACTGCATTATGCATATTCAGTAGTAGGATAATGCATGCCAGACACATTTCAAAGAACACACAAAAAAAATCCTACTGTCTGTATAATAATGCTGATGATCGACACAACATTCAAATTCATATTCCACATGTTTTCACACAAATTTAATCACCATACTGATATTGTCTATTTCACACAACATTACACTTCATAATCTCAAGATGCGCAGATTATTAAAACCTTTCTTTCTGAAGTACAACTGCTGCATTGTGTGATCATCCTCACCCCCCGCCAACACCCACCTCCAACCCATGCGTCTCATCCCACATCACACACATCTCCTAGTAATTTGATACATAAGGACTCCAAACTATGCTGGCTGATCACCATGCCCTTAAGCTGTACATTGATCATTTGGCTGGCTCCTTTTGCATTTAGTTTTCCAGTTCCCTGAACACTACCAGAATCTTGTCAATTAAAAGAGTGGATCCCATTAAACTCTCTATATTCTGTTTTATTGATTCTTATAAGTTTTTTGAATGGATAAGGTGGGAAAGAGGGAGGAAGCAATGTTGGTGAGTATGTTGTTTGTGTGAGTATAATTATTACACATTCTTTAAGATTGTTTAAACATCAGTGCTGAATGCAGATGAAATGTAATTTCATATGATGTGCAGACTGTCTTTGATTAAGCTAGAATGCCATCTGAGTGGTAGGTAGTCCCCTAATGAGCCAAATCCTGTCCTCATGTTGACTGACATTAAGCTGGTCTTCATACTATAACTGTTGAATTACTCAAGTGGCAATTAATCTGATTTGAAAGAAGAAAGTACCTGAACTGTTAATAACTAGGTAGCAATTACCAGCAGAGAAGTCCAAGATCCTGTTGAATGACAGTTTAACAAAGTTCATGTTTGGAAAGTTGATTTTACATCAGAAGTTGATCAAACATATTGATGGGCATGTAACACAAATTGATGTCATTGCTTTTTGTTACTTATTTGGAGATCTATTTTGTCTAATACCTGTGATTTTAAGATATACTTTTTTAAAGTACAACATACTTCATGAATGGTTCCCTTATATCCATACCCTTAACCAGCAGATGTGACTAACAAGAGTTTACACATTCATATGATTTCTGACAATTGCCTTTTTTACATTTCTAGGTGAGATTGAGATTCCGTCCTTGGTGATATATTCAATATTGAAAGAAGCATTATATCGTATTAAAAGTTATATGGGTGAGTATTGCAGTACTTTATATATGGTTGAAAGTTTCATAATGAACATTGGCCCTGGGCGGCAAAATATAACTTGAGAGAGTTAAAAGTTTGTAAAATTAGAAATAACATTTATAAAAGTAGTAACATATATATATAATAGACACACCTAGAACAAGAAAGATTCAGGTTTAGATGTTTTATCTCACCATAATATTTGTTGTATGCATTTAATCACAACGTTTTGGCCATATGGGCCTTCAGCAGGTGATGCATATGAACACTTTTGGGCTACTGAGGAGAGAAAAAGAGCAGGCGTTGGCATAGATACAATTGGGTCACATGTCCATATTTTGGTTAATCTTGCGTCTAAGTTCAATAGTTCATATTAATGCTTCTCTAGGTCACGGATTTCCATTGATTAGCAGCTTCAATTCTTGCTTGTGGTCCTCTAGGATAAAAGTAGTTTACTCATGATATTTCTTTTGCCCTTATTGATTCATCAAATAGCACTTTTACATCTATAGTCAAACAATCCAAGCAGGCACAGAAAATTGGTTTGATAAATAAACTCCCTCTTACTCCCAGGGATTTAAATGGCAAAACCTTGAAAGCATGAATGGGCATCAAGACAGTTCTCAACAGCCATATCAAAGGTAATGAACCTAGAGGAAGAACCCAGTGCATTGGCCACCACAGAATAGAGGGATGCTTCACAAGGAATCCCATTGATGGCAATGTGCAGCCTCTGTGGATAAGCCTTAATTCATTGGTAGCCACCCTCTCTGCTTGGTCTTCTGTCTCTTAAAGCTCCCTTCAGGACATACCCATTTAGTATTTGATGGGGTCAGACCCAAGTCTTTGTGCTGGTTCCTATGATAAACAATATCAGGACCCTCTGAGGGCTGCCTACTTCCCAAGCTATCTATAAACCCCCTTCTAACCATACCCCACCCCAATTCAAACCCCTTACCTAGCCACTATTGCTCTAAGATCCACTGTTGAACTCTTTGAACATATTTTGCCAAGTTCCCCTTCAACACTTAGGACTTTGTTGGTTCACATAATTTCAAATTATGATTCACACAGTTTGAGAAGTCTTTTCACATAGTGAGTCTGAGTACTGTTTGGTCTTGTCCAGTAATGGGGCTTTGTGCTGTGCCCTCCAGGTCTCTATTGTGGGTGATAATAGGTGAGATAACCCCTAAATGATTTATATAGGCTGCACAGAGGAAAGTGTTGCTTCAGGGGGTGTGGGGATTACTGACTTGAAAATTACTTGAATGTGTATTGCGCGAACGGGGCAGGAGATACAAAAAAAATTTATTTTACCCAAAAAAACCCCATATGGCCCCCCTCTATGGTGATAGATAAGAAACCACAGACAACTGTTCTAGTATCTATTACATTGATTTTCAATTTTAATCAAGCGCGTTACACATACTATTTCAACTTATAAGAACTGATGTTAAAAAAAAATAAATTACTGGACATGTCACCTCCAATTCACATGGAAATATTAGATAGGACCCCCAGCTATGAAATAAATAATAATATGGTGGACTACTACTGCTTCCCTTGATGATATTTGGCCTGGAATAAGGTGGAAATTTAAAAAAAAAACAATTTTTGGCCATTTTCCAACTTTGGGCCACCATAGCTCAAAAAATATTGGTCCGACATACGCAAATTTGCCCTCTTTTTGAAGCCCAACATGTTTTCTCACAAATAAGACCATAAATAGGAAGATTGGTTGAACAATTTTTATTCTGGAGTCACATGTATCCAAAAAGACCCCAAAAACCCAAAGGTGGGGCAGTTCACAGGAATCACCCTTATATACTTATAGTTATCATTTAACATCTTATGTGAATAGCAGCAAGTAATCCCAATCTAAAGAAAAATTAAACATAAGAAGAAGAGGAGAATGATGGAAATATATATTAGAGTGTAATGGCTCAAGTTCTTTATAACACGTCGGTTGGGTTCGAGATATGATAATATCAATCAAAACCAGACAAGTTAGATTGGGTTAGTGCAACTGGCACATGTTTATTTCTGATGTTACATAATAGTAGGGTCCCTTAGCGGAAAAACCATTACCTGAGTGACAAAAGTGCCAAATTTGGTCCAGATGTTCTCTTGGTACTAAAGACTGATTTTAGCTTAGGTGCCACTTTGGAACCTAACCGGTAACGATGGTAACAGCCAAAATCCAAAATGGCCACCATTTCCCCATTATTCCAACATCTTAACTAATGGACATAGAATGAATCTAACCAGTCCTACCCCCAAAAACAATACCTACTGGTTTCCATGCATTTAGTAGTTTCCTTCTAAATAGAACTGTTGCCTAGCAACAGCCATTCTAAATGTTCCTTTGCCTAGCAACGCATGTTTATTGTAGACTAGGCTCATTTTTACTGGTACCTATCCCCCCTAAATAAGGCCCAGGGATTTCAGTGATGTCATTCATTTCTCCCTACCTTGTATAGTTGCCTAGCAACAGCCATTCTTAATGTTTATTTGCATAGCAATGTACGTTTATTGAAGAGCTAGCTCCATTTTATGGGTACTTAACCCATGGCCCAAGGATTTCTGTGATGTTATATATTTCTGTCACATGTATGGTTGCCTAGCAACAGCCATTCTAAATGTTTATTTGCCTAGCAACACATATTTTGTCATGGATCTAGCCTCCTAAATAAGGCCCAGGGATTTCACTGATGTCATGAATTTCTCCCTCCCATGCATGATTGCCTAGCTACAGCCATTCTAGATGTCTATGTCCTTAGCAACAGATCTTTCTTCTGGACCTAGCTCAATTTTATCGATCACTACCCCCATTCATGTCAACTCGGGCAGTTCTTTGCTTCCTGCAAGACATTTGATACCCTTGCATCTGGTGTCATCACTTGATGCAAGTTTACTGTCAGTAGCCCTATAATAGTATCTAGGCACTATAAACCCCATGGTACCCTCAGACACTGTCTAGCAGTCCTATCATTGCATCCTCTATGCCATATTTTCTTGAGATATACCACTAATTATTGATAGATTTGGAAAGATAAGTTACTTTTTTTTGGTGTACTATTCATTTTTCTCATGGGATAGTGATGGAAACTCATGCCTGTGGGGGCCCTCAAGGAGAGCTCTTGAGGGGGCTGGCAAAGTGAGATGTTCTCTCTCAGCCCCTATAGCAACCAGTTCCTATTTATATAGGCCTACCGAATCCTATCTGTATCCCTTACCCTAAATCTGTCCCTTTGTCCCAATATGGAATGGTGGGGGGGATTTCTGCTTTGAGAATTTCCCTAGCACTGGGGATGGGAATTTCCAGTGGAGAGACTCCATGAGAATCAATGCAGCATTATAATCAATAATCCTGCCATAGTACTGCTGCCATCTGGTGTTTTGTTCTGATTAATAGACTAACACCAGATGGCAGCAGTACTATGGCAGGATTATTGATGCATGATTCTCTTTAATTAAAGGTCAATAATATGATTTATAAAGCTCTCAGTGTGTGGAGTGTACATACATTTCCAAACACTTTTATGGTGAGCAGAATAGGCTCAATAGCATGCTTCATTCAACAGGTTATGGGTATATAGAGCACCATGGTTTTAAACTACACCTTTTATTTGGTTAAAGAAAAAAATACATGACCAGTTGGGGTGTTAAGCAAACTCAAAATATAAAATATTGGATAAGGGCCTTTTAAATATACCTTGTTAAGGTCTTCCCTTACTCTCTGGGGTGCGCCTTCTAGGTGAATCACACCCCAGCTGTTGGGGGTGTGCCTTGTACGCGAGGTTATTCAAAAAACCTATTCAGAGGCAGTAGGTGCGCCTTCCACTTGAACCAGCCTTCTCTGAGTTCTGGGTGCGCCCTCTACGTGAGAGATTACAGTAGTAATATTCTCGAATACATATGGACCTTGATACACAGTAAATATGATTCCCTACAATAGCATGTGTGGGAATAACCCATTGAGAGATGTACCTAAAATCAACCACTTTTGATGAATCACACACTTAGAAATGAGTTTCTTACTCTCTGATCAAACTTTGAAAGTTGGCTGTTCCATCAATATACACCCACTTCTACTGTCTGGTCGTTGGTCATTTTTTGGAGCTGCTCCAGCCACCACCCCCAACCCTAGTGAGTCCTATCAGACCAAACGCCAAACAGGACATCCTGTTGGGCAATAACAATCAGCATCTCTGTGTGGAGGTGGCATAAGCAGGACTCCAGGTTATAGGTATACAAACTTTTTACACTATATTAAAAAAGGCATTATTGGTTCGCTGGTTATAAAGTCTAATTTATTGACTGCTTCATCCTTGAGTACCCTTGGGGTACCAGATGAAGCAAAATTTTCAGGCTGTGAAGCAGTTAGGAAACTCTGAGTTAACTCGATTTTTTTCCCTCAATTTTACTAAACTTTATATTTTCAGGCTTTCAAATACCCTTTACTCCCTTCTAATGCCACCCAACTTCAGAATAAAGTTACATTTCATATAAAGTATTCATTAATACCTCATAATCTCAACCTTAAGTCTTAAAATGTCTGATTTTCTTTCTGATTCATCAGACTACTATGACAAGGTTTTTCAAAATGACAAACCATACATGATAATGTTGCTCACTGTCTAAACTCCTAAAGTGGAGCCTTCCGAAAGAGTCTGCTTGGAGAGTGCTGTTGCTGTACTTTTTGCGCAAAAACACATCACTTAGCAATGTCTCGTCACTAAGGAACGTCACGTCACTAAGCAATGTCATAACATCAACATCAACAAGCAGGCAGAGCTTGCCGTCAATAGTAGCTACAGTTCCCCATAAGAATAAGGCACATTTCCCCCCCTAAAAATGGACACAGTTTCCCATGAAAAGTAAGCACAGTTTCCCATGAAAGTAAACACAATTTCCCATGAAAAGTAAGCACAGTTTCCCATGAAATGTAGGCACAGTTTCCTGTGAGAGATACCTAGGGTAAGCAACACCCCCACTCCCTCCAGTCCTGTGATCAGTGGGCCCAGTTCGCCATGGAAAGTAAATATATCACTTATGGTATTGCCCCAAACTCTAGTGGCGAGGCCACTAGTGTCTTTAAAAGACCACATCTGACATTATTTAAACTAGACTAGACCAAAAGTCTCATATTCAGGCTTATCACGCAAATTCAAGGTAAAATAAGTGACCTTAACCTTCATCAAGGCTATGTACTTAGACCTATATTAATTCGGACTCCCTTGCAAAACTTCTGTGCTAAAATTCTTTCATGTATCTTGGTTCCTGGCTCTAATATGCTAACAAAGAAACATACAAGGTTACCATGGCAGCATGTTATCTAATTCAACTTCCAACCATTTTAATTTATATATTATTCATGTCCTCAACATGTTTGACTCCTAAATTGTAGAGACTTAATATGTGTAATTCATTCATTTACACAGGAGATGAAACATGCACATAGATATATTATTTAAGTGATAGATATTACCTCTGAAAACTTTTGAAAAATAGCATAGTTGCCAAGGAAACATCCAAAATCGCAATGTTTGCATTAATTTCAACAGAATACACCTCCAGATAAAGATAGAGCATAAAAAAAATCTTCATCACAAGTAAGATTCAGCTTGTTGAACCATGGGTATTCTAGCAGACTGTGGATGCCATAGAGTCCAACATGTACCACTTCGCTGACTGAGACATCCCCAGGTGCATTAAGTTGGCCTGTTTCTAGGCAAACAGACATGGGAGGGAGAAATGCATGATGTCACTGAAAGCTCTAGGCCTTATTTAGGAGGGAAAGGTACATATAAAATTGAGCTAGGTCCATGACAAACATGTGTTGTTAGGCAAATAAAGATTTAGAATAGCCGCTGCTAGGCAACCATACATGTGACAGCCTGGGAGCATCTCTATATTCAAATGGATGTGTTTTATTGCCCCCTTTGATCTAGATAAGAATCTGATTAAACCTGGATGTGTATTCACTCTCTAGCAGATGTTATGTAATAAATTAGTTGTAGAACATCTGCTAGGAGGGCTAGCTCTTTCGGGCTGGAGGGGGCGAGCCTGTACATGTGAAGGAGGAATGAACCAATAAAATTGAGCTAGCTCTACAATAAACATGCGTTGCTATGCAAATAAACATGAAGAATGGCCGTTGCTAGGCAACTATACATGGTAGGGAGAAATGAATGACATCACTGAAATCCCTGGGTCTTATTTAGGGGGGTAGGTACCCATAAAATTGAGCTAGGTCTACAATAAACATGTGTTGCTAGGCAAATAAGAATTTAGCATGGCCGTAGCTAGGCAACCATACATGGTAAGGGGAAATAACCCAGGTAGCAAAGGTACAAAAAAAATGTGTTGCTAGGCAAATAAACATTTAGAATGGTCGTTGCTAGGCAACTATACATGGGAGGGAGAAATGAATGACATGACTGAAATTCCTGGGCCTTATTTAGGGGGGTAGGTACCCATAAAATTGAGCTAGGTCTACAATAAACATGTGTTGCTAGGCAAATAAGAATTTAGCATGGCCGTAGCTAGGCAACCATACATGGTAAGGGGAAATAACCCAGGTAGCAAAGGTGGTGTGGCCCTACTGTGGCCCACACTTTATTTGGTGTGGCTTCCGATGTGGGCCGCAATGGGCTAACAAATGGGCTGCTGACAGTTTCTGTCCTCAGTGAGGTGTGTGGGCCACACTGGGCTAACCAATATGGGCACAGATCAGTCTTAGAGTGGGTTTGGGTTCAACATGGGTTTTTGGTGTGGCTGAAAGTGGTCTGCCCACTTTGATCACATGGTGCCATCTGGTCAAAATTTATCATTTTGGGGTCAACATGGGTTTTTGGTGTGGCTGAAAGTGGGCTGACCACTTTGATCAGGTGGCGCCATCTGGGATAGATATATTATAGAAAATGATTACCACAGAAATGATGTAGTCACAATAAAAACTGCTGACATCACCTAACTTTGCACATTTCAAATGTATTTTGCCATTAGATTCAAACTCTGAGAAAATTTGTGTACTGTTATGATTTATATGATTCATTAGTCTATTTCTGTTATATCATACTAAAGAAAATCAATACTGACATGGGGGAAAGCTGTACATCAGACATAGTGGGGTCATCTAGTGTCAAAGTTCAAAACTCCCAGCTCAGTATGCCTTGTGCAAACCCATCCTGGGAATTATCTTTGGAACTGGTCTATGCCTGATTCGGGGTGCCCACCTTGAAACCAATCTGTGCCCAAAGTTTTTGCCCATTTTGAAGCTACTCTGTGCCCAAATCAGTATGTGGCCCACACAACTTGCTGAGGACAAAAACTGTCAGGAGCCCAACAGTCTTAGTTCAGTTTGGCCTATTAGGGCAACTCAATGTGGCCCTGACTGGAAACCCACCATTTGCCCAACCTAAAACCATGAATAGTATTCTGCCCTCTTTGAACCAGTTTATCTGAGCTAAAACTGAATTGGCCCTAAGCGGGCTTGCTACATGGGAAATGACATCACTGAAATCCCTGGGCCTTATTTAGGTGGGGGTAGGTACCCGAAAAATTAAGCTAGGTCTACAAAAAACATGCGTTGCTGCGCAAATAAAGATTTAGAATGGCCATTGCTAGGCAACAGCTCTATTTTGAAGGAAACTAATAGGCCTAAGTACATGAAAACTGGTAGATATCCTTTAGTGGGGGTAGGAGTGGTTAGATTCTTTCTATGTCAATTATTTACACTGTTGAAGGGTGGTATAATGGTAAAAATGTCGGCCATTTTGGATTTTGGCCAGTACCATGGTTACCATTAAGGTACCAAAGTGGCACCTTAGCTAGAATCAATCCATATGACCAAATGAACAACTGGGCCAAATTTGGCACTTTTGTCACTCCGGTAACGGCTGACCCCAAAATGAGCGCTAAGGGACCCTACTATAAGGTTCAAAGTAGTGCTATAAGTATAGCTCTGTAAAAGAGGTGCTGCTCTGGCCGTAGCCAGAAGCCAATTAACTTCCAAAGCAGTCCCAGGTAGGAACTGGAGTACCGATCAACCTGCCCTCTCGAATAGGAAGCTCAAACTATATAAGATGCTCCACGAGCCCCTACAAGGGTATAGACCACTAATGAAGAAAACCATAAAAAGAAGTCAGCATGTCCAGGTCTATTTGGATTAGATTCCCAATGTGACAATTAGGTATAATTAAAAAGACATAAATAAAAAGTTAGAGTTACTATGGTCATCCCACCCATAGAAAATAGTCTCAGTCTTTAGAAATGAATGTAAGGGTATGGTACACATCCCACTACCCTTCCATCACCTCACCCAACTTCTATAGTGGTCCACTCTGTTGTGAACATCCTGTGGATGACCTAAAGCTTTACATTGATTTTTCCTTATTTCCCACTCACATGGATTTCAAACCTGCAATGAGTTCTCTCCTATTTCCTATTGTCAGCAAATTCTACAACTGTTCAATGGCTATTGGTCCTAATATCCAAGTGCAAAAGTTTCAAAAATGCAGTTGTTTGTGCTCAGTACAGCAGCAGGAGACTATAGTGAATTATGAAGATCTTTCACACATGACCTTGATGATGTAAGTGATAGTGCAATTACAGAGAGTTCTCTACCAGAAAACCTTTCTCATGGTTTTGCCCCAAGATTATGCCCCACTGTGAGGTTGCTAGCCTACCCAGTGAAGTTAAACCGACTTGTGGATCAGATTGTATGGTTGGATCATGGAGTCAGTTGAAAAATTAAAGGAATACCCTCTGTAGGTAATGTTTTCCAAATATTGTCCTATTTCTACCTATCCATCAGAAAGAGGACAAGATTCGAACCAGTCTTCAGCTGGAATTCAACCCCCTTTGTCTTTATGGATTCATAAGAAGATAATTACTTCAAGGAACTGGCTATTCTTAAACACACCTGCCAATCTGAAAGAAAAAAAAAGTTGAACTCATCAAAACTGCAATGTGGTAACAGTCCAGAGGTAAACCTCAAGCTTTAAAGGTCCATAGTGCATTTAATCATTATGCCCATCGGCACTGGTTGCCATGATGCATGAATACAGCTACAATTGGTAATTAGTAATTGTCAATGTCAAAGTGGAAATCATTTTGGGGTGGGGAAGTGGTAAAAGAACCACTAGTACTGTGTCTTGAATTGTTTTCTACTTAGATGTAGGTGCATGGGGTGCAGTGATAATAAGAAAAAGTAATGTCTGAGAAGTTACATTGGCCACTTTGGTACCAAAAAATTTTGTATCTCAATGATGATGAAATGTGATAAGGTATAAGGCTTTTATTTGCAGTCTTATTCCACCAAAATACGAACTGAATATTTAAAACACTAAAATACATAAGAAGGATATTACTTTCCTTCAATAATGTTCCCAATTCATCCAAAGTATCGTACAGAACATGACTAGTTGGACAAAAGGGGCCATCAGATCCCAATAAAAAGGATGCTGTATCAGAAGTTCTGTAGGCAAATTTCATATGGTTGAAGCATCTGCCACTAGGGGGCTAGTGAAAAGTATTTATACATTTCCTGGAAATGTCCATGCTCTTTCTGATGCTGTTTTTGTATTCCCTCTGGAATATACATATGTTGTCTTTGGTTGGGTTAGACCTTGGTCTTTGTGCTGGGTCACATGATAAAGGATATATATATATATATATATATATATATATATATATATATATATATATATATATATGATCCCCTCAGGGTCAACCTCCCTTTATGTATCTCAGATATCAGTAGTGCCCTTCCCCTAGTATACTACCTTGTGCATATCCCCAATAGCTTCCTTTCATTCAGTATCAGACTGACATAACATATCACAATTCCCATTAGAGGTCCCTGCCTGAATACTATGCATATTCAATGGGAGTATCCATTAAGAAGTCTTACTACTAGCCCTTCTGTCACCTTTTGAAGGCTATACACTCAAAATGTCCTACTAAATACTATCAGAATCAGTCATTGATTGCCTCATGGTAAAGTCTTTCAGGTGCTTTAGCACATCCAACCAATTAATATCAATAGCTAAAGCAGACAGCCCTATCATTCTCAATCTCCTAAATATGCAAAGATAGTTAAAACCTTATTTCAAGGAGTAGAACTAAATTGCATTTTTTATCACCCCCCCATGCCCTTAAGCCAATACACCCTACCTACTAATCTGACCAATAAGGACTACAAACTGTGCTGGTAGATCCCCATGCCCTCAAGCTGTACATTGATTACTCTTACTTCCTAGATTGCATTTTGTTTTCCAGCACGCTTCCGACTACTGGGAACTTCTTTCGCATCCATCCCTCTTAACTTAATGAAGTAGATCCTGTTTTACATCTCACTGATTCTTATCCAGACTGGAGATAGAATCTATATAAATATTTCTCTACATTAAGTGAATCAAACTGATTCTATGATTCATTAATTCATGTCAGACCTAATCATGTTGATTTCACTTTTTAGAAATTTTGCTTATTTAGAAATTTTGCAAATCAGTGCTCTCTTTTCCATTTCAATATTTACCGGGACTAAAGAGAATCAAAATTGTATTTATTCAGGATTGTAAGTAAAATGGATAACATCTTTCTTAACTTTTTTTTATATCTAACCTTGTGAAAACATGGGTTATTTTTTCTGGACTTGCTTATTTTGCGATCTGAATAAATAATTCCGGTCATTAATTACCCAAAATACTCCAGTATGCAGTCTGTAAAAACACCTGGTGATTAATTCTTGGGAGAATACAAATCACATGGTTTCTCTGTTTTAGGACAGAGATACTTGACATATTCATTTAGGATTTCCAGGTATTGATTGCAACATCACCCAGATTATCATTAAGTAAATTTCTACAAAATGAGGTTTCCCAGCAGACTTGCAGACTTTAACCCCCTTATGAGCCCAAGTCTGTCCCCATATTTGACAGTCAGCCTGTCTTCATTACCCCAGTCTGCACCTACATTGCTGAACTCCTTAAGTTACAATTAACCTGATTTGAAAACAGGAAAGAAGCTTAACTGTCTGGTCTGTCACATAGGGTATTTACTAATACTATACATGGTAACTAATAAATTGAGATGTCGTTAACTATTGGGAAGTAATTACCAGTCAAGTATCATCTGCAAGTTTGAGTTTGAGATTTGACTTTACTTTTCAACTCCGTTAAACATATAAATGATCTCATTTTGACTAGTTCCCTGCTCAGGAGAAATACATATTTCTATGCCTGAAAGTCTACTCTGTTTTGATTCATCCCTTTACTCCAGTGACCACCGGAATACAAAGGATATGTCTTCATTTATGTGTATTGATAGTAACTTATTGCTGGTCTCGCTTTGTATTCTTATCAGGATCTATAGGATAATAGATGCAAATGAGATGCACATGATAAACAGTGAAGATAGGAATGGACAGCCACCTAAATATTTCTGCTAATCTAAGGACTTCCATATCAAAAAGCACAAGCAGCAGGAAAAGAACTTGACTCTCACAGAAATGAAGGACGCATTGCTGCCATTCACTATACTTTTACCTTTAATAAATAAGTGCATAATCTAACCATAAATATTCTGTTATCATTTATATGTATAAAACCTACAGTCTTTATACCTATCTCACCAAGGTTGACTATCTGCTTTATGGGGACTCCCTAAATCATTTTATTGGCCATTACATCCCAGAAAAGTACATATATGAGCTAATGACAGCCATACATACATTCCTCACTTTCTGATTACATACACCTGACATTCGTACTCCTGGTATGCAGGTTGCCCAACAGCATGGCCATGGTGACTGAAGGAACATCAGTCCAAACTCTAAAAAGCTGATACTGAATATGATGATGCCTTTTCATGCTTCCTCCAGAACATTGGTGCTTAGTCTTTGGTGGGGTTAGACGCCAGTCTTTGTGCTGGCTCCTATGGTAAATAATATGAGGATGCTCTTCAAGGCTGCCTCCTTCCTTAGCTTTCTATAACATCCCTTTAGCACCAGGCACCATCAATTCCCCTACTTAGCCATTATCGCTCTAAGGCCCAACATTGGAACATAGTTTGCCAAGTTCCCTCCAACCACTTATGGCTTGGCAAGGCTTAGCAAAGGTTACAGCAGTAGTGTCCAGGGTCTGTTTTGGAAATAATTCCACACATCAATGTAAGTGTTCAATCATCACCATACTGCTGCAGGCCCTTTCAATAGGTAGGAAGGGTGAGGCCTATTCCTTTCCTCATCATGTATTAGAATCATAGCTTTTAAGATATCAATGGGGGCACATAATTAAAATAGAAAGCATTGTACCACCCCTAGTGTCTTAGATATGTAGAGACTCTATTCTATGAGGCCATATGCCAGATGAGTGTAGGGTCACTAGGGGTTTCTAAGCAAAAATAAATGAGATAAGGACCTGTCAAATTTACCTTACCAGCAATGGCACAGGGTGGTGATATTTACAATATAGATGATCCAGGTTGTTCTTCCACCTGAAGGTCCTTGAGTGGCAGGCCCAAAGCACCTGTCTCAGGAAGCCATAAAAATTTGCCTTATTCATGATGCTCATTTTCTCTTTTACCATAATGGCCCGGTATAATAGTGGTATTGAAATTAATCTTGTATAAGGGCAGGGGGTAAAGTGGGATTGAAATCAATCACCCAGGCTGATCCAACATGGTAAAAAGAGTCATTTGTGACACACATGGAAGCATGGAGGTCACCAGACAAGAGGCCATAGTAACGGGAAAATGAACGTTCAATAAATTAAAGAGGGGAAATACTTTATTCATAGATTATGAGGCAAACTGAATGGTACTCTACATTTTAAGTTTGGGATCTACATTCTGTGTATTACAAAGGCATAGCAGTATAAAGAGAGAGGTCTCTCTATAGATCTATCACAGATCGATGCATTAAGCTCTATTCACCATACACAGGCATGACCTGGAGGGGAGCTCCTTGTTCTCCAAAATCATTGTGTATGGTTTTGTTTTGTGTCTGAAGTGATGAATGCAGCAGAAGGTCTGGTGTAATATTTCAGGAAATGGCTTTGGATATGTTCCAGACTACTGTAGAGGTACATAACATATAAACCATAGCGTTGGGTACCGTCTGACGTGGCGGGTGAGTCGAGTCGTCGGACGTTCCTCAGGTTCCGGATAGGTGGCAGCACCGATCCGGGTCTGTGGGGACATCTGACGACGAACACCTGGGTCCTTATATAAAGCCCAGAGCTCAGCCGCTACGTCAGAGGCCCTTCTGGCCTCCGAAGCATGTAGAACACCATTGATAATTATTAGCTGCCCCCTCCATACTATCGGGTAGCCATGAGTGTGCATTCGTAATAAAATCTATCCGTTGGCATACACTTGAAATACCGTCTTACTCTTTCTTTCCGAATCGTAAGACCCGAACCCCCAGGTCTGTAAGGTCACAACCCCTTACATTGAGTGTAGGGGTTCGTTCCCCCGTCAGGTGCGCAGAGCCTTCAGAGGGACTGTTCACTTGATTGTGTCACTCCCCCTATGTATACCATACCGATCCAGGGTAGTTGGAAGGTAGAGAATGTCAGGCCAGGGGAAGTAGCTCAGGGGTAGAGCTTCTGCTTCAAAGTTGGAGGGTCCCGGGTTCGAGTCCCGGTTTCTCCATGACATTTTCCGCTGACCACTACAGTGGTGGAGAAACCGAGTGGTCCTGCCTCACAAGGGGGACCTTTAGAGAGCTCGGTACCTGGGCCGGTATGGTATAGACAAGCGCTTCAACTTGCTAGTGCTGGGAGACTTGGAAACAGGTGGCACCCACAGTAAGTCCTGGGAACAGGAGAGCATAATGCTGTGTGTGACTCAGTACTGGTACTGTTCAGACTGGACTGGAGGACCGGTTCTGGGCGGGATACGGTTGAAGCTGGTTGGGACGAGTGTAGGGGTTCGTTCCCCCGTCGGGTGCGCAGAGCCTTCAGAGGGACTGTTCACTTGATTGTGTCACTCCCCCTATGTATACCATACCGATCCAGGGTAGTTGGAAGGTAGAGAATGTCAGGCCAGGGGAAGTAGCTCAGGGGTAGAGCTTCCGCTTCGAAGTTGGAGGGTCCCGGGTTCGAGTCCCGGTTTCTCCATGACATTTTCCGCTGACCACTACACTACTATAACCAGCAGGGAGAAAGGGATGTTATAATGTTTAACCACTGAAAATAGAACTATTAAAAGCATGACAATCTCAACATCCAGAAATGATTAATTCTTTTGAGAGGATTCAATACAAATCACATGGTTTCATTTAACATTTTCAGGTATTGATTGGGACATCACCCAGATTTTCATTAAGTGCATTTCTACAAATTGATGTTTCCCATGAGGCTTGCCGACTTTAACCCCCTAGTGAGTCCAAGTCTGCCACCATGTTTGACAGCCATCCTTTCTTAATCTCCAGTCTGCACCTAAACTGCTGAACTCCTTAAGACTTGTGTTATAATTAACCTGATTTTAAAACAGGAAAGAAGCTTAACTGTCTGGTCTGCCACATGGTATCTGCTAATACTAGACACAGTGACTAATAAATCGAGATGTTGTTAACTACTGGGAAGCAATTACCAGTCTAGTAGAATCTGCTTAATGATAGTTTGAATTTGAAATCTTACTCTACTTCACAACTCCATTAAACATATAGATGATCTCATTTTGACTTGATCCCTGCTCAGCATTAATGCATGTTTTTTTTGCCTGAAAGTCTACTCTGTTTTGGTTTGTCCTTTTACTCCAGTGATACAAAGGATACATCTCCTGTTATGTGTGCTGACCTCGCTTTACATTCCTATCAGGATCTATAGAATTATAGCTGCAAATAAGATGAATGTGATAAAAAGAGAAGATAGAATTAGACAGCCACCTAAATATTTCTGCTAATCTAAGGACTTCCAAAATCAGAAACCACAAGGGGCAGGAAAGGAACTTGCTATTGGCTCTCACAGAAATGAAGGATGCATTGCTGCCATTCACTATACTTCTACCTTTAATAAATAAGTGCATAATCTAATCATGAATATTCAGTTACCATTTATATGCATAGAACTTGACGTCTTTATAGGCCTACCTGTGTCACCAAGGTTGTCTATCTGCTATATGGGGAACCCCTAAATTATTTTATTGGCAATCACATCCCAAAAAAGTACATTTGAGCTAAAACTCCAATGACAGCCATATATGTATACATTCCTCAGGTGGATATACATACACCTAATATTTATACTCCTGGTATGCAGGTTGCCCAACAGCATGGCCATGGAGACTGAAGGAACATCGGTCCATACTCTAATATGATGATGCCTTTTCATGCTTCCTCCAGGGCATAGGCGCTTTGCCTTTGGTGGGGTTAGACCCCAGTCTTTGTGCTGGCTCCTATGGTAAACAATATCTGGATGCTCTGCCTCCTTCCTTTGCTTTCTATAACATCCCTTTAGTACCAGGCACCATGAATTGCCCTACCTAGCCATTATCGCTCTAGGGCCCAACATTGGATTCTTTGAAAAGAGTTTGCCAAGCTCCTTCCCACGAGTTATGGCTTGGCAAGGCTCAGCAAAGGTTACAGCTCTACTATCCTATTTCAGTTTGGGAAATATTTCCACACATCAATGTAAGTGTTCAATCATCACCATAATTATTGCTGCAGGCCCTTTCAACAGCTTAGAAGGGTTACACCTATCCCTTTCCTCATCATGAATTAGAAAGATAGCTTTTAAGATATTGATGAGGGCACATACTTTAAATAGAAAGCATTGTATCACACCTAGCGTCTTAGATATGTAGAGACTCTATTCTGCAAGGTCATGCTAGCATGTAGGGATTGCATTCATTGTACTGCTGATATCTTGTTTTCTAATTACATTAATCAGATTATGTAAACGGACAAGTAGGTAGGGGAGTGCTATGGTTAAACATTTCTTTCACTGTTAAGAAACTCTATGTTCTTCTCAATTACCCGATCCTATGATATCAAAGTAGTAATATGATACAGCTGTTTTAAGACTTTGGGAAGCTTACGCCAGCCACTTAAATTCCTAACATGGCAACCAATGATATTAAGTGATAGTGCCCCTTTTAGTCATCCCATTCATAAATACTGGTTTTATTCAATATCTAGAAATCAATCTATAGTGCAGGTACTTTTTTCCACACCCCCTGTCTCACCTCACTCGAAGTATACCCAAGTCTGTTCCAGAGGGCTATATGTTACAGACAGCGAGTCTATCTGTGCCCTGAAGCATTATATTGAATTTTCCCTTTTCCCCTCACAGATGGATTTCATTTGGGTTTTTAGACCCCGTCCCTCAACCCCCTCCCCCATTCCTATTCATTTAGTGACTTCTTTATTAGAATTCAAATTTTACATCAGATTTCCCTCTACATTAGCACAGGGATAAAATAAAATAAAATCCTGAGAAAATCAGATTCTATATTCAGTTAGTTTATCTTGATTTCATAATGATATATTGATTTCAGTGTTGTCCCTCCCAATAAATCAAAAGCGTGAGAATAATGCTGCTTCTTAGATATTTCATTAGGTTAAATCTAGATTGCCACCAATGATAGACACATTAAGTATACTAGACCCTTTATAATGTAAGCTTGCACAATTCTCGTAGCTTTGATACAATGACTGGCAGTATCTTAACAGGGGGATATTTAAATCTTAAATCTGATCTGATGAATCTGAAGTGTAATTTTATTGCACAATGGACAAGGATTTGGCCCAATTTGAGATGAATCTGTTCCTGATTTGTATGGTTAGTCAGTTCTACAATTGTTCAATAGCTGAGGTTACTGTGTCAAGGTTTCAAAAATGCAGTTTCTATGCTCAGTATGAAAGGTGATTTTATGCATTCCTAAATATTTAAACATAGACTTTTCATATGGAATCCTGATGATGTCAGTGCTACTTCATTGAGTAGATATTTCACTCAGAGCTTTCATAAAAAACTTTGTCTTGGTTCTACGACAAGACTATGGTTTACTCTTAGTCATGAAGACCGATGTCAATGTATCAATAGTTGACCTGATCAAGCTTCAAATCTATACCAAAACAACCAACTTAATCAAGTGGTCATTAGCCTGATTAGGACATGGGGGAATTAGCCTACATGTCTAGCACAATATGGGTGCTACTGGAATTGCCTCACCTAAATTGGAGCTGCTAATTAATTGGGCTATTAGCTTTTGACAGTAACGGATTTGTCCTAAACAGTGCTCATCATCCCTCTTGGGCAGAAGTGATAATTAGACATTGCCATCCATTTCTTGTAGTGATTTTCCAGGTTACCCCTATGAATCAGGATGCTCTACTTCTCCTGATAAGCATCATGATGGACACGTCCTTAAACTAAGAGAGTAAACATTATTTATCAACTGGGGGTGGTGAGATATTATATGCATATCACAAAGTTCTTTACATCCCCTCCCCACTCATGTCAAAATGTATTCACCCCTCTGTGGAAGAAGCACTGGAACCCCACTTTCAACTAGAGGAGCACACTGGCATCTTCTCCCTTACAAAATGATTATGGTTTTCATTCCACTACAGGACTGGGTCAGAATTGTCTTAGTCCATTGACGGGATCACCCACCCCCTGCTGCAGATAACACATGAACAGATGCTAAAACATTTATTATTTCTGGCTGGAAATATAATGCAGATAAGCAGAAGCAGACCATGAAGTAGCTTCCAGGAACCCAATGACTACTGGCTAGTCTAAGATGCACAGTTGTTTAGCATGGAATCATGTTCCCTTCACTCAGGTGCATAGAGCTATTAAAGATTGCCTGCTCCATGTCAATGGCCAAACAAAAAATACAAGAGTAAAAGGCGTCTGATGCAGGCATGTATCATGTCCCTTGATTGGCATGATGCACCAATGCTATCAGAAACCTGCATGTGGATCTTAATAGAATAGGTCTATGGTGTGATAACAACCTTATGACTATTAATGCTAATAAGACTAATGTGGTTCTCCTCTCCCCAAAGAGCACCGAATTTACAAAATCTATATGTAAATATAAATGGACAGAAACTTAAAGTTGTAAACAAATACACATATCTAGGGGTCATCATTGGTAGTAAACTCACTAAGGCCTCCTTCTTAAATGACACTGTAAAAAAGGCCGCAGCCTCTATTTTTAAGCTTGCAAAAATTAGACATCTTCTAATGGAGAAAGCTGGCATATCAATCTACAAACAGTGTATACTCCCCATATTTGACTATTGCGTGACTGCGTGAGTATGTGCCACCCTTGTCATCCCTCACAAAGCATGGTGACTTATCACCACCATCGCCAACATGGATCTAACTCACTGCGTGAGTATGTGCCACTGCCTGTCAACTCTCACTCAGAATGGCGGCTTATCACAAGCATCGCCAACATGGATCTGACTCACTGTGTGATTATGTACCACTCCCGTGCCACTGGCATCAACTCTCACACATAATGGCGACTTATCACTACCATTGCCAACATTGGTCTCACTCAATGCGTGAACTTGTGTCACTCCATGTCAATGCTCTCTAAGGATTGCATCATCTGTCACTCACTCTCACTAAGAATGGCAACTTATCACCACCATTGCCAGCCTTTGTCTCACTCAATGCGTGAATTTGTGTCACTCCAAGTCAATGCTCTCTGAGGATTGCATCATCTGTCACTCACTCTCACTCACAGTGGCAACTTATCACCACCATTGCCAAAGGTGTTGAGACAGCACCACTGTTCCACATGTAGCCTATCTAGGAAGTGTGGGCATGAAGTATAAGTCCCATACGTATCAAATGTGCTTTGTTTCACACTGATTTCCATGTAATACTTCAGAGTTGAATCAAACAAGATTATATAGAGAGAATATCAATTGAATTTAGATAGAGGTATCTCTAAAATGAAAGCAACTATCCATAAACACCTTTTCTCTGGTTACAGGAAAAATACATAGGGAAATATCAACATGAACACCTTGTCTGTGGTTAGAGGGAAGATACATATGGCAATACCTTCTCTGGCAAAACATACTTTGATCTGGCAGATGTGAGGCTGCATGATTACCAATGTCGATGATCATGAGCTTTTCATCTAACAAGGTGAGTGATCACCAGCGTCGCCATCAGTGGTGAGTCTGAGTGATCACCACTCTCGCCATCCATGGTGAACCTGCGCTATGATGTGGTGCGCGTTTCATCTAGCGAGGTGAGTGATCAACCGCCTTGCCATCCCTGGTGAGTGTGAGTCATCACGATCCTCGCCAGCCGTGGTGAACATGCGCTATGGCATGGTGTGCGTTTCATCTAGCGAGGTGAGTGATCACTCGTGTCGCCATCCCTGGTGAGTGTGGGTGATCAAGATCCTCACCATCTGTGGTGAACCTGTGCTATCACGAGGTACGCGTTTTATCTAGCGAGGTGACTGATCACAATCCTTGCCATCCGTGGTGAATGTGCATTATGACGAGGTGTGCATCTCATCTAGCGAAGTGAGTGATCACTCATGTCGCCATCCCTGGTGAGGATGAGTGATCACTCATGTCGCCATCCCTGGTGAGGATGAGTGATCACGATCCTCGCCATCCCTGGTGAACATGTGCTATGACGAGGTGCGTGTTTCATCAAGCGAGGTGAGTGATCACCCGCGTCGCCATCCCTGGTGAGTCTGAGTGATCACCATCCTCGCCATCTGAGGTGAGGCCATGTGATCACCACCATTGCTATTCCTGGTGATCTTGTGCTATAGCGACGTCGTGTTCCATCTAGCGACATGTGTGAGCCACTTCACACAGGTTGACGAGGAGTCACAACAATTTGCTGGGTATGCATATCACAAAGTTCTTTACATCCCCTCCCCACTCATGTCAAAATGTATTCACCCCTCTGTGGAAGAAGCACTGGAACCCCACTTTCAACTAGAGGAGCACACTGGGATCTTCTCCCTTACAAAATGATTATGGTTTTCATTCCACTACAGGACTGGGTCAGAATTGTCTTAGTCCATTGACGGGATCACCCACCCCCTGCTGCAGATAACACATGAACAGATGCTAAAACATTTATTATTTCTGGCTGGAAATATAATGCAGATAAGCAGAAGCAGACCATGAAGTAGCTTCCAGGAACCCAATGACTACTGGCTAGTCTAAGATGCACAGTTGTTTAGCATGGAATCATGTTCCCTTCACTCAGGTGCATAGAGCTATTAAAGATTGCCTGCTCCATGTCAATGGCCAAACAAAAAATACAAGAGTAAAAGGCGTCTGATGCAGGAATGTATCATGTCCCTTGATTGGCATGATGCACCAATGCTATCAGAAACCTGCATGTGGATCTTAATAGAATAGGTCTATGGTGTGATAACAACCTTATGACTATTAATGCTAATAAGACTAATGTGGTTCTCCTCTCCCCAAAGAGCACCGAATTTACAAAATCTATATGTAAATATAAATGGACAGAAACTTAAAGTTGTAAACAAATACACATATCTAGGGGTCATCATTGGTAGTAAACTCACTAAGGCCTCCTTCTTAAATGACACTGTAAAAAAGGCCGCAGCCTCTATTTTTAAGCTTGCAAAAATTAGACATCTTCTAATGGAGAAAGCTGGCATATCAATCTACAAACAGTGTATACTCCCCATATTTGACTATTGTTGCTTTATCACTGACAAATGTAGCAGATATTGCAAGGTTACAAATGATACAAAACCAGGGATTAAGAATCTGTCTTAAGGTGAAAAAGAGACACGAAACTATTGTAGGGCTGCATGCCAGATGTGAAGTAACAATGCTGGAGGCACAAAAAAAGGAGCTGCTCACTTCATTAATATATAGGAAGGCTCAGATACAGAAAATAGTCTTAGAGGAATTGTATACTCATACAGACAGGAGGACAAGACAGAATGATAAGATAGTTTTCTTTGAAAGGCGGTATAGACTTCAATTTCTCAAAAAGGTCCACTTTATAGAGGTATAAAGTTGCGGAACAAATTACCATGTGAGGTCCAATATATATCAGTGAAGGAAAAAATCAAAAAGGAGATCAAAAAGCGAAATGGTACAGATATGAAAGGTATGAAGGAGAAATATATACAAGAGATGAGAACTAGAAGGCAGTAAGCTCACTTACGATTAAAGACCTAATTGCTCTTTACTCGTCAAAGCTGAATATTGTAATGTTACTCATGCCCCACACAAAACTGTGATTATTATCCAAAAGCGATGAAGAGTGATCCATCAGTACCTCATACATTACCATTTAAAGCAAAACATGTGTTAACCTGTTCATTATCATCAAATGTAAATAATTTCATCCCTCTTCATATTGTTTATAGAAATGTTCTTAAAGTTGCAGGCAGGAAAATTGAAATGACTATATATGTGATTAGAATTATATTGTACTAAAGATTTCTTGAATTCGTACACAAACACAAGCTTTGTAAACCCATAGAAACACCATTGGTTATGATATATATAGTAATTTACTGGAATTACCAACATACCAACATGATGCCAATATGCTTTAAGTGAAACTGTTTTTATATCTATTCCAGGAAACAAATGTATCCAATCTTGTATATCCTGTTTTCATATTGTAACAGAAAATAGCCATGTGCAGTTACAACAAATGCCTATTTTATAGGACATAAAAAATAAATAAAAAAATGAAGTGCTGGCGAGACTGCTTGCCAGCACCTCATTGGTGCATCATGACAAGCCTGCAAGGTTGATCCATAATTTCCCGGAGGGTCCGCATGATACACCAATGTAGTGCTGGCTAGCAGTCTCGCCAGCATTTCATTGGTGCATCATGATGACCAAGGGCCATGATGCATTAATGCATCAGTGGCCCTTAAAGGGTTAAGGGGTAAAAGTAAATTCAATTTTAATGCACCTCAGATCTACACCTATCGGATGAGAATGATCAATGCAATACAATGTTTAGCCAGTTTTATTCTGACCTGCCTCCTACTAAACCTGCTTCCTCTTGCTGCTTTTCATAATGTGAAACCTAATGCACCCTTCAGATTATTGGTCTTCAGAGGGCATCACTATTAGCTTCATAATCTTCTATTGAGTACCTGTTAATGTATAGGACAGTAAAGTGAAAGTCACCCTCTGTTGTGTACAGATGGTGATAGAGTTTGGTGTCCCTCAGAGGTGGTATGCCAAACAGACTTATCAACCCTTTGTGGTTATAGTAAAGCTTTACAAGAATTTGTGTCAGATTGGCATCGGTAGGTCAGGCAGTCAGTCGAAAAGTTAATCGGATATCATCCGTAGATAATGTTTTTTTCTGAATAGTGTCCTAGTTTTACCTATCCATCTTCGCCTGACAGAGCAGGTGGTTTCATTATACTGTGAACAGGATATTTCAGGTTTACAGCTGTCCCTTATCAGGACGCATGAGTTTGGACTCAGCTGGTCCTTAGGGTTGGCTAAAGGTCATGTCAAGGTTTCTAGTGTATTTGAATAGTCCCCGGAATTTAAGGCAAATAGTTATGTATGTCCTTGGCTCACTGGCTTGCCTGATGGAGTGCCCAAGTGTATATATATAGATGGCATATCCAAATTCTACTCATTTATTTTATAGTTATACTCTCCTGTTTATTTTGCTATCAAGGCAAAGATAAGGTAGGTAAAATCATGTTCAGCCAAAAGGTACCTCAGCTAAACCAAGGCAGCTGGGAAATAAGTCGCCACTGGTACCCAATATTGTCAAAAGAGAAAACTTTATTTTCCAATGTCAATGGGTCTCTGAATCTGACCTTCATGAACAAAATATAAAGTCATGTGAGCTGTTGTTCCCGCCTAGCAAGGTAAAGGTTCACTCAGTGGCTGACATGCAAGGTGTCATGTGGCGTGAGATCCTGAAATACTTCCTGACTGTGGGAATAACTGGTGTAGGTTTCATGAGACAGCATATTTGATGACAATTTGTAAAGTGGATGTACTTAGGCACACTTAAGGTAATGAAGAAAATGTAACTGAATAGGAGAGGTGTAGAGAACTGGGGGGGGGGGCGGTCTAAATTATTAAATGACACCAGGGGTTGGTTGTAAGCTGTTCTAAGAAATGGTTGCTACCAGCATGGACCTGAATCTTTCAGGTCCGTGCTACCAGATGAGTGCACTCCTCTCCACAAATTGTAGGGTCCTGGGGTCACTAGGGGTTTCTGAACAAAAATAAACGAGATAATAACCTGTCAAATTCACCTTACCATCAATGGCATGGGGTGGAGATACCTAAAATATATATGATCCATGTTGTTCTTCTACCTGAAAATCCTTGAGTGGCAGGCCAAAAGGACCTGTCTCAGGCAGCCATAATCATGAGAGGTTTTGCCTTATTTTACCATAATGGCCCGGTATAATAGCAGTATTGAAATTAATCTTAAGCATATGTTTAGTGGCCCACATGGACGCATGGAGGTCCTTTGGCCCAGCCAAGAGGCCATAGTAACAGGCAATCGATCATACAACTAATTCAAGAAGAGAAATCAGATATTCATAGACTATGAGGCAAACTGAATGAAAGTACAGAATCTATACTTTGTCTACTTCAAAGGCATAGCAGTACAAAGACAGAGGTCTCTATATAGACCAACCACCCCCAGAGGGAGGCATTAAGCTCTCCTCACCATACACAGGCATGACCTGGAGGGGGGGATCCTTGTTCAACAAAGTGAGTGATGTATGGTTTAGTTTTGTGTCTGAAGTATTGAATGTAAGAGAAGCTCTGGTGTCATATCATCACATTGTAGCAGATGGCTTTGAATAAGTTCCAGCCTACTGTAACCAGCAGGGACAAGGGGGAAAGGGATGTTACACTGTAAAAAAAGAGAGAAAGTTGTCGAAATGACAGTGCAATCCTTGTCCCAAAGTTGCCACAGAGATTCTTGTACATTTGTGTATCACCTGAGGCTTCTTGTAAAAACTGCACTGGTTCGATGCTATACAATTACGGTGGTCTATTGTTCAGTTTTACAAGGATCTCTCCTACATTCAACAGTTATTTCTTTCTTTTGGGATGTGTTTATTGCAAATGAAGCACAAATAGCCCTGTCTGTTGTCTGAAGCAGATAGTAGAGGGCGTATAGGTAATGGAAAACCTCCACTTCGCTTCAGAGGTTTTGTGGCAAATCCTCCAGCTCCAAGGAGGTTTTAATACTTATTCTCCATCCACATAAGTTTATACAACAGTAAAACCATGAATATAAGCATACTTTGACATAATCCGTAGAGGCCTAGGATTTGAATCTTCTATACTGGCTGCGAATCAAAGCTATGATAAATATATGGTCTTCCAGGTTACAACTACCAGCAATTTCAATAGTATAGTGGTTAGCAAGTTTGACTTTGAATCACAGAATGTGGGAGTGAGTGAGTGAGTGATAGATGTTTAACGCCATTTCGACAGCTAAGGTCATATTCATGGTGAGAACTACATTACATAATTTCACAGAGGAGAATGTGTCAGTGCCCACGCATATGTGCACCACACACATCCTGAGGGGATAGGACAGAGGAGAAATAGACCCTTTTAAGTGGGCTAGGGAAGCCCGACAGAATGTGGGTTCAACACTGCATGGGGACAATGTTTTCAACATAGCTACACATACAAAGTAAAGGGGTATCTGTAAAAGGCCTCCCTGAAGCCCCTTTTATCCTGTTGGCATTCAGGGGATATTCATTATAATACATTTTTTTTTAGAATTTGTTGCAAAATTGACAGTGGCCAACTAAAAATGAAAATAAAATCACACCAGGGGTTTGAACCTGTGTGGTCTAGATTTCTAGTGCTATGCCTTAACCACTACACTACATTAAGTGGTCAAACTACCAAAGTAAAAGTACCCTGTTTATCTATAATCTATTCCTCAGTCATAGTAGTAGCATACCACCATTCAGTAGATGTTCTAACACCCACAGCAGTTGGTTACCTTGATCCATTATTGCATTTGCACAAATTAAAGTTTTCTGACAAGAATTGACTGACAAAAGGGACCCTGTTTGGAACCAGTCCCTATCACTTAACCTCAAACCACATGGTTTTTATGGATTCATAAGAAGGTAATTGCTTCAAGGAACTGGTTCTCCTAAAACATGCCTGACCATCTTTACGAGTAAACCTCATCACAACCAAATGTTCCTACTGCAATATCTGAACTATCCAAATCTAGAACATGAAGTTTGAGCATTCAAAGGTTGAGAGAGTGTTGATACATCATACTCAACTGTCATCATATCCTTGAGTGTATGCTTTCGGAAGGAAATCAAGATACGCCAATGAAGTGTTTGTGACCAGAGCATGTTTTCTTGAAGCTGAAGTGACATTTGTTCAGATGTAAATAAATCTCACAGTGCCTGTAGAAGTACTAGTAAAATGCGTGAATTGTCTTAAAAGAAGTAACAATGTTTCAACTAGAATTTCACAAAAGTGAAGTGCTTCAGATTACTCCAGATCAAGTAAAGTACAATACATAAATAGAACTAAACGACCGTGGTGTACGAGGTGGCCGATCCACCACGAGGGGGAGACCTGTGTCTAATTAACTGAAAATTAGCAAAATCTGTTACCGTAGTCCCCCGTACGAGCGGCGGTCCGCCATTTTGAATGTTTACATGCACCCAGAACGAGGCTGCAGTGGTGGATCTGCCGCTGTGGTGGATCGACACACGTTACGCCACTGGGGGTGTGGCGATCGACCGCGCAATGCTATCTCTACGGGAAGAAGTTATTCACATAAAATAAAAAGCCTGTAGAAGTTTGCTTCATTTAGTCACCTACAGCTATTCACTACCCTCAGGCCCTCCATCATGTAAAATAACAATGAAGTATTTTCAGTGGCAGTTCAAAGATGCAGACAGCTCAACCCTTTTGATGCCTTTACTTTAAGATGGTTGACTTTTAAAGCGCTCTACTTGAAAAAGTCAAGACCTGTGGCAAAGCTAGCACTTGAGTGATCCCCTGTTTTGGATAAAGCTCTATGTGGATGCGCTTTATACACAAGGCATTATGATAGTCTCTAAATGAATGCCCCTTAGGTACATCTCCTTCTATTAGTGGGTTGAACATGCTGCACACCTCATCCACTTCCACAATGATTCCAAATCATTTCCAGTTCCTGCCAATAACTGCAGTTTATGATGCCTCAGGGGGAGGTCAATTCTGAATCATCCTCTGCAGACTGAGAGAACTGATCTGCTGCCAACAGCATTGGTTTTCAAGTACCACAGGTCCCTCTTATATCACAATTTGAGAAGAGAGGAAATAAGAGTAAAATAGTACAAGATTCTGAAACTGGTAGTGTGGACAAATTGGGGAAAAGATTTTAGAAATCTTTTAATTCAATTCTAGCAGTAAGCAATATCTCAGACAAATGATGTTATCTGTTATTGTTCTCAGTCCCGCACCAGTCATTTCTATATCCAAATAGTGCTGATTGCCAAGAAGAATATCCTTCAGAGAGACTGATGCTGACAGATTTCAGGGTAGTACAGACCTATGTGAATCACTACTTATGCCTCCAATAAACCAAAAAATGGAATCTGGACATTGAGCAATGTTTTGAGTGTGATAACGTAGGATCTTTAAACATAACTATGCGAAAAGACAAACGTTCAAAGGTGGAAGCCCTTTGGCAGTGAATTGTCCTACAGCGTTTAAGCTGTATGGTTCTGGGGGTATAACAGAACAGGACAATGTAACAAACCTGAGAGGGATTAGTTAAAAGGGGTTAGGTTTGTCATTGGCCACCAGCCCCCTGTAACTGATAGCTCCCCCTCTGAGAATGCTTTATCACAATATTTACTGCCATATCCATTTCATCCCTCTGTCTGTGTTTATGATTGATGACCTTCACAAGTAGTATGTGATTGGTAGAGATGATGCACCCTATTCATAGGCCATGTTTGACACTGGGTTATATATTCATAAAAGAAAAAGCATCATGCAGCTAGGATTGTCTAAGAGTATCTATAGAATTCTATCAGATACATAGACAAAGGTGCTCAAGGATTGGTCCCAACTCAGGTTATCACATGAGGCAAAGCCAAGTGTGATAACCCTCGGTGGGGACCAATTCAAGTGCTCCTTCTATTTATATAAAGGTTTTTTGTCAGAAATGTTCAAGAATTCATTCATTTGGCATTAGTAATCATTTCATCATTAGTTATGTGACCATTTGCAATGATCTACCTGTCAGTGTGATACAGGGAGGGGTTATCACACTGGTGGGTGTGATACAGAGGTTCTTGGTTAAACCTATGGGGCTGTCGTATTCAAATGGAGATAAATTTCATTTCTACCTTAGGCCAAAAAAGAGGTGTGTTTCCAGTAACCCTACCGACCCTAGCAAAACAGCGCTAACACTGGACCTGTTTTTAATTATGAGAATTTTAAAGATATTTTTCATGAATTTTTAGCTATATTTTGTGATTTTCCCCCCTGTATTTTTCTCAGATTTTCATCGATTTCTCTAGGTCTCGAGTCAATAGTTATCATAAACGACATTACTCATATGCTTTTCATATTTACTACCATAAAAGCAAAGAACCTGGCATATGTGCCCATACATTTCTCTACAAAACCAAAAAGTAAATCCAACCTACCGACCCTAGATCTTTGGGCTACGTTAGTAGAAACACACAATATTTTTTGGGCCTTATTATTAGGTCCACTCTAATGCCACAAGAGTCACTGGTTGTTTTCTTATATGCACAAACATTCATTGAATAGTACCCCAGAAAATACAGATGTTAAACTTCAGAATTGACCTTATACAGAACTGTCAAAACTTATTTATAAAAGGGTGTCTATGACTCTCTAATACCTTTTGTGAAATAATCTTTTTCAATATTTTGGGATATTGGTCGAAATCTATTCCCAAAAAGGCACAAAGTGGTCTTCAAAATTGAATCAGTACAAACACTGATTTTGTGAAAGAAGAAATGAATGATGACGTTCTAAAGGTACCTGAACAGGTAGTTAGTCCAAGTTTAGTACAAAAGCCTAGTAATGGATGCCTGACCAGTCTTTAGGGAGCATAAAGAGTGCCTGTCCTCCCACACAGCTGTAAAAAGGAAAGGGATGGGGATACAAAGACCTACCTTGGGAGATCATTAACTTCGGCCAAATATAAGAGGGCATGAACAAGGTTTTCTTCAGTTCTTGTATAAAGAGATTAAATGTCATGTGGCTGATTCCATTGTGACAGAGGTCCGACACACTTGAATTAATGCTGACATACCTCCCGGTACAGTTGATAAAGCTTGCATCAACAGTTGATGCAAGGTTGAAATATTGACAAAACAAATAATCGAATCGTCTGTGATTGAAATCAGTGAGAACAATATTTTACAACAGATATGTCAACAGTTGATAAGATGTTGAAATAGGTGATAGTAAAATGCAATCATTTTAAAAGTGTTGAAAATAGGTTGATCAATGTCAACCCCCCAGCCAACCTTGCCAGCATCAACATCTTGTGGCGTCTCCTCTAATATAGCAACTCCGTGCCCTTACTTATATTAGGATACAAATAAAATTCATCCATTCCATACCAAGAGCTGAACAAATTCAATTGTAGGTTTTATGGTCTAAATATGATGAAGAAAATGGCTTCAGCTACAAAGACAACACTCTAATGAATTTGGTCATATTGCACACTATGTTCGGCCATCCTTGATTCTACATGACATGACGATAAGCAATGATAGCAGCTGTCATCATAGCACTTTAGATCCCTCCATTCCTATGATTCATCCAGTTAATAACTCACAGTAGTCTCCTTAGTCTCAAGGACATTTACCTAATTTATGCTTATAGAGTAATATATTTAAAATAGAAAGCCTTTATTCTCCCTGCTGTGTTAAAGACAGCATAAACATTATTCTTAATGATTTAATGGTACTTGTTAAGAAAGGACAGGTGTTCTAAAATGTAGTGAACACCTGCTAATCCAGCCCCCCCACCATAAACCAGCCCTTAGTGCCAATGTCTGGCACAAACCATAAGAAGTGCATTCAGCAATGAGGGCATCTGATGTATTACACTTCCCCTTTTGTCATGTAACCTCCTGGCCTCGTCAAACTTCTCCAGGGTGTAAGACATGGTGAGACAATCAGGGACATCAATTGAATCATTGGAGGGTCCTGGTGAGTGTGGCCCCTGGAGGACATAGAAGGGAAGGGCTGGCTGAGGCAGATCGATCAAGGATGGATAATATGAGGCAGTCCATAATTACAAAATCGGTTGCCTAGAGTCGGAACAGGTGGAAACTTTTGTCATGTAACTCAGTGATATATTGAAATGCCAGCCATAATGGTTTGCATGCATCAGCCACTTCTGATACAAACCTATTTCATACTACAAGAATATGAGCCTTTCATCCTTATGATGAATAAATGGCAACTAGACAGCGCCGTTTCTACTAAGATTGCTGTGTTTTCCATCAGTGTGCAGCTATTAAATTAGAGCCTTGGGAAAGAATACTGGTGCTTGCTGGATTTAAGTGGCAAAATGACTTTGCTAATGTGGTTTCAGGGAAAATAACAAAGCCATAATGCAGGTAAAGTAAAGTCAGAATGCTGATGGTGTATACTTGGTAAACAGGCTTTCTCATCCCTTTTAGATAGAAGCTATTAAGGCCTGTCACATAGACTTTACTCATGTATGATAAAAGTATGCTGTTTTCTCATGAATATTAAACTTAAAGAGGCAATTGCTTCATCATCACATTTCTTTTTCCAATGTATAGTTTACCCTCTGCTTTCCTTACACAACACAAGAGGTTTGGGTTGGGCAAAGCCCTTAACTTTCCATATGCTCAGATGGCCTTTATTGGTTCCTGAGAAGGACTATCAATATGTCTGGACTGGACGAGGTCCAGTCCCCTTCTGCGGATCGTCTGGCTCCTTAGTAGGAGCTGGATGCGAGGTGTGGTGCTGCCTCCTCTTGTACCAAATGGGTATTGCGAAGTGACACCTGGATGGCATAGAAGGAACAAGCAACACATGAGCACATCTCTTGGATGATCTGCACTAGTATATATATACAACGATGCCGGCCCCTACAATATCAATATAGGGGTTTTATTTTCATTTTAGTTTAATATCCTTGAGTCCCAGTCTGATTATGAATGTCTCCCTCCCTAACTGCTGATCATACCTGTTTATTCCAAGACATCTACACAACCACCACGTCTATAACTGAACCAATTATTTCAAAGAATGTCCATGGGTTGGCCTTTTGATGACCTTCAGGCAGATTGATTTCACAGCTGTAGCATGACCTCAGGGGTCTCAGGTGCTGATAGAAAGAATTCCTATCTTTGACATTCTCTCCTCCTTTATCTAATAACAGGCTGAGTGACTTCTGTTTACTTTATTTTACAGTTACGAGAAGGCGTGTATTTGATGGGTTAAAGACATGGGTTGAGTTAAGCATGGTGTAGCCGTGGTGATTTATTTTGTCAGGGTTAAAGAGTTAAGTGAGGTGTGCAATCTAGCAATGATACACCAATGCAGTGCTGAAGAGTCAACTCACCTAGAGGAAATAATTATTTACCTATATATACATGAGTTTCGAGTGTGTGATTGTTATAGTGCTCAGGCTAGAGGATAAACTCATTTACCCTTTTTAGAGACAGCAGTAGAGAAAGCTGTCTGTGTGTGTGGGGGGGGGGGTTAAGGGTGTAGGGGGAGTAAGAGGTGAGAAACTAAAGTCACAGCTCTATTGCAAACACTCCAGGTTTCAAGGCAGGGTGCGTGTGGTTTGGGGGTTGGGATGTTCCTTATTTGGCGTTGACAAGATTTAGCTAGGGACAGCTTTCAGAGGGGCACTGAGTAGGCCTACCGACTATTATGCGGTGATTGGGAGGTCACTGCTACACTGGGTTCATGTTCTGATGATTTGTCAATGTTGAGCAGTCGTAATGCTGAAGGCAATACATGAACAATACTACTGAAATGTCACTCAATTCATGATTTCCACTATGATTTGACAGTAAGCAGTAGTATTGCGTTAAGAAATGGCCTCCTATTGTCTGAAAGGGATAGCTAATGAGCATATGGTGTGAGGTTGTCCAATGATAACATACTTCATGGGAAGCTTATGGTCTAGTGCTATTCATGTGATACCGTGATAGGGGTGTTATGGAATAAATATGGGCAATATGAACATATTATTCTGGCACTTAATTGTCATTGGTTATGCCTAGCCTGAATGGAGAAACTATCAACACATCCTAAGGATTTGCACAATCTGCCACTAGAAGGTTTGAATCCCTGCCTGTTTGTTATTTCATATAACTTGTTCATTTAGGATTCAAAATAATCAAAATATAGACCCTAGTCAATAGTTATTTAGCATTTAATCAATGTTATGAGACAGCACAAGTGGGTTTATGGGTTCAATATTCCACTACCTGCTGCGCAGGTCTTGGAGTATTGAACCCTACACCCACTCATGCTGTCTCATAAGATTGATTAATGTGTTTATCTAATAGATTCCTCCATTTTGTATTAATTTCTTACCTTATAACCCTTTAATAAAGCCAGGAGAAGAGATTTTGTTAGGCCGAGCGGTAGAAAAATAGTCTTTGCCATGTTGACAGCGGGCCTCTTTGCCACAGGGCCCCGGCATGTGGATAATCAAGTTGTTATGTTGAAATGTTCTGATATTAACCATTTAACCTATCTATTCTTTACTATATGGTGCCAAGGATTATTCTGGCCATGTTTCAGTGCCATTCTCGTCTATATAGAGGCCAAATACCAAAAAATTCTTTATAAATCAAAGAGATAAGCCATGCAAGGGCATATTGATACTGTAGAACTAGACCGGAAGTAGGTGCGTGACACACTTAGGGGTCAAAGGTCAGCAAGCCGCAATGGCGGGTGCTGAGACATAGCGCTATGGAAAACCATTGGATTCTTATCTATTTCGAACAATGTGGAGAATTTAGGCATGGCATGTTCATCTAGGATATCTTAGGATGTTTCCCTGTTAATAACTCCACCTGCCACCATTGGATTCTATGCTAATGAGGTGTACAAACATCAGGTATGTTGGACTGATTTTTCACAGCGGCCGGGGAACGATTCCCATAGAACCCTGAACAGTTTTAACTGGAAAGGTATGGCGAGGTTCACATTGTATACTTCTCCAATTTATTAACATGTCCAGATTCTAACCAAAGGCTTCTTGAAGATGTCCAAAAGGTGTTAGAGTAAGGTTATGACCTGATAATGCACTGGGTTATAACCAAAAAAGCACTGTCCAAGCCAAAATCGTTAGATAATGGAATATATGTTACATGCTTATATCTAATCTCCTTCAATGAAGCAGATTTAAAGACAGCACTTTCGGCATTCAAATACAAACTTACAAGATGGGATTACCCAAAAAGTTAAACATGGGAGGAGCGTGAGAAAGATGGCTTTATTCTGCTGTGGGTTACCTTGATCCACTATCAAAATTGTACAAATGTTATTAAAGGTTCCTGACAAGAAATGACTGACAAAAAGATATCATGTCTGGAACCAGTCCCTACTAATGAACTTCAAACTATATGGCATTTATTGCTTCATAAGAAGGTAATTATTCCATGGAACTGGTTCCTCTAAAAAAACACCTGCCCCTCTGAGAGAAAGCATTACACATAGAATGCATCACTACCCAATGGGCCTACTGCAATGTTGGAACTTTACAAATCTACAATTTTCAGTTAAAGCATTTAAAGGTTGATAAGTGTTAATGCAGCATACTTAACTGTCGTAGCAATCCATGACTGTATTCTCTCAGAGGGGCAGCATGATGCACCAATGTAGCGATGACAGCCAAACACAGCTAAATACCCCCTGTATCTGTCACAGTGCTAAACAGCTGGTACTGGTAATTCGATTCTGAGGGTTCTATTGGATAGATTTGCATCAAATCAACACCAAATTGAAGGGAAAATATTATTCTATCCTACTGGAATGTTTTCTTGATCCATGTATGTAGTTTAATGCCAACTGAGAAAGAAGGAATTTGGGTCTATCAATCTTCAAAACTTGTACAACATAGACCCAAATTCACTGAAATAAATTATTTTTTGCCAAGCAGGACGAATATACAGAGCAATTGTCCTTGGACTTTTGATTAGGAATGATTTGGTGTGATTTATATTAGCGATTTTGGGCAATTTTTAAACATGTAAAGGTACTATTCAACAGAAAGAAATTCAATTTTTCATTTTTTAGCTTGCCATAAAAATGTTTCTAATAGGCATATCAACTTAATTCAAAAAGCATTTGAATACAAATATTAAGATATTTCATTTGATATATAGATTGTGGAGTTCCGTTCAGGTCCTGATTTTTGGCTGTCATCGCTAACCAATGCAGTGTTTGCAACCAGAGAATGTTTCCTTGCAAACTGAAGAGACAGCTTGTTCAGATAAATCTAATAGTGCCTAGTGAGATGCGGGAGATTTTCTAAAAGAAGTTCTCATAATGGAAGTGGCCCTCCCTGTTTCAAGTATAAAGTAGGATTTTTTAAAAATTGAAGTTTTTCAGATTTCTCCAGATTGTCTACAGTAAGATACACAGCCTCTAGCATATTGCTTCTTTTAGTCACTTAAAGCCTTTCACTATCTGCAGGCCCCTTGTTCTGTAAAATAACAAGGATGTATCTACAGTTGCATCTAGGGGACTAGATTAACTTTTCATCCTCGGCAGAAGGAGTTCTTGAAGCACAAAATACATTTATCCTTTTATGAGATTAAGGAAAGAGATGCTGCTTCACACAGAGTTAAAGTAGATAATATAGTTCCTGTTGGGCAGCAGACTGTGTAATAGAACGCTATTCAAACTATGATGAGCAGTCTTTGGCAAATGTTTCTCCATGAGCGGAGCAGACCCTCAAATGGAGAAACAGGAGCCAAAGACTGCTCAGAGATCATCTTTACATTTATGTTAAGGTGTTTCAATCAATAATTAATCAATATTCGATCAATTTCATTCAATATTTCATTCACATTTAGTCATAGTAGATGACAAATCCAACTACTGCTGCACCATTTTGAATGTTTTGATCACATGACCTTGGGTATGATGTCATCATGCAGAAGTCGCGGTTATTGCATTCAGGGGTGCAATATGAGGGCTTAGTGCATTTTCAATAGAGCATCAGTATTCACCTTGACATAAATATGTGATACCTGATGCATATACTTCAAGCAGGTTGAGTACTAAAGCACATGACAGAGTTTGATCCCCCTGGCCTTAGATAAACATCCATAATAGTATTCAAAAACAATCTTTTGACTGGCAGACACTAAACCTTTACTCTTTTTGTAGCTATAAATTATGTCCACTATCTGCATGAGTCCTTCTCTTACTGTATGTTTCCTCTTTATTGGAACAAACATACTATTTATCATACAAATGAAATTCATACGAGTCACTATGATTCACATGGAAAGTAAATATGAATGTTATTCTTTGACTTCAGGATATATATTGGAAATATTCAAGGGGTCTGCAGATATATGCACTGGTGAGTAGCATCTTACAACCAACAATTTTCTTGTAGCAGTTAGCTTATATACCTGCCCATAAAATGTAAAATGTAAACAAACAAGGATTGTATCTGGTGGTATTTTACCATAATTATACCTTGTGTATAAGATGCACCTGATACACAAAGTTGAACCCCTAGCATTGTGCTTTATAGAGAAGCATCTTTTCCATAGACAATTACTATACTGCTCAAAATCAGTCCCCAGCTGTGCCTTGCAGCATCTCCTCCAGAGCATGCACCCTACATATATTGAATGTGCCTTATACACAAGTCAGTACAGTAGTCTCTAAATGAATGGCACATCTCCTTCCATTAGCAAATTAAACATGCTGAACACCTCAACCACTTCCACAACGATTCCAAATCATCTTCATGGTGCCTCATGGGGATGTCAATTTTGAATAATCCTCTGCAGACTGAGAGACAGCATTGGTTTTAAAGTACCACAGGTTCCCTCTCATAGCTGTATCCCAAAAGGAAAAGAGCGTGAAAGAGAACACGGGCTGTCCATAAATTAAGTCACACACTTTTTGGCACATCAGCCAACACCCCCCTCAGAAATTACGTCACACTTGGCGAGACCCCCCTCTTATCTGAATTTTATTAGAATGTTATTTGAGGAACGGGGATTTGGGGGTTAAAATAGAATCCTTCCAGACTATGGGCAGGGGGTTGGGGGCACGGCCCCACAATTTTGCCACTACCAGTACAGGCCTGACCCTCTGTAGTTCCTTTTTACTAACATATTTAGCTTCTTTCATATGATGTCTAAAATATAGGTCTTAAAATTAATCTTTTGAAAATGTGATGTCACACAATCCTTGACACCCCCCACCCCTGTCACACTTTGGCATAATCAGAAAATACCCCTACCACCACCCCCTCATGTGTGACATAATTTATGGACGGTCCCACACATATATGAACTGGTGCAATTTTAAATAAAATCAAAAGGCAAACTTGGAAAATAGATTTCAGCAAAATTTCAATAAGATTCAAATTGCTACCCAATACCTGTTTCAAATTATTTTATATTTTACTATTGTTCTCTGGAGGGTGTTGCTCCTATAGTAAAAGGAAGAGCTGGCTAAAAATGCCCTTGTTTCCAGTCCTTTCTTTTCATGTAGCTATAACTTGTCCCTTTTGTTGCTCACAAGTGGTCATTCAAGTACGGTGCTAAAAAAGCGGGATTTGAGTAGGTACCTAGTTGGGGGAAGTCAGTCAGTATAATAAACTATAGAGCGTGTGACATGAGTATGTACCTGGTAGTGCAGATGTCTCTTTCTTAAACAAGGCAGGTGACTTTTCAGACTAATGTGGTGAGTGCAAGTACTTAGGTCAAGCAGTGCACGACTTGTTTAGAAAAGAGGGCATATACTCACAGCTCTTTTTAGAATAGGAGTAATACCCTCCAGACTACGTTCCTGATGTCTCCCTTGAGCGTCAGTCAGCTTTAAATTCAAATCCAGAAAATGCTGATTGCGCAGAAAAATTTCCTTCACAGAAACCGATGTTGACACTTTTAGGTGAGAATCTAATCCACTTGTGGAGCATGTAAAGTAGACGGAGTGCTTTAGTTAGATTGATAGAGAGACTGTAAAAAGGGAACTGTCAGTGAGAAATGGATAATGTTCCTTTCATAATCACATTAAGTCAAAACCAGACTAGTAGACACAAGTAGAATCTTATGTAATTATTCCGCCTCTATTTCCATTTGAGATTCTCCATCATCGTATAAGGGAAATTGAGTTCAAGCTGATTTGGAAGGAGAATTGTTACTAAAATGTGTTCTGTAGTAAGCACTAGCTTAGAGATTATGGAGGGTGGGAGTAGTATATAGAAAGGATGGGGTAGTATCCCAGGTTTATTTTGAGATCGGTCTTTAAATACTTCCCATTGGACAGTTATTGGAATTCTGAAAGTCAACAAACAGACAAACTTGCTCCCCCAGTATATCTTTAATTACTAAATTCTTGGAATATACTTTTGGAAGGCTGCCTGTAGTTAAATACTGCAATTAATCTTTTCCTGCACCCAAATTATATGCTGGTAAAACCAGGAAAATTGACCATTTATGAGGTTTTGCATCATGATTAAGGATCACTCAGGCAAAAAGAAATGACACCAGTCCACAGGAGGACGGCTGCTGGCAGTGAATTGGCCCACAACCTGTAAGAGATAAGGTTCAACACAGCTTACAGACAATGTGACACACCAGAGAGGGATTGTTGGTCAGGGGTTAGGGCTGCCAGCACCTGCCAGCCTTGCAGTAGCTCATAGCTTCTCCTGCAAGCATGCTACACCATGATATCCATCACCATATATCCATTTCCATCCCCCTTTCTGTGTGTATGATTGATGAACTTCACAATTAGTATGTGATTGACAGACATGAGGCACCCTATTCATAGGCCTTGTTTGTTGGAGCATAGACTGACAAAGGTAGTTGTCCATTCTGTCAGCCACATAAGTTTGTCTCACTACCTCTGTAGTATGCCTCCCAAGAAATTAGTATTCACAAAAGAATGAGCATCATGCAACTAAGATTAATGGGTATCTACAACATCTTTATCAGATAAAATTCATTTCTACCTTCTTAAGGTCCACTCTTTTATCACAAGAACCCCTACATGTAGTATTATATGCACAAGCATTTATTGTATGGTACCCCAGAAAATATAGATGTGAAAGCTCAGAATTGGGCTTATATATATCTGACACCAGTTATATGCAAAAAGGGTATCTATGAGTCTACATAGCCTTTTGTAAAATTATCTTTGATGTAATTTCCAATATTTTTGGGTTATTGGTTGTAATGTATTCCCAAAAAGGCACAAAAAAACAAGGCCAGAGCAATTTACATTGCTGATAACTCCGAAAGGAGGGATTCCTTTTTGCAGGTGCGTGTGTGTGTGTGTGGGGTGTTAATTGTATTGCATCAGCAGCTCCATGCTAGCTGAGGCCATCATGGATCCACCAGCCTCATTTCCAAATGTCACCTGCCAAACTGGTGCTGTAAGCTATATCCTGTCCACCTCTACATCCCCATGGAATGGACTAACCCAAGTGGCTCCTACCAACTACCTACAGTCTTGATGATGCTGGATGAGTTCATCTTATACGACCCTTTTATCAACTATGATACAGCAGTGGTGACCATGCCACTTTTCTACTCCAACAGGGGTATGGCTGGTGGTTGCAGAACACCAATTGACGGGAGGTGGCAGCAGGAGACACGTTGTACATCTGCACTGAAGGGTGTTGTACACTGATTATTGGTCTAAATTCTGACAGTGGGTAGGCAAACCAGGCATCAAATTAATCCTTAGGATGTATATTAATCGATTTGAGTGTTATTTAGGCTGATATTTGAGGGTAAGTTGAGGGGGGTGCACTCTTTTCAATTACAGAATTTATTGTAATCATTCACTGCAAAACCCCCAAATCTGGGTATATCCACACTCTAGCAGAAAAGTTAATTACATTGTACCACATCTCATGGCCCTAAATTAATGGGAAAAATGTGTGCCTACATGAAGATAACAGTGGCTAAGCCCAGAAATTTGCACAAATATTTTATTTTCGCCCATATGCTATATAAGCCAATAGTGAGAAAATAATTAGTGTCCTGCAGCCTGGTTTGGACACCTGTACCTGAAATGTCAACATGTTTCTAATGACCTGCCTTATGTTTGGTTCATCATTTTCTTTAAATATTGATAGTGATTATTACCGATTATTACCACACTATTCCTCTGTGTCCAGCTTTAATTTCTAAGACCTAGAGCTCTACTTTACATTGCAAATGAGCATTTTTGTAAGGGGTGCCTGTTTAATAAGGGTAAACCTATGGAGCCCTGGAAGTAGATGCTGGACATGCCCATGTAAGCAGGGGGGCTACTGGAGCGCCATCTAGTGTATCAACTTGGTAAAACTAATGTATATGTGACTAAGGGGTGGCCACATGCAGTTTCATCAGTTTCATTGATTTTGGCGGGAAAGGTTCATCTGTTTCATCTACAGTTTCATTCTCCATGTTGTCAGCTATGGCTTCTGTTCAAATTTGTCACATCCTTTAATCCATTAACATCTCATTGCCACAAAAATACATCAGATAGGTTGTATGGACTCCATACTTTGTAATAATACCATAATTAAGATGTACCATGCAGCCATTTCCATATATTTTGAAGAAAAGAAAAAGCAATTTGAGCGTCTGAAATCTGAACCCCCAGGCCCACCCCCTGACTGTAATAACTCCTTTCAGAATTAACAACTAGCCTTCAAAATTGAATTTGCCAGTCCTACAGTCCAAAGATCAATGGTCAGTAGAAACCTTGGTACAAACACTAATTTTGTGAAAGAAGAAGTGAATGATGAAGATTTAAACTAACATGAACAGGGAGTATGTCCGAGCTTAGTACAAAACCCAGTAATGGACACCAGACCAGTCTTTAGGGATCGTTAAGAGTGCCTGTCCTCCAACACAGCTTTAAATAGGAAAGGGATGGGGATACAAAGACCTACCTGGGGAGATTATTAATGTGTCCCTATAATGTAGGAGGACGGAAGGCCCGTACACTTGAATTAATGCTGATGTACAGTAGATGAAGGTATCAACAGTTGATGCAAGGTTGAAATATGGTTGAATTTTAGTTGACAAAACATAATTATATCATCTGTGATTAAAATCTACACATCAGAGCTTATTTGATATATATGTGTATTTTTTTATTCATCGTTGATATGACAATGTTTCCATATTGACATTTTAGGAATCTATAGTAAGATTGGCAGCATCACGACAGAATGAATACTGAGCCAATGTTGAAATGAGAACAATAATTCAGTACCGATGTTTCTATATAGTTGACAAGATGTAAAAATAAATGAAAGTTGAAATGCTATCATTGAGAAATTATTGAAAATATGTCTTCCAGCCCCCCCCCCCTCCCCGCAACAAAACTTGCCATCATTAACATATCACAGAATCTCCCAGCATCTGGCTTTTCCTTGCCCAGGAGTCATCAACCTCTGCATGCATGGCACACCTCATTAATGTTCATAAGAACATATGTTTTGGCACCTTTATTACAAATAAAAGTTATTCCATACCCACATCTGAGCATATATTCCGTCATAGGTTTTATGGTCATAATGTGATGACATAGATGGTTTCAGCTACCAGACCGGCAATCTAATGACTTCAGCCGTCCTTGAGTTTACATGGCATGATGATAAGCAATGACAGCACCTGTCAGAATAACTTCATAGATGACTCAATTTCTATTGCTGAATTATTAGCTGCAGTAGTCTGCTCACCCTTAATGACAACCGCCTCATTCTCACATAGGGAGTAATATGTTTAGAATAGAAAGCCTTTTTCTGGTTTCTGTTAAGACTTCAAATTATATATTCTAAATGATATACTGAGAAAGGTTAAGAAAGAAAAGTAGTTGTGAAATGTAGTAAACATCTCTTCACCTGCTAATTGAGCCTGCCATCATAAACCAGCCCTTATTGCCAATGTCTGGCTCACACCATTAAAAGTGCTTTCAGCATTGTGAGCATCTGATTTATTACACTTCCCCCTTTGTCATGTAACCTCCTGGCCTCGTCAAACTTCTCCAGGGTGTGAGACAATGTGAGACAATCAGGGACATTAATTGAACCACCAGGGGATGTTGATGGGTGTGGGCACTGGAGGATAGGGGAGGGAGGGGGCATCAGATGGACATTGATTGAGGATGGATAATGTGAAGCAGTAGATAATTCGATAACGCGTTGGTCGCCTGGAGTCAGGAAAAGCTGAGATTGTCGTGTAATACAGTGATATATTGAAATGCCAGATATAACTGTTTGCATCCATCATCCACACCAACTGTGTACTAGAAGCAAGGTTCCTTGCTAAAGGTAAAATAGGCAGAGCTGTTTTACTTAGACATAGAAGCCTGACTGGATTGCTTTGTTTTCAATCAGTGTGCAGTGTTTAGCAGTGAAATGACTTTGCTAATGCGGTTTTGTGGAGACTAACCAAGTGTTTGTGCAGGTAAAGTGAATTCAGAATGGTGATGGTATATACTTGATAAACAGGCTCTCTCCTCCCTTTTAAATAGAAGCTATTATGGCCTGTCACATAGCCTTTACGTATGTAAGATAATAATGTGCCGTTTGCCCATGGATATTAAACTTAAAGAGGCAATTGTTTCATCATCACAGTTCTTTTTTAATGTATAGTTCACCCTCTCCTTTCCTCATTTGTTAACAAAGTCCCAGTATAATGCCAGATATGAGACAGAAAATGTAACTTTTATATTTTCTAACTAAACGCCCCTCAAAATGGGGTTTTTATTTCTCCAGTCTCATTATGAGTGTCTAGTGCCCTAACTGCTGACTATGCCTGCCTATTTGAAGACATCCACACATCCGACACGTCTATAATGGAACCAATTATTTTGAAGAATGTCCATGGGTTGGCCTTTTGATGACCTTCAGGCAGATTGATTTCACAGCTGTAGCATGACCTCAGGGGTCTCAGGTGCTAATAGAAAGAATTCCTATCTTTGACCTTCTCTCTTTTATCTAATAACAGGCTGAGTGTCTCCTGTCTACTTATTTATATTACAGTTAGGAGGAGCCATGCATTTTATGGGTCGAGTTAAGCACAGTGTAGCTGTGGTGATTTATTTTGTCATGCACTCTCAGCCCCAATTGTAAATATGCAGCACATACCGGTGTAGTACCTACACAACAAGCCCAATCAGCTCTATAGGATTGTACTTACATGAGCTCCTAGTGTAGACCCGCAAAATAAGCAATCCACTGTATAACTGGTTTGCTGGGCTGAGAGTGTGCTTAAAGAGTTAAGTTAGGTATGCAATCTATCAATGATGCACCTATGTAGCGCTGAAGAGTCAAATCACCTAGAGGCTATAATTATTTACCTATAGGTGAGTTTGGAGTGTGTAGGGCAGATTGTTATGGTGCACAGGCTAGAGGACATATTCATTTACCCTTTTTAGGGACAGCAGTCGAGAAAGCTGTGTCTGAGTGGGGGGTTGAGGTGTGGGGGGGGGTAAGAGGTGAGAAGCTAAAGTCACAGCAAACACTCCAGGTTTCAAGGCAGGGTGTGTGTGGGTTGGGGGTGGGGATGTTCTTATTTGGCATTGACAAGATTTAGATAGGGACAGCTTTCACTGACTATTACGAGGTAATTGGGAGGTCACTGCTACACTGTGTGCATGTCCCAATTATTTGCCAATGCCCTTGTTCATGGCAGGCTACGTCATGCACCAATTATTTCAGTAGATGAGCTATTGGTCAACATTTCATGACCTGGGGATTTATTTACATAAATGAAAATAAATAATAAACTCAAGTTTATTTTGCCATCAAGGCAGGGAAATTAGGTAGGTAATCATGTTCAGCCAAAAAGCAACCCAGTTTAACAGAAGGCAGCATGGGTATAACCTGCTGCTGGTATCTAATATTGTCTGAAGACAAAACCCTTTTTTTTTCAATGGCAGTGGGTCTCTGCATCTGACTTTCATGACACAAATTATGTCTCCTGAGCTGTTATTACCACCTTGCAAGGTACCAGGTGTTGCCATACAAGGTGTCATGTGGCGTGAGACTTCAGCACTTGATGATGTCATTACAGCTGAGGGTGACATCCCGAAATACTTCCTGACTGTGGTGATAACTGTCTTCTACTGACAATACAAGAAGTCCCTGCATGTGTCCATCCTGCAGGTCACTTCATATCTATAGCATTATGCCCAGAGGTTGTATAACGTTATCGCAGGTGCCAATGTCACATTGTATCACACAGAAACGCGATAGTAACAAGGCACATGAGTATTCATTTAATTCAAAAGGGGAAATAAGATATTCATAGATTATGAGGTAAGCTGAATCAGACCTTAAGGTTCATACACAGGCATGACCTGCAGGGAAGCCCCTTGTCTGCCAAAATCAGTAATGTAGGGTTTCGTTTTTTGTCTGAAGTGTTGAATGCAGCAGAAGCACTGGTGTCATATCACCACATTGTAGCAGATGGCTTTGAATAAGTTCCAGCCTACTATAACCAGCAGGGACAAGGGGGAAAGGGACGTTACACTGTAAAAAAAGAAAAGTCATTGACATGATAGCGCAATCCTTGTCTAAAAGTTGCCAGAGATCCGTCATTATTTTCACAGAGATTCCTTGTGCATTTGTGTATAACCATAGTGCCACCTTGGGCTTCTTGTAAAAACTACACTGGTTAAATGCTATACAATTACAGTGGTCCAATGTTCAGTTTTATAAGGATCTCTGGTAAATGCAATAGTTTTTTTTTTTCTTTTTGGATGTGTTTATTGCAACAGTGAAGTGTAAGGTTTATTCAAATGTTGTATAAACATGTTTTACAGTGTACACTGAGCATTTTTCTAGTCTGAAACATATATGCTTAACGAGTGACAAGTTCAAGGTCATTCTGGTGGTTATTGGCCATAATATGGTGCTAGGTATGGGTGTAGGGTAATCACTCCTGCAAATCTGTCAGTACCACACTGAAAACCCTCGAGATCAGAAACTCGTTAGTAGTGATGACTTTAGGTCCTCAGGTTGAAAATACCTAAAACTACAACCTTAGGTCATCATGGGGTCATAATAGGTGATGACTTTAGGTCATCACTCGTCACTATGGAAGCTCTGTAAAGTCATATCGTGCTGTGCAGGAATTGCATATATAGTACATGTATTATCTTTTACAATTTCACAATACTGGATACCGGTATATCTTTTCCCTAAATTATATTTCATCCCCTCTTCCATCAGTCAAGAGTTCATTTCCCACCTGGGAAAAACCATTATCATGGCTTAATGGAACATAATTATTATTTCACTGTACACCCATCTATGTGTACTATATCTCAGGCACACTCAATGAATAAGGAGTTGTACTCTGGCAATATCCATAAGAGTGGTGTCATTACTAGAATGATCTATCTTCTTTTCTACATTTTCTACTCAGAGATTCCTATCTTTTACACATATATATTTGTATCATGTCATGCTTATATCTCCTTTCCAAAGTAGACTATACATCAAGTAAAATGTATAGATATGATAATAAATACACCCCAGTATACATTATGTCTGCTACAGAACTACACAGTGGGGACATCTTATGGCACACACCCAAACTAGAAGTAAAAGCCAAGGTGCTCAGTATGACAACCTAGGGTAGTCATGAAGGCCTGACGACCCTCTGACGACCCTAAACTCGTCATACCTGACCACCTTCCAATGGCGGCAGGTTTCAATGCATCAAACCAGAAGTAGAATCTTTCTTCATTGGTGTGCAGAACTATCTGATTTCAGTCATCCTCCATAGACCTACCCCACATTGTGAAAAGTGCATTTACAGCTATGTGAGCATCAGATGCACAGTTCTCTTATTAGTCAGCTGCACATAAAATCCATATTGCTGTATTTCCTCACTTTTAAGGTATGCCTCATGTGTATTATAAGGCACAGTTTCAGTTGAATATTATAAGGCACCACTGTTCAAAGCTTTTTGAGTTTATTATTGTTCTTTAGTATAACATCCTCATCTACAAGATGCACCCCATCTTCCAGAAGATTCTATAAGATGGATGGAGCAAGGTTCTATCTTTGTGTATAAGCCATGCCTTATAGCAAAGTATTGTGGTAGGCTTTGGACATGGCACATAGAACCAGGAGCTTAATTCAAAAGATCCTGGGATCACGACCCCAGCGATCTTAGGAATAAATCAGCCTTATCCTATTAAGCGATCTTAAGAGTTGACTGGGTTCACATATCCTAGCCAGCACTAAGATCGCATCGATCTTAGCCTCAGCCCTCCTACACTATTCCAAGAAATACTGACTAGGCACAGGGGTAAGAGTCCCAAAATAAAGGAATAGCTGTGGAGTCACTCTTCTTTACAAGAGTGCTTATACCATCGTTCCTCGTCCCCATATGGGCTAACAAAAGAGCACAGGGTGCAGTTGACCCCCATACCGTATTCAAGAGTTGTTCCCATGAATGTATGATTTATGCTCAAGGACACTCAGCAAACGTCCTCCCTCCCTTCTTTATGTATGCAGCAGGCTATTTACTCTTTCAATCAGGAGTGTTCCCTGTAAGTGCTCTTGTACCCTGGTGAAACCACTATGCATTTCTTTCACTAAGATCGCAGTGATCTTAGTGGTGGAAATGGAATAGTGAAGTGATCCCAGGACTAGCTATTCTGGACAGGCCTGCAACCACTGCATTACATAGGGTAGACCAGCCAGGTCTTATGATATGTGCCTACACTAAGATCGCTGGGGTTGGGATCCCAGGATCTTTTGAATTAAGCTCCAGGAACATTTATGAACCCAAAAATGCGGACTGTTGTCTGAAGTAGATAGCTAGAGGATGTATGGTATGAGGTTGTCCGAGGATAACATATTTCATGGGAATAAATATGGGCAATATAGCTTGTTATTCTGGTGCCTAATTGTCATAGGTTATACCTAGCCTGAATGGAGTAACTATCTGACACATCCTGAGGATTTTTGCATAATCTGCCACAAGAAGGTTTAAATCCCTGCCTGTTTATTATTTCATATACCTTGTTCCAGCGATCTTAGTGTAGGCACATATCATAAGACCTGGCCAGTCTACCCTATCTAATGCAGTGGTTGCAGGCCTGTCAGGAATAGTAAGTCCTGGGATCACTTCACTATTCCTTTTCCAGCACTAAGATCACTGCGATCTTAGTGAAAGAATTGCATAGTGGTTTCACCTGAGTACAAGAGCACTTACAGGGAACACTCCTGATTGAAAGAGTGAATAGCCTGCTGCATACATAAACAGGGGAGGGAGGACGTTTACTGAGAGTCCTTGAGGGCCCTTTGGCCTACTCATGCTTTAGGGCACTCTAAGGTAATTCTTCCTTCTCAAGTTTTGAGTATCCTCTTGCTGCAAGCCAGACTCTGTCTTCAGGGAATTTCATCTGTCTCTCTCTATTGAGGTAAGATATTTTTATTTTATCCTGGTTGAACATTTGCATTAAGGTTACCTTATTTACAGATGGAATCTAATATATTTCTTAGCCCATATGGGGTACGATGGTATAAGCACTCTTGTGAATAAGAGTGACTCCACAGCTATTCCTTTATTTTGGGACTCTTACCCCTGTGCCTAGTCAGTACTTCTTGGAATAGTGTAGGAGGGCTGAGGCTAAGATCGATGCGATCTTAGTGCTGGCTAGGAAATGTGAACACAGTCTGATCTTAAGATCGCTTAATATGATAAGGTAGAATAATTCCTAAGATCGCTGGGGTTGCGATCCCAGGATGTTTTGAATTAACCTCCTGCATCGCAGTTGTACTAGCCAAACTATTTCTGACCAGACCATCAGCTTATATGGGGGTCAAACAACACACCCTAGGCTACCCCTCTTTCAAGGACAGACCTACAATGGACCCCATACCTCGATTGAGCAACGTCCTTAAGCTGTATTTTATGTTTTAAATTGTAATTTAGCACATTTAAAATCCAAGATTGAGATATATGATATTACTACCATTGTGAAGAGCGTTTCTTTCTTCTATGTATCAGTGTCTTTATTTTTATATTTTGCCAGGTAGATATCAGAACAAATCAAAAGGATTGAATGGAAAGGGAGTGCTGGACTTTACATAAACCCATTTTAGAGATTTTCTATATATTTATTTTGGTTCCTCTGTAAACAACAATCTAATATTTCTAAATCTACTTAAAGAACTGGTGTCATGTAATAACTGTTATCCTAAGTGTGCATTGAGCTTTGGTCCGTGGTCACTGGAGCATGACCATGACTGATAACACTTAATTAGGGGAGATTAGGGCGTCCTTCATAGAAGGCACGACCTTCATACTCCTCAATACAGCACTACTACTCCATGAACGTCCTTCAGTCGAGGAATGGGGTTCCTTCTAGTGTTAGGACTCAACCTGCCAATGGGGCCCCACCTTGACCAGCTTGAATTGTTGGCACAAGTGCAATACATAACTATATAGAATTTGTATAGAAAGGTAATTTTCAAGGCCTTGTGATAACTTTGATAATATGTCCTGGTTAAAGGTTACTTAGGTATAGACAGAAATACCAAGTCTTAATCACTGCTATCTTATGCATGCCCCTCTTTTCATGAAGTTGACTCTTGATAGAATGATTGCGCTAATATGGATGATTTGTCAGAACAAATGAAAATGAACTGTTTTACCCAAGCGTGAAAGGGATCTCAAAGGCATCATAATGGGGGTGTGGATGGGGGGTCCCCCATGTCACATGTCAATTTTCAAAAATGGCCATGTCCCCATGTCACTTTTAAGAAATGGTCATGTCACCATGTCAATTTTAAGAAATTGTTCATGTCACCATGTCAATTTTAAGAAATTGTTCATGTCCCATGTCACTAGCCCTAAAATAGCCCATGTCGCCATGTCGATTTTAGTGGTCCACACCCATCATAATCTATCATCTTGCTTTGACGTGCAGTGATTAAGCAATGTAAGCTATTGGAATGAACTGCAGATCCCTGAGTTTGAATGCTCAGTCAGCCAGCAGGAAGGGCATAGAAGAATGAGAAATGAGAATGTAGTAGGGTATAAATTTATTTATAATTTTTATTAAATCTAAAGAGTATGAACAGAATCTTGCAAATCTAGTAGGAGGGAACTATCTTGAACTGCAGTCAGGGGAATAAACTGTTTTATGGTTATTTGAAAGCAATTTAGGAGAATCAATGATATTTCGGCCTAATAGAACTTGAACTCTAACAATTAACTATGGAGTACAATAATTATTGACTGTAAAGTGGATAGTTCTTGTTTGCATTTTGTTTCTTTTTATTGGTGAGAGCTCCCTAAAGCTGTACATAGTGCTCAGCCACTGAGGCTGATATTTCCAAAACTACTGGGCTATAACTTGCCATGTCAAGCACTACAAAAGTCCACCAGCCATGACAAAGTAGTATTCATTGACACCATCTACCTTGCTCAGACAGCAATGTGAGCGGTTGATGTATTACACCTCCAGTTTTGTCATGTGACCCCTAAACCTTGTCCAGTCTCACTTGGACTGTGAAAGAATTATATAATTGGTCAATGTAGCCTAGCAAATGTGTTCTCCTGGATGGTACACTATATGGTGAGTGGTTATGGGTTTGCCAGCACAGAACAGTCCAAAATTAGATACTGCCCAGATGGTGGTATGGTGGTATAAATTCACAATGTATGTTGTCACATGATACAGTGACAGAGAGTGAAGTAAAAGGCAGACTGTCAGGTATAGATATAGATAGTTTCTGTAGTATCCATGTTATGGGCTGCAAGGATATCTGAAATTATCTGTTCTTTGGAGGGTCTTGGAGAATCTCAGCAGCATTTTAGACAGTACATATTTCATACAGTATCAACAGCTGAGGAATAGTAAAGACACTTCTACAATCCACTTCAGGATTGGTTCAACGGAATTCGTCATATATTCGTCTATATTCTAATGCATGTGGAAGAAGAGATCATGCTAATACAATCCATGTGACTTAGAGGCTCGGCATTGGTAGGGTAGTATCTTTTGCTGATCTGACTTTTTCATATAGGAAATGAACAGATAAAAATTGTCAGAATAGCAAAAAAATAAAAAAAAAATAAAAAATTGACACAGCGGAAGAAATCGTAAATTTATGTACAAATGATATAATAAAGATTGGGTGCATTGGCAGGGAAAATATTCATTTTTAAATGAATGTCTACAGAATGTGAGTGAGTGAGTAATAGATGTTTAATGCCATTACTAAAGCTAAGGTTATATTCATGGCAAAAACTACATTACACAATTTCAGAGAGGAATGTGTCGGTGCTCGCACATATGTGCACCACACACATCTGAGGGGATAGGAAAGAGGAGAAATAGCCCTTTTAAGTGAGATAGAGAAGACAGTTGCTGGCAGTGATTTAGCCTACAAGCTGTGAGAGATAGGGTTGAACTCAGCCTATGGACAATGTGCCACACCAGAGAGGATCAGTGGTAAAGGATAAGGGTTGTCGGCAGCTTCCACCCTCCCATTAACTGATTGCTCCCCCTCTGAGAATGCTCTACCATAATATCTGCTGCCACATCCATTTCCGTTCCCCCTGCCTGTGTGTATGATTGACGAGCTTCACAAGTGGCATGGAATTGGTAGGCACCCTAGTCTAAGCCTTGTCTGACACTGGATGTCAGAGCAGAGACATTCATTTCTACTTCCCCATAAGGTCAAATCTAATGCCACCACAACCTCGAGTGCCCACGCATATGTTCACCACACACATCGGAGGGGATAGCAAAGAGGAGGTATAGACCCCTTTAAGTGGGCTAGCAAAGCCTTTCTACATAATGTGATCAGTAAGAACAAATATAAACCTATCGGTTACCGTTTTCATTATTTTTCTGTGGAGTCTATACCAGAACATAGGGACTAGATTTGTGACAGGCAAATAACAAGTCCTCAGAGACTTTTTAATGTGAGGACATCAGTTGGCTTTCTCCTTTTGCTGTTCCCCATTTCCCCTGTGTATGTCTACACTTCCTTCCCACAACCAGTGCCGCCTTCAACTTGCTGGTACCCATCTGTCATGCTCACAGGCCATAAGCACCAACCAGGTACCAATCTGTTTGAAATAGCCAACTTCTGTAGATGGACACACACTACAGCTTAAACCATTAAGCCCACCAAAGCCCCACTGGTAGTCCTGTCTGACAGAATACATTTTTACAAGGTATGGTGGAATTCTAAGGCAGTATTGACATCTATGCATCATTCAGACCAATGTCCAGTATGCACTGCTGCACTATCAGCTCCATGAGACAGCCATTTCTGTTTCTCAGTCTATATTAAGTCTCTGTAAATATGGTGAAATTGTCTCCATTTTTGGTCAAAACCTGCGAGCTGACAAGGGAGCTCGGGCATTGTGTTATGTGATAAGTATATGGCTGAGGCCAGTGCAATAACTCATTGGATAAGTCTCCTTTCTGTCATTTGAGCATGAGAGAGGATTGGAAAGGATTCAAACTCAATAAATGTAATGGGAGGGGGTTCATAGAGTGAATGCACTCTAATCCAGATTTGCGATAATGGAGTATGATAAGTGACATCTGGCATATTCATGAAAGGAACTGGCATCCAGAACGGCACAGCATGACACCTGATAACATCAGTGAATTGAAAAGCCTGGAAGTAGGTCAAAGCAGCCCTGTGAACAGAAATCATGTGCTTCAAGCTGGCAAGATCAGTGCAAATTACACGCTTGAAGGCATGTGATCTTGCACTGATCTTCAGCTTGAAGGCTGTGATCTTGAAGAGCCTTGTTCTGGGTGGAATTGGGTCACAAGGTCATGACGTCACAGCAGTGATGGCGGATTGTGGAATTACAAAGATTAGGGATTAATAGTGAAGCAAATAATCATGCTCTAAGCTCTAATAGAACTAGAAACAATTAAAGAGCTAATGATACTGTCCCTACGCTGTCCCTCAGTGACTGACAGCCATCAGTTAGCCGTGAATCTGTGGTTTTGTTTGTGTTTACATCTCTGAGATCAGGTGCTCCTATCATGAGGGACTGATCTAATTTGCAATGCTATCGCTATGGCACCGATCCCGACGCCAGAGGCGGGTGACAATCTGTTCAGAGGGGACGGCAAAGGGTGAAGGCCTTCAAGCACCTCTTTGCTACACTTAGGGAGTGGCATGACATTTTGAGCAGGTGCGTGTAATTGGAAGAACTTCGGAGGTGAGGGGCGTCTCAATCAAGTGAGAAATCTAGTCTAGCAATATTGTGATAGGTATTGAGAGAAAGGTGATGTAAATAGTTAGGGAAGTGGCCAACAATCTGCTTCTATGTATAAAGTCAGACCAAGTGAAAGGAATGCCCTGCCAATCATTCCCTGTTAGACCCTTTAACACAAGAGTTCACTTTACCTGCCTAAAAAGCCTATGCATGTCTCCTATTGCCTACAGATATATATTTTAAACATTATGCTTATAGATAGAATATGAGCCTAGTCAAGTTCAAGTGAAGTGGCAAGTGCTGTCAAGCAGAAAGATAATTTAGAGAGGGCATATTCTGAGCTATCAGCATCTCAGTAACAATCTATTCAACCCCCATATATATTGTATGCATCATCATGATAATATTCATTGCAATATTCATCTCCATCTTACTTGATGCCTATTCCTAGCTGGCCTGTCATAGGCACAATGCCAAGTCGATAGGTGATGAGGACAATACAACAGAGGGAACTATAATAAAGGTACTCAAATCCAGGGGGTGGCCTAGGGGGCATGCGCCCCCCTAGACCCTCTGAAAATGTCAGGGTGAACCGAGCTATGCCCCCCTCTGCCCAAGTATCTTAGATATTTGAGTATAAGAAGAGATTTTATTTTAGGAGGCGACCTGCACTATACAATAAATCAATAAATTCAAGTTGAAAACAAAAACTGTATACGATCGGTACACACACCTTGGTGCACAGCAGACATTGTTTTGGTTTGGACGCGGAAAAAAAGGGACCAGGACCCGGACCGTCTACCTCTACAAGCTGAGCACAATGCGCTACCCACTAAACTACCGGGCCACACACCTCGGCGCCTGGCAGCCGTTGGTTTGGTCTGAACCCATCCCGCAGTCGTTGCGGACAGCTATGTACAGTGAAAAAAATATACGCCCGGACCGGGACTCGTCCCACCTACCTCTACAAGCTAACCAAGCAAACACACTCCGTTTCTCGTCAGTCCCTGTGGCGCAATGCATAGGGAGTTGGAATTTGGATCAGGAGACTGCATGAAGTGTCTCACATTGCAAAACTCCTCATCCATCACCAAATAGCATATCCTCCAGTGGGGCACTCACCAGCCTCTGTTGATGGCCCCTGGCGATGGCCTGATTAACATTCTTGATTACCTCCCATATTTAACAGTCCAAAGTGAAATTTGCCAAGGCCAAAGGGTCAAATGACAAAACTGGAGGTTCGATATATCAGCTGCTCCCATTTATGGGAGGGCTTTGTGTGATGTTAGGTGGATGGTGCCATTGAGTGCTGTTCTGTTATAAATAGTTGTCCTTTGAAGGTATCAACAATCAGAGCTCACCAAACCAGCTAGGATATTATGTCCACGCTGTAATGGTTGTATGCATTACGGTGACATAATTATCAGCCAATGAAATCTTTTGTTCTTTAAGAGCTAGTGTTCAACGTGTGCATCTTTTTGTTGTTGTTAAAGGACTAGTGTTTGATCCTATTTTCATATTCATAATTGTATATCAGAAAGGGATTTCCTAAATAGGAAATGTCAATTTTGTACAATCTTGCATCTCACCAAGGGGGGGGGGGGACAAACAAACAAGAGCTGTTCATTTGTCAGTCAATGATCAAAGAATTATATAGTTATCTATGACTGCTTCATGTGGGAAATAGTTGATGTTTCATCAGGAGGGTGTTGCGAAAGGACAGGAATTCAATTCTGTCAGAGGTGCTATTCCCAAATGGGAACTGACTTCCATCAGCCAATGACTTCCCCCCTATTTTACAGCAAGGTAATTGGTTATAGAAGTGGTCATGAATTGGGGAATGGTTCTCAGTATGCCTCACACTAAGAGGATTGATAACCCATACATAATAAGAAATGGGCCCTTGCAGCTGGCATACCTTTCATTACATATGGCATCATCATTACAGGGTCGAGTAAACTTTAGGGGTCCATATCCCAGCATGCATTGTGACGTCATAGGGTTAGTGTGAGGTAGCTGAAGGGGTCGCTATGGACTTATAAACTGCACTAGTTTCCATTGTAGTATGACATAAACATAAGAAATGTGAAGCACGTGTAAAAGATGAGAATGACTGTTTTGAACTGAATACCAATAGATGAGGACTTAGGTAAGCTCCACAAAGACATTGATGAAAGATTTTGAAAATTATGGGAAAAATGCCTAAAAATTCCACCCAAAAAAAGAATTCCCAAAATAAAAAAGGAAATTCCAGGGTCAGCCCTGTTTTGCAAGGGTCGGTCGGGTAACTGGAAACAAAACCTCACTAGAATTCTTTTATGCCTCTTATCCCAACTACACAAACCTTCCTTTATACACTTTGTAACCTTACAAAGTGTTACAAAATATGTCTCTGGTAATGGGTTATGAGCCAGAAGGCTTTTAACAGAACAAAACACTTTCCTAATTCTCTCATATTTCCCTTGCAGTTCTGTCTTACAACTGTTTTTCTTTACATCTTTGATGCCACCATGCACCAACCTGACCAGAAATAATACAAGGAAGCTTTGGAAAGACAGCATTAACTCTGATTGGATGACCATTTGGAATTTGGGCCACTGAAACATGACTAAAGCAAACAGCTCCTTAACTTTTCCTCCATACTTTAAGATTCTCTATATGCAACCTTATGATTTCATGTAAAGCATGTAGCTCAAGTATATTTTGTCAGTCTCATCTAATGCATGTTAGGTAACCCCATATGTGTTAACAATTCTTTACTGTAGCTGTGTGACCTTACAACTCAGGTCAAAAGTCTTCTTCAACTGACAGTTCAGGTCATGGGCAGTACACTCTTACTACCCTGAGCCTGGAAAATGACACTTGTGTCAGACACAAGTTGAATGTGAAAAAAAGCTAAAAGTAAGTAAGAAAGGTTTGAAGTTGTTTGGGTGGGTACTTGGAAAAACATGGGCCAGCAGCTGAGACTTCAAATGGTCATCGCGTCACAGTTAATCCCTCACTTTGAAAGCCTTCCTGCATTAGTTCTTATCATAGAGGTACCATCAAAGATAGAAAGAAAAGAACCTCAAGAGATACATAAAATCAGAGGGGAGGGATGGGTGACTGTAAAAGGTGTTGTGGCCCCTAAAAAGCCTTCTAAGTGCTGCCTCAAAAGACATAACCAGAGAAGTATTTTTTTAAACCATGTAAGCTTACAAATTGTCTTCTTTTACTCATGTATCAAGAAAGGAAAGTGAAGTAGGCTTCAGAGGCATGAGTTATTTGTTATTATTCCACGATTTGTGGGTTTCTCAGTGCTTTTTGCTTGATATTCCCATGCACATACCTGTCGATATTGCACACCCTGTAGGCTGTAACATCAATTTTGTAAGGCGTGTGGTTATCCATGGATAACCTGCATGCCGTGTGGTTATCCATGGATAACCCACATGCCTCTCATGTCCTTCCATGTCATATGTTACATGTTAAAACCTACAATAATTTTCATTGCCAGGGTAGGGGTCGAACCTGCAACCTCAGATCCCTAGTCCAACTCCCTATGCATTGCGCCACGGGGACTGACTGATGGTGGCTGGCTAGAACCAGGTCTGGATATGATACAAAGCCCGGGAAGGCAACGACTGCGGGCTGTCCGCTACCATAACCGCGGGACGCATTCAAACATAGACAAGCTGAGACGGCCGCTGAAGGAGGAGACGCGGTGGTCTAGTGGGTAGCGCATTGCACTCAGCTGTTAGAGGTACGGAGGCTGAGTCCCGGTCCGGGCGCATCTTTTTTTCGCCGTGTGCGCTGTCGCTGTCCACTACTGGGGTGTATTATACACAATCATAACCGCGAGAAGCATGTTTTTTTGGCCGTGTGCGCTGTATCTGTCCGCTGCCGGGCAATGAGGTGTATGTATCGTTTGTACACAAACATAACTGCGAGACGCATTTAAAGCAAGCCAAGCCGAGACCCGGGCTGTCGCTGTCCGCTGCCGAGGTGTATGTACTGATCGTGTACACACAATGGCTGGCATCGAGTCCCGGGGAGGGGGAATAATTTTTGTTTTTAACTTGAATTTATTGGTATTTTATTGATTATCTACTGGTTTCGTGGAATAAAATAAGTAGTCAATGGATAATTCATGACTTGTGTGTGTTAGCAAAGGCTAATTACACTTGGGCTACGCCCTCTTGTAATTATCCTTAACTAACACAAACGCGTCATGAATTATCCATTGATTACTTGTTCAATAGATGCACACCCGCTCCCCTTCTGTGTGCCTTATTCCTCAAGTACCCTATATCTACCAAACAAAACAAGAATGTATAAAAATAACCTTGATAATCTGAGAAATATGTACAGTCCAGTGGCAAATGGAGAGAAAACATGTAATATATACCCTGAAACAATGTCAACTACACAGCAGAATGATAGGGTGCCATTGATACCAACAACTGAGCATATATGTTGTTATCACTGGCACCCCCTATCAAATCCACCATTATTGACATAATTGACTTAATTTAAAAAAAAAATTGTTGTTGGAAGCCAAATTCTTAAGTATGGGAAATATCCCTAAAGTTGTTCTGAGATTCAATTTGAATGGAGTAAACAGTGGTATCAAGTTGAGCACAAAGTTGGCAAAAGCCATAAAACGTCATTTCTGCTGGTTGGTGAATCAGCAACTGCCAAATCAATGGGAAATAGTATAACCTACAAACCTGATTGTCTCACTATTCTGCAGATAGGCTGGCAGAGAAAGGTCTAAAGAATGGGCTCAAAGTGAAAAAAATAACTAAAAACTCATTTGCATATCGCTAAATCTGCTGCACAACGCTAGGGTGCCAGTAATACCCCCACTGATTGCTTCATCATCTGCATTGCTCATAAAGCCCTGCTACCTTAGTGTTTTTTTCCTTTCCAATACTGCAGCAATACACTGAAAACATGAGAGATCCGAAACTAGTCAGCGGTGACCACTTTAGGTCCTCAAGTTGACGATACCTAAAACTACAACTTTAGGTAGTCAAAATGACGAATTTAGGTCGTCCTCCTGAAGACCTGAGGCGTCAATATGATGACTCTGTACTGTCAGTATCTCCATCCTGACGACTCAGGTCGTCAGGATGACAACCTAAATTTGTCATTTTGACTACCTAAAGTTGTAGTTTTAGGTATCGTCAACTTGAGGACCTAAAGTGCTTACCACTGACTAGTTTTGGATCTTCCATGTTTTCAGTGTACAGCATATTGCTGTCTGCTGGTACAAATTAAAGCAGCTTCTGCTGAGACTGCGGGACTGAAAGGTCCATTGATTCCAACAACTGAAGGCAAAATAGAGACTACTGATTGCACATATATGAGAGGCAAATAACAACCTAGGAGAAGTATTGATATTGTTAGAAATATTTTCATTTATTTTTATATGTTTAGTAAGATTCTGAACTTACGTACACTAAAGCAGAAGGGAGTCATATTGATGTTATTTACGATACAGGGGTTTGTATTTGCCAAAAAGTTATTTGACATTTTCACTGTATTACCCCTCCTTCCTGCCTTATTGTCGACGGACCGTTACAAGTCATGAACATGAGCAACTCAGGAGTCCAGAGAATAAAGTTGATGAATCCACTTTATTGTAGTGCTAGGCAGGTACATGTTGGCATGGTGATGTACAATGTGTATGCTGCCCACCTGATCAAGCTAGCTCTATACCGAGGCACTGTGTGTCATAGAGACTAGGTATGGAGAGAGGAAGGTAAAGAATAAGAGTATCCCAAGCTAGTCCTGTATTCATATATATAGGAGCAGCTCGGGGTAGGCATGACGTCAGTCTTGGGAGAAGCATGACGTCATGCTTAGGGATTGGCAAGACCCAGCGTGCCTTGCATCATCTCACCCTGGAGGGGGGAGGGGGCTTGCCTAAAGGTGGGTCGAGCTGGCCACCTGTTGGAGGAGCAGCTCGATCCCTGATTGGCTAGGAATGGAGGTGGGTGTGAGCACACTCCCACCCTGTAACTAGGGTTAGTGGGGGTCGAGGTCATGACCCCTGGCCAGGATCCGGAGGTGAATCTGAGGTCACTGGCCAGGAGAGGCAGAGCTGGGTAGAGATACCTGGCTCTGTCAGATCCAAAGGTTTGGTAAAGGGAGCCTTATAGGCGAGCTTGATCATTCGGCTTAAAATATTTCATATAATAATAAATGAACCTTGAATACCCCATTGACATATCCCCACATTCCTATTCGATTCTACGCGAATGCAAAAGGTATAGAACAAGTTCTTATAATCGTCATTGGTACATTCAAGGTTTGGTAAAATTTTGCAAGGTGACTCAAAACTTGGTGAACGTTGTGTATACTTGGCTTGATACCGGTATAAATGTCTTAACTTACATTCTTGAATCATCAACTGTGTGTATAGATCTACTTCTAAGAACAATAACATCCTCAATGGTGAGGCAGGTTTCGTTGGAAAAACACATACAAAATATAGTCGAGCCCACAAGGTTGTGGTGACAGTCTCTACTATGTATTGATTGCCATAAAAATCTTAGAGATACATGCAAATCAAGAAAATACACATGGATGAGAAATACTTCGAGAATCCAGGTGGCAACAGTGATACTGGTTGCTATGTCCTGCCTTGAGCAATCAGGGCAGAAACAGCAGTGATACTCCTGTCACATATACCGGTTACTGAATGAGATCAAGTGTACATGGTTAACAAGTTTTATATAAAAATACATGCTTCAAAAATATATCCTCTACATAGTCGGATATTGACTAGGGCAGTAGTCATATTCTGTGCCGTGTGCTGCCTTGGGTAATCAGGGCAGCCACAGCGTTTTCATTCAACGAGGCTTGCTGCAAGTGTACTTGAGTTTGACTAGTTGACAAATATTCATCATTAAACTCAATAGAAAACATGTAAACTCTGAAAACTGTCTTGTCGTTTTTAGACGATTGGCAGTAATCTTGCAATACAATAAATACAAAGGAAAAATATAACACGCTGGCTAAGACTAAAACCCATAAATACAAATGCAAACTGTTTTGGGCTTGAAAAACAGGTATGGTCCTTTTTAGAGAAAAAGGTAACTTATTGGGGGGGGGGGCTCTGTGGCACCTAGGTTTCTGATTTGACTCAGTATCCTCACAGAGTGGGTTAGCATCAAAGAAAAACTTACATGAGGTTTAAAAGTTTTCACAGTAATAAATTTGAACGCTTTATATCAACTTCTTGAGAATGGATCAGCATATAAATTTGTAAACATGTGGTGACTCTGGGAGTCCCATGGGTGGGGGGGTGGGAAAAATTGTGTCCCTACAATGTCAGATCAAGGAGATATAAAGTTCATGTATTTTATTTTATGTGTATATAGTCCTAGTATTTATATTTTCTTAATTTTGTGCCAATGCTGCTTGGTGGTAAATTGTAGTGTTCCATAGGGGATCTACAGAAATGTTTTCCAGCAGCCGACTTTCTCCTTTGTTTGGCTTCCATGCTGTAGTCGTCATCAAAGGAGTCTATTCTAAATTTTGAGAAAGAGACTTCCATAAAAGCCATGTCTCCAACCTCAGGGGAAGTTGAGGAGGAGGAGGATGAGCTGCTGTCATCAAGGGGTGAGTCTAATGTCATGTTGCTTCTTGGTGGTGGTGTAGGCTTGAATGAATGTCTTTTTGAATTTCTGTTGATGGGCCTGAAGGTGGTAAAGGAAGGTGAACTGTGTGCTGTGGCTTGTTCCTGGCTTTGATAATAAGCACAGGGGCATGCAAAGGTTCCTGGACCGTCCATACACAAGGTACACAGGTTTAAGGTGGCTGGCCTGGTTGGGTGTACAGGCTTGGGGGAGAAATAACTGTCCTTCCAAGCTGCATATCCTGGGGGAATTGGAGTCCCAGGCCTGTTGGTTGCAAGTCCTATTTGCGTATAGGACCTGCCGGTGCGGCTTATTAGGTGGCTGGTGGTGTTGCTCGGGGGCCTTGGGTCTATTGGGCCTGCTTGGAAATCTTCTTGGTGGGGTTTGCTATTTCTTTTGCTGGTCCGGTTGGTCCAGCTGCTGTGGCACCACCTGCTGTAGGGGCTTGGCCTGGGTCTGTAGATGGAGGCGAATCTGTTCCCAGGCTGCGCTTGCCTTCCTTGCTCTTCTTCTTCTGTGCTCCTGCAGATAGAGACAAAAACAGAGGGGTGTTCGACGTTAGAAACAGGCTGAAAAACATTGTATGGTTCACAAGGCGGTCCACAAAAATACCGAATTTGACCAAAAAGGTTAATTTGTCCGTGTGTCGACCATGAAACAAAATACAGTAGCATTGGTATTGTATGGCTGTGGGGCGGTAGTTGTGACTAGGAAAAATAATTTAGTTCATGGACCTATAGTTTGTTTGTTTTGTTTGTTTTGTAGTTTGTTTGTTTTGGGTTGCAGGCAGACCACGGTCAATACGGAGAGAGGACATGATGTCAATATCATTTCTTGAATGTACAAAACTTGAGCACAGGGCTCAATTGATTCACTTGGCTTAGCGTGGGTCCTGTATCCAGGGACGCTATTGTTAGTTTATCTAATTTCTACCAGGTGGTAGTAGTGAGCTGGAGCTGCACCGTAATGGCGAGGAATCAAATAAGTTATGGGGGATAAAATACAGGTATGACCTGCTCAGGTCGACTCCTACCTGTATCGAGTATGCTGAGAATTAATTATGTTGATGTTGATTGAAAGGAAATTTTATTTGTGGTCGAAAAAAAGGGGGGGGCGGATGGGGAAAAAAAAAGAAAAATTTATTTCCCTCGCGCCAAATTTTTGATCCGGGGTGCTATAAAAGGGACGCTCGTCCGTCTGTGATGTCATAATGTTACATAACTAGGATGGAGGTGTATGAAGTCGAGCTGGTAATGCCCAACGGCACCATTCTGCACCTCACTATCACCATGTCGGGTGGATTGTAAGTATTTTATGACCTCAAGGGCGATTATGGATTTTGAAAATTTTGCTTATTCAAAACGTGGAGCTTTGGTTCAGTCCGACTTTTAATTTGTATTTCAGCATCACACAGATCCAGTGGGTCATCATTCCTCCTGGCGGGGCGATCAATGGCTATTGAGGTAAGTTTGATCTGAACAAGTTAAAGTCTGAACATGTGCTAGTGTTGTTGTTGTGGTAGAGATGCCACGTGCGGGTGTCACATGACCGATTGTAGTCATGGTGACGGCCGTGACGTCCGTCAGTTTCGGTATTTGTAACGAAACCAAGATGGCGCCGGGCTGCCGCGTATGGCGCGAAAGTGGTCGGGCCAGATGCTGCAACCGGTGATAATACCGATGAACATTAATGTAAGCCGATCTATTGTGCTGGTTAGGTTAGCTGTGGTTATCATGCTGTTTTAGCTCAGTGTTGGTAATGATGGCTGTGTGTGGGTGTGTTTTGGGCGTCTTTCGGGGGGTTGGGGGGTTCGGTGTGGGGCGGGGGGGAGAGGGGGTAAAGGGTAGGCTAGGTGGGCGGGGGGGGGGGATCCCCACATAAGCGTCTTTGCGGCGTATGTGTAAAGGCTACCTGCCATCCCCACATAAGTGTGATGGTACCTTCCAAACGCTAGTGACATTTGGGTATAACCTCGGGACGGTCCTAAGTTATATGATTGTGGGGGTGGCCGGTAGTCGCTGGGTTGGGACGGTGTTCTCCGTCATGAACCGAAACTCGGCCATGTTGGAATGGTGAGTCGAAATTTTACTTACCATAGATTATGTAATAGGCCCTCTCAGCCAGTTTGAAATTAAACACATATAGGCAGTTGGGATGCCGGGCTTCCTGGGGTTCAGGGGAGTCGATATAGTGAGCTCGGATTGCTTTGCCGCTGCCTGGGCCCGAGCTTTCTTTCTGCTATGATCTCCTGGATCGGGGAACGTTGCCATGGCTGAATTCGCCGGGCGCCCACTATCAACGCGCGGGGACACCTGTTCTATAAATAGAGTGGGTGGTTCCCCCGTTGTTATGGTTACGGGTATACTGATAACATGGTTTGTTTTGATTTTAGCCAGTGCACATGTGCTCTGCTGAAAATGGTGACCTATATGAATTATGATTTGGGGGGGGGGTAATGGGGTTTGGGTTTTGGTTGGGTTAGGGGCCGTGGGAAGATGGTGTGGAGCATTGGGCTCGGAGTAGCCGGGCTGAGTTGTTTATGGGCTTATCCCCACATAAAAGGTGATCTCCTCCAGGGTGGGGCTATCCGGTGGGTCGTTCATGGAAAGGGGTTGGGGTCTGTTTACATGATTTTAACAGGGTGCAAGGTGGCCTGATTGCCGCCTGATTTCCAATTGATGATCCCCACATGTGGCTTGTTGTGGGTTTCTAGATTAAAAACAAATAAACTTACCGATGGGCGATGACTTTTTGGGCCTTTCATCCGATGTGGTGGGGTCAAACAGATATTTGTCTGACCCCGGTTGTAGCTCTAGGTTAGTAAACTTAGTGAGTTCTACCAGACTCCTAGATGTAGAGGGGACTTCCATTTTGGGGCATAAGGAGGATCTATATCTTGTGGGTGGTGACAGCTGGGGCATTGGGACAGTGTCTGATGGTGAGAGCTGGAAGTCCGGCTGTCCCTTTTCCTTAATCACCAGGGTCAAGACATGGGGGCTGGATGTTGGAGCCTTGTGGAGTCGTAGCCTCCAGAACAGAGGGCATCTGGGGTAACGCTCCAACTTAACCTGCTTAATCTTCCCGGCGATTATGAAGGTCACTTCCCCCTTCCACTCCACTTCCAGGTGGCGGCCGAAGGGGCTGGTCAGCCGGGGCTTAGCCACCTTGGGTGCCATGATGGAAAAGGGCCACAGGTTTCTGCCGAAAATCATCCTGCCGACGATGAAGTCGTAGGTCCTACCCTCTGAGTGGATTTGGAGGACGAATTTTGGCATCTCCGTGATATCATCCACCCTGGTTAGGTAGGGCCAGTGTCGCCAGCATCTCCTGGCCAAGGCGCGGGCCAGGTATAAGGCCAGGAAGACCAGGATCCAGGCCCACATGGTATCATACCTGCCGGCCTGGTATGGAGACTGGTATTCCTCCATGCCGCTCTCTGGATGTGGCGAAGTTGTTGCCTGAGGCAGCCACAAGCTGCTGATGTTCAGCACTAACTTTCTTAGTGTGTCGAACTTTGCCGCGTCCGCCATGGTTGGTGTCTTCAGCGCAATATGCATGGTGACTAGCTGCGCCAGTCTTGTCACGCGCAGTTGACCGTGGCACGTGATTGCACAACACAAGATGGCCAGTAGCGGGGACAGAAAATGTAGCCAGGGGGAATACTCCAGGTGGTAGCCAAGATGCATTAATGTATTTACTGACAAGAAGGGTTTTGACTTGGTCAAACCTAGGGCGGCTTTCCTGAGGGCGATTACTTCTTTAAATATGGGCAATAATCTTTGGTTGTGGAGGTGTTTTAAGTATTCAAAATTTGGTAGATCTAGGGTCTGGGGAATGGTTGTCATGGTGACGCCTGAAACATTGGCTGGTGGGTTGCCAAAATTGCGCCATAGAGGGAGGTTGATGGGTATCCTAACAAGGGGCTGTAGTGTAGTGTTATGTATGCAGGAAAGGTTTGAATTTATCATTATCATTCCAGCATTTCTAATTGAGCACATGCATGGTACTGATATTACTGAAGAGGCTGCGTTTTTAGGCTCAATTTGGCCTTCATTGGGACATAGCATAAGTGAGGGTGATTCATTGGTGATTAACAGGTAGTCTGAATGTGATATAGACTTAACTAAGCGTGGGATGGGGGCGGACATGTGTGCAGCAAAACTGCATGTGTGGTGTACTGCATCTGGTGTGTCTAACAGTAGTGACAGGGAGCATGTGGGGTGTAGGGGAGATAACAAGGGTAGGGGCAGGTCACAACTGATAAAGGTATCATATGTACACAGGTCCATGTCAGCTTGTTGTAGCTCAATGTAGTGTGAGTGGGTTGATGGTAATGCTATAAAGGGGGGTAGTTTTTGTAAGATGGTGTATCCTATTGAATGAGGGTCGGAGGTATCGAAAGGGATGGGGAAGGTCTCTGTTCTATATATAGAATAGGTATTTTCCCCTAGGCCTATGGGTACCGGTAATTTCAGAATATTTATTTCTGGGTGGTTGCTACTGAGGGCGTCTGAAAGGTTATTCAGTCCTATTTCTAATGTGTCGTGTGGAATGAGGGTGAGGGGTAGCTCGCCCTCCGTGAGTGAATTTAAAGCAGATAATAGGTTGCTTAAGTCATCATGGAGATCGATGAGTGATTCTATTTGTGAATTTGCGGCCGAAAATAGCATGGAGTAGAAAGTGTCTTGTTTGGTTTGTGATTCCAAATTCAGAAAAATGTCAGAAAGGTTTGAGTCTAAATTTTGAAATTTGTTTGCTAACAGTGATAAGGCATCATCTGTGTCATTTTGGAATTCTGAGAAAGCGGTGAGTGTGTGATAATTATATTCTGACATATTTAAGAGGAAATGTGTGGCTAATTCAACTACATGCATTTTGGTGGCGAATCTTTTATCCAATTCTGACATCTCTGAATTTAGGATATCAATTTCAGGCTGTGTTCCCAAACCTACCAGGATTCTCAGGATATCTCCTATGGGCTGGCCTGGGGCATTTCTTGGATATCTCATGCTGGGCGGGCCTACCATCTTGATTAGCTCATTCAGTAGGGTTTGTGATTTGTAGAAAAGGTTATCTAACATGTGATCCAAATTTGTGGCTGTTTGGGTTATGTATGGGGGTGCGCTGGGTTTCACTAGTGGTGAGATATTGTCTGGTTTTCTAAGGGGCTGGTCTAGGGTCAGGTTTAGGCTTAGTACTAGTGGGTAATCCATATAGTTGGAGAGGAGGGGTTGGTCCATTTTTGTGAAAATTACTCCAAAATTTGGTCTGAAGATGGTCCTTTGGTTAAATTCCTGGTGTACCAATCCGACAGTTGTGGCTAGGATTGCTGCTAGGGTAGTCATCAGGACTGCAGCCCTAAAAAAAAAAAAAAATTTTCAAAGAATATGTAGGGTCTTAGAAAAATGGTTTTTGAAAAGACATGAGGGAGTAGCGGTTTGTGTGTGTGTGTGTGGGGGGGGGGGGTCTTGCACTGGGTGTTTGTTTGTGTGTGGGTGGTTAGGTGTGGGGTATTGGTGAGATAACAGGTTTGGGGAAAAAGGGGGTGTGGGGTAGCTTGGTATCTTTGTGTAATATTGGTTAGTAAGTGTTAAGAAAAATCATAAAAATATAATATGTGAGTGTTGGTAGCTTACCCCTGCGTGAGTCTAAGCCGGGTACTTGGAGCCGGAAATATCTGGACCTGCCTGACCAGTAATACCATTCAAAGATGGCCTGTTGGAGAACCAGATCTATCGAATTTTTGATTGCTAGACTCCTGCCGACACTTGTATAGTGTTTAGGCAGATTAGCTAGCGGCTTCTCTGAAGCCAGGAGCGTCCTTGCGCTCAATAGGGCTAAGTAACTAGCCACATGCTGGTCAAACCTCGCCCAGATAGGTTTAGTGGGTGTGTCGGAGCACACCATAGTAAGTACTGTTTTTATGACAGTTTGAACACGATCATTGGTTAAATCCATTTGCTTTAACACAGCAGGGTTTGTCAAGTAGAAAGCCACGTCACAGGGAGATATTCCCAGGACCAAGTTCCTATACCGGCAGATGAGAGATCTTAATTCAAGGATTTCTCTATCAGCGTCCAATAATCCCACAGGACCCAATAGGTCATGTATGGTCCAGCAATCAATGGTGTCCAATCTGTGGTTGGAAAGAATGAAGTTTTGCAGGGTAAGTCTACCTGTGTGATAAGTTGGTTGAGTGTACTGAGATGTTAGGTTCACACGAGATGGAGGATTCAGCAGGCACAAATATTGGGCAGTGAAGAGTGATGATCATTCAACTTTTTCTAGATACTCTGAGCTCACACTACCATTGGTGAATTGAGGAGTCTGGGCAGTATGACATTAAATATGTCATTACCAAATACAAGAACGACTGATGGTCTATGTACTGAAATGGACACTTAAGACAGGCCTACCTGGGCTGGCTGCATGCCCTGTTCGCCATGGTTATCTTCAATCAGGCACTTGCTCTCAGAAAAACAGGAAGTGGTTGGATGTGGTGTATTATTGAGAATGGATAAGATTGGGGTGGGTCAAGGCTTATAAACCTGGTCGTGAGGGAAGCTAACCCTCAGTTGCAGGTCTCCCATGTAGGTATGTCTTGCCCTTAAAAGGCTAGGCCTTATCTTATTGGATATATGCAGTGGGGGCTGGCCTGCCCCGTATGCAAATTTCTGGTGGCCTTCGGCCGAGGCCTGGTATGTATTGATTAAAAATTGGAATTTTTAGGTCAAGAAGGTTGGTAGATGCAGGTCAGGGTTATGATTGAATTCTGACCAGGTGGGTTGCCTGCTTTGTAGAAGCTTGGCGTGAAATTGGGGCTGTGGTTGATTACAGCCAATCAATATGGTATTCCACCTGCATTACTGGATCTGAGAAAAACAGAGGTGCAAACATGGTTGGAGCATGGGAGACAGGGACTCCTACAGTAGGCGTGTCGGTGGCAAGAATACCGAATTTAACAGGAGTCCTGACAAGCCATCAAGCCGGTGCACGAATATATAAAATAAAAATTTTATATATATACCCTAGAATGCGCTGCTGCCTTGGGTAGTATATGTGGCGTATCGAACCATTAAATGTGGGTGTGCTGAGAACGTCCATGGGCGTGGAAAAACTAAATCTACAAAGCTCATGTGAGTATTGTGTAATTTTAACAACGTACAACGAGAGGAAAAAGGGTGTATTGGTGTTTTGAGAAGGAAAAAAAATTGATAAATTGAAAACAGAAAGTAAAGAAAGGAAATAAGGAATGGTGTTTGGATATTGGGAGGTTTCTGGGAGGTGGTCAGTATTTAGTGTTGGACAGGTGGCGTGTGAGGCGTTGGGTGCAATGTGGTTGGTATGTATATGTTCTGGGGGTAATATGTTTGGTAAATTAAGGGGGGGGGGCGGTGTTGGATGCGGATTCTGCACTTGATCAGGGATCAAGGTGTAGGCACGTGGTGGTTATCCAGATCACTGATGCATAGGATGGAGGTATGTTTGACTTGCAGTGTATTTGGTTGTGGTTTTTTTGGGGGGGGGGCTGTGCTTTTGGTGTGTGAGAGTGTGTAGTTTGTGTATTTATTTTGGCTGATGGCGCTTTTTGGCCTTTTTAGGTGGTGAGAAGCTGACAATACCCTTTTTGGCTGGTCTCCCTCTCTTTCTTTTTGGAGGGGGAGTGGGGGTATTGGTAGAAGGTGTTAAGTTCAAATCTGGGTCGTAGAGAGATAAAGCCGGGCCAGTCTGTAGTCTTTTGACTATGGCTTTGGCGCTGGCTCTGGATGTTGGTGTTCTCAATCTGGACACATGTACTGCTTTTTTGAAAACTTTGCCATCCTGCAATCTTTTGATAATTGCAGTTACTGATGAGGTCATTTTTACGATGATATATGGGCCAGAGTAGGTAGGCTGCAGCTTTTTGCTTGTATGTTTTACCAGCAGGTTGGGAATGTGTAAATACACGAGCTGACCTGTGGTATATGTGCTAAGTTCTGCTGAGGCATCATGTTTCGCCTTCATCTTTTTGTGAACTTTGATCATGTTTTCTGCTGCCTTCAATTGAATATCATCCCTGAGGTTGAGCAGATGTAGGGCCATACCTTCCCTTTGTTTGACATCACTTAGTGATGTGCCTAGTGCTAGGGCTGCTTCTGTTGGCAAGTGAGATTGCTTGCCAAATACCAAAAGGTTTGGTGAGTAGCCTAGGGCACTGGAGACTGTATTGTTCATGCTGAAAATTACAGCCTGTAAGAAGGTAGACCAGTGTTTTTGTGATTTTGACACAAAAGCTCTCAGGGAGGATTCAATAGTCTGGTGTTGGCGCTCACATAGAGCTTGTGATCTACTCCAATGTGCTGACCCTGTGACATGTTTAATGCCAAATTTCTTGCAGAACAGTGCAAAGAATTTTGAGGTGAATTGTTTGGCATTATCAGTGTTAAGTACTGATGGTGTACCGTGGATGCAGATGACTCTTTGGAAGAATCCAAGTGCCACAATGGCGCTTGTGTTTTCCTCAGTTGACCATGCAGTGACATGCCTGGTGGCATGGTCCGTCACCACATGTATGTAGTGTGAGCCATCTACAGCCCTGGAGAAAGGGCCTATACTGTCCATAGTTAAATGGGAATAGGCAGTCAGTACCGGTTCACGAAGGGTCATAGGTGTTTTGAGTTTTTTGGGCTTCTTTTTGGTTGTGAGGCATGCATGACATGTGCCACAAAAATCAAACACCTGTTTGAACATTGAGCGCCAGTAGTAACGTGACCTTATGGCTGCATAGGTCTTCACTGAACCCAGGTGGCCACCTAGAGGTGAGCAGTGGGTGGATTCAATGAGGGACTCTGCCCAGATTTCTGGGATCACGATTTGCAATGTGGGATCCAATGAGTGGCCCATTACAGTATCTGTGACCCTGAAAAGTACCTCGTCAAGAATGATGAACTGATCATGGTTTCTTAGAATCTGATTTATTAAACCAGAGTCATGTGGCAATTGACCTTTTTCAATGTAATTTAGCATGGATGAGGCAAAAATGTCTCTCTGCTGAGCCTCAATTAATGCTTCTCTTGATGGGGTGAGGGAGTGATGTTTGCAAATTTTGGTGATGGCGCTTTCAGCTATAGGTAGTACCTTCTGGGATAACTTGACCCTTCTAGCATTGGCGGCCTTCACTGAAACCCTGGGTGACCTGGACGCACTGGGTCGACCCCTTGACCTAGTTTTGGTGGTTTTGACCTCCTTAGGTCGGGTCGGCTTGGTGTGCTTGGTGCTGGGTTCTGATTGGTCGATGGTCGGGGGTGTGTCTTGTGTGTTCCGGGACTGGGCCCTGGTCAAGACGCACAGCTCTGAATATCCCTTGGGTGTTTCGGAATATATTCTTTCAGAGCTATTTTTCTTTGCAACCACTCCTCTTGGTAATTTTCCTGTACTTCCCCAAATTCTTCCTCCCTTTAATATTGATCTGGGAGGTCCCATTAAAACAGGATTATTTGGTACTGGCGCATTTGATTTGAAAACCTTGGTCATGGTGATATCAGAGAAGGTCACTTTCTTTGGGGGGAGGATGATCTGTCCCTTTGATCTTATTGGCACTGGATCATCAGAGCCTGGTGGGTATTTTCTCCTGGAGAGAAAATCAGCCACAATATTGGCTCTGCCCTGCAGGTATTTTACTTCAAAATCATATGACATGACTGTATCCACCCATCTAGCAAATCTACCATTTGTGATGTTCTCTTTTTTATTAAAAAGAGAGACTAGGGCTGTATGGTCTGAGTACACTTTGAAGTGGGTTCCATCCACATAGTGGTGGAATTTCTTTACCGCATAGACAATGCCTTAGAGTTCCTTGTCTGTTATACCATATCTGGTTTCTTGAGGGGTCAAACCTCTTCCTGCAAATTCTATTGGCCTGTAGAAACCATGTTCATCAACCTGAGTGATCACGGCTCCTAGGCTGTAATTACTTGAGTCAGTGAAGATCACAAAGGGCTTCCTGTAATCAGGGAATTTGAAGATGGCTTCAGTGCAGATTGAGGCCTTGATTTTCTCAAAGGCTCTCTGACAGTCTGCGGTCCATACAAAATCACTCTTGGTGGCATCATAGAGGGGTTTCATTATGTGGGCAAAACCCTTAATGAATCTTTTGTAGAATTGTGCCATGCCATTAAAACACCTAAGGTCATGGATGTTTTTAGGTGGTGGGAAGGTTTTGACTGGCCAGATTTTGTCTGGGGAAGGTGACACACCATGTTGGTCTACAGAAAAACCCAAGAAATCCATCTTGGTTGTGCCAAATTCACATTTTTCAGATTTCAGTTTGATATTTCCCTTTATGAAAAGTTTGAGTACCTCATCTAGATCTTGTAGATGTCTCTCCCAGGTGGGACTGTATATGGCTACATCATCGACATAGGCTACAGCGTTTCTGTATTTACATTTCATGAGTAGCTGCTCCATAACATTCATGAAGGATAAGCCTGATGTTTTGAGTCCCATAGGCAATACTTTTGCCATGTATCTGGTTCCATTTGCAGAGAAGGTGGTGATTGGTCTGGATTCTTCCGCTAGGGGGATCTGGTGGTAGGCACTGTAGACATCCAGTTTAGAGAAAAACTTGGCGCCTGTTCTACCAATTTGCTGCATAAGATTGTCTGCCCTAGGGAAGGAATATGAGAAGGACTTGAGGTTTTGATTAACCCATCTGTAGTCCACTACAATTCTCCACCCTGATGCTACAGATCTGTCGCCTTGGGGTTTTGGTACCAAGAAGGCTGGAGAGTTCCGCTCACAAGGTTTTGTACATTCTTCAATTACACCCTGTTCCAGGTGCTTCTCCAGGAGCTCTCTTTGAAAAATTTCCTTGTGTGGGGACATTCTGTATGACGGTCTGTTACAGGGTTTGAAGTCTGGGATCAGTTCAAGTTTGATCTCATTCTCTACATTTAGACCAATAGCACTGTCGTTAAGTACAAAAGCCTGCCTGTTTTCTTCAACGATGTTGCGGATTTGCTCCTTCTGTTTGTCACTGAGCTGCTCACAGATTTTATACTTTAGAGGCTCGTTGCTTTTAGGGAGCTGTTGCAATGGATCATCCCCACAATTAATTGGGAAAAGATCTTTGTCAGGTCTGCTGTTCTTTTTTGAAGGTTGCTGGTTGTCAAGGGAACCTATGGGCACAGCTTTTTCAATGTTGAAAAGCTTAAAGGTACCTAGGGTGGTATGTCTTTTCAATGGTACGGGAAAATCATTTGGATTTGCCATAGTTACCGGTATTAATTTTGATTCTGTCTTGGGTTTAACCAAGGCATGTTTGATCAGTATTGGTAATCTGAGACCAATGTTTTCAGTGATGCCTGTTGAGTGGCCCAGCTACAAAGGCATTTAAAGTTGCTTCGGAATTTGGTGGGATGATTGAATCTTCAGTAGGTCTGATTGGGTACCCTATGGGGGGTTTTGGTCCAAAACTGAGCCTGGCCTTGTATTTGGTCATAAAATTTACGCCAAGGATGAGTGGGTGGTTCAGTTTGGGGACGATATGGAATTTACAAGAGAATTCTGCTCCCTGAATCAAGAATTTTAGTGTTATTGAGTTGTTTACCTGTACTGAGGATTTGTCTGCTAGGAGTACAACAAGTCTGGATCTTTTACCATGGAGGAAGTTGGGGCTGTTTGACACTCTATCTGCCATTTTCTGGCTGATAAAAGATAGGGAGGCACCTGAGTCTATCAATGCTCTGTATAGATGGTCATTTATGTCGACAAACACAGATCCCTTAGTCAAATCAGTATTAATGTAAGAGACCCTACCTTGCTGCCCATACTTATCTGTCCTGATCCTGAGTCGCAGTCTGGACACCCTCCTGCTGTCGTCCTTGCAGCAGTCCTCACTGTCTGAAGATGAGCTGTAATCCAATTTTGGGTGGTATTTTCTTTTGTTGTTGCTGGTAGGGGGCCGTAGTGAATTGATTTCTGCATCACTGTGAACATCAGTGAGTTGATGGCCTGTGGGGGACGTTCCAGGTTTCTTTTTCACTGAGGTGGGGGCGGGGTTGCTAGGTGCAAGGTAGCCTTCCCCTGAAACCTATTCATTGTCGTTTGTATCGTGGTCATCCTCTTCGTGGTCATCCTCTTCTGGGTTGCTGTCCATATTATTGAGGTTGGCTTCACTTTCTGACTCAGAAGTGTATTTGTTTGAGTCCCTTTTTGGGTATCTGCCAGGGGTTCTGTCTCTGGGCTTCCTTTTGGCCTGAGATATGTCGTCAGTGATGGTGAAATCAGAGGGGACCATGAGTTTCTTGAAGGATACCTGATTGTTGTCAGTGGGGGTGGTGGCTACAGGGATGAAAAATACATTCCTGTTGCTGTCACTGGACTGAGATCTCCTGTAGTTACTTGGAGAGGTGCCCCTGTTGCTGTAGGGCTGGTTGTTTCTGTTGTAAGACTCAGACCTGTCGCCAGAAGGGGTTCTAAATCTGGTCCTCCTGTTGTTGGGGTCAGATTGATTGTTAAAACCACTTCTGTACTTGGCTTCATATTGCTTGTTATAGCTGCCACTGGGGAGTCTGTCTTCCTTCTTTTGGTTGTTATTTTGGTAGTTGTCTTTTCTGGATCTCTGATAGCTATTTTTCGTGTTGTTGTTCTTGTTATTATTGTAGCTGTTGTTGTGGCCCATGGCGCAGAGGTCTGCTGAGTGGCTGGAGGCCTGGGCGATGCTATTTGCTTCTATGTTCAGCTCCTGCTTGAGTGCCAAACGTTCAACATCAGCTATTTTCTCAGGAGTGTCGGACAGAACCACATTTTTAATTTCTGGTCTGAGGCCATTGAGCAGGTAGTCTACCTGAACAGACTCATCCAGGTTACTGTTGGCTAGTAGTAGAGTCATGTCTGAGATGTAGTCCTCCACTGACTCTTTTGGTTGCTGTTTTCTGGTTCTGTACCCTTTAATGATAGTTGCAGGGTCAAGCTGGCCAAAACGCTTCAGGAAAGCTGTGTAAATAGCCTCAGCATCGTAGATGATGGGCTTATCAAATATGTTGGCGTAGAACCATTGAGCAGCTCTGCCTTTAAGGAAGGTATACATGCATGATGCATGTAGGTCTGGCCTAGTGGCGTGGACATTCCTGATCCAGAATTTAAACTCTGCTATGAATTTGGAGGCAGATCTGTATGGAGATGGTTTGTCAAAAGGCTCCGGTTTGTTGAAGGAGCTCATTTGAACTGAGGTGAGTTTGTCATGATTTAAACTCATGTTGCCCATGTTTCCAGTGATGTGTGCAGGTGCCTGTGGGTATGGGGTTGAGTGTTGTGTTGGTTGTTGGCTTGTAGCACTCATTGTTGTTGGAGTGTGTGAGTGCAGGGTCTGCATAGGGATGGGCTGATGGCTGGGGTTTTGCCCTTGAGGTGTGTAGTATACACCCCTGTAGACCGAGCTCAGGTTTGTTTCAGCGGCTGGTGGTCTCTGAGGCGGCGCGCCTGCTGCCATCTGGTGTGAGAAAGGGACACTACTCATTCTGTCTTGGCCCTGATGATGAGAAATGGGCGTGGCACCTGTAGCACCTCGAACTGTGTTGTTTTGAAAGGCGCAGGGTGGTAGTAAGGTGTTTCCTGGTGTGAGGGCTATTGGGTTTGAACTACCAGTTGTTCTGTTCAATCCCTGTTGGAGACCATGTTGTTGTTGGCGTTGAGGGGGGTTTGCTGGGTTGGATAGGCTTGTTGGTGGAGGAGGCGCTGTTTGTTGCCGGTCAAGTATTGTGAAGATGTCTGACTTCATGTCGTCAAGATTTCTGGCTATTCTGTCAGAGATTTCCACAGTCATGGCTTCAGTCTGCCGTAGGGTAGCTTCACTCCTTACTACTGCAGATCTGTGGAGAGCTGTCATGCCGCGCTCTATATTTGACTTCCAAGTATCCATTGTATCCAGTCTGTCATTCACCTTGGAGAGCTGTTCTGCATTGCTGTCTCCAATCCTTCTGATTTCAGTGGAGATAAGGTTGATGTGACCGGCTAGTGCATTAGATAGTGTATCACTGATAGCTGCAGTGCACTCTCTTATGATATCTCTGGTCACAGCTTGGGTGTCATTTGGTGGGGGTTGTGCAGAGGACATATTTCTGGTGTGTTTATGTCTGTTGAGATGTGGGAAGGTTATCTCTGGATCTTCCTCTGATGTGCTGGAGCTGGTTAGTGTGTTGTTGGGTGCTTGCAGCGTTGTATTGAACACACCAGATGTAGCTCTGATGTTCCCACTGATGGCGTTATCTATGCTCCTATTAAGTCTGTAATATGGAGGACTGCCTCTAGGTCTGGGTGAGCAGGACCTGGCTCTTCTCCTGGGGCTAGGGGTGTGTAGGGGCAGGGAAAAGTATGATGTATTCCTGCTGCTAGCGCCAGATGATAGGTTATCAGAAGTGGCAATGCCTTCTGGGTTAGAAGGATTGTAGAATGTGCTAAAATAGTCAGTGGGTGGTCTTGAGCTGGGCCAATCTTCATATAGCAGATTGTTGATTCTGTCTGCGAAAGCTGAGGGGGATTCCTCAGATTGTTTGCTCCGAAAACTGCAGGGGTTTACCTCTACAGCTCGTCCTACAGTGTGACTTGGTGCTAGTCTCCACCTGGCGAAAGCTGACCTTATTCTGTCTCCCCAATAATCAGCGTCAAGCTGTGTAGGTGTATTTGGCTCTTGGGCTATATAGTTATCCCAAGTCAGGTCAGTAGGACTGGTGTTTATGGAGTTTGTTGAAGATGGGCCAGTACCGGTATTGTGCTGCTCAGGGTGAGTGGGAATGCTTTCCAAAGCAGCTTGTAGGTGGGGTGACCTGGCTTCCAGGTGGGAGTCAAGTTCTAGGTGACTCTGTGTGTGGCACACAGGTGAAAGGGTAGTATTGCCTGGTATTCCAGCAAGTCTTAAAGATGGAGAGTCAGAGGCAGACAGGCCAGGTAATGTTAGATTTAACTCTGGGGCGGTCGATGCCACTGGTGTGCTGGTCTGTCCTCCGGTATTGTCTCCAATATGAGTAGGTGAAAAGGTGGTTTTTGTTTTACTCACAGGTGTTGATTTTTGTAGAGATGCTGGCAATATTGGGTCTAGAGTCAGTGCATCAGGTGATGAGTCTCTCTGGGTGGGCTCCTGATTTGGTGCTGCTTCTGCTGCTGCTGCTAGCTGGTTTTGGGTCGTGTCTCGTCCCGGGGTTTTGTAATGGCACGTTCAGGAGTTGGCTCTTTGGGTGTTGTCTCACTTTTATTCATGGCTCATGAGAGGTGGTAACAATGGAATCTTCTGAGGGTTTCTCCACCATTGTCGATGGACCGTTACAAGTCATGAACATGAGCAACTCAGGAGTCCAGAGAATACAGTTGATGAATCCACTTTATTGTAGTGCTAGGCAGGTACATGTTGGCATGGTGATGTACAATGTGTATGCTGCCCACCTGATCAAGCTAGCTCTATACCGAGGCACTGTGTGTCATAGAGACTAGGTATGGAGAGAGGAAGGTAAAGAATAAGAGTATCCCAAGCTAGTCCTGTATTCATATATATAGGAGCAGCTCGGGGTAGGCATGACGTCAGTCTTGGGAGAAGCATGACGTCATGCTTAGGGATTGGCAAGACCCGGCGTGCCTTGCATCATCTCACCCTGGAGGGGGGAGGGGGCTTGCCTAAAGGTGGGTCGAGCTGGCCACCTGTTGGAGGAGCAGCTCGATCCCTGATTGGCTAGGAATGGAGGTGGGTGTGAGCACACTCCCACCCTGTACCTAGGGTTAGTGGGGGTCGAGGTCATGACCCCTGGCCAGGATCCGGAGGTGAATCTGAGGTCACTGGCCAGGAGAGGCAGAGCTGGGTAGAGATACCTGGCTCTGTCAGATCCAAAGGTTTGGTAAAGGGAGCCTTATAGGCGAGCTTGATCATTCGGCTTAAAATATTTCATAAATAATAAATGAACCTTGAATACCCCATTGACATTATCACAATGGGGCAGGAATGTCAACAGAGGCAGGGTATATTTCTGTCGTCTGCCATCCAATGTATTTTGGCTAATTTTTATTTAAAAATTGAAGAACATCACTTACTGTCGGCCTCATGCAGTGCTATATACCTTATATTTCCACATGGTAACTCCATAGGGACACTGCTTTCTTAGTTTTGCAGTAAATATTAGATTAATCCAGTCGGGTATGCTACGACATGCTTAGATTACAACTTGTTTTCGTTCATTTGCACTCAGTGACCGGGGTCTTTATTCTCCAGTGGTAGGTTTAGTCTATTATAGTACTTTACCCAATTGAAACATCTGTTAGGTGAGTGTAGAAACCACTTTGCTACCAGCTTGTGTGAGCTTTAAGAAACTCACCTTAGACTGGCAAGCCTTCACTGTCAGGTCAATGGTGAAGGGTCACACCCAACTTCTCCGGCGACCTAGTTTGGTGGGCAAACTAAGCCTTCTCCCCTAGGTTACCATTTTGACCAAAAATCGCCATATTCATACGCTGCTGGTGTTGGACCTACTTTGACCCCAATACTGGGTGCTTGTGGGAACCAGCATTTGCTGGTATCCATCTGCCAGGTTGAGTCACTAGGAACCAGCTAAGAAAAATAGTACCTCCCAGCATGCCTGTTTACCAGTGACGTAATCGGTAGACTACGAACTGGGGCCAGTGTGGGGTCACACCAAGTGATCGACGTGCACATAGATTTAAACTGAAATTCTAGACTGTAAGGTATGAAATGACCTCATAACCTTCATTTTAATTTTTTTTAAATATCAAATTGGTGTAGATAAAAACATTTGGAGATGAATCCTAAGGGAATCAGGGATTTTTGGATCAGGGACTAATTTTTCTGTGGAGCACTCTCAAAACAGAAGTGTAGTTGGGCAAGCTGTCATGGCGTTCACTGGGCTAAAAATTCAATTAAACAGTGAGTTTTTGTTTGATTTCATTGCATCCCTTAGCCTAAACATATAAAAAGAAATACAGGAATAACAAAATGTCATTCCTGTATACTTGTTTTGCAGTTGGAATGTCAGCTGAATAGCACTGAAATCTATCAATTCTACCAATACATGAAGTCGTTTGAGGTAGGGTAGAAGGGGGGGGGCACCTTGAGTCGGACAGACACCTAAAGTCAGACACCTTTTGCATTGAATTACATAATAGATATGAAAAATTCAGCTATCATTTGAATTAGACATAAAAACTCAGGTATCATACTCTCTAACAAATGGGGAATAACATGTAAAACCCTGTCATACATTTTTTGTTTGTTATATTTTTAGGATAAAGAATGGCGAGTAAATGGAGGTCCTGGTTTGATTTGTCAATTTGTCATGTCTTAAACCTTTCATCCCTGGATTTCCGTTACTTTATGGGATTTGCGTGCAAATCCTTCCTTATGGGGTGGTAGGGGTTAACCTCCATGTTTATCCATGGTTATTATACATGTCAATGGCAATATACACGTTTTTGCTGATAATTTGACTTGACAAACCTGAATACATCCCTCATGTTACAGTATGGGAGTTATTCTTCTATGACCTTCATATTACACCTACAGTCGGACACCAATTACACCCCACCTGGGACACAATTACATCATGATTTCAATACTTATATAATGGACATTTCATTACAAACAGAATCCTTTATAATATACCTGTACTCGCAGATCTGTGTTTGGTCTACCTACTATCTAACACCTAAACCCAAGCACTACTCCATCTGCCCATAGAAGTCTTGCTCATCTGGGCCTGTAGACTGACCTGTTATAAGTATGTAGAATTAAACATCTGAGAGTATCCTGGAGAGGAGTATTGCATTAGCTTGGATTCCTTAGTGTCATATGCTATGTACCGTTATAGAATATTTCAGATACAGTGACCCATTGTGTCTGTATCAATTAGATAACATAATGTTTGACTCTAGGGTCACCACTGGCATGAGCTGTCTAACTTGAGGTGCAATTTGATGTTTTGGAGACTAAATATGTACAGCTCATTTATTCATATGTATTGGAGTTTCCCTGATCCCTGACTAGACATGAATTGTCTGTCATCATCACCCACCCCCACCATTCCTTTCTTTTTATGATAGTCACGGTAAAGATGCATTATTAACCCCTTTCCTATGTGAACAGTCTATTTGCCATTCACACCTAACAGTTACTGTTGATCAGTATTATTAAAGATCTCAAAAGAAATGCTTTGGATTGACCCATGAATTAAAATTTTGGCCTTTCTTCATCACATGAAGCTTAACCTTGGCATTATAGTTACCTGCACATTGTGTCCTGAAACAATGATGCAATCATGCGGATGAACAAAATACTTCATCATGAGCAATAATTCATTTAGAAAGGCCAAGACAGGTGCTTTTGATGATTAATCAAGAGATATTTTAACACTCCCATACTCCTGGTGTTTATTTTTACTTATAAACTACCCACTTGGCAGAAAAACGTTTTTTTTTTAAACGTTAAAAAACGTTTTTATTTGGTTCCTTAATTTTAACAAAATGTATTTTCAACATAAATAAAACGTATAGATATACTAAAAAAACACATTTTCTTGCATTCTTATAAAAAAAAGTTTTTATTTCAGGTTAAAAAAGAAACCAACTAAAAAATGTTTTTATTTGGTTGAAAATTGGTTGAATAAACGCTTAAAAAGATGGGTTTTTTTTCAATGTAATAAAAACGTGTTACCCAAACAAAAAAAAACAAAACACATTAACAAACATTGAATAAACGTTTTTTAACAAGTGGGTAGAGAGGGAATGCACAAGGTTAATATAGTTGAGATAAAAAGACATAATTCAGATATTCACCCAATCTTATATGAACTGATGACGATAAGCACAACACAAACCTTAAGGTGCATTACGAAGTAAACAAGGAGGATTGCATTAGGGCTTGGTGAAAGTCTATTCCCAAGTCAAAATGAGAACAAACTTTAAATCGCCTATTTTGTCATAATTTCCACTCTAAATACAACATTTTGCATTGCAATACAATGGGGGCACAATAATCTGTCATCTTGTCTTGACACGTAATGATTAGGTGATGTACGCTTCTTGAAAGAACTTAGATCCCCGACATACAATGCACAGTCAGCAAGAATTGCGACGAAGAAGGACAAATTAGAGTGTAGAAGGTAAAAATAATTGTTGTTGAATCTGAATAGCATGAAGAAAAAGCAAAGTCAATGGCAGGAACCTCTTTTTGATTGCAGTCAAGGGAATTAACAATTTTACATGTATTAGAAATCAAGCTTCAGAATCAGCCCTTAGATACATTCTCAGTGACTTAGGGTGAATCAATAATATTCCAGCCTATAATTCAATTTACTATTTCCCAGAACACTCTATGATGGATAACAGTAACTGCAACAACTGCGATAGTTATTTTTTGTTTTTCTTGAGAGGGCTCCTCAAGGTTGTAGAAAGTTGATATTTCCCATTTATGGAAAATATAAAATAAAGAATGAAGCGATAGGGATTGAACAATAAACATTAAAACTAGCAACGCATGTGCAATTGAGTAGTGCATCAGATATTATGCACACCACTCCATTATGTCCTTGACTACACTATATTACTAATCAATCATACAGACAATTCTAAACCTTCCATTGAAGCACAAGACTTTGCATTACTTGTTCCTGCCTTCTTGATGCAATAATCCTATAACAGCAAAAGCTTATTCGAACCAAGAAGTATCACTAGCAATCACCCTTAACATACTTGCTACATCTAAAATTGGCTTATCTGTGACGATAAGTCCCCACACTTCCCAAGCAGCACTATTGATACCATCCACCATCTAAGACCCTACTAATGAAGTAATGGGTCTGGAGGGTGTTGCTCCTATTGTAAAAGAGCTGTGAGTATGTGCCCTCTTTTCTAAACAGGTCGTGCACTACTTCACCTAAGTACTTGCACTCACCACATTAGTCTAAAAAGTCACCTGCCTTGTTTAAAATAGAGAGAGAGCTGCACTATCAGGTACCTACTCATGTCACACGCTCTATAGTATATTATACTGACTGACTTCTCCCAACTAGGTACATACTCAAATCCCCCTTTTTTAGCACCGTACTTGAATGACCACTTGTGAGCAACAAAAGGGACAAGTTATAGCTACATGAAAAGAAAGGACTGGAAATGAGGGCATTTTTAGCCAGCTCTTCCTTTTACAATAGGAGCAACACCCTCCTGATATCACTGTCCCTCTAACAGCAGTGGGGCTGCTTTGGGAAGTTGGGTATGTGGCTTGAGGGGGAATAGAGAACCTTCTAGGAGTATATAATCACTATATCTGAAGGACAGATATGCCAGGAGGTACTTATCAGAGAAACTTTTCAGGAGATAAATCTCAATATCGTAAGGATATATCCACCAGAAAATGTATTTCCACTTCAGTAGCTGACCTTTCTAAAGTATAAAGATCACAGGAAATATGATGTCATATCATATAATACTCTCCCTGCTCACTCGCTCACCACCCCTATATCTGCCGCTGATCGTGAGAGGCTTCTTCACTAATGATAACATAGGCCTCAAATCATCAGGAAATTCAGTACATTTTGCTGCTCATGGTGACGTACATCAATGTCCGCAGTGCTACAGCTACTCTACCAAATTCTATGTATTCAGGATTACCAATCTTAGGAGGAAATATCTGGTGACAGCATGTCCTTATACTGCGATGGCCAAACCGTCAGTGGATGTTGGGATGCTACAGTAAAACCAGGTGTATAAGCCATACTTTATAGACCATTTCACAGGGGAAGGGAGGGAGGGTAGGGGGTTGTTAGCTTTAGCACCTTCCCATAGCTTTGTTCAACATTTTTGCATAGAGGGTTGGGGGTACCTTCAGGGCCCCACAGCTTTTCAGGGTGTGACTTACACTCAGGTGCGGCTTATACACAGGTTTACGGAATATTGAAATATTGAAAAGAGGACATCTTAATGGAGAGGCATGTTTTGCCATGTCTATGGATTTCCACATCTGACCTTCATGGCACATAGAAGAAATCTTCTCACACTCCCTCCTTGCCCCCGCACTCTACTCCCTTACCTAGATAGGTAAGTTCATAAACTCAAGTTATGAATTACAAAGCTCTACTTTGTGCATCATGTCAGTAGTTGAGGACAGAAAGTATGAGAGATTACTCAGCATCGATATCTGGCCATGTTTGTATGAACTGCAAAAAATAACTTTTGAATCTTGGAGGGATCCTTTCGAAACTGAACAGTGAACCACTGTAATCATATATCAGGATGAATCTCTGGCAATTTTGGGACAAGGAATCTGTTGTTATTTGGCGACATTGTTTTTTTTTACACTGTGCAGAAGGACTGGTTGGACTATCAATGCTACAATGTCCTGTCTCATCTGTCCATTCTGTCAATTATCTGGTTGTGCTTTAGATGGTCCTCCTTTAGAGAGATAGGTTTCCATGTGACCTTTTGGCAGATTGCTTTGCTACCTGATTGGAACCTCACTGTCTCTTGCCCACAGCAAGTACTCAGGTGTGAAGCTATCTGAAACCAACACTTTGATGGGTAGCTACACTGTAAAAAAGTGTTGTCGAAATAATGAAGGATTCCTCGTCCCAAAGTTGCCAGAGATCCGTCGTTATTTTCAGAGAGATTTCGTTATTTTCATAGAGATTCCTTGTACCACCGCACTGTCACATGGAGTTTCTTGTAAAAAGTACACTGGCCCCGTTATCTAATTACGGTGGTTCACTGTTCAGTTTAACAAGGATCCCTCGTAGATTCAACAGATATCTTTTTACAGTGTAGAGGAGCTGAAGGTGGAGCTGGATGGCTCTATGTGTTATTGTACAGATGTGAGAGGATCCGGTATGATTTGTCTAACTGAGCAGGGCCATCTTTAGGCATTTTCATATCGAAATGTAAAATAGTACCATTTATATCTCAAAGATAACAGAATAAATATGCAAGCAACAGCTGAGAAATGGAGTTTCATTTATGTTTACAGAAGTACGGAGGACATCTCTTAGATGCCCAATAAAGATTATTGGGATTATACTCAGTTTGTTTACTATTGCATAGCTGTAAGTGGACATTCTGCAAGGCTAAAATGAACATGATTTCCATCAGGCAGACGGGGACAAATCAAACTTAGGTGTTGGATATTCAGAAAAACAAAAGAAATGTTAAGATATAGGGGCCCTTATCATAATTGTGTCTAACACAGGTGCAATTGGTGCCCGACTATAATTGGGCATGAATGAATAATTACCAAGATGTGATATGACTGGTGTATCCACGTATTCTGTGTTAATTGGCTAACAAAATTATATCTGTTACCATTGTCAAATCCTATAAATATTCAGGTTGAAATACAACTTAAACCAATAATCCCATCTGTTCACTATTTTGCACCATCAAATTACATACCAAGATCACCCCTGGTTTGCATAAGCGTAAAGCCACGAATGTAGAGACATTTTTTGGTATATTTTCTGGGGAGAACATTATTTCCATTTTCATTTCTAGTTCATATGATATACAACATTATTACATCAATTATGTTATTCAATGCAAGTGGTGTCCGACTTAAGGTGTGTCCGACTCAGGGTGCTCATACCTTAGGACCCGTCAATTCTGATGATATCAGTTCCAATGGTAGCTTTTCGTCAAAAGGTTACATGAGTAGCAAATATCTGTATAGGAATACAGCCACAAACTTTTTCATGTTTTCCCTTCAACCTTTTTCTGAATCATGTTTTATCAGAGATAAGTTCATCTGGGATATGCGCAACAACAAAAAAAAAACATCCTGATTAGTTTATGATTGAAGACCCAACCCAGGAAAGTAGCGGATGTCAGTGAATATACACTCTAGCTGGAGATCAATATATCGACACTGCTTATTGCAACAGCTGTCTTGTGCAGAGGGTATTATACCCCAGAATATTGTACGGTTCACTGCATTATTGGCCCATGATTTCACTGGCTCTAGCAAAGAGTGATCTTTGATAAACATGTTTGGATTATAAACTGAAGTAAGCTGTTATTCATTAGTGGATAGCCATTGAGCAATTCCAAACAATATTACTTATATCATTTACTCTTTGATTTAAAAAATTATAATGTAAATCACTCCATGAGATATTGGTTAAAGTAGATCATTTGGAAGAAGTCAGAGAACTTGATGCCCAATTCTTGGTATGAATGGTTACAAGATAGACACCAGGGGCTCTAGCATTAAGAATGATCACTGCTGGTGGTGGCTTGGCAGGGAAAGGAGATGGGGTGACAAGGAGTGAGGGGTAGGGCTTGACAGCAGTTTTCCGCCCCTACCAGTAACTAATAGCTGAGCCTTCAAAGACCCTGCTTTAGCATACATTATTATAGTGATATCCACCATCATATCAATTACCATCACCCTGTCTTTCTTTATGGTCGATACCCAGTTCCAGCTGGCATGTGATTGAGGGAAAGGAAAGCAGCCTATTTATAGGCAGTGCTTGGTTGACAATGAATGACGTATCGTGCACATATATACATGTAGGTTTACCTAGGTCTAGGTAAGAAACAAAGGTATACTGGACTGACGGATATAACTGTATAAAGATACTAACATGTAAATTCATGTTTTATGAACAAAGGCCGTTTGAGACTAAGAAGCTTTGGACACTAAATTCATACACTGAAATAATGGGGTCTTCAAAGTGAACAGCATAAAATAAAAGAGGAAAAGCTTGCCTACTTAAACTTGTCAGTCCTGGCACAGACTCTCCATGTTGAATGTTGACAATTCCACAGCCTGTCACTAAAGGGTTATCAGGTAGGACCAGCTGCCTGGGTCATCTAAGGTTTCTTTTATGCTGCTCTTTTAAAAGACCCTAGTGACCTATTTTGTATGTGTACTTATTGGAAATGAAACCTTTGTCAAACCACAGTATGTAGATATTGAAATATGTAAGATATCATTTGAAAGTTTGAGGTTCTGACATATAGAGTCAGAATTCGTTACGAATCTGCTGCCAATATGATCAATGTAGACATTGATTGGGAAAATACTCCTTTTTTAAGGCTATTGCATGGTTCAGAAAGGTGTCAGCAATCCATGAGCCCCAACAGCATGCAGCCAGAACCATGCGCCAAATCCCAGTGGCTCCATCTATCTCACCTCCCACAAAGCTCACACACCAACATGGGCGCATGATGTATTACACTTCCGGTTTTGTCACATGACCTCTTGGCCTTGAAATCTCACTTGGACTAGGAGACATGGGAACACAATCAAGAATATAAACGGGATCGTCAGTGGAGACTGGTGTGCATGGTCCCCTAAGGGGTACAGTATATAGCGAGGGGTGAGGGTTTGGCAATGTGAGACAGTGAATAATTACGTACTGCACGGGTGTGGTGGGGTATGGTGGTATAAAGACATAATAATTGGACATTGTCACGTGATGTGATAGAGTGGCAGAGTGGCAAGTAGTGTGAATAGTGGCAGATAGGGATGACTGATGGTTATATTACTACATTGTTGTATCTTATGGGGGTGGGGCTGTTTTAATGGGCTATTCAGATTTAATTAGGAAATCAGCACATCTATACTGTTTCTTGTCGTATATAGAAAATCACACAGAAAGTCCTAGTAGCAGACCCACTGCAGCAGATCCACAATTGAATGTTGACATTTACAACTGAAAACTGGGTAGTGGCTCACCCCCTCGACATCACTGCCCCCTGATTAGTGGGAAAACACCTTAGACACACTGAAGTCTAAGAAGTGGTTCATCTTAAGCTGTTAAGGTGACAGCTAAACCATTTATATTTAGGTGTTACCAGCTGTTTTATTTTGGCTTACCCATAGAATTATATACAGCATAGGAGGCTATTTCTTAATGAACTATGATTAAGCACAGCACAGTCAGAAAAAGTGGAAATAGGACAGGAAGCAAGCAGTGTTAACCCTCTTAAGCGGAAAATAAACAAAGCGCGTTTGCTGACGCGTTCATGCGTGAGATAACCCCCAGTAGGGCTTTTGTGACGCCCTCCCGTGTACATTGGCATGGTAACATCCCTCCGCATCGAGGCGATGCGCTAGGTTTGTTTTCCGCTTTACACTTTGCACCTCATGCATCATTCACTTGGCACAGAGAGGGTATAAATAGCACTACAATCCTACAACCCAATCTCACTCCATTTCATTTCATGTTAATATTAGCTGAGGGTATTCTGCGACCATAGGTCTATAAACCTTAAATGTATTTAGGCCTATCCAAGTGTAGCTGTAGTTTGTTTTAGTCATACAGTATATCACAATCGGGCTATAAATATTTGGAAATTTGAGAATTAAGTTGATACTTCCATTTCACAAATCATTCATTTTCGATCCCAGATAGTATTTAATCCCAGTTCTGCCATCAATATGGTGTGACTGAGCCACAAAGGCCTCATAGCATAGGCAGACTGAGCTTATGAATAATAAAGTCCAAAAATGTGTAGGAATGGCAAAAGTGCTCTTAGCAGTAAGGGAATTATTGAATTATCCTTAAAAGCCTTTCCTGTGATTCTCATATTATATTCATGGAGATACATTTTACTGATTTTACAGGCATGGAGAAGTGCTGGATAGACCATATAATGCCTCAAAGCTAGCAATCCTTGGTCGGCATGATGCAGCTGCTACATTAGTGCATTATGCCGACCAAGCAGTGGTGTATTGAGCCTGAAGGGAGGATTTTTCCCGATTTGAAAATCAGAAGCAATCCACAACGATGGAGCACATGCTTCATGTTCATTAAAAGACATCAAAAGTGACTTGCTGTGAATCAAGGTCAGCCATGATGATTAAATGATTAGGTGTTTAGAACCTGTACCTAGGAAGCGGTCCTTCCTGTGGAGGACCTGTAATGAGAAGTGATGGCTTTGTCAATGGACTATTCTATGTATTATAATTATCAACGACATATTCAAACCAAGCTGACCAAGCTTCCCCTGCAGAACCCAAGGCTACCCTATTTTTAACCTGACAGGGTGAATGACTCACTCAGCACCGGCCTCCTCCAGTGAGTACCCCCAGGTCCCACCTGCGGATCCCCACTGGAAGACATGATATCATTTTTTAGCCTCACCTGCCCAGGTGACTCACTCCTGAGAGCAGCTCCCTCCTCCCTACTACGGGTCCAACCAGATAGGGACTGAGCTGCTCATCCCCCAGACTAAGTCACTGTGCACTTCCAGAAATAGCACATGAGTAACACTGAGTGGCTCTCCCTTTATAAACAGGCAGAACCAACTCAGAGCATCTTATTCTTCTCCAAACCTAGACCCTATGACACTCCGGTGCCTTGGTCCCAGGATATAGCTTGGTCAGACTGGTAGTACCATACTGTTATACTGTATTGATTACTCTCATGCCAATCTTACAATAAAGCTGGATCATCAACAGAATTGTCTGTACTCCTGCTACCTCACTTCATGACATGTAACGACCTGTTGACAGCTTGTAAGATGAAACATCAGCTAGTATTTTATTTGTAATTAGGTTTATATCCTGTACCTTGATGTAGTTAACCCATTATGTAATGGGTACCCAAATCTTCATAAAATTGTGTTAATGCATTATTTTACCATATGAGCAACATATGAAGGATTTTACAGTACCTAGGAGCTGGGCTATATAGCTAATCATTAGTAATGTGGAAGGGAACAGGAAGCAGAACACCAATCACTGAGGCTGTAACAGCCAAAGCTGTCAGTATAATATATCACACCCCCTATGTTCTAGGGGCTTCTAAAGTAGACTCAGGTACTTCCAGCTCATTAGACATTGTTAGTCTACTACGAGGAGGCTTGTGCTTTACAACTTTGTTGCAGCTGAACTAATTGATCTTAAAATGAGAAAGAAAGTACTTTAACAAAACCTGTATGTCAATGTAACATTGAGGCACTACCTGTGTTTGGTTTTGCTAATTTCACCTCCACTAATAGGGTGCGTAAGTCCCATCATTCTGTGCAAGAAATATTGCCTCCAATAGGCCCTTGCAAAAAATATTAATCCTTCATAAATCCTAATTTCCTAAGAGAAACCCTTCATATGCTTGTGAGTTGGACATATATGCAACAATTTATAATAGCCCTTTCTTCTAGAAATTTCTCTGTTTAGAGAAATCCGCCATAATTCAAAACAGCCCATACTTAAAGCATACTGTGTTGCAGCTTCCTGTCCAGTTTCGAGGCTAATTTGGCGGCCATTTCTCGCAGGGAATGATGGGACTTAGTTGCGCACCCTATAGTACTTGAAAATTATCAGTTACTGTGTTTGATTGGACACTCAGTCCTTTCCTTTCCCAGTAGGCCTACTTTAAAAGCTGCTTGCCCGACACAGCATCGCACCTATTGTCGCCAATCTATGAGATGAACGGTCTAATCTATAAGGAGGGGAGAGGGAGAAAACCACTACCGCTATGCACAAATGCCCTGGTAAATAACTCACCAGGGCTACATTCATGCATCTGTCTGACGCTATTGTGTTTATACATGCCTGCAGGGATGTACTGATGAAGCGCTGGTGAGCAGACTTGCCACCATGTCCTTGGACTATCATGGCAACCAGTGGGCATGATGCACTCATGTATCAGCGGCCATTAAAGGGTTAAAGGGCCCCTAGTTGGATTAAGGTGGTGACAGGATTGGGACTTATTGGCTTGATTTGCTTCCTTCATTGTACAGCAAGAGTGATGGTGGTTTTGTGAACACAGTGAAAAGCACATAATTGAAGACTGCATTCTAGACCACTATTAATGGCCACCTAAACATCAATTTTGTGAGTGGAGAATAAACCAATGCAAACGGTGATTACAACAGACAGACTGGAAAATAAGTAACTAAAGCAGGAATTGTGATCACTATTGTGATCACTATTGTGATCATTATGAATCAGAAGTGAAAATTCTGGAAGTGCTTGAATGAATCGAGTTGGTGCGAGAAATTTGGTATATAACAGTTTATATTCAACAGTTTTCATTAGATTTTGGGTCTTGCGTGAGGTGAAGATATTTTAGGTTTCACAGCATGGGCTAAAAAAACTGAACCCTTTGGAGTTGGTGACTTAAATCAACCTTTCTTTAGAAACATCCATGATATGAGCTTTCAATACATTAAGTGTCATTAAGTAATGCTGACTCTTTTCCTATCCCCTGAGGACTCTGGTGTCAATGAGTGAATTCACCCAAAGTGACGGTGAAATGATTGTGGCCCTATTCGCCAACTTTATAGTCACTCAGTCCTTTCAATACCTGTCCACCTTTCCCACCCTTACCATATCCCATCAGTGTGATTATGAGTTTGGGCCTTTGATACAACCCAGAAAGCTGACAGCAGGGCCTCCCCCCGTCAAGGACTGCTCCAATCTTCATCCATCACTTTGTTTGCAATATTCATGATACATGTGTCTGTGGGAAATTGAAAAAATTAGTGATAATGAAAATTACCTAACCTTGTCACCGTAAAACCCTTCCTATTCAACATGGCTGTTGCACAAAGATAACTATAGCCGCATCTTATAGGATATTCCTTATTGGCGAAGTAGGAATAACTTTTGCCTTCTTTAATTTATGCTGTTCACTTTCAAGACCCTATTCCATTTTCTCTGTAGATTATACACAAAGTAGAAATGGTAGGCAATTAACTCCATATGATCCTCATACCTGTGTCATGTTCTCTTCTTTGATATTTTTACTTTCTTTTTTTATTTCATCAAGGAGACCAGAAGGAACATGTCATGAGGTACAGTTGTTGCTGTAGGGGTTGAAGGTGGGTGAGGTGGGCTATAGAGGATACCTGAGGACAGGGAGTAAGCAGTCAAGTAGTCTAGGAGAAGTGTCTCACATGATAGGCAAGAGGTCCACCACAGTTGCTCTCTGATTGGACTCCAGCCAATAGGACTGAGCAACTCAAACACACTCTGTTGTTGATTGCTGAAGGAAAGTGAGCTCTTGACTCAGCTTACCGGAGTTGTTCATGCGCCCTGTCCCTTACAGATTTACCTCTACCCCCAGGTCTTATATTTGAATACTTTCTTTCATGCTTAATTGATTTTGATACCCCTCTGCCCTAATTCAAGGTCGGCGCTTCTTTGAGACCCCAACAACTGTTTCGCAAGTGATACCCAATTAAGTCTTATGCCAATTAAGTATTCAGCCCTTCAATGCACCCACCAAATGCACTAAGCCATATTCTAGTCAACTTCTCAGTATTTCACTATAGATCAATACACCAAGAAATGGTGGCATTTCGTAGCAAGAGCCACCTCTTTTGCTGCATGGTCATTGGAAATATAATTTTTTCACTACAAATGCTGTAGAGATGATAGATATAGCTTTATAAAATATCATCACTAATGATGACCATTCTTTGATTTCAGAACCACTTCAACGGTTCACAAATAAGGCCCAGCCTGAAAGAATTGGTGAGTAAAACATGAATAATAATCTTTGCGGGACCGAATGGCCGAAAAGTTTTCATATAGACTGTACTTGTTCATGTTTATGATAACTTTCTACTATAGAACTGGCTGGATTTAGCACCCTGGCGCTCATAGATTCCAATAGCACTCTATCCCTGGAGCTCATACAAATACAGGAATGGTGCTTATTAAAGATTGAAGACCACTTAAAGAGTAGGCCCATAGGCCCATACAATGAGTTGCTTTACTGGGATGGTTTACACACACACAAAATTTTGGGTTGTAAGGGAATATGATAAAATAAGCGACTTAACGTAAACCCATCAAATCTAACTTGCCACTGACACAGACTCTTTATCTTTAGAATTTGAGATGGCCCAGGCAGTATGGCCGTAAAATGAGAGTTATGCTATAAAGCTGTCAACATGAAAGGCCTATGCCAGGTCTGATAGGTTTTGCCTTATTTATCTCATGCTGTTCACAAGACCATTTATCACAAGTGTCAGCAATATGCACGCAGGGTTAGGTAAGGTGTCCCTGCATCTACCTCAATGAACACTCATGAGACACATTGCCCAGCGCTATAGATGGTTCATCAAAGTAAGCTGCTCAGTCATTTTGCCCACAACTTCAAAACATCTCTGAATGCATCCAATAGTCTCTATCATCAAAGAAGTGGCCAGACATCCCACAATGCCACAAAGGAGGTTTGGGTCTGACACATCCTGTACAAATTGAAAAAAATGATCACTTGAGCATTTGAAATGCTGATGAAGAGCAACTCTCTGAAAGTGGGGAGCATGGTGACAGCCTGCTACAAATTCAGACAAGCTTCTCGTTGATGAGAGGGATGCAATGATTTGAGTGGAAACACGAAGGAAGAAGGATAACTGCAGTTTTCAAGAACAGATGGATATTAACCTTAGAAGAAAAAGGAATAAAAAATAATTCAAACACTATTTAGGTTTGAGGAAGATGGACATGTGATTCTGTGAATTACAGCATTAACATGAAATGATAATAAATGACAAAAGGTTATGTTGAGATGAAGATGGTTTAATAGTAGAGTGTTTTTTTAAGACACCTCGGACTGCCACTGATATGCACTCTAAGAAATAGCTGTTGAATCTACCGGGGATCCTTGTAAAACGGAGCAATAAACCACTGTAATTGCATTGTAGTGAAGCAATGAAGCAGTAGAGTGCACCCTGGGGTACCAGAAATCTCTCACATCTGCCTGTATCCCCTGAAAACCACTGCTTTTCTGAATGATGCCAAACGCATGCAGATATGAGATAGTTGTTGCAGAGGCAGCCTATTTATAGGCTCTACTTGACAATGGGTGCCACAGCATAGACTAGATAAAGGGAGAAATAATTGCCTTCTATAGCAAGTAGGGTGAAAGGTTCATACTTGCTGTAATACCCTGCATATAAAATGTATCTGATGAGTGAGGATGGACTCCAGGAGGCCTTTTCTGGCTAAATCTGATATAGGCAACAATTTACGTAAGTTCTTTAAGGGGAATTTTAGAAAGTGCATAGATTTAGGGTCAAATTTATATATTTAGTCATTTGACTAATATTTCTCTGCATAACTCTCAGGAGTCCAGTGCAAAAGTGGGGGAATACCGATTCCCCAGGGAATTCCCTATATTGCGTCATCCTGTGAGGGGGAATCCCAAAAAATATGCAGTGATTTAGGAAGATTCGTAGATATTTAGAAAGATGTGCAAATATATGACAAACTGATTAGATATTTGTGTAACATGATGGGGGATAGGTGGGTAACGGTATACAGTGCATGGTGAGTAACTCGCCATGCTGGATCAGTGCATCGTGCGGGAACCCGGGGAGGGAACAAACACACAGCCTATAGGCCTACCATACTCCCGTGCCCGTACCCAGGGTCGTGGGGACCCTAGGACTGAGAGGGACAGGGGACAGGGTGGAAAGTCCGGGGTGGGGGGACAGATGACAGAAGCCAGGGACAGAGAGCAGAATCAGCAGTCAGATCGGTATGTTGATCGGAGATGAATACTGCTGAGAATCTCAGAAGACTCCCACAGGTTAGGATCTTCCCCTCCCTTTTTCGTCACTTTCAATTTCCCTGCATACTGTTGGGGGGGGGGGTCACACATCGAGGAATAGGCCTAGGTAAACGAAGAGGTCCAACATGATGGAAGAACCCCGTGGGGGGGGGGTGAGGTTAAAAAAATGTATGGTACACCTGGAGGGTGTTGCTCCTATAGTAAAAGGAAGAGCTGGCTAAAAATGCCCTTGTTTCCAGTCCTTTCTTTTCATGTTGCTATAACTTGTCCCTTTTGTTGCTCACAAGAGGACATTCAAGTACAGTGCTAAAAAAGGGGGATTTGAGTAGGTACCTTGTTGGGAAAAGTCAGTCAGTATAATATATTATAGAGTGTGTGACATGAGTAGGTACCTGATAGTATGTAACATATGACATGTTAGGACATGTGACATGGACAAGGTGTGCTGATATCCATGGATATCAGCACTCTTAGGAGTGCCGATATCCATGGATATCAGCACTCCCAGGACCTGCAATGTCGACAGGTATCAGAATGGGAATATCCAGAAAAAGAACTTAAAATCACAGAGGTCGTGTAATAATAGTCGATAGCTTACTCAATTATTGGACTGATATCAGCAGAAGAGAGAAGAAAACGGATGGAGGGGCAAAGTTTCACAGGTAGAAGCCTACCCCAGTGCCTTTGTGCTTATATCTATAGTTTGTGTCAAAATCTGTGAGGTTCAATGAAGTTTAATTCTGACTGTTAATCACATTTACTAGACTGGAGGGAGCGAGCATGCATTGATAGGTTAGAATAGGCAAAGAATAGGTTTAGGCACAAAGTGGCATTTGAAGTGAACTACCTTTTAAATGTATCCATTACATCCTTTGGTTGTAAAAGGTATACCAGTCATTGTTGATGGCTCTTCATGTAATTAATCAAGGTCTTATCATAGTGGCTGTACTGTTCACAATAGTGATCAATGCTATACAATCCTTGGTGGCTCATATATAGAAAAGTAGAGCTCTATAGATCACAAGGTTATGGGGATACAAAGAGAGGCCCAACAATAGAATAGCCCACAGCAATCAATTATATCTGTTTACTAGAGACAGGTGCAGAAATGTCTCCTTTTGGCATAAAGGATTGGTTCCACTACTGTTCACCTTAACAATAATTCTCATAGCAAATTCTCAAATTAGCAAACATTCACCTGTCTAGCAGGAGTGGAACCGTCCCTTTAAAGGGAATGTTCCACTATTGCAGGCATGCTTTATTCTATTTAACACGTTGAAATTTTGTGATTAGAATTGTGTACCTGTTGAAATAAACCAAAACCAATAACACATAACAAGGTACAAAACTATGAAGTCAGCCATAGAGTTATGCTGAAGAGTGAAGAAAAAATATCATTGTGGTGCAAAAAAATGACCATTCTAAACTTTAAACAAAGTTATAACAAAGTTTGGTTTGTATTCAATTGATACTTATTTTTACTTATGATTCAACACTTTTATGAAAAAATGCAGGTATGAAGGGTATTTCTCAATAATGTTAATTAGATTAATCAGATGTAAGAATTCACCAGTTGTTAGATCATGAATTTACCTGGCTGAGAGTGTCTAATCAGTTATCACCCAGGCCCTAGATGACATGCTGTTCAGGAAGTAGTACCTGACTCAGTGACTATCCACGTAAATCAGGAATAGGATGTTGCAGATTTGTGTTAGAAATGCATGTTTTGTGGTTTGGGTCATTCAGGAAAAGCATGGCTAACCTATCTTTACAGAGTTAGCTGTAAACAACATGAAGATAATAAGCAGATAGGCAAGAGAATAAGTAGCATATAATAGAAGGCAAAAGGACATTTCCATGCGATATTTGTGGCCTTGGGCATTAATCATGGAAACTAAGTACCAGAGAACATTTTCCCTAACACGTTTTGCACAAAAAAAGTCCAAAATGACGTTCACTTATATGATTGTTTGTACTACCCCATGAATCATGTTTTTATCTATTACAGGGTAGGTCATAAACTTGCTCTAGTCTATTCAATTTAAAACAGAAAAATTTAATAGCTGACAAAATTGACTCCAAAGTCATCTTAACATGGCCGAAAGCTCACCTTTTACAAAATTGTTAGGAGAAATAAGAAAACAAAATGCTAGGGTAGGCCAGGTTTTGCTGGACTAGATCAGGTAAACTGAAACATCTGGTAAACAATCCCAGCAAATTGTCGTTATCTGTCGCCATGATTGGTCATCAATGGTGACTCCTTTCTGAGTGATAACTCACTGCGTCATCTTTTGCCACTGTGTGTCAGTCTCACATGGCATGGCGATTTATCACAACAGTCGCCAACATGATCTCACTCACTGCGTGAGTATGTGCCACCCCTTGTCATCCCTCACAAAGCATGGTGACTTATCACCACCATCGCCAACATGGATCTAACTCACTACGTGAGTATGTGCCACTGCCTGTCAACTCTCAGTCAGAATGGCAACCTTTCACCTGCATTGCCACATGGCTCTCACTCACTGCGTGAGTGTGTATTACTCCTAGTTAATCTTCTCTCAAAATGACGACTTATCACCACCATTGCCAACATTGGTCTCACTCAATACGTGAATTTGTGTCACTCCAAGTCAATGCTCTCTGAGGATTGCATCATCTGTCACTCACTCTCACTCACAGTGGCAACTTATCACCACCATTGCCAAAGTTGTTGAGACAGCACCACTGTTCAACATGTAGCCTATCTAGGAAGTGTGGGCCTGAAGTATAAGTCCCATACGTATCAAATGTGCTTTGTTTCACACTGATTTCCATGTAATACTTCAGAGTTGAATCAAACAAGATTATATAGAGAGAATATCAATTGAATTTAGATAGAAGTATCTCTAAAATGAAAGCAACTATCCATAAACACCTTTTCTCTGGTTACAGGAAAAATACATAGGGAAATATCAACATGAACACCTTGTCTGTGGTTAGAGGGAAGATACATAAGGCAATACCTTTTCTGGCAAAACATAATTTGATCTGGCAGATGTGAGGTTGCATGATTACCAATGTTGATAATCATGAGCTTTTCATCTAACAAGGTGAGTGATCACCAGCGTCGCCATCACTGGTGAGTCTGAGTGATCACCACTCTCGCCATCCATGGTGAACCTGCGCTATGACGTGGTGCGCGTTTCATCTAGCGAGGTGAGTGATCAACCGCCTTGCCATCCCTGGTGAGTGTGCGTCATCACGATCCTCGCCAACCGTGGTGAACATGCGCTATGGCATGGTGTGCGTTTCATCTAGCGAGGTGAGTGATCACTCGTGTCGCCATCCCTGGTGAGTGTGGGTGATCAAGATCCTCACGAGGTACGCGTTTTATCTAGCGAGGTGACTGATCACAATCCTTGCCATCCGTGGTGAATGTGCATTATGACGTGGTGTGCGTCTCATCTAGCGAAGTGAGTGATCACTCATGTCGCCATCCCTGGTGAGGATGAGTGATCACTCATGTCACCATCCCTGGTGAGGATAAGTGATCACGATCCTCGTCATCCCTGGTGAACATGTGCTATGACGAGGTGCGTGTTTCATCTAGCGAGGTGAGTGATCACCCACATCGCCATCCCTGGTGAGTCTGAGTGATCACCATCCTCGCCATCTGAGGTGAGGCCATGTGATCACCACCATTGCTATTCCTGGTGATCTTGTGCTATAGCGACGTCGTGTTCCATCTAGCGACATGTGTGAGCCACTTCACACAGGTTGACGAGGAGTCACGACAATTTGCTGGGATATTTTTGAGAGTGCATAAACTTTGGACAAAGGCTGTAGATACGCAGTCCTATAATACTGACTATGGCTCCTGACACCCAGACATCAATACAAGCTACACTCCTCTGATTGAAGCAATTATTTGAAGAATGCCCCTGGGTGACCTTTTTATGACCTTCAGGAGGCTCTGAGTGACAGCATCTATTTGAGCTCTGGAGTCACAAGGAATAAAAGAACTACAATATTTTGACACTTTTTCTGCTTTAGTGTTCAAGCCAGGGGGAAAATGCCTCGTGTACAGAGAAACTGGATGCATTGGATATAGAATATTCTTAAATGAGATTTTACAGAGAATTTATGGCATGAACATTGTGATAGCAACCTTTCTGTTACGTCTTAAAAAGTTGACATGCAAGGCTATTCATAATACAGAGGATGACATAATTATTAAGATACCATTCTGATAATCAACTTTATATGCGTAATGTAATGTATTTATTTTTTATAACTTGTTAACTGCTTGGCAAAAATTATCCTTACCCCTGTACTTCAAATGACATCATTTCTGTAAAGAATTAAGGAGGTAATTGCACCCTTTGCAAATGAAAGCCACAAGCGAATGAAAAATTACCGTAAACTCCACATACAAGGCACACCCACAGGCCATAAAAAATATATGAAAACAGCCCTATTTCAATTTTCATATATCTTTCCCAAATGTTTCCCAAATTGCCCACCACCAGTAGTACCATTAATCACCCACCCTACTAGTGGCATGGGAAAGCATCCATTATGGACAAATTGATAACATTATACTGTTCAGGTAAAGGTTGTAATGCACCAGTCTTGGAATTGGGCTTTAAATGTAGGAGTATGTAAACTAAATAGAAATGGGGGTGCCTGGAGGTTTTGGATAACTTCACAGCTTTACACTGAGAAGCCACAATGTAAGGAAATCCAGAGAAGCTGTACTCAGGTGACAAAGTGTTAGGTGTAAAGGGCACCAAGGATTGGCTCACCTGTAAGTTAACTGCAGTCTCAAGGCAATTTCAAGACATGCAAACCTGTCACCTTACAAAGTCAAAACACCTCGGTGACCCAAGGTCCTGTGTTTAACCCCTCAGAACAGTTTTCACAAGCCTTTGGCATGGAACGTGTGGGGAGAATCCTTGGTTAAACCTATGGCAATACTGTGCTTCTTACATGAGGCTTTCATGTTCAACCTAAAATTAGAAGGCAATGTCTAACCACACAATCCCTTGGTATCACTGCCCCCTTACTGAGACTATATTTAAAACAGAATATTAGGTTAGTAGGGAAACCACTTTCAAAGCCACATAATGCATTCAAGCATCATGTCTATTGGTCATAGTGATGATTGAATAAAGCCGCGAGGATGTAAGATTGGTATGATGCAGCAATACATTAGCAGCTTTCGAGTCAAGCAAGGTTTTATCTATCACACTCCAACTAGTTCCAAACCAGGATAATGGAGGATCAATTCAATGCATAAATACAGCTCTGAAGAGTATGTGTCATGGCTCTATCAAGATACCATAAATAATCATTTCTATATATTGAAGCTTATGGTTTGGGTCTTGGATGTGGTTTGGATAATGTTTTATTTTATAATGCCAATGAAAGGTTACTGGATTTATTGCCAATCAGAATCACTCAAGTTACCAATGGAGAATATTTTAATTTAGATTAGTGTCCATGTCTACACTAGAATCCTACTAGATCCTACTTGCATTTCCTGTTATTACATATTTAGAATATCTTTTACAGAAGTTGAGACATTTACTAGTAAAACTCTGAACCGTAACAGGGTCCTTACATAACTCTTCCTTAATGATGCATTTTATAGAAAGCTTTTCCTATTATTTCTAATTAAAGCCATATTCATAGAAGATAGTTCTAACTTCTGCCTTGTATGTTCATTGCACAACCACATGGCTAAGCTTTATCATGGATAATGAAGGTAATTGGGCAAATAAAGTCTCAACAGGGTAAAATCAGCTGTAGCAAGGTGCTTACATAAGTAACCCCTACATGGGTGCCAAAAGAAAGGGGTCACTGTCACTCTACAGTCCCCACCCATGTTGGTCGGTATTTAAAAGTGCCTTCTGTCGATTACCCCAGTGCTGATGAATTCCAACACCACTCTGTCCCTGGTGCTCATTAAATACTGTTGCTTATTCAAGACATACCTGGAGTATGAATATGCTACTTTGTATAAGGTTTGCTCTATTTCTGGCCCAAAAAAACCGTGTAGAGCCGCTTGGGTCTTCTAAGTGAGTAGCACAGAGTAAATGAATTGAAACCATTTAAATCTCTGCCACAAGCTCTTCATCTCAAAGACTTTATAAGGCCCAAGCAGATGGCCCTATTTCACAATGCTTGAGACAAGAGGCCATGAAGTTTTAAACATAGGCATAGAGAAGTTGTCAACATGAAGAGTCTGTACTAGGTCTGACAGGTGACCGGGAAAAAGATATGGCCAATTGTGCCACAAATATAAGGGGTGGCAAGAAATTTGTCAATCTAAAATAAAGTCAGGATAGGATCAATCCTATATTGACTGAAAAACTATACCTTTCTGTGATGGAATTTCAAACTACAGGTCAATAAATGTTTTTATTACTGCCGGTCAGAAACCTCCATCAGGTCAGAGAACTTCTAGATTTTTTTGTTTGTTTGTTTGTTTGTTTAGTTTTACGTCCGGGGGCCATCGAGGAACTCAGACATTCAAGGTTTCTCGGACATTAAGTCCTTTCTTTTCTTTTTGGACAGGTATTTATATGCTGCTTGCCCGACACAGCAGTGACCGAATCTATGAATGACCGAATCTATGAGATGAATGACCGAATCTATGAGGAGGGTCGAGGGGGAAAACCGCTACCGGGGCTTCATTCCCCTACTCTTTTCGAAGGATAGCAAGTGTTCTTTTATTTGCCTGGTCCCATAGGCAGGGCCAGACAAACCACGGCCTTTGATCACTCAGACGTGGTTCACTGAGGGGGAATCCCATGGCAAAAGACAAGCATGTAAGCCCAGGCCCGCGCATATGGACACCAGCTGCCCACATGCTCACCCCAAGACACAAGAAACCCCAAGTTTGTCGCCTTTTACGAATCTGGTATGCCCACTGTCAGTATGGAAGGAGATTTCTCCTTGTGGACTCCCAATGAAGTTATTCTGCTCCTTCATGCCCTCACATGAAGGTCCCCACTCCAGAAGTGGGTTCCCCTTAAAACAAAGGGAGGGCAAATAAGTAAGGAAAAACAGTAGGGATAGAAAGATGCCCATCTGAGGAAAATGGAGGGGAAGCTGAAGATCAAGATAAGTTGCACACTAGCATTGTATTCTTCATCAAGACATCGATCAGAAACCTTCCCAGTCAGAAACCTCTCCAGTCAGAAACCTTCATTATGTGAAGCTTTCTGACCAGAAAAGAGATGGCCAATTGTGCCATAAATATAAGGGGTGGCAAGAAATCTGTCAATCTAAAATAGAACCAGGATAGGATCCATCCTATGTTGACTGAAAAAAAAGTATGCCTTTCTGTGATGGAATTCAAACTTCAGAAACCTCTTTGGCAGAGGAGGAAGTCAAGAAAATCTTCCTTCTTGGTTTTTTCCAGAGTGTGGAAAGGAGGAAAAAGCACAGTGAAGGGTGCCCTGGACCATAAGGAACATGGGGAAAGTGAAAAAACAGTACCTTTCTGTGACCAATTTCAAACTGGAGGCTAAATTAACTCTGTAACTGCCGGTCAGAAACCTCGGTCAGAAACCTCCCCGAACGTAATTGCATCACATTGGTGAGAATGAGTCCTCTGCCCTGAATGCACTGAAAACCACTGCCTATACAACTATGTGTCTGAATGATGCCAAATTCATGCAGATATGAGACAGGTACGGCAGAGGCAGCCTATTATAGGGTCTACTTGACAATGGGTGCCACAGGATGGACTGATAGAGAGATAAAGGGGGTAATGATTGCCTTCTCTGACAAGTAGGGCAAAAGGTCCGTACAGAAATGCCCCGCATATAAAAAGTGTCTGATAAGGGAGGATGGACTCCTGGTGCATTGGAAGTATGAATGAATTACATTAGATTGGTAAACAAGTCTTCAAAATCACCCGGGTGTGCCTTATAGGATATGTTTCTGTACTTGGGGTACATATTATACAAAGGGTGGATCTTATGAATACATGCGTTTTCCTGCATGTTGGGTGTGTAGTAATCGATTATACTAGCTTACTAAACTAAATCATTTAACTGATATGACTCATTTAACTAAAATAAAGAAAAGAAGAAAGAATGGGGGGCGGGCGTAGTTTTGCAGGCAGAAACCTACCCCTTAGGCTTTGTTCTTAAATATCTAGTTTCTGATGTCAAAGTCCAGTGAAGCTTGATTCTGACCCTTTGTAATGAAAAGATCATATTGGAGGGAGTGAGCACTGAGTAGACAAGGAATAGGTACAAAGGAGCATTTGAAGAACCTTTTCACTGTATCCATTAAAACCTGTAGTTGTGAAAGGTGTACCATTCACTGTTCATGGCTCTTAATGTAATTAATCAAGGTCTTATCACAGTGGCTGTACTGTTCACAATGGCAATGTTATATATGTATCCTTGTTGGTAGCTCATATAGGAAAGTTGAGCTCTACATATCACAAGGGTATGGATGTACAAAGAGAGGCCCAACGATAGAACAGCCCTCAGCAATCAATTATATCTGTTCACTGTAGACAGGCAGGGAGTTTATTCATCAGACGGCCTTATAAATGAATTAAGAGGTGCAATCCCTGAGGTATTGATTGGAAATAATCCAAATGCCATCTATGAAGCCTTTATGGATTGCATGACGTCATACCTAGATTGACACCACCCAGTTGGTCAAATGAAAATAAGAAAGAATAATCCCTGTTTTAATCATGAGATTGCTAAATCAACTCGAAAGAAAAATCTAAGGTAAAAAAGGTCCGCATTGGTCCATTAAACATGCATTTAATTGCATCTAAAAGGTTAAAGGGTGAAATACGATGTAAGTTAGCTGCTAAGCATAAGAGTTTTGTACTTGGTAAATTGGACTGATACAAAAATGACCTGAGCCAATTTTGGTGTGAAATAAATGTAATATGGAAGGGTGCTAGTAGTAGCTCAGTAATACATCTGAGTGACATAAGTGCTAACTTTCCATATTTGAATTTCAAAATTATCTTTGAAGCTCCTCTAGGGAAATTAACCAAATAATGCAGCCCATCAGTCATGGCATTGCACATTACAGACAGCTATAATTAGAAAGTTATTGGTAATCACAGACCTCTCCCCTGAGATTGACTTAATTGATTGATTGATTTGTGTTTTACAGCACTCTAGTGGCACTTAGTGGCTATCCCGTGCTTCACAGGTTGATAATTTAACAGAGGAATGCGTCAGTGCCCGCGCATATGTGCACCACACACATCCTGAGGCGATAGGAAAGAGGAGATATAGACCCTTTTAAGTGGGCTAGGGAAGCCCAAGAGATTGACTTAAGCTTGATTGGTGTTTTTGAAAGCATTCACCTTCTACATTAATAAGCTGGTGCCTTGCAGATATTGTGGGCATATACCTGCAGGCCATGCATGATGGCTTTTTCCCCAGGTCCTGGGGTGAGCTTTACTTGAACTAAACTAGATGGCAGCTTTAGATCTCCAATCACAGGAAATATATCTAAACATCTGTATAGGAGAGGCATGTGTACCTTTGGGGTGAAAGCGTGCCCCCTTGTGAGTAAGTGAGAAAACAGGGGATGATTGACAGGCAACTTCTAAGGCATGGCCTGGCTGTATACATATCTTCAATATACAGGTCGGTATCCAGCCAACTACATTAATTGGTTTGTCCTTCTGTTGCTGTGCATGACACATAAAGCTGTCACCATGATGGATGGTTTATATCATAATATCATTTACAGCCTGGCAGAACCTCATGAATAAAAAAATCTATTGCATAATGATGGTGATAATTTGATGAGAAAATGGGATTTGTGTGGTTAGACATTGCCTTCTAATTTTAGGTTGAACATGAAAGCCTCATGTAAGAAGCACAGTATTGCCATAGGTTTAACCAAGGATTCTCCCCACACGTTCCATGCCAGAGGCTTGTGAAAACTGTTCTGAGTGGTCAAACAAACGACCTTGGGTCACCGAGGTGTTTTGACTTTGTGAGGTGACTGGTTTGCACGTCTTGAAATTGCCTTGAAACTGCAGTGTTAACTTACAGGTGAGTCAGTTCTGGGTGACCTTTACACATAATGCTTTGTTACCTGAGTACAGCCTCTCTGGATTTCCTTTCATTGTGGCTTCTCAGTGTAAAGCTGTCAGGTTATCCTAAACCTCAAGGCAAGTCGAGCTGCAGGTGGTGGTATGGTATGAAGTCATTTTCTTTTTGGAGGGAGTCAGCTAGGAATAAGCTCATTGCGTGTAAGGGCCACTAATGCAAGGGTGCATAAATGTCCATTGGTATGCCTTTGATGCTCTTTCATTGAATACGGAAACTCAACATACAAGAAAGCATTTCCTACTGTACATTCTTGAGAACAAGCGAAATGTGTGTGAATACTTATGTGTGGTGCTTATGAAGTAAGAGATTGTTGTTTTAACAGCAAAGGTCATTTATAATGAAAAAGTTACATGTTAATTGATAGAGGAATGAGTCAGAACTGGCACATATGTGAATAGGACACACAGAGGGGACAGAAATATTGAGTTAAATATCCTTTTTAGGATGGTCTAGGGAAGCCGTTTAGGAGTGCCCACATTTACCTCTGCCACAAACTCTATAGTGTAGAGCCATACAGAAGTACACTGAAAGGACTCATCTAGTAATGTGAAGAAAAGTATTTCCTTCCGGTGACATTAGCAATGACTAGCTAAGCAGAGACCCCTTCTCAGATTCTATGTACAGCAAGAAAGTCCGTTGAGATGGAGATAGGAGAGAGTAAAGTGAATGCCTGAAGTCAATGGTAAAGGGATGTGAACACACGGCTAGGCGTCACAACTGTATTCAATGCAAAACTCTGTTAGTCTGCAAAGATTGTAAAATCCTAATTGGTTTTGACACCCACATCCACTCACTGAAATTGGGAATTTCTCATTATGAAGCAGCACAGAACATACTTTCTATCTAGGCTTCACCCTATATGAATTATCAATTAAATGTGTAAAGGGATATACAGAACTCCCAAATGTAGGTCCTGGGGTAGTGCCAATGGCTTTCAATACAATTGCGACATGTACTGGGAAAGGGGCCCTTATTCCCCCCTGCACTAAGGGCCCTTTTCGCAGATCGTGTCACTTCATGCTCTTTGAGCTCTCAACCTCTTCCCTCCCACCAGGTCTCCAGCCAAGCCAATTATTTACCATCAGTTACTGGTGATTAGAGAATGATTGCCTAAAAGGTTTGGTCTTTCTGCATGCCCACCAGCCATCAGGTGTCTTCAGGCTTACTTTAGGTTTACTCCAGCTGCACTTAAGGTAAACTGGACGGGTGTCACCTTTGACCCCTTAAGGCTATATCTTATCTGGTGTGTGACACAAGGGAACTGGTATCATTGGCCCCTTACTGAGACTTTATCTAATACAGACTAATAGGTTAATAGGGAAACCATTAAACACTTTCAAAACCCCATAATCAATTTATGTATCATCTCTATTCGTCATAATGATAAATGAATGAAGCCTGATGTGACTCACTAGGGCTACATCCGAAGTATCTTGCCAACCCTATGGGAAAGATACAGCGATGTGAGGTTGGTACGATGCAGGGATACATTAACAGCCTTCGAGTCAAGCAAGGTTTTATCTACCACACCCCAACCAGTTCCGAACCAGGATAATGGAGAATTATTTCAAGGCATAAATACAGCTCTGGAGAGTTATATGTCATGGCTCTATTAAGATATCATAATCAGTAATTTGCGGCCTATGATTTTGGTCCTTAGATGTGGTTTTGATGTTTTATTTTACAACACCACAGATAGGTTACTGGATGGAGAATTTATTGCTAATCAGAATCACTCAAGTTACCCATGGAGAAGATTTTACATTAGATTAGTGGTCATATCTACATTAAAATCCTACTAGATCCTACTTTCATTTCCTGCTATTACATATCTTTTACAGAAGTTGAGACATTTGCTAATAAAACCCTGAGCCATAACAGGGTCCTTGCATAACTCTTCCTTAATGATGCGTTTTATAGACAGCTTTTCCTATTATTTCTAATTAAAGCCATATTCATAGAAGATAGGTCTAATTACTGCCTCATATGTTTATAGCACAAACACATAGCTACACTTTATCACTGATAATTACAAAGGTTAACCTACATGGGTGCCAAGAACAAGAGCCATGTCGCCGTGTCATACTTTAGGAAACTGTCATTCTTCTTTCTCCACCCATGTCAGTTGATATCTAAAAGTGCCCTTTGTTTGATCACCCAACTGCTGATGAATTTCAATATCAATCTAATCCAATTGCTTATTCACGACATAGATCTAGTGTATGAATATATGCCACATTGTATGTCAGAAGCAAGGGTGTGTTCTACTTCTTGCACAAAAATGTGTACAGCTACTTGAGTCTTCTAAGTGAGCAGTAAATGAGTTGAAATCAGTCAAATTCAACTTGGCTCTGGTACAGATTCTTCATCTCAAGGACTTTAAATGGTCCAACCAGATTGTCCTACCTCACGACGCTTGAGAGAAATGCTGTGAAGTTGTCAACATAGGCATTGCCCCTTACTATAGGTGACTCATCCAATTGAGCTGCTCAGTCATTTTCCCCACAACTTCAAAACATCTCTGAATACATCAAGTATCCTCTAGGATCCCTCAGAAGTGGCCAAATATCCCACAATGCCACAAAGGAAGTTTGAGTCTGACACATCCTGTGCAAATTGAAAATATTTATCACTTGCACATTTGAAATGCTGATGAAGACCCGATTTCTGATGTTTTCTTTTTCCCTTTAAAAGATGAACAACAGGGTAATGTGCCAGTACAAATTCAGTCAAGCTTCTGGTTGATGATCTTTTGCTCAACTGATAAAAGGGGTGCACTGATATGAGTGAAGGAATAAGGATAACTGCAGATATTATGTGGTTCTGTGGACATGTGGTTCAGTGTAGTTAGAATTACAACAGCCACACAAAATGATTATAAAAGACAAGTCCCAGCTAGCACAAGGCATGAAATTTACATCATTTATACGTAAATCTTACGAGTTTTTTACGTAGAGATCATGTAAAACTGATGTAAATTGCATGGCGTGTGCTAGCTGGGGAGGTTGTGTGGAGATGTAGATGATAGTAGGGAGGAGTGTTGGGTTAGTTTTAAGCTGTTGCCAGTTGATTGGGCTACCAGTCACTAACGTCTATGCACCAACATACCCATCTTGCATATGCATGACCAGAATATCTTCCCTGTATCCCCTGAAAACCACTGCCTATGTGTCTGAATGATACCAAACGCATGCAGATATGAGATAGGTGTGGCAGGGGCAGCCTATTTATAGGCTCTACTTGACAATGGGTGCCACAGCATGGACTGATAGAGAGATAAAGGGAGAAATACTTGCCTTCTTAGGGTGAAAGGTTTGTACTGTACTCTAATACCCCCCCATATAAAACGCATCTGATAAGCAAGGATTGAATCCTGGAGCACCTTATGGAAGCAGCGGAAGTTTGGGTGCGCTTTGAGTGAGTGAGTGAGTAATAGATAACCCCATTTCGACAGCTAATGGGCATAGTCATTGGGAGAACTGCATTACACAATCTCACAGAGGGATGTGTATATGTACACCACACACATCCTATGGAATAGAAAAGAGGAGATTTAGACTGGTTTAAGTGCGCTAGGAAAGCTTGGGTGTGCTTTGCAGGTATGGATAAATTACATTAGATTAGTACTTAAGTGTTCAGAATCACCCAGGTGCACCTTACAGAATAGATTCCTGAAATGAGGGTGCATCTTATACATGCATTATGTAATAGTCGATTCTCATAGCTTACTAAACTAAATCAGTGAACTTATATCATCAAACAGAGACGAAAAATAATAGGGGGTGTAGTTCAACAGGTAGAAGCCTACTCCAGCGACTTTGTGCTTATATCTAGTTTGTGCTGTCAAAATCAGTAAGGTTCAATGAAGCTTTTATAATTGACTGTTTGTAATGCATTATACCACGATTTCTGGCTTACACAGTGCTTTTTGGGGTCTATTCCCATCCACATATCTGTCAATATTGCACACCCTATAGGCTGTAACATCAATTTTGTAAGGCGTGCGGTTATCCATGTAAGGCGTGCGGTTATCCATGTAAGGCTTGCGGTTATCCAGGATAACCGCACGCCTCTCCCATGTCACATGTGACATGTTAAAACCCACAAAATTTTCCAGGCCAGGGCAGGGCTCGAACCTACAGTCTCAGATCCCTAATCCAACTCCCTATGCATTGTGCCACAGGGACTGACGGGAGAAGCTTGGTTAGAACCACGTCTCGATATGAAACAAAGCCGTGTGCGCTGTCGCTGTCCGCTGCCGGGCGAGGAGGTGTATTATACACAAACATAACCGCGAGAGGCAGTGAACGGAGAAGGCGCGGTGGACTAGCGGTTAGCGCTTTGCGCTCAGCCGCATGAGGTACACGGTTCAAATCCCGGCCCGGACGCATCTTTTTTCGCCGTGTGCGCTGTAGCTGTCTGCTGCCGGGCGAGGAAGTGTATTATACACAAACATAACAGCGAGACGCATTCAAAGCCTTAGCTGTCCGCTGCCGGGCGACGAGGTATATTATACACAAACATAACGGCGAGACGCATTGAAATCTTTCGCCGTGTGCCGCTGCCAAGCCTAGCCGAGACCAGGGCTGTCGCTGTCGGGTGCCGAGGTGTATGTACCTGTGTACACACAATGGCTGGCATCGAGTCCCGGGGAGGGGGAATAATTTTTGTTTTCAACTTGAATTTATTGGTATAATATTGATTATTTATTGGTTTCGTGGTATAAAATAAGTAGTCAATGGATAACTGATGACTCGTGGGTGTTATTGATGATAATAACACCCACTCGTCATCAGTTATCCATTGGTTACTTGTTCAATAATTACATTTAGACTGGAGGGAGCAAGCATTAATTAGGCAAGGAATAGTTTGAGGTAAAAGGTAGCCTTTGGAGTAAACTACCTTCTAACAGTATCAATTACAACCTTTAGGTGTAAAGGTGTACCAGTTATTGTTGATGGCTTTTCATGTCATTGTAATTGTATGGAGATACAAAGAAAGGCCCAACTGTAGAACAGCACACAGCAATCAATTATATCTGTTTACTAGAGACAGGTGCATAATTGTTTCCTTTTAGTATAAAGGGCTGGTTCCACTACCGTTTTATCTTAACGATCATTCTTATAGCACATGTATAGAAAACAAATTGCCAAATAAGCAAAAATTAACCCAGCTAACAGATGTGGAAGCAGCCCTTTGAGGTAGGGTTCCAGGATAATTCAGCTGAACACATTTGTCACAGGTATGATGGAATTACATGTGATATGTACACCAATATGACCCCAGTTGATGTCTTATTCAAATAGGTTCCAGTTCATAGGGCGTTGCTAAGCATGGGGAAAAAATGGAACAAAAACGTTCTTTTTATCTAGAATGCTCTTTAGGAAGGATAGTGACTACTCACTTAAATTAGGAATAGGAATAGGCAGTTTTGTGTCAGAAATGCATGTTTTGTGGTTTGTGTCATTCAGGAAAAGCATGGCTAACCTATCTTTACAGAGGTAGCTTTAAACAAAATGAGGTTAATAAGCAGATAGGCAATAGGATAAATAGCATACTATAGAAGGCAAAAGGACATTTCCATGTGATATTTGTGGCCTGAAGCATTAATCATGGAAACTAAGTACCAGAGAACATTTTGCCTCGCATGTTTAGCATGAGCAATGTTCTAAATGTTACCCAACCTTATGACTATCCATACTATGGGATAAATCATCTTATGATTTTACAGGGAGGGTCATAGATTTTGCTCACATGCGATTATAACCATAGCTTTTGAGGATTAAATCACATAAAACGCATGGTTTCCTTTCGCAAAGTTGTCAAAATAGTGCAAGGATAGGCCATGTTTTGCTGTGCTAAGTGAAAAGCCTGTAGGTAACATAATCCTAAGATGCTATGGCTCCTGACAACCTGACATCAACACAAGCTACAATCCTCTAATTGAAGCAATTATTTGAATAATGCCCCTTGGGGTGACCTTTTTATGACCTTCAGGAGGCTCTACGTGACAGCTTCTATGACCTATGGGGTCACACGGAATAAAAAAGAATAATTTATTTTGACACTTTTTCTTTGTGATCAAGCCAGGGGATACCCGGTTTTATTCAGTTTATAGTGTATACCCCTCCTTTTCTGCATTTTCGGAATATTAAATTGCATATAATTTTGTTAATTTGCATCAGAGTTTCACATATCATACCTCGTTTTGACCACACATTTTTGTTTCTTTCAATTTTATTGCATTAGAGATCCGGTTGCTAGGGATGGAATGCCAATGAAACAAAAACGTTATTTTCCATGTTACATTACTTTCCAACAGCCATATAGGATGGAATATCATTGAAATTGATGGAAGAGTGCATGGTTTTGACCTTTAAAGGGATTTCCCACCATCTATCTCATCTCAAAAATTGAAAATCCCTAATTTTACCTAAACTCATGATATATGCTTATATCCCTTTTGTATATGCCCTAACTTATTACTATCAAACTTTTGAATCTCAGACTTTTGCATTTTTCCTAAAAAAACACATTAAGATTCACTATTGGCCAACTTCATTGAATTAAGTAATAAGTGTGTACTTTTATGCCATGGCTAATATCGATGACACTATAGATTAGTACTACTTACACCGTATTCAATGGGGGGATGGAATACGATCCTCGCATATTCAGCGGCGCCATTTTGAAATTTATACAGAGCTAATTAGTTTCGAATTTAGGTATGGTTCTTACAAGTTTTACCAAAAAATAATGATTGAACTAGTTAAATAGTGTTATGTTATGAATTGTTTAAGGTATATCTAAGAAATTGAGCTGTTAAAAAAATATATTGCCCTGCGCAAGGAACATTTAATTCGAAACTAAAAGCAGCGGCTAGCTCCGTATCACGTGACCTACTTCGTCGAGCAAGGTGTCATGGCAGATGAAAATAAACCTCGGTGAGGCCTGTCCGCATTCAACTCCACCCATAAGGCGTCGTTGAATACGGACAGCCTCACCTCTGTGAATACGATGCAAATTTATTCCCTGGTCATGGACATTTGCTTATTTATTTATAGCAGTATAGAGATATAACAAAAAAGCACGCACTAATAAAAGACAACTTGCTAACAGCATGATAAAGAAAGAGGACTATTTTATAGCCTCTTACGACTGTACTTCAAACGACACCATTTCTGTCATCAAATTAAAGAGGTATTTATATCCTGTACAAATGTATTTTGATAAAACACAGCTCTCCTATTGTCCTATGGTCCTGTGGCAGGTCAGAGATTGTTTTATTGATCTATTAACCTCTAAGATAACTCATACATATACAGATTTCCAATTTTGACTTAGAATAATTTCAATATAATCCCATAGGGTGATATTCACATTTCTCACAATGCTCCCAAGGTGTAAGTGGCAAATGAAAGAACCAGAACTACGGACCAGAAATTACTGTAAAACACTACATATAAGGGCTCACCCACATATAAGCCATACCTGAGGAGGTTCTGAGTTGCAGCAAGGGTTTGAAATGGTACTTATAAGCCACACCGGGTGACTCCCCGATCTCAGGAAGGCTGTTTACGCCAAAGTAGACATTGTGTCTATTAGAAGTGACAAGCACAGGGTATTACGGTAGTATATCCAATAACAGCTTACTCATTAAGCAGGGGCGTAGGAAAAGGGGGGGCCAGGGGGGCCTGGGCCCCCCTAATCATGAAGGAGGTGGGGCCTGAGTATGTCTGGGCCCCCCCAATATTTTCCAAGAACTCATAAACACAATGGAAAAGAAGCTAAAACTTTACATCTCAATTTAGATTATTATGGTGATGTCATAGGGGGAATGGGGGTCTGAGCCTAAAGTCAGATCCAAAATTTACCAAAAATCACTTTTCTATATGAATTCTAAATATGCATATATAGACGCCATCACGCATCAGCCGACAATTCAAGGTGGTCGCGATGGTGCCCTCGCCGGGCCCCCCCAATGAAGATTTGCTTCCTATGCCTCTGTTAAGTATGATAAACTCTTCCACTCTTATCAGTTCACACACAGAAACCAAATCACCCTCTCAGCGGAGTCCCAGGTGGTAGGGATGCATTGAGAATGATAGCAGACATCACTCCTATACAGTAACATCAACTTTGAGAACAATTTAAAATTACTGTTGTTATCCCTTGAGAAGCAGAGAGAGGAGGGGATGTGGCTTCATGTAGTATTTCAGTAGCTCATATTTCAGCCTTAGCTACATAATGGTTCACACTCTAACAGAAGTTTAAGAAATAACTTGATTCTACTAGGCATCCATACAAACTGAACCGTGAACCACCATAATCATATTGCAGTAAAGCAGTGTAGTTTCCAAAATAAAGCCCCAGATGGCAGCACAGTTAAGCACAGCAACACAAAGGTTTGCCATGAAAATAACAACAAAACCCTGGTAATTTTTGGGAAAGGAGTTCACTGTTATTTTGACATTTCTCTTTACAGTGCTTTCACAAAGACCTGAGAAATACCCCATGCGACCCCCAGCTTCACAAATGAGTCTAACAAATAGATCTTGACATGAAGAAACCCAACAGTTAACTTTTCATATCTGGACTTCCAAATTCTCTTTGAAAAATTTACCAAATGATGCAGTCCATCAGTCATGGAATTGCACATTAAAGACAGCTATGAGTAGATAGTAATTGGCAGTCACATACCTCTCCCCTGAAGCTGGATCGGTGTTTGTAAGAGCATTCACCTTCTTCATTAATTAGTTTGTCATTCTGATGCTGTGCATGAGAGACAAAGCTGTCACTATGATGGATAGTTTGTATCATAATGTCATTCAGAGCCTGGTAAAACCTAATGAGTAAAGAATTTTAAACCATAATGATGGTGCAAATTTGATGAGGGAATGGAAGCGTGTGGGTAGGAGTTGCCTTTTATTTCATGAATATTGGGGATCCATAAATTTAACCACGGAGCACAGTATTACACACCCCTTTTTATAACCTTCCCTCATTTATGCACAGCCAGTGGATAAATTCATCAGAAAGTCCTAAATGAAGAAATCACCACCCCCCCCTAAATCAGAAAGAAAATCCATGTACATACATTGCAGTGTTGACATTCTATGGCCTCCGTACAGTTCAAGGCACTGTCATAAATTTATCCAACCTGTCTTTTTTCAGGCCATCTGAACACAGGATCTTGGGTGAACCAGATGTTTTAACTTTGTACGGTGACAGGTTTGCATGTCTTGAAATTGCTTTCAGACTGTAGTGTTAACTCACAGGTGAGCCAATTATGGGTGACCTTTACACATAACACTTTGTCACCTGAGTGCAGGCTCTTTGGATTCCCCTCATTGTGGCTTCTCAGTGTAAAGCTGCGAAGTTATCTAAAACCTCCAGGCAAGTCCAGCTGCAGGTGGTGGGATGGTGTGAGGTCATATAAATCTTCTTTTTGGAGGGAGTCCGCAACGACTAGCTAAACAGACAGCGCTAGCCCTTCTCAGATTCTACATACAGCAAGAAAGTGTGGTGAATTGGAAATATGAGAGTGTGAAGTCAATGTCTGAATTCAATGGTAAAGAACACCAAGGTGTCACAACTGTATTCAGTGCAAAACTGTGAGTCTGCAAGAGATTGCACACTCTGACACCCACATCCACCTAGTGAAAGGGGGGCTTTCTCATTATGAAGCAGCACAGAACTTACTATCTAAAGCTTCACCTTAAATCAATACAATATATAAAAGGATATACAGAACTCCCAAATGTAGGTCCCAGGGTGGTGTCAGTAGCTTTCAATACATGTTCTTCAAGCTCTCAATATACTCCCTCCCAGCAGACCTCCAGCCAAGCCAATTATTTACCATCAGTTCACATGTAGAGGCAGGTTACTGCCTTAAAAGGCTTAGTCTTCCTGCACACCCCACAGCCATCAGATGTCTTCAGGTTTACTTAATGTTTACTTTGGCACTACTTAAGGTAGGCAGGACAGGCATCACATTCGACCCTTCTAAGGCTATTACTTATCTGGTGTGTGACATTTATAAGGGAACTGGTATCACTGCCCCTTCCTAAGACCATGTATAAAGCGGGACTAATAGCGTAGTAAGGAAACCACTACATTCACTTATCGTAACTTATCGACTACAGTCCTAGCAGTAACACACCAAGGATGTAGTCATGCATTACCATCAATCCCCGGTCACAAGCCGGCCCCGGTCATAAGCCGGGGGGCAAGTTTAGGGAAATCCTAAAAGCCGGTTTTGGGGTCAAATTTTTACTATTTTCTCTTTATTCTATAGTAAACAAGAAATGCGGTTATGACCGCGTAAAAAAACGCCTCCTGCCGTTAATGTCAGTATACCAGTGTTTGATGACATGACATGTCTCATAAAAGCAGACATAAAGAAGATTTAACAATTATCAATCTATTCAGTAATTTTGTATTGTGAGACCTCATCACATGGGGCAAATGCAATCATCATAGCGCACTCCCGTACCGCTTCGCGGTACCGCCGCTACGCGGCGTGGGAGGCCCAAAAAAAAAACGGTCATAAGCCGGGGGGGGGGGACTTTGGGAAAAATTTATAAGCCGGTTTGGGTCCAAAATAGAAAAAAAAATCCGGCTTATGACCGGGGATTTACGGTATGTCAACCCCTGAATAAATTGGGTCTACACACAGATGCACACATGTGCATGATACACCTGGTAACCTTAGAAGGGTTAACATCAAGCTTTATTTTCCTCGTTTCCAACCCATTCTAAACAAGAATAAAGAAATAGATTGCCGAGACGTGTTTGGAGTTTAAGCAACACAATGCAGTATTCCTGATGGCTTTAAATATATATTAAATTTTAGGGATCAAATGAATCTGTGAAGTATAGTTTAAGCTCATGTCCCTTATGCCATCATGGTGCATCAAAGTGTGAGCAACCTAAAAGTGCTGGATTGGTGTATCAAGAGTGCCTCAACCTTGGACTTGGAGAATCAAGTTAATGCATAAGTACAGCTCTGGCAAGTTATGTGCCAAATCGTTAATAAATCAGTTTTATCTATTTCTAGCCTATGATTTCGGCCCTTATTTGCGGTCGGGATAATGTTACCTTACAATGTCAGAGATAGATTACTAGAAGGAGACTTTATTGATAATCAGAAGCACTTGAGTTGGGAGGATAATAAGCCCCTGACTCATAGAATGTACATGTACATCAACTCAGGGTGTGCCTTATTGACAAATGAAACTATAGAGATTTAACTATAACATATAACTAAACTGCCTAAAACTGATCCCCAGATATGCCTTATATGTGAGGTTTTACAGTGAAAAAAGGGAGAGAGACGTAGGGCAGAAGAACTGTTTCTCCTCTGTCTGCCTTTAAGTTAACAAACCGACAAATGTCTTATATATTTGCTTATAATACTTTACTATATAGTTTTTATCTATCATTGCAAGTAAAGATCTGTAATGACCCTAGTGAAAAGACTGCATGGTGCAGATGATAAGATTGATACCTCAACTTGCATATTGCATTAAGTATGCAATAAAATATACTAGAGTAATTATATTAGAAACACTGCACATTCAATAATGAATCACTGAAAAACATTACTTTGTGAATTACCTGGTCACTGCTGCAGCTAATTAATCAATTTCTGGGCCATTTTGAGGTCTGAGAGAAAGAAAAAAGAGTTTTATATAGATTTTTAAAAATCTGCTCTATCCTAGATTTCTTGACCATGTTACTACCTGAAACATGCTTTAACTCTTACACATCAAAAACAGCTATTATCAGAAAGTAAATAGTAATCACACACTTCTCACCTGAGAACAGGCTAAGTGGTGAGGACACTGGTCCTGTATACCCTGTCTATTCAAACTCTCCAGAGAAATTCCCCAAATAATGAAGCCCATCAGCCATGCTACTGCACATTTAATACAGCCATAATTAGAAAGTAATTAGTAATCAGAGGAGTTTCCCTGAGATTGATTTCACTTAGATTGGTGTTTGTGAGAGTTTCCAACCTCTACATCAATCAATTTGCCATTCTGTTGGTGAGCATAAAACTGTCACCATGATCGATAGTTTGTATCATAATGTCATTTACAGAGTGTCATGAATAAAGGACGTAACTGCATAATGATAGTATCAATTTGATGAAGAAATGGGGAATGATGTAGGCCTGATTTTAGCGGGAAAGTTATACCAGTGACCTAGTCACTGACTAAAAAATAGGCCCAAGGGGAGATCAAGAAGCATGTGGTGAAAGGTGAAGGGAGCAGATTTAGATTATTTACCTTTAAATAGAAATCAGACCTATGTAGGAGAGATAAGTTAATTGTATGAAGTGGGCTCTGATCATGGTTAAGGACAAGGCATAAATACAATTTATCACCAAATCTGGAATTTGCTAGCCCCCCCCCCTCTGCAGGTCCCCACCCTACCTAGATATGCTAATGTAGAGACTAATAGGTGTTTTCCTTCTTTTTTTTTCTTTTACTTGATCACAATTGCGCTATAAGACTTTGGGTTACCTTATCTGCTCCATTACAAGGTGTAATCATTATCAGCGCCTTATAGGGGAAGTAGCTCTGGTAGAATACTAATGCACCTAATCAATAATCGTAAGTCCATATTACAGGTTACCTTTTATTGAATATTCCATTTCCAGGTGAAGATACAATCCTTAGTCACATTAACTCCTGTTGTGGTCTACTAGGATTCATCCAAACCTTTAACATGTGTATACATTTCAATCGCATGTCGACTTCATATCCATGTGTGTGTGTGAGACCTCTGCTAGTAATCACTGAGGCTTAAGTTGCAGCTTTATCTAACACTCGTAATCCTACATAGTGCTACCGATGATACAGCTGGTGCACTCTCCTATTGGATTAACTCCGCGAGTATATCGCCCAGTTGCCGACCCTCTAGCTTCGTGTGTTATCTTACTCCAATAATAATATCTCCTTCTCTATCGTCTTTTATGTGTATCCTTCTGTCCCTTGACTAGTTCACTATTCTCCAGGTAGGGACCCCTTATGCCCCTGATAACTTATAATTGTACTTTGGCCCGGTTTATGTTAATTGTAAGGGGCCTTCTTATTTTCTGGCTGTACTATCTTTTGGACAAGCTCCCTGGTCGGTTGGTGTAGGTGGGAGGGTGTATGGTATATCCTGTTTACATGATTCTTCTAACCTTTACCCATCTCTTTTTATCTTGCAGGTGTGGTTCTCCCCAGTCGTCTTCCCCCTCTATGTTAACCCTTTATGGACCATGTTAACCCTTTATGGATTACAGTTTACATTTATGTACATTATTACATTTGACACTCGTTATTTACAATAAACGTTTCTAACTACTCTCCTCTTATACTCCCTTGCACACAATGTTCCACAATGTTTGCAAAATTCTACTTCTTAGTATGCTACAAATGGCAGTCTCTGGAGCTAATGTTGGATGCTTGTGAGGGTTCATGGTATGTGTTAATTGGAATAATGACTAGCTGATACAGCTTGCAGGAGTCTAATGTAGCCATTTAGTAGGGTAAAGTGAGCTCTGAATGAACCATACACCGTTTCATCAGAGACCATCTACCTCACATAAACAGCTTACTGTACACTAGCATGAAAGCTTTGCAACCTCGATAGGAGCAAATGTCTGACGGTAATGTCATAAAATATATCCCTAGAAATATGAGCTTACCAGTATTCTGATTGAACCCCTTGGCACCACGTATGGAATCTTTTGGATCAGCTCTCATTTCCTTTAAATGTTTTTAAAGGTTATATTGATGGGCAGCAAGTAATTACACATTTCAACTGATAGATGAGTGTGTCAGTTCCCACATACAAGTGTACTGGATACACCAAGGGGACAGAAAAGCTGAGATTATGAACCTTTTAATATGGGCAAAAAAAAGCCAAGTACTTTAGAAGTACCAGACCTAAGCTGTGTCACACACTCTATGGTGCTGATCCATAGAGAAGTGTACTAAAAGGACTCCTTCTAAAAATATATTATTGCAATGACTAGCAGAGGAGCAGAGACTCCCTTTCAAGGTCTAAAGTGTGGTGAGATGGAAACGAAATGCAAAGTCAATGCCTATATCAAACAGACCAGGAAGGTAAACACTATTAGGAGTTGCAACTGTATATTGACTGTGAAACTCTGTTTACTGTGAGTCTATGAATATATCACACTGTCTAAACTGAACAGGTTTTGACACCCACATCCACTTAGTAAAATCGGGACTTTCTGATTATTAAGCAGCACAGAACTTACTTCCTAAAGCTTCACTCTAAATCAATAAGGAATACATGTATGAAAGGATATAGAACTCCCAAATGTAGGTCCTGGGGGTGGTATCAATAGCTTTCAATACATGCTCTTCGAGCTCTCAATTTACTCCCTCTCAGCAGACCTCCAGCCAAGCCAATTATTTTTTCGTTGGTGCAGATGTGGAGGCATGTGACTGGTGATTGGAGAGAGATTGCCTTAAAGGCTTGGTCTTTCTGCACACCCCACAGCCATCAAATGTCTTCAGGCTTGCTTTAGGTTTACTTTAGTTCTACTTAAGGTAGGCAGGACTGGCATCACCTCTGACCCCTTAAGGCTATTACTCATCTGGTGTGTGGCAACAGGGAACTGGTATCACTACCCTCTTACTGAGAGTCTGTGTAAAGCAGACTAATCGGTTAGTAAAAAAACACACACTTAAAGTCCTTTCAATGTTGCACAACTTGCATTTGTGCCTCATATGTATTGATTGTCATGATGTGATGCATAAATACTGCCTTGACAAGTGCCACATCACGGATATATTCATACAATACGTCAACATTAGCGACCTTTAAAGGTTTAGTTTTTTTAAGCTTTATTTTCCTCATTTCCAACCCAGTCTAAACCAAAATTAAGAGGTGGGTTGCTAAGACTTGTTTAAAGTTTTAGCTTCACAATGCAGTATTCCCTTTAGGCCTTCTACCTATACTATAAATACACATTAATGTTATTCGGATGAATCTATGAAGTGAATCTCAAGCTGCTATACTTTCATATAAGCTTATATAGGGGACCTTCCAAATATTTTGGTCGGGGTGGCCCAGGTCCCATGCCCCACCTTTTTCCTATGACCATGCAGTGCTGGTGAGCAACCTAGAAACGATACACTTATTGTGTATTGTGAATGCCTCAAACTTAGATAGTTATTTTAATGCATTGATACAGCTCTGGAGGGTTACTCACCAGGGCTGTATTGACACTTCAGGTCAATCAATAATTTCTATCTATTAACAGTCTATTACTGCAGCCCTCAGGTGTTGTTATGAGAGCCTTACGTTCACAATGTCAGAGATAACTTACTGGATGGAGACTGCTGTTAATAAGAAGCATTCTAGTTGCCTTTGGTGAGGATGTTTGATTAGTATTTGGGTCTACACTAGAATGCTTCTACCCTCCTTTCCTACCTTTTAAATGCAATGAGCATGTCTTTTCCAAAGGACCTGTGCATATAAATCTATAATTGGTCACAGGGTCCTTGAATAACCCTTCCTTGAACGGGTGTTTTAAAAGGGAGCATGACCCATTATTTCTAATTAAAGCCTTATTTAAAGAACAAAGGTCTAATAGTAGAGCAGCAAGTCCTTCAAAAGAGCCATATTTTAGGAGTTTAATTCGTAAGATTACTGATAGCTATAACTTGTTTTTTTATGTTGTCCAATGTCTCTGGGTATGGAAAAGTGATGTTTGACCAATGAAAGCTTGTGCAGTCACTGAGAAATCTACTATTCTATACAACCATCTCTTGAAATTTTAGCCTCGTTTTTAAGAGCTAAAATACATATTGATCACCTTGTTCTGGCACTAATATTTATCTTACAACAATTCCAAAGGTACCTACCCCCCTAAATTGGACTCAACAATCGCATTGGAGCCAACCATTTGTTGCTAGGACAAGCGGTTACCTAGCAACAGCTGATTTTAGCTAGCAACGGACCCTTTCCGAGACAAAGAAAGACCATTCCTAGGAATGACTTACAGAATGGAGATCATGGATACTGTTTCTAATTTTGCTATTCAGAAGCTCCATGCAATTGTAAAATAAGCAATATTGTACCAAAACACAGTGTGTTGATCAGAAAATATAGAAAAAAAACACATGGTAGACCTATAGCAAGTAAGATGAAAACATGGGACTTCAGCATTATCCTCTATTGGCAAAATATTCTTCACTGGACAATTGTAGTGTGTCTTATATCCTGAAAATGATGAAATGAGAATATATCTGAGGTTTAACTCTACTTGTGGGGCAGTGATTCCTTAGTGCTCAACAAATTTACATAGCAACTTATACAGAGGAGCTTGTTCATAGACAAATATGTATTATTGTGAAGAGAGTTAACCATCATTGGTCTCAATTTATTCTGAACTGAGTAGATCTTGTTAGAAATATCCCTGGAGTAATAGGAAATGTGTCAGATAGTTGTTCAACACTCAAAGAGTTGGAAGTTGCTTAAACCTTACTAGCTTTTGTTTAGCAAGTGGTGAAACCTTGCTAGCTTTTGTTTAGCAAGTGACTCACCAACTGACAACTGCTCTACTCAGATATGAAAACATGATTATGAAACCCATCAATTTATAAAGAAAATATATCTGAAGTTCTGTCTACTCTCTCTCAGTGCTGTCAAAGCCTTATTGCTAGACCTGTTTACATCTTAGCAATTAAATATTTGCTAAGGGGCCATTCAAATATTATGTAACACAGTAGGGGAGGGGGGTCATGAAGTTTGTTACTCTTTGTTACAGAGGGAGGGGGTCTGCCCAAGTGTTACATGATAAAAATGAGGAATACATCACATGGCTAAATTTGACAATTTACAAGCATTTTAATGTGATTTTAGAGATCTTCTTATAATTCTTGTTAAATTGAGAGGGATCAAATAAATTTAGGAATATTGATTAGAAGCCCCATATTATTACAAGTCCCTAAAATACAGCAGATTGAGGTCCCGGACGAATATATATTGATACATGGTGTAAGGGTGACCTTGAGAATAGAACCAATGTTTGTGAAATGTATACAAAAATGACTGATTTGTAATCTGTATGTAATTTCCTTTCATATGATCCCATGATACCTGGCATTACTTATTGAAAATAATTATTGACGGGGCCCAGAATAATGTTATTAGATACTTTAAATGCTCTCCTCATATAGTGCATTAATGTACTAGCCATATTTGACCTGGTAGTGCATTAATGCACTAGCCGGCTGGAAAGAGTTAAAAAGACATAGACCATCTGTCTGTCACCAGTGATCATCATCTAGATGATGGAAAACATCCATATAACAATTAACATTCTATCCAGATATGTTCAAAGTGAAGTAATGGAACTACTATAGCCTACATATTTCAGGGGATTGCCAGAATGTACATTCATAATGTGCTTTAGCATTTGAATATTCACTTTTACACTCCACCTTCTCAGTTGGTACTTAGATACTTGGAAGGGTTGGCATGATACATTGATGCAACATTTGCTAAAGGACTGACCAGCATTTCATTGGGGAAGAATGGCATATGAAAGCATTGAATGACCATAAGGAGGTAATTTCATCGCCCTCTACACACACCCAAAGTCACAGACCAATACTCTAAGCATTGGCCTAAGGTACATCTGTAGTATTAACACAGGTATAATAAACTCTGAGATCTGAGAGTGGTGCTGGATGGGTGGTGGGTGGGACCCCCCCCCTCCCACCCACCCCCACCACCACTACTCTGACAGCCCCTGTGGGCATCTACTAAGCCACTGACCCTCCCAACCAGGACTACTGAGGCATGACTGAGTACCCCCCCTACCCACCAAGGACTGCTGAGGAGTAGCTGAGTGTCCCCCCACCTGCTACACCCAGTGCTGTGTCTAGCTACCTACAACCACCCACCCACCCACCCTCCCCCTGCCTAGAACACCCACAGGTGATTGTCTGATTGTGTCACCACCTACCCATCCTACTTCCCCTAGTTCCAAACTACTTTGCAAAAAAAAGTTGATTTACTATGGAAATGTATTGGGAAATTGGACACCTCTTACAAACCTCTCTTTTTTCTAAACATTTCCTATCAAATTTCAACGATACCCAAAAGTTGTATTTCCCAAAAAAGTTTCACACACTATTCTCAGATTTACTGAATTTACCTTGGTATATTTGCTATTCAGTGCCACATTTTTCTTAATTTTTTGCCCAAACCCCAGTATAAAGAATAGGGGGGCCTTCAGTATAACTAGATAACTATACAGCAGAACAAGGCCCCCATAATGACGACCAATGGGCATGATGAACTCCTTCAATAGTTGCTCTTAAAGGACTAAGAGAGAAACTCATGTGAGCTTTGCATAAATGTGGAAGGAGACAAGAGGTGTCTGTCTTGGACAGGTCAACACAGATCTGCCTAGCCTAGCATTTCATACCATATAAGCTGAAACACCTTTCATTACATACACAATCCACTCTGGAATGCTGCGCAGGAAGTGACCAGCTCTCATAGGGCACCAGTATTTATGGTGAACTGATGACTGGGACGGAAGTAAGTGTCAGATAGTTTGCATTATCATGTGATGACTGAGAAGAGTGCAATTGGTCAGGAATTAATACTGTCTCTGTGTGCTAACATGGAATTGAAGAAACGTGTACCGTAAACCATGTGTATAGGCCGCTGCTTTTAGACCATTTCAGATGCCTATTGCAGCTTGAAGAATCTTCCTAAGATCAGAATGTGGTTTATCAAGTGGGTTTACCTTTATAGACAATGGTATTACAGGCCCCAGGTGCATTCTCCCACACTGAAAACCTGGAAGGTGCGGAACCCCTGTGTTTTTCTCTATATGTATAAGAACTGAGAAAGCTGCATGACTGTCAAAATTAGTTCTAATAGCTAATATCAGAATGCCTTTTTTATCATTTCAGGTCACCGGCTAGAACATTGATCCCTGCAGATCCAGATCTACTGTATACAATGTGAACTCCTGAGAGCAATGCCACTACATTGGCTATCCAACCAAACCTGAAGTCTGCCATACTGAGCTAGTACAAACTAAGAGGCTGAATACCTCTATCAGATCACTTTGACTTTGATCCAGCCCTTTGGTAACCTTGAACTGACCTCACAATGAGTGAGGACCGGATGGTACCTGAGGTGCCAGTGGCCTCATCCTGCCCAGCATATCGACAAAAACCAAAGGACTCCCAGCCTAAACCGGGGGGTAATAGCAGTCCCCAAATAAGTGGATGTCCCTTTGCACGCCATCTAACTAGAGATGCTGAAAGGTCACAAACTTCACCTTCACCATCTTCATCAGCGCCATTATTGTCGCGTCACCCGGCCAGGAAGATCAGTAATATCTCTGTTGCGAGCAGTCAGGGCCTGGGAGGACCTGAGGAGGGGGAGGATGAGGAGAAGGAGGCCAGGAGACTCAAGTTACAACCCATTGTGGATGCAGTAGAAAGCTTCGTTCTTCCTGCGGTAAGTAATGCTTTAAGTGCCATTGTCTGAAATTGATATGAGTTACAAAAGTTTTATACTATAATTAATAATTGTTGAATCTACCAGGAATCTTTGTAAAAGATTCTCCAAAAAAAGCTCCAGGTGGCAGTGCGGTAGTACAAGGAAACTCTGTGAAAATAATGACGGATCTCTGGCAACTTTGGCACGAGGAATCCCTTGTTATTCCCATGATTTTTTTTACAGTTCACACTGAAATCAAAACTCATGAAACGTTAGATCAAAGCAGGTGTTGTACAAGTGATGAGGACAGTAACAGGTATTCGATCTAAATGAACTATTATGGTATATCATTATAATCTACAATCCCACTTTCAGTACACTACTTCCACCCTACTTTCTGTACACTACTTACATCTTAAAAAAACATACACCGCAGTACACTGCTTATGGCTTGAAACCCTACTTTCAGTACACTACTTAGAGGCCACAACCGAGACGTGGCTTAATTATAGGGGCACTCTGAAGTCATGGTGTGGCTTACATGTGTGCGTGTTTTTTTTTTCAAAGCTCAAGATGTGGTTCATAGGCGATTCCAAAGTTTAGGGCGTGGCTTATACAAGGGGTTTTACCATAGTAGCTCACCAGCACAGCATTCATACATCATGCCAACCCCAAGGGGTTGATACTGGGTGAGTAATACATGTTTAACGCCATTTCGACAGCTGAGGTCATATTCATGGCGAGAACTACATTACACAATTTCACAGAGGAATGTGTCAGTGCCCATGCATATGTGCACCAGACACAACCTGAGGGATAGGAAAGAGGAGATATAGACCCTTTTAAGTGGGCTATGGAAGCCCGGTTGATACTGTCCCAGAGGGTAGGAATGATGCTTCAATCAAGTGCATGCAAGCAGACGTTCAGTGGTGCATCGTGGACGCACATAGGCGTGATACATCAATGGGCAGCCTTTTAATAGCTATTGATTTATTATTGAAGTTGTCTAGACAGCCAGTATTATCCTGATAAAAGATATTACAAATAACCTGCTTTAGTGTTGGTGCAATTTGGACAAAAGGTGGACAGGAATATGTTACCCTTCAATGGCATCAGATTTGCCTTTAATAAACAGTCCATCTCAATATTCTTTTGACCATTTTCTTATTAAGGCGATGAGCTTCAGGACCGATTTCCTCACAACGAAAAGGTTTTCCATCTCAATTTACTTCATGCTGTCTTCTTTCTATTCGTTTCAGTTCCTTTCAAAGTTTCAGCATCACAATGGGAAGAGAACCGTCTGATGAATTTTAATACATTCTTCTCTGGCAACATTGAATAACGATAATTCTATCACTTTCATGCATTAACATCCAAACCGGTCTTATCCTGTACACTTCTTTTAGCATTAGAAATAGTATGGACATTAGTGTCAAGAAATACCTCAGTTGTTAGTTTCTTCTTTGCCAAACAGTGTTTCCATACATTGCGGCTTATCATCTTCATGACACATCGATCCAGCACAAATTAGTACGCTGTAAAAAAAATTACATTTATGAACCACCATGCTGCCACCTGTGTTTTTTTTTGTAAAACCTACAACTGGTTCCCTGAAATACAATAAAGGTGGTTCATTATTCAGCTTTACAAAGATCATTGGTAGAGTTACAGTTAGTTATTATAGTGTAGTTAATGAATGTGTAATGCCAAACCTGTGTTTTTTTGTGTTTTTTTTTGGAGTTGCAAGCTGCGTTAGCGGCCGGGATTGTAGCAACCATAGCAACTCCATAATGTTTTCGGTTTTCTCCCTGTCACCCTGTCACTCGGAAAGCCGGGAGATCATTTGATACAAGACCAAAGGAGATAGTCTCCGCCCCTCCTTCCCCCCCCCTGCTTCCACTGCTGTCCTCCACCCCTTTCTCCACCCATACCACTTGCACTAATCTATCAGCCATTGTTTTTTTCTGAATCGCTTTTAACCTTATAATGCCTGAGCTCCACAGCAAAGTCCTCAGCATTATTTCCAACACTACAGATCCTTTGTTCTGCTTGAGTGAGTTTAGACTTTTTCTCACTGTTGTTGTTGTTTACACAGGTCAAAGGACTTTTAATATTGCAAGAAACAAATGCCAGTATCGCGCTAAGGCGCAATATCGCTGGTCTAAAGTCAACAGGACCAAGTTCAAGTATCATGCTAACTCTGTGGGGTTTCTACACTCCTGAAGAGTTGCCAGGATGCTAGGAAGGCATTTATGCTTTGTAAAGGCCTAAAACATATGCCTGAATCCCATCTTGTAGTGTCCCACTCAATATAAAAGGGTTTAGTTTTGTAAGAAATCAGCCATAATACCTCATACATTAGGTGCATATAAGGCACACTCTGGGTCCACGCCACGCCTATAAGGCGCATCTTCGATTTTGGTAAGTTCTATAGTGTAAAATCCTGCCTTCAGGTAGATTTTTATCTTTCTATTGCTGAAGAAATAAGTGGTTGGAATTACTTCATCAGGTTCCCAAGAGAGTCTGGGCTTACAATCCAGCTTTGCTTTCCTGACTTTGATCATTAATACATAAAACAGTTCCAGACTCATCTTAAAGTTACAGTACTGTACGAAAAGCTCAGGTGAACAGGGTCTCATAGTGAATTGACAAGCTGTCAAGTTTAGCGCATAAGTGTAGACCGATCACCACAATGGAAGGGTAAATGCAAGAGCAGATGTTTGGTCTGTTTCTTTCACATATATTCTGGCAGTAGCCTTGCAATGAGTCTGGAGGTTTCCCCAGTAACAGTGGCGAGGGCCTAGAATATGTCTGGGCCCTAAAAATTTGCAAGGACCCGCAGAGGCATATGAAGCTAATGTATTTGTGGGGCAGGGGTGTTAGTATGGGGGTGTGCTATACTTTTTATAGGTTATATATATATATATATATATATATATATATATATATATATATACATATATATATACATATATATATATACATATATATATACATATATATATATATATATATATATATATATATATATATATATATATATATATATATAGGGAGACTATATGACAAAATACACAAGAGTGAAGAGTTACCTAGCCCTTTTTCTCACATTAGATGCTGATCACTGTTCATGGGAAAGCCTATAGATGCTGTGGATGAGTGCTGACCGGATCCAAAATTAGAACTTACAAAGCCCCAAGAATATGGGTCAGGTCGCCAGAAAGCAGTAGATTTTGTGTTTTTGGGTCATTTTGCACTCTTATGGCTCTAGAGAAAGAAGTTGCAAATCAATCTTGTTTTACATAGACTCATTTGATAGATAACACTTAGGGCTATCAGAAAGATGTTAATTTGTGGCCATCCATCAAAAACTCTCAGACTTATAGCTTGCCGAAGTGAGAAAAACAGTCAAATTTGTTCTTTTTTGTTTTTTTGTACTTTTTACAAATGTTCTGTATTGAATAAAGAACATCTGGAGTAACCCAAAGTTATTTTTTGTATTGTATATGATCATAGGTATCATTTCCATCAGGTTTGGACATGTTACTGAGTGAGGATTTTTCATTGTGTGTCTTTGAAAATGGAAATCTGTAATTTGTAACGTCCGATACCAAAATCTAAATCAGTTATAAAACATGGAAAAAATTAATCTTCATAATCTTTGTTATTACCCATATGAAGGGCTTTATTATCCCCTACTTTGGCGAAAAAATTGTGTGTCCAGCAGCATTTGTCTCCATGTGAGAGCAGCTTATGTGAAATAATTCTGATAAAAGTACCGGACGTTACGTAACGTCCGGTACTTTTATCATCATGTAGGAGGCAGTCTACTGTACATGCATAACTCAAATTCTGTTCCATTCTGTAATTGAAGTCAATAATAGACATATTGGCCTTGTTAATTAATGTGTTTGTTATGCATAATGGGACATTCTTATATTACTGAGAGCAACTTCAATTACCTCTATATTTCATTATTTTGGTACCGGACGTTACATGACACAAAACAAGCAATAAAAATGGAACCGGATGGGCTAGATCGGTATTTTTTGGTTTTCTGAGTTGAGCGGAAGTCTCTTCACAGTTGTGTTAAGGTTATATAAAGGAATTAGAAAATTAATTTTAAAAGCCCTTCAAGGGCAGAATCTTACACTTTCTGACGACCTGACCCATATACACTGCTTCTGTATTTGCATGCCGGCATGACTGTTTCATTGTATAATCCAATGCAAATGGCTTGGTTAGAGTGGGTCCTGATATGTACAGCTTAGTCTCACACCTATTTTAAAGACTACCAAAATACCCCGCATATAAGGTGCAGCCTGTTGAGTACTGGGCCCTAATTCCAGACAGGCCCAAATTCTGGACACCCTGGTTAGAATAGTGATTAGGGTAATTAATAACTGATTGATTTCAAATCAAATAGTGCTATGCAACTTATATACACATGTGTCCTCAACTAACAACTTCAGAAATGATAGATTTTTCTCACAAATCATGGGTAAAAGTGAGATTGTAATCGTCTTATGTTCAGGTGAGTGGATAAATTGATGCTCACTAACCACCCAGCTAAGCCTAGACTCTCTTTCATATTGAATAAGATGGTGTCTAGAATGCTATTGACATTCAAACTCTCAGTATCAATGCATCCATATAAACAGAAAATTGAGATATCTGAATCTGGAGGATTTTTTGACATTTATATCAATTCTATTATATTTTATGAATGACTTAACAATAGGACCACCCTACCAATAACGGGCACCTAATTCCAGACACCCTGTAATATATAGATAGATACTGACTTGATTTTGCTATACTGCTCATATATTTGTTCACTGAAAACCCGCCGCTATTGGAAAGTCGTCATATATGACGAGTTTAGGGTCATCAGGCCATTATGAGTACCCTAAATCATCACACTGACCACATTGGCTTTACCAGTAGTCTGTTTATATACCATAAGAGGGCCCCACTATACATTCCTGTAATATATTTGATGTTTCATTGGGTGTAGAGAGGCTCAAATATATACGTTGTACTTATTGTTTTTTCTATCATGAAAAGGGGAAAATAATAATCATTTGATACAAAATACTTGTAGAAAGATGGGAATGCTTTAGTAGAATTATAGAAAAGCAGATAGATCATTTGGGTAATGACACCTCTCTTATGGCTAGTGCTAGTGCTATAAATCCTAACTCATTGAGTGTGCCTAACATAATAGTAGATCAGTGTACTCACACAGTTCTATGTAAGGTTCAACTAAACCTATGATAGTGGGTTAGAAACCCCCCCCCCCCTCAACTGAATAAATACTTATTTATGGGTGAGGGGCTGAATGTGATTTACAAACAAAAAACAATTGGGAAATCGTAGAAGACATAGAGGGATACTAGAATATCTACAATTTCTACTCAGGTTGATGTGGCTTTAAAGGGTGGCCATACTGACGACTTTAGGTTGTCAGTGACGACCCTAAGTCGTCACCTATGACTACCCCATGATGACCTAAAGCTGTAGATTTAGGTATTGTCAACCTGAGGACCTAAAGTCGTCAGTATTGATGAGTTTGGGTTCCCCTAGGTTTTCAGTGTTATTACATGCATGTCTATCATATAAGTTCAATTTTATATCAATAACATCTTGGATTAGTTCATATATAACAGATACTGCATGGACAGCCATATGCTAGTCACCAGATCTCAAAGAAATTTGTTGAGGCCTCTAACCCCCCATTAATACTACCAAGGAATGATAAATTTCAGAGAAAACCTTATTATTCTACATTTAGTCTAATGGGTAATTCCACTGTCCGGAATTAGGGGTCTGTGTCCGGAATTAGGGGCCACTGTCACATATTTATGGACCCATAATTCACAATGAAATATCATACCCATAGGAAAAACATTATGTTACAATAGATAGGGACCCTTAACATGCCAAGAGATGGGGGCCATGAGATATTCAGTTTGGTAGAAATCAGCAGACAACCACTAGAGCTAGAGTAAAACATTTAGACTACTATTCTTCATTATTTTAGTCACAACTGATAGAAAACATCCTGAGCTTTGAGTAGAGGGCAAATTTATGTATATCGGCCTATAATTTGACGAGTTATGGAGGCTCGAAGTTGGAAAATACACCAAAAATGTCCTTTTTTGTCTAATTTTCCATCATTCCCACCTATATATATTGTTAAGCTAGGCAGTGTTAGAGTGTGATAAACCCATTTTGCCTTTGGTGAGAGGTCATAGCTATCTAGTAAAAATACTTTGGCCATGTCCCTACCTCAACTGTCTTTCACACATGTGTGATAATATCGAACTGTGAGCATCCTCACATACGTAACACTTTTTTACGCCTTAAACTTCTATGCTAAAAAAGTATCCTCACTGTTCTTATTACCTGTGTTGAGAAGGGTCCCTAGGGGGGTTATGATGGTAAATAAATGAAAGTGCTGGTTTGCTGCAGATACAAGCTAGGTCTCATAAACCAAAATTCAACTCCCGAAAACATTACTTATGTGAGGTACACTTTTATATATCTGTAGGCTATCTAAATAAATAATTCTTTATTTCTAGTCTATTCTAGTGTAGTATGTATATGAATTGAATGATTAAAACAAAAATCATGGCTCATGTCTGCATAGTAATGCTACAGAGGGGGTCTTTTGGTATTGGTGTGGAAATCCTCACATACGTAACGAAAATATGTGGGGGAGAAAGGAAATGTTTCCAGTTGCCCTGGCAGAAATGACCGACCACTGGAAGTCACTCAGAGGATCTCAAATTTGCTAAGCGCACAGTCTACCGTGATTTTGCAGTTTCATTTACACTGAAATTTCTCAAAAAAGTAAGGAATTTCAATCAAATTCTCATGAAATAGTGTGTGTTATATATGTGAGGGTCTGGAAGTGTCTTAGATTGCATGAAAATGATGTATTTTGGGTTATATTTCCCTCTGATTGAAAGTCCCAAGCCATAGCCTGGCCATAGCAGCTTGGTAATGCCATTTAATTTGGCCAGGAAGCCCCATACTGGGGAATGGAAATTGCCCTTCCTGAGCTACTCCTGCTGTATATTCATCCCCAAATCATTGTTATTTGTTGAAATTAGGGCCTACCTTTACTACTAGGGTTCATTAGGTCCAGTTTAAATATTTTGAAATGACATCCCAGCCTGTCTGGCGTGAGAAGTGTTGATTATTTTTTTGAAATTTTCACCTCCCACATCCCAAAAGTGCATTATTTTGCAAGATTACCTGCTCTTACCATTGTTTATTTACTCCTAGACCTAAAATCAATCATTTCAGTACATATAACCTCTCTTTTGGTATGTACTTTGCCAGCAGTATTCCTTTTCTCACCCTCCTCGGCATTTCGTTACGTATGTGAGGTGTTTACTATATGTGTTGCACCACACACCTCCAAAAAGAATTTTTCAAATACATTGGTTAATAATCTTATAATAGTGTCCCTATCTAATATCCTGATCCTGGATAGAATTAAGGCACTTACCATTTAAATTTCTGCAAGTTTCCCACAAATTTGAAAACGTTATGTATGTGAGGTTTTGTTCATTTTGGTTACAATGTGTACTTCAGACCCACCCAGCCTATACATAATTAACCATTAAATGCGCATATGGTTCCCCCCAAAAAATAGTGCAAGTTTCTGAGGAGGACAGGCTGCCCAATGAGGCTCAGAGTGAGATGGAAATGACCCATAATATAGTCTAATGTGTTAAGATATACCTTTGAAATACTAATTAACAAGTCCTGTACAAGAAATAGTGATGCAGATGATCTGTGATGTTTAAAAGTATGCTCTATCCAAATCCTCACATACGTAACGTTTTTTTTCTTTGGTATTCAGAAGTGCCTTTGCAGATCTGGACCAGAATGTATATATTGTTGGAAAAGAGTGACATCTTTTGAAAGTAGGGACACTTTAGATAATAGAGAGTGTTTTTCATTAAAATCTAGTTATTTTTAAATGTATGAGGGAAAAGTCAAGAATGCTAGGCTACATTCAAAATTTTCACTGATCTCCATATTTAGTGATGAGGTGTAAGAAAAAGTTCTTGGTGCAGGGATTCATTTTTGCTACACCCTAAGGCATGTATTGTAACATTTTGGACATGAAATCTGATGTACCAAGGATGATATTTAACAGCTTTTATAACTGTTTGTTTAAAAAACGTTACGTATGTGAGGGTAAAGAATTATGGTTTTACACCACAGGCTATAAAAACTGACGCATTAGGAGTTAGTGACTTGAATCAACCTTTCTAACAATCCAAGATATAGGGCTTTCAATAAAATAAAGTTTTGTTAAATAATATTGAGTTTTTGATTTTATTGGTTCTCAGGCTGGTGAACATCCTTCACTGAATCACCCCATCTACTGCCTACCCAACTGAAAGAGAAATCTGGACTATGAACAGAGCCTTTTCCTGCCTCACAAATCCAATACAGATCCCAGACTAACTCCTGTCTCCTGTGATGACCTCTGATTGACCCCTGAATCCCCCCTGGTGAGTGATCACATTGGGTCAGAGTAGTTCTCGTTTACATTGATGCATGGACATAAAAGACACCAAACACAGGGTCTGCTACAGTGAACCCAGCATGATCTTGATGTTAAATTTCCAAGCGGGTACCGGCTCACTTTTGCTAGAGCCCTAAGGAGATTGATATTATAGTGTAGGGTTTAACAGATGTCTAGTGCTAGCTGCTAATGTCATGCCAGGGAGAGGCTAAGGTTTGATCCACTGTGACCCTCAGTACACCCTCACACACACTTGTACCTAGCGCCATATTATGGCACTAGTAACCACTACAATTACGCTGAACTTGTTACTCTGCAAGCATATATATATATGTTTCACACTATAAAAATGCAACTTATGCTTGAAGAGTGAGTAGTATTTTGTGTTCCATCTCCTGTTCCTGTCTACTGGAAGATGGGGCATATAGTGGGAGTTAAATATAGTCTACTAGCACTATGCTTTGCTGCTTATTGTATGGTGGTATCCTAAGGGTTTAAACCTCAGGTCACCAGAGTAACCCCTCACAGAGCTGCCCCCTGGTGTGAATAGACCTACCGGAAGTCCCTCCCCATGTGACGTCATTTGTCATGCGTAATGGTGACAGGCAGGTCAGGGGTGGTAGTAGGGGCACATAACCAGTGGTGTAGTTAGGTGGTAACAGGCTGCAATATTCTCTGCTTACATCTCTTATGCTATGACAGTGTTCACACTACATCTGTTATTGAATACTATTAGTGCAAGGATTGCAGGTTTTCACCAAAACTTGATATAAATGTAAAACTGAAAATAGCAGGATGTGGGTGGATCTGTTAATAATCATCATCGTTACAAATCCCGGATACTCCCATGTGTGCTTCCATTAAAAAGTGGCCAAAATCGAATGGTCACCCGGTAGAGTCAGACCGCGATAATCCAGTATGTGATAATCCAGTCCAGTCCCGCACCTTACAGTCAGACTTTACTGGGAACAGTTTTTATACTACCAAATCTACCTTGATAATCCAGTAACCCAGCAAATTGTCTTTATCTGTCGCCATGATTGGTCATCAATGGTGACTCCATTTTGAGTCATAACTCACTGCGTCATCTTTCGCTACTGTGTGTCAGTCTCAAATGGCATGGCGATTTATCAAAACAGTCGCCAACATGATCTCACTCACTGTGTGAGTATGTGCCACACCTTGTCATCCCTCACAAAGCATGGTGACTTATCACCAACGTCGCCAACATGAATCTAACTCACTCTGTGATTATGTGCCACTCCCAGTCAGTTCTCACTCAGAATGGCCACTGCCTGTGAACTCTCACTCAGAATGGCCACTTATCACCAACATGGCCAATATGGATCTCACTCCCTGCGTGAGTATGCGCCACTCCCAGTCAACTCTCACTCAGAATAACAGCTTATCACCACCATCACCAACATGGATCTCACTCACTCCATCAATATGTGCCACTGTCTGTCAACTCTCACTCAGAATGGCGACTTTTCACCTGAATTTGTGTCACTCCTATATATCTTCTCAAAATGGCGACTTATCACCACCATTGCTGACATGGATTTCACTCGCTGAGTGAGTGTGTGCCACTGTCATCAACTCTCACACAAAATGCAGAATTATCGCCAACATTGCCAACATTGGTCTCACTCAATGTGTGAATTTGTGTCACTTCAAGTCAATACTCTCTGAGGATTGCATCATCTGTCACTCACTCTCACTCAGAATGGCATGTTAGTGTGAGTGATCACAATCCTTGCCATCCGTGGTGAACGTGTGTTATGACGTGGTGTGCGTCTCATCTACTGAAGTGAGTGATCACTCATGTCCCAATCCCTGGTGAGGATGAGTGATCACTCATGTCGTCATCCCTGGTGAGGATGAGTGATAACGATCCTCACCATTCCTGGTAAACATGCGCTATGACGAGGTGCGTGTTTCATCCAGCGAGGTGATCACTCACCCGTGTCACTATCCCTGGTGAGTCTGAGTGATCACCATCCTCGCCATCTGAGGTGAGGCCATGTGATCACCACCATTGCTATTCCTGGTGATCTTGTGCTATAGCAACGTTGTGTTCCATCTAGCGACATGTGTGAGCCACTTCACACAGGTTGATGAGGAGTCACGACAATTTGCTGGGAAATTTGGCTTTCAGTCCCAGTTAGGGAATCTGAGGAACAGTATGTGTATTTTACATTTACTTGATATTCCAGTCAGCTTGATTTAGACTCATCTTTCAGGGGTAGATTAAGATCAGAGAGTAGGGTAAAATGGTATTTAACTCGGTTACACTTCGGACCCTGGGGGGATTCTCACAATAGAATGTTGGTTTAGTACTAAAACACAGGAAGTAACCAGTGTCAGTTTGTCTGGGGGACCGACCATTACTGTCCATACATGGGGGTTGGGGGGGGGCAATATAATGATTCTAGTTGACACCAGAAACATTAACTGATATTTCCTTTGAGCAGTATCTTCAAACCTTAATACATGTACAAATGATTTAGCTGGCCTAAAACAGTCAGTACACAGCTAGCCCTGCACCCTTTACTACCCCCCCCCCCCCACCCCAACACCAAAAAATACCTGAGCCAAACTACCATTGTGAAGCTGATTCAGACATCCAGTCCATTTGAGATCCAGCAACCAAACAGCCGCGACGGCAGTGGCTGGATTATCGCGACCTGACTGTAGTCAGAATCCACTGGTATTAGGGACCTTTAGCAAACCAGACGTCCAGCACGCAGACCCAGTTTAACATAGATGTAGCAATGCTGAAGGTATGCTGTATGTCTGCATTTAAGTAGGTAGGGCATTTTTGCTAAAGGTATATACTAGTGGTTTGTTGCTAGGTCAAGCAGTTGCCTAAAACATAGCAACCTATGCTTAGAAGCAATCCTATAGAAAAAGCCCCAAAACGGTATCCCACTTGCACAAACTCGAATTTAGGAATTCATGTATTATCACCATAGGTTTATATTTTAGACCTGTAGTTACCTAGCAACATTACTCTCCATTCTTTAAGCCTACATGATTCTTGAAAGCCCAAATAACTAAATCAGGGTGCAACTTGGCAACTTTAAAAAGCTTTATATACCAAGAAAGGGATAAAAAGTCTTAAATGAGAACATCAAGATAAGGCTCCAGTCATTAAATTAGGAAATCATATCAATCATCCATCCCATAAGGCTGTTCTAAGGAAAAGGAGCTAAAAAGAATGTTTTTTTTTGGTTCCATTAAGTTTCCATGGCAACCAGATCCTAATAAAATGGATTTGGGTTAAAAGAGGCATGTTATACTATCACATTGGTGCATGTATAGCTCAAACATGTATATGCCAACTATGCACATACCTGCAGGGGTGCATCATGCCCATTGGTCGACATGATGCACCAGTGAAGAGCAGTCTCGCCAGCACTTCATTGGAGCATCATACCGACCCTATGGGGTCGATACATATATACGCTCAGAGGGTGGTCATAATGCTCCAATAAAGTCCTGGCAAGCAGTCTCGCCCGCACTTCATTGGTGCATCATGACGACCAATGGGCATGATGCATTAATGCAGCAGTGGCCTTTTAAGCTCTAACCTGGCCCTGGGTAACTTAGTAAAGTCTAACTAAGTACAGCTGGTCAACACGGGCCGGTACTAGCTCATCTTGAAAACCGTGGTCAATGGGTCTTGGATGAAGATTTACTTTCACATCGGCTTCCCTGTGCTAGGCTATTGGTCCAGCATTAACAATTATGTATACTTCCTCTGCTACTTAATTGTACGTGACAAAATCGGGACTGTGACGTAGTAACGAGAAAGATACAGGGACTGAGATGCAGTTGCAGATCAATAAAGGGACTGTCATGTATACATGATACCCTAATATATCTAAGGTTATAATGCACACAATTTATGGTTTTATCCCTGACTGGTGGAACCTTTACTATATGTTGTAGAAGTGGATGTGAACCTCTTGCTCAGGGGAATGCTTATCACTCTGTTAAATGAATATCCTAGGAGTAAATGAAAGTAGAGTCCTTAGAACTCCCTGCATGGTTGAACCGGTTTAACACTGTCTTCTTGTTGATTTTCCCGATAGGTTGATCGATATAATGTAATTTAGTTTCAAGATATATGATCAAAAAAGCTTTCACTTTTTGGTGTCTGAATGTAAAAGCCTATTCCCCTAGTTGTTTTTCTCCCGAGGCACTTGGAGCAAAGGGAAAGTGTGGCCTATCATACTCCTAGGAACAAGGATTATTAGCTAGGTTGATAGCAGTACAGAAAGTTCCATGGTCAGATCAATACTGTGGATGATGCCGAGGAGCCGTATAAATGCTACAGCTCCTAATGGAGGCAGGTCCTGGGTGGTCAATACCAAACTTTGCCAGAGGGCTACTCTGCGTTACCATACACTGTTAAAAATAACTGTTGAATATAACAGAACTGAACAGTGGACCATCGTGATTGAAAAGCATTGCACAAGTGTAGTTTTTTACAAGAAGCCTCAGGTGGCAGTACGGTGGTACACAAATGTACGAGGAATCTCCGTGAAAATGATAAAAGATCTCTGGCAATGTTGGGATGAGGAATGCACCATTATTTTGACGACATTTTTTTTACAGTGTACAGGAGGGACGTTTATATTAGATCAGACCCCACCACTGCAGCGTAGTGCCATTTACTAAGCTATAGCAGGTTTAAGCTGAGAAGGAAATGACTTCTTTTGATGTCCCTGGCAGACATTTCTTCAAGATATAGGATTGGTGGCCAAACCTGCTCCTAGGCTTAATGGGCTGTAAAGGCTGGACTGTTACGATACGAAGTCGGACTTACCAATATTTCTCCTCCACCACCTACCCTACCCACTTGGCAGAAAAACATTTTTTTGACGTCCAAAAAATGTTTTATTTTGGTTCCTAAGTTTGCAAAATGTTTTTTTTTTCAACATCAAAATAACGTTTTTACATGTACTCAAAGAAACGTTATTTTGATGTTTTTATAAAAACGTTTTTATATAAGGTTAAAAACGTTTTTTAACGTAAAAAAACGTTAATTAAAAAACGTTTTTATTTGGTTGAAAAAGCAAACGTTTTTATTAGGTTGAAAATTGGTAAAAACATTTTTAACATCAAAATAACATTTAAAAAACCTTTTTTTTACCCAAACCAAATAAAAACATTTGCAAACGTAAAAAAAAAGTTTTTTGCCAAGTGGGTATGTTCCTCTTCGCTATCATCACATTATGGGGAATGCTGGATATTATGTTCTAGTATGGTGAACGCTTCACAAATGAAAAGTTGAAAAGATGTTTTTGTATCTCTCAACACCCAAAAGATTCCGGAGGAAATGGGTAATTCTAATTGAATTGATCAAACAAGAACCGAGCACTACAACAAGGAAAACTTCGCTAGATTCTTTGCATCAGTTTTTTTTCTTCCAAATTTGTGTCCAGTAATTCAAGTAACTTTGAAAAACATAACGTACCATTTAGAATTCAAATTCATGAACTGTAGTGTGAGGCATTTAAAAAATCACTATGGTTTATCTGATAGGCTTAAAACCCTACCAGTGCATCATGCCCATCGGTCGTCATAATGCATGAAAACCACCTTGGAGAGTAACTCGCCAGGGCTACATTCAGCAACATAACGACTCCATACGGTTGATCCTGTCCTGGAGGTTTTGCATAATGCTCAAATCCGGGGCTCAAATGAATCGTAGCACTTGACTGGTACACAGACAGAATAGGCAGGATACACTCCTGCATCACCAGTCCTAAAAATATGTCTGGGTACACACTCTGGTTGTAAAATGGAAGTAGTTTGACCAGTATTAAGTTGTTTTAAAAATCAATGCTTATTTCCTTATTTTCTATTTGACCTAAATTCGGGACAATAAAACACTGAATCCAGAGAAGTTCACTTGATCATCTTTATTGCACAGCTGACATGAGTGTTCATACAGGTGGTAACAATGATACACTCGCCAGAGTCCAAGCTCTGTCCCTGAGCCTATAGCTCAACCTGTCCTAGGTCCTGACATGAGGTATAGGTATGGTGTGAAGGGATTTAAGGTAGAGATACTGGGAGCTGCTCGTGCAGGGTGTTATATACTCAGCTGAGCAGCTCTTGGTAATGATGATGTCTGCTTTCCGTCAGGTGCAATGCTTGGTGGTGCAATACCAGTGGGAGAGCAGCTCACCACATGGACCAATGAGGGACAAGGGCGTGTCATTCAGGTATGTCCTGGTCCCAAAATAGCATCCACTGGTATGATGAGTACCTCCAGTGGGGTTGTGGCCGGAATAATCCGGTTTGGCCGTCATGACATCCATGTTTGGATGACATGTGAGCAGCTCACTGGATCCCACTGGAGGAGGCAGGGTTCGGTGTTTACTGACCCCGTCTACTATTGAGTAAATAGATAGGGGCAGGTGGTAGGATTGTGGACAGAGCTCGGGCCTGTAAGAAATTAATAAAGGTGAAAAGTAATGATAATACCCAGAATGGTCCATTGACAATATTATGAAATCATCGGGTCTCCCTTCCTGAAATGAACAAGGTGGTGTTTGCTTTAACTTTATCTTAGTTATTTGTCTGCAACCCAAAATGTAACGCGTCTAGTTCCATAGTCTTGACCTATTGGTAGCGGGCGTTGCAGGTAACTCGGAAAGGTTCATACCAATGAGGGATGAAGTGATTTGAATCGCACATAAATCTGACAAGTGCTTAAATAATAACTGAGGCCCGAAAAGGAATCATAAAATTTACCAAACCTTCAACAAGAGGTTAAATCCCCCAACAACAGCAAAATATTGAAATTTTGTGATGTCAGGAGTTAGGTGGAAGTGTTGTGACGGTGTCAAAGACTTCTCTGCCCCCCTATAAAACAGTGAACAATAAGAGAGATAATGTGCCCATTCATGAAAAACACCTCAGTCTTCCCTGCTAAATAATGAGCCACAGTGGGTGACAGGATGTAGCTGACATCAGCACTGTTCTATAGAGATAGTGGCTCCTGGTGAGAAATGAGTGAACTAGGCAAACTGATGGGTTGTACATAGCTCATATTTCAGCAGGGTAGGACACAGGATGTACTTAACATAGGTGGACCAATTATCAGAAAATCTCTCCCCTTTCAAAATGTCTTATCTATTGCTATATATTCATGTAATATTAAGTGTTAGAATAATGCTATTATACAGTTATATTCTGCTATATTCAAGTGGAATAAAACAAGAAGAAAACACTATGGTATAGAATATTCATATCCTATTGCCCCCTAGCTGGAAACACCTCAGTTCCCCCTGCTAAATAATGAACAATGAGACCATCACCCTGCTTAAAAAGGGCGGGAAACCTGACACCCAAAGCTGACACCCCCATAGGAATACATTGAGTGCACCAAGGGTCTTACACTCATTTTGAGATGACCTACTTTTTGAAACCTTAATAGCAGAAAGATAAGAACCAGATAACAGGTAACAATTATACCTCTATGATCCTGTATATATACACTATTTCATGACAGGTTTCATTTTATCTCATATTTAAGCATTTTCATGTTATTTGAGGTTGAAGTGAACAGTCCCATCTCTGAAACAGGCAATTTAGTTCTTAAAGTGTCACCCTGCCCCCACCTGTCTCTAAAAACTCGGAAAAGTAAACTTTCCGAGTTAACAAATAGTACTAACATGTAAGGACCACTGTATACTGTCCAGCTGCTCCCTCTTGACGTTGGTGGCGTCCTCAGCAACACATGTCCGGCCTCACACCCTTCAATGACGCAATGTTGGCCCGTCTCCCGCCAAATGACCACAGCATCCAGCCGGCCTTCCAGGGCAGCGTCTCCCGTGCTACCTCAATGATGTTCCTGGCTGACGCTGACACTTCTCCCAATGTCTCAGCACTCTCACATCGGCCTGGCACTCTCTTGTTACTCCCTTTGTCGTAGACCTACCCAAGGCAGCGTCCAGCATCACAGCGTCACAAAGCAGTGTCTTCTGAGCGTTGCTGCCTACCATGCCTGCCACGCCTTTGCACAGGCACCCTCCTCAATATAGTGCTACCTCCTTCTGCATGATGCTTTACACGGTATCCGGGAACTACAGACCACCAAAATTGATCCTGCAGTTACTCCAAGAGTTTACACCTTTGTTTCACTCACAGATGCGCAATTAAGCGTAATCTGGAGCCCAAAACCTGTGAAACTACAAGGTAAACTAAGGAGCCTGAAACCATATGTCTTTAGCCATCTTAGGGATGCTGCAGAACTCTTTCTTGCGCATGCATAAAGAGATTTTCCCGCAATAGTATTCATAACAAGAATGCACATATCTAACACTCCTTCTCATTCGCAGTGGAGCATACTATGCATACATCCTGCCCAGCAAAATGTCGTTATCTGTCGCCATGATTGGTCATCAATGGTGACTCCTTTCTGAGTGATAACTCACTGCGTCATCTTTTGCCACTGTGTGTCAGTCTCACATGGCATGGCGATTTATCACAACAGTTGCCAACATGATCTCACTCACTGCGTGAGTATGTGCCACCCCTTGTCATCCCTCACAAAGCATGGTAACTCATCACCACCTTCGCCAAAAGGGATCTAACTCACTGCGTGAGTATGTGCCACTGCCTGTCAACTCTCAGTCAGAATGGCAACTTTTCACCTGCATTGCCACATGGCTCTCACTCACTGCGTGAGTGTGTATCACTCCTATTTAATCTTCTCTCAAAATGGCGACTTATCACCACCATTGCCAACATTGGTCTCACTCAATACGTGAACTTGTGTCACTCCAAGTCAATGCTCTCTGAGGATTGCATCATCTGTCACTCACTCTCACTCACAGTGGCAACTTATCACCACCATTGCCAAAGTTGTTGAGACAGCACCACTGTTCAACATGTAGCCTATCTAGGAAGTGTGGGCATGAAGTATAAGTCCCATACGTATCAAATGTGCTTTGTTTCACACTGATTTCCATGTAATACTTCAGAGTTGAATCAAACAAGATTATATAGACAGAATATCAATTGAATTTAGATAGAGCTATCTCTAAAATGAAAGCAACTATTCATAAACACCTTTTCTCTGGTTACAGGAAAAATACATAGGGGAATATCAACATGAACACCTTGTCTGTGGTTAGAGGGAAGATACATATGGCAATACCTTCTCTGGCAAAACATACTTTGATCTGGCAGATGTGAGGCTGCATGATTACCAATGTCGATGATCATGAGCTTTTCATCTAACAAGGTGAGTGATCACCAGCGTCGCCATCACTGGTGAGTCTGAGTGATCACCACTCTTGCCATCCATGGTGAACCTGCGCTATGATGTGGTGCGCGTTTCATCTAGCGAGGTGAGTGATCACTCGTGTCGCCATCCCTGGTGAGTGTGGGTGATCAAGATCCTCACCCTCTGTGGTGAACCTGTGCTATCACGAGGTACGCTTTTTATCTAGCGAAGTGACTGATCACAATCCTTGCTATCCGTGGTGAATGTGTATTATGATGTGGTGTGCGTCTCATCTAGCGAAGTGAGTGATCACTCATGTCGCCATCCCTGGTGAGGATGAGTGATCACTCATGTCGCCATCCCTGGTGAGGATGAGTGATCACGATCCTCGCCATCCCTGGTGAACATGTGCTATGACGAGGTGCGTGTTTCATCTAGCGAGGTGAGTGATCACCCGCGTCGCCATCCCTGGTGAATCTGAGTGATCACCATCCTCGTCATCTAAGGTGTGGCCATGTGATCACCACCATTGCTATTCCTGGTGATCTTGTGCTATAGCGACGTCGTGTTCCATCTAGCGACATGTGTGAGCCACTTCACACAGGTTGACGAGGAGTCACGACAATTTGCTGGGTGGTTTCACACTACACAATATATAAAGTTTCAGTCTCTTACCCCCTCTTAGAGTCTCTTACCACTTATCAAACATCAAGTTCAAAATATATACTGGTCATACATTGTCAAGTTCAGTTGGAGCACTCCTTCTCAAACACACACAGAATAAAAAAGTTCAAGATATAGCAGGCACATACTGTCCAGTGCAGTATAACTCACAAGTCTGTGCATCATGAGTCTCTCCTTATCACCGGCAGTCCTCACATATACATATTTACCAGGTCATTGATATATTATGTAAATATACAGCTGAACACCCTTATCAGCATAGAGAAATATCAACTCAAGAATGCACATATCGAACACACCCATGACAAATGTCATGCCTAATGAGAATCTCTGGTAGTTGTAAAGGCTCATAGCAGCACAGCAGTACAAAAACACTTTCCAGACTCATTTGTTACATTAATGACGAAAATGGATTTTTCAAATAATATTTTGTCAGAAAATATTTACTTTGATGGGAGTCTGTGTCTCAACAGGATTTAAATGCAAATTTATCACTGTCGCAAGATTTCTGTAACTAGCCAACTTTATCATGATGAAGTGCTAACCAAAAATGAGATTTAGATCTAGAAAAGAGTTTCTCTGAGAGTGCACCTTGCCGGAGTCCTGATTCAGCAAAACGTACCAAGGTGGCCTCCATCGTAATTGTCACTGGCTGTCTTCATCTCACTCACAGAAACATAGATTTATCACCTAAGATATTAGGCATGCATACATAAGATTTTAAGCATAGGAAAGGGGGGAAGCTCATTATAGACATATAAATAGAAAAAAAGAAGTGTGCTGTAAATGCTCAAGATTTAATATGTAAATGTTTTGAAACAAGACATAATAACCTGCCTAAATATGCATAGGGAAGGGAATCGTTTTTGGAACTAGATTACAGCATATCAAATCTGTAAGGCTGAGATAAGTTCATATGTTTTGAATATCTAATAGGGGTATTTGCTTTGAGCATAATCTATGATCGACGCTCTAGCCTACCCCTTTTTCCCAAAACAACAACTTCGTACTTGAGTAAAGGATGAAGGTTGATTAAACAGATGTGAAAGCATAAGGAGAAGAGCAAAAGGTGAACCTAAGAACAATAATAGATTAGGGCAGTCCAGATGAGGTTTAAGGGATTTTGGTGGCAGATGCAAGTACTTAGACACCCCCAAAATACCATGTTGTCCTATGATGCTGATTCTTAAGTATGGGATATAGGGCCAAGTAAAGGTGGCAAAGGTTATAAAGCCTGACAATTCTAAAGCACTTGCAGCCCAATCCACCATATATATACAACCACAAATCAGCATCAGAGAGATCCTACCACCTCAGAAAGCTCCTTTCTTCATATCTTCATTATCTAATTTATGAGGCAACTAAAGACAGCTTTGAGACACAATTTACATGGGATTTGGGCTGGTCCGAAACGAGTCATAGTAGATCACTTTAATTAGTCATTTGCTGTACGAGAAAACAAATAACACACAATGAAATCTTCTGACCCGATGAAAAAGGGAAAACAAAAACAAACATATGAGGTAGCGAATCACTTGAATTTGGATAGTAATACCATGTGGTCTTCAATCAAATAAGCCAAGGTTTCACTAGCCACACAGCCTCAACAGTGCTACATGAGGCACAAAGTTTCCTTTGTTCTGTTTGTTGATGTTTTTTTTACATTTTATTATAGTGCACTGGAGTATCCTTTTTGCTTGTAACTTCAACTCCAAATGTCAACAATAACAGACAGAAAAAAAATCTTTACATTGTCCAATCTCTGGGGAAAAAAGCATCATAGTCACAAGTTAACAAGGCTGAAACCAAGTACCTTGTTAAAGAAAGATTACAAAATGTGAACTTCTTCTGGCTGAAGACTCTTTTTGACACACCTTGTCAGTTGATCAGTGCCCTTAAGGGAATAGGTTTAAAAAGATGAGCATCCCCTGAGCAGCACCCACAACTGAATTGAACCTTTGACCCTTTGAGGGCGGCTTATGCATTAATGCATCATGCCCAAAGGTCGTCATGATGCACAAATGAAGTGGTCGATTTTCATAGAAATTGAACTTCTGGCTTTTTTGGACTTCCACTGGCCCCTATCCTTAAGATTTTGTTTTTATCCCAATTCTTCTTTCATATTATTTGGGTCGATGAGTTCTTCATGTCATAAATAGGTTTATGTGTTAGGAAATCGATATTTTAGCCCCCAGGGCCTTATAATAGGGCAATTTTGACCCAAATTTCATGAGAAAATCAAAAGAAACAAGTATTTTTCCTAATTTTCTAAATTTGACACCAGATATGGGCTGTTTCATTATTATTACTTATATTTTGTGGGTTTACAATGGGTCAGAACCAAAAATCGCAGTCCTGGGGGTATTTTTAGTATATTCTGAGAGCAATTTAGTTTTCGTAAAGTCAAATGTCCGGGCGATTTTTTTAGTGTACTACCCCCATCCCTAAAAAATCTGTGAGCCAAATGGGTTGAAAAATGCCTTTAAAAGTTGGAGGTTAGTGATGCATAGTCTATGTTGAAAAAGGATATTGTTTTCCTCTGTAAACTTCAGAGATAGAGAGTCACATGTGAAATCCAAGAAAAGTATCCAGTATGCCTAAGTATCCAGTATATAAGAAGTTAGAATCCTGTTAATGGTTTGACATAGCAGGATGGAAAGGGCTAAAATGTCTGCCCTAGTACCTAAATCATGCACCTAGATATGCAGTGTAGAAGAAATGACTTGGTATAGCAGGAAGGAAAGGTCTAAGAAGTCCGCCCTAATGACAAGTCCTGGCGAGTGACATTTGAGTGACTTGCCTTGTTTGGGGCTTGATATTCTACATTAATAATTGTCACATCTCTATAAAAATTGCTAGTCTGGACCATTCTGACCTGTAGATGATTATGGAAATCATATTTCCATTAATGTGAGATATGTCTTTGTTACTGTAAATCACGTAAACTTTTGATAGACGCTTATCATGATTTTCTTTACATTTCTCGTCCGGGTACAGAGACATCATACCTCACCCCCTCCTGGCCTCAATTAAACATTTGATTATATTAACTATGTTAGTAATCTACCCCTCACATATGTCTAATTATTCAATGCATAGGACACTAGGTTATTGCGATGCTCTGCAGGAGGGGGGTATGGGAGTATTTATGTCTGGTCAGCAAAATGTCCAGGCGAGTGACACAGGGTAATTACAGGGTGCTTTGAATGGAAATTTTCAGGGTTTCTCATATTTTTGCCCCATTGAACCTATATACCACATGAAAGTATACGCCTTTGGCATAGTCTTCCATGTAATTGATAGTACCTTAATATCCCTGTGTCCCTTTTATGCAGATCAGTAAGACGTGAATATTTTATAATGTGATATCTACTAAATGTCCAGTCTAAGCCCTCTATAAAAATGACCCATGTGCAAGGCAAAAGATGACAGAATCTAGATTAAAATCTCCAAGAGAAACAATATAAAAGTGGACCAAAAATGTATCACAACTCATTTGCATGCCTAAAGGTGAAAATAGCCTAGAGTCACTCGCCAGGATATCATTTACAGGGGTATCCAGGGATTTATAGGTTCAATGCATTGCCATAAGAATATTTTTCATATTTAACTCATAATATTCTGTGATGAGATACCCCACTGTACCTGTACACTATACACAACAAATACTTTTGAAATCCTCCAAGGTTTAGGGCCAGAAGTACAATTTCTATCAAAATCAACCAAGTGGTGGTGATACCAGCACTTCAATAGAGCACCATGCCAACCTTACCGTAGTGTCAAAATGATGCATGAATGTAGCCCTAGGGAGTACCCCAGCCCTGGTGAGTTACTTAACAGGGCTACATTCATGCATCATGACCACCAATGGTCAAGATGCATTAATGCATCAGTAGCCATTAAATGGTTAAAGGTTGCACCATACATATTGGTCAGTCCCATATGACCTTGGTCCCATAGGATCAGCATGATATATAGATGCAGCCGTTGCAAGTTACTTGCCAAGGCTGCATTCATGCATCATGATGACCAATGATGATCGATGGGCATGATGCATTAATGCATTGGTGACCTTTATATAGTCAAGGGAATATGTTTAAAAGGCTCAGAACCTCCATAAGCAGCACTCACAGCTGGATTAATACAGGTCTGTGAGCTGCTCATGCTTAACAAATGACATCAAAAGAGCAACTCGTGTGAGCCAGCAAAAAAGGAGACTTCACACAGAGGACATTGTGAAGATATGCTTTGCTGCTAAATCAACATTACCAGCTGGTTGATTCAATTGATCATGTTTAGTCCCCCTCCCCAAATAACTGCCCCCCCCCCCATCCACATAGGCAGCATTCGGTGCATGTTTCCTGTAAGCCAAAGTCTGAATTATTAAACAATTGCTTAAGGGTGTCTTAAATTGCCTCTTTACTGAAAAAACCTGGAGTAAGTAACCTTTAAGGACCCATTAATCAATCTGTATTAATACATAAAACACATGTTAAAGTTTGTAATTACTACACAACGCTAGAGAAGCTGCCGACAGGGTCTGTAGTAATTGCCTGGTTAACCCTTCAAAGGCTGATAATGCACCATGCCCATTGGTCGTCATGATGCATGAACGCAGCCCTGGTAAGTAACTCACGAGTGCTACATTCATGCATCATGCTGATCCTAAGCGGCTGATACATGCCGGAGGAGATGCTCCAATGAAGTGCTTGACAGAAGACTTATCAGCACTTCATTGGTGCATTATGGCGACCAATCAGCATTATGCACTACTGCATTAGCAACCCTTAAAGGGTTAACCCTTCAAGAACTGCATTATATATTCACACATTATGTGTTTTTTTTTATGTCAAGACACATAAATCGCCAAACATTGATGTATCAAGACACACCAAAAGGGTCATTACACTTTCTAAATGCTACAGGGCATTTTTAACAGGGTACGATTCAAAACAGCCACTACGACTCAAGAGCCTCGAGTCTTTTTCGCTGCATTTTATCCTCACCAAGAAATTCCTTATACAGTCATGTCTCTATAAACCGGCCACCTCCATTTCAGATAAAATTTGGCTGGTTCCTGAATCGGTTGGTTGTCTGAATAATATTTACAATAGAATTCAATGGTTATTTTCATATTTGTTAGGTTAGATAGATGGCTGATAAGTGAATCAGCCGGCTTTTTGAAGACCGATACATCGAGACTTGACTGTAATATCTTAAAATGGTTCCCTAATGTACCTCCCCATGCCCTATACATTATCATAGGAAGCATACAAAAGAAAACATTGCCTCTGAAATGACTTTCCTCAGCCCCAATTCTCTCCTGGTGCCTTATAAAGATTACTCCTTTTGTGTAACTAATATAATTTTGAAGCTGATTAGATTTTCTCAATATATAGGAAACCCAAAGCAAACTATGGTATTTCCCATTACCATCTGCGATGGTCTGAAATGAGGTGAAACTCTGATAGATGAGGGGAAGATTGCTTTTTCATCAAGTTTCTGCAGGGACTATGGATCTCATTTTCAAAGGCCAGCTGGCATTGTTCTGGGATGGGACTTGAGTGGAATTCTTCATATGTGCTGATTAATTTAATAGGAAAGAGTTTTAAGAAGAAGTCTGAAACATTGTTTATAATGGGATAATGGGGACGTGGGGAAGAGCAAAATATGACCTGCATAGATTCACGTTAACTTTCTATATTCAATGATTCTATATTATATGGTATGACGACCTTTTAAGTAATGCCACAGCTAGATAATAGATTTCACATTCATGAAGTCGTCGTATTTCATGGGAAACTATCAAGATGTTTCAGAGGCATAGGAAGCAAATCTTCATTGGGGGGGGGGCTGAGCTGGTCCCACCATGACCACCTTGAATTGTCGGCTCAGGCGTGATGATGACTATACACACCTATACAGAATTTGTATAGAAAAATAGTTTTTGGTGAATTTTATATCTGATTTGAATTTGAGTCCCCCATTTTTCCTATCCCATTACCACATTAATCTAATTTGAGATAAAAGTTTTAGCTTCTTATCCAATTAATTATGAATTCTTGGCAGATTTTGGGAGGGCCCAGACATACTCAGACCCCACCTCCTTTATGATTGGGGGCCCAGGCCCTTTTCCTACGCCCCTGTGTTTATTGATTTCAAAAATATAATCCAATATGCACATTTCAAAGACTGGATGAAACAAAAATGCATTGAGATTTAATACAAGTCCATACAGGGCAATCAGATTGTGTCTTGCACACAACATAATGATTATGTGCATTGTGATATATACCGGTTAGGCTAGACATTGTACTCCGTTGTGCTCATTTTCTCATAGCATTTATGAAATGGCGAGCAGTGCTCTGCAGCACTATAGAAGTGACCTTAAGCGCATTATAGGAGTGTAGTGCACACCTGAGCAAGGTCACAGTAGATGTAAACAAGTTGAGGGCCATTAATTGGTCTGGACATAACTTGATTGGGTGATTAATTGTTTGGACAGTAATGTACAAAGTTAAGACAATAGACAAATTGTTCTTCACATCTTGACTGTCGGTGTTCTGTAATGCACTCAGATGCATTCATGCATTATAGGACAACAGACAGTCTTGATGTAAAGAAAGTTGTTGTCTATTCTCTAAATATTGCATACTGCTCAATCCCATGAGACTTTCTCCTTGGTAATGTCTCTGTTGATTTTCCCACATGTATCAATACTAATTTCCCCTTCTTTTCAGGCTGATTTGCTGTACAGCGCTTTTCATACTGAGGTAGAGAGTAGACAAGAGGGGATCTGGAACATGCTCAGGTAAGTAGTCCACCATAGTTTAAAGGAAACTGATAAGCTTATGAAATCATGTTCCGTTGTTAGCAAATAGGCACCATAAATAATGATTTTGTTTAAGAAAAAAAATGGGATGAAAATAAAACAAACCTTGGGGAAAAACAAGAAACTGCTGACTTGGCATTTTGATAGTATCGTTAAAACTCCCATTATCCAAAACCAGTGTCATCCTCTTCAAAACGTCTTAGCATCGCTTTAGTGCAAGAATGTTGTAACTAACATTTTGGGGAAAAATGAGTTTCCTTCTGTTCTAACATGTATTGGCCCTTATCTAGCTACTATGAAAGTATGGAAATTCTGTATGAAATTTGTCCCTACTGGCCCCACTGCAATTTTGCTGTTTCCACTTTGTGCTATATTAAGTGAACCTCTTCTTTTGTCTCTCCTGCATTACTTAAAAAATGCAATTACAACCTTCTTGCACTAAGGCGACGTTAGCATATATAAATCCCAGCTCAGACAGATACAAGCATCACAGTGAATGGCCTAAGCCCCTTTCTTATCGCATTATGCCACAAAGGTCAGCTTTCATTTGCCCCTATGTTCCCAGGTAACATGCCCAACTGGGCCCTACTTGGGCCCTGACTGGGCTGAAAACTGGGCCCCAGTTGATCTAGAGCTGCATTGATATATCATGTTTACTAACCCTTCACAAGTGCACCATGCCTTAGAGGCATGATGTGAGAAATGTGCATCATGAAAGCTGAATGTCATAGAATCCTAAAGCACTACAAAAGCAGAGATGCCACTCACTGGCTGACATAAAGCAGGAGAGCTTGTGATTTTGAACCTCTTTTCCCAGGAAATTATCACAATCCAATACAAATCTCAGGAAGCCTCAGAATAATGGCATCTCTGTTAATAAAGGGCTAATTAGCTTCTCACTGGTACTCTCGTCTGATGGTGACATTTTCAGTGAGACACCTGACCTTCACCTTGAGAAGCTGGGTCCGATATTCACGACAGAGACAGTTGTGCGGGGATACCCAGACGATGATCTGTTGATAGCAGGCGCAACTGAAGCAGCAAAGCTGCTGGGTGAGTTGATCCCCAAGCAAAAGTAAGGCTTAGATGATATAGTTAATTACCCATGTAGTGACATTTTGCAATCAGTGTGGCAAAACATAACAATGAATAGCCCTTTCAAGTCAATGATTAGTCAGATGGACCTTTTTCTGATAAATTGATAGTACCAAATAAAACACGTATTTATAAGCTGCAGCTTATAGACCATTTCAATCCCTACAGTGGCTTACAACATCTCCAGGAACTCTGGGTTTGGCTTATATGTGGGGTTTTACTTATTTAGACTATAGGAAGGAATGAGAACCTTTTGAGACCCCTGGTGCGGCTAAAGCCCTGAAGTCAGGGTGCAGCTTTTATGTGGGGCTGGCTTATACACTAGATTTAATGGTACTGAAGATGTCTTTGACTTTCAGGTGCTGACCTTGAGGATGTCCTTCAGAGTACCGGAAGTCGATTGTTTGGTGATATCCTTGATCTGTATGAGCGGGAGCTACATTCCATTGGTAGCCATGTTGGCACCTTCTTCAACAGCCTCGACCACTTCCGAAAACACATAGACTTTACCGAGAGCCCTTCCGAGGTCAAGGTCATGACCTTCAGGTGTGAGAACCCTCTAGGGGAGGACTGTGAAACTAAGGGATACTCGCTGCGGCTTCTTGTAAGAAACCCGTACCGCAAGGAGTTCCTGCATGTTGTGTCCGGGATGGTGAATGCAGTGGCAAGGTCATTGTTTGACCTTGACCTCGTGGTGACTAAATCTGCTGATGAGGGTTTAGTAAGTGGACTAGTCTCAGACATTGAGAATGAAGGACAAGGCGGTAAATGGTCACTACTTTTACTGCAAACTCCTCCAGCTCAGAAAGGTATCAAAACCGGAAATTGGACTAAACTGACTACACAGACGATGTCATGCATCCCTAGCGACTTGCGTGTATCAGTAGCGACATTATGTCGCATCTTACCCTTCCATGTAGCATTTGACATGTCACTTACCATCACTCAGCTGGGGGCAAGTCTCTTCCGGATGGTTTCCGCTGATCTCGCCAGGGGGCTGAGTCCCCAGTTGAGCCGCTACTTTACGGTGGTGCGCCCCCTGGTCGAACCGCTGTGTGCAGAGGGCTTCATGGCCAACATTAACCGACAGTTTGAGATACGGATTGACATACCTGGTAAAGTGGCTGCCAACGGGGAACGCACAGAGTCAAAGGTAGGTTGTGAAATGTTTGTTGAGAAAACATTAGTCACCTGCTGATAAATGTCCCCAGAATATACCAACCGCTTAAAAGCTGCAACAATGTATTACACTGATTTTCCTCATGGTGGATTAATATATTATCAACTCATATCTCCCATTCTAACCCGTTTGTAATTAGTATATAGTATACCCCTCTGAAAGACTTCATGGAGACAAATGACTCACCAGTAGGATAATCCTCTAAATCAAAAGGAGCTGTTTGGTTTATGAGCTTTCTGCCAGGGTATTGAGCACTGTCCCTTCCACACCGGAGACACTTAGCTATGTAAAATCAATACATCTACTGTGAATGGTGCCTCTTCGGAGGGCATACAGCGCTGCTTGCAGTAAAAGCAGAGTTTCCAGTCATCCCTGCAAATAACAATTGAAAGGTCTAAAGGTTTAGAACTAAAAGGAATTGGGATGTATATGTTGTATGGTGGTAGTGGAGCCCTCAGTACTGGAGTTGGACTTTTTGAAAAAGTTAAAATCCATATTGTCATTACACATGGAAAACCCAAAGGATTTAGGATTAATTGATTTTCTTTTTACTGACGTGTAAGTTGAAAACTTTAGAAACTGCCCATGAGCTGTAAATCACTTTCCAGTACGTTCCACCTGCCAACCTTGAATGATTTTAGAAGAATTGTAAAGACAACCTCTGGAGGCCACACAGGCCCTAGTGCCACTATATGTTGGTCCAATAACTTAGTGGGTGAGTCAAGTGATAATGTGAACACATACCATAATGGCCCATTTCAGTCTGGAATAAGAGATTGAAATCAATGAGCGCCCGGGCGATTATATGGACCACTAAGGTAATCAGGTTTTTACCCTTAATAGGGATCTAAGGAGCGCTTTTGTACATACCACCTTTGGTCATTTTAATCATCCAGATACCTTTCTATCACAGCCCTCCAACATTTAAAAGTGGTGTTAATTTGGATACTTTTTAATAGCTTAAGAGTGATTTTGGTAACTCCTAAATGCCAGTGCTCATTCATCTGCATTCATTTTAAACCCAGGTGCATAAATGGACCAAGATAGGCATTCATTTTAAGACCAGGTGCTAAGGGGTCTGTCTCATGAAATCTTTGCAATGTCAGCTTTCTTATCGTTTCTTACTGGCTACTTAGTAAAAGTTCTTATTTTCAAACTGCCTCTAGTGTTTAACTTGTCCCTTTGAGTAGTCCCATAGCCACCCCCCCCCCATCCCTACTTGTTCTTGTTACAGCTCATGTTATCCTTCTTTTCCCTAAAATAGAGTAAAAAATCATCCTGTCAATAAGAAACGATAAGAAACTTTGAGTTTCTTATCTCCTTTGTCACCTTTCTTATCAGCATGTCACCTTTCTTATTGGCACTTCTCTTGTCCCTAAAACAATGTTGTTCAATGTGGAATCATACCTGTTACATAACATAGACTGGTTATGAGGAAGTCATAGGATGAGCTGAGAATGAAAGGAACAGTTAAATGTATGTGCTTTAAGAATAAAAATTGAAAAGACTGAAAAGTTTCTTATTGGTGTGGTGAGATAAGAAAAAAGATTAGGACAGACAGAAAGGCCTGATGGGACACTTTGTGTGCTTATTTCTGATAATGGAAACGTAAAAGAAAAAGCAATGATAAAGATCGATTCAATGTCAAAATGTCAGCTTTCTTATCGGTGTGTCACCTTTCTTATCTGCATGTATTACAGAGAAAATAAAGAGTACTGAGAAGGAGATAAGAAGAAAAATTAAGACAGACAGAAAGGCCAGAGGGGACATTTAATTTGTGCTTATTTCTGATCATGGAAATATAAAAGAAAAACAATAATAAAGATTAATTCATTGTCACAATGTCACCTTTCTTATCGGCATGTCACCTTTCTTATTGACTGGTGTAGCATGTAGGAAAACTGGAAAAAAAATCTAAAAAAAGAGAAAAGAACTTGAATGAACAAAGGGCTGAGGATGTAGGGGAGAAATTGAAACATTAAACCGTGAGAAAGAGAAGTTAAATATGAAAAGGGAAAGGGAAAAGGGAACTTAAATAAAGCATAATGAAAAGAGGAGGAAAAAGTGAAAATATTTTTTCACGTCTTGAGAGACAAGAGAGAGAGAGAGAGATAAGAGAAGTTAAATATGAAAAGGGTAAGGGAAAAGGGAACTTTAATAAAGCATAATGAAAAGAGGAGGGAAAAGTGAAAATATTTTTCACGATTGGAGAGTCAAGAGAGAGAGAGAGAGATAAGAGAAAAGCTTACATTAGAGTGAAAAAAATGTATGCCCTTGTGATTAACTGGAAAAAATAAAGATAAATTATAATTTTCAAGATTTATTGCCCTTGAAGGTGAAGGCCAATAAGAAACGGGAGAGAGAGAGGGCAGTCTATAAAATGGACTAGAAAACAAAGAAAAGTACATATTTAAGAAAAAAAAATAGAGAACATGACACCTAAGGACCTGGAGAAGGAGACCCATATGTTATTTTTAAAAAAAAAAGTGCGATAAGAAAGCTGAAATTGCACGGATTTCATGAGACACACCCTTAAATGATACTATTCTTTACTTATTCACAGAGCATGTCACTCCGGGGTCAGGTGGTCTACCTACCAGAGAGCAGCTCCTTCCTGTTCCTCGGCTCACCGGTTGTCGAGCACTTCCACCAGCTCATTGGTAAGGGCATCTACATCTCTGATTTCCCCTTCCACGATGCCACCCGAGATGTCATCCTGCTTGGAGAACAGAACAAAGCCCAGGTAAATTTGATGTACTGGTGGTAAAAGAATGTTTCAATTCAGTCGGTCAGGTGAATTTAGGCTAATCCGACGATATTTATATATACATGTGAGAAATGTATATATGACTAAGGTCATTGCACTAGCCAAATCTTGCCCGACTTAAGGCAGTGGAACACCCCTCCAACACGTTGTTAAACAAACCCTTGCCTTAGGCCAAAAGGTTTGTAATAACAATTTATATAGAAATGGTAGTAACGCGACTGCCATGTCTTTGTTATAACCAAGTATATTAGCAACCAAGTTTCGTTATATGGATCATAATCACCTTGTCTGACAAGGTACATTATTTTTCCAGAATAGAATGATATAATAAGGAGATCTGAATAATTCTACCGTAATCTGTCATGTATAAGGCGTTTTAGTTCTCCCTGGATTCGCAAGGGAAACACCAAGACCTTTCTCTTGATATGTTACACTCCCCTATGACCCCATCTGCTGCATATATGTGGTCCAGGGGGTCCAAGAAACACATAGCTTTTTGAATTTTGAAAACACATTCAGTAGAACCAAAATTATGATTTCTTTTTTTACCATATTCTGAAACTTTAGGTGCGTCTTGTATGCAGGATGCGCATATATGTGAGAGATTATGGTTATTACATCAACCATATATATGAAAACCGGTCGCTCTATCATCATCCTATTAAACACCATAACGTAGCTGACCCAAGGGCGGAACCATCATGATGGGTATGGACCACTAAATTCAACATGGTGACATGGCCATTTATTAAAGTCAACATGTGACATGGGCCTTAGTGACAGGAGGCAAAACAATTAGTGACATGACATCAGGGGCGTAGGAATCATGAAGGAGGTGGGACCTGAGTATGTCTGGGCCCCCCCAAAATTTGCCAAGAACTCATAAACAAAATGGAAAAGAAGCTAAAACTTTGCATCTCAAAGTAGATTAATATGGTGATGGGATAGGGAAAATGGGGGTTTGAGCCTGAAGTCAGATCCAAAATTCACCAAAAACTACATTTCTAAATCAATTCTATATACGTATGTATAAACACCATCGCGCTTCAGCCGACAATTCAAGATGGTCAAGCTGGGGCCCTCTCTAGGCCCCCCCCAATGAGAATTTGCTTCCTACGCCTCTGGACATAGGTGCTTTCTTAAATTCGACATGGGACATGATAGGCTCTTAGAGGTGACATGGGACATGGGGATTTAAGTGACAAGTGCCATGACCATTTTTTAAAATCAACATATGACATGGGGGACCTCCCCATCCACACCCCCATCATGGAAAGGCCCCTTATGGGTGCTTTCATAGGCATTTTATGGACTATATTTATATCTTATTATGATTAGAACTTAAAGGACTTCACCATGTTTATTTGTAACCATGATGTGCTGATGGAGCAGGAATCAAGCAACACAATAGCACAGCATTGGAAGATCGCGTCATTTTCGTAGTACTATACACATAGGGTTGGCATAATGTATCAATTTTGCCATAGCAATTGCATGTCACTTGATAGAACATCATGAGAACAAATGCAAATAGGATATTTGTCATTATATAGACCTAGGCCTAATAAGAGGGGAATAACAGTAAAGGGACCTATGCTGCTATATGACAGAAGGCATAGCAAAGTGTGGATCTGCGAAAGGTTAAAGGGGGGCAAGCACGGCAAACTACAATATGGGTACCGACCCAAAAATTGCAGGACCCAGTGGAGCACCCTAATTGGTCAATGGGTGGTCACGTGACCTTTTAATGCGGGGATGCATTCACCGTGCCAGGGCCCCTTTAACGCTATAAAACCATCTAATGACTGAGGTAAATGAACTACAAAAGATCCATCATGCCCACTTTGTCACCAGTGTGTCATTTATTGGGCTCCTTAATCACAAGCCCCTGGCCTAATTACTGAAAATGAGCAGCTTGATTGGAGGGAGAAAATGTGCTTCACTCTGTTAGTCAACAGAATCATATCACATTGTGAATTATGAATAATGGGCACAGCTCCATCTCTCTAGCTACAAATATTTCTACGTGTTTCTATAGGGCTCTGTATGGAGGCCTAGTGGAACGGCCATTGTTTAATTGGCACCTGGTGAGATAAATACTGATTAAAACCAGCATAATGGGTACCAGGTGTTACATAATTTACCCAAAAAAAGTCTGTAGTGAATACAGGGAATTATCTAATAGGTTAATAATGTATACATCATGGGAATATAGGTTATATGGTAATATATAGGTGTTTGAAACTTGAAAAATTCCTGAAATTAGGGAAAACCCTGACGACTTCCATCTTTGCCCCTTCAGGACGGACTAAAGAAGCGCATGGAGAGTTTGAAGGAGAAGGTGGAGGAGGCTTCAGCAGCTGTTGATGCTGAGAGAGACAAAAACATCCAACTCCTAGACCTCATCTTCCCCAGGGATGTGGCGCGTAAGCTGTGGTTAGGTGAGCACTAATCGAATGGTCATTTTTTAATAGAAAAAAGGTTCTAGCAGCCTTTAAGCAAAAGAACCTGCACATGACTTAAGAATAAAAGCTACTTACCCCTCTAAGGGGATGGAGAAACCTTTATTACTCCAGTACCACATGTACAAGGTTTGTCTTATACACGAGGATGGACTCCTGGTAGGAGTCATATGAATATATATAGGAAGTTCGGGGTAAGTTCTCACTGAAAGTTTCCACAAAGGTCTAAAGTAGTGTTAGGTGAAAACCCATTAAGTAGAACAAAGTACATGATTTTATTATGCGAGTTGGTAATTAGCCATTGTTTGGGTGAAAATTGAGAAAAGATTTGATGTAAATTTTCTAATGTTTGTGATTTTCCTTCACCCCTCAGGTGAAACGGTACCGCCCAGTTTAGTACATGACGTGACGATGCTGTTCTCAGACCTTGTAGGTTTCACATCAATCTGTTCCACGGCCACACCCCTCCAGGTCATAAACATGCTCAACTCTTTGTACACCCAGTTTGATGGATTCTGTGAACTCTTAGATGTATACAAGGTATGTATACCCCCAGGTGACAAAATTACCTTTAGGCCACAAATAAATATCATTTAATAAGGCGAAGGCTCACATGGGGCCTATAATGGGTATGAACCACTAAATCTGACATGGTGACATGGCCATTTCATAAAATGGACATGTGACATGGGCTTTAGTGACATGAGGTGAAAAGTCAGTGACATGACATAGGTGCTTTCTTACATTCGACATGGAACATAAATGGTTCTTAAAGGTGACAGGGGACATGAGGATTGAAGTGACATGAGCATTTCTTAAAATTGATATGACATGGGGGACCCCCCTTCCAGACCCCTCCTTTAGGCTTCAAACATCAGGCCACACAGGCACGTTCACAAATTCCTTTAGACCACAAAAGCCTTTACACATAAATAGTCATTATGCCACAAAACCTATATAGCTTATATATACTACACAGACCGCTATTAGATAAAGTACACCCTCCCGTTAGGCTTCAAAATCTATACAATGGTCTTATGCACCCAACATTTCCAGTTCCATGTCAGGTCAATTCCAAATAGAGTTTTGTGCACACTGGTAAGATGATACTGTCAGTGATGGATCCAGGATTTTATACCGGGGCAAACCCCTTATTTGATACCCTATTTTTGAGTAATTTTTTTGAGTTTAAAGGAGGCAATTACACTCTTAACCACGAATAAAAAGGAGGGGAACTCATCCCTGGGTCTAAATATGTCATGCCTATGTAGGTGGGATTAACATTTAACTATGCACTGAAAACATGGAAGATCCAAATCTAGTCAGCGGTGACCACTTTAGGTCCTCAAGTTGACGATACCTAAAACTACAACTTTAGGTAGTCAAAATGATGACTTTAGGTCGTCATCCTGATGACCTGAGTCGTCAGGTGGACAATACTGACAGTACAGAGTCGTCATATTGATGACTCAGGTTGTCAGGATGATGACCTACAGTCGTCATTTTGACTACCTAAAGTTGTAGTTTTAGACTAAGGCAGGCATTACTTCTAAAGGGCACAGCACAGTATAGTGTGACCTTTTCATTACCTTCCTCCCCATGTGCAAGAAGAGGTTTATTAGTTAGTCACCATCTATTCCACATGTCTTTCATAAATGATATGACCTTTCATACACTTTTACTGTAGATTTATGGTCTGCTTATCAGCTGAAGTGAATTGCCCCAATCTCAAAGTAAGATTGTTTATGGGCATTGTTCTCCAGGAGGATAGGTCTTAAACATTGAAAGATCATCTATTTTCTCCTCCGCTTCTCTGTCTCTGCAACCACAACCAGTTACCATGTTCCTTTGTGATTACATTTAATTATGACAGGGACCTCTGACATTAACTTTGATTTTACTTAATTAACAAACAAAATAAACTCAAAGAATTTTTAAGAGTGTCTTAAAGCTGGCTAGAGGTAAAGGGTGGAATTTTGATATTGGTGTAATGGGTGGTTTGTCTTTTATGTGCACGCGTGACATAAGGATGAGAGTCAATGTTCACAGTGCGGGCGGATCAATCTGTCTTCCCCTGAGTGTAATTAGGCCCTCCGCCAACAGAAAGTAGCTCCATTTATCAGTTGGGACACCACAAGATCACGTAGTATAATTAAAATGCCTAATAAAGGGGACCTGATTGGCGGCTTCTATAAAAGAAAGAGACACGCTCTCCTTGATGTGCTCTTCTCTGTCACTGGGTGGTCTGAGTTGGTCTGGGCAGGTTGGCTGATAAAGAAGGTAATATCTGGAAATTAAAAATGAGACGAGCCGTAATTTCATGTTGTTAAGGTTATTTTATAAGGATATCCCTCCCTCAAAATCAAGGATTATAGTGTCTGCTCCAGACATCTTTGACAAACACTTTACTTTCCATAGACTATACTGTAACTGGTAGAGTGCATGGTATGTTAGTATGTATACCATTCGGTCAGAATGGTAGATAAATGCAGCCCTGGTGAGTGAGCAACAGAGTTGCATTGTTGCTACCTGAAATACACAGCCTTCATTAGGCATTATCTAATGATATAGTAATAGCTGGTACAGTTATTGAATCAACTCGCCATGAGATATGTGAAATCATAATTTTATTTCATGTCATGCATATTGTTATGTTTTATACAGATAGAGACAATTGGAGATGCATATTGTGTGGCGGGCGGGCTACACAGGGCCAGTGAGTACCATGCTCAACAAACCGCATGGATGGCACTTAAGATGATGTCTGCGGCCGGAGAGGAGAAGACCCATGATGGCAGGTCGTTACAGGTATATATCTAAGTTTAGGTGGCCTTTTCAGGGCCGATGTTATACCCACAGGGAATCCTGTGCGAATAAGATCCTTATCTGCATGAGGTTTTTATTAGGAAATGCGACATCGTGGAAACAGGACTACACAAGGATATCTTGGAAATGGGACTATATGAGTATTTCTATGATATGGGACTACGCAACAATGCCTTTCTATAATGCCCTAGCACGCCCTATTTCCATAATGTCCTGTGTACTAGAAAATCTCGTGCGGATAAGATACTCATGAGAATGTCGCTTTCATGAGGATTGATTCAGGGTGATTCTATGAGCCGTACAAAGGGTATGAAGGCCTGTAAGCCGCGCCTTATATCCATGTACAAGGTTTTATGATCTATCTGCACTGGTTTACCATGTGTAGGAGGCAGGCAAGTTCTGCCGTCTTCAGGCTTTGCAAAAAGCAGGATGTTGGTAACATCCTTAGCCCATTAGGTGAAGCTGGAAGGGTAACCATATCTAAAATCCACTTTTGTCATGAGCAGGTATACATTGGGACATAATGGGCACCCACTATGGCACATTGTACACTGTAAAAAAGAAAATGTCATAAACAGAGATGTAAGTCAGGCATGGGCAAAAATCAGGAAGCCATAGATTTACTTGATATAAAAGTCTTCTTTTTTTCCAAACAGCCCTCCTTAGCACTTGTATAAGGAAAATACATGTCATTCAAAATCTTCAGAAATCAGGAAATCCTGATAAAACTTGAAGACTTACATTCCTGCATAAAAATAACCGTGAAATACAAGTCCCAAAGTTGTTAGAGACCTGTCCTTATTTTCATGGAGATATTGTCCTATATACCTTTATATCGTACATAGATTACTCTATATGATATTATATTCGTTCATAAATGTATATAACTGCCCACTGGGCGTTCATGGTTCACTGACCCTGCCAGGCCACCAATACATGAACAATAGTTGCTGAACTTTATGCCACACCTGCAGCACCACACAGTGCATCAGGGCACAGATATGTGAATGCTAGCTCATTCCGCGTCTTTTTAGCCTAGTCTGGTCTCAAACGACTAATTTTTAAGGGAGCTAGAGACCAGAGGCGGTTTCTAGCCTCGAAGTCGGTACAGAGCCAAAAATGCGAGGTATGTGCACAACAAGCCCACATCTAATAACCTCTCCCTTAGGCTACTCCCACACCAAATTATGACACCCCACACCAAAGCACAACCGAGATACGGGCCGTTGAACATGCCAGAATGGCCAAGACAATACGGGTGTCCACAAACCATATACGGGCACCTATTCAACACTGATGACATCAAAGACTTATGGACTAATGAGCAGTGGCAACTCCAGATGCTACTGGTGCCAAGAGGTCTACCACACTGAAAGCCCCAAGGTCGTCAGACTGACGATACCCAAATCCACAACCTTAGGTCATCAGATTGAGCACCCAGGGTAGTCAACCTGATGGGTTTAGGTCAACACACTTATCTAAGATAGTCAAACTGATTACATAAGGTTGTTAGTGTGACAACCTTGGTGCTGACTACCTTGGGTCTTCAATCTGACTATTCAAAGCTGTAGATTTGGGTATTGTCAACTTGAGCACCTAAAGTCCTCAGCGGTGAAGACCTTCAGTTGAAAATTGAAGGTCTGACCATCAAACATGAGTGGCACATACCTGCCACCTTGTGAGTTTGTTATATATTGTTAACAGAATGCCATAAACTCATACTTGGGAGAGGTAGACTGAGGGATTTCACTCCTTGTAAGGTGCTGCCCCCTGTCTGTGCCACTTCTGATGACTATAGGTCCTCAATCTGACGAGTTTAAATATCTGGAGGGTTTTCAGTGCAGTGGGAAGCCAAGGCTGGGCATATAAGCCTGCCTCTGACCCCCCTGAAGGCAGTAACCAGTGGGAAACCATCAAAACACCACCTCCAGTCCAGCACTCCAGGGCCCTGCAACCCATAGTCCTCCTACCACAAGGACTCTCTTCTGGGACTTAGACTATGCCATCCAGGCATAGGACTAAACCCCACTAGTGGCCAGAGAGTATCTACAAGAGGGTAAGGTTATTTATATTTACTGCAAATTTGAGGAGTGTATCTTTCGACCTCCTGCTTGAATGGCAGCTACCGCTTGAATGAACTTTTCAGGGAAATGTTCTCTATGACGTCATAGTGTCGGTAGCTAGGATACCAGTGACATCATAAGTAACCCTGGTGGTTGGTTGCTAGGTGAGTGTCTAAGTAGTCATGGAGATTCAACAAGTGGGATTTGTTGACTCAGACAGTGTTTGCTAAATATAGAAATTTAACAAAGTGAGCCGTTTCGTCCAAGGGACTCATCAGGCTGCACTGGAATGGCAATTGGGAGCTGGGTAAAGGTATATAACCAGCTCACAAATTTGTCCAGCGGTACCTAACTAGATGGGTAGTGTAGGAATGGGTGTATAGCAGTTTACATAAACCTGATGGTTAGGTTGGTGTATATTGCTAAGGAGTTGATGTAAATAGGGATATTTACAATGGAAAAAGAAATGGGGTCTGGGGACCTTGTTCTTTTTAAAAAAAATATTATACTGGTATCTAACTGGGTTTATTCTGGAGAATAAAAAACACTAGGACCCTCCAAGCCCAAGGTGCATGGAGGGGCATAGAAGATGGAAGTGGGAGACTACAACGTGCCAGGTAGGCTAATTTTTAGTAATGTTGCTAGGGTGTAGTCTCCCATCTAACCGAGCCTCGGAATAAATCGTTTGAGGCTAGGGCCTCCTATGTTTAAACCTAGTGGTGCTGTGGTGTGGAGCCTCTGAATCCCGTGCCTGGCAGCTTCACTTTGGGGTAGTGCATAAATGAAGTCTACCACGTAGATGATTTCATCATCTATGCCGTTGTGGCCTGGAGATCTGAAGTGGGTGCCAATTTCACTGTCAGCTCTGTGGAAGCCTGATTGGCCTGCTGATCGATTGGCATTTTGATCCCGTTCAGGGTGTGAGTTTTGAATCTTTCTTTGATCTCACTCTGGGTCTGTCCGACGTATTGAATACCACACTTCCTACATTGTAGGCAGTAAATCAGGTTGGAACTGCAGCAGTTCACATTGTGTTTACTTGTATAGGTCCTCCCAGATGCAGTGCAAGTGATTCTGCCATCTGTATTCAGACGTGTACAATATCTGCAAATGCCACGGGCAATGCACTTGTGAGTATGGGGTGTCGGTGTGGTTGACACGTCTCTTAGTTTTGCACGGACCAAGTGGTTCCAGAGCGATTTGGGTTTCCGGTGGGCAAATAAGCGTTTCTTGTGGATGTCTCTGGTGCTACAAGATTTCCCTAAAATGTCCCAATTCTTTTCAATGATCAGTTGTAGGCCCCTGAAGCCAGGGTTGAACGTGGAGATCATGATGCATGGGGGGTCATTGAGTTCCTTTTTTGGCTGAGGGGCCAACAAAGAGGCTCGGGATACCTGTAAGGCCTTGTGGAAGGCCTGTTGCAGGAAACAGGGGGAGTAACCACGTCTTACAAAGTATTGCCCTTTGGTAATACAGTGCTTGATGAAGTCTTCCTCTAAGGAACAAATCCTCTTGATGCGTAAGAATTGACCATAGGGGATCCCTCTGATACTGTGCCTGGGGTTAGCAGAGTGGAAGTGGAGGTAATTACCACCGTCTGTAGGTTTGACATACAAATCCATGGTTAAGGGGCCTCCATTATTGGTGTGGACTACAGTGTCAAGAAAGATGACACTCTCGCGGGAGGTTTCACAGGTGAATTTGTTGGTTTCACTCACCTCATTCGAGTTTACATAGTTGAGGAATTTCTGCATTTCTAACTCACCATGTGTCCAGATTAAGAAGATGTCATCAATGAACCTGAGCCTGACTAAGGGTTGTTTTGGATAGGTGTATATCCGACAAACTTCTAAATCTCCCATGAACAAGTTGGCATAGGTGGGGTCCACTCTGGTCCCCATGGCTGTGCCACTGACTTGAAGGTTAAAAAAAAGAAAAAGGGTTATTTATATTTATATTACCTATCTATCAGCAGGCCTGGAGCTAGGTTGTGGGAACCCACCTAGAATTTATATTGGACTGTGTCTTATATGTGAAACCTTATTATCACTACTATGTGTAGATTACTTGTGTATTAACATTTGTGCTCCTATTGCATAACATACTGCCTAAAGCTTGAATAAACCAGTGATAACTGGAATCTCTCTAGAGTTGATCCTTTATAACCACTAGTCATATGATATTTCTCATATGACAACTTGATCATGCACATAAACCTTGTATGACAATACCTTGTACCACCGTACTGGCGTCTGAACCCAAGAATTATTTACTATGCAATTTAATGGCCTGACATCAAGCTTCAGATGCACTTTATAGCACTTTCTTATACTTATACCAAAGGTGTGCCTTATACATTATAAAGATGTTACAATAGATTGGGTTCAACACTAAATTTGAGTGAGTAATAGATGTTTAACGCCATTTCGACAGCTAAGGTCATATTCATGGCGAGAACGACATTACATTTCACAGGGGAATGTGTCAGTGCCCGTGCATATGTGCACCACACACATCCCGAGGGGATAGGAAAGAGGAGAAATAGACCCTTTTAAGTGGGCTAGGGAAGCCCGCAACACTAAATTTTCACCTGTTTACAAAACTGACGTCATTTCAGATTGTGTGTGCTTGAAATGTTAAGTTCATTTGTGTCAGGAAAAAAACATAGCAGCTTGAAATATTATTTAGTTATTCTAGAGCAAATAAACAAGCGCTGCTTATTTACCTGTTTATGCTATTTCAAATTCCATCCACAATTCCCTTACCACGACCACGTTGGCCGAGGTGATAAAAAGGCATTCTGATTGGCTGAATTTGCTGTCCTGCTACCTTTCTCGTTAAAAAGGAAAATAAATAGAATCCTATAGAATCCATTCTTTTTTCAACAAGGAAAGCAAGAAGTAAATTCAGCCAATCAGAGCACATGTCACAGTTGTCTGCTGACCGCCCCTAGGGGTACCCAATCAGCACGTCTGTCCACTTCCGGTGCAAATCATTTCCGGTAGTAGTGTGCTGCCATCTAGTGGTGAACAGCAGTGGCTTAAGTATTATGATTACGACTTTAAGCCGAATAACTCCTCTTGCCCCCTTGACCTGCAAGGTCACCAAACAACACTGGTGCCCGCTAGTGTCCAATCCAACAATCAGTGTGTGTGTGAGCATCATGAGTGAGGCTGACAAGTGTGTGCGCAGACCGGAAATAAGGCAGAGGAGCTCCTGGCAGCCATGACACCTTATGTCGGCAGAGGAATGGGATTGGGTTCCACGGGTAGGCATTGTTGAAATTACAATGCAATACCAGAGAAATGCCCTGTACATATTCCCTACTCCCGTCAGAAGGCTAAGGTTCAAAATCTAGAGGTTAACTCCAAATGTCTCAGAAGAATAGCCTGAAAATTACCGGTCACAATGGTCCAAACTGCATGACCCAGAAAATGTACTTTTGAGAAGTAGACTGTACAACAATAAACCACTTATATCAACTCTGGCTTATGCACAATTCCAGGCCCGTAACTAGCCCTCATCGTGGGGTGGTTCGATTTTGGATTAGGTGGAACTCAATCAGTTTAAAGGTGGAACCTTGCGGCGAATTTCATGTAAAAGAGAAACATTTACCTGATTGGAATACAAATTTGTAATGGTAATGGGCCATTTGAGTCAAAAGTTAAGGTTAACTCTCTAAAATCCTTAATAATTGTCCGATTTATAAGCTGTAAAAACTGACATGTAGCTTATTAACTGCACTGCTCTGCTGGCTGGGGTGGAACCTTTTTGGACCATCAGGGGCCTGGGGGGGTTTCGTTCAAACCAACGAACCCCCCCTAGTTACTGTAATGTCAAGCCATGTGTCGTGCGAAGTCGGAAGTGAAGTTTATTCATGATTGACACCGTAGCCCGAGCATCGGTCCCCGACCCGAAGGTCGAGCAATATCATAACATCACATCCCTCCCTTCATATATGAAAGATGCATATATTCGATAACTCTATGTCTTAGTTATTGTCTCTGCAAATAAAGTTAGGATGTAGCCACAACCTGTTCTTCACTCAGTATCTCAGTTTTAGTAAATGAGAATAAAGTTCAAATATCACTGTCCATCAACCTCAAACTTGGGTATTTGAATAACAGTTTGTAACAGTCTTTAACTAGATAAACAGTTAAACTTATGACTTATCAACAACAGTTATACTTTTTATAGATTATCCATCACTTGTGAATATGAACCAAAATATAACACAAATGCTCCGTCCTGTGGGCAATGTACTATTCCACTGCCATATAAACTATATGATGCAATTTCACACTTGAAAATAATCATTCACAGAATCTTTGTGGCTTTCTCACAACACGCCCAGACCGTGAAGTCACCTGTGGTGCAGTATCTGGGACAACCTTCCCCTTATCAACACTACCACCATCTAGCACCTGTGGGAATGATGACTGTGGTGGGACTGGCTTTAACTGTGGCATCCTTGGAGGAGCCTTTTGGGGTGACCCTGGTTGCGGTATTGGCATCTCAATAGGTGTACCAGCCTCCACCCTAGCTCCATGTGCACTGTTGTCAAGGGGTGTAGGTCTGGGGGTGTCTCTGATATGGACACGGTTCCTGCGGAGTAGTTTGCCTGTTGGGGTCTTTATTATGTAACTCCTGGGCTCTGCTGACTTTGCTTGGACAATAGCCTGGTCCCATTTGCCAGTCTGTACATTTTGGTAGGTAGCATTCTGTCCTGGTATGAGTGGAGGCAATTCCTTGGTGCTTCGGTCATGATATGCCTTTTGCTGAACTTGCTTTTTCTGGAGTTCCTCCCGTGCATCCTCGTGCATACGGGATGTGCTCTTGATCAGTACTGGTAGCGAGTCTCTGATCCTCCTTTGGAACATCAGTTCTGCAGGGCTCGGCACCTTGGCAGTCAGTGGGGTTGTCCGCAGCCGCAGTAGAGCTAGGTTGATGTCCTCTCCAGATTGCTGTGCTTTTTTGATAACACCCTTTGCAATAGCCACCTGGCGCTCAATAAACCCGTTGGACCTTGGGTAACGGGGTGACGATGTGACATGCTTGAAATGGTACTCCCTCTCGAATTTAGCAAAATCAGCACTGCTGTAATGTGGTCCATTATCAGAGCGAATCACATCTGGGAATCCAAACACACCACAATATTTCTTAAGTATATCTACAACTATTTCAGAGGTTGCTGGATTTGGTAGTTTGTCCACAAATGGGAACTTGGTGTAGTAATCTGCTGTCAGTAGGTATTGTTCATTGCCTAACTGAAACAGATCTGTGCCAAGTACGCTCCAAGGTCGGCTTGGGACCTCAGTCTGCAACATAGGCTCGTTTACTTGTGACCTCTGGTGCTCCTGACACACAGTACAGTTCTTGCATAGCCGCTCTATATCATCATTGATTTTTGGCCAATACACATCCAGGCGTGCCCTCATCTGGGTCTTCACAATACCAAGGTGTCCCGTGTGCAGGTTTTTTAAGACAACTTGGCGCTGTGGCTCAGGGATAAACACTCTCTCACCACATAGGATTACGCCATCAACTACACTCAACTGGTCTCTGAAGGCCCAAAAGTTGCGTATTTGCACAGGTAACTCCTTCATTGTCTCCGGCCATCCGCAGTAGATAATTTCCTTCAACTCATTCAGAGCTGGGTCTGACTGGGTAGACCTCCTGATGTCACTTAATCTATCTTCGGAGAACTGCACATGCTCGATCCGAATGTCCAAAGGCACATCTTCTGAGTTTGCTGGGTTTGGCAGGCGGCTTAAAGCATCAGCAAGACCTACGTCCTTACCAGGGGTGTACTTCACCTGGAAGTCATAGTCCTGCACTTCAAGCAGCATGGCCTGAAGTCTTGGTGGTGCGACCATCATTGGCTTGGCTGTTATCATCTCAAGCGGTTTGTGGTCTGATAACACAGTGAATGGCCTGTTGTATAAGTATATGTGTAGTCGCTTGATGCCAAAAGTGATGGCCAGCATCTCACGCTCAATGTTCACATAGTTCTTCTGAGCAGGAGATAGAGATTTACTAGCGAATGCCACTGGCCTGGTCTCTACAGTATAACTACCATCCTGCAACCGGTCTGGCTGTAGTAGTGCTGCACCCAGACCTCGTTCGCTTGCATCCACCATCAGATATGTGGGAGCTTCGGTGTCGTAATACTTTAAGCATGCTTCCTTGCTGATCAGTGTTTTGAGATGCTCAAACACATGCTGGTAGTCTGCTGACCACTCAAATGGTGTGTCCTTGCACAAGAGCTTCCTCACTGGCTCTGCCTGTGCTGAGAGGTTGCGTATGAACGGGCTGAGGTAGGTTATCAGTCCAAGGAACTCCTGCAGTTCTTTCTTGTTGGTGGGTGCTGGCATGGCCTTGAGGTCCTTCACCTTGGCTTCGTCAGGCCTCATACCGGCAACACTGAATACCATGCCAAAATATGTGATCTCAGACTTCTTTATGTCACATTTTTGGCTGTTGAATACCAGGCCATTCTTCTTCGCCTGTTCCATGAGATTCATTAGGTTACTGTCATGTTCGGCCTCAGTTGCTCCATAACATGCTATGTCATCAGCTATGCCGACAGTTCCAGGACAGCTTTCTAGGATCAGGTCAATCTTTTGCTGAAAAATGTCCTGGCTAACATTTAACCCAAATGGTAGCTTCTTGTACTTATATCGTCCAAATGGTGTTCTAAATGTCGTCAGGATCTGACTTTCCTCTTCCAGTTCTACACTCCAGTACCCTGCTTTCGCGTCAAGTTTACTGAAATATTTTGCACCATGGAACTTGTGACTGATCTCTTCAATTGTCTGTATTTTGTGTGGACAGCGCCTCAGAGCTTCATTTAGCTTCTTGGGATCCAAACATACACGGATGGAACCATCTTGTTTTATACTTGTGACAAGGCTGCTACACCAGTCAGCATGTTCAGTCACCTTTGAAATGACCCCCTGTGATTCCATCTTGTCTAATTCAGCCTTGAGCTTCTCTTTGATGTGGATCGAGTACTTTCTCGGGGCATTAATGACCGGTATTGCATCATCCTTCAGGTATATCTTGGCTTTACCTGGAAGGTTGCCAATACGATCAAACTGCTCTGGATAACGGAGCTGTAGGTCTTTGACAGACGTGATTTTTGCACTGGGTTCAGCTGATATCGCACAATTGACTGTCACTAGGCCTAAATCCTCAGCCATTGGAAGGCCGCATACTGCGGGACCAGGGACATCCACTACATAAAATTTATGCTTGACCCACTCAGTGTCGCCATACCGGCTTGGTAGAGTTATGCTTCCATAGCAGTCAATTGGCATGTTGTTGTATGCCACTAAAGTAGTGTTCTTGGTACTGGTTATCTCCTTCTGATTAGGTGTCCCATCACAGTTCATTTTGCTTGGTAACATTTTCTTGAACACCCTAAGAGGAATTGTGTTACCCATAGCACCAGTGTCTACCTTCATGCTGAGCACATGCCTTTTTTTGTCAGCCCCATCCTCCGGCACATCAATATCGACCTTGGCGTACACTTCCTTGCGTCGCCCGGTACCCTCGGTAACACCTGCAACGTCTACCGTAAGGGTGCTGTATTCTACAGTCTCGAATTCATCATACTGGGGTTCAGGTTCAGTGTCATTTGTGTTTATTTGGGCCACATGCTTTTTCCTTGTGTCTTTACCCCTTCGGCCCCGATAGTTGCGCCCACGTCGGCTCTTGTCAGCTGAGGAGGATTGTGCTTTATCGATCCAACATCTCTTTTCCCAATGACCGACTTTTCCACATTTGAAACATTTCATATCTGCAGCTGGGCAGCTATTTATATCATCTTCATGATACAACCCACACCTATGGCACTTTTCATTGGTGGATTGTTGTTCACGGCTTTGTTTCTTGTTACGCTGTCGTCCGTCTTGGCGGATCGCATCAACCGTCGTCTGAGTTTTTGTACTCTTACCCCGCTCGTCAATGTGGTTTAGGCTATTCTCAGTGGTCTCGCGTTGTCGCCCCTCTTCAAGGACTGCATCAATTGTGACGTCAGCTTTCTGACCAAGGAGCCACTTACGATACTCGGCTAATGGGGTGCTGGCAAGAAGTTGTTCGACAAACCTTTCTTTCTCCTCGTCTGGGGTAAAGCTACAGTCTACTGACACACCCCTGAATTTAGTATAGAATTCATCCAGGGACTCATTCTCCTGGTACATGAAGTGCAAGTCAAGCCTCGCAGCTCTGAAGTTAGGCTTATTTATTTTCAGTCTCTCTTCGAATTTCGCATATATTTCTTCCGGGTCCTTCTTCTGGGCATCAGTCAGAGTGAAGGAGTTATATATTTTTAGCCCTTCATCGTCTAGGGACTGTAATATGTACGGCACTAATGCTTCGCCAGTTTTTGACGAGGTTATGGAGTACAGCCCCATGCGCTGTTTCCACAAATTATACTTCTCGGTTTTATCACCTGTACCCGCAAACTGCATGGTTGGGGCATGTTCTTTGGCTGCCATTTTGGCAATTTGGGTTGAACAGACCAGTCTGATTTACACTCTAGTTGTTCAAAGATAACCACTATCACTAGTGTCAGTCCTGTACCTGGCTTGGACAGTATGTTTCCTATGGGGTCTACGGTACTATAACTGTGGGTACTGTCACACTTCATAGACACACTATTTTCAACATGAATGGGTACACCGTGTGATTTTATTTGCTGCTGACTCCTATACAACTACCACATTCAGAGTTCAAATTGACACTTTGGTAGTTGGGGACACTGGACTGGGTGTTACTCCTAGAATGCTAAATGTAATTCATTGATTACATAGGCTGTCCACACTTTTGGGCAATTTTTTTTTTTTTTTTTTTTGCTATACTAACACACAGTTTTAACAGTGTCTATCTTGACTTCCAAACAGGGCATTCATCATCTGCCCCAATTTTCGCTCACATTGGCTAACATTAATATGCTTCAATCTGCTTATTTGCTGATATGTACACATCAAACTGTCATTCACAAGTGTTGTCTGGGATCCTATCTTTACCTGTATCACCCTTTTGCACTTTCAGTCATCAATTATAGGGCAATATTTGGCAAATCCCACCGCTGTCACCATGTAATGTCAAGCCATGTGTCGTGCGAAGTCGGAAGTGAAGTTTATTCATGATTGACACCGTAGCCCGAGCATCGGTCCCCGACCCGAAGGTCGAGCAATATCATAACATCACAGTTACGGGCCTGCAATTCCAGACCCATTGTGGGGATTTTAAGATTACCCTGAACTTAGGGTGTTGCTTATAAGTAGGATTTTAAATAAACCTAGTGTATAAGCTGCACCCTGACTTAAGGAGAATGCTATAAGCCGCAGCAAGGTTCTGAAATGGTTATGATTCCTTATTAAAGTCTATATATGTAAGGTCCAGCATATAACTCGGGGAGACTCTATAAGCCACATTAGACCTGTCAAATGGATCTATATAGACTAAACTGGGGAATGAGAGCCTTTTAGTCCAGTGAGTAATGAGTGAGTGAGTAATAGATGTTTAACGCCATTTCGACAGCTAAGGTCATATTTATGGCGAGAACTATATTACACAATTTCACAGAAGAATGTGTCGGTGCCCGCGCATATGTGCACCAGGCACATTCTGAGGGGATAGGGAAGAGAAGAAATAGACCCTTTTAAGTGGGCTAGGGAAGCCCCTTTTAGTCCAGTCAACTGGGCACCAAAAGGGCCTGGACCCAGTAGTAATTGCAAATTTGTCTAGACTCTACTCATTCTACTCACTGATATACCTACAACATCATACTAACTATCAAACAAAATCATTGAGGGGCAGAGGTCAGAATTCAAGGTCAAAGGTCAAGAATTCTTATAAAAATTTTGAAGCTGGTGGGTCACATACATTTTTGAATAAATCCTTAAATTCTGTAGGCAGTGCTTTGCTATATGAGATAACAATTCTTCTATATATAAATCACAAACTGGAATACTTGCGTTCAAGTTCTTTGAGGTCAAGGTCATATTCTACAAGGTCAAACATAGAAAATAACATATAATTCTATATTTGCAATGACCCGATTCTTCTACTGACCAGAAATATGTGAATTTATATGAGATAACACATCCAGGTCATACCTAGGATATGTTTTTAAAATGCAGATCACAAAATGATATAAATTGTGTTGAATCTATCAAAAATTCGCATGTTTTTACAATTGAAGAAGCAAACCCTATAAGTGAATAATGAAGGGATTTCTTTTACTGGAACTTTTCTTTGGTATTCTATATCAATTATATCATATATCCATCTGGCCTATGGTATTTTGTGACATTACCAACAAATATCGCCAAAACGACAAAAATGTCATTAGATTACAAAAGTGCAGGCCGTATAGGAAGAACAAAGTGTGACATTATTTAGATCAAATCTTCACATGGGATTTGACTGTTACCTTGCTATCAACCAAAATAGGTTACCAACAGCTTGTGTCTCCTTCTCATTTACTTACCTACAATCTGTAATTTGTCTACTTTTCATATTAGTCCAGTCATATTCTGCATATACATGTATACAGGACTAATTAAAAATGGCATTTCCTATAGTTTGTCTGGTTCTTTAGAGCTACCCAAACCTCAGACCATTGTTCAGGGTTATCTTAAATTCGAAACACAAATTCAAAGTTTTCAGTCATATGCAAAACAGCCCTCATTTGAACCCTTTTTGATAAACAATATCATAGAAATACTCATTGATTTCTACTACAAAATGGCTGTTTAAAAACACATCCATTAAAGCCTTATTAAAATTTAAAAGGCCAATCATAATTTCACTTTCTGTTTTCTGCCCATAATAATGAATATGAAACACATTTAGAACTAACTATCTGTCTGGGCTCTACTGCAAACAGTTTACAAGATTTTGAAACATAAAATATACATCACTCTTATCAGATAAAATACCCTCTCCACTAGTCATTCATTTTGCACATGTACATATGGATCCTGCCAAGTGAACACATTGCACTCTGATTCCAAGGTAATCTCTTCTTCTTGACATTATTGCATGACCTATGTAGAATTATTAGTGCTGTGATCCATTGACTGGAACCAACTAAATTAGCCACATGACCAACCTGCTCCTGCTAAGATAATGCTGCTGTTGTCAAATTATAGTTACAAATACATAGTTCCAGAATTATGACTATTTACATCAATGGAAAGTCTGATATAATATGTTGTCTGAGACTTTCATCCTCATCTTCTGTAAATAGGGTCAGGGAGGTATTCAGATGTGTGAAATAGGGCTTGGGAATGTTTTAGTATGGAAATAGGACAACAGACAGTTGAGATGTGAAGGAGTTGTCTATTGTCTTTATAAAGCAAGTACATATCTTAAACCACACCAACTAGATAAAAAATGATATAAGCTGTGACCATGCTCAGGTGTGCACTACACCTATAATGTACTCAAGGCCACTTCTATCATGCAGAAGCACATGGGCTGCCATTTTTTAGATCATAATAGAGAATAGCACGGTTTGTTCTTATCTCTCTGAATCATCTACATGTCTAGATTTTTTTCTCCCTATCACTATGGAATTGGATATGGGTTGCATCACCTGCCTTGGCCACTTTATAAACCATTGTTCTTCTAAACAGTCTAGCCTGTTGGATGAAGGAAGGATCACCCTGTATGGATGGTTTCAAACACCAACCAAAATTATGGTGTGCAAATGGAGATTGGAATCATGTTTTGAATGGTATATCCCATGCTTTAGATGCTTTGTGCTGGGCCTACTACGGCACCACCTGTACTGTACCCATCAAAGACAGCAATATCTTTTGAAGCACACATAAGGTATTTTACTCCAAGGTGTGCCATTTACTCAAGGTAGGATATGTCAGCTGGGATATTTCTGAAAGGCATCAATAAAGATATGCAAAGTTGATGTTGAGAGCCTTCTGCCAGCTTTCACTCATTGTAGCAACAGTGGCTCTGTGAGATTGATTGAGTGATCAGTGACTTAATGCCTTTCCATGTTTCTTTCATGATTATTTCCTAAGCCAGATCATAATTAATGTTTGATGGAGAAGTCACACTTGTTGCTAAGTTTTAAAAGAAATGGTGAAAATGACATTTCTTTGTGAATGTATTTTATTGGAGGAAATACTGATATCCGATGTCTCTCATAACCTGTACATCTGTGTTCCCTCAGTGCTGTTCACTGCCAATAACCGGGTCCAGGCCCTCTGAATATCTCCATAACCCAATTCAGAGGAGCTGCATGTTAAGATGGAAATCCCAGACGAGCTTCCATTGAAGTAAATGGTCATAATTCTGGAAATATTTGTTCTTATAATTTGCAGCACCATCTACTAGGAGATGGTTAGTTACGTGGCCAGTGTACTTGGTTCAGCTGACCTCAGCAGTGCAAAAGTGTTCAGTTAGCAGGATCCATATATATATATATATATATATATATATATATATATATATATATATATATATATATATATATATTTATATATATATATATATATATACATGTGCAGGATGATTCTCTAGTGCTGGGGGGGCATAAGATAAGAGTAATGTCGGTTTTATGTTTCAAAATCTTATAAATTTATTACAGTAGTGCCCTGACAGATAAATAGTTGAATTCTAAAGTGTGTTCCATATTGATTATGATGGATAGAAAAAAGAAAGTGATATTGCAGTACGTTATATATCAGTATTTCAAATGTTATATGATGCCTCGATATATACATAACACACTTTGTGTAGTAGAAATCAACTGTGGATTTTGTTTGATAGTTTGTATGATGTTTGGGTACCTATAAGGAACCAGAAAAACCATGGGAGATAAAATTTGCAATTTGTCCTAGGTACATCCAGAATATGACTGGACTATTTAGACCCACAGACAATGCAGGGTTCAGCTTATATTTATATAAATATATCATGGCACTTTCATGGCACTTTAAGACATTCAATTAGATTCCTAGGAGCATTAGATATGCATATCCTGACTATGAAGTGTAGCTTTAATATCATCAAACTGCATTTATTTCTACTGTTTCAGATGCGGATTGGCTTACATACAGGCACAGTGCTGGCAGGTGTGGTAGGGACGGTGATGCCCCGCTATTGTCTGTTCGGTAATAATGTGACCATCGCTAACAAGTTTGAGTCAAGCAGCGTTGCAAGGAGGATATATGCTAGTCCAACAACACACAGGTTTGTTTTCATTATTAATAAAATTGAATTCTATTAATGAAACATTCAAACATTTCTAAATGAAAAGTCTAAATATGAGTAATTGTCCCATAAGGCAGCTCTCTGTGTGTAAGACAAAATGTCCCATAAGGCACCTCTCTGTGTGTCAGACAGAATGTCCGTCCCATAATGCACATCTTTTTCTGAAAGAAATATGTCCCATAAGGCATGGCTGTGTCAGACAGGATGTCCCATAATGCATTTGTCTGAGAAAAAACATCATATAATACAGTTCCCCTGAAAGGACTTTTCATAATGTACTTAGAATGCAAAGCAGTGTTGAGGCACCCCCTGTCACTTCCTCCAACTTATAATGACAATTATATTATTCACTCCTACCCCTCCCCACGCACTTTTTCCGGTTCCCTTTTGTGCCGGAAGAGGAAAGGGGGTAGTGAGTAAGAGTTGTGAAGGGTTCCCCTGGTGTGTGCATGGGGAACTAATTTAGTCCCCACTCTCCTCTGTCCACCCAGAAATCCAATATATTCTTACCAAATCAAGCCTGTTTTGGTCATTTTGGACCAAAATATGACAACACTAGACCACAAGTTGTATGTTTGTGCTGTTGGAAAAAAAGTTTTAGTCCCAACTCTCCTTTATCCACACAAAAACACATGGCTGTTGTTTTGTGAGTAACGGAGTGGTCATTATATGTACAAGAGGGGAGGTGGTGGGTTTTCACGGACGTGTGAAAACTACCTAACAGCATTCAGATTCTTTTACTGCTCCTCACTAAGAACGGATTTGCAAAATAAATCCCCCCCAAAAAATTAAGCTATGGGTTGGACCAGTCTACAGTTGTTTTTATCGTGACCGACCTGTGCAAGTGGGAGGAGGGGGGACTTTTGCCTACAAAAGCTATGACATGTGAGGAGCACAAAATATATATGACTTTTAGTTTACTACTGAAGGAGGGCTAGCATGGCGATTTTCAAAGCCCCCTTAAAAATGTAGGTCTACTGCTACCGGGTACTAGCTGGTACCGTACATACAAAAACAAGGGGCCCCCGATCGATTATGCGTTTCTGCATTCATGCCAATGATGTTCATGTTAGCAAATCCTGCGGTTTGGGTTTGCCAACAGGCAGTATCGCATCCTCATTGGGATTTTGCCCCACTGAAAGGGGTTCTTTTCCAAATGCCTCCCCCCACTGGTAATACATGACTCAGCCCTTATTGTTGTAATATGTTTGTCAGCTTGCACTGCCATCTGGTGTCTTCATAGAAATACTGTATGTTGCGCTATCTATAGGATGGGAAATTAGACTGACACAAGCCTGTTCTGAGTATGGGAGTTGCAGCAAGTCTCCAGCATAAGATTTAGTTTCTCTCCCTGTACTGTTATATTACTCTTCTGTCACTCTCCCAGCACAGGCCGGTGAAACCGTGCCCCTGCCACTGTGAGGATGTCTGTCCCTAACCATTTAAGGCTGCTGATGCATTAATGCATCATGCCTATTGGTCGTCATGATGCATCAAAACACCATCTGACCACCCAGGAGTATGTATTAACCCTGTGGGGTCTGCATGATGCTCCATTGGGCTCCTTCCTCGGCGGCATTTAAAGTTCTCTCACTGACCTACTATTGAGACATTCTGAGACCTCCTCCTGGTGGTTCCAGAGCTGAGAAAATGAGTAAGGTGATTGAGAGACCCCCTGTAGTGGGGAAGAAACCTGCTGGCATGATCCATCTCTGTGTGTATTATACGTGGGAGTGGTACAGATGTAAATGGCTCAGCAGGGGGTACCTTAACACTTTAAGTGCTGCATGGTGCATTACGTCATTACTTTTATTATACATGTGTATGGAAGGGGAACGGTTAGGTACTTCTTCTATAACTATACGCTACCACTGAATGCCTGAGACAAAGCATGTCACAACCTTTTATAATTATAGGTGAATTTGGGTACCATGGATACACTCTGGTCTGATCAGAGACAAGAGTGTACAACACTTCCTGTCTACAAAAATAGCATCACTCTCGCAGCAAAGTTGAAATATGCTCAGATTTTGTTATCTGTTACACAGCAGATGTTTTGGCAGGATAGTAGGATAGCATTAAATAATGGTACTGGGGTAGTGGTTTCGACATAGCCTTGCGGTATTTAGTCATTTGACACATACATATAGTCGCCTTAGTGCAAGAAGGTTGTTGACATTTTGGCAAAATGTTCTCTTTTAACATCTATTGACCCTTACTGTGAATGTACTAAACATCTGTGCTATGTGTGCCTACAAACCCCAGTGCAATATTATTGCATCAACTTTGTGCTATAGTAACTGGAACACTTCAGTTGCCTGCCAAACTTGGAAATGCAGTTACAACCTTCTTGCAATAAGAGGACTATATATATTTGACAATAACCTAGCTGATAGGAGTAAGTTCATGATGTTGGCTTTACAATTTGGGTTACGTCTTTTGGGGAGAAGCGCTAACGTGGCGCCATTTTCGCTTGTAAAATATGAGCAGTAGACTGTCGCATTCCCACCGGAACCACGGACACACTTCCGATCATACCGTTTCTCCCCGAAAGGGTTCACGTACAATTTGGTAGAACGTTGCTGACACCTAGTGGAGCTTTCTAGAAGTAATACTTAGAGATAGTGCTTCTCCCTGGAACCAAAGTATGATGAAGTCTAACTAACCTCAATTATTTCTCTCTGTAATTTGATGTAGCATCTTCTCATCCATGTCATCCACATCCTGAAGATCCTTTTCAAGTGACCAGATATATCCCCACTAATAAGTCCAGAAGGCTCAAGCATCTTTTTTGTAAGGGTATTACATAAAATCCCAGTATAAAAACCAAAGTCCGCTATCAACCATTCTACATTGACATGACTGAGCAGGGCTGGGTAATTTTGCCATTACTTCCCGGACCAAAATGCAGTAGAAAATCAGTATTTAAACAGTAGAAAAAAAATGTGGTGTGACAGTAGTCATTCAGTGTGAGCGCAGCATCAGAAACAGTACCATATCAGCATCTACTGGCATTCTACTGCTCAGCACATAGAACATGGCAGCAGTGGTACAGTAGCAGAACAGTAGTATTAGCAGCATGCAAGCAGTATTGAATCAGTTGTCCCAATTATGGAAATGAGATGGCAGCATTTAAACAGTATCTACTTATTTAATGCTGCATGACCATATATGGGGTTGGGGCAGTGTTCAATCAGCACTACTGCATGACTGCTGCTATAGCAGTAGGTGAGCAGTAGATCATACTAAAAACTACTGCTGGGGGCAGGTAGAAGCATAAAAGGAGCAGCCGCTGCTTTAGTACTGGCACTACCAATGCCTTTTTAGGTGGTCCTTGCTGGATTTGAACGTGGGATCTTCTGATTACTGTACCAACGCATTATCCCCCTTAGCCACCACCCCATCAGCTATGTGGAGCTGTCATTACTCCCTAGTAGTGCATGCAACTCATATAGGAGGGGGGAAGTATTGATTCAGTAGTACTGGGTAACTTCTATCATAGCAAGAGGGTAAAAGTAGGCATGTCTGATAAAGTACTGCTATAGTAGAATGCCTTGCATTTTATCAATGTTAAGGTGATAAGATAGCAGCTTTGCAATTATCAATGATACATGTTTACTATGTACAAAAAAAAGTGGCATGATGGTGACCAAAATAGTACTTGATGATTCAGTACATTTATGCCCTAGATAGTGACTAATTCCTCGTTTTCACACACCCCAACATCCATGTGTATCCATTACTGGCACTCAATATCATAATCATATACAAAAGTATAATTATTCTTTTCTTCACAAACACAGGATAGTTTCAGAATTTCATTACTGAATCTTTTGATTACTGTTCACAACCATACTGACATTCACACTATGGACTGTCTCAGAAGCATCAGGTCACTAGCCCAATAAATAATCCATGAGTGGACAGAGCGATACCAGTAGATAGTCAGTAGACTACTGCATCTATGCTGCTGCACAGAGTGTGACATTTTTGGTATCTATTAAGATTTAGTTGAGAGTCAGTAGACTACTGATTCTAGCCTGAAAATGCAGTGCATACTCAGGTGATAGTCAGTACACTGCTGAGTCTATACTGAAAATGCAGTGTAGAGTCAGCTGTTTTGGAAGTATTTCAGCAGTACCTACTGCAAAATGCAATTGTTGATCAGCATATTCTCAGTAGCCATTGATAGGAGAAGTAGATACTGCCTTCTGGTCCGGGTTGTTATGGCTTTTGCAATAGTAAAGGCAATTATTTTCACCCATTAACTATATGGTTCTTGATAGTCTCAAAATTATCATCATTTTCTGTTTCAGACTGCTTGTGCAGACACCTGGCTTCCTGTTTGAGGCGAGATCTCGCGAGGACCTCCCTCCTGGATTCCCACCAGATATACCTGGTATCGGGTACTTCGTAGATGACTATATCCATCCAGGGATACCCGACGATGGAGACCACATTGTTGAAGGGGCCCAAGCCCTCGGCATTACTAGTCACTTTGATTCTGACTCAACTAATTGATCATGTCGGTGAATCAATATATTCATCATCATCTATTCCACATTAAAAGACTTGGAACTTACTCAAGATTATCTGCCCAGATCTTAGTTTGTGCAAGGGCTACAGAGAATGTTAAAAAATGCTGGCCCAAGAACCACATCTCTGGGGGAACTCCCATGAACCCTAGTTGGGACTGCCAATGCTTCATCTAGTACTTGGCGTGATAAGAACTGATATCAGATATCCTGAAGGGTACCAGTTGCACCATAAGCAGTTTTGCAGTGAATGAAGGTAATAATCTTATTTGTTGATAATGCATCAAGCTGGATGCCTATAGCGGTTAGGTCATGGGTGTAGACATGTTCCCTAACCCCGGCCCCAATCATGAGGCCATCTAGTGGGTACATGCATCGGGGATGTGAATGAACCTGTTCAGACTGGTCCTTGGTAATTCCCAGTAGTAGTCTATACATAGATCAGCTCCCAGTGGAGAGCACTTCCTTAGTTGTGCATTGGACAGAAGTAACTGTCTGCTGCCCTGTGATGTCATATATCCAAAGGAGGTCAACCCCTGGACACAGCACCATCTAGTGCTAAAGTCAACAATGGAAATCCTCCCTATAGACTCCCATTCCCCTTCGCACATAAGGGAGTGATCATTTTTTAACCCCTTGACCGGGGGGTCAGAATTTTTTCATTACCTCTGATGGGGGGGGGGGTCAAAATAATTTCACCTGTTTTCAGTGGAAAACCCCGCGCGTTACTATAGGCTAAAAGGGAACGTTCGCGCGTGATTTTTGTCCCTTATGGAATAGGGAAAAATCTTCTCACAACCCCATTATTATTGCATATTCATGCTCACATTGTAGCAATAAGATTGACTTACCGACTTTACAAAAATTCTCAATGGGGCTTGAACTCACCACCTTCAGATGCAGAGTTCAGTGCCATATCAACTGAGCTAATGAGGCACATGGTGTGGTGGGTGCTAGGATATGATATAATCTCAGACATCAGTATAAGGGTTAGACCCCTGCTTTGCTGGAGTATTCAGTTAGATTCAGACTGAGTATGGCACTATGCCTGAGCATTGTGCCATATGCATGCTGATCCTTTTTCCCAATGTGTGGCATTGAAGCAGGCTCAGCATGAGTATGGCATGTCAGGGGAGAGCCTCTAGCAGAGGCTCTCATGATACTCAGACAGCACAAGAGACTAGGTGAAACTCAGGCTGATCCTCTTTTTTTCTGTCAGTGCACTTTTAAAGTGTAAAATCCATTGATTGAGATGCAGGGTGCACCCCATACACAGGGTATAATGGTAGTTGTGTGTTGGCTAAGCAAGGACCTGCACTGAAAACCCTCCAGATCTTTAAACTCGTCAGATTGAGGACCTATAGTCGTATGAGTTTATGGCATTCTGTTGACAATATGTAACAAACTCACAAGGTGGCAGGTATGTGCCACTCATGTTTGATGATCAGGCCTTCAGTTTTCAACTGAAGGTCTTCAGCGCTGAGGACTTTAGGTGCTCAAGTTGACGATACTCAAATCTACAGCTTTGGGTAGTCAGATTGAGGACCCAAGGTAGTCAGCACCAAGGCTGTCACTCTAACAACATTATGTGATCAGTTTGACTACCTTAGGTGAGTGTCTTGACCTAAACCCATCAGGTTGACTACCCTGGGTGCCCAATCTGATGGTCTAAGGTTGTAGATTTGGGTATTGTCAGCCTGACGACCTTGGGGCTTTCAGTGTGATGGTGCAGTGGTTAGCATCTCCGCTCATGAGTTGTGAAGACCCGGTTTAGAATTGGAAGTGGACTACACATCCCAATGTCTATTAATCATTGTTTATGAATTGCTATATAATGGCAGTAAATTGTTTCTTCTAGGTGTTTCCTGAGCATTTTGTGATGTAGACATTGTTGAAATCTAGATGGGTATTTGTAGTACACAACTCATTGTACAGACCAATATTCCTAGTCTAGATACTACAGATTGATAACCCAGATCCTCCACTCATAGAAGGAATGGTTGAGACTAGTAAGTATAGTCACTCGTTTATCTGGAGGTGACCAATCTACGGTAGTCAATTTAGTATACACAATGTTATGAGAGCAGACAGATACTGTGTTAAAATAATAGCATTACGCCAAAAATGCAGTCTTTATAATGTCTTATGTATCATCTTTAAATTGATATGTACATGCCAGTAACTACCCATATGAACAGAGTGTAACTGCCTCTAGCATGGCCACACTGATCCTATTTCCCATAGCGTTAGGCCATTTTATTATTATAACTTGTATTACGGATCCGCCACGAGTTTTTTTGCTAAACTGAAAAAAGAATCTACCTCTGGCCAAAGAGAATTTTCAACACCTTTGGAAAAAGCATTGAAGACAAGTCTATGGCCATGGGCAAACAACCAATTCTCTGACTTTTCCTACATTTACTTCCCCAAAAAGTATATTTGGTTGGGAAAAGGTGACTTAGATTGCCCAAAAAGAGCATTTTTCCGGCTTTCTAGGTGAATTTGTTTTTACCTCTGGTGGCTGGGATTTTTTTTTATATCTCAAATTCAAACTTTTTTTTGCCTTTGGCCGCCCAAAATATCAACTGGAAAATCCTGTAATCCAAGTAACCATAATAACAGCCTTATAGAGAAGCTGCAGAACAAAGGGTCAATTTCCATCACTATGCTCCACATAAGAAAACCAAATAAGCGGCAAGTGGGAGAAAAGTTGCATTTTTTTCCTTACGCATTCAATCAGGCATGAGTCCTGACAGGTATGTATAAATCTGTGGCCTCTCACAAAAAAGGTTATTTAGTTCTACTGGTTGCTTGGAGTTACTTTATGTCTATAGCTAAGCATTAACAAAGACAAAGTGAATTTTCGAAGGGAGCTTTCATCATAAAGTATACTTTTATAAATATGCAAATTAACATTAGTCTTTAGAGATTGATAATGCATGTTGTCCTACTGAACACTAGATCTTAAACTTCATGTTGCCTTTATAAGGCCATTATTACAATTAGTCCTTATGGCCAGACACTTTCCAGTATCTATGCTGGATTGTAAACCTGACAATGCCTTTATGATTAAAACATATCCAAGGACCCTTAATCACTTTCCTTGACATTTTTGGCTGCTCAGCTCAGCCTGAGCATCCTGCAAGATGCACAGCAGCATTTACAAGCTATTGGCCACTAGCTGGTTTGGAGATGGTTCCGGCGACACACACTGATAAGAACTGATGAGATGGGACCAGCATGTCCCTGGAAGTGGTTGTTAACGGGGACAAGGTACCCATCATGGTATGTCTTATCAGTCGGTTTTAGCTCAACCAGCGAAATTCAAGATGGTGGCTCCACTAGGCCTCCATGCTGAGTCCTATTGACAATAGTACCGATATCCAACACAGGTGGCAGCATCAGACAGACCATAAGGTCAATTTAACCATATGCCATTGCTTCAAAATTGGCAAAATACCTGTTCTCACAATTACTTAGAGCTGGGCCTTTCAGATGTCTAGCAAAGTGATTTGGGTTCAGCGGACATAATTATAGCCTTTGTAAAATAATGCTTGCTCAAATATTGACACATTCTGTTGCCATACCATGTAGCTAAGTAGTTAAGTTTTTAGGATTTCATTAAAGGCTACAATGTCGTATCTGCATAACATGATGATGTACATACCAATGTCGCCCTAGCAAACTTGTAATCCACTGATGTAGTGAGCTATTTCAGCAACTATAGGGACCTACCATTCCACGGATATACTGTATTTCTTGTAATTAGCCCAGACCAGAGTGTGCTTGAAAATATCTAAATTACACATATACATGTACACATGCTTAAAGAATGAATTATGGCTCCAAAAACATCAAGTTCACGGTTACCTCTAGTCTAACATGTGATCGTTATGCTCATTACGTTGAATCCTGTAACTGCCAGGTTCCTCATCATGGCATCAATACATCATATTGACAAAAGGCCAAAGTAACGTACATCACCCCTGTTTTGCAGACTTGCCAGAAATATTTAAATAATATGACTAATTTTCTTCAGAATTCAAAAGCCTATGGGCATGAAAGGCACACCACACTGCTTTTACCCTGAAGAATTTTGGGGAAGCCTAAGGGAGGATAAAAGGATGACCCCTCCTCCCACTCTCCCAAAATTCTTTTGCAGAAGCTGCAGATTTGAAATGAGGGTTTATTGTACATTGAATTACCATGCAGCCCTGCGAGACTACAGCATGCCGAATGGTTGTACAATGTACCAATGAAGTGCTGGTGAGTCTGCTTGCCCAGTTTATTGGAGCATGATGTAAACCCCGCAAGAGTGCATCGGCCCCGTAGGGTCGTCACATTGCATGAACGGAGTCCTGGTGAGTTATTCGCCAGGGTTACATTTATGCAGTATGGTAACCAATGGACATGATTCATTAATGCATCAGCTGTCCTTAAAGGGTTAAGGTGTCAAGGTTTGAAACCCAAGTTTTACATCTATAGTAAATACAAAGAGTTTTATTGTGTACAAATGGTAAATTCTTCCATAAGAATTGATATCTATCACTGTGTACCCTACATGCACAGGATCATTCCATCATCTCTTTACCAAAATAGGTATAATGTATAGGACTACAATCTTATGTCATAATTATAAGGCATAGTCAGTGAATGGACAGTTGTAAATCTGATAATAAATCAAGAGATTCCCTAGTTGACACTGTGTTCTTGAACTTTTCTTTTTCTATTCTATTTCAGGCCTGTGTGGCATGGTCTGAATGACAGCTACCGGTAGCACATTTTGTGTCAAGGCCAACCAAAAGAACTTGCTTCTCATGACTGCCATCGTCCGAAAAAATGCCATTTGAGACTTTCTTTTTCATTGCAGAATGTTTTGATAAAAATCACTATCAAATGGATAAAGGTATTTAAGCTTGATATCAAATTAAAGCTTAATGTCCCGAGAATGCAGCCAACTATCATTGGAGATAATTTTGACAATTTCAAAATTCTAATGATAACTTAGAAAACGTGCATTCTTTCACCAAACATGCATGGATCTTTCATGGAGGTACTTCGCTAACATAGCTTCGATAATTATCAAACCTGATAATAGGCCCACAGAGTGTGTATTAAAGCATTCAATACAGTACTTTCAAAGGGATTATAAAGCAAACCCAACATGATATGACACAATAGACTAGAAAGGCACATTTTTTCATTAGTTCACATGATGTCTACGACACTGCCTCTATGAGGCTTTGCAACAGTTCCTTATATTTTTCACATTCTACTTTAAAAAAAAAATTATGTGCAAAGCTGATACCGAGCAAAAAAAAAGTGTACAAATATTTTTATGTTTGCACTTGAAGACATGGTTATCACATTCACTGTTGGAAGTCACATACCGGTAATAAGACAATTGCGCATAAACTAATGGTCCAATATCATGAATCCTAATATGCAGTCGAGTCTGGATATATATTCACCTCTGTTTCAGAAATAAAACTGTGTCTGGTTTCTGAATCAGCTTCTTTTCTGAACCAGGAAAATTACGGCCATAATGAAATCTGCTTAAAGAGTTACGGTATCTAACTGATAAGTGCGGCAAACGACTTATTGAAGACCGATATATCGAGACTTGACTGTATAGTGACCTATAGACTACAATCATATTTTACTCAACAAAATGTATATTGAACACATGAGAGCTTACAGTTATTAATCAATAGCATTACCTAAGAAGGGGAAGATATAGCTAGCAAACCTTTGCCCATGTCTGCTTTGAACTAATTGTGCGTATTTTTAGCACTTTTATTGCAATTCAGTGCTTGAATTACAATTGAAATGGGTGTATGTTATTTAAGTACTGAGTGAGCCTTAAATATTTACCTTATTCAATGTAGGGCCTACCATACATTCCTGCACATAAGCCCTGGCGTATTGATAGCTAGCTTACTGCAAGTTGTAAGAGCCCACCAAAGAAAGATGCGGCTTATACAAGTACATTTGGCATTATAGAAGAGTAGTATTAAAACTATCGATTTTCAAGCCCAAAGTACAGCTTACTGTTTTCTCCCAAAGTCAGGGTGTGGCATATATGCGTTTAAAACATATTATAAGTGTTTAAAAAATAAAATGGCTACAAAGAGGGATGGGGCACTTATCAGCGGGAGGACATTTGTTATATTGAATATGGTAAAAATCTTTCCTAGCATTAAGCAATGTGGTAGCCAATACTCAGCCTACTGTTATAAATTGTACATAGATATAACATCAAGACAAGATTTGTATATATACTGACACGAAATAAGAATTTGATTTCTAGTTTAACCCCCTCATCATAACCTCTAGGGCATTCTTTTCCTTACAGAGCTACTTACCCCATATGCCAGCACAAAAGATTGGGAGTATTTCCCCAAAGATGAATTCAAATTGAAAAGCAATAACTAAATAACTCAAAAAAAGAGTGGGCTATAATAGTATGAGACCAATGACAACATTAAAAGTTGTGGTGATTCATTGAACATACATGTATTAATTTTCTGACATAACTGACAAATGACTTGACCTGTCATCATACAAATTATATTTGATTAATTTCATATATACCAGTTTAAGTCATTTTCAGTTTGAGGCAGTTTTTGAGGGTGTTAGGGAGGGGAAGGCTGTCAATGCTGACCCACAGAGGTTCAATCAAGGTGCGCCTTATGGAGACAACACAGAGGCTCTGCAGAGACATGGGATTAAGCGAATTACTGAGCAACTCCCGGAAGAGTTCCTCATATGGCTGGAGTTCCTGAGGCATTTCATTGAGCACTGGCATGAGCCAAGTCTTCTCCCTCTGCAGAAATGCCCCCGATGCTACCGCCAACTGGAAGAAAGCCGGCGTAAAGAACTCTGAACCGGGGTGTGAGGTGGCTGCGTTGAGACCGCCAAAGCGGAGAAAGAAGAGTCTGTCTGGGACCGCCCCGTGTTGTAGAAGCATGCGGGAGAGTTTGAGATTGTTTGGGGAGTGATTTATTTCCATGCTTAACGTGATATGTAAGGCTGAGCCCTTGTTAGGGTGTGTCCTGTTTAAGGAGGAGCTCAATGGGATGAGCTGCTCAACTATGTCTGCCAGGTTGGACGGAGCGCGGCGCCGGGTGCCGCATCGGGAACTGCTCCCGCTGCTATCAGCGAGCAACTCGAGCGCTAAAAGCAGAGGTGTACTACCCTCCTTGTTGGGAGTGTCAACCTTCACACCCACTGATAACAGGTAATCCACTATGTCTTTACGTCCCCACCTAATAGCCATGCACAGAACGTTATCCCCGCTCTTATTCTGGTGGTTCACATCTGCACCAGCAGTCACTATCTGCTTCATAATGGGCATCTTCCCCCTCCGTACTGCCACAAAAAGTGGCGTCTCCCCCATCACATCGGGTTGATCCAAGTCCGCTCCCTCACGGATAAGCACAGAGAGTAGTTCACGGTTGTTTTTAGATGTGGCGATGAAAGCAGGTGTCTGGCCGAAACGCTGATGCCCAGGTTCTTTGAAGACATGATCAACGTTAGCACCATGGGAGATGAGTTGTCGGAGGGAGTGGATGTCATTATACTCCAGGGCAAACCAGAGACGGCTCACCCAACTTCCAGAGCCACGGCTCCGCCCTCGCGACATGGTCAGGCCGACTCAGGTTAGCTTATCTTCCACATGCCAAACTGTCAACTTAGGAAGAAAGATAAAACATCTTAGTCTAACATAACACTTAATTATGGGTCAGTTTTAAAACAAAAAGGTTAACATAGAAAAAGGTAACTTGGAAATGTCAAACTCTATTACAATCTGAATGTAAAACTAAAAGGTCAATTGTTATAGTGTAATGCCGCCACTGATTAATGTAGGGAAACAGTTTTAGTGAACACTTAAATTATGAAACTTGGATATGTATTTGGTGTTAACAAATACCACCCACAAACTCCTGAGTACAAGTCATCATATGTTGCACTTATCACATCATTTCCAAGTTAGAGATGCCAGTCAGTTGGCAACAAAGACCAAGAACACTAATGATTTGTTGAAATCTTGTGCAAACAGAATTCAATTACTGGCTGTACTCTTATGTATCACCTAGCATCAGTTCGAGAGTGAACTGAATACAACGCACTCCAATCAGATTCTTATCTGAATCAAAGGGGGCATGCAATAAAACAATAAAATATAGTACACATCCAGTAGAGTACGGGGGGGGGGTATAGAGCTTATCCCAGGCTACTGAGCTGGTATCAATAGAAATAGGCCGAGTACTGGAGAGCCATGAATACAATTCTAAGCGCCCTGGGCGGTTATTTTTTTCTATTACTGGTACTGCAGTAGGCCTATGGTACAATACCATGTCATAGTATTAGAGGTGTATGCAGCTTGCAAAGCCATGTCATGTGTGCTTTTTTTCAAAGATTTGTCAAATCCTCGTGTATAAGACACGCCTTATACGCGAGCTATTGCGGTACCGGTAGTTCATTCAACTACGCTGAAACTGAACGACCCAGACACACTATCCACAGTGACACTGACACTGTGACAGGTCAGTAAAAAATCTGGACTGCCAAATGGGCGATATTGTGATAGGCATACAGTTCTCAGCTCTCTCACTTAGATATGGAATCAGAATTGCACATAGGACGCACATCAAACACTGTTTTGTCCCCGCCATCAACTTATATCCAATCCCAACAAGTGTTTCAATAAATACAGTAACTGTAAAAACGTGGATTTACCTTGAAACAGTTGAGAACTGAAGATACAAAAACAAAGGGGGTGTTCGTGGTGTTTACTGTCTGACCCACTTTATGACGTCACAGGTACACAGGGGGTTCCCCTTTGAGTTTCATGTTCTGACACGAGAGGGCAGCACAAGGTTGATTATAGTTCGAATTTCAAACACTAGCCTGAGTGAGTGACTAGGTGAGTAGTCAGGAGCAGGATACCGATGACGGCGGTCTAGCTAGTCCTGAGGACTAAGGTGACTAGGGTGACTGGTGCGTCTGCGCTGACCTAAAGATTGCTGCGGGCCGGCAACATGTCAGCGCCCATGCTGTAGGATCAGGGCCGAACAAAAACAAGTTTGTGTGGAGAGGCGGTTAATCAGAAGTTGTGTTAATACTTACAGTAACAAGACATTGAGGCAGAGACACAAATATTAGTGGACGCACCATGGCCGAGATAAACGTCGTGCCACTTGGTAGGTGAAACAATGAAATTTATTTGTGTGCGCATTGGTCGGTATTCGGCCCAGGCGCAGTCATTGACCACCCAACCGGAAGATACCGGAACTACCTTCCCCGGGTGATTCAAAATATTCATAACACCGGTCAGTTTACTTCCAGACGACCTGAGGAGAACAGAACTTTCTTCCTGGAAGTTACCTGCTTTCCTTGAAAACACAAGGATTTAGATTCCTTTCTGACAGTCAGTGACAGTCACAGTGGATTACCTACCAAGCCGGCTTGAAATCTGGATAAAACTTACTCTTGTTTGATGGTACATTGAACATTGACAGCTGGATAGAGTGAAGTGACAGCTGGGTCAGTGTCTATGATGTTGTGCTGTATGGTTTAGAGAAGCACACTGTTCATTTTACTGTCTGCTTCTAGAGACATTCAGATTGTGTGGAGAACAGAACTTTCTTCTCGGCCCCTGGGGTAAATACCATAGCCGGTACATCCATCCTTTGTTGCACATCCATCCCTCACACGAACATTTTACACTTCAAGTAAGTTTGTGCAATATTATAATACATATCGCCCGCATAAACATTTACCTCCACTCCGGTCCGGTAAACATGCCAACAGCGTCTCGTGTGTCACCACATAACACGAGGCATAGAGCCCGCGTGGATGCCGACAACCAAAAAATGGAGTACAACAGCCAATTGGATAGGATACGCCAAGAGGTAGCTGCCCTCGAGGCCTCCCTCGAGGTGGAAGCAAGCGATTGTAGTGACTCCACCAATGGTATTTCATACCCCAACACCCGACGGGAACAGCACATTGCTCCCAACACGCCACACGCTGTGAGGCCCCGTAGTCGCCATGACTCGGCAGTGTCAAACAGGTCAGCTGTCAGTCATACCAGCCGCGCGTCACAGTCCGGAGCCGTGTACAATTCTCCACGCTCCAGGGCTGACATCCTGGAGCAGCGCGTCGCAGACCTGGAGAGTAAGCTACATAGAGTGCAGTCTGACATGACCGGAATGTCCGCGAACATTAAATTTCTTGTAGACCAGGCAAAAGAGACGCGACAGCAACGGGTACAGGAAAAGCACGATGAACATGACCTTCGCCAGCAGGCACTCCGCCTCAAGGCAGATACAGAGCGACTAGAGAAGGAGAAGGCACAACATGCCGCCCAGCTTGAGAAGGAACGCCTCGAGCTTGTAGAGCAGCAGAAGAGAAACCTGGAGGAACAGCGCAAGATGGCTGACGAACAGCGTGCCCGCCTCGAGGAGCAGCAGTGCCTAGCAGAGCAGGCAAGGAAGCAGCGAAAGGAAAGGAAGCGCCAGCGCCGCCAGGAGAAGAAGGACGCCGCAGCCGCCGCCGAGGCCGCAGCCCCCGCCGGGATTGCTCCACTTCACACAGACAACACGCCACCCGCGGCCACACAACAGCCCGCGGTCAGCGTCATGCCACCCGCGGCGACACAGGCGCCACCCGCGGCCCAACGACAAGCACCCGGCCCTGCCCCCGGACAGGCCGCACTTCACAACAGTCGGGTAGCCCCGCCCCCGGAACAGATAATAGAGCTTGACAACAACAACCATCCGTCACATATCCCCACTCCCACGGATCTCAGGAGGGAACCGGGAGCAAGGGATTATATACTGGAGCAACTTGCAAAGGAGAGGTACCAGGTTCAGGAGGCCGATGGTAAGCTCAATTTCATTACATCCATCATACCAGCAAAAACCAAGCCAAAACCATACATGTATATGGACCGTGAATCGTGTTATACTCTGAAGCAAAAGCTTGACGTAAGAAATGAATTATCTCCCATGGAATACTTGGATGCGGCGTTACGCCTTGTCCACGACCCTGACAGTGCCTGGACGGCACAGGAGCGCCAGTGGATCCTTAAGCACGTAAATAACGTCTCTAGGGATTCCATGTCCCGCCATTGGCCCGACGTGCGCAGGTGGTCGGACAGTGTCTTTGATGACGTTGAGAAGGGCACGTATAAATGGTCAGATTTGCAGGCTATTCAAAATTCACGTGTTGAAATCTCATTCACTGGTGGTGGCCGCCGTACACAACAGGGTAACCAGCAAAACCGTAGCGTGCATCAGAGCAATGGTAATGGTAATAATAACCAAACATCATCAGAACAGATTTGCCTGGACTTCAACTCAACCCGCGGATGTGCATTCAACGCTCACCACGGCGAGAACAGAGCCAGAAGGGTACATTTCTGCCTCTACTGCTACGGAAAAGGAAAACAATCCAACCATTCCGTCCTGGCCTGTAATCAAAAGTTCAGAGATGCCCCTCCACAAGGCGAAAACAATGCCACGTGGCGGCACGCACCACACCATAACACGTGGTACAATAATGGATTCCAACAGCAGCCCCACTGGAGCCAGCAGCAGAACCCCCGCCCGAACACACAGCAACAATCACAGGGCTACGCTCACAATCAGCAACAAATATATCATTCAAAAAACGGTACTCAGGCGCCTCAGTAAATACAGCCCAGCTCGAGGCGCCAGAACGCAACATACATACACACGACAGTATAACGTACTACAGTAACTCCGCCCACTCTGTGTCTGTAAACAAGAACGCACGTGCGCCCTCACGAGGCCCCGCCCACACACAGAACCATGACGTCAAGACAGACGCTGACCAATACAAGGACGCGCGCCTGCAGAACCACGGAATTGGTGACGTCACCGCAACATGTCTAGTTGCTCCCAGCATGCACACCGACAACAAACATGGCGGCCTCCATCACTCGCCGCCACAACAACAAAGTACAGAATTAGCGGTGGACATTGTCGGAAATGGTCGGTCTGCAGTTCATATTCATGATGACTTGTACAACCTACACCAACCACCGCACACAGGGGCACACAAGAACGACTATGTGCACCCCACATCGGAACTTCCACCAAACATACAACGCCAACAACAGGACCAAAGCAAAACAGGTACGGCCCCCAACTTTGACACTATCAGAAAAATGTGCGAAACAAATGTGATCGATGGTACTGTTGATATTTCCCCATATGCTTTCCAACAATATAGACTGGACTACTGGCCGAACTTCGCATTCTCTGATACTCACCCAGAGCTAGCCAAATTATATGATATTGTACGGCAGACCGGTCTTCCAAACGCTTTGGCGGCTCGTGTCCCAGTAAAAAGTGAGTTAAAATTGGATGCTTGGGAAGCATACCTGGGCCACATACCTGAAAAAAGGGCCCTCCTAGATTTCATGAAATACGGGTTCCCAATCGGCTACATGGGCCCAATATCTGATACACAGGCTGTCCACAATCACCCTAGTGCAGAGGCATACAAGGCTGAGGTGGATAAATTCGTGGAAAAAGAACTTGGTATAGGGGCATTAAAGGGCCCATTCCATAACAATCCATTTGACCCATGGGTCCATGTGTCCCCCCTTATGACTAGACCTAAGAGGGACACGGAAGCTCGCAGGATTATTTCTGACATGACTTACCCACCTGACTCCTCTGTAAATGCATATATACTTAAGAATACAGTTAACGGGGTTACACGCAATCACAGCCTCCCTACTGTTAAAGAGGCCGTAGATTACATTGCTAAGGTTGGAAATGGAGCTTACCTCAGCACAATAGATATCAGCCGTGCATATAAAAATCTTATGTCCTGCCCATTAGACTATCCACTCCTGTGCTCAGTATGGAGAGACAAGTTCTACCTGGACTTGAGTGTCCCATTCGGGTCCAGGGCAAGTGCTTCGCACATGCAGGCAGTAGCTGACTCAATTGTGGAGATATTGGCCACAAAAGGCATATTCTCACGAATGTACTTAGATGACTTGCTCATAATCTCTGTTGATTATTTCAGAGCACACTCAGACTACAACACCGCAAGAGCGCTTCTACAACAACTCGGCCTCCCAGAAGCTATAGACAAGTTGCAGCCACCAGCCAAGTCGGTCCAGTGGCTTGGGGTGGTCATTGATGCAGCATCTATGACAGTGTCAGTACCACGTGACAAGCTACAGGAGGTACAGGGAAAAGTGCGCTATTACGCCAAGAGACGATCAATGAGTAAGAAACAGCTGCAGTCCCTCCTAGGTGTCTTGTTACATGTCGCGAAGTGTATCCAGTCAGCTAGAGTCTTCGTGGCTAGACTCCTAGACAGCCTCAGGTCGATGAGGGGAAAGTATCTTAATGTGTCAGCGGAAATGAGGGCAGATCTAAGATGGTTCGAGGAGTTCAGCTCCTCATGGAACGGGGTAGGCATGATCACAGACCCATCCCCCCCGACCAGAACTATATATGTGGATGCCTCGGGATCTGGCATTGGGGCCTCCGATGGAAAACTGGCATACGCCACCCAGGTCACCCCACTGGAGGACAAGGTGGAAAATATCACACATTTGGAGGCTGCAAATATTGTGATTGCATTACACACATTTATTGGCTCCTCAGACCGTGGCTCTGTGATAAATATAAAATGTGATAATCAGGCTGCCGTCACGGTGTTCAGAACTGGAAGAGGCAAGGACCGCATACTCACTGACTGTGCCCGGGCAATCTGGATGATGCAGGCCGCATTCGACATATCCATTATCTTTGACCATGTGCCCGGAAAATCTAACACAGTTGCAGATGCACTTAGTCGCGCCCATATAAGTAGTGCTGATAGAAAGGCGGCCATCCACCAGTTAGCTATTAACAAGTTGTACCTGATAGACTCCTGTTTGTATTTCTTTGATGTCCTAACACCTGGCCTCACCTCTAGGGGAGGCATTCAATTACTTTCAGGCCAGAGCGGCTGCAAGGCAGCTACAGGCGCGAGCAGAGGGTACCGACCGGAACAGACATTCAGCAGCCGGCCTGTACCACCTATTCACAAGAGAAATGGGCCTGGACCCCATGTCACCTACCTACCAGTCAATATGCGCTTTCATAGAGTTCATGACAATGTCTACACAACACCCGCGGACAATTGCCAACAACTTGTCCCACGTGACGCAGCACCTGATCCTGGCCGGAGCAGACGTAGCTGCTTTCCAACACCCACGAGTCTCTCGTGCAAAGCAGGCGCTGCGTCGAAACAAGAAAATCAAAAAGAACCAGAAACCAGCAATACCCATGACTATGCTAAAGGCCGTCATCATGCACACCCCACATACATTCATGGGTCTAATGATAAGAACAGCAATTTTAATTATATATCTGGCAGCTCTCCGCAAATCAGAGGTCCTCCCGCCATCAAAAGGGGGCTTCAAGCCATGGTGGCATCTGACCAGAGGGGATGTGGTCCTATACGACGATCACGTGACAGTCAGAGTCAAAGCAGCAAAGAACATGCAACTGTACGACCAGGAAAAAACAGTCCTATTGCAGAGCTCAGAGGACTCTGCAGTATGCCCAGTGCATGCAGTAAGCCTTGTACTAACAGTAATGCCCACGACAGACCCAGCACAACCATTCCTTATGAACACAGACGCCTCCCCCATCCCGGTAACACTAGTAGAGGCGGAATGGAGAAAAATTCTGAAAGAACTGGGTCAACCCCCCCGAAAATTCTCTCTACATTCGCTGAGAGCCGCCGCGGCGACTCAAGCGTATGACGCTGGATGTAATGAGTTGGACGTCCAGAGATATGGGGCATGGTTGTCAAATACCCACAGGGACTATATTAGATCACAGAACCACAGTTCTGTAAACTCAGCCATTACCAATGCACTGGCAAACACACAACATTAAAACCCAAAATATACCCTGGCTATGTTTCATCAGTTTTACCATTGTGCGATGTTCTGTGATGTGATTTAAAATCTCATGTGATATTCCATTTTAAATACTCATAAAATTTATAAATAAATTTTATTCACCCAAATGAACTAGAACTCGTTACTGGGAAGGGATGGGTTAATGGTGTGCGCATTGGTCGGTATTCGGCCCAGGCGCAGTCATTGACCACCCAACCGGAAGATACCGGAACTACCTTCCCCGGGTGATTCAAAATATTCATAACACCGGTCAGTTTACTTCCAGACGACCTGAGGAGAACAGAACTTTCTTCCCACCCACCCACACCTAGTATATTGTGAGTATATCGTCATAGTTGGTCTGACCACACAGGACAGTGCTTTTATCTGGACTCAGTAAGCAACCACATAGGTGCCTACATATTTATTCTTTTACTGCTATGTTTCATCAGTTTTACCATTGTGCGATGTTCTGTGATGTGATTTAAAATCTCATGTGATATTCCATTTTAAATACTCATAAAATTTATAAATAAATTTTATTCACCCAAATGAACTAGAACTCGTTACTGGGAAGGGATGGGTTAATGCTGTCTGACCCACTTTATGACGTCACAGGTACACAGGGGGTTCCCCTTTGAGTTTCATGTTCTGACACGAGAGGGCAGCACAAGGTTGATTATAGTTCGAATTTCAAACACTAGCCTGAGTGAGTGACTAGGTGAGTAGTCAGGAGCAGGATACCGATGACGGCGGTCTAGCTAGTCCTGAGGACTAAGGTGACTAGGGTGACTGGTGCGTCTGCGCTGACCTAAATACGCGGACTCTACACGGAGCCGCCCGCAGTGCGCATAGGTGTGCAGGTGTAGTGTTAGTCCTCAGGACTATAGCTAATAAAAATGCGATGCTTAAGTCCTAAGGACTAAAGCCTAGTCCCCAGGACTAAGAATATGAGGATATTGTCCTAGGGACTAATTGTACATTCCCATGAATTACCCTGCAGACCGCATGACTTTGTATAAGACTGTGCTGTTAGTCTCCAGGACTAAGCTTTTAGCCCTGGGGACTAATTCGTAGACTCAGGGACTACTTTTTTAGTCCTGAGGACTACCAAAACATTTACCTAGTCCTCAGGACTAATGCATGTGGTTCTGAGGGCTAATTCATTGATTGATGTCTAATGTAGTTGTGACTAGGGATGTAGTCCCCAGGACTTCAAATTTAGTCCTGAGGACTACTTCTTAGTCCCCAGGACTGCTCTGTGTAGTCCCAGGGACTAAAGATACAGTTCTGGGGACCAAGGACTGTGTCTCTAGTCCCAAGGACAATGTTGCAGTCCCCAGGACTGTATCTTTAGTCCCTGGGACTGCACAGTAGTCACTGGGACTACAAGTAGTCCAATGGTGACTAAAGGACTGAAGGTAGGCCTATGGTCCTAGAGCATAGTCCTTGGGACTAAGACCCTACATCCCACCTACCCCTTGAGACTTGGCAGATATAGATAGTCCTCGGGACTAAGACCTAGTCCTCAGGACCGGCTGGACTGAAATAGTAGTCCCTGGGACTATGTCTCTAGTCCCCATGACTACATCTTTAGTCCTGAGGACTAGGCAGCTACGTCTTTAGCCTTCAGGACCATTCTTCTAGCCCGAGGACTACACTTTAAGTCCCTAGGACTAAAGTTGTAGGCCTCAGGACTAAAATATCATCCTGAGGACTATAATCTTTAGTCCTCAGGACTAAGTTTTTAGTCCCAGGGACTATGTCTTTCTAGCACGGAGGGCTGTTCGGCGTACCCATGTGGTCGTAAAAATAAAACGTAAGGCCTTAGTCCCAAGGATTGTATCTTAGTCCCAAGGATTATGTTCTAGTCCCTAGAACTATATGTTTAGTCCTTGGGACTAGACAGACAGGCTTTGAAGCTACAAGTCAAGTCCTGGGGACTAAAAAGTAGCTCCAGGGACTAAAATTCTAGTCCCCAGGACCAAACCTTGACTCCCCATGAGCATGCATCATATCTAGTCCCTAGAAGTTTCAGCATTGTTACTTAGATTCAAAGCCTATAGTCCCTGGGACTACACAGTAGTCCCAGGGACTAAAGATACAGTCCTAGGGACTAGATTTATAGTCCTTGGGACTGATACCCTGGCTCATAATCATCCAAGAGTAGAGAACAGTCATGGTGCCCTGGGGATGAGATTCATAGTCCCAGGGACCACCTGTTTAGTCCTGAGGACTAAACTGTAGAACGCATAGTAAAGGCGCGTTCTAGTCCCCAGGACTTGATGTCGGCGCGTGGCTGCTTGTGGCCGCTGCAGCATAAGCGGCAAACAGGGGCAGCGCGGACGCGGCAGACGCCTTAGTCCTCAGGACTAGCTAGACCGCCGTCATCGGTATCCTGCTAGTCAAGAGGCAGGATACCGATGACGGCGGTCTAGCTTTTCCTGAGGACTAAGGTGACTGGCGCGTCCGCGCTGACCTAAATACGCGGACTCTACGCGGAGCCTCCCGCGGTGAGCATAGGTGCGCGGGCGTAGTGGTAGTCTTCAGGACTATAGCTAATGCAAATGCGATGCTTAAGTCCTAAGGACTAAAGCCTAGTCCCCAGGACTAAGAATATGAGGATATTGTCCTAGGGACTATAATTGTACATTCCCATGAATTACCCTGCAGACCGCATGACTTTGTATAAGACTGTGCTGTTAGTCTCCAGGACTAAGCTTTTAGCCCTGGGGACTAATTTGTAGACTCAGGGACTACTTGTTTAGTCCTAAGGACTACAAAAACATTTGCCTAGTCCTCAGGACTAATGCATGTGGTTCTGAGGACTAATTCATTGATTGATGTCTAATGTAGTTGTGACTAGGGATGAAGTCCCCAGGACTTCAAATTTAGTCCTGAGGACTACTTCTTTGTCCCCAGGACTGCTCTGTGTAGTCCCAGGGACTAAAGATACAGTCCTAGGGACTAGATTATAGTCCTTGGGACTGAGACCCTAGCTCATAATCATCCAAGAGTAGAGAATAGTCATGGTGCCCTGAGGATGAGATTCATATAGTCCCAGGGAGCACCTGTTTAGTCCTGAGGACTAAAGCGTAGCACGCATAGTAAGGGCGTGTTCTAGTCCCCAGGACTAGATGTCGGCGCGTGGCTGCTGCTGGCCGCTGCAGCGTACATGGCAAACAGGGGCAGCGTGGACGCAGCAGATGCCTTAGTCCTCAGGACTAGCTAGACCGCCGTCATCGGTATCCTGCAAACAAACTTGGAAGTTGCAGCGCAAGCGCAGGATACCTTTGTATCATGTTGCCTAAATTCAAAGACATATATATTCAGCTATTATATACAGACACAGATTCTTTTGTGTATTACATAAAAGATAAAAATTATCTTTTCGTGTGTTTCCATCACAGAATCAGCTAATCACTTGACGCACATAGAGCTTAGCTTTGTGGATCTTGAGTTTGTATGCGGTGGTGCCCGCGCTCATCAGATAGAAACCGGGGGCAGCTTGTTTCAGAGTGAGGTTGATTTCCATCTCTCCAGCTATGAACTTTGGTTGATGAGCTAGGTCAAAGTGGAGTCTCGACATCAGTGAAAAGCGCCCGTTGGAGATGAGTTTCTGGCGAGCCTTGAACCCTGGGTTGTTGTTGGTCAAGGCGTCAAAGTGACCAGCCCTGTCTTGGTGCCAACCCTGGACGCTCATGATGTTCTTCTTGACGCCTTTGTCGTAGTTGAGACTTGGACATCCTTGAAGAGCGAGTGAGCCAAGTTGTTCACCGGAGCCACCACGTCGGTGTCGTCCAATGTGTCGCCGTTCGGTTTCACCACCTCGCATTCCAGATGAAGGTAATTTTCGTTCAGGTCTGTGTACTTTTGGGACTTACTAATGGTGAAATTGATGTTTTCCCATCTCCCAAAGAGTTTTTCGTTTCTAGCCCGACAAACGTCCACTTTAGGATAGTAGTTTGAGTTGGTGCTACAGCGTGCAGGTTGAGCTCAAAGAGCGCACATTCGCTGCTGTTTACGTGTACGTAAGCCATTGTGCTCCCTCTTCACGTCGGTGGTAGACTGATGCCGGTGACCTCTAGTCCTTTCATTTATAGGTCACCTCCCTAGCGATCGAAAATGTCCCCCTGCCGCCTCTTGCAGGAGCCGTTTCCCGTTTGAGCAGCTCGCCTCTGACGTTTGCCCCCCGTCTTCTTTGGTGTGGTTTTTTCCCCCGGAGAGATCACTTTACACGCCAGACTCTTCAGAGCACCTACTCCTCTGTTTTTCACGCTGTTCTTGAAAGTGCCTCCCTCCAGCATGTCCTTGGCCATGCCCACGCCAGCGCGGAGCAGTGTCTTTCCCACCGTTTTCAGAAGGGGTGTGGCCGAGCGCATGAGACCTAAGAGGGCGCCACCGAAACTGTGACCGTTCTGGAAAGGTCGTCCGCTGTACACATTGATTCCGTTACCGAACTGAATGTTGTAGTAATCGCTGTATCCTTGTCCGGTGACAAAAAGTACGGAGCTCGTTTACATATTATGTTTGCACCTTCAAGGGAAAATAATCCAAAATGTAGAAAACTGATAGCTTGCATTCCCCCTTTCCGCCGTCCGCCTCTGTCGACTGCGAAGCAGCGTAACAGAGGCATGTGCATGCATGTTGCCCACTCATCTGTCTTGAATGGCGTCGCTGTATACATACACAGAGTACACATCTCCGAATGGGTCCATGATGTAGACACAGGTGGTCGGCGCCACGAAATGAGTCTTCACCCCGAATCCTAGAATGTGCGCCAGATGTATGGTGACGATCACGGCAGTGTGCCGGGCACGTTGATGGTGACGCGTCTCATCAGCGAGTCGTACGAGAAGACGTCCTTCAAATTTTTCAAAAAATTCTGGCCTTCTAAATTATCTGTCAGAAGCAGGTTCAAGGGCTCGATGAACTGAACGTTGTTTCCTGTGAAAATGGGTGGCACGGGGAATATGTTCGGCAGCAGCGTTCGCACGTAAGTTTTCCTCTTCATGTCTTGAACCATGGTGTGTGCCATATTCCTCATTTTTCGCCTCTTGTTAGACTTCGTCAGGTATTGCTTGTACAGGGCCGAGTTTTCGTGTGTCAACATGACATGCTTTGACTTCTTTCCAATATCTGCGCCTCCAACTCTTTTTCTAGCAGCTGCGGTGTCATTTCGTCGACAAAGTTCTCCTCCATCCTAACAGTAGGGGGAAAATATAATCTTGTAACAGAGAAGTCAAAGGGATTTAATTGGATCACTCACTAGCCGAGGTGTGGGGTGCGCAGCAGCAACAGCGCGCGTGGCACCAATAAATGGTGGACACCTGCACACCTCCCCGCCTACCTACCTATCTACCTACCTACCTACCTACCTACCTACCTACCGTAGTACCTCGCGTATAAGGTACGCGCCCCAACACTTGAGGGAACGGTATAAAGTGTATCTGCAAGCTTTTTTTTTTTTTTTGACATTTCAGTAGTGATTTATAGTAACCCCTACCTATAAGGTACACCCTTAAAACGCGCCTACCTACCTACCTGTCTATGCATCACAGGAAAATATCCCAGGGCGCGTTGTGCCACTCTGTCTGTGACTACAAAGGTGCACGTGCGGTAAGTAGATTAAGTCTAACCAAATCAACAAGTTAATCCCCCTTCCTCCTGCTCATCTTGTCACCATGAGACAACACTTTGATGATCTAAGTTAAACCCTCCTGCAGTGAACGGTGGGTGACAAACAGATACCCTACCGAAGAAGAATCTCTGTGACTATGTGAATCACAGCCTTTAAGTCTTTCATCTTTTCCCTCTGGGACCAACCACACTTCATGATCTAAGGGATCCGTGCCTACAGCAAACAGCAGGTGAAAAAAATCAAAACAGACAGATATCCTATCGAGTGAAGATCTCCGTGAAAATGGGATTAAATCTCTTTTAAGTCTTTGATCGATTTAAAAAACCCAGTTGAGAGGCTTATCTCGGAAGGGTACATAAGGGAGAGTGAAATTTTGTTCCCTCACACTTTCTCTGCCACCTTCATCATGGAAACACCAACCTCTCTACAGACTACTACACCGTCACCATATTCCCCAACGGATATCGAGATCCTTGCTGATCTGTTCACAGGTGACGCTAACAACGAATTTTATTTCGATCCGTATGGATGGTTGAACGCTGCTGCTGCTGCTGGTCGCACCTAAATCCATAGACATTGCAGCTCTGGCTAAAGACGCTGAGGCAGGTAAAAAATATCTTGGATGCTGTACAAGATGGCGCGTTATTACCACCCCGGCGCTCATGGGCATAACTCTTCTGGCTGGAGCCTCTAACGTTCAAGGTACTACCTCACCTACTTGTATATTGTTAAAAGGATAATTTGTGCACTTGCGAACTATTTTACACATGGGAAATAATCGATGCAATAGATGTGCTGTTCTTTAAAGCACTGTTATTAAAACAAAATGTTCATAAAGGACTCATTTCTAATTGGATATTCGATTCATTGAAAGAGTGTTTCAAAGATGTTTTCGCGAGAGGGAGCGATGTCTTCGCAGACAGATTGATAGGACTATATCAATTTCACAATCAGAAAAACTGTCCTCTCATCAAAAGACGGTATACGTTAGAATCTACTAACACTTTAATATTTCTTCTCGAGGAAAACTCAGACTTTTTACGGGATATGTGTTGTCATAACTCTGAGAGAATATTCAACACCTTCTGTCAAGAGTGTTTAGATCTTGTGCTCTGTAGAGAGTTTCATTTTGAAAATATACAGAACGCTCTACTGAGAAGCGTCATGTCCGCTCAAACTGAATGGTCTACTTGGTATTATACTTCTGTGGATTTCTATTGTAATTTAGATGAATTGTGGACAGGGCGTATGACTCACACCATTCCTTCATTTCGAAAGAACGCTTGCATGAAAACCGTATACAAAGATTACAGTATGTACAGTCTGGATTATGATTAAAGATGAATGTATATACTTGTATTTATATTTTTGATAAAATAAAATTTAAAAAAAATGAAATGCATTTGATATATCTCATTTACATAATTAGCCCTGGCCCTTTGTTTACAAAACGAGGGACCACGTGGCTACACCATGTGTTGTTGTTTACAAGCAAGGGGGCACATCACCACACTAATCCCCTAAGTAGGTCACATTACCATGGTCACCAGAATGCTGGCCTCTGATTGGCTGAGAGGTGGTCGCTAATCCCCTAAGTAGGTAATGTTGCCATGGCAACGGGTCAAGTGACCAAATGGAGGCCTCTGATTGGCTGCATGCCCAGTGAGTAATATCCTTAGATTAGCTATAGTCCCGTCCGAAACATATGATACTACTGATATTCATAACAGGGTCTATTTTGTGAAAGTGTATCTATAATGCATGATTGACTATAATTATGAAATGTGGTCTCTATTTGGAAAATGTACAACCACTGTAAATGAGCTGATACTGCTGCTACTACTACTACTACTACTACTATAAATACATGTATTTTTGTTCTATTTATAAATATGTCTAAAGGTAATTTGTCTTTATTCAGTTATTGTTTTTGTTTTGATATAAAATATTGCTTTCATTAGATCTATATATATGTAAGGGAACAATTATATTGTTACCGGTATTGATACCCAGGTGGAGCCACTGCTATCCACTACAGGTGTGTTACCTGTCAGGTGCTGACCTACATTGCTGCTACCAACCCTCAGGCTGGAGGGTCTGGTGCTTGGTCACAGCTGGGAAAAATTCTTTTTTCTGTTTCTTTCTCTGCCTGGAATCATGGTGGTATGTGACTCTTGTCACCATGAATACCATGGTAATAAGAAGGCATGTCCGATGTGCACATGCCCAACCCACGCTGGAAGGCAGGGGACCAGATGGTTGGACACGGAACAACCGGGATCACAGACTGGGCCACCGGGTCTACAGACCGGACAGCCGGGTCTACAGACCGGACAGCCGGGACTACAGACCGGACAGCCGGGGAGAACGACCGGGAGGAAGGCCCCCTGACAGAGGAGGCAGACAGTGAGAGGGCCAGGAAGACAAGCATTAAAAAACATTCTAAACATAAGGAGTTAGAACTAGAATTAGCCAGCTTGCGGGCTGATAATAACCGTTCTGTTCGTCAATTGGAAGATGGAATACGAGCATGGCAAGGAGCTATGGGTGCGTTCGACCCCCAAGTTTCATCTCTTACAGCCTTACCTGATCAAAGTGTCCACGGCCCTTCGCTGGTCCCTGACATGAACTCATTGACAGACCAAGCACAAGCGCATCTCAACATTCACTGCGGAATCCAAGATGGCGGACCTCCCCTTCCGGTTGGCAAGATTCAGGCTAGTAGCAAAGCTGTTTTAGGCCAAATAGGCCTTCAGCAGGCCCCAATTGTCGACAAACTGTACTACAAGGACTCAGCTGGTATGTTCCATAAACTTTCTAGCCCAAATATGCCCAATAATAGGCAACATAGCTCAGAAGATCTATCGCTCATCGGAGGTTTGGGTGTCAACAAAGGCTCCGGTGGCCGCTCAACGGAGACCCCTCATATCAAGAGTACCTTGCCTGGAGGAAAATTAGGTCTGGTGTGGGCACTGATACTGATGTAAATAAGGGTAATTCTGCTGCGCTCCAGGGCTTACGTCCGCTTGGTGGGAATGAAGGACCCACACCCCTGGGGGAGGGTAGAAATCCTTTACAGTCTGTGCACCCACCTATCCTGCCTAACCGTATTCTACATAAAGGTATTCTGTATGAGGTGGTTCCTAACCAGCAACCCAATCAACAGTTGTTGTCAACTCAGCACACACTTCAAGCTGGTCTAGCTAGTGCCGGCTTGTCATCGGCATCACTTGGGATTCTGGGGGACAACGTGAGCAGCCTACTCTCCAATCCTACTCCCACAGGTATGCCAGACTTAGACTGGCTTAACAATTTTAAAATGTTTTCTGACACCTCAAAACCTAAACGCTCAACCAATAAATTGAGGCCTGATTGTCACATAGATGCAGACAAAAAGTTTGAAGACATGAGCGTTCAAGAGTTGATCAATGGTATGAACTGTGTAGCTGAATTCATTAACACTGCTGGTTTGCCCCGTGTCACTTTGGATGGCTATCGGGCACACATGAGGTTCGTTTCCCTCAAAGCTCAAGGAGGAGCGTTCCCATCGAAAGCTCTAGCAAAATATGATCATAAAGTGGTTGATGACATTATTGAGGGTAAATTAGTCAATTTTGTCTCCGGTTATATCCCAGCCGTAGAGGCTTATTTGAGTGCGGAACACATGACCGTAGTGGAGAACTTGATGTCAAGACAAGATCAGAGTTCCAATCGCGGTAACAACAAACGTCGCCGCAACCGTCAGCGGGGGGTAATCAGCCCGGATCGGATTGGCCCGCCGACATATGTTGGAAATGGAACTCTAATGTATGCGATTATGATCCTTGTTACAAGAAACATGTCTGCGCCACTTGTAGCGGCTCACACAAGAAGAAATTCTGTAATAATGACGACAGGCAATCGGATAAAAGCGCTCATCAGCACGGCAACCAGCAAAATCAGTGACTGGGCAATCATGCTTATATAGGTTTAGGCAGAAGTTCCACATATGCGGATTGTTTGTCAGACCTGTTGCCCAACACTTATGATTTTGTAAACTGCTCAGCTAATATAACAGAATTGTTGTCTTGCTATGTTGGTTATGCTCCACTCTGGGATGCATCACTCCCTCATTATGTTGCGGGTATTAGGACACAATTTAATATTTGTGGCTGGAGAAAAATGCTTTCAGGAGGCCCTACACAGGTTTATGGTGAAGGTGGTTGGGACTGCAATACCCATTACCTGTTAGATGGGGTTTGCCATGGATTCAAATTAGTTGATACTTTGGGCCCAATCAATGGTTATTTTTGTAAAAATTATCCGTCAGCAGAGGTAGACGCTTATGATTATATCAACGAGTTTATCATGAAAGAACTCAGTATGGACAAGTTATCAGTAGTAGACACCCAGCCTAAATGTGTCCATGCTATGGGAGCAGTGGAATAATCCAGTGGTGGTTATAGACCTATTACCGCTGCTAGCCGCCCATTGTACAGCAGCATCAATAATTACACCAAAGACACATTCCATTCATTTAGCTACCATTCTGTCGATGACATTTCTGAGCTTATGGAGCCAAATTGGTTCATGGCGGTGACAGATTTACAAAGTGCTTATCGCACAGTGTTAATTAGGCCAGCGGACTGCACCCATCAGGGGTTATGTTGGAATATTGACGGTAAAAATTGTTTTTTACAAGATAATTTCATGAGCTTCGGCACGAAAGCTGCCCTTATATATTTAACAGTATATCCGATGCCATAGCTCGCTATATCAACACCAATGTTTTTTTATGCCAGAATTATTTAGATGACTTCATCGTTCTTGGTAGTAATTATGAGGAATGTAGGAATGCTCAACTGTTTCTCCACGCTACAATATGCTCGCTAGGCTTCCATATAGCTTATGCTAAAGTTCGATCCCCCTCACAGGTGCAGCGTTATTTGGGGGTGATCTTGAACTCGCTTGATATGATGCTCAGCTTACCACAAGACAAGTTGGACAAGCTTCACTTAGAGCTGCGCTTTTTTGCTGGTTGCCATAGGGCGACAAAGGGCCAGTTGCAACACCTTTGTGGTGTGCTAGATCACTGTTCAACTTTGGTATGGGGAGGAAGAACATTCTCCCACAGGGTCATAACGATGTTACGTGTGTTTACTGCAAAGAAACGTTATATTACATTGTCGGATTCGTTCCACGAGGACTTGAAGTGGTGGGGCGACTTCGCGTCGTGGTTCAATGGCTCAGCGAAGATTATCACTTCGCTGGAATTCACCTCACTCGTTTACACTGACGCTTCTGGTATAGGTTATGGTGCCGTTCATGGTAATGATTGGTTATGCCGTCACTGGTGTGACAAGCTAGTGATGGATAGTGACATTCACGGTCACTGCCAGGACATACCGACAATGGAGATACCAGCCAATATTAATGTCAGGGAACTCTATCCCATACACGAAGCTTTAGAACGCTGGGGGCCATATTGGAGAGATCACAAAATATATTGTATTACTGACAATACACAAGTTATGCATGCCATCAACAAGGGTAGAAGTGACAATGATGCCTCAATGATTTTGTTGAGAAAATCTTTTTGGTTATGTGTTATGTTTAATTGTCACTTAGTGAGTATTCATATCCCTGGTGTACAGAATGTTCTAGCAGATGCGATTTCAAGGGCCACATGCTCTAAAGACTTGCCCGTATTTCTTTGTTGTAGACGCTAGTCAGCGAGTGCGCCAGTTAGACTTGGAAGCAGCCGAGTATAGGTCCAAGGCATGGGCCCATAAGCTTCAGTAACTCGATCCTCAGACCAGCACTCCCCACAGATACTCAACATATGTGTTGTTATGTCGTCGACATGGCGAGAAGTCTTAAATACTCGACTATCCAAAATTACATCAGTGGAGTGATCTAATTGAATATGTACTATGGTTATGATGTCAAGTTTATCCGCTCTTCTTTTGAATTCATTATGACGCTAGCCGGGGTTCGCAGGGTCTTAGGTGATCCGGAACCAGTGCGCCCATCCTTCACATTGAAAGACATACTCAATATGTATAAGTTTGTTGACATGAGTCAAACTCGTGACAGAGTTCTATGGACCTGCTTGGCACTAAGCTTTAGAGGACTACTCAGGAAATGTAATATAGTCCCAGATTCTATCGCAGCTGTTGGAGTTCATTATCTCAGGCACGGAGCAGTTAGTTTCACAAACTGGGGCATGGAGCTGGCTGTGTCTAGTTCTAAGACTATTCAGCATGGCCAGAGAGTACACAAGGTGCCAATCACTTATGCCCCCGCATCCCCTCTATGTGCTGCAAGTCTAGTCAGATGTCATTTGAATGAATTCCCCAGTTCTGACCCATCAGCTCCAGTTTTTGTACTTCCCAAGGATTCAGAACTGGTACCAGTCACATACAGTCAATTGTTGAAATTTATGAAGAGGTTAATGATCTTAGCTGGTTTGCCTTCAGAACGTGCTGGTATGCACTCCCTCAGGAGAGCTGGAGCTCTATACATGTACCAGATGGGGCTCACATTGGAGGACATATGCCAGGCCGGGGACTGGGCCAGTATGGCCGCTTTATTGTACCTGACTAAACCCTATCACACACATATTGAAACGGACATGGTAGTGTCAAGCTGTTTGGGGAAAGAGTTGTCTATTTAGGATATGACTATCAATAGGCATATTATTTTTGCCATGTTTTTTTGTTGTTTTTTTGAGAATATGAATTTTCTTTTTCATAATGTTTAATTATAATTATGTTATATTCCTTTACTTGGAGTTGCCGGTAGTTCTGTTTAAACTGGCCCAAGTCCATCACTGCTTTATTCCCTTGTCCCTCTCACCATAAAGGATTAATGTAAGGGAACAATTATATTGTTACCGGTATTGATACCCAGGTGGCGCCACTGCTATCCACTACAGGTGTGTTACCTGTCAGGTGCTGACCTACATTGCTGCTACCAACCCTCAGGCTGGAAGGTCTGGTGCTTGGTCACAGCAGGGAAAAATTCTTTTTTTTTTCTTTTTTTTTCAATAAATAGGCCAGTAGTTCTGTTTAAACTGGCCCAAGTCCATCACTGCGTTATTCCCTTGTCCCTCTCAGCGTAAAGGATTAATCACTTGTAAAGTTCCACCATAGTGCACATCTGGTACAATGACCATGTGCTTAGTCCCTCCCAGGTCAGCCATTTAGTTTTTTTCCCTTGTAGGATTCCTTATTAGTATTGTTATAGAAACTCTTATCATCATATTTCATAAAACAATATGTATCATGTCATATAAAAGATGCTATTAGGGAAATAACTAGTGTATAAAAAAATGATGAATAAAAGAAATGAATCAAACATGAATTGTTTTTTGTTTGTTTTTTTAACCCCCCAATTTTTTTGTGAATTTTTTAAACACTAAATACCATTGGTACACAGAAACATATTTACAATTGAATGTACTTGGTGCTCAAGTTACTGGGTCTCATTTGAAACCAAGATCAGTCACATGCCAGCAAGATGGGCATATTTTTTAACAGAGCATTATGTGAATAAATAAGCAAATGTCAACGAGCATGGGATATTTTTGCATCATATTCCCAGAGGTGGTTCTGCCCGTATTCAACGAATATAATGGCTTCGTTGAATACGGGCAGAACCACCTCTGGTACTACGATGCAAAAATATCCCATGTGAGTGGACATTTACATTTATGTCATGGCTACACTGGTTTGAATGCTTTTAAGACGTCATCATTACCAGGAGCTGCTTAGCTGAGTATATAACACCCCGCACCGGCAGCTCCCAGTATCTCTACCTTACATCCCTTCAGGCCATACCTATACCTCATATCAGGACCTAGGACAGGTTGAGCTATAGGCTCAGGGACAGAGCTTGGACACTGGCGAGTGTATCATTGTTACCACCTGTATGAACACTCATGTCAGCTGTGCAATAAAGAGGATCAAATGAACTTCTCTGGATTCAGTGTTTATCATTTCAACCACTTGTAACGGTTCGTTAAAATGATGGTGGAGAACTCTTCAGAATATCCCACTACAATTACCTCTCATAGCCATGAGCAATAGTGAGACAACACCCAAGGAGCCAGGAGCGCTGAACCCAACTCGGGTCGGGTAGTTAACAATGTCTACACCCCTCCAGGTTATGTAGCCAATCAGCCCACCCAAGTGTGATTGCCCTACCCCCCAGGGTACCCCCAATAAGCACACTCCACACCAGTGATACCAAACCTAGGGCACTCCGCCCTCAACCTAAACACAGGATCATCAGGTGTGAAGGATGGTGAAAAGCTCACATCTGCTCAATTATGTTCATTTAACAAGCCAGAACCTTTTGATAAGTCCTTACCTTATAGGTCTGCAGGGAGGTTCCTGACGGAATTCAAATTTTTCATCAGAAACGTCCACCCCAATAGACCTGACCTACACGCCCCCTGCATGTACACTTTCCTCAAAGGGAGAGCAGCACAGTGTTTTTTTACCAATACTGAACAAACCAATCATGTAGGACAAGGACGCTGTATATGAGGCCTTTCTAGCAAGATTCGGAACCACCCAACCACCCTACTCAAGGAATACAGGAGCAGGAAACAGCAGCCCAATGAGTCCACAGAAGACTATTTGGCCGACATGACCTTGCTGCTATCAAACAGCAACCTGGATGAGGCCTCACAAATCGACTACCTAATCAATGGCCTCAGACCTGAGCTAAAAATTGTGTCCTGGCCAAATCACCAAAAATTCTATTAAAGCTGAAGAGTTCGCTCTTGACCAAGAAATAAGTTTTGAAGCAATCAAAATTGCCTAGGCCCAGAGCAACCCCACTGAATTGTGTGCAGTTGGATATAACGGCAACTCCAAGGACAACAGGTCCAGGAAGGACAAATACAGAAATGACCACAAAAAGGAAGACAGGCTACACAGTGACAATTATAACAAGCAGTATGAAAACAAATTCAAAAATCCAGGTAGAAACAGATCAAGTGACCGATCTGATCAAAGATCCAGATCATCTGAAAGCGGCAAGAGCTTTGTTTTCATCCCTGTCAATGGGCAACCAACCAACAGCCATAATGTCTCCTTCATGGTACCTGCAGACCCTCACCATCCCAGACAATTGGGTGTAAGTCAATGAAGAAGTCTAGAGACCCCACTCCCGGCAGAAAGGATAACAGAAGCCACACAGGGTCTTAATCTGATCACGACAATAACAATGCTAACAACCATCATGATGACTAGGATTCAGGGGAAGGCGCTCTAGCACCGACTGACCCCGCCCCCACCAGGATGAATCCGACCAATGGACCGTCCCCACCACTTTTCAACCAAACGCTGAAGCAGAAATAAACTCAGTTAACCCTCACAACTCCAGCACCCACTACTCCCAATATATGGACCATGATGAGGACCAAGACTCCTCTACCGACGATGAAGTTGACTATGAAGACCAGAACCTGAGGACATCAATCCTGAAGCTGAGAATCAAGTCTGATCAATATGGGCAGCAAGGTAAATCCATTCAAGTTAATACAGATTTGACTAAAGGTGCAGTATCTGTTGACATAACTAACAACTTGTATAAAGCTCTTATTGATTCTGTCTTTTATTACCCAAAAAATGGCTGATAGAGTATCAACCACACCCAACTTTAGATATGGTAGACGCGTGTGACTTACAGTTCTATTGGCTGATAAAAACGCAGTACAGGTAAACCATTCAATAACCCTGGATTTCCTGATTAATTGACATGAATTTAGAATCAGATTTCATGTGGTCCCTGAATTAAACCACCTACTGATCTTAGGTGTAAATTTCATGACAAAATACAAGGCAAAAATCTCTTTCGGTCCTAAACCCCAAACACCCAACTACATCAGGGCAGTAAAAAGTATTTCCATACCATCCAACACTGAAGCCACCTTCAATGCCATGGTGATGGGAAATAGCAACATAGTGGGAAAAACTGGGATAACTGAGAATGCAGGAACCACCCTACCGATACTAATAAAGCAAGCTATTGTCAGACCAAGGTCAACACTTGAACTAGTACCAGTAACTGTATCAAACCCAAATGATTTCCCTGTGAAAATTGATAAGCACATGAATCTTGGTGTATTTAGGCGTTTTAACATTAAACAAGCTGTCACCATAGGTACACTCAACAACCAGCACTCAACAAGGTCAGTTGTGAAAAAGATCTATTTCCAATCAATTATGGGGATGATCCCATGGATCAACTCCCAAATGGAAATGAGCATCTGAAATACAAAATTTCTGAAGATCTAAGTGACACTCAGAAACAGCAAGTCAAAGACATTGTTGAGGCAAACAGACAGGCCTTTGTCTTGAATTAAAGTGCTATAGGTCTAAATGTGGAAAATGAAGTTAAACTGGAACTAATCCCAGACTTCAAACTGTGCAACAGACCATTTTACAGAATGCCCCCCTCCACAAAGAAATCTTCCAAAAAGAACTTTTGAAGAAACATCTTGAACAAGGGATAATTGAAGAGTGCACCAAACCCTGTGAATGGAACTCACCAGCCTTCATGGTACCCAAACCACAGGGGGACAGATCAGTTGACTCTGAGGCTGGAGGATTGTAGTAGATTACAGGTGGGTTAATGAAAACCTGAAGTCTTTCTCATACTCTTTCCCCAGGGCAGACGACCTTATGCAACAAATAGGCAGAACAGGCGCCAAATTCTTTTTCAAAATTGGACATCTACAGCGCCTACCACCAGATCCCCCTGGCGGAAGAATCTAGGCCCCTCACAACCTTCTCAGCCAACAGCACGAGATATATAGCCAAAGTACTTCCAATGTGTCTCAAAACTTTAGGCCTATCCTTTATGAATGTGATGGAATGCAATGCAAATACAGGAACGATGTAGCATACATGGACGATGTAGCCATTTACAGCCCAACATGGGAAAGGCACCTGCAAGATCTAGATGAAGTTTTAAAGCTTTTTATCAAGGGAAACATCAAGTTGAAATCAGAAAAATGGGAATTTGGTACTACCAAAATGGAATTCTTAGGTTTTAATGTTGACCAGCATGGTTTATCACCATCCCCAGAAAAAATCGGACCAGTCAAAACTTTACCCCCACCAAAAACATCCACGACCTGAGATGTTTCAATGGAATGGCGCAGTTCTACAAAAGGTTCATTAGAAGCTTTGTCCACATCATGAGGCCACTTTACGAGGCCACAAAGGGAACCTTCAAATGGACCACTGAGTGTCAGAGAACTTTTGAAAAATTTAAATCAGCAATCTGCACTGAAGCTGTGCTCGAATTCCCCAACTATAACAAACCCTTCATCATCTTCACTGACTCAAGCAACTATAGCTTGGGAGCAGATTCATTAATTGAATCCACCCACTGCTCACCCCTAGGAGGACACCTTGGTCCAACCAAAACCTATGCAGCTATCAGAGAGAGATACTACTGGCGATCAATGTTCAAACAAGTGTTTGACTATTGTGGAACTTGCCATACCTGCCTCACAACCAAAAGGAGACCGAAGCATCTCAAAACACCGATGACCCTGAGAGATCCTGTGCTAACAGCATACTCCCATTTAACCATGGACACAATCGGCCCTTTCACTCCAGCAGTGGATGGATCATTGTACATCCACCTGGTTACTGACCATGCCACAAGACACATCTCAGTTTGGTCAACCAAAGAAAATACCAGCACTAAAGTGGCACTAGGTTTTTTCCCAAGAGTCATCTGCATTCATGGCACCCCATCAGTCCTAAATACAGATAACGCCCAACAGTTTGTCATAAAGTATTTCACAGCCTTTTGTGAAAAATTTGGCATCAAACATGTCACAGGATCTGCTCACTGGAGCAAGTCTCAAGGTCTCTGTGAACACCAACATCAAACCATAGAGTCCTCTCTACAAGCCTTTGTCTCCAATCCACAAAAACACTGGTCAACCTTTCTACAAGCAGTGGCCTTCAGCATCAACAACACCGTATGCAGTGTATTAGGATACCCACCCAACCTTTTGGTATTTGGAAAACAAACACACCTTCCAACAGAATCATCCTTATCTCTGGTAACATCAACCAAAGAAATCAAGGATAAAGAGAGTTTAATAACCACCCTACTCAATCTAAGGGATGATATCCATTTGAAGGCCACAGAAAGCATGGTAAAATAACACAGAAAAATGAAATCCAGGCATGATGCAACAGCCTCTCTGAGCACTTGCAACACTGGTCAGCTTGTGTATCTACACATACCCAACCTACTTGCAAAAAAACACCAAAAAGCTGCAACCCACCTACAGTGGACCATTCATAATCATGTAAATGACCTCTCCCATAACAGCAGTTTTAAAAAGTCTACAGGATGGTAAAGTACTGAAAAAGTCAGTGCACGTATCTAGGCTGAGACGGCCAATCACAAGAGCGAGTGCCAAAGCAATAATAAAAAGACTGCAATCTGGCCCAATAAACTCACTCTACGACTCAGACCTAGACACCACCCTCACTGGAGATCCAAAATCCCCAGTCACCAAAAGAAAAAGAGGTCAACCAGCGAAAAGGGGATTAATTACCTTTGCCTCATCACCAACCAAAAAGGCAAAGAAAAATCCCACCAAAAAGAAATAAAAACTTTCATTTCCAATACTTATGCACTGCCCTGCATTTCACAACACCACCCCCCCACCCACACTCACACCCAATTAACCACTAATATATATATCCTTAAACCCCATCCCCAACTAATTACCAACCCAAGGTGCCTAGAGAGCAACAAAACAACCAAAGTTTCCGCTCCAGTCGCCACCCCCTAACACATTAACATACCCGACCTTCTGGCAATGTTTCTTCATAATGTATACCCACCTTTTTTTAACCCTCAAAATGGTTTTTTTCATCTTTTTATTATCTTATCTTTTCCATTCCCTTTTTTTAACTATTCCCCCTTTATTCAATGCCCCCCCCCCAAAAAAAAAAAACAACATTTTTTTTATGTATGTACCTTTTAATATACCTAGAAAACCAACACAACCGCAAATCACCTACCCAAAAGCACCTTTTGCTTGAAACTGAAAAGGGAAATTGTCAAAAAAAACTATTTTCTGGTAATCTCAGTCAGTCATTTAATGATTGATTTGGTTGGCACGCCATATAAATTACCTACGGTCTTAACATACTCTCGGTACGTGGATCCCACCCCTTTGGGAACACGCATGCGCCAGTTTGTTACAATCTCAGGACTCCTTTATACCCTAAGGTATTACCAAATGACAGCCTACTGTAGGAGAGCAGCTCTTTGACATCCTGATCCGTGTTTACACCTCTGTTTACCATTGGTACTGGAATCTTTGGTGAAACATCTAATTAAGTTAACAATTCGAATCCTGTGTGTCATGATGCCAGAATAACGTCCCCAAATCAGCTGACTGCAACATCAGCCCCATCTGAACCTCCTTCCACAACAACCCAAACAATATTGTGTCATTCTCGACCACCCAATCCTGTTAGCTACAGGATCTAAATTTGCATAGGGGCCGCGCAGCCCCCCTGCATACATCCAATAGCAAGGCCCCAAGCCATATTAGGGAGAGACATACCTCTATGGGACGCTCGTGATTGAGAAAGAGCCAACTCATGATCAGCTTATAAGCCTCATCCCACCCCCACCTTATCCACTATTCATTAATATATCAAATTCACCACATCCTTTACCAATGGAGCAAGTATCCGGAGACCACAGAGCCTAAATGTCGAGACTGCCATGCAACCAGCTCAAGTAGGACTTTTGTCTTATGTGTCCATTAGTAGCATCATCAATCGTTCTAGCATGAACATGGTGGATAATGCCATAATGATGCCCAGATACCCATGACATGCAAATGGTAGTGTGCACCCAGAGTGCTTTGTAAAATGCAATAGTTGAATTTGCAGTCCACTTCAAACCATTTCATGACAGCCTGACTATTTCCTAGTTGTAATTATTAACCTTTTGGCAACACCCCCCTCTTCCCCCCCCCACACAACCTATCTTGCCTTAGACTAACTTCACTTCAACATTATTCAACAGCTTTGATGCTCCTGAGATTAAACATGGACTCAACTCAGGGTGGACCATCCATAGTCTTTTAGGCCCAAATGGCATTAGAAGCAAGGCCATGGATCTGTTTGAGATCAGACTGACCATTATGGAGCATAGATACATGTTCAGTAACATAAGCAGAACCGACCTGAAACTCTACTTATCAAATAAAACCGTGCGGAGGGAACTTAACCCTTGGGACCCCATTGCGTCATCAGCCGCCAAATCTATAATTCTAGCTCTGTGTGATGACCATCCAACCGTACCACAGTGGGATAAATTCAGCAGTGTAACCTCCAGTTACATTGCACTATTTTGTGCAAGTACACTCATTGCTTTAGAGAAGCCCCTATGTGAATTACCACGTTACTACTCAGGCATCGGCAGACACATTGTTATAATACATACCATCAACCTTCAGGTACAGCTGGCAGTTTTTGTTCAAAACACGCCACACCACCAGTCAGGCACTCCCACCACTGAATTGACCCGTCTCTTTCATTACATATTGACCAAATTGAAGTCAGGGTAAGATGCATCAGTCACATGTTACTAGACTAGCCTAGCAACCTACCCTGCTTTAAGAAACATTCCCATAGCGTCTTACTAACAAGGTCATTCCCTCACCCCCCCCCAATGTATAGGACTCAAACCATTCCACCACTCATCAAACACACACCACCTCACACAAGCCAAGCACAACCCCCACCGACCCCCCCAACCCCCAAAAAGATACTGAATTTACCAATTCAAATCTCACATATATCCTTAATTCTTTTTAGGGTAGCAGCCCCTTTGGCGACAGTCATCTTCATCTTCATAGTGCAAATCCATCATTCAGTCACTCAAGATCTCATAGGAAATCCAGAAATTATTTTTAGACCCAACTAGGGTGTCCTGTTCACAGAACTACCACAAACATTACTCGCTGGATACATGGATTACCCCTTAGTGTTCACACTAGATTTATCACTCAACCACACCCTGCAGCATCCTGAAAAATTGACCCCCCTAATCAAACGTGATACCCCATCCTTTATCACAGAAACAGCCCAGTCTTTAGACCTAATCCTGGAAAATCTTTTCTCAAAATCCAAAAATCACTCCTGTTATTAATCAACCTTTTATCACACCCAAAAACCCGCAACCCCAGGGGAGCCCCAGGACAAATAATTGGGGATATTTTAAGAGCCTCTATAGGCCTTTGCACCCAGCCAGAAATAGACATCCTCGACTCTGAGATGACTGAATTAGAGCAAAAACTGGCCACCAAAATGCATGTGGTAGAACTAGCCACGCATTTCCTATTAAACATCTCTGAATTTAACTACAAATCACTGAGCCTCTTCTCTAGCATTCAAAATGATACTGATGATGCACTGTCCTTAATTGGCCACAAACTCCAGCATTTAAACAGCAATATCTCAAACATACTGCTCAACCTGGAACTACAGACCAAACATGACACCTTCTATTCGATGCTATTTTCGACAGCAAACTCACAAATTGAATCCCTCCTAAATTTACAATCAGATTTAGACACCCTACTAGACTCACTTTACTCCTTAATGGATGGTGCACTCGTTCCAAATTTAATTCCCCATGAGACAATGGAAATGGGTCTTAATAACCTGTCATAGGTTTCTATTACAGGAGGAGAGTGCATAGGTTTCTATTACAGGAGGAGAGTGCACAGGCAGAATCATAACATACTCCACATTACTGTACCAATACCCATAGGACTGGGGGAAAACACCTACTCTATTTATAAAACAGAGGTTTTCCCAGTTCCGTTTGATACTACCAATGTCAACTCCACAGGGTAAACATTAGTACAAGCCCTACCAACCTACATAGCCATGTCTAAATCCCACTCCATTTTATTGAGATGAACCACACAGACATTGACATGTGTGAAATTGGTGTTTTTATAAGTTACGACCTGCCCCTGCCCACGTTATCACCTCGCCACCCTACCTGGGCATTGTCTCTATTTTTAGACCTACCTGAAGCAGTTCACAACACCAATGGGGTCCAATGATATTGGTGGCAGTCGTCTTGACAGCTCTATTTCTCATCAGAGCCACCTGCAGGAGATGCCTCCGACACTGGCCGTATGGCCGCCAAGATCCATCTGATGGCACGGCTGAATTTGAACCTCCATCATGGCACCTAAGCTAACACCACCAAGGCTGACCAAGCCCATAGGTCCCCATCTTGATGCCTCTTGAAAAATGAGGTGACCATGATCATTGCTGGCAGATTGAGAACAGTCAGTCTGGAAAGGTCCCCTCGGTGCCCACTACGCTGGAGGATCCCTCTGGCATTAATACTGAGCTCAAGACCACACACCTTGGCTCTAGTAATAGAACAAAAGGGCCAGCCTGATTTCCAACTAAATCTGTGCGACAGTGAGGTCTCCGCCAGCTTCATCCCGGTGTCACCATTACGACCCAGGAGAGCGCCCCCAAAAAGAACTGGAGACACACAACCGGCGACAAGCTGGATTTGACCCGAGGGAGATTTTAGGTGGGTCACTACCATTGACTCAAAGATCCTAGATTTTCTCCATTTTTCTCCCAGAGGTACAAAAAATTATCTAGAATAAGAATATGAAAAGAAAAGTAGGAAATCCCCCACTACTTTTTTTTCTACAGATTTTTGAAAAATAAAAGTATTTTAATCTTCACCTAGAAATTAGAGAAAATGTGTATCAGATTTGAGAATTTTTTTCTGTCATAACTAATTAATACAGAGATATGAAACCTAGCATAGTGAATGGTCTGATATCCTTATTTATAAAGAATTTTTAATTTTAACTCCAAAACATGGCTTTCTTGGTAAATTTCTCACTTTTCGGAAAAGGGAAGGATAAATTTTCTATTATTTCAAAAACAAATAAAATTCAAATTCAAATATTTTCAACCTCTAGATTTTTCTTAAACTTTTTTTAAAATATTGTTCAGATAATTTGCCTTTAGATAAAAATACTTCTGAAATGGGGTCCCATGCATAATTTTGAAGTTTTGGCCATTTGAAATAAAAAAGTATTGGAAAAACTGACAAAAATCCCTGTTCAAAGCACTGCATAATAGGTAAAGTGTACACATACTTGGCATAAAATTACTCCATTATATGCCCTCGCTCACTGTGAATAGCCTACCACTTCTATAGCATTGTATTGGTATTGTAAGTGCTATAATGCTAAGGTGGCAAAGAATTCGAGAGAATGATGAGAAAAATCTGGATGTAAATATGCCAAAATTTAAAATGGTCATAAAATGAACAATCAGAATTCCCCAAAATTTTTTGTATACATTAACGGTATATGTAGGTATGTGCCTACTAAAAATTATCTCATTCTGATAAAGTTAACCTATATGTGCAGGGACCTGCACAGTAGGCTCAAATCCAATAGTAGCGACCCACCATAAGACTGAAAGAGGCCCAGCCTCCGATGGATAAGCTCTTGTTCGACCCCACACTGGCTGAGAGGGCCACTGACTCCTTTGATGGTAGGTCTTTTTACATGAAATTTGCTAAAAAATCTTTTAGTTTCGAGTCATGTGGGGATCGTCCAGGGTCCCCGACCATCATTCCCCGAAAGACACTACCGGCCACCCGTAAACCATCCCAAAATGGACCGGCCCAAAGGTTAATCTAAATGTCACCTAGGATTGGACAGTACCATCTGCCTTATGTGGGGATGACAGCTAGACCTATACAGCAGCGCCGGATAGAGCACCGGATATCTCTGTGAGACGCTGATTTGGGGATCCCCCTCCAGTCTACCATCCCCCCTACAGTGACCCCGGCCCCCCACCGTGAACCCCACCACCCCATTACCCGCCTACAGTATCAATCATCACCCCCCCCCCCCTGGGACTAACTACTCACAACCGCTAGATTAGACATAGGCTAAACATAACTAACATTTTAGATCGAGTTGGATCAGTGTTTGCTTAATAGGCATCGACCGTGGCGTCTGGCTGACCCCCTTTCCCGTCACATGCCGCGCCTCGTCGCCATCTTAAGTAAGTACCCGCAATGTCAAAATGACGGCCGTCACAGCCGTCACCATGACAACAATCAGTCACGGACGCCCACCAAAATGCGAGCATCAAAACAACAACATTGACACTTGCTATCAAAGTAGATTTGCTCTGAATCATCCACCTACCTTTTCTAATAGGATTCTTGGCCCCCACTGGCAAGATCGTAAACTGTATCTGAACGATGCTGTAAGATCAAACAAAGTTCCCTTTTAGAAACTTTACTAATCAAACAGAATCCCAAATTCCAAACTTACCAGCAACCATGGATCAAACACCTACCTCCCGGCCGACATGGTGACAAGTACTGGAGCACGACCCCATTGGGGAATAAGAGGTCAACCTCGAACACCTCCATGGCCAATGATTACATAACCTAGGACGTAAAAAATCGCTGGCGGGCCACTTTTATAGTGCCCCTACCGGGCATCGCGTTCAAAAATTGCATCCAATTTTTTTTTTTTGCTTCCAATATTCCCACCGGCCCCCGCCACCACCAACCTCTATACAAAGACATAAAAAGTTTACCCAGCCCACCGAGACCACGATCGGGAGCGGATCTAAGCAAGTCTAGCACAAATAGGCCCATAATTTGATATACGAATCTCGCCATTATGGCACAGCGCCAGCTCGGTGCAGCCACCTAGTGAGTTACCTACGAACAAATCTATGTGTCCTTGGTTACCAAGGCCCACACCTTAAAATGGTTAATCTGAGCTCTATATCTTTTCCTTTTAACCTGATTGTCATACCTGTATTGGCTTAGGCCGCCTTGTGGCACATGTCAGCTGTCCCATTGCTAATGGACTGGCCCCTGTTCTCTGTTTTCTGTTACCTACAGGGCAATCATCAGATGTAGAGGCAGCCCTAACAGCCAAAGCATGAGCCCCGCCAGTAGCTCTGCCTCGCCACAGGCCACAACACCGCAGGCCAACCCACAGGACCATCATTTCAGCAGCCTGCAGGCCAGGCACACCAGGTACAACAATAACTTCTGCTCTGCAGTGAGGGGATAAACCTCAGCAGCAGCACTCTGCATCCCCTGCTACCACAGGCCCGAGGGTTTTCTATGCACTTGTGCCTTCAACAAAACAGTGCACCCTGCAATAAATAACAGCCACCAGAGGTCACCACCGAGGTCGACATGGAGGCCCATGCCAATATGCCGACCATCTTCTACAACATCACCAAGTGACTCGGATAGTAGAGACTCAGTGACATCAGAGGCCGGAGACCTGGCCTCTGTCGATTTGGATTTCAGTGACTTGACACTATCCAGTTTCCGCCCGATCAGGCACAAGTCCAAAAGAAGAACTGAGGGCCGTTTTATGCATAGACACCCTAGACAGCACCCTGACCTCCCCCAAAACAGTTTCTATCCTGGGTGGCAATTCAGGCGGTGCCAATGAAATCTTTGCAACATAAACATTTTTGTACCCTTTTTATTTCAAGATTGTAGAGACACAATTCATGTACCCCCCATACACCTATACATCTGTTCTTACTTTTCAATGAAAGTCATACATTCTTTTGCAAACACCTCTCACCGATAAGCCTGTACATATTTTGCCCAATCTTTGTTTCAAGAGGGATCTTATGAGTGACATTACAACGTGACCTTGTCCTGTCCTTCTTGGTGCTATAAGATCCCACCCACTCTGTATTTTTCAAACTCAACTATGTATTGTATTTATGAGTTTCAGTAGTTATTCTGTTTTGTCAGTAGAATAATCTTTGTTTTGATTTTTGATTTTTTTTTTTTTTTTTTGCACACTTTAACTGTAATAATGGCGACAGTCTCAGAGAATACTACCGCGACCACCCTTTTTGTTTTCTCACTTATCCTTTGGCACTGAAATACCTCAAAAACCTTTGGACCACCAGCTAGGGTCAACAGTCCCAATGAATACTACCTTGACTGTTCTGCCCCCCCCCCTTTTTTTTAAAATTGAGATTGGCCGGTTTTTTGTAGTCTTGACAGCTAAAATACAGATGACATTTTTGGTGCCAAGATTATAAACTCGTGTTTAAACGTCACACCCTTTATTTTATGCCTGTACTTTTATCCTGACTATAAGTTCAAGTAACCATGCATGTATCATGCAATTAATATTCATCTCGCCAAAAACTCAGGGATTACCGGCACCCAAGTGCCTTAGCAGCTTAGTAATTTTTGTAGAAATAGCAAAATATTTTCTTTGATCCTGCAAATATATGGATGTTCCTTATTTTATCCAAAGTCTCCTTTAAAAGTGAGCATTTTTTGTACACATCGTTACAATGTATCCAATTTAACCATATTATTGCATAAGTTATTGCATAATACCCAGAGTTGTCAATGGACTCATCAAAGCACTATATTTTTACATTATACTTCTCCCTTTAACCTTGTGCAGAGACGAGTAGGAATGTGGGGATTTGTCAATGGACTATTCTGGGTATTATCATTATTTCACACCTTTATTAATTTCTTCGCCATACAGGCCCAAGCTCTGTCCACAGGCCCACCACCTGCCCCTATCTATTTACTCAATAGTAGGCGGGGTCACTAAAACACTGAACCCCGCCTCCTCCAGTGGGATGCAGTGAGCTGCTCACACATTATCCCAACATGGATGTCATGACGGCCAAACCAGATTATTCTGGCCACAACCCCACTGGAGGTACTGCGACATACCAGTGGATGCTATTTTGGGACCAGGGCATACCTGAATAACATGCCCTTGTCCCTCATTGGTCCACATGGCGAGCTGCTCTCTGACTGGTATTGTACCACCAAGGTCGCACCTGACTGAGAGCAGACGTCATCATTACCAGGAGCTGCTCAGCTGAGTATATAACACCCTGCACCGGCAGCTCCCAGTATCTCTACCTTACATCCCTTCAGGCCATACCTATACCTCATATCAGGACCTAGGACAGGTTGAGCTATAGGCTCAGGGACAGAGCTTGGACACTGGCAAGTGTATCATTGTTACCACCTGTATGAACACTCATGTCAGCTGTGCAATAAAGAGGATCAAATAAACTTCTCTGGATTCAGTGTTTATCACTTCACCCACTTGTCACGGTTCGTTTACAATATAAACCCCTAGGAAAGTTGTAGTTTACCTTGTTGGTACAAATGCGTTCATGTCTCTTCAAGCTATCAATTCTATCGAACAATTTTGCACAATTTCTACATGAAAAGGCTTTGGCATAACTGTCCTATCGTGTAACCATACTAAAGTGGTTATCATGCAAATTCAATTTCAAAATCAAAAGATCTTCACCATTATCATTTTGAGACTTCAGAAAACTTGAATAAAGTTTTGTGCATGTATGATCTTCCAACAAGTTGTACACATTAATAGAAACATTAAACAACTCTTCAAAGAGCTATACCCTTGAGTTCCCTTGGGTTTTCTGGTAAATCAACCCCCTCGTTCTCTATATGAAATTTCCACTCCCCATACAGTAGAGAAACCGTTCTCTCCATGTAAACAGTTTAAGTACGGGCATAAGCTAGGCATCGAAATACACAAAGGTTATCTTAGTATAACTTGTGTGTGTTGGGATAAGAAACCAGGGATACGATACAGTGGTGTTTGATAATGTAGTCAGCAATACCTTTTGCACCTTTTAGGTTACCTATAGGAAAACCTGTTCTAGAAACCATGTAATTCACAAGTGGGAAATACCTTTTCCCACTTGGTGGAAACAGCAGTTTTCATAAAGTATTCCTGCAAATCTTTTCTCTCCAACACAGTTATAAATGCATCCAAATCATGTCTATTATTGATTCTTATCGGATGTTCAAACACCAGGGCATTGTCATAGGGAGCATAATATTTATACTCTCCTGTTTCGATATTCCGGAAATTTATCCCAAAGGACACATTTAAACGAAATGCATATTCTTCACAACACTGAAAACCTAGAAGTTCTGAAACTAGTCAGCGGTGACCACTTTAGGTCCTCAAGTTGACGATACCTAAAACTACAGCTTTAGGTTGTCAAAATGACGACTTTAAGTCGTCATCCTGATGACCTGAGTCATCAATATGATGACTCTGTACTGTCAGTATTGTCATCCTGATGACTCAGGTCGTCAGGATGACGACCTAAAGTCATCATTTTGACTACCTAAAGCTGTAGTTTTAGGTATCGTCAACTTGAGGACCTAAAGTGGTCACCGCTGACTAGTTTCAGATCGTCCATGTTTTCAGTGAATCAGCAATGTTTTCTATATGAAGCCGAATGGTCTGAATGTCACCATCATGGTAATCGTTGATTGGATAGTTATATATGTTTTGTACTCGACCCTTATCATGTCTGCAACCAATTGTGGCTCTATTTTTGTCAAAGATGGCTTTCAATTCAGCATCAACTTCAATGACCTCTTCACCTAACTCATTACGAACCACTGATTCCCAGGGAGGCCGTATTGAAGTATCAGTCTACCATGGAATCCCCTTCCAATAAAAATCACCCTCTGAACCCGTATGAGAAACTGCCCTATGCTTTCTCAACTAATACCATTTTTCAAACGACTCTATACAATCTATACATTTATGTTGGAAAAACGGTGGTGATGTATTCAAATCTGGCGCATGCTCAGTGTCAGAAGTAGATGGCTCAGCTTCTCCATGTGTTTCCATGTGGCTTAACCATTCCTTTCTAGTCTTACACTTAACAGAACACACCTCACATGCAAATTGTTGGGTTTTTTTTCTACCACAGTAAAGTCATAATGTGTTTGTCTGTGGGTGTGAAAGTCATTAAAAGTTCCAAATTTCTGATCACATTTTGCACAAGTGTACCGCATTTTTGCTACTGCTGAATTGTCTGTGTTACTGGCACTGGCGCTGGTACTCTCCAAAGTCTTATTTTGTTTCTGTTGACATTTAGCTTCATGATTGTTCAGTGCTTGGTTGCTGGACAATGTGGCCTTACAAAATTAGCTGATTCTCTTTCACATTTGCTCTCATGTAAGCGCTGTCCCTTGGTCGTTCGTAGGGAATTACCGCATTTAGTGCAGTTAAACATCTGAAGCAAACATAAATGATTGTTTAGTATAGTTGTATTTGTTGGTTGTTTTTTTGTTGTTGTAGAAAATACATCTATTAATATTAGCATTGTAGAATGCATGCATGTTATCATAGTTAGGGTTATTTATCATGCACTCTTGAAAATATCTCATCTTGAAACCCCCATATTCGACCTGATAAGCAGCCTCCCCCTAATAAGTTTATCCCCTCCCCCATTTAAACAATTCACAGGCTAAAAAATGCCTAGTTTTCACGATTTTGGAATCAGCTAAACTCTTAAAGTAGTCATCTATCAGGGAAAAAAAGAATCTTTTTTAACCTCCCTGGGCGCTTATTAGGTCAAATACAGTAAGGTTATCTATGGAAATATCCCATGCATAGTTAGGAAAGTACTACTAGGAAATCTACAAAGATACAGATCTCAATGTGCAAAAACGTTCCTATGTGGCACATGTGTATCATGAAATTATTTGATAACTTTAAATACTAAGGTTTGCATATAGATCTATGTATATTTAGAAAATGTTCTCAAAGTGGATTGGGTATCACCTACTAAATACACCTTGTCAACCCAGCTGCTTAATGTACACCAAGGTGTTAAATATATTGAATGTCCTACATTCGTACATAGCAGCATAAGGGTGATATTTTTAAGGTGCCGTCCCATGATCTGTACAGACCAATATCTGTAACTAAATGTTGATCATTTAGTTTGCGTATACTAAAACGGTTTTATATATTTTATCTATTTTTTCGAATATAGAGTGTTTCAAAAAGGTTTTTATAAAGCTCACCTTGCTTTATGTTGTTCGGTTCCCTGGATTCAGCAAACATTGAAAGGGCCCCTCCCACACATTGTATAACAATCATAAGCTCCTATGGTTAACTTTTCACCTGGTATATAATCACATGGCATAAAACACTAAGGGAGTGGTCATTTTTTAACAACAAGGAGGGGGTTGGGGGAGACAAAAAGATTTCAGTCCCCTTTTAGGGGGCGGATATAAAAATGGGTTAGTAGATCGCTGGTTATAAAGTATTGAGTTTTTGACTACATCAGCCTACAGTACCCTTGTGGTACCAGATGAAGCAAGATTTCTTGGCTGTTAAGCAGTGAGGAAACTGCTAGCTAACTCGCCCTGGTGAATAGACAATTTAGTTTAAATAATTTCAGAACTATGCAGTAAATTTCCTAATTAAATGATTCCTATCAATTCACTTTGAAGTTTTCTTTAGTTGATACTCTTCTAAAACTTTCTATAGCCTCCAAATCCGTCAGTCAGGCTGCAATGGCTGCCATTTTGGACATTGATCCAAGGAAATCGGCACCTGTCCTGCTTTTATTCCTCACTGAGATTGTGGACCGATGGTAGGTCTGGACTCTATGTAATGGGACCTTTAATTTGATAGGTCATATCCAAAAGTCAGACAAGTACACAGAGAAAAGAAGACTGATCGCTTTGACACATACTGCACAGGTCACGATTGTCTCCCACATGACATGCGTGAAAGGCATGTTGAATGAGGTTGACACTCTCACATTTGGTTCGTCAACTCCACTTGACATGCGTAATGAAGACAGTTGTCATGATGACATATGTGCCATGTCCCAATGACATGTGCTCTATGTGTCAAATCAAGTTGACATGGATATACATGTCATTTTGTCAGGAAGACTTTTTTCAGTGTAGTCCCAGAGATAATTCCTCAAATTCAATCTCCGAGAGAATCTGCTGGGGAGTGTAAAATTGTTGGACATTGCTATGTTACGAACCATTGCTATATTATGCACTGCTATGTTACGCTCTTCCAATGTAAGTTAGTACTGTTACCAGGGGGCTGCACTGGGGCTTACTTACTTAGGCCAACTTGTGGGCCTACTAATTTGGTTTGAATAGTCCTCCTCTGTCTTTGGTGCTTCTTCGAGACAAGCCTTTATTTAAAAATGCATTGCGTATGTGGGTCAATGCAATAATATTGTAACTAGGAGCAACCGGCTGCTCTATAAGTTGATGTGTAACAGTGATCCTTTACCGCATAGTCTAGCCTCAATAACCTAAAGTCTACTTGGCATAAATAATTTATCAGTCCCATAGATCATTTTGATGAATAATGTAGCCCAGGCAAGTAAACTGCCAGGGCTACATTCATGCATTGTGCTTATGATATACACTTGAGCTCTGATTTTTTTCCTCTTTATGCCGCTCTACTTGTAAAAGAAACAACATTTGCAAATGTTTGGAGCAAGTTTGGGTAAAACAACATTTTCCTTATTTCTTAAATGTTTTTCAATGTTCGTTTTTTTTTTATTTTGTTTTACCTAGAAAAACGGATAATGTTAGGTACCGTTATACCTCGCACATAAGACTTCGTGGATCTGTTAAAATATGTGAAATGACCTAACTTCTGTTCTAATCAATGGATTCTCAATTTCCAAAAGCTCATGGGTAGTTACAACATGCCCTAATGGTATAAAACCACTTTTGCATTTTGGGGCAGCTTTGGGGAGATTTTAGGCTAAACGTTTTGTCATCCTACAAGGTGTACCCCAGCTAGGGGCCCAACATCAAGTATAGCCGCGCCTTATACATGTGGCATAAAGGTACATAGATAATACACTTGAGTTACTTGTAAAGGCTATATTTATGCAGCATGGTGAAAAACAGGCACAGTTTGCTAAGCAAAAGTTATTCTTGATAATTACACGGGCAAAAGGTTTTACTGATATTGAACATATCTTGCATGTGAAACGTGTGGAAAATGTGAAAATGTAGCGATATTGTGTGTGTATATATATATATATATATATACATATATATATATGGAACTATATACACTCGTGTATATTTATATAATTAGCCGCGGACGGTTAGGGACTACTTGCAGCTCGTAAGGATACCAATGATGTCATAGTATGACGTCACAGTCAACATCCCACTGGTATAAAAGAGGTGGTTTCAAAGTAACCGTCAATTGGCTCGATTCACCTGGACAGGTAATACCAAGCTGGGTGTTCCCTGGAAATTTTAAATTTTTAGTGTTTTTTTCCAGATTGGTGCTTAGATATCGGCACAAACATGGGGAAAAGAACTACTGCAGGTGCTAAGAAGAAGAGTTCGTCGAAAAAATCGGCTAAATCGGCTAAAACGGACAGAGAATCGGCCAATTTAGGATCTTCGAGCAGTCTTACCTCTCTGGATAGGGGTCTGGAGCCCTTACAGCCTAGTACGCAACAGGCTTTAGAGAGTGAGATTGTTGACCAGATGAGGCTGGACGAGATCGAAATCATCTTATACTGCTCGTCACAGGCATCCCAGCTCGTCAAGAGGGTCGTCAATGGATTCGTCAATTCCTCGCCATCATGCCAAACAAAAAATTGGTGAGTTTGACCACGAACAATTCGTTAAAAAACGTGATAAGGTCGATAGCATTGAGAAGCTTGTATTGGTCAATATCAAATTCATTATAGATTATTACAAGGACGGGGATGATATAGAAGGAATGCTTAGGCATATCCAGATGTTGGTTGAAAAGTCTGACACAAAGATTTTCACTGTAAAAGCCTTGGTAGCATATGACAAGTCCGTTAGGGACAGGGCTAATATCGATGGTTTAGATGCCTTTGCAATGATTGAAAATTCTGATATCCTCCGTCACTTGTCCTATGACGGGACAGTGCAGGCCCAAAGGGCTTATTCAACCAAGCCAAAAAAACTAGGGTTTCTACAAACTCATGCTACGCATTCAACAGGGCAGAGGGGTGCTCTAGGGATCCATGCAAGTATAGACATGTGTGTAGTTCATGTACCAAGTCAGGCCATAATAAGTTGGATTGTCAAGTAAACAAATCTGAATAGGATTTTACAGGTGAGCAGGGTCCTATGTGTGATAGTGTGTCGATGTCAAAGTCATGTATAGTAGGTTTGGTAGACCCTAGTTCGTCTCCACCTGCTGCTCCAGCTCAGGGTGTTGGTGTAGTTAATGCTGGAGGGGTAGATTTGGTCTCTCTGAGTGATATCAGCATGCCAAGTCTACAAATGGATGTTGAAAATGATATTAATATTAACACCAACTCAGTTGGTTTGAATATATCATATAGTAGCCCAGTACAGTTAAACCATTGTTTACTGTCGCTATTGAAAATCTACCTAACATCGAAGTGTATGATAGCTGTATAAATGGTGTGTGCGATTGTGTACATTATATTCATGGTAAAAGGTCTCAAGTTCAGCCTTGCAGAGTTGCTGCGTTTTTAACCCAGAGAGGTGTCATTAATATAGATGATAAAGAAGCATTATTCTTATGGCAAGGTTTTGTGGAGGGGTTCAGGATAGTTGATCCTGATTGCAATACGTCTTACGACTGTAAAAACTTTAAATCTATCCTTGAAGGAAATTTTTACAAAAAATTTTGTGAAATATTATTAGAGGAGTTAGAGGCGGGTCTGGTGTCCAAAGTTGAAATCAAACCCAAGTGCATCCACTCTCTGGGCGGTGTGGAGAAGTCAAATGGCAAGCTAAGGCCTATAATGGATTGCAGTATGCCGGAAAAAGTTTCCATTAATAACTATATGGACAGGACTAGTTCTACCTACTCTTACAATAATATTGGTACGATCACAGCTCAGTTGGATAAAAATAATTTTATGAGCGTAGTAGATTTGAAATCTGCCTATAGAACCATTAATGTTTATGGCCCCCACACTAGTATGCAGGGCTTTAGGTGGGATTTTGGTCAAGGTGAAGGTTTCTATGTAAGCAACAGGTTAACTTTTGGACTAAAATGTGCCCCTTATATATTCAATAGAATATCTGACCCACTTGGCAAAAAACGTGTTTTTAATGTTTGCAAACGTTTTTATTTGGTTTGGATAAAAAACGTTTTTAAAAAAACGTTATTTTGACGTTGAAAAACGTTTTTAAACGTTTTTTCAACCAATTTTGAACCAAATAAAATGTTTGCTTTTTCAACCAAATAAAAACGTTTTTTATTTACGTTTCTTTTACGTTAAAAAAACGTTTTTTTAACCTGATATAAAAACGTTTTTATAAAAACGTCAAAATAACGTTTTTTTTGAGTACATGTAAAAACGTTATTTTGACGTTGAAAAAAAAAACATTTTGCAAACTTAGGAACCAAAATAAAACGTTTTTTTGACGTCAAAAAAAAGTTTTTCTGCCAACTGGGGATTTTATTGTGGAGGTGGCCAGGAGCTATGGTGTAAAAAAATTGGTTAATTATCTAGATGATTTTATCATAATTGCTGATTCTTATGGTGAATGTTTACGTCAAAGGAATATCCTCATTGAATGCATGCAGCATATGGGGTTCATGGTATCAAGGGAAAAGGTAACGGAACCTTCACAAACTTGTAAATTTCTTGGTATTAATATAGACTCTGTTAATCTGGAATTATCCTTACCAGAGGATAAGGTGACTAAAATGAGAAGTATTTTGATGGAGAATGTTAACAAGAAATTTATTTCTAGGAAAAATCTTGAAAGAATAGGTGGCCTTATGTCTTTCTGCTCGCAAGTGGTAGGACCTTTAGCAGAAGAATTTTTTATCTCTGCGCGCGAGCTAGACCAGGGGGTTATATTAAGGTATCGTCCTGTACTCGCCAGGATATGCAGTGGTGGCTTGATTTTTGTAAAGTTTTCAACTGTAAGAGGTTAATTCTGAACGATGTGGTTGATACACCTATATACTCCGATTCTTCTGTTAAGGGTTTTGGAGCTTGGATGGGTAAAGATTATTTATATGGTGACTGGACTTCTCATGATAAATTCAACTTAGGTTCAGGCCATTTCACCCTCCCTCCTATATTGGATAACTTAAAAAATCATCATTGAAATATCAATGTATATGAATTATATCCTGTTATGATGGGATTAAAGCGCTGGATATCTGATTATAAAGATAAAAGAATACATTGTATAACAGATAAAATGCAAGTGCTAGCTATGATTAATACAGGCAGGTCTAGGAACAAACTTTGTATGGAATGGCTAAGAGAATTTTTTTGGCTTTGTTTCATCAATAATGTGGAGGTGTACGCAACCTATATTAAGTCGGAGGATAATATCCTGGCCGACCAACTTTCTAGACTTGCTTATAAGGGTATGCCAAGCAAATGTATAGCCTCTCTCCATGAAAATAATATGTGTTGCTTTAATTCCAGAATGGGAGAGATTACTAAACAGAAAAAGGTTACTTTTAGCCCAGGGTGTGTCAGAAAATACGAGGAGGGCAAGGAACCAACAACTTAGAAGGTATAAAAAATTTTGTAAGTAATTTTGTTTACAAACTTTTCCTTGTTCTCCCTCTCAAGGTTCCATATATGCTGTTTATTTATCGGATTTTATGAAGCCATCGTCTGTAAGGAATTACTTGTCTGCGGTCTGGTATTTTCAAAAACTTAAGGGTTTTTCTGATTATAGTAGTAACTTCATGTTAAAAAAGACCCTAGAGGGCATTGACAGGTTTTCCACCTGTTCTACTAAGGAAATTTATTCTTTGACTCCAAAGGACATGTTGAGGTTAAGATCAAATTTGGATCTAACCAACAGAGCAGACTGGAAGTTTTGGATGGCAATTTTAACATGCTATAGGGGTGTTCTACGAGTGGGGCATGCAGTCAAGTCTCCACACTCCTTAAAGGTTGGTGATATTAATTTTCACCAGGATTATTTGTCTATATGTATCAGAACTTCGAAAACTGACCAGCTTGGTAAAAATTCTTTTACTGTCTGTTTATCGAAGGATGTTAATTCTTCACTATGTCCTTACCGAGGTTTGAAGAAATTGTGCATGGGTAGGAGGAACAGGGAGTACATTTTTAAACCTTTGCTGTATCAGTATGTCAACTCCAAGTTAAAATCTTTATCGATTCAATCTGGTATCGAAGGCTGTGTTTCTACCCACTCCTTAAGGCACGGTGGTGCTACGTTATTAAAAGATGCTGGACTCAGTATAGAGTCTATCAAAAAGAGGGTCAATTGGAAATCCAATTCAGTTTTCAAATACTTACATAATTACAAAGATGAATTGTTGGAGTTGGATAGAGTGTGTCAATCCCATTTTCAATGCTGATTGTTATGTGTTTTCACATGTGTTTGGCATGTTTTTGTGTGTTTTTTGGCATGTATGGTGCTGATAGCCCCAAGGTCAGTAACCCACCAAACTCATGTGTTCTGTCATAGGTCATTATTACATGTATATATTTATTAGTACCTGTTTATTACCGGTATACCCTGTTATCTATTATTATCTTATCTATTTATTACCGGTATATTATTCCCTGGTAGCGAGATAACTTATGGAACTATATACACTCATGTATATTTATATTATTAGCCACGGACGGTTAGGGACTACTTGCAGCTCGTAAGGATACCAATGATGTCATAGTATGACGTCACAGTCAACATCCCACTGGTATAAAAGAGGTGGTTTCAAAGTAACCGTTAATTGGTTCGATTCACCTGGACAGGTAACACCACGCTGGGTGTTCCCTGGAAATTTTTAATTTTACTATTGTTAGTACTATTGTTATTAATATTGTTATTCTGTACTATTGTTATTATACTATTGTTATTATATTGCACATTTTTACTGACTATGCTTATTGTCAACTAATTATTATAGTTGTTTTAATAAAGGCATGTATGGTGCTGATAGCCCCAAGGTGGTATAAAGGTACATAGATACTACACTTGAGTTAATTGTAAAGGCTATATTTATGCAGCATGGTGAAAAACAGGCACAGTTTGCTAAGCAAAAGTTATTCTTGATAATTACACGGGCAAAAGGTTTTACTGATATTGAACATATCTTGCATGTGAAATGTGTGGAAAATGTGAAAATGTAGCGATATTGTGTGCATATATATATATATATATATATATATATATATATATATATATATATATATATATATGGCTCATTCCAAGATTTACTGGACATGGGGGGCCTGGGGGCCTGGCTTATTAACCCTTTGCCTACTGGTGAATAGACCAGTGCACATTACATAATCACCAACATTCATCCATATTAACTTCAATATGCATACTTTAATATGCAACTACCATCTGTTCCACATCTAGCAGTATTTTGTCAAAGAACTGGTCACAAGTTGGACCACAAGTTGGCTTATTTGAGCAGGGAGTAACGTGTTACTCCCTGCTCAAAATTAATTTCACCCCCCAAATAGCACAAAGTGTAAATTATGTACACAAATCTACATAAATAGGTTAGGGGGACTCCATAACAAGCAAATGAAACAGTAGTAGGTGGAGTTTGATGGATATTTCTCAGAAAAATTACAACCTTTTCCTATTGGGTGTTACTCTCTGCTCAAAATTCAAATTCCACCATTGATTGGGTTAGTGGAGATAACTGCATTTAGGTAACATATAACACATGAATAAGTGAGAGGTGCATCTATCATAAAAGCCACAAAAAACATTAATCTTTACAATATTAGGGACATGAGATGTGAAAAAGTGGGATAAATCTTTTGGTCCGATGCAGATTTTTGGAAATTCCACACTCAAACAGACACTTTAAGTATTGGGATCATAACCAAATACTCCAGGAAGATGCATAAGTGTATAATCTATCATCAGGATATCATATGTACACATTTTGATAACTGAGGGACAGGGAAGTGAGTTTTAGTGGTAGACTCTATTTTTGAGCAGGGAGTAACACACATAGGGCCCAGGCAGTCGACATGCTTCAACCCCATATAACGCCCAGTCTTTTAGAAACAGTGGCAAAATTCAACCACTCGCCAATGGACAACATCAGTTTCATCAAAATAAAAGCATTTGGACTCCAACAAAGTACATCAGCATGTGCCCTAGACCTTTGTACATCTTATTACGGCAAAATTTAGGCTGATCCCCTACCATTTCTTTGCTGTAGTAATAACAATTGTTGGTAAAATTGAACAAAAAATGCATCAAACGATAGCCGGAAGTGTCCTTGTTGTGATTCGAAAAGACCCGTATGGATGTGCTGTGCGAGGGATGACAGAGATGTTATCTGGTTTAGCACCAAAGAACTTGGAATTTTGAGCAGAGAGTAACACTCAATCATATCTTATGGTCTACAAATGGTGCACAACGAGTCAATATGGGACCAATTTTTGTTTATGATTAATTTTTGCAAAGCAAAAATTAACTGTATGGAAGCAGTAGAATTTGATTCATTAACCAAATGTTAAATGTTACTCCCTGCTCAAAGATGTGTATGCCAATACACTTTAGGGCCAGGACTAAAAGATAATGGGTGTGCCCACAAGTTTTTTATACCATATAAACCCCTCAAATGTCCCTCAAAATTAAGTGTAGCATGGATGGTAGAAACAGAATATTTCATTGGTATTTTGAGGAGGTTTATTTTTGAGCAGGGAGTAACATAATGCTGCCTTTATTCAGTATGAAGGGGGAGAAAAAAATCTACCATGTACATCAGGTTAAAACCCTTTGGATCTCAGAGTTAACCTATGTATTGAATTTCAAAAGTGATTTTTAGGGGTGTTGTACAGTATAAGCAGCATGTGAGGGTGTGTGCAAATTGTATTTTTTCAGCAAGTTAGACATTTTTGGTCTTTTTTCGACTGTGTAAATCCATAACTCAAACAAATTATTGTCAAATTCACTAAAGTTTACACTCATTTGAAAGCTTAAGATGTTTTCTCTTGAAAAAAAAAATCAGCAGGCTAGTGCATAGGTTTTGACCCTATTGGTAGGTAAAGCTTAAAAACCCTGTAAAATGTTAAAAGTAGCATTTTAAAAAATTTGGCCCATATATATATATATATATATATATATATATATATATATATATATATATATGGCTCATTCCAAGATTTACTGGACATGGGGGGCCTGGGACTGGAAATAAGAAACTCAGTATTTCTTAATACCATTATATGTTATTGATAGCCCTATATCTTGGCTTATTAAAAAGGTTTATTCAAGGATTCAACTCCTAAGATGTCAGTTTTTATCACAGATGCCGTAAAACCTTCCAAAAACGTTACTGCTCGTAATCAATCAAACATGAATAACACCATTAATAAGACTCCTAGAAACACCAAATATTGTGGCCAGACTGGTACAGTGACTTAATGTATACCAAAAAGCTAAAGTGAGGCTGGAAAACTCTAGAAATTATGCATTGGTGGAAAAATTGGAAACTTTGAAAATTTGGGAATTTATTCTCCCATTTCTTAAACTTAGCCTAGCTCATTCAAAATCCTTCATACAATGACTATATTGTTTCTAGTAGACCTCCTGTACAGAATAATTACAATTAGCCTGATTATATAATACTTGTACTGCAAAGTCAGTATCTGCATAGAGGCCATATCACATGTACCATCAGTAACGTTCCCTATTTATAACCTCTCAAAAATGATCTCATCTCATCTATACATCATCATTTACCATTGGCATCATATAAACAATGATAAAAGAGATTGTCCTGCATATCTAGAGTCATTTAAACATGCATAAGGCCAATCTTGGGTGTCTTATATCACTTTAAAATTAAAAATCACAACTTTTTGTACACTTGTTGCTACGCACACATGCCATATTGTGCTAAAATGTATCTTTACATACACTAAATAATCTTTTCTCATAAGTCAACCATGTCTACAATTGAATACAAATGAGAGAAACACCATACAAGATAATAGGTTGGCACTATAAAAGTAGAACTCTAATCATCTCAAAAATGCTTGTAGCCATCAGTAACGTTCCCTATTCTAAAATGCTAAAATGTATCTTTACTTACACCAAGTACTCTTTTCACTTAAGCCAGACACGTCTACAATTGAAAAGAAATGCTACAAAAACTATACAAGGTGGTAGGTTGATACTATGAAAATATAACTTTGACCATCTAGTAATATCTGTAACCATCAGTAACGTCCCTAGAACGTTACTGATCGCGATGTGCATTGAAAATCACTTACATGTACCTAGCATGGGTAATTCCTGGAGTACATCAAAAAGGATTTTATGGAAGATCCCCCCAGGGTACCTCTTGATTTAATATAATAAGAAGACTGGTGATTTTTTCTAACCAGGTTAGATGGACTCTATCAGTAACGTTCCACTCGTGAAAATTCATAATTAAATGCATATAAAAAATTAATTATGCCCCAAGACTCACCCAAACCATATGGAAATCTTAGCTATGACCCCCACTAAGGAATAAAAAAATATTCCAAGGTAAACGTTGGAATGACCCATATACCGAGGGTGAGTCGGTGGAAGCGAAACCATCCTGGCATGGGGGCTTGGAAGCTGCCGATCCTGGAGTCACGTTTGGGAATGACCCATATATATATATATATATATATATATATATATATATATATATATATATACATTTATATATGTATAAGTTAATGTGTTGATCGTGTTGTACCGGTAATAATTAATAACGAGACATTATAATAATTATAACAATAAATATGGAATAAATAAGAAGACATTGGGTTTGGTGAGAATTGACTTTGTCAATATCAATCCTATACATGCCTTTATTAAATAAGACAATAATTTACAATACAATATAATAGCAATATATAGACATATATACCATATACAATACAATATAATAATAATAATAATAATAATAATAATAATAATAATAATAATAATAATATATACAATAATCACAATATATCACAGTAACAATTAAAGTTTAAAATTTCCAGCACCACCCAGCGTGGTGTATGCTGTCCGAAGCCAATTGTCTTTAGATTCATGCAAGTATTTAAAAATAACATTAGATTTCCAATTGGCTCGTCTCATAATATCCTGAACACTTAGGCCTGCCTTCTTCAATAAAGTTGCACCACCGTGCCTAAGAGAATGAGGCGAAACTCCACTGGACAAACCACATTGAAATGCTATAGCTTTTAACCTCGTATTAACATAGTTATACTGCAAAGGTCTAGAATGTATGAAGAACAGAAATATGTTGTACCTACAGGCTTTTACACACTTCTTAATATATCTAGCCGGACATAAGTCAGAACTATCATCTCTTTTAAGATACAAATTTTAGGAGCCCTTGCCAAATTGGTCAGTTTTTGATGAAATAATTTTAATCTCTATACAATCAGAAGAAACCTTAACGTTCTTCTTAAAAAAATTATGAGGTGAATGTACCACATGACCTATCCTGAACACACCTCGGTAACATAACAGTATTGCAGACCAAAATACCATATCTTCAATAATATCCAAATTAAGTCTAGATTTAATTTGACACATATCACTAGGACTAAGAGGGTAGGTTGTACTACCTGACCCCTTACACAACCTCTCTATACCATCAAGGGTTTTCTTTACCATAAAATTACCACTATAATCAATATAACCTTTTAATTTTTGATAATACCACACAGCAGATAAGTAATTCCTGACTGAAATGGGTTTCATAAATTCAGACAGGTACACACAATATAAAGAAGCCTGAGAAGGAGAACAAGGAAGGGGGGTAAATTTAAATTCTTTACAAAATTTTTTGTACCTACTAAATTGATGCTTTCGAGTCTTACTAGTGGACTCAGCTACACCCCTGTACAAGAATTTTTCCTTCTCCTCTCCAGCTTCCTGAGGTCTGCAATCATAACAACACGTTATATTCACCCAAGACCCTCTTGCATTTTTTTGGGACACCTCTATATTTTAGTCTAGACAAATGGTCAGCTAAGATATTATCCTCTGACCTAATATACGTAGAATATATTTCAATATTATGGACAAAACATAGCCAAAAGATCTCTCGTAACCAAGCCATGCACAATTTATTCTTGGATCTACCTGTATTTAACATGGCCAAGACCTGCATGCTATCAGTGATACAATGAACTCTTGTGTTACTAAACCCCTTCAACCAATGTTTAAGACCCACCATAACAGGATAAAGTTCATATACATTAATATTCCTGTGGTGAATTTTGAGATTGTCCAATTTAGGAGCAGGAGTAAAATGACCACAATTATCTAACATAGGGTCAGTATCATTTCAAGTACCATAGAGGTAATCCTTACCGAACCAAGCTCCAAAGCCTTGTATAGAAGAATCAGAATACATCGGTGTAGATTCATTATCATTCAAAATGATATTCCTACAATTGAAAACTCCACAAAAATCCTTCCACCACATCAAATCTTTCTGGGTTTCCTCGTCTAGCCTAATAACACATCTAGTTCTAGCCCTGGCACAGAGATCAAATAACCTTCTGCTGAAAGTCCTACCACCACATACTACTTGTGAACAGAAAGACATTAAACCACCAATGTTTTGGAGAGTCTTCTTAGATACAAACTTCTTTCCTAAGCATTTATTTAGTGCCAGACTCATTTTATCTAATTTCTTTTGAGGTAGAGACAACTCCATACTAGTGGAATCAATGGTTATACCTAGGAATATACATATTTGACTAGGTTCAGTCACTTTTTCCTTCGACACAATGAAACCCATGTATTCCATACACTCAATGAGAATATTCCTCTTATGTAAACAATCCTCCTCAGTTTTAGCAATGACAATAAAATCGTCCAAGTAATTAACTATCCTATCAATACCATAAAATTTTGCTACTACAGTCAAAAAATCAGATATTCTATTAAATATATGACCAATAGCCATGGATCATCGTCAAGTAGGTTGTCTTTGCCTACCATTCAAAAATCCTTCAAATTAATAGATATAGTTTAGTTTTTTATGTATTCTGGTTGTCAAGGCTTAGAGCTTCGAGGGGAACCATGGTTTTACCTATCTGTGATACATAATTAGTCAGATACAGCGGTTCAAATGGCCAAAAAGGCTTATTTTTTGGGTAAAAACGAGGAACTAATTTTTTTCCCTTGCTAGCAAAAATAAAATATAAGGCCAAATCTTTATCTATCTCATCCAGGATATCCCCCCTAGGGTAGAAATTTTTTTTTGTAATGGTTGGTGGTCCATGCATTATCTTTTGTGGTGACTGGGTGCATAAAACCTTTTGTGTAATCGATGAGTGGTCACGTCTACGACTTTTTTCGGGTTCCATTACACTAGGAAAGATACAGTACATGGACTAATAATATTTACCATGTAGAGACCTTATATGTACTTATGTAGCACACACAAAAAAAATGAACCTCCTGGTAGAACTGTATGGCCCAGTTGCTATGATCTGATTTTGGGGTAGTTTATGTGTGGTCACATCTACAACCACACATGCAGCCATGCTGCTAGGTGTTTCACATTTAACTATCCTTATTATGTTTGCCTCATACCTTTATATGAAACCAATAAGCCCTGTAAGTTTGGTTAATATATTCCCAATAGAACCATAGATATCATAAGAAAAGTATAGGCGTGGTCACGTCTACGACCGTGTGGTCACGTCTATGACCGCGTGGTCACGTCTACGACCTTGCATTACCCTCTTAGCCAAAACTGTATGCACCCCACCCTTGTGTTGCAGTCAGTGGCACTTGGGCCTGGAGGTTATGTACCAACCAAACTGGGCCCTATACATGTGTATTCTTCAGCCTATCACTAAGGAAGTCATAACACCTGGGTTTTTCGAAGAATATGCAAGGCATTAACCAAAGACCTGCAACTTTTATTCTATCAAAACAGGCTAATTCCACCTTAACAGGAGAGAAAATAGGTGTGCTGATGTATTCCTAACAGGTAAAGACTCTGCATACCAAACCAATGGCATAAGAATCAATTATTTATAAGATTTTTCTCTATATTTTGTCTGTCCCCAGTCGTCACATTGTCACGTCTACCACCTATTTTCATTAGTTTTACTACCCAGATCTCAACCCCAGACACCTAAATCCATATACGAGGGTTAAGCTGAAGGGAAATGCTATCTATTAATGATAAAATATATTGCCTAGATGTCTCTTTTGCAATGCGTGGTGGTAACTTGAAAGAAGCATGTTAGTTTCTGGTAGGCCTTTTTTCAAGTAGCATCAATGCCCCTGAGCCAGAAAATAGCATAAACTGGCCAGAAATATACAAGAAAAGTGGTTTCCATTCATGCTTGGGGTGTTTTCTTAGATATTTTTAATAGTCTTTAGGGTATGATAACTCTGGTACCTCTATATCCTATGAATTCTACATCATGTGTTGCAGTCGTGTGGTCACGTCTACGACCGTGTGGTCACGTCTACGACCTATTTCCACTAGCTCTACCACCTAGAAATCAACACCAAACCCCTATATCTATATACCAGGGTGAAGCTTAAAGTTCATTCTTTCTTTTAAATGAAAAATATATTGCCTAACTCCCCTTTTCAAGGAGTGGTGCTAAATGAAATGAAGCATATTAGTTTCTGCTAGACCTTTTTCCAACCAAAAATGGCAGAAACTGGCCAAAAATATACAAGAAAAGTGATTCCCCTTCATACTTGGAGTGTTTTCTTGAATATAATTAGCAATCATTAGGGTATAATAACTGTTGTACATCTATATCCTATGTATCTCTGCATAGAGATAAGGTCGTAGACGTGACCACACGGTACTAAGCATGCCTCACTTGACCAGGCTGGTGTAGAAATACTTAACATATTTAACCTTCCCTCATATATGGGCCCTATGCACCAACACTTGTAGTTTATATATACAAAAGGAATAGCTCATGCACCTATTTTATTTTGGGACCCCTTGGCCAGGCTACTTGAAGACGATTCATGGCTATTGGTCATATATGGGGCACACTTCAAACCAAAAGTTAAGCGGTTGCTCTCGAAAAATTCTTCTCCACCACCAAAGTCCCAACTGAAACCTTGATAGCCCACATGTGGATATACACATTGATACTTCTATAGGCACATTTTAAATCTACAACTCACATATAGTCATTTTTATCCAACTGACATGTAACCATGTTTATGGAGTTATAAGAGAAACTTTTGATGTAGTGTTCATAAAATTGTTAATAGAAATATCTGCAGGCATACTACAATCAGTGATAGGTCTCAATTTACCATTAGACTTTTCTACACCACCTAGGGAATGAATACATTTTGGTTTATAAGCTGTCTTTGTAACCAAGCCCTTGGACAAATCGTCCCTAATAATATCACACATTTCGCTATAAAACCTACCTTCTACAATAGATTTACAATCATAGGCTGTATCACAGCCTGGGTCAACTATCTTGAACCCCTTAGGAAAACCACACCATAGAAAATCTGAATCTATCTGGTTAATACTAATAATATCTGACTGCCTCAAAAAACTAGCTAGTCTGCAAGGTAAAATTTGAGCTTTTCTACCATAAATAAAATGCTCACATTTGCAAATACCATTGACACAACTATCATAAACCCTGATGCTGGGTCTATTAACACACTCCACCGTAAACAGTGGTTCGACCTCGCCCTGTACTGGGCCACTATGAGTTATAAAAAGATTCTTGTCATCTACACAAGACTTATTAATATCATTTTATATTATTTTCACCCGAAATGATAGGAACGGGGGGCTCAGGAAGGTCTACCATATGAACTATATTAAAATCAGGCACCAGTATATCAGATTCTAACATAGGACCCTGCCTAAGAACAAAATTCTAGTCCTTCTTATTCTTCTGGCATTTATCCTTGCCATGGTTAGACATGCCACACACATCACAGGCATGTCGATATCTACATGGGTCCTCTTTGCAACCTTCGGCCCTGTTAAAAGCATAGCAGGTGTGGTTGGATTGTTTAGACTTGAAACTTTTAGGTTTGACTGCACCTGCCTTCTGGGCCTGAACCGTTCCATCATAGGATAGATGCCTAAGAATATCTTCACTTCTAACATCACTGAAAGACTCTACACCATCAGAAATTGCCCTGTTTTTAACAGATGAATCGTATGCCACTAGGGCCTTGAGAGTGTATATCTTAGTTGAGGATTTTTCCACCAATACCTCTATGTGTTTAACTACATCGAAGACATCCTCCCCCTCCTCTATCAACTGTTTCATCATTCTTACGTTAACCAGCAGCAATTTCTCAATACTATCCAGCTTCTCACCCTTTTTAAGAAAATTCTTTTGGTCAAACATACCTCTAGCTCTGTGTGCATGACGACGACCATTTCTAGAGGAGATTGACCCTGTAGATGTGGAGGAATTAGACGAAATGCTACGGTAAGACGACATTCGACTTGTGGATCCAAGATGGCGTCGCGTTTTCCTGTCGCTATGGAGCCCGCGGTAGTCTGGTGACTGCTGTCGGCCCCGCCCCCGTTGCTTGGTTACTGTGTCGCCAGTCGAATGTTTACAAACATTGCCACGTGCTCGAGCCGTCTTCGTCTCACCACCCGCTGTAGTAGCTGCACGGCTTAGCGCCTGCCCCTCCAATAGATAGCAGTTAGCAGATAGAACTTGATATCTGCTAACTGTTTTTCCATGCGAGTAGTACGATCCTCGAAATCCCCAATAGTCTGGTCAACGGCTGAATCCAAAATAACCCCTGTAACATTCGGGGAAGATAGCTCCTGGCCACCCCCATTGGATCTCACACCGCTCGAAGTCCTAGCATTGGCTATATTTTTAGTTTTCTGAGGTGATTTCTTGGTTTTAGACCTTGGTCCGCCACCAGCAGTTCCTCTCCTACCCATAGTGTTAAGGTAGATACCGTATTAACTCGACAAACTGAAAAACCAGTTTAAAATTTCATGGTGTATGCTGTCCGAGGATATGAAGCCAATTGACCGTTAGTTCAACTGCTGGAGCTTATATACTAGAGGAAAAGTTATGCGTGACGTCATAGAAATACATGCGCCCAGGGTAAAGTAGTACCAGCGTATCACTAATTAATTATATATATATATATACCTGGGGGTATATAGTCCCATATATATATATATATATATATATATATGTATATATATATATATATATATATGGGTCATTCCAAGGTAAATCTTGGAATGACCCATATACCGAGGGTGAGTCGGTGCAAGCGAAACCATCCTGGCTGCCGATCCTGGAGTCACGTTAGGAGGGAACATCTCCTATCATTGTTCGGGGGAACGGTCCACCGGTACTGGCACCATGCCAATGGTGTCAGCATCGGAGGAACGGCCAGCGTATATATAGTTGTTGTGTTTCTCAGACAGTCAGTCTGGGTTATGTGCTGGTCGAGCCTCATAAGGAGGAATGCCCTAGATGTTGAAAGGTATCAGAGATATTCACCGACGAATTAGATATTGTGGCCCGAAGCCAGGCAATAAACAGTGTTGATACCAAAGTTGACAGAGTCGTCATAATTCTTTCTCCCGAAGATAACATAGAATAATTTTTCGAACTCATGCGGGAGGAATGGATCAGCTGAAAGAGGAACTAGACTTTAGGGATTTAGAAGGGGCAGGATTGCTGGAGGAAAAGGGGACAATTCTGTTGGTGGAGGTGGTGGATGAGGACATCACTATCAGACAGGCAGGGGTGGAGAGAAAGGGGGAAGATCACTCAGCCCACCAAGAGGAACCACGAGACAGAGAGGGACCGGAGCTGCTGGAGCAGGAAGATGGCCAAATTTACCCAGAGGGAGGTGATGATGAACAATACCGGTAGCCCTGGAAAGTGGCCAGGGCAAGACCTAAGGTGGAAAAAGGGAAGAAAGTGGCACAGAGAGAGCATCGGGTCGGTGAAACACCCGGAGGAGAGAAAAGCAGCAGAGCGTCGGGCTGGCAATAATAGGGGCAGTGCAGGTAAGGCCAAGAGTATGGAGAGCTCAGGGGACGGCCTCTCTCCACCGGGGGAGCTCGGTGAAGTTCTTACACTGGTGAAGGTTGAAGGGGGGTGGTGGAGCCGATGGGGAGGGAGCTTCGAAGGGTAAAGCCGTGGTGAAACCTACTAAGTATGATGGAACTACAGATCTGGCAGACTACCTGAACCATTTCGACTTATTTGTCAAGGTGAATGGCTGGGGACAATCGGAGGCCGGGATGTTCTACTTCTATTGAGTAACCCTCTGTGACAGTGGGTATATCAGTCTCAGCCCAAGGACTTGCAGATGGCGGTGATGACTGGGGGGGCTGACGCCTACTTGACAGTGGAGCAGGTGAGCCAAAGCAAGATAAGGGCAGCGGACGCTTCAGTGAATGAGCACTTGAAGACCAACACTGACAAGATGGATAGGATGGCGGAGTTGGTGGAGCGCTTGGTAAAGAAGCTCGGAGAACCTGCCGCAGAGGAGAGGAAGAAGAAAAGTAATACAATAATAAAGTGCTTCGGTTGCGGGCAGGAGTGACACTTCAAGAGGGAATGTCCCTTGAGAAAGGGTAAGGATGCGGAGAGTCTGCCTAAGCAGGGAGGTGGTGCGCCGGCGGAAAACTAGACATGACCTTTGCCCAGGGCCGGGTAAAGGTTGGGGATAATGGCCCCCGAAATATAATCCAAGGAGGATTATATTTCTTTACCAGTTCAGACGTATGCCCTTTAGGTTATGTAATGCCCCAGGCACATTCGAGCGAGTAATGGAGGTGGCCATGAAGGGGCTCCAATGGAAAACCTGTCTAGTATACCTAGATAATATCGTGGTGTTCTCCAGCACCTTCGGGGAGCACCTCCGTCGGCTGGGGGAGGTGTTGAAACGACTAGAAGGGGCGGGACTGAAGATCAAACCTTCTACATGCCAGCTAGCCAGGAGAAAAGTGTTGTTCCTGGGGCACCTCGTCAGTCAAGCGGGAGTGGGCACCGACCCCAAGAAGATAGAAGCCATGGAATCTTGGCCTACACTGAGGAACATATCGTAGGTGCGCAGTTTCCTGGGGCTAGCAGGATATTACAGAAACTTTGTACAGGATTTCTCCACTGTGGCTAAGCCCCTCAGTGCACTGGCAAAGAAAGGGAGGACCTTTAAGTGGACTTCTGAATGTGACACCACGTTTCTCGGACTGAAGAGTTGTCTGACAAGGGCCCCTATCGCAGCTTTTCCATGCCCCGAGGGTCAGCTCGTGATGGACACCGACACTAGTGATACTGGTTTGGGAGTCATGCTCAGTCAGGAGCAGAAAGGGGGAGAAAGGGTGCTGGCCTACGGGAGCTGCACCCTGAGTAAACCGGAAAGGAACTATTGTATAAGCAGGAGGGAACTACTGGCTATAGTGTTCGGCCTCTGGAAATTCCGCCACTACTTGGTGGGGTGGGCGGTGGTCGTGCGCACCGACCAGATGGCTACAAATCATCAGTACCTATTATATCATCATCCACCACCGGCCGGGGAAGAACCATGGCAATGCAGATGGGTTATCTAGACGTCTGTGCTCGCAGTGCAGGAGAGAGGAGGTGGAGAAGGTATCCCACTGTCGGGTAGTCACTCAGGCACAGCGCATTGTACTTGAAGGTGCAGGGGAACAAAGGTCGGAGGGCCCTGCTGTGCTGCCGGCGGAGTCCTGGGTGGATCTGCAAAAGAAAGATGATATGATGATTAGATTGGGAAAATGGATCGAAGGGAATGACTTACCTGATGAGAGCGCCTGATGAGGCTGGGACTATGAAACCAAGGTGTGGTTTGCGCAGCTGGGAAGGTTGGTACGGGAAAAAGGAGTCATCGGTCAGTGGTCAGAAACGTGCACCGGGCAGAAGCATTTCCACATAGCCGTCCCCGTCGGGGGGTGTAGGTCTTCTGTACGGTTCATGGAGGAATAAGACTCTGAGGCGCTTACAAGGAGGCTACTACTGGCCCGATTTCCTACGGTGCTCAAGATGTGAACCCTGCGCGCGGAGGAAACCACCCCCGGCTCCCCACAAGGCTCCGATGGGACATGTGTGGGTCAGGCTGCCCCTACAAAGGATGGCACTGGATGTTATGGGGCTTTTGCCTCAGTGTAACATGGGCAACAAGTTCATCCTGGTAGCAGCTGACTACTTAACAAAATGGGCCGAGGCCTACGCCCTACCTAACCAGCAGGCCCAGACAGTAGCCCGGAAGTTTGTGGAGGAATTTGTCAGCTGGGAGCTCTGGTGGCAATCCACACCGACCAGGGCAAGAATTTCCAGTCAAGGCTCTTTAGAGAAATAATTGCCCTGCTGGGAGTGTGTCAGACACGCACATGTACCTTTCTGCCCTAGAGTGATGGGATGGTGGAGAGGGCCAACCAATCGATCGAAATGCTGCTGGCCACCATGGTCACCTCCGTCCACAGGGACTGGGATCAACAACTGCCCTTTGTGGTGGCTGCCTACTGCACCTCTTCACACTGCTCCACCAGGATGTCACCCAATACTATGATGTAAGCCCGGATGACAGTGGTGCCATTGGATTTGGTGTACCTGCTGGTGGAGCCTAAGGGGGATAGGGACTATGCAGTGGAGATGCAGGCATATGTGGGCAGGGCCTATCAGGCGGTGACAGAGTCACTAGGAAGTTCGGTGGAAAGGCAGAGGCACAATTTTGATGCTAGAGCCAAACCCGGCGAGATGAAGTTGGGAGAGAAAGTCTTCTATTACCATCAGTTGAAGAAAAAGGGCCTGTCACCCAAACTCCAGAGTTACTGGACAGGGCCATGGGAGGTAATAGGGAAGCTAGGAGAGGCTGTTTACCATATAAAGAGAGGGAGGGTCACCCGGGTGGTGCATTTTGATTCCCTGAAGGTGGCCCAACTAGAAGAAATGAGAGGCAGAGGCGAAACCCCCTCACCAGAGGAGGAGCCTGGCGGCATGTCGGGGGAGGGGGAAAGGACCCCACAAGGTTGGGTAGGAAGGCCCCTCCACAGGGTAGGAAGGCCCCTCCACAGTCAGCAGTCGGGGGACCTCTGTGGTGAGGTAACTGCAAACCCCGCGGGGTGCTCGGCGGCGGACCCTCTTAACCCTTCAAGGGCAGAGGAAAAATGGTTGCCCTGGTCATGGGGACAGCCTCTGAAAAAAGTATAGTTCCTAGAGGACGAGGCTATTTTCAATTCCTATACAAATCCTATATAATGTCCGTTGACTATTGTCGACGCTAGGCCTACCATGGTGTCGACTATAGTCGATGCTAGCCCTCAATGGGCAGGTGGAGCCGCGGTGAGATAATATCCCACCCTTTTTACCATGACCAGGCAACCCAGCCGGCGGTGATGTCACAGATTTAAATCTGAGGGTAACGTTCTCGGCAATGGCGGACAACTGCAGGGTGGTGTTGAAGGAGAGTTTCAGAGAAGATAAGATGGAATTCAGGAGGGAGGAGAGGCGATCCAGAGAGAGGAAGGAGGTAGCTGCATCAGCTCCCAAACCCCCAGGCCGAGGGAGAGGTCGGGAAGAAGCCGGGAGAGGAAAAGGAGGGAACGGAAATCTCTCCTGCACTCCTTGTCAAGTAGGTCTGGTAGCCGCAGTCGGAGGGAGGATGACAATGGAAGGGCCAGAGATGATGGCCGGAGGCACTCAGGATCGGAGAAGCAGAGCTCGGAGCGTCGGAGGGATGGAGGAGATCGGAGGAGGCATGAGTATAGTTCCCACAGGTCAAGCTCGGTGACAGGAAGGGACCATGGGAAAGAAGACGCCAAACTGCTTGGGAAACAGGATGGTTGTGCATGGGAGGGGCTAGAGAGGAGTTGAGTGAAGGACAGAGCCTCCATCAAAAGGGAGAACAGGGGTGGTGACCCTCGATACTGACAAGCTTGTGGTTGACTCCTGATCTCATAGTTATGGGTCCCAAGTCTCGTGAGGATAAAGGTACACCGATAGAAGTGGTGGAGGGAGTAGAGCTTACGAAGTTCAGATGTGACAAGTGCCGGAAAGACTCGAGGGGCACCAAGATATGGGCGTTCAAGACTCATGCCGAATACCAGGCGGGGTACAGCTGCCCAGGGTGAGACCAGATGGTCACGAAGCAACCGGCGGAGACGCTTGCCAACTTCGGGGTGGTACAGGAAAATACATGCTGTCGGGGGAGGAAGACAGAACATTGAGATTTGTGCTAGACAGAATAATGGAGAAGTTTGGGCAGGGGGTGAGACTCTGACCAAAACACTCAATCGCCTACAGAGGGATTTTCCGGTGGACAGCTGGATAATCCTAGTATAGAGAAGGAGAATGACGCCATAGTGGCCGGCTTGCCCATCCCCGAAACCTTGATCAGGACGGACAAGTAAGAGGATGTGTCGGGTGCCAACAGTGCGGATGAGCCGGACTCCTCTCTGACCAAGGAGAATTCATTTCAGATCACTGGGGGTTTGGATGGCAGCCTTGATAAACCCTCACCCTACCAGCTGTCGGAGTATAGGCCCAGACCCGGATTCAGGGATGTAGTAGTAGAAAAAAAAAGAGGCATGACGAGGAGAAGGAGAAGGCTTGTCTATTGAAACTAGAACAAGAAAGACAGGTGCAGGAGGAGCAAACTATGAAAGTAGCTAAGACACCGAAGAAAGATAGGGGTGGGGGAAAAACGTCAGGGAAGAAAGTAACCATAGAAGGAAAAAGGGGGCTAGAGGAGCAAATGAGTAAGGTCATCTACGGAGGGGAAGGGCCAGCCGAGGAGGAGCACGGAGGAGCTGTTAAGGCAGACCCCTCCCATAAGTACTAAGTCTGCATGGGTAATACGGTCTACAGAGACGTATACAGTGAATACCCCGACCAGACAGTATAAACCGACCAGAACGGTGCCGGCGAGAAGTCGGCCACAGCTACCTTGCTGCTATATCATGTCGGCAGCAATACAGAGCATGCCGAATGGGGATTACGAGTTGGTTCAAGTCACCCGAACGTGGTACTGGGACGCTACGCCATCCGGAATGTGTGCACGGTGCTGCCAAGCCTGGACCACAAGACGAGAGGCAGCTGCGGCAGAGACGATGGCTGCACCAGAGAAGGGATGGTCAGCCGATGAAACTGAGGACAGCCTACCGGGCACCAGCCAGTAGGGTAAGTTTCTTCCCAAAATGTTGCTGTGGGGGAAGAGGAGAAGAGGCCAGGATGGGCCGGGGTCGGAGGAGTCACCGGCTGGAAGAGAGGTCCCTGGGGGGAACTTATCCTAAAGCATAGAAGAGACGCAACTAGACGAAGCATGGAAGGAGGGTGACGATAAGTAAAAGGGGCTACTCACATTGTTTTGCAGTTAGAGGGAGTCCAGGCGAGGTGTAGGAAGCGGAGAGGGCACCGCCAGAGGAGTCGCTGCCGGGGGACAAAGCTTGGGAGCATCCGTGGATGATGGAGGGGAACTGAGGATCCAGAGGGGATACCAGACACCGATCGATTGTTGGCGACGTATTACGGTATAAGCCTACTATGATGTGTTATGTACTGCATAGGGGACGGCAGTCAAATGGTTAATAGTGTTTGCACCGCTCAAAGGAGTGGAAATAGGTCTAGTTATTACTCTATTCTTGCATAAAATGTCTTATTCCTCACCTGTAAATAATTAAACACAGAGACACCTAGGGGACCGGTGTGATAGTTTTATTGAAAATTGGACACCCATCCGCAGGAGGGTAACATAAAATTTCTACCCCGTAAGTTGTTAATTAGTTGGGGAGAATGTGGTGCAGACCGAGGGTGAGTAGGTGGAAGCGAAACCATTCTGGCATGGGGGTGTTGAAGCTGCTGAACCTGGAGTCACATTAGGAGCGAACATCTCCTATCGGTGTTTGGGGGAACGGTCGACAGGTACTGGCACCATGCCAACTGTCTCAGCGTCGGGGAAACGGCCAGCGTATATATAGTTGTTGTGTTTCTCCGACAGTCAGTCTGGGTTACGTGCTAGTCGAGCCTCATAAGATGAAATGCCCTAGATGTTGAAAGGTATCAGAGATATTCACCGATGGATTAGATGGTGTGGCCCCAAGCCAGGCAATGAGCAGTGTTTATACCAAAGTTGATGGAGTCATCGTAATCCTTTCTCCCGAAGATAACATAGAATAATCGAAAGCTACATTATACATATTCCAAGATTTACTGCACATGTGGTTCCTTGGGCATATAATAGCAAGGGAAACACTTCTACACCACCAATAATAGTTTTATTCCTTAGTGGGGGTTCATAGCTAAGATTTCCATATGGTTTGGGTGAGTCTTGGGGCATAATTTATCTTTTATATGCATTTAATCATGAATTTTCAAGAGTGGAACATTACTGATAGAGTTCATCTAACCTGGTTAGGGAATATCACTGGTCTTCTTATTATATGCAATCAAGAGGTAAACTGGAGGGGTCTTCCATAAAAAAATCTTTTTATGTACTCCAGGAATTACCCATGCCAGGTACATATAAGTGATTTTTAATGCACATCGCGATCAGTAACGTTCCAGGGATGTTACTGATGGTTACAGATATTACTAGATGGTCAAAGTTATATTTTCATAGTATCAACCTACCACCTCCCTGCTAGCACAACTCATCTAAATGATGTCTTTTTTATGTAAATCACATGGGTTTTCACATAAGAATGATGTAAATTGCATGAGTTGTGCTAGCTGGGAAGCTTGTATAGTGTTTGTAGCATTTCTTTTCAATTGTAGACGTGTCTGGCTTAAGTGAAAAGAGTACTTGGTGTAAGTAAAGATACATTTTAGCATTTTAGAATAGGGAACGTTACTGATGGCTACAAGCATTTTTGAGATGATTAGAGTTCTACTTTTATAGTGCAAACCTTTTATCTTGTATGGTGTTTCTATCATTTGTATTCAATTGTAGACATCTTTGGCTTATGAGAAGAGATTATTATGTGTATGGAAAGATATATTTTAGCACCACATGGGATGTGCGAGTAGTGACAAATGTACAAAAAGTTGTTATTTTTAATTTTCAAAGTGATATTAGACACCAAAGATAAGCTTTATGCTTGTTTAAAAAACTCTAGATATGCAGTACAAACTCTTTTATCATTGTTTATGTGATGCCAATGGAATATGATGATGTATAGATGAGCTGTGGCCATTCTTTGAGAGATTAATGAATATTGAATGTTACTGATGGTACATGTGATATGGCCTCTATGCAGGTACTGACTATGCAGTACAAGTATTATATATCAGGCCAATTGTAATTATTCTGTACAGCAGTTCTACTAGAAACAATAGACAGTTAATATAGTCATTGTATGAAGGATTTTAAATGAGCCAAATTTTCAGAGTTTCCAATTTTTCCGCCAATGCGTAACTTCAAGCCTCACTTTAACTTTTTGGTATACATAACGTCATACATTGTACCAGTCTGGCTACAATTTTTGGTGTTTCTAGGAGTCTTATTAGTGGTGTTATTCTTGTTTGATTGATTACAATCAATAACGTTCCCCTTTTTTAGAAGGTTTTACGGCATCTGTGGTAAAAACTGACATCTTAAGAGTTGGATCCTTGAATGAACCTTTTTAATATGCCAAGATATAGGGCTATCAATAAAATGTAATGTTATTAAGAAATGCTGAGTTTGTCAATTCATGATCCAGGCCCCCCCATGTGCAGTATTTCTTGGAATGAGCCATATATATATATATATATATATATATATATATATATATATATATATATATGTATATATATATATATATATATGCATATTTGCATACTTCATGCACAAATAAATACAAAAATGACAACATAGTTTAGGATATGTATCGTATGTTGACCCTTGGCTCAAGTTTAGTTTTATAGGCTGCCTGCGTGACTGGAGCTAGTTCTAGCAACATGCACTGATAAGAGCTCGTAAGTTGAGGACCAGGTTGTACCCAGGGACATACATGTACCCATCATATCATGTCTTATCAGTAATTACTAACAAATATTAATTAACTGCTGACAAATAGTGAGTAATTACTATCATACCATAGCACTAACCTGTTATAGCCCTAAACTCAATATATGTACCATAAAAACACAGATTAAAACACAACTTACAACACAGAATGACATCAACATTTTCAATCAAACACCAGAGAATGGAGAAATGGAAAGACATCGATTCAGTGCAAACAGGGCTTGTGCCCCGGGTAGCTGCAGGTATTGATGTGTAAAGCTTATCAACAGTGATAATGCACTGGTAACTAGCATTTGGATCTAAAAGGTCTAAGCACCTGATCAAGTAATGGCTGCCTACATTCAACAACTTGATTCATGCTATAGGAATGTAGGGGAGGGGTATTCCATTTCTATTGTTCAGATTCCACTAGTCACTAGGTGCAGTTAGTAGTTTCTACTTGCAAGCATATGAATTCTATAAGGGAGCAATGGAACATATCTACATTATATTGAACAGTACCAAGATAATGCATAATTATGCTAATTATGCAAATAATATGTGCGGATATGGAGTGTTTGGTATCAATCTGGGGTGTTTTGTCTCCCTAAAGAATATGCCCCCCTAAAAAATTGGATTTGAAAAAGAATAAGCAGAATAATTTTTTTAACTAGGGGGGTGTTTTCGCCACTTTTCTCAGATGCTCCCTGTGTGCGCAAACCGTGGTCTGAGTGTACCTATCTAAAGGCTCATTTTGTGGCAATGACTGACCAAAAATATAATCATTTTAGGGAAGCACGGTCGAAAAAGTTTTTTTTTTTGGGGGGTGGGGGGACTGGGGGGTGGGGAGACTTAGGGGGGCTCGGGGTGGGGCAGAAAACCTCATATAGGAGTTCTCCCATGAATGACCATGAATTAAGGGTATCTCGAGCTGGCGATCAGGGTGGTGTTCATTTTCACCTATGCCCAAGCGTAAGTAAGTTAGCTTCCAAAATGCAACCATGAAGGGAATTTTTTGTTCCAAGCATCAATGCAACAACGCTATAGCAAGGTAGAGGGGGTATCAGTCTGGCCCTACAAATTAATATACAGTCTTGTTGAGTTGCTAGCGCCAATGCACGACTATAGCAAGGTAAAGGAGTATCAGTCTGACCCTATACATTGATATACAGTCTTGTTGAGTTGCTAGCGCCAATGCACGACTATAGCAAGGTAAAGGAGTATCAGTCTGACCCTATACATTGATATACAGTCTTGTTAAGTTCCTAGCGCCAATGCACGACTATAGCAAGGTAAAGGAGTATCAGTCTTACCCTACAAATTAATATATAGTCGTATTGAGTTCTTAGCGTCAACAGGAGAGACCACCGTAATACTGCTAATTGGTATTAGCTGTAGGCCAGGGGACCACAGCACAGCTGTCCAGGGCAATTCAAAGTCGGTAAGGAGAGCGGCAGGACAGCTTTTACAAGTCATGTGCAAACTTAGAGCTTATTTTGGGGGGGCAATGCATCTAGGCAATACACAGTAAAGGCTGGGGAAACTGCCATAACTCGACCATCTATCAGCAGTTATTCAGTGCTATTAGTGCTATATATTGATACAAAAGCACTGGTCGACTCAAGGGTAGTTGGACTGTCCGATTTTCTGTGCAATCGACCTCCCATGTGAGTGCAATGGAAGAGGCTAGAGCCTCTTCCAATAAATAAGCGCTAGGGAAAAGGGGTATTGAAATAAACCTAAAGCAATAAAGACAGTATTTAAATAAGAACCTGTCTCAAATAAGGGACTGGGCACAGGGCCATTGGGATTTATAGGCGCCCAGGCGCTTAAATGGACCATTACAGTACAATTTCAGAGGCTGAGTTGGCAATAATCAACCTTACTGCTTCACTTTACAACTAAGGTCCAGGGCAAGGCACTCTGCTTGAGGTGCTGCTTGGACAAAGTCTGCCCCTAGTGGTGGATAGTGTGTCCATGATTCATTGGAAATCTGGAGGCTATGGCCACCCTCTGAAATAATGTGTCCATCTGAGGGACTATGAAGTACTCCCACTTCCTCCAAGTATTCAAGTCCTTCTAACTGCTCTGGTGTGTATGCAATTGATTCCACTTCTGCTTCATTTGGTTCACAACCACATGTACATTCTATTAATTTGGGCATAGTTTTCCTCATAAAACTGCTGCTGTCTATTAATTTGGGCAGAGGTCTTCTCATATATCTGCTGCTGTCACTTTGTTTTTCTTTGAGTTGGAAGGGTCTATGTCCATGTTGGGCCAATTGGAAGGATATTTGTTCATTTTGGTGGAATTGGTAGGGTATTTGCTCATTTTGGTAGAATTCGGATGGCACATGTCCGACTTGGTGGGAAGGTAAATGTTCATTTTGTGAACCAACTTTCTGAACAGCTGTACTGTCATTGTGAGTCAATGTCGGTGGTACTTCTCTGTTTAGCAATTGGGAAATACTCACATTGCTATGTCGCTTCCTCACTGGAATGGAAATGTCCCCTCTCTGAGCATTTTCAGAAATATTCTGCTGGAAACCATCCAGAGAAGAAGCATGTTCAGAGCTCTGTTTCCATGTTGTCTCAACCCTATTGGAAATAGGCCCTTTGGGAGACACAGGGTACTCAAGCTTGTACACTGGATGGTACTCTACTGAAGGCCTTTGCAATTGCCTCCCAGGACTCTGCTGGCGAGCCATATTCACTGATGTTTGTTGCCTACAAGTTAGAGCTGAACTATTGCATGGGGCAGAGTCATTAGTTGGTACTGTGACATCTGATTGAAGAAATGGTTGGCGATGCAGTGCACTAACTTGTAGTGTTGACGCATTCGGTGAAACTGTATTATGTTGGTAGGCATAATGAACTGTCCGTTGTTCATTAAGATAATTTTCAGGGTCCTGCAATAAACAATCACCCGTTTGTGAATATCCAATACTGCCGGCGTTGCTAATGTCATTGTCTCTGCAATGAATTTTCCTTGGAGGACCACTATACTCCTCACCCAGACTGAAAGCTGGGGACAGTGAGTACCTGATTCCAGAAGGAGAAGCAGCAGGAGGACTCAGTGGCTGGGGACCCCTCCTTTTAGGAGGAGATTTAGCATAGGTCAAGTTCCTTTGAGCTATTCCAGGACTTATAATGGTGCCTCTGTCATAATCCTGAGATGTTATACCCCCCTTTTGCAGACTGCTATCTTGTTCAAATAAAAGCCTCAACTTTGAGTCATCATGACCTCCAGGCTTAAATTTTTCAGGAGATCCCAGTTGAGCTGTTCTGATTGAATATGGAGGCTGATCATATTCGGGCTTGCTGCAACTTCTTGGGAAAACCTCAGGACACCTTTGGCAGCTGCGAACAGGAGAAGACTGAGGGGACGTCTGAGAGTTTAGCGGTGAGAATACATAATCTGGTGGAGAACCCTCAGGGATACCATCTGAAGGAGTACAAGGTGCCTGTCTGTTGTAAATAACCCCTTCTATCTGCTGATTTCCACATTCTTCATTGGATGGTTCTTGAGGCTTTGCTGCCTGAGATGCCTTCAAAGAAGCTCTCTGTGCCAACAAGAGTAGGCGATTTGACATTGAAATACCATCAGCAAATGAGAGCTTCTCATGTACAGTTCCGCCACTACAATGGTTTCTTGACTGTTTGCCTGCTGGCAGGAGAGCAGAATCCTCATTCTCTTCTTCTAGTTTCTGGGGAGCGGGTGCAGCTGCAATGGCCCCTGATTGGCGGAGCAGTTGGTTTATCATCTGAGTTGCTCCTGAGCAAATGGCGGGTGAGATGTCCATGTTTGGGGCGGTTTGTATATTGGGGATTCCTCCACTTGGATCGGTCATCTCCTCGAATGTGCTTGAGACACCGTAAGTTGAGACTGTTCTTCTGATTAAGATGCGTTGTTCATCTGGGAGGTGTACAGGAGTTGGGTCACAGTACGAGCGAAAATGCATCACTTTGCACCTTATTATGTTGCAGCTTAGCGGTAACATCAACTATCGTTCCCCTGTACGATGGCCCACACCTTGGTGAGGTGCTATCTGGAATAGATAGAAGACAGATTAGTTTGAATGCTGAACATTGACCTGTATGCTTAGTCAAAGACATTTCTTTGGAATCCTTAATTGTTCGTTTAAACACATCTGCAGTGATTTATTTTGAAAAACTGTGTGCCCTTAGAACTTGTTCTAATGTGCTAAGGAATTTTCAGTTTCAGCTAGGAATTTCAATTTCAGCTTATTTGCATTGAACTCCTTACGTCAAACAAGCTCTTGACCAGCCAAGCTCAGTCACTACACAAAGTATGTCCTTTACTACCAGAAACTTTGTATTCCCTATACCAGAGGAATTGTTACTTTTAATTAAGGTGGCATAGTCCGATGGGTGGGACCAAAAAATAAATGAATGTTCGCATAGATCTAACTTCCTATGGCACCTACTTTATTTGCTCTCCTTCGTCCTAATCAAGCTCATATTTCAAGGAATTGTCTGATTTTTGCCCAATTTCCTACGTTTGCCATGCATGCCAAAATACCATCTATTGGAAAAAATGCCTATGGCTAGGTCATGGGACCCCCTTTCTACATTTGCATTGGTCAAGATAACAGTAAATAGTCCACAGACACCTAAATCTGGTGCTATTTAAGTTGTGGAACATATTTAAACAGGATTTGAAAAATGATAAAAATATGTCACTTTAAATTTAGCTAGCTCCTACTGACTGATGTGATGAACTCCAGTACGTACTGGCCCCAAGGGAAAGTCATTTGGGCCATTTCTGTTGAGTTTATCGTCAAAGACTAACTAGCTCAACACCAAAGCCTACATAGTAATCATTCATCAACTCATCTGTTGCATCCCTAGTGATGTAGCTATCTTGCTAATCTTTCAATTTCACCTCGTGCAGGCCCTTTGGCAAGTATAAACCTACAAATATCCATTGAAATTCATAGGTTTGCCCTTGGATCAACATTGCCAAATTGTTGATAAGCTTTGAATCAGCCATTTGGCTTGTTGGACATTCTACCACCTAAGTACTGGGGTATGTGGGCCAACATGTCGGCCCTTATCTGATTCCAAGAACAGGTAATCTACAGGTAACCAAGAATGGGACATTAAGGGACGAGTCATTCATTCCCAAGTAAGGGGGCTATTTAGGGGAGGGGGGTAGAGTGAGTACAGTCTACCCCAGTTTACTTCATGACAACAATATATCATACCCACTGAACAAGATCTCGAGAATTACTCAGGAATTTCTCGAGTCCCGACTTGTGAATACAACAAGAATAGAGAACGTGATTTTCCCTGGAAATTTGGACACCCCATAACATCCTATACCCGAGAAAGTTCTCTAGTCTAGAACTCGAGAATGGCTCAGGAATTTCTTGGGAAATACTTGGGATATTCCCAGGAATGGAACATGCTTTTTTCTCGAGTATAAGATGTTCTGGTGTGTGAAAATTTCTCTTGCCCAAGTTGTGAACATTCGTAACTCGAGTCCTGTTCAGTGGGTGATCATCATAACATAAACAACCACTTAGGCAAATCTAGTGGGGGTACTTAAAGGAAAACCTCCACCCAGATGGCAGTGGTCAAATCTAAATTCAAGTCAATTCAAGTACCCATCGTGATACATCATTCCACATGTAAATGAAATTGGGGAGGACCCATTTTGCAGAATCTGTTCTTAGTGAGGTAGGTATCATAACAAATTTTACCAAATTGGTGTCCCTCAGCCCCCCCCTCCAGCTGGCAATAAAATAATGACTCACCCCTTAAAACACAATTATTATTAGAGCGACACTAAAGTCACAGTCACCAAGGGTTTAAGGAATTGATAGCATTGTTTCATAACATATAGATATAAAGACTAGTGAAGTGAAACAATCAAAGTGATAGTGATTTTGATCAGAAAGGTTTAATGATATTTCTGCTTCAATGTGACTATGCTTATTAACCCTGACTAAATTAGGCTAAATTTGAGAGCTGTATTTTGTATCTATCTATCTATCTATCTATCTATCTATATATATATATATATATATATATATATATATATATATATATATATATATAAGGCCATTCTCAATATAATAACTTCACATCACCATCACATTATGAGATATAGGCAAAGGATAATAAGAAATTCACGAGGCGAAGTTGAGTTCAACAACCCTCAGCCATAACTAGAAATTTATCCTAAATGTGACTGTACAAGCTAAGTAATAATGGAAATTTGTTTTAAAAAACCCTCTCTTGAACCTTTGCTATATCTTTGAACAAGAGATAAAAACAAAATATGCAAAACGTGGTCCCATTGGGGGAATCATGTTCTGCAATATATTCCTTTTTTATCATTACTTATTCTTTTTTTTTCATTTTATTTTTAAATGATCAACCACTCAGGCCAGTATTGTGTTTCATCAAGTGCCTTGGTTCATATGTGTGTTTTACAATAGGAATTTTTGCCAAATCTATGAGGCTTCAACTTAATTGCTTCTAGACCAAGTAGAGCTGTACATATTATACATTCATGAGTGACTTTACGTATACATGAAGCTGACGACTTTGTGAAGATACAAATGTCACATATATAATTCACTCTATTCCAGTCAAAGTTTCATCAGGACACACACTCGCTGCCCATGAGACAAACATCAAGAGAAAGAGGACCAAATGATGATGATGATGATGATGATGATGATGATGATGATGATGATGATGATGATGATGATGATGATGATGATGATGATGATGATGATGATGATGATGATGATGATACATCCATTGATATTGATATGTGCCTTAACTATTCTTTATAAATGGTTAAAAAAGAAACAGACCTTTTTCGAATCTTTTCAAGTCATGTTACTGGAAACACACCTTTTTTTCTTTTTTTTTTGGCCTAGAGTAAAAGTTGAGTGCTAAGCTGAGCTATATATACGGAGTACTTGGACACTATAGGCTCCAATCAACATGGGACATTGCCACACTAGTGACATATGACATAGGGCATTTCTTAAATTTAACATGTGACATATAAAAGCTTAGTGACGTGATATCAAACTGAAAATAATTTGTGTGCCCCATCCATATGCTATAGAGTAAGCTAAATTGTGTAGGTCACTAATAGCATGAGTATTTTCCCCATACAACATGCAACATGTTGAGATGACTTGCAACCTTTTACGATGACTAGTGATGGCTAGTGATATTGTTTAGCAGATATTTGTCTTCAGGAATATCAAAGTTCTCTCATCATAGTAAATCTATGAAGTGCCCCAAGAACTTCTCTGAATAAAGAAAATATGCTATGGCCATGATGGCAATCAATTCAGAATTAATTACTCGGGATTCCTAGGATACAGGCCTACAAACAATAGGTTCCTAGGTTCTGATCAGACACCTAGAACCAGGGCAATAGAAAAAAAAGCCACTGTTAGGAACTGGATAAAATCATCTTCAAGGGGAGGAGATTTGGTGTAAGGCATTGCATTAGAATCCCTATATCTTTATCTGTGGTAAAATGGAAATGTGTTCCCGTTTATTCATTCATTGTTTTCTAAAAACACCGTTTTCTAAAAACACTGTATAGTGACATTTGACAGGCTTTTCTTAAAATTGATATATGCGACATTGAGCCACCCCCCCTTCAAAGGCCCCTATAAGCTGCGCTAAGGGTCTAAAATTGTCTATAAACAATTTTCTTTTTTTTGGGGGGGGGGTTAAATGGTTACCAAAGGAAAACGTGCTGAACATTCAGAATGAAAGAAGGAAATGATGAAATAATAAATAGGTAAATGAATAAAAGAAAACCTACCATCCATACATGAAGATGATCCCTGGTGAGCCAGACCCTAGGTCACTCCTCCACCCGATTGTCAGTGTATAATGTTCTCCTGTGTCCTTTTCCTTGAGCTAACCAATCGCTTAATCCACTAAAGTTCTCACTCATTTCTAGTCTGTGTATTATAACTTGGGATATATAAGTCCTCTCTCTGTATCTCCTACAGAGAATATGTGGGGATCAAGATGAATCGTATAGGTTCTGGTTAATATGTTTCATATATCTCTGGTGCTCAGTTCTGCGAACTATTACCACCCTAGACACCTCCTTCCTCCCCAATGGTTGGCAAGGGACTGATGAGTGTATATATTTCAAGGCTGCAGCACAAGCAGCACACGCCTCCCCAGCTCCCAGCAGATCACGCTGGTCTGTTCCTACTGCACACACAGGTGTAGAGAACCAGTGTTGTGCTGCCCAGCCATGCATATCAATTCACAGCTGTGTACCTCCTATTTTAACTTATAACACGGTTAGCGAGTTTTCAGTGCGTAAATGGATAATATGAGTTCTTATATCTAGCGATATAAAAACCCAAAATTGACAGCGGACGCGCAGCGGACGCGCAGCGGAGCGGACATATTTAATCCTACCTTGACAACGAGTTGACACGAAAGTAAATCCTCCATTTTTGAAGCTTATGTACCAAAACTAGCGAAATGCTTTGGAAATAACAGAGTTGAAACCTCATTCTAACTCCCTGTCGGGTTGATTACTTGATATTAAGGCTGAATTTAACATAAAAAAATATATTAAACTTTCGAAGCAAGCGACTGGCAGTGTGTCTTCACCATTCTGTCAACACTACAGGTGCCACCGCCTGGTGTGTACAGAATGGATTATATTTTAGACTGGCGCAGCTCTGTCTCAACGTGTTCGGCTAGTAGGCCTATGAGAATGGGAGATTGAGGAGGTCGCCAGCTTAACCATATGTTAACATGAAACCAAGATGGCGGAGGGCCGTCTTGTGGACTCGCAAAAGAAATGAATGGATTCTATCTATTTTAAAGGTAAATACTTAGAATTAATGGTGGAAACCGTGTTATAAGGGCAATATATAATGAATAGACTTGCACTCGTTGGCTTCAGGGGTTTCATATAAGCATTCGCCTTCGGCTCATGCTTATATCACCCCCTGAAGCCAACTCGTGCAAGTCTATTCATCATATATTACTTCCCTATGGTAGTGAGGTATGGGGCTACTCGAACACATCACAGCTAGAGGTCTTTCATACCCATCAGCGCCCAGGTATGCAACAATACCCTACATGTACATAAAAACACAAGCAATTGCATCACACGGGGCGAATTAGGGAGAATGCCATTGCAACATCAAATTAATCAGCGAATGTTAAACTACTGGGCAAGTATAGTCAATGCAAGTGGTACTAAAATAATCTATAATATTTATTCCCTAATGAAGAACCTCTATATGAGTGGGACATACAAATCCAAGTGGCACGAGAAAATACATGGGGAACTCAATAATCTTGGCCTATCATACCTTTGGCTCCAGACCCAGTTTGACCCGAGTTGTTGAGGAACTCAAGCGCATGCCGAAGCTATAGATTATTTAAATCTGAACTCAAAATCGAACCATACCTTCTCAAGATTGATAAAAAATACTCAATCCCACTTAAGCTGCCAGTCACTGTGGGCCGCTTTAACAATGTTGACTACCAAGAAAGGCTCTGCCTGATTTGTGCAATGGGTGAAATAGGGGATGAAATACATTACCTTCTTAGATGCCCCGCTTTTGACCAAGAACATTGTAACTTTCTAACACACAGCACTAATGGATTGGGGACCAACTCAATTATCTCTGATTTGTTCAGTAGTGCAGACCAGACAAAACTACAAAAACTGTCACAGTTTGTCCAGTGCATAATGACCAAACTTGCAACATGAATGTGACAAAATATCGCTCACAATATCTGTCCTTAGCCCACTGAATGAGGAAGTCAATTGGTAAGACTTGTCTCCACAATTGTAACTGGTGCTCACCAAACTGATTGTAGAAACCAAACTCCTCAAGCATTATAGAATCTCACATGTACTAACCCTGCCAATGATAGCTTGCCAGGCTAGCCTGACTACTTAAGCTAGTAAACAGGTACTACACGAGTATCCATAACCAAAGATATGTGTTAAAAAGAAGTCTTATACCAAACTGTGTATTATGTTATTATATTGTTATATTGTGTTAGACTAGTAGAACAAGTGGTCTTAATATTAACATAAGATGGTGCTGCTGAAACCACCATGATGAACCAGCAAATTAACATGTTCCTTGACTATTTATATATCATATTCCATTACTGCTATCCCAGCGAATCTCATGTACCAGGGTACAGGAGTACCATAGCTTTTTTTCTTAGGGCAGCATTAGTACATGTAGTTGTATTAGCATTTTTAGATATTGTCCAAATATGATTGTAATCTATAGGTATTTTTATGGCACAGGTTAGATTTATCTTTTCATTTTAGTCCTTTTCTGGAATTACACAAGATAATTTGGAGGTTTTGGGAGTATTTTGGAAGCTTACAATACTTTTATTATTGTAATTTTTAAGTATTCTTACATCTCATGTATCTCACAGAGGTTTTGAGAAATAAATCATTGTCATTGTCATTCATTCACCCTGCATCTGAGCAGGATATAGGCCATTGGCCCAGTAAACACACTTACATTATTAACATTCAGGGAACGTAATTTTAGGGTTCAAATAACGTAACTTCTGAATGTTCTCTGAATGTAAAAATGTAAGGTTTTTTTAGGTAAATGAATGTAATGTAACATAGATTTACGTCCATAGAATGTTTTCTGAACGTGATCTCTATGTTATATATACGTAATATTTTTACATATCTTAACGTAAAAAAAAAACATTTTCATCTATCGGGTAGATATCTACTGAACATTAGTGAATGTTTATATGTATAAAAAGATTGACATCCATCTACGTAACCTTAGAGATGTAAATCAATGTTTCATTTACATCATATGTATGTTGTAATGATGTATTTCTTTTCAGTTACATTCCACTAGAAGTTTTACGTTCATTTACATCATCGCCTAATAGGATTTCAACAAATCACAGGAACGTAATTTTACATCTTCTTATGACACATTATATTACTCTATAGATTTGCTGTTTATTTACACCATAGTCTGATGGGATTTCAACTCATGGCTATGTTGTAGGGACATTATTTTAGATCTACTCATTATGAATTTGATGGAATCAAAACCAAAATTTCTTAATAATGGAAATAGCAATTGTTTGACAAAGTTTATGCCCATTGTATTTAAAAGAACATCCTACTACCAGTATCACCCCTTTTCATTAGAGAGAGCCTGCATTTCTGTGAAAAATAAGTACAAAGCAACACAGGATTAACAGGATAAAGTCTTTTATTAGTCATATTTATTGTATGCCAATCTATCCAGTTCATGTAGAAAGGAAAATAATATCCAATCTTGCTGTTTCTGCTGTTCCTAAAAAAATTAAGAGTTGTATGAGAAACAGGAGAAAGTATACTGGCAAATACTTTATCAAAATGATAGTGATATCAGGTTCACAAAGTAGATTATCCTATTTGATGCTACAGTTTGGGTACTTGCAAAGTAGGCCATACCTAGTTTGTGAGAATGGGCCTGTTAGTAAAATGAGTGGCATTCCTTAATGGTCCTACGCTGGTGACCTGCAGGTACTGTAGGCATATATACCCGCAGGCATTGCCTAATGGCTTTCTCCCTAAAGTTTATAGTTCACTTGAACTCCACTAGATGGGAGTTTAGATCTCCAATCACAGTCTATATCCAAACATCTGTATAGGAGAGACATGTGGACCTTTAGGGTGAAAGGCTGCCCCCGTGTGAGTGAGTGAGTGAGACAACAGGGTATGATTGACAGGTAACTTCTTAGACATGGCCTGCCTGTATACATGTCCCCAAATATACAGGCAGGCAGGCAGCCAGCCAAAATTGGTCCATGCTTCTGACTGTTGCACCAGGATTTGCCTGGTTTTCATTCAAAGTTTGAGCAGGCAAGCAGAGGGATATTCTGGAAATTCCTTCACTCATGGTTAAACACACACAGTGTTGTTAATATATTAGAACATTGTGTAGGAAAAATAGATCTATACTTACACTGTATTGGTTGGTATAGCACCCACTTGGCAGAAAAACGTTTTTTGACGTCAAAAAAACGTTTTATTTTGGTTCCTAAATTTGCAAAACATTTTTTTAACGTCAAAATAATGTTTTTACATGTATTCAAAAAACGTTATTTTGACATTAATATAAAAAAGTTTTTATATCAAGTTAAAAAAAAACGTTCTTTGGTTGAAAATTGGTTGAAAAAAATGTTTTAAAACGTTTATTCAATGTAAAAATCACGTTTTTTACCCAAACCTAATAAAGCGTTTGCAAACGTTAAAAAAACGTTTTTTGCCAAGTGGGCAGTCTGGTATATGTAGGAGACCAAGTTAGGTTGGAGCAGTATTGTCCATACTGGTAGTATTGGCACTGGCAGTGGTCATTATGTAGGGGCTTGTGGGGGGGGGGTGTTTCCATTTGCTTGACATCTATCTCATATTGCGACTGTAAGTTACATTTACCAACATTGCATATCTACATCAGCTATTACTAGCACAGTTTGTCAACAATGATGGAGTTTCATGATGTCCTGGGGGTGACACCCTTTCTCTTTTATATAGTTTCTCAAAACACTGTCCCAAAAGTTATACCCTTATCAGTGGGCAGAATTGAGCAAAACCACTATCCTTATCACAGGTATGCAAGTGCATAATCCTGATACACTCATTGCAATATGTGTCTCTTTGTTATGATTGACTTTTTCTACTCCTTTACAGGAAGAATCATCACAGTTTATTTGATCCAGTCTTTTGAAATCATATGCCTAATATCCCCAAATATGCTGACAAACACCCCTTAGCAGGGGTCTTTTGGGGCTCATATGTATAGTTTGAAACAGCCCCTATATCTTTACACATAGATCTAATAGCCACAGCCAAATTACTGCTCCCTCCCCATGTCCCAAAAATGGCTTGTCCTGTTAGTGTGTACCACAGGTTGTTTACATGCACCCACTGTACTAAATTTAGCTGACCAACTTGGCACCTGAATGACCTCTGTCTGCAGACACCCATTTTTACTTGAGGGAGGCCAAGTGCCAAGTCAGGATGATTGGGCTCTTGTGTACCCCCTTAGCAATAAACCAACTACCATGTACAGTGCTTATCCTTATGTTATAGGTATAGCTTTTGTAACACACAGGTACTTATCATGGGTGGGGGAGTTTGTGCAAAGTTTTTCATGAGCTTTTCATTGTGTATGCAGAATCCTAAGTGCTCACAAGAGTCAGTAAGAATTCCTCAAATAATTACATGGCTTTGCATTCCACTGTAATCAGTATGTAGTTTCTGTTTTTTCCATCCCACAACTTGATGCATTTTGCACTGGGTTCCAACCAATCAAATGTGTCCTGTGGCAGGGCCACAGTAGGAAAATCTGTATAGTGGAAGCATGACTTCTCAGACTTCATCATTTCTGCTTTGAGCTAGAGGGTATGACAACAGTTTGTGAGTGACCTTGGGATCTGGCAGCAGTGTGCCAGTGACCTAGGGGGTATATGCGAGTGATCTAGGGGGGGGGGCGGTGGCAGTGTGTGACTGATTTAGGGGTTACCAACAGTGTGCCAGTGAACTTAGAGGGCCAGGGACAGTGTGCAAATGACCTAGGGGGTCTGACAACAGTGTGCCAGTGACCTAGAGGATCTGGCAGCAGTGTGCCAGTGACCTAGGGGGTATAACAAAAGTGTGCAAGTGAACTAGGATGGCTGGCAACAGTGTGGGTGTGACCTAGGGGGTATGGTTACAGGGTATCCAGTGACCTAGGAGGGCCAGTGACAGTGTGTGAGTGACTAAGGGGATCTTGCAGCAGCGTGCAAGTGAACTAGGAGGGCAAGCAACAGTGTGAGAATGAACTAGAGGGTATGAAGACAGTGTGTGAGTGACCTAGGGGATCTGGCAGCAGTGTGCAAGTGACCTAGGGGGTATGTGCAAGTGAACTAGGAGGGCCAGCAACACCATGGGTGTGACCTAGGGGGTATGGCGACAGTGTGCCAGTGACATAGGGTATCTGGCAGCAGTGTGCCAGTGACCTAGGTGGACCAGCAGCAGTGTGAAAGTGACATAGGGGTATGGTGGCAGTCTTCCAGACATATAAGGCTGACAGCAGTAGTCTGCGAGCCATACACAGGTTATGCCGGCAGTCTGCGTGAAATATAGAGGAGTAATGGTGGCAGTCTGCAAGACATATACAGGTTAGGGCAGCAGTCTGGGAGTCATCTAATGGATGCTGCCATTGTCTGCAAGACATATCAGGGTTACGCCAGTAGTCTGCAAGACATATATGATTTGAGGTGGCAGTCTGCAAGACATATATGGGTTACAACCGCAGTCCGCAAGTCAACTGATGGGTACTGCGGCAGTCTGCGAGATATATAGGGATTTACAACCGCAGTCTGTGAGACAAATAGGGTTTGGCAACAGTTTATGAGTCCTCTAGCAGGTATTGTCGCACTCTGCAAAACATATATGCCTTAGGGCAGCAGTCTACAATCCTGTAATGGGTACTGCAGCAGTCTGCAAGACATATTTGGGTTATTGGGGAGGTTACAGCACTAATGTTCGAGTCCTCTACTGGGTACTGTGGCAGCCTTCGAGAGATATAGGGGTTACAGCGGAGGTCTGTGAGTTCTGTAATGGGTACTGTGGCAGTTTACATGTCCTTCTATATGATTATGTCTTGCAGACCACCACTGTAACCCCTATATTTCGTACAGACTGCTGCAGTATCTCAAAAGGTTTTGTAAACCGCCACCATAACCGCTATATGTCTCACAGACTGCTGCAGTACCAATTATCACTGCTCCTGTAACCCAAATATGTCTAGCAGACTGTCACAGTACCCATTGGAGGACTCACAGACTGATGCTGTAACCCATATATGGGGGGATTCAACAAATGATGAATTTGGCCCTTTTTGGCTTCTTGGAGGTAGAGTAAAATATCTAAAGCCACCATTCTTTATTTTAGTCCTATTTGATAGAAAACATCTGAGGCTTCAAAAGAAAGTGTGACCGACAATAAACGGACATTTTTCTCCATCACTCCATCACAAACTACTGCTAATTTCTTTAATTATTCCAACAAGGTAAGAATAATGAAAAAAGTTTTTCCAGGCTGGCTGTAAGGGGTGGTGTTTCGGTCACTTTAGTGTCAGTCACACTTTCGTGCCAAAACCATGGTGGGAAAGGAAAGTGACTACTGGTTGCCCTGGTGGAAATCGCCCACATCCAGGTCTATATGTAAACAACTCAGGAGGACCCAAGTAGTGAAATAGACCAGTTCCAAGCAGTTCTACCTGCAAATTCTGGCCAAATTCTGCCAGAAGAGTGAGGAAATATGATGAAATTCTCCTGAAATGTTGTTGTAGAAGTGTGTGGGGATCAGTGGAATGCTTTTTATGTACCGAAACAATGTATTTTGGATGCTAGGGGGTATAAAAGACTGGGTAGTAAAGTTTCCAAGCTGGTACAAGCATTGGCTTGCCTGTGGTGAGTGACACACCACGTCCCGGTCCTTCTCCCCGGACATTTTAGCGTCTGTCACAATTTTCTTGGAATTCCGGAATCGGTCATAATTGGTGAAATAAAGTGTAAATTCACTGTAGAAACAGGTGACAGGTTTAGATTAGGGTCTGTAATATCTTTTAGAATGCTTTTGGAACCCTTTCAGTCATTTTGAGATGACCCCCAGCCCCCTCCAAAGCTGGGGTGGCACAAATTTGCCAGAAATTTAACCTTCCAGGGCCTAAAATTTGATTATTTTGGAAATGTCCATGGGTTTTCCCATGTTACAATCCTTTACAGAGTCCCCCCCCCTAACATTTCATTCTATTTAGGTTATGTTTGAATGGACAGGCTGGCCTCAGTTTAGGCCTGAAGTTATTTCTGCTCAAAATCGTGACAGACGCTAAAGCGACCAAAGTATCACCCCTTATAGCCAGCCTGTCAAACCTTCCTTCATTATTTCACTTTTTTTCTACTTAGATAGGACTATTATCTAACCTGTTAAACATAATTTTGCACCATTGGAATTTTCCCTCCCTTCTTTAAGACTCATTTTTAAAAACGTGACTGATGCTAAAGGGCCATTTCTTGCTCTAAAAGATGTACAAAGTATATTTGCACCCCATACAGGCCATTCATTTTTACCCATAAGATGGCCCTTTGATTCCCCTAACTAATAGAAGTACCAAGAAAAGAATTCTGAATACTTTTTTCTAATAAACTTTTGCTGATCTTGATAGTATGGTTTTTGATGAGGTGTTTGATCATTATTTATCTCTGTAATGGCTATGTGTTCTGATATTTTTTCTATTACTCATAGGCTATCACTAGCAACATACAGATGCACCATAATTTGTGTTTTCTGTAATTTCCTGTTAATTTTTTTTTTACATTTGTACTATTATACCAAAACATCTGAAGTGTGTGAAAATAATGTGAAAATTTCTTTTTGAAGCCATGGTATGGACCCATATGGGCCTAAACTGTGTATATTTATGATGTAATTGATAGAAAAAGGTGTTTTAGAATGTAACATGGATGTAATCCATTGAGTTTTAGTGGGTCTATTGTGGACTATTGTAGAAGATGTTGACACCGCCTTACCGTTTCCAAGGATTCAGTGAAGGCTGTCCTAAGATGAAGTCACTTATAGATGGTTAAGGATCTTACAATAGACATACTGTATGTAAAGCAGAGAGATTTTCAAGAGCATATGATTGATCATTTTTTATGAACTGAGGGTAAAGTTAAAATTGTGGACTGATTTTTCACCAAATTTTCACCTTGTGCTATAATGCAAGACCCGTTATTCCAAAAGTTTTGATCCCTGGTTTTCGATTTTGGGTACACTTATACTACTGTATTGTACTGTTATGGGGCCAGAATTTGGTACCAATCCAAGCTTTACTTAGTGTAGTTTTGATGTTATATCTAAAAACGTTACTGATGCTAAAGGCGTTTCAGAAGGTTTTACGGCACAAGCTATAAAATCTAAACCCCTGGGAGTTGGATCCTTGAATAAACCTTTCTGATATGTCAAGATACAAGGCTTTCAATAAAATATTGTGTTATTAAGTAATATTGAGTTTGTGAATTTAATGGTCCTGAGCTCAATATGCATTAAAAAGTGAAATCCCCCATATGTCTTGCTGACTGCTGCTGTACTTCCTTAAGGATTCGCTGACTGCTGCCATAACCTGTATATGTGTCTCGCAGACAGTCACAGTATCCCCTAGAGGACTTGTAAACTGCAGCTGTGACCCCTATATATATGTCTCACAGACTGCCACTGTAACCCACAGCATCCATTTGAGTATTTGCATACTGCCGTTGTAACCCATATATGTCCCACAGACTGTCGCAGTATCCCTAGAGGATTTGTAAACTGTCACCATAACCCCTACATGTCTCTCTGACTGCCATTGTAATCCCTATATGTCTCACAGACTGCCGCCATAACCCCTAAATGTCTCAAAGACTGCTGCTGTAACCCCTAAATGACTTGCAGACTGCCACTGTAACCCCTAAATGTCTCGCAGACTACTGTAACACTGTAAACCCTAAATGTTTCGCAGACTGCCCCTGTAACCCCTAAATGTCTCGCAGACTGCCACCATAACCCCTATATATGTCTAGCAGACTGATGCAGTGCCCAGTCTGCCACCGTAACCCATATATATATGTCTCGCAGCCTGCTGTCATAACCCTTATATGTCTCGCAGACTGCTGCAATACCCCCTAGAGGATGACGGAATTAATTCTCCATATACCTTCAGCATTGCAAAATTGGCCAAAAAACATGATGAGGTGGGAGGGGAGGTCAAAAATGGTCAAATTCTGCATGACATTATTTACGGATGGCCCCTATGTCACACTACCCAGTAGCCCCTATATGCAAACCAAAGGCAAAAAAGAATTTCCCACCACATCCCCTGTCATAAAATGATTTTTTTTTGGACTTGCTCATTGCATTAATGAACTGCTATGTTCATTTAAATAATGCTATAGAGCAGACCAAGTTTTATTGATTTTTCAAAGGAAAGTCACAAATGAAACAATACAATAACTTCATGAATCTTGACAAATGTCAATATGAACACAATCAGCAGATGGAAAAATAGGGACTGGCAATATTCACTCAATAGGTTATTTACATAGAAAGTACAGACAAACAAATTAAAAGCAAAAAGAGATAGACAGTAAATAATATGTCATACATAGAGATTTGTGTGTCTACACATTATTTCAGTACATCATGATTACAGCTAAATACACCTTGTCTTTAGTTCAAATAAGTGATAATTAGAGTTGGTAGTATATGCTGTTATATGCATATGGGAACATCAGCAATATCAATATGGATGTAAACATGAAAAAGGATATGAATGTGAGTATGAATATGAATATGAAGCGGCGCAGTTTCCACACCTGCTTCTCATTATCAATTATAACCCAATTTCAGGTTCAACCTTATATTTTCTATCTTCATCACACCCTCTTTGAATTTTACCTTTGTCGTAGCTTTCTGAATCTCCTCAGGTAGAGTTTTCCAGAGAGCCACCCCTCTGTACCATGGCGATCTTTTATAGTGTCTAGTAATAACCCTAGGTAGTTCAAAAACAATCTTCTTTTGAGACCTTGTATTATAAGATTGTGGTCTATTGAACACAGTCTTTGATTTCTTATACATTAAGCATAATAATAGCATGTCAAATCTTTTCTCTAACACTGGAACCTTACAAATTTCATGCAACTCCTTCACACTATACCGTCTAATATTGCATTTCAGACAAACTCTAAGAGCTCTATTTTGCAGTCATTGTAATGCTGCAAGACCATCCTCATTACAACTAGTACTTATAAATGAACAATATTCTATAATTGGTCTGATTGTACAACAGTATATCTTTACACTCTGCTCTTGTGTTAAAAACCTTCTTAACTTAGCAAACCTAAATAGTTTATTGCATACATTTCTTTTAATAATTTTAATTTGTTTATCAAAACTAAGTTTACTGTCAATATGTACACCTAGATATGGAAAGAAGGTGACAGTTTGCACAGTGCTGCCATTGAAGTCTATAGTAGAATCCGGACATCTTTTTAATTTATGAGCACTACAAAACCACATAAATTTAGTTTTAGTTGGATTTACTGTTAGTCTGTTTTCGATAACCCAACGCTTAAAGTTAATTACATCTTCATTCAAATTGTCATTAACCAAGTCTACATCTTTGTTAGAACTATAAATCACAATGTCATCAGCATACAGTTTAATCTTGCATTTTTTTAAGACCTTAACAACATCATCAATATATAGGACAAACAACAGGGGACCTAAAACTGATCCTTGAGGGACACCGTAATCAATATCTTGGTTTGAGGACAATTTATTACCATAGCTAGTTCGTTGTTTTCTATTTTCCAGGTAACTTTTAAACCATAGAAAATTAGATTTACTCAAACCAAGTTTACTGAGTTTAATTAGCAATTTTGAATGTAATACACTGTCAAATGCTTTAGTGAAGTCTATAAATAGAGCCCCTGTTATCAGACCATTGTTTCTACATTCATAAAGCTCATTAACAAAGTCAAAAGTGGCATCACCAGTACCTGTCCCTTTTTTGTAACCATATTGGTTTTCACAAAAAGTACCATTTTTCTTCATACTTTCACATAGGTAATAATACATAATTTTCTCAATGACTTTAGACGGCATTGGTAGTATTGATATGGGTCGCCAATTTTTTACCATTGCCAAATCCCCATCCTTAGGTAATGGTCTTACAACTGCCATTGCCCAACATTTTGGAAAAATACCCCTGTCCAAACTAATTTGTATCAGATGAGTGAATTGATTTATCAACAATAATAATGCACAATGTAGTATATCTCCCCTTATTCCGTCTATGCCTGATGACTTATTTTTATCAATTTCTTTTAGAGCAAAATGGACATCCCACTTATTAACCTTAATATTCTGATCTAAGAAGTTTTCATTTGCCAATAGTTCATCTATATCTAGATTATTATCCACAAGATATTGATCAGTCCCAACAGCAGCAATATGCAGATCCTTACCAATATTACAAAAATAGTCATTTACATATTCACAAACATCATCAGAAGTTACATCAGCACCAGTTATATGATGTCTCATGTCTGGATACACAATAGAATTCCTATTTTTAAACAAGTCATTTATGTTTTTCCAGAATTTTTTGGGATTACCATAACTTACTTGCAACTCTTGCATGACACCACCAATTTGATTTGCTTTAATTTTCTTCCTAATTTTTCTTCGACAATCCTTTATGGCTTGCTTTTCCTGAACACTTTTATTGGCACTATAGAGACGTAACCATCCTTCTCTTTCAAATACTAAATCCATAACTTCATCATCAATCCATGATCTCCTACTTTTTTTAATGTATCGTTCAACATGAGGGTGAAAAGTGTCCAAATACTCAATTAACGGAGTCAATAACATATCCCATAATATATCAGGATCATCAGTAATATTATAATAGGGTTTCCAGTCACATGATTCTAAAAAATCTCTAAATCTGTCTTCATTAAAGTTTCTATAATCTCTTCCTCTATACTTAGTGCTAACATAACTGATATTCTCATGTCCTCTACAACCAAAAACTGGGAGGTGATCAGAAATTAGGGCAGAGACCGTACTTGCATTAGTTACATCTAAGCTATTTGTAATTATGTTATCAATACAAGTACCACTAAATGGTCTTGTCACCTCATTAATTAGTATTTTCCATCCAATATCCTTGCACACATTTCTGAAACTTTCACACCCTGCATCATTTTCATCATACATATTGAGATTAATGTCACCTAAGATCCAAGTCTCATGCCTACCATGATTGTTGTTATATTCGTAGCCAGCGATAGATCGTAAGAAATTGATAAAATTTGGTACATTTGTATTTGGGATTCTATAGATAGAGACAATCAATAAATCCTTTTCACCAGGAAGGTTTAACATAATAGCAATACTTTCATAATCGATGGTCTGTATGGTAAAGTCATTTACAACTCTAATGTACTGCCCTAGGCCAGCCTTCACACTTAGGCCAACTCCTCCACAATTTTTACCAATTCTATCCTTCCTATAAAGTAACCTATCCTCTCTATTAATCAGGCCATCTGGTGAGGCAGGCTTCAGCCAGGTTTCACATAGACATATTATGTCACTCCTTCCTAATATCCCATAGATTTCATTATATTTGTCTTCAAAACTACGACAATTTATTGACGAAATTACCAGTCCCCTCCTCTCCCTGAAATCACTAACACCACAAACCATAAGTTTAACTTTATGTATACTTAAACAATGAATATATACACATGTGAAAAAGCATCAACAAAAGAACAACAAATAAATGACTAATTACAGAATATACAAATCCTCTTCCACAAATTATCCTTGTAGAAAGGGTGACTGATTATACCAGCTTACCTATGTCAGCTATGTGGCTAATCAGAGAAAAATCCCCCCCCCCGACTTAGAAACTCCTTGGCGACTTAAGATCTTATAACTGGGTATCGCTAGGGTTAATGATATTAAAGGACAGCAACAGTGACACTTAAGATTATTAACCTAATTTAGAATTAAGAAAGAAGAATTTAAGGCATTTTGTCAAATATCATAATTGATCCAGATTTAAAGAAGCAAAAACAATAGAGAAGGGAATGTATTGGATTACTATTGAAACCAACCTGTGGATACATTGATTAAATTCAACTTTATTAAACAGCCAGAATCTCCATAGTCACCAATTAGCAAGATAATGTATTTTAACCAAAGCATAGAAACCATCCTTGAGGTCTATGCACAGAACTCTAACTAGATAAGTACATGTATTATACCAAACTTCTACACACTACTGCAGTGACAGACTTAAAGGTAAACACTCCCTCATATGTATTACTATAAAAAAAAGTCTTGCATACAATGCTCAATGAATAAATAAACTCTTATCCTAGCGATTTTAGGCTTAATCTATTAGATACTTACGATTACAGGATTAATTAATTAACATACAAGATTGATTGCTTGTCATAAATTAAGAGGTGATACACAGTAATGGCGCTGTTTCTACACCTATTACTGATATGACCTCAACCAATACATAACAATCAAATATGTTCTCAGATTCACATTCTATTCTGTTTCTATATAGATGCATATGTTATAAAGAGTATACATTATTGTTTGTAATGGCGCAGCAACTACACCTATTACATCAGGCCCATCCAATTCTACAAGAATACAGTACTAAGCCCATAAAGAAAAGGGACATTGTCGACTTACCACTATTTAACATTACAACACAATCAATGGCTTATTTCTCTCTTTCTCTCTAATCAGGCACCTGGTTGCCATGGTTATCTTGCCATGTAGGTTCTGCCCCCTCACTCTACTCTGATCATATGCTTCAGAACTGTATACAAACCCACCACCCCAGATCATATCCCTACAACCTTCCACTAGGACGGTTGAGCCTGTTCCTAGAAGTGATTTTCTTGGCCCCTCACATTGATCATACTTGGCACTAATGAGTGCCTTCATATATTTCTGTGAGACTGTGTGCCAGTAATGGCCTGGCGGTGCTTTGTAATGCTTACATTTGTTTTTGATTTTCTTGGCACTGGTAATTTTCATGATGTCTGAGGCAAGCCTGTGGTAACCTAACTCTCTCAATTTACAATAGAAATAACCCTGCTCTACACTACAGAACTCCATGGTTTGACCAAGGACATCAGCTTTAAATGTGCATGGGTACCAGTTGCTTAAGAAACTGTTCTTGCCTCTGTAGATCAGACCAGCTTTGGTCTGCCTTTGGTGAACTTCAGGATTTTGTTCATCATCTTCACCATCATCATCTTCATCGTCAGTACTAATAGATCCTGGAGAGCTCATCCCCATAACCTTATCTTTACTGCCGTTTACACCAGAAGCATCAACTGTGGTAGGCTTCTTGAGTGGAGAGCTTACAGCTTTACTACTAGCAGTATCCAGTTTATGTTCATTCTTCTCAGCTTCTACTTCTTGGTTAGCAGTGACACTTATTGGCTTGTGTTTATGAGAAGGTTTATTTATGAGATCAGGAAGTGTGAGAGACTCATTGACCTCATGAAGTCTTGTATTTGGGAAGTAGCTACCATCGATAACTATTCCTGACTCAACCAGTTTGGGTTTGAACCCCTTTTGTATTGCTAGGCCACATACCCTTCTCTTCTGGTCTCTAATTTCCTTAGGCTCATCATGCTGCACCCAGACTTGGTCTTCTTTTACGGGGGTTCTAAGCTTCCACTTGTTGTCTAATACAGATCTTTTAATTCTCATGTTGGAGAGACACACTTTAATCGGTGCCTTCCAACCATTATTGGTGCGCTTAATGTCTAAGATGTCATTCCAAGGATCATAGACAACTCCCATGGCAACACATAGACCATCAAATGTTTCATATAGGTTTTCACCATACTGGTAGTGTATACCTTTAATTATGAGATTGCGCTCTAGGGCTGGTTGAGTGTGCTTCACTCCACTCAATTGCTTGACAACACCAGCACACATACTTAATACATTACGAGTTTCCTCTTTAGTACTAAGGCTATAATTGGCTTGACCTAAATCTGATACATTTAATTGTTTTGCAATTAGGCCATCTATTGTTATTTGATGTACTTTCACCTGTTCTCTCAGAGTATCTATTTCCTCCAGTTTCTCATTTAGGAAGGAATCATCACGAGGGGCCATTTCTTGTAATTTTTTAGATACCACATCCTCAACAAGGCTATCTAAGTCAAGCTCATCTAACAGCTGATCTTTCAGTAGGTCAGTGTCAATTGGTTTGTGTGTATTCAGCCTTTGATTAATAGTGTCAATATCTGCTCTCAAACCTGTCTGAGTATTAGCACACCTTTGCATGTCCTTATTGACCACCTCTTTGTAGTCATCTAATTGCCCACTTAATCCACAAGCATACTCATGATGGCTTTTACAAGTGGACCCAATAGCTTTCATTTCCTCCTGCATTGACTTAATATTCTGTTCATGAGTGTTAATACGGTTTGTATTACTAGTTACTTGCTCCTTATGTACTTTTAGGCTAGAACTGAGGTCAGTAATACAATTTCCTAAGTTGGTGTTCATATTAGCAATCATTTGAGCCAATGCCTCAATAGTATTAACACCTTCTGGATTGCTATTAACCTCAGTGCATACCCTCTCAGTAGAAGGTACTGGTGGGGGTGGGGGTACATAATTACCAACAACATTGGGTCTGATCACTCCTTGACTACCAAGTATTACACCACCCCCAAGCAAATAATCCACTGAATAATTGGTAGGGCTTTTATCCAGACTAATTTTCTTTGGAATCTGACCTTGAGTTGGACTACCCTTACCTGATGAATCAATAGATCGTGTTCTTTTCCTAGAACTAGGAGTTCCATCCATGTGAAAGCACTTGTTTGGTGTCTCATTTAAATACTCCATAGTGATATCACTGACTGTTGGGACTACTTTCATTTTGGATTTCAAGTAAAACACACAAAAACCACAGAATAATGAGTAATCCACAGGTGAATCATGAAATCCAACAATCCTAAAAGGTTCACAGGTAGCTTATGCTACTCTGAGACAATCCTTGAGGCATACAGTGTCCTTGATATAGTCCAATAATGTCAAAAACCCAGCGAGAGGTGCACGGCAATTTACGTAAACATGGTGCGTTCGACCTTCTTGCAAGGAAGATCTACCTTAGTTCTTGGAGGAATGATCACTACCAATATATTCAATACATACCTGATACAAAATGTGCACTGCAAATTTTTATATTGTTGATCTCAGCCTTTGACTTGTGCTGTCTGTGGATTGTATTGACGCATAGGTCCCTCTGAGTTTGCTGGGATAGTGTAGCACTTTTACTGCTAGGATAGTGTAGCACTTTTACATCATGTTTGGGCATCCATGGGCAGTACAAAAAGAAGGCATAATTACTGTGGTATGGTATGCCGATACATACTTTACTACTCAGCAGCATACAGAGTAGTGGGCACCTGAGAAGTACCAAGGACAGAGGCACTTATATTCTGATATACCTGTGTCCACCTGCTGAATTACAGCAGAGGCATGGGAGTTTTTTAAATGTCTGCACCCTAGCCCTAACACCAAGGGTTGATATAAGCAGTGTCATAATAAATTTCCTTTGGTAGTGCACAATGACACCCCCTTTGGTTTGGCTCTTGGAGTATTGTGCACTCAGCTGCCGCCAGGCCCTTCAGTACATGGTATAGGTAGTTAGCAGGGTGGGATCAGTGGGGTTATTGTGATCAAAAGCAGGTATATTCCAATACTGCCTGGGGGTCAGGGGCTGATAAAAACTATGATCAACTAAATTGATATTCTCACTTTATGTCAAGAGACTATGTCAAACAAATTCTCCTTGTTTTGGATACCACCCTCAGCACCCCCCATCTGTCTCTGTCTCTCCCTGTCTCTGTCTGTCTCTATATCCCATGTAGCTTATTTTAAGGGAAGTCTTTTTAACAGGGGAAAAATTGATTCATAGATGACAAAATTTCGTAATTTGACATTTAAATGACCATTAATCAAGGGCCCATGATTTGGGCAAAAACCCTTTCCTTCAAATCATGTTCATCATAGTATTCAAATTACATAAATTTACATTTTGGCACGCAAATAAATTACATAGATGAACGTTAAAAAATGCTTACTGAATCCCCAACCAAAAAGGCAAATGACATGATTTTATGTTAAATGATATAAATACTTGATGCAAATAATACGTACAGAAAACATTCAGAGAACGTTTTGTGAAAGTAAATTTGCGTTGCATTACATCCAGTAACATAATAAAACCCTTACATTTTTACGTTCAGAGAACGTCCTTAAATAACTTACAAATTACGTATATATGTTTACAGTATGAAACGGTAGACACTAAAGTGGTACAGATCTGTTATTGTAGATGCCTTGGATCCATGACACTAGTCTGTACTGTCTCTACATGTGCTGTCCTTATCATTTGCCGGAGTATCCAGCTCTTTGTTCAGAGACCAAGCTGTGTCTATATCATTTTAGATATTGAGAGAGAATATATAATAATATGACCATTGGTTTTCATGATGCACCTTCATTGTTGCCTCATAATGACCCTCCAGGGTTGTACCACCCCCATATTAAAGGGGTCATCCATAAATAAAGTCTTGCTTTTGTAGACCATTTTGACACTCTCCCTTCATCATGCTTTTCATTATACTCTCAGCCCGTATTGTAAATAGGCACTAAAGACCACTGTATTGCATACACAGCAAGCTACTGTAGGGTTGTTGGATTTGTACTAACAGCAGCCCTTACTGTTTTCCAAAAATAAAAGCAATGTACTGTAAATAGCCTGGCGCAGTCTGACAGTGTAGAAATGTATGGGAGGCTTTCACTGGCCACCTCCCCCTGATGCATGACATCATTTATGGAAAGCCCCGAACATTGGCATGATATGTGACTAAAACCGTGGTCAGTTACTCACCATGGCTGCATTCATGCCTTTTGCCAACCAATGGGCATGGTGCATTTAATGCATCCACAAATGACGTCACGCTGCAGGGATGGGGTCTGGCTCGATGTGACAGAATTAATTTTCCATATACCTTCAGCATTGCATATTTGGCAAAAAATGTGACGAGGGGGGAGGGGGGGTCAAAAATTGTCACATTTTGTGTGACATCATTTATGGATGGCCCCTTAATGCATTATTATTTATTTAGGGAATAAGGCACGGGGCATGGCCATGGGAGTGCTGTAGGCTGTATTGAGACAGTGAGGGGCCTTATATCACCGAGATGTCGCAATACAGTCTCGAGCACGAAAATGGCCATGACCAAGTGCCCTATTCCCATTATAACACAGAAAAATTACATATCAGCCACCTAATAGCATAGAGACATCAATTGTGAAGTCTAAAGGAAAGATGAAGTTAACCTCCTGTACTGGGAGTGCATTATCCATCTAGATAATGCATGGTCAATCGGCATATCATAATGCAGCATTGTGGATAATGCACTATGCACTTGCCCATCTGCACGGGTTGGAAAACTAGTCACAACCACATGCTCAGTGTACTCCCCTATAGTAGTATAGACAGGGTGTGACAGTCAGCAAAGTCCCCGGTCTCCCCTGTGTTTACACAACCCACCCAATCCACATGGCTACTTTGAATATGCATTATCCCTAGGTATCCAAACACATGCACTGGACATATGGCTGAAGTCTACAGGGCTGAATCATTAATTGTCCTATAATTGCCCAAGTGCTGACTTTTAGCTTCAGTGTACATTTTAGTTAGTATGCCAGTGGCTGGTAAGCTGTAGTCATTCGCTATGATTATGTATGGTCAGGTAGCTACACCATGAGTAGGCATTCCATGAGCATTTAACATATCCAAAATAAGACACTGTAAGAGCTATACAAAGCTGATACTAATCCATTTTCTAACTTTATTCTGAAAATGAGGAAGTTATATGATTTAGCCTAAAAAAAATAGGCCTTATGATCCTATTTATCATGTGTTTATGAAATGCAAGAGGGTCACCTTACCCAACACATAACCAGAGGGCAATGTAGTTAATTGGATTGTTTGCCTGAAGTGGCCTATACAGAACCAATCATTAAGTGTGCCCTATCACGTAGTGTTTTAAAGTGTTTTATTGGGAAAATACTGAGTACATTGTAACCGGTATTTATACCTAGCATCCACGCATTGTGGTACCTCTGCTAGGCCCCTGTATTAATCATATACATTGACAGTTCAGTTGAATATTGAAGACATGGTGTCCGCATCATAATAATATCACAAGTTCTATGATTCATATAACAATAAAACAGGTCTACAAATATCTTACTTAGTTAGGGAATTAATGATGATGAGATGAGATGAGGGATGAGGATCTAGGAACAACACAGTGTAAATATACAAAAGACTTTTAGATAAAGCATTTTATAATAGGCACTTCTTAGTACAACAGGTTTTAGGGAGTGTGGGATTATCAATCTTTTCCCTGTATGTAGTCGAGTTGGTAGATGTCTATTGTCAACATATTCCATTTTCTGTGCCAATTGAAAAAGCATAGAAAAGCAAATGCTGGTCTCTTCTTACATATAGTTCAGAACAATTGCTTGCATGTCTTATCTCAACAGTAGTCATACGAGGACTTTCTTCAAGTTTTACCATGTGGGCTACTCTTAAAGCCCAGTTTTGTAGAAGCTGAAGTTCTTTTGTTTCACCTCTATAGTCCCTATCCCGTATAAAATCTCCATAGTCAAAACATGGTAAGATCATCAACTTATAAATGTCAACAGCAGTGTCAGGGTTTATAAACTTTCTAATCCTGGATAGTTGGTATATTCTATGCTTGATAGTTCTGATAGTAATATTTCTATGTTCGATGAATTTGAAATCGGTATCCAAGGTTAATCCAAGATAAGGAAAGCTATATACCTTTTCCAATATAACATCATTTAAAGTAAAAACACTATTATCGTGGTTGACATCATTATACAACATCCATTTAGTTTTCTTTTCATTAATGGTCAGAGAGTTCTGTAGGCACCATTCCTTAATTCTTTTCAGTGCTATTCGCATTTCATCCGGGGATGTGATGGAGACTACTGCATCATCAGCATATAGTGTCATATTACACTCACAGGCTTTAGATAAGGAGTTAACATATATAGAAAAAAGGACAGGACCCAAAACAGAGCCCTGAGGCACCCCATGCATGATAATTTTAGAGCTTGAACAGTTGTCATTAGCTATTGTCATTTGGTTTCTATTCGATAGGTAGTTCTTGAAAAAGGTTGCAAGTCATAGTATCCAGTCCTAAAAGTGATAACTTTCCTATTAATTTTGAATGTGAGACAGTATCAAAAGCCTTTTTGTAATCAAGATATATACAGTAAGTTGGTTTCTCATTGATAATATTGTTTATGATATTACTTAGGTGCTCAGTGACTGCGCTTATGGTTGAACGTCCCTTTCTCTACCCATGTTGTGTAGGACACAAAAGACCATTGTCTTCCATGTACTTTTGTAACCTATGACAGACAATTTTCTAGGATTTTACCAGGGAGCTGTAAAAGACTGATTGGTCTTAAGTCATTAACATCTAACGAGTTTGGTTTCTTTTGAAGAGGGATGATTGTCCCTTTCTTCCATGCATTAGGGAAAATGCTATGTCGTAAACATGCATTGTACAGAATCAAAATGACATCAGGAATGGACATGAAGGCATCTTTTATAATAAAAGATTTACAGTGTTTAATAGCTGATGGTTTCCTGATGTTAATAGTCTTTATATATTTCATTAAGTTGAGATAGGAAATATTGTACATTAAGTTTGTATCAGGTACCGGTATACCGTATGGATTCTGTTCAGGGGTATATGCAGTAGGAGGAGGCAGCGCATCAGCTAATTTCCTTCCTATAGTGGTGAAGAAGCTATTAATATACTCAGCACATTCAGCAGGTGGGATTATTAAACCATTTGTATTATTTCTTAACTTAATCAGTATGCTACCGGTTTTATTAGGGAGCAATATACGGATGGCATTCCAGAATTTAACGGGGTCAGTTTTCCTATATTCTGGTAGGTTCCTAATCTCATTTTTTGGGTTTTGGAAAATTGTTGTTTTAACAATACGCTTAAAGTAGTTTGCAAGTCTCCAATTGTATTCAGTGTTTGTATTTCTTGCTTTTCTATATAACTTATCTCTGACACGCATTAATTCCAGGACATCATCCGTAAGCCAGGGGGAAGTGTATTCTGGAATGTTGATGGTCTTTATAGGGCACATAGTGTCGCGGGTGTTAGTTATAACATTTAAAATAGTCGCCCACATATCATTTGGATTTTGCATGTGTACTACATCTTTTCAATTGTACCTTGCGAATATGTTTTTAGAAGTTAGGAAATCATATTTTCTATAAGACCTTGCCATAACTCTCTTTTTCTTGATTTTTGTTCTATCACATTTTAAAACCATATATATAGGAGTATGATCTGATACATAAAAGTCAAGTAACCCTTGGCAGGCCACATTGTGTACATTGGTGTAGATATGATCGAGCAAGGTACCAGATACCGGTCTTGTTACAGAGTTTATCAATTGAAAGACTTCATTTCCAGTACAAAAATCATCCACTTTGGATTCTTCCACATCTTTTTTACTAAGGAGGTTAAAATTGAAATCCCCCATGAAAATTAGTTTTCTATTCCTTGTAACATTTTTCCTAATTTCACCAAGTTTTTTATAGATAGCATTTTTATCAATATGTGCATCTGGAGGACGATAGCACACAAAGATTTTATATTTTATGACTCTGATTTCTACGTCGAAACTTAAAATTTCATATTCCTCAGTTATAAAACTATTATGTAAGTCTGGGATTGCAATATAGTGGTCCCTTAGGTATAGCATTAACCCTCCAGCTTTTTTTATCTCTGGTTGGATATCTATCCAGTTGCACATATTGGTAACCCTGAATATACAAATCGACATCTTTTATCGATGGTGTTAGCCAAGATTCTACTATGCCAGCAATATCAACTGAGGATATCATTTTAAAAACATCAGTACGTTTGCCAAAGATTGATCTTGTATTTGAGCAGATTATTTTTAGGCCCTTGGTTTGGGCCAGTTCATGTATAAACATCATTTTATCAATCATAAGTATCAAATATGGAGGGAATTTGGGTGAGATGAAAAATGATTCCAAGTATGAGGATGATTGCTGTACATGAATATCCCTTTAGAGTCATGGCAATCATAGCAAGAGGGGCAGCAGCACGCTCAATGTTGTACATTTAATTTTGAAAGTGTAAAAAACATTTTGCTTTGTAACAGTGCAATAGAAATGAGATGTCTAAACAAAGTGCTGTTTAATCAATTCAGAAGGTAGTATGTAAGATATAAGAAACTAAGAACAAGTGTATATGTACATAAGGGTTAGTAATAGTAAGAAAGAGACCGATATATGAGAAATGTCACTGTGTTACTAGGTCAGCAGACAGGCAAGTGTTCATGTTATTATTGGGTCCATAGTAATCAAGCGTGTCACAAACCGAACGTTCGCTGTAGGCTTATTATAGAAAAAGGAGGTCAAGTGGATGTGGTAGACTCTAATGTTAAATAAACAGATCTTATGGGTGAGAGTTATATACGATACAGTGAAAAGTAATACACATATACGTAATTCCCAACCCTTATATAATCTGTGTACAATGCATAACTTCAATTATTATGACATGTGCTATGTAAGGGTGCTATGGTCAGATGTTGGATACCTAGGGATAATGCATATTCAAAGTAGCCATGTGGATTGGGTGGGTTGTTTAAACAAGGAGGAGACCGGGGAATTTGCTTACTGTCAGACCCTGTCTATACTACAAGAGAGGACTACACTGAGCATGTGGTTGAGACTAGTTTTCCGCCCATGTCTATCTGTGTTATAACAGCCTTTAAAGTATTGTGGTAAACATTTTAAACCTAAAACGTTTTCTGTCTTGAGTACATATTAAGACGAGTTTTTTTTCATGTTTAAAACAAACGTTTTGCAAACTTATCAACCTTATAAAACGTAGAAAATGTGTTTTTATACCAGTTAGGTAGAAAAGGGATGCCATGGAACACGCCATATGGGCATTCTAAGATGTAATTCCAATTGATGTGCACTCAAAACACCAAACTGGGTAGAATTCTGATGATTCCTTTAAATGTTCCCAGAATTACGGTGAATAATAGTTGTATTATAAAGTCGGTACCAAAAGTGGTATGAGTTCATTTGGCTGATTCTTGGACTGTAGCCCCAACCATCAGACCCACATGCCACTTTTAATGTATGCAGAATCCTTGTTGAGACAAATGTAACTTTTATCGAGTTTTAGTACTAATTGGTATTTTTATAGATTCATCCATGTCATTTATATACGGTTTATGTCCTCTTACTGATAAAACACATAAAGCTATTTGTCCAGAGCTGCGTTCACTAGCGGAACGGTTGTTCACCTTTGACTTTAAATTACATCACCTGCATCTTATAGCATTTGGCCAAACTCAGGGTGATCTCATATGAGGGGAATTTACAATGAAGAACAGCACTAGAATGACGAAAATATGAGCCCATGTGCGTCCAATACGATTTGCTCCAACTCCGGGAGCATACTATATATATGCAACATGTGTCCTCTGTGTGAAGATTTACAGTATATATCATACGTAGCGTTTAATCAACGTTGAACCATAGACCCACAAGTGCTCTCTCATAACGTGATTAATGCGTTTATCTAACGTATTCATCCATTATGTATGAATTTCTTACCTTATAACCCCAAAATTAATCCATGAGAAGACATTTTCTAAGTCCATTATGTATGAATTTCTTACCTTATAACCCCAAAATTAATCCATGAGAAGACATTTTCTAAGTGCATGCGATCCGCATGGTTTGCCAAGCTGTCGTGGCCATTTTGTCGTTCTGCCCGATATACCTCCACCTTTACACACATTTTTCGGGTATAATCCAGGTATTCAAGTCCTGTACTTCTAGCACCGCCAAATATACGATCTCTAGTTGGTGTTCGTCTACATTTTGTCTCCATTTTCTAATAAATATATGAGAATCCAATGATTTTACATAGCAATCCAATGCACACGGCCCGGTACACGGCCATTGTGTCTTGTTGATGAAGCAGTAGGTGCCCAGATGTACCTGACCTACTTTTGGCTGAAGAACTGGGTCACCAAGCCGCAATGGTGGGTGCTGACATGTATCGCTATGGAAAATCAATGGATTCTTATTTATTTCGAACAAAATGGAGAAATTAGGCATGGCATGTTCATATAGGATATCTAAGGATGTTTCCCTGTTAATAACTCCACCTGGCACCATTGAATTCTATGCTAACAAGGTGTGTTAACATCAGGTATGTCGGAAAACTTTTTCAAATACTCCATGGGCATTGGTTTCTACCCAGGGGGCACTTCAATTTTCCACTTGAATCGGGGTATTTTGCTGAAAGTTGACCCTTGCTAGGGACATTTTGATCTGAAACCAGAGGCTTGGTAGGGACATTTGGCTGAAAAGTACCCTTGCCAGCCGCACATATGTGTATGTCCAACATAGGGAGTGCCCCCCGGGGTTTCTACCACCGTCGGCTTGGTATAGTGGACAGCGACAGCGGACAGTCTCCAGCCACAGCGGCCGGGATCGATTCCCTGTTGAACCCTGAACGGTTTTAACTGGAAATGTATGGAGGAGTTGACTTTGTATACTCCTCCAATTTATTAACATGTCCAGATTGAAACTAGTGCCTTCTTGAAGAACTACAAATAAGAACTACAGCAACCTACGGAAAAAAAAACAGCCACAACTCACACTAGTGGTCGACTTTGGGCCAGCTTGAGCGACACTTGAGTCCAGGAATACCACATGTACAGTCACGGGCGTGGACTGGTTACCAGATTTAGTCTTGTGTAGGTGTTATCCATATGCTATAGTAAGGGTGAGAAAGTAAAGGGAACAGTGCTGCCCTCTGGTGCCTTTATTTGCTATGCACAGACCTTGATTACGGAGGTGAGTGGTTACTTTGCCAAAGTAACCACTCACCTCCGTAATCAAGGTCTGTGCATAGCAAATAAAGGCACCAGAGGGCAGCACTGTTCCCTTTACTTTCTCACCCTTACTATAGCATATGGATAACACCTACACAAGACTAAATCTGGTCACCAGTCCACGCCCGTGTGTACAGTAGCCCAGGAGGGGGGGGCACTCAACTATGTATTGGATAACCACTGCAGCACCAGTCTGCACACCTGTGGCTGTTGATTTCCATGACTGAAAAAGGGGACTATCGATGTCATTATGAATGGAGAGGGGGGAGGGGGCTGTTGACTTTGACAACCTCCAAGAGGGTGCGCTGTTCGGTGACCATTGTGAGTTACCCCAAAGCCACCAATATAGCAAGGTTTCTAGTTTATCTGTGTGCACGGGCCATGACAGTTCTGATCTCAGAACTTCTCACGTTATTCTGATGGGAATCTTACATGCAAACCTCAGGACACACCAGGAACAAGTCTGGTACCTCTGTGGCTGTTGATTTCCATGACTGAAAAAGGGGACTATCGATGCCATTATGAATGGAGAGGGGGAGGGGGCTGTTAACTTTGACAACCTCCAAGAGGGTGTGCTGTTAGGTGACCATTGTGAGTTACCCCGAAGCCACCAATATAGCAAGGTTTCTAGTTTATCTATGTGCACGGGGCCATGACAGTTCTGATCTCAGAACTTCTCACGTTATTCTGATGGGAATCATACGTGCAAACCTCAGGACACACCAGGAACAAGTCTGGTACAGGATCAGGTTGGGAAGTCACTGATGTTAACATGCATGCGGCGCTCCTGGGAACCAGTCCGGTCCCGACTGGGCGCTATGGTGACCAATTGGGATGAAACTCGTTCCTCGGAGCGCCAAATGCATACTGACATCAGTGACTCTCAGACTGGATCTCACAACCACATCTGTTCCTGGCATATTTAAATACGTTTCGATCTATGGCACCTAGGCAGATAATGCAATAGGTCCCTGGCATTGCCGCGCACACACAGACTCCCATAATCCGACTATCCCCCAGCGGCCCTCTCCGCCGCCCTGCACGCTAGGCCCCTGAGTTGGGGGTTTACAGTAAGATTAATTAAACAACCATTTTTGCGATGACCAGATGTCATAATATATTGATATACGTAGCTGTCGAGTGATCATTTATGGAGATGTTAATAATGCTTTTCTGCACTAGTGGGGGCTTCCCTAGCCCACTTAAAAGGGTCTATATCTCCTCTTTACTATCCCCTCAGGATTTGCGGGCTTCCCTAGCCCTCTTAAAAGGGTGTATATCTTCTCTATGCTATCCCCTCAGGATGTGTGTGGTGCACATATGCACGGGCACTGACACATTGCTCTATGAATTGTGTAATGTAGTTCTCGCCATGAATATGACCTTAGCTTTCGAAATGGCGTTAAACATCTATTACTCTCACTCTGCACTAGTGGTAAAAATGTCAGTCTTTGATATAATAAGATACGTTATGCCCTGTATAACACATTCCACTGAGTACTAAGGGTGAATAAACTTTTATTATTATATTTTTGGCATTGTGTGATCAATGAACCCAGACACATGTGACCCCAGGCATGAAGGTAAATGAACTTATAGTCTCTAGGTACCATAAAATCCTGTGTATAACCTGTATCCCTTGTATAAGCAGTTTTGGCCCGTATAAGCGCCTGAGCGCTCATTTATTTCAAATGGGCTTTACCCCCAGCGCATATATAAGACTGGCACTCTTTCAAGAATGAGATTAAAGTGTTGTTTTTTTTTTAAATTTCAACATACAACAAGTATGAAAGTCAAGCTATCTGTCTAGAGCTTTGTACACTAGTGGAACGGTTGTTCACCTTGCTCTATGACTATTTTTACCATAAATTCTCGTGTATAAGATGCGTCTTAAAGGCACACATTATCAGCATCTTATAGCATTAAGCCAGACTCAGGGTGCATCTTATATGTGGGGAATTTACATTATAGAACCGCTTTAAATGACCAAAATATGGGCCTATGTGCATCCTATAGGACTTCCTCCAACTCAGGGTGCGCCCTATGCAATATGTGTCCTTTATATGAGTTTGAAAACGTGTTTATTGGCCAATAAATCTCGCATCACAATGGCGCTCTTCTTATAAATCAGCCATAGTAAATATACACAAAGTTCAGTCACCATGTTACATTTTCATTTAACAACTAGAGAATAAACAAGTGGGTTTCCATGAATCTCAAAATACATCTAATTAAGTCTGATATATATCTCATTATGTAATTCATATGCCAATATGGGATCACATCAACTTAGTATTCTCCGTTTGAACACATCTTTTTCCTCAAGACATTGTACCTCTGCAGTTAACCGGTCCCATAATAACATACCTCTATACAGGGGGCTTTTCCTATATAACTCACACGTTGGACGACTGACCTTTAATTTCAGTTTGTTATTACCACGCAATACTCTGGTCGGAACCATTACATTTTCTGGATCCTTCACATATTGATGTATAATCACTTGTATCATTCGCTCTCTTCTAACTAATAATGGTACAGTATCACTTCTAGCCAGCAAATCTTCTACATGCACATCCTGAGGATCTCTGATTCGCATACACATACGCAGGCAGTTATTCTGTATCACTTCAAGATGATTCACCAATGTTTCAGGACCACTATCTAATATAAAATTACAGTATTCAAAGGTCGGCAAGACCATATGTTTATATATTTTTAATGCTGTCTCAATATCTAGATATCGCACAATGTTTGACAGTTGGGCCAACTTTGCATTAGCCATAGACTCCACCTTCCTACAATGCAGTTTAAAGTTTAGATCACTGTCTATGATTACTCCAAAATAATTAAACTGCTTCACAGTATCAATTACATTTCCATCCAAAAACAGGACAGGTACATGTATTTTTATTCTGTCAGAGTGACACCATAGTGCTTTGGTCTTTTTTACATTCATTGTGAGCATATTTATTTCACACCATTGTTGCACTCTCATGAGATCTGCCTGTACTAACTCAGCCATTATATCCGTACTACGGCCATTTAACACGACAGCTACATCGTCCGCATATAGGTAATACTCACTGTTTTGGAAACAATTTATAATATCATTTAAGTATACAATAAATAATAACAGGCCTAGTACCGTGCCCTGAGCCACTCCACAATTCAATATTCTTTGTGTTGATGTAGCCCCATTGGCTTTAGTTACCTGATATCTATTAATTAAGAAACTTTTCATCCATCTTATACAACTCTCGTCGCACCCAATATGCTGTAGCTTTAATAATATAATATCCAAATTAACCGTATTAAAGGCCTTTTTCAAGTCGAGAAATATGACCACAGAGAAATCACCCCTATTCCTTGCTTCACACAGATATTGCGTTAAACCAAACGTCGCATTTACTGTAGATCTACCAGGCATAAAGCCAAATTGTCTTACACTTATTATATCTCTGTCAATTAGGTGCTTCATAAATTGGGCATGTACATGTTTTTCAATTAATTTAGAAAAAATATTTGTCATAGTGATGGGTCTCCAATTAGCGACATCGCTTAGTGGTCCATCTTTAGGTAAAGGTACAACATATCCTATCTTTAAATCACCCGGGATATTCCCTAGCAACAGAGATCTATTAATGAACTCCTGCAATAGTACCGGTCTCATTAATAAACAGTCACGCAATACACTAGTTCTTACATGTGCAATACATGAGCTCTTACTTCCATCAACTGCCTTCAATACCCTTATACAGGAGGCACTTGTGATATTATCAATACTCATTTCTACATCACAACCTGGAAATACCGGTATATACGGGACATTATCTTTAAATTTCTCAGCAAGCTTATTTCCAATTTCAACATAATATTTATTAATATAGTTCGCAATACTATGTTTTTCCACACTAGTACCGTCAGCATATTTCAGGCAGATTACTGGATTTACATCATTGCCTTTCCAGTTACTGTTTATAACCTTCCAAAATCGCTTTGGGTCATTCTTATATTTGTTCAAATTAAACAAAGTTATTCTCTTACGTTTTGCATCGAGTTTGACCTTTATAGACTTTTTTAGCCTTTTAGCCATAATTATATGTTGATTGTGATACCCATCACCGGCCTTACGGGCCTTTTTAAAATATCTTTTTTTCCTAGCAATCAATCTATTGATATGATCATCGAAAAATACATCATTCTGCCGCACGACTCTTGTACAAATAGGATGGTGTTGGTTCAGATATTCTTCTACATTTGAAACAATCACATTATAAATATTGGCCTCCGTGCTATCAGGTGCATCAACTGATGTCCAATCTTTTTCACTCATGTAATTATCCAGTGCCAATTTTGAAAAGTTACGGTAATCCCTACCTATAACAGTTACTTTGGTTTGTTTTTTAACCATAACTTGCTTCCTTATCACATACACCGGGACATGGTCCCCACAGATGTCATTAAAAAGTCCAACTTCCTTTACATTATTACTATTCGTATAAAAATGATCCAATATAGAATGACCGTGGGGGTGATAATATGTAGGTCCAGTTCTCAAATATCTCAACTTATTCGCCTTTAAAAATTTACTCATTTTTCTAAATTTGACACAATTTCTACTTCTGGCATTGACATTGTAATCTCCCATAAGCCACAACTCTCTATTTTCCACTAATTTATTACTTAGACAATGGGATAGGAAATCATAACAATTGCCAACTTTACCCTTCGGTGGTCTGTATATGACAAATAATATACGGTATTTTTGTCCCGGGAAACATGTTTTAATACACAAACATTCTATATGCTTGTTGACGGTTGAAAATTCCTCAATTACCTCAGTATATGGTGCATAGATATTACTAACATAAAATGCTACACCACCTCTTTTTCTTCTTTCTCCTGTCATTCCTTATTAGTGTCATGTCACGTATGTACAATTGACCACTGGAGATACCTGGTTTTAACCAAGTCTCTGTGATTCCAATATAATCCAATCCTAATAATTCAGTACTCAGGTATCCATGCTTGTCTCGTAAACTCTGTGCATTTAGGGTAACAATTCTAAGGCCACGCTCAGTTTTTATATCTCTAGGACTCCTGTACATCAATTCCAATTCTGAGATTCCACTTGTCTCCCCCCACACCCATATTTAGTGACTGAACATAAAGCCCCAACATGATTAATGTGCAAAAAATGGACAAGGCACTATAAATTCATAGGGCCATGACCCAGAGTAATAAGGTGGTTACTACTCTATACAGTGTATCCGAAGTTCACTAGATGGGTGTAACAGAACCACATAAAACAAGCAAACTGGTACACGTGGTGTAATCAACACAGTGTTAATACTTACTACTACATATATGCGCTATAGAGCGCTATATCATCACTTATACCGTTTCAGCGGTTTTACCTAATATTGGGGATGATATGTCCCCTAAATTTCATAATTGTAAGCAAGGTGATAACATAGCATATTTAGCATTATACGACTTTTCATCCCAAGTCAAAAATATAGTCCATAGACAAGTATTGTCATATATCCAGCAGTGCTGCTCCAAGAGTACCTGACATTTTTTCTAGACACTTAATTAGTAATAGTCAGAGTCAGGATCATGTGTTTCACCGGTTTTATCTTCTATCTTTGATGTCACTTTGATGGTCATGTCACCCTTCATGTCAGGTTTGCCTGCCTTCACTCTGAGTCCATATTCCTCACAAAACATTGACCTCAGGTCTCCCAGCAACACACCCATCTTGTTTTCACCCTCGAATGTATCAGAGTCAATACGGTCATCATGATAACCTGCTCCTGCGCTCCAATACAGATCAGGTTCACTTTCAATGAGCTGCAACTCCCCTGTCTTGCGCAGTAATTCCTTCAGGACTCTATTTTGTCTGAACTTTTTACTCAGACACAAGCGCATCACCTTCTCCCTGATTTTCCTCCAGTGGGGACCCTTCCTGCATTTGGATCCTTCAGCTCTAGCAACAGCAGCATCATCCGTCTTCATAACTAGTTCAGCAATCTCAAACTCACCCATTTCTAGGCACCTAACCCATTGGAACATTTGTTCAGCCGAACTGAATTCCATATTCTCATGTGATATTGACACCCGATACAAGTTGCTCAAGTAGCAACGTTCTCCACAGAAGATTATGCTTCTTTCTGTCTGGCGCATGTACAGAATACCAATTTCACCACTAGCACCCTCTGCCTCACTCTCATGTATAATAGAGTGGTATGAGGATTTACTGTACCCATAGTACTACATGTTAAGTATGCCAAGTTCACCTGTTATATCCTACCAGTATAGAGAGTACATGTAGGCATTTATTGTCAACAAACGGGGGGATATTAGAGATAAAGGGAAATATTCAGAAACAAAATGAAAATAGATAAAAGATATTCAGATCTCCCGCATGGAGGGGCCTGATGGGGGGAAGGTGCTGACTTCTCTCAGTTATATGGGCTCATCAGCACCACATTTCTCCACCTGACTTTGACTTACGGACATGATCTCACAACCACATCTGTTCCTGGCATGTTATACAATTTCAATGTATGTTACCCAGGCAAATAAGGCGAGAGGTTCCAATATTGGAAGCGTCATGGCCACACACGCATGGCCTCCCGTAATCCTACTATAGTATACCCCCAGCACAATAGGCCTCTGAAATGGTCGTGCCTTGTAGATAGGGTTTTATGGTGGTAACAGTTAAACTTTGGACCATTTTCACAAGGACCAGATAATGTATTGATATACACAGTTGTTGGGTTATCATTTATGCAAATGTAAAAAATGCTCTTCTGTACTATAGTGGTAAAAATGCCTGTTGACGTCATAAGAATACATTATATATCCACGCCCTGAATAACACATTCTAATGCTAAGGGTGAATTAACTATTTATTATCTTATTTTTGGCACTGTGTAGCCAGTGTACATAAACACATGCGACCCCACGCATAAAGGTGATTTCACGTGCAAGAAGATATAAAAGAAAAAACTCCTGATACAGTTAATCCTATAAACATAAATTTACATTAGGTTTAAACCTACCTTCTCTAATTGGAAGAATAGAATAGCCATTTTCATAGATACCAAGATTCGAAACCAATGCTGTGGTTAACTTTAGATATTGAGGCAGGAATCAAACCTATCTGGCCATGAACCCAATCTAGCTGCCAGGAGGGTGTTTCCTTTATGGGAAAAGGTAGTTTTCGCTAAAATGTGCCTCACCTACAGTACTCTCTTTCTTTGTAGTCCTAACTTTTATGTTGTGTTACACACAAGTGTTCATGCCAGTCTGGTCCTAGAATAGGGTGCCAGTGCCTCTAACTGTCATATATCTTTCCTGCTCTAATGGTTACTTATAGAACAGAAACCTCCAAAGGCCCAGAGTGGGACACAATTAGGTATCTAGTAGTGCACCACAAACTATTTCGAGGCAAGGCAAGTGACTTTTCAGACTAATATGGTGAGTGGAGGACAGCTAATAAAGCAGAGCTCCACTTTTTATGGAAAGAGGGCACCTATTCCCAGCTTTATTACCCTATATATAAAAAGGCATTAGTTCATCGCTGGTCCCTACCTGATTGAAATAAGCTTGCATGCTTGCCAGGAACAGATAAACCAAAAGAAGCTACAAAGTATGTATTCTTTGCAAAGTTAGTTTGCAAATTTTCAAGAATTTAATATTTAGAGGTACCCATATGTAAAAAAAACGTCTCACAATGTTGTTGCTATCATTTTTGGATGCACTAAGCAACGACTTCAGTGGCGTCGTGAAAGGGGCCATAGTTTACCGTGAACACAGGCCATAGTTTGCCGTGAACACAGGCTATAGTTTGCTGTGAAAGTACCAGTATTTTAATGATTGATTGATTTACATTTAGGCTGCCCCCCCCCCACTATTGCGTAGGCACTAGTTTAGCATAAAAGCACCACACTCCAGTGGGGAAAGGAGGCACTTGTTTGGCAAGTCAGTATGACCTCTTCTGCTACTATTTATGTTTGAGTATGTAGATTTTAAGTGGTAGATAAACACCGAGTTTGGTCACTGTATTCACTATATAGACAACAGGCTGTCATACAGCCTGTTGTCTATATACTGGCTACACTGCCTAGTGAGGTGTTTATCTCACTTATGCCACACTTGTGACCCACTCAACACCATTCACAAGCTGGGGAATGGGGGAGTGTGTGTGTGCTCAGTGGACCGCATCAACTTACAGCAGCTTCCATAGTCTTTCCACCCAAGTGTGGTATAAGTCCACATATGAACCAAATTTGAAAGAGAGGTACATGTATACATGTATAAAATTTGGCTATGTTGCACCATGTTATAAACCATATAAACTTTAACCTTTCACCCATCGTATGCATGGTAAGCAAGCTATGAGTTTTAAGTTGTTTTAATGTTTGATATCTACCAATTTACTATGACATTATTTCAATAATAACACAGTTGGTGCTAAAAGGAGGGGAAATTTTCTTGCCCACCCTCCTAAGAGGAATTTGTGCCCCCCCAACCAAAGTCCCCCTTGTTGTTAAAAACAATTACCACTCCCTGAGATCATTTTGTTTTTCTATTGATTTTCTATGTTTGTACTGGTTTCCTTACTCCTTGAAATCATATGCCCATAATCCAACAGGCCTCTGTTTTTGTATTATTTGTATGGCTCAGTCGGGCGACAGAGCCCAAGTGGACTATAGGTATTATGATGCGGTTGGTTAACTGTATGTATAAGTACTGCAATTTGCCTTTTATCACATGCAACATCCATGGTCTAGTGCATGGGCACCGGCCTGAAAACCAGACACACCCAGGTAGCAACCATGGTGTGGTCCGAGTCTGGGCCAGAGCGGGCTCCTGATGTGGGCCACACTGGGTTAACACAGTGGGCGCCCGATGGGTTTTGTCCTCAGCAAAGGGTCTGGGCCCCACTGGGCTAACCGATTCGGGCACAGATCTGTTTGAAATTGGGCTCACCGATTTGGGCTCAAAGTGCGTTTAACATGGGTTTTTGGTGTGGCCTAAAGTGGGCTGCCCGATTTGATGAAAAATTAGTGGTGACATGTTAAAAATTCTTTTTGAGAAATTTATCCAAAATCTTTTTTTTTTTTTTAAAGTCGATAAGCAACAAATCCTTGAGCTAATCTACCCCCCCCCCATCACCAAAGCAGTAAATGCAATATCTAACCAAGTGGAAAGGCAGAGCAGTACCATTCATTTGAATCAAACTCATTCAGCCAACACAAGGCACTTTGATTCATTAAAGTGACATTCTGGCCTCAATCTTCACCCACTAATTCCCTATGTAGGAGTAGAGAAGAGAGCCTTCAAGTTCATAATGACTGTACCTCTGCATATCTGCTCTTGTTCCAAGTTCCATGCAATAGAAATGGTGTTGTCATTCTACTACTACTCAGATGACCTTGATTTGCAATTTTGACTAGAAACATCTAGGTATTTCCAGACTATAAGAAAGTCTGCACATTATTACTTCATATCTGATTTAGTAGTCTATTCCAGTTGTCCTATGTCTAAAAGAAATAAGTTTGGTATGGGTAGTAGAATTCTGCCTGGAGTGCTGTGAAACCACTTTGTAGTGAGTCTGCCATGGACTGGCCTACAGGGGCAGGGGATATTTTTGGTTTCTCAATTGCCTCTATATATAGTCCTCTTATACCCAGCCAGGTGTGGGACCTGTTTGCCCCCACACCACAAATACACCTTGCAAGCCTACTAGTACAAAGAAAGATATGAAGCTGTTCTTTCCAGGACTAGTCAGTGTTGCCTTTTACATGAAATATCTGGATCCCTACTATGAACCTACCTGTGTATTAATGGTATAGGGAAAGTGTCCTACAGCAGTGGTGGAGGGAAGGGAGGGGGGAGGGCAGGGCAGGGTGAGAGGAGGGCAGGGCAGGGTGAGAAGAGGGCAGGGCAGGGTGAGAGCAGGGCAGGGCAGGGTGAGAGCAGGGCAGGGCAGGGCATGTGAGCGAAGGAGATGCCAGGGCAGTGCAGGGTGAGAGTAGGGCATGGCAGGGTGAGAAGAGGGCAGGGCAGGGTAAGAGCAGGTCAGGGCAGCGTGAGAGCAGGGCAGGGCAAGGGTGAGAGCAGGGCAGGGCAGGGTGAGAGGAGGGCAGGGCAGGATGAGAGTAGGGCAGGGCAGGGCGAGAGCAGGACAGGGCAGGGTGAGAGCAGGGCAGGGCAGGGCAAGAGCAGGGCAGGGCAAGGCAGGGTGAGGGCTGGGAGTGAGAGTGAGTGAGTAATAGATGTTTAACGCCATTTTGAAAGCTAAGGTCATATTCATGGCGAGATCCTCATTACACAAATTCACAGAGGAATGTGTCAGTGTCTGCGCATATGTGCACCACAAACATCCTGAGGGGATAGGAAAGAGGAGAAATAGACCCTTTTAAGTGGGCTAGGGAGGCCCAGGGAGGGCAGGGTGACAGAAGGGCAGGGCAGGTTGAGTGGAATGAGGAGGAGATGGAAGGGGTAGGGGATGGATAGAGGAGGGATGAACAAAAAAGAGAGAGGGAGGGGGAACACTCATCACAGAGTTTAGAACAGTTCAGAAGATGAGGCTGCCCTGTCCAAACCCACTCTCACCCCAGACTGGGAAGACTTTATGCAGCTAAGTACCCATCTTGGGATGCCCATTTTGAAACCATCCTGGGCCCAATGTGGTTGCCCATTTTAAAGCTGACCAGTGCCCAAATCGGGCGGCCCAATGTGGCCCAGACCGTAAGCTGAGGACAAAACCCGTTGGGAGCCCAACGGGCTCAAGTGGGTTTGCCCGATTTGGGCTGCCCTGTGTGGCCCTGACTGGAAACCCAGCATCTGCCGAACCTAAAACCCATGTACTGAATACTGCCCGCTTTGAACCACCTTATCCCGGGTAAAACCAATTTGGCCCTGAGCGGGCTTGCTACATGGGCACTTCCTTATAAACACAATTTTCTAAAAAAAAAAAAAAAAAATCACATAGATACATTTTCCCAACATTTGATCATATAACAATATAAATAAATGTAAAGTGCAAACTAGTATATTGTATATGATCAATAATGTTTATTGAATATCATATTGGTATAAGACCAAACAGCTGTATGAAAACTTGCGATGGAAATGGCGTCACCAAATAGAATGGAAATCAAACCAAGGACTTAGGAGGCAGATGAACTCTTATCTATACTGGCAAAGAGAAGAGTTTAAATTCGCTACTGGAGGGTAGGATATGCCTTCCTTCTCCTCCCCTCAGCCACCCCCATTACCCTCCCACCTAAACACTCCCTCGACATACAACATGGAAAGGTTAAAAAAGGAAAAAAGACCTTGTGTTTCTTTGTATTATGTGTGATAATGTACAATAGGAGGACAACTGAGTAGTACCTATGACGGATCTTAGGGCAAATGCTAAAATACAGTGAGACCTAAATAATCAAGCTACCCCTGTGTATGAAGGACTATCAAGGGATGGATTATCGAGGTCTCACTGTACTACCAACCAGCTAGCAAAACTTGTGGTAAATCACGTCATTTTTACATCTTGTGCTGATCCTCCCATACATAGTATTATCTCGCGAATTTTGTGGGGAAAAAACAGCGTATGTGCAAGACGTTTTCATGTCACTATAAGATGTCTTTGCACATACATATCATATGTAAATATTATGTACTTGAAACACATCAAAAAGATGTTATTCTTGACATGTAAGCTGACTATGATTTTATGTCAGAAATAAGATGTTTGTCATAGATGTCATTTCAGCATAAGTGCAACCATGCAAATATAACATGATATAAAGATGTCATCATTATATAAAAGATACTATATTGAAATGGGAATACTGAACATGAATCATAGTCAGATAGGATACCTCAATGAGAGATATCTCAAGACATAAGAATATTATGTCTATTAGATGTGAGTATCGCATCCTCCATGGACACGCTGCACAGCATATACACATAATACCTGTTTAGTGAAAGGTATTTACAGGTATTTTATATCCATAGAGAGGGCACTACACATTTATCCTAGCCCAGATGAGACCCCTTGAGTCTGATACAAGAATTATCCAACTGAACATTTTTTTAAAAAAAAAATGTTCAGTTTAGCAGAAAAACACACTTTGTAACTTTTCAAACTCAAAATTTCAGAAAAGAGTCAGGTTTGCAGGAAAAGAAATATTATGCCTTTTCAAACTCAAACTTTCAGAAAAGGGTCAGGTTAGCAGAAAGACACACATTGTAACTTTTCAAACCCAATGGTAAAAGATACCTGTCGAAGGTGTTTTGCATGAGTTGACAGATTGACAGTTTGACAGCATCAAGTTGTAAATCACTTTTGACTTAGCATTTTGTCTTAAACTGTGCAACTTTCCAAACTCCATGTTAAAATATGGCAGTCACAAGTTGTTTTTTTATATGGGTTGACAGATTGACAGCACCTATTTTTACATTGATGATCACTTTTGGATTTTTATTTTGCATTTCATTTTTGAAAGTTGATTTCATTTTTCAATTCACATTTTGACCCTCCTTGGCCACTGTAGTACAATTTCCAACTACAAGTCAATATTTCCAGGCAGTTTTAATATCTGAATATACCTTATTGAAGGGTTAGGGAGGTGTTATTGCGGAATCACCCTCGATTAGAGTATGCTTCCTGCCTTTGTCCCCTGAAAAGGCCCCTTGATTAAGGGACGAATTCTGGAGGGTTGTTCGCACATAGAAACTATAGAAAAGATAGGGGGTGCCCGCCCCCGGTACTGTGGTCAGAACTGGAGGCGACCACACATGTTGGAACCAAAGAAGACTTCATCAGGCTGATATAGATCATACTATAAGAGTCATTGGTATGTTAGGCAGCTGATGCAGGAGTGCATCATGCCCATTGTTCGTCATCATGCACCAATCAAGTGATGGCGAGACTGCTCACCAGCACTTCATTGAAGCATCATGCCGACCCTCCCAGGTTGATACATATAATCCCGGAGGGTCGGCATGATGCTCCAATGAAGTACTGGCGAGAAATCTCGGCAACAGGCATGATGGGCATGATGCATTAATGTATCAGCGGCCCTTAAAGGGTTAAAGAACTGCGATATGGGAGGAGGTTTTTCTCTTTTTATCTCTGGAATATGAATGTTGAACTGATTTAAAATTGAACTCGAGCATTACATGAAGGATGTTTTTCTTCAGATAACAGGGGTTTCTTGCACACATGGATCCACATATATGTTATAAGATATATGGGTGGGTTATTTATTTACTTATCTATAGAACTCAGTATGGAGGCCTAGTTTATGCACCATTTTGAATTTCACTGGTTCAGGTAAAAGCCACTGATAAGACATACCATCCTGGGCACCTTGTCCCTGGTTAACACCCACTTCCAGGGACATGCTGGCCCCATCTTATCAGTTCTTATCAGTGTGTGTCACCGGAACCAGCTCCAGACCAGCTAGTGGCCAATATAGTTATTTGCAATGGCCTTGTCGGGAACAGCTCACATGTATTGAGCCAATAAAATCAACAATAGCAACAACAACACCCCCTCCCCTGCCCCTCTTTCTGCCCCTCCCCAAGCCGTTCATTCCCTCCCTACCCTTTCACAATCTGGCTCCCGCGATGCCTTCTCCCCCCTTTCCCTTCCTCTCCCGACCCCCCCCCCCCCTCCCAACCACAGCCAGCACCCTGGGTATAGTACCTCGCGTATAAGCCATGCTTTACACATAGCGACCCTATACTGCACCTTCTAGGGTCGCTAGAAAGTGGGGATGCAACTTATAATAATATGTGAGGAATGTAAGGTTTAGAACAGGATTATACGTGTACATGTAATTAGAGTATTGATTCCATTGGATGGCCCTGAGTTCGAGGTGCGCCTCACATGCGGAGTGCACCTTATATGTGGGGTATTACGGTACCATGCCCTGTAGGTTATTGAGCCAATAAAATCAACATGACGTCTTCTCTTGACCCGACTTCTTGGTAATATGTAATATACCAGCTTCTTGAGTTGAGACCGGGGACTGGAGGAGTAAAGGACCTGTTACGCTCCACTTCATCCTTGTACGTGTATATCTGGAGTTTTTCCTGCTACTGGGGGTCAAATACCGACACACTAAGAATATTTACGTCTACAAACCATTTAGCCTGTCCATCGTCTATGGCTAGGGCGTGGGTTCCATTTTACTTTATCTATTTCATTCATATATATTTTTTTTTACTTTATTACTGCTTCTTTAACATTTTATTGAAAAGTCTCCTTCAGGGGAATGTAACAGGTACTTAGATTCGACGTGAAGCAGGACTGGTGATGAATTGATATGGGTATACTAAAATCTATACACATGATTGTATCTATCTGGTGCCTCTGATGTCTAATAATGGTATATGATGGATCCAGAAAAGGGGCACCAAGACCTTTCATCCCACTTCCTACAGCAGTATAACGGGTGTCAAGGGGGGGGGGGGGGGGGCTCTAAGCACGACTCGAGAATTAAACGTTCTTCAGAACCTGTAGTGTCTTGTTAGGATCACAGGTCGTGACACATGTACATGTCTAGAGCTATTTCTGGGAATTAACTGAGTGGAAGCTTTGAGTAATCACAAGTGATGACACATGTTTATATCTCAAGTTATTCCTTGACACTAAATATGTTCCCATAAGCCAGAGGATTCCTGTGGAGATCACAAGTTATCAAGTTAACAGCTTGAGCTATTCCTGGGAATTAACTGAGTTCATTCTCGTAGCAATCACAAGTCATGACACAAGTTTAGATCTCAAGCCGTTCCTGGAACTGAACATGTTTTCGTGAAGCAGTGGACTTTTGTGGGGATCACAAGTCATGACATATTCTCAGGAATTGACCTAATACATTCTTGTGTTGATCACATCCCATTAACACATTCAGGTCTATATTGTTTTACACTAAATTTCGGGCCTTAGGGGGTGTCATTACCTTTCAAAATCTGTTTGAATCATGTTGATATTCCTACTAGAAGTGAAATGGTGGTGGTCTAAGCTAAACACATGGGTATAAAATCCCGGAATCCTGATTGTCCGTATCTATCATGATAAGGGAGATACAGCTTTGATAACATAGCATTCATATTCTCAAAAATAATGATTTGATCAAACTTTAAACATGCATATTTCAGGAACCCCTTTATCAATTGAGATGAAATAAAGTGCATATTGTAGCAATTCTTTTTAATTTTCAAATTCTGAAAATAGAATGATCTGCATCGCCACATGGTACCATTTCTATTTGGTTACCATGGCAACGAAATTCATGCAAAATCACTATTTTTAGAACTTTGGTTGCCATGGCAACCAGTATATTTGTTGAAAATGGACCAATTACACAGAAAATTCTTTTGCCCTATTTTTTTGTATGGAAAAATTTCAAAAGTAGGTTTTCACTTAAAGGAGCTCTGAATCGGCTACGTCCGCCACAGTGCTAACGTCGGCGGACGTAGGTCCTCAATTCAGAGCGCCTTTAAAAAAAATTAATTATTTTACATTTTTTGTGATTTTTTTGATTAAATATTGTTTAAATTGGGATGATATTTCTTGTATTTTCCATCACGTTTGGAAGCTCACCATATCTAAGAAATTAAAGATAGACTCCAATAATTCAGTTTCCCCAAGAGACCACCTCCTATATATGTCAGACTTAGAAAAAATGGTAAAGTTTGACTTATTCTTAAAGAAATGTGAGGATTCTGAAAATAGGCCAAAAATAGGCCTTCATGTCAACTTTTAGGAACATTAGGCCTGAATAGGTTAAACATTTTTATGAATCAGTGGATTCTTCTGAGAACCACAAGTCAAAACATGTGTCTACATGTACATCTTGTGTTATACCCTAAAAAGGAACATGTTTAACTGGGGGCAAATCTGGTGTATTTGCCATAACATGAGAAAGACACAGGAGATTCTTGAGAATTATGAACGTGTTCTTTTCTTATGGGAATCACGAGTCAGAAACTAGTGAAGTAAATGTGTGCAATTCTCAGAGGAATCACAAGTCACGATACAAGAATGTCTTGAGTGTGTCTCAGAATTGTGTTTGCAGGCGGGCCATGGGTCCTATATAGCTACATATTTAATTTGAAAATATATTTTGAGAACATATATCTTAGACAGAGACTCAACTTCCCTGCTAGCACAACTCATCCAAATGATGTCTTTTTTACGTAAATCACATGATTTTTCACGTAAGAATGATATAAATTGCACGAGTTGTGCTAGCTGGGTTGTAATGCATGTAGTGCTTTTCGAGTTCCTACGTCTGGGTATGCTGGAGGCAGATAATCGGAAGGTAAGTATGGTTGGGATAAAGGAGGAAGGGAGAGGGGTCTGGATATGCCATGCTTACTCTAGGGGAATCGTGAAATATCTATATTAATAGATAGGCTGACGACTAATTACTTATCATTACTTATCGGTGCTTAGGGAGTGATCATTTTTTAACAATGGGAGGGGGGCTGGTGGGTTTGCGCGCTGATGCGCGAAAAAGATTTCGACCCCCCTCTCGAGGGGGTAATAATTTTTCAACCCCCCCACCATAAGGGGCAAAAATCGTATGCAGTGTGCCCTTTTAACCTATAGTAATGCGCAGGGTTTTCGCCTGAAAACAGGTGAAATTATTTTGACCCCCCCCCATCAGAGGGGTTGAAAAAATTCTGCCCCCCCCAGTCAAGGGGTTGAAAAAATTCTGACCCCCCCTCAAACCCACCAGCCCCCCCCCCACTCCTTTAATCCATGGCAAGAAAAATAAAAAGGCACTGTTTGCTTAGATGTATGCTGTATGTTTGTATAGTGGAATAAAGTACCATGACCCAGTGGGTGGGGACTCCCAGAGGTGCAGGTTGCAGCGGCAGGGGGCACTTATAAGCCCGATAACATTTTGTGAAGTGTAACTTTTAAATTATTGCATACATTCATCACTTACAATACATTGGGTTGATAATACAGACTGTAGGAGAACATAGCTATCCCTAAATGCACATGAACTTTGAAAACATGGCATAATTCCTTCATATTGTTATGGTGACGTAAAGGAGAGATATCGGCTCTCTCTAGGCTTTTCCTATGAGACAGGAAGTGGCTATGGAGTGGGTATACCAATCTTCCGGGCAGTTCCCCAACCGGCTACCAGTAAAAGTCCTCCCAAGTGGCTCTCACCAAACCAACCCGAACAAGGCATATATAAGCAAATGTCCATGACCAGGGAATAAATTTGCATCATATTCACCGAGGTGAGACTGTCTGTATTCAACGACGCCTTATAAGCGGAGTTGAATGCAGACAGGCCTCACAGAGGTGAATACAATGCAAATTTATTCCCTGGAATGGACATTTGCATTTATGTCATGGCCTAGGGGGTTATGTTGCCTTTAAATAAAGAAAAACAGCTCAGATCTTTTCAAAATCCAAGATGGCAGACACCCATTGAATGCCCCCATTGAATACAGCGGTTCTAGTACTAATCTATAGTGAGGGTCGTATCAGCCATGACATAAATATGTAGCTCTTGACTGTTATTAATACATACTAACACTCTTGTTAGGCACTTACCTAATTTTTAGGACTTGGTTCTATGTACTCTAGCTAATGATCTATGGATAGATCTCACAAAACTGATTGATTTTGCTTTTTGAATAAAGTCTTTATGTTAATTTGAAGCAAAGTTATGGCCATTCAAAGATCTGAAATTCTGTCTATCGTTCTGCCACAATTAACCATAGTTAAGAGTTTAATTGTGATCCAGATTTCGTGATCATTCTAGCTGGCATCAGGAGTCATTTAATCAGTTAAATGCCCATTTCTCATGAACTATTACAGCTAGAATTATGATATAAAAAGTAGATCGAAGGTCATCACGAGGTGGATGTGATTGTGCATGTGGTGACCTTGGACAAGGTCAAGGTCATTTTAAGGTCAAAGGTCAATGTTGTGAAATTAGGTAAATGACTACTTCCTATGAAAAACTAAAGCTAGAAACTTGATATAAAACATAGTTGAAGGCTTTTTCAGTGATTAGTGTGAACAGGCATGTGGTGACCTTGCCCAAGGTCAAGGTCATTCTAAGGTCAATGTTATGAGATTGGAGTAAAATTGACACATCTCATGATATATCAAGACTAGAAATTTGAGATAAAGAATGGGTCTAAGCTCACCAAAAGACCTTGCATATGGTGACCTTGTCTAAGGTCAAGGTCATTTTAAGGTCAAAGGTCAATATTGCGAAATTAGATAAATGACTACTTCCGTTGAAAAAAATTTAATATCTTTAGTTATGGAATATCCTTGGTCAGCAAAGGATCATGAGTTTTAAAAAGCAAAATATAGTGTTTATCTTAAAATACAGGGCACCATTTCCAATTATCATGTTTCGCCCTGTTCAACTATTGCCTTCCATTTTAAAATCTCTAGGATAGAAAAAGTAGATAAGCAGTTAACATGAAGATTTATCACATTTATTTGTGTAAGTAAAACTGACATTTCAAATCAAGAGGCTGGTGAATGATGCATTGCTGTTCTCCCATCCATATTTAAGGGGTCTGGTGATGTCCTTTTAGTCAGAGATGCCCTCTTAGTCACTTGGCCTGGTGGGGTATTCACCTGACTAGATGGGTTCACACCTAGCCCCCATGTGCTGTTGAGAAGTCCTCTGCCTCTGCATCACCCTCCCTCTCAGAAGAAGTCCCCTGTTTGTGAACTGGCCTCCCCTCTACTTCATAGAGAAATCCTGCTAGTCAGTCCTCTCTTAAGATGTTCACTAAAAGGACCTACTGGTCAGTACTACAGAAGAAAAACCATGTAGCCCCTGGAGGACCTAGGCTAGAGTAGTGGTGCAGTGGGGGTGTGGGGGGGGGGTGGGAGGTGTGGGAGGTGGTCCCAGCCTACCCCTCTCAGAGCTTGTAGGTGAGGATGTTGGGGTTGCTTATAAAACATAGTGGTCCATGTCTAAATGGAAATGTTAAGGCATATTCTATAACATTTCTAACCGTAGAACACGTGCAAACTAGTTATTTTTATGAGCAACTTGATCTTCATACAATAAAATGCCTCCAAAGTTGGGCTTTAATTTCACTTGACCAAACCCTTATTTTTTTCTCAACCAATCATTGATAACTTATATGCATGTGATAGATCTCATCAAGCCCGTTAATATGACACCCTAATTGTCTTGATATTCCAATAAATAGCTTCAGAATCGACTTTTGAAGATAGGTGAGGTAAAAAGTGTCCCTCAAAGGGTTAATCACACTATGAGTGGCTGTGGCGGCCAGAACCGCGAACAGGAGTTACGTCAGTGCCTACTCTTGTTATATAAGTACATTAGAGCCTCCAATTCAGCCAACAAATAATAGGATTTTGAGACTAATTTGACATAAAAAATGTCAAAGGTGAAGGACTCAGTCCTAAGGAAGAGGCTTCAATGTCAAATGTCAATTAACAAGTGGTCAGTGATAGTATGGAGCTACTGATATATTTTGACAATTTACTAACAAATAGTGACGAAGTTTTGATATATTTTGGCTAATTACTGACAAATAGTGACTAGGTACTGACATGTTTTGACTAAGTGCTGATAAATAGTGGGTAATTACTGACATATATTTAGTAATTGCTGAAAACGTGAGTAATTACTGACGTATATTGACTAATTGCTGTTATATAGTGACTAAGAACTTACATATATTGACTTATTGCTGACAAATAGTGAGAAATTACTAACATATATTGTCAGTGATTAGTCAAAATATATCAATATATGTTAGTACTTAGTCACTATATAACAGCAATTAGTCAATATATGTCAGGAATTACTCACTTTATCAGCAATTAGTCAACATATGTCAGTAATTACTCACTATTTATCAGAAATTAGTCAATATATGTCAATAAATACTCACTCTTTGTCAGCAATTAGTCAATGTATATACCAGTATATTTGTCGGTCCACCCTGGAAAATGTGTCATTTGACATGACATTGAGGCCTGTTCTTTAGGACTGAGTCTTTCACCTGTGACACTTTTTTTTTCAAAATATGTCACAGGACTTTTGTATAGACTATTTGTCAGCAATTAGTCAATATATGTTAGTAATTACTCATTATTTGTCAGCAATTAGTCAATATATGTCAGTAATTACTCACAACTTGTCAGATATTAGTCAATAGTGAGCAATTACTAACATTTATTATATGGCTAATACACTGCGCCTATGCTTAACCTATGAGGGGTTCGTATTCATTTACCCCATTGAATATGGTACTTTCGTATTCACTCCTGTGGTCACGTGACCTGCAGCTATGACGTAATCGAAAGTAGTCCCTGCGACTACAGCGTCTATGTTTTCTGCAAAGATGGACGATCACACGAATGGGTCTTTCTTAGAAGGCATTTCAGAGGCTGATTTTCAGGAGGAGATAGAGATACCAGGCCTTTCCAATATTATTTTCACCGAATCGGCCACAAACGAGGCCGATATCGGCATTTTTGATATTGTAACGGCCAATTTTGATGTACCTGACGACAGCATAGAGATTGCCACCACCGAGGAACCAACAGTTGTAGGTGAAAATGTGGTTCAAGAAGCACAAACTCCCCAATCGGCTGATATTGGCCATTTATCGGCTAGTGTGGCCGATATTAACAGTGGAAATGTTGCCACAAGCAATGATATCGCAGCACAAGAGGAACAGGCAAGCCTTATGTCAACAGAACAAATGCGCGACTATGTAGATTCTACCAGAAACAAGAATACAGTTAAAAAGACCAAGCAGGTAGGTTCATCATTGTGCAGATGTTGTGGTAGGGGGAGTAACGCACCAGTGCTTACATTTACAGTTATGGCCGTAACCAGGTCAGCGTCCCAAAAATACAGGGCTCTCCATAGCGCCTCGCCACGCAAGGTACTGCTATGGTATTTCTCCTGTACAGGGTTCACCACACGCATTAACTGTAATAGCGATTGTATTTAATTGAATGTTAATATTATTTCTGTAGGTTATAACTGCCTTCCATAAGTGGCTGACCAAGTTCTGCAACGAGGTCAGGACCATAGAAAACATACCTCCACCAGAGTTAGACCAATTAATGTGCAACTATATCATACAGAAGAAGAAGGTGAACGGGGATGAACATGAACCCGACACACTGACTTCAATTCATAGAGGCATATTGAGGTATGTATGAGATTATTAAAGTTTTCAGCGAGGTTTAATATGTAGGTTAAGTATTGTTTAACTGTCGCCCTAATCTTGTGTATTTAGGTAATTTTATTTTATATTTTTTTTAGCTTTCTGTGGATGCACGAGTACAAGATTTTGGTGTTTTTTTAAGATAATTATTGTCATTATGAAACTCAAAAAGTATTTTATGATTTATGCATTGACAGGTACCTGAAGGACCATAAATATCAAGCTGACCCCCTTACAGATGAGATTTTTTAAATGTCTCGTGAAGTTCTACATTCAAAAAGAGTAAAGCTGAAGCAAATGGGTAAAGGAAACAGACCTAACCGTGCAGAAGTCATAACAGATACAGAAATGGAGGCGCTCTGGGAAAGAGGAGCTTTGGGCATTACATCACCAAAAATACTACAGGACACAATTTATTTTATGTTTGACATGGGTTTTGGGCTCAGAGGGACCCATGAGCCTGAGCAGATGTGCTGGGGAGACATTGAACTAAAGCTAGACAGTGATGGCATACAATATCTGGAGTTTACAGAAAAAATAACCAAAACCAGAGGTGGTAACACTGAACCACGAGCGTTTCCCCCAAAAATCTGGGCTACAGGGGATGATAGATGTCCCATTGCCTACTACTTGGAATATAAGAAGAGGAGACCAGTGGAAATGTTAGACGACCAGGCTCCCATGTTTCTAACCCCCCACCCCACCAATGGCATAGAAGACCAAATTGGCTACTCTAGAGCTAACATGGGGACCAACACCATGAATGCTTTGGTTAAAACTGTCTGCAAGAGAGGAGGGATTGTAGGTAAAAAAACAAATCACTCACTCAGGAAAACCAGCATAACATCTTTAATGGGAAATAACGTACCCACTGTCCTGGTGGCTCAACATGCAGGTCATAAGAATGAGAGTTTGATAAATAAATACAACATAGCCAACCGTGAGCAGCAGCGGGCCATGTCATACATCATCACAGGTTCAAAGAGGAGGAAATTAGGCCTACCTTCAGATGCCGTGCCAGCCGTCCTGGGCCCTGACGGGGATGGTAATTCCTCCATTGCTTTAATCTCCAGCGAAGTCAGTGGTATTCCAGCCCAGAATAGTAACACACAATACACCAGAGCAAGCAATGGCGGGTACCAACTTAAATCCAAGCCTAGTCCTGCTCTGGGACGAGCCCCTACACCGAGCGCCAACGTATCCAGCCCGGCGGAAGCTATCGAGGTACATCCCGGGGAAGATAAGGGGTTTCAGGCGGTCTCCTCACGTATTCATGGCGACAATATAAATCGTCTAGCTTCTTCAGTCAGTGGAATGTTTGCAAATGCTAACATATCAGGAAACATTAACCTAACCATAAACTATAATGTGTCTCCTTCTGGATGCATGACAAAGAGAGATGGCGGAGATATTCCTCAGATTTCGTTGAATTAACTTGTTGACATTGTTCCTAGGTTACTGCCATTATGGCGCGAAAGTGAAAGTGACCCGGATGTAGCCCGAGCGTTCCAAAAATAAAAGTTTATTGTTATTGTGTTGAAACCCTTGTCTAATTTTGCTTACCTAGAGAGAAGATGCATTGAAAAAAATTAATTTTAATAGAATTGATGATATAAAGCCAAAAAATTAATATTAAACATAATTCCGAGTGCCGTCGAAGCGAGCTTGGCCATAAAAAAAATAGTTCCTTGCTCACTCGATGGAGTATGGCGGCACTGTGCATGTAAAGAAATAAATTTTAGTAAAGAATACCTTTAAAACACTTATGTCAAGATAAATAGCCAAAAAATTTATTATATATCAAAAAAGCACTAAACGTCTCGACTGCGTAGGAATATCTCAGCGGGCAAGGCAGTCTGGGATCCAAAATGGCGGACGACAACATGAGCAAGACGACTCGACACGTTAAAAAACAGTAAATAAGGCCTCGTTGAATACAGCCAGAAGCACCTCTGGGAATACGATCCTAAATTATTCACTGATCGTTGACATTTGCTTATATATTGACCCAACCTTACAAAATGGTGCGGAAGTCGCACATCGAAAATGTTATTGGCATATTCATTTACATCTCATCAAGAGCTTTCATTTGGTATATAACACTTGCATATTTGAACCAGGTGGTCCACTATGGATCTTCTGTCTGTAAATTTAGTTGGATTAATTAAAAATCGATTAAACTGAGGTAATTGACATATTAAACATATTAATAATTTATGAATCCTATATAAATGTAATTCTATATAACCAAGAAAACTATAGCTATGTCTATCAGGCATTTGGAGCTTAAATTCAGTTTAGTAAGCAAGGATCCTAAAAAATATCTACCCATAGGTTAGAAAAATGCTAAAATATCAATTTAAAAAGATCTGATATTTTTGACACTATACCACTTGAGAAGCCTATATCTAGGCTTCTAAATGTGCGACTTCAGTACCATTTTGTTAGGATGGGTCACATATTGACTAAATGCTGATAAAATGTAAGTAAATACTATCATGTGACTTATTGCTGACAAATAGTGAATAATTACTAACATATATTAACTAATTGCTGACAAAATAATTAATAGTCCATAGAAACTGACATATTTTGACAAATACCAGTTAAGGCAGGATTCACAATTGAATCAATCGCTATCTCTCTGTTATGTATTGACTAATTGCTGACAGATTGTGAGTAAATACTGACATGTATTGGTAATTGCTGATATAGAGTGACTAAGTACTCATGTATATTGATTAATTGCTGACAAATTGAGTAAATACTGATATATATTGACTAGCTCCTGACAAATAGTGAGTAACTACTATATATTGACTAATTGCTGATAAATGGCGAGTAATTATTGACATATATTGACTAATATCTGACAGCATGTTGACTGGGCAGTGTACAGGCTATCATTACGCAGCTCTAGGCGAGTTCTGAGTGAGGAGGGCGGGTTGGACTGATGCATGTTGACTGGACAGTGTACAGGCTATCATTAAGCAGCTCTAGGCGAGTTCTGTGTGGGGAGGGCGGGTTGGACTGATGCATGTTGACTGGACAGTGTACAGGCTATCATTAAGCAGCTCTAGGTGAGTTCTGAGTGGGGAGGGTGGGTTGGATTGATGCATGTTGACTGGACAGTGTATATGCTATCATTACGCAGCTCTAGGTGAGTTTTGAGTGGGGAGGGTGGGTTGGATTGGTGCATGTTGACTGGACAGTGTACAGGCTATCATTACGCAGCTCTAGTCGAGTTCTGAGTGGGGAGGGCGGGTTGGATTGGTGCATGTTGACTGGACAGTGTACAGGCTATCATTATGCAGCTCTAGGTGAGTTCTGAGTGAAGAGGGTGGGTTGGATTGATGCATGTTGACTGGACAGTGTACAGGCTATCATTACACAGCTCTAGGCGAGTTCTGAGTGGGGAGGGTGGGTTTGATTGATGCATGTTGACTGGACAGTGTACAGGCTATCATTACGCAGCTCTAGTCGAGTTCTGAGTGGGGAGGGCGGGTTGGATTGGTGCATGTTGACTGGACAGTGTACAGGCTATCATTATGCAGCTCTAGGTGAGTTCTGAGTGGGGAGGGTGGGTTGGATTGGTGCATGTTGACTGGACAGTGTACAGGCTATCATTATGCAGCTCTAGGTGAGTTCTGAGTGAAGAGGGTGGGTTGGATTGATGCATATTGACTGGACAGTGTACAGGCTATCATTACACAGCTCTAGGCGAGTTCTGAGTGGGGAGGGTGGGTTTGATTGATGCATGTTGACTGGACAGTGTACAGGCTATCATTACGCAGCTCTAGGTGAGTTCTGAGTGGGGAGGGTGGGTTGGATTGATGCATGTTGACTGGACAGTGTACAGGCTATCATTACACAGCTCTAGGCGAGTTCTGAGTGGGGAGGGCGGGTTGGATTGGTGTATGTTGACTGGGCAGTGTACAGGCTATCATTAAGCAGCTCTAGGTGAGTTCTGAGTGGGGAGGGTGGGTTGGATTGATGCATGTTGACTGGACAGTGTATATGCTATCATTAAGCAGCTCTAGGTGAGTTCTGAGTGGGGAGGGCGGGTTGGATTGATGCATGTTGACTGAACAGTGTACAGGCTATCATTACACAGCTCTAGGCGAGTTCTGAGTGGGGAGGGTGGGTTTGATTGATGCATGTTGACTGGACAGTGTACAGGCTATCATTACGCAGCTCTAGGTGAGTTCTGAGTGAAGAGGGTGGGTTGGATTGATGCATGTTGACTGGACAGTGTACAGGCTATCATTAAGCAGCTCTAGGTGAGTTCTGAGTGGGGAGGGTGGGTTGGATTGATGCATGTTGACTGGACAGTGTATATGCTATCATTACGCAGCTCTAGGTGAGTTTTGAGTGGGGAGGGTGGGTTGGATTGGTGCATGTTGACTGGACAGTGTACAGGCTATCATTACGCAGCTCTAGGTGAGTTCTGAGTGGGGAGGGTGGGTTGGATTGATGCATGTTGACTGGACAGTGTATATGCTATCATTACGCAGCTCTAGGCGAGTTCTGAGTGGGGAGGGCGGGTGAGATTGATGCATGTTGACTGGACAGTGTACAGGCTATCATTAAGCAGCTCTAGGCGAGTTCTGAGTGGGGAGGGCGGGTTGGATTGGTGCATGTTGACTGGACAGTGTATAGGCTAACATTACGCAGCTCTAGGCGAGTTCTGAGTGGGGAGGGTGGGTTGGATTGATGCATGTTGACTGGTCAGTGTACAGGCTATCATTAAGCAGCTCTAGGCGAGTTCTGAGTGGGGAGGGTGGGTTGGATTGATGCATGTTGACTGGTCAGTGTACAGGCTATCATTAAGCAGCTCTAGGCGAGTTCTGAGCGGGGAGGGCGGGTGGGATTGATGCATGTTGACTGGACAGTGTACAGGCTATGATTACGCAGCTCTAGTCGAGTTCTGAGTGGGGAGGACGGGTTGGATTGGTGCTTGTTGACTGGGCAGTGTACAGGCTATCATTACGCAGCTCTAGGCGAGTTCTGAGTGAAGAGGGTGGGTTGGATTGATGCATGTTAACTGGACAGTGTACAGGCTATCATTACGCAGCTCTAGTCAAGCTCTAGTTGGGAGGGCAAGTTGAATTGGTACATGCGGACTGGACAGTGTACAGGCTGGGTAAACTGCCATAACTCGACCATCTATCAGCAGTTATTCAGTGCTATTCAGTACTATTTAGTGCTACAACAGCAATGGTCGACTCAAGGGTAGTTGGACGGTCTGATTCCGTGTGCAATTGACCTCCCATGTGAATGCAATGGAAGAGGCTAGAGCCTATTCCAATAAAGCTTATTCATAATGAGCGGTTGACTAATAATCCAGTACAATATGCGTGTAGTTTGAAAACTGAAGTTGGTTAATTTAACGGTTACATATATGATTTGTATTATCAGAGGGTGAGGTATTTTGACCTCACAACATGAAAATCATTTTGAAAAAGGTCTATAAATTTTCAGTGGACAACATTTTGAATAGCACATAACATACTTTATTTCCTCCAGAGATACATGTAACATGATAATTATCAACATGGGTTAGGTATATGTAGAATGCATCAAAAATACCTCAGATTATATTTTCAACAAAAAAAGGAGATACATACTGGTACTGTGGGTGATGGTACATTTTGGCCACATTGAAAATGGGCAATACTGGAGACCTTGCATATACATGTATAAGTTACTCATCAGCCAATATCAACGATAATGTGCACACCTTCCGTTCCACAACTTGTACTTCATGTTTGTTCTTACATTGTAAAAGAAATATTGTCAAAATAATGGCGGAATCCTCGTCTCAAAGTTGCCTGGGATCCGTCGTTATTTTCACAGAGATTACTTTCACCATCGAACTGCCACCTAGGGCTTCTTGTAAAAACTACACGGGTTCTCTGCAATACGATAACAGTGGTTCACAGTTCCGTTTTATGAGGATCCCTGGTAGATTCAACAGTTATTTTTTACAGTGCTGCATGTTCGTTTAAACCTTTAAGTGCCATATATTGCTTTGAAATGGAAAATGAACTTTGGTTGTCATGATGCAAGAATCCAGCCCTGGCAAGTTACTCACCAACAGTGCATTAATGCATCATGACATGCCTTTGGGATTGATTGATATTCTCCCAAAGGATCAGGATGATGCATCAATGCAGAGTAGACATGCTCGAGTTGCATTCCTGCATCATGACTGCAAATTGTTGGCAATGTTTAGTACTATAGGCTTGATGTGACATACATGACCCAAACTCAGTCTTCCATGGGTATTATAACAACACTCTTCCACACAGGCCTTAATCGTGAGTCCATACTTTGGCTTGGTACATGGAATAATATTTCTGATGGTTAGCTATGACATGAAGGAAGCTTTGATGTATGTATTGACATTATATGGTGGAGCACCTGAGGAGACATTCAAAGGTTGTGTAGATATTCATGGTAGTTTTAAAGCTAAGTACACAAAGTCTTAATGATGATGTTGTACATTATACTGCTAGGGAGTGTGACAGTTGAGCCTTCATACTATGGAAATACTATTCCTCACCAAGATATTAAAGATGTGCTGTATAGTTTAACCTATCAAACGTGAAGGATAACATGTCAAAGGTTCTTGTCCTTGACCAATAAGATTTTGACATTTCGAAAGTGTACCCTACCAAAGTTCAATAGGCTTTCTCCTACTGGAAGACCTCACTTAAAGTTGCTATATCGGACATTATTTGACTGTTTTCATAAGTCATTAGCAATAAAATGACTTTGGAGAGACTTTGGAGATCAATTTAGAGTAGGGTTGATTCTGACCTTGGCGTGCATATCCCAATACAGTGAGTGTACCAACGTAATAAATGACCCATCTGACCCATAGACAAGAACTCTAATCCTAACCAATACCATATCTCAGTTTTAACCATTTCTACTATTCATATCACAGTTCTTAGAAATCTATATCGACATAATCTACAAGATAGAGAGGTCATATGCATTAGGTCAACAAGGCAAATTATCTTTGTTTTGATATCACAATGAACAATAAAAAATTATTTGTGGTGACCTTACAACATATTTTTATGCTTTACCCATGGAAATTCTCTAAAATATCAAGACAGAAAAAAAAATAAACTACTGTTATAAATATTTGATAATCATGCCAGGCTATAAATTTCCACTACTTAAAATATTATGCAAAAATTATCACAAACGTCCTATTAAAGCAGAACTAGAGATGACCCTCTATAAGCTTGTTTTACTTATATGTAAAGTCTACAAAATATGAAATAATTATTAAAGTCATCCTATTTCAAGTATAAACCGGACCACAGCCATAACCAACAGCTACAATATAGAAACCCATTCATATCCCTTTGAATACCACATTTGTGCTGGATCTTCTTTGACCACTCAGCTCTTTGGGTGAGATAGGGTGACGTGACGTCATGTTGTCAAGGGGCAGGATGACGCCTGGCTGCTGTGGCAACGTGACGCGACGTGACGTTCAGGACTGGACGCCGTAGTGAGAGAGACGTGTGGACGCTGTGATAGCTCTGCTGGGTGAGGAAGACGCCCGACTGCTGCTACGTAATCCTAGAAATGAGAAATGAAAAAATTGTTAACCCTCTAAAGGTGACATGATGCTTCAATTTTATATTCCTTGTTCTTCATGATGCACCAAGACAGTGCTGGTGACTACCATGATAATCATGATGCACTGATACACGCTGCTGAACCGGGGTCTACTGTAGGCCCTGGGTCTACATGAGGGTCCTCATGTCACCTGTCGATTTTAAGGAAAGGCTATCTCTTGTCGCCAAAGTCATTGTCATTATAGACCTCACGTCACATGTCGATTTTAAGAAAAACAAAACATTTCACCCTGTGTATTTTAAGGGTCTGGACCCTTAGGTCTGTGTGACACCCATGCATTTAGTGAGTAGACCCACCAGGGCAATGTGAGTGCCTCCTTTTTTTGTCATAATTGGCTCAGCTCTTTGAAAGTCGATCTATTAAGGTGGCATTCAATAAATCAAATTTTAGACTGAGTGTCAGGCCGAATGCCCAAGGGATCCTCATCAGGGAGGGTTCTCCGTAAATTTGCCATATTAATCCGTTTGGGCCGCTAGTGCATAATCCAATGGTTGTCATGATAAATTGAAGGTTTGACGTTTGTAAACAAATTTTGAATATTGTACATCACACAAATACAGATAAATGGTGTTGGTACATCGCCAGAGGGTCGGCTTGATGCACTGGACAATGAAATATGAACGAGCAGACTCACCAGCATCTCATTGGTGCATCATGCTGACCAATGGCTATGATGCACTCCTGTATCCTTTCTTAGAAATAAGTAAGACTAGTCTTCCAGAATACCGGTATATAATACAATTCAAGATATACATGAAAATAGCAGAATATTAATTAGAATCCAAATAGTGATAAATCTAGGTGGATGTCTTGGTATGTGCAGTACTGTTTAGGTGTATTTGTATGCCTATGTCAAAAACTCAAACAAATTTTGTGCAACATGAAAGTGGAAACTCAAACAAACAGAAATAAAAACCACACTCTGTTGCTTAGCTCTTTAAGGGCCGCTGATGTATTAATGCATCATGCCCATTGGTTGTCATGATGCACCAGTGAAGTGCTGGCGAGACTGTTCACCAGCACTTCATTGGAGCATCATGCCCACCCTACAGGGTTGATACATATACTCCTGGAGGGTCGGCATGATCAATGAAGTGCTGGCGAGACTGCTGGCGAGACTGCTGGTGAGACTGCTGGCGAGACTGCTGGTGAGCTATATATATAAAGCATCATGACGACCAATGGGCATGATGCACTCCTGCATCAGCGGCCTTAAGAGGGTTAAGTAGGCTCCTCTGTATTGAAATCAATAGGACTCCAGTTAACCTATGAGGCAATGAAATATCATGCTTATTGATCTGGCAGTATGAAAGCTGCTCTTTTTAAAGGGCGCCATGTATAACTCATCTCTCAACAAATATAATGCACCAATACTGTGTTGGCAATAGGCATAGGTCCACTAGGATCTAATAAGACAGCACTCCAATAGAGTCACCGGAACATACATGCATTCGATATATATATATATATATATATATATATATATATATATATATATATATATATATATATTGGATCTAACGATGAATATCTCTCAGAGCTTCAGAAGCTACAGAACAAATGTTTAAAAACCTGCTTTGGTTACCATATTTTGACTGCCACAGACAGGTTTCACTTCGAAGCCAATTTACCCTATCTACAGGATAGAAAATCTTATCACCTGAGGATTTTTGCTTGTAAAAGAAAAAAATCTGCGTGACGAACCAGGTTTAACGCTACTCCTGTTTTGTATTACCCGATACCAAAATGCAAAGCATTTGAAAATAGTCCATTAGTTTTATCCGGACAAGCATGGAATGCATTATCTATTGAAAAAAAAGGTTTATTGAAGACCTAGATCATTTTAAGGAAACCTCAAAAGAATCAATGATGGCGTCTGTACCTAAGGTTTGACTGTACAATTGATTTTGTGTTATTCATCCAATTTTTCTCCTTTTTTTTGGTCATAGCAGTTGACACTACCCCATTCAATATATATTGATATGAGTGTTATGGAGGGAGGGGGTAAGGGGGGATGGGTCTATGTTATTTCTTTATTGTGCATCTTTACAAGTTGCTATTCATGACACATAGAATTCCACATTAAAACGTTTAATTATGAAACGTATCTTTTGTACGGTGTCACCAAAACAACATGGTAATGATTGTGGCATCAATAACTTATTGGCCAGTATCTTTATGTACCAGGGCACACTCTTTGCTGAAAGGTACCTTTATGCGTTCTATATTATGGTTTCTGTGACAATGGGGTAATAAACACTACCTTATGGTCAATAAAGTTTAAATTTATTCTTAAAATACATGATATTTACAGACTAGCATTTTGGCATTGGGTGTATAAATGTATGAGCTTACTGGCTGTACAGTTTTACAGTAGAGAACTTGTACATGGTCTGAAAGTGAAGGACTATATGACAGGAAAACAGTGAAATGTGATAAAAAAAAAGTGACATGGCATTTTCAGGAACAGAGACAATAGGAAATTCAAAATCAAGGGGAGAAATTCAAGGTCCGTTCTTAGCTCAGGTGTCCCAGCTTGAGTATGGTCTTTCTTAGGGTCCAATAATTCCTTACCAAACCCTATTTTCCCTTTGGATTACGACCAGTTTTAATCATTAGGTATGGTCTCACTGTGGAAAGCACTGCCTTAGTTTCCAGTACATTACATAAAGTGGTAGAGGTTATTGAAATGAAAAGGACACAGAGATAAAAGATTAAGTTCAGTTATGAGACAGAGTGACATAGTTGAAAGTGTTGTTTTATCAGTGCAAAATACAGAGATACAAAGCTTTCTGAATAGTACATGTACAGACTGACCTGCGGTTTTGCAAATGCATTAATCTAAATTATATTCTGTATGATACAAGTAGGATTGCCTCAGCAGTAAAGCATTTGTTATGGGCTATGTACTTTATAGAGTTAAAAACGATTACCATAAAGTAAGTTCTCCATCTCTTTTCTAGAGTCTTCTTTATGTAATTTATTGGAAGGTCTGATCACGATATCGTGAATGACAATAACTGAAGATTTTGTTAAAAAGATGACTATCATTATAGAGAGGGACAGTTATGGTACATTTCTATTTCTGAAACTCTGACAATTTTTTTTTGTACATTTGCTATTTAAGTAAAGCCTATATATACATACATGAAAATATTCAGAAAGCTTGGCTGATATTTGTTATATACACAGTGCATGTTAATTAATCAATAATGAAATCTACATAGGACTGCCTTACATACCCATTGCAGCCTGGAGATAGGGGCACTCATGTGCGGAACGACACGCGAGAACCTTCAACGAGCCGTATGTGGACCGTATTAGCCTTAACTTTAAACATCTACACTCACACACATTCAAGGTATTGCCATAATAAAACATCATACAGCAAGTCCAAAATCAATTTCAAATAATGATAATAATGACAAAGAAATAGAATTAAAATGATAATAAATCTTTCCCTTTTTTTCAGAATCAGTAAGGGTGGTATAATTATATAAATATTTTGGTAATTGAGATAATGCTTTGTATTTTCATGTTTGAAAACTTTCCATTAAAGATCATTTGTCCACAATTTATGTCTGTATATATCTATTTGTGTCTGTCATAACTTCACTAAACTGTCATTTAAACCTTTGTGAAAGTGCAAAGTTTGCATGATTCTTGACATTTACTTCCCCTCATAATGAAAGATGCACTTTTGGGAACTTCATCAAGAATCTCTTTATTGAGGATAAAATACCATTGGGCATGTGTGTAAAGGTTGATTTGAGGAAAAGTAGCGAAATTAAATCAAAGTTTATCTTTCAAAACTTTCAAAAGAAAGATAACAAAACCAATAGGGATTAAATCATATGGGCTCCAAATTATGAAAAGTTATATATTAAAAGCTACACTAGAAAACGCCATTCACTATTTGATTTGAATACTACACATGTTGCAAGCTAAACTAACAGAGAGATAAACACATCAGTAACATTAAACATGAAAAATAGAGTAAAATTAGGTAAAGTTGCTGTTTGTCTCTACCAGAAAGAGTGATCAATATTATGACAGTACATGTATGTGTATATATTTCATGTTAATAATATCAAATCAAAAAATATAAAATGGGTTCTGTGTTTTGCCTTGTTCCTAGGTCCATTGCATTTATAATTTGGTGACTGTGCACATATATACTTCACTATCTGGTAGTTTATCATGTGGATTGAGAGATCTCCCTCATTAGTACAGAGTATCAGGGATATTACTATGATTTTTTCCCACAAAGAAATAATCTAAATCAAGATGTAGTCACAGACAATGTGAACAGAGTATTATAGGATTCCTTGTAGTCATTAGTTAGTGGACTGGAATATTGCTATTGAGGGATAGTAATAAGACAATAACTAAGAGGAAGGTTAACGTTGGTATTGTAAAATGGAGAGGTCTAGGAGCTGCTGCAGACAAAAAAGGTACTATCATTATCATGTTTCAGCCCCCAGAACATTATAAAAGACACTGCTAAAACATATCACTACTACTCAAACTACAAGAAGTTAAAAGGAAAGCTTTACTTTTAGTAATATCCATATGTCGCCTCTATGTCGAAAAGATAAATTGCAGAGGTTTACACGTCTTGAAAAGGTTAAAAAGCAGCAAACTATTACACATAATAAATCCCCTATTTTATATATAAGTGCCTGGATGCAGGGTGCAGATGCATGTGTCCTCTATGGTTTCTCCTGTGAATTATTTTTCCCCTTTACTTTTTGAGAATTCGCCCACCTAATTGAGTTTATTTCAAGCTTTTGATAAATGACATTGCATGGGAGTGCGTGCCCCTGCCCTTTGCTTGTACTTAATGATTATTTGTTGACAAAGCGCCCCAACATTTGCTTCAAAACAAAAGGTGCGCCCTCTCCTTTTGCCCCCCCCCCCCTCCTCTTCCTTTTCCAAATCTTGGATCCTCCACTTGGGGCCCACCTGAATATCCCATGATGACAAATGATACACTGAATCATTGTGTGGTATTTCTAGGGGATTAAAGTTAATCATATTCATGTTTTCCTTGTGTAATTGTATTTTGGCAGGTTGTAAGTGCTTTACGAAAATGCATGGTTTTATTTTTGGCTTTGTAGGTATACACCACTAGTCATTAGACCAAGCTCAACTAGCTGGCACGGGGTGGCAGCATTACATACGGCACAGTACTTTCTTTGATCTATTTGGTTTTGTTAACATCACGCATGAGTTTTGTGTGAATGTCGCAGTAATTCTGTGTCAATATTACGCCATCAATGACCTGTGTCACCTAGAACAATGGATTTTGGTGTGTCGCCTACACCCATATTTCGTTAGTGGAGCCCTGGCATTAATTGGGGTTTATAAATGTATTTTCTTCTTTCAAAGAACGTACATGAAAGCTTTATATACAAAGCACTATCTTATATTAGATCTATTTTTATGGGTCAGGTTTTTTTCTTCTATTTTTTCCTTGTAATCAGATAATATAACCAAAATATATGCAAAATGAGAAATAATAAGCAGGTGAATAAAGAAGATATTTTACCCTTGAAAATCAATGTTTCAAACCAATCATAATAAATAGAGGCACGACAACTTAAAAGAAGACAAATAGATAAAGTCCCTGTTTCACGATTCATAATTGCACATAAAAATAACATGCATTAAGAATATCCCCGATTATTGGTTATCAGGGATTAAAACTTTAAAAAGGGGTGAAGCCCTTTTTAACATATTTTTTTAAAAACTTACCACTGAGTGAAGAGTCGAGGCGGCGGGGGCTTGGTGAGCGACTGCGGGCAGCGGAGAGTGAGCGAAGTGGTGAGACAGAGCGAGTTGGGCTGATAGATCTCTTTGGGCTGCGGCTACGGCTACGACGGGATGACTGAAATAATAACAATAAAACAATGAATAAATAAAAAATGTGTGAAAACCCCAATTACCTAAAATGGCTGATAATATGTAAAGAATGTTTCTCTACTTGTTTTATAGCTTGTGTCTATACTTGTTTAGAAGATATGGTTTTGACATATTCTTGTTTTCTTCCCTCCTCCCCTCTTTTTCCATTTTAAATCGACTATAAATATGCTATATCCTTTCCTATGTAGAACTACCTATTCATCATTCATTAAAGGTGGATTTTTTGCCCATTACCACAATTAACCGCTGATTGATAATAGAAGACATTCGCAATGACTAGGCCATAAGGTAATTGTGTTTTATTACCCTAATTAAATAAGTCATCGGGTTCAAAATTAAATGTTTCATAGACCGTCTATGCCTTTCCTGTCACCCGATTGCCTCTTTTCAAAGGTAGTCCTTATTTTATCTATTTATTCATAGATTCGTCTATTTTAAATTGTCTGTTTATTCATCCAAAATCAATACAAATATCTGTGAGAGATTATTGTATGAAATATGCGTGATTGTTTCAAGCTAGCCCCAAACATTCAGCATTCACAAGGGACCGTCTCCTGCAAGCAGTTTCGAGTAAATGCAGTGCCTCAAATTATCAAATGTGGGCAAATGGAAAAGAGCGTTACATTTTCTTAACATGCACGATCAAAAGAAGAAAAAAAATTACCAAGCACTAAGCGCCATATGACTTGTTCTTACCTTGGCTTTCTCAAATGCTACGGTCGCTGTTGAGATGATTTTCAAAATAATGTGTAAAAAAGATTGAAACACTTGGAGACACGTGTCTAACCTAGCTCAGTAACACTTCTTTAAAACAGTTCATTTCAAATGTGAGTTGTGTAGAGTGTCATTCTAAAACTGAGAATATCCACTCCAGCAGTTATTTGTCGAAAATTGTTCACATCAAGTTTAAAAGTCCAATTTGCTTCATAAGAGAGGCAATGCTCTTTTATATCAAATCAGGACAATGCACTCTTTGTTATTAATTTAAAGGGGAGTAATCCGAGAGTGATTAATGTTTTATGCATAATATTGTAAGCCAAAAGGATGTGATGCTCCCTTTCCACTTGGCAGAAAAAAAACAGTTTTTTTTTTAATTCTGAATAGCATATTGGAAAGAAAAGATGTCATTTAATATGAAAAAGTAGTTTTTTTCTGCCGAGTGGATATTCTAAATCAAAAGAAGGCAATGTATACTTCTATGAGTAAAATGAGGGAAGCATCCCTTCGTAAAGCTCATAAACGAGCAGGAGGCCATTTTCTAAGGTACTACGCCTTCACACTCCACTATGATTTGAAACTCCAAAACTTAGTGCCAGAAACCGTAAGCAGAGCCCTACGACTGCTCGGTACGATCAGCCCTTATGTAGCTATGACATAGAGTTTGGTAGGGCAGTCATAGTGCTGCAGGCACTACATAACATGACCTGTACTATTGGGCTGTAATGCCACTAATTAACGGTCCTCACTACGACTTGAAGGTGAGCAGTCGTAGTGTGTTAAGGGCCAGAGCGACAGGCGCCTAGCGGCCATTCTGTGAACTAATGCATTTAGCTCATATCTGGCATTTTTTGAAGCAAGTTTCTATCATTATTAGTTCAAAAGTTAAGTCCAGTGATGTAAGTGTACATTTTTAATAGGTTTGAAGAAACTTTTCCAAAATACTATGAAATCCCCCTCTACCCCCCTCTGACTGTCGTCCATAGGCTTATGCAGTACGGTGCCCACCCCCTTACATTCGCACTCACCTTGTAAAAAAAAAAGTAGCGTTGGAACCATATGATTTTACATTTCTATCTTGTTTAGAACATGTCAACAGACATAACTGTAGTTTTTGAAAGAAACTGTTTGTCTAGTTTTGGTTATATTCACACAAATCCCTCTGAAATCCGAACTGGATAGTTATTGGCCCATTGGACCCCATGTTAAAGGGTCCTCTCGATGATGGCCAGTACCGAAGAAAGTAGCGTTGGTACCCCAACTTTTTATTTCACATTTAAATTACACATCATGTAAAGAACAAATATTGCAATTTACAAGGAAATCCTTTGTCAATTATTTTTGGGGTCACCTGAAGCCCTTGTCCTTAAGAAATGGTCTCCAGTGCTCTTTATAAAATTAGGCCAAGAGAGAGCAAAACTATACCCATATTAGGTAAACTAATGAGTTTCTCTACTTACCAGAGAAGCCCCGCGGCGCGTGCAGCATTCTCCCTTAACAACGATTTTGGCGCTCTGCATGAGACAGGGCCAGATATGGTGGTTCACCAGGGGAGCACTGAACTCAGAGTCATAGCTACGACGGTACCTGGAGGAGAATAAAGGATTTTGGTTAAATACACTGTAATAAAGTGTTGACAAAATGATGACAGATCTCCTAAGGACAAGAATTTCCGTTATTTTCAAGGGGACTCCTTGTACCAAATCTGCTTTACAGTACTGTCATCTGGGACTTCATTGCAGAGACTGTACTGCTTCACCGCATATATAATTATGGTCGATTACCGTTCAGTTTTACAGCGATCCCTGGTAGATTCAACAGTTATTTGTTAGAGTGTAGATGCATACCTAAGGCCAAAAAAAAAGATTTGTGTGTTTCCAGTTACATGCCTCAAATATCAAGGCATCAAGGGTCGGTACGTTTGATTTTGTATACAAGTGTAGGCAGATATGCCATATTCGTCGATTTTATGGCAAAACTATGAAAATAAACATGAGAAAGGTGAAAACAGAGATGCATGTTAAGCTGTGGACTTGAGACCCATAGAAATATTGATGAAAATTTATGAAAAATCCTAAAAATTCCCCACAATTCTCAAAAGTTTTAAAAAGATAGAGTCGGCCCTATTTTGCTGGTAACTGGAAACACAACATTTGTTTTGCCTAAATGTCAATGTCAATTTTGGTAGAGATACTATCCCATAGCTTGGTGCACTCTACAGTTTGGCAAATTAATTTTCAGTATGTTTTTTAAACAAGTAGAAAAGACTTTGTCCCTTTCCCACCTCTGATACATATTATAAAGCTATATTAGATTATCATAATGACACAAATAAGCCAATAGACATAAAATCTCAAAGATTCAATATTGACAACTAGTTGATCAGTTGCCAATGATGATTTTGGATGGAATCATTTTCTGTGTCAATTAGCATTACCTAGTTTTCTAAATCAAAATTAGAAAAAACAAGAGTTTCTCACTTGTGATCGTCAAAGAGTTCGGCATCATTAGCAATGGAGATGTCAAGAGGGTTCGCTAGGCAGCTCATGTTCCACGCCATCTTGCATGCTTCGCGGATAAATGGTTGAACGACACCATAGGAAGCGTCTGGAAGGGCAATGCGGGAGTTCCGGTTTAGGGCCCGAATGACATCCTGCAAAATAAAGGTCGCAAGGTTAATCCAGACAATGCTATTGTCAATGCTGGGGGGATTTAGCGAAATAGCCATATTGAACAAGTAATCAATGGATAATTCATGACTTGTCAACTTGTCAATTTTGGGCATTTTCTACCGAAACACATGAAAACAACCCATGTTCACCCTATCAAAATAATTATTTGTATTCCTTCCACAACTTCCATATCATAGTATATGACAGAGAATGACCTAAATATAAATTGTATGTACTTAGATTTTTATTTATTGGCTCAGTTTAATCACACTGACAGTGGAAAGTGAAGTTACGAATCTGAGCACTCTGTGCTTCGTGAGAGGAAAGGCCTAGCACAGAGGGGTCAAATTGTCAAAACTGTCCTTCGTTTCGGGAATGCTGATTGCTGCACATCTCATTTTTCTTTTAAATGATCTCGATACTGATTTAGTTCATGTCAATAGCTATCTACAGACACCAGAATTAATTTTTAATTCCAAAGATTTCCATTTCAAAATTGCCGATCAAGTTGCGATGTTTAACATTGCGCTCTATGGGAGCCCTCGCGTTTACACCCTGGTGCAAGCTGGCCCCATCTCCTATGATTAACGCGGTTCAGGAGCTCAATCTCTCGTCACCCAATACGGCGGAGTGGGATCTCTTATACTAGATTATGCCTCTTTGCTTATATGCCCTAACTCATTTCTATCAAGCTATTGAATATCAGATTTTTACATTTTTCCTAACATAACACTATGATTCACTAACTTCATAGATTTCTGAAAATTAGGAAAAATATTTTCTTTTCATAAGTGATAAGAATACATACCGATACTAGTGAGGGCAGGTCGACTAGGTCAGTGTTCCTGTTAATATAGTCCTGTACTGCCTCCTCCAGGGTCTCCGGTCCAGCATGGGTGATGGACAGACTGGACCTGATCTTTAACTTCCAGTTGGTGAATGCCAGACGTGCCACTGTAAACGCCTCCTGTGAATGGTGAGTTAATAGAAAAGGGTTAGAGTATGGGGAAAAAACAATTGGCGGTGAGGGTTTTCAGAAATGGATGACCATAGGCTACATGAGTCTAGACCCATCCCTATTGGGTCCACCATTTTGAATTTTGCTGGTTATGCTAAAGTGACAAAACACTGATAAGACATGGTATGATGGGTACTTTGTCCCTGGATAACATTCACTTTCAAGAACAAGCTTGTTGCATCATATCAGTTAATATCAGTACATGTCGCCAGAAACCAGCTCCGGTTCCGCTAAGACCTGATAGGCTATTGGCTACTCTAATGGATCCTGCTTATCGTCTACATGCAGAATCAATTAGAGTTGGTTCTGGTAAAATGCACTGATAAGTATTGATATAATCGGACCAGCATGTCCCTTTAGTGGGTGTTACCCAGGGACAAGATACCCACTATCTTGTGTCTGATCAGTAGGTTTTACATCAACCTGCAAAATTCAAAATGACAAACCCACTAGTTATGGGTCAAGAGGGCTTGGGGTGAAAGGCTTTAAGGAAGGTCGGAGCTTTCAGAACTGTAGAACCATTGGGTCAGAGATTTCAAGAAATATTCATTTCAGAAGTGTAAGGTTCAAAGTTTTCAAGGTGTACAATGTAATGCCAGATGTACCGGGGTATGCTTTATAGTTTAATATTTAAAGTTTAATTTTACCTGAACAATAGCAAAGATGATCCTCTGGTTATTTTCATGGTCTCCACTATAGGCCCTAAGGATGTCGAGAGCGTCCATGCGGTCATGTGCAAACATATCATTGTAACGGGTAATGAGGTTTTGTTGCCGGACGCGCTGTGTGATGTCGTCAGGGGCGAAGGGAGACGCAGGACGAGGAAGCGGAAGCGGAAGTGAAGACGTGAGGGACGCTGGCTCTGGGAGCGACACATTGCTGCTGCAAGAAAACGAATGTAAGATCTGGGTCATTTGGTAGAGGATTCTAGGCATACAATGGATATACAAAAACCCTCAAGGGTGCCGATATACACCGTACCTAAAAATAATAACTTATGGCCATATATCTTAGAATCAAAAGAGAAAATTTGTGATACGATCCCCCGGTGCGCCGCTCGTCTGCCTGACTATTTCTGATAAGGCATTTAACACCTTTTTCTAGCACATTAAATAAATGATTCAATGTTATTTCCTATTCAATATAAACCTTCTGGAGGACTTTGGGGAGATATGCCTGATATATGGGCTGCGCGCTGGTGACTATGACGTCACTGCTGTACCCAGGAACACACAGTGCTTTGGTGTATCAGGCTCAAATGGTTGGCATGATGCACTCCTGGTGAGTAACTCGCCACAGCTGCATCATTGCAACATGGCGATTACCATGTCCTCATGTCAAAGTGCTGACATTTGAACATGCACCTGTTTTCAAATAAGCGCTGGGGACATGAAATATGTTTAAAGCTCTAGAAATATATCTTGAATACATACCCCTGTACCCCCGGCGCTTATTTCAGGCCGGCCCTTATTCGAGACTAGTGCTTTATTACCTCTACCCCCGCCCCAGCACTTATTCGAGACCGGCGCTCATTCGAGACCCGTGGCATTTAAGGTGGGTGCTTAAACGGTCCATTATGGCACATGTACTTGCAGTACATGACTTTCCATCTTATATTGTAATACGCACAGTAACACACCCACTGAAACCTTATTATCCACTATAAAAGTCAGTCTGTATGTGACCCGCGCCACCGACAGGAGACGAGACAAAAATAAATATACCTCCCTCCCTCCCCCGACAGACCTGCCTCCTCCCGCCCACCCACCTAGGGTCCCTTGGCTGGCACCCTGCCTCTATATTGGGACTCTCTCTCTCTGTCTCTCTGTCTCTCTCTCTGTCTCTCTCTCTCTCTCTGTCTGTCTCTCTCTCTCTCTCTCTCTCTCTCTCTCTCTCTCTCTCTCTCTCTGGACTATCTATATAATGAGATACTGCAAACTCTTTTTACAATTACACTCCACCTCTTTCCTTGATGACACACCTTCTACACTCTACATGTGCTCCGTGCACCAAAATACCTCTTTTAGGGCAGCTCCCACACCAGTATTTATTGTTATAAGACGGTCCCTCAAAGACCCCCAAGGTCGGGACCATTTCACAGAGTACAATGCGTGAAAAATAAAGGTGGAATAAGAGGATGTATAAGTCATTGCAATTTTTCTTGTCATAGTTTTGTGACAATGTTCAGCGTCAGGATACAGGACATTTAATTGACCTGTACCTGGTTGTTTGTCTTGATTATTGGAAACATATTTCCCCATAGGGGCCAAATAACTGCCTAGTCTTACAATAAATGATGAAGGCAAACTCCTGCTGAAACGTTGTGATCGACATAATTACTATGGTTTAATAAAGCCTATAAAATTTATGCTCTGTCTTCCTAGTTGTGTCTATTATACATTTATAAATGAATAAATAAATTGATCATTTCACTCACTCGACCTTCATTTATGCATCATGTCAACCCTCTGAGGTTGATACACTGATACAAGAGGTTCGGTATGATACAGCAATGAAGTGCTGGCGAGTGGCGATCCCTTTTAAGGGCCGCTAATGCATTAATGCGTCATGTATATTGGTCGTTATGATACATGAATGCAGCTCTGGCGAGTAACTCGCCAGGGCTACATTCATGCACCATGCCGACCCTTTGGCTAGCAGACTCGTCAGCACTTCATTTGTGCATCATGAGGACCGACGGGCATGATGCACTCCGGTACCAGTGTCCCTTACAGGGTTAACCATGAATCCCTTCTCCCTGTGCATTCCCGATATATTGTACAGGGATCAAGGTCATCACCGTATATCGCCTAGACTTCAGGCAGAGGGTACCAGGAAGATTTTATACGTATAAATTGCTCCTTAAACACGAGGTATAATGGGTACTGTCTCCCTCAGTGCTCCTTCCATACATATAGCGATTTAGCTGGTTTAATTATCAGCAAATGAAATAACACCAACTATTCACTGCGGTCCTCTCAGGGGTCAGTGGTACCCATCAGATAAGTGTTATCAGTGATAAGAGCTGGGAACCAGCTTTAGCAATGGCTGCGCCCACTGGACAATCCGCTACCTCGGTATACATCCAATGGGTACTATCACACTGCGTTAGGCTTTTTAGGGCCCAGTCATTCATTGCCAGGCGGAGTGGGGAGAGGGAGATTGTTAGATCTAAGGGAGTGTGCATTTTATTTTTTTGGGGGGAGGGAGGGGCGAAACTCACTAAACCTTTACACTTGGGTGGGATGGGGGGGGGTCTCGACTATAGATATGGGCAACTAAAGTATCCACCGTGGCATGTCATTCTAATATTCTTTTTTCTTTTTTTTTCTTTGAATATTTTTCTTCTGGGGGGGGGGGGTGTCATTTTGCATTTAATCAGTTCTCAGAAGGAGGGGGGTCATGATAACGTTCATCACATTGGTGGGGGGGGGGGAATGGCGGTCTGCAAAAATCCATCAAGCCCCCTCCCCCAGCTGGCAATAAATGACTCGGACCTCATATACGGTCCCCTATTCCTATAATCGGCATACGTGCTCCTCTATATCCACTGGGGGGCGTTTCCATTCACGCTAACACCGAGGGTGACGTCGATTTGCAGGTTCTGAGACGGTCCCCCAAAGTCGTTGACACATCCAGTTCACGGCCTCTCGCGGCTTTTCTTGCTAACTTTCCTTGCTGTATTTTATTTTCAGTCATGTTTGGTTGCCTATGGTGTCACCCGTGTTATCTGAAGGTCTATGCCCGGGAAGGTATGATAGAAACTACGTGCTGGCAATCACGTGTACAAGAGGGGTGGAATTGGGACGGGGAAACTTAAATTAACACTAGGATGTTATGTTTGTGTACGTGAGTATGTGTTTCCCAGTGTATGAGCCTAAGTGCCATGTCGATTTTTAACAAATGACCGTGCCCTCACGTCGATTTTAACCCTTTAAGGGTCGCTGATGCATTAATGCATCATGACGCATGATGCATTAATGCATCATGCGTCATGATGCACCAATGAAGTGCTGACAAGACTGTTCTGTTTATCACTACGATACATCCGACATATATAGCTCGTGGAGATGTAACCATAATTAACCATCTCTTCTACAGTAGTTCCCTGGCGTATTCCACTATATGTATCAACCCCATTGGTTCGGCATGATGCTCTAATGATGTCCTGGCGCGCAGTCTCACCAGCACTGCATTGGTGCATCATGGCGATCAACAGTTAATGTTATGAGATGGCCATGTTCCCATGTCGATTCTCAGAACATTCCATAACCCCATGTCGATACCTAGTAATAAGAAAATGTTCATGTCCCATATATGTATGGGTGTGGACCACTAAATCTGACATGCAGACATGGCCATTTCTTAAAATCGAGATCTGACATGAGATGAAAAATTAGTGACATAACATAGGTCCTTTCTTAAATTCGACATGGGACAAGGTTCTTAGAGATGAGAGGGGACATGGGGATTTAAGGGACATGTGGCATAAGCATTACTGAAAATCGACATGTGACATGGGAGACCACCTATCCACACCCCCATATATCACTAGACCTAGATTGTCGGCACTGGAGCACACGACACAACCGTAAAATAAACTGGCTGCAGTCCCTTGGACTCCACATCACGACAACAGGCAGGGTAGGGAGGATGGAGGGCACAGTACAGATACCCTCTCATTAATCTCTCATTACATCTTCATGAGAGTGAGTGAGTAATAGATGTTTAACGCCATTTCGACAGCTGAGGCCATATTCATGGCGAGAACTACATTACAATTTCACAAAGGAATGTGTCAGTGCCTGCGCATATGTGCTGCCCCACACAATTCCGAGGGGATAGGAAAGGAGAGAAATAGACCCTTCTAAGTGGGCTAGGAAAGCCCGACATCATCATGAATACTATTTTCTGACAAATATATAATAACCATTATCACATAATTAGAGACTGAAGCCAGTCTACCGTAATATCTCCCGAAGAATACTTGTAGATCTATGTGATTGTACTCAGCAATTGAAAGGGGGTTGGGTGAGACGACGCGTGAAAAAAAGAATTGCCCCCCCCCCTCCTTCCCGTTGGTAGTGGCGGATTTACACGGGGGAATGCGGGGGCGCGCGCCCCTCTTTTACCCCTGTAGTTAGGAGTTTATTAACAATTTATAGCATGGAGTTTATCCGAAATTAGGGGATAAATAAGGGGCGCGCCCCCTCCTTTTCGAAATACTGGATCCGACACAGCCTCTGACCCCCGGGCGGTTTTGGAATATACCGCGTTGACCAGTCTTCTACTTTTGATCACCATGCCCCCAGTCCCGCCCCCAGTGCTCCCAACCTGCTTTCTATAGGACTCAGTATGGATCCCTAGTGGATCCACCATTTTGAATTTCGTTGGTTGAGGTAAAACCCACTTCCAGGACATACCATGATGGGTACCTTGTCCCTGGTTAACACCCACTTCCAGGGACATGCTGGTCCCATCTTATCAGTTCTTATCAGTGTATGTCGCCAGAACCAGCTCGAGACCAGCCTGTAGCCAATAGCTGCCATGCAGTGAAGGGCCTGGTGACAGATGGGTTCCCATTACTCTAAGAGCCAAAGCAACGGGCAGCCATGGTGCACCACCAAAGGCAATTCTTCATGACGCTGTGATATGACTTTGCTTGCTAAGGGGGTACCCAGTCATTCTGACTTAGGCCCTTGGCCTCCCTTTGGTGAAAATGGGTGTCCATGTGCTCATGTATTAGGAGGGGAAATGAACTTCCATGGATATGGGGTAATGAGTTCTAACCAGAGGAGTAAGTATTTTTCTGTGGTTCATGTTTTAATGACCGCCATAATGTAGGGTGTTTACCTCGAAATTGAGATGATAGGTCAGACAGGTCTACACGATGCCAGGTATATGTCTAAAAGCAGCCACATGTTTATAGAACATAATGACAAAGCAAAAGACCGACATGTTAATATCTGCTCTAGATCTCATGTTATGAGGCAAAATATAACCTTTCACAGACTTTTTCTGAGAACCTCCAAATATAGACTACAACAGAGAAAAAGTGGTCGTTTTGAAGCATACTTGTACAGATTTTCTAACCAATCCTGTGGTAGGCCTAGGCCAAAAAAAAATTTGTTTCCGGTCACCCGACCTACCTCAGCAAAAGGGGGCCGACCTCAGACTTTTTTGAGAAAATTTTCATATCATTTTCATATTTTTTCATATTTTTCATAATTTTTCCATATTATTTTCATAATTTTTCATAATTTCATGTTTCTAATATGTTAAGGCTTTGTTAAAATCTGGAATCCAGCATTTCTGCCCGAGATCCTAAGGTTTGGCTGTTTTTAGGGATAACATGGACCATCTGTGGGGTAATTATCAATAATAACAATTCAATAAATAGGCCAAAATCTGTTCAGCCAAAAAAAAAATTAAAAAAAAAAAGAAATCCGACCTACCTACCTCAACCTTTTGGAGCATGTTACCGGAAACTTACAATATATATTTTTGTGTCCTATCTAGTTTAAACTCCCATACTCAATATGTAGAGTTATATATTCTGAAAATCTACACATTGAAGAATCCTCCCCTCTCCTGATGTATATATATATATATATATATATATATATATATATATATATATATATATATATATATATAATTGGGCTATAGTGGGGTCCAAGCTGGGCACTGATATTATGTTAAATGGACCTACGTCCAGCAGACTCACAAATGGACTGTAGGGGGCCTACTCACGGCCATTACCGGGTTATGGAGTGGTCATTATTTATGGGGGGGAGGGGAAGGGCTCTTTAGTGAAAAGGCCTGCGCGCTACTGTAGAATAAAGGAGGGTCGGTAAAGTTTTAGACCCCTTTGAGGGGGCACGGGAAATTTTCGTTGCGCCCATGTGAAAATTCAGCGACCGCCCTGTTGTTAAATATGACCACTCCCTCGTGTCTCATGCGTAGTGCTCACTCTAAGTGGTTGCCACATAAATGGATGCGCCATTGGGCATCAGTATAGCATGTTATACTCATATATTAGCGACACCAACGGGTTAGAAGAAGCAACACTTTTGAAACAGAGTAAAACTGAATAGAGTGGTTCGCATTTGCTATCATCTTACATATCAAATTCGTGTTGATTAATACACAATTCTGTACACCATACGGTGTTTGACCTTTGAAGAATGTCATGTGTGCACTGTAACAAAACAAAAAAACACTTCAAAATAATGACAGAATCGTCATCCAAAAAGTTGCCAGATATCCATCATTACTTTTACAGAGATCCCTTGTGCTTCTCTACTGCCACCTGGGGCTTCTTGTAAAAACTACACTGGTTCACTGCAATATAATAGTTCACTCTTCAGTTTTACGAGGATCCCTGATAGATTTAACAGATATTTTTTTTACAGTGTACAACAAAATGTATAAAGACCTTGACCTTACCTGGCCATGAGTGCCTCCCGGCGGCCTGAGAGGATGGCTACTTCGTCCCGCAGGTGGCGCACCTGTCGCTCGTAGTTGTCCACTAGTGAGGCCCGTGCCCGGTAGGTGGCCAGGTCGTCCTGGGCGTTCCTCAGCCTGGAGGGTGAGAAGTATATGGACATGGGGGTTAGACGCAGGCTATTGGTCGCCTGGAGAGAGAGAGTCTCTTCGGCTTTTTCGGATGATTTTATGAGTTATAATATAGACCCAATAGGCAGTTTAGAGTACAGGGAGACAACCACTGAGCCATTGTAAAAGATTCAATTGATGAGCTACTCATTGGGATACTTGCAGTCATTAGGGTATTTTCGTAAGAAGGGTCACTCACTGACTTGTTCATAGTAAGATGAGTTTCTCACTGATTTATTCATATGCTTAGAGCACTAGATGAGTTTATTGCTGAGTTATTTATACACATGCAGTATGATAAATTTCTCAACGAGTTATCTATAGTAACATTCATGAGCTACTCAAAGAGTCATTAATAGTAAGTTAGTGGTCATTGTCATATCAACAATGGGGTGGTGGATTTGAGGGGGGGGGTGAAAACTTTTGAGCAAAAAAGTTGAGTTGCACCCCTCCTAGCCTCTCTTTAGCTAAAAAGCCCGAACGCTACTATAGATCAAAGAGGGGCATGGCAATTTCCCCGAAATAAAAACCTGACTGCCATCAAGGGGGGGGGGGCATAAAAATTGTTTATGCGTTCGCGAAAAAACGCACTATCATCCCCTGCTGTTAAATGATGACCACTTCCCACCTAATGTTGAGTTGATTACTCACTGTGCACGGAGGTCGGTGATCTCATTCTCAGAGAACATCTTGTCACTGGCCGAGGCTCTGTGGGAGGTACTCAGCTCGTCCTTAGTATCATCCAAACTGTAGATAACAGTAACGTAAACGTATCAACCATTTACAGGTCACCTAGGGATCCTTTAACTCTGTAAGGGTTGTTAGGGCTCCTCACACAGGAGTAGACCATGCCCATTGGTATTCATATTGCATGGATGCTGTCCTGACAAATAACTCACCGGGGCTACATAGCATCATGCCCATTGGTTGTCAATGCAGCCCTGGCAAAAATCTCGCCAGGGCTACATTCATGCATCGAGCTGACAACACTGGGTTGATACAGTGCCGGAGCGTCGGCATGATGCTCCAATAGGGGCCGCCAATACAGGAATGCATACATCAAGTCCCACTGGTCGTCATGATGTACCAATGAAATGCTGGAAAGTCTGCTTGCCAACACTTCATTGGTGTAATTATTATGCTGACTAAGCGGGGCTCTATCGACCCCGTAAGTTTGACATTGCGCATTCATGTATCATGGTGGGCATTGTTCATCATGATGCATGGATGTAGCCCTGGTGAGTAACTCGCCATTGCTACATTCCTGTATTGATGTGAGTACAAAAAATGCCGCCCCCTTGTGGGCGTCGTAATGCAACACCAGCCACATCCTTTATGGTTCTGTATTCCAGCACCATGACGAACAATGAGACGGATGTACATGTATCAATACACTATGGACCCTTGAAATTATACTAACCGTAATCTCTCGCGTATAAGTCGCACCTCGCCTATAAGGCGCACCCCCAACTCAGGGAGGTCTGTTATAATGTATAAGGCGCACCTCTGAGGGCAGATTTTTGTTAATGTAGTACTGTTCTATAGTAAAAGATACCCCCCTATAAGGCGCACCCCAAACTCAAGGCAATTTACCTCCCACGTATAAGACCCAGCAGCATTTTGTTTGGCCTATAAGACGCGCCTTATACGCGGGAGATTACGGTAGGTGGTTACCAGTACATAGATTTATCTGCAGTTAGTACATATAAATGCCACTGCTAATAACCCAAATAATATGTTTCATTTATACTTTTATTTTGTTTTCGATATTATTCAAAATGTCATAGTTGTTATTAAGACCTCGTTAGATTATCTATAACACATGAAATAGAAGGTTTCGTTTGGATTTCTTTAGATAAATAGTTATAGATACCATTATATATTTATTTGTACATGTATTTATCAATTTCTACTCACACAGCCTTAAGTTCCTCAGCCTCTGCCCTGCTGTGTGAGAGGTCGTCCTCCAGGGTCTGGATAGAGCGTTCATACATATCTGTCACTTCATTCAGCTCCCTGTCCTTGGCTGCTACCTGGGCCAGGGCAGTGAAGCTGGGGTCAGGTACCGCTGCCAACACGCCAGAACCAAGCCACGGCAACAGGCGAGACTTGAGCGTGGTGGCACCGCCATAGGCTCCACCTGGATGGTAAGGAATGAACTATTAATGGATTGTGGCTTATAGGGAATAGAACCATTGCTAGTACCAAACAAATTAGCTAGGTGGCTCATGTAGTCGGGGGCTAGATCAGCAGTTGGCCTCTTAGTACAGTTTACTTTGGCTGGCCCTTCCTGATAGTCTATATGAAGCTATATTCTAGAAGTCTATACCTTTGAATACCAAATACTTTAAACTTAAACAATATAACCTTTATATAGACTTAGTACTTGAAATACAAGAGAAATTAAACTTTAAAAGTTTTCTAAGAGGGCACATATAATCCAGGATGAGTAAAACCAAGCCATTGTCTCACTATCAGGCTAATCCCCTCCATTCACACATAAAACAATGGACAGGTACTCAAGATGATTAAGATAGAGGCAGGGGCAGCTTATCAGTCTTATTAATTCCCATTGTTTCCTGTGGCTGCAGGGGAAGATAAGAGATTACCCACAATCCTCTTCCAGATCCAAGATGGTCAGGGGGCAGTTATATTACTGATTTCAAGATGACCACCTCCATACAGGAATGACTCTGTTCCCTATACATACATGTAAAATGTAGTTCTGTTGGGATATATATCATGTCAGTTATAATGGAACTATATCAGGGATGAGTGTATGGGCATGGTTTGATTATCAAAAGAGATGGAATTAATTAGGATCGCCACAGTTCTAGCGTTGTCAGAATCCAAATATTAACAATTCTTTTCTTTCCTTCTATTTGGATGGGGTGGTGATTTCTCTTTCTTTTGTTTTTATTTTCTTTAGATTGCGTTCTTAGGGTTATTAAATATGCATCCAATCATAAATTAATAAATACGAAATCCATTATTATGTGTTACAATGTAGTTATATGATGAACCTCCATGGTGTACCGTAACGGTGCATTTCTGTACTGTTGGCTGTCATCCTGATTAAACAGTTAACTTTAGTATAAATGCGAATCATGCCAGTAGTTCATGAGCCAAGGGGTGTTTTGGGTGCCAATTTTCGCGAGGTGAATCTTGCAAAAAAAAATTGCTACGTATCTGAAGAAACCAGATGACTTTGCTAGACACCTGGGTTGCCCAGATTTGCCTCAGAATCATACCCCATGTAGAGCAGCATCAGAGATATGATAGTAAACATAATGGTATCAAGTTTACTACACAAGATTGGTACTCAGGGCCTATAGATTTCTCATCTAAGCTCAAGGATTACAAGCCCTAAATCTGTTATCAATAATGATAAATCAGCCTAAGCCACTGTTCTTGCATTGTTGCATTTCACCCAGACTACGGGGGTATATTGTGTATTACCTTGAGTTGACATGATACATGGATGTGACACTGGTGAGTTACTCACGGGGGCATCACTCTTGCATCATTACTACAAGGGCCATCATAAACTAAGACCCCAATCCATCATTCAATGGAAAGTAAGATGTTTAAACCTCTCACCTTCAGCAGCAGTGAGACTGAGCAGTTTGAAGAGCTGGCCCTGCATCCGTGAGTTGGCCTCAATCAGCTCACAGCACCGGGCCACATTCTGTTCACATGAGTTGATCTGCAAAACATGAAATTATTGGTTTAGGTAAAAGGTTTAAATTTAAAAGTTGATTATGGTTGTAGGCCACGGCTTCAGAGTACATGTTTTAATGCATTAGACACATATTGGGGACAGAATAGAAGAGATGCATTACAGGTACACTGGGTGGAAATAGCCTACATTTAGTAGTTTGTGTCGGGGACAGTTAGTTCTGACATTTGACACCAGGAGGCAGCAATATAGTGTGCCCTTGATGTGCCTCTGAGCCCAGCATTTGAGCCTCACCGGGGAGCCTCTCTGGACACTCAGTAATGTACCATAAAGCAAAAGGCTATTTATATTGATGATCTCCGTGAAGTGGTCGCATTGTCCAAGGTTTTACCTGCACATTCCAGGAACACAGCCTATAAGTCTACCAGGAGAGGAGCATTTTGGTGAGTTTCCCCCTTTACTATGCGCATCATGAACTGTCAACTTTTATGAAACTTGTAATTAGACCAAGTAGTAATGCTTCCCATGTCATAACATTGTCATATATATGCTTAGAGCACTAGATGCATGTTTTGACTATTGATGTACCTTAAAGCGTTCTTTCACAATGTGCCAACTATATTGCTTTTGGGTGATCTCCATAAAGTGTCAGAAGCTTGCAACTATGTAAGGACTCTGTAAACCCCCTCTCTATTTGTTGGATATGCATCACTGAATAAAATTATATACAATGCATTATGGATTGTTGTAGAAATCCAACTGGCTTTTATGTGATTTTGTTTTTCCCTTGTGCTTTGTAGAACAATAACTGTAGTGATAGGAATATATTTCTGTTTTTGATCATTTTCTCTATATCCTGTTAGGCCAAATACAATGATATGATAATAAAGGGTGTCTTCCCCTTTGACCCTAGATGATTCAACACAAGAGACCTCTGTGTACTTTGACATGATTTATCTTATTTATGGAAGGTGTTGCTATAGGTAAGACATTTGTTCTGCTTATGCGAAGTATAAATGTACTTAACCAGAATTATAATTTCTCCTTGTTACATTGCAATTATTTATCACTCTCAGCATACATATAATAGATATGGTGTAAATAGCCATTTGTAAAGGGGTTCTCTAGTTAACTTAAAAGGGTCTAAGTCTTATCTTTTATGTCCCCTCTATGTGTTTGGTACAAACCTGCACTGAAAACATGGACGATCTGAAACTAGTCAGCGGTGACCACTTTAGGTCCTCAAGTTGACGATACCTAAAACTACAGCTTTAGGTAGTCAAAATGATGACTTTAGGTCGTCATCCTGACGACCTGAGTCATCAGGATGACAATACTGACAGTACAGAGTCATCATATTGATGACTCAGGTCATCAGGATGACGACTTAAAGTCGTCATTTTGACAACCTAAAGCTGTAGTTTTAGGTATCGTCAACTTGAGGACCTAAAGTGGTCACCGCTGACTAGTTTCAGAACTTCTAGGTTTCAGTGTGTGGAATCATGTAATATAATTAACATGAATATGACCTTGGCTGTCAAAATGGCATTAAGCATGTATTACTCACTCACTTACTATTTGTAAAGTATATCTCAACTGACCTTTTCTATTATAAGCATGGCAGCATATATAGATGCTATTACTGTACATATTCAGAAATGAATGTCACAGATTCACTACACCACTTCATTGAGAGTCACAATCCAGAGGCGTAGGAAGCAAATCTTCATTGGGGGGCCAGTGAGGGGGGGGGGCAGCCGGAACCCCATCACGACCACCTTGTATTGTCGGCTTTATCCTAATTACACCTATACATATCTTAGATTTTGTATAGAAGAGTTATTGTTGGGGAATTTTAGGTCTGATTTGAAGCTCTAGCCCCCATTTTCCCTATCCCTTTACCATATAAATCTATCCTGAAATGCAGTGTTTTGGATGCTTATGGATTTTATTATGAGGTCTTGACAAATTGTTTGGGGGGCCCAGACATACTCAGGCCCCACCTGCTTTGTGATCGGGGGGCCCCCCTTTTCCTACGCCCCTGATTTGTCCCCTTCCCTTGGCGTCACTCTACCTGCCCCCGCCCCCCTCCCGCTTTACCCTTTCCTTTGCCCTGTAACTCCCATTGAGCCTGAGAGTTGTTACATGGGGTTAATTACCAGCGTTCTTTGTGTGACCTATTGGGGGTGAGACAGCTCAGTGGTTCTGGGTCAGTGACATGTCGTTAGTGGGTCAATGATCAATATAAGATTGGCACATAAGAAATACTACAATCTTGGAGCTGGGGAGGATTGAGGGATAGTATTTATGGGTATCACAGTTGAAATAGGGTAATTTGAGTGTGCTGATCACGAATCTGAGGTGCGAATCTCCATATCTAGGTCGGAACAAGGTCAAACCAAAGGTCAAAGGTCACAATGCATTTTTAATGCGTCCTGATCAACTATCTACTATGCACTAAGGACCTCTAGTATTAATGACTGAAACAAAGCCCTCTGTCTGTTCTATACTAAATACCATATCATGAGATACGCACCTCAGATTCGTGATCAGCACACTCAAATTGACCTAATCCAACCTTCAAACCTTGTGCTGCTCTGAACACCAGGTAATCGACCCGATTCCATGCTGGCTCCCCAACTATGGTAGATTCAACAGTTTTTCTTTTACAGTGTAGGGATCCCACTATAGTGCACTGAGGCTATTGGTATTACAAGTACAAGAACTACCTGTTGAATGCCCACCCCCTGCTGCCTACACACCCACCTACCCACCTGCCTCCCCACCTATCCATGCCTGCCAACACTTTGATCTTTACCTACTAGTACTCTCCTGTTGTAGGCCAGTTGTAGGTCACCTCCGATTGATTAGTACTTAGGCCATAGAGAAAGCTATGTTTCAGCTGAGAATTTACAAGTGGTTTGTTTTCTGCTGTGCAATAATACAATTAAAGCTAGATATTTGGTATTTCAACATTTATTTTAATGAAGGATCAGGCCTACATGATGCAAAGATTCCACTGGTGAATCCCGGATTTTGGTTTGACTTTTGATAAGGAAAATAATAGAAATAAACATTTCTCATCATATGAAACACATTTTTCTTTTCATTGCTCAAGCTTCATATTTTATTTTGTGGGTCAGTGTGTACACCTACTACAACCTGTTATATTTACCCACTTAGCTTTATTATTTATAACAGTTGTGGACTACTCCCACTATGTATCGACCTCTGTGGTCGGCCAGTAGCCAAGGATGACATGGGTTATGGATGTTTGCTGGTCAGGGGAACAAGTGTAGGGTATGGATATAGTGTGGAATCAAATATGGGGTATTGATCTAGAATGGAAAAATTGTCACTTTCTTTTCAGTCCTGACATTTCTTTTTGTGTGTTGCACAGAGGTGTTCATGCCAGTCAAGTCCAAGTACCTTTCAATGAAGATGGTAGCTGCTCAAAATAAGAGCACTAAAAGAGGATCACACAGGAAGGTACCTGCTTGTGCACTACACATTATTATTAAAAGCAAATGCGCCCACTAACACAGAAGCCACCTAGTGGTGAAAATCAAAACCTATCAATTTTACTTTTTCAACTTGACTCCTAACTGTAAATATTTTAATCTACCCTGGAAAACATATTTGCAGTCAACTGCTAGTTATTGTCCCTATATAAAACACATTTATTGGTTGTCTGAATATGCATTGGATCCTATAGTTAAGGGAATATTATTATCATTGGAAATTCAGAACTTTTTCATTTCAACCGTGACCCCCTGTTTTTCTCTTTTAAAAATGTTTGTATAGATGCCCTTTATGTGTCCAGAGAATTTTAGGGGGACATTGGATATGTAAGATTATAGAAAAATATGTTTCATTTCTATAGTTACGCCATTTCTATAGTTAAGCCATTTACACTTAAAATGGCCATACAATAAAAGTTAGCACCTAGGATTTTTATTTGCATTTTCTTATTCCTAGTATATCAAACTAATATATTTCAGATTATCAGTAGCAGAGCCGGATCCAGGCATGTGGTCGCATTTGTCTTTAAACAAGGCAAGTGCCTTTCCAGTCTATTGTGGTGAGTACAAGTTGAATAGTGAAGCAGAGCGTGATTTTTTAATATGTGAGGGTACCTACTTAGTGCTCTCTTTAGCTTAACTGCAGCAGCCTCCTGGTCTGTGACTTACCAGCACTACATTCCTGCTTCTTGAGGACCCTTTGGGGCAAGGGCATAGGAAAAGGGGTGAGGGGGACTTGGGTCCCCAATCCAAGTCCAGGGTTGAGGGGGACACTGGATAAGGTAATTGTATGGGAGAAAAATAGTTTGCGCCTCAAATTAGAGCTAAAATTCACAACAAAAAATACTTTCATATACAAGTTCTTGATTAGGTTTCAACCCAATATATAGAAGTTGTAAACTACCGTAAAACCCCGTGTATAGGCCGCGGCGTTTAGACCATTTCAAGCACAGGGGGAGGGGAGGGAGAGGGGAGGGTAGATAGCTGCAGCTCCTCCTCATACCTTCCCTCAACTTCTTCATTGGTCTAGGAGGGTAGGGGTACACATCAGGGGCACGTAGGTTTTTAAATTTTGAAAATCCATTGGCTAGAAAAAAAAGTTATGAATAACTCCTTATATATTTTGAGGTTAATTCTCAAACTCAGGGTGCGGCTTATACGCGGGACGGCTTATACGCGGGGTTTTACGGTACTAGAACATACACATAACTGTTCCCTCCCTCCTCCATGGCTCATAGGAAATTGGGCAGCCTGCCAGGGCCCTTGGTTTGCATTAATAGCCGTATAAATCCACAGGGAGTGGGAGGCATAGGCCACATATTATAGTGAGGTCTGGGCATGGGGTGGTCTTAAAGTTAAACCGTCAAAGGGCTGCATATTGGTATGACAATGTCCCCTGGTTGTTATAATGCATGAGTTCAGTTGATAGCTAGAACCTTAGCCAGGCATGCATCATACCAATCATATAAACCTTAGTGTGGATGCCCAGTGGGCCCGCCATTGCTTGGTAAGGTGCCTGGAGAGATTAGCCATTGCTTGATCTGGTAAATGCTGATAACAGCCAGCCAGTTGGGAACCAGTTGGTATGTAATGCAAAAAGATTCTGCAGAGAATAGAGGGAATTATCTGATTGATGGATAATACATAATGTATCTGCAATCACTGACTTTAGGGTACGTCACCTGCGTTACCAAAACCATGAGGTAAGGGTTCTTTTGTTCAGACATTTCCTATGTCCTTGAAATCCAAAATAAGGGATGTTCTTTTTCTCCAAATATCCGTGGATTTTGAAATAAGGGGTCATTTTAATTCAAGAAAAAAAGTGGATTTCAAAATAAGGGATTTTTTAAAAAAGATTGACATGTATGTTTAGCAAAAAAGAGTTTGGTGGGAATAAATCCCACATCAGTTAGGTGGAACCACTGAGGAAAGGAAAGAGTCATTCCTGTAATCTCATTCTGGGTTTAGCATCTCAGCATTTTCCAAAATATGGGCTACATTTAGGACCCCCCAAAAAAATCAGTGTTTTCTTGCAATAATGGGTATAAATACTTGAAGTTGGAATGCACATAAAACCATAATAATAAAACCAAATAATGGGTATAATTTTGGCCCAGAATCAGTTGATAAGGGGGTTCTTTTGAAAGTTGGTAGCGCAGGTGATGTATCCTTTTCTTGGGGAGTGCAGGGGCTGGGGCATGATGCATACATGCAGATCAGGCAAGTAGACTCTCTACATCACTGCATTCGTGCATCACGTAGGGAAAGATATAAAGCTTAAATCTGAAGTACCAAAGGACTTTATATGACCCCAGTACAGCTACGTACAGCTATAAAATCCTCTGCCACCCTCGTGGTGTGATTCATTCAAATGTTAATATGTAGCAATTCCACATAGCACCAAGCAACGTTTTTGCAATAGAAACCATTTTGGCTACAAAAGCTGTTTTGTGTAAGCCCTTTGTTTCAATTTGATAATTGTTTTCACAATATATCAATAGTTGTAGCTCTATTGGTTTTTTTATTAAACACATTTACTATATCTTATCTGTCTTTCTGCTGTTCTCTGCACATTTTCTCTCATTCGCTCTTACTCCCTTTCCCTCAGGCCTCCCCATTCCTAGCCCACTTAAAAGGGTCTATAGCTCCTCTTTCCCATCCCCTCAGATGTGTGAGGTGCACATATATGTGCAGACACCGACACATCCCTCTGTGAAATTGCATAATGTAGTGCTCGCCCTAAATATGACATTAGCTGTCGAAATGACATTAAACATCTATTACTAACTCATTCACTCTCCTCTCTCTCTCTCTCTCTCTCTCTCTCTAGTCTCCTCTCTCCCTCTGTATTCCCCTGTGTTTACTTTACCCATAGACTCCCTAGTAACAGGCAGCCACTTGGCATGATTCCTTCACAATGATGAGTACTTGATGAAAGACTTCACACTAGGGACTTTCTGACTCACATAATTTATAAAACCTTCCTTGTGTTAGTTTTTGTCATCTCTGCCCAAACCTACATTTTACATCAGAGGGGAAAATCATCTTTGATCATGATATGCATATTTTGAGTAGCGTATGTCCATGGTACGACTAGACACAAAACAACACGACTGGGGACACTACAATTGCCATGTACAACTATTATAGGGTGTAATTCATTAATACTGGATGATTCTGGACTGACTTAAGGCTATTCAAATCATATTTGGAAAATACCATCCTGGTGACTGGTGGACACAATATTGAGTAGGAAATGGTGCACTGGGGATTCTTTTGTGTGTGAAGAGGTGACTAGAAGGTAGGAAAGTAGTCTAGTGCCTGAATACTCTCTTTCCCTTGCATTATTAAACATGTAAGGCAGATCAAGCCAATGGGGCTCGGGAAAATTAGAGTGATATGGGAAATAACTACTTCACTTCAGGGACTTCCGACACTAATATTAATTGTTGTTGTTACCCTCACTACCACCAACATCAACAACAACATCACCCAGAATGCATTCGTTTCTAGGAGGGGATTTGTGTGTTGGGTAATTTATTATTTAGAGCTTGTCTCTCAGGATGGGGATGTGGATGGGTTTTGGCTGGTTGAGATATGGGGGAGGAGGTTGATGGGTATTGATGGAGAAACCCCCCCCCCCATACACTCTCCATAGTAGTTCAGCCATATAACTACGGTACCTGCGCTTATTTGAGACCCCTGCGCTAAACAGCCAATTAGGCAGTTTGTTAAGACAAAACCCACACTACACATGTCTTCTTAAGTAATTGATATGTTTGAATGTAACAAAGGTGTTATTGAAAAGTAACACTTTAACTTCAAGGAATACATCCAGGGGTGAATAATGGAAAATTATAATGTCAGTAAAATAGTACAGAGACGGCCATGTGTAAAGTCGATGCTCCCTGCAATGCACATGTAAAAGCCTGTACTAGAGGAATTTATCTATTCACTCACTCAAAGTCTCAAAACCAACAGAAATAGAAAGGCTTTTTTTAAATCTATACCGTTAGCCTAAACCAGTTATAGCTGGTTTGGTGAGCTCTGCTGATGAGGTCTCTATGCAGTTGAAAGAAGGTGTGCATAAAGGTCGATTTAATGACATGAACAAGTCTTTAAATCTATACATATAGCACATAGAGGTCGTGTGGTCGCTGGATATCGTAAGTTCACAACAGGGACAACCATTTAGTTATATAATTAGCGCGGCGACTAGTGAGTACTACTCGTGAGATGAGTAGACTAGTGTATGGTTCACAGTCGCCACGGTGTAAGGGATAGGGAGGCCTTGCAATCTATTTTTGTTTGTGGCTCCTCTGCTATGGACTATTCCTGCTCACTATTCTAATGTAATAACAACAGTGTGTGTACTTTACTTATCAGTGAAGGAATTTTCAGAATATATCTCATACTTTTGATTTTATTCGCAAATAAGACATTTCATCATTTGGAGCCCTATGGCAGATTAGCATTAGAGCATTTTAAGATTCAGAAATGCATCCCTGTAGCCTTTGTTTTAGAATTGTTCGTTTTGAAACTACTATATATATGTAGTACAAGTTTTATCTCAGTGGGTTATGGTACAATTGGATCATATTTTCTGTATTTGAACAAAGTATTCACTGTCAAAGATCTCTATGGAGAAATCAGTGCTAAAGTGTGTTGCCATATGTGCATTTTTGTAAATCAGAGGAGGTTGAAATGTAAGGCCACCTTGTGGAACTGCTACATTCTTTTCAGTGTAAAATTTTTAGTTTACATTGAAATAATGCTATCTCAGAATATGTATCTACTATTGGTGATGAAAGATTAATTTGATTACTCCTTTCATTATATAAACGATTTTGTGGAACACTGAAAACATGTATGTACACCAAGGTACTTACACTGTGCTCCCCCCCCCCTACAGAGAGGTGGAGTGATCTGGCCGGTTTGCTGACCACTGGCCCATGACAGGTACAGACTATTACAAGTGATTGGCAGTTGGGTGTGTGTGGGGGGGGGGGGGAGGCAGAGCAGGCTCCTGGCAATCTGAGACAGTGTACACTCATAATGACACACCTGTTGACTATGGCATTGAACATTGAATAAGACAGGTCCCTGTGGCAGCTGAGTGAGGTGCATGCAGAATGGACAGTCTACAGACTATTAGTACTTAGCTGCAGTGGGTAGTTCAGGTTGAATTGGTGCTATATATACTACCAAAAGCCCAGATGATAGTATGCCCTATCTGTCTCACCAACTGAAACTAGACACAAGATTACAAGTCGCCGCGCCATGTCTCACAGGACTATTCTCTACTATTGTATTAAAATCTACAACACTATGGTTTTATTGTATAACAATGCCCCTGGGCCTGGAGAGAAAAAAAGAACCAAGATGGTTCCATATTGGGTCTGCTCTCAGTACTTCTCCATGTACTTACTTACAGTACACGGCACCTGCCTAAACCAACAACCAATCAGCGTAGGTCAATACTCGGCCACCAGGAGGTGCACAAGTAGGCAGTGACCCTAGCTTGACCCCCCCCCCCCCACCGAGCCGTGGAGCAAATCTCCTCAATGTTGGTCCTTTGACGGTTTCAGAGTGTTTTAATGCATTAAAGACCGACAATGTATTATTGTATCATGATGCACAAATGTAGCCTTGATAGGTAACTACCCATGAAGGCATTTCTCAAGATATGGTGCGACTAGACAAGTCATAGTGGGATTCCTCATCCTAATGGTCACTGATGATTGCACCGGTGCGACTGTTCTACTAAAGTTAAAACAATAATAATATTTAATTCGTACATACGTGATGATCGTATAGAACATTCATGGCGCTCCTCCGATTACCCATTTCAAGCTTTACTTTGAGGGGTTCAAATCGTAGAGGATGTGGGCGGTCGTACCACCTTGGGAAATGCCCTCTTGAGCTGCATTTAAGCAGAGTTGAGGCACACTTAGGGCATATGTTCTAGTACTTTCCACTGTCCCAATATCTAATATAATATTCACTTTTTTTTCTCTCCAAGAATGGCTTTTACTAGGTAGTTCTAGATGGTTCATACCCCCAGGGTCTAATGGTCAGAGACCATGAGCATGTAATATGTATGTGGCTGAATGGGATGGGGGTAGGATCATAGAGTTATATAAATCCTCCAGGAGATCTGCTGCATTAAAGGAGAGGCGCGGTGTTCAGGTATAAGGGAGTGGTCATTATTTATCAACGCTCTTTGATCTATAGTAGCGCGCGGGCTTTTTTTGCTAAAAAGAGGGTAAATTTTTTTAGCCCCCCCTCAAGAGGGGTCAAAATTTTTTTAGCTCCCCCCCCTCGAGAGGGGTCAGAATTTTTTACACCCCCCCTGTTGATAATAAATGACCACTCCCTAAGGCCTATTGCCAGAAGAGAGGGTTGGGCTAAAAACAGTACACCCTGCTCCAGTGACCTTGGCCTTACCTAGGAAAATGACATTTATTCAGACTTTCTAGTCTTATTTTGTCTTTTTGCAGTTTTGAAGAGAAGCATGTAACCACTGTAGCACGGGAGGGTATTCTTAACATACTACGACTGCACCTTCCAAGTTACCCCAAAGTTGCCGTAGGAATAGTATTCATTTGTAGTCATGGGCCTATGTGTCCAGAGGTTATAAGTACTAAAGGGAGAGGAAAATGAATACGAAAAAGAATAAAACTAAGGTACACCTCAGATTTCATGGGTACAATCTTCAGTTATATCATGCATATCTCACCGCCTCACAGAGCTCTATTAAGTAGACTACCTTAATTAAGATACTTATTCTTATCAATAGATTATAATGGTTTCATATGAATCTAAGCCATGGGTCAGACAACCCGAATTATAGTGCTGTTCCTTGTTCAACGGAAAAGTAGATGTAGAATAGGTTTGACTGAGTATCGTCTCAATATTGGCTGAAATGACTCAATGGTAAAATGTGGAGTTGCAATAGGAAAAGAAGCCTGTATTTTTTAATTCCATCCCATGTCAATGTCTTTCCTCTTAGTTTTCAATAGTATAACATCATATGTCATGTATCTAAAGACACTATTTTCCACTTATTATTACTTACAGAAACTGCCTTGAGCTTAGAAATGCACAATGGCAGTCAGGGTCTTGAGAACAGAAAGTGGGTGAACTAAGATAAAAAGTTGCTGATATAAAATCTATGGCAGTGTGCACACATCTAATTTGATGTGAGCCCCATTTAGCATAATTTGAACTAGCTGTAAAAGGATTCACAAAAGAAAACCTTTGTTTATATGTGAGGCATGGTTCACTCCATAAATTCTTATGGAGTGATTATTGGCTGAACCCAGACAGTCACTTATGGAGGCTGAGAATGAGTATAATGCTCCCAGGAGGACTAGAAAGAAAATCCCAAATAACATACTTATCAGAATGTGGTAGCAAAGAGATGATGTACTCACAAAAGTTTGAGCCATTTCTTTACTCACATTTCTACATTTATTTAGAGTAGAGAGAACTTATCAGTCTAGAATGCATGTACTGTGTATGGTTTTAGCAAACGCTCTCAGAATAATCGTTAATGTCTATACACATATGGATGAATCATATCAGGAGATCAAAATCATATTTGTGTTATAGTCAACAAAGCGTCACAAAATGACAGAAACTTCTATGAAAAAAATACAGCATCGGTTGCTGCATATACCTATGATACTAGATTACACACCGATCCTCCTGTATACATATACCACTGATAAAGATAAAAATGACCACTGGAGATATGTGTGGCGAACTATAGTAGGCCTATAATCGGTGGCCTACAACCATAGGTTGGCCAGATTCATATCACCATATCTTGGAACTACCAGTGGACCTATCCATATAATTATATCCTAAAGCTACTGTGCCATGACTAATTTCAATCACCATATATCACTATACTCTCAGACTAGAAAATCATGACTGACTAATTCCAGACCAATAATGGCGCTCTATACACAGGCCTTATACAATGTGTGTATAGAAAATTAGTTCAATTCACTGGAGCTGAAGCCGATAATGCTGCTTGTCTATAATCAGGGATAGAACCTGTAGGCTGCTGTGGTAGTGGGCCTAGGTCTAACCCTTTTGGGACCCACAGAGCTTTCTGGCATCATACTGATCGTCAGGGTTGATACCTTCTGCAGAGAGATCATTATGGTACATGACTGCAGTGCTGGTTATTGCTATATCCATGCATCATGAGGACAATTGGCCCTGGTTCTGGAGGTATCCTGCAACAAGGAGCCCTTAACCTTTTAAGGGCTTCTGATACAGGAGTGCATCACGCCCATCGGTCGTCATGATGCACCAATGAAGTGCTGGCGAGTCTGCATGCCAGCACTTCATTGGAGCATCATAATGACCCTCCAGTACTGCATCAACCCCGTAGAGTCGGCATGATGCATGAATGCAGCCCTGGCCAGTGGCGGATCCAGGATTTGAAAAAGGAGGGAGTGCGGCCAAAAAGGAGGAAGGTTTTGAGGAAGTTTAGGGGTGTAAAATATTCAATTAAACTCTTAAGTACTGGCAAAAAGGAGGGGGCGCGCGCCCCCGTGCCTCCTCTAAATCCGCCACTGGCCCTGGTGAGTTACTCACCAGAGCTCCATGCATGCATCATGACGACCATTGGGCATGATGCATTAACTAATGCATCATGACGACCATTGGGCATGATGCATTAACTAATGCATCAGCACCCCTTAAAGAGTTATATATAATGTTGGATCCAGGAGACGGTACAATCCGCACGTTACGTGCCTGTTAATCCCTGGGTGCTGGATTACTCACATTACTCACTCACTGAGAACAGGTCGACTATACGATATATACATGTTGTATTGTGGTGCCAGGGGCTCTTAAAGTTGGTCTATCATCTATAATGTGATCGAAGAGACAGGTCAGTGAGGAGTGTGTATCGCAACTTAGTGGCTCTTTCAGCTATAGGAGTTTGACTGTCCACATGAATCATTTTAACGAAAAGTTAAATAGCCTTTTTCAAAGATAGGTAACATGATTAGAGGAAAACATGCATAGGAATAATACCATGGCGGCTTTGAGACTTTTGTTACAAGGAGCGAAAGTATGCACTGCTCTAGTAAAAAAAAAATTGTTCTCTTGTCCTATGGACATCTCAAGGAGCTAGACAAATTTAAAACGCACAATTCAACTCCCTGACGAGACCTGGTTAGCTTTTTAAATCTTGATGAATCCAAGACTATCTTTCATCACAATTTGCTTTATATAAAATACAACATTAGCCAGAAATAAGCCAGCAGTGCACCAGTGTATCATGTTAACCGGTGGGGGTGGGGGTATCAACTCTGTAGGGCACATGGTTGCACATCTATAGGGTAGATTAACCTAAAGACGGCCACACACCTTGAGCCGTCCACCCAACATATTTGCAATGAAAAAATAGACTTACTCCTGCATCAACATTATGAAATTGTTGATGAGCATTAAATCTCTTAGCTGGCTATGTTGTTGTTAAACAGAATGATAGCACAATGGTAGGCAAGTTACCTTACACATCATCAAATGTTGATTCACTAGCAAACACAATGTAATGGCTATTTTCTGGGGTGGACGTCTCAAGGTATGTGACCGTCTTTAGGTTAATCTACCCTATGCAACCCTGGGGAGTTACAAATGAGCTTTTGGTGCATTGAAGTAGTACTTGGTCCATAATGGTTGATTGGTTCGTTTTTTATCAATTGTTATAGGTTTAACTGATCCACCCCCCCCCCACACACACAGACACACAGCTCGCTAATCCTGAAATAATGACTGCATTGATGAGTTAAGGACAGGGCCTAAATCAATGATACATTAGAGTCAGACATAATGATTGTCTCCATAGGTTACACAATCCTGTTAAACCTTCAGGAAGTGTCCATTATCACACGGGGGGTGTAGGGTGGAAACGTTTTTAGCATTTCCTAAACTGGAGTCCTACACATCGTCCACTGCCTGTTTTTCATCTTTAGATTTAAAATTGTTGGGGGGGGGAGGGGAGATTGCATGAGAAAATGCATATCCTTCTTTTAAAACTCTACCCACCCTCTCGCGTACAAACGTGCCTTTTTAGCTCATAAATATTAATTTTAGTAACACATAGGGCCTACACCTTCAGATGCATTGGTAGAAAAAATGTTACCGCCATAGTTAATGGGTTGAAAAATGTTTGCCCTCCCCCCCTCATACCCACCACGACCATTATTCTTCAAAAAGTGACCATTCCTATTACCTTCTGCAGATCTATATCAATGTATAGATGTGGCCATTAGTGCTCTTTGTCTGCACATTGGTGGGGGTGTTTAGGGTTATGGTCAATGGTACTCCAGCCTAGGCTCATCCGTCTTGTTAGAATTATAAATCCTTTGTGGATCACAGAGTAGTAAAGAGGACCAACGATAGACTCTATAGTTAAGCATAGGGAAGGCCATTCTCGAGAGGGGCGTGAAGAAAATTTTAAAAAAAAACACACCCCCTTCTCCACTGCCCCATTCTTCACTGTGACGTCATCCAAATAGCCTCAAACCCTTTATCAAATGGGGATTTTTGATAGGATTACTCTGTAATAACATGAAATGAATACAGAGGTCCACTTAAATCTGTCAAATGGGGTGGTGCATTAATCTATCACCAGACCTCACAGGGTTATAGTGGTACAAACAGGTGACTGACATGGAATAAATTACATGTTCACAGGTGAAGGTTAACAGGTTTACTGTTACATACATTAACCCTTTAACTCTTCAAAAGGAGAAACATGAAATAAACAAGGAAACCCCTGTCATGTTTAACTTGTCAAACCTCTGTGCCTGTGTTGACAACTGCATATTCTGTCACTGAAGGATGCATGAGTGTTGTCAAGAAGGGCCAGCTATCTGGGCCATCTAATAAGGTTGTCAAGATGGAGAGTCTGTGCCAGGGCTGATAAGTTAAAGTTTGACAGGTTTTGACTTGTTTATTTCATGATGCTAACTTAGAAAACCCTAGTGACCCTATGTTTTTTTGTATGTAAGTGCTGACATGCCGTTTTATCTGTTATGGTGCATACAGATACATTCCTGGCGAGTTGGCATGATGCTACAATTAAAACCGGCATGATGCACTAATGGTGTGCTGGAGAGTCTGCTCATTGGAGCATCATGCCGACCCTCCAGGAATGTATTGATCCTGTAGGGATGGCATGGTGCATTAATGTATGCCTGCCGAGTTAATCACCGTGCCTACCTTCGTGGAACATGAGGAACAACCGACATGATGCATTAATGCATTTAGCAGCCGTTAAAAGGGTCCACCGTGTGGCAACGTGCAGCGCCCCTTAGACCGTTAATTAACGTTGACGTCTAGAGTTACATGCATTACGTTTGTAGCACCTTCTTTCATAGAGTAGGACATGCTTTCGTCAGTTTAACCACGTTACAGCGAATGTTTCTGATGTAAAATTAGCTTGGTGTGAAAAGAAAGTTCCTGATCACGCATACCTTGCAAGTTCCATATTTCACTGTAAAAGATAACTGTTGAATCTACCAGGGATCCTAGCAAAACTGGACAGTCAACAACCATAATTGTATTGCAGAGAACCAGTGTAGTTCTTACAAGAAGCCCAAGGTGAGAGTATGGTGATACACAAATATACAAGTAATCACTCTGAAAAAAATTATTGATCTCTGGCAACTTTGGTACAAGGATTTCGTCATTATTTCAACTACATTTTTTTACAGTGTAGGTTGGGTCTATAACATGTGGTTATTCACTGAGGATTTTTTCTAAAGAATACTGATATGAAAGGTGGACAGAAACAAGTTATAGGGTAGAGGCACCCTGAGTCGGACAGACACCTAAAGACGGACACCTTTTGCATTGAATTACATAATAGATATGAAAAATCCAGCTATCATTTGAATTAGACATGAAAACTCAGGGATCAAACTCTCTAACAAAATGGGGAATAACATGTAAAACACCTGTCATACATGGTTTTACAACTGTACAAACCCAGGGTGTTTTTGTTATATTCTGAGGATGAAGAATGGCAAGTGAATGGAGATCCTGGTTTGGTTTGTCAATTTGTCATGTCTTAACCTCCATGTTTGTAGGATTTTTATACATGTCAATGGCAATATACACGTTTTTGCTAATAATTTGACTTGACAAACCTGAATACATCCCTCATGTTACAGTATGGGAGTTATTCTTCTATGACCTTCATATTACACCTACTGTCAGACACCAATTACACCCCACCTGGGACACAATTATATCATGATTTCAATACTTATATAATGGACATTTCATTACAAACAGAATCCTCCATAATATACCTGTACTCCCAGATCTGAATATTTAATCTGTGTTTGGTTTACCTACTATCTAACATCTAAACCTAAGCACTACTCCATCTGCCCATAGAAGTCATGCTCATCTGGGCCTGTAGAGCTGACCTGTTATAAGTATGCAAAATTAAACATCTGAGAGTATCCTGGAGAGGAGTATTACATTAGCTTGAATTCCTTAGTGTCATATGCTATGTGCCTTTAAAGAATATTTCAGATACAGTGACCCATTGTGTCTATATCAATTAGATAACATAGTGTCTGACTCTAGGATCACCTCTGGCATGAGCTGTCTGACTTGAGGTGCAATTTGATGTGTTGGAGACAAAAATTTTTAATATGTACAGCTCATTTATTCATATGTATTGGAGAGTTTCATTGAAAATTTCTTCAGGGATCTTGAGGGTAAAGTATGGTGTATCAACTGGTGAAATGGAAGGTAGAAGTCAACACTTTTAAAGGTATAAGATTTAAGCACCAAATATGGCCACCTTCTGTGTGGTCAGGAGCGTCCGAAATGGGTGCCTCTACCCTAAATATACCGCCAAAGCGGCCTATAGACATGGTTTGTGAGGTTTATCCATGTAATCCATGTTTAGGCCTGGTGACGATGGAATGGGTACCATAGATGGGCATTACACATAGGCCTATGTAGCGATAGCTCACTACATAGATTCTGAATGGTATACTATTATTGATTGGAGGTTTACATATTCTACTGCTCAACAATTGGAGACTTAATTAATTTGATGAATTGCGATTTGTAGAAAATGCATAACAAATTTACTTTTCTTTTCTCCTGTTTTAATAAATATTTTCAGGCCCTACATATATATGTACTGTTCCAGAATTAAAATGCTTAGAAAGGGGTTGTCATAGACCCAGCCTTCCATCGTTTACAGTATACTCGTAGTGAATATGGTGTATGATACTGTATCGCCTAGATTAAATAAAAAGAAAAAAAAGAACTCATTGAAATATTGGTATAAGTGTGGAATTTATATAAAATATAATCCTAAATAGTATGAATGTGGCAGAAAAATTGTGAATATGAGGACTTAGGTACATCTGCATAACTGGGTTCTTTGTACAAAGATAGATTATTAGCTCAATTCTCACAGACTAAAAGGGTTGACATGTTTTAATGGTAAGACCCTTATATATGTAACCTATCAATGGAAAGGTTATGTCATGTATACACCTATGTTATAAAGTATGCTTTCTTAATGACATGGCTAGCAAATTCTAATGGAAGAAAATTGCCAGCAACTCTTGCTGTAGATGAACAGTAATTACTATTTACAGTGCAACTCATTGCAAAGTGCTTTTCTATTTTTTTCATCGTGTTAGACAACAAATTATTGTGAGTGAGTGAGTAATAGAGGTTTAACGCCATTTCGACAGCTAAGGCCATATTCATGGCGAGAACTACATTACACAATATCACAGAGGAATGTGTCAGTTCCTGCGCAAATGTGCACCACACACATCCTGAGGGGATAGGAAAGAGGAGTTATAGACCCCTTTTAGTGGGCTAGGAAACCCCGACAAATTAATGTGGATATATATCATCAGCATTGATTTTGCAATGTATAATGCACAGATTTCCGGCATTTCATGCGAGTAATTTATGAATGGGAGTAACACCACCTCTAGTAAGTACCCATATATCAATAGTAATTTATCAATATAGTCAATAGTTGTTGTAGAGTCTCAATAACCAATAGATCCATGGCGGTCAGTCGTGTTATTGTATACCTATGTATGCCTTTGATAAGGATTATTCCAGTAAGTATAACCTATAGGTCTACACCCCCCCCCCCACACACACACACATCTCTCCTGCTCTACAATCGGATATGGCTAGTCCTGCAAGCTTGGACATGTGGATCTAAAATCTCCAAGCACATTTATAATCAGCCTGAAAGCTAGGCCTACAACATTGGGGATATGAACAGGGCAGTGGGAATATGCTTGGTGAGCTGTATCGCGATCCAGGCGCGCGCGGGAATCCCCTAGCCCCCCCCCCCAAACACACATTTTTTTTCCCTATTCGGAGAGGCCGACCCTCCTGCCCCCCTCCCACTTTCCCCTGGTTCCAATCAAAGCGTCCTTAGCAACCACAGCCGGGCTTGGACCCATCGCTGTGCGCGCGGGCTGTTCAATATAGCAGTACACACGTCCGACACGGAGAGAGGTGGATAGATTCAATCCAACTCATATCCTCTATAAGTACTAGTAGTATAGGTATACAAGAGTTATAGGATACGAGAGGACTACTGGTGGAGGAGGGGGTGGACTGGGGGAGGGGGAAGCTGCTAGGTCAGAGCAAAATTTACAGGAGGGAGAGGGGAGGGTCAAGGAATCAGAGAAATGTCAAAGCTAATGTCAAACCTTACCTTATAAGTGTCCAACCACTGCTCAGCCTTATCTTGCAGAATACTGAACGATCCCAGGTTGACAATTCTCCTCAGTGACTCCGCCATCTTTCTGTGGTTATTTTCTGCAGGTATACAGATGGAAACCTTCTTTTTTTTCTATATCTTATATAAACAGAAGTATCCACAAGAGCGCAGGATATCACTGCAGGAGGGGACGGCTACAACAACCACCTCTGGCACTCACTTCACCACTCCCAGAATCACCTCAGTGAACCTACACTGGTCTACGCTGCTGTTACACCACCTGCTGAGCACTGCGCATGTGCAAGCTACACCCCCCCCCCATAGGCACACCTTACTCCAGGTGAGATCAAACAGGGGTTTTAATACGCCTGCGCGCCCTGGAGGAGCTTCTACAACTGCCTGGAGGTACACAAAAACTACTCCTGTGTACTTGTGACGATCATAAACCTTTAAGGGTTAACTAGGATCTTATAGCAGTACAAGCCTGTTCGGTCATTATGATGCATGAATGCAGTCCCAGTGATGCATTCATGCATGGTGGAAACTATCTGGGGATTGATACACTTATAATCGGTCGTCATGATGCACCAATGCAGTGCTCTGGCGAGTAGACTCGCCAGAGCACTGCATTGGTGCATCATGACGACCAAGGATGCCTGACCTGCTCCCAACAGCCAAACTACTTATATGCTTTGAAATGGCTTTTTCTGATAGTCTTTTATGTATTTAATTGGTGCATGACGTTTTAATTATTTACGAGTGTTGAGAATGGGCCAAGTCACGGATTGTTGCCTAATGCTACTAAACATCCGTTGTACATGCAATTAATGTTTAAATAAAGAGTCAATAGGTCGAGTTGTAAATAAAATATACCAGGCATATGGTCCATTATAATGAACCTATAGTACAAGCAATTTTCACGAGGTTGACCAAAATTTATACATGTATATACTACTTTCAGACAAATTATTAACAACCACTGAGCAATATTGCTCCCTGGAGGGTCAAAACAGTGGAATATTAGCCATGCTAACTTAAAGACATGCATTAAAACCCCTGTCATTTGACATTTTGGCCGCGGACAGTTAGCACGAACAGCGGTTAGGCCAAAAAAAAAATCATGTGTTTCCAGCTACATGACTCAACTACCTAGGGTCGGTAGGTCGGATTTTTTTTTCTTATTTATTTATATATATATTTTTTTATTTTGTTTGAAATCACGGAAAGAACATTAAAACATATGACAAAAATATGACAAAAATAATGTGAAACAAGTAAGCAAAAGATATGCGTAAAAGGCTATTAACTGTACATCCAAAGAATGTATCCATGAAAAATCAATGAAAATTCTTTAAAATGCGAAAAAAAAATCTAAAAAAAATCAATAAAATTCTCAAAGATTCAATAAAATTGGCTATAATTAAAAAAAACTGTAGGGTCAACCCTGTTTTATTGCTAGGGTCGGTCGGGTAACTGCTTTGTAATGGGGAAGGATCATGATGACTAGACCCTCTCAAGTCATAGTGAGATTCCTCACTCTGATGCCATTACCACCCTTCATCTAGTGGTCACTACTGATTGCTCTGGTACGGCTGCTCTACCAAATCCTATGTAATTACTACATTAGGTGATGATCTTACAGAGCAGTCGTAGTGCATTACCTACAATCACCGACTTAAATTTGGAGGGTTTCAAGTCGTAGTGGGTGTGTTCAGTCGCATTATGTTAAAAATTGTCTTCATGATCATGAGAAATGAGTTCTTGCTGGGTTCACAACGGTCGACACCTCCCATAAATATAGATACTTGTTACAATTGATAGATATTCTGTTGAATTTCCCCAAATTCCCCAAAATATATTTTCTTAGTCTGCCATCTATTCAGTGAAATTCAAGAAAAGAAACATTCTCCAACTACCATCCACAACTCTACTCTGGAGTGATGACCTTTAGGTTGGTAGTAAACTAGTAAAGTTAGACTGCCGAACGCTTAATCCAGCCTGACTAGATATACTTGATGAGCTGTAGCTCAGTGGTATGTAACTCACTAAGCATGTGGGGGATCTACCCAGAATAGTTTACTTGATCTGCAGAGAAAACTGACTTAACAGAGTAAACGCTTTGTATGGTCTCATTTATATGGTTATTTACTTTTCAGGACTGTTTGGTCACCTCAAGGTTTGGTTCAAGGGAGCAGCAAGTGGACTTGAATAAAGTATATTTAGTAGTACATGTAGGGACCTATATCAGGCCCTGGTGCATATATTTCTCCCTTGTCACTATTCTCTATTCTCGAAAAAAAAAGAGTTCAAATAGTGCAATGTATGGTGCGCCTGGTTGTGGGCCCGTCTATAAATGACGTCATGTTTTTTATGGACCATTTTTTACCCCCCCCCCCCTTTCGTCATGCTTTCAATATAGAAATGTAGGAGGCATAGACTCCCCTCCCCAAAATTACGCTATTTATGGATGGCCCCTGTCTAGGCCCAGTGGACACAGAACGTTAAATCAACGTTAAAATAATGTAAATCATGGTTGACCAAGGTTAACTAACTACTTCAATGTTGCTTCAAAGTTCAGTGTACACTACGGAACAGTATTTTTGTTCGCAGTGATGATGCTAACAACATTATCAACTTGCTTAAATAAGTGCAATGGTCCAAACATAGAGTCCATCATGCAGAAGCAAAATGCGTACCCTGCGTAGGTAATTGATTTCCTTCATTAATGCATTTCCTCTTCCTTTTTTCTTTCTTGATATTTCATTTTCCAATCACCTTTTAGGTACATTTCTAGCTTGTAATGGGGAATTTTAACACGTCGTAGTGAACATTTACTTTCTTCTATTTCCATAATCTTTTTCTTTTCACCAGATTAAATGCACATCCAGCTTGCAATGATAAATCCCAGCACAATCTTAGGGTTCAGAAGTGGACAATTAAAGACTCATATTTTTTTCCCTATATTTTGCTCATATACGCTTGTTTGTCTAGTGCCTACTTTACAAACTTATTTGAGGAGAAAATAGTCAACTGTCATAGTGCCTAAGGTGAACCATTGGAATTTCCTTTCTAACCAGAGTACCCCTTACCAGATTTTTTTTTCAGCGTAGAAAAAAAAAAAAACAACCAGAAAAGAAAAACGTGCACTTCGTTTTTCTAACTTCTCTATACATTTGTTCTAAACGGAAAAAGCCAAAATATGTAGCCTACTAAAATGGTATTAACGTTATATACAAAAAAAAAGTTTTTAAAACTTTAAGAAACGTTTTGATTAAAAAACGTTTATAGAGGTGTTTTTTCTTCAAAACGGTCTTTTAGCCAAAATATTACACAAACGTTGAAAAGAAGTGTTTTTTTGGGGCCAAGTGTATTGTATCCGAGAATCAACAATGTTGCATCTTTTCTCAGCTATTCATCAGAGTTAAATGCCGACAAGAACAGCTAGGAAAAATTTTCATTGCATTAGAGAACGCTGCGGCACTTGAAGGGGTTTGATATTTGCTTAAAATTGACTAATGTTTGGTCTGCTCTTCCCAAACCTGCTCCAAGGTTCTGAATCCTTCGCAATATAATTTGTCATAATTGATTTGGTGACTCACATTGTGGAAACAGAACATGCTGGGTGCATATACATGTTCAATCTAGATACATATACCTGACCAACTTAACATCACTCACTCTAAATAAATGACCAACTTTAACAAAGGGTCTATGGGCATTTCTTATTTTATGTATTAACATGTCATTTGAAGATCTTTGGTTGGTTGATAGATTTTACTCTGCTGCATTTCACGAGACTTACTCATCATGTTTGATGGGACATCCAGTGCTTTCCTCTCGCCGTCTGTACAGGTTTGAGGTACAGAGATGGAAGTCACCATAAAGCACAAAAATCCCTGAAATGCCCAAAATGAACCCCCTGAAATAAAGCTTTTACATAGGAATGTATAGGTCATTGGGAATTAAAAATACCAAAAATCAGGGAAATCCCTGAAGACTTCCATCTCTGGAGGTATTCAAAAGCTGTTCGTCCAAGAGAGCTAGACAGGTATTTATATGCTGCTTGTCCATCGTAGCAATGATCACATCTATGGATTTCCCAATCAGAGATAAGCCGAGATGAATCACCAAATCTATGAGGACGGATGAGGAAAAAAACGCAAATGGAGCACATGCCCTACTCGTTTCAAAGGAGAGCAAGTATTCTTATATTTACCTGATCCCACAGACAGGGCCAGACAAACCACGGCCTTTGATCGCAGACCCAGAGCACTGACCCGCCACCTGGACGTACGCCTAAGAAGCTGTCTAATGTCCTCTCGGTACACTAGGTGGCTGGTCAGAGCCATTGGGTTTTTAAGTTTCTGCTCTGGATCTGATGCAACCCTGTACATCTATTGCCATGATTTCATGGTTTTAACATCTCCCTATTCCGCTAGACGTGTACCACACCTAGTTCGTATACTACGTAAGGACAAGGGCTCCAGGTGACCCAAAAATTAATTGACAAAGGATTTCCTTGTAACTTGAAATATTTGTTCTTTACATGATGTGTAATTTAAATATGGAATAAAAAGTTGGGGTAGCAATGCTACTTTCTTCGGTAGCAGTCATCTTTTGTAGGATGCTTTAGCATTGAGTCCAATGGGCTGACACCTAGTCATTTTGAATTTCAAGGAACTTTGGTGAATAATTCCCAAACTGGACATACAATTTTCTTCAAAAACAACAAATATGTCTATTGACATGTGTTAATCAAGATAGAAATGTAAAATCATATGGGTCCAACGCTACTTTTTGCACAAGATGAGTGTGTATGCACAAGGGAGGGAACCCTAATGCATAAGCCTATGGACCACAGCCAGAGGGGGTTTGTAGTCTTTTGGCAAAGTTTCTTCAAACTTGATGAAAATGCTCATTTATATTACTAGACATAACTTTTGAACTAATAATGATAGAAACTTGCTTCAAAAACTGACAGATTCCTCTAATTGAGCATAATGCAGTAGTATCCGAAATGGCCACTAGGCGCCTGCCGCTCTTGTCCTTAAATAATTTCCTGTAAATTGATTAATTGAAACGCTGTATCTCAATAAACAACATTAATCCACCCCTGAACTCTCCAGTGAAAAAAAAGTTGATTAGCGAAAATGATCAGCTGGTGGCCAATATTATTCAGGGTTCTCCACACATAGGGAGTACACGGGCGGAGTTCCCGTGTGCTTTTCAGTGCCGAAGACTATAAGCTTTCTATACTTTTTTTAATTTTGCAAATCGGCCAATTAGAACAGAAGTTAGGCCTGAAAAAGTAAAATTTTGTCTAAAAATTCCAACAGAATCCAATCTTTTGCCCATTTATAATATAATTTTTCAAAATTCTCCCATGAGACATGGCCATGTTCTGCCGCTATGATCCACACAGCGCTTGTGTTCGAAAGTTACCTGTATGCTTTTTCATCCTATGGAGAACCCTGTAATTATATTATTCATTTTTATTATTATCATTCATTTTTATTTCACTCAGTTCGTAAATTCGATGAAATGGACAAACTCAGCCTATCTGTTTGTTGTTTATTAAAGTACACAATGTAGAACATCTCCAATAACGTTTCATAATGCATGTGATGATTTTTGTAACATGATGTCTCTTCACAAACTTTAATAAACAACCTACTGTGATACTCAGAATGTTGTTTCTTTTTTTTTCTTTTTTTTTTTTACTTTCCATTTTTGACAATTATATCCCTGAAAAAAAAATATGCTCTGTTGATATGAAAATGAAAAAAAAAAATGAAAAAAAATGGATACAAGGTCATGACATGTGACATACAAAGTGTCCCTGGTTAATGACACTTGAGTGACACCAGCGATGAATTTTCTTCTCCGCAAACGCCCATAGAAACCATAACTGTAGGCTTATAGGTGCAGGTCTCACCAAAAGGTATAAAATATTAAACCACAGGTTTTATATTGAACCCTCCTGCAGGCCATTCAATATGGTAATACACTATGACTATGTAGTCCTAATAATTTGCGTTCTTTACATTCAAACACACAGAATTCTCAATTTGGTTTTTGCATTGTCTTAAATTGTTTTAACAGTTCCATAGCTACTTTTGGATTTTTGTAATGTTTCATATCAGGACTTGGTGTTGTTGATCCTGGATTCCTTGAAATTGGTGGCCGATTTGATTGTAGGCCATCACACAGTGAATTCCGGATGCTATGGTATGGATCCGACACCAGCAGAAAGACGTCAAGTGGGAAAATGATGATCCACGTCCATAAGGTACGTCATATGAAGCAGTTATAAAAGTTAATTAATCCATAGTCCATGCAATCTGCATCAAATTTACGGTTACCGACACCTTGGCTTTTAAGTTTTAAAACAGCCCAAGACTAAGACTATTAAAGTATAGGGTGAACACAGTTTTCTATGGGCAATGAAATTGGTTCTGTCCAATTGTATCCATGTTTGTCCATCCTATATAGGCTGGCTCTATCGACAATATGATTGGCCTAGATCAAGTTGGAAAATGTTCCCGGCTGTGGCCCTGTGACTGTGTGGGTGTGGCTTGATTGAAGTTGAACAGCAACACTTTGAAGATTGTGATCACATTTTGGCCCATTTTTTAGACATGGGCCATGGCTGTAGGCACAAACCTCAGGATCTTTAAATAATGCAATAGAATAAACAAAGTCCCTAGATCCCACCACAACATCTGACAAAGTCCTAGTGTCCGCCCCGTCCAAGCATCTGTTGGAAACGCTGTGTGATTTGGAGGGTGGTGTCTATGAACCGGTCCACGCAGTTAGTGACACATGCTTCGGTTCTGTAGTCCATTTTATCACGCGGTTTGTCAACACACATATCCCAACATGTGTCCGTCATGGAATGGATCGTCCCTTGGAGCTGAGCTTTTTGTTGCTCCATCGCAAGGAATTCCTGTAATTCAGGATCAACTTTATCTTGTTGTGCTGCCATGCTGTCTCCTTTTCTTGTTCGCTAGTCTCCAGTCTGACCTTGACCTCTGAGACTTGTGATCCAAACAAGATTACAATTTTAGTCATCTCATTTAAGGAATAAATAAAATTGCTCTTACTATTTTCGTAAATCGTTTTTTTATTTAAGCATATACATCTTTATATTAGATTCTATTATTGACATATAAATTAATCTAAAAATGCGCGGATCATCAGTTCTCAGCGTTCTCTGCGTGCACTGTTTGGTGCATCTGCTTGCAGATTTCATATTAAGTCCCCTCAAGTAAATAAAAAGTTTGACTTCGCAACAGGAGAAAGTTTACTGAATTGAATTGGAAATTTAAACAAGGGATGCCTTCTGTTTATCTCAAGGTGCCTATCTCAATTTATCTTTAATTAAAGCAACTAAAACTTAATTCATTCAAGTAGTGTCAAGTTACCTTTGTTTACATTATTTGCAAGGACGTAAGGGGCCCTGTATACGACATGATCCTCAGTACGCGTGCACTCACCACTCAGATTGGAGCGAGTCGCCAACTGAGAAGGAAGGTTTTCAATCTATCCAAGATATGGATTGGATTTTGGACTCTTAAACTCCTCTGAATTAACCATGGTGACGACATATAAACACTGTTGTATGCTGCCTTGATATTAGGGCACTTACGTTGGATTTAGTTGGGGGTAAGGGCATTTTATTCGCCCCTACTCGTGAACGTTTCCCCGACTCTTCCTCTGTCTTCACTCAGCCTCGGTAATTGTGGCGGAGGAGACAGAGGCGGTGCGACTGAACCCCTCCCAACTCGGTCACAGTTCGTGGATTGGTTTGGCCCATAAAAACGTCAGAGACGCCAAGTGCTAGCACACACTGACACAGACTTCAGACTACAGACGCACAAGGTAACTTCAATTCCTTCCTAACAGCTCAGAGCAACACATTCCCACTGTCTGAAGATCCCTCTGAACTGAACTTAGAATCATTGGGATTGTGTCACCCGACTGAGGTCAAAACAAACCTGAGCCTGAGGAGTGATCTTTTTTTTCTCAACCAAATGGGGGGATGGGGGGGGGGGGTCAGATTTTTTTCGACCCCTTGATTGTCGTAGCGATAAATTGTATTTTGTCAACACTGTACAACTCGATTATTGATCTGGTGCTGACATGAAATTGATGAATGTATCCTTACATGATTAGTGATTAGATAGGTATGTGAACGAAAAATCAAAAGTCATTACCATATATTTTGCTTTATGCTGGTTGTATTAATAATTAAGGAACTTGTAAGAATTATTATGCTTTTGGACTTTTAGAAAACGGGCAATTTTTGAGTTTGTGAGAGGACTTTCAATGGAAAGAGATTGGGTACATTTTGGTCATCAATTTTAACTGTACAAAGAGAGATGGTCTGTGATCCTGTCCATATAATTTGCTCAAACTTTAACAGATGTTTATCATGCCAAACTATACATTTTCTGAAAGCCAATGATCTTGCAGACATTTTGCAGTTTTCCCTGTGTCTCTTATGTGTAGGATGGAAATTATGATTTTTTATTAAAAAAAAGTATTGAAAAATCCCTAGAAATTCACTGATTAGAAAATCTGCGGAGCTTAGAAAAGTATGTGCGCACTGTTCAATCTTCTTTAAACTTTGCATACATAATCTAAAGTGTTTATGTTAACTCCCAATCATAGTTTAAATGCCCCTTTTACTGCCCCAGAGGTAAAGGTTATCAGAAGAAGTTGATGTTTATCTTATTAAATCAAGCTGTAATTAATTAACTACCAATCTTTCCTAGAAATTACTATAATGACAGAGTAGAGAACATTGTGTACATATGATTAAAATTTTAAAGTGAATGAATAGACCGATTTAAACCATATATTTATGCCCTGATAACTGAAAGCTACCTGTGCACACCCCTAAAATTAGGGACCACGTCCGCGCTCATGACCCTGCCCACGTTCACATACCTATAATCATTAGATGATTATTCCATAAAACATTCTTGAATCTTGAATCTCTTAACTGGGGGAGGAAATTCTTTTCTTGAGGGGAGTGGGGTCAACATCTTTTTCACGCACCCACATGCAAATCCACCACCACCCCACCCCGTTGTTAAAAAATGATCACTCCCTAAGGCATTGATCATGATTGATTGAAGAGACTTGCCACTTGGGCCGTGGGACTTGGGTTTTTTCGTGGAATCATTAAAGGGGTCTGTCCCACTGGTTACTACTTAGGGAGTGGTCATTATTTGTCAACAGAGGGGGGTGGGGGTCACCGGTGGCGAGAGGCGATTCTTTTTTCGACCCCAGTGGGCCCACACAATAGTGGTCAAAATTTGTTGCACCCCCCTATGTCGGAGGTGTGGGAAACTTTCTTAGCACCCCTCTTCGATCTATAGACTATATGAAGATTAGTGCATGCAACCGCCCTTTAAGGGTCAAAAGTTTTTGTGCCCACCCCTCCCTCAAATCCGATGGGTCGCCTAGTCTACAGGTACCTAAGGCTAAGGCTAAGCCTAGCCTAAGGCCTAAAAAAAAGTTGTGTTCAGGTATCCCGACTGACCCTAGTTTTTGGCCCGACCCCAATTTAATTTTTTTTTTTTGTAAAATAGTCAAAAATTGTATCAATTCTGCCAGAAAATGTCTAAACCTAAGCATATTTGTTATCAAATTGAAGCTAATGCTCTCAGGAAGACAGCTACCTATAGATAACCAATATTTTTACAGTTTTAAGGAAGTTGTCATTTTTCAAAACAAATTTTTGATAATACTCCATACGTTTGACAAATTTTGAGCAGTCAAACCTTAAAAAAAAAAATTGAAAAAAAAAAAAATCCGACCTACCTACCCTAATCTTTTGAGCTATGTTACCTGAACACAACAATTTTTTTTTAGGCCTAAGGCTAAGGTACCAAGGCCTAAAGCATTCTATCTTAGTAACCATGTAGACTGCCTTGAACGTGAATGAGTTAGGTGTGCTGATATCTTATCAGTGACGTAGGAGGGCTTCCCATGTCGTTGTGAGTAATCACTGTAATGGATGGATAAATCCCGCACATTGCTTCAGGTAGAAACAAATAACGTAAAACCCTGCATATAAGCCAAACTGGCGTATAAACCGCACCATAAGTTCATAAACGATATTATTTATGGCTTAACTATAAACCGCACCGAGGGTCTGAAATGGTGCCCAATCTTAAGCAAAGTCTATATAATAAGTAAAACCCTCATATTAAAGCAGTCTTTGTGAAAAGTTTTTCATCATGGAGGACATTTGGTCCGGTTTCTAATTCTGCAGGCCCTGTTTAAATGTTGCAGGACTGAAACATAGCAAATACCTCAGGACACTTTCTGGGAAGAAAGAGACATCATAAAGTAAGAATGTACATTCTGTTTTATCATTAGATCCATTCGGATTCATATAGTTCTAGGGGAAAAACACAAAATGGTAATCATTTTTGTTTTACAGTATAAAAACCTTAATAATGGTCCGATTTGAAACTGTAATAAATGGCATGTCGCCTATGGTCTGGAGATTCCAGTCAGACATTTGGTCCTGATTTTTGACAATATCTGTTGGCCCGAGAGCCATTCTGTCGGCTATAGCCGATGTCTGACATATTTTCGCAAAGACTGTATAAGTCGCACCCTAAGGTTCTAAAATGGAATATCAGCCGCGGCTTATACACAGGGTTTATGGTAGTGAGATCAGCCTTATCTCTCCAGCTTGTCAGGCTTTGCAAAAATTTACAAACTTGAAACTTGTGACTAAAACTGATAAGGATTCATTTCTCATGTTCCTCTCGACCTACTTTAAGATTTTGAATATACACAAATAGACCTACAGTACTCAGTCAGTCTGTATTTTGGTTCCATACAACCCAGACCTAGCAATACTAGTAGAAGTACATTTACTACTACCCGTACAACATGGGTGCCTCTACCCACTCTCACTAAGGCTAATCCTATAAGTGTTTTGTATTGAAACTGCATGCGCTGGACGGAAGGATAGGTGATGTGTACTTATGACCGGCACAACAATAAAATAGATAGTCTTATGTGACATACTGGTATTAGAACCAACTGGAATCAATACTTCATTATTGACTATTTCAGGACCAGTGACATTGGATAAATCAACACATCATATTCACCATGGGGAACATACTCAAGAAGCGACTCCGGAAGAGTTCTGGGGGGAGCACCAAGACTCCAACCAACCACCGACGGGTCGTACCGAACCACCTTTACTCTGATGAACTCCCAGAGAACGAGAAACCGAACCACAAATATCTCAACAACTGCATCAAAACCACCAAATATACACTGCTGTCTTTCCTACCCAAGAATATGTTTGAGCAGTTTCATCGATTCGCCAACCTTTACTTTATATTCGTGGTACTGCTGAATTGGGTTCCGCAAGTGAACGCGTTCGGAAAGGAGGTGGCCATGATTCCTGTAATATTTGTGTTAGCCGTTACTTGTATCAAGGATGGATTCGAGGACTACCGCCGCTATAAATCGGATAAAAAGATCAACAATCTACACTGCAGAGTATATTCTAAGTGAGTACCAGTAAACTTTTTATATATTTCATTGTATTGTCTTGTATTTACAGCCCTTAGCATTGGACCAAGGTTTTGACAGCTGGTAGAGCGTTCCTCCATGTAGAATTTCTAAAAATAGATTGAGAGTTTTAATAAAATCTCTCCAGTGGAAGTGATGTAAAGAATCCCAAACATAGCCTCTGGATTCTCATTCTACGAGGATTGATGGATCTGACAGTTTGACTTCTACACATCCTCTTTACCCTGATTATTGAAGATATATATTTCCCCTTAAAGTAATTGGTTTTTACAGTAATTGGATCTTTAATTAAGGACAGTATGATGCCTCAAGGTTCAGTTTCATTTGTTGTAACGATGTACCAACGCTGCACACCATTGACAACTTGCAATGTATCATCAGCAGTAGAACAAGGATTTGGAAAAGGAGGGTCTCGGTACTCTGTCATACTGGTAGCCAGCTCGGATTGAACTAAATCCGTCACTGGTGCGGTGGGATTGTGGGTAAGGCGTGACCTATATCTGACAAGATTTTTATTCCTACGGCTCAGTGCTGGGGGAATGGTGAAATTGTCCCGGCCAGCTATCCCACAAGCCCACCGTGTCAGAGAAGGATTCGCCTGAGAATACGAGCTAATGTTAGATTGGGTACTCTGTGTCTCACTTGGGGAGATAAGGGAAGCATCTCTCAGTGTTGGCACAGGAAAGGACCTCAATTCAAACATCCTCGGACATAAGGGTTTGAAATACTGTCTGGCACCTAAAGGGTTAATACAACATGAAATGGTTCATCATGACCCATCGCAGTAGGTGACCTATTTAATACGACATGAATTAGTTGACGACCCTACTCACTAGGTGACCTAAAGTGTTAATATGAAATGATATGGTTCATATATGACCCATGATTTCAGTAGGTGGGATCATTAGCTAGATTCACACCTGCCCCCCCAGCCCACCTCCCTCTATGTAACATCCGGCTTATCTACCCCATGTAGATGTCCACAGGTAGACGCTGATATCTAGGATTTTGGATGATGATACTGATATCAAGTCTGCCACATAAGTGGCTCTCCAAGGTTGCGTTTGTTTAACATAGATCTGTGTGTAGATAACAAAATTGGGCCCAAAAAACGTACCGTAATAATTCACGTATAAGACACGGCTTATACGGCACTAGCATATTGCTAGTTGTGAGAGAATCAGCTAGGTGGCTCATGTAGTTGGGGGCTAGATCAACATTTGTCTTCTTTGTATAGTTTACTTTAATGGTTTCTTCCTCATTAACTATCCTTAGCTATTGTCTAAAAAATATACATATGTATAGCAAATACTTCCAACTTTATCCAGATAAGCTTAGTTTAAACCTAATAGTTCAAGTACATAAGAAATAAAACTAAGATTTCAATGAGAGATCACATGTCAACCAGATTGAGTACACTTAGGCCATTATCTCCCTATCAAGCTAATCCACTCCCCTCACACCTGAAACAATAGAGAGTTTCTTAGGGTGATTAAGATAGGGGCAGGGTGCAGCTTGTCAACCTTATCAGTCTCATCAATCACCATTGTTTCAGAGGTGTGAGGAGTGGCTGATTAGAAATTTACCCAGAATGCACTGCTCTGGAGTCGGGGGCCTACCCATGATGCAAAGCAAGGTGGCGGCCTCCATGACCTGATATGCTAGTGCCCTATATGTGCACGTGACTAGATCCCTACTGCACCTTATAGGGTCAGTAAACGTTGGGGCGTGCGGCTTATATGCCTGGATTTTAATCTATAGAACGGTATGAAAATGACCAGATATTGAGTCCATGTGAGCTATATAAGATGTACCTAGGCTAGGGTGCACCTTATACACATGGCACGGCTTATATGCAAGGTGTGACTGATTCGTGAGGAATTACCGTATGTTGTCGCACAGAGGTGTTGCCACTATGGGACTAAATGCAGCCTCAAGTAGCCTCAATCCCAAGTACCATTGTTACCATAATCATCACACATTCTGTGCTTGCTATCTTGATGCACTGATACATGCCCTGGCGATTAACTCACCAGTTCTGCAACAAGGTATCATGATGACCTCATATGTCTGATACACTCCTCACCAGTTCTGCAACAAGGTATCATGATGACCTCATATGTCTGATACACTCCTCACCAGTTCTGCAACAAGGTATCATGATGACCTTATATGTCTGATACACTCCTGTTGGGTTAGTATGAACTGCACATAAGTAAACATAGAGATTATTTGATGAGAGTTCCACTGTGAACATTTATATCAGGATACATTTTTTTTTCTTTCTTTTTTTTTTTTCAATTTGAAATCAGCAGATATAGCGCTAGGGTCATACAATTCAATTATGAATTTATAGCTATATAATGGAATAGCTCACTGCAGCAGCGAATTCATCCTTAGATCTTTTGTCATTCAATGGTTAAAATGTCAGATCACAGTTAAAATTAATAAGACAAGCTAATGCTGAGGGGAGCAGCAGGGGATTCCTAAAAATGATAATTGAATATTTTGTCTGCTGATTTAGATTGATCGACTAGTGTAATGATCATGATTTAGAAGTATAGGTGATGCACAGGGAAATAATATATCCTCTTTGAATGCCCTTAAGAGGCCCTAGTCGAGATTTGCCAGATTTTTTTGCCTTGAATTGGACTTCAGTTAGCCTAAGTCAGCCTATGTTAGTCAGCCTAACATAGGCTTATATATAGGCCTTAAGCTGTACAACCGCAGCTGGTGGTGTAGGCATTATACACTTGTCTCTATGGACAAAGAGTTGTTGTACTGGTACATGGTAACTAGTGGTCGATATCCACATAGTAGGGGTACATTGTTCAATATAATCATACACCCACTTCTTCAGCTAACTTTAGACTAAGTTAAAGTATAGGGGGCCCTGATACCATGTGGCCCATGTCATATAATACAGATTAACATTGGTCAGAATTTATCATCTTTGCAGGGGTATGAATAGGGGAGTGGGTATAAAATAGCAAAGGGAGGGGGGTATATTTTAATTTGACTCCTCCCCCCAGCTCTTCTACCTATAGAAGTGTCGACCTTTCTCAGTGACTTCAAGCCCGCTGCAAACAGTACAGACTGGACGCGGACCCGATGCAGATTGGATGGGAATCCAGTCCCGTCTGTTTGCGGCAAAAAACGGATGCAGACCAGACGTCCCGTCTGAGTCTAACGTGAATCTGGGCATATCAAACATGTTGGATATTGGCAGATTCTCCACAGACGGTCTGGGCTTACATTGACTTAGAACAACCTAGAATCTACCCCCAGTCTGAAATGGGTGAAAATGAGAAGGGGATGGAGGGGGTACAGATTTTTCACAGATGCCCCCTAAATCCCATCTGCGTTTGTCCTGAGTCTAGTCTGTGCTGTTTGCCGCAGGCTTAACTTGATTTATAAATCAAGGCGAAGGCTTCAAAGGCCTTTAAATAGTAGCTGAGAAGAGATATTATACATTGTGTAAATTTCTTTTTGTATCAACAGGGGTAGACACTATAACGCTGGTCTGATGGCCGATGGCCAGTTGTTTTGGCTGCGGGCACGTAATTTTTCTACATTTCCTTGGAAATTGGCCATTTGGCAAGTATAATATTTGAAAATACATTGCTGTACATTAGCCAGACTGCTAGCCCGGTTAGCTAAAGACCTCAGTGTCTACCCCAGGATGTCACACAACAGGGGGTTTAGTGAGTGTTGGTCCGAGCGTGACAATTATAATAATGGAACATTGTGGGGGCACCTCCTTTTTACCTGTTTATTTGCCTCTTTTATGTCCCAAATTTTGCCAGAAATTAAGGCCAAATACAGGGCGCGCCCCTCCTTAGTCCAAATCCTGAATCCGCCAATGTGGAAGGCATAGTGATATTGTGACAAGGGAGTTGGACAGGTTTTTAAAATATGTGGAAAAGACTATGGATCACCTCGAACTTCTTACAATGCCACCCTCTCTAATTGTGGGACAAACTTTATGGACCACCCCTAACTTCTTGCACCCCGCCATCTCTAATTGTGGCACAAACTTTATGGACCACCCCTAACTTCTTGCACCCCACCCTCTCTAATTATGGGACAAACTTTATGGACCACCCCTAACTTCTTGCACCCCGCCCTCTCTCAGTGTGGGACAAACTTTATGGACCACCCCTAACTTCTTACAACCCTGCCCTCTCTAATTGTGGGACAAACTTTATGGACCACCCCTAACTTCTTGCACCCCACCCTCTCTAATTATGGGACAAACTTTATGAACCCCCCCTAACTTCTTGCACCCCGCCCTCTCTCATTGTGGGACAAACTTTATGGACCACCCCTAACTTCTTGCACCCCGCCCTCTCTAATTGTGGGACAAACTTTATGGACCACCCCGAACTTCTTGCACCCCGCCCTCTCTAATTGTGGGACAAACTTTATGGACCACCCCTAACTTCTTAGAACCCCGCCCACTCCTTACTCCCCATCCACCCACCGTGACCCCCAATTAGTGGGATACTGCTCACTCCTTAAAACCTAGATATTTTACCCATGTAGTGATTCCTCCAATTCTTTTAAGGAAGGTCCCTATCATGATAGTTGTCATCAGTTTTTATCTCGCCAGTACCAGTTCAAGTAAAGGACGTGTATATATTAAGGTCCCGCTTAGTTATTGGGAATAGGAACTGTAGCCAAGTCATTCTGGATGGATGGTCGATAATCAATTGTCATTGATCACCAATCAATGAGTGTCCTGGTCCATTGATCTGTAGTTTGATTGATAATGTTACTGTACTGCTCAGTTATTAAACCTCTGTCAGTCAATGATAAAACGCACTTTACTGACTTGTATATTTATAATCAATATAACATTAATCATATACAAGTTGGAAGTCTACTTATTTGTAGGTGCTTAGAGTAGATATCATATGTGGTATGAATTCTGGACCAGAAGTTCAGAAATATGAGGTAAACAGTATGTGCTATACTGGCGTGGGCGTGTTTTTAAACTACCGTAAATGCCTGCATATTATAAGCTGCACCTGCGTATAACCCACACCCTTAGTATGGGAGAATGCTATATGCCCCACAGGTGGCCTAAAATGGTTGCCATTCCTTATTATAGTCTATATAAGTAAAAACCCCGCTTATAAGCCACACCTTGAGTTTCTCAAGTGAGGTACGATAAGCCGCCCGGGGGGCTTGGAATGATCTGTAAGCCGTGGCTTGCAGCTTATACACAGGGGTTTACCGTACCAGAAGGCCAACTCCCTTCTCTGCTTCCACCACCTGATCTTTATATAGAGCAAACCTGAGGTCAGGTTGTCATGCACCGATGTGCACATACCAGTCTATATAGGACCTGGGTTAAATCATTTGATGCAGGAGTGCATTAGGCCTAGTATTGGTCGTCATGATGCACCAATGAAGTGCCGGCGAGACTGCCTGCCAGCACCTCATTGGAGAATCATGCCGACCTGCATGGTTGATGCACAAACTCCCGGAGGGTCGGCATGATGCTCCAATGAAGTGCTGGTAAGACTGCTCACCAGCACTCCATTGGTGAATCATGACGACTGACGACCAATGGGCATGATGCATCAGCGGCCCTTAAAGGGTTAAGTAGGAGTAGTCAAGTTAGGTGAGGACACTACGTGTAAGCATTTTGGGAGAGTAAAATAGGGTGAAAATACCATGAGAACAGGTATTATCATGCAGGCAGTGCTGAGCACGTGAGAAATAGTTCAGTGTTTAAGCATTGGGAACTCCCGCCTATAAGCCACACCCTCGTGTACCACGCTCTGAGTTTGTGGTTAACCTATAAGGTGCACCTGGGGTCTAAAAATGTTGCCATTCACTATTGTCTACATACCAGTATGTAAAACCTGTGCACCTTAATATTCTCACGGGGTATCTTTTCTGCTGGTCTGCCCACAAATACCAGCCATCAAGAACTCCTATTAGGCTATTACAAGGCATTAAGAGCTACTATTAGGCTATGGCATTAAGGTCTAAGGTAGATGTTATGAATGCTGGTTTAGTGACTGATTATGAGCGTAATCTCACTGTGCTGGAGTAACCAGATTAGGCCTAAAGTAATATATGTGTTTAGGGTAATCCTGCCCTACCCAGCAAAACAGGCCCACCCTACTTCTTTTAATTGATTTTGAAAGGATAGATACTGTATTCGACATGCCGGTAAATGGCCTACATACCCTGACACATGCTTTGAACTTTCTTAGCACTAATTACGTGAAATACAGTGTGTATGTTTCTGGGGCAATTCTTTATTTTGGCGTGCTACCTGGTATACAAAGCCTTTTCTCTCCTTTTCTGGCCTAAGCCACAGTCCTCTCAAGTCAACTCGATCAGACCAACAAGCCGCAGTCATAGGGGCACATACTAAACTATGATTTTACCTTAAGCCACAAGCCTCATGCTACCTGAGTACATGTTTAATCCTTTAAGGGTCGCTGATGCATTAATGCACCATGCCCATTGGTCGTCATGATGCACCAATGAAGTGCTGGTGAGAGAGCAGTCTCGCCAGCACTTCATTGGTGCATCATGACGACCAATGGGCATGATGCACTCCTGCATCAGCGGCCCTAAAAGGGTAAAGTCTCTCTCCCAGTCCCACACACACCATCCACACACCCTTCACTCCTAACCACAGAGTCTGATCATGTAATATCCAATCTATATATTCATACAACAAGAAGATGGTGACTTTTCAGAAGAATCTTAATTCTAATTATTTCTCATTGTGGGGCTTATAATACATAGGTTTTTACATATTTAGACTCTAGTACATAATGAATGGGGACCATTTCAGATCCTTGCTGCAGCTTATACCAAGTTAGCGGGATTAATTATCAGCCAATGACATAATCCCAACTATTCACTGCAGGCCTCTCGGCGGGCAGCAGGTACCCATCTGTGCTGATACTAGAACCAAATTAAGCCAAGGTGCGGCTTATAGAATGTGCCCAAAGTCAGGGTGTGGCTTATACGGAGATGTTTGACACCATTGAATAGTACTACAAATTTTCAAGCCTGGAGTACGTCTTCTAGCTCATTAACCCAAAAGGGTTATAAGAGCCGGGGTAAAAATGCAACTTTTAAGACACTACTAACGGTGGGAAAAACTAAGACGCTTTTAGCCCTATGTTAAATCCCATAAGGGGTGGGAAAAACCAAATAATCCGGCGTTTTTGGTCTGGAGTGGTGCAAATAATTGATGAATGTTGATGAATTTGCCGTAATTCGATCCGCGCGCGTGTCTCTATTGTCGTAAAAATGGTCGTTATTAATTTTCTTTTCAATTATTTAGTGTTATAATATAGAAATATGATAAAGAATGGCAAGAGGATATCATGTGAATCGATATGTATTATTAAAAAGATAAAAAATTATGTGTTCGCCCTGTCGTTAATTAGCATTCCAAAGCCCTTGGTGGTGCGAATTGACCCAAATACCCATGGAAATTGGGTCGGGCATGTGCAAACATAACCAAAATCAAAAAGGCGGACAGCAAGACGATCGAGTTGTGGGGCTATAACTGCTGGAGAGGAGTTATTTGCCAATGAAATATATGAGCGATAATGGATGCATTCTCCATAGGCTTAACCATTGACAGTGATAGCGCTCGAAGAAAACATGAGGTCAGTATCAGAAGAGGCCTAAAAGAAGAGATTAAGTGCCCTTCCGGGTTACTTGCATTGCAAAATGCTATCCTATATTTCCATAAAGGTGGAACTTATACAAGAGTATTTACGGTATATACAGAACGGACGTGGCTTATTCCGAGTTAACAGGTTGTCCTATGGAGGCTGCCATTACTGGAGCTTGTTATCAGCGAGTTCTACTGATAACACCTCTCAGATGAGTACCAGTTGGCCCCCGAGAGGACCGCAGTGAATAGTTGTTGTCATTTCATTGGTTGATAATCAAACCAGCTAAGTCCTTATAATAAGGGTGGTTTATTCACTGACTTAGGCTGATGCTTATATGTGGGAGTTTTCAGTATATACAACAGCTGCCCCTGTGTGTGTGTGTTTGTGAGTGGTAGGTAAAAGGAGGACCAGGTATTTGGGTATATTTGTCCATGACCTAGACAGGCCACAGTCACTGAATATTGGCACACTTCCCTACTCTCTACTTCACTTTATTTTACCTCACTCATGGTTAACCCTTTAAGGGCTGCTGATGCAGGAGTGCGTCATGCCCGTTGGTCTGCATGATACACCAATGAAGTGCTGGCGAGTCTGCTTGCTAGCACTTCATTGGAGGGTCATGCCGACCTTTCGGAAGTTTATAACCCTTTAGGGTCGATCATGCATCATGAGGACGTCATGCATCATGACGTCCAATGGGTATGATGCATGATGCATTAAATACATGAGTGGCCATTAAAGGTTTGACCCAGAAAGGGGTTTTCCATAGCCCATCTTAAATTGTCTTTATCTCCCCTTCTTCTGTGGCAGATCTATGCACATCTGAGTCTGTGTGGCTTAATTTCAGGGAGCGCATTATTGGCAGAATGTTTTATCATCTAGAACAGGACTAAAACCTTAGAATTCAAACCTCAGATATTCCTCAACTCAAGGTATGCCTTATATGCGGTGTAATATACAAATATCCCTTACCTACAGCAGCCTTGATATGGATGTGCCTTTATTCATGCCATTTCAACACAAATTGAATTAAAAACAGTTCAAGATGGTGTTTTATTTTTATCTTTCTATATTGTTTAACGATTTGGTCTCGATCGTTCATTTAAAGTCAGTGTTCATGAGAAAAATAGATCCTCTTGCACTTACTTCCATAACAGTCCTAGATATTAACCCAAATCTGTACTCACAACTCACTATATAAAGCCATAAACTTAAGCCTTTAAGGGCCGCTGATGCATTAAGGCATCATGCCCATTAGTCGTCATGAATGGAGGTGCGCCACATGGAGCCCTGGTGAGTTACTCGCCAGGGCTCCATTCAAGCATCATGCCGACCCGACCCGAAGGTCCAATGAAGGTCAAATGAAATGCTGGCGAGCAGTCTCACCAGCACTTCATTGGTGCATTATGATGATCAATGGGCATGATGCACTCCCGCATTAGTGCCCCTTGAAGGGTTAAGGCCCCCCTCCCACACACACATAATACACACACCGTAACCTACAGCACTCCCTTAGTGGGTCTCTCTATGTATGTGTTATGTATTTGCTGGGCAGCAAACTACCGTAATCTCCCGCCTATAAGGTGTGTCATATATGGGGGTTTTTAGTTCTCATTGCATCCACAAGGGGGACTCCAAGACCTTTCTTTTGATATGTTACATGCCCCCTTAGCCATAATAGGATATATGGGGGCCCAGGGGTTCCATGGGGCACAAGTTACACATAGGTCTTTGAATTTTGAAAATTCATTCAGCAGAACCAAAATTTTTCATTTTTTTGAGAATTTTCCAAAACTCTGGGTGTGCCTTATACGTGGGCTGTGCCTTATACGCGGGAGATTATGGTACTGTAATACCTTGCATATAAGGTGCACCCTACATATAAGGTGCACCCCATGTGGCGCACCTCATGTATGAAGGGCACCCCTCATGTAAACGGTATAAGACGTGCCTCACATATAAGGCACACCCACCTCACATATAAGGTACACCTCATGTATAATGTGCACCTCACGTATAAGGCACACCTCACATAAAGCTATAAGGCGCACCTCGCATAAGTGGTATAAGGCACACTTTATGTATACGCCTGGATGAACAGATAGTGTATGAGTTTGCTCATAGGCCCTTATAGTACTTCCTGTGCCGTGACTCGGGCAGATCTCTCTGCATAGAGTCTGCACTGCACCCAATGATATATGTAGTTTACTGTCCTATTGCCTTAGACACTTCAAATGATTCAAACAAATAGTGAGTGATAATGCTAATACCATACATATAGTTATATTTCACACCTAATTAAATAGATCAAAAGGATAAGCCCCCCACCCCCCTGCCAACAATCCATTGGCTACTCAGGCCCAGCCAGGCCCAGGTATAGCTGTGAAAACTGCCCAAGCTACCTGCCACTGACCACGGAGTATGTACTATTAGCACCTGGTGGCAAAGGTGAGAACCATCTGTTCATCCAGGCGTATAAGGTGCATCCCGCTTATGTGGTGCACCATACATATAAGGTTTACCTCCAACTCAGGCCCATCCTATAAGGTGTGTTTTGTCGTAAGATTTTGGTCATTTTAGTACTTTTCTATCTATGGAAAAGCATCTCATTCGCAAGTTGATGACGTTAAATAAAAAAAAAGAAGTTAAAAAGGTGCACTTTTGTTGACCCAATAATAGGCGGTGTTGGGGTCGGTCCTCATATAGAAGCCCCACCTTATACACGGGGTATTACGGTGCTTACACGCACCTTCAGATTAGTTCACAATGCAGACCGTTCTGAATATACTGGCACTCCCATGGACTCTTGGCGAATGTATTCAATGTAATCATTGTTGGTGCACAATAAATGCCAAGATCAGAAAAGGTGTGCTGAGTGCAATTACAACATACCTGTACTTACCACGGTATTAGCCCAGATGGAAAGAAAAAGAGGAAGTAGGCCTACTTAGTAATCTCATACTTTATGCATCGTTAGCAACATATACTAATAATATAGCGAGGTTTCATGTTCATTGTATGTGCGCGGCCATGTTAGTTCTGTCCTCGAAATTTCTCAAAAGATTAAGTCGGTACCATACTTCCCAACTGCCTGACCTGCCAGGAACTGATGTGATCGCGAGATCAGGTCCGGAAATCACTGATGTCAGCGTGCATGTGGCGATCTCGGGAACCAGTGTGGTTCAGTAAGGTGCCTATACTGGACTGAGGACAGAAACCATTTGGTGAGCTAGAAAAGAAAATTGGTCAGGTTTAGCACCCCCTTTGTACTGTGAAGACTGAATGAAAAAGACCCCACCCACCCAAAAAAAACAACAAAAAACAACAACAACCAAAAAACAAACAGACTAACAAAAAAGAATAAATAAATAAAAATAAAAACATGGAAGTTGTATGATTAGAAGGGACTAAAAAATCTCATTAGGTAAAAGATGAACTTTAAATAATCAGTTCCAAAGTCACTAGAGTATTATGTCAGCCTTTATAAATAAATGTCGTAAGAGAACACTCAGTTACACACTGCCCACACCGACATGGGATACAGTCTCACACGTTCGACCATAATCTAACAGAAATAAATAAATAAATGAAAAAAAAAATCATACATTTAGACAAAAAAGATAAAAGTAGATATAAGGCCATACCAAAAAAAATAAGTTGGTCTACAGATTTTGGTTTTGAAAAAATGGTGTGAGCGAGCGATTTTTTTTTAAGAATGTTTTGGTGTCCAATGGATTCCTTACTGGGAAATTGAGGTGAGCGAACAAATTTTTTTTTAATTTTGCCAAACATCACAAAGAGAAAACTTGTAGAAACTGAAGTGAGTGAAATCTGTAGACAAGATTAAAAAAAAAAAAAAAAAAAATTGTATTTCCGAAAATGTTTAGAGGGCAATCCGTAGACCAGACTTATTTTTTTGGTGTGGCCTAAACAGCCTCTTGACTACGTTGATAAAAGAAGACATTATTTATCCCCCCTCCCTTGACCATCAAATTTTAGGTTTAAGGTAGTTTGGTAATGGAATAATGCCATAAAATGATGCATAAAATAAAATTTTGGCCAAAATCGTGAGTGTTACAGTGGTGGTTGATCTTAGTTTGTTAGTACTACTGTACAATAGAGTAGGAATACATGGGAGGCATGTGGTCGTGAATTATGTCAACACTACACGTGCTGTTAGGGCAGAGAACCTAGCGACCAGACAAGCACAAATACCTAATACGTCAATAACCCTTTAAAGGACACATGGTGCCTCCCAGGGTCATGGTCCCTAGGATTGTGCAGTCTCGCCAGCACTACATTGGTGCATCATGACGACCCTCCGGGAGTGACTCAAGTATATCCCTTTACTTGGTTTTAATACCAGGAATTCCTGTATTATTTGGAGAGAATCTGTAATGGAAATGGAATATACCCCGATGTGTTATTTTCCTTGTAGAAAATTTCCAAAGTTGTAAATTTCATGTTTTTTTGTTGTTCTTTTTTTCTGTGTTTTCTTTTTATTCTGTTGGCCAGCAAGTGGCATGAGGTGTGTGTACTATCGACATTATGCATAAATGCAGCCTTGGTGAGTAACTCACTAAGGCTGCATTCGTGCATCATGCTAACATAAATGCATTAATACAATATGCAGCATATAAGAGGTTAATGTAAGTCCAGCCTGGCACAGCCTGGTCCCTGCCCATGTGTGTACCTACACTGGACCTCTGTGCACCAACAGTGACAGCCAACAGTGGCAGTGGTCACCTTGCTGGTTCATTTTGAACTTAGCAGGTCAACATTGCATTTTTAATTTATGTAATATCTATTAAGCAAAGTATTTGAATAGTATAATGATTACATAATCGGATCCCCCAGTATTTGAGCATTCTATGTATGCATATACGGTACCGGTATATATGTAAATCGAAACTATATATCAGGTAAGAAAAACTAACATCATTTTCTTTTTTTTTCATTAAAAGATTGAAATCCTGAAAAAAAGTATAGTAGTGGTGTAGGCTGGATGACTTGAAGCAGACCTATCTTTATGTGCATGCACAATCCTATTACATATATTTTTATGTTTATGATATATGTGGGCTGTTATAAGTAGGTCCTAAGTAGGGATTGACTCCTCCACATATAGGATTACCCAGTATGTTTCGTAAGGGGGTCCTAGTGGGTGTAACTTAGGTTTAGAAAAGCTTATTGTACTCACGTACATATTTATGTAACATGACCAAGAAAATTAGGGCGGTAGGTCAGATATTTTATCAATTTCATATATAATTTTTAGGGGGATATTGGTGGCCACGAGTAAGAAATAAATTCAAACAGATTGAAGACAGTGTCAGTGTGTAAAAATAAAACTGGTCCACTGGGCACAACTTGTAAGAATAAAGATATGTCCAAAGAATTTCTTTGTGTCCCAGGCACTGGACACAGGGATTTGTGGAGTCCTCAGTCCCCCATGCTACATGTAAACAGGAGAGCTTCTACATAGGCCTCCACTCATGGCCTGTTCTAGACTTGCGGAAGTCTACTGACTTTAATTTTCGAGTAACAAAATAATTTAAAAGACTCAAGTAGAATAAGTCTAGTGAATCAATAGGTGAACTGTAGGGGTGCAGAAAGATGTACTTGAGAAGAGGGGGTCAGAGCATAGGGACAGTAGCCAGTCAATAATCCCGTAGAATCTAGCCCCCCCCTCCCAATTGACCACGTGCCACCCCATGGTGCCAGCTGCCCCCTCCCTCCTTAGTTGCAATTATACCGGTAACATTCACCTAACGAGTGGCATCCCCTATGGGATTGAGTCTACAGCTGGCATCCTCCCCCCCCCAACCCATGCATTGCTACCCATGGACCATGCTAGACGATAATCACCCCGACCCCCCCCCCTTATTACCTTAAATCCTTGCGTATAGGACGCAGCCTGAGTTAAAGCGAATGTTATATGACACTAATGAGACTTCAGTACTGTTTTACGGTATAAAAACCTCGCCTATTAGGCACACCCTCAGGCCTGAGTTAAGGTGAATTCTGTATAGTCCTTGTATATAAGCCGCGTCCTATACGTGAGGATTTAAGGTAGTACATTATGTGTATTGGAGATGCCCCCACGTCCATCTCATGAATCTATCACCATCATTCTCAGCAGATATTGGCCAAAAATTGATTTTTTGGTGAAGCTGACTGATTTCTTGAAAAAGGGGGTCTGGGGAGTGTGCACTACTGGGTTAGTTTATATGAACCTCATTCTGCATTATATGAAAGGTATTTTAGAGAAGATTCTGGGGCAATACATTTTTGTAGGTCATCCAGTCCCAGACAAGGGTAATATTGTCATTCAATCAAGAAGCCCACCTATAACTGTAACCATTCTTGTGTCAATGTCTGTGGGAGATCTGAGAGTCGACACACTTGATTACATGAGAATGTCACTTTAGTTGCCAAGACCCTTTTGTATGGAGGATCTGCTACCCCAGTACATGTAGTCTTAGAACCGGTTTTACAGATACAGTATATAAAATGTACAAATGGTCACAGTCCACCCCCTTCCCCCTCTCTATACCCCACCTTACTTATCCCCTCCTGCACTTTAATGCCATTAAGGACCGCTGATTCAGGAGTGCATCATGCCCATTGGTTTTCAGTAATGCACCACTGAAGTGCTGACCAGTGAGTCTGCTCGCCAGTACTTCATTAGAGCATTATGCCGACCATCCGGGTGTGTACCAAACCTGTAAGGGGCATGATGCATGAATGCATTAGCGGCCCTTTAAGGATTAACACCTTTAATATAAAGCTGATGATGCAGTGGACCAATGCAGCTGCCCCCCCCCACCCCCACCCCACAACCACTGTTACCCGCCTCCACTGTCTTGTTACTGTCACCCTAAACACCCCATAACATGCTAATTACATGGGCTAATCAACGTCGTGTGTGACGTAACGTCAAGCAGTGCGACGCAACATCAATACGTTATAAGTTAACAGCTGTCACACGTCATGTAGTTTGTTCTTTGTGGCGGCTCTAGGTGATAATTATGGAGTCAGAGAGACACTGCAGGTATTAGCAACCTTTTCACATTTTATGCTAAATGGACAAAATGGTGAACCAAAGGTTGATGGTCTTTTGTTATCAAATGCGAAACTAGTGACTAACTCGTCAGTTGTTCCATATTGGCGTAACTGGCCCTAGAGCATTTACCATATGATATCTGCCTGATGCATGGATGAAGTGGCGAGTTACTCGCCTGTACATTCTTGATACAAGAGCACTTGAAAAATTGCAGCAATATTGAGTCTGTAAAGGGTTATAATACAGGAACCACTTGCAGCTGACTTTTCTTCCGGTTATTTACCACCAGTAATTACATATATGTGTGAATCCTTGTATTGATATGACACGGGCTTCCCATTATGGCATACCATATTCCACCTAACCAGCGCCCTATCCCTAATAAGCACCTGCACCCCCTCCCTTTGGACCCTTTCTCAGACTAGCAAAGCAATAATCTTCATGGTTTTCCCTGGTTTGAGGGGTCATCATTAAGCATTTCAGGGATTTTTGTGCTCATTCGCTTCCATCCCTGGAAAAGGCAAACAGTATTGTTCTAAAACCCGAACCATAAATGCATTTCCAATACATCAAACATCTATACTGGTAGTGTTGAAATAAATGTATGATACTGCCCCTAGGGAGAACAGTTATTATATCAAAATAACTCAGCAGAGGTTGGATCGATCCCGGGAGGGGGGGGGTGCTGACTCTTGGGTGGTTAGTACCAACTGCAAAACTACAACCCACATTTTAGCCATTGTATAGCCCCTGGAATACAGCTCATTTTTTACAGCCCCCTGTTTTCAAGGAAGTCAGAGAAGAGCCCGCCCCCCTCCACACACACACACCACTTTAGGGTCCTCTTCCATGTAACTTAAGGTTTAACGGTGATATGTAGTAAATGTATTTAGGAATTTCACAGCCTTGAATTCATTATATGCAATAATTGGCTCAGGGACCTCCGTGAGACTATACCGCTGGGATGGCGGTGGCGTTTTCAAAAAAACAGTCACCCAATTTCTAATTTTAAATCAAACCTTCCGAATTTTTTGGGGGAAAAAAAACCACAAAAAAAACAGCACATGCAGATGGATGAACAAGATATTATGTCCATCTGACGCAAAAAAAAAAAGAAGGTATTTCAAAGGATGAAACAGAACTACCATTGTACCTTTTCTAAAAAGAGGAACGGTTCAAGGTGCCTTTTTGCTCGTAGGGATTTCTCCGTAGAACCATTTGCAAAACTGATTTCTCAATCAGTGATTTCTCTCTTTGTTCTTGTATAGCCTAAACCCAGACCACCAAAAGCGTCTTACTGTGCTCAAGACGTTTTTAAATTTGGGTTCTAATTATAAACATGTAATAAGCTTAACCTGAGCCCCCCTGTGCTAGTTAGGCGCTTTTGATATCCTACAAGTTATAAGAGGTATAAAGAGCTCCCTGATTCTAAAATCTAATTCAATTGACAGTCCCTCTTTTTCCCTTTTCAACATGTCGACAGCCACCACTCCGCAGGTTCGGTACCAAAGTTGGTACCCAAAGCAAGGCTTTGTACCTCCCCCTGGGGATCAATCAATCACATATTTGGGAATGATGTTGGCCAAGAGCCCAGCCTACTGGTAAGAGGCCCCTATGGTATATACCATAAAGTCTGACTTTAAGCCATTGAGTAGATCTAACAAGGATCTGAGTGCCTATGTGTTTGACACTTATACCCAGCACTTTAGATTGTGATATGAGGTATATGAATAAACCTGACTGCTACATTTAAACTCTTTAAGGATCGCATCCCGGTCCCCGACATCATATTAGACACCATCATAGTTATGGGTTTTCAAATTTACCCCCTATTTCATGGATTTCTGGATGAAAATAACCCCTTTTTATGTCAAATACACAGATTTTTGAGGCTCCAAAAGTACTCCTAGTTTTGAGAAAACGTGGACATCTTTATGAACTACCTTTTTTGAAAAAAACCCAAATACTCTCAGTTCTTTGTGTATTCTCAACATATGAGGGTAAAAATACCCCCCTTTTCCCTAAATTTCATGGGAGATTCTAGAAAAACTACCCCCCTTTTTTTAAGATTCCGAGGACATTCCTAAAATGCAGAAAATACCCGTGATTCCGCGTTTTTTCATAACGATGATGGTGTCAGGTTGGAACTGAAGTGCAGGGACCGGGGATCGCATTATGCATGCTACTGATATCTGTACTTTATTTGAAGCCTTCAAGGACCACTAAAGCAGGAGTGCATCATGCCCATTGGTCGTCGACTCATGATACATAGTACTGGCGAGATTGCTTATTGGCTCAGGGACCACCCTGAGTCTATACCACCGGGTAGGTGGTGGCATTGACAAAAAGTCAGTTATACAATTTACAATCTCAATTTTCTACAAGAAATAAAGCATGTAAATAAATAAAATTACCATACATGAGTAGTTCATATATCAGTCTTTACTTACAGTAAAGAAAAAAATTCAAAAATCCATCCATGAGTTCATACAAAATTAAATAAAGAAAAAAGTCATTTCATAAAAACATTTTCACCAATCCAGTCCTCCATAGGTTTACCTCCGGGCTGGACTTTTCTCTCTTTGTTCCTATTTGTTTCAAAAACAGCGTCTAAAAGTGAGACGGTTTGGACGCCTTTCAAAAAACGTGGGAAAATTGACCCTGAGCCCTCTGTGCCAATGCACGTCATTGAATTTTTGCCACCATCATGCCGACTCTGGGGCTCCATGGGGTTGGCATGATGCTTCAATTTAACCTAGGTGAGTTACTCGCCAGGGCTGCATCCATGCATCATGACGACCAATTGGCATTATATATTAATGCATTAGCGACCATTAAAGGGTTAATTAACTTATTTCTATGCTTAATGTTATTTTCTGTTGTTCATTTCGTCATGTGTATTGCTGATATGTGCCTCGTGACCTGATTCATGGACTTAGTGACCTCAGTCCTTTGATGTCAACATACATCCCCACATGTATAAGACAATCTCTACATAGAATATACACTCCTTTGTTCCTGTGTTAGTGAAGGTACTAGAGGTTGTAGCACTTATGAAGAAGTGGATGCCTTTTTTCAATAGAGGAGGGGGGGGGTAACTTAAGAGAGATTCTGTTTTGAGTGGTTTTTTTTGTTCTTTTGCTGTTATCTCTTTTCCAGCGACTATGAATTGCGGTTAGTCGTGATTTACAAACTCTTTTTATCAAATACCCGCATATAGGTTATGTCAGTACCTCTTTGACCCCTGGCCCTTTTTTGAGACAGGTGCTTATTCAGATTATTTTCAATACCCCTTTACCCTCTGTGCTTATTGGAGACAGGTGTCTAATTGACACCCTTGCCCTTAAATGGGCTATGACGGTACGTTAAAAGTAACAGGACTGATAGATAAGACCCACGGTTTTGTCTGTATACTGATATCATATTTGCACAGTATAACAGTATAATCTTCATTTGTTATATACAATAAGGATTTACATACTAGATTTGATTTGACCCACTTTGTCTCATATAATACCTGTACATATATATATGTCTGTCCCAAAGTTCATCTCAGTCTGGTTGTCAACAACATACATGCCTGGGGCCATACCATCAATTCACCCCCCCCCCCCACCAGATTGTGACACACAGACTGTCACAGTGTGTCAGGACATGGGTCATCAACCAGGCCCACCGTAATACCTGGTGTATAAGGCGTGGCTTATACCCTAGGATGAACCTCTACTGCGCCTTATAGGGTCAGTTGGGGAGCTCCTTATAGCCAAGAATTTTAAACTATAGTACAGCACTTGACTGCTCAAAAAATGTTTCTATGACTTATTATACTGTAATCAAATACACGTCTTATACGCACATTTAAAGCCCACTGCGCCTTATAGAATCAGCCTTAAGTCTGGGTGCGTCTTTTGGGAGGGGTATTTTTCTTTTAACTATAGAACTACCTGGTACTTCAAACTTTAGGCCCTGATTTACCTTTAGCTCTCTCTAACTCAGGGTGCGTCTTATATCAAAGCAGGATGCACCTTTTGCACGGGAGATGACGGAAACCCCGATATAAACCGCGATTCTGAGGCTCATTCTGCCTTACAGAACCTCCAACAGAGGTTTTTGCTTCATGCTTGATGTACCCTGGTACTCTGAGCGTAAGTAACTAGAGTGAAAGTGAAACGTCTCTTGCAAACTAGGAGCAATTTAAACAGTTTAAAACAACTGGTATGAACTAGCAGGACAAAAAAGAAAATTTAAATAAAAACGATAAAAAAGTAATGCTCTACCACTCAGTGAAATATAATACCATAAACTCCCGAGTATAAGACGCGTCCTCTACGCCAAACAAATCCCTACTGCGTCTTATAGGATTTCCTCAAGTTGGGGGTGCGTCTTATACGCGGGGTTTTCCAACATCTCATTTGGGAAAATGCGCAGATGACAGCATGAACTCATAGAGCCTGCACCGCGGCAGCCCGGGAGGTGTCGACGCGCTTGGCGGGCAAAACGCCGACCGTGTGCCGATGACAGCTTGAACTCATAGAGCCTGCACCGCGGCAGACCGGTCGCTGTAGATTTGCTCGGCGGGGTGTAGGGAACACGTGGGCCGATGACAGCATCGACTCATAGCGCTAGCGCCGCGGCAGCCCGGTCGGTGTACGGGCGCTCGGCGGGTTCAAGCCGACCGTGGGCCGATGACAGCATAGACTCATAGCGCTAGCGCCACGGCAGACCGGGAGGTGTCGACGCGCTCGGCGGGTTTGACGCCGACCGTGGGCCGATGACAGCATAGACTCAACAGGTTGACAATGCGGTGTGGCTTGCCAGGGTGTAGGGAACACGTGGGCCGATGACAGCATAGACTCATAGCGCTAGCGCCACGGCAGACCGGGAGGTGTCGACGCGCTCGGTGGGTTTGACGCCGACCGAGTGCCGATGACAGCTTGAACTCATAGAGCCTTTTTTGGGGTGGAGGGTGGGGGGGTGCGTCTTATACGCAAACCCCCCCCTGCTGAGTTGGGGGGGGGCGTCTTGTACGGGTTTTTTTTTACAAATCGATTCAGAGGGGTTGGATGCGTCTTCTACGCGAACCAGCATACCCTGAGTTTGGGGAGCGTCTTCTACGCGCACCGCGTCTTCTACGCGGGAGATTACGGTACTTATAAGTATATTCCCATAGGCCATGCATGTCCCATTTCAACTATAGACTAATACAATTGGTCTAGACTGTTAGGGCAATATTAATGAGGTTAAGAAGACTTCAACCCCGGGTGTCTACCGTAAATCCTTGTATATTAGATGTGGCGTATGCGTGAATAGGACCTAGCTGCACCTTATGGGATGTGGTAGGCTGGAAACCTACCCCTGAATTCCGCTCCCGCTTCTCTCCCACTACATAAGGGGCAGGTGGAAGCCCTTGACCAACTTGTTGGAAACTGTTGGATGTGCATGAGTGAGCACACTCTCCCAGCAGATGTTATCACTGATAGGTTATCTGAATATGTGGGGGAGAGTGTGAAATGAGACTGAGACATTATATGTCTGCAATCCTCCCTCTCCCTGTCTGTGACCGAACTTGGCACAAGAGGAAGTAAGGAGTGAAGGGGTGGGGGTGGAACCCTATGCCTGCGGTAGTTATACATACCGCAGAGGACCAGCATAGGAATGTGGCCCAACCCCTGGGTGCGTCTTATATGCGAGGATTAAAACAGTACTAAAATGACCAAATATAACATCAGATGCATCTTTCAGCATTTCCCTCAACTCAGGGTGCGTCTTGAATGGACGGTGCGTCCTCTAGGCGAGGATTTACAGCAGCTCCAGTCAATTAAACAATGTCCCCATGTGTAGGTTTGATGTGACTTTTATAGTGTTCTTATAAGGGAAGATAATACGTCTCTTGGTCGGGGGGGTCAAAATTATTTGACTCCTTGTAGGGGGGAGGGGGAAGACAATAAGTTATCAGGTATTCCTCTTTTTTTTGTGAAAAAGCCTGCAAATTACTATAGAGCAAAGCGATCAACCTAGGAAATTTTGGCCCCGCCCCTGTTGTTGAATAATAAGCACTCCCTTAGATTGAGCCTGGTTGACCTTATATTCCTGAATAGGTCTCAGACAGCTTTTTGTTGGCTGACCTCTTACTTATACTGCTAGGATTACCCAGTCTACGTATGTCTACTGTGACATCATACTACCAGCATCTGCCAACGCATGGATTTAGTCATTTGTCCCACCTTTCCAGTACATGTATATATGGTCACACATGAAGTTTTGAGAAGATCGCAAAAAAGACATAAGAGTGTAATTGGGTCCCCCCTATTACTGATTCCTGGGTTACTAATTTATTCATTTATCTTATTTATCTTTAAATTACTAAATTTACTGTTCATAAACTTTTCCAGGCAAAAGAAAACTAATTTATTTCTTATTTATCAAGAATTCATTACTGATATTTTCATAATCCGCACACTGATTCCATAGAGAGTCTAAAAGCCACTTCTGACATGGTCTGTGTATATGTGCCACCTATATGAATATATAGAAGCCCTGCTCCCTATCTCTGTCATTCAGACTTATCGGCTTGTCTCTACCACCATACCTTGATATCATGATTGGCTTGCCAATAACATATTTGATTATAGGGGAAGAAATGCAAAGGAATGCACCACTTTTTTTGCCACAGCACATAGACTTGCTTGCCTCAATTGCCTCAATCGCCTCAGTCCATTACACAGCTTGTCCTATGTATTCTATGACATAGGGTAGGCTTAGCAAGTTTAAAGTGCCTGGATGGACCCTTGTTGTGTCCATCATGGGCATGAACTGTTTTTAGATTACAAAATGAGAACGCACACAGGTCTACAGTGTATGCCTCTTTATAATTTCGGCAGCATAGTCAGTTTATGCCCATGCATGCCATACAACCATGTGCTGAGGATTGACCAGTTCTAATCCTCTTAATTAGGTAGAACAATAGAGGATTAGTGTATTTTTTCGAGCCTATATGCACCAGTGACCATTAACCCCTAAGGGCCACCTACACACACACACACACACACACACACACACACACACATACACATAAGTATGATGCACCTTATTAGGAGTTCTAAGTGGCGTGGCATTGGTTAATTTGGAGTCTTGGGACCATAAACATCATGTTTGGAGCATCTTATAGGAAGGTTGTATTAAAATGCGCCCTTTGAACATAGAAGCGAATAACATCTTATAGGGATGTGGCGCTAACCTTAAACATTTTTTATCATGGTGACGTGAGGTCAAGTAAAATATTTATGCATTTTAAAGCATTTAATTATTGTGTAATACTAACAGATTGCCTCGCATATAAGGCGCAGCGTATAGACAAAGATGGATCCCTAGTACGCAATATATGATGTCCCTGACCCTGAACTCAGGATGGTATATCATGTAGAATTGGGTCTAAATTTGAGGTGTCCTACTCAAGGTAATATGTGTCTAACTTAATGGGAATCTACCTTATGCAAAACCAGTGCTTTCTGTGCCGAGTTGGCAAAACAGACATAGAGTATCAGGTAAAATAGTGAGGGATTGATTAATGGTTGTTAAACGCCATGTTGACAGCTACAGTCATATTGGTGGCAGTAAAACTACATCAGACATTTCCAGTAGTGGATAAATGAATGAGACATACAGAGGGGTCAAAATGAATCATGAGATTGAGATTCTTTAAAGATGGGATAGGGAAGGTCTAATGGACAGGACTATACTAAAGGCGATACACCTTACTGTATTGGATTACCAAGAAGTTAAGTTTTACCAGTATGATAATATTCTATTGTCTATTGAGACCACTCAAAAAGAGATGCTGCTGTAGGGGATAGGGACAGACAAAAGGACACCTCCAGCTTGGTTTAGTTGATTTTTACCCAAAGTAACTTTAAAACCTCAATTAGCTTAAGGCTGGAAATAACTTTGAGCTGTGGGTAAAGATAGTATCGTACAGTATATAGCATTTCTGTGGCAAGCATTACCCAGAAACAGGACTAGAAATAACCGTCTAGGGACTAGACTGGTAGTCTAGACTACTAGGTACTAAAATAGACCTAGTTTAGTTAAGACTGGATCGGGTTACCTGGATTGTAAAGGAGCTTATATAGCCTATATACGATCCATGCTTACAGAAATCGCAGCTTCATTCTATGGTACTGCACGTATTAAGCCACACTATATATGCAAATCTGAGGCTTTTTCTACCTTATAGATATCAGCTTTAAGTCAGATTGCCTCTTACAGGTGGATGCATGCTGCAGGTTTTTTTTTAGTAATTATTACGATTTTTGGCCCCTGTTAGTAATTGTTACTGTTTAGTAATTGTTACGATTTTTTTAGTAATTATTATGATTTTTGGCCGCTGTTACGACCATTACGATTTCAGGGCTCAAAATTACGATTTTTAGGCATTCATCCTAGCAATTAGATATACACAAGGTCATTAACAGTGCCACATAGAAAACAAATCAATATATGGACCTTTGTTCTAAAAAAGTGCTGTAACTATATAAAATCTATTTTTTACTGTTCCTTGGACGATTTCCCCCCTTTAAATGCCCTGAAACTCGTAGTATACATATGTAAAGCTATAACATAATTTATGGAAGAGAAAAGATTCAATTACACACCCTTCATCCACTGTAAGATAGACTTTGTACTGTTACGATTTTTGTTACGATTTTGAAGAGATTTCATTACGATTTATGGCCAAAAATATCGTAACAATTACGATTTTTGGATGCTCCAGGTTGGCAGCACTAATCCTAAAAATTAATACAAATTAAGCCCCAGCTGTGTATTATAGCATTTTATTCAACTCAGGGTGAGCCTTATAATATGGGAAGCGCCATTTACGTGAGGCATCACAGTATTATATAGATAACTATCTCACATCAACCCTGATTTACAAACTCTAATGCCTTAATATTTGCCACACCTACTGATCATATCCATAGAACCTGCATTCTGGGAGAGAGAAAAAGAAAGAAGATTCAAAATAAATGATTATTTTTTATTGTAAGCTGAGCGACTGAGATATGGTCTTTTGTTTTTGTGCAGATTCCTATGATACCAAATTTATTTGGACACAGTTAGCATATAGCAATCCATCGCCTCTGAGTGTACCATATATAGTTGTATGTGAGTTTAACATCTTTCATTTCTTAGACATTACAACAGTGTACCGGCAGTCCTCTAACTAATGTTATTATTATGGACCTGTATATCACGAATAGGGACTGTCTACGGGTATAGAATGCTATGACGTACTGCATATATGTAACCATCTAAGCGATGTATGACGTCTCCTCGTTCATATTCCTTTTGGTGCACAAATGCAATGCTTGTTACTTACTCACCAGCACTGCTTTGGTGCATCATGCCGACCCTTCAAGAGAGTATCAAGACCAAAGAGTAGGCAAGTTACTTACCAGAAGCATATATTGATGCATCATACACCATTTCAGGGCGAGGTACTTAAAAGTGCTATTTTAGATTTAAGGGGACGTTCATACAGATTAGAATACACCCCCATCCATACAGACTAGCTGTACATATTATGGATGTTTTATCCTTTAATTTTAACCCATTGAGGGCTAGCATTGACTAAAGTCCACACCATGGTAGGCCTATAGTCTACGCCACGGCAGGCCTATTGTCGACTATAGTCGACACCCGTTATATAGGATTAGTATAGGAATTGAAAATAGGCTCGTCCTCTAGGAACTATACTTTTTTAAGAGGCCGTCCCCATAGCCAGGTCAACAACTTTTGCTCTGCCCTTAAAGGGTTAAAGGAACCTAATGGGGGGATGCATCATTCCCATTCCTCGGCATGATGCACCAATGAAGTGCAGCTGGTGAATAGGCTGGAGAGCTCCACACTGAGCCGAGTATTACCATAATCTTCCGCGTGTATGGTTCATCTCGTGTATAAGACGCACCCTGAGCTGAAGGAAAACGTATAAGGCACATCTGTTCTTTTTTAAGGTTTAGTACTGTTCTATATAAAAAAAAACAGCTCGCCTATAAGACGCACCTAGACATTCGGATGGTTCTATAAGGCTAAATAAAAAAGAAAAAGGTTTTTCCCATCACCCAACCGGCCCTAGCAAAACACGGCCGACCCTACACTTTTTTTTTTTTTTTTTTGATTTTAGAGAATTTTTCCATATTTTTAAGAATTTTCATCAATTTGTCATGAATGTATTCTTTGGATGTACAGTTAATAGCTTTGTTAGGTATATCTTTTGCATATATTTTTTTTTGGTCACATTTCTCATGTTTTCAACGTTTTTTCCATGATTTCAAAGAACCAGATAGAGCTGCCCATACTTTTGTATACAAAATCTAGAAAAGAAAAATAGAAATAAAAATCTGACCTACAGACCCTAGATCTTTGAGTCATGTTACTGGAAACACATAAATTTTTTGTTTTGGCCTAAGGTGCAGGTGCCTTCTGATTCATGTACATCGTATAATTAAGACGCGCCTTATATGTAGGAGATTATGGTAGATGGGATAGGAAGCTCGGCTAGTGGGAGTTTGGGCTAGCAAAATGCCGACCCTCCAAGAATGCAACCCCAGCGGGTCAGGGCTACATTCACTATAATTCTATATGTACCTGCTTTTTGTATATGGTGTGCTCCGGTATATAAAAAATACTCAAAGCAATCCTCTATAGCAATGTCAAGTGTTTGGCAGTGGTCCAGCTTGTAAGCAAGAATAGGAATTAGGTCTCTGCATTTAGTGCTTTTCACAGGCATTACATGCACGTTTCACAACTAATAGAAAATGAGGAATTCTGCTTGTAAGGATGATTTTACTTAAAGAAAGATAGAATGGAAACTCATTTGAATCGCTTGATTTTATAATACACTGATCTTTTTCTCTCTCTCAAAGTCAGGGTTTGGCATTTAGGTTGAGTTGGCTCACATAATTAAAGGGAGTGTTTTCCAGGTTTGGCTTACCGGGTTCCAGGGGTGCATGTTATGGCTTTGTGTAGTTTTCTATTTAAGGAAGCTGCAAGCTTTGAATTATACATTAGTTCCAGGGTGTGTTGTGGCATGATGTGGGGTAGGAGTGGAGGCGTTTAACCCTGTAAGGGCCGCTAGTGCAGGACTGCATCATGCCCATTGATTGGCATGATGCACCAATGAAGTGCTGGTGAACCAGGAGTGTATCGACCCCAGAGCTTTGTCATGATGCATTGATACATTGGCGGCCCTTACGCACATAGTGTATTACCGTAATCTCCCGCGTAGAAGACGCGTTGCGCGTATAGGACGCACCCCAAACTCAGCAGGAGCATTTTCGCGTATAAGACGCATATTTTAATGCTGATATTTGTAAATTCAATACATTTCTATAGTAAAATTACCCCTCATATAAGACGCACCCCCAATTTCAGTACATCCTACAAGATGCACAAGGCATTTGTTTGGCATATAGGACGCGTCTTATACGAGGGAGTTTATGGTAATCATCTAAGGGCCACTATTGCATTAATGCATCATGCCTTTGCTGGTCATGATGCACCACTCGCCAGGACTGCATTCATGCATCATGACAACTATACAGGGTTGATACGATCCCGGAGGCTAGATATAATGCACCTATGACAAGCTGGTATTAAAACAGACTCGCCAACAGCTCACTGGAACTTACACCATTCACGGCGTCATTCTAACCAATAGGCATGAAGCCCCAATATAATTCATTAAAGGTTTATCTTTATTTTTTTTATTTTTTTTTTTATTATTATTTTATTTTGGGTACCGCAGACAGCTCTGATTTTATTAAACCCATCATTATTATTAAACTGTCTATTCGTGCAGCCTGATGAGTCCCTTGGACGAAACCGCTCACTTTTGTCAATAACCAATCATTGACAATCTCCAGTCAAACATCAACAACCCCAGTTGTTGATCCCCTTGACGATTCAGCCTATCACCAAGCAACCCACCAACCCATGGTTACTTGTGATGTCACTGGTATCTAAGCTACTGTCACTGTGATGTCATAGAGAACGTTTTCCCATGAAAACTTCATTCAAGCGGTAGCTGCCATCGGTACAGGAGGGTAGAATTGATATTTCGTTTGTGCAAAGGTTTATCTTTATGCCACTTTGTCATCATGATGCATGAATGCAGCCCTGGCGAGTAACTCACCATAGCTGCATTCATGCATCATGATGACTAAGACTTACATTTGTGCATCGTCGCCCTGATACACCAATGCAGTGCAACCAACCTATCCCCCATAGCCCATTCATGGCAACCAGAAGCTAAACAACTCGGGCCATAAAGGGTTAAATCCTACCAGGAAGTAAAGTACCTCACATAGAAGTAATTAACCCAGGACCTCCAGGTTATAAAGGGAAGTAAAGATAATTTGACTCTATACAACAACCATAAAAACTATATCTCTATGCACACATCTCTCACTTTGGCAGATCCTATTTAGTTGTACACTGAAAAAAAGGGAAGAAAGTTATACTGTAAATAGTTATATCCCATGGAGCGGATTTTTATAGCTATTCCTATCGGTATGTGAGTTATGTGGTACTGGCAAGATGCCAGACCCTGGATCTTACTGCAGAAAAATGAAGCTGTCTTAAAGCAAGAACTGTGTACTTGGTCAAGTTGCCCCCCCCCCCACGTCTCCCCATACCCAATCCTTCCCATTCGCCCACTCACATTGTGTGTGTTATTCTTGTGTTTTAGTGGCAACACTATTGACAGAGTGTGATAACTGACCTTTGCCCAAGATAACAACACCTGGTCAGTTCTATACATGCACCATGCCTGATCAGGTAGCACATAATCTATTTCCAGATAAAACAAAAATGTCTGCAAAGTTCATCGATGCATTACACATGTAATTATAAACCATATATGCTGCTGTTTGGGTTATATGGGAGTGTAACATATAAAAAGAAAGATCTTGGTGTCCCCTTTGCGGATCCAGGTAGAACTAAAACCCCACATATATACACGGGAGATTACGGTACATTCTCTGGGACTCATCCCTCGCGCCATATCACCATGCGCACCCACACAGTTAATCCCTACTCTAGGATGTCAGAGGTTGGAGCATCATGCCCACCGTAAAACCCCGTGTACACACCATGGTTGATAGACCATATCAGGCCCCAGGTGCGGCTTATAGTAGCTCCAGGAAGTCAAGAGTGTGGCTTATATGCAGGGTTTTACTTATATAGACTATATCAATATGAAGGACTGGAACTCTCCCGGGGAACTCTTCTCAGACCCCTGATGCAGCTTATAACAAGTCCTCAACTAGGGGTGCGACTTATACGCAGGTTTTTTATGGTACCTTTTGATTGGGAGAACTGTGTTTGACGCTATCAGCGCACATACCCTGATAAGCTCTTTTTGCTCACCCCCTCTTTCTGCTGACATTATAGAAAAGTGTTTTTTTTTCTTGAAGCCCACTTATAGACTCTGAACTACTACTACTACCGTAATCTCCCACGTATAAGACGCGTCCTCTACGCCAAACAAATGCCTGGTGCGTCTTATAGGATATTTTCAAGTTGGGTGTGCGTCTTATACGAGGGGTAATTTTACTATAGAACAGTACTGGATTGACAAAAATCACCCGTAAGAGGTGCGTCTTATACACGAAAATGCATGTAATGAGTTTGGGGTGCATCTTATACGCGCAGCGCGTCTTCTACGCGGGAGATTACGGTAGTAACATTTCGGATTTTTTCTTTGCTCTAATTACGTTGAATACGGGATATGAAATTAGCCATGTCTGGTCGTCATGATGCATTCACAGAAGTATGAAAGGGTTATAATTATGGGAAGATTATGTCAGAAGGGGATTTGCAACCAAAAAGTCGCTGTACTTATGATATTAAGCTAAGCCTGTTTGATATCTCTGATAAGCAGAGGAAAGTAGCCTATGATAAGGTCTCTATGAACTGACATCTATAAAAAAAAAACAAAAAAAACTCCTGTCCATCTTTCCAAGCCCATAATGTATGTTGTCCACTAGAAAAGGTGTATTGTGTGTGTGTGGGAGGGGTTGAGCCCCAAAGTGATGGTCCTGTAAAAAAAATTGTTACTACCGGTATACCACTTTTCTTTCTTCTGCCTGAAGACTCCAACACAAATGACATAATGGGTAACACACATTATAGCCCTTATTGGAACTTTATGATATTATCTCAACACCTGTTCAATAATTAGGAGAATACTGGTAATTCTCTTTGAAATGCTCAATTTCGTACGCTTTTTGGCAGAAAATGACACCAAAAATTAAACAAGAAATAGGGTCTAATTGGCTTTATAAGGAAAAAGGCGTGTATAGGTTCAAAGCATTATCCATTTACGCCTACACCTTAGATGGTAATACTAGAAAACTCCCCATATGAAGTTCCCTGTGTGTTCACAGTTTGGGTAACCCTATAGATATCGTGTAACTGACTGACATTTGATACTGTAAACTCCTTACTACCGGTACCCCCAGGAGTGGAACATGATACAAATTCAGCTAATTCAGCAGTAATCTAACACCATTTATACCTGTGTCTTTAAACAGAAAGGACCGGCAGTACATGCTGATAGACTGTCAGTATAGCGTACGTGGCATTGGGTAATGTCTGCAGATCTCACTCTGGTACAATTTTGAAAAAAGGGGAAGGGGGAATTTTTAAAAACAAAAAGAAAAAAAGACCATATCACCCTTTATAGCAGTTTCTTAATGGAGAAAGGACTGGCGGTACATGTCCATAGACTTTCTGTCGAGTTGAATGGATGACACGGTTCACTGTCCTGTTATGAGATAGTACCTGTGGACCATATCTGACAAATTCAAATAAAAATGAAAAAAAAAATAATAGAAAATAAAATTTATACAATTTATACCTGTTTGTCTTTACAGAAAAGAGCGGCGGTACGTTTCCATAGACTGGCAGTCGGTGCGGGTCGGGGACACTGTTCACCTGTCGTGTAACGAGGTGATACCTGCAGACCTCATCTTGTTACGGTCTAGTGATGAGGATGGCTTCTGTTACCTTGATACATCTAACTTAGACGGAGAGAATAACCTCAAACAGCGACATGTCATCAGGCAGCTTCTACAACAGGTAAACGATGTGTACCGTAAATTCACTTGGGCTTCCCTAGCCCACTATTATTACAAGTCAAAGTTTGGTTTTGACGATAACCGTTTCCATGGTAACGAGCTTGAATGTTGAAAACTTTGACCTCATTCTATGGATCGGGGGTGGAGGGAATGTGCTTTTATGTTCTTGAACAAAAATAAAAATGAATTATTGACTTTTACAGTTGTCATTGTGTTCAACAAAGGGAGTGAAGGGTTTCAAACGACCAACTTTTCTCTAGTATTTCTCCTATCTCTTTTGCGATATAGTAAGCTGGAATAGGTGGATTAACCTTTAGTCATAGTCAAAGTCATAGTTATTTCCACTCCAATCAATTATTTAAGGTAGGGGGACAAAAGGAACCCACTAAAGTCAACCTTAAAGTAGGCATCACATCCAGATTCGAAACAATTTTTTTCATCGGCGGGGATACTTAATTCGGACTTGTAGTACATCTCATTGCATTTGGCACATTTGATTTACCCTATTTTCATAGTTTGTGCATTCCGATGCGATCAAAGGAACCCGCTAAAGTCGACCTTAAAGTAGGCATCATGTCAAGATTCGAAACAATTTTTTTTTTCAACTGGGATACATAATTCGGACTTGTAGTATGTCTCATTGTGTTCCGCACTTTCGATTTACCCCATTTTCATAGTTTGTGCATCCCCATGCGATCAAAGCAACCTGCTTAAGTCGACCTTAAAGTAGGCATCATGTCAAAATTCGAAACAATTTTTTTTTCGGCGGGGGTTCATAATTCGGACTTGTATGGCTCATTGCATTCGGCATGTTTGATTCACCCTATCTTCATAGTTTGTGCTTTGCCTGGCATGATGCACTCTATCTCAGCAACCATCAGGAATATGGAACTAGAAATGTAAAAAATGGAATCGGCATGGTTGAAAATCTTGAAATCGATATATTACACTTTAAAATCTGTCAATAAACAGCTGAGAAATAGGCATTGATTTGTTGGTACATCGTGTCCAGATTAGCATGATGCACTCTATCTCTAAATCCATCAGGAATATGGATCTATAAGTTTGAAAAATGGAATCGGCATGGTGGAAAACCTTGAGATTGATATATTACACTTTGAAATCTGTTGATAAACAGCAGAGAAACATGCATTGATTCATTGGTGCATCATGGTGGAAAACCTTGAAATTGATATATTACATGTTGAAATCTGGCAATAAACTACAGAGTAATGGGCAATGATTCATTTGTGCATCATGCCCTGATTGGCATGATGCATTCTATCTCAGCAACCATCAGGAATATGGATCTAAAAGTTATAAAAATAGAATAGGCATGGTGGAAAACATTGAAATTGATATATTACATGTTGAAATCTGTCAATAAACAGCCAAGAAGTAGGCATTGATTCATTTGTGCATCTTGCCCTGATTGGTATGATGCACTCCTTCTCAGCAATGATCACGAATTTGGATCTAAAAGTTGTGTTAAATGTGCTGTGTATTTATCCAAGTCTTTACTTTCTCCAGGTTCCTTAATAGTTACAAGACTTGATGCGTTATTTATTTCCACTTATTTAAGGTAGTTATCAATCAAGAACAAACAGACAAGCAGAGAAGTCGATAAAAAAAATCGCCATTTCTGCTTCATCCCCTTGTTTTCAATACTACCCTCTAGGTAGTGCTGAGGTCGTGTGCTAATTTACGGCGCATGCATGACATTATCGAAAGTAGGCATTCAATGGGACTGCTTTCACACAAATTCTTTGGTTAGTAACTTGCACAGCCAAACTTTGACTCGTTTCTTAAAGTCTCTAAAGACAATATAATATATGACATTGATTGAAAGTACTACACTTGCTTGTCTCCTCTTTCCTATCCCCTCGGATGTGTGTGGTGCACATATGCGCGGGCACTGACTCATCCCCTGTGTAATCGTGTAATGTAGTTCTTGCCATGAATATGACCTTAGCTGTCGAAATGGCGTTAAACATCTATTACTCACTCACCGCAAATTCACATACCAAATGGTTTATAGGACCAGCCCAAGGTCAGGGTGCGGCTTATAAGAGCGGGTGTTACACCATAAAACAGTACTCAAATGCCAATTTTCAAGCCCCATATGAGGCTTATAGCCTTCAATCAAACTCTGGGTGCGGCTTTTATGAGGGTTCGACTTATACGAGAGACTTTACGCTAGTGCTGTATGGTACATCTTCTATACCCTTCCTCACATTTCACTGCATGTCTGACTGTCTAGCTGTCTGCCTGTTCTCTAAGCGTCACCTACCTTCTCAAGCTTTACCCTTCTTCCTAAGCTTCATTCTCCCTCCTAAGTTCCACCCCCTGTCTTCAAGGCTTTTAAATAACTTTACCCTCCCCCCCCCCTTCCTGAGTTTCTACCTCTCTCCCTAGTTTTATCCACACCCCCGTAGGGGCTGACCAGATGCCATACACAGATGTCCTACCCATGGCTAAAGTCCATGTTCAGGATAAGTGGCAGCGCAGATGGAACGCTGCAAATGCCAACAAGCTGCGAACAATCCGACCAACGGTCGGCAAAAGATACATAGAGGACAACCTGACAAGACCAGAACAGGTGAAACTGACCCGTCTTAGGACTGGTCACACCAAACTGACACACAGTCACCTTCTGAAAGGTGAAGTGGCACCTGTATGTCAGGCATGCAACACTCAGCTGAGTGTGGAACATCTCATGCTACATTGTCAGGCAACCAAGAGAAGCAGGAAGAAATTCCTGAAAAATCCAACGACAATGAACAGTGTTTTCCACAGCACTGGAAACAAGGAGATTCTTGATTTCCTGCGGGAAGCCAAGCTCTTTGACAAAATATGAAAAACAAGGAAGCCTGATCCTATCAGGCAATGCCCTATAAGTAAATAGGGAAAAACAGAAAAGAAATGAAACATAGTCTCTCTGCTAAATTTTAACTATTATTAGCGGAGGTTAAATCAACCAAACCAAACCAACCAAACCAAACCCCCAAGTTCCTACACTTCTAATTTTCACCCTCATCCCAAGCTTTACCCTCTCCCCCAAGCTTTACCATCCACCTAAAGCTTTACCCCATTCCCACTGCCCTGCCCTCTTTTTTGCCAAGTTTCAACCCTCTTAATCCCCTCTATTTTACCCTCACAAAATTTTCACTCTACCTCCTTTTGACCCACTAAATACATTTATATTTTAGCTGGCCGTTCTAAGTTTCACTCTGCATTCTATGCCCTCTTTCCTTCCCTCCCCATAAGTGACAAGCAGCAACTAGAGTCTCACAATTTGTAAGTCAGTACTGTAATCTGCAAAGGAAACCATATAAGCCACCTCTTGATAATTGGGATACCATTCAGTGGGGAGGGGCGTATAAGCCGCACCCTCATAAAAGCCGCACCCAGAGTTTGAGAGAAGGCTATAAGCACCCCCCTTTTTTCCAGTACTTAAGAGTTTACATATTTTCGACCCCACATTTTCTCAAAAATAGGGGGTGCGGCCCCTCCTTTTGGGCCTGGATTATGTATCTGTCACTGGCCATTATAAGCCTGTGAAATGGTCTTTAAGGTAAGACTTATACATCATTACAGGGATCTGAGGTCTTCTGAGCTATATAGGCCTATACATGTAAAATCAACCCAAGGTCAGGGTCTGGATTGTAGGCGGGGTACTTTAAATCAGAGGAGTGCTAAAAACCTCAAGATCTCTGCCCCCAAATGCGCCTTATATGTTTCCTTCAAATCTGTGTCTTACACAGATGTCAGACCTTCAGAGGTCTGTCTATTTTCAGATGTTCAAACTTTCCTAAGGATCAGACATCTCAGAGACATCTTCCAAATTGTTGTCATAATTTGGATAGAGAAAATTACATTAATCATAGATACCCTTACAAAATTTCCTTTCTAATTCTAGGGAGCCTAAGGCTGAGCATAGTTTAGGCTTCAGCAGGTGGAATTAAGCATGCTTTGTGCTGCCCTCTAGCCTTTTCTAGACAAACCACCTTTTAGAGATCAGAGGACCTCTGAAATCTCATTTCAGAGGACATGAATCTAAGCTGGCTGCTGATTGGCTGAAATTCTGATGCAGTGTTTTAATTGTCTTTCTATGACCATTGATTCTAGAGATGGTTTTAATGGTTTTGAGTGAGGGGAACAGGTTGAAAGGAAGACAAGAAGGGTGCTTTTAACATAACACATTGGGGGGAATGGGTGCTTCGTTAACACCCTAAGATTTTCAGAGGTTGAGCCCATACCCAACTGACACCTCTGGTCTTATGTGCGGGATGCATCTTATACATGGAAGATTACAGTACATGAAGTTTTACGGTACTGATGTATATCAGACACAAAGCGGCAGACATATTTCTGAAGTCCTAAATGGCAGTTACAGAGATTGGTTTTCTACAAAAGAGGAAAATAGCACAAATAAAGTAAGCGGGGACTTAGAATGTGAGACGATTTAAAACTGTCGCGTGTCGACCATTCAACTGAGTCATTCCGAATGAAAAAATATGAACTGCTTTTAACTTGTGGGAATATTCCCGGACTAGAAGGTAGCAGTTACTTCACCAGTCAGTAGTACTGAAAACACTACTGATATGACTACTGAAATGTTCAGTGTATACTGAACAAATACTCCTAGACTTTATCCCTTTACTACTCCTCAAAGAGTAGACTACATAATGTATACTAAAATTGGATAGGCATTTCCTCTATCCTACTTATTCTATACTCCTTTGATATAGGTTATTTTGAGCACCCTTCAAGACTACTCCTTTTGATACTCCTGACACATAGTCCACAGCCAGCACAGAAGTATAACTTTAGTATTCTACTTCTTCTATACTTATTTCCCAAGGTCAACCTAGTGCATATTATCTGGGTTAGTGTACATACTTGGACCTGGCAGTTAGACAGAAGGCGCCAGAATGCAATGGGGTTAACACAGGGACATATAGGGAGCACATTTCTCAGGGATATTCCATCAAGAAACTCTCACAATGTGACAGGAATGGGCATATAGTTGCATGAGTATGTCGTGCCCACACTGGGCACATTAAAACAAAATACAAGAGCTCACTAATGGTAAGTAATTCACTCACAATATCTAATGCTGAACATGCACAGTCCGTGACACAGAAAATGCTAATGCCATTCTGGGTGGTTGAGGGGTGGGGGGGCATCAGGGGCTGAAGAAGTAGCATAAGAGTATACTGCTTGGCAAGCTGAGCTGACCCAGAAGCCCAGAGGCTATAGCAATACTGAATGTATACTGACTGACAGTAGCATTTAAGTATCATACTGAACCTATACTCTTACCTCATTTACATATTTGGGACATACTTATTGCCGTTCATTCTTAGGAATGAACGGCTATAGGAGGGGACCCATTCTTAAATACAAGCTCTCATAGTGGTGCTTCCTCGCTCTCCATGTATAATCCTGTCATAGGTACAGTATTGAGTATGCCTATACCTGGATTAAAATCTGCAAATCAGTCAAGCATAGAAGTGGTGGCAGTGGTGGTGTTGGTGGACCTGTTATTGTAGACCCTGGGGACAGAGTGGTGGTAGCCTTGGACACCTCAGGCAGAGCCATGGTATATAGTATATATACCCCCCCCCCACCCACCCACCTCTGAATAGTGGTGGTGGCTGTGCTCCTGTGGTGGCCCCATACCTGCCTGGCACCACCTCCCCCAGCACCATGTGGTTCTCTTCTGCTGGTGGTGCGTTTCTCAGCACCACTGACTATTAACCCACTAAAGGCCACCTACATGTATATTTATGTATACATGTACACATAAGTATGATGCACTTTTTTAGGAGTTTTAAGTGGCGTGGCATTGGATTATTTGGAGTCTTGGGACCGTTTTCCATGTGTGTCGGCCATCTTGGTTTTCGGAAACACAGGGATCCAGGCCATATATGGTCAATTTTGATCTTAAAAAGTTATCAGATGGATGTTAGTGACCATTGGGACACCTCAACTACCCAATTTTATTGTTTGCCATGTGTGTCAGCCATCTTGGTTTTAGGAAACACAGGGATCCAGGTCATTTGTGGTCAATTTTGATCTTCAAATGTTATCAGATGGATATTAGTGACCATTGAAAGACCTCAACTACCTAATTCTATTGTTTTCCATATGTGTCGGCCATCTTTGTTTTAGGATACACAGGGATCCAGGCCATACATGGTCAATTTTGATCTTCAAAAATTATCAGATGGGTGTTAGTGACTATTGGGCGACCTCAACTAGCCTATTTTATTGTTTTCCATGTGTGTCGGCCATCTTTGTTTTAGGAAACACAGGGATCCAGCTCATATATTGTCAATTTTAATCTTCAAAAGTTATCAGATGGATGTTAGTGACCATTGGGACACCTCAACTACCTAATTCGATTTTTTTCAATATGTGTCGGCCATCTTTGTTTTAGAAAACACAGGGATCCAGGCCATATATGGTCAACTTTGATTTTCAAAAATTATCAGATGGATGTAAGTGACCATTGGGAGACCTCAACTAGCCTATTTTATTGTTTTCCATGTGTATCGGCCATCTTTGTTTTAGGAAACACAGGGATCCAGCTCATATATTGTCAATTTTAATCGTCAAAAGTTATCAGATGGATGTTAGTGACCATTGGGACACCTCAACTAGCTAATTTTATTGTTCTCCATATATGTCGGCCATCTTTGTTTTAGGAAACACAGGGATCCAGGCCATATATGGTCAACTTCGATCTTCAAAAGTTATCAGATGGATGTTAGTGACCATTGGGACACCTCAAGTACCTAATTTTATTGTTTTCCATGTGTGTCGGCCATCTTGGTTTTCGGAAACACAGGGATCCAGGCCATATATCGTCAACTTTGATCTTCAAAAGTTAACAGATGGATGTTAGTGACCATTGGGACACCTCAAGTACCTAATTTTATTGTTTTCCATGTGTGTCGGCCATCTTGGTTTTCGGAAACACAGGGATCCAGGTCATATGTGGTCAATTTTGATCTTCAAAAGTTATCAGATGGATGTTAGTGACCATTGGGAGACCTCAACTAGCCTATTTTATTGTTTTCCATGTGTGTCGGCCATCTTTGTTTTAGGAAACACAGGGATCCAGGTCATATATGGTCAATTTTGATCTTCAAAAGTTATCAGATGGATGTTAGTGACCATTGAAAGACCTCAACTACCTAATTCTATTTTTTCAATATATGTCGGCCATCTTTGTTTTAGAAAACACAGGGATCCAGGCCATATATGGTCAACTTTGATCTTCAAAAATTATCAGATGGATGTTAGTGACCATTGGGAGACCTAAACCAGCTAATTTTATTGTTCTCCATATATGTCGGCCATCTTTGTTTTAGGAAACACAGGGATCCAGGCCATATATGGTCAATTTCGATCTTCAAAAGTTATCAGATGGATGTAAGTGACCATTGGGGGAACTCAACTACCCAATTTTGTTGTTTTCCATGTGTGTCGGCCATCTTGGTTTCAGGAATCACAGGGATCCAGGTCATATATGGTCAATTTTGATCTTCAAAAGTTATGAGATGGATGTTAGTGACCATTGAAAGACCTCAACTACCTAATTCTTTTTTTTTTCAATATGTGTCGGCCATCTTTGTTTTAGAAAACACAGGGATCCAGGCCATATATGGTCAACTTTGATCTTCAAAAATTATAAGATGGATGTTAGTGACCATTGGGAGACCTCAATTAGCCTATTTTATTGTTTTCCATGTGTGTCGGCCATCTTTGTTTTAGGAAACACAGGGATCCAGCTCATATATTGTCAATTTTAATCTTCAAAATTTATCAGATGGATGTTAGTGACCATTAGGACACCTCAACTAGCTAATTTTATTGTTCTCCATATATGTCGGCCATTTTTGTTTTAGGAAACACAGGGATCCAGGCTATATATGGTCAACTTCGATCTTCAAAAGTTATCAGATGGATGTTAGTGACCATTGGGACACCTCAAGTACCTAATTTTATTGTTTTCCATGTGTGTCGGCCATCTTTGTTTTAGAAAACACAGGGATCCAGGCCATATATGGTCAACTTTGATCTTCAAAAATTATCAGATGGATGTAAGTGACCATTGGGAGACCTCAACTAGCCTATTTTATTGTTTTCCATGTGTGTCGGCCATCTTTGTTTTAGAAAACACAGGGATCCAGCTCATATATTGTCAATTTTAATCTTCAAAAGTTATCAGATGGATGTTAGTGACCATTGGGACACCTCAACTAGCTAATTTTATTGTTCTCCATATATGTCAGCCATTTTTGTTTTAGGAAACACAGGGATCCAGGCCATATATGGTCAACTTCGATCTTCAAAAGTTATCAGATGGATGTTAGTGACCATTGGGACACCTCAAGTACATAATTTTATTGTTTTCCATGTGTGTCGGCCATCTTGGTTTTCGGAAACACGGGGATCCAGGTCATATGTGGTCAATTTTGTTCTTCAAAAGTTTTTTTTTTTTTTTTTTTCGTTTCAATGAAGTCAGGCGACTTCTTTTATTCAATGTAATCTCACGTGGAAGATGGTCGTAAGGTAATTCTTACATTGAATCGAATCGAAATTGGTGGATTGCAATCCATTGACTTTAGTCATATGGTATTAACTACTTTTCATCAATGATAACATGTGTATCACTCTCTGAAGGGTCCTTTACAGTTTAGTTTTGTCCAGGCATTCTATGCCATGTCTATTGGTTTGGCACATTGTGTGTGCATGAGAGTCACTTATTGATATGTATTTCATATAAATGTGAGATACAGCTTAAAACTAGGAAAGTAGCTCATTAGCCATGTGGCAACAATCATTACAATCAATAGAGCTATAACATATAGTAATACATATGTACCATTACCAATATCATTTTATTTTGTGCAGTTGTGGAACCCCTCCCCGGCTTGCCTCGGTTTTACCTATCAAGGAAATGCTTATGGCTGCAAAGCATTGGGACATATAGGTGTGGGCATAGTAAAGAAGAGTTTTTTTTTTTTTTTGTTTTTTTTTGTTTTGTTTTTGTGGCCGGTTTGACTTAGATTTGACTTTGATTCCATCCACCAGCAACAATTTCCTCCACCCGCACATATTTACATATAATAATGAGCAGTGTAATGAAGAATGAATATAAATAGTATTCGCTTGATAACATCTATACCAAGATATAACTGCAGAGGAATATGTAGTAAAAGGCATCAAGTATTAAAGTGACAAAAGGTATAACAGTTGTATGACTACATACCAGTAAATATCACAAGTTACCAGATGAATGTTAGTGACCATTGGGAGACCTCAACTAGCCTATTTTATTGTTTTCCATGTGTGTCGGCCATCTTTGTTTTAGGAAACACAGGGTTCCAGGTCATATATGGTCAATTTTGATCTTCAAAAGTTATAAGATGGATGTTAGTGACCATTGAAAGACCTCAACTACCTAATTCTATTTTTTTTCAATATGTGTCAGCCATCTTTGTTTTAGAAAACACAGGGATCCAGGCCATATATGGTCAACTTTGATCTTCAAAAATTATCAGATGGATGTTAGTGACCATTGGGAGACCTAAAGTAGCCTATTTTATTGTTTCCCATGTGTGTCGGCCATCTTTGTTTTAGGTAACACAGGGATCCAGCTCATATATTGTCAATTTTAATCTTCAAAAGTTATCAGATGGATGTTAGTGACCATTGGGACACCTCAACTACCTAATTCTTTTGTTTTCCTTGTGTGTCAGCCATCTTGGTTTCAGGAATCACAGGGATCCAGGCCATATATGGTCAATTTTGATCTTCAAAAGTTATCAGATGGATGTTAGTGACCATTGGGACACCTCAACTACCTAATTCTTTTGTTTTCCTTGTGTGTCGGCCATCTTGGTTTAAGGAATCACAGGGATCCAGGCCATATATGGTCAATTTTGATCTTCAAAAGTTATCAGATGGATGTTAGTGACCATTGTGACACCACCACCACCAATACCACCACCACACTACTCCCAACCCTCACACACATTCCTTATTTGCATATTTTAATCCAGGCATAGGTTTACTCCATACTATAGCAATGGGGCAGGATTTTACATGGAGAGCGAGGAAGCACCACAATCAGAGCATATATTTAAGTATAGGTCCATTCCAAAGGCCATAGAGTTCATATATAATGATCTTTTTTCCTTGGATCATCATAGGAATATGCACGGCATTACAGCATTGCTGTGTTTACTTTCCTGAAAGTATGTTATAGATTAATAAATTGCAAAACACACAACATATGAAGGGCTTTTAGATTCCATATTAAAATAATATTTGTTCTGAAAATTTTGATTTACTATCATATTAAAAATGTTGTAAATCAATTCTATACTTCTTAGAACATGATATGAATATGCACGGCATTACAGCTTTGCTGTGTTTACTTTGCCGAAAATATGGGATAACTTTCTAATCCGGGAAACGCACTGCAATTTAACTGCTTTTAGAATTGATATTAAACTCAGAATTGATCGTCAAATTTAAATATGAAACCCTAATATCTTGATCATAGATGACAGATCCTAAATTGAATCCTCTCAATTGCATCCTTAACACGGGCCTCTTGATCATAGATCTTAGATTCTAAATTTTCAATTGAATCCTTAACATAATCTCCTAACCATGGACCCCTTGTTCACTACTTATTGGCTACTAACCCTATACTCTTTGTCTACTTTATTGCTACTTCTCATTTCCAAGCTCAGAGCTGTGAGGTGTTGGTAGGATAGCAGTATACTACTGAATGGCTACTCAATCTATACTTCCAGAGGATACTCTTTCTCTACTCATTGTCTACTGAACTTTGGTCCAGGATATATAGTTCAATTGTGTCTTGCTGCTTTATGTACAGACTCTTTAAATCTGTAAGGGTCGATAGCTTTCTGATAAAAAAAAAGAGAAAGGAATCAGCCACAAAGTATAAATCATGAAACTGGGAACGCCTAGAATTGAAAATGTTTACTCCACCCTAGACCACAGTTATAGGCCATTTCACAGGCCTACTGTGGGGCACAGGATGTGCCTGCACTCAGGGTGTGGCTTATAGGTGGGATTTTCACGCTAAAGAGCAGTGCTACACTAGCCAAATGCCAAACTAGTATGCATTTTTCAGATCAATGGTAATACGAATTAGGGCCCTACAGAGAACAAATCTCAAAGCGAAAATATAAGAATTTCGAAAATTTGAGTTTGGCAGTCATGCCTAGCAGTTCTCAAGGCCCTTGCGCAGATTACCGTCGTGGCCAGTTTAAGCGCTTTTTCATTTTAAAACCCCTGCACCCACGGCCCTTATTTGAGTAATATATGTACTGTTTTTAGTGCTAAGATTGATTTCAATACCCCTGTTCCCCTGTCACTTATTCAAGACCGGCGCTTATTCAAAACCAGAGATTGACACAGCCATTACGGTATAGCCTATTCCTATAATGTCAGGGTGCAGTTTAAATAATTAACTCGAAAAGAGAGTTATAGGAGGTGAGGATGGGCCCCTCATTTTCAGTCATTTGGGTGGTGCGAAGAAGTGTAAAAAAAGATGGAAATTTTACGTATAAGGCCACACCAAAAAATTAAGTTGGTCTACGGATTGCCCTCTCCACATTTTCGGAAATACAAATTTTTTTTTTCTTTCGCTCGCTTCAGTTTCTACAAGTTTTCTATTTGTGATGTTTGGCAAAATTAAAAAAAAAAAATTTGTTCGCTCGCCTCAATTTCCCAGCAAGGAATCCATTGGATGCCAAAAAAATTCTTAAAAAAAAAAAAAAATTCGCTCGCTCGCACAATTTTTTCTAAACCAAAATCTGTAGACCAACTTATTTTTTTGGTGTGGCCTAAGAGGCAGAATTAGTTCAGAAATTTATAGTGGTATTGCAGGAGGAGATATAGGGGTCTTGCAGGAAAAGCCATTTCAGTAACAAGTTTTGAGTAATTCTCTATATTGTATACAGTCAGTTGGTCTGCTGCCATAAGACACTTTTTGCTTGCAATGATGAAGGTATACGGACTTAGCAGGTTTAATTATTAGCCAATGAGAGAACCCTAATCTATTCACTGCAGTCCTTCGGGGGCCAACTGGTACTCATCTGGTAGGTGTTTTCAGTAGAACTCGCCGGTAATAAGCTCCACCAATGGCCGCGCCCATGTGACAACCTGGTAACTCGGAATAGGAATGTTGATTTAGAATAAATTTTCCCACTCTTTTTGCAAGTGTTGTGTGAATGGGGCAGTTTTGGCAGGAGTTATGCGAATAGTGGCTTGGTGGTGCAAATAATCTGGGTGAGTAGCATCAGGTCCTCCAAACAGATGTCTTGTGAAAGTATAGGACTATAACACTACTTAACACCTGCTTGGAGTTGGTTCCTGTCTGAGAATTGGAGTGCTGATGTCAGACCACAAGCTAGACTTGCTCAAGGCTATTGAATTTAATTTTGGAGAAACAATGTAATGGAAAAGACTATCAAGTATAAAGGGGCCAGAGCTTTGGGACAGCAGAGAGTCTAACTAACTGCAATTACCTTAAATTCTCTGATACAAGTAACATTACCTGCATTACTGACCTTGCAATAAACTACACTTTTGATACGATTCAAATATGATATGAACCTCAAATCAAAGAATTTATGGTACATAACATCTGCCAAAAAATTTAAATTGTATTTCGAGTTACGCACAATGCACATTGCTGCCCTATATTTTATAGTAAGGCAGTAGTGTATCCAGGATTTTGAAAAGGAGGGGCACGCCCTTTATCTGAAATCTATTTTTTGCCAAATTCTAACATAATAGAAGATAACAAATTCTAAACTACCCGAAAAAAGAAGGGGGCGTACCCTACACCCCCGCCTAAATTCGCCACCGGTAAGTAAAACGACATCAATCACATCTGCAGCTGGTGAGACAGCATGATGACCTCAGATCCCTAGGTTAAGGTCAATGTAAAGGAGGGGTACAGACAGGGCCTATTGATGTGTGACCATCCAGGACCTGTCTGATGAAAGGCCCTGCAGCTAGATATCTGTACACACCAGTTATTATGTGGTTAACACTTTAAGGACCCTTAGGGCCAGGGGCCCCATCATACAAGGAAAACAGGAGCAGTGGCAAAAATACGGAAAACACAGGGAAATTGAAAATTTTGCCAAAACCGTAGGGAAAGCATGAAAAATTGGCGGACAGGGTAAAAAGATTTTTGAAACTGTGAATAAAGTTCATAGAACCTACAAATGAGAGAGCTTGAACCAAAGTGTGATTTTTCAACATCATAATCATGGAAATTATGTAACAAGGTACTCTCTTACCATGATCTTTCGGATAAGGTACATCGCATATAAGGCGCACTCTTGGGGTTTGATTTTGAACTAATATTATAATCTAATTTATCTCGCCTATAAGGCGCACCCTCTCCTTGGAGAGCTTCTATAAGGCGCAGTCGTGTGTAGTATGCAGGAGATTATAGTATGGCAAATTCTACCTCTTTCATGTCAACCCTCTCAGAGTCTTTTGATCTCATGGGGTTAGGCATGATGCATGAGTGTAGCTCTGGTGAGTTTAGGGCAGCAATGCCGGTGCCAGCGTTAACCCGTCAAGATGACCAATGGGCATGATGCATGAATGCACCCACGGCCCCTAAAGGGTTAAAGAGTTGTTAATGGACATCTGTCAGACAGACAGAGACCTCTGCTGGCATGTCACCTCAGGTGCCCCCTCCCCGCTGATTGAATGTAGTGGTCATTTCTACACTTTTAGTAATATATTAGGTGTGACAAGGATGGATTGTTATTTGATATGATATTGATATCATATTGTGTCATATTGTGTTACCGTATTCATTTTAATAAGCGCACATGCTCTAATAAGCGCACACCCCACTTTTTGGGACCTCATATCATGCAAATGCAGTGCAATAACAAGAGATTCTGAGGGCAAAAACAATGATTTTGAGGGGGAAAAACAACGATTTTTAGGCTTTAGGGGGTGCGCTTATTAGAATTAATTTTGTATTGATGTTTTGAGCATCTAACAATTCAATTTCTGCACATGTGCGCTTATTAGAATGAATACGGTATGCCATGAATGAATGTAGCTATGGCGAGTCGCTCGGGCTTCCCTAGCCCACTTAAAAGGGTCTATATCTCCTCTTTCCTATCCCCTCAGGATGTGTGTGGTGCACATATGCACGGGCACTGACACATTCTTCTGTTAGATTATCAACCTGTGAAGCATGGGATAGCCACTTAGTGCCGCTAAAGTGCTGTAAAACACAAATCAATCAATCAATCAATGGCGAGTCGCTGACGCGCGCTACATTTGTACATCGATCATGCCGATCCTGCGGGGCCAATACACTGCCGGCATTATATGGCCAATCTGGATATGAAAAGGTTTAAATGTGGGTGGAGGATTACCTGACCACATTCTGTCAGTTGGTTTTGACAGGTGCCTGACATCCTTTTAAGGTGGCCAAAACATTTCTTTGTGTTTCATCGGGCCTAAAACGTGTTGGTGTAAAACCTTGCGTAAAAGCTGCACCTTATGAAGCATTTGATGTCCTATAGGTGACACTCTGCTCTTCTTTTTTTAACCAGTGCAAAGAAAAAAAAGAAAAGAGTCCACCAGTACATAAATGTCAGTCTCCGTGTTTCAGTGATTTCCACCTGTTATTAGGAGTCACAGATTGGCCACACGAAAAGGCCCTGTATGGCCTAGGCTATTTAGCAGTGAACATGTAGGCCGGGGCCGTCACAGACTAAAATACCTTGTTTTCGGTAATAAAAGTCAGTCAATTTGTGCTTTGCACCTGCGGTTTACGTAGTTATCATAAAAACACTAACTAGCTATATCTTTCATCTGTTTCCATGAAAAGTCGGATTGGAAGCCATGTTTTTAGAACGTAAGATCAGTTATTTAGTGCCCCCTACCCTTCGTTTTTGTAGCATTTCCAAGTAACCACAATATTCTAAACTCAATATAAGATTATTTTTTTTTTATCTTTTTAACATACAAGACAATATTTATTAGTTTATATGTCAATAGGCGCACAGCCCGTGCTTTGCCAACTTTAAACTCAGAAAAGAACAATTCTTTTAGTGGTGATTTGATATCTGATATGCAGGTTAGTAATGAGTCATTTGAGTGAGCTTCACACTTGTATCACCGTAACCTCTCGTGTATAAGGCGTGTCTTATACGTGAGGTTTTAGTTCTCCCTTGATCCACAAGGGGTACACCAAGAGCTTTCTTTTGATATATTACACTCCCCGGGGTTACACTCCCGCTAAGTCATAATATGACATAAGGGGATTCAGGAGAGTCTGAATGGCACTAACTATGTATAGCATTTTGAATTTTCAAAATCCATTCAGTAGAACAAAAGTTTTTCTTTTTTTGACCATTTTCTAAAACTCTAGGTGCGTCATACACGTAATACGCCTTATACATAGGAGATTATGGCACTACATTTTTACTGTATGTTTTTTGGTGATGTGGCGCTTCTTTTCTTTGTAATCATTCTGTTTTCACGAAAACTTCTCTCTATTTTATATTTCAGGGCCCAGAGTTCCAGCCCACCATGTTCACCCACACAATAGAATGTGAACCTCCCAACATGGAGATCCACAAGTTCCACGGAAAATTGTAAGTTATTGATCATGAACCTTTAACCCCGCGAAAGCATATGCATCATGCCTATCGGTCATCATGACGCATGAATGCAGCCCTGGCAAGTGCCTAGCCTGGGCTGCATTCATGCATCATGATGACCCTACTGGGTTGATGTACTCCCGAAGGGTCGGCATGATGCTCCAATGAAGTGCCGGTGAGTAGACACGCCAGTACTTCATTGGTGCATCATGCTAACCAATGGGCATGATGCGCTAATGCATCAGCGGCCCTTTAATATGAAAAATATTAACCTTTGAATGGTTTTAAGGGCTGCATCGTGCCTCTGTATAGTCTATGAAAAATGTGAAAGAAGAATTGAAAATGCATCTTTTCAACTTCAAAATATAATTTTGAGGTTTATTTTTACTGTCCACATCCTAGGTCAACGCAGGGGGGAGGGGAGGATTAAGTAAAGAAATAGAAAGGCAAATAAAAAATGCACTAAAGAAACACACCTTGCCTTTGTCAGATGATTTTAAAATCTTACTTTAATAGGCACGACAAAAAAAAAGTCATGTAAGTATCACGTCATATTAAAGACGTCAAATAATGCCAAGTTATTGTACTTGCTTATAATTATCGATTGTAACTGTGGTACAGACTTCCTAAGGTTGGAGTGTAAAGTGTTACAATCAGTGGATGGGTGCAGTGTCTTACAGCTTGTAAGTATAAGGTCAGACAGATAATACACTAGGTAAAGTATGGCGTAGAGCATGCAGATAAGGGTTTGGCTTTAAACCTTCAGGGATGAAAGTCTTCAGGGAATTCCCTGATTTCAGGGATTTTGAGGTTCCAGGGCCCTATACATTCATATAGAAACCCAAGTTTTTGGGGCGAATATTGGACAATTTTAGGGATTTTCGTGCTCTGTGACTTTCATCCCTGAACCTTTAAGGGCCGCTAATGCAGGAGTGCATCATGGCCATCGGTCGCCATGATGCACCAATGAAGTGCTGGCGAGACTGGCACTGCTCATTGGTGGATCTTGCTAACCCTTCGGGGCAGTATCAACCCCACAGGGTCAGAATGATGCATGAAAGCAGCCCTGGGGAATTACTCGCCAGGGCTGCATTCATGCATCATAAAGACCAATGGGCATGATGCATCAATAATGCATCAGCAGTCCCTAAAGGGTTAAGGATGGTTCATTTCAAGAAAAAAAAACAAAAAAAAAACACACTACAGATATCATAATATGGTACACTTCCGAAATGCAGATACGAAAGTGTAGTACTCAGCAAATATCGCCCACTCATCCTATCTCTATACTGTGGGAATACAAAAGGCAGATAAGACACATAATATATGGTGTATGGCAGACGGGAGTTCACTTTGGGGATTGGTTATATATGTAAAATGAACATCACATGTATCCTGATTATCGATTGGATATGATACAGTTCCGAAATAGAGATAAGAATTCGCAGTATCAACACTGCACTCAGCAAATGACCTCCCCCTTCCTTTACGTCTTGTATCTGGGATTCACCAGGAAATCTATATTTGAATATCATAGGGTGGTGCACCTCGTGTATAAGACGCACCCACAACTCGATAGAATCCTCTATGGCGCATATGAGGCTTGGTTTCCTGCTTATAAGACCCACCCTGAGTTGCTGCTTGACCTTTAAGGTGCAGTTAGGGGTTGTTTTTAACAGGTTTAGTACTAATCCAAGGTAACTTTACCCAGCCTAAAGGGTGCACCCCCGCTTTGGAAAGTCTCAATATAAGACTCAGATTCGTGAATAACCTGTCGCTTACCGTAGTGACCCGTATAAGCACCCTGGGGCTCATTAATTTAATTACCATTGTATCCCGGCACTCATATGAGACAGGCGCTTTTTTGAATACTGATTTTAGTGATTAAGGCTTATTTCAATACCGTCCTTGAGTCCTACCCCTGCCACTTATTTGAGCCCCGCGCTTATTTGAGACCCCGGCGCTTAAACGGGTCACTACGGTATACATTAGATACTACAGTATGAGTATGTGGGGATTTATGGTACACACAAAAGTACAGCCATTTTCTGAATCTCCACGTGTCAAGGCAGCTTCATCCAAAACCAGTTTTAGACACAAACCAGTCATTGTTCACTCATGTTGTATAGTGTCTAGCCCTTAGGAACTTTTAAATGTGTCTAGCCCTTAGGAACTTTCAGAGATGTAAATTGTCAGGGATTTCGCTGAAATGTTCACTGGAAACAAAGGTGAAATGGTTGTACAAGGAAGTACTGTGATACCCTGCATATAAGGCGCACCGTGTGTATAAGGCGTACCCAAGTGGATGAAATTATTATAAGGCACAGTAACTGCCCAATTTGGGACCTCAAGTACTTTTCTATAGTAAAAAATAAAATCCTCGCCCACATGGCTTACCATGAGTTTAGTCACATATTAAATGTATGAATACAATTCTATGGGTCAGGACCACTAAATTCGACATAGTGATATGACCATTTCTTAAAATGTGACATGGGCCTTAGAAATATGAGCCAAAAAATATGACATGACATAAATGCTTTCTTAAATTTGCCATGGAACATGATGGGGTTCTTAGAGGTCACAGGGGACATGAGAACTTAAGGGACATGTGACATTTTTTTTTAAATCGACATGTGACATGGAGGATCCCACCCACCCCCTCCAGAGCCCCATCTTCCCGGTAGTGAAGCTGACCTGAATTTATTAGATTGATAAAGATACCTACCAATAGTACCCACTGATAGCAGATAACCCCACCCCCCACCACCACCAGCTGTGATTCATTGATACCATGACAGAACCAGGAGCTGTCACAATGTACTGTAATCTCCCACATGTAAGACGCGTCCTCTAGGCCAAACAAAAGGCTGGTGCGTCTTATAGCATTCTACCAGGAAGGGGGTGCGTCGTATACGCGGGGTATTTTTACTATAGAACTGTACTGAATTTACAAAATTCACCCCTAAGAGGTGCGTCTTATACGCAAACCAGTCTTTCCTGAGTTGGGGGTGCGTCTTATACGCGCATCGCGTCTTCTACTCGAGAGATTACGGTAGTCAGTTTTAGGGTGATAAGACGGCTATTTGTAACAGATAATGTATCTTCAATGTAGATATTGTGAACTGTATCCACTCTCCCTACTCATACCTTCCTCAATCCCCACCACTGTTAATAGAACGCCACAGTCTTTTATGCCATTAATATTTAATTTGTCTCCTGTCGGCAAGAGCAGATAACCTGATTTATTTTAGAGGACTATGTGTAGCATACAACAACAATCAGCATATAGATCCAAGGAGGATACATTATTGTATACCGTGTTTTCATGATAGATCTATACCTGGTGATAAATCATTGTGTCTGTCTTGGTCACACAGATGACTACTGTCATCTCCCTCGACTACTGTAATCTCTCCATGTATTTAGACACATTCCGCGTATAAAGGACGCACCCGGAGTTGAAGGAAAGCGCCGGAGGAAAACCATCTTGTATAAGGCGCATTAGGGGGTAGATTTTGTGAGGTATCAGTACTACATGTAGTAAAAGTACCCCGCTTATAAGGCGCACCTCCTCTTTTGGGGGCTTCTATAAGCCACAGTAAGCCTCAGATTCGTGTATAAGACACGGGAGATTACGGTACTTTACGGCTACAGGAATACTGTATTCAATGTAATAAGCGCCTAGGGTGCTTAAAAACATGTATTAATAACCACCCAGTAGTTAAGAGTTTAACTGACTCTACAATCGTGAAAATTGGCCTTTTCTAGTCTGAAAAAAGCCCCAAAAAGGGGGAGGGGCGCTTATTATGTCGAATACGGTAAGCGTCTTTATTGACACCTAGACGTCAGGATACAAAGAGCCCTGTCTGCTGTTATTAATTAAAGGGAATCATGTATTATGTAATTTCATAATTATATTAGAGACACAATTAGAATGACAGAAGTGTGTTTTCAAAGGGCTTTTATTCTACCAATTTAAGTTAATTAATGAATTTTTGATTAATTTTATTTTGGTTGTACCGTAAATTCTCTCGTATAAGTTGCGGCTTATACCAGAATCCAAATGAAGGTTAGGCTTATAGGATTGGTCCAAAGAAGGGATGCGGCATTATAGGAGCGTTTTTTTACACCATAGAACAGTATTAAAACTACTATTTTCAAGGGCCAGATGTAACCCTGAACTCGTTCTAAAGTGGGGGGTGTGGCTAATATGAGGGGTGCGGCTTATACGAGAGAATTTACGGTATTAGCCTTTCATCGAGTGATCAATAATGTTACTTCTGTATTAGATAATATTTTATTAATGTGTATTACGGAATTTCTTACTGTTTCTAACTAAAAGTGTAGAGTTTCTTAACATTTGAGTTTTTGAAAGCATAAAGGCAATAGCATTGGACGCCAAAATAAGTTAATCATAGAATGTGTAGCACACTGAGTTCACTCAAAGCCTTTAAGGACAGCCAAATCATTAGTGCATCATGCCCATTGGTCGTCATGATGCTCCAATGATGTCGAAGTGCTGGAGTCTCGCCAGTACTTCATTAGAGTATCATACCGACCATCTGGGACTGTACCAACCCTTAGGGTCGGCTTGGTGAATGATCGTGGCGAGTTACTCTCCAGGGCTGCATTTATACATCATGCCGACTAATGGACATGTTGTATTAATGCATTAGCGGCCCTTATAGGTTTATTGCCCTTCAGCAGTGGTAGACCAAAACTTCCTCCTAGCAAATGGATGACATTTGAAGCAGTTTCCAAAGAAGAAAATGGAGATAATTTTTTACACCATATTATCATTTTGACGTGTAGCCAGTCCAGTCCAGTCACGATTTAAAACATTTCCGGAACATCTATGTAGTTAGAATCCTGCTTTGAAAGTTGAAGAATAAAATTGATTTCAAAAAGCAATCAGCAGGGAAGGAGAAGCTATGGTCCGATAGAGGCAACACTACCTTGAGACGACTGAATAGTATAACGAAGTTCTTGTTTATCTGTGTGCATGGTCATAACAGTTCTGATCTCAGATTATCTCGCAATATTCATGGGAGTTAAGGGTCTCACAAGGCAAAGGGCAGAAGTGTGAGAATTGACAAAGGTTCACAAATACATGGTCATATCTGTACTACCGATAATATATTTTTAACCTTTTAAAGGCTGCTGATGCAGGAATGCATCATGCCCATTGGTCGTCATGATGCTCCAATGATGTCGAAGTGCTGGAGTCTCGCCAGTACTTCATTAGAGTATCATACCGACCATCTGGGACTGTACCAACCCTTAGGGTCGGCTTGGTGAATGATCGTGGCGAGTTACTCTCCAGGGCTGCATTTATACATCATGCCGACTAATGGACATGTTGTATTAATGCATTAGCGGCCCTTATAGGTTTATTGCCCTTCAGCAGTGGTAGACCAAAACTTCCTCCTAGCAAATGGATGACATTTGAAGCAGTTTCCAAAGAAGAAAATGGAGATAATTTTTTACACCATATTATCATTTTGACGTGTAGCCAGTCCAGTCCAGTCACGATTTAAAACATTTCCGGAACATCTATGTAGTTAGAATCCTGCTTTGAAAGTTGAAGAATAAAATTGATTTCAAAAAGCAATCAGCAGGGAAGGAGAAGCTATGGTCCGATAGAGGCAACACTACCTTGAGACGACTGAATAGTATAACGAAGTTCTTGTTTATCTGTGTGCATGGTCATAACAGTTCTGATCTCAGATTATCTCGCAATATTCATGGGAGTTAAGGGTCTCACAAGGCAAAGGGCAGAAGTGTGAGAATTGACAAAGGTTCACAAATACATGGTCATATCTGTACTACCGATAATATATTTTTAACCTTTTAAAGGCTGCTGATGCAGGAATGCATCATGCCCATTGGTCGTCATGATGCACCCTCCGGGAGTGTATCAACCCCAGAGGGCCGACATGCATGAATGTAGCCCTTGTGAGTTACTCACCATGGCTGCATTCATGCATCATGAGGACTGGCGAGTTACTCACCATGGCTGCATTCATGCATCATGAGGACTGGCGAGTTACTCACCATGGCTGCATTCATGAGGACTGGCGAGTTACTCACCATGGCTGCATTCATGCATCATGAGGACTGGCAAGTTACTCACCATGGCTGCATTCGTGCATCTTGAGGACTGGCGAGTTACTCACCATGGCTGCATTCATGCATCATGAGGACTGGCGAGTTACTCACCATGGCTGCATTCGTGCATCTTGAGGACTGACAAGTTACTCACCATGGCTGCATTCGTGCATCTTGAGGACTGACAAGTTACTCACCATGGCTGCATTCATGCATCATGAGGACTGGCGAGTTACTCACCATGGCTGCATTCATGCATCATGAGGACTGGCGAGTTACTCACTATGGCTGCATTCATGCATCATGAGGACTGGCGAGTTACTCACTATGGCTGCATTCATGTATCATGCTGCCCTATGGGCAGGATACATAAATGCGTTAGCGAGCCTTAAAGAGTTGATTTTATTTAGATGACTTGTCTAAGTGGTTTACCATTCCATTTCAGAGTTACATCATTACAAGAAACAATACCACTGTCCAACCAAAACCTGCTGCTCCGCGGCTGTATCGTGCGTAACACAGACTTTGTAGAAGGCATTGTAGTCTATGCAGGTAAGATAAAACTTGTTTCTGTTAACCTCTTAAAGGCCGCTAATGCATCATGCCCATTGGTCGTCATGATGCCTGAATGCAGCCCTGGCGATTAACTCGCCAGGGCTGCATTCATGCATCATGACGACGATACAAGGGTGATACACTCCCGGAATGTCAGCATGATGCATGAATGATGTGCTGGTGAGTAGACTTGCCCTCACTTCATTGGTGTATCATGACGACCACTAATGTATCAGCAGTCTTTGAAGGGTTATCTGTCCTGCAGTATTTGATGATATGGATTCAGATACACATTGTAAATCTGAATTGCTCAATTTCGGTATAACGAGTATAAGTTTTGTGATGGTTGTATTTTTTTACATGCATTGCAGTGAAAGATCATTTTGATATTACAATGCTATGATTAGAAAAATATATCAAAAGCCACATCAGGTTACTGGGGTGTAGTCCAGACGATGTAAGGATACCATAGCATATACACAACAAAATCTTCAAACTAGAGAGCTGGATCTGTTATAAGTTATGTCTTAATTTTGAAAAGGAAATAAAATCAGGCAAAAATAATCTCTTCATTTTCAGGTCATGACTCAAAAGCGCTTCTAAATAACCGAGGCCCGCGGTACAAACGGAGTAAACTAGAGCGGCTCATTAACCGGGACGTGGTGTGGTGCATCTTTCTTCTTGTTGGACTCTGCTTCCTCAGCGCCTTGGGTAAGTAGATAATTACATGGGTTGCTACCAATGTAAATCTAGTGCCTAAACAGAAAGCATTGCAAGGAAAACCCAGTACCAGAGGACCTAGTATTAGAGAGAGAGTCTGGTTTCACGGAAAAGATTCAGAAAGAGCCTGGCACTAGAAAAAAAATACAAGATAGAACCCCGTACAAAAATCAATTTGAACATTGCCATTTATGGTGGGGGGGGGGGGTCTAATTCAAAATTGTGACCCCCACAACACATCAGATTTTTGGCCAGTTAGTGGTCAGTCAAATTATGTTAAAAGTTAGTTAAAACTGTGACCAATATGTAGAGGCAATCTTGTAAAGTTGATACACTATAACCCAGCACCAGAGAGACAATGTTACTGACCACTCCAGCGGGTCCGCAGTATTAACCCATTAAGGGCCGTTGATGCATTGATGCATCATGCCTATTGGTCGTCATGATGCATGATTGATTCACCCGGAGGGTCAGCATGATGCCCCAATGAAGTGCTGGCGAGCAGTCTCGCCAGCACTTCAATGGTATATCACGACGACCTATCGGCATGATGCACACCTGCATCAGCAGTCCTTAAAGCATTCAAGTCAGCTCACACCTGTAGGACCTCACCTGTATACGGGAGGCTAATCCTTCCTGGAGGAGGCTTGGTAAGAAGACGGCAGGTGTCACCGTATTGTCTTACAACCGTGACGCACATGGAGGACGAGGTACCAGGTGACAGCAGCCCACACACATGCAGTCTACCTGTCCTCTCACCTGTATCAATAACATGGGTATCTTAACCCTTTAAGGGTTCGTGATGCAAGAGTGCATCATGCTCATTGGTTGTCATGATACAACAATGAAGTGCTGGCGAGTCTGCTCACCAGCACTTCATCTGAGCATCATGTCGACCCACCTGGACAGTATCGACTCCATAGGGTTGGCATGACGATTGATGGACATTAGTTACCCTTAAAGGGTCAAACCACAAAACAGGTGTTCATTCTATTTCTACATTATTATTCAGTGATGCTTCTGGGTCTTAGAAGTATTTTGTTTTTGTGGCCCATAGGCTTAACCTTTCCAGCAATGCCAGAAAGTCGTCCATAGTATCAAGCACATGAACATGCATACAAGCACTGTGAACGCGCATATAAGCTGTCTGAGCAATGCCAATGGGTGTGCTGTTGCCCTCTCCTCACCAATACCAGCATGAGAGTGTTAGTCGTAATCGACACGCCCTTTCTCTCCCCTCCCCAATCACCCTACACACATACATACTCAGCCACAACCACTTCAGCAGTGTTAGAGGTCATCAACACACTCCCATCAACTCTGCCAGCTTACATACACACAGACTCAGCACAAAAAAACCGTGGCAGTGTTAGACATAATCAGCATGCCCTACTCATGCCTATCACACTCCCTCCCACCAGATTTACCCCTCAACCCTTTAGAGGCTGTATAGTGCTCGTCATGATGAATGAATGTAAGTCACCAGGCTGCATTGCTGCATCATGTTAACCATTTGGGATTGATATACTTCTACACTTAAAGGATGACATGATGCATTAATGTACCATTAGCCTTTTCAGGCATCATGATGACTTGATGCACAGTTAAAACTGTAGTGGTCACATGATGCATCAATATAACATTAGTCCTTTAAGGATGGCATGATGCAGTAACGTAACATTAGCCCTTTAGGGGAGGCATGACGCATCGATATAACATGATTAACCCTTTATGGGCTGCATAGTGCTATAGCTCACATAGCCATTATCAGCTGGGGGCCGCCATTAGACCCCGACGCCACTATGACTAACACCTTCAGCCCCCGACTCCGCAGTATATGCCAGGGATGCCTCCCATTGGTCAATAATACAATAGCCATGTGCCGTATAAGTGGTCATACATGGATACAGCCCTGGTACACTGTATAGCTTCCCTCGGTCACCACCCCCTCCCTTCACTGTAAAAAAAAAATGTCTGTTGACCGTACCCTATATAGCTTCCCTCCGTCACCCCCCCCCTCTACACTGTAAAAAATGTGTGTTGATCGTACACTGTATAGCTCTCCTCCGTCACCACAACCCCCCCCCCTCCCTACACTGTAAAAATGTGTGTTGAACTCACACTGTATAGCTCTGGGTTCTAAATCATCTTTGAGGGTAGCATACTGCTGTATGTCATCATGATGCTAGACTGAAGTCCTGTGTGTAATTAATCACTATTTGCCAGCAGTTATTCAAAATATGTCAGTAATTGTGCACTATTTGTTAGCAATTAGTCAAAATATGTCAGTAATTATGCACTGTTTGTCAGCATGTCAGTATATATGTTAGGCCAAAAAAGTGTTTGTTTCAGGTCACCCGACCCTACCTAGCTAAGCAGGGCTGACCCTAATTTTCTTTCTTCAATTTTGGAAAATTTCCATGTTTTTTGGTCATATTTTTGTGACCCTTTTGTCGAGCTCACACGTCCAACCGCGTCCAGCCTCTTTGAAGCATTAAAAAGAAATTAAACAAAAAAATCGACCTACCCTTCCTAATATTTTTCAGCATATTACCTGAAACAAACAATTTTTATGGAGACGATTCCTTATCAAATGCCCTTTCCTTATTTTTATATTTTTCCCTATGTAAAAGAAGGAAGATCGTCTCCATTCTCTGTAGGTCCAAGATTGGAGCTCATTAGCATATTGCCTTGGCCCTCAGCACTGAATTATTGCTGAGCTGTGATTGGTTGATTTGATTTTTCTCTCTTTGTTCCTATTTGGCAAATTTAGTTGACTGTTTTTGCAATAGGTAGCTCTAGTTGCCGTTCATTCTTAAGAATGAACGGCTATAGGAGGGGACCCATTCTTAAATACAAGCTCTCATAGTGGTGCTTCCTCGCTCTCCATGTATAATCCTGTCATAGGTACAGTATTGAGTATGCCTATACCTGGATTAAAATCTGCAAATCAGTCAAGCATAGAAGTGGTGGCAGTGGTGGTGTTGGTGGACCTGTTATTGTAGACCCTGGGGACAGTGGTGGTAGCCCTGGACACCAGGCAGAGCCATGGTATATAGTATATAGAGCCCCCCCCCCCCCACCCACCTCTGAATGGTGGTGGTGGCTGTGCTCCTGGGGTGGCCCCATACCTGCCTGCCACCACCTCCCCCAGCACCATGTGGTTCTCTTCTGCTGGTGGTGCGTTTCTCAGCACCACTGACTATTAACCCACTAAAGGCCACCTACATGTATATTTATGTATACATGTACACATAAGTATGATGCACTTTTTTAGGAGTTTTAAGTGGCATGATGAATTGATGCACACTTAACCCCTTAGGGATGTATTGATGCACACTTAACCCTTTATAGATGGCATGATGCATTGATGCACACTTAACCCTTTAGGGATAGCATGATACATTGATGCACACTTAACCCCTTAGGGATGTATTGATGCACACTTAACCCTTTATAGATGGCATGATGCATTGATGCACAATTAAACCTTTATGGATGGCATGATGCATTGGTGCACACTTAGACCTTTAGGGATGGCATGATGCATTGGTGCACACTTAACCCTTTATGGATGGCATGATGCATTGATGCACAATTAACCCTTTATGGGTGACCTGCTACATTGATGCACACTTTAAGCATTATAATTAACCATGACAAAATAAATCACCACGGCTATGCCGTGCTTAACTGATTTCCTTAATCCATCAAATACACGCCTCCTAGTTGTTTTCCATGTGTGTCGGCCATCTTTGTTTTAGGAAACACAGGGATCCAGCTCATATATTGTCAATTTTAATCTTCAAAAGTTATCAGATGGATGTTAGTGACCATTGGGACACCTCAACTAGCTAATTTTATTGTTCTCACTATATATCGGCCATCTTTGTTTTAGGAAACACAGGGATCCAGGCCATATATGGTCAACTTCGATCTTCTAAAGTTATCAGATGGATGTTAGTGACCATTGGGACACCTCAAGTACCTAATTTTATTGTTTTCCATGTGTATCGGCCATCTTGGTTTTCGGAAACACAGGGATCCAGGTCATATGTGGTCAATTTTGATCTTCAAAAGTTATCAGATGGATGTTAGTGACCATTGGGAGACCTCAACTACCCAATTTTGTTGTTTTCCATGTGTGTCGGCTATCTTTGTTTTAGGAAACACAGGGATCCAGGTCATACATGGTCAATTTTGATCTTAAAAAAAAAGTTATAGATGGATGTTAGTGACCATTGGGACACCTCAACTACCCAATTTTATTGTTTTCCATGTGTGTCGGCCATCTTTGTTTTAGGAAACACAGGGATCCAGGTCATATGTGGTCAATTTTGATCTTCAAAAGTTATCAGATGGATGTTAGTGACCATTGGGAGACCTCAACTACCCAATTTTGTTGTTTTCCATGTGTGTCGGCCATCTTTGTTTTAGGAAACACAGGGATCCAGGTCATACATGGTCAATTTTGATCTTAAAAAAAAAGTTATAGATGGATGTTAGTGACCATTTGGACACCTCCACTACCCAATTTTATTGTTTTCCATGTGTGTCGGCCATCTTTGTTTTAGGAAACACAGGGATCCAGGTCATATGTGGTCAATTTTGATCTTCAAAAGTTATCAGATGGATGTTAGTGACCATTAAAAGACCTCAACTACCTAATTCTATTTTTTTTCAATATGTGTCAGCCATCTTTGTTTTAGAAAACACAGGGATCCAGGCCATATATGGTCAACTTTGATCTTCAAAAATTATCAGATGGATGTTAGTGACCATTGGGAGACCTCAACTACCCAATTTTATTGTTTTCCATGTGTGTCGGCCATCTTGGTTTTAGGAAACACAGGGATCTAGGTCATATGTGGTCAATTTTGATCTTCAAAAGATATCAGATGGATGTTAGTGGCCATTGGGACACCTCAACTACCTAATTCTATTGTTTTCCTTGTGTGTCTGCCATCTTGGTTTTAGGAAACACAGGGATCCAGGTCATATGTGGTCAATTTTAATCTTCAAAAGATATCAGATGGATGTTAGTGACCATTGGGACACCTCAACTACCTAATTCTATTGTTTTCCTTGTGTGTCGGCCATCTTGGTTTTAGGAAACACAGGGATCCAGGTCATATGTGGTCAATTTCGATCTTCAAATGTTATCAGATGGATGTTAGTGACCATTGAAAGACCTCAACTGCCTAATTCTATTGTCTCCATATGTGTCGGCCATCTTTGTTTTAGGAAACACAGGGGTCCAGGTCATATATGGTCAACTTCGATCTTCAAAAGTTATCAGATGGATGTTAGTGACCATTGGAAGACCTCAACTACCTAATTCTTTTGTTTTCCTTGTGTGTCGGCCATCTTGGTTTCAGGATCACAGGGATCCATGTCATATGTGGTCAATTTTGATCTTCAAAAGTTATGAGATGGATGTTAGTGACCATTGAAAGACCTCAACTACCTAATTCTATTGTTTTTCATATGTGTCGGCCATCTTGGTTTTAGAAAACACAGGGATCCAGCTCAAATATGGTCAATTTTGATCTTTCAAAGTTATGAGGTGGATGTTAGTAGTCATTGGGAGACCTCAACTACCCAATTTTATTGTTTTCCATGTGTGTCGGCCATCTTGGTTTTAGGAAACACAGGGATCCAGGTCATATGTGGTCAATTTTGATCTTCAAAAGTTATCAGATGGATGTTAGTGACCATTGGGACACCTCAACTACCTAATTCTTTTGTTTTCCTTGTGTGTCGGCCATCTTTGTTTCAGGAATCACAGGGAGCCAGGTCATATGTGGTCAATTTTGATCTTCAAAAGTTATCAGATGGATGTTAGTGACCATTGGGACACCTCAACTACCTAATTCTTTTGTTTTCCTTGTGTGTCGGCCATCTTGGTTTCAGGAATCACAGGGATCCAGGTCATATGTGGTCAATTTTGATCTTCAAAAGTTATCAGATGGATGTTAGTGACCATTGTGACACCACCACCACCAATACCACCACCACACTACTCCCAACCCTCACACACATTCCTTATTTGCATATTTTAATCCAGGCATAGGTTTACTCCATACTATAGCAATGGGACAGGATTTTACATGGAGAGCAAGGAAGCACCACAATCAGAGCATATATTTAAGTATAGGTCCATTCCAAAGGCCATAGAGTTCATATATAATGATCTTTTTTCCTTGGATCATAATAGGAATATGCACGGCATTACAGCATTGCTGTGTTTACTTTCCTGAAAATATGTTATAGATTAATAAATTGCAAAACACACAACATATGAAGGGCTTTTATATTCCGTATTAAAATAATATTTGTTCTGAAAATTTTGATCTAAGATCATATTAAAAATGTTGTAAATCAATTCTATACTTCTTAGAACAATATATGAATATGCACGGCATTACAGCTTTGCTGTGTTTACTTTGCCGAAAATATGGGATAAATTTCTAATCCGGGAAACGCACTGCAATTTAACTGCTTTTAGAATTGATATTAAACTCAGAATTGATCGTCAAATTTAAATATGAAATCCTAATATCTTGATCATAGATGACAGATCCTAAATTCAATCCTCTCAATTGCATCCTTAACACGGGCCTCTTGATCATAGATCTTAGATCCTAAATTTTCAATTGAATCCTTAACATAATCTCCTAACCATTGACCCCTTGTGTCTGTGTCTACTGGACGGCTCTACTGGAGCTTAGTTCCTTCAATTAACACAAGGTGGCAGCACCTCTAGCTGTAATCTGTGCCCTCAGGCCTGACCTGCCTGCTGGTAGTCAATATTTGTCAGTAGGCCTATTTACAGGGATGTAAGTTGTCAGAATTTTGTCTGATTTCACAATATCCTTGCTTCGAGATACCTACAGATTTATCTGAATTTCCTATCTTTGGTCAAAATATTGTAGTATTCTTAAAGAAATTCAGTCTTTCTTCAGAATATTTCTTTAAAAAAAATATTCGCTCTCTCACACCATTTTTTCAAAACCAAAATCCGTAGACCAACTTATTTTTTTTGGGGTGGCCTAAGTACGGACATGTTTTACAACATGAATTACACATCCCTATTGTCTCCACACTATTGTGTATACAATAGTTCAGTTCCCCTGACGTCTTACTTGTTTTTGAGGCCTTAGCATAGTACATAGTATGTAGCACATTGGGCATAGATGTCACTGAAAGCCTCAGGCTTGCCTGTGACCTTAACTATTTTTGTATTATCTTGACAAAAGAGCTTTGTCCATGTAGCAATGTGTGAATCTTAACCCTTTAAGGGCCACTAATGTATTAGTGCATCATGCCCGTTGCTCGGCAAGTCTTGATTGTCAGCATTACATTTGTGTACCATGCCGACGCTTTGTCAGTGTATTAACCCTATAGGGTTAGACATGATGTATGAACGCTGTGCTGGCGAGTAGGCTGCATTAATGCATCATGCTGATGCATCAACGAGTTTGATATGTGAAATCTGTTTCTCACTTTTCTCTTGAGTTCCATTCTTCTATTCTTGAAGGATTGTCTCTCAGTTCTTTAGTTCAGGCAGTGCTTTCAGTGTTCTTGGGCCCCACTTTCAACTTGGTATATGACAGGTGCTTTTCTGCCTCTGGATGGTGAACTTTTCATAAGCTTTAAACTGATTCTTTTTCCCCCTTGTAAATACTTGCAAGAGAAGAATCTGTTTAAAGTTAATAAGTTTAATTATGTTTTCCCAGAATCAACATTGATATAAGATGAATAAAAATCAAAGTTTTACCCTGTAATGTATATTATCATTTTTGTCCTTGCAGGCACAGGACTTTGGCTAAAACAGCACGACCCCACAGACTACCCACCATTCGTACCACATCTCCCCGGCAAGGAGACCAACGTCGCCTACATCGCCTTTATCCGATTTTGGACATTTGTTATCCTCTACCAGGTATGCACCTCATATAAAAAGTATGCCCTGAATTTGTGGATGAGCTATAAACAGCACGTGGGGTAGTATACCGTATTCAACGTAGATAATCCCCAGTGCACTTAATGAGTTGTCTGATACTCTAGTATCAACCGGTAAAACAAAATATGATTTCAATAAGCAGTGTGAAATGCTTGATGCTGCGTACTGGGTGTAGATACCTAAGTGTGTATAGTACCGTCCCTTATCCTCTTTCTATAGGAAATATGAAAGGGAAAGTGCACTTCTCTGCTTAAAGGTAGTGGTGATCGCTCATTCAGGTGGGTGCGCTAATTACATCAAATACGGTAGTATTTTTCTGAGATGTCAAATACCCATGTATAAGCTGCACCCTGACATTACGAGCCTCCTATAATCTGTAGTGTGCCTCTGGTTCATGAATAACCCGCGTCTTATACACTCAGCTTTGGAGTGCCGTAAAACCTTCCTCAGAAGTCGACCAAAATTTGGGATTTGAACCCAAATTCGGCTTTAAGCATTTACCTAAGTTGAGGTGTCAACTTATGAGGGAGGTTTTGAAAGGGGGGCTAGCACGGTGATTTTAAACTCGAAAAGAGTTATAGGAGACAACTAGGGTCCCCTCATTTTCAGTCATTTTGGTGGTGCGAATAAGTTTAAAAAAAAGATGGAAAATCTATATATAAGAGGCAGAATTACTTAATGAATTTGTAGTACCATTAAAGGAGGAGATGTAGGGGTCTTGCAGGAAAAGGTATTTCAGTACCAACTATTGTAAATTTTGAGTAATTGTCTATATTCTACAGAGTCAGTTGGTTGGCAGCCATAAGACACTTTTTGCCTCCAATGGTGAAGGTATATGATGTTAATCCATGTATCAACTTTCCTGCCTTTTATGGCAATGTGGTGCGAATAGTGCAGTTTTGGCGGGAGTTATGCGAAAAGTGGCTTGGTGGTGCAAATAACCTGGGTGAGTAGCATCTGGTCCTACAAGTCTTGTGAAAGTATAGGACTATAACACTACTTAACACCTGCTTGGAGTTGGTTCCTGTCTCGAAATGGGAGTGCTGATGTCAGACCACAAGCTAGACTTGCTCAAGGCTATTGATTTTAATTCTGGAGAAACAATGTAATGGAAAAGACTATCAAGTATAAAGGGGCCAGAGCTTTGGGACAGCAGAGAGTCTAACTAACTGCAATTACCTTAAATTCTCTGATACAAGCATCATTACCTGCATTACTGACCTTGCAATAAACTACAATTTTGATTTGATTCAAATATGATATGAACCTCAAATCAAAGAATTTATGTACATAACATCTGCCAAAAAATTTAAATTTTATTTCTTTTCGAGTTACGAGCAATGCACATTGCTGCCCTATATTTTTAGATATGAAAATGATTGCTAACACCCCCATTTCACTCTGACCTGGGACACTTTTTTTGGTAAGACTAAGGTGTAACTGGCTTACTATTATAGACCACGCCCATTGAACCCCCATCAATACATAGGCCAACCGCTAATTAATCAACATAACCTTTGATTCATAGCAATATGTTATGCCTCATATGTGTTCTGGGGATTTATTTGTAGATAAATTCTATTCGAAATATCCTCCTTAGACAGGGAACATGCTGAGAGCTGCTGCCACCTAGAGGTATGATATAATACTGTAAAGGGCAATCAAGTCCAATCACCCATTAGTAGCAGTGGCCTCAAGGTTACGTCTTTCGGGGAGAAGCGCTAACGTGGCGCCATTTTCGCTTGTAAAATATGAGCAGTAAACTTTCGCCGGAACCCGGAACACACTTCCGATCATACTGTTTCTCCTCGAAGTTCACGTGGCCTCAATGGACATGGTGGCACCACCTTGTGACTACTATGACCAAGTTGAATGGAGATACCAACTGGTAGTTTTAACAGGGTCATTTGCCTGGAGAGGGTACTTTGAAAATTCACCTACAGTCTACCAGATAAGATAGGAGTAAATGGATTGCAGTTCCAGAATTCACTTTATTCACTCTATTTCACATGAGATACATGATGCACTCAATAAAGTATTTCAAGTCTTGTTATCCTAGCTACCTGCAGCACCATCCCACATTCCAATTTATTGATTGCAATATTTTTTCTCCTGCTCTGTTGAGCAAATAAAGAAAAAGACTCCAATGAATGATTTAAGTCAAAAGCAATGGCTGTTTAATTTCATACTCACATTCATAGCTCAACAGTACAGGATCAATTACACCACTCATCCTAAAAAGAGAAGAAAAAAGCTTTTCACTTTCGAGTTATCAGCAATTTACATTGCTGCATTATATTCAACATGGGTACCTGCCAAAAGAATGTGCACAAATCCACGGGACCAAGTGAAAATTTTGAGACGACCTGATTGGTTGAGGGGTGGTCACATGACTTGCTAAGGCGTGCTAGCCCCGCTTTAATCAAGTGAATTACAGTTCAACCCTATTTAAATAGTGCAAATTTCGGCTTCTAAATTGTCCTGGAATTAGGAGGTTGGCTTCTGAGGGAGGTTTTTATGGTGTATGCCATTTATCTATACTAATAATCCCTCCAAGGACATCATTTCTTACCATTAATTTTTATTCCCTAACAGGTGCTAATCCCACTGTCCCTCTACGTGTCGGTAGAACTTATAAAAGTAGGCCAGGTCTTCTTCATAGAACGCGATATCCACCTATACCATGAACCCTCCGACAAAAAGGTCGAGTGTCGAGCGCTGAACATCACCGAGGAGCTTGGACAGGTGGAGTATGTGTTTTCGGACAAGACGGGGACACTGACCGAGAATAAAATGGAGTTTAAGTATTGTTCGATTCACGGCGTCAATTATGGACCACCAGAAAAAGGCGAGTCTTTTTTTTTGTAGATGAACATGGTTTCATTTTGTCTACGTTGATTGGATATACACAGAGTGCTTGATAAGCAAAACGTCAATTTGTATTTTGTTCTTGATCTTGTACACTATCAGATAAGAAAATATCGCATAATAAGAAAAAAGGAAAGCAAGAACCAAGGTGCCTATATCTTCTTCGTACCTGTGATAATGATCAGTTTACAATCCCTCATATTGTGAATGGTGTTGATTGTGTAAATCTTGTTTCTAGATGACACAGTGTTAGATGATGACCCCAACATGAGTATGGCCAGTCTGACCACCGATACCACCTACGGCCTTGTAAGTCTGCTCTTTGTATACTCTTTTTTCAATACTGCATCTAATCTATGTATGATTATCATGCTTTATTAAGCATATTATCTCCTTTCTTTACACCATCTTTTCTGTTGTACACTTTAACTTAATACATTTAGATTTAAATGCACTTGATATGTTGAATATAGCAAGTCTAAGAAACTATCAGCATTATTGAGTGTATTTTTTCCTATTCTTTAAATCAACCTTCACTTGCAAAGTCATTACAAAAAAAACAAACAGTCAGTGATACAATTTTACAATCAAAATAAAATTTACCCAAAACAAAGAAAAAGTATTTAGGGACAATGGTTGGGAACCATCCACACCAAACACAAAAAAAACAAAGAAAAAGAAAGAAACAAAGTAAAATACCAATATTTGATCTTCTCTGTCCTTTGGTTCACAGCGAGATGAGTCACGTGACCCTCGGCTGGATGCGGCGTTGGCAGATATGCAGATGGCGCACCTGGAAGAGGTGACAGCAGAGAGCGCGCAGTCGGTGCACGTACAGGACTTCTTCTTACTCCTCACTCTCTGTAACACTGTGTGTGTATCGGCAGAACACATAGACCAGGTCAGTAATAGTGTAACACTGTGTGTGTATCGGCAGAACACATAGACCAGGTCAGTAATAGTGTAACACTGTGTGTGTATCGGCAGAACACATAGACCAGGTCAGTAATAGTGTAACACTGTGTGTGTATCGGCAGAACACATAGACCAGGTCAGTAATAGTGTAACACTGTGTGTGTATCGGCAGAACACATAGACCAGGTCAGTAATAGTGTAACATGGTGTGTGTATCGGCAGAACACATAGACCAGGTCAGTAATAGTGTAACATGGTGTGTGTATCGGCAGAACACATAGACCAGGTCAGTAATAGTGTAACACTGTGTGTGTATCAGCAGAACACATAGACCAGGTCAGTAATAGTGTAACACGGTGTGTGTATCGGCAGAACACGTAGACCAGGTCAGTGAAAGATTATCAGATATATTGTAAAATCCTGCTCACATGCTGGCCCATGTCATAAGCCGAGAGCAGACTTTTGGAGATTACCATACGCCGAAATTGAGAACAGTTTTAGATGGTCCTTCACTCTATATTGTCATAGTAAAACCCTGGTCATAAGCCAGCGGTAGGCTTTGAGTAAATTCAAGAAGTCGATACTGGACGAAAATTCCAAAATAAGATAGACTGTTGACCAGAGTTTATGGTACTAGTAATACGGCAAAACTTTGTATCTTCATCAATTAGAATTAGAGATTGGAGCGATATAAGTGACCAGATAAAAGGGAAATTTGGCCACCCATTAGGACATCCATAACCAGCTTGTTTCTTCAGGATATCAACTTATTTATATACCATTACCTAGATAACTATAATACTCAGGCAATGATATGTTTTCAGATGGGTGCAGATGGAGAGCTGCCCCCTCAGCAGATTGGTACAGTCTCAGCCTCAGTCTCAGCATCAACCACCCCAGTAGGCACCTACACCAACAGTTTTGGTGATGCGCCCCCAGAGCGCTACAAGCGTCTCTCCGACACTGCCTCCTTCACCTTCTTCCCAGAGAGCTCTTCCTACTTGGACCGCTTCCGGTTCAACAGTCTCAGACGTACAGCAAACAAAGCAAAGCGCTTAGAAAATGAAGATTCAGATTTCGAGTCATCAGCATCGGCAGGGCGCGAGGCTAGTATTACCGATGTCAGTTTCAGCTCGGCAAATTCAGCGGCTTCGTCAGGGTTTAGGAAACCCCGGTATGAGGCGGAGTCACCGGACGAGCTGGCACTTGTTCACGCTGCAGCTAATTACAGATGTAAACTGTTAAAGAAGACAGTACAGTCTGCTACAGTATACCTACCAGGTAAAACAACGTGAATTTACTCTCCAGGTTGTAGGCTGTCTCCATTGTGTTTCATTTTTACTTAATCAAAATTCTCAGAAAGAAAAATCAAAGTTAGTAAAATATAATTTGCCATCTATGTTACCTTTCTTCAGGTAGATCATTAGTGAACATAAACTTGCATGGATAGTGTTGTTCCAAGTATTAACCTGTATTTCTTACAAATTAAATGCTCAAAATCTGTGGTACAGTAAATTCTCTCGTATAAGTCGCACCCTCGTATAAGTTACATCCCGAAGTTGGGAAAAGCCATAAGCCGCACCTGAGGCTTGAAAAACTGTAAGCCACACCCTTACTTTGGGCTCATTCTATAGGCCACGTCTTGGTTTGGGTCCTAGTATAAGCTGGGGCTTATACAAGAGAAATTACGGTAGTACGGTACATCGGCATCAAACCTCTAAAACCAAAACTGCCCAAATCTCAATGGGCTGCATTATGATCTAAATAATGGAAATATACCTATGCTATACCTGTACTATTCTGTACTCAGCTAATTACACATTATGTACCGCTCCTGTAATACACAATTACCATTCATCGTACAGGAGAGGGAGAGGTGACAATAGACATTATGCATGTGTTGCCGTTTGACGCGAGGAGAAAGCGAATGTCGATCATCTTCATGCACCCGACGAGTGGCGATGTGATTCTCTACACGAAGGGCGCTGATACGGCCATCTTCTCCTGTCTGAGGAAACTTCCCGCAGGTACTAGCACCAGCACTATAGTACTAGTAGTAATAGTGTATTCATACGCCATACCGCACATGTTGATATCAATGCACAAAGTGATCATATCTGCTATTGTAGGATGAGAAGGATATGAGGCCAACCTGAGCCAATGTCAATAATATTAAAATTCTGAGCAGTGTTTCCAATCTTATACTGATTGATTCTTAGTTTAGTAAAACGTTGTTTTTTTTTGGTTTTTTCTTTTGGTTTTTTTGGAGGGTGGGGGCTTTGACCAGAGATATGTATGTAGTATACGCCATGCTTTGACAAATCATTTAAATCATCTGGAGTATACGCACGTGAGTTCACTTTATAAAAAAGCAGCTTGCCCAGGTCTAAAATTCAATCTGATAGAAGCAGTGGCCACACTCATACCCCCTCTAGTGAGTGGAATGGGAACTACCTGTGAGGTGGTGGCGCCCTCTGGTTGGCGGTTTAGTAATTATCTCAGAACAAACGTTGCTGTTTGCAGCTAAGAACTTCTCAAACCCTTTAAAGTTTGGTGAGTAACTCGCCAGTACTGCATTCATGTATCAGGGACTGCCTTATACCTCAAGGATGTGAGTTTTATCTCTTCATGATTCACCAATGCAGTGCTGATGTCTAGAATTGCCAACCATTTTGAAGGTGTCAGTGATTAATAGCTGAGGGGCCAGACGACTCAAATGTTGATATTTAACTTTCTACTGGTGTTGAGAGCAGCACCAGGTTTTGAGGTTGCATTAGGGCAATTTGAGGGTGCTGATTCCGAATCTGAGGTGCGTATCTTCATATCTAGGTCGGAACAAGGTCAAATCAATGGTCAAAGGTCACAATGCTATAGTAATGGGTCCTAATCAACTCAGGACAGAGGTAAATGGGGAATGTACCGTGCACTAAAGACCTCTAGTGTTAATGACTGGAACAAAGTCCTCTCTTTGTTCTATATTAAAAACCAGATCGTTGACCTTTAATTTGACCTTGTTCCGACCTAGATATGGAGATACGCACCTCAGATTTGTAATCAGCACCCTTAAATTGCCCTAATCCAACCTTCAAACCTTGTGCTGCTCTCAACAGCAGGACATCGACCTCATTCCATTCTGGCTCCCCAACTAGGTACCAACTAGATGTTTCAAAGCATTTGTGTGTCATTACAATGAATGCGCATAGCACATATAAATGTGCCCCATAATCCTGTAAAGGCTAGTAGTGTAATGATGCGCCATGGACTCAAATGGTGCCTGATGTCGACCAATCAACATGGCGCACCATCGTTTTAGCCGACATAAAGATATAAAGGGATTAGACGTAAAAACCAAAGCCTCAGTGAAATAAAAATAGCTTTCTTGCAATGGCAGATATGATTTGTACATTATTATTATTTCTACTTGACTACATTGTACATACCCAGGCACTACACAGTACATTTTATGTCACACATTATAGGTTTGTAACTTTCACACACTCTCAGTCCACCAATACAAGGTTTATTGATAGAACATAAAAACTATCTGCTTTTTGTGAAAGTTCATTTATGAGTGGCGGATCCAGGATTTGGAAAAGGAGGGGGCGCAGCCCAAAAGGAGGGGCGCACCCCCTATTCTGAGCAAATTTTGGGGTCCAAAATATGTAATTAAACTCTTAGGCACTGGGGAAAAGGGGGTGCGCCCACCCCGCCCCCTCTAAATCCGCCACTTATTAATTCATTTCCCTGCATCAATCAGTGAAAATGTTTGTTTTAGAATTTGCTTTATATTTGACTCTTTATTTTTCACAACCAAAATTAGAAGACAATTCCGTGTAAGAACAGAATTATAGGCCGGAGTATACAACTTTGATTTATAATCACAATTTCAATCTCTCTTTCTATTCACTTGGTAGTATTCAAGAATCCAAAACCGGCAATGCGATGAATCAATTTTCCTATTTTGATCTACAAATTTGTTCGAGGACACTTAATACAAAAAAATTGATACACTTTTGTTAGATTACATTTTCCCATGCATGATTTTTCTTCTTTATTTTTAAGAGGTAAAAAAGAAAATAATAAGTATTTATGAAAATTTATCCGAATGGAAAGAAACATAATGAGACTATTGTATTGAATGTTTTATAATAGAATTTGGGTCACTGTTTATCAGAAATTGTTCTTCCAATTAACATAATTTAGGCCATTTGGGAGAAAAAAACATTTCAAATTTTATATAGAAGTAAATGATCTCAACAATCACCAGGTTGCCACTGTTACTATTCTTTACATGAATACAGTCAACTTTATTAATAAAAAAAAAAAGCAATATCTTCAGAAAAGTTGCAAATTCTTACTTGTGAATACTGTGACCACCATGATTGATTGAGTTGATTTCGCAATGCTATGCTTTAAGTATGTATCTCTGTGAATCATATCATATTGTGAGTTACTCGCTGTGAGTTACTCACTGTGAGTTACTTGCCAAGCAGCTTGTTTAACTCTTTGAGGGTCGCTGATGCATCAATGCCTCATATTCATTGGTCGGCATGATGCACCAACTATTAAAATGCTGGCAAGACTGCTCGCCAGAACTTCATTGGAGCATCATGCCAACCCTCTGGGAGCTTATGTATCAACCCCATAGGGTCGGCATGATGCCCCAATGAAGTGCTGGCAAGACTGCTCGCCAGCACTTCATTGGTGCATCATGACGATCAATGGGCATGATGCACACCTGCATCAGCGGCCTTTAAAGGGTCATTAAATGTGTATGTCTTAGAAGGCTTGAGTGATGCTTGTCAGTTTTTTATATGACCGCTATGCCTTGTCAATGTTCCTGTAGAAGACACACATACTGCTTCACTCCGGCGGAAAACGCAAGAACATCTCGACCAATACGCACGCCAGGGATTCCGCACCTTGTGTATGGCCAAAAAGGTATAAGTCTATCCTAACTGAGGAATAGACCAAATGTCCATAACACCCTGTTGCATAGAGTTTTTGTCCAATCTAGATACATATTAACTATATTTACTATTGATGTATATATATGATTCTTCTTTTAAATACACATGTAGTTGATGGTAATTTCATGGGTGTCCCATAAACCCTCATTTCCTTAGATTTTTGATACACTCAACTCGTTTGTCGTCTAATCCATGAATGCAAACCTTTAACATAATTTACCAGGTAAGGCCACACCAAAAAAATAAGTTGGTCTACGGATTTTGGTTTTGAAAAAATGGTGCGAGCGAGCGTTATTAACTTCTTTTTTTTAAAGATTTTTTTGGCTTCCAATGGATTACTTGCTGGAAAAGTGAGGCGAGCGAAAAAAAAAAAAAATTTCCCAAAAAACATCATAAAGAGAAAACTTATAGAAAGTGAAGCAAGCGAAATCCGTAGACAAGATTTTTTTCAAAGAAAAATAAAATTTGTGTTTCCAAAAATATGGAGAGGGCGATCCGTAGACCAACTTGTTCTTTTTGGTGTGGCCTAATCTTAAGTTCTGCATTCATGTATCATATAGACCCAACAGCATTGATACACTTCTAAAGGGTTGGCCTGATGCACCAATGAAGTGCTGGTGAATTAATTCACAGTGCTACTCTGGTGTGTCAAGACAAAATGCTGAGGCACCTTTCCAACATTGGTCACTATGATGCACCATAGATCGTCATAATACACCACGAAGTGCTGGCCAGTCTGCTCGTCAGCACATCGTTGCCGACACTCTGTGAGTGTACCCACCCCGTAGGGTCATCATGATGCATTTGCGGCCCTTAAGGGTTAGTTCAAGAATTTGTGTATGTAATCCTCATTCTATACTCAGATCTTGTCACTGGACACATACAAGTCATGGCTACGGTTACACTTGGAGTCCGAGGTGGCACTAGAACATCGTGACAGCCTCCTGTACGACTCAGCCTGTTCTATAGAGCGCGATATGGAACTTCTCGGTAAGTTTACTCACTTGTTGATATTGCTTTTTAGTTTAGACAGTGTTTTTGAGATTCAGGAAAGAATGAATATGAGTTCCTTTCTTACATATAAAACATTATTTGCCAAATGAAAAGAAAAGTTGGAGAGAGCATCGTTTACACTCCCTAGTCAGTCAGTTTAAAGCTATTTTTCTGTAAAGGTCAGTTAAGAAGATCATTTTGGGCTTAAGGCAGTTAAAGGCATATCATTATCAATGAGTGTGGATGAATCTTGTTTTGTGACCAAAAATGATCCAAATTTTAGTCATTTAAATGTCAATAAAAGTCAAGTTTAAATTCAGTTAAAACCGTGATCAATAAAATGGTGGGAACTCTGAAAGGGAATATGTAAGGTTTGAACCATCAACCTACTGCACATGCCCACAAGCAAAATACAGTGCTCCTGTATGGACCACTGGTTAAAACCAGCCCATTCAATCATTCAATTTTTGTTATGTTCTGTAGGTGCGACAGGTATAGAGGACCGTTTACAGGATGGGGTACCTGAGACGATCACTGCCCTCCGTGCTGCCAACATCAAAGTGTGGGTGCTTACCGGTGACAAACAGGTACAGAGACATCTCTTTGACATCTTAGTGTTTATAAATATTTTTCATTTCAAACGGTATTTTGACACTTATGTTGATTTTTCAAGCTATAAAATAGGTGTTAAAACATTAATGTTAGGTAACAAGCAGGTTTTAGTACATCGATATTTGTGTATGAAGGTAAAAGAAATTTTCAGTTGTCAGCGCTAGTACACTACACATGTGTGGAGTGTATATCTAATTGCCTAGTTAACTTGAAAAGAGTTATAGGAGACGACTATGGGTCCCCTCATTTTCAGTCATTTTGGTGGTGCGAATAAGTTTAAAAAAAGATGGAAATTTTATATTTAAGAGGCAGAATTACTTAATGAATTTGTAGTGCCATTAAAGGAGGAGATGTAAGGGTCTTGGAGGAAAAGGTATTTTAGTACCAACTATTGTAATTTTTGAGTAATTGTCTATATTCTGCAGAGTCAGTTGGTTGGCGGCCATAAGACACTTTTTGCCTGCAATGGTGAAGGTATATGATGTTGATCCATGTATTAACTTTCCCGCCTTTTTTTGGCAATGTGGTGCGAATAGGGCAGTTTTGGCGGGAGTTATGCGAATAGTGGCTTGGTGGTGCCTGGGTGAGGGAGTGCTGATGTCAGACCACAAGCTAGACTTGCTCAAGCTATTGATTTGTTTCTTTTCGAGTTACGAGCAATGCACATTGCTGCCCTTTATTTGTTTCTTCACAAGTATTATCCCCTAATATCCACTTTAAGTTCAAGCATGTTAGATACAAACTTCTGAAAAATAATTTAACATTAGTGATACATCTGGCATTTTAGATACTGAACAAAGTACTTTTCTGTTTCAGGAGACAGCGATGAACATTGCATACTCATGTAACCTGTTGTCGTTCGACCAGGATCTTATTGTGCTTAATGAGAAAAACAAGGTAGGTTTCTGACTACTGTATTTGACTTGCTAAGCTTATTAATCAAATAAACCCACTACATCTTTTTTATCAACTTTAGAAATGAAATAACCCTTTTTTCATTTCTGATGCGAAAGGAAAGTTTTGGATACTTGATTTTACATCCAGATATTTTTTTATTCTTGCTCTGCATTGAATCTGGTAATATTTCTCATTAAATCCTTTTTTTTTTCAAAAGTTGCCACAAAATATCTCATTCGTTTTACATATCTTTTCAATATGATATATAAAAGCCAAAATAAAAATTAATATTTCTATTGCAAAAGGATGAAACGAGAGAAACAATCGCTGTCCACTTGAGACGTCTGAAGGAGCAAGGACACATTAAACCCAACGACTCGCTAGGCGCAGTGGCAAGTTCAAGTCACCAGCGGGAGGTTACATTAGTGATAGATGGGCGTACGCTGGCGTATGCTCTCAGAGACTGTGAGATGGACTTTCTGTCACTAACCTCCCATTGTGTGACTGTGGTGTGCTGCCGTGCTACACCGTATCAAAAGGTAGGCGCTGCATGGTCGATTCTCACTCTGCGACATTATAGTATAAACCTGCAGCAATAGTCCTTAGGTGGAAAATTCCCAGTACAGTCCCGGGAGATTTTTATTTTGAGATTTTACACCAAAATCATAGCATTTGCTGAAATTCTGTCTCTGATAGTGTTTTTCTTTTTATTGCAATTGATTAAAGAGAAAACAAAAAAAAATAGATCTTAAAATTGGTTCTGAATGTTTTCTCAAAGTTCACCCCTAGCTTATGGCTGAGGCAGTATGTATACCCCCAGTAGTTCTATAGATCCCAAACGCTGGTAATGTGAATTTGATGCATGTGGGAATTATCTTCTAAACCAAATACAATGATGCTACTGCATTAAAGGCTCGCGAGTCAATTGTCAATTCTCTGCAGCTAAATGAAATGATCCGTCTTCTCCTTGTAGGCCGAAGTAGTCAAACTCGTCCGTAATAAATTAAAGAAAGTCACGCTAGCCATTGGTAAGTTTATTTCACCACGGACCTGAAAGACTTCAGGTCCGTGATTTCACTTTACATTTGTGCCTTTTGTCTTAGAATTGATGTGGTATATGTACCGATAGAAGCAGGGGGCAGCACAATATGCATGAGCACCCAAGAGCAAATACTGAGTGGACACTAGCAGAGATAACACTTTCTCCACGAATTTATAGTTTCTCTCTGGCATATAGTTGTGGCATTTTATTGATTAGGGAATATTTGTGATATTCAGTAGTCTAGAAGGGCATGGTAAAAATTACTCGTCAGTTTTTTTCAAGTCAAAAATTTGTAAGAAAAAGAAAAGATAGTTATCATCACATTCAGGAGTATAAATCAAACTTTACTATATATGTAGGCTATATGTTTATAATATTTTTGTCGTTATTTTAGGTGATGGTGCGAATGATGTAAATATGATTCAGACAGCAGATATTGGAGTTGGCATCTCAGGCCAAGAAGGCATGCAGGCAGTCATGTCGTCTGACTTCGCTCTGCCTCGTTTCCGGTTCCTTAAGCGTCTCCTCTTGGTGCACGGTCACTGGAGTTATGACCGTCTGGCTCGAATGGCACTCTATATGTGGTACAAAAATTCTGTAAGTAGAAACACTGGCACTTATATTATTTTACTTATTATCAATCGTAGTTTACCAGTTCTTGATTTTGGAATTTGATAGCCAAGGCAATGGAATAACTCTAAATTGGATTTTAAGATAATTCGGCTGCACAAGAATCATAAATGAACAAAATCTACACATATTTGACTTGAGTGTGTGAAATATGTGTAGATTTTGTTCATTTATGATTCTTGTGCTATATATATATATATATATATATATATATATATATATATATATATATATATATATATATATATATATATATATATATATATAAAGATAACATATATAATACGTTTTTTTGCTCTAATAGGCTAATTTGTATATATGTATAAATTTTTTTGTTTTAAAGTTCTTTATTGCCAATAAAGTATGCTACTGTTACAATGGCACTCTATATATGTTCGAATGGCACTCTATATGTGGTACAAAAATTCTGTAAGTAGAAACACTGGCACTTATATTATTTTACTTATTATCAATCGTAGTTTACCAGTTCTTGATTTTGGAATTTGATAGCCAAGGCAATGGAATAACTCTAAATTGGATTTTAAGATAATTCGGCTGCACAAGAATCATAAATGATTCTTGTGCTATATATATATATATATATATATATATATATATATATATATATATATATATATATATATAAAGATAACATATATAATACGATTTTTTTGCTCTAATAGGCTAATTTGTATAAATGTATAAATTTTTTTGTTTTAAAGTTCTTTATTGCCAATAAAGTATGCTACTGTTACAAATTAACACTTACGTCTTTGTATGAGAGTCATAATTTATATGATAGTTACAGGTTTTCTTCGCTAGTCGGATATATATGTATATACATAATGGCAAAGTAACAATATGACAATCAGAAGCTTCATCAAGTCTTCCGATTGAGTTCATGTGAGATAAGATATTAAAGCAAAGTAGTAAGAAATTAGACATAATAATTACTAAAAAAAAAGATAAATTCATGTGGCAAAAAGAAAGCTTTGGACCTCATCCCCACTAAGTAAGTGTTATGGGTTGATCCTTCTGGTCCTAGCTATCAGATCGTTATATTAGAGTAGGAAACTAGACACTAGAAACAATATATTAGAAGTTTTATAGGGTGAGGGAGAGAATCATTGGAAAAAAGTAGAAATACAATAATCAGTTATTAGTTAAGTGTAGGGTAGAAGGGATTTAAGGTATATTCTAGTATCCTTTTTAAATTTTTCCAAAGTTTCCGCGTTCCTTCTACCACATGATAGAGCATTCCATGTTATGGCACCATGAAACTCCACACTTCTACTGTAGGAAAGACAGTTAGGTGTAATTGTTCTACATAAGGGAGCATCATGTTGTCTGGTTTGGAGCCTTTGTACAATTTTGTAATCTATAGATCTCGAACGGCTATACATATAATTTATAGTGTGAGCAAATCTTCTATCCGTTAATTTATTACAACCAGTAATATTATGTATAAAGTTTGTATTTGTAATATGTGGTACTTTCAGGCATATTTTCAGACATCTATTTTGAGCATATTGTAGTGGATCCAAATATTTACCATAAGTTGTTGAGAAACAGATATCTGCATAGTCCATATAAGGAAGTATCGTGGTTTTATAAATTTTCACTGATAATTTTACATCTAGATATTTTCTTAGTAAACACAGTTTGTATGTTTTATAGGCAATAGTCTTGGTCTGGTTTTTTAGATGATATTTGTAAGAAAGGAGAGGGTCAAGGGTCACACCGAGATACTTATAACTTGGGACAATTTGCAATAATTGGTTATTCATAGAGATGTTTGCTTCCAAAGTTTTTAGTTTCAGGTTAGAAGAAGTAAATAACATAATTTTTGTTTTCGTAATGTTAATCGACAGTTTGTTTTGAATACACCAGGTATAGTAATTTTCTAGATCACCTTGTAATTCTATCTTAGCTTGATTGAAGCTATTGTGGGATGAATAAATCACTGTGTCATCTGCATAAAGTCTAATGTTGCATGTCTTAATACATTTAATTACATCATTTACGTATAATAAAAATAATAGAGGACCCAATATAGAACCTTGAGGTACTCCACAATTAATATTTCCCAGATCAGAACTCAAACCATTTGCATAAACCAGTTGTTGTCTGTTGGATAAATAGTTTTTGAACCAGTGGTAGTTGTCCGAACGGATTCCATAGTGATGTAGTTTAATTAAAAGGACCGAGTGGTCTACTGTATCAAAAGCCTTTCTGAGATCAATAAAGGCAGAAATGGTAGAATTTCCAACATTTAATTCCCTTTTAATATCATCAGTAAATTTAGAAAGTGTATCCACTGTGCTGAATCCTGCACGAAAACCACCCTGCTTAGGGGTCAGGATATTTTCTTTAACCAGGAAACCATATACTCTGTTATGTACAATTTTCTCTAGTAGTTTACATGGTAGCGGTAGGAGGGAAATGGGTCTATAATTATTTACAAATAAATATATGTGTGTGTGTGTATATATATATATATATATATATATATATATATATATATATATATATATATATATGTGTGTGTGTATATATGTATGTATATGTATATATATATATGTAATCTTTATATATTTCTTCCTCCACAACCAGGGCCTTATCTTCGTGTTGATATGGTACCAGTTATTCAATGGGTTCTCAGGGTCGTCACCACTGGACGACATGAACCTTATCCTCTACAATCTCTTCTACACCTCGCTCCCTCCCATCGTCATGGGTATCTTTGACCAATGTACAGATGACCGCACCCTCATGTCCCACCCTGCGCTGTATAAAGAAACCCAAGGCTACAACGTAAGTTATTATACTACATAATTTGCCTGTAGGCACTTGGATCATGCAATAAAAGTCCACTTATAAGCCAAATTTTGCAATCTGAATTTTCTCCTCAATGCCAGGGTTAGGCTGGTATGTGTAGTTGGCTTATAAACATATGATACACAAGTGACATGTGCATGTATTCTCTTTGCGTATTTTCTCTTTGCATGAAATCATGTCAGAGATACCATGGATGTTGAATAAATCAATTAACTTCATGCATGTTGCAAAATCTAATATATAACTGCTTTTACTGTATTATGTGAGATTCACAAGGTATAGACAAACTTAAAATATAAGTTGTGTATACAATTGAAAGAAGAGCCCACTAGCTTTGGTAAAAGGCTAGCACCTAAAACTCAACAATACACATGTCACGTTGCTCTAATGGCCCGGTGAGTGTTGAAGCATCGGACCATCAGAAAACGTATAGCGGGTTCAATAACCACATTTGAAAGTGAATGAACATGTTGAAATACCCTCTAGATAGATTAATGGATGTGTATCCAAGCATAAACTCTTTGGACTAAGTTTGTCTTGTCAGAAGATATCTACCTCTGCAGCCAGCAGTACCACACAGCATATGCCCCCAATGTAATAGGGTGTCAACTTATTGCATGGGCTTTGCATGGATGTTGATGTAGAAATACTGGTATTTCCAGCTTCTGCTGCTGAAGTGCTAGCCAATTTGCTACAAGAAAGTTGCTTTATTTACTGCAGTGTAAGTTTCTGCTAAAGGAAGGCTATCACTGTCAGCTTTTGCTGTAGGAAAGCCAACGCCCTCAGCTTCTCTTTTTTTTACAATATCCACTTCCTTACCACACTGGTCGTTGGTACAAAAAATATGGCGACGCCCGGGCAGAGAAGGCAATATCAATGTTTCTTACATTTCAATTCTCTTCTAGACCTTTTTTATGGTTAAAACTGTAAGTAATACAGCTTGACTTTTTTTGATGAGCTATGTTACTTTTTTGGTATGTTCATAGTTAAATTTCCTGGCCAGTTTGGCCTGTTTATAAAGCTTTTAAGTGAGGTATATTAGGGACTTGTCTGGCATAGGCTTAGGCCCTGAAACAGAGGTTGGATGCTTTGAGTATAATGTCAGACTTATGTTTTAGATCAGTCTCCTCATTTGTTTGCAAATGAACTATACTGATTCCATGCAACTTGTTGTTTTGATATTTTACCGGGGTTATACCAACGAAAGAAAGCCTAAATCAATATAGTTTGTGTAACAGAAATATGTTCTCTAACTATGGTGGATATAAGTAGTAATGCGTATATACTTCTATAGGGTGATCACAGTCACCACAGCAAGGTAAGCGTTACAATACAAGCTACAAAATAGACTCTATTCCTGTTCTATACAGATCAAAACAGGGTTCCCACTGTGTTGTTAATGGGCAGTCTAGCCTGAGATCTTTGTTAAAAAAAGATTTTGGTTCTGCATTCCTTTTTTCCCCTTGTAGCTTTTATAAAATGTACCAGAAATCATGTAATTTCACTTAGAAGCCCCTGTGATGTTTTCTAAATGTATCATGAGTGGCACTTTCATATAAAATTGTTTCAAATAACAAAGTAAAACAGAGTTAAAGCTACAATGATTCTCCTTGGTTGAAATTATAAATTTTGATTCATTTCAATGTGGAAATATAGTTGGAACCCTGCAATATAGAACCTCTATCTACAACACCTTGCTTCTTAGACTTGATACTTAACCCTTTAAGGGGAACATAATGCGTTAAAGCCTGATGTTTTTCAGTCATTAGACTGCATGAATGGCAAGTTATCAACCTGGTCTTCATTGATGTATCATGCCCGCCGCGGGGTTATTAGACCACCACCGGTCAGCATGATGCACCGATGCAGTGCCACGTTACTCGCCAGCACTGCATTACTACACTATTGTGATGACTGAACATTATGCATTGATGATTGTGTGGCCTTTAAAGGATTTTCTATATCTCAATACTTGATGCATAACTTAACAAAGTGTGTTCTTGGAGGATTTTGTTTGTGGTGAAATGTTCACACGACCGTGATTGGGAGTTTGGGAAAACCGCTCTCGATGATGTACATACTTGTTGTGTGTTTTTGGTTTGCCTTTTAATAGGGTATATTCTCAAAGCACTCAATTCAAAATGTTTATAATGCAGAGAAGTGAGATAAGATGTGTTGACCACCCAATAAATATCAGGCCAATTCAAACCCCTAATGTGTCAAGAGTACAATAAATCATTTGTGTACATCTTTGTAAAATAAGATCAACAAGTACCTAATATATTACTATATATATTACTATATATAATTGACAGTTCCTCAAACCTAAGTAGATAGCTAGTAGGCCTTACAAAGAAAACTATAATACAAATTTAGTTAGGAATTCATAGTACTCTCATCTGAGCTTGTTTCTGTTTGATTGAAAAACCTGATTATTATGACATTGCTGCTCCTTATTTTGTTTCAATTTGATCAATTTTCTTATTCTATGATATGTTCAGCTCTCTGTCTGTTACTAACTACACATCTCTTGCATATTTTTCATCAGCTTCCTTTGGGGTTGGCAGGTTAACCTTTTAAATGCTGCAGTCTACCCCTGTATCATGGCAACATGAAGACTTTGGACAGTTTGCAGTCCTTGAGGGGTTAACATTTATCAATGCTTTGCATTCAGTTTCCTGAACTCAGATCTACAACAGTTGCTTTTCAGATTTCTCATGAATAAGATTTTATCAATTATATTTTTATAAGCATATAAGAATGCAAATTCCATTGGAAGAACATTTTATCAAAATTGAATAGGATGACTAAAGTATCGGCTTCCTCCACCTTTTTAGTTGACAAGAAAGACAATAAATCCACATATAGATACTAATGGTATGGACTGGTCACCTTTCGTGGTAATTCATTTAGCAGAGGGAAAAAATGTTTGCCTGCCGGATGTTTTGCTATGTTCACATCCTGGACATCTAGTTTATAAAGAAATATATATTATTTCAGTTTGTGTGGATAAATAGTAGATGGTATTTAATTATGTAAGAGAAATCTGAAACCTCAAAGCCTCACGAAACATAATGGTTTAATTGAATTATTTTATCTTCAGGTATACAAAAGACATTCCTACTTCGTGTCCATCCTTGATGCAGTGTACCAAAGTCTAGTAGCGTACTTCATACCCCACTTTGTAAGTACTTGTATACAGTGGTGTTGATATTAGAATATATATGATCATTTGATTTTCTTTTTGGTAGAGAGAAATTATATTTTATCAACTAATGGTTCTGTATATTCCATTGAATTAAATTTCTACAATTGGGTAAGGTATAAGGATGCCAGTGCGCCAGTTTAAAAATGATATTATTACTGACAGGTGTATCAAGGCTCGACGGCAGGTATCTGGGAGTTTGGAGTAACCGTGTGCTGCTGTATTCTCTACTCCAACCTGCTTCACTTCAGTATCGAAACTAAACATTGGGTAAGTCTGGGCATTCAGTTCTGTAAAAATACTTTATCATACTGCATCACAAAATGGAAAGGGCACCCCCTATATAGATAACTGTCTGACCCATAAGGCATGCTCATGATTTGATTCTAATCAATTCAAGTGATATTCAGTCTTAAAAAAAATTATCAATTTCTTGTGGAAAAATCCATACAGAAGATGTATTGAAAGCTCCTTCTGATATATTTTTCAATAGGCTCCCACTTTTTGTAACTTTTGATTACTTGCTCCCAGATTAAAAGTTGACTAATAAAACTTAATTTCATTCTGTTGCAGAATATATTCCATATATTATCAGTGTTTCTGAGTGTATTTGCCTATATCGTAACCAATGTGGCACTCAGTCTGATATGCACTGCCTGTGGGCCTCGCAATAGTGTGTATGGCGTCTTCTTCATAACCCTCCGGTCATCCACACATTGGTTCACTGTCCTTCTATGTATAGTTGTCGCTCTTCTGCCAAGGTATGGAAATAGATTGTTGCTCTTAGCATAGTATATCCTATCCCTTAAACATTCAACTGTGCTAAAGTTTAGATTTTTAAAAAAAAATTCTTCATTCATATCCCCATGGTAATCAATAATCTATAACCTTCACACTTTACATTCTTCAGGTGAAATACATATTTCCCTTTAGAAGAAATAATTAATACCTTCCCATTTTTCTAAATGGTTGATTATTTTTCTTTATACAATGTGAATCCCTTCACTCCTATAGGTTTACCATCCGGGCACTGCAAGGATCCATCTGGCCGTCACTATGTACGGAGGCCCAGCTCGCAAAGCGCAACAAGAAACAAGGTGCTAACCCAGGCGAAGAACCATTTGCTACATGGTCTTCTACGTCTAACTCTACTGTTACCTTCTCACATGGTCGAAGAACTGCTAGATCAACCCATCTATGAGTCAGCCACAGACCTCATGTTTAGTCACTTTCCCACCATCTTTATTTCCTCTGTTATATAGAGCAAAGATTATTTTCATACAGGCATCCCTTGTAGATATGAGCATTCAATTGAAAACCACAGGGACATGAATATGTGAAATGTAAGCTATATATCCCCAATTACTGTAAACTCCCGCGTATAAGACGCGTCCTCTATGCCAAACAAAATGCTGGGGGGGTCTTATAGGATGTACTGAAATTGGGGGTGCGTCTTATACGAGGGGTAATTTTACTATTGAAATGTACTGAATTTACAAAATTGAGCCCTAAGAGGTGCGTCTTATACGTGAACATGCTTCTGCTGAGTTTTGGGTGCGTCCTATACGCGCAGCGCGTCTTCTACGCGGGAGAATACGGTAGTTTCCATAAATGGAAAGGCAGCAGCATTGACCTGACTACAATTATGCGTCTGCTACGCTAATAGCTTTTTGATAGTTAGAAGAGTTGGGGTTGAAACTGAACCTTTTTATGGTATATTGTTAAATGTTTTGGTGTCTGTGTTCAGTATCAAGCTTCCAGTATTTCCCAGTGCCATACGGTGTTCTTGTTACATAGTAAACCAGGATCAACCCAACTAGGTCTAATGCTGCTCTAGCAGCAATAGGAAAAAATGTAGTCATATCAATGGAGTAGTTGTGACAGTGTTATTGATGTCAATTATAGATGTAATTCTAAGGTTGTGCCAATATTTGTAACAATGTTTGCTATTCTGCTTACAAGAATATACCAGTGCCATGTGAAGATTTCTAAACCAACATTTTTGTAAGCTTTGAGAGAAAATTTAAGTATTTATTTAAAGTGCATATCTCACACTATTATCTCACTGGGTATAGCACAGGGTGAAAATTTCACTATAGATGTACTATCATTTCACAATAAGGAAGTTGTGCCAACACCTCATGCTGCTCTCTTCTGAAATTATACTTCATAAAAGGCCCAGTTATCCTCATCCTAATCTAACCAGTTGAACCAGTCCCATTGCTTTTCTAACTGTGATATGTCAATAGCCACCATATTTTAGGTGTCATATAGAATTCAAGACTTCAACACAATATGCATTCATATTGATAAAAATTTCAAGTTTTAAAGATCCTAGGTAGACTAAAAATTATACTATCAGAAATATCATTAGTTGCATGAACTATCCATGTTGTTGTGTTGTGCATCTTGACATTAGATTTGTTTATGTACATAGTTTTCAACCCATTTTCCCTCTTTTTTTAGGGTTATTTATTAGAATATAAATCTTGACTGCCATGGCATAAGCCTTGTGCAAGTGAAGTCTAGGTGAGTTTTCCGAGTTTATGACCTTATGCCGTAACCTGCCTTGTTCACGCTTACGAAGCCTAATGTAGACCAAAATCCTAAAAGCCGAATAGTTAATGCCACTTTTGGACAAGAAAAATCAAAACTTATTGATGAGGTTATTCTAAATTGCACTCCAGTCGCCCAAAGGGAAGTTTTATTTGCACCGAATAGTATTCTCGTTCAACAAAATAAACAATCCTCTCCCCTATTATAAATTTCAATGCAATATTTTGGAAATGTTGAATATATTCTCCAAAAGTATCTCCAAATTATTTTCCCAAAGTGGCATGACCGGCAAATGGTTCCATCATGCGCCGGTATCCAAGGGCAATTATCTGTTATTACTTACACTTCTTTTACCCGGGCACTTCACTGCATCAATGTCTGTAGTTAAATCAGCAAGAAGCTGATTGCTAAACCCTTTTAAGTTAAACTACAACCCTAAAGATTGTAACCCTTTCTGCATGTCAGGTTAGGTTGTTTTAAGTTCATGTAGTGCTTCCCATGATTAGAATTCAAGGAAGGATATAGATTCAGTGCATGCTTTTCTATATTTAAAAGAAGTTGATTTTTTTTTCTGCATGTTGTCAACACTTTTTTTTCTATCCAGAGACGCCACCACTCCTTTCTGTAGGAGTTCTTTATATGTACTTCCTTAATCAATTTGGACAACACAGCTTTAGCTTCTTTTTTTTTTCAAGTGGCATCTATGGTGGAAGAGGTTCACTGGGCAGAATTTGAAGTAGATTTTCAGTTATTGTTTAAGCCTCAATGGCAAGATTTGCTGCAGGTGTATGAGCAACTATTCCTTACTTAGTTGACTTAAATCATTGACTTAGTCTTTATACCCAAAACTTTCTGTTATGTCTCATAATAAAGTTGGTAAATTGAGTAAATATATGCCACTTCATTAACAGTTTTGTGTTTCCTGGGATATGTAGTTAGCTTTTGCTAAATCACATGTTCCTCATTTTGAGAAAAAAAAAGAATTCTATTCTGAAAAAAATATAAATATTAGTACTGGAAATGTGAGAGTACTGCTTCTCCCTTCTTTCACCTTTTTTTTTTTTTTTTACCTAATCAATGATTGTGCATGTATAAACTCTCCTAAGTTCTTTTAAGATATATTTGTTTATGTTTCCTAAATTATGAAAGATTCTCTTGTACTATTGCACCTTCACGCATAAAGGCAACCGGAAATAACATGGTAAATATAAAAGGGCAAACTACAGTTCCATTCTTAATTTATTGTTCTAATGTTAGTGGCATTTTTTTTTTTCTGGATACCAGATTCTTCACTAGTATCTATTTTACTTATTATGATCTGAGGGCAGATCATAGGAAAACATTTAATTCTGTGGCATGGGTTTAACCTCTCTACTTTTACATGTTCACCAAATTTACCATTTCATTTATTTACTATTGAAAGCTCTATTTTACATTATATCAGAGACGGTATCTATCATAGGTGCATATTACCGAATTTGCTTGCACAACCACCTTCAGGCAACAAAGCCCTTGCTAATTTGTTTTAATTGCTGAAGAGTACACTCTACTTGTGAATGGTTCCCCTCCCTGGGACTAAGACAAATATCATCTTGTACTATAACTGTGTTAATGTTTCATTATTCTAGAAAAGATATGGTGATACCATTTTATGCTATACCAACAACTCCTGACAAACCAAAGGAGTCATCTCACACTTTACACCACTGAATTGATATCGTAATCTGTATATCTTCTTTTAAAAGGTGGTTTTATTGAGTTATTTATTTATTATCTGTCTCGTGAGTATTTTATATTTTCTTGTGCATATGTCTTTCTGCATGTTTAACTTCAAGCGCTTCCACTTTGAGGTATTTCTAGACATTTGGGTCCATTCTCCAATGATTGTTATATAGGGTATCATAAGCTTTCCATGTGATAGATTTACATTGTAACAAACACACTCCATGAATTTGCTATTCATGCAAAGGAAGTAATCACCATATATTTTCTTGTTGCAGAGATCAATCCTACTTTGTGTCCCATAAGTATTGTATACCACAAGTTGTGTACAATATATAAAAGGTGTGAAGTCCTATATTGTCTGTGGCCACAGTGGTATAAGTGTTTACATTGGTGTAGGGAATATATATACACACTTTATACTTATTACATACAAAAGAGAAAGAAAATCATATCATTTAAGAACCAGTGTAGCTTCCACTGCCTGGAAAGTCAGGGATGTCATTAGCGAGAGCTCAGGGCCCGCCCAATCGTTAATCTCAGTTTGCTGGATAACGTCCAATTCTATGTGCATATCTTTATCTTGCTACCACTCTTGATAATGTTACTGTTAAATATCAAGACTGTAAGCACTTATCAAATGTTTATATATATATATATATATATATATATATATGTGTGTGTGTGTATATATATATATATATATATGTGTGTGTGTGTGTATATATATATATATATATATATATATGTGTGTGTGTGTGTGTGTGTGTGTGTGTGTGTGTGTGTATGTATGTGAAAGATTTTCTATGAGTTGATGCTACAGTAAAAAATGAAGGGATCACTGCTGAAAAATGTGTTGTGATTCAAGTTAAAGACTTTTCTTTTTTGAAAGGTGTAGATGGAAATGTCAACAAAACCAATTGACTTTAAAGTTCAAATCTTTATCATAATATGATACAGGTACATCAATTAACCTGAGTATATTTTGAAAGGGAGCATTATTTGTACTCTCCAAACATCTGTCATACTAGACATCTTCACATAAAGAGAAAATGCATCAGGCACATATAAAAATCACTTATATTTAAGTATTTTTGTTATGAATATTTTCTAAGGGATAAACCTTTACCAATTTCCCCAAAGACGAAATGCATACAGTGGCAACTGGTTTTATAAGTTGTACTTCTTCAATTACTGAAAAGATGTATATCTTTGCAAAGATAAATCCACATGATATTTACCAGTAGTTTCCAATCATTATGTGACATGAATTTCCATAAAGGCACCCACCAGATTAAGGCAGTGTACAGAAATGTTTGCCATAATAGACATAATTGATAGACTGCCCACCGTGCAAAAGTACCCACCTGTGTTGTATTATCCGACAGCTTTTTATTTTTTCCAGTCCCAACATAGTAATATATTGGCCTATTTATTTTCTGTAGTATTTAAACAAGATGTTCTCAAGATGATATGAATTATTCACAGTACCATTATGTGTTTTGTATGTCATTTCATACCAGTGAGGATTGCTTGCACCATTTGTTTATCAAGGGTTCTGGGTACTTTGTATCTGAAACTACCATGTAAAAATCCTCTGTACTATTTCATGGCCAGTGACTATTACCTATTAATACCCAATAAAGTGGCTTTTGCAGGTCAGATAAGTTGACTTATCACTTGGCATCAATAATAACATGACATACATATATACAGATCAACTTAAATAGTTGGAAAAGAGTTATAATCAAGGTTGTTTTTTCTTTTGTCTCATCTGTACATTCACTTGCTATATCATATAGGATTTGTACAGATTCTTTCAGATAGTTCTACTTGGCTTAAAGTACCAGAATGTGTGTACACATCTTATCCTGTTATTTGCAAGAAAATATACCCTGCAGCCAAACACCATGGGTGTATCTTTGCATAGTTGTAATTCAGTATTATTTGTATGTGTTCGATTACAATGAACTATGAGCTACCCATGCTAACAAAAACAATGAAAATCTAAGTGGTCTATCATGGTTAGTTTGTCTTCTATGTTTAAAATTTCTGAAGAAGGTGTAAGAGAATTTTGTATTCATGGATGTACAAGTGTCTCAGATACTCATCTAAAAGGAATAAAAGATGTCTCAAGTGATTCCTCCCCAGCACTTTGTGAACTCTGTGATTGTAATCACTATACCTTCTTCTGCTATACCTTGTAAATAGTGTTTTGTGTCTAAACTTTGATGTATTGCTTAAGATGTAAGTGTGTAGAGAAGAAAAGATATATATGTATTTATTAACGAACGCTGTGGGTAATATTGTTATGCACTTTAATCTGGAATGAAAAAAGGGGCTAAAGAAAACAACTTTGCTCAAGAAGGTTTCTGCTGTTTTTGGTAGCATGTAAAGCTTTCCACATTTGTGTGATTTTGTTGAAAAGCATTAAAAAACTGATTACCTCTCGGGGTAAATGCGAACATATCAAACAAAGTAGATTTGTAATGTTTATAGCAAGTACCATGCATTACATGAATGACATTTGTGCTTTCTGTGACAGATACACAGAATCTTGAGGTAATGCTTCTGTTTACGAAGGTTATATTAGTAACCCAATTGGATGTTAACCAGAAATAATGAAAAGCCTCTTTGCTGTTTAGTTTTTGTGGGTTAGTAGTGCTCCACATAGAGCAAATGCATTATTAATAGGACTTATTTATTTGCTTGTTAGTAGCTGTAGTATTCAAGTTGGTGCTGCCATTCTCTACTTGTTAAGTATGACTTGAAGCAAGACAGTTCCAAGAAACAGAAAGATGTATCATCGCCTTAGTGCAAGAAGGTTGTGATTGCATCCGGGTCAACAGGGTAAAACGTACTTTCGTGAGGGGCCTCACTGAGGCACCTGCTACTGTGTTGACCCAGAAGCAGTTACAACCTTCTTGCACTAAGGCGACATTGTATGTAGTGTCTGATGTTAAGAGTTAATTCATAAAGAACCCGGTCTCAAGTTCAAACGACATCGCCCATCGCAAATAATTTGCCTCTTCCAAAAGGCAGGTAATTGTTATTAACCAATAGGTTTATTGTCCTAACATTGTAAACATATCAGAAAAAGTGCAAAGGATATAATTGTAAGTAGTATGATATAGAAAGGATCATCCATAAAACCCTGCATGGAAGTCTCTTTGCGCTCACCTGCTCGCAGACTCGTCCTACTCTGATGGCAAACCAATGAACCAGGTTAAGCCATCTTTAAATTTTCGTTCACTTTCATCTTAAGCAGGCTCAATATTATCATATCAGATGAAAGAGTAAACTGCTGCTAGTTGTGACTGTGTCATAAAATAACACTTTTAATCGCACCAATCCTGGAATTTTCCCCATGGATTAAAGACCTTCACAGCAACTTGGTATCCATGGGAACCACTAGAATGAAACCATACCCACCAGCAGATGGTAATCATGGGTATTGTGTACATTTGAAATGTCATAACTCCTTAGTAGATGACTAGCTGTAAATAGTGGAAAGTAGTTTAGATGAAATAATTGTGGTAACTATGGCAACCAACTGCAGGCAAGTTGTAGAAACCATATTTGTCCCACCGACCCCGAAGCGACAACCACCGTTCTCCATCTAACATAATGCTGCATTCTTTTTCTAAATAAAGATTTTTATAAACCCATATCGTATGTTAAGTATCTGAGACTTGGTAAAAGTGATAATTATTGTAGCAACTTTGAGGCGAGCCAGTGATACCATTTTTTTAAATGTAGTGCTATTTTACACAAGACTGTTTTTCTACGCAGGGAAATAAAAGTTTCAGCAGGTAATCAGAAATAAGTGATAGATGTTGTGGTGTTAAAAATGTGTTGAACACAGTTCCTGATTTATCCATAAGTGTATGCGTTCGTACTTGTTTCATGTCAGAGTTGACCAAATATTGGTTCAGATGATTTGTGTTGCTACTGGACACTGGTCATTGTATATTTATGTTAATATATAACTGGAATAAAGAAAAAAGAAATGCAATGCATTCAACATGTCTTGTCAATATTCTTAAAAGATCCTACAGCATAGCTTGAAGTTTGGATGAATTTACTAAAATTTCATAGGGGATGTTAAAAAAGGTTTTATGACAGCTTAATGAATGAATCTGAAAATGAAATTTTTCTTTAAGATCACATGAGTGCAATCAGGGTATTGTCTCCCTATCAAGCTAATCCTCTCTCCTAACACCTAAAAAAGGGGATGTACCAGTTCTTCAGGTGATTAAGATAAGAGCACAGAACAGCATCAGATCAGCCTTATCACTGTTTTCAGTGACCATTGTGCAGAGGTGGGATCTCAAGGAAAGGTTGGGCATTGCCTTATAGGCAAGGATATTGTTCTAATAGAAAAGGTACTCAAATGCTGAAAATCTAGCCCCATTTGCATTATACGGTGGAAATCTGAGATGTGCACCAATTACAAAATAAATGATTTTATGGTATATTATATATTGCTTACCACGTGGAATTTGTCCCTCCCTGCCCTCAGTCTCCTGTTGATCCGTCGGTAGAGTGATCCAGATCATGTTATCTGTGGGTATTGTGGAGGGCCGGAATAGCCACAGGCCAATTAGTGTGCAGAAATAGTAACTAGGGCCATATCATTAGTCCCATGTCTGCGTACGAGGGGGCAGCACCGACCAACAGGTTCTTCATGTCTGAGTGAAGTGGGTTTGGGATCTCAAGCAAAAGTGTGATTCAGCCAAAAGTGAGGCATAAAGTGTTCGTGTATTCATCACTGTTTGGCTCAAAGAAATTTTAAATCATACCTCAGACTAGGTGAGGTTTTATCAATAATGATTAGTCCTGGACTGCTAAAATAGAATAAAAAAATAAAATAGAAATTAGCCGCAGGTACACCTCATGACATTTCCTTCAACTCAGGGTGCATCTTATATGTTAGGTGCGCCTTTTATTCTACCCATAACAACAACGCATATGGAGATAATAATTATATGTACAAGCCTGAAACCCATACAATATGATGTAAGCAGTGCCCAAGGTCGCCACGCTAAAGGCAGGGCTCATTCCCAATGAGTGCCTGGAGCTTAATTCAAAACATCCTGGGATGACGACCCCAGCGATCTTAGGAATAAATCAGCCTTATCCTATTAAGCGATCTTAAGAGTTGACTGGGTTCACATATCCTAGCCAGCACTAAGATCGCATCGATCTTAGCCTCAGCTCTCCTACACTATTCCAAGAAGAACTGACTAGGCACAGGGGTAAGAGTCCCAAAATAAAGAAATAGCAGTGGAGTCACTCTTCTTCACAAGAGTGCTTATACCATCGTTCCCCGTCCCCATATGGGCTAACAAAAGAGCACAGGGTGCAGTTGACCCCCATACAGTATTCAAGAGTTGTTCCCATGAATGTATGATTTATGCTATTAGAATGTATGATTTATGCCTATTAGAAGCATTGTGCCCTCCCCCCAGGACAAAGAGAGAGAAGGGAAGAATTACCTTACAGTGCACCTAACGCATGAGTAGCCCTAAGAGCCCTCAAGGACACTCAGCAAACGTCCTCCCTCCCCTCTTTATGTATGCAGCAGGCTATTCACTCTTTCAATCAGGAGTGTTCCCTGTAAGTGCTCCTGTACTCAGGTGAAACCACTATGCATTTCTTTCACTAAGATTGCAGTGATCTTAGTGGTGGAAATGGAATAGTGAAGTGATCCCAGGACTTGCTATTGCTGACAGGCCTGCAACCACTGCATTACATAGGGTAGACCAGCCAGGTCTTATGATATGTGCCTACACTAAGATCGCTGGGGTTGGGATCCCAGGATCTTTTGAATTAAGCTCCAGGCCAGGTCAGTACGATTTGGGGGTGCCAAGAACTTAGCGTCTGAGAAATGACTTCCAGGTGATAGATGTGTTGGGTCCAGTTGGAATTGGAATGGAACAGGAAGAAGTTAGGATATATCGTAGCTGCTGCCCCCTAGCTTCCACTTCCCTATCTACAGGGGATAATTATTAGTCCCTGAGCCCAGACAGTATTGGGTGCCAAACTGTTAAAAAAATCCCTTAATTTAGTATGGAAACCCTGTCAGATTTTATGGTGAGTCACCGTAATTGAAAGAACAGTGATATCCCCAATGATAACAGTGTTTCACACTGAGGTGGTCCACTGACATCTCTTTATGGTACAACTTTGTAAAATGAGCTAGGTTTGCAGTGACACCCCCTAAAGTGTAGTTTGTCTGTGCCTGACTTCATGGCACACTATGACCACAGGGAGAATAGTCCAAGAGCCCAGACATCTTATTTTTCCTTTTGGGTACCAAAAGGTTTGATGGTGGTTTCTAATGTAAAAAAGTCTCATGAATTCAGATCTGGACACCTTACAAAAATTCAGTGGCATGTTCTCGTGCTATTCAAGCCAAAAGTAAGTCACCATCAATTTCCAAAGGGAAGAAAATTTTCATTAAGCCTTCACCATTCTTACTATTTCTTCATCACTGAGTTACCAAACCCCTTTTTTAAGGGGCAGGGATCTGTTTTTGATGTTCCTGCATTCACTGACCATAATCCATGAGGTTTGTACCCTTGTATTTCCTCAAATCGCCAATATAATGGTGGCCATCTTGGAATTTGCAATGGACATGGTATCATAAATGCAGGAACATCAAAAACAGATCCCTGGTGTGTGTGTGCGCGCTTTGTAGGGTATATATGTGCGCTAAGTATATCGAATAGGGGAATCAAATTGTTAGTTTAAAAGCATTGAGGCTATATATGATTGCTTTTCCTGTAACACTACCGATCCTTTGCTCTATTAGTTTTTGTTTGAATTTCACCCAAGCAAAATATCAAAGTCAGCTGCTGTTATACATACATATTTGGTCAGTCTCTTCATATAGGATGCACCAGCACCTTGAGGAAGGGCTCGGGAGGGACATGTTGTCGACCAACTTATTGCTAATTTAATGTGAAATTACCCTGTCTTTAAGGCGCACCTGTAATTTCAGCAGATTTCATTAGACGCACAATGGGTCCTTCCCTGAATATTAGCCATGAGGCCTTACGGTATACTCCTGCCTCAAAAAAGAAAGACCAGTGTTGCAGGTAAAGCAGATGACAATGTCATCATCAAGGCAAAACCTGTTATCAAGATTCCCCCATTCCCTGCTCTCCCCCCTCCTTTTACCCTGTTCCTTACTGACCCCGTCATGTCCAATGTTGGTCACATGACCGGAAGGTGAGAGTGTCAGAGATGGCGCCTCACAGTGGATGGGATGAGATGCCCCCTGGTGGTCAGTTTACAAACTGCAGCCTGAATTAACCAACAGGTGGTAAAAAGAGGTGTGGGGCTGTCAGAGGTCTCTGTGTCTCCTACCCCTCTCTCTCTCACTCTCCCTTCTCTCTGAGTAAGCATCCAATAGGTATGCCATAATTCATAGATGTCAGTAATATGATAATGTATTTAAGACTGTCTGTGCTTTTGTCATACTAGTAATTGGCATGATCAAGTTGTCATATGAGAAATATCATATGACTAGTGGTGTATGGAGTAAATACATCAGGCTCATATAAAATAGTGTTATTTCCAGTTGTCACTGGTTTATTCAGCTTTAGGCAACATGTAAGAAATATCAATCATACAGTAGTTAGTATGTAGGTAATTTGTACATACAGTAAACATACAGTAATTTATAAAGTATAATGTTCAGTTCCACTCCACCTGTGAGGTATTAATAATACAGTGTCCAGCATAGTTCTAGGTGGGTTCCCACACCTAGCTCCTGACCTGCTGCTTAGAGGAATAATGTAATAATGGATAACTTTACCCTCTGGTGGAAGTCTTGAAGAAGATAGCCTCTGGCCACTAATGGTAGGAAACCAATGCCTGTCTAGCATAGTTTCACCATAGTGCAGTGGTATAGCAGGTAGCAGGAGATGACTGGAGATGTTACCTCTAGAGCGGTTCTTGGTGATGTGTCTTCCTGGAGGTGCAGACAGGCTATTTGTAGCAAATCTTGGAAAAGCACCTCCAGACTGACTGGAGCCAGCAGCATCTGCCTAACTCTACAATTGTTTGAGGGGACTCTTTCAAGTGTCACAGGGGGACAAAGGACCCCCATGGACGCCGCTATGCCCCCCATTGTCTTGGTCGGTTCTGCATCTTTAGACCCTCATATCTCGGTCGTTTATGCGTTTATAACCGCCATTTTGGGCATGCGCGGAGTTGAATATGCCAAGTTTATAATGCCCGCTGGATAGGCGCGTAATTCGCGCCGGTTTGTCTGTAGTGCACTCGGAGCTCCTTTCAGTCTTCATGGCATAACTTCCTTAATCTTGGGCTCATTTTGACCGTCTAATTATGGGCTTTCCATAAATGCTTTGATATTTGACCTAGCTCGCTCAGGAGCGACGCTAGAGCGACCGGAAGGTTATGGCGTCGTGCTTATGTAACCCATTGTTCAGTCCTTAGAGTGCTCAGACACTCATGACGGCGTCAGCGGTGCTCAGGCACCCGTGACGGCCGGTTGCATTCACTTACAAGTTATTAATTTGTGCATTGAACCATGAGGTCGCACACTGAGACCCTCATTTTTATTATATTGTGCGGTGAACCATTAGGTCGGAGCCTTTGATGTCAGAGAGAGTGTTTGTAACTGACCTGGCTGGTGTGCAGTGGGGCATGAACGCTCTTATACAAAGTTTGAGCGCTCTTATAGCTCTTAGAACCAACCCATGTATTAATTTCATAGATATCCTTTGATTAATACAAAATATGTTACAATTTATGGAATAATAAAATGGTATATCATAGAATACTCCCTCTCCCCCGAAAGAATGCGAAACTCCGTCATTTCGCCGAGGGAATGTACAATTTATACAATTTTTACCTTATTTTGGAGTTATATACTGTTTGTAAGAGGATTTGAAGTAATGGGGAGTGCTTCAAATGCAATTTTTGTGGTAGAGCTTTGTCAGTATAAACAATTTTCTCCTGGGTATAAGTACATTTCCGAGTTTCTATATCTTACCATACCTGAGCTTTTTTGCTTATGTGACATCAATATTGGGTACAATTTCCCATTTTTATGTACAACATACAATTTGGCAAATAGTGTGCAATTTTGGCAATCAATATTCAATTTAGCGTGCAAATTGAACATAAATGACAATTTCAGTGTGCAAATTTACAATTTCGCGTGTAATTGCGTTCAATTGACAATTTCAGTATGCAAATATATAATTTTTGCGTACATTTGGCAATTTGAGTGTGCAAATATATAATTTTCGCGTATATTTGGCGATTTTGGTGTGCAAATATATAATTTCGCGTACATTTGGCAATTTTAGTGTGCAAATATATAATTTCGCGTGCATTTGGCAATTTTAGTGTGCAAATATATAATTTCGCGTGCATTTGGCAATTTTAGTATGCAAATATATAATTTCGCGTGTATTTGGCAATTTTTGGTGTACAAATATATAATTTTTGCGTACATTTCACAGTTTTAGTATGCCAATATATAATTTTGCGTTCAATTGATAGTTTCTGTATGTACATATATAATTTTGCGTACAGCTTGGATACACATAGAAATGTTGATTTTCTAAAAATCTGACTTCAGTGTATGAATTGGGTACAGACATACAGTATAATGTGCAACATATAATTCAAATGTAAATTGGATACAACTTACAATCTAGTGTGCAAACATGCAATCTTTTGTGTGCAAAATTGGGTACAAGTGTACAATCTGGTGTGCAAACATACAATTTTAGTGTGCAAATTGGGTACAAGCGTACAATCTGGTGTGCAAATATACAATTTTGTGTGCAAATTGGGTACAAACGTACAATCTAGATTACACTATTCAATTTATGGGATTTGAGACAAATTTTTCCGAGGGCCGGAAAAACAAAGTATTTCATGTACAATAGGCTTGTTTGTCTCTGAGTTACTCATTGATTTTGCTATATGGGTGTATTAATTGGCAATTTCGGCAGTGGGCCGCTGCTTAATTGACTTTTCCCCTAGCCTTTTGAGTATGTGTCTCTGAAAGAGATTTATTTGGTGAGTATCTTAAGTAAACATGTTTTATGTCAACAATTTTCTCAACAATTTTTTTTTTTTTTTTTTTTCATTCATTTTTCCAACAATTTTCTTGGATACCTAAAGTGTGTTACTTTAAGTAAACCTTGGCATAGTATACAAGTGCTAGTGGGTACAAAAACTGTTTTAGTTATCTACCTGCATTCATGTATATTAATGTTAGATTTGTACAATTTCACAATTTGTAATTTGCAATTTCGCAATTTTGCGCGTATATGCGCGCATTAATCATCGATTTTGTGAGAATACCATAGATTTTCATATTATACATCAACAAGTGGCTGTGTATATAATTTTTTTTTTTTTTTTTCTAATACTTTGATAATTTCATTGACAGTGGAGGTGTGTCAGGAGTGAGATGTGAGTCTCCTCCCTGGTGTGCTCATGCAGTGGTGGCACTTGAGGTGTTAGGTGCCAGATTCTGGCATGTGTCTGTGGCAGTGCCTAGCTTGGTGTCAGTGGACAGTTCAGGGTGGGGGGGGTGTGTGTGTGTCCATTTAAGGAGTGTGTGGCTGGTATTGGAGTATCAGTTCCTCTCTGGAAGTCACTGCTGTAGTACCATGGCCCACCTACAAGCTCTCTTTGCTCTGCCTGTCCCCCAGGTGATGGAGGTGGGGAGTCCAGCTAGGGCCCTGGTTGAGTCTAACCAAACCATCCATTATGGGTACATAGTGAGTAATTTCAAGGAGATCATTGAGCATGGTGATGTGATGGTCTGTAATTACTCCTGCCATTATTTCCTGGGCTCAGCCTTGCGTCGGGGGGCCACTGTGGCCCTTCTGACTAGGGCCTTGGGTAATATGGGTTTCTGGCCCATGGATTATAACCTAGGGCCGCGGGAGCGAGTGCTATGGGATTATCTGTTGGCGGCATCCCTCCTCGATCTTGCGGCATCCGGGAATCCATCCACGGCTGCCGAGTATGGACTGGGGATGCTGGAGGCCCGGCTCGCTGAGTGGGAGCAGGATCACGGCCATATGTATGGCTCGGACTCGGCCCCGGACTCTCCCATTGATGTTGAACCCGAGGATCTGTGGTAGGATCCCGACTGACTGAAACCTAGGGTGTAAAAACCCGCCATCCCAAAGGCCCTTTTCAGGGCCGGCAAATTGTCCGAAAAGTTCTGAATACTGTCTCTGATGTGTTGTCTCCTGGTGGTGGACTGGGGGCAGCCTAGGCTGTGGGCAGTCTAGGCTGTTTCCACAGTCACCGGGGAGGGCTGGTGGTTTAGAAAATTAGCAATAGTCTGCATGTTTGACCTTGCGGTCTCCTCCTGTTGTTCGTCAATAATTATATCTGTTGTATTTTCCAGTGCTGTCATGGTCACCGGGCTGGTGCCACAATCATTCTGGAGAAGCATGGAGTAGTACAGTCCTTTGTTTTTAAGGGCTGGTATAGTACTGAACCTAGTGCGCCAAGGTAGGTGTATCACCTGAGGGAGGTGATAAGCAAATTCTCCTCTCTGTGTTGTTATAACTGCTGGTCCATTCCAGGTAAATATAGCCTTAGGTAGTGGGAAGGTTTTAACCACTATATCCTTATAGGTAGGGGCAGCTGCTGATTTAATCTCATCAAATTCATGTGGTATTGGCCTCAAGGGTAGCGCGAAGTTTGAGTCTCCACAATATATTTTAAAATATATTGTGGGGTTTGTGCGCTTGGCCACATTTTTCTTGCCACAGTGTGTCTGTGCAAATTTCTTAAGGTACTTCATTATTCTGTAGGCTGAGTAGATGGTCAGGGTGAATAATATAGCAATTATCAGGGTGTGGGTTTCCTGAATTGTGAGGAAAGGGGTGTGGGTTTCCTCTGTAGGGGTTAATTTGGTAGGATTCTTATCTGGGAGCAATTTGTGTAGGGGCAGCTCGGTGACTAGTCTGAATGCTTTGGCTGTAGGCAGGTAGGCTACAGTCCCTCCTAGTCTGTATAATTTGAGTAGTATGTATACTATAAAAATGTGAGCTGATATCCCTAGGATGAGTGCTAAGCTTTGGAAGATTGGATGCTCTGTAACTCGACGTAGGTATGATTCCTTGTGGCGTGTTTCCATTTCCTTATTAAGGTTGGAGGCATCTTTTAATACTGTTTTAGCAAAGGGCTCTAAATTTAGTTGAGTAATATCATCCATGATTGGATTTTCCTGTAGTTTTTCTAAGGTTCTAGAAAGGTTTACTACTGGGAAATTTGGAAGATTCTCTCTTTCATCTGGTTTGGTTTCAGAAATTTTGTTAAGTGCTGCCATGAATGGTAAATTAATTGTCTTGAGAATGTAATGAAATGATAAGGTTGAGTTACAGGGCAACCTTGTGTTTGGAAGAGAAAATTCTCCTACACTGATCGTGCACCCACAGGGTACACCTATGATTGAGTAGGACTGGGCCTTCCGAATTTCAGACGTTTTACCATGGCAGTTGATAAAGTAATGGGGTTCATTAGTAGTGACCAGATACTCATCTTCAGAAATGGAAATAGCATGGGTGGTAGGTGCTTGCAGTGGTGAAACTGTAAACTTGCAATGTTCCTTAATCTGTTGAGCCTGGTTAGTAAAAATGGCTACAGGGCATGTAGGCCTGTGTTTATAGATTCTACCATTTACATCTCTGCATACCTTTACTGTAGTACCTTCACATGCCTGCATATCTGCTGAGTCCAATTCGATAAATAATGATTCATCGTAAGATACTGCTAGAAACTCAGTTGTGGTTTGCAACTTGGTGACTCCTCTGGTGGGGGTCTCCTGTGTGTCTATAGGCATGGGTGATGTAATCATTTGGTACAGTTTGAAGGTTGAGGTGGTAGATTGTATAATAATGTCCAGATTAATATATATATGGTGAGCTGAGTAAGTGTATGAGGTCAGCTTCTGTGAATAATAGAAATCTAAGTCATTAATTGCGACTTGTGCTCCAGGGTGTGTAATCCTAAGTTTGTTATTAATGTCAATTAGGTATCTAGCAAGGTCTGAGGGTGGTACTATATCAGGGGTTAGGATCCCTGATGATAGCATCCTCAGGGCTGCATTTGTCCTTTGCAGTGATTGAACTGTATTCATTCTTGCTGCTATGATAATTAGTGCATCATTTAATACTTGCATTTTCTCCCTTTGAGTTTTCTCGTGCCTTGAATATGAGTCAAGTGACCTGGACATGTTAGAGGCCCACAGGTTGACAGTGTCACCTATGGTGTTGATTGTGCTGTCCAGTACCTTCTTATCTTGGATGTATGCTTTAACAAACTTATCTTGTCTGTCTGTGATCTTTTCAATGAGACTAGCTGCTTCCTGATCTTGTTTAGCAAATTTTCTTAGTATTTCATCTATGTTCTTGAGCTGTCCCATTACTTGGTTTACATCTTCTACTGTGGCTAGACCTAGCACACCGCGAAACAGGGGTGCTAGAAAACCCAGTATGGCCTCTCTTTTGGCCTTGTCCAATGTGTTTATGGGGTTGGATAAGAACAATTTGATGGAGGCTAGTGTTTCATTTATCTCCTTGTCTGCAATTTCCAGCAAGGTGTCTAGCTCCTTAGCTTGTTGGATAATTTGGCCAGAGGTATGATCTTGTAGAGTAGGAGTGGTCAAATGGAGTATTCTATCCCTTATGGATCCTTGGGTAACGGGTGCCCGAGGTATCTTGTAGGGAATAGCTAACAACAGTGTTGTGGTTGTATGTCCATTGACCAATGGTTGAGGGCTAGGTTTGAATACTACTCCTATGTTTTGTCTCACCACAGGTGTATAACCTGCAGTAAGTGGTTCAATAGTATATAATAACAGCATAGTTAGCAGTATGGGTGAAACTCTCAGTGTCCCCATGGTGCTTGTGTAAAGCAAGTTTGCTGTTTAAAGTCTTGTCAAATTTGTAGTGATTTGGTGCTGGTAAAGTCTAAGTGTATGGTGTAACACTTTAAATGAAGTGGTTCAAACTGTACCTTTGCAAGATTGAGCTGTCTTGGCAATATGTCCGGTGAGTCTATAGAGGTTGACCAGTAAATGGTAAGGTCAGGTTGAAGGTGAAGTAGGTGTGTTCTTTATCCTAGTGCAGTCTCTCCTAATGGAGAAGTGGGCTGGCTAATTCCCAAGTGGGGTCCTGTAGACTTGTGTTCCAGACTGCAGCTGGATGAAGACTGATGGTGGGCTATGGTCCACAGTGCTTCTTATGTAGCCTACCCTACCCACATCCATTGTGGGCCTGGTATTGTTTCTCTGGAGACAATGCATTAATCTCCAGTGTCTGCTAACTGTGGGGTCTATTGTGTAGTCTGTGTACTGGTAATTAGCTCCTCCTGTCATCCAGGACAGCCATTCATGACCGTCTAGACAGTTGTCTGAGGGTAGCTTATAAGGTCAATTGATCTCTATAGACTGCTGTGTTGGCATAGCGCGCTCTTTCATGTGGGGATTAGGCTTTAGACACTCCATTGTGTTACCCTTACTCTTCTTAGACTTCATGTCTGCTTTACTTGGGGGGTCCCAGTCTTTGACCCTTTCAGAGGCAATAACCTACTGGTATATTTACAAATTTGATTGGCTTTATATACATATAAGTAATTCATTATCAGTCACACATGTCTTATGTGTGGATGAAGAGAATTTGTAATACATTTTGAAAATCTTATGTTCTTTTGGTATCTCAATCTTGTTTCTAATTTCTTGAAACTGCACCACACCTAGATGTCTTTCTTAGTATGTGGTGTGCAGGCCTAGGCTTGATAGGGCCTATGCCTGTGGTTTCTCTTGTAAGGGTGATATCATTTTTGTTCCTTACAATTTTGCTGTAGTATTTGGCCTCATGTGGAATAAGCCTGTGTGCAAATTCATTATTTCTGACAGCCACGACCTTTTTCAGTCTGTCTATGTGCACTGGTCTGGCCACCAATAGATTGGTGTCCAAGTTTTTGAGTTTGGCACTAGTCAAACTAGGTCTATTCACTACAACATATGGTCCCATAAAAAGGGGTTGGAGTTTCTTACACTCTGTATTGGTCAGGATTCTTGGTATGTTTAGGTACACCATGTCGGTGACCTTGATTTCCTGTGGTGTAAGTTTCTTATCATATCTATCCTTCCTTTCCTTTTGTAGCTTGGCGACCCTTTCTATAGCTTTCCTCCTAGAGGTATCTTGATTTGTTATCATGTTGGCTACATGGTCTGCTACTGTGGATATGTCTTCCTGTATTCCCAGCCCTAAGTCCATTGGGGTGGCTGGGTTTCTTCCATGGAGTAGGAAGAAAGGGGTGAATCCTGTGGTTTGGGATTCAGTGTTGTTTAATGCAAAGGTTATGGGTTCAATAAATGAATCCCAATTGTTTTGGTGCTTTGAGCAGAATGCTCTGAGTGCTGTGCCTATGCTAGCATTGAATCTCTCTACAAGCCCATTTGATTGTGGCCTGTATGGTGAGGAGAATTTATGTTTGATCTTGAGATGTTTAGTTAACTTTGTGAACTTTGCACCTGTATAACATGTCCCATTGTCTGTTTGAAGAGTGGCTGGTGTTCCATGATGACAAATTATATTCTTGTAGAACTCTGCTGCTGTTGTCTCAGCTTTTAAGTCAGTAGTAGCCCAAGCTGTTGCATATCTGGTAGCATAATCTATGCAGACTTGTATATGTTTGTTTCCCCTGGCAGTTGTGGGAAGTGGTCCCACCGCGTCTAGGTTTAGGAACTTCATTGGTGAAGTCATGTACTCTCTCACTGTCATTGGTGTTTTGTGTGAGTGTACTTGCCTTTTTGCTGTGAGCCATGTGTGGCAGGTGGAAACATATTTTGTTGTGTCTGCTAGCATAGACTTCCAATATACCCTAGGTCGGAGTGCTGACAGCATCCTACTTGAACCAAGATGGCCGCCAGTAGGTGAGTCATGGAAATACTGTAGTGTACTTGTTACCCATTGCTGTGGTATAACAATTTGAAGTGGTACAGTATTGGTTTTTCTCCAATTTATGGGGCATATATGGACTAATGTACCATTTACCAAGGTGTATGTCTGGCCTTGGTTGATGATTCTATTTCCTTGTGCTTTTGGTGCAGGCAAGGTCCCATCCTCAAGATACTGTATGAGGGGCAATAGGTCCTTGTCTTTCCTTTGTTCCAAGCCAAGGTTTGTACCTGAGATGGATGTGTCGGGAATCTGATCCAGTAGTTGATTTATATCTAGCACATGTTGTTTTATTCTGTCTCTTTCTTTTTCTTTTTCATCGACTATTGGCCTATCTTGTGCCTTTTGTTGGGGTGTGTCACTCTTGTTTTGGTGTGTAGGCTCCTTTGGAGGGCCTATTCTCGCCTTGATGGGAGTGGCAACCTTTTTCTTTAAAGGCACAATTTGCTTTTTGTCAATCTTCTTTGTCTCAGAGTTCTTTGATTTAGTAGATGCAGTGTCTTTTGTGACATTTTTCCTGGCAGGTGGGGTTTTGGTAGGTTTGTTTCCTGTGACCTTTTTCTCATTTAGAATAGTTTGTGATTGTGTGGGGGGTTTTGGTGTGCCCTCCTGAATCATTTCTCTAGTCTTTGAGCGTGTGGTCATAGGACACAAATGGTCTGCTGTTTCCTCTCCCTGCATTGGTTCAAAGAATCTGACTGATTTAGAAGTTGCTTGAGTAATAGCATATATTGTGTCTTCTGGATCTTCATCATCTGAGTCAGGTGGGGTGAAGGGTGGCTCCTTAGGAGTTGCCTTCACTATCTGATTGAGTGATGAGAATTCAATAGGCTCGAAGTCATTATCTGGAAAGAGTTGTGAGTATTCTCTCTCACAGTGGCAAAACACATAGTGTGTAGATTGCTTCAAGATACCCCTAATGGGTGTCTCTGGCCTTTCAATGGTGTTGGGTGGATCATCCCTTTTGAATGGTACTTTCTTTGTTACTTTTGCAAACTTGGTTCTACTGGCTGCTCTAACTCTCCTTGGTGGGGGTGGAGGGTTAGTCATGGGTCCAGAGTCTGGGTATTCTCTTCTAGACATAGCATCTGGTGGTGTGTTATCATCACCTTTCACGTGTTGGATGGTGAATGAAAATTGTTGTATGTCTAGAGCCCATCTGGCCCATCTATGTGTGAGTCCTGTATTGGTTAGCAGTGGGATTAGGGCTGCATGGTCTGTGTATAATTGGAAGTGTCTAGTCTCTAGATAGTGTCTGAAGTGTAATACTCCATACACTACTCCCAGTAGTTCTCTCTCTGTGGTATTGTAATTTCTCTCATGTTTGGAGAGGGTTCTACCTGCAAAGGCTACTGGTCTGAGCACTCCTTCATTATCTCTCTGTGAGAGTACAGCTCCTAAACTCACATTGGAAGCATCAGTTGCCAAACTGAACTCTTTCTCATAGTTTGGATATCTGAGAAGAGCATTGGTACAGAGGGCATGCTTTAATGTTTTGAAAGCATTATCTGCCTCTTCTGTCCAGACAAAAGCTTTGAGATGTGTCTGTAGATCATACAATGGTCTAGCAATTTGGGCATAACCTTTGATAAACTTCTTGAAGTATTGGCATAGGCCTGTGAAGGATCGGACATTTTTGACTGATTTTGGTGTTGGGAAGGTTTTGATTGATTCCACCTTTGTGGGAGATGGTTGCAGTCCCATGGGTGTCACTCTCATTCCCAAGAAGTCTATTCTGTCTATGAAGTATTCACATTTTGATTTCTTCAGTTTGAGTTTACCAACTCTTAGGCTGTTGAACACATCTTCCAGGTCATGGAAGTGTTGTTCGATTGATGGTGATAATACCAATATGTCATCTAGGTATGGTAGGGCACATTTGTACTTGAGTTTGTTCAGAATTAATGTGACTAGATGGCAGAATCCCGCCGGTGCCGTCGCTAAACCCATCGGCATCCTTTCATAGACATATTTTTTGTCATTTGCTATGAATGCGGTTTTATGCTGATCCTCCTGTCTTATAGGAATTTGAAAAAAATCCCTGTTGGGCATCTAGCTTACTGAATACTCTTGGTCTGAGTGACCCTATCATGTCTAGAGTGTCATCGGCCCGGGGTGTAGATAAGGCTTGATTTATCGTGTTTTGGTTCAAATAACGAAAATCTGTGACGAGCCTATGGCCTCCCGATGATTTTTGTACTAAAAAGGATCTGGAAGCCCAGGGGCCTTCAGCACATTCTCTCAGAATGCCCTGTTGTACTAGCCTTTCACACTCTTCCCCTATTGCGGCCTGTTTTTCTGGTGTTTGTCTATATGGTAGGAAATGACATGGTACTGCCTCAGGTTTTACATGTATTGAGTGTGTATACAGGTGTGTGGCACCAATGTCTCCATCTTTTCCTACAAATACATCATCATACTTGGTCAGCAGTGATCCTAATCTATCATGCTGATCTTTGGATGTGAGCACAGATTTTGGTGGAACATTCTCTTCCAATTCTGGCTCGAGGTCATGTGCCTCACTATGTATAGCAGCTATTTCCGAGAGTCTGATTGAGTTGGGTTCAGGGTCAGCGTATGTGGACTCACAGTCTGAGTCTGTGTCACTGAATTGAGTTACATCCTCAGGCCGTATGGCTGAGATGGATTGATCAGTGTGTGGGGTAGTGTCTGACACCTGTTGAGGTTTTTCTAAATCAGATTCCTTGACTTCCTGAAATAGAGCTATGATGGCACCCTTTTTGATTTTATGTGGGTGCCTGCTGGTGTTGAGTAACACTAGGGGATGTTTGTTATTTTCCCTGGGGGTTACTGCTGCCCTTTGAACTAGATATGGGGCATTGTTATTTCTTTGGAGGTTATCTACTACTCCAGTTTTGCCTTGCAGTGATTGAGTAGATGTGACTTTACCCAATACTGCAAGTTCAGAGAATGGAGGGATGGTAAAATCCCTCACTGCCCTAATGGGTTTGAGAATTTGTTCAGGATCAACATTAAATTCAATTTGAGATTTTGTAGTGCTTAAGAAATCTGTGCCGAGAACAACGGGCTGTGTGAGGTTGGGAATTACAGCAAATTGGTATTGGAATCTGACACCTTGGATTCTAAAGTTCAGCATAGCTGAATGTCTAACATGACACACCGATCCATCTGCCAAGTGGATGTTGATTTTAGATTTCCTCAGTTGGATATGGAATCTCTTTTGGAGATCCATGAGGAATGATTGTCTGACACAGGTGATAGTAGCACCTGTATCAACCAAACATTGTACATCTGAAACATCATATAGATTTGCATTGATACAGCCATTTTGAAGAAGTACAATAGAAAGCTTGGTACTCTCACCTGTATCCTTTGATGATGAATCTGGTGGGGTGATGTGTATCACTGATGGACGTCTCTGTCTGTTAGATGGTAGATTTGCACTAGCAATTGTCTCTGGTTGGATCTTTGTTAATCCTGATTGATTGTTTGTATTTGGGGTGTCACAGTGCACTGGCCCATCGGCACTGTGACATCCTAGTTTTCCTGGTTCTGTGGGGTGGTTGAGATGCTTGCCACCAGGAGCTTAGAGATTTGATCCATCACATGAGGTGGTATTTGGGGGTTACTTTGTTGGTTCCCCTGGTAACCTCTTGTGTCAGGTTTGTAATCCTCCTGGCGTGGGTTGGAACCCTGGTTATATTGACCAGAGTTGCTGTATTGACCGGAGTTGTTGGATCTCTGGTTGTTGTAGGCGCCATTGTTGTTGTAGGATCCACCGTTGTAGTTCCTATGTGGACTCTGGCTCCTACTGTTGGATCCTTGATTATAGGATCCAGAGTTGTTTGAACCCTGGCTGTTGTTGTAGGATCCAGAGTTGTTGTAGGATCCAGAGTTGTAGTTCCTATGTGGACTCTGGCTCCTACTGTTGGATCCTTGATTATTATAGGATCTGCCATTACTTGGGGTTCTGTCTCTCCTATCACTGTATGAAGAGTTACCATTGTTGGAGTTGGAAGAGCTGTTGTCTTTCCTACTGTTGTGACCCCCCGGTTGTTGTTGTTGTTGCCCCCTCTACCTCTACCTCTATTGGATTGGTAGTTGGGGTCATAGTTATTTCCTCTATATCTACCGGTAGGGTCTCTTGATGTAACCTTAGCTTCCTGTTGCCTTACATGGGCACTAGACATTAGGTTAACATCTTCATCTGCACTAGTGCTGATATCCTGGACCTTTCTCTTAGTAGGCTGTGGGTTGGATTCTGCATCCCTCACCTTCCTAGATCTCTCTTGGGTCTCAACCTCTAGGGCTAGGTCTAGGGCTTGGTCAAAAGAGTCTATTTTCTTGTTCTCAAGAGCTACAGAGATCCAGGGCCTCATGCCTTGGGTAAATGCCTTGCTTAGGATTTCATCACTCTGGCGTTGGGCATTACACACTTTCCTGAGATGGCATGCATAGTCTAGGACAGGTTCATCTACCTTTTGTGCACGGAGTGCAGTCCTTGAGATTATATTGTCTCGAGTAGCAAAATACTCTTTTAATTTATTCACTACATTGGTCCATGTCAACATATCAGGTGTGGCACTCTCCCTGAAGGATTCAAACCAAGCTAGTGCTTGTCCTTCGAGGTACTTGGGTAAATATGTTACCATGGTGTCACTGTCTGTCACTTTGTACTTATCCTTCAGATATTCTGGGAATTTGTGATCAATAAATAATGCTGTTGACATGAGTGGTGATGGGTGTGAAAAGGTTTTGGGTTTTGTTACCTCATGTAGTCTGATCTTTCTGTCATCCTGTTGTTTTCTGTCTATGAGTTTGGTCATGTTGGACACCATGGAGATTATGATGTCATCTTTGGATCCAGAGGCAGATGGTGTGACAACAGGTGTGATGGCAGGTGTGGGAGGCTGTGGGGTCTGGGATGATACCATTTTCATGAGATCTGCTATCTGTTGTTGTTGTCTCTCTAGGGACTTCCGCTGATCTTCCATGGCCCTCTGTTGGGCATCCATGGCTGCATTCCTCTCTGCCAGTTGTTGGTTGAGGATCCTCTCCCTTTCCTCCTGCTGGGACTTGTTGGTCTCTAGGACGTGTGGGAGACCTCACTGACGTGTGGGAGACCTCTCTGACGTGTGGGAGACCTCACTGACGTGTGGGAGACCTCACTGACGTGTGGGAGACCTCACTGACGTGTGGGAGACCTCACTGACGTGTGGGAGACCTCACTGACGTGTGGGAGACCTCACTGACGTGTGGGAGACCTCACTGACGTTTGGGAGACCTCTCACTGACGTTTGGGAGACCTCACTGACGTTCTTGGAGACCTCACTGATATATGGGAGATCTTACTGTTGTGTGAGGGATCTCATTGATGTGTGGGAGATCTCATTGATGTGCGGGAGATCTCACTGATGTGTGGGAGATCTCATTGATGTGTGGGAGATCTCACTGATGTGTGGGAGATCTCATTGGTATGTGGGAGATCTCACTGGTATGTGGGAGATCTCACTGGTGACCTTGGTGGGTATGGTGTCAAGGTCAAGGTCACTGGGTGGGTGGAGTGGGTCTAACTGTGTGTATGCGGTACCAGCTTTAATTTACTGTGTGCATGATTGTTCTTAGTTGTGGTACCAGCTTTAACTTACTGTGTGCATGATTTGTTCTTAGTTGTGTTACCAGCTTTAAATTTTTTTTTTTATGAGCCTGTGAGGGATGGGATCTTAGTAGGATGTTCTCCACCACTTTGTCATACTAGTAATTGGCATGATCAAGTTGTCATATGAGAAATATCATATGACTAGTGGTGTATGGAGTAAATACATCAGGCTCATATAAAATAGTGTTATTTCCAGTTGTCACTGGTTTATTCAGCTTTAGGCAACATGTTGTTCGATTGATGGTGATAATACCAATATGTCATCTAGGTATGGTAGGGCACATTTGTACTTGAGTTTGTTCAGAATTAATGTGACTAGATGGCAGAATCCCGCCGGTGCCGTCGCTAAACCCATCGGCATCCTTTCATAGACATATTTTTTGTCATTTGCTATGAATGCGGTTTTATGCTGATCCTCCTGTCTTATAGGAATTTGAAAAAAATCCCTGTTGGGCATCTAGCTTACTGAATACTCTTGGTCTGAGTGACCCTATCATGTCTAGAGTGTCATCGGCCCGGGGTGTAGATAAGGCTTGATTTATCGTGTTTTGGTTCAAATAACGAAAATCTGTGACGAGCCTATGGCCTCCCGATGATTTTTGTACTAAAAAGGATCTGGAAGCCCAGGGGCCTTCAGCACATTCTCTCAGAATGCCCTGTTGTACTAGCCTTTCACACTCTTCCCCTATTGCGGCCTGTTTTTCTGGTGTTTGTCTATATGGTAGGAAATGACATGGTACTGCCTCAGGTTTTACATGTATTGAGTGTGTATACAGGTGTGTGGCACCAATGTCTCCATCTTTTCCTACAAATACATCATCATACTTGGTCAGCAGTGATCCTAATCTATCATGCTGATCTTTGGATGTGAGCACAGATTTTGGTGGAACATTCTCTTCCAATTCTGGCTCGAGGTCATGTGCCTCACTATGTATAGCAGCTATTTCCGAGAGTCTGATTGAGTTGGGTTCAGGGTCAGCGTATGTGGACTCACAGTCTGAGTCTGTGTCACTGAATTGAGTTACATCCTCAGGCCGTATGGCTGAGATGGATTGATCAGTGTGTGGGGTAGTGTCTGACACCTGTTGAGGTTTTTCTAAATCAGATTCCTTGACTTCCTGAAATAGAGCTATGATGGCACCCTTTTTGATTTTATGTGGGTGCCTGCTGGTGTTGAGTAACACTAGGGGATGTTTGTTATTTTCCCTGGGGGTTACTGCTGCCCTTTGAACTAGATATGGGGCATTGTTATTTCTTTGGAGGTTATCTACTACTCCAGTTTTGCCTTGCAGTGATTGAGTAGATGTGACTTTACCCAATACTGCAAGTTCAGAGAATGGAGGGATGGTAAAATCCCTCACTGCCCTAATGGGTTTGAGAATTTGTTCAGGATCAACATTAAATTCAATTTGAGATTTTGTAGTGCTTAAGAAATCTGTGCCGAGAACAACGGGCTGTGTGAGGTTGGGAATTACAGCAAATTGGTATTGGAATCTGACACCTTGGATTCTAAAGTTCAGCATAGCTGAATGTCTAACATGACACACCGATCCATCTGCCAAGTGGATGTTGATTTTAGATTTCCTCAGTTGGATATGGAATCTCTTTTGGAGATCCATGAGGAATGATTGTCTGACACAGGTGATAGTAGCACCTGTATCAACCAAACATTGTACATCTGAAACATCATATAGATTTGCATTGATACAGCCATTTTGAAGAAGTACAATAGAAAGCTTGGTACTCTCACCTGTATCCTTTGATGATGAATCTGGTGGGGTGATGTGTATCACTGATGGACGTCTCTGTCTGTTAGATGGTAGATTTGCACTAGCAATTGTCTCTGGTTGGATCTTTGTTAATCCTGATTGATTGTTTGTATTTGGGGTGTCACAGTGCACTGGCCCATCGGCACTGTGACATCCTAGTTTTCCTGGTTCTGTGGGGTGGTTGAGATGCTTGCCACCAGGAGCTTAGAGATTTGATCCATCACATGAGGTGGTATTTGGGGGTTACTTTGTTGGTTCCCCTGGTAACCTCTTGTGTCAGGTTTGTAATCCTCCTGGCGTGGGTTGGAACCCTGGTTATATTGACCAGAGTTGCTGTATTGACCGGAGTTGTTGGATCTCTGGTTGTTGTAGGCGCCATTGTTGTTGTAGGATCCACCGTTGTAGTTCCTATGTGGACTCTGGCTCCTACTGTTGGATCCTTGATTATAGGATCCAGAGTTGTTTGAACCCTGGCTGTTGTTGTAGGATCCAGAGTTGTTGTAGGATCCAGAGTTGTAGTTCCTATGTGGACTCTGGCTCCTACTGTTGGATCCTTGATTATTATAGGATCTGCCATTACTTGGGGTTCTGTCTCTCCTATCACTGTATGAAGAGTTACCATTGTTGGAGTTGGAAGAGCTGTTGTCTTTCCTACTGTTGTGACCCCCCCGGTTGTTGTTGTTGTTGCCCCCTCTACCTCTACCTCTATTGGATTGGTAGTTGGGGTCATAGTTATTTCCTCTATATCTACCGGTAGGGTCTCTTGATGTAACCTTAGCTTCCTGTTGCCTTACATGGGCACTAGACATTAGGTTAACATCTTCATCTGCACTAGTGCTGATATCCTGGACCTTTCTCTTAGTAGGCTGTGGGTTGGATTCTGCATCCCTCACCTTCCTAGATCTCTCTTGGGTCTCAACCTCTAGGGCTAGGTCTAGGGCTTGGTCAAAAGAGTCTATTTTCTTGTTCTCAAGAGCTACAGAGATCCAGGGCCTCATGCCTTGGGTAAATGCCTTGCTTAGGATTTCATCACTCTGGCGTTGGGCATTACACACTTTCCTGAGATGGCATGCATAGTCTAGGACAGGTTCATCTACCTTTTGTGCACGGAGTGCAGTCCTTGAGATTATATTGTCTCGAGTAGCAAAATACTCTTTTAATTTATTCACTACATTGGTCCATGTCAACATATCAGGTGTGGCACTCTCCCTGAAGGATTCAAACCAAGCTAGTGCTTGTCCTTCGAGGTACTTGGGTAAATATGTTACCATGGTGTCACTGTCTGTCACTTTGTACTTATCCTTCAGATATTCTGGGAATTTGTGATCAATAAATAATGCTGTTGACATGAGTGGTGATGGGTGTGAAAAGGTTTTGGGTTTTGTTACCTCATGTAGTCTGATCTTTCTGTCATCCTGTTGTTTTCTGTCTATGAGTTTGGTCATGTTGGACACCATGGAGATTATGATGTCATCTTTGGATCCAGAGGCAGATGGTGTGACAACAGGTGTGATGGCAGGTGTGGGAGGCTGTGGGGTCTGGGATGATACCATTTTCATGAGATCTGCTATCTGTTGTTGTTGTCTCTCTAGGGACTTCCGCTGATCTTCCATGGCCCTCTGTTGGGCATCCATGGCTGCATTCCTCTCTGCCAGTTGTTGGTTGAGGATCCTCTCCCTTTCCTCCTGCTGGGACTTGTTGGTCTCTAGGGCAGTAACTGCATCTTGGATGGCCTTCTCATAGGCCCTTATCTTCTCAGCTGTCTGATTAGGTTGGGGGCCTTCATCGGTGTCCATGATGGAGGGTGTGGGGGAGGTGTCTCTGGAGGAGTGGCTGTCAAAGGCTGGAGCTGGGGTGGAGGATCTAGATGAGGGTGTGGATCCACCCCCTGAGGCAGATCCTTCTTCCCCTGAGGTAGATAGCGTGAGTTGAGCGTCCTGTAGAGATCCCTGGGAAATGTTGGATCCCTGAGAACTGGTTGTTCCCTGAGTAGACAGGGTGGGAGGTGTGGGGTCTACTGAGTGTGGGTCTGTTGTATTGGAGGCTGGTTTGCCTCCTGTGGGCCTCCTAGATCTAGGTGGGAGGGAGACCTCTTCAACAGGCCCCTGACTACGTAAGGTCTTTGTGTGTTGTTCTGCCAGCTTGACTGATAAGGCCTTGATGTGTGTGGTGGACCTCACTGACGTGTGGGAGACCTCACTGACGTGTGGGAGACCTCTCTGACGTGTGGGAGACCTCACTGACGTGTGGGAGACCTCACTGACGTGTGGGAGACCTCACTGACGTGTGGGAGACCTCACTGACGTGTGGGAGACCTCACTGACGTGTGGGAGACCTCACTGACGTGTGGGAGACCTCACTGACGTTTGGGAGACCTCTCACTGACGTTTGGGAGACCTCACTGACGTTCTTGGAGACCTCACTGATATATGGGAGATCTTACTGTTGTGTGAGGGATCTCATTGATGTGTGGGAGATCTCATTGATGTGCGGGAGATCTCACTGATGTGTGGGAGATCTCATTGATGTGTGGGAGATCTCACTGATGTGTGGGAGATCTCATTGGTATGTGGGAGATCTCACTGGTATGTGGGAGATCTCACTGGTGACCTTGGTGGGTATGGTGTCAAGGTCAAGGTCACTGGGTGGGTGGAGTGGGTCTAACTGTGTGTATGCGGTACCAGCTTTAATTTACTGTGTGCATGATTGTTCTTAGTTGTGGTACCAGCTTTAACTTACTGTGTGCATGATTTGTTCTTAGTTGTGTTACCAGCTTTAAATTTTTTTTTTATGAGCCTGTGAGGGATGGGATCTTAGTAGGATGTTCTCCACCACTTTGTCATACTAGTAATTGGCATGATCAAGTTGTCATATGAGAAATATCATATGACTAGTGGTGTATGGAGTAAATACATCAGGCTCATATAAAATAGTGTTATTTCCAGTTGTCACTGGTTTATTCAGCTTTAGGCAACATGTAAGAAATATCAATCATACAGTAGTTAGTATGTAGGTAATTTGTACATACAGTAAACATACAGTAATTTATAAAGTATAATGTTCAGTTCCACTCCACCTGTGAGGTATTAATAATACAGTGTCCAGCATAGTTCTAGGTGGGTTCCCACACCTAGCTCCTGACCTGCTGCTTAGAGGAATAATGTAATAATGGATAACTTTACCCTCTGGTGGAAGTCTTGAAGAAGATAGCCTCTGGCCACTAATGGTAGGAAACCAATGCCTGTCTAGCATAGTTTCACCATAGTGCAGTGGTATAGCAGGTAGCAGGAGATGACTGGAGATGTTACCTCTAGAGCGGTTCTTGGTGATGTGTCTTCCTGGAGGTGCAGACAGGCTATTTGTAGCAAATCTTGGAAAAGCACCTCCAGACTGACTGGAGCCAGCAGCATCTGCCTAACTCTACAATTGTTTGAGGGGACTCTTTCAAGTGTCACAGGGGGACAAAGGACCCCCATGGACGCCGCTATGCCCCCCATTGTCTTGGTCGGTTCTGCATCTTTAGACCCTCATATCTCGGTCGTTTATGCGTTTATAACCGCCATTTTGGGCATGCGCGGAGTTGAATATGCCAAGTTTATAATGCCCGCTGGATAGGCGCGTAATTCGCGCCGGTTTGTCTGTAGTGCACTCGGAGCTCCTTTCAGTCTCTATAACATAACTTCCTTAATAATGAGAGTTCCGCCTTGATCTTGGGCTCATTTTGACCGTCTAATTATGGGCTTTCCATAAATGCTTTGATATTTGACCTAGCTTGCTCAGGGGCGACGCTAGAGCGACCGGAAGGTTATGGCGTCGTGCTTATGTAACCCATTGTTCAGTCCTTAGAGTGCTCAGACACTCATGACGGCGTCAGCGGTGCTCAGGCACCCGTGACGGCCGGTTGCATTCACTTACAAGTTATTAATTTGTGCATTGAACCATGAGGTCGCACACTGAGACCCTCATTTTTATTATATTGTGCGGTGAACCATTAGGTCGGAGCCTTTGATGTCAGAGAGAGTGTTTGTAACTGACCTGGCTGGTGTGCAGTGGGGCATGAACGCTCTTATACAAAGTTTGAGCGCTCTTATAGCTCTTAGAACCAACCCATGTATTAATTTCATAGATATCCTTTGATTAATACAAAATATGTTACAATTTATGGAATAATAAAATGGTATATCATAGAATACTCCCTCTCCCCCGAAAGAATGCGAAACTCCGTCATTTCGCCGAGGGAATGTACAATTTATACAATTTTTACCTTATTTTGGAGTTATATACTGTTTGTAAGAGGATTTGAAGTAATGGGGAGTGCTTCAAATGCAATTTTTGTGGTAGAGCTTTGTCAGTATAAACAATTTTCTCCTGGGTATAAGTACATTTCCGAGTTTCTATATCTTACCATACCTGAGCTTATTTGCTTATGTAACATCAATTTTGGGTACAGTTTTCCATTTTTATGTACAACATACAATTTGGCAAATAGTGTGCAATTTTGGCAATCAATATTCAATTTAGCGTGCAAATTGAACATAAATGACAATTTCAGTGTGCAAATTTACAATTTCGCGTGTAATTGCGTTCAATTGACAATTTCAGTATGCAAATATATAATTTTTGCGTACATTTGGCAGTTTGAGTGTGCAAATATATAATTTTCGCGTATATTTGGCGATTTTGGTGTGCAAATATATAATTTCGCGTACATTTGGCAATTTTAGTGTGCAAATATATAATTTCGCGTGCATTTGGCAATTTTAGTGTGCAAATATATAATTTCGCGTGCATTTGGCAATTTTAGTATGCAAATATATAATTTCGCGTGTATTTGGCAATTTTTGGTGTACAAATATATAATTTTTGCGTACATTTCACAGTTTTAGTATGCCAATATATAATTTTGCGTTCAATTGATAGTTTCTGTATGTACATATATAATTTTGCGTACAGCTTGGATACACATAGAAATGTTGATTTTCTAAAAATCTGACTTCAGTGTATGAATTGGGTACAGACATACAGTATAATGTGCAACATATAATTCAAATGTAAATTGGATACAACTTACAATCTAGTGTGCAAACATGCAATCTTTTGTGTGCAAAATTGGGTACAAGTGTACAATCTGGTGTGCAAACATACAATTTTAGTGTGCAAATTGGGTACAAGCGTACAATCTGGTGTGCAAATATACAATTTTGTGTGCAAATTGGGTACAAACGTACAATCTAGATTACACTATTCAATTTATGGGATTTGAGACAAATTTTTCCGAGGGCCGGAAAAACAAAGTATTTCATGTACAATAGGCTTGTTTGTCTCTGAGTTACTCATTGATTTTGCTATATGGGTGTATTAATTGGCAATTTCGGCAGTGGGCCGCTGCTTAATTGACTTTTCCCCTAGCCTTTTGAGTATGTGTCTCTGAAAGAGATTTATTTGGTGAGTATCTTAAGTAAACATGTTTTATGTCAACAATTTTCTCAACAGTTTTTTTTTTTTTTTTTTTTTTCATTCATTTTTCCAACAATTTTCTTGGATACCTAAAGTGTGTTACTTTAAGTAAACCTTGGTATAGTATACAAGTGCTAGTGGGTACAAAAACTGTTTTAGTTATCTACCTGCATTCATGTATATTAATGTTAGATTTGTACAATTTCACAATTTGTAATTTGCAATTTCGCAATTTTGCGCGTATATGCGCGCATTAATCATCGATTTTGTGAGAATACCATAGATTTTCATATTATACATCAACAAGTGGCTGTGTATATAATTTTTTTTTTTTTTTTTCTAATACTTTGATAATTTCATTGACAGTGGAGGTGTGTCAGGAGTGAGATGTGAGTCTCCTCCCTGGTGTGCTCATGCAGTGGTGGCACTTGAGGTGTTAGGTGCCAGATTCTGGCATGTGTCTGTGGCAGTGCCTAGCTTGGTGTCAGTGGACAGTTCAGGGTGGGGGGGGGGGTGTGTGTGTGTCCATTTAAGGAGTGTGTGGCTGGTATTGGAGTATCAGTTCCTCTCTGGAAGTCACTGCTGTAGTACCATGGCCCACCTACAAGCTCTCTTTGCTCTGCCTGTCCCCCAGGTGATGGAGGTGGGGAGTCCAGCTAGGGCCCTGGTTGAGTCTAACCAAACCATCCATTATGGGTACATAGTGAGTAATTTCAAGGAGATCATTGAGCATGGTGATGTGATGGTCTGTAATTACTCCTGCCATTATTTCCTGGGCTCAGCCTTGCGTCGGGGGGCCACTGTGGCCCTTCTGACTAGGGCCTTGGGTAATATGGGTTTCTGGCCCATGGATTATAACCTAGGGCCGCGGGAGCGAGTGCTATGGGATTATCTGTTGGCGGCATCCCTCCTCGATCTTGCGGCATCCGGGAATCCATCCACGGCTGCCGAGTATGGACTGGGGATGCTGGAGGCCCGGCTCGCTGAGTGGGAGCAGGATCACGGCCATATGTATGGCTCGGACTCGGCCCCGGACTCTCCCATTGATGTTGAACCCGAGGATCTGTGGTAGGATCCCGACTGACTGAAACCTAGGGTGTAAAAACCCGCCATCCCAAAGGCCCTTTTCAGGGCCGGCAAATTGTCCGAAAAGTTCTGAATACTGTCTCTGATGTGTTGTCTCCTGGTGGTGGACTGGGGGCAGCCTAGGCTGTGGGCAGTCTAGGCTGTTTCCACAGTCACCGGGGAGGGCTGGTGGTTTAGAAAATTAGCAATAGTCTGCATGTTTGACCTTGCGGTCTCCTCCTGTTGTTCGTCAATAATTATATCTGTTGTATTTTCCAGTGCTGTCATGGTCACCGGGCTGGTGCCACAATCATTCTGGAGAAGCATGGAGTAGTACAGTCCTTTGTTTTTAAGGGCTGGTATAGTACTGAACCTAGTGCGCCAAGGTAGGTGTATCACCTGAGGGAGGTGATAAGCAAATTCTCCTCTCTGTGTTGTTATAACTGCTGGTCCATTCCAGGTAAATATAGCCTTAGGTAGTGGGAAGGTTTTAACCACTATATCCTTATAGGTAGGGGCAGCTGCTGATTTAATCTCATCAAATTCATGTGGTATTGGCCTCAAGGGTAGCGCGAAGTTTGAGTCTCCACAATATATTTTAAAATATATTGTGGGGTTTGTGCGCTTGGCCACATTTTTCTTGCCACAGTGTGTCTGTGCAAATTTCTTAAGGTACTTCATTATTCTGTAGGCTGAGTAGATGGTCAGGGTGAATAATATAGCAATTATCAGGGTGTGGGTTTCCTGAATTGTGAGGAAAGGGGTGTGGGTTTCCTCTGTAGGGGTTAATTTGGTAGGATTCTTATCTGGGAGCAATTTGTGTAGGGGCAGCTCGGTGACTAGTCTGAATGCTTTGGCTGTAGGCAGGTAGGCTACAGTCCCTCCTAGTCTGTATAATTTGAGTAGTATGTATACTATAAAAATGTGAGCTGATATCCCTAGGATGAGTGCTAAGCTTTGGAAGATTGGATGCTCTGTAACTCGACGTAGGTATGATTCCTCGTGGCGTGTTTCCATTTCCTTATTAAGGTTGGAGGCATCTTTTAATACTGTTTTAGCAAAGGGCTCTAAATTTAGTTGAGTAATATCATCCATGATTGGATTTTCCTGTAGTTTTTCTAAGGTTCTAGAAAGGTTTACTACTGGGAAATTTGGAAGATTCTCTCTTTCATCTGGTTTGGTTTCAGAAATTTTGTTAAGTGCTGCCATGAATGGTAAATTAATTGTCTTGAGAATGTAATGAAATGATAAGGTTGAGTTACAGGGCAACCTTGTGTTTGGAAGAGAAAATTCTCCTACACTGATCGTGCACCCACAGGGTACACCTATGATTGAGTAGGACTGGGCCTTCCGAGTTTCAGACGTTTTACCATGGCAGTTGATAAAGTAATGGGGTTCATTAGTAGTGACCAGATACTCATCTTCAGAAATGGAAATAGCATGGGTGGTAGGTGCTTGCAGTGGTGAAACTGTAAACTTGCAATGTTCCTTAATCTGTTGAGCCTGGTTAGTAAAAATGGCTACAGGGCATGTAGGCCTGTGTTTATAGATTCTACCATTTACATCTCTGCATACCTTTACTGTAGTACCTTCACATGCCTGCATATCTGCTGAGTCCAATTCGATAAATAATGATTCATCGTAAGATACTGCTAGAAACTCAGTTGTGGTTTGCAACTTGGTGACTCCTCTGGTGGGGGTCTCCTGTGTGTCTATAGGCATGGGTGATGTAATCATTTGGTACAGTTTGAAGGTTGAGGTGGTAGATTGTATTATAATGTCCAGATGAATATATATATGGTGAGCTGAGTAAGTGTATGAGGTCAGCTTCTGTGAATAATAGAAATCTAAGTCATTAATTGCGACTTGTGCTCCAGGGTGTGTAATCCTAAGTTTGTTATTAATGTCAATTAGGTATCTAGCAAGGTCTGAGGGTGGTACTATATCAGGGGTTAGGATCCCTGATGATAGCATCCTCAGGGCTGCATTTGTCCTTTGCAGTGATTGAACTGTATTCATTCTTGCTGCTATGATAATTAGTGCATCATTTAATACTTGCATTTTCTCCCTTTGAGTTTTCTCGTGCCTTGAATATGAGTCAAGTGACCTGGACATGTTAGAGGCCCACAGGTTGACAGTGTCACCTATGGTGTTGATTGTGCTGTCCAGTACCTTCTTATCTTGGATGTATGCTTTAACAAACTTATCTTGTCTGTCTGTGATCTTTTCAATGAGACTAGCTGCTTCCTGATCTTGTTTAGCAAATTTTCTTAGTATTTCATCTATGTTCTTGAGCTGTCCCATTACTTGGTTTACATCTTCTACTGTGGCTAGACCTAGCACACCGCGAAACAGGGGTGCTAGAAAACCCAGTATGGCCTCTCTTTTGGCCTTGTCCAATGTGTTTATGGGGTTGGATAAGAACAATTTGATGGAGGCTAGTGTTTCATTTATCTCCTTGTCTGCAATTTCCAGCAAGGTGTCTAGCTCCTTAGCTTGTTGGATAATTTGGCCAGAGGTATGATCTTGTAGAGTAGGAGTGGTCAAATGGAGTATTCTATCCCTTATGGATCCTTGGGTAACGGGTGCCCGAGGTATCTTGTAGGGAATAGCTAACAACAGTGTTGTGGTTGTATGTCCATTGACCAATGGTTGAGGGCTAGGTTTGAATACTACTCCTATGTTTTGTCTCACCACAGGTGTATAACCTGCAGTAAGTGGTTCAATAGTATATAATAACAGCATAGTTAGCAGTATGGGTGAAACTCTCAGTGTCCCCATGGTGCTTGTGTAAAGCAAGTTTGCTGTTTAAAGTCTTGTCAAATTTGTAGTGATTTGGTGCTGGTAAAGTCTAAGTGTATGGTGTAACACTTTAAATGAAGTGGTTCAAACTGTACCTTTGCAAGATTGAGCTGTCTTGGCAATATGTCCGGTGAGTCTATAGAGGTTGACCAGTAAATGGTAAGGTCAGGTTGAAGGTGAAGTAGGTGTGTTCTTTATCCTAGTGCAGTCTCTCCTAATGGAGAAGTGGGCTGGCTAATTCCCAAGTGGGGTCCTGTAGACTTGTGTTCCAGACTGCAGCTGAATGAAGACTGATGGTGGGCTATGGTCCACAGTGCTTCTTATGTAGCCTACCCTACCCACATCCATTGTGGGCCTGGTATTGTTTCTCTGGAGACAATGCATTAATCTCCAGTGTCTGCTAACTGTGGGGTCTATTGTGTAGTCTGTGTACTGGTAATTAGCTCCTCCTGTCATCCAGGACAGCCATTCATGACCGTCTAGACAGTTGTCTGAGGGTAGCTTATAAGGTCAATTGATCTCTATAGACTGCTGTGTTGGCATAGCGCGCTCTTTCATGTGGGGATTAGGCTTTAGACACTCCATTGTGTTACCCTTACTCTTCTTAGACTTCATGTCTGCTTTACTTGGGGGGTCCCAGTCTTTGACCCTTTCAGAGGCAATAACCTACTGGTATATTTACAAATTTGATTGGCTTTATATACATATAAGTAATTCATTATCAGTCACACATGTCTTATGTGTGGATGAAGAGAATTTGTAATACATTTTGAAAATCTTATGTTCTTTTGGTATCTCAATCTTGTTTCTAATTTCTTGAAACTGCACCACACCTAGATGTCTTTCTTAGTATGTGGTGTGCAGGCCTAGGCTTGATAGGGCCTATGCCTGTGGTTTCTCTTGTAAGGGTGATATCATTTTTGTTCCTTACAATTTTGCTGTAGTATTTGGCCTCATGTGGAATAAGCCTGTGTGCAAATTCATTATTTCTGACAGCCACGACCTTTTTCAGTCTGTCTATGTGCACTGGTCTGGCCACCAATAGATTGGTGTCCAAGTTTTTGAGTTTGGCACTAGTCAAACTAGGTCTATTCACTACAACATATGGTCCCATAAAAAGGGGTTGGAGTTTCTTACACTCTGTATTGGTCAGGATTCTTGGTATGTTTAGGTACACCATGTCGGTGACCTTGATTTCCTGTGGTGTAAGTTTCTTATCATATCTATCCTTCCTTTCCTTTTGTAGCTTGGCGACCCTTTCTATAGCTTTCCTCCTAGAGGTATCTTGATTTGTTATCATGTTGGCTACATGGTCTGCTACTGTGGATATGTCTTCCTGTATTCCCAGCCCTAAGTCCATTGGGGTGGCTGGGTTTCTTCCATGGAGTAGGAAGAAAGGGGTGAATCCTGTGGTTTGGGATTCAGTGTTGTTTAATGCAAAGGTTATGGGTTCAATAAATGAATCCCAATTGTTTTGGTGCTTTGAGCAGAATGCTCTGAGTGCTGTGCCTATGCTAGCATTGAATCTCTCTACAAGCCCATTTGATTGTGGCCTGTATGGTGAGGAGAATTTATGTTTGATCTTGAGATGTTTAGTTAACTTTGTGAACTTTGCACCTGTATAACATGTCCCATTGTCTGTTTGAAGAGTGGCTGGTGTTCCATGATGACAAATTATATTCTTGTAGAACTCTGCTGCTGTTGTCTCAGCTTTTAAGTCAGTAGTAGCCCAAGCTGTTGCATATCTGGTAGCATAATCTATGCAGACTTGTATATGTTTGTTTCCCCTGGCAGTTGTGGGAAGTGGTCCCACCGCGTCTAGGTTTAGGAACTTCATTGGTGAAGTCATGTACTCTCTCACTGTCATTGGTGTTTTGTGTGAGTGTACTTGCCTTTTTGCTGTGAGGCATGTGTGGCAGGTGGAAACATATTTTGTTGTGTCTGCTAGCATAGACTTCCAATATACCCTAGGTCGGAGTGCTGACAGCATCCTACTTGAACCAAGATGGCCGCCAGTAGGTGAGTCATGGAAATACTGTAGTGTACTTGTTACCCATTGCTGTGGTATAACAATTTGAAGTGGTACAGTATTGGTTTTTCTCCAATTTATGGGGCATATATGGACTAATGTACCATTTACCAAGGTGTATGTCTGGCCTTGGTTGATGATTCTATTTCCTTGTGCTTTTGGTGCAGGCAAGGTCCCATCCTCAAGATACTGTATGAGGGGCAATAGGTCCTTGTCTTTCCTTTGTTCCAAGCCAAGGTTTGTACCTGAGATGGATGTGTCGGGAATCTGATCCAGTAGTTGATTTATATCTAGCACATGTTGTTTTATTCTGTCTCTTTCTTTTTCTTTTTCATCGACTATTGGCCTATCTTGTGCCTTTTGTTGGGGTGTGTCACTCTTGTTTTGGTGTGTAGGCTCCTTTGGAGGGCCTATTCTCGCCTTGATGGGAGTGGCAACCTTTTTCTTTAAAGGCACAATTTGCTTTTTGTCAATCTTCTTTGTCTCAGAGTTCTTTGATTTAGTAGATGCAGTGTCTTTTGTGACATTTTTCCTGGCAGGTGGGGTTTTGGTAGGTTTGTTTCCTGTGACCTTTTTCTCATTTAGAATAGTTTGTGATTGTGTGGGGGGTTTTGGTGTGCCCTCCTGAATCATTTCTCTAGTCTTTGAGCGTGTGGTCATAGGACACAAATGGTCTGCTGTTTCCTCTCCCTGCATTGGTTCAAAGAATCTGACTGATTTAGAAGTTGCTTGAGTAATAGCATATATTGTGTCTTCTGGATCTTCATCATCTGAGTCAGGTGGGGTGAAGGGTGGCTCCTTAGGAGTTGCCTTCACTATCTGATTGAGTGATGAGAATTCAATAGGCTCGAAGTCATTATCTGGAAAGAGTTGTGAGTATTCTCTCTCACAGTGGCAAAACACATAGTGTGTAGATTGCTTCAAGATACCCCTAATGGGTGTCTCTGGCCTTTCAATGGTGTTGGGTGGATCATCCCTTTTGAATGGTACTTTCTTTGTTACTTTTGCAAACTTGGTTCTACTGGCTGCTCTAACTCTCCTTGGTGGGGGTGGAGGGTTAGTCATGGGTCCAGAGTCTGGGTATTCTCTTCTAGACATAGCATCTGGTGGTGTGTTATCATCACCTTTCACGTGTTGGATGGTGAATGAAAATTGTTGTATGTCTAGAGCCCATCTGGCCCATCTATGTGTGAGTCCTGTATTGGTTAGCAGTGGGATTAGGGCTGCATGGTCTGTGTATAATTGGAAGTGTCTAGTCTCTAGATAGTGTCTGAAGTGTAATACTCCATACACTACTCCCAGTAGTTCTCTCTCTGTGGTATTGTAATTTCTCTCATGTTTGGAGAGGGTTCTACCTGCAAAGGCTACTGGTCTGAGCACTCCTTCATTATCTCTCTGTGAGAGTACAGCTCCTAAACTCACATTGGAAGCATCAGTTGCCAAACTGAACTCTTTCTCATAGTTTGGATATCTGAGAAGAGCATTGGTACAGAGGGCATGCTTTAATGTTTTGAAAGCATTATCTGCCTCTTCTGTCCAGACAAAAGCTTTGAGATGTGTCTGTAGATCATACAATGGTCTAGCAATTTGGGCATAACCTTTGATAAACTTCTTGAAGTATTGGCATAGGCCTGTGAAGGATCGGACATTTTTGACTGATTTTGGTGTTGGGAAGGTTTTGATTGATTCCACCTTTGTGGGAGATGGTTGCAGTCCCATGGGTGTCACTCTCATTCCCAAGAAGTCTATTCTGTCTATGAAGTATTCACATTTTGATTTCTTCAGTTTGAGTTTACCAACTCTTAGGCTGTTGAACACATCTTCCAGGTCATGGAAGTGTTGTTCGATTGATGGTGATAATACCAATATGTCATCTAGGTATGGTAGGGCACATTTGTACTTGAGTTTGTTCAGAATTAATGTGACTAGATGGCAGAATCCCGCCAGTGCCGTCGCTAAACCCATCGGCATCCTTTCATAGACATATTTTTTGTCATTTGCTATGAATGCGGTTTTATGCTGATCCTCCTGTCTTATAGGAATTTGAAAAAATCCCTGTTGGGCATCTAGCTTACTGAATACTCTTGGTCTGAGTGACCCTATCATGTCTAGAGTGTCATCGGCCCGGGGTGTAGATAAGGCTTGATTTATCGTGTTTTGGTTCAAATAACGAAAATCTGTGACGAGCCTATGGCCTCCCGATGATTTTTGTACTAAAAAGGATCTGGAAGCCCAGGGGCCTTCAGCACATTCTCTCAGAATGCCCTGTTGTACTAGCCTTTCACACTCTTCCCCTATTGCGGCCTGTTTTTCTGGTGTTTGTCTATATGGTAGGAAATGACATGGTACTGCCTCAGGTTTTACATGTATTGAGTGTGTATACAGGTGTGTGGCACCAATGTCTCCATCTTTTCCTACAAATACATCATCATACTTGGTCAGCAGTGATCCTAATCTATCATGCTGATCTTTGGATGTGAGCACAGATTTTGGTGGAACATTCTCTTCCAATTCTGGCTCGAGGTCATGTGCCTCACTATGTATAGCAGCTTTTTCCGAGAGTCTGATTGAGTTGGGTTCAGGGTCAGCGTATGTGGACTCACAGTCTGAGTCTGTGTCACTGAATTGAGTTACATCCTCAGGCCGTATGGCTGAGATGGATTGATCAGTGTGTGGGGTAGTGTCTGACACCTGTTGAGGTTTTTCTAAATCAGATTCCTTGACTTCCTGAAATAGAGCTATGATGGCACCCTTTTTGATTTTATGTGGGCGCCTGCTGGTGTTGAGTAACACTAGGGGATGTTTGTTATTTTCCCTGGGGGTTACTGCTGCCCTTTGAACTAGATATGGGGCATTGTTATTTCTTTGGAGGTTATCTACTACTCCAGTTTTGCCTTGCAGTGATTGAGTAGATGTGACTTTACCCAATACTGCAAGTTCAGAGAATGGAGGGATGGTAAAATCCCTCACTGCCCTAATGGGTTTGAGAATTTGTTCAGGATCAACATTAAATTCAATTTGAGATTTTTTAGTGCTTAAGAAATCTGTGCCGAGAACAACGGGCTGTGTGAGGTTGGGAATTACAGCAAATTGGTATTGGAATCTGACACCTTGGATTCTAAAGTTCAGCATAGCTGAATGTCTAACATGACACACCGATCCATCTGCCAAGTGGATGTTGATTTTAGATTTCCTCAGTTGGATATGGAATCTCTTTTGGAGATCCATGAGGAATGATTGTCTGACACAGGTGATAGTAGCACCTGTATCAACCAAACATTGTACATCTGAAACATCATATAGATTTGCATTGATACAGCCATTTTGAAGAAGTACAATAGAAAGCTTGGTACTCTCACCTGTATCCTTTGATGATGAATCTGGTGGGGTGATGTGTATCACTGATGGACGTCTCTGTCTGTTAGATGGTAGATTTGCACTAGCAATTGTCTCTGGTTGGATCTTTGTTAATCCTGATTGATTGTTTGTATTTGGGGTGTCACAGTGCACTGGCCCATCGGCACTGTGACATCCTAGTTTTCCTGGTTCTGTGGGGTGGTTGAGATGCTTGCCACCAGGAGCTTAGAGATTTGATCCATCACATGAGGTGGTATTTGGGGGTTACTTTGTTGGTTCCCCTGGTAACCTCTTGTGTCAGGTTTGTAATCCTCCTGGCGTGGGTTGGAACCCTGGTTATATTGACCAGAGTTGCTGTATTGACCGGAGTTGTTGGATCTCTGGTTGTTGTAGGCGCCATTGTTATTGTAGGATCCACCGTTGTAGTTCCTATGTGGACTCTGGCTCCTACTGTTGGATCCTTGATTATAGGATCCAGAGTTGTTTGAACCCTGGCTGTTGTTGTAGGATCCAGAGTTGTTGTAGGATCCAGAGTTGTAGTTCCTATGTGGACTCTGGCTCCTACTGTTGGATCCTTGATTATTATAGGATCTGCCATTACTTGGGGTTCTGTCTCTCCTATCACTGTATGAAGAGTTACCATTGTTGGAGTTGGAAGAGCTGTTGTCTTTCCTACTGTTGTGACCCCCCCGGTTGTTGTTGTTGTTGCCCCCTCTACCTCTACCTCTATTGGATTGGTAGTTGGGGTCATAGTTATTTCCTCTATATCTACCGGTAGGGTCTCTTGATGTAACCTTAGCTTCCTGTTGCCTTACATGGGCACTAGACATTAGGTTAACATCTTCATCTGCACTAGTGCTGATATCCTGGACCTTTCTCTTAGTAGGCTGTGGGTTGGATTCTGCATCCCTCACCTTCCTAGATCTCTCTTGGGTCTCAACCTCTAGGGCTAGGTCTAGGGCTTGGTCAAAAGAGTCTATTTTCTTGTTCTCAAGAGCTACAGAGATCCAGGGCCTCATGCCTTGGGTAAATGCCTTGCTTAGGATTTCATCACTCTGGCATTGGGCATTACACACTTTCCTGAGATGGCATGCATAGTCTAGGACAGGTTCATCTACCTTTTGTGCACGGAGTGCAGTCCTTGAGATTATATTGTCTCGAGTAGCAAAATACTCTTTTAATTTATTCACTACATTGGTCCATGTCAACATATCAGGTGTGGCACTCTCCCTGAAGGATTCAAACCAAGCTAGTGCTTGTCCTTCGAGGTACTTGGGTAAATATGTTACCATGGTGTCACTGTCTGTCACTTTGTACTTATCCTTCAGATATTCTGGGAATTTGTGATCAATAAATAATGCTGTTGACATGAGTGGTGATGGGTGTGAAAAGGTTTTGGGTTTTGTTACCTCATGTAGTCTGATCTTTCTGTCATCCTGTTGTTTTCTGTCTATGAGTTTGGTCATGTTGGACACCATGGAGATTATGATGTCATCTTTGGATCCAGAGGCAGATGGTGTGACAACAGGTGTGATGGCAGGTGTGGGAGGCTGTGGGGTCTGGGATGATACCATTTTCATGAGATCTGCTATCTGTTGTTGTTGTCTCTCTAGGGACTTCCGCTGATCTTCCATGGCCCTCTGTTGGGCATCCATGGCTGCATTCCTCTCTGCCAGTTGTTGGTTGAGGATCCTCTCCCTTTCCTCCTGCTGGGACTTGTTGGTCTCTAGGGCAGTAACTGCATCTTGGATGGCCTTCTCATAGGCCCTTATCTTCTCAGCTGTCTGATTAGGTTGGGGGCCTTCATCGGTGTCCATGATGGAGGGTGTGGGGGAGGTGTCTCTGGAGGAGTGGCTGTCAAAGGCTGGAGCTGGGGTGGAGGATCTAGATGAGGGTGTGGATCCACCCCCTGAGGCAGATCCTTCTTCCCCTGAGGTAGATAGCGTGAGTTGAGCGTCCTGTAGAGATCCCTGGGAAATGTTGGATCCCTGAGAACTGGTTGTTCCCTGAGTAGACAGGGTGGGAGGTGTGGGGTCTACTGAGTGTGGGTCTGTTGTATTGGAGGCTGGTTTGCCTCCTGTGGGCCTCCTAGATCTAGGTGGGAGGGAGACCTCTTCAACAGGCCCCTGACTACGTAAGGTCTTTGTGTGTTGTTCTGCCAGCTTGACTGATAAGGCCTTGATGTGTGTGGTGGACCTCACTGACGTGTGGGAGACCTCACTGACGTGTGGGAGACCTCACTGACGTGTGGGAGACCTCTCTGACGTGTGGGAGACCTCACTGACGTGTGGGAGACCTCACTGACGTGTGGGAGACCTCACTGACGTGTGGGAGACCTCACTGACGTGTGGGAGACCTCACTGACGTGTGGGAGACCTCACTGACATTTGGGAGACCTCTCACTGACGTTTGGGAGACCTCACTGACGTTCTTGGAGACCTCACTGATATATGGGAGATCTTACTGTTGTGTGAGGGATCTCATTGATGTGTGGGAGATCTCATTGATGTGCGGGAGATCTCACTGATGTGTGGGAGATCTCATTGATGTGTGGGAGATCTCACTGATGTGTGGGAGATCTCATTGGTATGTGGGAGATCTCACTGGTATGTGGGAGATCTCACTGGTGACCTTGGTGGGTATGGTGTCAAGGTCAAGGTCACTGGGTGGGTGGAGTGGGTCTAACTGTGTGTATGCGGTACCAGCTTTAATTTACTGTGTGCATGATTGTTCTTAGTTGTGGTACCAGCTTTAACTTACTGTGTGCATGATTTGTTCTTAGTTGTGTTACCAGCTTTAAATTTTTTTTTTTTATGAGCCTGTGAGGGATGGGATCTTAGTAGGATGTTCTCCACCACTTTGTCATACTAGTAATTGGCATGATCAAGTTGTCATATGAGAAATATCATATGACTAGTGGTGTATGGAGTAAATACATCAGGCTCATATAAAATAGTTTTATTTCCAGTTGTCACCGGTTTATTCAGCTTTAGGCAACATGTAAGAAATATCAATCATACAGTAGTTAGTATGTAGGTAATTTGTACATACAGTAAACATACAGTAATTTATAAAGTATAATGTTCAGTTCCACTCCACCTGTGAGGTATTAATAATACAGTGTCCAGCATAGTTCTAGGTGGGTTCCCACACCTAGCTCCTGACCTGCTGCTTAGAGGAATAATGTAATAATGGATAACTTTACCCTCTGGTGGAAGTCTTGAAGAAGATAGCCTCTGGCCACTAATGGTAGGAAACCAATGCCTGTCTAGCATAGTTTCACCATAGTGCAGTGGTATAGCAGGTAGCAGGAGATGACTGGAGATGTTACCTCTAGAGCGGTTCTTGGTGATGTGTCTTCCTGGAGGTGCAGACAGGCTATTTGTAGCAAATCTTGGAAAAGCACCTCCAGACTGACTGGAGCCAGCAGCATCTGCCTAACTCTACAATTGTTTGAGGGGACTCTTTCAAGTGTCACAGGGGGACAAAGGACCCCCATGGACGCCGCTATGCCCCCCATTGTCTTGGTCGGTTCTGCATCTTTAGACCCTCATATCTCGGTCGTTTATGCGTTTATAACCGCCATTTTGGGCATGCGCGGAGTTGAATATGCCAAGTTTATAATGCTCGCTGGATAGGCGCGTAATTCGCGCCGGTTTGTCTGTAGTGCACTCGGAGCTCCTTTCAGTCTCCATGGCATAACTTCCTTAATAATGGGAGTTCCGCCTTGATCTTGGGCTCATTTTGACTGTCTAATTATGGGCTTTCCATAAATGCTTTGATATTTGACCTAGCTTGCTCAGGAGCGACGCTAGAGCGACCGGAAGGTTATGGCGTCGTGCTTATGTAACCCATTGTTCAGTCCTTAGAGTGCTCAGACACTCATGACGGCGTCAGCGGTGCTCAGGCACCCGTGACGGCTGGTTGCATTCACTTACAAGTTATTAATTTGTGCATTGAACCATGAGGTCGCACACTGAGACCCTCATTTTTATTATATTGTGCGGTGAACCATTAGGTCGGAGCCTTTGATGTCAGAGAGAGTGTTTGTAACTGACCTGGCTGGTGTGCAGTGGGGCATGAACGCTCTTATACAAAGTTTGAGCGCTCTTATAGCTCTTAGAACCAACCCATGTATTAATTTCATAGATATCCTTTGATTAATACAAAATATGTTACAATTTATGGAATAATAAAATGGTATATCATACTTTATAGATGTCAGTAGTATACAGAAATGTGAATGTGTCTCTGGGTGTACTACAGAAGTATGCAGAAATGTAAATCAGTCTCTGGTTGTACTTTATAGATGTCAGTAGTATACATAAATGTGAATCAGTCTCTGTCTGTACTTTATTGATGTCAGTAGTATACAGAAATGTGAATCAGTATCTGGTTGTACTTTATTGATGTCAGTAATATACAGAAATGTGAATCAGTATCTGGTTGTACTTTATTGATGTCAGTAGTATACAGAAATGTGAATCAGTATCTGGTTGTACTTTATTGATGTCAGTAGTATACAGAAATGTGAATCAGTATCTGGTTGTACTTTATTAATGTCAGTAGTATACAGAAATGTGAATCAGTCTCTGGTTGTACTTTATTGATGTCAGTAGTATACAGAAATGTTAATCAGTATCTGTCTGTACTTTATTGGTGTTAGTAGTATACAGAAATGTGAATCAGTATCTGTCTGTACTTTATTGATGTTAGTAGTATACAGAAATGTGAATCAGTATCTGTCTGTACTTTATTGATGTCAGTAGTATACAGAAATGTGAATCAGTATCTGTCTGTACTTTATTGATGTTAGTAGTATACAGAAATGTGAATCAGTCTCTGTCTGTACTTCATAGATGTCCGTAGTACATGTATACAGAAATATGAATCAGTATCTGTCTGTACTTCATAGATGTCCGTAGTACATGTATACAGAAATGTGAATCAGTATCTGTCTGTACTTCATAGATGTCCGTAGTACATGTATACAGAAATGTGAATCAGTCTCTGGTTGTACTTTATTGATGTTAGTAGTATACAGAAATGTGAATCAGTCTCTGTCTGTACTTCATAGATGTCCGTAGTACATGTATACAGAAATGTGAATCAGTCTCTGGTTGTACTTCATTGATATCAATAGTATACATAAATGTGAATCAGTCTCTGGTTGTACTTTATTGATGTGGGTAGTATACAGAAATGTGAATCAGACTCTAGCTGTACAGTAATGATGTCAGTAGTATACAGAAATGTGAATCATTCTATGGCTGTACTTTATATAGATGTCATTAGTATACAAAAAACGTGAATAAGTCTCTGGCTCTACTTCACATATGTCAGCAGTATATACATAAATGTGAATCAGTCTCTGGTTTTACTTTATAGATGTCAGAAATATGAATCAATCTCTGGTTGTACATTCTTCATAGATGTCAGTGGTATACGAAAATGTGAATCAGTCGGTGGTTGTACTTCATAGATGTCAGTAATATACAGAAAGGTATACTACTGATATCTATATCATGTTTAACTAACCAATGTTAAGCTGCCAATCCCTTCACCGGTCCTAGATACTTCTCTTTTTTTCAGGCTATGAACATGGACCAATATTGTTTGGCCTCTAGCCCTCGATCCTTTAAGGGCAGCTGATGACTGAAAGAGTACATGATGCTCATTGGTCGTCATGATGCACCAATGGAGTGCCGGCACGTCTTCTCACCATGACTTCATTGGAGCATCATGCCAACCCTCCAGGGGTATATCAACTTTGTAGTGTTGGCATGATGCATGAGTAGCGAGTTATTCAACAGGGATTCATCACAAGGGGCAGTGGGCATGATGCACTAATGCGGTTTAAGTATTGAACAGTTCTGCCACCCCTATGATGCTGCTCATTCGGCACCCTGTTTTCCCTGTGTATTAACAGTCCAGTTTTGTATACATCATATTTATAAAACATACTTGTAATTGCAATGCTGTAGGTTCATCTGGTCAAACAGGTGGAACCACTGTGCCCTGACTGCCTCCTACCCTGCCATGATTCACACGTTAACCTTACATTGGACTAGTGTCAGTCCTGTTAGCTCAGCGGCTAGAGCATTCGCTTGGTACCCAAAGAAAAATCCAATCCCCAATAGTGAGGGTTATAGAGGTAAGAGCCCAAGCAGTTGCTTCACTGACTTGAGGGTATTTCTTGTCCCAGACAAGAGATAACGTGACCCACCACAACCACATCCAGCCCCTCCGTGTACTATACATCTGGGTAGGATGAATTATTAAGACCACAGTTGGCAAAGCAGCTGATGCAACTTAACCCTTTAAGGATGCCTAATGCTGGAGTGCATCATGCCTATTGGTCGGAATGATGCATCAATGAAGTCCTGGCAAGCTGACTCACCAGCACTTCATTGGTGCATCATGCCGGCCCTCGGAACTGTATCAGCCTTAATGGGCATGATGCATTTCTGGACCATCGACCTCTAAAGAGTCAATATCACAATTGGCAAGGCAGCTTCTGCAACTTAACCTCTCTTAGTAAGTAATTGAAAACATGTATACAAGGGGGGAGGTGGGTGGTGAACAGAGGAGATCATATTTGTGAATTTAGCTACTGCATCATGATTATGTACTATAACTTGATGTGAGAAACCGCCAAATAAAGGAGTTATGGTGTAGCACGATTATATTTCTTGTTTCCTTAAATAAGCAGGGAAGAGAGATAGAGAGAGAGAGAGAGAGAGAGAGAGAGAGAGAGAGAGAGAGAGAGAGAGAGTGATATAAGTAGGGGGCAAGGGGGATAAATGGCTTTAGAATGGGGGACAGACGGGACGAGGTGGAGATGAGGCTGTGAAGAAACCCCAGACTTGGAACATATCCTGTACTCAAGAATATCAGCATGAACATATCTATAGACAGCTTTGGAAGTATACCCAGGGCCATTTCTGAACCTACACCTATCCCCTGATCACTAGAGCATGACCACCCCAACCACTCCCAACCTCCAAGTACACCTCTAAACCAACCACTCCCAACCTCCAAGTACACCTCCAAACCAACCACTCCCAACCTCCAAGTACACCTCCAAAACCAACCACTCATAACCTCCAAGTACATCCACAAACCAATCACTCCCAACCTCCAAGTACACCCACAAACCAAACACTCCCAACCTCCAAGGACACCCACAAACTAACCACCCCCAATCCCCAAGTACACCCACAAACCAACCACTCCCAACCTCCAAGTACACCCCAAAACCAACCACTCCCAACCTTCAATTACCCACAAACTAACCACTCCCAACCTCCAAGTACACCCCCAAACCAACCACTCCCAGCCTCCATGTAACCCCATAACCAACCACTCCCAACCTCCAAGTACACCCCAAAACCAACCACTCCCAACCTCCAAGTACCCACAAACTAATCACTTCAAACCTCCAAGTACACTCCCAAAGCAATTATTCCCAACCTCCAAGTACATACCCAGGGAGCCAAAGGCCCATTTTTGGGGTCGAGGTGCAGGGTCTGCTGTGAAAGGTTTTAGTGATTTTTCAATAAGAAGGACCCATAAATAGTTGATTCTACTTGGCCAACCTTTCTGGAAATCCACATGGAAGATATGGCAGCCATTTTGAATTTCTGTTAAATAAACACATAAATAACTAAGAAAACTGATATCTCTGCTCCTAATCAACATAAAGATGCAATTTTAGATTCCAATTGTATGTTTTCAATGACAAGGAATTCAATAGGATCAAGAAAATTAAGGTAGGGGTAGCCATTTTGAATATTCAATCAAGTCAGAAGTAATATTTGGCCTTAATTGATATGGTTTTGTGAGAGAGATTGGATATCTCTCTGCTCCTAATCAACATAGAGAAACAATTTTAGATTCAAAATGTATGTTTACAAGCCTCAGGAATTTAATGTGATCACTAACACTAATATAGGGGCAGCTACTTTAAATACCTGATGAGGTCAGGACTAAGATTTGGCTATAATCAGTATCATTCTGTGTATGAGAAAGAATCAACCCAACCTCAAAGTACACCTCTAAACCAACCACTTCTTATCAACATGGAGACACGATTTCTGGTTTAAGATATGATGTTTAGGTCTAGGAGGTCAATGGGGTTATTGGCAATGATGTAGAAACAGCCTTCTTGAATATTCAGTCAGATCAGAGTTAGATTTAGACACTAAATAGCATTTCTTTGTGAGGAAATATATCACATTAACTTTAGCTGCAGAAATCTTGACTCACACTGTGCATTGCTGGAGTCAGTCATTATACTTATGTCATTCCTAAGAACTAATCAGGCAGCCATATGGACTTATTGAGCCAATTAGTGCTATTATCAAGGGAGATGGTTAGATACTTGACCATTAGGTATCTCATTACTAGGGCCCAAAATAGTAGAATGTTTACAGGGGTCTATACATAGCCTGCCTTTGTCTGTAGAAATTTGCCCCTTTAACTTCTATAATATTTCTTAAGCAGAAACCCTTGGCCTGGTCTCAATTAGGTAATGAATTATGAGAGATTCTACATTGTGCAACTACTATTGGTACTACGAATTGATGTCAAGTAGAATCTGATTTTATGAGCTGAAGAGGAAGGCCTTTAGCATGGAATGAGTAAAAATGTCTTTCCCATGACCCACAGCAATGCATGTCTTTCCTATGACCCACAGCGATGCAGATATTTTTAGAATTATGTATTAAGTTGAGATATATGTTCTGCATTTGGCTAGACCTATGCCCAGCTGTGTCATTGTAGGTATCCCAGCTATGTTTCAGAACCCTAATGCAGGTAATTGAGACACTATTCATTAGAAAACCTGATAAGTTTGAAATTCAACGGTATAAGTCATTATAATTAGTCCCGTTAAAATCCATTAGGAACTCGCTACAGGATGACGATTTTCATGAGTAAAGGTTTGCCCTAAAATTGACACCTTTTGCTCAAAGCCAGTGGAGCTTTTACAGGATGTTAATACAGCAAAGATATTATAGCTACATGACATTAAAGACTTAAGTCATACTCTTTGTTATTACACGATTTCTGTGATTCTGAGTGCTTTTTCTGGATATTCCCATGCACATACCTGTCAATATTGCATGGCATGATGCATGCATCATGTCTTTTGTAAGGTGTGTGCTTATCCAAGGATAACAGGCACCCAGTGCGGTTATCCATAACATGCACACCTTACATGTCATATGTTACATGTTAAAACCTACGAAATTTTCATTGCCAGGGTAGGGGTCGAACCTGCACTCTACTGACCCCAAATCCAACTCCCTATGCATTGCGCCACAGGGACTGACGAGTATTGGTTGGTTAGAACCAGGTCTCTATAAGTCATTGATATGATACAAAGCCCTGGGAAGTCACTCACATGTAACTAGTATACATTCAAAGTGTGAAAATATCCTGCAGTCTCGGTTGTGACCCCCAGCTTTGTCGCTGCTGTTCCCATAACCACGACAACTGCTGGACGCGTTCAGACGAAACCAACGGCTGCCGGGTACCAAGGTGTGTGTACCGATTATATAGTGGCTAGCAAGTAGCACTCCAAACCCCAGGTGTAGGCGTTGCAAGCACCGGCCTGGTTCATCTTTTTCGCGGTCTGGCACAGGTGTTGGTGGGACGAATCCTGGTCACAGCATACGTTTTATTTATGGGAGGAATTGATTTTTTTCAAATTTTATTTATTGATTTTCTATTGATTATCTATTGATTGATCGTGTAATAAAATAAGTGGTTAATTGATATGTCATGACTTGTGACTGACATCCAACAATAACATGCAACTCGGGGGGCTTCGCCCCCTTGTTGCATGTTATTGTTGGATATCAGTCACGCCTCATAACATATCCATTAATTACTTGTTCCATATGCATACTACAGGAAAATGGATTTTTACTGTGTTTATGTACTTGCAAGAGAGAGAGAGAGAGAGAGAGAGAGAGAGAGAGAGAGAGAGAGAGAGAGAGAGAGTGATATAAGTAGGGGGCAAGGGGGATAAATGGCTTTAGAATGGGGGACAGACGGGACGAGGTGGAGATGAGGCTGTGAAGAAACCCCAGACTTGGAACATACCCTGTACTCAAGAATATCAGCATGAACATATCTATAGACAGCTTTGGAAGTATACCCAGGGCCATTTCTGAACCTACACCTATCCCCTGATCACTAGAGCATGACCACCCCAACCACTCCCAACCTCCAAGTACACCTCTAAACCAACCACTCCCAACCTCCAAGTACACCTCCAAACCAACCACTCCCAACCTCCAAGTACACCTCCAAAACCAACCACTCATAACCTCCAAGTACATCCACAAACCAATCACTCCCAACCTCCAAGTACACCCACAAACCAAACACTCCCAACCTCCAAGGACACCCACAAACTAACCACCCCCAATCCCCAAGTACACCCACAAACCAACCACTCCCAACCTGCAAGTACACTCCCAAACCAACTACTCCCAACCTCCAAGTACACCCCAAAACCAACCACTCCCAACCTTCAATTACCCACAAACTAACCACTCCCAACCTCCAAGTACACCCCCAAACCAACCACTCCCAGCCTCCATGTAACCCCATAACCAACCACTCCCAACCTCCAAGTACACCCCAAAACCAACCACTCCCAACCTCCAAGTACCCACAAACTAATCACTTCAAACCTCCAAGTACACTCCCAAAGCAATTATTCCCAACCTCCAAGTACATACCCAGGGAGCCAAAGGCCCATTTTTGGGGTCGAGGTGCAGGGTCTGCTGTGAAAGGTTTTAGTGATTTTTCAATAAGAAGGACCCATAAATAGTTGATTCTACTTGGCCAACCTTTCTGGAAATCCACATGGAAGATATGGCAGCCATTTTGAATTTCTGTTAAATAAACACATAAATAACTAAGAAAACTGATATCTCTGCTCCTAATCAACATAAAGATGCAATTTTAGATTCCAATTGTATGTTTTCAATGACAAGGAATTCAATAGGATCAAGAAAATTAAGGTAGGGGTAGCCATTTTGAATATTCAATCAAGTCAGAAGTAATATTTGGCCTTAATTGATATGGTTTTGTGAGAGAGATTGGATATCTCTCTGCTCCTAATCAACATAGAGAAACAATTTTAGATTCAAAATGTATGTTTACAAGCCTCAGGAATTTAATGTGATCACTAACACTAATATAGGGGCAGCTACTTTAAATACCTGATGAGGTCAGGACTAAGATTTGGCTATAATCAGTATCATTCTGTGTATGAGAAAGAATCAACCCAACCTCAAAGTACACCTCTAAACCAACCACTTCTTATCAACATGGAGACACGATTTCTGGTTTAAGATATGATGTTTAGGTCTAGGAGGTCAATGGGGTTATTGGCAATGATGTAGAAACAGCCTTCTTGAATATTCAGTCAGATCAGAGTTAGATTTAGACACTAAATAGCATTTCTTTGTGAGGAAATATATCACATTAACTTTAGCTGCAGAAATCTTGACTCACACTGTGCATTGCTGGAGTCAGTCATTATACTTATGTCATTCCTAAGAACTAATCAGGCAGCCATATGGACTTATTGAGCCAATTAGTGCTATTATCAAGGGAGATGGTTAGATACTTGACCATTAGGTATCTCATTACTAGGGCCCAAAATAGTAGAATGTTTACAGGGGTCTATACATAGCCTGCCTTTGTCTGTAGAAATTTGCCCCTTTAACTTCTATAATATTTCTTAAGCAGAAACCCTTGGCCTGGTCTCAATTAGGTAATGAATTATGAGAGATTCTACATTGTGCAACTACTATTGGTACTACGAATTGATGTCAAGTAGAATCTGATTTTATGAGCTGAAGAGGAAGGCCTTTAGCATGGAATGAGTAAAAATGTCTTTCCCATGACCCACAGCAATGCATGTCTTTCCTATGACCCACAGCGATGCAGATATTTTTAGAATTATGTATTAAGTTGAGATATATGTTCTGCATTTGGCTAGACCTATGCCCAGCTGTGTCATTGTAGGTATCCCAGCTATGTTTCAGAACCCTAATGCAGGTAATTGAGACACTATTCATTAGAAAACCTGATAAGTTTGAAATTCAACGGTATAAGTCATTATAATTAGTCCCGTTAAAATCCATTAGGAACTCGCTACAGGATGACGATTTTCATGAGTAAAGGTTTGCCCTAAAATTGACACCTTTTGCTCAAAGCCAGTGGAGCTTTTACAGGATGTTAATACAGCAAAGATATTATAGCTACATGACATTAAAGACTTAAGTCATACTCTTTGTTATTACACGATTTCTGTGATTCTGAGTGCTTTTTCTGGATATTCCCATGCACATACCTGTCAATATTGCATGGCATGATGCATGCATCATGTCTTTTGTAAGGTGTGTGCTTATCCAAGGATAACAGGCACCCAGTGCGGTTATCCATAACATGCACACCTTACATGTCATATGTTACATGTTAAAACCTACGAAATTTTCATTGCCAGGGTAGGGGTCGAACCTGCACTCTACTGACCCCAAATCCAACTCCCTATGCATTGCGCCACAGGGACTGACGAGTATTGGTTGGTTAGAACCAGGTCTCTATAAGTCATTGATATGATACAAAGCCCTGGGAAGTCACTCACATGTAACTAGTATACATTCAAAGTGTGAAAATATCCTGCAGTCTCGGTTGTGACCCCCAGCTTTGTCGCTGCTGTTCCCATAACCACGACAACTGCTGGACGCGTTCAGACGAAACCAACGGCTGCCGGGTACCAAGGTGTGTGTACCGATTATATAGTGGCTAGCAAGTAGCACTCCAAACCCCAGGTGTAGGCGTTGCAAGCACCGGCCTGGTTCATCTTTTTCGCGGTCTGGCACAGGTGTTGGTGGGACGAATCCTGGTCACAGCATACGTTTTATTTATGGGAGGAATTGATTTTTTTCAAATTTTATTTATTGATTTTCTATTGATTATCTATTGATTGATCGTGTAATAAAATAAGTGGTTAATTGATATGTCATGACTTGTGACTGACATCCAACAATAACATGCAACTCGGGGGGCTTCGCCCCCTTGTTGCATGTTATTGTTGGATATCAGTCACGCCTCATAACATATCCATTAATTACTTGTTCCATATGCATACTACAGGAAAATGGATTTTTACTGTGTTTATGTACTTGCAAGAGAGAGAGAGAGAGAGAGAGAGAGAGAGAGAGAGAGAGAGAGAGAGAGAGAGTGATATAAGTAGGGGGCAAGGGGGATAAATGGCTTTAGAATGGGGGACAGACGGGACGAGGTGGAGATGAGGCTGTGAAGAAACCCCAGACTTGGAACATACCCTGTACTCAAGAATATCAGCATGAACATATCTATAGACAGCTTTGGAAGTATACCCAGGGCCATTTCTGAACCTACACCTATCCCCTGATCACTAGAGCATGACCACCCCAACCACTCCCAACCTCCAAGTACACCTCTAAACCAACCACTCCCAACCTCCAAGTACACCTCCAAACCAACCACTCCCAACCTCCAAGTACACCTCCAAAACCAACCACTCATAACCTCCAAGTACATCCACAAACCAATCACTCCCAACCTCCAAGTACACCCACAAACCAAACACTCCCAACCTCCAAGGACACCCACAAACTAACCACCCCCAATCCCCAAGTACACCCACAAACCAACCACTCCCAACCTGCAAGTACACTCCCAAACCAACTACTCCCAACCTCCAAGTACACCCCAAAACCAACCACTCCCAACCTTCAATTACCCACAAACTAACCACTCCCAACCTCCAAGTACACCCCCAAACCAACCACTCCCAGCCTCCATGTAACCCCATAACCAACCACTCCCAACCTCCAAGTACACCCCAAAACCAACCACTCCCAACCTCCAAGTACCCACAAACTAATCACTTCAAACCTCCAAGTACACTCCCAAAGCAATTATTCCCAACCTCCAAGTACATACCCAGGGAGCCAAAGGCCCATTTTTGGGGTCGAGGTGCAGGGTCTGCTGTGAAAGGTTTTAGTGATTTTTCAATAAGAAGGACCCATAAATAGTTGATTCTACTTGGCCAACCTTTCTGGAAATCCACATGGAAGATATGGCAGCCATTTTGAATTTCTGTTAAATAAACACATAAATAACTAAGAAAACTGATATCTCTGCTCCTAATCAACATAAAGATGCAATTTTAGATTCCAATTGTATGTTTTCAATGACAAGGAATTCAATAGGATCAAGAAAATTAAGGTAGGGGTAGCCATTTTGAATATTCAATCAAGTCAGAAGTAATATTTGGCCTTAATTGATATGGTTTTGTGAGAGAGATTGGATATCTCTCTGCTCCTAATCAACATAGAGAAACAATTTTAGATTCAAAATGTATGTTTACAAGCCTCAGGAATTTAATGTGATCACTAACACTAATATAGGGGCAGCTACTTTAAATACCTGATGAGGTCAGGACTAAGATTTGGCTATAATCAGTATCATTCTGTGTATGAGAAAGAATCAACCCAACCTCAAAGTACACCTCTAAACCAACCACTTCTTATCAACATGGAGACACGATTTCTGGTTTAAGATATGATGTTTAGGTCTAGGAGGTCAATGGGGTTATTGGCAATGATGTAGAAACAGCCTTCTTGAATATTCAGTCAGATCAGAGTTAGATTTAGACACTAAATAGCATTTCTTTGTGAGGAAATATATCACATTAACTTTAGCTGCAGAAATCTTGACTCACACTGTGCATTGCTGGAGTCAGTCATTATACTTATGTCATTCCTAAGAACTAATCAGGCAGCCATATGGACTTATTGAGCCAATTAGTGCTATTATCAAGGGAGATGGTTAGATACTTGACCATTAGGTATCTCATTACTAGGGCCCAAAATAGTAGAATGTTTACAGGGGTCTATACATAGCCTGCCTTTGTCTGTAGAAATTTGCCCCTTTAACTTCTATAATATTTCTTAAGCAGAAACCCTTGGCCTGGTCTCAATTAGGTAATGAATTATGAGAGATTCTACATTGTGCAACTACTATTGGTACTACGAATTGATGTCAAGTAGAATCTGATTTTATGAGCTGAAGAGGAAGGCCTTTAGCATGGAATGAGTAAAAATGTCTTTCCCATGACCCACAGCAATGCATGTCTTTCCTATGACCCACAGCGATGCAGATATTTTTAGAATTATGTATTAAGTTGAGATATATGTTCTGCATTTGGCTAGACCTATGCCCAGCTGTGTCATTGTAGGTATCCCAGCTATGTTTCAGAACCCTAATGCAGGTAATTGAGACACTATTCATTAGAAAACCTGATAAGTTTGAAATTCAACGGTATAAGTCATTATAATTAGTCCCGTTAAAATCCATTAGGAACTCGCTACAGGATGACGATTTTCATGAGTAAAGGTTTGCCCTAAAATTGACACCTTTTGCTCAAAGCCAGTGGAGCTTTTACAGGATGTTAATACAGCAAAGATATTATAGCTACATGACATTAAAGACTTAAGTCATACTCTTTGTTATTACACGATTTCTGTGATTCTGAGTGCTTTTTCTGGATATTCCCATGCACATACCTGTCAATATTGCATGGCATGATGCATGCATCATGTCTTTTGTAAGGTGTGTGCTTATCCAAGGATAACAGGCACCCAGTGCGGTTATCCATAACATGCACACCTTACATGTCATATGTTACATGTTAAAACCTACGAAATTTTCATTGCCAGGGTAGGGGTCGAACCTGCACTCTACTGACCCCAAATCCAACTCCCTATGCATTGCGCCACAGGGACTGACGAGTATTGGTTGGTTAGAACCAGGTCTCTATAAGTCATTGATATGATACAAAGCCCTGGGAAGTCACTCACATGTAACTAGTATACATTCAAAGTGTGAAAATATCCTGCAGTCTCGGTTGTGACCCCCAGCTTTGTCGCTGCTGTTCCCATAACCACGACAACTGCTGGACGCGTTCAGACGAAACCAACGGCTGCCGGGTACCAAGGTGTGTGTACCGATTATATAGTGGCTAGCAAGTAGCACTCCAAACCCCAGGTGTAGGCGTTGCAAGCACCGGCCTGGTTCATCTTTTTCGCGGTCTGGCACAGGTGTTGGTGGGACGAATCCTGGTCACAGCATACGTTTTATTTATGGGAGGAATTGATTTTTTTCAAATTTTATTTATTGATTTTCTATTGATTATCTATTGATTGATCGTGTAATAAAATAAGTGGTTAATTGATATGTCATGACTTGTGACTGACATCCAACAATAACATGCAACTCGGGGGGCTTCGCCCCCTTGTTGCATGTTATTGTTGGATATCAGTCACGCCTCATAACATATCCATTAATTACTTGTTCCATATGCATACTACAGGAAAATGGATTTTTACTGTGTTTATGTACTTGCAAAGTGGGAAAAGATAGCTCTAAATATCCAAGATCATTTAATAAATCCAAAGTAACAACTCATGCACATTGTCATTCTTCCATTTCCAGGTCCATACAACCTGATGAATAATTATCTCTAGGGTATCTCTTGTGCAGTATTTGTTGAATTGGAGATGTTCTTAATTGAAAAAAAGTCACCAAAAGTCATCAAATGATGGGCTTGTCTTAGAAGCCAGTTAGCTCTTGCCATACAAGAGGCTGTGGAATTTTAACTGCATGTCTGGTTGCATTGAAATTTCGTTGCATGTTATTGTTGGATATCAGTCACGTGTCATGACATATCCATTAATTACTTGTTCCATATACATACTACAGGAAAAAGGATTTTTACTGTGTTTATGTACTTGCAAAATGGGAAAAGATAGCTCTAAATATCCAAGATCATTTAATAAATCTAAAGTAACAACTCATGCACATTGTCATTCTTCCATTTCCAGGCCCATATAACCTGATGAATAATTATCTCTAGGGTATCTCTTGTGCAGTATTTGTTGAATTGGAGATGTTCTTAATTGAAAAATGTGACCAAAAGCCATCAAATGATGGGCTTGTCTTAGAAGCCAGTTAGCTCTTGCCATACAAGAGGCTGTGGAATTTTTACTGCATGTCCGGTTGCATTGAAATTTCGTTGCATGTTATTGTTGGATATCAGTCACGTGTCATGACATATCCATTAATTACTTGTTCCATATACATACTACAGGAAAATGGATTTTTACTGTGTTTATGTACTTGCAAAGTGGGAAAAGATAGCTCTAAATATCCAAGATCATTAAAAAATCCAAAGTAACAACTCATGCACATTGTCATTCTTCCATTTTCAGGCCCATACAACCTGATGAATAATTATCTCTAGGGTATCTCTTGGGCAGTATTTGTTGAATTGGAGATGTTGCTAATTAAAAAAGTCACCAAAAGCCATTAAATGATGGGCTTGTCCTAGAAGCCAGTTAGCTCTTGCCATACAAGAGGCTGTGGAATTTTAACTGCATGTGCGATTGCATTGAAATTTGGAATGTAGATTCCTGGTACAATGTTGTCTTCGCCAATTATTAAAGAAATGTCATGACATAGACTTAGAGGCCCCATGGTGACAAATATTAAAACGAATGAAAACTAGTTGTTTGCCATAATTACCCATTCTACATGGATTAAAATGATTAGATAAAACAATTTCTTATTGTATCTAATCATTACACCTATATTTTATTCAATTCCTAGCTATATGTGCCCATACAGACCTTTGATTAAGGCAACCTGACCACACCACTGTCTCATTCAAACATGGTTGTGGTCTTCCCATTTCACCAACCATATGAATGCTTAGTAATTTTGACACATGGTTTCTAAACAGCCATGCCCGATTGTGAGGGGTGGGACTTTTTTTTTATCATGTGAATATTCTTCAATAAAGCCATAGACTGGTACCCTCTGTGTACATATATAAAGGGGATGTGTTACATCTACTTACATTGGCTCTTACATTTGAACCATTCAATCAAATGCATAGGTGTTTTCACATATAGATTCTATATTTTTAAGGTTTTGTTTTAGGGTGCTGAACTTTTCCTTTTTATCTTGTATGTCCTTTAACCAGAGCCAAATACTGCCATACTATCTGTAATGTGACAGTGACACCCCTACTCTGGTGGGCTCTCACATTTTAACCATCAAATGGAATGCTTAGTTGTTTTGATGTGTGAATTTTAGACCCTTCAAGCTTCTTTGTAGGTGTGGGACTTTCTTTTATTTTCAAGGATATTGTGTTTTTAAAGTTTGTTAATTAAAGTAATTGTAGCTAAAATAGGAAGATTTGAATATCTTGGCTAGTCCCGCATATCAAAATGTAGCTTTAAATAAAAACTAATCAAATGTTTTGACACTGTCTACGTAACTACCATGGCGATTTTGCAAGAGCTCCCCGTAGTAAACCCCTTAAAATTATATTGAGAACAACAGGGGAAAAATCTAAGAAGTTGCTGAAATTGACCATGTAAACACCATCCATTTATGTCTTTATAATTCCACAATACCATGCATTCATGTTATTGCATAGGAAGAGGGGATCCAAATCTTTTGGAAATGGGGTCTGCCATTCCTGTATTTTCATTAGTTTGGCCTACAGAGTCTTAGAAAGACAATCTAGTTTTTGTAAAAGTGCCGCAAGTTTCACGGCAGTGTGACGCTCCTGCAGGCCACCTACTATGAGTCATAGCTTATATTTGGGTGCCTCTTTCAGCAGGCAACATCACTACGCATGGCCCAAAGAAGGGGCTATTTAGCTTCAAGCAAGAGTTATGATGTGGTCTCTATTCTAAAGACAGGGCTGGGGCAATGTCAATACATCCTACATACACTTTGTTTTAAATCATAGATTTCAATGAATGAAAGATGTACCAATGCTATCAATTGGTAAAAAAACAGTTCAAAATGAAGTACAAACTAATTTGCTATTGGCATCTGTCATTAGAATTAGAAATTTATATCAAATATTACTATATCTATACTCCCATTCCTACACAGTCAAACCACAATACCTTGGACATTTTCTTCTTGAAGTCCCTCACTTCCTCTGACATAGGCTCTTGCAATTCCCTTTAACAGTCCATTATGTTTAGACTTACAGCCATAGATGATCTACTTCCTCTGACATAAGTGGAAGTAGATCATCTATGTGGCTAGTCCTGGTATTTCAATAGGACCAGGGTGGAGTTTACCCACCATCCTGCTCTTCACAACCAGTAATGGTACTTTGATATTATGACAAAAGGTACAGCTAGCCCCAGCTTTTCCCAGAGTGACTTATTCCTCAGGGAGATCTGTAATTATGGAGAACTTTGAGTAATGGGAATTGCATGCATACAGTTAGATCAGGCAATTTAGGTTTACGATAGAGTCCATTTGTTATAAATTTGACCAATTAATGGTCTGTTAATATGCTGATGTAAAACATCAATATCCTTTAATGACCAATAGATGTAGAAATACGTTCAATCATCGATAGACTGTACACAATTTGTTTCAATGAACCGGGTATGCTTATTCTAAAACTTTGAGGATTTTTTCACAGACAGATCTTGTACCTGGTTATGGTATAATGGCCTCATATAGAATTATCTGAAGTATTGCATTAATAAACTGCCTCTGAATGAAATGAGGTGTCCTTCATTCGATTGTTATCATATAAAATATTATAACAAGTAACATGCAGAATATACTTGCACATCGTTTCTAAGATATGACATAGCTGTTCTAGCCTTTAAATAGTCGCATCTATCAGAAGCTCAAGTATGGTTTACTAGTGACTGAATACAAGATTACATGCATCTATTACAATACTCTCTACTTTGCAGCTTCTCTGAAGATAGATAGTTGCAGGACAAGAGTAGTGTGTTTCCCATGCAGTACAACATTACAACCTGACCCTTTTGCCAATAAATAGGCCTACATCTCCAAAATTGAGAATATTTCTGGGCTTATTCAATCAGTGACCTAATCAGAATCTCAAAATGTCAGCCCACTGAATTTATATGACTTTCACAATCAAATTCTAAGTGATTCTATGTTTTCTAGAAAAGCAGGTTCTATGGCTCTCTATAGATATATTGATGGGGTGACACTCACTCTCTTCTCCCCTCAAGTGGCTCATTAATTCAATACAGCTTACTGGTCAATTCTTAATAATGTCATAAGTGGCTCATTAATTCAATACACCTTACTGGTCAATTCTTAATAATGACATAAACTAATGTTAACAAACCCCAGCATAGTTTAAATCAAGATTTCCGATTCAGATGTGACAGTGATAGCAGTGAGTGTCTACATGTAGCATTAGTTGTATGAAATATTCAATATGGCTGCCCCAATGACCTCCTGGACCATAAAAACTTATATTTTGAATCTGAAATTGTGTCTCTATGTTGATGAGAATTAGTGATTTCAATTCTTTCTGATACACAGAATGATACGGATTAGAGCTCAATGTTAGCCCTGACCTCATCAAATATTTAAAATGGCTGCCCCTACATTTCTGTTCATAATCCCATTGAATTCTGAATCTAAAATTGTTTCTCTATATAGATTATGAGCAAAGTTTTCCAATCTTTCTTCCAAAAATTATACCGATTAGGGCCAAATATTAGCTCTGACCTAATCATAATAGTTTAATATTCTAAATGGCTGGCCCCACATTACCTTCCTTGATCCTATTGAATTCCTGAGCATTGAAAACATATATTTTGATTCTAAAATTGCATCTCTATGTTGATTAGAAGCAGAGATATCAATTTTCTTAGTTATTCTATGTATTTGTATACCAAAAATTCAAAATGGCCACTATATCTTCCATGTGGATTTCCAGAAAGGTTGGTCAGGTAGAATCAACTACTTATGGGACCTACTTATTGAAAAACCACACCAACCTTTCAGTCCTTGCACCTCTGACCCCCTTGGCTCCCTGGGTAACACCCCCAAACCAATTCATCTGAACCTCGAAGTACACCCCAAAACCAATCAATCCCAACCTCCAATTACAACTCCAAACCAACAACTCCCAACCTTCAAGTACACCCACAATCCAATCAATCCCAACATCAAAGTACACCCCAAAACCAACCACTCATAACCTCCAAGTACACACCCCCAAACCAACCACACCCAACTGTCAAGTACACCCCCGAACCAAGCACTCCCAATTGTCAAGTACACCCCCAAACCAAGCACTCCCAACTGTCAAGTACACCCCCGAACCAACCACTCCCAACTGTCAAGTACACCCAAAAACCAACCACTCCCAGCCTCCAAGTACACACACCCAAACCAACCACTTTCAACCTCCAAGTACACCCCAAAACGAACCACTCCTAACCTCCAAGTACACCCACAAACCAACCACTCCCAACCTCCAAGTACACACCCCCAAACCAAGCACTCACAACCTCCAGGTACACGCCAAACCAGCCACTCCCAACCTCAAGGTACACCCCCAAACCAACCACTCCCAACCTCCAGGTACACCCCCAAACCAACCACTCGCAGCCTTCACGTACACCCCAAAGTCAACCACTCCCAAACTCTGAGTACATCCCCCAAACTAACAGGCCTCACACCCTCTAGGTACATCCCTAGACTTACCACTCCAGGTGCATGTATACTGATGCTGTATGAAGATCAGTGGGCGCAGCCATTACCTGAACTAGTACACAATCTCTGATGTGAATTGTGATATCCCAGTAAACACAAAACTTTATCCAATGGAGCATATTGGTAGATATCAAATGTTTAAAATATTATGTCCTGGTTATGTCGGGGGAACGTCTAGACAGAATATGTGGTTTAAAATAGTGAAACACAACAAAAATTCATAGGTATACCTCTCTCTTGAATTTGTTTCATATGTGGACTAAGAATATTCTTGTTGAGACATCAATTGTAGCAAAAGAGGCCATACTGACTTGCAAAAGTAGTGCCTCCTATCTCCATCGGCACCTAGGCTGGCCTCAAACCTAATGTTATTTTACATTTTATAATGTAATTGGCCTAAATGTATGCAGAGCTTTCTTTGATACTTGCTTTCATGTAAAATCACATTAAAATATTCTCAACTTTCTGGAACGTATTCAGTACATAACATTTATAGATGGTTCTACATAGCACATCTATGTAGTTGATACCAAGAGACTATAAATATGTTCATTTAGGTTCATATATGGTCAATTGCACTAAAATGGGGACAAACCTATTTTTTACCATGGGAAGGGGGTAAATGTGACTAAAGATTGAAGGTTTTGGATGTTTTTCATTTCCGTTAGGTGTGTAAGGTCAGGATCTTGCTTGGAAACCATGGCTTTGCCCATGTATCATTAATATTTAAAGTAGCAGACTACAAAATGAGAGCTTTTTATGAGGTATTTTAATCGTTTTTTCATAGTGCTCCCACTGGTATGGGGCAAAGTAAAGAGAAAATGTATTGGAAATGTATAATCTTTTGCTATTTCCATTAGCCCCCAATATTTAGCATTATATATAATCACTTCAAGAACTATTCCCCCTATTTGCCTGGAGTTATAGCTAAAAACCTTGTGGTGTAGGTAAAGTGGAACCGTACGTGCCACACATTTCTGTGCATTATAAGAGATGTAGAATACCATATAAATTAGACAAATGAGGGTAAATGGAATCTCTCATGTGCCCATTTCAAGATGGGAAATAAAAGAAATCTGGTCACCAAACATGTAACCTGCTATTCAGAGAGGTGTAAAACAAAGTTAGAGTGGGGTAGTTTTAGAGGAACCATACGTGCCACACATTCCACATCCTCATAAATTTAATCTGTATAGTATCAACCCATGTTGTTCTCGAATTATTCTACTCATATAAGGTATTGATAACAGAAATAAGGACAGAATTTTACCAGGCATTTTTTCTAGAAAACACTTAATTGTGACATAGAACCGTACATGCTACATGGAACCATATGTGCCACACCATACATTATGCCTTAGATATCCTGAATAAAGAAGGTATGTGACTATGACAGATAACTAGTATAAAGGGACAATGCCCAGCAGCATAAACAAGAGATACCATATTAATCTGGCCACTAGAAGGTGGAAAAATTATATTACTAAAAATGAGCCTATTTGGATAAAAAAAATCCCATAGGAACTAATGCTATATAACTGAATTGAGGCTAAAATTGACAATTATTCATATTAATGTTCCCAATTTTTAGGATAGGTCCTTCAGTTCATTAGTATTTTGGACAAAAAATTTCAAAACAATCCAAGCATTTTAACTTTTACCCCTTAATGGACCCTGTGTGACCCCATTTCGCTGCCATTGACCATATGTGTCTGTGTTTACTGGGAAGGAGAAGAGTCTCTGTGCTAGGGGTTAGGAGTTTATAAACCTGACAGGTTTGATCTCTTTTATGCTGCTCATTTCTAGGAGCCTCAATGTGCACTCCCAAACCAACCACTCCAAGTACCACCATACGTTAACCAACCAGTCCCAACAGCCTGTAGGACAGCGATCAGTGCGCCGCCTAGCGCCAGGTATCGGCGTCCATGGGAAGTAAGTATTAGGGAGGGGACGGTGGGCGGCGTGCTGAAGGCGGGCGGGAGGAGTAAGCCATAGGTAGGTACAGGAGGAACTGACACAGGAGGAGGAGTTATGGGGACTTGGCAGTGGTTGGAGACAGGAGGAGGTGACTGCAGCACCCTCCCTACCTAGTATCAGAAGCAGCAGCAGCAGTGTCAGGCCACAGCGCCACCACGCGGCGCTAGGACACACTGGAGGACACCAACCCTGGAGGAGGCAGGAAGGACAGCTGTACCTCACCTACCACACTCCACAACATAGACACTGGAGCAGTGGTGAGCAGCTCATCCTCATAAGGTGAACATTGTATATGAGCAACTCACTTGTATTTATAGAACACAGGAGGACCTGAGTTGCGTGACACACCTTGTAGGGTGTACGAGGGACCCAGGAGGAGAGAGGAGAGGACAGCCCCCAGCAGGCACCCACCCACCACCACCTACCTCCAGGAGGAGCCCACCTGGAGACCTTTCCACCAGGTGTCAGCACCGCCTAGGTACTCACCATGGACTTCAGTATGACCTACCCACAGATGCACGTGAGTTGCTCATCCTATCTATATATTCTATTCATTGACATTAATGCATATATCATATATCCCATACAATGAGCTGCCCCCCCTCCCACAGAGAAAAAAAAACCTTTTCACAGCCCAGAAACACGCCCAGAATTCCTGTCAGTAGAAGTGGAAGAGGTATTCGTTTCCAGTGATATATTTAGTAGAATCTCTGGTATTTATGTTTAAATACATCTGAGGCAATTCTGGTATTTTCCTCTGGCATACGGCTGGACATCTTGCCCCCCCCCCCACATAATTCTTTTTACCTGGACTCCTACCATGTCGCCCTATGCTACGCCCACCAAACAGCAGCCCCCCTGAGAGGTGACCTGGCAGTTCATGAAGCAGTGGGTAGGGAGGGTGGAGTAAGTGGTCAAAGGATGTGGCAGGCTATCTTAGATTAATGCAGGGCATCAATAGAAGATAAGATACAGAAAGCAGTAGGTTTGCTATCTATACTACATGTCTCTGTGGGGGAGATAGGAGCTGTGGTAGGACTAGACATACTAATAATACATTTAGAGGTACCAAATATAGAGGGTCGTTAAATGCAGATCAAGGGCGCATCAATAGAATATGACGTGTCAAAATTGAATGGGTTGTGGTGTTGTGGGAGAGGTAGGGTGGATAGAATGTGGGTGAGGTATGAATGAACCATGTAGGGTGATTAACAGTTGATAGCGACATCAATAAGACATGGGGTATATCTAGATGGCGGACCGGGCTGTGAGGCTAGAGTTGTCAAACATTGATATAACTATGTGATTGTGGACGTGGGCTTATTTTATGGTCTTCAGGTCAAACTGTATTTAGTTCATGATTAGTTGCTGATAACGTATTGATACTTTAGGAATGTCTTCTCAACAATGTGATTATGGATTATGGTTTATTTTAGGATCTTTAGATTAGGTATGCCTTCCTATTTCATGTTGGGTTGGGGACTAGTTTCGGAAAGGCTGCCAAGGTTCCTTATTATATTGTTTTGACTGTTGTATAGCACTTTGGTAGGGCAGTATCATGATTCTTGTAGTGACAGGATGTATATGATTTCACAAGGTGATAAGTGCAATGAGCTGGTGGAATAATGAGGGCTACTCAATGATGTAACTTTTACATCAAGAGTCTACTGTTTCATTTTCTTAATTTCTTTCTTTCTTTCTTTGGGTTTAGAGATACGAAGCCACGCCACGGTGGGAGACATGTAAACAGGTTTAATGTAAACTAATACTATCATTAAAACAATAGCCTCCCTGGTAGGACTTTCATGCAAAACTACCGTACCGAAAACCGCAGTACAAGGCGTGGTGATGTCTGGGAATTTCACTTGAAACCCCTTTCAAAGGATATTCTCTAATGAGGGGGGTCCTTACCCCTGAACAACCCCTACAAATTTGAATATGCCTGCCCTTTAGAAAACTGTAGGTATAGCTGGCTGTTACTGCTCTACAGACACATAGGTTTAATTAAATGTTCTATTACTTGATGATGGTTGATGAGCTGAGTCGAGATGAGCAATGAAAAGTTATATGGTATAAATTATCATTCACGATAATATCAATTAGTGTAAATTAAACTTTTGAGGTTGTTCATAAGTATTTGGGTATATGTAAAGATGGCCAATAACATAGAAGAAAAAAGATTGACGATAGCATTAGTATGATTTGAGTCTTTTTCTCAGTAGATTATTTCAATTTGTCATGTTCTGTATTCTGGTTATAATTTTGTACCTTGGATCGCCAACCAAAGATTTCCTTTATAAGAACAAAGTTAAGACGACACAAAAGTACATCGTGTATAAAGGCACACCCTGAGTTGAGTAGAATCCCTGCAAAGTGCGCCTGGGAGTTTATTTTTTAGGGCATACACACATGAGGACCTTCAAAGCCTAGAAAACAACGGTTTTAGGGGGTGAAAGAGGGGTGGGGTAGTCAGGAAATTCTGATTTGGAGGGGGGGGGGTATCTAGCCCTATATACAAAGCCCTCTCATTACAGGAGGGGGCGCCCTCCCCCCTTTGATGCCTCCATCACTAATGTCCATACGGAGAATTATGTGTGGCTGGAATGGGGCAGTAAGTGTGTGTGTGTGTGGGGGGGGGGTGTATTTAAGAGGAGGAGTAGATGTGGTCATCTTAACTGACCGGGCCTTCATGGGATCATGATTAAACTTCTTAGTCGGCCATCACGCCCTCCAAGGCGACGTGCCGGGGACGTGAGGTGGACGGCCGAGAGGACGTATGTGTCCGGGCCGTGCTTTAGGACGCCCATAAAGGCGGTACACGCCCGGCGCATGCGCGGCAGGCGGGCCGCCACTCGGCCTGATCAAGGCAATTTGATGCCGCGGCCCCGCGTACATTATTAAACCCAGCTCAGGCCACTAGATTTAACACTAAAGTGATCGGATGAATCAAACCCGCCCACCCGAGAATGAACGGCCACCCACGGCTGCATGCAGTGAAGTCCGGTCCAGTCTAGGCCGTGACTTTCTGTACTGGATAGCTTAATCCATGCTGGGGACATTCTTTCCATATTCATGTATATAATATTTACAACCTTAAACCTATTCAGTATAATATTCAAAATGGGTTTTATACCAGAGCCTAATTTCCAGCACAGGTTGCTACTCCTACCCTGCTGCTGGGCTCTCTTTCAACATGATATAAATCCACTTTCAATATACTACTCATAGTGTACGTGAATTGGACACCCACTTTGAAAACCTTGCTCTATGCAAGGTATGCCCTCTAGATCTACATGGGGTATCAATGGCTACCTCTCACAGCACATTTTACTGGACCCTTACTGTCACTATACTGCTCACAATGTGTGTGTACTTAACGCCTACTTTCAGTACACTACTCACATTATATACATGTGTACCTAATGCTTACTTTCAGTACACTATTCACATTATATACATGTGTACCTAATGCTTACTTTCAGTACACTATTCACATTATATACATGTGTACCTAATGCTTACTTTCAGTACACTACTCACATTATATACATGTGTACCTAATGCCTACTTTCAGTACACTACTCACATTATATACATGTGTACCTAATGCTTACTTTCAGTACACTATTCACATTATATACATGTGTACCTAATGCCTACTTTCAGTACACTACTTGCATTGTATGTGTACCTAATGTACACTATTCACAGTATGTGTGTACTGGATGCCTACTTTCAGTACACTACTCACATTGTATGTGTACTTAATGCCTACATGCCTACTTTCAGTACACTACACACAATGTGTGTCTACTGGACGCCTACGTTCAGTACACTACTTACAATGTGTGTGTACACGATGGCTACTTTCAGTACTCTTCTCACAATCTGTGTGTGTGTGTGTGTGTACTGGATGCCTACTTTCAGTACACTACTCACATTGTATGTGTACTTAATGCCTACTTTCAGTACACTGCTCACAATGTGTGTGTACTGGACGCCTACTTTCTGAACACTACTCACATTGTATGTGTACTTAATGCCTACTCTCATTACACTACTCACATTGTATGTGTACTGGACGCCTACTTTCAGAACACTAATCACATTGTATGTGTACTTAATGCCTACTCTCAGTACAATACTCACAATGTGTGTGTACTGGACGCCTACTTTCAAAACACTACTCACATTGTATGTGTACTTAATGCCTACTCTCATTACACTACTCACATTGTATGTGTACTTAATGCCTTCTTTCAGTACACTACTCACAATTTGTGTGTACTGGATACTTTCAGTACACTACTCACATTGTATGTGTACTTAATGCCTTCTTTCAGTACACTATTCACAACATGTGTGTACTGGACGCCTACTTTCAGAACACTACTCACATTGTATGTGTACTTAATGCCTACTCTCAGTACAATACTCACAATGTGTGTGTACTGGACGCCTACTTTCAAAACACTACTCACATTGTATGTGTAGTTAATGCCTACATGCCTACTTTCAGTAGACTATTCACAATGTGTGTGTACTGGATGCCTACTTTTAGTACACTACTCACAATGTGTGTGGGTCCGGATGCCTACTTTCAGTACACTACTCACAATTTGTGTGTACTGGATGCCTACTTTCAGTACAATACTCACATTGTATGTGTACTTAATACCTACTTTCAGTACACTTCTCACAATGTGTGTGTACTTAATACTTACTTTCAGTACACTACTCACAATGTGTGTGTATTTAATACCTACTTTCAGTATACTACTCAAAATTGGACAAATTCCTTCAAGACACTGCTCTATCTTTCTTTTTCTTGCGATGTCTCTGTCTGTATCTGTCTATCCCCTCTCTCTCTGTCTCTCCCTCTCTCCCCCAATTTATTTTATCTCTTTGTCTATTTGCCTCTGTGTGTGTCACTTCTATGTCCGTTTCTGTCTATCTACATGTCCCTCTCTCGTTCTCTCCGTCTCTGTCTCCCTCTGCCCCATACTTACACGCCTCCTTTACCCCACCATGTGTTCCGGGCGGACCGTGGAGAGGATCCCGGTACCACGTCGTCTGTGCAGCCCCCCCCCCCCTTACCCCTCCTCTATCAAGCCGGCCTCCTGTATGGGTCGCCACCCCTAGAGCCCCCCCCCTTCCCTCCCACACACTCACACACACAGGGAGAAGCTCACCATGTCATTGCGTTTCTTAGTTACGGGCGGCCTTTGTACAACCCAATGCACAGATACATAATTAATGCCCCTTCTGCCATCTCTCCCCGGTCTACCCGGCTTTCCGTCCCCGTCCTCCCGCTGATGGTGACGTCGTCCTCGGTGTGACGACTGATAACGCATACCTACCTACTACCACGCACTCAAAGAGGGACACTAGGGTTAGGGGGCTTTCTGAATGACTCGAGAGAGGGGTGGTGGTGGAATAGGAAGGGGGGAAGAGAGAGAGAGAGAGAGAGAGAGAGAGAGAGAGAGAGAGAGAGAGAGAGAGAGAGAGAGAGAGAGAGAAGAGAAGCGACAGAGAAGAAACACAGATAGACATAGAGGAGAGGAGCTTAGGGAACGGTGGCCTACGCATTAGGATTATTGACTAGTGGGGGGGGGGGTAGTGGACTTAAGAGAGGGAGAGGGAGAGATAGATGCATAGATGGAGAGAGAGAGAGAGAGAGAGAGAGAGAGAGAGAGAGAGACTCAGACAGACAAACAAACAGAGAATCAAAGACATAGGGCCAGAGGGACAGACAAGGAGACAGACAGAGAGAGACAGGGTCAGGGAGAGAGAGAGAGAGAGAGAGAGAGAGAGAGAGAGAGAGAGACAGACAGACAGACAGACAGACAGACAGACAGCCCGACAGGCTGACAGACACGCAGACACACAGACAGACAGACAGACATAGAGAGAAAGAAGAGGTAGATACAAAGATTAATTGAGAATATAGGAGACCAAGTAGTAAGTAGTATAGGGTCGGTAGTTATATTCAGGCAAACTTGAATGTGTTTGGTGTGATGAGGGTTATTGTATGCGACACCCGTGAGATAAATGGTGGAAGACAGTATTGGATTGGTGGGGATGGTTGTGACTGAGATGGGACAGCTACAGAAGTACTCAGAGCAAGTATAAAGTTGGATATAACGTAGATCTAACCTAGTGCCTCAAGCCCCATGTTAATGGGTCATGATGCACTGTTGCTTTCCCAGCGAGTTACGCACAAGTGCTGCCTTGCTGTATCATTTCAACCACTTCGGGTTTCATAGGGTTGGCATGATGCAGTGGCGGATCCAGGATTGTCTAGAAGGGGGGGGGGCAAGTCTTGTTGAAAGCTGATGAGATACTATATGTGGCCCGAGCAAGGATAGTATAGGTTCCCAACCCAGAAGCGTAGGAAGCAAATCTTCATTGGGGGGGGGGGCGGTGAGGGCACCATCGCGACCACCTTGAATTGTCGGCTGATGCGTGATGGGGTCTATATATCCGTATTTAGAATTCATATAGATAAGTGATTTTTGGTAAATTTTGGATCTGACTTTAGGCTCAGACCCCCATTCTCCCTATGACATCACCATAATAATCAATTTGAGATGTAAAGTTTTAGCTTCTTTTCCATTGTGTTTATGAGTTCTTGGAAAATATTGGGGGGGGGGCCCAGACATACTCAGGCCAACTTCATTCATGATTGGGGGGGGCCCAGGCCCCCCTGCCCCCCCCTTTTTCTACGCCCCTGCAACCTATATCATCCTTGGCCCGAGCACCGCCCCCCCCCCAGGATCACTTCAGTGCTGCCTTAAACATCAAGACAAGCGATAGATATGTGAGTTGTTTAATGGTATATTGACAGCTATGCTTATTTTCAGGGTGAGATAATTGGACATTCACTTGATATAAGAACACGGTGTTTCATTGCCCGCACATTTCTGCATTAGACACACAGGAGAGGACAGAAAAGATGAGATGGAACTCCTTTTAAGATCGCCAAGGGCTGATACATTACATATAGGCAAGAGACAATGGCCATGGGTTTCACGACAATACACAGAAATGTCAGATAAGTTACAGCAATTTGATTCATGTTTGGAAGATGGAGAGAAATACTGCAGTAAATGAGAGATGCATAGAGAGACCCGCCCACGGCCACTACACGCATTGAAGGCTTCTCCGGTGTCCCTTCACCCTCTAACACTTTTTACCCTCTAAGGGCCGCTGATGCAGGAGTGCATCGTGCCTATTGGTCGGCATGATGCACCAATGAAGTGCCGATGCGTCTTCTCGCCAGCACTTCATAAGTGTATCATGCCGACCCTGCAGGAATGAATTTACCTTGTTCGCAATGCATTAATTAATGCAGCTCAGGCAATTAACTCACCCAGGCATTTTATATGATATTCATGCAATATCAGTTCTTAAAGAGTTATCCATTCCACCCATCACCCTACCTCCAGCCCACCTAGGCCGACCGAGGAGGGGGCGCGGTAAGGACAGAATACTTAATGGGGGAGTGGGGCGTGGAGATGGCAGTACACAGGGGTAGGTATGGTGGTATCGTCCTATCCTGTTCTTTAGTCTGTCTGTGTGTCCCCATCTCCAAGTGTTAACCCTATAGAGTCACATAGTGATTTAAGAGCACTGTGATGCCTGGATACAGCTCTGGCGAGTAACCCGCCAGGGATGTATTCATGCATCACACCGACTCTACTGGCTTCATACACTCCTGAGGGATTGGCATGATGCTCCAATGTAGTGCTGGAGAGCAGATTCTCCAGCAATGCATTGGTGCATCATGACAACCAAAGAAGATTAATGTGCGTACTGCCATTATAAAAGGGTTAATTCTACCCTGGATCCACATCTTTGCATCCCACCCTTCAACCCTCCGTCACCTTGTCTAGGATAAAGGTACATACACAGGGCCGCGATCTGTGGGATTTGCTGCTTCAAAGACTGTATTTCTGTTTTAGAGGAAGGAGTAGAAATGGTTTGAAACTGTTTGAAATGGAGGTGACGGAGTCGTTGAGACTACAATAGAGAGAGAATGGGGAGGAGGGGTGCAGTAGGGGAGGGAAAAGAATCGGATTATACAATTACAGTTTCAGATAAAAATGGATCAAAACCAAAAGTACAAACATGTTCAATGGGAGTGGTAGGTAATGCTATGATACAAACCAGTCTGTTAATGGGTAATGGGTGGTGGTTATACTATCAAGGAAATGTGTGTCACTTTGCCTATGTCTATTCCTGCAGTTTGCCGTGTCAAATCCAGGATTCTGACAAGGAGGGGGCGCACCCTTTATTTAGCCTATATTCTTAGCTGAATTTGAGACTAGATAAAGGAAAGTTTAGACTTTTTACTACTGGCAAAAATCCCATCTAAATCTGACAGTGTAGGTTTGTAGATTCAAGAATATCACATCATAATATGAATACAATTTAGCATGGGACTGACAAAATGAACTTTGTACAAGGAAGCCCAACCACCTTGCCTAGATGTACAAATTCATTATCAGTAATTGATAAATTGCAGGTAATGAGACTGACAGGCAAATTCATACTCCACCTAGTGGTGGTTCCAAGTACTCACCAGACTCTCAAGGACTCAGCCCGATAGCTCCACCTTCTGCTAATCACTGAGCAACTCTCAACCCCGGTTGCAACAGGTGACACACTTTACATTTTCTCATCCGGGGTTAATAGCAATCGCCTTATAAACTTTACATATTTAATCGATCACTATCACCGTCTAAAGTGACCACCCGACTTCCAGGATGAAGCGTACTAATACTACACCATCTACTGCTGCTCCACCTAAAAAGAAAGCAGGCGGTAAGGCTAAAAAGTCTATTTAGGTGACCATGTTACAAGCCTCGAGGACGATGTCCTCGTCATCGGTCTCAAAACAATGAAATCCTCGCCGCTATAAACAGCCTTAAACCTGCTGCTACACAGCCTACAACTACACAAGTACAGCCACAGGTCAGTCAGATCCCGGTAGTGGACATCACTTCAACAGAGTCAGTACCTGTAGTACAGACTCTGTCTAGAAATACTCGTGCCGCTGCAGCTGCTGCCGCCATCCCAGCTGCAGTGACATCACAGCCTGCTGCAGGACCGGTCATCAACGAGTTTGCTGCGGCCATACAGGCCGCTACCTTCACGGGTGAGAAATCCTACCCTCTACCACTCAGCTACCAAGACAAAGTTCCTGCTTCTTTCACTGCGAAGGTAGCAAATATCCTCACCTCTATAACACATCAGCTGTCATCCATCAAGGGTAAGCCTACTCATACCCACAACTTCATTTTCCATGGCCCTACATATATTAAAACAGGGCTTAATATCCTAGACCCTTTAGAATATTTGTTTGGCCTGTCACGGCTCATGAAAGACCGCCGTACCCTGCCCCAAGATAAGCCCTGTATCGCTGAGCATATCATGGACATAATAACAGCGGGCAAAGATTATCAGTGGGAACAGCTACGTGAATGGTCAGAAGAAGTCCTGTCTTCCATTGCTGATGAACTATTTACTTGGCAGGACATTGCATTTATCAGTTCATTGAGGTCAGAGGTCACCAAGGTCAGAGCGGGTAAACTCTACCCCACTGCCGACATAGCTGAAGCCTCACTCAAGAAGAATAAGTCTAAGTCTAAAACAGAGTCTAAAAATCAGGCTGCTTCTCAGAATCAGACTAAACCTAATAAACAGCCTATACAGACCGCTGCTGCTTCACAACCAGCCTACAAAGTCTCTCGCAGCTCAGCTGGTCGCGCTGATGTACCCTGACAGGCCTACAATAGTAAGGCTGGCTGCACTAAGCCTGATGGCCATACAGAAGGTGGTATACAGTACGGCCACCACTGCACCTGGTGCAGGCACAATATTCAGAAGCTTCATTTCCATGACTTCACAGCATGCCATTGCAAACAAACAGGAGATAAAGGGCCCTCTTTTCAGGCCTGAGCCGGATTACCCTGGCTCTCCCTATGATACTGCTGACATGAACTTGGACACAGATGTAGCCACCTCTATCCCTGCTCATAATTGTGATAAAACTACCTCATCCAAGCTTAGGCCTAATGCTCCCATATTTAGGCCCATGTCAGATATCAACACTAAACTTCACACTCCAGACAACGCCTGTACAGTAGACCACTCTCCATGTACTACTCATATAATAGAACAAATGGATCAAGTCGTTAGTGTCGCTAGTCCAACATACACTACTATACATACTACTTCATCTGACTCTAGTGATAGCCAGGCATACACAGCAAGCTCACTCACTGATCCAGATAAAACTTATTACCCTTCTGAGGCGGACTTGTTTTACAGCTTCCCTCCCGCAGGTCTGTCCTTGGACAGACCTGCTCCTATCAAAGTCTCCTTTTGGCCGGTAAGGGTTACTGACCTTTGGGATAGTTTCCCTCAATATGCTAAGCTATATGACACTAGGAGAGAGACCTGCTTGCCCAACAGGTTAGGCCCCAGACTCACATTACCATCGGGCCTCAATCTGGACGTCTGGAAAAGCAAATTACAAGGTTACCATGACTACAAACTATGTGAATACTTACGCTATGGTTAGCTAGTGGGCTACACTGCAGATACACCACCCATCTCCACTGAAACAAACCACAGCTCAGCTCTTAGATACCTTACTCACATAGAGAAATTAATCAAAAATGAACTAGAACTAGGTGGACTTCTTGGGCCTTTCACATCGGCTCCATTTACACCCTGGTGCAATGTAGCACCTCTACTCACCCAACCAAAGAAAGAGACCTCCTCTAGAAGGGTAGTACTGGTTCTACCTTTCCCCGATGGTAAGGGCATAAACAGTGGTGTCACTAAAAACTGTATCGGCATACCGCATCAATCTTACACCTTGCCTTCCATCACCGACCTTGTCACTAAAGTCTGTTCCCTTGGACAAGGCTAATATATGTACAAGGCAGACATGGCTCGTGCTTATAGACAGTTGATAATGATTTACCACTACTCACCATGAAACACAGAGGCCTCTACTATATAGACACTTGCCCCTCCTTTGGGGCCAGGCTTTCCAGCTTAGCCTATCAACGCACTACCTCGGCTATTGCCTACCTCTTTGCTAAACAAGGGAATCAGTCCTTGAACTACCTCAACGATTTCTGCGGCGCAGCTCAGACTCTGGACGAGTCTAATCAGGCTTATTCAGACTTCCTAAGTCTGACAGCTGAACTAGGCTTCGAGTTGTCCCCTAAAAAGTGTGAACCTCCGACCCAGATCATGGACTGGCTGGGATTCAGACTCAATAAGGTAGAAATCACTCTTACCATACCTGACACTAAACTGCAGGAGGTTATTGATGAGTGCAAACGCTTGGAGAGGGACAAATTTGCCACTAAGAAGCAACTTCAGTCATTGGTCGGCAAATTATCCCACATTTCAAAATGCATCCCTAACTTAAGGAAGTTCATGTGTAGGGTACTGGAGACACTAAGGAATGCTCCAGATGCCGGCATGGTCTTCCTCAACAACCCATGTAAATCTGACATATCATGGTTTGTTAAGTATGCCACCCTAGCTAATGGCATACACCTCCTACTACCACCCACTGAAACCTACTCGTTAGAATGTGACTCTACACTGGTGGGCGGGGGTGGCAACTCAGACCAACACTACTAGACACTACAATATGATGAAGCACACATGGAAGCCTACAAGCCCATACATAGACTCGAAGCTGTAAATCTGCTTATAGCTTATCGTACACTGGTACCCAAATATAAGCATGGCTTTAGGGTCATAACATATTCGGACCACCTAGGATCCCAACAGGCCCTAATATCGGGCAGACGTGTTATCTGCCTGTGCAAGACAGCTGTGGCTTGAGGCTACTATAAATTAACACACACTAGATATTAGACACAAGAAAGGTGAACTCATACCTCTGGCAGATTGACCCAGCTAAAAGAACCTATGCTCTAGCTGAAATCGCAACAAGGAATCTCACTAAACTCAAACCTGCCCTACCTCACCCTATGTTTGATATAATTTGATTCTATACATTTCAGGCCTTACTTTGGGAGACCAGGCTATAGCCTCATTCCAGGCCTCGGTTTCAGAGGCCACAGCAGTGTACATACTTAGACAAGCTACCTATTATTTAACCATGCTGTGTCCTACAACACAGACATATTACATCCATCACCTCAGGCTGCTGCCCTATATCAACAATATCTGACCAACTCACTGTCAGCACCTTCATTCCATAGGAACTATATATCCGGGGCCAAACTTTGGATACTAACACATGGAGGCGACCCCTCTTTATTATTATCATATGAATCAGTGGGGGTAGCTAAGGGAGCAGTTAGACTCTCACCACATGAGACTGTGCCAGCTCCACCATTACTACCCCAGTACTTAGTTGCGGTCTGCACACTCTTGGATACTATACCAAACACATTACACTACAAAGCAGCCCTTACAATGAGCTTCTTTGCCTTCCTTAGAGTTTTTAATCTCCTCACCCCCACTGCCTCACTGTGGTCTGGCCCACATACCTTACTCAGGAGAGACGTAATACTGACTGAAACCGGTATTAATATAGTGGTACGCTCATCAAAAACTATCAGACCAAGAGATGCCCCGGTAGTCATATCCCTACCTTCCATCCCGTCATCTCCAGCCTGCCCTACTAAAGCCTGGTTGGATATGCAAACTATGCACCATCATCTCAGTTTGCTCCGGCTTTCACTCATCCCACAAGACTACCTCTTACCCCTCTCCAACTCACCAACATTACAAGAGACACACTCTTAGACATTGAGTGCCTGTATGCCATGGACTTCTCGGGCCACTCTCTCAGAAGAGGTGGTCTTCAATCTGCTGGATGAGACAAACAGGCTGCCTCTCACCACGGCACCTGGTCATCCACTTCTGGTATGAGACCTTGCATACCAAGCCAACATACCCTATCAGTCTCACAGTGCCTCAGAGACTTATTTACACCTTGATATGTAGACTTACCATATATATTATACTCAAACTTTATGCTATGGACTCTGAACATTTATCCATAATTGGTAACATATGGTACAAGTTAGTGCCTTACCTCATTTACATATTCAACTCTTAGATACAAACCCATATCTCATTAGTTTAGTTACATGTTTATCATATACCTATTTACTTGTGTTAGTGTAATAAAACTCCATTTTATGAATTTCCTGTTCAGTGTTCTCATTATCAGTAATTGATAAACTGCGGGTCATGAGACTGACAGGCAAATTCATACTCCACCTAGTGGTGGTTCCAAGTACTCACCAGACTCTCAAGGACTCAGCCCGATAGCTCCACCTTCTGCTAATCACTGAGCAACTCTCAACCCCGGTTGCAACGGGTGACACACTTTACCTTTTCTCACCCAGCGTTCATAACAATACACCTTATAAACTTTCCCACCACTCCCACCCTATTTTTAATGGTGTAGCTTTTATAAAGGTCAGGACTTCATAGTACCTTGATATGTTGACTTACCATATATAATATACTCAAACTTTATACTATGGACTATGGACATTGTTGGTAAAATACGGTACACGTAAGTGCCTTACCTCATTTACATATTCAACTCTTAGATACAAACTGGTATCTCATTAGTTTAGTTACATGTTTATCATATACCTATTTACTCATGTTAGTGTAATAAACCTCCACTTCATGAATTTCCTGTTCAGTGTTCTCATTACTCTCTAAAGTCTTCACAATGTGTCAACTCTTTAGGGGTCGATAGTGCATTGTTGTATCATGCCCATTGGTCGTCATGATGTTTGCATGCAGCCTCTGTGAGGGAGGTCAGAAGATTCATCTCATTTTGCAACCTTACACATAATGTCAGAAGGAATTTGAGCTTAAGACTCTTAGCCTTTAAATAAAGTTGCTATAGAATGCATAGATATCTATGAACAAAGGATGCATTAGTAGTGTCGTGTATACTGAGGGCAGGCACCGAGTCTGCCAATAGATAAGTGATGCCTCGACACATGTCGATGTATTATGTACATCGACCGATCAATTAATTACGCAGCTAATTGATTCATCATTAGCGGTATGCACTGAATCCTCTGCCTCTTTTCTTCAGGGTTTTGAATCTGTGTATATAGGGCACGGTATACATTGTATTTATATTGAAGTATGACAAGATATAGGCTAGGGTAGGTGTATATGTGGGGGGGGGGGGTTATTGAACGATTTGTAATTGGGGTTTAATAATGGATGTGGCTTAGATGTTGGCACTATTGTTGTATATGGGATGTAGAAACAAGAAGGGATCGCGAGTAAATGTGTAGCCTAGACTTCTATGTTATATGCAATGGGGGCTGGAGGGATTGGGAGGGGTATATCATAACCTGGGGGGCATTTCAAAATGTTAACACTTGCTATCCCGTGAGGACTGAAACACTTAGAAGTACACCTTGTATATACACACACTCACCCTGACAGGGTCGGCATCCCATGATGCACTGTACTCCCACTTTTCTCTAAAGGATTTTCAATAAATGAGAAAAAAACGTGTTTTTTTACAGGACTTTAAAGTATAAAATATAACAGTGGGACATTAATACAGACATTATTAGCAAAAAACACTGACCTGTTTTGTTGCTTTGGCCAATGAAATTGCTTGTATGGTGCCATGTGACCAAGATTCCAGTGTGGCAAAATCCGGCATACCAGTGGGGTGTTTCAAAAGCAGGTAATGTTTACAACCGGTCATAAGGAGATATGATAGCAGTTTTAATAGTGATTGTAGGCTTATAACTGCATATGTTTCTAAAGCATTACCATTATCTTACTGTGTCTGTAACTATATGACTGGTGAGAGATGATAATGGTTGCAGTTGTAAGTTTAGAAACAGATATTTAATGTTCATTATCATGTCTGGCTTCTGACACACCCCACTGGGCCCACTCTGAGTGTAGTGTTGGGAGCAACCGGTCCTACGTCTCTCCTCTCTTGCGTTAACACTTGCTATCATTTTGAAATGCCCTGCTGCTCTCCCCTGTAAAACTGTGTTGATTGTGAATACCAAATAATTCCTATTTCAATTGTTTCTATCATTCTCTTTAGTGCAGCACATATTAAGCTGTTGTGTGGAAACAAGATACAAAACCAAACCTGCTGTAGGTTTTTTAGGTTTTTCAACTGAAACATAATTTCAGAAATCAGTTTTGAGAGTTGTTTACCTTTCGGAGTAGGCTTGAGGAGAATTCCCGGTATATATAGATATTAAAACCCTTTAAGGGCCGCTGATGCAGGAGTGTATCATGGTCGTCATGATACACCAATGAAGTGCTGGCGAGTCATTGAAGCATCATGACGACCCTCCGGAGACATATCTGCCCCGTAGATTCGGCATGATGCATGAATGTAGCCTTGCCGAGTTACTCACCAGGGTTGCATTCATGCATCATGGCGACCAATTGGCATGATGCATTGAATTAAATATCCAATGCAGTAGAACAGTCTGATAACATGTTACAAATTAACTAATTGTGAGAGGCTGTTTGCGCTTTCTTCTCGGGGGCTTTAAGGTCTATGTATTTCTAGGGTAGAGGGGACGACAGTTTTCTATCTGAGTCCATGTTCCGAACCCGAATTGACAGAAGGTGCTAGTACTGCTTACTGATATTATAAAGGTTTAGCCAATGGCACTCTGGGCTAAAAGAAACAATCCTTGACAAAACCTTTAACTCTTTAAGGGCCGATAATGCATTAATGCATCATGGCCTTTTGTCTTCATTGGAGCATCATGCCGCCTCTCCGGGAGTATGTATCAACCCGTATCATGATGACCGATGGGCATGATGCACTCCTGCATCAGCGGCCTTCAAAGGGTTAATACCTCGCATATCAGACGTGCACCTTATACGTGAGGATGGAACCCTAGGCGTGCCTTACAGGATTGGTCAAAGTTAGGGGTGAAACTTATATGTGAGGATTCTCAACAAAAGAACAGGACCAAAACTTTGGCCTCAGAAGTGCCTTAATGGGTTGACCAGACTTAAGGGTGCGCCTTATACGCCAGGTATACCTTATATATGCTAGCTATTATGGTAATGCATATCTCACCCCCCCTCCATATACACATAACTCTCACCCTACCTTCTCAATATCAATATTCCCTGGCCATGGTGCCATCCACACCATTCCGCAATATAATCCTAGGTGCCATGCCTTCATAATCACCCCTCCCCCTCCCCAAACCACCCCACCCCCCCTCCCCCCCCCCCCCATCTCAATATGATAACCCTGCAGGATCCAGTTCTGTATTCTATAGGCTGCTGTAGTCTGTACTGACTGAGCCCTGGATATGCACACAGTCACTAAGGGCAGTTATCTCCATAAATAAATAACCCACCACCACTTTAACCTACCCGCCACTCAGTGCACTTTGCTACTGCGACTGGATGGTGATAACTGTGAGTTTGGCCAAAGTTTGTGAGAAGAAGGATGCCTTGAATGCATTAAGGGCGATATAGCAGGAGCACATCATGGCCATTGGTCGTCACGATGCTCCAATGGAGTGCCGGCGAGTCTACTCAGCAGCCCTTCGTTGGAGCATCATGACAATCCACGATGAGATATGTACGTTAGGCAAACTCTGAAGAACAGGAGGTTATTGTACATAAGTCCCAGTTTACCGCTATTTTGAAATAGCCTCCTGGTATGGAACTTGTCTCAGGGCAAGCTGGCTGATATTAGGACTGTATTATTGATGGCACGTTCACACCCCAGTAGCATTGAATCTCTCCTTAGAAATTCTGTTTAGGATATGAACATCAAACATTTCTTCGCAGAGTTGGTATACGGTAGTCTGGAGTTTACTTATTTACTGTGGCGATCTCGGGTCCTCTCGGTGTACACCTTTTGGTATTGTCAGTTTTATGACCTACTGTTATCAGTACTGACGACTTTGAGGCATATGTGGGGTTTTTAGTCTATTCCGCACAGAGCCACGTATATATATATATATATATATATATATATATATATATATATGGCGCTGTGCGGAATATATATACATATATATGACCCATCAAGGGAGAACACCCCTCCGCGCGGGGGATTTTTAATTCCCCATTTGGCCACCAGGGGGCATTCGAGGGGCAAAATGACTCTAAAATCATTATAAAAATTATTAAGCTAATTTTTGACGCAGAATTCGATGGTCTCATTTAAAATGCACCATTTTTGTTAAAAATGGCCCATATTTGGATGGTAAAATGAACATTTTCCGTGTGAAATCAACCTATATGCCTGTTCCATTCCAATAATCAAAATTTGCAGATTTTATGCCAATATTTGGGGATATCCACCAAAACTGAAAACAGAAATGGGAAATTCCTTCTAGATCAAAATCTATGATAAAAATCATTATATTGTTATGCATTTTTTATGAAAAAGGCTGATTTATTGTGTTTTTAGATGCTAATGGTTTATAATGTATTTACGGCTTAATCATCAATTTTAGATATGAATAACGACCTATGTTCAAGGAGGGGTTCTGACATAACTACTAGGAATATTTAAGCCAATGATGTCTCATTTTCAAGATCTCGAGATGAACTTTGATAATGAATTTCCCTGCAGAGGGGTGTTTTTGCTTGCCTGGTCATATCGCAGAAACTGCAAGCAGAATACAATCCTATGTCATCTTAGAGCATTTGTCGGTTCATCATGCTCATTGGGCGTAATCATGCATGCATGAATGCAGTCTTGGTGAGTAACTCACCAGGACTGATGAGTAACTCACTTGCAGGACTACTTTCACTCATCATGATGATCCTACTTTGTTGACCCACTTCTCAGAGGTTGGCATGATCCACTCATGATACACTCATGCCGTGCGGCTCGCCAGCACTGCATTAGTACATCTTGAGGCATCGTGCGGTCCTTACTCAGTTACAGTTGCCGTCACACGGGGGCGTTTCTCCATCACTGGAGGACGTTTCTCGGTAGAGAAACATCACCTAGTGTCATTCATTGAACACAGAGCGTTGTATTGGATAACGGCAACGGTTAAAATCCTCCAGGAGATTTCGGAAACCCTTTAGCCGTTGGTTGACAGGTTGGATAGGGAATGTTTCCGGTCGTGCTTTTGATAACGACCCCATGTGATTCGAATGTACAACTCCCAATTTAAGTTTAAGTACATCGAAATTCTATACACATTCGCGAACTTAAAAATGTGCAATTGATCAAGGATTACATTGAAACTACTAAAGGACATACCTTTAAGACAAACAAATTACCAAGGTCACGCATCATTGCTCATGTTATTGCTCCACCAGACCAACAGCAGAAAGTGGACGCATGCGCAGAAGCCATCAAGATGTAAGTTTAATGAGAAGTAACAATAACTCACTCTGTTCCCCCCAGGGGACGCCCCAGTATCCGTTCACTGAGGCATGACAGGACATGAAGACAAGGTGCATGACGGGATATGTCAAGGTGTGGTCAGTGAGGTGTGACCATACAGCGTCCATTGTCTATGGGACTTCGATTTGTTAGTCTACATAATATATAACTTGGATGATGAAAAATGTGGAAATGAGATTCTACCTAGTGCACCTAAACAACAAAGGATAAGGGGACTTCTAGTCCTCAGGAAATATAGTTGTCTAAATGAGGGTCAGCCTGGACGTAAAAGAGCATCAGAGGTGTCCAAACAGGGGAGGGGGGCATGGCCCCTGCATACCCCCCCCCCCCGCGCCTAATCCCAGGCATGGAAGGGGGCAGAATATGTTTTGCCTCAAAGCTTGGAAAGCAGTATGCACTTTTCTATAGAGAATTAGTCATTCACTCAAAAATTGACCTAAAATTGTAGGAAAATGTCTAAAGTTTCAGAATTTTACGGGGTACATGGGGGCATGCCCCCAATCTCTCTAATACATTACAAGTGCTTCACTTAAAATGCTCAGGATTACCAACGGGTCCCGTGTAAGGCACTTTGCCCCACCCAAAGTCATGGTGCTTCCGACAGGTTCATGTTCTTATTATCTTATATTTCAAGGTTTATTTCTATTTTGAGTGTATGGGCCTGGTATATGGAACTTGGAAGGGGAATGGACAAGGGGGGTCAGTACCAAAGGTGAAGGTGGAGGTGGGGGTTGGGTTGGGGAGGGGTACATCCTCACCATTTGACATGACAGGGGGAAGGCAGTGATGGATTGTACTTATGAATTATTCCTGAATTCAGTTAGAGAGAGAGACAGAGACAGAGATAAACAGAGAGACAGAGAGAGACAGACAGACATACAGAGAGAGAGAGAGACAGAGAGAGACAGACAGAGAGAGACAGACAGACATACAGAGAGAGAGAGAGAGAGAGAGAGAGAGAGACAGACAGACAGACAGACAGACAGACAGACAGAGAGAGACAGACAGAGAGAGAACATGGACAAAATAGAGAGGGAGAAGAAGTGCTGGTCACCTCTAGCTGGGACATATATCTTATAGAACTGCCATCAGGCATGTCTAGCTATTCCCTTTTTAAGGAAGAAAATGTAAGCTAGAACATGTATGGTACATATCATATTATGAATACCTACCTGGAGCTTAATTCAAAACATCCTGGGATTGCAACCCCAGCGATCTTAGTGTAGGCACATATCATAAGACCTGGAGGTTAATTCAAAACATCCTGGGATCGCAACCCCAGCGATCTTAGGATTTATTCTACCTTATCCTATTAAGCGATCTTAAGATCAGACTGTGTTCACATTTCCTAGCCAGCACTAAGATCGCATCGATCTTAGCCTCAGCCCTCCTACACTATTCCAAGAAGTACTGACTAGGCACAGGGGTAAGAGTCCCAAAATAAAGGAATAGCTGTGGAGTCACTCTTCTTCACAAGAGTGCTTATACCATCGTTCGCCGTCCCCATATGGGCTAAGAAATATATTAGATTCCATCTGTAAATAAGGTAACTTTAATGCAAATGTTCAACCAGGATAAAATAAATATATCTTACATCAATAGAGAGAGACAGATGAAATTCCTGGAAGAGGATACCAAAGGGAGTGGGGTAGGACTTCACTTCAAAACTTGAGAAGGAAGAATTACCTTAGAGTGCCCTTAATGCATGAGTAGGCCTAAGGGCCCTCAAGGACTCTCAGTTTATGTATGCAGCAGGCTATTCACTCTTTGGATCAGGAGTGTTCCCTGTAAGTGCTCTTGTACTCAGGTGAAACCACTATGCAATTCTTTCACTAAGATCGCAGTGATCTTAGTGCTGGAAAAGGAATAGTGAAGTGATCCCAGGAGTTACTATTCCTGACAGGCCTGCAACCACTGCATTAGATAGGGTAGACTGGCCAGGTCTTATGATATGTGCCTACACTAAGATCACTGGGGTTGCGATCCCAGGATGTTTTGAATTAAGCTCCTGGCCGGTCTACCCTATCTAATGCAGTGGTTGCAGGCCTGCCAGGAAAAGTAAGTCCTGGGATCATTTCACTATTCCTTTTCCAGCGCTAAGATCACTGCAATCTTAGTGAAAGAATTGCACAGTGGTTTAGCCTGAGTACAAGAGCACTTACAGGGAACACTCCTGAATGAAAGAGTGAATAGCCTGCTGCATACATATAGAGGGGAGGGAGGATGTTTGCTGAGTGTCCTTGAGGGCTCTTAGGGCTACTCATGCGTTAAGTGCACTGTAAGGTAATTCTTCCCTTCTCTCTCTTTGTCCTGGGGAGGGCACAATGCTTCTAATAGGCAAACATAAATCATACATTCATAGGAACAACTCTTGAATATTGTACTGGGTCAACTGCACCCTGTGCTCTTTTGTTAGCCCATATGGGGATGGGGAACGATGGTATAAACACTGTTGTAAGAAGAGTGACTCTACAGCTATTCCTTTATTTTGGGACTCTTACCCCTGTGCCCAGTCAGTACTTCTTGGAATAGTGTAGGAGGGCTAAAGCTAAGATCAATGCAATCTTAGTGCTGGCTAGGAAATGTGAACGCAGTCTGATCTTAAGATCGCTTAATAGAATAATTCCTAAGATCGCTGGGGTTGCGATCCCAGGATGTTTTGAATTAACCTCCTGGATATATTTGGCTCACTGCTCAATATTTTCAAATGCAATGTAGTGTAATCCAAGTCTTACAGCATTCATGCATCAGGATGACCTTCGCCTGGTTGATACTCCCATGAAGAGCTGGTGGTATGCACCAATGCAGCATTATGTTAGGGTGAACATTTTTTAAATCATTTTTCCTTGAGAACTGAGATACAGTACTTCGCCCTTAAGTAACGTATATTTTCTCTCATGGGTTAGTTTCCATTGCTCACAACTTTGCAATTAGGAAGGGGATAAAGAAATAATAGCCCCTCAATTATGAATGAGACGAGAAAAGAGTAGGAAGAGCCCGTTACATATCCACGGAGGGTGTTGTTCGTATGCTAAATAGAGCTGGGAGTAGGTGCCCTCTTTTCCAAAGAAGTTACACTCTGCTCAACATTCAACTTCCACTCAACACATTAGTCTGATAAGGCACCTGTCTTGCTAAAAGATAGTGTGAGTTGCACTATGGGGTACCTACTTTTGTTGACCACTCTTTTAAGTACTCTTATCTTGACCACTTGTGTGTAACACAAAAAAATAGGACCACAAAGAAAGAGACTGCTGCAGGTGAGGCACGTCCTAGGTGAAACTAACTTTTCCCATAGAAGCAACACCCTCCTGGTAGCAAAATAACACACAGATGTGAAAAGTTCATTAGGAAGCCCATGGCTATCCCTTTTGCTTGGTTGCACACAGCTAACCAGCTTTAGTATGATTCCCAATTAACTGAGTAAACGGCAGTTAACTGAACAGGGTTCGTACAGTCTGGGAGGGTCAGCATGATGCTCGTAATGAAGTGCCAGCGAGATTATTGCATCATGAGGATCAATGGGCATGATGCATCAATGCATTAGCGGCCCTTAAAGGGATAATGCATATGTTAATAAGCATTCAATATACAACAGAACATTTATTTACATTCTGTCTAGGAGCAGGGCCCATGGAGGAGCACCCAACTCCCAGACTTCCAGCACATTAAGCACTAAAATACCTCCACCAATTACAAGTTTTATCACAAGCGATTTAATTAAAAAGTTTTCACAATCAACGTGTTGCAAAAAGGCAAGTCTGTGGGGAGATAGAAATTCTAAAAAAAGCAATCCCCCTGTTGCTTCTCGGATTTCCACGCGTTGTTTTGTTTGACTGAGGTATTTCCATTGTGGAGGTTTTCTACAATTCGGCCTTTCAAGTCAAATGTTGGCATTTGGGATGAAGAAAGGCAGGCAGCTAGGCAATTAATTTATCATAGAGGCATTTATCAAAGCAAAACCGGTGTACATCATTCATGTAACAATAAGCTAGGATAATGTTCTTGGAGCCAACGATGAAATGATGACCTATTCTAATATTCAGATATTCTTATCATAGATATTTATCTGAATTGCTCAAAACTAGACAAAAATGCAAACATCCCAACATCCATAAGCGACAAAATAGAGGACCATAATGACAATTTAGAAATATACAAACTATTCTATAGAAAACTTCCAGAACAATACACACGATAATGATGGAAGCAAGCAGACACAAAGGAAAATATCATCTACAACTATGTCCCTATCTAGAAGTCCTAAAACCAGTAGACAGGGCAAAGTGAGTGGTTAGGATGGGGAGAGTGAGTCTCTTATTGAGATCTAAGGATACATGAGGTAGACAAATAAATGGCCATCTACCTGTTTAGGATAGCTTTTAGTGCCACCTCCCCATTCATCTCACTGAATGGTCTCCATCAACCTCAACACACCTGGAAACTGCAGCAGAAGAAGCAGATATAGGCCTGTTAAGCCCTGTTTACAGTCAGAACGTTGGGGACCAGTTGTTATTTGATATACTCAAAATAGTCTTTAGTTTTAAAAGGGAACTATCTGATTGGTTTAAAATGCAAGAGAGGGAGGGAGACAGACAGACAGACAGAGACAGACAGATACAGAGACAGAGAACGAGGAGATGTAGATATAATGAAGAAGAGCGAGTTGGAAATCAAAAAGTGAGTAGTGTAGGCCTGACAGTTATCATCAGGCTACTTAGAGAGCGAGCGAACGACCAAGAGAAGAATGAGGAGAGAATGAGGCAGAGAGAGAGAGAGAGAGAGAGAGAGAGAGAGAGAGAGAGAGGGAGAGAGAGAGAGAGAGAGAGAGAGAGAGAGAGACGGGGCAAGAAATAGAAAGGAGACAGACAGAGACAGACAGAGGGAAAGACAGACAGCGACAGACAGAGACAGAGACAGACAGAGATAGTAAGGAAAATACCATGAGAGCGGGGAGAGAAAGAGAAATAGAGACGACCATATTGATGAGATGTGATTTGATCTGCCGTAAGTGAGAGGCATAAAGGGCCTATCACCGTATGGAGGACTTACACATGGGGAGGTGAGGGAGGTGTATCTTCCTTTAACCTTATAGCTTTGAGGTGCCATAGCTTAAATGAATCTGCTCTATGTCACATACAAGGAATGATTAAGAATTAAGTACTGAGAGACAGGCCCCTGGATAACGACCTTAACGTATAGTCTAAGAATGTAATACCCTAAGACTGCAACACAACAGGAAGGTCAAGTGATGTGAACTTTGGTGGGCAGACGTTGGGCAAATTTGTTGAAATAAGGTGACACATTCCAGTTCATTTGTAATGTGTTTCCCAGATTTAGATAATCTATAATAAGAAAGGTATCTAAGATGCTCCCACTGCACCAGCATAGCAGCCCTTAAAATCATTGCGATTTCCTACAGAATATTAAAAGATTTCCTCTATTTTTATGTTTAAAAGAAGGAGTGCGAGGGTCAGGGAAAGAAAAGGGAGTTGGAGGGAGGGGGGGTAGGTGAAGAAGGACTTCCAAGATGCCCTGCAGTGTCTACCTTCTGGTCAGCCTGTACCGGATGTGCCCCTGCCCCCTGTCACCATAGACGCCCATTGATTTCCGGATCCGCCCCGGGGGTAGCTGGGTAGGCTAGGGCTTCCCTGTATATATATTCCTGTAAGTGTCAAAGAGTCGCCTGTTTAGAACGTCTGTGGATAAGTACAGAGAGAGGGGTGGGTTGTAGAGGTTAAAGGGGGATGGTGGTGGGGTGTCTGTACACAAGTTCTAAATGATTCACAACAAGACGGCTAGAAGAAAGCCCAGTGCGGGCGGCACAGGGCGGCAGTCCGTCGTCGCACGCCGGCCGCGTCCTGACACTTGACAGATGTCGCCCCGCCCCGCCGCACGCCCGCGTTAAACTGTTGTCGATCGGCGCCTCACCGATCCATCACGTCGCCGTCGATCGGTGCGTTGACGTCGCCTGCCCCGGCCGTCGCCCCGCGCCGGACATCCATCATGCACCGCTGATTGACTTCATGTCCGCTTCCGCCTGCGCGCGCATCCGCCCCGGCTTCTCGGGGTCCGTCAGAGCGGCGCGACATCGGCAGGAGACGGCGTCGTGATTTAACTAGTTTGTGAGGGGAGGGAGGCAATGGAGGAAGGACGAGGAGGAGGAGGGGGGGGGGGAGCTGGAGGGACAGTACCTGGTGAAGCGCGGACGGAAGGAAAAGCTGCGTAACACGACCGGAAATCCGCTAATGCGCAGACGCCGCCTCGTTACACAAATGGGCTGAGAAAAGTTACAGGGGAGAAAGTTCACTGCGACACATGGCACGTGAGAGACCCCCAGGGACAGCAGGATCATTTTGACTCAGGGTTGCATCTCTATTCCACGAAAGGTGTCCATGCATCTTTAGCAATTTTGCAGTGACATCAGAAAGATATTGATAGCCGTACCCTTCGTCATATCTTTCTGGTGACATCTTGACTATGCTATCAGTCTGTCAGTTTTAGAAGTAAACTACTCCTTTCAAGAAGTAGAAAGGGCAAATATTTTTATCCTCAGGAAGATAGGCCTCCTGGAGGGTCTAGCCAAATAATAAACGTGAACCACAAATTAAAACATACACGTTTTGGTATTGCCAACAGAATTCTCGTCTGGGAAGGTAAAACGTTCACGCTCTTACTCTATTCAAAAAGTGTTTCACATACATTCCAAGGTAAAACTATTTGTCAACACTGTGAAAACGAGTTAAACCATTCACGTTTTGCTCAGTACTCTCTGAAAATATTTAATAGGTTCTTCCTCGTTATGTTTTGGCAAGACCCTCCAGGTCACCAAGACTATTCCCCCGGGCGTATCCAGTTGGGGTGGTCTGCATGGGAGGGATCAGATACAGGGTGAGCCTGCACTTTTACTACAGTCAAGGTTATGCTAAAGATGGAGAGATAAACTTCTAGGTATCTTGTGGTGCTCTCATGAAGAGATGTAAAAAGGCAGGCCAGAGAAGGAAAGTACAGTAAAGGACGGACTGTAGAGAGGGTACATCAAAGGATATATTGTATAAGGCAGCCAGACTTTACTGGTTAAACCTTTGTGGCCGCTAATTAAGGAGTGCATCATGCCCATTGGTCGTCCTGATGCAACAATGAAGTGCCGGCAAGTCTGCTCACCAGCACTTCATCGGAGCATCATGCTGACTCTCTTGGGGCTTGGCAATCAACCCAATAGGGTCAGCATGATGCATGAATGTAGCTTTGGCAAGTTACTCACCAGTGCTGCATTCATGCATCATGACGACCGATTGGCATCATGCTGTGATGTATATCAGTGGGCCCTAAAAGGGTTAAGAAGGCAATCATGAGAATAGCTACTCGTCAGCTAAATGGATAAAACACAGATAAACAGACAGAATGCAAGTCATAAAGTGTTACATCAGGCCTGTATTCAGGGCATGAAAGGTGACACAAGATTAGGCCATCTTAGGACCTATAGAAAATGGGATTTGGAGAGAGGAGAGGGCGGGGTACAAAGAGCAAGGGACGGAAGACTGACTGCTCAAATGAAAGGGCCTTTCCTATTAGCATGGGTGGGGGCGGAGAGTTACTGGCGTTACAGAGGCGTAGGAAGCAAATCTTCTTGGGGGGGGGGGCAGCTGGGGGACCACCATGGCCCCCTTAAATTACCGGCATGATGATGGCTATATATACCTATGTAGAATTTGTAAAGAAAGATAAATTTTGTTGAATTTTAGATCTGATTTTAGGTTCAGGCCCCATTTTCCCTATGCTAATACCAATTTGAGATGAAGGTTTTAACTTCTTGTCCAATATACTATGAATTCTTGGCAAACATTGGGGGGCCCAGACATACTCAGGCCCCACCTCCTTTATGATTGGGGGGGCAGGCCCCCCTTTTCCTACGCCCCTGCCGTTAAGAACAGAATTTGGGAGTACATTTTTCTTGCATCCCCCAAGAAGGTGGCTAACATCAGCAACAGCTCTCAAGAATTCTCCTAATATGTTGTACCGTTTGCCCTGCCGTGCCAATTCCACTCTCAATCGACCTCAGTCCATGAAAACCCTAATAAACCGTTGGCGAGTCTGCCGGTTAGTACTCTAGGCCATTTCTTAAGGTGCAACGACTGTGCACAGCCACTATGGTTTTAAACCCCCCAAATTAGTTAATTAATGATCTTAGGTAGTACAATTTGCATGGCCACTAATATTGGGCTGTAATGTCACTAAGTTAAGGGTCCCCATAACGATTTGAAGGTGAGCAGTCGTAGCATGTAAAGAAATGGCCTCATGATGTGTCATCCCGACCCTACGGGAGTGCATCAACCCCATAGGGTCAGCCTCACCCCATGCTTTGGTGCTGCATTCATATGATTCCTGACGGCCAATGACCCCCGTGATGCCTGGATACACTGTGGGCCTCTCAAATGGAGAGTCTGGTCTTTAGACAAATGTTGGCCCTTTTTATGCCCTTACCCTCCCCTCCCCACACAGAATGTTGTGTCACCAGAGAGGGTATGAATTTTGTATCGGGTTCAGGCTGACTCTTTATGTAGCGACATCTAGCGGCGAGTCAGGCAGTCAAATGAGGCGCTGGTGGCAATGTGTCTAAATGTAGCCGCGGTCGCCGACCGTAGAACCACAATCTAAGCCACTTCTCCTACCACCCCCCCAATCAAGGAAGGTGGCTCTACATAGGCACACTGTTAGCACACTGTTAACAGGTTAGAGATTCTACAGCTCCAAGGCAGGTCTGACTTTACACACCATTTCTTATTGAAATCTGTAAGATGTAGAGATAAGGTCAAAAGGGGGCAAAAAGGGGGTCCCCATGTTACATGTTGATTTTTAGAAATGCTAATGTCACATGTCGATCAAATCGATCCCATGTCCAAAGTCACCTCCACTAGTCTATCATATCCCATCTTGCGGCTTGAATTGAAGAAATGTCACATGTCTTTCTCTCATGTCATATGCAAATGTTAGACTCTGTCCCAGAACTTAGACAGGGGGAGTTGCTCATGCCATTGTGAGCAGATCAATCTACTCACAGCCATGCCCACTCTACTACCATACCTACTTAAACCCTTTCAGAGTAACAAAGTATGTTCTTACCCCATAAAGACCACATAATACCTCGGAGGTATGTTATTTGTTGTTTTATATTAACCCTCTAAGGGCCGCTAATGCGTTAGTGTATCATGCCCACAGATTTTCATGATGCACCAATGAAGTTCTGCTCGTCAGCACTTCATTGGAGCATCATGCCGACCCTCAGGGAGTGCATCAACCCTGGTTATGATTTATTAATCCAACAGCAGAGCTTGAAGAGTTATGGTTGAAGGATTAGTTCAACCCCTAGCATTAATGCTCAAATCATTCGCCATACTCACTTCCAGCTAATCCATATTTTTCTCATATCTTTTCAGAGGCAGCACTTCGAGGAGGTAGGCTCTTATCAGTTTATCACTATTGTGAATTAAGAGATTCTATATCAGTACAACACACCTTACTCACATCGTCATCTATTTGATCATGTGCGTCTCAATTTGCTGAATCAGACTTTCAAAGTTCAGGACAGGCATTAATTAAAGCACACAGGACGCTGATATCAACTGACACAACTCTTCATAATTGAAATCATGAATTCTCCTCGGAATCTAATTGATGAATACTTGATATTCAGTATTTTGTTGATAATGATTGAAAGGCACGCAAATATAATAACAATCCACTCTGTTGTTGAATAATCTCATTCTAATAAATAAAACTTCTTATTATCTTAACTTTAAAAAACAAGTTTTCGGGGGCTTCATTGTAGAAGCTACACTGTTTCACTACATTGCAAACATCTGTATGATAATTCACCATATGGTTTATGTGGATGCCTGTTAGATCAATCCTTACAGTGTTGAACTATACAGTTTCCTCCAATACCATACACTGTAAAAGAAAAATGGGGAAAAAAATAATAATAAAAAAATGAGAAGAAAAAAAAAGTAACGAAGTCAAAATAACAATGGCCCTCCGGCAACCTTGGGACAAAGGTTTCACCATAATTTTCACAGAGTTTTCTTATTACAGAGTGCTTTCCTATTCTGTTTCTGGGGCTTCATTTTAGAAATCACACTGCTTCACTGCATCACATATAACTTTGGTGGCTCTGTGCAGTTAATAGGGATTCATCATTCATTCAACAGACATTTCTTAGAGTGCAGTGTATATGGGTGCATGTGGATATTATTGGGATCCAGCTTGACATAAATGAGGCCAATATAATTAGTCCATATATGAATGTGGAGTTACATAATCCCCTCTCGGACAGATAACTATAGATGGAAAAGCACACAACAGGTGCCACTGTAAACCCCATATATAAGCCTCACCTGAGTATATAACCCTCAGTCTGTGAGAAGGCCTTAACCCTTCAAAGGCCGCTGCTGCATTAATGCATCATGCCCATGGGTCGTCATGATGCACCAATGAAGTGCTGGCGAGAATGCACACCAGCACTCCATTGGACCATCATGCCGACTGTATGGGGTTGATACAAAAACTTCTGGAGGATCGGCATGATGCTCAATGGGCATGATGCGATAATGCATCAATGGCCCCAAAGGGGCGCAACAGCAGGGGTATGAGAAAGGTGCTCATGCCTTACACTGTAAAGAAATAACTGTTGAATATACAACGTATCCTCATAAGATTTAACAGTGAACCATCATAATTGAAATGCAATGAAGCAGTGTAGTTTTCACCATGAAGCCCCAGATGGCAGTACAGTAGAGCACTGTGGTACAAGGAATCTCTGTAAAAATAACAGTGAAAGCCTTGTCCAAAAGTTGCAGGAGAACTGCCAGAAAAGTTACAGCATTGTTTACAGTGTGCCAAAGGTCTATAAGTCACGACTTATACGCGGGGGTTTGCGGTAGGTTATGGGGAGATGGAGGTCAGTGCACCAATCAGGTATTGAACACCCAACCACGTAATGACTTATGCAACCATAGATGGATGAATAAGCTTGGAACAGACTCACCAAGAGTGAATGGTCCACTCTAAAATTTCAGACAGACAGAAAGATAGACAGACAGAGACAAACAGACAGACAGACAGAGACAGATTGTGTAGGTATGGTGCATATAGCCTATATCCCAGCAGTGAGTAGTATAATGGAATAGGCGAAATGTTCGGGCTGTTATATAGCTATTCGCAAAAGGAAATGGTCAAAGTACTTGCATATTAATTATGCACAGAAAAAGAATTTGTATGTAGCAAGTAGTAGATGACATAGGAGTAGAACTTTGGTATAGCAAACTATGATAGGTCTACAATTAGTAGTCAGTGAGATTAGATTTGGCACTTTGGCACTTTGCAGGTAGCAGTGTCAAAGGGCTCGCAGCTAAAACTCACTGACAGTAATGACAGTTGTCTGACAGTGACCACACTGGACCTCTGAGAAAACCCACATGTCGCCTGTGGTCAGTCAACATGTAAACCAACCCATACCAGGTCACAGGGGACAAGTTAAGGCTGTCCCGGCTGTCTGTACCACTGTTGTACATCATCACATGACCTGTGTGTCACATGACCCATGGTCACCTGCCGCCGCCCCTGGCCTGGAGAGGGTTTTAGTTGCCACGAAAAAGGCAGAGAGAGAGAGAGGGAGAGAGAGAGAGAGAGAGAGAGAGAGAGAGAGAGAGAGAGAGAGGGCGCAAGTTAAGAGGTGGTGGGCAATCAGAAATTTAAGAGAGAATGCCGTTGGTGACCTAGGTAGATAAAGGCTATAGAATGTCCCAGCAAATTGTCGTCATCTGTTGCCATGGTTGGTCTTCAATGGTGACTCCTTTTTGAGTGATAACTAATTCCGTCATCTTTCGCCACTGTGTGTTAGACTCACGTGGCATAGCAATTGCTATTCCTGGTGATCTTGTGCTATAACGACGTCGTGTTCCATCTAGCGACATGTGTGAGCCACTTCACACAGGTTGACGAGGACTCACGACAATTTGCTGGGGTTTATATGGCATTGCATTTCTGCTTCCATTTTGTAACCATGTGTAAAAGTGTAAAGGGTTTAGGGACATGGAGAGGATACAGAGATAGTTAAGGCCAACAGGAGATTCTTGATGTTCTCTGACTTGAACTGTTCAACTAGTACCCGTTATAGCTGCACCAGAAGAGTCTAGTCTTTAGAACGTAGCAGACGCAGGGCCTTGAATTAAATTGAAAGATTTGGAGACTTTGTGGCATACTGTTCGTATGTAGTCTTTGTATGTTACAAAATTGCCTCCGGAGGAGAGACAGACACATGGAGGGAATAAGAAATGAGGGAACTCCAGAAAGGAGGGAAAGGTTTTCCGGATTGAAGCTGTCAAAGTGGTTGAGGAGATGATGGTGGGGAGCTGGTGAGGGTAGAGGGGTGAGGGTGGAGGGTTGGGGGAGAGTGGAGGGGCTGGGGGTAAGAGGGGGGGGGAGTGATCTATGACTGTGACCTTGACCTTTCACACGGTCCTCAGTCCAGGATAATGACCGTCCTGAGGTAGTCACACAGTCCACAAGGCAGGTCTGTCACAGGCTACCCTGTAAAAAAATGTTCGAACTAACAACACAATCTTTGTCCCAAAGTTGCCTGAGATCTGTTATTATTTTCACAGAGATTCCTTTAAAACCATATTGCTTTTTATAAAAGCTACACTGGTTCACTTTTACGGTGGTTCACTCTTCATCTTTAATAGGATCCCTGGTAGATTCAACAGTTATCTTTTAAAGTATACCGTTAGCTGTGTTTCATGGTTGTGCTACAAAAGAAACTGTTTGCAAAAGTATGTAAATCTATTTGTCACTGTGAATGTTCAAACCCCCATGGCTTTTTTTTAAACATCCATCAACGTTCTTACTAGTATCAGCCTTTGGTCTATTTCTTGAAAATCAGGTTTATTTTGCATCGGCCCCTGGGAGTCCATTATAACAATATGCCTTGGTTTTGATGCCTCTACAATAGCAGAACATTGAGTGAGTGAGGTAATTGAACAGCCAGAAACAAATTTAAACCTTTAAGGATTGCTTGAGGCAATAAGTTTCATTTCTCATTGTCTCAATGATGCACAGTGGCGCATCATGGAATTAGAAAAAGATGGTGCGTAGCTCAAAAGGAGGGGGCATGGCCCAAAAGGAGGGAGTGCATCACCTATTTCTAAACATGTTTTGGGATCGAAATATGCATCATGGTGACCAATGTGCATGATACGCATCATAAGCGGCCCTAAAGGGTTTAAGTAAAATCACATTGAGCATAGAGAAGGCATGTTTAGAACAGAGACTGTATACAGAGCTAACCTCAGATGTCATTGTTTAGTTACAGACACATTACACAATGAGTAGCTCACCCCCTGACCTACTCCCACAATGAGCCGCTCACAACACCTCCATAGACAATGCACCCTTCAGTGTGTGAAACATAAATCCTGATGGAAAAGAGCAGAATATGGGCCCCAAAGCCAAATGATCTACTCACCAATGAAATATTCACGAATACTTGACAACGCCAGGCGCACAAAAAGCATTAATGTAACTCTGTCATGTTTTAAATGGTGATTAAATGATATTTTAGCGGATGGCTGTTTCAGGACGCTATTAGATGTGGATGTGGGAAAGGTGAGGGACTGAACATTTATTTCATGTTGAGAGTCTGACTGTAGAATTATAAGGAGAGACACATGATTTCATGTTGAGAACACCAGTTCCTATTGTAAAGCATAGACAAAGTCATTCCCCTTCCGGGCATGAAGAAACTGAATCTCATTTTTCACGGAGGAAACACTCAGTTTTTATGTCATGGCTGATATGAATGTCACTATAGATTAGTACTAGAGCAACTGTATTCAATGGGGGGGGGGGATTGAACACAATGTGCCCGTATTCAATGGCTGGTGGTCATGTGACCTGCTGCAACAAACAGACGCTGAAATTAAGTAACTTTAATAGTTTTCTTGTCTTTAAGTTTAAAAGCAAAATTAACCCTGTAGCCATGACATAAATGCAAATGTCAACTCCCATGGGACATTTTAGCATCGTATTCACCTTATAATGGCTTCGTTGGATACGGGCAGAATCACCTTGGTGAATACAATACTAAAATATCCCATTGTCATTGACATTTGCTTATGGAGTAATTCTCGTGAACCTCTATTCATTTTATGTTGATTTTATGTTGAGAATGAACCCACTGTGACGCCCTTGAAGATGGCCTCAAACCCCTTCTTAAGAAGTAATCTTGAGACCTCGGTGAATGCGATGCAAAAATGTTTTATGGGAGTGGACATTCGCATTTATGTCATGGCCTATGGGCTTAATTTGCTTTTAGATAAAGAAAAACAGCTCAGCTCCATTCAAAATCCAAGATGGCGGACCCCATTGAATACAAGCATATTGTATTCCATGCCCCCATGGAATACGACATGTCCAGTACTGTTCTATATTAATGCTCGTATCTACCATGACATAAAGAGCTGTAGTGTTAACCCTATGCTATGGGACTATTTGACGTGGAAAATTATGCAGCCTTTGAAGCCTTAAGGGCCATGGCTATCGGTCGTCATGATGGACTAATGTAGTGCTAGCAAACATACTCGTCATCGCTTCTTTGGTGCATCATGCCGAACCTCCAGGAGTGTATCAACCCTATAGGGTTGGCATGATGCATGAATGCAGCCCAGTTAAGTTGCTTGCCAGGGCTGCATTCATGCATCATGACGACCAATGAGCACGGTGCAGTAATGCATTAGCGGCCTTTAAAGGGTTAAATGGTTATTGTGGTTTCACCCCTCAGCCCAGCCCTACTGGATCCCCACATATCACTCACAAACCGGCCTATATTGTTTCCTGCCACACATACATGATTCATCACCAAATATACTTTTTCACAGGGCGACTGGGGCACGCCGAAATAGTCCTAGATTTCCGTGAATGAATAATTTACCTTGATTTGGTCTCAGTTGAACGTGGGGCCTTGTCAGTAGACGCCGACATGGGGCGGGCACATTGTGGTGCCTATATACCTATCCATTGTGGTTGTCACTGATAGGCGGGACGGGTTTGTAGGGGATTGTGTGAAATAGTATCAGCCCCCATCAATCACATATTTACACTCTACACCCTTTTTGTCATTCTTTCTTCTCTATATACACGTATATGTATACATGTAATAAAGCGACATTTCTTGTACTTAGGGTCTTGGTTTTATAAATAATAGCATTGCAGAAACTTGAATAAAGATTGTTTCATTGGGTTGTTTATTCAAAATGGGTTAAATTCATTTTGGTAATTATCGCATCTATTGGTGCAAGAAAGTATTTTACTACCTTTTAAACGTTTTCTTTTGAATGGCGTTCACAACTTACTAGTATAGTAATATTATTTTATAAATTAAAGTCGATAGGTACAGGGGAAATAGAGAGCCCAGTCGGTGCAGTGCAGATGTGTCGGCATGGTCCACCAACGCCACTGTCAATGCCTTATGGTGGCAATGATACAGAGCCACGGAGTCTTTGAGAGATTAGCTGCTTCTAAATACAGACGCTTGTACCCAGGAGGGTGTTGCTCCTATAGTAAAAGGAAGAACTGGCTAAAAATGCCCTTGTTTCCAGTCCTTTCTTTTCGTGTAGCTATAACTTGTCCCTTTTGTTGCTCACAAGTGGTCATACAAGTATAGTGCTAAAAAAGGGGGATTTGAGTAGGTACCTAGTTGGTAGAAGTCAGTCAGTATAATAAACTATAGAGCGTGTGACATGAGTAGGTACCTGGTAGTGCAGCTCTCTCTATTTTAAACAAGGCAGGTGACTTTTCAGACGAATGTGGTGAGTGCAAGTACTTAGGTGAAGCAGTGCACGACTTGTTTAGAAAAGAGGGCACATACTCACAGCTCTTTTTACAATAGGAGCAACACCCTCCTGATGCATAAAAGCTTCACAGTGGAAAGGGCCTCTTCTTAAAAGTCAACGATACTCGACATGGGTCGGTATACAGGCCTATGCAGTACCCCCCCCCCCCACCCCCACCCCTATCCGCACCCCGCCCCCCAACCCTTAAAACTTAACCACATTATGAACACCCCACCCTGCTGCGCGCGCAGCCCGGGTCACTGCCCTCTGGAGGGACCTACACGCTCTGAAGGCACGAGGCTTCCGGTTCCGCTACTTACTGGAAGTCGACCAGGGTAGGAGGCCCGGAGGGGTCTGCTGGGACCTCCCGACGCCGCGCAGAGCGGCAAAGACGCGCGCGGACACCTCCGGGGTGGCGTTATGCGCGCGTAAAGGGGAGGGAAATTGAGTTTGTCGTGGGGCGGTGGTGTAAGTGTAAGTGATGTTTAAATGGGGGGCGCGGCCATTAGGCGCACCGCGCGTAAAGGGAGCTGCTAATGTTAAAACAAACACCACCCCGACTACTCACCACGGCTCCTGGCGGCGGAAATGTGCACTGACACCACGCCCAGGCTAAAAGAAGAAGCTGCTGTCCCGCCCTGTTAACCCTTTATGGGCCCATTACGCAGCATCATGCCGACTTTGCAGGGTTGTCCCAACCTCATAGGGGCGTTTTCAATGCAGGAGTACTGTGCTGGCGAGTTACTCACCAGGACTGCATTCATGCATCAGAACGGCCAATGAGCTGGACATAACACATACATTTATTAAATGAAAAGACAACCCTCTGTCATGATGACTTATTTCGTTAGTATTTTCATTGAATAAAAAGATTCAAACATACATTTCTGCTATCAGCATACACCAGATGCACCAGTTCTGGAGGCTATTGCAAAAAGAATCGGAAATGGATTTTTACTGTCGTAACTCACCTTCCAGTTCTGCTGCTTAGAACCAACTTCTCACCTTACACTCAGAATCAATCCTCTTAGTATGGGTCATACTGGGAAGCATTCCCCAATTAATGAAAACTTAAGAATCAATTCTGTAACCTATTACCTTGCTGCAAAAACAGGAGAGAAGTCATTGCCTGTGGGTAGTCAGTTCCCATTTTGGAATAGCACCTCCGACAGAATTGAAATCCTGTCCTTTTGCAACACCCTCCTGTGCTGGTGCGTCAGAAATTAACATGCAACTAGGTGAACATGGAAGCCTTTCACATACTCCTCTGCAGAGGTTCAGTATCGACCATAGTTTAGGCCTATGCCACAAGTATCAAAACATGAGTTTTGGTTGTAGTTTAAGGTACTTCAGGGCATATTTGAGACAGAAGAAGCAATCAATAAAAATCAAGAGAACATGTGCAAAGCTGAGCTTGGTAAGCATAAGGAAACATACATTGTTAGTTGTTAGGAAGCTTGGTGACAAGTCAATTGGGTCATCAACAATGCATTGTACAATGTCTCTAATGATAAGAAGACTGGATAAGAGATCTATTGTTGCTATACTAGCCACAGACAGAACTGCCAAACAATCACAGGGAATTTGACAGGAGAGAGAACGGTCAAGCTATTTCTCACAAATCACAGCTAGGAAAAATTGGTCGGGGGAGGGAGGCACAGCGTGAGTCCTGTGTAATATCTCCTAGGAGTCATACCAAAACCTATTTTAGGGTTTATAGAAGGGGAATGAGCCCCCCGGGCCACTCCATGAGTCTGTTCCGGTAAAAGTCTTAAGGCATAGGAATTCTCCACTCCCATAAACAGTATCAGCGGTGTGTTTCATAACAACATACGATCACCAAATATATCTACGATCACCAAAATGCCACTACGATCACAGAATCTGTCTAGAATCTGACTAAAACGCAGGATCTATCCCCTGATATATAAAGCAGTATACAGGGTTTGAGTACAGATGCATACATAGGTTCTGTTTCTATGATAGTTTTTGAACAGCCTGAGACTCTTTTCCACATATTCTAATAATCAATAATAGTGCAGTTTGAGACAGAAAATGAGGAGCAAATCGTTGCGTGTTATAAAACATACCCCTGGACCCACCTTTTTACATTAGCCCTCTGAGGGCCACATGGTGGCTCGAGGTTAATCTCCTCTGGTCAGCATGATGTACGGATGCACATATATGATACTGTATCATGCCGACCCAACGGGCACGTCCGTAGACTCGGGTTGATGATGCATAGATGCGGAACAGCCAGGACCGAAAAAAGGCCTGCATTTATGTGTGTGTGTGTGTGTGTGTGTCTATATATATATATAAATATGTGTGTGTATATATATATATATATATATATATATATATATATATATATATATATATATATATATTCTTGGTTCAATCTCTGTTAGAAACATCATGGACAATAATCCTATACAACTTCAGTGTATTCCTATCCCCCGTCATCTTAACCCCCATGCCCCCACCCCTCCTGTCCCCCCTCCTCCCACCCACCCTGGAGGCCTAATTTGCAAAGTTCTTACGTCGTGTGCGCGGGAGTTCCCGTGGGAGGTGCAAACACTTTGCACTTGGTGCGCCAAGTGTCTCTGTCACTTCCTGTTTGCAGCGCTAACTCGTGACATCCCCGCTGGGAGGCGCTCCACTCCGTCTCCCCTCGGCGGTAACCAGCCGCGGCGTCCCCTCCGCTTGTACCCAGTTGGTGGGACCCCTTTTTCTGTTAATTATCTGTTCTTTTTGCAAGCGTCCTGCTTTTTTTAGGGATCTCCGTGAAAAGCTTTGGCGGCGTCACCGATCAGTGGACTACTCAAAAGGGGGCGATAAAAGGTTGAATTAGATGGGGTGGACGATAATAGGTTTGGATGGTGTCGGGGCTCATTCACTGAGGGCTGGGGGTGGGGGACAGAGACATAAAGTGTACACTATCAGGATCATAGGGTCTCGGCTGTTGCAGAATCCAGAGATACATACAAAAAAAGTCATGAAATATCAATTCCTAAATCAAATTATTTAAATCCATTCTTATCCCGATCCGGTCATTAAGATAAACAATAGCTTATGCTTATGTTCTTTATAAAAAAAAAAAAAACAAAAAAAAAACAAACAGAACAATTCTATGCCTATAACCACGCTTAAACTTTTTTAGCATCTTGGTATAGGTCTATCTGGTTGTAAATATCGCCAATTTGTGAAACCCTAAATCCTTCACATACCACAGAATGCTTTGAATGTATATATGCCCTTTTGGTATCATGATGCAGGAGTCCCACTCTAGTGAGTAACTCACAAGGGCTGCATTCATGCATCATTCTGAATGCCGGTGATTGACACACTACCAAAGGGTCAACTTGACACACCAGCACAACACATGAGAGTTGACTCCCCAGCACTGCATTGGTGCATTATGACGGCCAAGGAACATGAACCCAGATGCATTATGTAACTTCTCTTCTTTCTTTTTCTTGCTCTTCTTACACCACTTATAGCCTACTTTCAGTACACTACTTACAGTCTAAAACCAGTACATTACTAACAGTGTATAACTCTACTTTGAGTACACTACTAACAGTGTACAACCCTACTTTCAGTACACCACTGACAGTCTACAACCCTACTTTCAGTACACTACTTACAGTTTACAACCCTACTTTCAGTACACTACTTACAGCCTACAACCCTACTTTCAGTACACTACTTACAGTTTACAACCCTACTTTCAGTACACTACCTACAGTTTACAACCCTACTTTCAGTACACTACTTACAGTGTACAACCCTACTTTCAGTACACTACTTACAGCTTACAACCCTACTTTCAGTACACTACCTACAGTTTACAACCCTACTTTCAGTACACTACTTACAGTGTACAACCCTACTTTCAGTACACTACTTACAGCTTACAACCCTACTTTCAGTACACTCCCTACAGTTTACAACCCTACTTTCAGTACACTACTTACAGTTTACAACCCTACTTTCAGTACACTACCTACAGTTTACAACCCTACTTTCAGTACACTACTTACAGTCTACAACCCTACTTTCTGTACACTACTTTCAGTCTACAACCCTACTTTCAGTACACTACTTACAGCATACAACCCTACTTTCAGTACACTACTTACAGTGTACAACCCTACTTTCAGTTCACTACTTACAGCCTACAACCCTACTTTCAGTACACTACTTACAGTTTACAACCCTACTTTCAGTACACTATCTACAGTTTACAACCCCAATTTTAGTACACTACTTACAGTCTACAACCCTACTTTCAGTACACTACTTACAGCCTACAACCCTACTTTCAGTACACTACTTACAGTTTACAACCCTACTTTCAGTACACTATCTACAGTTTACAACCCTACTTTCAGTACACCACTAACAGTTTACAACCCTACTTTCAGTACACTACTTACAGTCTACAACCCTACTTTCAGTACACTACTTACAGTTTACAACCCTACTTTCAGTACACCACTAACAGTTTACAACCCTACTTTCAGTACACTACCTACAGTTTACAACCTTACTTTCAGTACACTACTTATAGTTTACAACCCTACTTTCAGTACACCACTGACAGTCTACAACCCTACTTTCAGTACACTACTTATAGTTTACAACCCTACTTTCAGTACACTACTTACAGTTTACAACCCTACTTTCAGTACACTACTTACAGTCTACAACCCTACTTTCAGTACACTACTTACAGTCTACAACCCTACTTTCAGTACACTACTTACAGTTTACAACCCTACTTTCAGTACACTACTTACAGTTTACAACCCTACTTTCAGTACACCACTGACAGTCTACAACCCTACTTTCAGTACACTACTTATAGTTTACAACCCTACTTTCAGTATACTACTTACAGTCTACAACCCTACTTTCAGTACACTACTTACAGTCTACAACCCTACTTTCAGTACACTACTTACAGTCTACAACCCTACTTTCAGTACACTACTAACAGTGTACAACCTTACTTTCAGTACACTACCTACAGTTTACAACCCTACTTTCAGTATACTACTTACAGCCTACAATCCTATTTTCTGTACACTACCTACAGTTTACAACCCTACTTTCAGTACACTACTTACAGCCTACAATCCTATTTTCTGTACACTACCTACAGTTTACAACCCTACTTTCAGTATACTACCCTACTACATATACCACACAATCCAGTACACTACTTACAGGTAGGGACAGCATGTTGAATCAACATTGAAATCTGTTTAGCCAATGTTGGTAATCATTTTTCAAAGTTGTTTCAAAGTTCTGTGCCTACTCGTTGTCACAGCTTGTCTTTCAGGACACTGAACCCACAGCCATTTTCCAAGTTCTTCATGCCCTTTTCGCTTCTGAGAGCCACGAGGAAAAATATGGTGCTTGTGTTAACTGGGCCTTACTTTATCCAGCAGCAGTTAGCACTCATGTAATTACCACAATTAGACATGTGTAGGAATAGTCCTTGCCGTAGGATGAGTCCCTACACCTCACAGTCCTCCAGTGTTATCAGGGAATACGATACCTCACACATTAAAGGCTTAGGTTTGACTGTTGCTCCAGGCTGTGCCTGGAATGGCTCTAATTACCCTGGATCTGCATAACCTTACATGGCACAACTCAACTCACATCATTAACCCTTTAACTACTGAAACGTGATGCATCATGCCCGGTCGATGCCGTGGTGAATGAATCAATGTGGCAAGAAAGGGTGACTTTTTGAAAAGTTATTGACGATCTTCTTGCACCTTTGTGAGGTTTAACTAATCAAAATGCAAATATACCCTTAAGATTCTGTCATGTATTCTATACCATTTGAATGACAAACTCCTTGTAAAATCCCCTGATGTAAATTTCCACTTGAGGACATGGCAGGCAAAATTATGAGCATTCTAGAATAAACAAAAACCAAAACCTTATTAATAAAAAGTCACCCTTTCCTGCTGCATGGGTTTATATCACAGCATTCATGGATCATGCCATACCTATGAGGTAGGAACATGCCTGAAGGTTTTCATAGTGCTCCAATGTGGTGTCAGCGAGTTGACTTGGTCCATCAAGACTGTAAAGAGGCCTGAATGCATCACATGGTCCTTAAAGGGTTAAAGTCCCCAGCAGCTAGTCACGTGATACACACAGACACTTAATGTGATTAGCAGATAACTGGCCTCAGCACTGCAGGAGCCGCCAGTGTCAACTGTGATTACACAGTTACAGGGGATTAGTACCCACTTAGTGACAATCTAACTGCACTCAAGTAGCTCTCTCTCAGTGGTAGGGTGGGCGGGGAGAGGGGAGGGTTGGTGGGGGTAATTATTGGTTGAGGTAATTGAATAAGAGAGATCTCAAGGTGAATATCCTGTAAAGACAATCACAAGGTCTGAGCTGATTATTGCTGTAATAAGGAGCAACTCAGAGAGCAGCTCATGAAGTGGTGCCATGAGCAGCACATAGGGCAGCACATAGAGCAGTACATAGGGCAACAAAGGGAATGGGCCATATCAATTGGGCAGCACACAGAGCAGCATATATATATATATATATATATATATATATATATATATATATATATATATATATATAGAGAGAGAGAGAGAGAGAGAGAGAGAGAGAGAGAGAGAGAGAGAGAGAGAGTCCTGCACACAGAGAAGTGCAAGGAGTATTTCTCGGAACAGCTCACAGGGTACTTCACGGAGCAATCCAGACGTCAGCTCACACATCTTTAAAAGTATTGCAACCCACAACGTGCAGAGCTTATAAGTAGCTTGTACCAAAAACCCACAGAGCAACTTACCAAGCATTCTAACGAGAGGCCCCTAGAGTAATTACTGATGGCATGATGGCAATCACTATAATTATAATCAAGATACAATAATAAATCTCTACACTACAATAAAGACTTTCTATCTACGTTCTCTATGTATTAAAAGGACTATACAGCATTCAAATTCCAGTGAAGGCATTTGTGCAAGAGGCATGTAGTTCTTGTAATCTGTCCATAGCAACTACATGTGCAATCCTTTTGGATACATGTGATTTCTATTAGTATTGTGGCCCTCAGCAAAGTACTGAGCACCTTGTACACTATTGTGATACTCCATTTTACACATTAGTTGGCATGATGCATTAATTTACATGTTCTATCAGCCTTTAGAGGATTGAATGATAAGTACCACACAATTGTCATCGTTTATCTGTACAATAGACTCTATATGGATACCTGGCTACACTCTCAGATTGGACACAAGCCCAGCCTACCTCTTTGTTCCATTATGTACCACCTTTCAGAACTATAGACACAGTGTTTGTGTTTTGTGGGTTAGTTTATTCTGGAGGCCGGTCTATAGTGGTACGGTATGCAGGGCAGGGGACATGGGCGACACCGGGTACCCCGCACTTTCATCACTTATGTATCAGGACCCAATGTTTGTCAAGTCTGACCTACTTAAGATGCACACACAGGTTCAGGACAGAGCAGCTCAGAGAGGGTTACAGAGTGGTTTATAGAGCAGCACACAGAGCAGTTCACAGAGATTATAGAGTGGTTTATTAAGTAGCATACAGAGAAGTGTATTTATAACCTACCTTCATTTATAAGCTATTCTCTATACTCTCTGGTAGAGCAAATCCCAGAGCAGTTCACAGAGAGTATCTGTAGGGTGGTTATAGAGCAGCACACAGAGCAATTCACAGATAGTATAGAGCATCACACAGAGCAGTACATAGAGAATCACACAGAACAGTACATAGAGCAGCACACAGGGCAGTACATAGAGCAGTTTACAGAGAATATATAGAGCAGTACATAGAGAATCACACAGAGCAGTACATAGATCAGCACACAGGGCATTGCATAGAGCAGTTTACAGAGAGTATATAGAGCAGTACATAGAGCAGCACACAGAGCAGTACATAGAGCAGCACACAGAGCAGTACATAGATCAGCACACGGGGCATTGCATAGAGCAGTTTACAGAGAGTATATATAGCAGTACATAGAGCAGCACACAGAGCAGTACATAGAGCAGCACACAGAGCAGTACATAGATCAGCACACAGGGCATTGCATAGAGCAGTTTACAGAGAATATATAGAGCAGTACATAGAGAATCACACAGAGCAGTACATAGATCAGCACACGGGGCATTGCATAGAGCAGTTTACAGAGAGTATATAGAGCAGTACATAGAGCAGCACACAGAGCAGTACATAGAGCAGCACACAGAGCAGTATATAGAGCAGTTCATAGAGAGTACATGTATACAGGGTGGCACACAGAGCAGTCCACTGAGAGTAAATCGTCACCTTAGTAAAAGAAGGTCGTAAGTGGAAAATACATGTTAGCAAAATAAGAAAAAGGTTGTGTTTGAATGCTATTGTTTTGCTTGTTTCTCTCTGACTATATGTTAAATCACCGCACACCGGATGATATATCTGTACCGACATGGCTAACATCCATTTTTTTTTGTTAAAACTGTGTTTTCCCATCCAAATTCACTACAATAATGGACATGAAATGGTCACTTTTGACCATTTATATATAATGGTCGGATTCGAAAAATTGTAAAACTAGTTTATTCTACCAAGGTGTCGATATAGCGTGGTTCAGGGGAACGTTTAACAATTATGTCATTGTTTTCTGTCGTTTTCCAGGACCCATTCACTCCTTATCACTGTTTTTGTACGGAACATATATAACCTTGTCACCAGGACCCAAAGACACCCAATACATAGACCAACACAGAGAGCAACACATAGAGCAGTGCACAGAACAGTCCATAGAGCAGTACACAGAACAGCACATAGGGCACTACACAGAACAGTCCATAGAGTAGCACACAGAACAACACATAGGGCACTACACAGAACAGTCCATAGAGTAGCACACAGAACAACACATAGGGCACTACACAGAACAGTCCATAGAGCAGTACACAGGACAGCACATATGGCACTACACAGAGCAGTACATAGAGCAGTACACAGAACAGCACATAGAGTAGTACACAGAACAGTCCATAGAGCAGTACACAGAACAGCACATAGGGCACTACACAGAGCAGCACATAGAGGAGTACACAGAACAGCACATAGGGCACTACACAGAGCAGTACATAGAGCAGTACATAAAGTAGTACACAGAACAGCACATAGGGCACTACACAGAGCAGCACATAGAGGAGTACACAGAACAGCACATAGGGCACTACACAGAGCAGCACATAGAGCAGTCCATAGAGCAGTACATAGAGCAACACACAGAGCAGCACATAGAGCAGTCCATAGAGCAGTACATAGAGCAGCACACAGAGCAGCACACAGAGCAGTACATAGAGCAGTACATAGAGCAACACACAGAGCAGCACATAGAGCAGTACATAGAGTAGTATACAGAACAACCTGTGGGGTAAGCCCTGACATAAGAGTCTCAGTCTAGATGAACCTATTGTGGAACAGTATAGATTTAGGCCTCACAACAGTGAGTTGATGAATATTTACTGAGGGTTTATGTGACACTTTCAGTGGCAAATAGACTCAATTGTCAGAGACAAATCTAGGGCCTGCTACCTTTCAGCCAACGTACAAGGGGATGTGTGCATGGGGTAGTATTGTCACGGCAAATGTATGTATACCCAGGTGCCGGTTTTAAAGTTGATTTCTAATTTTGGATTATCTCTAAGGCCAAATAAAGAAAAAGGCTTGTTTCCAGTTACCTGACCGACCCTAGTAAAATAGGGCCGACCCTATAATTTTTTTTTTTTGAGAATTTTTAAGAATTTTCGATTTTTATGATTGTTTTCAACAATTTTTCATGGATATAATCTTTGGGTGTACAGGTAATGGCTTTATAAGACACATCTTTTGCATATATTTCACATTTCTTATTTTTGTCAATGTTCTTACCTTGATATAAAAAAAATAGATTTGCCCATACACTGAAAACCCTCAGATCTTTAAACTCGTCAGATTGAAGACCTATAGTCATCAGAAGAGGTACAGACAGGGGGCACCACCCTACAGGGAATGAAATCCCTCAGTCTACCTCTCCCAAGTATGAGTATGGCACTCTGTTGACAATATGTAACTAACTCACAAGGTGGCAGGTATGTGCCACTCATGTTTGATGATCAGGCCTTCAGCTTTCAACTGAAGGTCTTCAGCGCTGAGGACTTTAGGTGCTCAAATTATCGATACCCAAATCTACAGCTTTGGGTAGTCAGATTTAGGACCCAAGGTAGTCTGCACCAAGGCCGTCACTCTAACAACATTATGTAATCAGTTTGACTACCTTAGGTGAGTGTGTTGACCTAAACCCATCAGGTTGACTACCCTGGGTGCCCAATCTGATGACCTTAGGTTGTAAATTTGGGTATCGTCAGCCTGACGACCTTGGGGCTTTCAGTGTACATTTCTATACAAAATCAAAAAATAAAAATCCAACCTACCGACACTAGCTCTGTGAGTCATGTAACTGGAAACACATGAATTTTTTTTTGGCCTAAGTACAAATTGATTGCCTGCAAATGCCATGGAATTGTGTATCTTCCTTAGAGTGATACTGAATTTAGATTTGGATTGATGGAAAGCTTCCATGTGCCTGAAAAAAACAACACATTAGGGCCTTTCTCCACTAGGCGACAAATAACCACAACGACCATCGGTACCGTATGTGAGTATGTGAGTGGGGGTAGGGTACCTGAAAAGGAGACCTCTCGGTACCCAGATCGGTACCAAATCGTCTGAAAAAATCAAACATGTCACTCTTTCAAGGTGAATTTCGTGACAGATACCTGCATCGGTCACGATGATCGTATAGTGGAGACAGGCCCTTAAGTACTGATTGTAAAAAAGTTAACTATATAAGTTTGTTGAAAAAACCCTCTAGAGTGATCCTTTCGCCATATTCTCTCATTTATATCACTACTGTGATATGTTATTAGTCCTCAGTGGATTCAAGTAGCAATAGAAGACAAATGTGTGTTGAGGGATGATGGGTGTGATGCATACAGGTGCAAATGAGTTGGGTCTAGATCTACAATATTGAGTAGAACACTCACTAAAGCCCAAGCTCCACAAGGCGGCAATGGGTGGCAGCGTTACAGGTGGCACAGGTTTTCCTTGCATTGGAGTACCCTTTCTGCCTGCCAAAGCAGGAACGCAGGGTTTTGTGTGAATGTCGCGGCAATTTCAAGGTGTAAATAGAAGATTGAGAGAGCTTTCTGTTTATGTGGGGAAGGCTTTGTGTACAATCTCAGGCACATTTTTGTTGCCAAAAGATGTTTTTGTTTACTAAATCAAGTCGAACTAATGTAAATATTGCAGACTTTCACACTGATGACTCTCTGCAACTCAATATCAGACAGGTTTGATTTTTACAGTACAAGACCCTGCGATCTGTGTGACTGCTGTGTTGTTATTTATATTTTGCTGTGTTGATGTTTATATATTGAACTCCCACCCAATCACAGAGTCTATGCAGGTGCATGTTAGTTGGTAAATATGACACTCAAGGAGAGAGATCACCCATAAAATAACCCCTGAAATCTCATGTTTACAATTTTGAATCTCATGTTTACAATATAGGAATGTCAACACCCTTAGGCACTATAGGGATAAAATTAGGTGAGACTGTACCAAAGAATCGCGTAGTGGAGCCTCACCTATTGGATTTTGGTGTTTTGCCTGTGAAGCTGCTGCCTCGTGACGCCTAGTGGAGCCCTGGCATAAGGGTGACATCTGAATGGTCCTTAGGGGATTGTGGTGTATAACCCAGTGTAAAAGCCGCGGCTAATAGAGACCACTCAAAGGTTCACTGTGACTTTACTAAAGTAGGCCTACACTCCCACATAGTCTGCATGATGCACCAATGTAGCATTGGCGAGCAAGGACCTTTATTTAGTACATTAAAACTTCTAGTATTTACCATTCTTTCCACCCACACACTGGGATAAACTCTCGCGGGTTCTCATAGCGACGATAGCTGAGACGTGAAGCACCGCAGGTCGGGCCTTTTGTTCCGGGGTTTACCAACAGGGAGATTAGTGTTTCTCCACTAGGGGGCGGGGCTGTTGACTTCCGGTCCCATGTTAAATCCATGCTCAGGATAATCCCTGAACTTTGTACCAGGTGCTGGGTTTAAATTAAGAGCACGAGACTTCAGGGAGAGAGAGCGAGGGGGAGGGAGCAGGAGAGTTGATATTAAGTCCCTTTTAAGATGAGCTAGTGATGAGCTAGGAAAACCCACGAGAGAATGGAAGAGATAAAGATAAGAGAGAGAGAGAGAGAGAGAGAGAGAGAGAGAGAGAGAGAGAGAGAGAGAGAGAGAGAGAGAGAGAGAGAGTGAGTGAGTGAGACAGGGGAAGGAATTAGCTGACGAGGGGGTGAAGTGGAAGGGATAGGAAGTAGAGAATGAGGAGGGGGTGGCACTAGGACAGCCACGCTGAATCATGGCCGACCCCCTGATGGTACTAAAAGACAAGCACCCACTTAGGGGCAGCTTATTGGTCTGTGGTCACATGCTCACAATAATGGTCACAGTATGGTCACGGGGCGACACCATGCGGCGACACGCGTCACAATGTCACCTTGACTCTGTCACAGTAGGACAGTGCAGCAATATGGCTGCTCACGATGGCATTAGTTCTCATGAGTTTAGCCCAAGTTTTTGTTTAATATTTTGGATCATTTTCACTCATTGATTTCTTCTTTTTTTCTGTATTGGGGCTTTGATGTGTAATATTAGGTAGATCGATCATACGTTTTGAATACTAAATATTTGATTTATTGCCCCCAAATATAGTTATGGATAATGATAAAATGGCTTGGTATTGACATTTGAGTTCTGGGTGGTCCTTGCGTGCGAAGGTTAACTGTTAGTAGTATATAGAATTGGGAATTCTGCCGATGACTAAACGGAAACGGGAGACACGCGGCACGCATTACGACTTTAAGTTTTTTGAATGCTTTGATACACTGTGTGATATTGTCCTTATGTAAGGAGCCCTTGTGCGTAACTCGCCAGTGCTGCATCTGTACATTATGCACAGATGCAGCACTAGCTAGCGAGTTACTCAAAAGGGCTCCTTACAGCAGTGACATGACGCTTGAGCGGCCGCTTGAGTGACTTTGTCCCTTCTAATGGACACAATGACTTTAGCATACTCGTGTACATGTGACGAGTGCGCTGTGAAAAAGAAAGGAAATTCCTTATTCATTACCTCTATTTATAAGGGAACAAAGCAGGAGAAAACAACAAGTCGAATTAATATACAATTGTATAGGCTGGTCTCAATATTCGTTGTGACTATGAAACTATCCAAATATTAGATGAGACTCTGTATTTTAGGAAGATAAAAGATAAGCTGGAAGTTGTGTTCCTAGGTTCCACCTACATTGCTTGACACTACCAACCCCCTCCCGCCCCATACCTCTACTATTCTCTAAGAACCACTATACATCCGCCCAGGAGACCGAGGCCGCCTGTGGCCCTCCTCCTCCCGGGTCCCTGGCTGCCCTTCCTCCAGTAGGCCCCGGCACAGCATTCTCCAGGCGGGCGGGGGGGCTGTCCCCGGGGACGGAGAGACCCGGGGAGGCAGGGCGTCACGGCAAAGTGGCGGCGACAGGCGCCATCCCGGCCCGGCTTCCCCCCGGCTGCGGCCTCCTCCTGGGTGTTCTGCCTCCGCTCCCGGGGGCTGTTTTAATTGTCAAGTCCAAACGTGTAGTTAAGACGATTAGCGCGTCTGACAGCCGTATAGGCGGGCATAATTAACGAGCAGGGACGCTGCTAATTCTATCAGGCGCTGGTCGTCGTTGGTTGCCGCGTAGAAGTGGCGCTGACAGCCGAGCAGACGACATTTGTACGGACAGACGCTGGGCGGGCAATAAGTGTAGCAAAACACGTACAGCCACCTGCAGCATGATCTAGCCCTGGGACAAGTGGTATCTAGTCTTAGCTGGTTCTGATCAGCTCTATCCCTGTCTCCCTTCCTCTCTCTGTCTTTGTCTGTCTCGGTCTGTCTGTCTCTGGCTGTCTCGCTGACTCTGTCTCTGTTTCCCCCCACCCTCTCTCTCTCTCTCTCTCTCTCTCTCTCTCTCTCTCTCTCTCTCTCTCTCTCTCTCTTTCTCTCTTATCTACCCTCTTCCCTTTATTTTCAACATACCCCAAATGAAACCTTGTGTCACAGACCTCAGCCCAGTTTAGGACGTCACGGAACAAAACTCCCATTCCACTATACTACTCCCTCACTAGGCTATGGGCTGATTCCTCTTCAAGCTAGTCCCCACCTCGCTCAATCAACCTCAATCCCTTTCACCCGAACCCTTACCTTGCTTCCGCTTCTCTATGTCTCTTTTGTTATCTCAGTTTCTGTCTCTGTCTCTCTGTCTCTTTCTCTGTCTGTCTGTCTGTCTGTTTGTCTGTTTCTCTCTCTGTCTGATTTCAAACTCACTCTTCCTCCTTGTATTTACATCTCCTCATCCTCTGGCTCTCTCTCTTCCCTTTCTCTCTCTCTCTCTCTCTCTCTCTCTCTCTCTCTCTCTCTCTCTCTCCATCCTGTAAGCCCATCCCCCCTATCCCCATCACCCACCAACACAACTAGTCATTAACCTGTTGTCACACAGGCAGTACCCCGAGTCCAACATGCAGCCTTAGGACAAAGGCCGCCGGCTTTATTGGTAAATTGGGGATGTGCCAGCACGCTGCTGACAGTGGGGGGAGGGAGGTGGATAGGGCGATGGGAGGCAGGGGGTGAGGGTTAGGAGGTGTCTAATGGACCGTAAAGTCACCCCAATAGTAAGACAGGTAACACAACACCTTGCTGGACACCCCTCCACACCCTCCACACACCTTGTATTAACCATTTAAGATCCACTTTAATGCATCATGTCGATTGGTTGCTCTCACTCACGAATGCAACCCTGGTGAATCTAATAACCAGGGTTGCATAAAATTTGCAAACCGGATAGATAGTTTACACTCTCAAAGGGCGAACATGATGCACCAATGCAGTGCTGGTGGGCTGTATCATTCAGCACTGCATTGGTGCATCATGACTACCATGAAGTATCAACCTTGAGCAGTCATCCATAAGGCCTTTAAGGTTTAACCCCTCTGGGCAGCAATAGCACCTGGAGAAGGTACAGGCTGACAGGTGTACAGCGATACACAGGAGTGGGGGAAAGTGACAGGTGAGAGGGGAGGAGGGATGGGGGGGGGGTGTCAGAGAAATGTGACAATACCCCCCAATACCTTCAGACACATCTCCGCTTCACTGACTTCCTCAGGGAGGCGCGTGCTGGAAAGTGGGGTAAGGATGGAGTACCTTCAACCATTTTCAGGCCACATTATACTTGAATCTTCATGGTTGATTGTCATCATGATGCCCCAATGCAATGGTGGTGAGTAACTCGTGCAGGCACTGGTTGGTTACTAACCATGCTGTATTCATGCATGATGAAAGCAAAGGGGCAGTGTTCAGTTTTGTATTTGCAACCTTCTAAAGTCATCACTTTTGCACATTACATCGGTTCTATATGACTCAGTAGATGGCATGACAGAGAATGCTGGATCTCAACCTTAAGACTATGGAGGGCTGAACCCTTTAATGACCTCTAATGCAATAATGCATCATGCCCATTGATCGTCATGATGCCTGAATGCAGCTCTGGCGAGTAACTCACCAGGGCTACTTACATGCACCTTGCCGACCTTACAGGGATAATTTGCATTCCCAAAGTTTCGGTTTGATGCTCCAAAGAAGTGCTGGTGAGCAGACTCCCCAGCACTTCTTTGGTGCATCATGCCAACAATGGGCATGATGTACTCCTGTATCAGCGGCCCTTAAAGGGTTAAGAAGCTGGTCATACTGCTCCTACCCTGTGCCAGTGTGTGTGTGTGTGTGGGGGGGGGGCGTCAATTCTGGATCCACACCACCCAGTATAGGGGCCAGTCAGGCGTGGCCGCCATACGATATCGGTGGGAAGGAAAAGACACTGGTGCAGGGGTGTTGGTGGAAACGTAGCAGAAAAAAGGGACAGAATGCTGATACAAAATTCATATCCTGTTCCTTTTTGTGCAACCCCTGATGTCCTGTTTTGCCTTACATTCTTCTTGTACGGACTAAAGATGTAAAGGTATTGAGGGTAGTAGGGCGGAATGGAATGGGGTTGGTGGGGATGGGGGCAGATTGGAGGTCACCAGACTTCTTGGTCTCTAGGGTTACTTTCATCTCTCATCTAGCCCACATGATCCAAGAATGTAGCAAACTTGTAAGCGACATGTTTGAAGATCTTGCCTTTAAAAATCCTAAGATGAGGATGCATTTTCTTTGAGTGGGATTTGTTTACAACATTGGTATTCTGATTAACTCTTCACATTGGGGGGGGGTAGGAAAGGAAGGTCTTGATTAGTCCCCTTTTCACACCGGAGATCTCTTGGGTTAGAAGGAAGGAAGAGAAGTGCATGGTTGTTCTTTTTTCCCCTTCCTAACACAGGGGGGGGGCGGTGTACCAGTAAAAGGGGCTCATAGTTCCCTTCTCCCCACACAGAAGAGTTCTAGCTTTGGACATCATTTAATCACTGTACAACATAACATTTAAAAGAAAAGTTAACAAAAAGACACAAAAATATACTTTACCAATATTATATTCATTTCAGAACCTATAAGCTTTAATTTTTGTTGGATTCTGGCCAGACTTGTGATAGTTGACCCATTTGGGAGGTGGTATAGGAGGTATAGAAACATTACCAGTGTTTGGTATTGATTGTTAAATGATTGCAGCAATTTCTGTCACCTGTCTGCCTGGTATGGTAAAAGCAGCCTCACACAGCCACACCCAAATATTGGGTTGTATATGGTGGATCATTGGTAGATACTGCATGCGCCTATCTATCGTATTGGCCTGGAAATTATAGGGATTATATATGCAAGAAATATATATAATAATGATATATTATATCATGCAAAACTATATCCTTGGATATAGGCAGTGAACATGTATACAGGTATTTAAGACTGCTCAATGTACATAAACGTATGATGAAAGATTGGGGGAAATTGTATCAATCCATTTGGGATATAATAATATTATTTATCAAAGTTAGTACATTCGAAGATAAGAATTTCTAATTCATGCTTAGATTTCCAATTTCTAATGGGTGCAACTTAATTCATAACCCCCAAATTGTGCATCTTGCACCTAAATCCAGCAAAAGAACCCAAATGCAAGAGGAATCTGTAAGAAAAGGGCGATCAGAGTGTCTATTTGTGCATTTATGGTCTATGTTAACGTCCAAACACCAATGCTGCATTCATTCCCTATGCTGACAAAAAATATAAGCATGATCCATAGAAAAAGCATGTAATATTAATTTTAATTGTGTTGTTTTACGTATTAAATTGCTAAACACATAATGTTGAAATTCCTTGTGTGCTAAATGGCCCCAGGAAAAAAATGTTCATAACAATCTCAAAACAACCACGCAGATTAGGTCCATAGACTACAACTATACAGACCTGCCATTGGTCTGGTTATAACGATTATGTACGGGTCTAGGTTATGTTATATTCAAGCCCCTTTTACACCCACGCCAATATATCCTCCACACGTCAATAATACAGTGATATATTATACACTAAATCTACTCTGTAAGAATTATTCATAGAATGATTTAAAGCTAAATAACTGCAGGATATTGGGGTGAGGGTTTGTGTACATTAGGATATGGATTTTTTAAGGTGAACCTCCGTTTTTTATTTTACCCACTTTTACATCTATAATACCTGACACATACAGAGTAGAAACACCAGGAGGACATTTCTTAATGGTGGTATTTAGAGGTGTTGAGAAATGCTCCCCATTATCATTATTGTACTCGCTCCCTTCCCGGCTTAGTCCTGTAGATGCTTTATGGGGCCTGTTCTCCTCGGGGGCTCTAAAATGTTTTTCATCACTTGCTGTCTTTCACGTTCTTTTATCAACATATCCCCTATCATCTTTAAGAGGCATGGAATTTAGATTTTTTTCAATCCTCGCTTGAAGGTATTCTCTTTGTAAGATCTCGTTCGTCCCTCCCCCCGTTTGTTCTTTTTTGATCTTTTTTTTTGCATGAGACAGAACGTGTACGTCCTTTTTTTACCTATGCTTCTTAGACCAATAAAGAGTGCTTTATATGACATGGTCTAAAAGAGAGGAAACAAAATTTAATTTTCAATTTAGTTGTCACATTTTCCTGACAAATTCCTGAAATCTATCACATGTATGTGTTGGCAACTCGCGGGGCACGACTCAGACAAGTAAATGAACCTAGAAATCTACCCGAAATTGCCTCAAAAGAGAACGATTTCAGAAACGAAAGAACATGTTAGTGTCGGCCCTGTTGAGCAAGGCTGGACTGGGTGGCATGACACACCCTTTTATTTAGTCTCCCTGTGTCCTTCCTATGTCTGTATCCTCTCCTCAACCGAAACGTGTGTCTTTGATGCCAGGTACAAAAATGCACACCATTCTTAAACAATAAACTGATACATATTTCTCCCTCCACTCATCCTATAAAAGCAGACATATTTCACGACAACCTTGTTAGTGGCTAAGTCTATTTAGTCCATCCCAGAAGCCATTGTCACAAATTATAGACCGGATCCATCGCGATAACTTGTTTTTCAGAAGTGTTACAATCATGTAAATTGTATCAGTGGGGCTCCATGATTGACCATAGGGCCACCGGGTACTATGTTTATTAATGAGAGTGAGCGGATGGGTCCCTATGGAGGGGTGTGATAGGGTTTGTATGGAGGAGAAAATGGCAGTAAATACTGGATGACCATTAACAATGTATCCCTGCGCTGTTACTACAATCAGGGCCTACTGGAGGCTATACCATGAGTCCTGGCTGGGGTCAGGGCATGGGTGTTTGTATTCTGAAGTAGTGGGACCCTCAGTGGGGACGCCATTGCTTGGTCTGATACCATGCAAGATGAGCACTGATAAGAGCCAGCATGATGGGGACCAGTTGTTAGGTAATGTACCTAAAAGGTCTGCAATGAATGAAGGTAGTAATCTCATTGGTCAATTATGTATCCTGCTAGTTCGGTATAGGCTCCAAGTGGAACTGGAGCTGGTTCCTGCACTGATAACAGCTGATAACATGGGTACAAGCTTGAAATGAGTGTTATCCACAGGGACAAGGTATCCATCATGGAATGTCTTATCAGTGTGTTTTCCATTTTGGACAGAAACATGATGCACCAAGGATGTGCTGGTAATTAGACATGGCACTTCCTTGGTGCATCAAGCAGATCAGTGTGCTTGATGCACCAATGTGGATGATGTATAAGCTTCGTTAAAATCCATAATAATCTAGACAATCCACAGTATTTTGGCGGTTCGTAAATTATTAAATTCATTTTCAAAACACATCACACTTTTTTTCTTTTTTTTTATAAATGATGAGGAACAAAATACCTTTTATTTCTAAAATATATAAAGCATAGATGCAATATCATAACAATAGTCCTTCAGAAACAATGTCTTTCATTTAGCTGATGCTGTTTTTACTAGCGATACAAAATGTATAAAACATCAAATCTGCATTACAAGCAAACACATTCTTTATCAGTGTCAATCCCATTATGGAAACTGCTGTCAAGTATGTGATTGAAATGGCCTGTGACACGGCCTGGTTTTTGTGGGATGTGAGTGTGGTATTGGTGGTTGGATATGAATCACATGCACCAAAACTCATAACAATAATAGTACTTTAGTGGTGGTTTTGTTTCCAATGGGGCTTTGGCTGAAGAGGAACACTACCATGACCCCCCTCTTTCCCATACCCCACAAACACCCTACACCCCTTATTGTTTTATAATTATCAGATCGGAACAAATTGCCGCACAATGGCCTGGGCTAATGTCGCGCATGCGCGTTGAGCACTTCCTTCATGCTAATTGGAGGACAATGCGCGCGCAGTTTCCGGTCCACCAAGGGATGTCGGAAAGGCTTTTAGGGATCAATCCAGCCTAAAATCATCATTTGGAGGCTGATTATTGGGGACAGCTGTTGAGCCGGGCTGGGCGTTCTCAGCAGTGGTAGTCAGGGGTGGGGTCGTCAGGGGGCAAAGGGGGAAGGGGGCGGAGACAAAGGAAGGGCAGAGCACCACTTAGAGAAAACAGAATTGGAGCCAAGTGAGACGCAGTCAAGCAGAGATGTTAAAACTGGAAGGGGTGAGGGAGGAAAGGGCAGGCTGGAAGCTGGATGGTGCCAATCAGGAAGGGATAGGAATGATGGGAAGAGCGGGCATGCGCACAGGGCGTTTCCTGTTGCTGTGCGAGAGTCCCCAGATGTGGCAGCCATGTTTGGGCGGTGTCCGCTAAAAGAATCCGACCAATCAGTGACCGTTGCGGCCGTGTGTGCGGGCCGAGACAAAGTGCCTTAATTCCTGCAGGCGACAAAAGGCCAGCGACATCTTTTTATTCATGAATTTTTCACCGGATGGCGCGTTCCCAGAAAAAAACAAGTGTGGAAGGGCACATATTGCCTCCGGAGCATCACCCCATCCCACTCCCCCCTTCCTCTACCACCACCCTCCCAAACTTTGCTACAACATAAAAAGGGGTTCCCTCCATGGCCATCATTTCTCACTTCTAAGTAAGAGGCTGGATCAGAGAGTATGATGCATGTTAGGTTTGGGACAGCAGGTAGATAAGGTACATGAATATTTATGCATTTCTTTACAAGTATGATTCTGATTATACATGTATTTACCTTTAATTATTTTCTCCCTCTTTTAACCCCAGCTCATGTTTATAATAACCCATTATATCTATCTCTTTAACAAACTATGTGTGTGCTTATCTGTATGCCCTCTGTTTCTCAGATTGCTCAGCGTCTGTTTCTGTCTCTAACTGCCTGTCTGTCTGTCTTTCTGTCGGTCCTCCTTTGTCTCGAATTAATGTCTTGGACATCACACTCATTCCACTATACTACGCATCCCCTAGGGGCTGGTCCCTCTTTAAGTCTACCTCACACTATCAACCTCAATGCCTTTCACCCGCTGCCTTGCCTTCCATCCGCTTCTCTCTGCCTCCCTCTGTCTCCCTCTCTGTCTCTGCCTCTGTCTGTCTGTCTCTCTGTCTCTCTCTCTGTCAGTCTGTCTCTCTCTCTGTCTCTCTCTCGGGCTTTCCTAGCACATCTTAAAAGGGTCTTAATATCAACTTTTCTGCCACCCTAAAAGCCCCCTCCCCGCACACTCATGCTCTCAACCCCCATCTCTCTCTCTCTCTCTCTCTCTCTCTCTCTCTCTCTCTCTGCCCTTGTACCAATATATGTCTCTCTCCCCTCGACCCCCTCCTTTCAATCCTCTCTCCGCTGTACCTCCTGTGATTTACTCCGTGTTCTGTTCTCCAGTTTCATCATGTAAACACGTAACGTCATCCTCATCCGTCAACACATCCCCTCAGTCCGCCTCACCCTCCACCACAGCCCTGCTCTCCATACACAATCTGCCCCTCCTCATTACCCTCTGTACACTCTCCAACCCTGATCAACATGTTGATTCCTCCTCCACCAGACACTCACAAAAATGTAGGGTCACAAGGGTCTTCTAATGAAACAGCAGAACATGAACGAGTCACAACTGGTCAAAGTTAACTTGTCAGCCATGACTCTTCATCTTGAAGACTTTAGATGGTCCCGGCACATGACTCTACCTGATGACCTTAGAGTGACAGGCAGTAAAGTTGTCAACCTACACACATATGTCGTCAATGTGAAGAGTCTGTGCCAGGTTTGACAAGGTAGAAGTGACAGGTTATACCTCGTTTATTTTATGCAGCTCACTTTGAATACCTTTTTCAGAGCATCTATACATTGTAACCATTTAACAGGAGCATGATCATCGAAAGTGATGTGTTCTTTTGTTGCCATGATCCATGTGCTTCTGCCCTATATATGACCGCCAGACATAATTCAGCTCTAGCATGGCAAGGAACACATCGGTAGTCCATTTCTGTAGCCACAACGATCTTGATCAATCAGCCCTATGACTGCAAATTCTAATGTAATTCGTATAAAAATTTTGTTATGATTGGTGCAGTTGTAGCCTGTCTTGCTCAAAGGGTTGAGAAGACCACATATGAAACTTTTTTCTAAACCCACTTGCCTTGGAGGCAGTTTCTTATGAGCTTGATTAGCCTGGTTGAGGAGTCAAAACGCATTGGGCTGTGTAAATTCTTGAGGGCTGCTCTAGTAGGCTCCTCAGAAATACCCTCCTGGCCTTATATCAGTGTAAATAGTTTGTGTCCCTAACTAATATGGGGTAGCATTAAGTAATGCTGGCTGACCATAGGGGATGACCTCAGAGGTCATTGGGGGAGGGATAGGGGAGGGGGGAATGACTCCAGAGCTAGAGGGGTAGATGGAGAATTGGTCAATCCCTAATGTCCTCTAGCCGTTTAACCCTTTAAAGGCTGCTAATGCATCAATGCATCAATTCCCATTGGTCGTCATGATGCATGAATGTAGCCCTGGTGAGTTACTCGACAGGGCTTCATTCATGCATCATGCTGACCCTATGAGGTTGATAAACTCCCAGAGGGTCAGCATGATGCTCCAATGAAGTGCTGGCGAGCAGATTCATCAACACTTCATTGGTGCATCCTGCCAACCAAAGGGCATGATGCACTCCTGCACCAGCGGTCCTTAAAGGGTTTAAGGCTGTCCAAAGCATTAATTCATTTTGCCCATTTGCCATCATAATGCATGAATGCAGCGTAGGTAAATTCATGCATCACGCTGACTCTATGGATATAACAAAACACCCAGAGGGTCAGTTTGATGCAGTGCTGATGAGTTGAGACTCACCAGCACTGTACTGGTGCATCATGACGACAAAGGAGCATGGATCTGGAGGCATAAGGTGGCCCCTGGAGGTATAGTGACCCTGGGAGGGCACAGGAGTAGGGCTGGTCAGGGTGGCCATAACTCCTATGAGATTTCAATATAGGACACAGGGCCAGCTAGCTACTCAGGCTATCTGCCCCCATTCACTTAGATTCATTTGCAACATCTACAGCCATTATATGTAATAGTTTCCGCTATTGATAAAATATCATGGTTCAGAGCCATTTTTGGTTGGAATATAGCTAGACGTGGGGGGTAAAATTTCCCACTGGAGTTCTGTAAAAGAAGGAAGATAAAAGCAGAAGATAAGATGGCAGTATAGATAAAAAGGATCAGGTAAAAGAAGAAGTAGTTGGATCGATGTTATATACAAGATAGAAGTACCTCCAGTACCCAACCACTACATCCCTCCCTGCCTACTCCAGTAGCCCCAACTCCTCCTACTCCTTCTCACCCGAGTAATTGATTAAATATGGAAACCAGAAACCTGTGTGTGGACACCTACACCCTGGCCAGCCCGGGTGTGTCACACGTGAATTATACATGGACCTCCACCGCCACCCAGTGCCAACCTTCTCCTGTACCTGTATCTTCCTCCTCCAGGTCCTCCTACTGCTACTCAGAACCCCACTAATGTCAATGTCCCTCTGGTAGGTGGTCAATTCTCACCAATTTGGCGAAAACATTTTAAAGAAAAGTATTGGCATTTCCTTTTAATTTTCTAAGGTTTCTTGTAGCATATAATCTTCTTTTAAGAAATTAATACAAGGTCAATGGCTTAGCTGAACACCATGTCTTGCTTGTCTTCCCCCAGACCCTTGCCGATGCCCTTCGGATGGGTGGTCGATTCTTATGGTTTCAACCAAAGCTTGGCAAAAGATAATAGTGATGGGTCTGCTAGGCACTGCAGGAGAGAGATAGCGAATGCAGAGAAAAGGTCGAGACGCAAGCTAAGTGAGGGCTGTTTTAGAGCTAATGCTGCATGATAGAACTGTGTAGGCAGATCTAAAAGTGGGTACTGGAGGGCATTTCTCAAGATGGTACTACTAGACACAACCAGTACGACTTGAAACCCTTGATATATAGAGTGGGTGATCATAGGCAAAACACTAAGACTACTCTGTACGATCAGTACTTAAGGCAGTAATTACATAGGGTTTGGTAGGGCAGTCGTACCAGTGCAATTATTAGCGACCACTAGCTGCAGGTCTGTAACGCCATTTAACTGAGGGAGCTCACTATGACTTGAAGGGGGTCTAGTCGTACCATCTGGAGAAATGCCTTCCAGAAAGTGTTAGCAACTTGACACCATGCAGCCCTAGGGCCATACTGTACAGTCAACTCTGTCTGTGCTAAGGTTCACTCAGATCTAGAGGGGGAGAGGAAGGGGTAATAGGGTAGGGAGGGGGAGGAGGGGAAAGGGAGAGAGGCAAAGAGGTGGGAGGGGGTGAAGAGGAGAGGTAGAGGTCCAGACAGGCCATCTCCGACCACTTAACTCACCTCCCTACTACCGACCTCTGACAACTGCCGATACGCCCTCTTCAGGCCAGGGGCGGCGTTAACGGCAGGTGACCATGGGTCATGTGACACACAGGTCATGTGATGATGTACAACAGTGGTACAGACAGCTGGGACAGCCTTAACTTGTCCCCCGTGACCTGGTATGGGTTGGTTTACATGTTGACTGACCACAGGCGACATGTGGGTGTGCTCAGAGGTCCACTGTGGTCACTGTCAGACAACTGTCATTACTGTCAGTGAGTTTTAGCTGCGAGCCCTTTGACACTGCTACCTGCAAAGTGCCAAAGTGACAAATCTAATCTCATCCACTACTTTTTGTCAATATTATTTCTGTTCCAAAGTGCTACTCATTATTCTACCTGTCTATGTTATCCTTCTATACCAACAAACTTCTAGTATCAATTCTCAGAAGAGGTCCTTCCCTCTGTGTCTGCCTATCTCAGTCTCTGTCTGTCTCTCTGCCTGTCTATGTGTTTGTCAGTCTCTGTCTCTGTATCTGTCTCTCTCTCTCTCTCTGTCTGCCTCTCTCTATATCTATATCTTTCTGTATATCTCTGTCTATCTGTCTGTCTCTATCTGTCTCTGTCTGTCTGTCTCTGTACATATTGTCCATTATGTATGTTCTCATATTACCCATCATATAACAAACATGTATTGAGTACACTAGTTTCCTGGTCATATGTCACCCTGAACATTTCCCCAGTTTCGCTAAACTACTCACAACCAGTGCTCTAGGCCTCAGTGGACACCCAGTGGGCCCGCCATTGCTTAATCTGGCTCCTGAAGAGATATGCGCTGATGAATAACAGCCAGCATGTTAAAAATATATGATATATGACATATATGAAGGTTGATGGGTACAAAACATGTTAACGAAGCTTTGCTGCATTTCTTATGGTGGGCAAGTTACCTTTAAAGTTTTTTCTTTCCCAATTGTTTCATTATCATTAAGAGATGCCCTCCTGGTAACTGTAATTCAGGTCCCAATATCATTGTATGGTCTGCGTTTGGAAGCACGATTCTATCAATACAATACACATGTGGCAAAAATACCTGCAATCCGCACTTTTTGTCAAACTACTGGTTGCACTCTTTGAGTCAATGCAAAACTAAACTGTGTACAAATGAGCTTTGAATGGAGACTGAAACAGAGTGCAACATGAAATGACAAAAAAGGTGTTTTGATATGAGTTATTGGGAGTGGCATGATGTAATGTAAGGACGGATTTAACCATTTAAGGGCGAAGTGATACCTCCAGGCTCATGTCTCCTGGGTTGTCAAATCTCACGCTTTGGCCGCATTTGAGCCCTCACGCATGGCAAACTGTTCTCACGCAGTCATGGGAATCTGGCCTATGTGGCGATTTTGATTGATTGTAATCGTACAATCATTGAGAAATCTACAATTAAAAAGAAATGCATCAGAATTTTTTTTTTCAAATGCTCCTGGGGTCTATTTTAACCCCTGTGTTTGGCAATGCAATTCACAATGCTCTACCTTCCATTTGTGAGCCTTTCTCTGAAAATCTCTACCATATACTTACTCACAACTTAACAATCCTGGGATGCACCAATGCATTATGATGACCCTACTTGGGTGTGCCTATCTCCTGGGATTTACATGATGAATGAACACAGCCCTGGTGAGTTACTCACCTGGACGAGTGAGTTACTCACCAGGGCTGCATTCAGGCATCATGAGGACAAAATGAGCTCGATGCATTAAAGCATTAAGCAACCCTTAAAGGCTTACATAAAGATAGTACCCAGCAACCCCGAGTTGCTCCATCACGAGCAAATGAGCAGTTAGCTATCTGACAGATGAGCTCATCCTGTTGCGTGTATAACCCCCTCCCCTACCCACCCCCACACAAAACACTCATTCACTCACCCCCTCCCTCAACATGCCCATCCTCCCTATTGTAATCTTTCATAATAGAGTCTATATGGTGTATTTGTCGGGTTTCACAGTCAAATCACATTCATACGTTACGTGCACGCTTGGTATTATGTCCCTGGATTTCTATTTCCATTTCTATTTCCCCCTCCTCCTCCTCCACATCTCTTTTCCCCATTGGCAGTCATTTTTCTCTCTCCCTACTGTCCTATAGTCAATGAATGTGGGTAAAACGAGGGATCAGAGAGTGCAGGTATATGTGTGGCTTGTTTGGCTTTCAAATAAAATATTAACAACTTTTTAAATGGGCTGATTTCAAATGATATATACAAATTACGAAGAACGAAATGGGTGTTTGAATCATATGCAACCTGTTTACTGCAAGGCTGAACAAGGCACAACCCCCTCATAGATGTGTAGGCCTGATATGAAGTATAATACGGAAGAATGGAAAAGGAGAAAAGCAAAATGGCATCATGACTTGCACTTTGGGAATTGTGTAGGTTTTGTTTTGTAGAACGCCTAACAGAGACATTGTGAGATCGGTCACTGTGATAACAATAGGGTTGTGTACAGTGGGGCCTATTTAGGGCACTAGCCGAAAATATTTTGAAATATTGGAAGAATTCCTTGCAAATCATCACTACTTGAACATCTCTTGGAGTTCGATCATGATGGCTTTCTCTTCTCTAATATGGTCCCATGGAATACTACAGTATTGGGTGTGCACCTTTGGTATACCACAGTAATGGGTGTGTATCTGGGGCATGCCACAGTATTGGGTGTGTACCTTTGGTGTACCACAGTATTGGGTGTGTACCTGGGGTATACCACAGTATTGGGTGTGTATCTGGGGTATACCACAGTATTGGGTGTGTATCTGGGGTATACCACAGTATTGCATGTGTACCTTTGGTGTACCACAGTATTGGGTGTGTACCTGGGGTATACCACAGTATTGGGTGTGTACCTTTGGTGTACCACAGTATTGGGTGTGTACCTGGGGTATACCACAGTATTGCATGTGTACCTTTGGTGTACCACAGTATTGGGTGTGTATCTGGGGCATGCCACAGTATTGGGTGTGTACCTTTGGTGTACCACAGTATTGGGTGTGTACCTGGGGTATACCACAGTATTGCATGTGTACCTTTGGTGTACCACAGTATTGGGTGTGTACCTGGGGTATACCACAGTATTGCATGTGTACCTTTGGTATACCACAGTATTGGGTGTGTACCTTTGGTGTACCACAGTATTGGGTGTGTACCTGGGGTATACCAGAGTATTGGGTGTGTACCTTTAATGTATGATAGCATTTGGTGTGTACCTGGGGTATACCACAGTATTGAATGTGTACCTTTGGTGTATGATAGTATTGGGTGTGTACCTGGGGTATACCACAGTATTGGATGTGTATCTCGGGTATGCCACAGTATTGGGTGTGTACCTTTAGTGTGCCACAGTATTGGGTGTGTACCTGGGGTATACCACAGTATTGGGTGTGTATCTGGGGTATACCACAGTATTGGGTGTGTACCTGGGGTATACCACAGTATTGGGTGTGTATCTGGGGTATACCACAGTATTAGGTGTGTATCTGGGGTATACCACAGTATTGCATGTGTACCTGGGGTATACCACAGTATTGGGTGTGTACCTGGGGTATACCACAGTATTGGGTGTGTATCTGGGGTATACCACAGTATTAGGTGTGTATCTGGGGTATACCACAGTATTGCATATGTACCTTTGGTATACCACAGTATTGGGTGTGTACCTGGGGTATACCACAGTATTGGGTGTGTATCTGGGGTATACCACAGTATTAGGTGTGTATCTGGGGTATACCACAGTATTGCATGTGTACCTTTGGTGTACCACAGTATTGGGTGTGTACCTGGTGTATACCACAGTATTTGGTGTGTATCTGGGGTATACCACAATATTGCAAGTGTACCTTTGGTATACCACAGTATTGCATGTGTACCTTTGGTGTACCACAGTATTGGGTGTGTACCTGGGGTATACCACAGTATTGGGTGTGTATCTGGGGTATACCACAGTATTGGGTGTGTATCTGGGGTATACCACAGTGTTGCATGTGTACCTTTGGTGCACCACAGTATTGGGTGTGTCCCTGGGGTATACCACAGTATTGGGTATGTACCTGGGGTATACAGGTGTGTACCTGTGAGTTTGAGTGTTAAGTTTTAACAAGTTTTATTTGGCAAAAATCATACATGTATGCTTTTCAGACCAGCCAATGTTTCAACACAAAAAAAAAAGAAAAAGAAGGTTATTATAACACTCTGGCGGTAATATTATAGTGCCGTAAGAGTACAACTTTACAAATGGAGTTTGTAAACAATATTACTGAATTAACAAATAATGTATTGGTCTTATCAAGAATGTACATGTAACAGCATAATGAGCATGTAGTAATCAAAGAGACGTAGCATCAGGCAAACAGTTCAACAATCACTTTAGGTGACAGGTCCTATATATATCAGCAAATTTGTTTAAAATTCTCAATTAGTATCCAATCGGCCCATACCACATAATTGTGTGTATATATACATGTGGCATACCACAAAATTGACTGTGTACCTGTGGCATACCCAAACATTGGCTGTGTACCTGTGGTATTTTACAGTATTGCATGTGTACCTGTGGTATGTCACAGTATTGGATGTGTACCTGTGGTATACCACAGTATTGGCTGTGTACCTGTGGCATACCACAGTATTGCATGTGTACCTGTGGTATGTCACAGTATTGCATGTGTACCTGTGGTATACCATAGTATTGGCTGTGTACCTGTGGCATACCACAGTATTGCATGTGTACCTGTGGTATGTCACAGTATTGCTTGTGTACCTGTGGTATACCACGGTATTGGCTGTGTACCTGTGGCATACCACAGTATTGGCTGTGTACCTGTGGTATTTTACAGTATTGCATGTGTACCTGTGGTATGTCACAGTATTGCATGTGTACCTGTGGTATACCACAGTATTGGCTGTGTACCTGTGGCATACTACAATATTGGCTGTGTACCTGTGGTATTTTACAGTATTGCATGTGTACCTGTGGTATGTCACAGTATTGCATGTGTACCTGTGGTATACCACAGTATTCAAAGTGTACCTGTGGCATACCACAGTATTGGCTATGTACCTGTCAGGTGGTATGATTTGGCACTCCCTAGGATAGCGGATTTAGACAGGGATCACTTTTATTTGAAATAATTTGCAGGTTAAACGCCTCTTTTAAGTTTGATGCCCCCCCCCCCCCACTTCTTTTACTACTTGGAGAGGCGTACCCCCTGGATCCGTCATTGGCAGTGTTGAACGTGTACCTGCGCCATGTGACAGTCCTGGGTGGTACCCAGAGCTGGGGGATAATGGTATAATTGTGGCTGATGATAACAATAAGCTGATTGAATTGTGGGAAAGGTGCAGGTAGCCTGTGATGATGTGTGTGTGTGGGGGGGCAGGGGGGTATTGTGGATCAGGGGTGATTGCCAGACAATACCTCTTTACCTATTATAGTGTGTAGCCGTGTGTGGTGGCAACGAGTGTGTGTGGGAGGGGGGGGGTCTTAGTCTAAGCTAGGGAAATCATCCCCATCCCATCCTATCACAGTAAAAAATCAGTTTGTCATAAAGAGGTTGCACTGTTGCGTTTTTACGCCCACTTTTGGTGGCCACAATGAAACCACAGCGTGGTGATGTCGTGGTCGGGACATGGAGAGGTGGTTGGGGGGGGGGGGCAGTTACACCGTGCCAAGGTCACAACCAACCATCAGCCGGCAAAAAGCCATTTAGAAATTGTCCATTATTTCATTATAGCCGCACAATTAATGGTAGCGGGGTGCAGGGTGGCCGCTACGGGCCGGGCAGTGTGCAAGTGTGTCTATTTGGCACTCGGAGACGTCCTAGGGTGCACCACGTGTGGAACCACCGGAAGTGGCCATATCATGGCGCGCATGCGCGACAGCAACACGTACCAGGTAGGGGGCAATAGGCCCACCCATCCCATCCTCTGCCACAACTTTCCCTCTGCCCAATATCCCTAGGCTACATGGCGGGCACCCAAATTAATAAAAATGGCGCTCATGATAGGTGAATCCCTGACCGTCACTCCGCAGACTCCAATAAAATGGCGGCGGGATGGGACGCAGCCTCATCACTTAGTTCGCCCATGTCCCACCAGGGCACAAAGAGCGCCTCCCGGCGGACTGCAGCCAAACAATCCCAGCTCAATCTAACGCTGCCAATCTAACCCATCTATGGGTTGTTTTTTACGATCCCATTTATTTGGTATCCAAACTATTGTAGGTCGATCCACTTTGCCACTGACAATCTAATATCTAGAAGATTTGTAATAGGACCTTTATACTAAATTTTAAATAGATATTGTATCATAACCTTGGGTGTGAGTATGGGTTATTCTTTCTCTTCCATATCAGTGCCCCCCTCGCCCTATGAAACTGATTAGCATACATAACCCTAACCTCACAGATCATCCCCCAATCTACCCTGGAGAAATGTCCCAAGGGGTCAGGAGTCCACAGGAGGTCTGCTCATCCAGGGTATCTCTATCTACCCCGTCTACGTAAAGTTAGATCTGCAGAATGACGATCTTTAATCCCTAAAACATCACATATTATATTTCAAAATCCTTTAAGGTCCGCTACTGCATACGTTAATCATGACCATTGGCCGCCACAATACATGCTCCTAGATTCTGTACATATTCGGCCTTGCATGGTTACATACACCGTCATATCGTTTACAGCTAGGAATAGGCCTATATTAACGTGGTTTGCGGGTGGAGTTGCAAGGCAGGAAAGGAGGAGGAGGGGGGAAGGTGTTCACATTACCTCCTCCTCCCACACACACCCGTGACGAGAGTACACCGGCAATTCCCCGTTTATCGCCCATCCGTGAGATGGCGCTTCTAACGGTCATTACAGCTGCGCGCGACAATGCGCGTCCGGCTGCGCGACACGTGACGTAGCCGCCATTATCCCACAAACAAATATCCAGCGTTTTCACCCATATCGCCCATGTTCTCCCCCCCCCCCACCACCACCACCACCTCCACCCTGTCCCTCCCAGTTTTCACCCCAAGCACCGATGGTTTAACCATTTATCAGTGCTTTAACAAAATAAACAGCTCTTTTGGTCGTCATGATGCGTGAATGCCGCCCTAAAGAGTTGCTTATCGTGCATCATTCAACCCTTAGATGATAGATACATCCTGGAGGGTCGGCATGATGCACCAATGCAGTGCTGGCGAGTAGACTCGCCAGCACTGCATTGGTGCATCATAACGACCTAGGGAAATCATGTAAGCATCATGCGGTCCGCAAAGAGTCAATTTCGCTGGTGGCAGATTACGGCTGGTTATCGGCCTGCTGTTGATGAAGATGTATTGTGGTTGTCGCGAACCAGCGCAGATCTGTGTCACCGAAATTAAAAGGATCATGGGTAAGGTAGGGAGGGGGTATAGACATGAAAGCATGGGATATGTATGCAGTTGTTTGCTGATAGGGAGAGGATTTGTGTAAAGCGGTTCTTTATTTGTAAATACTCAGACCTGTGGATATGTAGGTAGATCTTTCTATGATGTACACAGTACACATGTACCGTCGTGTAAAGGCCGGCTTATGAGTAGTGCAGGCATATGGTCTTATGTTCAGGGAATCTAAATCCATGGTCAAAAGGTTTACAGAGGCGTTGAAATTAAGTTACAGTTAGAATATAACTTATAAGAATGACAGACCACTAACAATCCACTGGTGATATCATCGGGGCAATTATTGAAATAAAATCACTATACCCTTATCAACGTTATCAAATCAGGAATTATAAGCTATTCATGCTCCCTACATACGCTGTACGTAGTACACCTAACAAAGCCCTATAACCCTAAGCACAGAGGTCACATATATGTCAAGTCCCATTATAATATTTACAAGATTCCCACAGCTCACCACTCAAATTGGACAAATTTGTCTTTAAGATATAGGGAAAATGGCAATAGTGTTTAAAGATAAGCCATCAAGGAATAATCTTTTATATAAATCCGATATAGCATTGCATCAACACCAGCACGCTCAAGCCGATAGTTCATGGTGGATGGGGTGGGGGCCCCTGCCCCCCCCCCCCCTCAATGAAGATTTGCTTCCTTCGCCTCTGGAGGAGGTCCATTCTACCCATAATCCTTCACTACAGCGTCCCACGCCGCCGGAAAACGTCCCATTCACGTCACGAAGGCGCAAACGACATCTGAACCCGCCTCTCAAAGCTAATGTCGCCTGCCTGTGTCGTCAGAGGGCGCCATTGTCAACGCGCCGTTTTCCCGCCCAATATAATGTTAACTGTGGTTAGAACTTTAAGGAGACATGATGCACTCAGGTTCATGATACTGCATCGTCATGACGCACCAAGGCACCAAAGAGAAGTAGAAAAGTGCATCATGACATGCATTTTGGAAGTGTATCAATCCTGTATGGTTCGCATGATACATGAATGCAGTCCATTCATTCCAGCTTGCAACTAAAGCATCACGATACCAAATGGGCATGATGCAATAAAGCACTAAGTGGCATATGGAGGGTTATACAGTGGGCATAGCGGGCTTTAGTAGCGTCCCAATGGCGTTCCAGTGACGTTCCAGTCCCATTGTCGTCTGCTCTTTGTTCTGTCACCAGGAACGCCGGAAATCTACCAGGCTCTAAAACGTCCAACTCAACTGAAACGGGAGAGGGTTGTGTATTAGTGTATTAGAGGCACCGCACCCGGAAGCCTGATCATCATTAACCCTTTGAAGACCGATGATTCATTAGTGCATCATGCCCACTGGTCGTTATGATGCATGAATGCAGCGCTGGTGAGTAACTCGCCAGTGCTACATTCATGCATAACACCAACCTAATAGGGTTAATGCATTCCCACAGGGTCAGCGTGATGCGCCATTGAACTGCTGCCGAGTCTGCTCGCCAGCACTTCATCGGCACCTCATGACGACCAATGGGCATGATGCAATCATGCATTAGAGGCCCTTGAAGGGTTAAACCTTTGGGTTTTATACCCTACTCTCATGTAGTTCTATGCCATCTCCATGGACTCTGTTTTCATCTCTTATTTCTACGCTTTTTTTTCAGATTTTTTTTTTATGGTTCTATAAAATGTAATTCTGTGAGTGTATTTTGTCTGGCTTTGAGTTGGTGGTGCGGAAAGTTTCCATGTAATCCGGTAATGCGCGGTGTTAATACCCCTCGTTAGCACCCCACCCACCCCCACCCCCTGCACATCTCTCTTAAACCCTATCCTTCCAGGTTCCCCTTCAACAAGTCGTCGTCCTTCAGCAAACCACCCCTCTTAACCCCCTCAGAAGCGCATAATGCATCCAGAGTCATGGTGAACTGGTGCATCATAATGATCCTTCTGGAATGTATCAATTCTGAAGGGTAGCCACGATACATTAAAGGAGCCCTGCATCCATGCATCATGCACCCATGGGTATGATACATGACTGCAGTATTGCGCTGCGTGACGCTTAGATGAAAACATAGCCCTTTAAGGGTTATTGATGCATTAATGCATCATGCCGAATGAAGTGCTGGCGAGAAGTATCGTCATTGGTGCATCATGCAGACCCTTCGGGATTTGTGTATCAACCCCCGTAGGGTCGCCATGATGTTAAAATACAGCCCTGGTGGTTTCCTCGTGAGTAACTCGCCAGGGCTACATTCAAACATCATGACAACCCATAGCATGATGAATTCATGCATTATTGCACAAGGCGCCACTTGAAGGGTTAATCGCTCTCGTATACTCATCGCCTTGGGTGAGTTTAGATATTGCCGGCAGCCATCCGATCCACAGCAAAATATTGACACAGACGCGCGGAGATGACAGCAGACGACTTTTGGACGGAAAGCGCGGGAAACCGACAGGAAGGCGCAGGGAATGCTGGGATTGCTACTGGGGGTGAATACAAAGCCACAGGAGGAGTAATAAAGAGGTGGATTAGGGTGTTTGGACAAGGGGGTTTGGCTGGGGGTGTTAGCCGTCAGATTTACATGCCCCCCCCCCTTTCCCATCCCCTCTCGCACACACCATTTGACTTGGCCTAAGCCACTTCTACCTAATTTGTTGCTAAATACTTGCTCTCGGATCAGACAATATTTGAACAGGAAAGCCTAGAAACCTGTTTGAATATAATTTCGAGTGCATAATTGGCACCGGTGTCATTTGACTCTGTGGCTACGGTAAAGGCGAGGACATCCATTTGGGAATTCATCGCACAGTCTTGTATGGTAATTTTGAGTACAGAAAATATGTGTGCAGCACACGGAGAGACAATACATGTGAACACTTGGACCTTTAAGGGCTGCTAGTGGCATAGTGCATTTCTATGATACCAATCCTACAGAGCTGTTACACTCCCGGAGGGTCGGCATGATGCTCCAATGAAGTGCTGACGAGCAGCCTTTCCAGCACTTCATTAGTGCATCATGACGATCAATGGGCATGATGCACTCTCGCATCAGCAACCTTTAAAGGGTTATAAGGTATAGGGTTCAAATGTCCTTTGCACTTGGTTGACATGATGCAATCATGGCGAGTAACTCGCCACTGCTGCATCAGGCAGTGTTAACACTCTCCCCAAGCATCGTCGTCATGATGCACCAATGCACTTTGCCCACCTTGACGATTTAACATTAAGAGAGAACCGAGGTATTTGGTACTAAATTTATAATCCATATTAGTCACATCTCAAACACCCCCCCCCCCCACACACACACACCCGCCTCATTCCTTCAACTCAAGGTGACAATAAAAATATACATTCTTCTTGGTCGGGTTATATGGCCACTAAAACACTAGAAAGGAAGGAAAAAAGTGGAAAAGAATAAACAAAAATGTTGACAACACATTAGGACTGATTAAACTGTATGCCTCATCAATAAATGAACTAATCACACTAGTTTTTGTTAACCCTTTAAGGACCTCTAATACAATAATGTATCATGCACATTTGTCGTCATGATGCATGAATGCAGCCCTGGAGAGTAACTCGCCACATTCAAGCATCATGCCGACTCTACAGTGCTACCCTACAGGGTTATTTCACTCCCAGAGAGTTGGCATGATGCTCCAATGAAGTGCTAGTGAGCAGATGCATTGGTGCATCATGACGACCAATGGGAATAATGCAGTCCTCCATCAGCGACCCTTACAGGCTTAGTTGCCAATGGCTGTTTCACAGCATTCTCCCACCTTCCACCCCCCACCCACCAACATAAAACAAGGTACTTAGTCTGCAAACATCTAATCACATATTTTATGTAGCTCAGGGAAATACACTTAGAAAGTACTAATGAAGGATTAAAGCTTGAGCAGTTTTTATTGTTGCTATTAATTTAAAATAATCTCTCACTCACTGAGAATAAAGGAAAAGGAAGCAGAGAGTGTCATTTCTAGTGGTTTTCCTCCTAGCAATAATAATACCTATACTTAGTGAATTTTCAGTATTATACAGTGCAAGTACATGAGGTTTCCTGTAATATCATGACTGCTGTTCGCTTAGGCCTTATGTGTGGTATGGCCATTAAAGTTGCATAAATATTCTGTCACCATGAGGCATGAATGTAACCTTTCTGGGTTAATTTGTCAGGGATACATTTATGCATACCATTCCAGGCGTTGATGCACTCTCATATGGCCAGCTTTGCTCGGGCTATGTTTCACAATAACAGATTACAGAGTATTTTTAGCCTCATTTCAGGTCGTTATTTACACTGTAAAAACATGTTGTCGAAATAATGAAGGATTCCTTGTCCAAAAGTTGCCAGAGATCTGTTGGTTTTTTTTTCGCAGAGATGTCATTATTTTCAGAGATTCCTTGTACCACCGTACAGCCACCTAGGGATTCTTGTAAAAACTTCAATGGCTCTCTGTTATATAATTACCTTGGTTTTATAAGGATCCCTCGTAGATTCAACAGTTACATTTTACAGTATATATATATATATATGATATACATCATGTAGATTGCACATTTTTGGTCGTAAATATATGTATTAGCTACAGAATCTCCCTGGGTAACAAAGTGAAAAAATACCGAATGCCTTGTTCTCCCCCCTCCTTCCTTCACCTCTCTCAGCTGCTGGCGCAGCTCGGCTTGACCTCAATACCAGGTCAGCACCGTGTCACGACAACTGATAGTTAACTGAGCAGCTCAGGTAATTGTGTCATACATAAAGCAGGAGCAGATCAGACCTGCTACTCGTACCAGCTGCTCACACACCGACCACACTCAGCTACATAGATTATCTGATAAACTCTCACCAGACTGGCCAGGTTTTAAGTTTTGGAGGGTGTCCTAATTGAGCAGAGCTCTCAGCTAAGTGTGTCATACATGAAGCAAGAACATCCCAGGTATTTGTGTCATACATAGGAAAAGAACATCCCAGGTATTTGTGTCATACATAAAGCAAGAACATCCCAGGTATTTGTGTCATACATAGGACAAGAACATCCCAGGTATTTGTGTCATACATAAAGCAAGAACATCCCAGGTAGTTGTTGTCATACACAGGACAAGAACATCCCAGGTATTTGTGTCATACATAAAGCAAGAACATCCCAGGTATTTGCGTCATACATAAAGCAAGAACATCCTAGGTATTTGTGTCATATATAAAGCAAGAACATCCTAGGTATTTGTGTCATACATAGGACAAGGACATCCCAGGTAGTTGTGTCATACATAAAGCAAGAACACCCCAGATATTTTTGTCATATATAAAGCAAGAACATCCCAGGTATTTGTGTCATACATAGGACAACCCCCTTTTTATTTTTTCATCTACTTTTGGGCTGTGCTCTGGCCCTCGAAAAGGTCGGATACGCCGACTCTCTGATGGAATCTAAACTGGCTGAAAATATTTCCACATTGCCCCTTTTTAAATAGGAATAAAAGTTTCGAAACATAATTGAATTGCCCTGTATCTTTATTTAAATTCTCAGCCCACGCAGTCTCTTATATCTTGCATAAATTTTGGCCAAACTCATAAAAATCGACCACATGCTCACACGTGCGCACTCCTCTCTCATCATGAACTAATCCCCTATGGGCGTTTTTATCATGTAGTCTGGTTTAATTTACTTTTTGGGCTGTGGTGAGTCTAAACATGCAAAAGGGAGTGATTTTGTGATGGAGAGATTATCTGTTTGGTGCTGTCTGTTCGTGTTGATGTTTAAGTCATAGAAGGGGTTACTTTATGTGTACTCTCATCAATTCATCACTCTTTTCCAGAGTTACCTGGAAGCTCAACAATGGCAGAATTTTAATTGTGCTTTAGAAGGATGACCACATTCAGACGATACTCAGAAGGGTCATGAACACAAAAAGTCCCCAAAAAAACCCTTGAGCTCGCTCAGAAATTCAGGGCGGTGTCCTTAAATGCACTTATCCTATTTTTCTTAAACTTTCTACACTCTCTCTCTCTCTCTCTCTCTCTCTCTCTCTCTCTCTCTCTCTCTCTCTCTCTCTCTCTCTCTCTATATATATATATATATATATATATATATATATATATATATATATATATATATATATATATATATATATGTAGGTGGCTAAAAGAAATAGCTAAAATGTAAGATTTTAAAGATTTATGAAATACAAATGATATATTAAACTTTTACCGATATTACAATATTAAGCTGAATTTACTTGTTCCCAATTAGGCAATATCGCTAGGTAAAGAGATCCACAAACCAAAATAAAATATACAGACCCTGTAAAATCAATGTACATTCTAATTCATTATCAAGCAATTTTTTCATTTTCTTTTATTATTTTTTGTATTGTCATTTACCTTCACTATAAACACCTCCCCAAATTCCCTCCCATTATTGCCTTTATACTCTTCCTTGTCCCCGGAGCAGGTAACAAGTTGTGATGACGTAATGCATCCCATAATTCCCTTCCGGCCATCCCATGTATCCCATCACGCCCTGCGCCATCCCCACATCCTCACTACCGGTCCAATTAATTAACTGATAGATAGCTTATTGTGCCAACCCCTTCCCTCCCCCAGAACGCACTCACGCACGCACATCAACACCCCCCCCCCACACACACACACACATGGGATGTGTGTCGCTGGTCCATCTGTTCCTACTGCTTATAGAGGGTGCTGGTATACCTACCTGTATCATTCACTGGTATCCTGCCGGGGCATGTTTCATAACAGGCAGCAATGTGCCTCCTATGATCTGTCTCAAACGATCATCTATTCTACGATTTGTCCATGAGCATCATGTTACCAATTGTACAATATTTGATCAATAGAAATCATGGAAAGGAGTTTGAGCTTTTCAAAGCTATAGTAGAAATAGAACCATTGGGTATCATATATACTCAAAGCTTGTTTGATGCTATACATGTGTGGGGATAGATCTGACAAATGGGGTTTTATGCATTATTGAAAGAATAATTTAAAAATCACGGCCCTTGGAAAAAGGCCTAATTGAGATAGCTTCTATCAAGGATAGTACAGGTTCTTGCTTTTATTCCAAGAGCCCTTCTGTCACATACTGGTGCCCTTGTCTAAGGACCTACATTCTGTAGACCGACTACTATGGGATGTCTTCAGTCGCCGTGCCACATCCGGGTACCCATGGGAGACGCAGGGCCCGGGACAGGATTCGCGCCATAATAAGATTTCTAATCTGCGGGCCGGGATATTGCGGCGCGCACAATGATCGTGCCCAGGATTCAATTACCGTTTTATTATACTGTAAATGGAATATAATGGATAGGAAATAATGAATGATATCTTTTTGACAGAGTCATTTTTGAGCGGGCGAAACGGAATTATACAAATTGCGACCCCGAGCGCCATCAAATTTCCATTTTAATGTCGGCCCGGCAATAGAGGCGTATTCCCCCGGCCGTCGTCGCCGGGGCCTGCCACCGGCCTAATATCTCGGAGGGGATTTATTGAAAAATGGCAGATTTGTAATCATATCATGGGCGAGCCCGCCGCCTCCGTGGAGGGTTGGGAGGCTGTCCCGGCCGTTGTAACGACCATGGAACGTCCAGGGAACCCGGGGACAGGGGGAGAAGGAAAGGGGTGCGTGATGGAAGATAATTTATCACTTTAAGGAGAACAGAGCGTGTTAATGCAATATAGGAGTTTAGACCCATACCCAGGGGGTCCACCATTTTGAATTGGGAGATTTGTATGAGCACCTCATGGTGATATATGAAATATGCGGCCCTTAAAGGTCTGTTTGAAATGTAAAAAGATGGGTTGCAGTGAAGTGTTAAAGATGAGATTGGTATTGGAATGCAGAAAGAAATAAGGTGGTATGACAGTCACAATAATGTGTTGGGGTCTTACATGTGACAGTTCGTTTAGGCGATCTATACTGTAAAAATAATGTCGCTGAAATAACAACGGAAGCCTCATCCCAAAGTTGCCGTCGTTATCTTCATGGAGATATACAAATTATAAAGCGCAGATAACATACTCTTAAGAGGAAGTGATAGGGAAGAAACTAGGTATACAAATTATACGAACGCACATATATAATGATGCTATTATCGAGGAAGAAGAGAAAGGGAAAATTATGGATGTCCACGTTCTAGAAAGACAAAGAGCATCATGAGAAAACAGAACACTAGCAGAGAGATAAGAATTAGCCTGATAAGATAAGGTATAAATCACCATGAGCTGTGAGTAGGGTGATGCAGCCTGCCCTAAGTCCACCCCTACCCGTCCGTCTCCCTCTTACAACGTCAAGCGTTAACAGCCTCCCCGCCCGACGCTGATGATCGCGCTAATAGCCGACAATTTACGTCATACGACGTTGATTGTGACGTCAGTGTGACGTCAGGGGGTCATATGACGTATCATGGAGCCCACAGGAAGTAGAGGATACACGCGGCGTGTTATGCGATATATACAGTCAACTCTCTGCAATGTGGTCACCTTTGGTTCTTTCCAAAAGTGACCACAATGGCGAGGTGACCACATTAGAGAGAGTTCATGTTCAGGATATGGGCTTCACATACAAACCCTCCCCAGTCACTAAATGTACCTATGGGTCACCAAATGTACCTATGGGCCACTAAAATGTACATTTTCTTTTACAAACATATGTTGGATAAAGGGACAAATGCTTGACATTTGTTGGTCTCCATGGACTTTCTTTTAAATTTTCCCCCCTGAATGTTGAAAAATCCCAGCGGCCAGAGGTAATAAAAAAAAGTGAAAATGCCCCCCCCCCAGCAAAAAAAAAAAACAGTGGCGGATGTGTAATCCAAGTTATTATAATTAAATGGCTTAATGTAACCCTCCCCCCCCCCTTTTGTATCCATACTGGAGACCAGGTAGGCTATAAGAGAGGTCCTGTGCGAAGGCCATGACTGCTCTTTGATGCCTTTCACCCTTTGGGGGCAGGACAGCCCTGATACACAGGGGCTCTGTGGCGGGCTGAGAAGTCCTGATACACGGCCTAACATCCCTTTGATGTTCCTCACCCTTACTCCCCCCCACAGGGGCACTGTGGCGGGCTGAGAAGTCCTGATACATGGCCTAACATCCCTTTGATGTTCCTCACCCTTACTGCCCCCCACAGGGGCTCTGTGGCAGGCAGAGAAGTCCTGATACACAGCCTAACATCCCTTTGATGTTCCTCACCCTTACTGCCCCCCACTGGTGCTCTGTGGCGGGCAGAGAAGTCCTGATACATGGCCTAACATCCCTTTGATGTTCCTCACCCTTACTGCCACCAACAGGGGCTCTGTGGCGGGCTGAGAAGTCCTGATACACAGCCTAAACCCTCTCTCCAGGCTCCCTTATGATCCATAACAAGTTTTGGGCTGACCACATTAGAGAGAGTAAAAGGGACTTGTAACTAGAAATTAGTGACCACAAGGAGAGGTGGCCACATTAGAGAGGTGACCACATTACGGAGAGTTCCCTATAATAGAACAAAGAGGAAAATAATTTGGTTCTTTCCAAAAGTGACCATATTGGCAAGGTGACCACATTAGAGAGGTGACCATAAGTAGAGAGTTGACTGTAGGTGGAATTATGGGATCTGCTGTGTTGGGTGGAGGGGACGTTTAATCATTTATACAGTAAGGGGTGTGGGTGTGTTTTAGGAGGGGGATAGGGGGATGGGGTGTTACAATCAAGAATGTATACAGATAAAATAAAAAAAAATGTATAAGAACAAAAGAAAGGGGAAAAAACAATAAAAGAAAATGATCTGTATGTAGATACATTCATAACATAATTTATAGATAAATTGCAACAAAATACGTTAGACATCCAGAAACGTTAAGTTCAGACCAGAATGTTAGCACAATCAAGGTAATGTTATATAAGGAGCACTGGATCACGTGGTATAAGAAAACATAGACCTTTGTTTGAGTAGGCTCTTTGGGTAGTGTGAGCGAACTTGCCAAGGATTGTAGAAGAATGGGATGTTTGGATAGTTTGGGAGAGTATTGCCTAAGTAGTATAGGAAAGTAGCATATTGTGGGTGGTATGTGAGAATACTCCAAATAGTAATTCTACTATTACTAGTATAGGAAAGTAGGTTGTTTGGCTAATATTAGAGACTGCTCCAAGTGGTATGTTAGGAAAGTTAGATGTGTGGATAATATGGGAGAATAATCCACGTATATAGTACGGGAAAGTAGGTTCTGTAGGTAGTATACGAAAATACCCTAGGTAAGGTAAGGCACAGTGGCCTCTTTCGGTAGTGTTAGAGAATGACACAAGAAGTATAGGAAAGTAGGCTGTTGGGTAGTATGGAAAACAGCTTGTGCTAGTAGTACATGAAAAGGGTTCACTGTGCCAGGTAGTATATAGAAAATGTACTGCTGGATGCCAGGTATTGTTAGTATGAAGTTATCAATATCAAATCACTATATTTTGGTAGTAGTAATCGAATCATCATGTGAAACTTAATTGATCTAAATACCCCAACTCTTCTCCATGGGGTTTGAGTGTCCCCACAAATTAGATAGTTTTGCATGTGATTGTTTAGTTCCTTTGTTTCGTGTTGTGTTTCCATTATGCACCCTGTTCACATACAGTGCAACTGGACCTAAACAGACTTAATTTCTACAACTACCAAAATCGCCGAATCAGCTTTAACAAGGACTCCACATGGTTGGACATAGCCCTGGGCCATATAACCCTTACCATCAAGCCTACCTCCCACCCAACAACCCACTCAGCCGCCCATGCATAACGCCCCCACCTTCCCTCTCCCCTCACACACACATACACACAGACCTAACACACGTGGGTCACGGCGTGTTGCACAGGGTCGCCCATATGGCCACACGGAGGTCGACTAAGATACACTCCAGTCGTCAAAGGTCGACCAGGTAACAATGGAACGTGCACGCCTCAATGATGCCATATGTCCACGGATCCCAACCCCAACCTCCCTCCAGCCCCAACCCCCTCTCTCCTCTCCTCCTTCCCATCATCAGCTTCTCCCTGTTGCTACCTCCTGCAGGTCTGCCCTCTTTCACTCTCCATCGATCACCACCCCTCTAATCTTCTCCTCCCCTCCCCTCCTCATATCCTCCCGTTCCTTAATTCCTTTCCTTATACTCTTCTCTATATCTCCATTCTAGTGACAGATTCAGACCGGGGCGCGGCGTTCCTTACCTTTGAATCTTCCCCATTGTTAAGGATTTGTCTGCTCACCCGAGATTCATAAAATAATGATAATAATAAAAGGTCAGGGAGTATGTCCCCTCCTTTTAGGCCATGCCCCTACTTTTCTTAAATCCTGGATCCGCTGCTGTATACCCCAGCATTCCTTCTTCCCTCCTCCAGCCTTTCATCCCTCCTTATTCCCTTTAGTTTACTTTAGTATATGCTCCCTCGCCTACTCCTTCCCATCATACAGTCTGATTAGCGGTCACATGATGTTGACGTGTGACCCTTGCGCCCTCTGCTGGCGTCTGTGTGATGTCGGGTTTGTCCGCCAGGGGGCTGAAGGTCAAGTGGGGACAACCTCAAGGTCAAACAAAAAGCGGAAACTGTGGGATAAACGTATGTGGTCTGTCAGTAACTTTGGGGGTGGGGGGTGGGGTGGGGTGGGAGGGGGGGATCAGTGGCCCAATGTATTTCGTGTGGCCTATTGTTGTGTGTATTGAACCCTCTGTTCTTATCAGTATAGACAGTATTAACCCTCTATGGGCCAACTAGTGTATTAACCCTTCTATCTCTCTTAATACATGGACGCAGTCTTGTTGGGTACATCACCAGGGATTTTTTCATCCGCCCAGCCAATCATACTGGGCCAATATACTACCAAGAGGCCAGCATGATACATAAATGCAGCTTCAGCAGGTAGAATTACCAATACCACATTCGTGCATCATGACTACAGAGATACCTGGGTGATATGGAGGTATCATGCGGCCCTTCAAGTGTTAACGGAATCAAGGCATACATTGTTCTCTCAGTAGTAATAAATATAATTAGACATGCTGTTGATAGTTTTGATGTTTATAACGAACAGAAGGTACAGATGATGACAGATATTTATTTTGGCACATGGCATATTACTCATATTTGTCTACTGCAAACAAAGATTATAACTGAATCACCTGTATATGTCCTATTATAGTGTCTGTGAGATTTTGTTGATAAATCCTTTGAGTGTGTATGCACAGAAAACATGCCGCCGCCTAAAACTCGTCATTATAGAGGAGTTTAGGGTAGTCAAGGTCAAATGACCACCTAAACTCGTCATACTGACGATAGAAAGTCGTCATACTGACGACTTAGGTGGTTAGGATGACGACCTAAAGTCGTCACTTTGACGACCTAAAGCTGTAGTTTTAGGTATCGTCAACCTGAGGACTTAAAGTCGGCTGCACTGACTAGTTTCGTGCCTCTCAGTTTTTCAGTGTGGGGTAATGTGATATTTAGATAGTGTCATAGAGCTGTTTATCTTAGTTGATGCATAATAATAATAATATCATAATTCTTGTTATTATGAACTGGTATATTTTCTGCACAGCCGGGCCTGCTTGGGACTTCCATGATCTCATTGAAAACTTGCATTTTATTTTTTTCTGTTTTAGGGTTGGACAAGTTTTATTTCGCCATTTGATTTCTTCTACAATAATTCAGTATGGCTAGCACAGATGGAGCCGGGGCTGTTACTATTGTGAATACCTATGTACAGAGCATGGGGAGACTCTCTTTATTCAATCCAATATCAATCCAAAGTCGCCATCGCTCCCTCTATTGAATCTGGAAATAAATGGGAAGAGAGTTAGCCGTTAGTATTAAACCTTCAACCGTTTTAAGAGCCGCTGATGCAATAATGCATCATGTCCATTGGTCGTCATGATGCATTAATGCCACCCTGGGAGTAACTTGCCAGGGCTACATTCATGCATCATTCCGACCCTACAGGCTGGATACAGTGACAGAGGGCCGGGATTATGCTACAACGAAGTGCTGGGGAGCAGTCTCACCAGAACTTCATTGGTGAATCATGAAGACACAAGGCATTATGTTTGATGCATCATGCTACCCCTAGATGTATAAGGAATTTGTGAATAATTGAAGGCTCAACATGACTTGTAACATGTGCTTCCTTCATACTACACAAAGCTACATGTGAGGGACTGAGAGAGGGACAGAGAGAAGTGAGGCACTTCTTATCTTCTTATCTACAGGATGGAAATGCAGATAATACATCTACTGACTCACACAGGGCCTTCTTGTGAACAGAGACCTTGCTATTACCACTTAACCCTTATTGGGTAGCATAATAGCAGCAGATGATGTGATAATGCACTCCTGGTGAGTAACTCACCTGTAAAAGCGAGTAACTCATAACCGCCCCCCCCTTTTTGATGCCCTATTCTCATCTTTCACTAGGGTTGCAGCACTAGTGAGTTCCCCAAGAGGGTCGCATTCTTTCATCATACTGACAAATAGGGACGGTGCATTAAAGGGATATCTAGTCTTTAAAGGGAAGGAGAGTCTTTCCATCGGGAGGGTGTTGCTCCTATAGTAAAAGGAAGAGCTGGCTACAAATGCCCTCATTTCCAGTCCTTTCTTTTCATGTAGCTATAACTTGTCCCTTTTGTTGCTCACAAGTGGTCATTCAAGTACGGTGCTAAAAAAAGGGGGATTTGAGTAAGTACCTAGTTGGGAGAAGTCAGTCCGTATAATATACTATAGAGTGTGTGACTTGTGTAGGTACCTGATAGTGCAGCTCTCTCTGTTTTAAACAAGGCAGGTGACTTTTCAGACTAATGTGGTGAGTGCAAGTTGAATGGTGAAGCAGAGCCCTTGCTATTACCACTTAACCCTTTTTTGGGTAGCATAATAGTAGCAGATGATGCTGATGAGTTACTCACCTGTAAAAGCGAGTAACTCATCAGTACCCCTTTGGTGCCCTATTCTCATCTTTCATTAGGTTTGTAGCACTAGTGAGTTCCCCAAGAGGGTCGCATTCTTTCATCATACTGACAAATAGGGACGGTGCATTAAAGGGGTATCTAGTCTTTAAAGGGAAGGAGAGTCTTTCCATCAGAGGTCATGTGATCACGGCGTTCCTTAATGTTGGGGGCTCTTCTGAGAGCGATAAATACAGAGCTAAAAGTCTTGGGACCCTGCCTTAAGCTTTAACATGTTTGAACTGGGCTCCTTTTAAACTTATACGCCCATTCTCTCCATTGCTTGTGGGAATGTGTGTCAGGCGTTGTACCTGTTGGGATGAACTCTCTGCTGATGTGAATGCCTTCATTTTGCAGTCCCCTGCTGGGAAATGAAGATTGTTTTTGTGCTACACATTTTTGACACAAGCAAACATAAATCATGATCAAATTCAGCATTGGCATATGTCCACGTTGACAGATGGCAGTAAGGCGGTACAAGGAATAAAATGTGAAAATAACGATGGATCGATTTTGGGATGAGGATTGCGCCGTTATCACAACGACATACCTTTTACAGCATCAGTATATTTGCACCTATCAACAGTCCCTATTGATACTTAATAATGATAACTTTGTGAAAAATAAATGATATCACATAGAAATATCATCAATACACCACAGTCTACTATTGTACCACAGCCCAGAATCAGTCAGTATGATATCTATGCACTAAGAGTGTAGCGCTATATCAATAAAGGTTTCAATAAATGATGCACTGGCCCTCACTACGTACCTCCATATTTATATGTAGGCAAATTAAGTCATGAGTGTATGTATATACGTTAAGAGTTGAGTTGAGTTTAACAAGTTTATTGGCAGAAATCATACATGTACGTTTTTCAGATCGGCCAAAACACGGCAACAGGAAAGAAATAGTGTAGCGCTCAATCAGGTTGTACAAAGTTACATCAGGCAGGCATCATTTTGGGTGTAGATCATTACGATATTACTAAAGACATAACTAAAGCCTCTTATTGTATGTGGAGATAACACTGATGTTCCCTCTCAGAAGTAGGTTATACAGTCATGTCAAGGTGAGCGTTTGTGTTACAAATACAGCCCAATACATTTTTCTCCTTATTTCAAGAAAGAAAAAGAAAAATCTTACATGGTGGACAAAAGGAACAATTTTAAGAGAATTCATCTAAAGCCCCCTCCCCCGTGAATGGGTGATTTCCTTGGTGCCCCCCCCCCCCCGCCCCAGAGGCTTGGAAACCCTCTGCCCCCCCCCCCACATTTGAACCATGTGTAACCGTAGGCCCGCTTGCAGGGGAGGGAGGAGTAGCTGAAGGAAAAGGTGCATTGTTATCAGAGGTATTCCTTATTTGGAGACGTGCAGGGCTGACTACAGAGAGGGGAGGCAGGTATAGCTGATAAGAATATGGGTGATGGAGCTTGATTGTGTTGGATGCTGATTGGATAGATTATGATTATAGATATATATGGGATGTTGTATGGTGAAATAAAATAGAGTTTTACTGGATGAGGCGTTAAATTGATTTACACATGGCAATGTGCAGGATTTTCTTTTTGCTAAAAGGGGTTACTAGTACACCTTTTATGCACCCCCCCCCCTCAAGACGGGTAAAAAAGTTAGACCTCCAACCCAAGTGATGGAAAATTAGTACGCCATCTAAGATTTGTTTTAGGAAAAACCATGTTGATAACTTAAAAATGTAATAGTGTTACTCTTAGTGCTGTCAAAGTATGGATGCCAATTCGACAGATGGACTCAAGAGTCTTATGTTGACAGAATGCATTATATCTATTACACAGGTCGATATCAACCATATCAAGTCACCCATCCCATCTCTATATTACTAATAGTATCTAAAGTGAAACTCTATACTCCTTGAATAGATAAGGCTGGTTCAGAATGTGATGTTTTTATCCCACAAACCTGATGCATCAACAGTTTACATTAATGCATCACACCCCACTATTAGTCGTCGAGATGCCTTAACCCTATAAAGTCTGCAGATGCATTAGTGCATCATACCCATTGGTTGTCATGATGCATCAACGAAGTGCTGGCAAGACTGCTCGCCAGCACTTCATTGGAGCATCATGCCCCCCCCCCGGAGGGTCGGCATGATGCCCCAGTGAAGTGATGGCCCAATATAGCCCTGACGAGTTCATCACTGGGGCTGCATTCTGGCGAGTTAATCACTGGGGCTGCATTCTGGCGAGTTAATCACTGAGTCTGCATTCTGGCGAGTTAATCACTGAGGCTGCATTCTGGCCAGTTAATCACTGACGCTGCATTCTGGCGAGTTAATCACTGACGCTGCATTCTGGCGAGTTAATCACTGACACTGCATTCTGGCCAGTTAATCACTGACGCTGCATTCTGGCCAGTTAATCACTGACGCTGCATTCTGGCCAGTTAATCACTGACGCTGCATTCTGGCCAGTTAATCACTGACGCTGCATTCTGGCCAGTTAATCACTGACGCTGCATTCTGGCCAGTTAATCACTGACGCTGCATTCTGGCGAGTTAATCACTGACGCTGCATTCTGGCAAGTTAATCACTGACGCTGCATTCTGGCCAGTTAATCACTGACGCTGCATTCTGGCGAGTTAATCACTGACGCTGCATTCTGGCGAGTTAATCACTGAGTCTGCATTCTGGCGAGTTCATCACTGAGTCTGCATTCTGGCGAGTTAATCACTGACGCTGCATTCTGGCGAGTTAATCACTGACGCTGCATTCTGGCGAGTTAATCACTGACGCTGCATTCTGGCGAGTTAATCACTGACGCTGCATTCTGGCCAGTTAATCACTGACGCTGCATTCTGGCGAGTTCATCACTGAGGCTGCATCCATGACGACCAATGGTATGATGCATTAATACATCAGTGGCCCCTAAAGGGTTATTACAGCCCTGATGGGTAGACTCACCAGGGCTGCATTCATGCATCATGGTGACCCTTTTGGTGCACCTATATCAAACCAGTACTTAATATCAGCATGATGCTTAAATGCACCACTTGAACTTCGCCAGGGCTGCATTCATGCATCTTAACGACCAATGGGCTAGATTTATTAATGAACTATCTGCCCTTAACGGGCTATGGGTGGGATGGACAAGCGGGTTGGGGTGGAAAGGGATATCAATTATAGTATTTCATTTTCCCACCGTGCCAAGGTAAATGGCGATTGGCGACTCGATCTTATCGCCGCCATTAAACTTATTAGGACGGGAGGGGTGCTTGGCCAGTTGCCATGGTGATTTTCCCAATCGTGGGAATGAGAACCTTGAGGGGACCAGGAGGCCATTTCTCAATGTACTACGACTGCACACAGCCACTACGATTTAAAAATGCCAAGAATAAGCCAGGCTATCGTAGGAACTGCCCTACGACTGCTCACTATGATTAGCAGCTATGCACTAATTACATAAGGTTTAGTAGGGCAGTCCAACTGGTGCAGACATTAGGGACTACTAGTTCATGGTGCTGTTTAGGCCAAATTATTAGGGTCTCACTACGATTTAAAGGACAGTAGTCGTAGTGTGTTAAGAAATGACCTCCAGAGGACCAGGTAGGTTGTTGGGCATGTGTGTGTGCCACTGTATGAGGGCGGGGGTTGGTAGGAATGTGTTGTAGGGCTTGAATAGAGTGGGGGCGGGGGAGTGATGTGGTTTGATATACACCTGTCAATACATGTACATGTACATAATAATGGGATTTTTCTGTTATTGCTTATTGATAATATACTAACATTACTACATTTGTACAATGCCCAAGATTGGACAGTGTTGAACTCACAGTTACTTCCATAAAACCTCTTGGATTACGCGCATGACAACTTTGGAATATAAATCATTAGAGGCGCACTGATGTTTGATTCTGCCCAATTAAGTTGACTTTGACAGTCAACGAATGCCTAGAGTATAAGATGTAAGCAGACTTAGGCAGAAACTGCAAACCACACCTGGGATGGACCCAATATTGAGTTGCAGCTCTATACAGGGTTCTAATGTAATTCAAGTACAACACATTATAACACATAATACAACTGTTTCCACTTTCATATTTACAAGTTTTATAGCTGTTTAACCCTTCTAAGGACCACTAATGCAGGAGTGCATCATGACTATTTGTAGGCATGATGCACCAATGAAGTGTTTATTGAGACATCATGCTGACCCTGTGGGGGATCAATCAACCCGGCATATAAATAGAGAGTTGGCATGATGCATGCATGCATCATAACGACCATTGAGATGGTGCACTAATACATCAGCAGTCCTTAAAGGTATAATAACTACCAGTGTGGTAGGTTTGCCAGGTTTGGGACTGGAAAGGACAGGACATTAAGTGTTACGCTTCACCGAACACAGCATGGTCACGTGACCACTGTTTGCAACACGCGCCATCTACCGTCGCTAAGCAGCACCTCCCTGGCGGGGGGGGCATTAACCCTTTAAGGTCCCTTGGCATGATGCATGAATGCAGCACCGGCAAGTAACTCGCCAGGGCTGCATTCATGCATCATGCTGACTTTAATGGGTACATGAACTCACAAAGTGTCGACATGAGGATGTAATAAAATACTGGTGAGTAAGGCACTGAATCGGGCATCATGACTTGTAACCATTGATGCACCCCTGTACCACCAGCGGTCTTGAAAGGGTTAACTGAGATAACCAGCCGGGTGTATGTGTGTATGTGTGTGTGTGGGGGGGGGGAGGGGGGAAGATGATGAGGCAGGTAAAAACCACCTGTAGTAAACGATCCAGGACCTGTTGTGGGCCGGCTGGTACTATACCCCCTAAAGGCCGCTGATGCTACATGTACATTGGTCAACATGGTGCATGAATGCAGCCTCTTGCCAGGGCTACATTCATGCATCATACTGGCCCTAAAGGGTTGATACAATCCCGGAGGGTTGGCATGATGCTCCAATGAAGTGCTGGTGAGCAGACTCGCCAGCACTTCATTGGTGCATCATGACGACAAATGGACATGATACACTTCTGCATCAGCAGCCCTTGAAGGGTTATAGTACTGAGGGAGGGGATGACTTCATGGTCCACCACACCTCACTGACCACAGAGGCGGCAACACATGATAACATACGTGGAAACCTGTTGTCTGCCCCCCCCCCCTCACCCACACACCTCCAACCTCCCAAACCCGATCACCTCCTTTATAATTGCATCAAGTTTCTCCTAGTATTCACTTAGGAACACATAAGGATAATCTAGTGCGAAACCAAGAAGAGACAAGAAAGATGATGTATTTTCTTGTCTGTGCACTTCTGACTTTACAAGACTATTTAAGTTAGACTGTTTCCTAAGAATCCTCGAACCAGCTAGGCGTAAATCTATGCCAGGGGAACCCCCTGAAGACCCCCCCCCCCACCTCTCCTGCAACCCCTCCCTACCGGAGCATATTGTGGCATAAGAGGCCACTCGGAGAATTTGGCACTGGTGACAGAGGAAATGATAATTGAAATAAAATTCAATGAATGACAGGACAGGATCAAAAGGGCAAAATAAGAATAAGAAAAGAAAAACCAACAAGAACAAAAAATATTAGATAGAGAATTATTATAGTCGGCCAGTTACCTGTTTTCCTACCCCTTCAATTTGTCAGAGCATATGGTAACTTTGGAATATGATTGAATGCATTTTAATGACAATGATTGAATGCATTTAATGACAATTACTTAATTAATGTGGCTAAAAACCTTATAATAAAAGACCAAGCGTTCAAAGAAAATAAGAGGCTCAATTTCCGAAAAGCAGATATGATATTGGTGATGGATTGGGTACAGCCTGAAAGTGAACGTAAAAGCTGTGGAACATAACTAGTTGTATAAAAGTAGATAGACATGGAGGGAGTTGAATGGTCTGTTGCAAAGTGGACCCTACTATTAGAATTGTCATTCCTGCAATTGCTTAAAAAGCAAAGTAATCGTGCATGAGTTAGCCTTATGCAACTGCAGACCTATAGAGTGCAATTTCTAGTTGCAACAAGGTTTAGTGTCAGAGTGGACCCACGCCTCGAGTAGTAACTATGTTGCTGATGAAGGCTTAGATGAAAACTTTTGAAATGTTGATAAGAGAGAACAAGGAAACAAGAAAAACTGAATTAAAGCTCTTGTAGGAAACTGTTAAAATTACTAATGTAAGGGATTTATAATTGACTTTCTTGGCATGGGAAATTCATAAAGTCTTATTCGAAGTACGGATGGCTTAGCGCAAGCAGAGGTTTCTTTGAGACGTTTGAGAAGACAAGTTTTGGAAAGACTAAGATGCACTTAGAAGGCTTTTCTTATACTACCAAGGAAAGTAGTGGTGATTTCTATCTGTTGTTTGTGATCGGTGTCTAGTAACATCTTTGGCTTTATGCTGAAATAGAACACTTTGCCCTCCGGCTGAGCGACAACCCTCCAAGACGCACATTGCCTAATACCAAACACACAATCCACAGAAAATAAACTGAAGGAAAAATCCTTCAGAATGGATCAGCATTTGCTACTTTTCGGCTCACTTTTTGAATATTTCATCTAGATCCCTGTGCTTACTGAAAGCACTGGAGGAAAAAAAATGGCGGCCGGGTGGTCGACTAGAAAGCCGCTGCTAGACGCTGGCAGTAACGGTTGGCTTGTCGTGGACAAATGTTGTATTGTATGTGTTTTTGGATGGGATGGGAGTAGAACAATGAGAGTGTATGAGGCTGGCTGTATGAGAAGGACTTCATCAAACATGTATGGTAGTGTAGTGAAGGCGGCAGGTACCCACCGTGTCCCCAGAGACTGCTTTTGTGACGGCCACGCACCAGCGGTCCCCTCCGAGTGCCATCTGCCCCCCTCCCTCCCTCTGCTTTCCTCTCCCTACTTCTCTGCCTCCACCCCCTCCCCTCCCTCATTCCTCCTGCACATATTCCTATTTAGCCATACTTATACTTATACAGCTATGCTGATAGATGTAGATAAAGGTTGGGATGTGGATGTAATCCTTGATATGTACAGATGATCAAGGGATGTTGAAGTTTTCTTAGAATTTTCAGATATAGTTGGTGCTATATGCAATATCCAGAAAAGGATGAGGAGATCTATGTTAGGTATAGGGCCATGGGATCAAGAGATAAATTACCACATGTTCTACCTATCACTACATGATATGGACCACAATGACACTCTTTTATGTCTAATTCAATCATTATGTTATGTACTACCATAATTCCCTAGGTATCAGGTGGGGCTTATACAAGGGGATTTGGATTTAAGCCAAATTTAGTGAGTTTGGCTAAAACTTGACGATTCTAGACCATAGGAAAGGACTAAAATCCCTAGAATATGATCCTGGAAGGTATTAAGTCTGTAATGGTTCTATCTTAGACCGGCTGTCTATTTGTTTTGAAAGGATCACAAATAAAGAATGTCCGGTTCAGAAGGTAACAATATTTATTCAGTATCCTAATATATGGTAAACTAAGGGTATTCCGAGTAGATGTGTTATCGTTCGGATAGCTCTGATTTGTGACTACCAGGTAAGGCTTCTGAGTCAGGGAGATCTTAGGGTGTTCGTACAGAATCTAGGGTGATTCTGTCTCACTAGCTTCCGACCCGACTATTATATAGCCACAGGGGTTGGGTGGTGACCCCTTGTCTTTAAGCCAGGGAGCCTGGAGGACAGTGCTGCCACCATCCGCCAGGCGTAACAGGCCTCAACCTGAAGGAACGCGCCGCTCGGAAACTAGTCAACCCGTAAGCCATAGACGCTAGTACTAAACCGTGCCCCTACAAGTCCATATACTACCCACAGTGTAAAAGTACCATGTCCCTATACTACTTAAAATAAAAGTACCATGTTCATATACTACTTACAATGCAAAAGTCCCATGTCCATATACTACTAACATCATAAAGGTCCTATATACTACTTACATCATAAAAGTCCCATGTCCATAAACTACTTACAGTGTAAAAGTCCCATGTCAATATACTATTTACAATGTAAATGTCTCATGCCCATATACCACTTACAACATAAAAGTCCCATGTCCATATACTACTTATATCATAAAAGTACCATGCCCATATACCACTTACAATGTAAAAATGCCATGTCCATATACTACTTACATCATAAAAGTCCCATGTCCGTATACTACTTACATCATAAAAGTCCCATGACCATATACTACTTACAGTGTAAAAGTCCCATGTCCACACATACTACATTGTACTTACAGTGTTCATACTTACATCACCTCGCAAGTTAAAACGTAATATTATCATCAATATCAAATACCGTGGAGTCAACGTACTTCCGAGTGATGATTAAAATATTTGTCCAACCGACATTTCAATAGTAAATCCCCAATCGACCCATTTGTTCGTCTGTATCCAGTATGTATGACCATAGCACATTAGATATTAAGGGGAAAAACGTTGACTCATTTAATTCAGCAGTAGGCTGGAATATATGCCCAATATTGTATTTATGAAGTAACCGAGCCATTATCTGACTAGGCTGTGTGGTGAATAGCAAGTAGAAGAGTATCTGTGTGGTGGAGGCTAGAGTGTGCCACAAATAAGCATCTGTGTGTCCGAGGCAAAGCCCGCTACTGCTATTTCCCGCCAAAAGTCGTCTAGCAGACGACAATTATTCATCGAGTAGCAAAGTCGGCTGCCGGCAGTATGAAAGTTTAAACCGGCGGGAAGCGGGGTTCGCCCCCGTATCCATTTTGTATCAATGGCGGGAGTCGGAGAGAACAGGGGGAGGCGTCCATCAACAATTTGATGAGGTTATTTTTGTGTTAAGCGGCCACGAGAGCTCCTACAATGGCGTCCGGTCGCCATTCCAGCCCGCGTCTCGGCCTCCTCCCTGGGGAGCAGCGCCGCAGCCACGACGGCAAAGAGAAATGATTTGCGCTAAAATATGATTTAATTCCCGGGCGTTAATAATAAATCGAGACGACATCATACTTCAATCGAAAGTGAAATTCGATTACAGGGCGCCCATTGCCGGGGCATAAATATGTAACATCGAGAGAATTCCGGCGGACGTTAGGGGGGTAAGGAAAAAAAATAATCTAAAAGACCCCGAGGATGGAGTGTATGGGCATGAGGGATAGAGCCATGGAGGGGTGGGAGAAAAATGCCGGGTATATCTTGATAAAGCGGTCTCAGTTTGGCAATTTACATGTGATGAATCGGCGGCGTGATGCGATATTCTGTCGCCGACTGGGGAGGTCTGGGGTCGGTGTAAGGACTCAGGGGTGGCCGGTATGACCGTGGAGGTAGAGGGGTAGGCCCTACTGGAGGAAGGGGTAGGGTGGTAGTGGTGATGGGTAGGGCGCACATTGTTACAAAGTGGGCGCGGGTAAGGTGACCTCCGGGACTGTGGGACGCCTGGAGGAGGGTTGCTTACGTTGCCGCAAATCCCAGGAGACAACCTTCCCCTCTTCTAATTCCCCTCCCATCCCATCCCCTTGTTAGTAGTATAGTATTATCATCCCGTCCACAGTTATGGAGGGACGTTAGGATGCAGGCTGCTTTGTCTGTTTCTTGTATTGAAAGGCACGTCGGTTGAATTCTATACATGATTTGTATGGCAAGGTATTGTTGATTTTAGGCTTAGAAGGTAGATTACCAAACCGGAGTTGTTTGAAAATGCATACACTGTACTAGTTATCAGACATTGAACATCCCTTACTTATCTCTGCTGGATGTTTTACTGTTGGTGCCTAGCTGGTATAACATGTATTTTATCTGGACTTGTTAGCTTATAGAACTGCATCCTCAGTTCATCCTCAGGATCTGGGCTCTGGAAAAGCTCCCCCTACCCCAGTTTAGGCCTGTGAAATTGTCACACAAGCCGCTGCATATATGCACTGGGTTTGACGGAACATATTGGGCGTGGTGCTTACACCGCTCTAGCCCTTTCAATGTGTATACGGATGCATAAAATGAGGAGCAAAGACATTCTAAAGGAGCCCCCCCCCCTCGTCCACCATTACACTGTAAAAGAAATGTCGTCGAAATAACGGCGCAATTTTCACCCCAAAGTTGCCCAAAAGATCCGTTGTTATTTCCATAGAGATCCCTTGTACTTTTGTAAACCACCGCACTGCCAGTCGGGGCTTCTTGGAAAGTCTACACTGGTTTAATGCTATACAATTACGTTGGTCCACTGCTCAGTTTTACGATGACCCCTCATAGATTCAACAGTTATCTTCTACAGTGTGCTAGTCAGCCCACTCCAAGGTCCCCAAGTGACAGGTCTGCTGACCACCGTGTGTGTGTGCGTGTGTGTGTGGGGGGGGGAGGGGGAGGGGTTCAAAGAAGGCTGGGTACATTCATTATTGAGCCGTCTTCTAAATACTGGCCGGGCTTGGTGAGGTGCCGCCCCGGCTAGAGTTTCATTAGCGTCGGGCGAAAGGCGCGTCTGAATTATGGAAGAGAGCAGTGACATCAAAGTTGTAAGCAACCACCCCCCCCCTCACCTCATCCCCTGTCAAACAACTCCTCTCAAGCCCTGTCCGCTCCTCTGCTTCACACACAAAAAAGATTAGGGCAGCTATAGGCTAGCAGCATGGGATGGAGTAGTTAAAACATATCTAATAAATGGTATACTTTTTAGCCTACGTTTGCAAAGGATCTCCATACTGAGAACTTTAGATGGCCCACGTTGATAAATGTGGTACGTTTAGGGAGTAATGGAGGTTTATCCTGAAGGGCGAGGCTTTTATTGTGTGTGATATTGCATGGAACTCAATGGTTAGTTTATGAGTGTTGAGCGAAAGATTAAAGGTTGCTTCACTTGACTACAAGTAGGCATATTCCTTTTCCAAAAGTCCCATATAGATAAAATGAGAATAGGACCAGGCCAGCATACTGCCTCTGTAACCTTCTCAATCTCTTTTCACTTGCTCTCTCTCCCTGTCCATTCCTTTATCTCTCTCTATCCCCGACTCATACTTCCACTTGTCTCCAACTTTACCTCCAGTCAAGTCCCCTTTGATGGCTCCATCACACAGAAGTTGGAGGGGTGGTGGTGGGCGGACAGAGTTAAGGACAAACCTTTGAGGGCCGAATAGTGCCAGTGGAATAAAGAGTCATGCTCTTTTGTAGTCATGATACATGAAGGTAGCCTTGGTGAGTAACTCGCCACAGCTGCCTTCATGGATCCTGGCAGGCAGGGTCGGCATGATGCACCAATGCAGAGCTGGCGAGTTACTACCAACAAGCACTGCATCCTTGCATCTTTATGTGGTGAAATGGTTTGAGGGTTGAGGGTACCCACCACACTACCCCTCCTCCCCCAGCTCTTCATTGACACCACCAGCCTCCTTCACCTAGTTGGAGGCCCTCTCAGGCATGGAATCACCCCACCCCTTCCCCTACTACTACCGCCCACTACCACATCAAGGTAGCATAGTTAAGTATTAATCCACTGACAATTGATACCCACTTATGTACAAATCTACCCCTACCTACCCGCCTCACTGCCAGCCTACCTGACCATCCAGCTTACCGTACAGGATCTAGGTATGAATGAGTAGTTACTGCTGTATACCTGAATCCCTGTTTTCTATATAGGCTAAAGTCACCCTGAGACGTGCCAGAAAAAAATATGTTTATTTCTAAATCAAATCTGAAAAAAAATGTTTGTACCAATTGTAACGTAAATTTTGCAATATTCATTCAGCGAATGGACATTTTTATGCTGCTAAATTGTGTTCACGGACGTCTCAGGGTTAATCTACCCTAGCACTGGGAATTTGAACTTGACTGTAGTAGTGTGGCCAAAAAACATGCTTGCTGGATTACTGGAAATTGTGAAGCCAATGACAATGGCCATTCTTTTATGTACCTGAGGAGTTCTTAATGATTTCATGATTAGCCACAATAGTTGGCTTGCAAGCATTTTTATCAACTTTGGAACAATTCTAGTTTTCTGTATATTAACTAAAAGGTACAGTCCTCCACTCTGAAGTGTGATCAAAAACTCAAAGGTGGACCCTGTTTGAGGTGATATAGGGCTAGGTAACACAAAACTCCCCTATCCCTTCTCTGCTTCTGTGGCCTAGGCATCAGAGATGATAGGGCTATATTTGTACTATAACTGATTGGGTGTGCGTGAATGGCTCACTCCTCCATTTATCGCTTACCCAGATTTGATATTACTACGCCTGTATCCGGCACCCAACCCCTCTCAGTCCATGCAAGGTACAAATGAATCCATCTTTATTATTCATATAGCCAACCACTACCACAGCTAGCTCGATGCTGGGGGTAGCAGATAGAGTATCTTAGTACACCAGCGTTCCGTCGGTGGCGCTAGTGTAGTGGTCTCAATCCAAATCCACCTACGTCTCACTCACTCCATCCGCCCATTCATTCACTAGCCCACATCTTTAATAAACCAAAGAAATTAGATCAGATCCATTCTACTTCATTTTTTATCTAATCAAGTCGACTTGCTGGGGCTGGCTGTGGGTTCAAATCGATCATTTAAGCGGTATGGGTTTTGAATGTCGGTTGTAGGTGAGTTGGGTGTGAGGCGAGAGGAGGGGTTTCATTTATACATGATTTTTTCTCCTCTCACTCTAGGTGTAGAGAGAGATCATTATTTGATCAGTGTGTGAATGGATCTATGCATGTATTGGTAGCTACAACTATGACTATTACATTCCTGTAGACACATGTATGATTGTACTTTTGCAAACGGTGGTGTTTACATCTTATATCACAGAATGTAGGAATTGGCATGGTTTCATCAACGTAAACACCATTTTTTCATCTTTTTGAATAAGTTAACTCTGATTTATATTATTTTAATCATACTACTATTCCCCCAATCTGTTTTGAACTATATATTTGGTTACGTAGAGCAGTGGTGATCATTATAAATGTAGTGACTCATTTAATCCTGAATAGGTTCCATTTTGTATGAGGAGAGAAACTCCCCATTTTAGCCCCCCACCCCTACACTTTTCTGCAGTGATGTACGCAGTGTACATAGTTCTAATAAAAATGTGCAACTTTGGGTAACTAGATAACATCCAGGTATCTTTCAGAGGGTTTAGGGATTGCTACTTGCTGGTGGTGAGGGAGTTAGGAGGGGGGGGGTATCTATCTTTCTCAGATACCTATAGTTTCCAATTGACTTCTAGTGGGTGAATAACTCTGCATTAGTGCATCATGTACCCAGTCTACATCAATGCAGTTATGGCGAGGTGCTCAACAGGGCTGCATTCATGCACCATTGACTCCTAGCTTCCCCCCTTGACTCCATAGTATTTGGCTGAAACCTTCGGTCCACCCATCCCTCCATCCGTGTTGGGATGCCGTAAGGGATAACGCACTGGTAGGACTTCATAATTCATGTTATGGACAGGGGCCCAGGAAGATGAATTATAAACCTCACATTTATAATGCAGCGCCAAGAGAGGGCAGCACTTTGTCACTGGTCTCGGGTTTTCTCGCCGCTAAGTCACGTGAGTGATCTAGACGATGCGCCTTTTGATGGTTGGAGCGCGGAGTGGCATCCCATCTATAGTTAAGCATAAGGGGAACGGGAGAGCTGATAGATTAAAGAATTATTAACTGCTTAGAGACGGATGTAACTGAGTAGGCTGAAATATAGAGTAGCGAGGAGGTCTAGGCAATACGTTATTATCGATATCAAAATGGACTAAATAACTATAACTGTGGGAGAATGTAATGTATTGCTAATGGCATTTAGATTGTTCTAATTGAATTAAATGTTAATTCCATGATTGTTTGATATCATATTAATCAATTCTTAAAGCATATTTGTACATCACTTTCACCTCTTTTGTCATACAATAAAGTGATGTATTAATTGATTAAGTTAACTAATACTATCGATTGTTGATGTTAATAATTTAATATCAATAGTGGTTATACATTAGTTACAAGAGAGGCCCAGTTGTACTTGCACTACAAACATAAAAACGAGTTTTTATTAAGAAATTTGGATCAACAGTAAAAGCTGATGGTATCATTGGATCTGTTTACTGAAAGAAATTCTGAAGCATATTCGTCACTTCTCCTGGAGACCATGTTCGATGGTAATGATGACAATTCTCCTGACCCAATTGGAACTGGCAATCCTTATATAATTTCATGCTTACTAATGTATGCATGGCTATCACACATAGACTTGAACCATTATTATGAAAAGGCAGCCTCAAGACAGCCCACTCGAACTAGGGTATTTACCCTTACCGATAACATTTATTAACATTATCATGGAATATTCTCGAGGAATGGATACCAAACCGACTAGCCTATAGGCAATACTATAGAGAGTGAGTTTATAGCTGAACTTTTGTACTTGCCCTTCACCTGCGCTATGCTTCAGTACCCCAACAAAAGCAAACCACCCCATGGTTTATACAGACCATTTGTCGAGACCATTAAATTGATTCTCACCCTAATCAACAGGTCAATTCAGACCCTACGTTCCCATGACCACTGTCACGCTACTATAACCTTTAAGGGCCACTGATGCAGGAGTGCATCATGCTCATTGGTGCATCATGCCGACCCTCAGGGAGTGTATCAATCTTGTAGGGTCGGCATGATGCATGAATGCGTTACTCGCCAGGGCTGCATTAATGCATCATGGCGACAATGGGCATGATCCATTAATACATCAGCTGCCCTTAAAGGGTTAAATGGTTAACCCCTATATTCCCACACCCAACTGTCCACATGTGCACCATGTCCGTTGACAATGTTATGGCTATGACATGCTATGAGGTTGTCAATCACCATAGATATCTATTCAATTATTACATGACATATGATTGGCTTATTGGCACCAGATCGGCTAAGATTTGAAAGACAGGAAAGGTATTAGGAGCATGCTTATTGCGGTTAATGTAAACAACCACTGGAGTAGATTTATCAATAAAGTTAACTACCTTGTAATACTATTAAGAAATGATCTTCTGGACATCATATAGTGTAAAGGTGTAGAAATTGTTGTTTGCCTTTCTCATGTCTTTATCTTCTCCCAATGTGTCTTTGAACAGTGCCTGTGCATGTCCCCTGTTGTTTGTCTATCTGTCACTCTCTCTCTCTCTCTTTCTCAGTCTCTCTCTCTCTCTCTCTCTCTCTCTCTCTCTCTCTCTCTCTCTCTCTCTCTCTCTCACACACACACACACACACACACACACACACACACACACACACACACACACACACACACACCTCTGTGTTTCTTTTCCCCTGCCCCTGTACCTCTCTGTCGTTTCCCCTCTTCCATTCTCTTGGTAGAACTATCCCTCTATCACTTCATTTCTTCCCCTTGCTATATTGATACTGTATATCTTGTTCTTTGATGTCATCACTAACCACTCACACCCTACGCTGGGCATCTGCGGTCTGTATATGTAGTGGGAGAGAAGCAGGAGCGGAATTCAGGTATAGGTTTACAGCCTACTCACACCCAAACCAAACATAAATTGATACAATACAATGGCATTAACAATGGGTCTGCCCCTAGAGGTCAGCACGGTGGTAACGGCCCCTTGTTGTACCGTGTACATTAGGTACATTAGTGGTCACCTTGACAACGCCACTGTGTGTACCTGAGCACTGGGCGTGTCATGGTCTACTGACCCAGCCCCCCCGTACACACACCGATTTTAACCCGTTAATGGCGGCTCACTGTGCGATGCACATTTTGTCAGAATATAGGATGGATGCAGCAGCGACAGGTGACTCAATAAAACTACCTTTAAAAAGGTCTAAATGCATCATGTCGGCTCCTCATGATTTATACACTCTTAGAACGTCTAAATGATGCAGCTCCACGATGCATTGGTGCATCATGACCAAAGAGGTATGGATCCTGGAGGTATCATGCCTTTAGTAAATGGTTTTTGAGGTGCGTTACCGTGGTCACGCTCTGGTGACGTCACGCGCCTGCGCGTGCCGCCACAATATGGCGGTCAGGGGTGGTTGACGATAGGTAGGTAGGGAGTAATAAGGGAAGGGGGAGGTGTGTGGTGGGGAGAGAGAGGAGGGACTATGTCCGCTGAAGCAAGACCTCTAAAATGGCCAGGTAGGCGAAGTTGAAAGGAAAGTAGGCTGTCCACACCACGGTCTCCAGATGGTCCTAGAAGCTGAGGTGCTGGAGGGGGTGAGGGGGGGGGTAGAGGAGGGGGGTAGTCTCTACCATATGGCCAGCATCCCTACCCCGCCCATCCCCTTGTTTCACCAATTGACACCTTGTCATACCTGCACTAATAAACATATTGACTGCCTCAGTCAGATCAGGCTTCTCTCAGATGTGCCAGCAGACCTCCTATCCCTTACAGCCCTCCCGAACCCCACCTCTCTCTGTCTCAGGTCAGTGTGTTAGTTACATTGTCTCTGTCCTCTATAAGCTATGATAATAAGGGGTTATTCCCTACTCTCTCTCTCTCTCTCTCTCTCTCTCTCTCTCTCTCTCTCTCTCTCTCTCTGATTTTCTCCCTCTCTCTCTCTGTCACTATATATATCTCTATTTCTGTCTCTGTCTTTCTACTTCTGTCCGTATCTCTGTCTGAATCTATTTGTTGTCTCTTATCGTCTCTTTCTTGTCTATCTGCCACTGTCACGGTCCTCTGTCTCTGTCTGTCTCTCTGTCTGTCTCTGTCTCTGTCTCTGTCTGTCTCTTTCTCTCTGTATCTCTCATCCTCCCTGAACCATACCCTAGAATCCCACAATTCAATGTCACACGCTCTAACACCTAACATTCGCAAACCCCATAAAACACCCCCCTCCAAATCCACCCCCCGCCCTTAATGCCCAGTATGACCACTTGTGGGTGTGAGTGAGTCTGTTTGTGGTGATGTAAGATTACAGAGATAACAGAGGATAACCCTATTATCGCCCACCACTGGTAAGCCAGGGGGTGATATGGGGTACTTCAGGCTGACTGACCAGTGCTCAAGTGACTAGCAATAACCCTTTAACCCTTTAAGGACCGCTGATGTATCAGTATGTTATGTCCCTTGGTCAGCACAATGCATGATTCCAGCCCTGGTGCGTAACTCGTATCATGCCGAAGCAACAGGAGTGCTTTACTTATTCCAGAAAGTGTCTGCATCATGGCGACCCATAGACTTGATGCATGTGTGTATCATCAGCCAGACAAGGCTTAATGATCACATATTGCACTTAAATGCATCACCCCCCTTGGCTGATCTATTGATAAAAGATCATTTTAAATGAACTTTCAAATGATGCATCATTCTAGTCTCCTAATAGTTGATACACTCCTGGAGGTTGGGCATGATGCATCCAAGTTTCGCATTATTGCATCATGAACAAGCTATTATGAGGTATCATGCCGTCCTTAGAGCGTCGATATTGGAGTGTTATAGACCACCATCTGGTAAAATGGACAGTAGTCATAAAGTCAGCACACTAGTGGACGTTAGAAGGCATTGTGTGGGGTCAATACTTTATTAGTCTGTAATGTGCTGAGAGGGGCTATTGTTACAAACATATGTAATCTAGACCTCTATTTGATGCATAGGGCTTTAATGCATGATACCCAGCTGTCGGCATGATGCATGAGTGCAGTCCTCTAGAGTAGGCCTATACAGAAATGGTAGTCTCTGTCTCTCTGTCTGTCTCTCTGTCTGTCTCCCTCTCTGTCTGTCTTTCCCTCTCTGTCTCTCTCCCTCCCTCCCCTCTATAGCTTTAACCCATGCCTAGCTTAAATTATGAAGAGCCTATTGTCCTGTCTACATCAACGTGTTGGTTAATATTTCAAATCCTGGTTCTCAAATCAGATGCACTGAATGGAATTGTTTATAATGAATGAAGATAGGCAATGGTAATATCATGCTGACCAACACAATGGCGTTCGTTGAAATGTAAATATATAATGACCACTGTCCTCACTGGGCTACTGGGTCATACACAATAATAAAGTATATCACACTGTAGCAATTCCTGGATTGCCTCTAATATGGGGCTACCAGACATAATGATTCTGCATGCACACTATATGTACTCAGGGGCGTAGGAAAGGGGGGGGGGGACCAGGGGGCCTTGGCCCCCTCCCCAAATCATAGAGAAGGGGGGCCTGAGTATTTCTGGGCCCCCCTAAAATTTGCCAAATATTCATAATAAATTGGACAAGAAGCTAAAACTTTGCATCTCAAATTAAACTAATATGGTAAAGGGGTAATGGGGCCCTGGAGCTTAATTCAAAACATCCTGGGATCCCAACCGCAGCGATCTTAGTGTAGGCACATATCATAAGACCTGGCTGGTCTACCCTATGTAATGCAGTGGTTGCAGGCCTGTCCAGAATAGCTAGTCCTGGGATCACTTCACTATTCCATTTCCACCACTAAGATCACTGCGATCTTAGTGAAAGAAATGCATAGTGGTTTCACCTGAGTACAAGAGCACTTACAGGAAACACTCCCGATCGAAAGAGTGAATAGCCTGCTGCATACATAAAGAGAGGAGGGGGGATGTTTGCTGAGTGTCCTTGAGGGCTCTTAGGGCTACTCATGCGTTAAGTGCACTGTAAGGTAATTCTTCCCTTCTCTCTCTTTGTCCTGGGGGGAGGGCACAATGCTTCTAATAGGCAGGCATAAATCATACATTCATGGGAACAACTCTTGAGTACTGTACAGGGGTCAACTGCACCCTGTGCTCTTTTGTTAGCCCATATGGGGACGGGGAACGATTGTATAAGCACTCTTGTGAAGAAGAGTGACTCCACAGCTATTCCTTTATTTTGGGACTCTTACCCCTGTGCCTAGTCAGTTCTTCTTGGAATAGTGTAGGAGGGCTGAGGCTAAGATCATGCGATCTTAGTGCTGGCTAGGATATGTGAACCCAGTCAACTCTTAAGATCGCTTAATAGGATAAGGCTGATTTATTCCTAAGATCAATGGGGTCGTGATCCCAGGATGTTTTGAATTAAGCTCCTGAGCCTCAAATCATATCTAAAATCCACCAAAGATTATGTTTCTATACATTATATTTTGGCGTCACTGTGCTTGAGCCGGCAATTCAAGGTAATCGCATTGGGCCCCCAATGAAGATTTGCTTCCTACGCCTTGATACTAGTAGTATATTGCTGTTTGGTCCAGAGTAGAACCCCCATATTTCCCTATACTACTTGACTATTCATGATGAGTTCACGCATCCTCCTAGCGTTTTCCTTATGCGTCTCAACAGATAATCACATGATTCAATTCAATCTAAGTCTGCCCAAATTAATCCACTTGCTATTCCAAAATATACATGAGAAACATAGAAATAAACGAAGCATGATTCAAGCTGCAGTTGCTATGCTTGCCACCCTGCTGCCTAACACCCTGGAGGCTTTCCTCCCGGTGTTGTATCCAGACTGTATCGGCAACTGCGGCCAGCGTTCCCCGGCAGAAAGCAGCAACCAACTCCGCTCCCCTACTCCTCCCGGGCGTGCCTGGAGGTAGTCTACCTGACCCTATCCCCGTCTATAGGCCTTCAACGACAGCGTAGTCTATACTTTGTCTTTTTGATATGATACCCAAACTTGTACAGTTCTGGTGAGGGAATTAGTATCTCATGAATAGTGTTGCATTCATGTATCATGCCACCCCCCTGTAATACTGTAAAGTATAACAAACCCAGGCGAGTTATTCACTGGTGCTGTTTCGGTGCATCATTAAATGAGCACCATGCTGTCCTTGAAGGGTTAACCTTTTAAGGGTGACAATATCTCCTCATGAAGCCCAACTACACCTTCCTCCTCAATGGTGCCCAGGCAGTACTTAAAGGGTTAATAACCACCTACCTAACCCTTTAAACCTTGCCCCATGGTACCCAGGCAGTACTTAAAAGGTTAACGCCCACATACCTAACCTTATACACCTTCATCCTCCACGGTGCTCCGGCAACAAAGGGTTAACGCCCACCTACCTAACCCTATACATCGTCATCCTCCATGGTACCCCGGCAACAAAGGGTTAAAAGCCACCACCCTAACCCTATACACCTTGCTCCATGGTCCCTAGGCAGTAAAGTCTCGTCAGGAGGACAGGGAAGGGTAGTAAACTCTACCTGTAGTCACCATAACGTGCTGGAGGCGGGCTGACCACTCACCCCTCCCTACACCCCCACCATCATGCTGTCATTTAGATCATCCCGGCCTGACGGGCCTGACGAGACGCCGCCAACTTTATTGGTTTTTGTATTATATTGATCTCCTCCAGTGGGTGGGAAAGATGGCAGGGACTGGAGGAGGGGGATGGGGATGGGGGTGTATAGGTAAAGGGTTGAGAAGAAGGAAGGTTATTTCACCTAGATCCATTTCACTGTGTTTGTACTACTATGGCTGATAATGCCTTTTGTTTTATGTGTGTGGCTTATGGTATGTCTTGGTCACCCTTTATACTTATCATAAATTTTCACTAGCAATATACTGGAGACTGGAGGAGGAGGGGGTGGGGGTTGTAAGGGTGCAGGGTTTAGGAGAAGGGAGGCTATTTTACCTCGTGTTGGTAGATCCATATCATCGTGTTTATACTAGTACTAGGGGTAGAACCAAGGATTGTATAGTATAAGCTTCTTGGTAGAACTGCCCTTTGTCTTGTACATGAGACTGATGATATGCATTGGTCACTCCTTATACTGAGGCCTATCTCAACTCTTCACTGCAATTGAGGCCCAATGACTCATGTCGTCTTTTTTTATACACATCATCATGTCAAACTTCCTGACTCTTTTTTCTGTCCCATAGACATATATACAGCCTTTGTAAATAGATGGTCATAGCTGCATTCATGTGTCACGACCGTAACGGACTCTAGGACTTTACAACACTATATTAACCTTTAGGGTAGGTTCACCTTGAGCCGTCCACGTGCCTTGAGACGTCCACTCCACATAAATGGCCATAGATATAAGGCTGCTTCTTGAGTCAACATTACCAAAAAGTTGACTAATGAACATTGGATTAATCAGTTGTACGTCTAAAGGTATGTGAGCGTCTCAACAGTAACCTACCCTAAACTGGTTCCTTGCTTATGAACAGCAGTTTATTGGTGTGATATCATATTCATTTTATTTGACTCATGGTAGATAGCTAGATCACTCTTTAAGGGGCACTGATACATTAATGTATCATGACCATTGGTCGCCATGATGCATTCATGCAGCCCTGGTGAGTAACTTACCAGGGAACCCTACATCCATGCATCATGCTGATCCAACAGGGTTGATACACTCCTGTAGGGTCAGCATGATGCTCCAATGAAGTACGTGCTAGTGAGCAGCTTTGCCTACACTTCATTGGTGCATCATGATGACCAATAGGCATGATGCAACCCCCCCCCCCTGCATCAGCGATCCCGAGAGGGTTGAATATGAGAGGATGTGGATTGGGGGCGGGGGTGGTTAGTGAATGTTTTATGTGACATGTATAAGTTTTATCATTTCGCCCAGCATTACTACACTACTAACTCAAGTTTTGGTGATAACTGTGGCAATCAATTGAACAACAAGCGGTGAGTCAGATAATATGCCTTATGGTCTAATCAGGCTCAACAAAATTGGTCTCCTAAAGAAGGTCTTAGGCTAACTAACCCATAGTTATAACCAGACTCATTAATACCACTAATTACCACCAGAGGACTCTGAGGCGGCGTCTATATTAGTAGTGTGAGGTCAGCCAGTGTTTATAGATTAACAATTGCATGTCGGGATTGCTTCTGTCTCAGGATTGTTATAAATCAAAAGTTCCCAATCATGCCACTACGTGTGCCCTAATCAGCGTATTGGGCTGTGTGGGTTGTGTTTATATGTATATTAATGTGGTATAAGTTGTGTAGTTATTATCAGCTTACTCCGCTGTTCTCACGTATTTGGGAAGACTAACTCTAGTGGTATGATGTTGGCTCAGCCCATCCTTTTAACCAACACCAAGACGCCGATACAAGTCACCATTTATTGTTCATTGGTTATTCACAGTTACAGCTGATGATGAGTCCACTCATGGTTGTACAGCTTCAACGACATCAGTCTATTCATACAAGCAGTTCATGTTTAACAATCCGATGCTACTGGAGAGGTATAAGTGCCATAGAGATCCTGTTCAATCCGTTCTTACATTGGCTAAGTGTAATACTAAATACTAAACAGCTTCATCCTCGTCTACTCCAGGAGTATGTGTTGCCTCCTCGACTGCTCCCACAATACTGACTCCTCCCTATCTCTTACCAACCCCTCACACCTTTCAGACGCCGATGTTTTGCTCACCCGTATTCCCCCCTCCCCCTCTACATAATCTACCTGACCAGATCTCGTCGACTCCCCTCCGTCTACACATTCCACAGCCTACCATAAACTCTATACTACCATAAACCCTATACAGGACTCCCATAGCACTCTCCAATATAGCATATAATAAATACACACATAATGCAGCATACAATAAATACCTACACAAGTGTACCCTGTTATACCCGTTCATTATAATTATTGGCTATTGATGACAAAACAGGTGCGGGCGCTCCCCTCTTGTGACGCGAGTCACACCAATTGTCAAGCATAAATTATGCCTGAATACATCTTTATGTATTGTTTTGTCACTAATACCTGAGGTAATCATCGTTATTATATTATACATTTCAATAGTTTTTTATATACATACATATGCAACACACTTATATAATACCATGCATTATTACTATATATATTTTCCACACTGCATTGGTGACTTATTCTTAGCGCAAACTTGTCCTCTAACATATATTTTATTATTACAATTCTCTCATTCCTTGATTCTCAATTTGTTTTTCTTTCCTTTGTTATTTATTTTACTCATTCACTCGCCTTTACTAAGCACTTTGTCCCATTCTATGTTTATATATTCTTTTTACTATCCTTACCCGGGAGTCGACACCAGTTACACCCAATCGGGCCAATAAATCTCCTTACATCTGTCAACTCCTTGTTCCGAAACGTTCCCCTCTATCTACCCTTTGCCCCCAAGCATCACTCTAAAACACACTCTAACGCGTCTTGGGTTACACCTGGCAACCTCTTACTTAACTCACGCGTGCACAGCTTGTCAACGAGTATATACATCAGAAATCTGTTCACTTGCTACATTACGTCGTAGTTAGTGTCTCATTAGTTGGTCGTACATTTAAATTACAGTTTCTTTTAGCTATATTATCTTACTTAATAATATATACTGGCACCATTCCCAGACATTATATCAACTCATTTGTAAATAGTCTTTGTATTGTCTATTCCATCCTTTCGTCTCACGCCAGCTGCACGATATCTTTCTCCCCCCCCCCTTTTTCTCATGTCCTGACACCGTCTATGTCAAGTCTCTATCATGATGGCGTTTTATTCATCACCTTCAGTCTCATTCATTCAGGTCCACGTACACCGACGACGATCCCGTCCTGGGCTCTTGACCTCGCAAAGCCACGTTCACCGACTCTTTATGACCCTTGTTTACTGAATATGATACAGCCGTAGCCCCATATGATTCTCCAGGTACTTCTGGTAACTGTCTTGATCTTCTTAACTGAGCCATGGCTCTGGCATGTCCCGTGTCAGATAACTGATGTGTATTTATCTCTCTGTTCCTTATTGGTGTCCAGCCCGCCGCTGATATCATCGGTATCTCTAGTGGTACACCTGTCGCCAGGCCCCCACTATACCTAATCAATCTTGTCATCACCGTAAATCCATAGTCACCGTTCAGTATCCCTGCTAATTTCTTTGACACCTTCACAGTGGCCGGTAATGGCAATGGCACTGCGTTTTCCGCCGTTGCCATCTCAGTGGAATATAACACTCGACCCCACTGCACTGTAGCTATGTACTTCGGGCACGAATAGCTTATTGCTACGTCTCTAATAAGAGCCTGTTCTGCTGGTCTTTGAAATACCTGGTCCAAAGGCATTAGACTCTCCCCCAATGGTATTATTTCGGTGATCTCTTTAGTTGCCACCTGTAGATACAGTCCATCCACTGGTTGAAGCCTCTTTAGTTGTCGCACCTTCCTCACCAGTAGCGCTATTATTATTATCAGCACTATCAATATCAATGATAACATAGCTATCGTCGTTTTGTGTTCCGGATCTTCTTCCTCATAATTACCTCCGACATCTTCACCGTATTTTTCATAGTCCCAAGTTTCTAGACTCCTTATTCTCATAGGCATTCTTGCTAATATGTATGCCATTAATAGTCTTTTTAAACAAAAATATTGTACCACCATCAGAGTCATAACAATCACCCCTGCAATCATTATTGGTGAATAATCCCATAGTGATTCAGTAGGAAAATGGCCTCCACCACTCATGCCATCCAAATCAGGTAATGCCGATCCGTCTTCCATTGCACTCACCAAATTCTTCAGATTGACAGCTGCTGGCGACTGTTGTATCCTAGCCTTGTGCTTCATTTTGGTCTTTACTAATTTTGGCAACACTTCATCTTGCAATACCTCTACAGTTTCACCATTTAATACGGCCTTTATCCATGTCAATTTCTTAACGCTGTTCATTTGTAGCAAATCGTTATTTACAAAAGTCACATTAGTTTCCATGTTCACATGACCACATCCTGCCAAACTGTAAGGCATCCACGCCCCGGCAGTCATGAATGCGCAATCACACCCAATGTTCAATATGGCGTAATGATGCATGTTCACCTTAACAGGTGGGCTTGACTGACACATCAATTGACCTTGTATGTCGGGCCCCGATACCAAAGTACGACCCTTTCCCAGTGCTATCGCAAATGAAGGAAAATTTGGTTGCACTATATAGTTGATCTCACATGTTTCTGCTATGGCCACCTTGTCATTTCTTATTAGTGCCGCCATGCACCCTCGCTCGGCTATTTTTCTCATGTGTGGAATATCTGGGCATACTGCTATTGAGTTGCCATGGCAACGCGCCCAATTCACCACTGGCTCTGATATATAATACCGCCCATTCTTTGATATGGCTACTTCTGATGGCAATCCCTCTATTCTCGTCCCGTCAGCTTCTTTATTGGCCAGCCGCACTGGTACTGGAAACACCTTTACAGAGTATACACAAAATATGTGTTCCTCTGACACCACCGGAATCCTTATCTGCATTTTTACACGACCTTGGTGCTGATATACTCGCACCACACTATTATCATAGTAATATTCCGGATCAGTAAAAGCGACTCTAAATCGTGGGTACGTAGCCTTTAGATATACTTCAGTGTTGATTATAGCTTCTTTCAAATCTTCTCTAGTGACCAATTTTGAGGATAGTTTTCTTCGTGATGCCAATCTTACCTCAGCTGCCATATCCTTTATCTCAATGAGTTCATTTAATAAATGTATAATATACCCCCATTTGACTCTTGTCAGCAGGCTTTCATGGTTGTATACAATGGATAGTTCATATAATGCCACACTGTGCATAGTTTGAGTTCTTTCCAGCAACTTCCGTCTCTTCAATGATATCTTAGCCATTTCATACAATTGTAACTGTCTATCAGCCAACTCTCCCACTTCCGCCATGACGTCCTCCAAGCCATTGCTAGTACTTGTGGCCAATGTTTTAATAACATCACGCATCTTATAATATGATGTCTTCAGTAATTGAATATCCTTTTCATTTCTGGCTACATCATCAGCTCTCCCAGTGCCAAAAATATAGTACGACAACTCTCCTATAATATTTAGACCCGGTATACCTGCTCTCTTAGACCTTTTGACTTGTTGTTGTTCAGGTATGTTTTCCATCAGCTTTTCCACTTCCTCCTCTCTGGCCTGTATTAATTTTCTAATAATTTGATTCAGCCATTCTTCTTTCTGTTTGATGTTGTCACAGGTATCTTCAAATAATAAGGTTCTGTTATGATGTTGAATATCACACATAACCTGCATATTCTTCACACATTGTTCATAAATACTTTCCATTTCCGGCTCTGGTAATCTATCTGGTATCTCTAATACAAACACTTGTGACACATGATTGTGCTCAGCCGTAGAAATACGTCTACCAGGTTGCAAAATGACACCTAATTCGGCTCTCTCTAAAGTCTCGAAAGTGTGCCTTCCAGCATCTACCACACCCCACAAGGAACATAAGACACATAGTATAGTTAGCCACGCCATTTCCTTCTTATTATGGCTTCCGGTTACAGTTCGAGTTGGGCTACTACGACTCCTAACTGATCGCTCCTGGAATTTTTTATGGATCTTGAACACTTAATAAGCCCTATCGTGTCAGATAGTTCACCAGTTCATGACCCTTTTACCCCTTCCTGTATATATTTTCCCGTCACTCTGAACACGTGTGCCTTCCTCTCCTATCTAGCTGTACGTCTCTTCCATCTGATAACACCAATTTATTGGATTGGAGTCTTTGTCTCAGCGACTCCTCCTAATGTGCCCTCAATTTTTTTTTTACTATAGTTTTCACTATATTTTTGTTTTCTTATTTCAACTTCCCATCCCCTTTGGTTAGATACCTAGAATTAAATTCTCAGTCGATGCTTGACTTCCACCCTGTTCGCACTGAAGATGGCTAGCTATTCCAGCGTTTCTGTCAATGGCGCACTCGTCTATCTCCCGATAGATCGTCTCCAGCCCGGCTTCACCTACATCGTCGGCTGCAGAGACCTGTCCTCCACAGATGCTAACGTTACTCCGTGCATGCTAGTATGCACCGGACCGCAAGGCGCGACCATGCCCTCACACACCACCATTCGAGATCATCTACGCTTAGCTTGTAACATGACTGATATGACACTGCGCGTCATCCACCTGGATGGGATGCCCGATCCCAGTTACCGCCTGCAATCAACTGCTGCTGTTCCACCTATTCCTACTCCTGCTTATCAACCAGCTTATGTCGACATCACTCCGCCTCCAGTCAACCCTACCACTCCTTTCGTGCCACCTTGGAATCCCACTCTGATGTCGCCCATAGGTGCGCGTCCCACCTATAGCGCTATAGTGCCTGCTACCTCTGCTCCAAGCCTCGCATCCACCTTTACCTCCAATGCGCTACCAACTTGCACAGCGACCCTTCCTCTACGAGTGGACACCTCCCACCAATATTCTCTGCCTGCCAACTTCGCTGTGTCATCAACTTCTCGTCCATTGCCACCTCAGCATCACTCTTCATATGTAGACTACAATGTGTTTTCTCACCTTCCTGCTACTTCCGGTGTTTCGCCCTTACCATACACACCGTTGCTAACCACCACTGCACCTCTGACGTCCAGAACAACCCTAACATCCACATTTACCTATTCTGCCGCTGCTTCTCGTCCCTTTTCTACTACCAGCGCCACTACTTCCGGTCAGTTTCCTGCTGTATCTTCATTAATGATGCCTCACATCACCATCCGAGCTGCTCCCGCTACAGAAGCCCGCGCCACCTCGGCTCCTAGGTCTCCGCCTTCCTGTCTACATACGCCCGCTCTGGCCCTGACCTCTTCCACTTCCGGTCAGTTTACTTCATCTTCATCCACTGCAGCTTCACTTCCACACCTTCCAGTAATGTCGCCCTCGTTCTGGAGTACTCTGGCTATCTCACCTGGACATCCACCCTTCTCACCGTTGACCTGTCATTCCAGCACCATGGCCTCTTCCTCACGACTGACTCACAGTTCTTCTACCATCATATCTCTCTTGACATCTTCATCTGCTACCACTACGCGACATCATCCCTATCAGCTTTCTGCCAGACCACAAACCTCCCGTTCTTCTAATCTTGGAGGTCCTATCCTTCCAACATTGGCTTCCCCAGCTTCTACCCTCTCGCAGAAGTAAGTATATTTCCCTAGCGATTCATACTTTGATTCCTAGAGACGCTCACTTCGTTCTTGTAATAAGATACTATACACATATTTTCTTTTAAAATATCTGCATAAGCTAACTCTATAAAGTCGCTGAGCTCCTCTGATTTGTGAGTAGTGGCGATCACATTCACAGTCTCAGGTGTATAACTGATCTCATTAATACACCCCTATGACTGAATTTTATGTGTCCTAATACCTTCTTAGAAAAGAATTTCACTCACACTTATTTTTGAATATATATCTACAGCTATAGACATCGTATTTCTTTTCTCAGAGTCTGGGCTTCCTAAATAATTAAACCATTATAGGCTCTGGTTCTTTAACAGAATGCCTTACTTCTGGACAAATATATCCTTTAAATTTAGGCCTCTTAATTATGGACCTTGTTACTGGAGTCATTCTATGTGTGTCGCGACTGTGGTCCTGCTGGTTCCGACTAGTGTTTCCATTCACCCTTAGACAACTTATAAGGTGCCCCATAGTGGTTGCCTCCTGTATGTGATGCACTTCTTTCTCTTTATCTCATATACCTGCTTTATTTACTATCTTCAGTTCTTCTCCCGCTTCATCTGCTGATGATGATGATGCCTCTACTCCTACTAGTCCTTAAATCTTCACTTCAGGTATGTATTTATATTAAATGCATCCTAAATGGATCCGACCTTTTACAATTTTCCACAAACTGTATTAAGTAGTTAAGTCTTATCCATAGAGTAGGGTGTATCTGAGCCTTAATATCTCTACCCTCTCTACAGTGGGCGATGATTCCTTTCCTTCAGTAAATTATTACTGATCTCCATTAATTCATCTCAACCGCCATGAACCTTCCGTTGTCTATGATCCAGGCTTTTCCACTAGAACTCATGTTTATAGCTTATCTAAACTGCTGATTATGTTGTCTTGTCTTGGTTATGTCCACGTAGCATGCTGGTTGTTCTATCTTGTTAAACTTTTGAGTGTAGTCTGTATCTGTTGCTTGCCGATGTCTGTACAGCTGGAGTTCCACTCCTACACTGCCAACTGTCTTGCTTGTCATTGCATCTTATCTCTTTCTTTACCTGCGCATGTCTGCTCTCTTCCCCCCCCCCCCTCTTCTGTTACTGGGCTCTTAATATACATATGTCTGTCTCAGTGTCCGGCACTTCCCCCCCCCCCCTTTTTCTCACTCTCGTGTTCATTCCCCCGCTGGCTCTGTTTCCGCGCCGTCATTCTCGCGCTGTCTTTTCTGTCTCTTTCCTCCTGTACCCCATTCTTTCCAGGCATCTGGAGCTGCAAATACTGCCATGGTTATTTGCTGTATTTTCCATGCAGTATTCTTACTTTCCTCAGGTAGTTTCCTAACCCAAGTTTTCACTTCACCTTTCATTCCCCACAATAATAATGCCACATATTCCATTTCCCCTAGATCATATATTCTCTTAATCAAATCCATGTCGTAGAAATATTCTTCTATCTTTTCTCCTGGTGCTCCTCTAAAGGTAGGTGGCGTTATACTGATACCTGCCATTTTGTACATTTCTTCAACCCCTCATAACGTTCCCTTAACAGGTATTGTATTTTATAACCATACAGTCCCTCTGTTCCTTTCCTATCAACTCATATCCTTTCTAGTTATATTTATCAAAGTCTTCAGTTACATCCTCCTCCTCCAGGGTCGTCTCATTGTCTTTAACCCCGGATGTTAATACTCCTTGGGTGATATGCTTTCCCTTTTGCTTCAGTTTGAACATTTCCCAAGTTTCATCTCTTTGTCTACACTGCCTGCATCGTTTCCCTCTACTAGTCTTGCGATGCCTCCTACACTTTCTTGAGAAAAAGAATGCATTAGTCACACTCCCTACTCCATATTTAAAGTGATGTCTGTTTACTTGTTCCCTTAAATATCTTGGCAATCTCGCGATGTCCAATTTCAGTTTTGATATTTTCTGCATTACTATGTCCTGTAACGTCGCCCCATTGTATCTGAATACCTTCGGCAATGAATATCCAAATCCATATATAGCATCCAGCGCGTCTTCTACCTGTTGTCCCCTATATCTCCCTGCCTTTACTATAGATGGTGCTCTCTTTCCCGCTTCCTCACTAGTGGACATTATATGAGATGTTTTATCCCATGTACCTGTTCCAGGTGTTTGGCCGCTCCTGCCGCTGTTGCTGTTGTTCTGCCACAAATGTGACAGAGCCTTGAGGTCACTTGTCTTCTACTATAATACTCTTCTATCAATATGTCATCCAATCTGATTGATGTATCCAGCACAAATTCATCGTCTTTACTATAAAATATTGATGGTTCTGTCTGTGTCGCTGTTTCTGTGGTCTGAGTCTCTCTCTTAATTATACCACCGGTGCCTTGTAGAGTGGCATCCAACAACCACTCCCATTCTGTCTGTCCCACAGTGATGTCACGTATGCTATCCCATATGTTTCCCTGATGATTTACCAGGACCTCGGCTTGAGCTGCTTCCACCACCTGTATTGGCTCTTGCGCTGAGCTTGGTTGGCCTGACGTTGAAGTCGCACCAAATCCTTTTTCATTTGTTTCTGTTGTTGTTGAACTTGCTGCAGACACTGTGCTCCTTTCATTATAAGTGCTATTGCAATAGTTGTCTTGAATCATCCACGTATTATAGTATTGTTGGTATTGCTGTTCTCCAACACTATCGTACCAGCTATCTGCCATCCGTCCATCAGCACCTGCTATTTACTGTGAGGTCTTATCTCGTCCCTCGTTGTGCGCGCACTGCCACCTCCTGATGCATCTCCTCCTGCATATACCTGTTGCGCTGGCCTCCCCCCCCTCCCCTCTTTTCCTACCTTGCCCTACTTTCCCTTTTCTTTGTGTATCGCCCTCCTTTCCGTCTACCTGCATGAGTCAGCTTGACCTGCTCCTCCGGGCGGCCCCTCCCCCTTCGGCACCTGCATCACCCCCCCTTCTCCCTCATAGCAACACACGTGAATACTACAGGATTATCGCCCATCCTGTAGCATCCCGTCTAAGCTCACCCTATTCTCCCTCGCTGGATGAGCTGAGCTCCTCTCTGCCTCTCCTGTGATGCTTACAAATCGGTCCCTTTGGAATGATATGTTCACTGCTAGATTCCTCACTCATAATAGCCCCTGCAGCCAATTGCGCTCTCCTATCTCTTTGCCTCCGTCTCTTCTCAGCTCTATCCTCTCTCTCTTTTCTCTTCTGTCTTCTCTCCAATTCTTCTCTCTCTCTTTCTTCGTCCATCTGCCTCTTCACCTCGACATTTCTCACTCTAGCCTTCCTTTTCTCTTCATTATCCTGTCTTCGGCCACCCTCGACCTTATCAATATCACTATCCTGTAACCCTTTCTTTTTACACCAATTATCGACCACAGCTTCCTGCCTGTGCTTCTCCCGGCTATCTCGCCGTACAACTCCATCTTTCTCATTATCAGATTCCTGTATAGGTGCGCGCGGTCCAGCTCCGGCCACCTCTCTCCTTTTCTCATGTGCACTTCTATCGTCGTCTGACGTATTCAATTTGTCCTCCTTATCAGCGCCCGCTAACGCTGTATCCTCCAGACCAGATGAAGGATGTTCCACCTCAGTCACCCCTCTCGGGTTCTCATGTCCTATGTCTTCTTTATCCACTTGTGATTCCACTTCTGACTTATCCACTTCCACCGCTCTCTTATCTCTGGCTTCTCCTTCGTCATTTTCACCCTCCCCTTTGTATGCTCTCTTCAGTTTATTCACATTTACCAAGTGAGGTATCTCTTTGCCCGTCTTCACTGCTCTCAACCTCACCCTGTTATCCCCCACCACCTCTATTATCCTGTGTGGCCCTGTGTATCTACCAGCAAACTTCGATGTATTATTCACCGCGCATTTCGGATCATAGTAATATACCCACTCCCCCTCTATAAAAGATACAGGTCGAGCCCGTCCATCCAATCTACGTCTGAGCTGCTCCTCATACCTAGCAGTATGAGCGTTGGCCGCCTCTTGTAATAACTGTATGCTATGATTTGTTCTAAGAAACCAATCCCTCTCAGATGGCACTTTAGGCAGTGGCCTTTCCTCAGCAAAGGACATAGCCACTGGATCCCTCCCGAATTGTAGCGCATATGGTGAGAACCCCGTCCTCATACTGATATTGGAGCGCACTGTCCACAATGCAATGGGTAACAGTTCTGGCCAGTGTTCATGATCCTCGGTCACATAGCATCCTATCGTATCCTCTAATGACTTATGCAATCTTTCAACCCTGGCATTTCCGGTCGGATTCCTAGAAGACGTAAACCTCTGTTTGGTTGATAATCTAGCTGTAACCTCACGAAAAACCTGACCCATATATGTAGACCCTCTGTCGCTGCACAGCACTTCCACCTTGCCGTACCTACACACGATCTCCCGTAGAAACACCCCAGCTGCCGTGTGCGCAGTCGTGTCTTTAGTACAGAATGCCTCCGGCCATCCCGTCAGAAGGTCTATGAAGGTCATAATATATTTATAACCTTCTTTGGACCTACGTAGTGGCCCAACAAAATCTGTCTGTATCACTTGCCATGGATAATCCGGCGTATCCCATGACCTTGCCTTGGCCCTAAAGTGAGGTGCTCTTTTTCTCAACGCGCACCTTTCACATAGCCGCACGTACCTAGCTATGTCCACCATCATATTTTTCCAATAAAACCGAGCCTGTACTTTTGTATTCAGCGCCACTGTTCCCACATGTCCTCCGCACATGATATCATCATGCATGAGATAGAGCACTCTATTCACCATAGCCTTAGGCACCACTATTCTTGGGTTTAGGTCAGCTATAGGCCCACCCCTCTTTCTAGCTGGTTTTATATACTTGCATAACAATCCATCCTTCATACCCATAAAATCAGCATTATGTAAAATCCCTCGCGCCTTTTCCTCATCCACTGGCAATTCATCTCCCGCCAAATATCTCATCATCCCCCTGCAGAATCCATCCTTCCACTGCTCCTGAATGAAGGTTTCCCTATCCAATTCCTCCCCTACCAGTTCCATCACGAGTAACTCACATCCCACCTCAGGCTCAAACTCCCCCGACTCCTCGCCAGGTGTATCCTGTCCCACTGCCAACGGCACTCTGGATATAAAATCCGGCAGGTAGTGAGTGGCTCCCGGCTCATACCTAATCTCATAGTCAAAGTCAGTCATTGCTAAACCCCATCTAGTCAACCTTTTGGATGGAGCCTTACTGGCTTGTTGAAGCAAAGGTATTAATGGTTGATGGTCTGTTATTATCGTGATCTTAGCCCCAGTCAGCATATCCTCAAATTTCTTCAATACTCTTATAACAGCTAGGCCTTCTTTCTCTGTTATAGTGTAGTTTCTTTCAGCCTTTGTAAATGTATACCCATAATATGTTACCGGTCTCAGCAATCCATCCCTCTTTACACAGATGGCCGCTCCACACGCGCCATCCGAAGCATCTGTTAAGACATAAAAGTGGCCTCCAATCTCTGGGTGAACCAATAACGGTGTGCTTGCTAATGCTGCTTGTATTTTCTTGAATGACACTTCACACTCATCCGTCCACTTAAATGGCACCTTGATTTTTAACAAATTATTCAGAGGCATCGACAAAACAGCATAGTTAGGAATAAAACTCCTGTAATAATTACAAAGCCCCAGAAAGGATCGAGTTGTATGTTCATTATACGGTCTACCAAATTCCTGCACCTTTCTGATCACTTTAGATTGCGTCTGCACTCCTTCAGCATTAATAATGTGCCCCAAAAACTTGATTTCCGCTTTGCCCCACTCACACTTTTCTGGCTTGACTGTTAAACCTGCTTTACCTAAAGCTGCCAATACTCTGCCGACATTAGTAATATGGCTCTCCACATCCGGATCAAAGATAATGATATCGTCTAGGTAGGCTAGACAAGTACGTGGTATTAAGCCTCCTAGTGCTAATGACATAATCTTAGTAAATTGCCATGGGCTCTGCTTCATACCAAACGGCATCCTCGTCCATTGCCAAACTCCCGAGGGTGATTCAAATGCTGAATATTGCCTGCTGTCATGATGTAAATCGCACTGATGATACCCACTGAGCAAATCCATGGCTGTAAAGATTATAGGTTTTCTGTATGCCATATACAAAAACATGCTTCTGGCTGTGGGCATAGGGTATGTATCATCCGCCGTAATAAGATTTAACATGCGATAGTCTGTACATAATCTAGCCTTTCCATCCTTCTTCTGCACTACCACCAACGGACTTCTCCATACGCTGTCACTGGGCTCAATAATTCCCAACTTTAACAATTCCCTCACCTGTTCATCAATAATATCCATTTTCTGAGGAGAATACCTGTATGGTCGTGCCATACACGGACCCTTGGACTCATCGACCCTTATTTTCATTGGAGCCAATGAACAATGACCCAACTCCTTCATAGAAAATGCTATAGTGTCCATGTTGACCACCAACATTTCTCTGAATACCTTCTGCTCCTCCAGCGTCATCATAGTGTCACCCAAATCAAGGCTCCTGATCTTCTTAATTTTATCCAGCCTCTCCTGCTCACTCAATGTAGAAACGCCACATCCACCACCATTGTCCTGACGATCCTGCCGGTGTATTGATCCCCCTCTAGCATCTTGACCATTCTCCCGCCGTTCTTCAGTACATCTTGCCAAAATCTCACGAGCCTCATCCTTTCTATCCCTGCCAACATTAGCTGTATCAATTACCTCCAGCAAATTAAGTTCCGGTTCATCTATGTCTTCCGCGTATGCTATAACCTCAGTTGTATCCACATACACTTGCCTGTCAGAGAGATTAGCAATTCTCATATACCATTTCTTCCCCACATAGTTCACCGCACCATCCGCAGCTACCACCGTCAAATTAGATGGTCTCAACAAGACCGTTGTTCCAACCCTTTCAGCCGCAACATCCCATCCTTTCACCGTCACCAATCTTTCCTCCCATGGGTCCAAAATCGCCGCTACTTCAATTGAGACCGGATCCTCAGTAAATAGACGTACCTTTCCATCTATAGCTATAATCTGTGCCCTTGCGTCAATCAGAAAATTACGTCCTAGCACAATATCATAAGCCAGTGAATCCACCACATTAAAATCATAGTATATGCAAGCACCATCCATAAAACACTGCAGTCGCACCGTCTCATAAACTTGTAATGATGTTTTATCCCCCAGACGCACCTTCCCCAATTGAGATGGCTGCCTGTCCCAAATTGCTCTCTCACTTATACTACTCACAACTGTCCGCGCTATAAAACAATCAGACGCGCCCGTGTCCACCAAACATCTGTATGCATTCTCGTCAATAGTACACTGAACCAACCATGGCGCTTTGTCTTTTGATCCCCTATTTCCCGACCCATCCCCTGATATCAAATTTAATTCTGGGGTAGGAATGAGCCGTTGTGCCCGTTTCCCGGCCTGCGAACATCATTTCCCTGATCTCGTTGGTCTCTGTTCTGCTGAGAGGATGACAGCTGATCCCTGTATTTCTTCAAAAACGTGCACTCCTCTGTAGAATGTGTAGTAGAGTCATGAATTAAGCAATAGATTGCCCCTCCTCCTTTCTGACTCTCTCCTGCATCTCCCATCATCCTAGCATATTCCTGTGCTCTTCTCTGACCTTTATCATCCCCCTGTTGACCCTGCCTGCTTCCTCCTGTGTATCTCTGTCCCTGAAACCTGTTATTGAAATACTGAGATGCGTTATACTGATTTCCACCGCGTCCCCCTTGATAATTCCATCCTCGGCCTCCACCGCCTGTACCAAACTGCCTATTCTGACCATATGTTCCCGCGCCGGTCCCTCTGCCCGCCTGCGCCTGATACTGCCCTTGTGAGTTACCACCCCTTCCAGCATATTGTCCCTGCTGATTCTCCCGTCCATGTTCCATCTCCCTGAGCCCCCGTCTATATTCCATAGTGCACATCTCCACCACTGCTTTAGTTTGTTCTCTAGCATACTCCTTAGGATCGAATTGATCGTCCCCACATGCTCCATCCCGAGTCCCCTCAGACTCTAGCATGTGTAGCTGCGCCACACCTTTGGAGTTCCTGCCCTTCTCCACATTTTCCCAATAAGACGCCAGTCTGAGAGCCTCTTCAAAAGAATCAGCATTGTGTTTCATCAGGTCCTTATCAATGGGCGGAAGCAAACCCCCCACAAAGACTGACAGTTTGATGACATCAGGAACATCCAACTCGTCATATTCCTTTATTTTCAATGCGAAGTCCCAGACCGACTGTCCCTTTTCCTGCTTCAGACAGTGCAAATCCCTATGTTTCTGCCACAGTGGCCTTTTGTCTTCAAAAACCCTCTTCACTATAGCCACTACTTTGTCCAAAGTATCCTTTTCCCCCTCTGGAATACCATCCATCCATTTCGATGCCCCCTTCTTCAAGCCCAATTTTGCATACTCAAGATGTTGATCCGGAGACCATCCAAATAGCTTTTGCATTCCATTCAATTCCTTAAAATATCTCCGATAATCCTCCCCAGGCTCCCCATTGAAGGATGGTAGTTTAACATTCGGACTAGGCGCCATGTCGTCGTCTTCAGAACCAATAATAGGTGCAATATCCTCCTCCACCTGTTTCTCCGCATCCAAATCACCCACTGAGCTCTCTTCACTATCGTTCCCCTGTACACCAGTTCCAACACCTGCAGCTACGGAGCCCTCGGCGGCTTCCTCCCGGGCCTCCCTTTCTATCTGCCGTCTTCTCTTTTCGTCCGCTCTCCGAGCCCACCAATCCTCCCAGTCACCCGAAACATCAGTCTGAAGATGGCTATTTAGAACATCATCTAAATGCCCCTCATCTGTAGTACGACCTGTACTATTGCCTGAGCGGATATTCGCAGTTACCTTCCTCCAATTTACAGTGTCGTTCAAAAATCTCTCCCTTCGTGCTACACGCTCCCGGTCTATCTCCGGCCTCGCGGGCGGCTCCTCCCCATCAATGGCCTGCCGATATCTCAGCTCCTGTTCCAATATGGCTCTCCCCCTCTCTATGCTGTGTCGCACCCTAATATTAGTGTTCTGCAAACCTGCAATAACTTCATCCACTCGTGCCCTACTCACAGACTCTCCCAAACGACTGCCACTTTGATCACCTGTAATGACCGGTGTAGTACAGCTTGTCCGATCCTGTCCAACTCCACCACTCTCATCCTGGCCCACCAAGTCCTTATCACTCAACTCTCTCCCATTCTCAACAACCACCAAGAAACCAGACGGTAGCAGTCTTGCGTTCTCCCCTTGTGAATCATCACAGGCCTCCGACCCCTGTTCCTGTATCTCCTCACCGACGTCCTCGTTTTGTCCCGACACTGCCACCACCGTAGATGTCCCGTCTACTGGATTACTCCCCCCATGGGCGTCCCCCTCATTCCTATGACTATCTGTTGTTCCACCCTCATCCACCTGTCCTTCCTCATTTACCGGCTCAATTAACCCCAATGACGTTGCTATTACTTCAAAATTCAAATCTTCATCACCAATATCCGCCACATCCCCCTCAGATGCGCGTCTGACTCGTCCCTGGTCCGCTGTACCCTCAAACTCAAGGCACCTAGGAGTAGCCTTACAGAAATTAATACTGGAGCTCCTAGCAATGGGCGTCGAAAAATACTTATAATTCACTAATCTGTCTCCTGTCGTCCATCCCTTGCAGAGATTATCAGGCCGTTCCCCTGCATCGGCACTTACTGTGTGCTCCTGAACCGCCGCCTGTTGCCCATCACTAGAAATATCAGCCCTGGTCTCCGACTCTGCCGCAGATGACTGATGCTCGTTCTCCACTCCCAATGCTGAGAATGGTCCAGAGGTATCGTCCACTACCACCGACCCTGCTGGTTCAGAATCAGCCGCAGTAGACAATTGTAGGCCAGACGTCCCCCCAGACTTGGGATCCCTTTGAGACGACGCCCGCTCCTCCTCTGACCGAGCCACGGGGAATCCAATCTCTCTAGACACCTCCTCTCCAGGCAAAAGCACCACTTGCGACCTGGGTCCTAATTGCACATGCACATGTGTGTGATCCGATCTAAGAGTGACACGTGATTGATCAGGTCCCGCTTCACTCACTCCGGATCTTCCACCCTGTCCCTCTGCTACACCACTATGTACTACTGCTGCATTCCCAGGCAATGTGCGCGCTGCAGGTATGATAGTATAGACTTCCACACCGTCACTACTGTCAGTGTGTGGCGATGCCGCTGAGTCACATCCAGCGTCTGAGCTGTTAGGTATCGGGTACGGCGAGCCGCTCATCAGTACAATGATAAGCCCAACCACTAATTCTCCACCATCTGGGCTGTGTGGGTTGTGTTTATATGTATATTAATGTGGTATAAGTTGTGTAGTTATTATCAGCTTACTCCGCTGTTCTCACGTATTTGGGAAGACTAACTCTAGTGGTATGATGTTGGCTCAGCCCATCCTTTTAACCAACACCAAGACGCCGATACAAGTCACCATTTATTGTTCATTGGTTATTCACAGTTACAGCTGATGATGAGTCCACTCATGGTTGTACAGCTTCAACGACATCAGTCTATTCATACAAGCAGTTCATGTTTAACAATCCGATGCTACTGGAGAGGTATAAGTGCCATAGAGATCCTGTTCAATCCGTTCTTACATTGGCTAAGTGTAATACTAAATACTAAACAGCTTCATCCTCGTCTACTCCAGGAGTATGTGTTGCCTCCTCGACTGCTCCCACAATACTGACTCCTCCCTATCTCTTACCAACCCCTCACACCTTTCAGACGCCGATGTTTTGCTCACCCGTATTCCCCCCTCCCCCTCTACATAATCTACCTGACCAGATCTCGTCGACTCCCCTCCGTCTACACATTCCACAGCCTACCATAAACTCTATACTACCATAAACCCTATACAGGACTCCCATAGCACTCTCCAATATAGCATATAATAAATACACACATAATGCAGCATACAATAAATACCTACACAAGTGTACCCTGTTATACCCGTTCATTATAATTATTGGCTATTGATGACAAAACAGTATGCCACACTGCGTAAAAAGTACACAGCGAATCGCGGCAAATTGAACATCAGGGAAAAGAGCATCTCCCAAATTATTAATTCAAAAAAGCTAATTGCCATTCATATTTAATCCTCCTTGCTGCTACCCCCTGTGTGCCCGACCTGCTTCTAGAGTTGGCCAAGAGGGTCTTGGACGGGGAATCCGCGGAGGATGTTATAAACGGTGCCAAGATGGTTATATATATATATATATATATATATATATATATATATATATATATATATATAGGATGATATTGGGTTCTCCTGATGTTGGGATGGTAAGTATGGGCACACTATTAAAGGGAATGATACACTGTCAGACGGGGGCAAGCTTTTTGCCGTAGATTGCTTCTATTTTTGGAAAACAGTGGTAGTTGCAGCTGTTAACACAAATCCAATGACCCAACAGTAGGTTTCCCTGTACCCACTACAGTGGTCTTTATAGCCTATTTACAATTGGGGCTGAGAGTATAGGAGTAGTTGGTAAGGGAACATTTAACAGTTACTTCACTTTTATAAAAGGGTAAAGGTAGGGGCTCCCCTTGATGACAACACTGAGAAAATATTCTGTGGATGATACTCAGGCAGAGCCAGAGTATCACCCCAGGCTCAGCCTGGTTCAGCCTCAGGATCTGCCTGCTTATCATCCCAGGCTCAGGCTGAGTCTCAAATCATACTCATTTTGGCGACATTGCCTGAGTCTGGATACAGACTCAAGTAAGTAAGAACATTTTCTCAGTGAAGGGTATGTGGGAGACATAGACATAGCCATAGTTATATACATAGTGGGGGTGGGGGATTTTTGAAAAAGGTCTAAAAATCAGCGACATGATTGCTGAACATTCCCGCTAAAGTGAAGTTGTCATTCAATACACATTGGTCGTCATGATGCAGCGACAGTGCTGCATTCATGCATCATGCCAACGCTATGGGTTTGATGCACTTCCAAATTGTCGACATGATGCACAAATGCAGTGCCGGTGAGTTACTCGCCTTAGCCAAATCGGTGCATCCTGATTATGTACTGGGGGTTATGCTCAGCCATCCCATCATCAATTTAACCTCAGACAGGTAGATAGCAAAAGATAGCCATTCAGGTAGGTAAGGATGGGTCCCACAATATTGCAATAGCACCTGCATGATTCGACCCTTCCACCCCCCCCCCTCCGTCCTCCTTTCTACAACCTCCAAACCACATGGCCTACTTTTCACCTGTCCGCTAGGTGGCTACCAATGCAACTACCACTACCGCCTCTACCGGCGACCGTGCACACTACCATCCATCCGGACCGGGTTCGTGAGCCGGGGGCCGATTTCCGATGGCGAATTGAATGGCACGCTGTCGTGAGAACAGGAATTAATTAAGCCCCCCCTCCTCCCCCTCCTCCTCCAGCCCAACCCCTCCATCCATCCCTACCACTCCCATCGTCCCAGCACTGGCGTCATGGAAGCCTTGCTCCAGGAGCAGGAGTGAGTTGGTGAGTGGGTCTGTGGGTCTGTGGGCTGTTGGCTGAGCTGCTCATGGTAGAGTGAGTGGAGCATCTGGAGGTGGTGGGAGGGGGTAGCAGGAGAACCAGCAGGCGCTGGAGCAGCTCACAGGACGGTGGGATTAGTCTATAGTAGCAGTAGCCACCTACAGGAGGAGCTTACACCATGGAGGCTGCGGCCGAACACCCACCACACCCACAGGATGTAGCATCCTACCATGTAAGGACATCACCTACTGGAGTTTGTACATATTCTATGGTATACTCACACCCTGGAGGAGGGAGGGATTAAGGGTTTGTGTTGGGTGGAGGGTACAGGAGAAGGTATTGGTTGTGTACATTGGGACTCAGGTTCTTGAGGCTGTGGGATACAGGGCAGCGTGAGATCACTGGAGCGTGCAGAGGTTGCTGTGGCAACAACTACCTTTGGAGGCAGTCAGGCTGCACCGCCATCTGCCGGGCGATAACGGAGGTGGTGGTTCAGATTGTGGTGGTAGGGGTTCAAGTGGTGGTGGTGGATCTAGCGCCACTCTGTGGCACCACTCTGTAAGCCCTCCATACTGTGGGATCTCACAGGTATATTGTCACCCCTCCCCCACACACCCACACAGGTCTACACACCACGCCCCTGCCTCTGTCCCCAAATCCCTCTCCAATTCACACAGGTGGCGAGGACGCATGCGCGGTTTGGCTTTGGGACGCAGGCGATAGAGGGCGTGAGTGTAGCATGACGAGTCATTAGTGTGCCCTACCCTCCATACCGCCCGCCTCCCACACACACCCCTCTTTCTCCACATCCAACTAGGCCCCTCCCCCCCAACCCACCCTCATTACTTATTAAATAATGCCGATTGTCCCCTTTCCCGCCGAGTCGCCTGCCCCCATATTTCTCCAATCAAGTCGCTTTAGCCTAATTGATTAACAAGACAGTTAATGATATTAATGTCATTCCCCGACGACAACAACGACCACGACGACAACAACAGCCACTGTCACAAACACATCCCTGCGTCTCAGTTTAGTTGACTCATCCAAATGTCATCTGGGTTTAAGTCGCTTCAGTGAATTGTCGGCTGCTGAGCTAGTTTTGAGGATTATCGTCTGATTTGGAATGGTTTAGGACTACCTGACTAAAATCACTGACCCTGCATACTACTTACGTTATGTACGACCCTGCACAATTGGTACCTATAGATACTGACTGTTAATAGCCTTCGTCGACGCGTGATTTCACCGAATTGCAAGCCATTAGTCGACGTGTGGTCCTACCAAATTGTCGTCTGCTTAAGCAGTTTTTTCCACGCTTTAAACTTACTGAAATCAAGAGTCCCACTCTTGTGCCAATTCTGCTAAGTTAGACCATGACTAACAAGTCAGGTTCAAAAACCGATTGCTGCCTGGCTTTTGATTACATTGTGTGTAACATAGCTAATGGTTTCAGAGACTTGAATGGGGCTTGTACATAAATCAGGACATGTAAATCTTATATCAAATTGGTCTAATATTCCTCATTCGGTCACTATGGACTATTATAGGCCTCCAGCATTCCGCAAAGCCTTGTGAGCCGATTCGGTCACACAAACCCTGTATACAATTCCGACGATTTAGCACTTTGTAAATATTGGTTTTATCGAAGAATCAACCTGATTTAAAACACACTGTCCCTATACTACTACCCCTATACCACTAGTATACACAACTGGTACCCTGCTGACTGTCTCTCCCTCTGTTCTGCTTGCCGGGTACAGGCGATAGGACGCGGACGGCGGCAGTACGGCGGTGAGGGGGAGCAGACCAACACGGCGGGAACAGGCGGCAGAGGAGTAGCAGACGACTTTCAAACCAACCCGCGTCTGGTGCGGGACCACGACATGGCGCGCAACATGTCCTCCTACGGCATCTACCACCCCCATCAGGTGAGTCTTTGACACTTAATAATCACATTATTGCCCACTTGGATTATATTTTGATTATTTTGGATGGATTTAATTTTGGAAATGTCACGGTGAAAGGGTGGATTGGTTTGGAGACGCTGGAATGTATAGCAGGAAAGGAGAGATTTGTTGTTGCTGAAATTTTAATTTCTGACCAGAAGTGTATGGACGGGATTTGTCATGGTTCTGTCTATCAAGGATACTATTTCCAGTGTTGCCAGTGAGCTGTGAATTACAGATTGTATGTATTAATACCATTGGTTTACTGTATTGGTTTAGTATTTTCTTAACTGGATAGCTAGTTTAACTATGCCAAAGCTTATGAATAGGAGTTTCAGTCTCTGAGTTTTGCAAGGCAGTGGTGTTATGCAAGCAGGTTGTAAGGTGGTGATTGCTGGCTTGAAATTTTAATTTCTGATCATGACTGGGACTCAGATGAGCGGTTAATGTCTATGAATGATTAAGGTAACACGTAGGCCATATGAACTGCTGATCAGTGGGGTATGTATAGGATGGGGATGATCTAGCTAAAATATTGAAGAAATACATACAGTTTTGTTCTCTGGTTCTGAAGATAACAAGAAATAAAGTAATGAAGTTGGGTCAGACTTCTCGAACACATAATATTTGTGTGAACTGGCAATCTAATGAGTAACTTGCCAGTGTATCATGCTAAGAACTGGCAATCTAGTGAGTAACTTGCCAGTGTATCATGCTAAGAAGGCATCAAGACTTTAAGGCATCGTATGATGCTTACTCTTTTAATTAAGGGTGGCATGATGCCTTTATATTATCTTTATTCCCTTACATGGATGTATTGAATAATGTGCTATTCCTACAGGTATACCACGTTAGCACAAAATGTCAAGTTAAGTAGTGGGAAACATTTGATCATTTCTGAATCTTTGATATGTAAATTTATAATAATAATAAGGAGACGATGCATCATGATCATCATGTGAGAGAAAGGGATTGATCATGCTGCAGTTACAGGATAAATATGAGATGAATGCCTTAGATATTTCATCATTGGTCTGAAATCTGAATAACAAACAAGAGCCATTTCACAATAACTATGATAGTGATTAGCATCATGGTGAATTGTTGCCCTGATCTAGAAGTGTAGCATACACACCAGGAGGGCAATTCTCAAGATGGTATGACTGCACAAAGTCATATCCACTATGATTTGAGACTCTCAAAATTGGAGTGGCTGATCGTAGGTAATGCACTGCTCTGTACAATCTGCACTTAATGTAGTAATTATATAGGGGTTTGTAGGGCAGTCGTACCAGTGAAGTCATTAGTGGCCATTATAACACAGCTGGACAAATTGATAGTGCATTATCCACAATGATGCATTCTGATTGGCTGATTGGCCATGCATTATCTAGATGGATAATGCACTCCCAGTACAGGAGGTTAACTTCATCTCACCTTTAGACTACACAATTTATGTCCCTATGCAATTAGGTGGATGATGTGATTTTTCTGTGTTATAACTGGAATAAGGCCTTATAGGCCCCTTGATGTCTCAATACAGTCTAGAGCACTCCCACAGCCATGCCCTGTGCCTTATTCCCTAACTAGATGCAGGACTGTAATGACATTAGAATGAGGGATCCCGCTACACACACGATGAGCAATATACCCACTGGAGGACAAATCATACAGGCTCTGGAGGAGTATGATATATAGCATTTAGATGCTGTAATGCACCATGACTATTGGTGGCCAAAATGCATCAATGTTACAGAACTGATGCAATCCTGGAGGGTTGGCATGATGCAGGATGCACCAATGAAGTGCTGGCGATCAGCACACCATTGGAGCATCATGCCGAACAATTAGTATGATGCACTCCTGCATCAGCATTCCTGAAATGGTAAAGACACCTACCCAGCTGGAGGATCCTAATACCCTAACCAACCCATCCTATACCAACCTAGCGGGATACATAATTGACCAATGTGAGAATTCCCTTCATTCAGTGCAGACTTTGAAGGGTGCATTTCATAACACCTAGTACCTATCATGCTGGCTGTTATCAGTGCTTATCTCATAAGTTACCAGTTTAAGCAGGGTTCGCCCCACTAAGGATCCCGCTACCCAGGAATACCCTTACCCCACCCTGTACAACCACCCCCTTCCCTTTTCCTCTACTCCTGCCAATGTTTACCTTTATATTATACATATCTGACCTGATATGGGGCACGCCTCCTCCTCCTCCAGATTACTCCGTGTTCAATTCATGAACTTCTACAGGCCGCTAGGCGATGAATATTTCACCCCAGTCTCCAGACCCCCCCCCCTCATACTACCACAGCCTCTCTCGAACCGCGCGCTGTCTGCCATCAGCTGTTACTGTTGGCTGCGGCCGGCCTACAGGAGGAGGCCGGGAGCCGGGTGAGGACGGCGCCGGGAGGAAGACTGGGATCCCCGGTCCCCTCCTGGTACCTGATATTAGTATACCACTGGAGGAGGCTCATCCAAGTTTGGGATATTTCTTACACATAGGGACACCCCCTACATAGATAAAGACACAATGCAAATGACTTTTGATTTATCGTTTATATCTATTCATGTCCTTTTAGATGAATTCATGTCCCTTTAGATGAATTATGAATTTTGTTAAATTTAAATTCCTACAACCCTGTAATCACATGATAAGATTTGATTGCAAAGGTTTAAGGTCTTCCTGGAATTCACTCATCTTCCATGAATATGATTTCAGTAAAGAAGCATACTACCCTAACAACTGTAATCCTAATATCTGTCCTCATTTCCATCCATTGTAAGAGTTATCCAAAAATAAAGTCATATGGGTGAATACAAGAAATGACTTTGGATGTGTATAAAGGGATAATCTCCTCTTAATCATTTCACCGCCCCCTTCCTATCCATACCCCAGAGGTAGCAATAGGCTAGATATCAAGTTACCTCAAGTCGAGGTGCTGGAGGGGTTGCGATGATAATCTGAGAGATAAGCATACATTTAGATTCATTTAGAATACGTACACAGTAACTTGACGACTTGAAGGTGGGCTGTTTATAAGAAATACTAAAGTCTGTCCAGGAGGCCATTTCTTAACATACTCGACCCCACACGGTCACTAGGATTTGAGACTGCAAGGAATGTGCCAGGTGATCGTAGGTACTGCCCTACGACTGCTCAGTACGATTAGCAGCTATGCAGATATTACATAAGGTTTGGTAGGGCAGTCGTAGTGTTGCAGGCATTAGTGACTACTAGTGTGTGATACTGTAATGGCAATATTATAAGACATAGCACTATGATTTGAAGGACAGCACTCGTAGTGTTTTAAGAAATGGCCCCCAGAACACACTTGTAGATGCTAGGATCATAGGAGCATAGCAATGGCTGGACTTTAGCCTTATATCAAAGAATGAATGTTCGAGCCCAATTCGACCAAACATTGCCTCGAATTCATGAATGAACATCAATTGAGAGGTCCTGGAATAGCATGGATGTACCTGTCTAGCGATGGAGGGGGGGGGGGTATCTTAACTCCCCATGGAGGACATGTTGACTAAAAGCAATATTAGTCTGCACCGATGAATTACTGGTGAGTCTAATCACAAGCACTTATCTAGTGCGTCATGCCATCTCTCCAGGAGCATACCAACACCCAAGGTTCTGCAAGACGAATGAGTGTAACCCTGATCAGTTACTCAACAGGGCTGCATTCGTGCATCATAATTACCAATGGTCATGATGCACCTGTGCGTTATAAAGCGGTGTTTAAGGGGTATCAATGCCCACCTATACAGGTACACGGACCCTGGAGGCGGCCAGGTGTGTGCCTGGGTGCCGGACCTCCAGGAGCATGAGGCCGGTACATTCACAGAGCCTCCAGGCCGTGAGCAGCTCCCATACTTGGACGAGCAACTCACTGAGTATAGACAATTCGAAGGTTGCAGATCTCGGGCGTTATTTTGTAGAGATCCCCCCAGTCAGGTCCATGAATTTCCCCTCTGTGTGATGTTTAATTCATCTCATACATACATAATACACATTGTACAGCTTACTCATTACCCATTCATAATAAAGTAAGATCAGGATGAGCATTGACTATTTGTGGAAGGCAACAATTATTCAAATAGGGAAATGCGTAAAGGGATCCTCTCAAAGTGCTCTGCGAAATGGCAAGATGAGGCCAAAAATATGTGACTGGTGGAGACTATAGTCACACTATAGAGAACAGGGGGCTATTTCTTAAGGTATACTACAACTACTCACAGTCAAGTCTACGATTTGAAAATCCCAGAAATAAGCCAGGTGATCGTGGGTACTGCTCTTCAACTGTTCTGTACGATCGGCACTTATGTAGTGAACACATACTAGAGATTGGAAGGAAAGTCGTAGTACTAAAGTAGAGCACGGCCATCAGTGGTGGGATGTAATTTCACCAAAGTAAGGTTGCCACAACGATCTGAAGGTGAGCAGTCGTAGCACGTTAGGAAATTGCTCCCTGACAGGAAAAACGAGGGGATTTGTAGCTCTTTGGGTTATAATAAGACATCTAACCATGCTGCCAGAGAATAAATAAGTTCAAATCATGCAAACAGTGGTAGAACTTCAACCCACATTTCGGCTATGTCTTGTGTGTATAAATATGGCGAGTATCTTGATAGTTCTACTAAGAATTGAAGCACACAGGCATGATACTACAATTTATCTAAGAAGCATCTTCATAACGTCCCTCTTCGTCAAATCTTTGCTGGTTCGCTGATCATGTGTTTGTCATCTATTGGCAGTAGGTAAGAATGATGAGAACATATTGCCGATAACCTGTGTTGGAAGTGAGGGGTGGGGAACGCTTAAGCCCATAAAGCAATGTATTATAACCAATACTTATCAGTACCATTATGTGTCCTCATCGTGGGGAATTTGTAGCTTGACAATCAATTTCAGTCGAAGTCAAAAGTCAATTCTGATGAGTCTCAACTACATATGATATATTATTGTGCATATTGAAAACACATGCAATGATAGCAATTTTATTTGATTAACATTTTTAGCCAATTGATTCCTTTTCAAAAAATAAACAATGACCAGAAAAGTTGCACCAATTAGCATGCCCAACCAAACCTCATAGTAAAGCATGTAGAAAGGTCATAGACATTGTATATTATAGCCATCTGTGGCGAGTTGTGGTAGAAATGTGATACCATGCCATGCCAACATGTTTTTACACATGGATAAGCCTACACATGGAGTTACATGCCATCAATCCTTTGGAGGTAGCATGATGCCTCAAAGCTTCCTTGGTCGGCATGATGCACCAATGCAGTGCTGGCGAGTAGACTCGCCAGCACTGCATTGCTGCATCATGCCGACTATTCATAGGCTATTCATGCCAGCTTGTAAGGTTGGTATGATGCATAAATGCAGCCCTGTTGAGTATCAAATTAGCATGATGCATTATGTGATGCCCTATGTGGTGTTATAAGTGTTAACACGTGTACACACACGCACTGTCATGACCATTATCAACCTCCAAATATTATATGTGACTCCATGCAGCACAACAATTGCACATGGCTAGACATGTTATTTATTTAATATCAATTTAGGCATTTTTTTCCTTTTGTATACATGCCCTCATTCTATTTTCACGGTGGTTACCTGTGAAAAGCGACCAGGAGGGGAGAGGTGGGCCTTAGGAGGGGGTTGGTTAGGGGTCTGGGGTGAGGGTTATAAGAGGTCGCTCGTGCGTGGTCAAGCAGGGAAAGAAAATGTCAACAAAAATGCCCTGGGGAAAAAAGGGGTGAAAGGTGGGGTCAGGTGAAAACTCAAGAATGAAAAATAAAGAGAAAAGAAGCGGAAGAATATTAAAGGCATTTCTATGGTAGAATACGTATTTTGATCTTGTAAGCGCATGGGATATATTAAGGAAAGGCATAATGTTTATAAGTTAAAACATTCGTGCATTGTGCCTGTTGGCCTGTATGATGCACCAATGACTGCCTGGTGCCCTTCACTCAGGAGTATATCGATCCCTTAGGTTGGCATAATCCATGAATAGAGTCTTGGGTAGTTATTATCTAGGGTAGCATTAATGCATCATACCTACCAATGCCCAGGATGCATCAACGCAGTATAGGCCTTAAAGGATTAAGTGCTCAGTTCCTATCATTCCATGGTAAAATGATGGATGAGTTCATGGATTAGATAGTACGCATCAGCAGATTTCTTCTGATCTGGAAAAACTTGATTTAGATTTTCTTTCTGGTAAAACATGGCATTAACAGAATGTAAATGTCTAAAATGGCATTAAAAGACAACAACTTGATATTCTGTGATAGCAAAGTAAAGTATTCATTGATGGTTAAAATGGTGTGGGGCTATCATGGTATGGTTTTTGCCAAGCTGGTTACCAACCAAAATGTCAGTAGGCCACCACTACCACCACTCAGGACACTGTGTTTCATACATCTGAAAATGTAAGCAAAATGAATACCCAAGGAGAGGGCGCACGGGTCTCCCTTTCTCCTTGTCTGCTAACAATTGTGTTTGTAGGGAGGCAATGGTCGCGTGTGTAGGGGCTCCTGGGGAGAGGTATGTTGGTGGGGGGGGGGTGATGCATTGAGGCACGTTCATCAAGTTAGAAAGGCTATTGTTATTTCCGCACACGTGGATCTGGCCATGTCTAATCTAGACTCCCCTCCCCCCACACACAAAAACACAGAATGGGATAAAATCTAACATGGGCGTCGGTTACTACACTAGATTGGCCACAATCCCTGCAATCCTTAAGGTAAGGTTAGGTGAATGTCAATTTTCACTCCCATATTTCCAACTACCATTTCCTGACATCATATATCAAAACATACAGTTATAACTTCATGGCATGATATCATGCGGATGACTTATGCAAGTCTATCCCCAAACGTCATTGCCTACAACGTGATTTCTGGGTTATCAGTTGGTGATAACCCGGATGGTATCTACTAATGGCTGAGAGATACCGTGGGGACGGGAGGAGTGGAGGAGGGGGGGCAGGGTGATATATCATGCCGCGTTGTTATTATTGCAATTGGTGGGAAATTGAATTTGAGCAAATTGGTTGTGTATGAGAGGCAGCGGTCTAGGATGGTGCTGCAGCACGCCATGGTCTACTGACGTTACTCTAATGTTATAATGCTGAGGGATTTATTCACCACTTTGATTTATTTAGAAGTAGTATTGCAAATTTGGCAATATGGTACACAATTAGATATATCTTTTGTAACTTTATATATATAGCGCTACTGTTTTCAGTGCTCTTATATGTGCTGTTCTAACCACTGCTCTATGTGCTGCTCTGACCAATCAACTTTGTACTGCTCTGTGTGCTGCTCTGACCAATCAACTTTGTACTGCTCTGTGTGCTGCTCTGACCAATCAACTTTGTACTGCTCTGTGTGCTGCTCTGACCAATCAACTTTGTACTGCTCTGTGTGCTGCTCTGACCAATCAACTTTGTACTGCTCTGTGTGCTGCTCTGACCAATCAACTTTGTACTGCCCTGTGTGCTGCTCTGACCAATCAACTTTGTACTTCCCTGTGTGCTGCTCTGACCAATCAACTTTGTACTGCTCTGTGTGCTGCTCTGACCAATCAACCTTGTACTGCCCTGTGTGCTGCTCTGACCAATCAACTTTGTACTGCTTTGTGTGCTGCTCTGACCGATCAACTTTGTACGGTTCTGTGTGCTGCTCTGGCCAGTCATCTATCTACGGATCTGTGCTATTCTGTGTGCTGCTGATCTGTGTACTGCTCTGTGTGCTGCTCTATGCTTTATTCTGTGTCCTACTCTGTTAGTGCTTATTTGTGTTACTCTGTGTGTTTCTCTCTGTGTTACTCTCTGGTTCTCAGCGTGCTGCTCTGTGCTCTGCTCTATATATTCTTCTGTAAGCTGCTTTTTGAGCTGCTCAACACGTTTCTTAACCTCATATAACCTTGCGTAGTGTTCTGTTTGCTGCTCAGTGAATTTTTCTAAATGCTGCTCGTGCTCTCTGTCTGTCTGTCTGCCTGTCTGCCTGTCTGCCTGTATGTCTGTCTGCCTGCCTGTCTGTCTCTGTCAGTCTCTGTCTGTCTCTGTCTGTCTCTGTCTGTCTCTCTGTCTGTCTGTTTGCCTGTATGTCTGTCTGCCTGCCTGTCTGTCTCTGTCTGTCTCTGTCTGTCTCTGTCTGTCTGTCTGTCTGTCTGTCTGTCTCTGTCTCTGTCTCTGTCTCTCTCTCTCTCTCTCTCTCTCTCTCTCTCTCTGTTGCATTGTAAACTACCTGTAAGTTGCTCTATATTTGTCCATCACTCTGTGAGTTGCTCCATAAAGTAAATCTACTCTCTGGGCCTCTCTGTGTACTGCTCTACTCTGTAAGCCCTGCCCCTGACTGCTGCTGTCTCTGTAGACAGAGTGGGGTAGATGCAACATTAATGTCCACCTGAGTCAATGTCTGTGTGTACCTGTACACCCAGATTGGAGCAGCTCAGGGCGGGGATTGGGGACAAATGACTAGCTCATGCTGGACAGGTCTAGGGCAATGGGAAGGGGAGGGGTTGGGGTAGCAGGAGGTCAGTTCCCAGCACTTGGGCTAAAATGTGACAGAGAGGAAGTTGATTCTCACCATTTTGCCTAGAATTAGGCAGAACAAACTTACGTACAGAGTAATGTCGTGGACTGTGATTTAATGTTTTGGATATAACCGCTATCCTCTGGCCAATGTTAGATACGATCAGGTTAAAACCTTCATGGTGGAGGAAAGCAGCTCAATGTATGGGCTTACACCAAGTACAGCGAAGGTAGTTAATTTGGGATATCCAAGAATGAAGATTATGAGAAATGGGTGTGGTTCTGTACAGACACCTAAATAGGGATTTGAAGTAGGTGTGGTTCAGGGTAACCAGAACTGATAATAATCACCCAGATTTATGCTCTCATAATCAAGACGTTAGATATAGGGATGAATGATAGCACGCTGATCTGTAGGTCAGGTGGGTTAGAGGAGGGTTGAGTAGAATTGGGTCGAGCAGCTCGAGGTTAATATTTAACCCGGGTACTTTGTGCAGCCTGAGCAGCTCACAGATAAATGTATAACCCTTTAAAGGTTGCTGATGCAGGAGTGCATCATGCCCATTGGTCGGTATGATGCACCAATGAAGTTGTAGTGAGTGTGCTCGCCAGCACTTGATTGAGACATCATGCCGACCCTCTGGAAGTGTATCAACCTTGTATGGTTGGTATGATGCATTAATGATTGATATGCAAACAATCTAAGAGTTTCATTTGTTCTGGAGGAAGGTACAGGGTGCTCAAAACCTGCAATTATGTCAATGATCGTCATGATGCATGAATGTAGCCCTGTCGAGTAACTCGCCAGGACATGCATTTAAACATCATGCTGACCATTGGGCATGGTGCACTCCTGCATCAGCGGCCCTTAACCCATTGTGGGCTAGCATCGACTATAGTCGACACCATGGTAGGCCTAACATCAACTATAGTCGACACCATGGCAGGCCTAGCGTCGACTATAGTCGATGCCAGTTATAAAGGACTAGTATAGGAATTGAAAATAGGCTCGTCCTCTAGGAACTATACTTTTTTCAGATGCCGTCCCCAAAGCCAGGGCAACAATTCTTGCTCTGCCCTTGAAGGGTTAAAGGGTTAACTGGGTTCCTGCCCCATAACAACCTGCTGCTCTGCATTGTTCCCTACCCCATCCAGTCCCCTGCCAACACACAGAGCAGCTCATAGAGTAAGTAGCTCACAGATAAATGATTTACTCACAACCTACTCACAATCTACAGATAAATGATTCACTCACCACATCCCCAGCTCTACCTGCTCTAATACTACTACACTAGAGACCTGACTTGAGGGGTGCAGATCAGCTGATGGTGAGATGGGATGAGGAAAGGGGGGGGGGTCATTTAACGTGAGGGATAATATGGGGATTCTACCTGAGGGACCCTGGATGAGATATACAGATATTTCTGGAGAAATAACATTGGTGTGTTTCCAAGTGCAAGGAAAATGTAAGAAATGTTTCTTTTTCTCTTCATCCTGAGTATTGTTTTTTTTTTACAAAAGAGATTGTCGTAGTACGGATCCCACTAAGGGTTTATTATTTATCATTGGTAATGTGAGATCTAACTTAGGATTGGCATGGGGGTATGGTTAGAGTGTACATCATCATTATGTGAAGGGGGCAGCACTTTGGGGTACATTATTAGGAAAATATACTGTAATTAATAAAAGTAACTGTTTTACATAAAAGATTGATAGTTAATTCTCAGCATGTATATTTGAAAATTCTTGCGCAAAATGTGAACAATATGTAGTCTCGTGGCTTACTCATATCCAGAAAAAAAGTCAATTTCCAACGACAGGTATAACGCAGTCATTGGCGATATTTTCACCCATTGCAGTACTACCCAGTCTCAATACCTAGACCCACACCACTCACCTCAGCATCATTTATCCCTCTCCCCCCCCCCCAATAATCCTCCTTCCTCCTCATTGACCCACTCCTGCCATGGCTCTTTTGTTGTATTGGTGATTCCGGATTTAAAATAACACACAAAGCGCATCACTCCCAGATCCTCTTACAAAACAAAATGTATCCGCCGTTAGACATGAGAGTGAGTCAACATGAGAGCGGCTGTTGTCTGACAATGTGTGTGCTACTCAGTGTTTGCTTACCGGATCCGCCATGAGCTGCTCCCGTCACCCTGAGCTGCTCCCCTCACCCTGAGTGGCTGTTAATTCTGAGCTACTCACTTGACGGTGGGGTACTTCCCACACCCTGAGCAACTCCCTGATCTCTCATGAGTTACTTTCTTCCCTTTAATTTGCGATCATCAACTTGGGCTTATTCTTTTGTATCCTTACTCTGATCTACCCCTAAACCTTAAGCTGCTCTCCACAATCTGAGGTACGGCTGAGACCCCCCCCCCACCCCTTCCTTACACTGGCTGACCCCCCGCCCCTCAGGCTGAGCTGAGCTGCTCTGACCATTCTTAGCTTCTCCTCACACTCTAAACTGCTGCCCTCAAACTGAGCTGCTCCCCTCACCCTGAGCTGCTGACCTCAAACTGAGCTGCTGACCTCAAACTGAGCTGCTGCCCTGATACTGAGCTGCTGCCCTGATACTGAGCTGCTCCCCCCACCCTGTGCTGCTGCCCTGTCACTGAGCTGCTCCCATCAATCTGAGTGTACCACACATTGAACTACTGCCCTGATACTGAGTTGCCCCCCTCACAATGAGGTGCTTCCTTCATATTGGGCTGCTCCCCTTACTATGAGCTTGTCCCTTACTCTCAGTAACCACTCACCCAAAGCTATACACAATCATGAGAGTACCTTCTAACCTCGTCATGAGTTGCTCCTCTACCCTGAGCACCTTCTGACACTATGTGCTGCTACTTACGCTGAGCTGCTGAGCCCCCCTCCCCAACCCTCACTGAGCTGCTCTCCTCACCCTGAGCTGCTCCCTACCCTTAGCTTACATCTCCTAACCACCCCTCTCCCCTTGGTGGTGATTTATCTGAGGGTGGGGACATTGATTCACGCCCCAGGAGTGTGATAAACACTGAGGGTTGTTTGCTGACAGAGGACGGGTGTTTGTCCACACAAGGGCTGCTGCTCCTCATCCTCCTCCAGGCTTTTGTTACAATGCTACACCAGTAACAGGGGCGTAGGAAGAGGGGGGCCATCCCCCCCCCAATCATGAAGGAGGTGGGGCCTGACTATGCCTGGAGCCCCCCAAAAAGAACTGTCAAGAACTCATAAACAAAATGGAAAAAAAGCTAAAACTTTGCATCTCAAATTAGATTATTATGGCGATGGGAAAGGGAAAATGGGGGTCTGAGCTTACAGTCAGATCCAAAAATACTTTTCTATACAAATTATATATACATGTGTATAGACTACATCACGCTTCAGCCGACAATTCAAGGTAGTCGCTATGGGGCCCTCACTAGCCCCCCCCCCCAATGAAGATTTGCTTCCTACGCCTCTGAGAAATAGGCTTATGTTACTACAGTATCAACTTTTAACCGTTTAATGGCCACTGATGCATTAATGCATGATGCCCATTGGTCGGCATGATGCACCAATGAAGTGCTGGCGAGACCGCTGACCAGCACTTTATTGGAGCATCATGACGGCCATCCAGGAGTATAATATATATATATATATATATATATATATATATATATATATATATATATATATATATATATATATATATCAACCCAGTAGGGTCAGCATGATGCTCCAATGAAGTACTGGTGAGCACTCTCGCCAGCACAACATTTGTGCACCATGTCCACCAATAGGCACGATGTGTTAATGCATCTGGGTGGCGTTTCATAAGTTAGAGAATTATGAGGAATAGATTTTGTTTGAAAACGATCAGGTTTGTGAGGGAAAACGCTTGATCGTTTTGATGCAATTCACAACATGCTGTATTGATTTTTACCATGAAAATTGTAAACGATTATCATGAAAGATTTTCATTTCAATGAGGGTATTGTTTGGAATCTTGATCGATCATTACATCCTGGTCTTTACGATTAAAAGAAAATTCTTTTAAACTTATTAATTAACCCACAGCGGCTCTTAAAGGGTAAACCATTATCGACCACAGCAGTAGCCTCTACTAATTTATATTACTACTTTTCCCACTCTTAATTCTTCCCTACCACAAGCACAACACCAATATTCAACCCTTCTCTACCACAGCAGTATATATAGGCTTGTGTTCCTATAGTGCCAACTCTCACCCATTCTTTGTCGCAGAAGTAGGTATATTACTGCCGTACTACAACTCGTGTAGCTCCCCTACCTCAGCACACATTCCAAACCCAATCTCTACCACAGTGTAACATCAATACCCAACCTTTCTGTCACAGCAGTACATATGATTGTAGGAGGACCGATTGTCATACCTTCTTAAACACGTTCATACAATATCAAAAGCCAGGCCTTCTCCACTACAGCAGTAGACCTCTGTGTGACATTTCAAAATGATATCTATAGCTATGGTTTTGAAATCCCCCCTGTGATGTTGAAGCCATTTCAGGTTCACATATACAATGTGACACTTCCAGCCTTAAATTAATTATCTTGTAAAGTTCAGAAATTATCTCTTAGATTAGAGAATGGAAGCAGTATGATCCTAGCTGCATCTATGTAGGTCGTGGGTGATCTAATAATACCTACACTCCCTAACAGACCATCTGCAGTAGTCTAGTCCCTCTAGATCTACCTGTGACTAATTAGGCTAATTATGTTGATTAATTACCTCTAGGTACAGTTAGCTAATCGGCCAGGTGTGATGACCCCTCTGTCCTATCATAATATGGGTGTACCCACTTAACCTATAGGGATTAACAGAAAATAGTAAATAGTTCAATTTTAAAGCTGTCTGCATTACTAAGCTTATAATATATGAATGGTTATTTTAGATCGAGACAAAGTCAATTTGGACAGAAATTCCAGTGGAGTTATATGGCTAATGTGAGTTAGGCAGACCTTAATAGTTCTTTCTACTGGAGCTGAGCAGGGCATTTCTAATTGATATTTTTGAGAAATGCCCTCTTGACAACCTTAATTAAAATAATTATTGCATACATCTTGAAATCATTTGTTCCTACTGCTGGAAATCAATTGTTCCTACGGCCTAGCACAAAGAACATACCCCAAGTAATTATAGGTGTTTCTAATGTTTTGACCCACAGTAGAGGCAGAAGCTGGTATTGGCAGGAGAAAAGGCCTAAAGGGGGCAGGATGGGGATGGGAGGACATAATTATAATGGGGTTGGTAAAACTAAAGGGTGTGGAGGGGAGAATTGGTATTGGCAGGGTCCACCAGGTAGGCCATATGCCACACCTATGGGCAGGTGTGGTACTAACCCCAGACAGGTGGGGGGCTGGGCATGGAGGGAGGGGGGGGGGGTATGGAGGGATTTAGGAGGGGGCAGTTAGGCTTGGAATTGGTGGGAGGGGGGTAGTTTTAGGCCTCTCTCTCACTCTTATGGTACCGTGGGAACCATGGATCCTGTATTGAAAATGACAGTTGCACCGACCCTGTAACAATGTCGTATAGTCCCTGGCCTGGGACTGTCACTGCCACATGCCAATTATTATAGCAAATATTGACCATAAAGTAATCATTTCAGTCTATAGTAAAAAATATTCTGGTAAAGACATTTAATAATATAAAATAAATATGTCGAGAAAAATAAAAACGGTTTACAAATTAATGGTCATCTTATAATTGATATATGCCATCCTGGCGATATCAATGATAAACAATAATAAATTGAAAACAGTACATACAGAGGCATATAGGTGAAGGTGCAGTTACAGGATGATTTGACCGTCCAGGTAAAATCATAATCACTCAACATCAAAAGCTATTCCCACACAGCAGCATTTGCCTTCTATAGGCATCCCTCAATGACCTACCCCTAATGATCACATAGGGTCTGCTAGATATGACAGCTTTATTAGAGGCCTTTGTACTCTCCTACCTGACTTACCTGTTACCCCCCCCCCCCCTCCACCCTCAATCCATCCTCCCGGTCGCCGACCACACGTTGGTAGGGGCAGGAGGCGGCCAGGTGGTAGGCGGTAAGCGGGGTGGGAGCGGCACACGGGCCGCCATAACGCCCGCCGTCAGCCGCGCGCCGTGCCGCGCCGTCCTCATGCCGCGCCGTGCGGCACGCGAGGGGCGGCGCTGGGTTTGTACGCGCCGCTACACATAGGGGTGACGTGTACCAGCAACACTACCTTAACCAATATAATGATATACTTAACACTGCTTGTTTTGCCTTTGTGTGTCGTCATGGTTAGATGATTTTCCCACAGGGGTCATAAGAGGTCAATGAATAAGTATTTTATTAGAGTAAATTCTATTAGAACATGAGAATATCATTTATAGGTGTCAAAAAGTTGAGCCCTGGGGAATGTGAGTGATGAATCTCTTATACTATTTCAGGTTGAAATGAATGAACTATAGTAAACTTTATCAGGGGTTACACAATTTAACCCCGGTATTTATCTGGTTGTTCCGCCCATAAATACTGTAATAGTTCTTCTCTGATTGCAAACGAGTAGGTCTGCATTACCTGAGCATTTCCATTACCCGGGGGAAAAAATCAAAGTAAGATGTAATATTATAGACTGTGGGAAAATTAGGTTGTGTACATACGTGCGTATAAACGCGCACACGCGTCATGAAAACATACGCCCGCGTGGACGCGCACGTGCGTATAACAGTTAAATCACCCATGTGGCACGGACATCTTTATAATACGCACATTTATACACATAGTTTTACAATAGAAATTCCGTGTACAGTAATAGGTGTCCATTGTTAAGGTCCGTCATGGGAATGTGACTCTCCCACGGAATTTTCTATGAATGCAACAGTTACAACCGTAGATACTTTTCAGTTGTATATATATTATGTACAAGTAACAAAATGTCTGCCTAATATTCCTATTAATGAATGACGGATATACCAGAAATAGTTCTAGGGGTGATAGTATGTTGTATAATCAATCGTATAATTAAGAGGTTAATTGATTAGTGTAGCCTAGTACATCATACTCTATTCTAGCACATCATAGATGGTGACTAATCCTAACTGACTTCCAAACTCAGGTATACAGGATGGAAACTTGTCTTTTGGGAATTTTGTAGCATCATATTGATAGGATAAACCAACAATAATCAATCGGTCATGCCAAATGTAATCACTAACCAATGTTAAGAAAATAAATGAGAAAGCAAAAACTCCAACCCGACTTGAACATATGCAATTATCATCGATTCAGATAAAAGGATGAGAAAGATAGCGTTGGCCAAATCATGGGTCTTTATGATGGAAATACCATAATTGACAAGAACAACCCCTAATACATACTGTAAAAAATATGGCAGAATCTTTGTCCCAAAGTTGCCAGAGATCCGTCGTTATTTTCACAGAGATCCTTAGTACGACTGTACTGCCACCTGGGGCTTCTTTTAAAAAGTACACTACTTCACTGCTACAATGTATATAATTACAGTGGTTCACTGTTCGATCTTACGAGGGTCCCTGGTAGATTCAACAGTTATTTTTATTACAGCGCAGAGTGCATGGGATAGGGATTGATATCTACTGCCTACAATCACAGCCCCCCCACCCCCCCCCACACACACACACCACTCATAACCTCACCTACCTTTACTCCCACACCCAGTGCTCAGCAGGCCACAGACGGTGCTGTGAATTTTTAAAAGGAATATCAGGATAATGAGTATTTAATAATATGGGCTTGTCAGTCAATAAACTGGGCCACCGGCCGATCACGCAGCAGGAGGGATGGGGTTGGGAGGGGGGACAGGAGCCAGACTTCTCCAGGGAATGTGGTTGGAAGGGTGAAGTAAAGAAATTGGGCTGAGTGAGGTGGGGGTGGAGGGAGGGGGGGGAGGGAGGGGAGGGGGTGAAAGGAAATATAACAATGCAGAAATCCATACAGACTCATCGCCTACAGGGCATTTCTTTCTTCTTTATTTTTATTATTTCCATTATTTTCTCATATAAAGTTTTTTAATTATACTCTTTTTCCTTTTTATGTTACATTGGGTGATATGAAATACAACAATAAAGAACAGAGAAATAAAAAATAGTTATCAGCTGGAGGTGTAATTTGAGCTTCTTGTTACTTGGCTGTTTTTGTGTTAGGTTTAAAACTGGGGATTTTCCTATTGTGGATTGTGGTGTATACACGCACATAGCTCAATCTTATGAGTGCCAATAATGTCAATATTTGGATGAGACTTTAGGGTAGCCAATGTTTAATTGGGTGAGTTTTATAATGACTTATATCCAAACTGCCACTAAGTGCTCGGCCTTGCAAAGGTTTTACACTCTTGTAAATTTCCTTTGGATTTCATTTGGGCATTACATTTGGGTTCTTATTTAGGAAGTTAGATATATAATTAGACACTGTCAATGAAATCACAAGGAGATATCATGATCCCAAATGATAAAACTGTGCTAAACGCACTCCAAGCAGCTGAGTTAACAATGATCGACTACTCTTAGTCTGAAAGACTTCATCTACACTTATGTTCAAGGATGGACACCGTCTAAAGGTTTACTATCAGACTTTGATCAAAATCTGTTTCCAGGTATCCCATCTGGGCTCGAACCCAGGACCCTCAGACCGCAAAGCCAATGCTCTACCACCTGAGCTACTGAGACAGTGCTTAGCCAATGCACAATACAACCGCCTAGGTGGCTCACGGTGGGGGCCACTACAGAACTGAAAAAAAAAATCCCCATACAGGAATTTCCATTTCCTATGTGGCAAATGAGACACATTATCATGTTGATGGGAATCCTACAGCTGTTTTAGAGGCAGTGATTAGAGTGTGTCGATTGTGGTAAAAATCACTCAGATTGCATGCACATTCTATAGGCCTAATGGTGACAGATTCCATGGACAGTAATCTAGATTGAACATTTCATTAATGAATCATGTCATGTGGAATCAACACAATCTATGTGATTTAGATATTCAGAATAAAAAGCGTGTGAAAATGACAATGATTCTCTTTCTCTGTCTCTCTCACTTGCTCTCTCTGTCTCTGTCTTTTTTTTTTGTCTGTCTTCGTCTGCCCCGGCTGTCTGGCCCCTCACACATATTCAGGTCTATTCCTATCAGGATGAATCTGATGATGGCCCTTTTTTGGTCTCAACTTCCTAGTTTGAAATGCATAGGGTTGGTCAAGCGTGGGTGCATACCCCACTCTCTCTCCCTGTTCTCTCTCTCTCTCTTTCTCTCTCTCTCTCTCTCTCTCTCTCTCTCTCTCTCTCTCTCTCTCTCTCTCTCTCTCTCTTCTCTTCTCCCTCCCTTACTTCCTCTTTCTATCTCTCTCTCCCTCTCTGAGTCTCTCTCCCTCTCTCTCCTTGTCCTATCCCCTCCCACTTTCAAGTCCGTCTGCTCAGACCAATTTACCCTGTTATCCACACTCTTAACTCCCCCAAGGTAGCCCTTAGTCCAGCCAATCCCAATCCTATACTACCAAATAACCCCGCGAAATAGACGCACCATCAACTCACGAACATCCAATAATTAGGTCCTTCTGGGGAAAAAATTTGGTTATTGTAATATCCAATATAAAACCTTTCTTCTATAGTATAAAATCTTGGCCTATTTGATGCACCCCCATTTTTTCTTACCACATAAGTCTCAGGAGCAGCCAATCCTCGCATATATAAGTCGCGCCTTACAAATACGTGAGGTATTACAGTGACTTCCAATAACCCTCCAGTACCTGCCCCAGCCCCGCCTCCCTGGCTCCTCCTGTTGGCGGCTGGCTGGTCGCCAACCCATCAGTTAATCTCCAGTCCTCCAGTACACGTGACGATTGGAGGTTTCCGTGACGGCCAACATTAAGACCCCCCAGACCCGCCCCGCCGCCCAAAACACCTCCTTCCTGTTGATTTCCCACCGCCTGACGTCCTCCAGTAGTGTGGGGAAATTGAGGATGGAGTGTAGGGGAGAGAAGAAATGGGGACTAGAGTGTAGTGGTAGGGGAAATGGAAGCTTGAGTGTATGGGTAGAGGAGAAGGGAATGGAGGCTGGTTCATATTTATAGAGGTAGGGGAAAGGGAAATGGGGACTGGAATGGAAGGGTAGGGGAAATGAAATATAAAGCTGGAGTGTATAGGGAAGGGACAGTGGAAATCTAGGCTGTAGTGTATAGACCTGTATTCCTTTGTGGAACCTGTAGATAAGATTAGTAGTTTGATAGAACTGGGTGTGTAGCTTTGTGTGGTTTTGTGGTATGAAAAAGTGAGGTGTTGCTTCATAGTCTGATAGTGGCAATGGTTAAATTCACCTCTGAGACTGAGTCTATAGGGTCATTGGGGTGGATCGGGCTACCCCTTGACTGCCCCTCCCAGGGGTCCCCTTACCTACCAGACCGTGACCAGGTGTTACCCAGGTAACCACTGCCCCCACCCTGTCACGTGCCTCCCACGTGACCCCTACCAGGGGTCTGCCTCCAGGGGGCGCTAGGAGCACCTAATCACCAGGTGCCTACTTGAAACCCTTTCTCCTGTATGCAGCCTTTACTTAACCATTTCAAGGCTGCTAATGCATCATTGCATCATGACACCCAATACACTCCAGAGGGCCCGGCATGATGCACCAATAAAGTGCTAGTGAGCAGACTCGCCAGAACTTCTTTGGTGTCTCATGCCGACCAATGGGCATGCATTCCTTCCTCATATTTGTCCAGAGTACCTATTTCACATGAGAACCCCACCTTCTCTATTCCCCCTGGGCACTAGGACTCCACTACGGCCCCAATAACAAGGCGAGAGTGATTGGGGGGCAATTGTATCACCCCTCCCCTCCCACACACACGCCCAGACAAACCTTCATGCTGACCAGGTAAAAAGCCGCGCATGCGCGTCTGATGGGGTGGTTCCGGTAGGCTGAGCATGTCACGTGACTTGTGGTGCGGGGGTCGCCAGGAAGGGTTAACCATTAGCGCCCTGTTGCCCCACTTAGATAATTAACTTATCTACTTAGTCAGGTGGGTGGGATTGGGCTGAGGGTGGTGGTACAGGTAGGAAGGGGTTAAAGGGTGGATGTTAACCCTCTGTGAGACGCACAATGCATTAAACCCCATGTCCATTGGAAGCCATCATGCACCAATGCAGTGTTGGTTAGTCTACTCAGTCGGTCCATTATTCATTGCTGTATCATACAGGCCCTTTAGGAGTGCATCACCCCTCCTGGCACGATGCACGAATGCAGGTTTGGTGAATGAACTTCACTAGGGCTGCATTTGTGCATCATGATGACCGGCATGCATGATGCATTGGTGCACTATGCAGACCCTAAATGAGTCAGGTTTAAGGGGTGTGGGAGCTAGCGTCCATTGACCAAACCACCCACTGGGGTAATGTTTGACACCGGGTTTACAATTGTAAAACAAGGGTCCAGTAAGGAGAGGGTAAAGGTAGAGATCGTGTGCATAATACATTATCATATATGCTTAAAATCACTTAGGTTAGCTTATTTTTCTTTTGATTTATGTGACACCCCAAGTCTTCTTTTAACTACGATTATATTTACTAAGTGTCTATCTGTAGGAAATGTCCATGGCTATTGCACGTGTATAGATTGCGCGTTTAGAGGCATTTCCAGTGGCGGATCTAGGATTTAGAATAGGATCATGGGGCACAATTTTTGAGAAATTTTGGGGTCCAAATTAATCAAATAAGCTATCAGCTATACAGACAAAACGGAGGGGAGGTTAAGAGAATTTATGATCAAGCATACCGAAGCATAGTCTTCCTTGCCACTGGCCTCTATATAGCCTAACCAAGCATATATATATATATATATATATATATATATATATATATATATATATATATATATATATATATATATTCAACAGCATTATAGATGCCACTGTTGGCATTTGAGTGGACTAACCTAGTCCATGCCCCATATATGGCATGTCTGTAACAGTCTGGCCTAGTGAGCACCCTCCTCCAGGTGGATCTATAATGCAGGTAGATCTATCTGTATAGATCCTCCCACCTCTCAGGGCAACAGCAAGAGGAGGTAGTGTTATATGGTGTGGGTGGAGGGGTGGGAGGTCATACAATATGAGATGAATACTGCATGTACATTTGTATAAATGAATACTTGTAGAAGCTACCCTGGTTCCTGTAATATGGGTTTGTACATGTATTTGAGGTGCTGGTATTGGGGGTACACACACGTGTTTGGGCTATTTGTAACTAATAGATATTGCCAAAAGGTGTAAGGGTGAGTGGTGTAATGTTGGTTGTTTTTTTCTGTCTAAATCTATAGATTCAACCTGGAATAATGTGGGAAATATATAATTATCTCCTAGACGCCCCTGGATCTGCAACCACAAATATGTTTAGTTGCGATTTACAGAGTACATATTAAGATTGCCATTCTGTAAAAAATGAAATAAAATAATAAACAAATAAATAATCTGTGACTCAGTAAATTAGGGATGTCGGTCTCTTAAAAAGGGAAATAAAATTCAACGCCCGACCTTGATGGGATTCGAACCCACAATCTTCGGCTCCGGAAACCGACGCCTTATCCATTAGGCCACAAGGCCGACCTGAAGTTCCCAAAACCTCTTCATGGCCGCATTATTTTCTTTAAGTTCATACTTATGTGTAGCCATATGATGCACTAGTGTTACCCCGGCGAGTAACTCGCCAATCTGCCAATACAAGGTTGTCAGACTTTCGGCAGTGACAGGTGATATAGACAGTTATATTTAACCTTCTTAAGAGCCACTAACCTGTAGCATCGTCCTGATGCACCAATGAAGTGTCTGCTCGTCAACACTTTGTGCATAGGTGCATCGTGATGACCCTTTTAGAGTACATCAACCACACAGGGTCGGTATGATGTAGTAAAACCTGTTCTCTCATTCACTATCGTTTTATCTCAGTTTGACATATATATATATATATATATATATATATATATATATATATATATATATATATATATATATATATATACGCCAGGGAGGATGCATTTATGCATCATGACTTAATCTAATGAGCATAATGACACAAAGTCCACTAGGCCTGCCACTATAGGCCACCCACATTCTCAGCCACAATTGTAAATCGGCAGCAAAGACCACTGTACTGGATACATGGCAATCTACTGTAGGGTCTATGGATTTATACTAACTGCAGGTCCTAGTGTTTTCAAAAATACACTGCATTGTGCTGTAAATATAGAGTAGCGCAGTCTGAGAGTGCATCCCTAATTAAATTTGCCGTCAAAGGTCTAGTGGACTCAGCATGTGTTGAATACATGTGCACTATTTGGCATCCAAGGAGCAGCGTGACTGTGACGTCACAGCCACTTCCGGCAGCGTCTCTCGCGGCTCTGCTTGGTTCATGGAGACGACGCTTGAGGGGGCGGCGATCTGAGCGGTCATGTTCCGGCCGTGTCCACTGAAATATTCACCGCACACATTCTCCACCGCCACCCGCTGTTTGTAGACAAGATTCAGCTACGGCTAGGCAGGGGATAGGGTGGCAACGACCTGTGGGGGTGAATGGGAGGTGATTCTCATCACCTGGGAGAAGATTTGATAGGGGGAAATGTCTGGAGAATGTCTTACTGCCTTAATGCAATGTAAGGTATGCACGAATAGGATGTCTGGAGAAGCTCTTGGTCACTATAAGTTTACATCGCTTTTGCTTTTTCTGTGTGTCTCTGTCTCTGTCCGCCTGTCTCTTTGGCTTTGCCTCTCTTTCTCTCATGCACTCCCTGTGTGTCTGTCTGTCTCTGTCTATGTCAGAAAGTATTTTGTGGAAGGGTTGGCTCAGCAGTATGTTGTTTATGAACTCCACTGTCTGTAACAACATTCCTTGAATCATTGTATTGATGCTGTTATGTATAAACGCTTTCCCTCCATACCCATACTTTTCTGATTGATTTAATTTCTATTGTGGGTTAATTGTTTCTAGCTTGGCACAAGAAGCATCCCTGTAGATCTCTCCTGATTCCTTGTTGCTGATGTTTTATTAACACATTCGCTGAGCTGCTCCCCGCACCATGGGCTGCTCTTAAGCCTTCAAGGACTGACGGTGCATTAATGCATCATGCCCATGATTGACATATTGAGAGACTCGCTGGGCTACATTCATGCAAACCCAAAACCGCCTACCCTGTGGAGTTGATACACTCCCAGGGTCAGCACGATGCACTGGTGAGTGCCGACTCGTCACCACTTTGAATCATCGGTGCATCATGACGAGCAATGGATATGATGCATTCCTGTATTAATTAGCGGTCTTAAGGGGCCAACCTAACATCTACAACCAAACTGAGCAGTTCACACCCAGCATGTAGAAATACAACTCAATGTATGTAGAATGATTCAGTTTTTGGAGAATAAGTCAGTGTGGGGAGCAACTAAAGGTGACGGGAGCAGCGCAGCGTCAGGGCAACTCCTCATAGTGAGGGGAGCAACTCAGTGGTAGAGGAGTGGCTCATGGTGAGGGGAGCAGTGCATGGTGAAGGGAGCGACTAAGGGTGAGGGGAGCACCTCAGTGTGAGGGCACCAGTTCAGTATGAGGGGAATAGCTCAGTGCGAGGGGAGCAGCTCAGAGTGAGGGGAGCAGCTCATAGTAATGAGATCGAAAGGCGTGCAGAGCAGCTCCTGGGAACAACCCAAAGCCCCCTCACGACGTTGATAACGAACCCACAGGGACCAAGAAACTACTGCAACCTTCTCAGGGTTCTTAGTCTCAGTCTTCTAAAGAAACATATCGTCTGGTTAAGCTCCTGAAGCGTTTTATACTTAAAACGACAAATATGAAGGGATCCAACGAGAGGGGCTTTCTACGTTAAGTGGTGGCTAAAATAAAGGTATCGTTTATAGTTAGATAGGCAGGTTAAGAAGATCCATAATGAAGTGATGGAGTGTTAAGTCTAGCAGTTAGTGTATAGTATCCTCCTAAAGTCAGGATGCGGCTTATATGCAGGTGCGACCTATTGGCAGGGTTTTGGAGTAACAGTTTTCCAGGGACCTAATGAACATTAGTCCCGATACATCGTGCATGAATTACCATATCAAAACCTGCTACGGAGCGCAATTTCCCTATACTACTTCATACGTCGGTCTGCCTCTCATGTAAGTAGTATACGTAGGCGGGGATTATTGCCAGGTGATTGACCCAACTCACTTTCTGCCATCCTTCACGATACTCTTCTCATTTATGCCACCTTTATTTCAAAGGTATTCTCTAGAAGGGCTTTTTTGCTATTATTGGTTGATATTATTGCAATTCCCACATAGGCCCACATTGATTAAAAATCATGTGAGGTTTTAGAATATAGCCCATTAACTAGTCCAGGACAATAGCCATCCGTATAGCATTAGTCTATATTCTACCTTCCTCTCTGTCTCTCTCCCCCCCCCCCCTCCCTTACAAGCACACATGTTGATACCGGGTACAGGCGCCTGACGTGCCGCGTCGCGTGCTGCTGCAGGGAGCGGCAATCTGCGAAAACGGACGTGCGTCGATTAAACGACGATAGGCGGCCCACAAAAACAGCCGGTCGTGCGCCACAGTTAGAGGCTGTGTGTATGTGTGTGGGTGTGTATATGTGGTGGGGGGGGGGTAGTAGAGGTGTGGATGCTGGGGGATGAGGAGGGGTGATTTGAATGACGGCGACGCATGGCATCGATTCATGGCTTGGTGACAGGTTGTGGGGAGGCGTAATGGGAAGTCAGGTTCATTTACGTCTAAAACTCTCCTCCAAACCCAGTGCTAGCCAGCAGTGGATCAACAACTGAACTTGTTAACACTGTAAAGGCCACTATATTACATTAATGCATCTGATGTAGGTCTACCCTGTGGGTTCATTACCCCCTCCCCCGGACGATCGGCATGATGCTCTAGTGAGGTTTAGTCTCGCCAGTGCTTCATTCAAGCATCATACCAACATATAGGCATGATGCACTCCTGCTTTGGTAGGCCTCCCCTGAACTACCCAGGCCCGTATCCAGACCCTAGGATGGAGGGGGGAGGGGTGGTGACCCGGGTTGGACCTTCTGTAATACCCCGCGTAGAAGGCGCGGCTTATGGTGTCACCAACCCAAATGCTTTGTGGCCACCCAAAAAATCACAGGTCTTCTACCTTTGACCTGATATTAAAAATACTTAAAATTCTCACAGTGCTTAGCAACCTACACCATATTTTTGCTTATGAAATCGAGAAAAAAAATAAGATAGGTCCACATAAACATAGTCAGACTAGATTTTGTGCAAATTGCCATGGTAACCAGGTAGTGATTTTTGCATGGTGAGGCCTGATCAGCGCATGAATACACATCAGGATCCCTTCACCCCATAAATTTCCACTGAATTTATGTTTTGAACAAAAAATATTCTGGAACTATTGAAACACTTGTACTCATCATTCTGATACCAAATAACCATGGGTTTGGCCCCTCTTTCCCTTCCCTTGGGGCCAAATCCCTCAAAATAACTAAGTTCAGAAGGGACTTTTTGGCCAGTAAACCCGGAAGTTGTCCGATTTAGGGTGGTGACACCTTATACACAAGGATGGTACGTCTCTAAAACCTTCTTATATCCATAGAAAGCGGTGCTGTGGCTTATCCAGGGTGCTGTGCAGTCGGCCATGCCCCCCCCCCCCACACACACACTTAAAAAATGAAAAGGCCTAGTATTGAGTAGTGCATGGGCCAAAATGCACCAAAACACATCTTTGAGACTAGAAATAAACCTTCAAAATCTTGATTTTTCCCTTCCACTCCATCCCCATGGACCCCCACTTGTAGCGTGGGAGTAGTTCCTTAATCCGACACCTGGGGGCAGCAGGATAAGTTGTAACTTGACACCAGTCTGTTCGAGGTTTCCATATGCAGAGTCACAGCCAGTCAACGGGTTCCCATACCGTCTTAAAAACTTAGTAAACAGGTAGCCCTTCTCGGCCCAACTCATGCCCGGGCTCATGTACACTGGTTCCCTGCAGGTAATTGAGGGCATAATACCCGCAGGCCATGCCTGGTGACAATACTCCCCAGATCTTGGGGAGTAGGGCACTTGCACTCCACTAGATGGAGGTTTCTGATCTCCAATCACAGTTTGTGTTCCAAACATCTGTATAGGAGTGACAGGTTGACCATTGGGGTGCTAGGGTGCCCCCTTGTGAGTAAGGGTGAAAACAGGATGATTGACTGGTTACTTCTTAGACATGGCCTGCCTGTATGATGTCCCCAACATATAGGCAGGTGGCCAACCATGGGCTCATGCCCCCTCTCACATTCACACGCCCCCCCCCACCCCCGTCCCCTTCTCGCTTGATACCCTCAAACACAGATTCCGGCTGGCGAGTTATTCATGGCGGCAGAGGGCGCCAGCGTCGCCACTTCCGGTGACGTCCTTTCTACGTCAACTTGATTCTGCCTTATGCCACGACGTTAAGTGCAAATGGACTGCTATATAACTGATATTCTGTGTTTGCAAGCCACCAATCGCACCCGGAAACAGTAGAAAGCTTAGCTGGTAACTGGTGTCCACGAATTCTATGGTTGATATTCACAGGAAGTGCTCGACAGTTGTCGCCTTTGCTCTGTCATTATCGGATGTCCTCGTAAACAGTGGGTGCAAAACGTTTGATATTCATTCAATGATTGCGCTCAGAGGTGAATTCGGTGATAGCTGGGAGTTTTGTCGCTAGGTGGGGCGACATGTGACAAAAGCGTTTTGCACGGTGCATGCCGGTCTACATGGGACGCTGGTGCTGCGTCCGTTCTGAGGAGGACGGAGGTGTTTAATTGCGGCGGCGGACTAACATAATACACGTCCCGGGGTATAATAGCATCCAGCCCTGATGGATCGTGCCGGGGTCGTCCGTCCACAGCCGATTTATGACGCATTATTACAAGCCAAATGAATCCATTAGCCGCCTTATTCGCCGGCGCCAAATGAAAACGCTACCCCCGCGATGCGCCGTTTTTCAGCGTGTCCCGCGGAGCGAATATTGGCGGGTCTGAATAATTCCCGCTAGAGGGCAGCACCGGCAGGGGGCAGGCAATTGGTGCTGCCATCTGGCGGCGTGGTGGCGGGGGTGGGGTCAGGGCGCCCCTGGCGGCCGGCAGGCGGCAGTGGGACAGATACATAATTGAGTCTATAGCCGCCTGACATTCCTTTGTCCAGCGGCGCCAAATAAAGTTTTGGCACCAAACAGCAGCAGAGTTTTGTCCTCAGCAGACGACTTTTGATACACCCTGAGTTCGCAGACGACAACTTGCCATAAGAGTCACACTAGGTATTTGGTGAGAGGGGTGGGTGGGCGGGATTATCCCCCAGGTGGCAGTTGACACCAGGGGTCTGTCTCTGTGTGTGAGAGTAGATGGGTGAGTATGGGGTGGTTTGGTGGGGGTTATCTGTGGGAAGCTGGATAGTTGTTAATTCATTATACAGCAGTTAAATCTGAAGCACAGTGTGATGTAATGTGGTTATGGTGTGATAACATCATTACCATGTGTGTTGTAGGCACACTGCGCCACACTCAACACACTGTGTTAACATAATGAACAAAGTCCACACAAGCCTTATACCCACAGCGGAGAGCTGGGCGAAAATAGAGGCAGATAGGGGCACTTGGGGGAAGTACTGTGGGCAGGCAAAATAAAAGGAGAGAAGTGTAGGGTAGAGGTAACGGTACAATTCAATGAAGTATAGACTTTAGAATCAATTGCTTATGATAAGCTGGTGATTCAACTCTATTCACAAACCAAAGCCCCCCTCCAAACAAGTACAAGGGTGAGTGGGGAAATACAGCTTTATGGTCGTTCCCATTTTCAGCAGACCCAAATACCTGTAGAAGGAATTTCCCTCCTTGAAAATACCAAGTCCCTGATGATCCAAAAAAAAGTTAAAAAGTAAGTTTTTCTCCTGCCCTTGGTATAGTGGCCGTGCTCGTGCACATGGAGCTGGGTGCTGATCTCCCTCACAGGCAATTCAGCTATGATCCACTCCTACCGATTAACACGACTCCTACCTGCCGTGTTCACTGCGCATGCGTGCCGCGGCCGGATGCTCGCTGTTTCCCGGCTTGTTCCTCACCAGTCTGTGGGGGCCCTGTGGAGTCACCAGGGACCAGCGGCCGCCGTCCGCTGGGACCCGCGTCCCGGGCCGGTAACCATCCATCTTGCCAATTGCGCATGTCAGACGCCGCCTGGATCCTGATTGACCGCCGCCCCACCAGGTGGAGGCACTGGGAGGTGGGCTTTGTTTCGCTGAGAACGGGCGTACTGGCCAGGAGGCGGGGAGAAATGGGGAGGACCTTTGGGAACAAACGAAAAAAATGTATGTGGAGCTTTCTCCCTCTTCTTTTCTCTAAATTGCTATGTTCTGTAGGAAGTAGGGCAGAAGAATATGGTTAATCGATCTTCGTTCCGTCACGTAAACCAGTTTCTCATCCCTTTCCACCCTTATCCACCTTCTTTTATATTGGTATTTTATGATGTGAAGCAAGTGTAAAACCGCAGTCAACATTGTTCTTTTTCCTCTGCTCTGGTATCTTCAATCAGAACAGGGTTGGCGCATGCGTACTGAACTGATGAATTTATCAAGATGTAAACACGGCTAGCGCCAGGGGCCGCATACATTCTTAAAGCCGGGCTCTCGGTATGGTCTGGCCGCCGGCCGCTGCCACTACACCTTTAAGGTCGGCTGATGCATTAAGGCACCACGCCCATGGGTCGTCAGGGCTACATTCATGCATCAGGCCGACCCTACAGGGTACATAGGTACACAAACTCCCGGAGGGTCGGCATGATGCTCCAATGAAGTGCTGGCGAGCAGTCTCGCCAGCATTTCATTGGTGCATCATGACGACCAATGGTCATGACGCATTAATGCAGTAGCGGCCTTTAAAGGGTTAACACATGTCTGTTGGCCTGACCCTGGAGCTGGCCAGACTGAACCGACTGAAGGAATCTTGTATAGGTCTGACTTCTGAATTTGGCCCAAATTTATGGAAAGTTTATGATATTGCTACATTCTTGGGAAAATATTCGAATAGGTAGTGAGCCATACCAGCTTAAGAATATGCATGTAATTCAACACGTTGTTCCAATAGCTGTTTAAAAACAGTATATATCTGAATATACATGTATACCAACCCCGAGGAAAACAACATTTTCTCTACTACTTTGTCTAGGAACTGTATTCGAATAGTAGTATGTAGAAATGGGACATTGTCGGTGGCAACTAGATCCGATTTAAATGGGTGCCTAGATGAAGTTACATAGGTGAAGGCATTGGTAACAGAATAACGGATTGGGAGTGATCTGTGAGTACACACGCCTCGCCATACCCAACCAATTGGGATTTAAAATGAAAGAAAAAAAAAGTATCATTATTAGATCTCAATTTATTCATTGGGGCTACACAGAGAGTTTATCAGTGTACTATCTAACTGATATCAATGGCTATTATTAGTCATTGTAACTCGTGGGCAGGTTTAACCCTTGGCATACCATGCACCATGGGATGGCAGTTTAACCCCTTGGCTCCAAAACCGCATAACACATTGACCCATGCTTACTCTACCACCAACAGACAGGCACAGTACCTAAAAGCCATACACCGAATGATATATCACACCAAGTTTCGATTTAGGTGGTCATAAGGGCAGGTTTTATGAGAATAGCTAGAATATGTACAGTGGATATACATTAGAATCTACCGTGGATTTACTAAAATGTATATCTATTACAGGGGCGTAGGAAAAGGGGAGGGGAGGCAAGGGGGCCTGGCCCCCTCAATCATAAAGTAGGGGGAGCCAGAGTATGTCTGCCCCCCCCCGAAATTTGCCAAGAATTCATAATTGATAAATTGGACAAGGAGCTAAAACTTTGCATCTGAAATTAGATTAATATAGTAATAGAATAGGGAAAATGGGGACATGAGACTCAAATCAGATTTAAAATTCAAAAAAAAAAAAAAATTGAGAGAAAGCCAAAAGGGCACGGTAGATGGTCCTAACCATTATACCATACATGTAAGTACACTTTTTATATGAGAGACTCATCACCAATCATCATTTTAATAATTACAAGGCACTAGAATGACTAAAAATGCACCAAAATAAAACCTCCATTATTGGCGATACTTGTCGATGCCGTTACACTAATATACGTCAGTTTTACACAAGTGCATTCTGAGAGTAATGGCTGACGGTACTTCCGCTGGTTGTTGGCGTGTGCTGTAAAAGGGCCTACTATAACACGCCCGTACCAGCTTACTCACACTGACATTTCCGCCGGAAACACCCTGACCTTTTGACGCGCCACCTGGTGGCTACGTCACGTGTCACGTCCGCACACCTGACATTCTGTGCGAGACCCTCTCAAGTCAACAAGTGTCTCTGAAGTTTTGTAATAGAAGCATTATTTTCCTAGCACAGCCTTGGTCTACGGTCAATCTTGTCAGTGCCAATTATATTTATCACTAGTAGCCCAAGATGGCGGCATGATGATTGAGATATTTTCCTTTGCTCTAACTCGTTATAGAATGTACAGCCAGAGCAGGCATGGCCTCCTCCTTGGAACATCTTAATCATACCAATTGGTGGCCATGATGCGCCAATGATGCTCACCAGAATGAATGCAGCCCTGGCGAGTTATTCACCAGGGCTGCATTCATGCATAACTATGATCAAAGGGCATAGACAGTTAATGCACTATGCGGCCCCAAAAGGGTTTAGTTCCCACAGACACCAAATCTCTCCCCCATTCTCATCTACCATCTATTCCACCCACGTCCAGGCACCAATTCTGTCAATTTACCTTTAACTAAATGTACTTGGTACCAGGCACTTTAAGGGAACAAGCGGCACACATCCAGAGAGTAGGCCTTCACATACCTCGCTATATCCCCACCTGCAAAAAAGCATTTCACAGTCAACAACGATTTTATACCCTCAAAATTAGAATGGGTGATTGTAGGTGATATAGTTTGTAATTGTAACAAACACATTGGCTAGAAACTTATTCAGTTGAGTTGGAAATATCACCATTGCATACAGAAATAGAGCATGACGTATGAAGTATTATAATTGATAAAATCCATGGACTGCTATATCATGATCATTATCTAGTAGAAAAAAACAACATTTGAGAGGCAGATGGCAAGGTAGCTTCATAAATCAGGACAGGGACGAGTAGCTCATGTACCTGTAGTTATTGGCACGAGTTATTGTGATCATATATGATCGGTACTCGCGACTTCTGCCAAAATCCATTTCAAAATTTACAACACCATTTCAGCAATCCAAATTCCACAAAAATAATTGGATCCCTAAAGTTATGAATGCTCCAGTCTAAACGCAAAAGTATAGTAATGATGCATATATGTCGCAATCAAAGCTCTTACGACATGCTCCGAAATTATTTTCTGCCACAATTTGGCCGATTTGGTGTGATCAGATGTTTGATAGCATGAGTGAGTGTGAGCATATCGTGGGAGTAGCTCATTAGGTGGCAGACACGGTTCGTGTTGTATCATCTTTAAACATACTCTGTAATTTCCCCTCTGGTGCTGTTTTATGATGCAAGCTGTTGAGGGTTTAGTAGGAATGGGATTACATCATGTAAGCTCGGTACAAGAGAGAAGCCAAGGGGAAATGAATAGACGAGACATGTACCGGTAGTTGAATGGGGATGGAATATATAATATTTGTTTTACTTCTCATGTGTGGTACCATAATTCCGCACCTATAGGGCGCACCTTGCATAGAAGACGCACTATGAGTTTGGGCAAATAATTTCGGTCACTTTAGCATATGTAATCTAATTTTATATCCTCCCCTTCAAGGCACACTCTGCATTTGACACAATCCTAAAAGGCCCAGCCCAGGGTAAAAAACAAACAAACAAAAAACAACTTCAAAAAATAACTTTAAAATAACAATGGATCTCTAGCAACTTTGGGACAAGGATTTCACCATTATTTTCACAGAGATTCCTTGTACCACCGTGCTTCACTGTACTGCCACCTGGGGCTTCATTGTTGAAACCACACTGCTTCACTCCATCACAATTATGGTGGCTCACTGTTCAGTTTTACGAGGAATCCTGTTAGATTTAACAGTTATTTCTTAGAGTGCACCCACCTATGCTGTATTTTTATGAGGAAAGGATTTCTAAAGTTAAAGTACTATGCAGCCTGGACAACCCCTTTGACGAGTTTCCTAGATGTTGGTTTGTGACGAGGCATCACGCAGAAATGATAGCCCATGCCCTTTTTCATGGGATCTTTTTTCTGCTTGCTTCCTCATATTTAGCTGCCTCTATCAAACACCTAAGAGTTCAGGTAGAATCGATCTCAGTGTTTGGTATGGAGGCTGTGTCAGGTACAGAAGGCACACACCAGGCGCCACCGGAACTGGCTGAGCTGCTCTCCGCCTCGCCTGGGCATTGAGAATTAATGACGAGCAGCTCCAGATCCAGGTCAATCGGTGAGCAATAGTGAGTGGTTCGTCGTAGCTCTCAAAGGGCCGCGCGGGGCGTCAGTGTTCCTTGGTCGTCATTATGCCCCAGTGCAGTGCTGGCGAGTCTGCTCGCCAGCACTGCACTGGAGCATCATGCCGACCCTCTGGGAAGGCATCAACCAAGTGATGGCTGACATGATGTATGGAGGTAACCTGGGCGAGTTACGCGCCAAGGCTGTATTGGTGTATCATGACGGCATCATGCTGACGCTCCAGGAGAGCATCATTCCAGTGAGAGATGACATGATGCATTAAAACAGCCTCACTTGACTTCATTCATGCATCATGACGACCAATGAGCATGATGCACCAAAAGCACTCACTAAGCGACCAGGGAAGACTCCTGAAGGCTTTGGCTGGTGGAGGGGTATCTGAGGGTGTGTATGAATGTTTTAGTGGTAAATAGAGGCATGCCTTATTAATCTCAGTTAGACTGGAGGCAGCAGGCTCCTGTCAGTCAGTCATTCAGTCAGTGGATGAGTAGGGAGTAGGGTGCCAGTAGATCTGTGCTCATCAATACGAGCAATGTATCATGGATGTGATATTGAGGGTGTTGGGGTGCTATGGCCGGGTGTAGTGTTGTTATCATGGGAGGATTTGGGGAGAGGTGCTACATGTATTTATTATCAACACACTAGTACGAGTATTCAGGGGTGTTATCTATTGATGGTCTGCCTTTCATCTCGTATAGTAAGACTAGGTGTCGATTTTACTTTATTATTTCTGCTCACAGCTGTTTAGCATTCCATAACAGATTTGACACATTCCTCTTAATTTCCCGTATCTTTGATTAGGTTGATATCACATATCCCCATCTCTCTTATTTTAGTGTTGGCTCAACTATATTTCGTAAGAACTCCCGTATAAAATATTTGTATACAGGAAATTCTTCTGTATTTTTAAGGAAGTTGATTGTCCTCTAAACAGAAATAGTTTTAGTGATAGGGCCTTATGACATCTTAAAACGGCTGAAAAGAGATCATGCCTCTTTGGTCACCAAATGGTTCAGAGTTAAGAGTAAATGAGTACGCTTATATCGTGCTCTTTCCAGTGAAGATTATCATGCCTTGATATTTAATAGTGGCTGGGGAGACAGGGCTGAAGAGACATGGCTATGGAAAGTGGGGGAGGTGGAGTTGGAGGCTGGTTGGAGACTGAAGTTAAGCGGCAAACTGGTGCAGATTAGGTTTAATGCCGCCATCTTAATGTCTCCTTCCCACCAGGGGGCAGCACAAGGAGCAGCAGGGGCACTCACCACCAGGTTTTAGCTGCTGATTTACTCACTACGCGGCGCTGTTGCTTGTAGCAGCCGGTCCGGACCCGTTCTAACCCGGAGGCATCAATTACGTCCACGGGAACGGCTGTAGAGGGCGCAGTCGGTCAGTCCGACACGTCTAATTTATCAAACTGCCCGCCCCAAATGTCTTAAGACCATTAGCGGCGCTTAATAGGACTTAAAGCCGTCCTCGCGCTTCGTCCCCAGTGGTCCCCGCAGTGCCGCACCACCGCCGCCTGGTGGGACGTCTTAATCCGCCGCTAACACAAACAAAGTAGTCCCTGCTCCGAGGAACGCTGCCTGCCACAGTCCCGGATGTGGTTTAAGATGAACGTCGCGGCCTCTGCCGGGGGCGCCGTGCATTAACCCTTTAAGGGCCGCATGCCAATGCACAATGGTGTTCATGATGCATGGAGTCTACTCGCCAGGACTGCATATATGCATCATGCTGGAGCTGTGGGTTTGATACACACCAGGTGAATCCTCACGATACACAATGGTGCGCCATTGGAGAGTACATTAAACACGTTCATGCATGATTGCATCATGACGACGGAGGAGCATAAACTTTGGGGTCATGTGGCCCATGCAGTACTGGGCTTGTGTGTGTGGGGAGGGTGTAGGAGGGATGGTTACTGGTGCCCGGCAGGCGTGGCTTCTTCCTCTCAATTCTCGCCGGTAACCGGCAACAGCTTAAGTCAGCGGAAGTGGCCCACTCACACTGCATGCCGGGAAGATGGAGGACACAGGTTGACATTCCGACCACGGACCCCTAGGGAGGGATGGATGGGCGGGAGGGGGAGGGGAGGTGTTGTGGGTCGGGGGATGGATGTCACTTCATGGCCTCTGTTCCCAATCCAGTCCATCTCCTTCACCCAATCAACAAGCATCCTATATACATCTCTATAAGGATTATTTAGAAGGATAATGATACAATATTATGACATATACTACAATGATGAGTGTCAATATAATTATAACAAACTGTGCTTGAGTCATTGGTGTCAATGATAATTAACAAGCGGTTCTTAATCCCACATTTCTCTCTAGTTTCTTTGATATTGAAAATCCAGTCCACACTTTTTCATTCTTTAGGGATTAAAACTATGGCACTGCAAATTCAGTGTATACATTGTACAGTGCTTCTAATTTACAGTTCAAATGTACCTCTATATAATGACTTTTGTTTCTGTACTATTCTCCCTTTGCCTTATTTAGGGATGGGGATTGGAAGAGAATCCTGTATTCTATGTTTTAGTAACCATTACATGTCTCCCATTTCTTACACTACTTCCAGATCTACCAGCAAACGAACGTGAGTAGTATATGGCATTGGTTATTGTTTGTTGGGTGTGTTTGGTGGTAAAAAAGAAGTATGGTTTCTTGTAATCCCCTAAAGGTGTTGTGGTCCCAGTTGTGTCCCTTTTTTTTATCTGGGTCAACCCCTGTAGAACTGCTAGTGCATCAATGCGCCATAACCCATGGTCATCACGATGCGTGGATGCAGCTCTGGAGGAGTCTACTTGCATTTGTGCATCATGCTGACCCTACAGCGCTGATACCCTCCCGAAGGGTCGGCATGATGCGGTAATGAAATGCTGGTGAGCAGACCCATCAGCACTTCATTGGCGCATGATGATGACCAATGGGCATGATGCACTCCTGCATTGGCGGCCGTTAAGGGTTAATACATCAGTAGGTCTTGATGGGTTAACCCTATAAGGCGCATATTGCCCATGGCTACTTGCATGAACAACGATGTAGCAATGCAGTGTTGGTGAGTCTCAGACAATGCCCTGTATATCATGGATAATCCATCGTGCATAACCTCCAAAAGTTTATCAACCTCCTAGGGCAGGCAAGATGTCCGAATGCAGTCACAACAAGTAGCCATCCATGGTTGCATTCGTGCATCACGCTTGTAAAATGGGTTTAGTGTACAAATGCGCTGTGAATTCCTTGTTGTGCTAATGGTGAAATAATAGTATATTTATTGAATATTACAATAATAGTTTTTGCAATATAAATAGTGGTAACTTCAGTTAAATAGTGTAATTAGGGAGTAGATATGTCTAGTTAAACTATTGATTCAACTTACTAACAATATGGCCTTAAGGCTCATAACTATCCGCTGAGACCATAGATGTAATTTCAGTGCCTCATTTAGTATATAATGGGCCTGAAATACTAACTGTTAATGATGCTATAGCATGGTGGTCGATAGGAAAGTTCTCCCAGTAGTCTATATATGACACACAGGGACTAACTACTGTCAGTGATATGCCTTTAGTTATAGATATAGATTTAGTAAAGGAGTCGCAATTTGATTAACCCTCTGTAGCAACATAGTACTCATACTCATACAGTGGTCGGCTTAACCTGGTGTATACATATCAAAAATGCAACTCCAGCAAGCTGCCCCAGTTCTATGCATAACATATCGGCATGTCTTAGACTGACTAAACATAGCAATAGGGAATTAGAGCAGCTGGTGTTGGGGAAGCAGCCTGTAGAAGCTCATTGGAGAGGAGCAGCTGATGGCGTGGGGAGCAGCTCATTGTGAGGGAGCAGCTGATGGTGAAGGGAGCAGCTGATGTTGGGGAGCAGCTCATTGTGAGGGGAGCAGCTGATGGTGTGAGGAGCAGCTCATTGTAAGGGAGCAGCTGGTGGTGAGGGGAGCAGCTGATGTTGGGGAGCAGCTCATTGTAAGGGGAGCAGCTGATGTTGAGGAGCAGCTCATTGTGAGGGGAGCAGCTAATGGTGTGGGGAGCAGCTCATTGTAAGGGAGCAGCTGGTGGTGAGGGGAGCAGCTGATGTTGGGGAGCAGCTCATTGTAAGGGGAGCAGCTGATGTTGAGGAGCACCTCATTGTAAGGGGAGCAGCTGGTGGCAAGGAGCACCTCATTGGGAGGGGAGCAGCTGATGTTGAGGAGCACCTCATTGGGAGGGGAGCAGCTGGTGGCAAGGAGAGTAACTCATGGTATGGGAACAGCCCATGTTGGGAGTAGCTCTTAGTTAATACGAAGCGTGGCTAAGGCTATTGATTGAGTTTAACGCTGTAGCTTATCATTTCAAAGTTTTGTGTTGTGCATGGACAAGGTGTTGTCTTCCGTGTGTGGGTGTTGTTAGAATTGATAAGACAAGGAAAGATGAATAATCAATCAATAGTTTCATGAGATTGTTTAGTCATGTATTATATTTGTATCCAAACAACATGCATGTAGGCTATAATAATTATCAATATATGCACGGCCCATCAGTATGCAAAACCAAATACATATATTACTGAAAGTACCTTATGTACATCTATGGTCTCCCCTAAGATTGTCTCTTACACCTGTGAGTAAGGTACAGCTACCTGTGTGAATCATACAGGTGTAAATCACACCTGTGTGTTTTTTATGGTCATTTGTATAAAAATATAGGCGTGGCAGCTTTGTGTCAGCTGGGTACTATACCCCATACAAAAAAAGTTGGGGAATACAAAAACAAAAGAAGAAAAAGAAAAGAAATCGCAGACGACCTATAATCATATATGTACCAGCATGGAGCATATGTTTTGAAAAGAAGGAAAGAAAAAAGAAAGATAATGACTAATAAACAAAAAGAGATACAACCACGGATGTTATTTGTATAACCCTAAAGTGGACATGACTCAGAACATGATCTCTATGTCCCACCCCTGAACCCTCACCCCATCCCTCAGTCCTCACCTTAACCCTCACCTAGCCCTCACCCTATAACCCTCACCTTACCTTCACCCTATCCCCATCCGCAGCCACAGACCGCCTACACACTGTATCATAGCAACTCTACATGACTTAGTTTGATAGCATTGTAAAGCCTCATTTACACCAATTCAAGTAAAGCTTTGCATTTATCTCATGTTAGTTTAATGAGATATGTTCCAAATTTCATATATTTTACAAAGAATAATGATTCTATCATTGTAATTTGGCTTTTTAGGGTGGAGCAATAGGCCATGAAATATGGGGTAGGGTTATTGCATGGGGGTGTGCAATATGGGGTTCCTTGGTATAACATGATGGAGCTTCAATTGGTATTGAACTTTATATAAAGACCAACAAACTTCTTCCCTCACCCACCTTTACTTTGACAAGTTATGTAATTCACTTTACTACCCCATACAGTCGCGTGCAAGGTGCATTTTGGATATACAATGTATGAGGCGCACTTTGATTGAAATGAGGAGTAAAGAAAAATATGTATTTGACAAGGTATTACAACTCAAAACTATGTATGAAATACATGTGCGGCTTAGAACGGTATACACGCCTAGTAGATCGGTTATTGCTTGATCTGACACCTGGCGAGATAAGCACTGATAAGAACCGGCATGAATGATGATGGGAACCAACCCTACACGACTACCATTATTCAACAGAAACATGATTCATAATTTGGTAGAAACACAAACCTTTACCACGAACATCACCAAATCAGCGTCCCTGCAACCTTTGACCTCCTCAAGACGTGGCCAGAAGAAGACAAGACTGCAGATCACCCCCTCTACCCTCTACCCCCCCCCCCTCCACACACACACGACAAGGCCTACATGGGGGGGGGGCTCCCTGTAGGGTGCTGTCCCCCGCCGCCGGCACACATCAAACATTGATGTGTCCACGCGCAGTTCACAGTTGTCGCCGGGCGGCATCAATTTGGGACCAGGCTCGGGGTTGGGTTGGGCGGGGTCGTGGTGTAGTGGTGGGGGGCGGGGACGCGTGCCTTTTAGGCGGCACGGGACGGCGTCGGAGGGAGCGGGTCCCTTGGGATGGGTAATGGTGCTGTATGACCGGAGGTGGTGGCCACTGCATGGCCGCAGGAGACTGGCCTATACAATGGTTCCTGGTCATCCAGCGGAGACACCATTGCTGAATCTGGTACCTTGCGAGATAAGCACTGATGACCACCACCATGATGGGTACCAGGTTAATGACATATGTTTAATGCCTATGAATTGTTATCCACACTTTTCGATTAAATTCAGTGTAAGAACTACCTTACGATCACTTTTTCTCACGTGCTCCTCACGTATCCTATGCCACCTCCCTATCACAACAAAATATAAAAAAGGAGAGATGAGTTCAAGATCATACCCGACCCTAGCATTAATTATTTGTTCAATTTCCAAGTCTCCTTTTATAATGTGTTTAGGTCATTTTTTATGTTGTTTATTGGGTAAAAATACAAATACAAAAGATTGCGTATTATCCTAGCGTCTGCGCGTCGCAGTGCTACCGCTAGGTCCCCTTGACTTTTCCATAGACACATATAATTATAAGCAAATAATTGTACTTTCTATATACTACTTACGACGCCGTACTCCTTGAGCGCGCTGCAGCAATACATAAGGACCCCCCCCCCACACACACACACACACACCGTCGTCCCACCACTATCCTACTCTACTACGTTATGACCGTCCTTGTGAGGAGGTGATCAGAAAGAGAGGTGTTAGATGACCACTACCCCTCTCATCCCCATGCTCTTATATAGGTGTAGCGGGTTGTACGTTGAAGGCTGCCATCTTGTCCCCCCGACAGATACGGTAAACTGCTGTCCATGACGGATGCAAAAGTCTTGAAAAGCAGGGGCGGATTAAGAAGGAGACGTGGGGCCCTACATGTTGAAGGGGCGCGCCACCTCCTTTACAAAGTTCTTGACCCTCAACTTAATGAAACTGAGCAGAGCAACTAAAGATTCTATTTATTTAGTTCATATATGTCCCGATACAGCTGTGTTTGACCTGCTACATCCATATAGTCAGTATGATGGTACAAGGATACATTTGTACAAGTTGTATCCCACACCCATTTAGGCCATTCTCTACAATGTTAACCCTTTAGGGTCGATCCAAGGGGCTGCCTATCATGTCTAAGTCCATTATTTAAACATTTTAAGGTCTGTCTATGGTGTCTCAATGCTTTATCCCTACCAATATGTTTTTGGCATGATGCATTTATATATATATATATATATATATATATATATATATATATATATATATATATATATATATATATATATATATAATTGTGACCCATCAAGGTGAAAAATCCCCCTCCACGGGGGATTTTTAATTCCCCATTTGGCCACCAGAGGGCCATTGAAGGGGCAAAATTAATCTAAAATCATTTTAAAAATATGTTAGACTAATTTTTGTTGCAGAATTCAATGGTCTCATGTAAAATGCACCATTTTCAGTATAAATGGCCCATATATATATATATATATATATATATATATATATATATATATATATATATATATATATCCTTATTTTTCAGTAGACTCACCAGGACTGCATTCATGCATCACGCTGACCAGCATCCCGCGTCTGGTCCTTATAAGTCATACTAAAATTCAATAGGAATAACCCAGGAATTTGCAGTCATAGAGCTAGGTGCAATCGTAGTACCTTAAGAAATGGTCAACTGATGGGGTTGGTGAATCCCCGAGGGGTCGGCATGATGCACCAATGCAGTGCTGGCGAGCAGATTCGCCAGTACTGCATTGGTGCATCATGACGACAAAGACACCCTGCCCATTAAGGGTTAACTTAACACCCGCAGTGCTGGCCCCAGTTCGCCACTGTCCAACCCTCTCAGAGACCGATCACACCCCAGGGACACAGAGACAGTCCCCGGGACACGTCCCCGTCCCTACCCGACCCCATACGTGACCCTAACACCTTGACACTGACACTGGTGGGGAATAATAAGGGGTAGATCCAGGCGGAGGAAATGCGGTCCATGTGAAAGAGAGGTAGATATTCAGAAAGTAAATAAAAAAGAAGAAATTGAGTTTAAGGGATAGAGACAGAGAGATATTGGGAGACAGAGACAAAGAAAACGGACAATAAAGTGACAAAGACGGGCAGACAACCCACTGAAGTAGAAACGAGCAGAACCAATGATCGTAAAAAGGGAAAGTGGAACAGTGGAGAGATAATGGTATCGATTGCAAATATTTATTTGCTAGCTATGGAAGGAAATATACGGTTCTTTCCTTTGCATATCACACAAAACACACTTACAAGTATTTTTCACCTAGAATGGTCGCTGCTGGTGCCGCTAGGGGTCTCTGTGGTCGGCGGACCGTGGAGGAGCGTCCTCCAGGGTAGGTATGTGACCAGTGATGTGTGACAGGGCCATAAACCTCCTGTACAGGTAGACACCAGCTTGTACCGTCACACCCCACTGGGTCTGGTACCACGCCAGGTAGATGTGAGGGGGGGGGGGAGGGGATGTCAATTGGACATTACATTTACAGAAACAGTTGTTGATGGGCATGGAGAATCCAAGAGAGATAAGAGATAAGAGAGAGAGAGACAGAGAGAGAGACAGAGAGACAGAGAGACAGAGATCCAGACAGAGATTCAGACAGAGACAGAGAGAGAAAGATAGAGAGAGAGAGATAGATAGATAGATAGAGAGAGTGAGAGAGAGAGAGAGAGAGAGAGAGAGAGAGAGAGAGAGAGAGAGAGAGAGAGAGAGAGGCAGGGAGAAAGAGGGACTCACAGCAGTGGCGAAGAAGCCAAAAAGGTGTACGGGGTAAGCCATGTTAATTAAGGTATTTTTCACTATAATCTGTAGGTCCAACGTAAAACAAATGTAGGGGATGCAGAGAGAGAGCCCATCCAAACTAGACTAGGTGAGGGCCAATTCCACCCAGTCCTTATAAATGTATAAGGTACAGCCATGTCCTTTTCTCCACCTGTCCCTGTCTATGTCACCTGTCCCTCTCAAACACCTCCCTATCCAAACACCAGTCATGGTTCGTTGAGCAGCACTCAGGGTTTGTCTTCTATTGTGAGCTGCTCTCTACCGCTCTGTGCTGCTCGACCGTGACGGAAAATATTTCCCCATCCAACTTTAATGTCACCATCTTGCCGCCAGTCGTCCACTTAAATATGTATGTCCAGCCCTTTGCCTAAAACCGACCACGCGTGACGCCGCCGACGACAAAGTCAGTGGACCGGAACCGGAACTGCTGCTATCCATGGGGCGTGTCCACTTGTCATCTGTAGAAAGCCAGGTCGGAGAATGTAGTGAAATAAATTAAACCATTAAAAACCAAATGCTGAATTAATACACTAAAGTGCTGGAATAAAATTTGAACCAATGAAATAATTTCCTCAATTAGGGGTTAACTGGTACCCAACGTTATGGCAGATGTCGGTGCTTATATCGCCGGTACCAGCTTCAGTAATGGCTGCGCCCACTCAATAGGGCTGCAAATGCATCATACCAAACCAGGTTAGGTGATGCACTTCCGCATGGCTGGCATGATGCACTGATGTAGTACTGGTGAGTAGCAAAGAAACGTGAACCTGGAGGTATCATGCTGCCCTTGAAGGGTTAGTGCTTCAGACTTAGTGCTTCAGATTATGTACAGCAAATATGCCATCTTATAATGCACGGAGAGAAGAATGCGATACATGTATAAGTTAACGTGTAGAGGTTATGGTTAATTTGGTTCTAGAATATTTATTGAAATAATATTGAATTATTTAGGTGTACTTTCAAATCAGTTTCTGAGTAGTTTATTTATATGAAGCCCCTTGAATATATCAAACTTTTATTAAATTTCTGAGATTAGCTATTGATCTAGCTGATTAATATTCACATGCGATTAAAATAATGTTTATTGACACTAAAGGAGAATGATGGTAGAAAACGACAATGATGTTCCTCGGTTAATAACCCCTAGACGGGGCCCATGTCCAGCCCCCGCACTCCTAGATTCATTCTGACACCATGTGCGTTCTCAGATTTCGCCTAATTTCCGTGGATATTTGACTGAAATGAGGGCTTCAACCCTGAAAAAATACCCTTTTTTCCGCAGTTTTCGTGACACACATGGTGTCAGACTGGCAGGAGAGTGCGGGGCTAGGGGCCCATGTCCATATAGGACTCAGTATGGAGGCCTAGTGGAGCCACCATCTTTAATTTTGCTGGCTGAGGTAAAACCCACTGATAAGACATACCATGATGAGTACCTTGTCCCTGGTTAACATTCACTTCCAGGGACATCCTGGTCCCATCTTATCAGTGTGTATTGCCGGAACCAGCTCCAGACCAGCTAGTGGCCAATACTACTAGGGCCCATGCGATGCGTGGCGAACTTTGTAAGTAGTACATGGAAAGTGCAATTTCTCCCAGGGGCATTGTATCACTACACAGGTTACAAAACCATTACAATAAGTTGACATTATTTGATAGATAAATAAGCTTTGGATGTTTGGGTGCAGGTAATCAAAAAGACATGAAATATAGAAAAATACAAGACGCATTGTTTTTGCTTTTATTTGCAATAATTTGGTTTCAAACGCTCTGGATATATGAAAACTGACTTCTCTCATCCAGTATGATGGTATGTTTCATAGATTCACCTGTGAATCCTAGACACGGTCCTCTATACAATTAAACATACATGCTACCACCCCATGGTCCACTGGGTCTTCTTTAGTTCAGCCGAGCTGCAATAGGTGGGGCGGCAGTGCAGTGATCAGTGCAGCTTTGTGTGGTGCGTTAGTGTTCACGGGCCGGCTTGGTGCCTGGCGTTCGGTCATGATGATTCACAACAACCAGAGACCTAGAGATGCCAATATCAATAGCGATTCTCTACCTGAGGACCAATACCTTTCCTAGTATGCATACACTAGTTTATATGTATCATTTTAGCCCAAATCTGGCATTGATCCTTTGTCCATGGTTTACCCTCTCAAAGCAGGTACATCGTACAAATTTATGGGACCCTGGAGGAACTTTAGTTCACGTGTTCTCCTGTAGATGTCGCCGTGGTGCTGGAGATTGGCTGCTAGGATCCACTGCATTGACAATAAGTCACGGCTATCACCGTACTAACATAGGTCAGAAATGCAGGATATGGCAAGCCACTGACAATCTACAGCATTTGTTATGGTCCTGATTATCCGGTTTATCTGTTGCCGGTTAGACACTCGTCACTTTGAACTGAGCATCACGCCCACTTGTATATACTTCTCACTCTGCGTTTATACATAAATGTCCTTCTCCTCCCTCCGGCTGTCTGTCTGTCTGTCTGTCTGTCTGTCTGTCTCTCTTCCTGTCTCTACATCGCACCCTCTCTTTCTATCTTTATCTCCCTCTCCCTTTTCAGTCTCTCTCTGCCTCTCTCACTCTATCTCTATCTTTCTCTGTCTCTCTGTCTCCGCTCTGTCCTCTCTCTCTCTCTCTCTCTCTCTCTCTCTCTCTCTCTCTCTCTCTGTCTCTCTCTCTCGCTCTCTCTCTCTCTCTCTCTCTGACACACACTGTACCTGTTTCAGCCTCTGACTTTCTCTGCCTGTTCTAAACAACCCCCCCCCCCTTCAGTGCGTGTAGAACAAAGGTAAATGTTCCCCATCTACACCCCACGGACCTCCTCCTCCTCCTCCTCACCCCAACCCTTCCTCCAGGGGGACTCCCAGGGCCCCCTGGAGCCGACTAAAGTGCAGAGTTTACATCCAAACAAAGGAGGAGGCCTCTTGAGACTTATTCAAAAAAGGTAGGTGGTTGGGTTGGATATCTGAACATGGAGCAGCCATACAGATCAGTTCTCAGAGACCGACCCAGGTTGAGTCACGGATGATTGGATTGAAGTCAGGGTACGTGCTTTTATTGATGGTGGCTTCAGGGGAGACATGGTTTTCATACTGGTATTTGCCCTCAAACTCCCGTCAAATAATGACCTAGAAACTTCCCTAATGTGTTTGTCAGCAAATTTCAATGTTCCTCTGGCTAGATAATGCTATTGCCTCTTCACATATGTATAGTGGCATACTCTGGCTGTTTTTATTTTCACGAATCTCTCTCTTGTACTCCTGAACTAAGTCTTAAACTTGAGTCTTTTCCATCTTCCCAGCAGTCCACCCCCACCCCCTCCATCTCACCCCGCTGCCCCTCCACCCCAAGATTGCATGATTACAATTAAATTCCCCACATGGCACGTTGGGCTGCATGGGGCCTGGTCGAGCCAGCTGGTTCTGACTATTACCTATAGGGGGAGAGGAGGAGCTACCCAGGGAGCCCCGCGGCAGGAAATAAGCTCTTGAGTCAGTGAATCTGCTCAGCCTACCTGCCCCTGTGGCCTTGAGCAACTCTCACGGACAGAAACCGATACAAGGCAACCCCCAACAACAAGATCGATGAGTGTCTATAAAAATAAAAGCGAGGGGGGCTATTGATCGGGAGCTGAAACCGGGGTAGTTGGGGGTTGGTAGGAGGGGGGTGAGGAGAAGGGGTATTTAAATGAGTATTTAAGGCCGTCTGGTCGATACCGTGCGATTTACCCTGCATGCCCCACAGGTGTTCTCCGAGGCGCGTTTTCCGAGCGTCCGCCATTACCCGTCGTCCAGCGCGCCCCAACATCCGGTGCGGCGCTTCTAACGACGCATTAGGTTTCACCTCGTATCGACCAATCATAACCGCCGACACAAAAGCCTCCGTGTGGAAAGTCCCCTTCGGTGGCGGAAATGTGAAATTTGAAGGTTTGTTTAAGGTTCAATGGTGGCTTTTATTTGATTTTTCTGTCGCTATTTGTGTCTATAGACTAGGTTTGGTTTCATTCAGTCCTCGACCCCCACATTGACTGGCGCTCCGCTTGGAGAATATTATGAGTGGATTTAGAAAATAAAAGACTTTATTGAAGGCCGCTTACATCAACCACAATCTTACCGGGTTATCACAACACCCACCCCAGAAACACCCTGTTTGAAGTGTTGAACACGACCTTCCGCTCCAGTGGTGGCTGACTATTATATGATTAATCCGAGAAAAGCTGGGTAAATCTCTCGTCACAAAACGCCACCTCTTTATTCGGCGACGTCGGTTCATTCCCAATAATATAATGTTGATAGTACACATGTGTATTCTGCGTTGCCTTATATAATGTACAGTGCATTGGGGTTTATGAAGTGTGCACATGTAAATTGAATCACCGAATTTGATCTTCTGTGAAGATGGTATTCCTAGTTCCCTTTTCTAATTGTAGAGGGGGGTAGACAAAAACAGGGAGTGCGATAAAGAACGAGAAAGAGGGGGGGGGGGTATTAATGTATTTAATTATCTATTTTTAAGTTACAATAATCAGGATGAGGATGTCCCAACGTGCAGGCTCTCTGGCCTACAGACCTCGGTCGCGCCACCTGGAGGAAATATCACAAAGCTTACCATGATCAGCACATGGACATGTACATTGCACATACATCAAAGTACTAAAACAGAGTGTGTCATTTACTGGTCAGACGGCCGCCACCAACTCCCCCTAGTGTGGAAATCATGTACCAGACACAGCTACACATATTTTGCTTAATAGTGCAGCAGTCCTGTGCTCAATTGCTGTGGAGTTGCATTTTAGCATTTGAAGAGCTGAGAGAGAGAGAGAGAGAGAGAGAGAGAGAGAGAGAGAGAGAGAGAGAGAGAGAGAGGGAGAGAGAGAGAGAGAGAGAGAGAGTGAGTGAGGGAGAGAGAAAATACAGAGAGAGACAGAGAAAGAGACAGAGCGAGACAGAAAATATAATCAGAGAACTATCAGAGAAAGGGGGAAGGACGAAAGCGAAACAACGAGACAGAATACAGACAGATCTAGAGAGAGAGAGAGAGGGAGAGACAGGCAGAGACAGGCAGACAGGCAGATATAGACAGATAGTTGGGGATGGACAGACACAGCCGGAGAAAACAGATACAGAAAGACAGATACCCAGATCCATGCAGTTCCATGCATCCATGTCTCCATGTGGGCGTGGCATGTGTGTGTGTGTGAGTGAGTGGCTGCCGGGTGGGCGGGGGGCGGGAGACGGCGCGTGGCGGGGCGGTGCGTGTGGTCGGCGGGGTGTTTATAGTCAGGGTGCGTGGGGGGGGGGGGGGTGAGTAGATGTAGGAGGGTGTGTGCCGGGGGTGGGACCGTCAGTGCTTACAGAACCACCGACCATGTTGGACCTCACAGACCAGGTACCTGACAGGGACAGACTGTGGATGAATTACATGAAGAACCAGGTAGGTGTAGATATACTACAGCACAGGGACAAACAGGAGGAGGACATGGAAACTCATTGTAGTGCTTAGTCAGCAGATTAATACAAGGGTCTAGCCATGCTTAGAGTATCAGAGTTGACTCTGCAGTGCTATCATGGGACGTGTGGGGTAGGGTCTGGTATGGACTAGTAGGTATGTACACGTGTGTTTGGGTGGGGCGATATGAATTGATATTGCGATATGAATCTGACAAATGTATTTTTTTTTTCAATGCTGGTAAAGGTATCATTAAATCTAGAGAATACTTATGACAGGGTGATTCAATCAGTGTAGTTAGAGGTTGTGGGAAGTGTATCGTGCCTGGATATTATGCTGCCAGACCTGTATTATTGTACTCATTTATTCATACTGTGTGTGGAGGTGGGTGAGGGTGGGGAGGGGGTGAGTATGTACACAAGTAATGTGTGTACCCTCGATAGTAGAGGGTGCTTAGGGTCATATAGTATTGTGGGGTTGAGGTTAGTTTCAGTGATTAATATTTCACAATATCTTCGCCGCACAATTCATACATAAATGATCAACACGGTCTTAATAGATAGGAGTCGGCTATTGGGCATGGGCATCAAGAATTAAATTTGAGGCCAAATTACCCAGGTTTTAGCGGGGCAGGGGTTCCCAGAAATTCACAAAATTCCCCAAAATCTCCTTTCATCCCTTTTACCTTTCAAACACTGGGGTCTGCTACAGAAAAAAAAGATATTTGACATTTTTCTATGATACTCCCCAGCACTGCCTGTTTTGATTGGGCATATGGAGACGTGTGAATGGTTGTGGTTTGGGTGACTGGAGGGGGTGGGAGGGGGGGGGGGTCCAATATGGGCATGGACTGTGGGACATCAGCTGTGGACGTGTCAGCAAAGGTCATTGTCTTTGACTCCGTGCTCTGTTCGTGGGGGGGGGGGGCTAACGTCCCCCCGGGGAGGGGGAGGTGTGAGACCGGCCGTCCTCAGTCCGCTCTCGGCCCATGTCACCGCTCATCCCGGCCAGGAAGGCCCCTGGAGACGGCCCTAATACAACACCTACGTACACCTCACACCCACCCAGGATGCCCTGGGGCGACCTGTGCACCGCTAGAGATGGATCCATCCAATTTTTTTTTTAAGGGGCGGGAGTGGCCGGGGGGGGGGGGGCTTAGGCAGACGCATCAATTCTGCAGAAGAGAGTCAAAGAGATAAAGTCCAAACAGAAATTTCAGCTTTCATGAGCCATTGGAGACACATTTCTGTGTGCGCACAAATGTTTTGCCTATATTCATATGAAGCCATACAGATAGAATGCTCCCATACAGGGCGCAAGGGTGCTCCATTCCACAAGGCTGATCAAGAATGACAAGATCTCCCTTCCCAATATCAGTCAATGTGTCAATTATTACTGACGTATAGGTCACATTTTGCTTGGAGAAAGATTTTCAAGATTTCCTCGTATAACATTTCTGTGCCAAATTTTTTGGCTAAAAATTATTGGGCTAAAAAATTACGTCATGATCAATCCTGTATAGAAAATTATTCTGCAAAACATTATTAACAGGGACAAGTAGCATCGTGTGTTTACATCTCGTGACAAGAGCACGTGGTCACATCCACAGTGCCGCGTGGTGGGGAGTGAATGAACTAAATGTGTCTATGTGTGTGTAGGGGGGGGGGTAGTGGTTGGTTTGTGAGAAGTGCCTTATTTGTGGTTTGCATGATGCGGTCACCGTATTGGGTCGTTATTGTACCAAGCAGATTGGGATGTAGCGGTTTAGGGGTTTGTGGGAGTTAACTTTAGTCGTTATCATACTCTGGGTTGTAGGGTAGTTATTGAATCATCAGAGTGCCCTGTCAACCCATTAAAGGCCGCTGATGCAGGAGTGCATCATTCCCATTGGTCGTCATGATGCATAATGAAGTGATGGCAAGACTGCTCGCCAGCACTTCATTGAAGCATCATGCAGACTCTACGGGGTTGATACATATACTCCTAATTCCTAATTCCTACAATGACATTCAAAGTGAAACAAGACTATAAATTGCGGATAGAGTGATATTACACTCTAAAGTATTCATGAGCGAGATGACAATTAACAGGCCAATACAGTACTCCATAGATAGCACTTTTTTCTTTTAAATTAGCCTAGAAGACAACCAGGGGAATCCATTAAATACTTAATATTGTAAACAGGCATGGAGAGTAAGGTGCAAGCCCCGGGGTACAAGCCCTGCGGTACAAATGCAGACATATTGTAAATCACTAGTATAATTCATTTGAAAGCAATGGTGAAATATTGGTAAATTGTCAACTAGAAAATAAGCATGTTTTATTTGGCAATTCTCTTCACCGGGGAAGTTCACCAGTCTGAAACATTTCGCAATTTTAAGCTATATATGTAAAAGCAGAAGGTATTTTCTCCCGCGTCTAGTTCCACACTCGCACACCAGGTGGAGCCAGTGGCGCTACCAGCGTCCTACGCGAGTCTCCCTTTCCCGCTACTATATCACTGTAACATACTAAGTACCATGTTGTCGTCTGCCACCTGGAGTAGCTATACATGGTGTGTGTGTATGGGTGTGTGTGTGGGGGGGGGGGGGGGTAGGAGGGTGAGAAAGGTAGCAGACGACAGATGCAGTTCCCGTGTGTCCATTGGAGCGGGACGAAAAGGCAGAAGGCGGATAGGAGAGGGAAGGTAGAGAGGGTGCCAGAGGAAGAGCGTGCAGGAGGACGGGGGTGATTTAACCCTTTAAGGACAGCTCAATGATTTAAATGCATCATGCCCATTGGTCGGCATGATACATGAATGCAACCCTGGCAGTAATTCGCCAGGGCTGCATTCATACATCATGATGACCATATAGGATTGTGGTACTCCTAAACTGAAGGGCCGTCATGATACACCGATGCAAGGCTGGCAAATCTTGTTCATCCCGACCAAGGAACCTAAAGGGTTCATGTGCTTTATGGATAGAGGGAGAGGAGGAGGAGGGGGTAGGAGGAGAGAGACAAAATCCAGGACAGCATGTGACATGTCCCACGCTAATTAGCCAAGCGTGACGACACCTCCCTACCCCTTCCATCCAGTCTCCCACCTCAAAACCCATTGTCGGCTTCACGCAGGCTAATCAAACCGCGGCCCTTTGATCTCCCAGGTAAGACAAAAGGCGCACCTGGCGGCCAGGTGGGGAAGGGAAGGGGGCAGGTAGGTAGGTGGATGGATAGCCAGCTAGGTAGGCAATGCAGCAGGCAGCCCCCACCCCCGGTGATTGAGTCACTAAAGACCAATAACGCACCCCACAGATAACACCTTAAGGGCTGCATGGGGCTTTAGATGCTGCATCATGCCCATTTGTCATCATGATGCTTGGATGCAGATCTGGTGAATAACTTCATTGCATCAGTCCCAAATGGTCGGCATGATGCTCCAATGCAGTGCTGGCGAGTAGACTCGCCAGCGCTACATTGGTGCATCATGACGACCAAGGAACACGAATCTTCCGTTATCATGAGGCCCTTAATGGATTAATAACAATAAAAAAAGTAACATAACCAATAAGGCAATAAGAAAATAAAACGCCTCACTCCACCAAATTATCACCACAGAGATGAAAGTGGTCTGGGGTGTTGGTCACGACAAAAGATGTCAGAGGTTATTTAGTGAGACAACGCCTCCACCCAGACCGTGAATTTGTTTATAATCAGAATCCCAATAGACACCAATTGACCCCGCATGTGTAACTCTTAAACAAAATGTGTTGGGTGCTGAAAGTCTGGCTGCTGGTGTGAGAAAAAATATAATTAAAGAGAGAAAAATGGGAGAATTGGGGATGGAAACCTAACAGTCATGTTCAAAGGGTGCGTTCATGGGGTTTGGTTTGTGATGGTTAGTAATGTTTAAGGAATGTACTGGTATAAATGGGTTGTGGGGAGATATGAGAAGGTGTAGGAATTGTAACAATTGCAGTGGATATTCAAGCGCAGTGCAAAGATGGGAATATCTGTATTTATTTATATTTCTTTGTGTGTTTTCTGCTTTATTTTTATGTCGTTTTCTTCTTTTCTTAAATTGGGGGGTGCACATCTTACAATATGTTGTAAAAATGAACTCATGCCTTGCCAATCAGTGCTAGAATAGAGCTATAGATGGCGATACCTGGGGATGACTTGACAATGTTGCTAGCGAGTTGGAAAAGAATGACAAGCTAAAGATCAGTTCACAAAGACGGTTCCAAGGTCCGTCTTGATATATTACTGTCTTTATGTTCCTTGGTCGTCAGGATACACCCGGACGGTGCTGCATTGAAGCACCATACTGACCCTTCAGAAGTGTATTAACACAAGTGTATACATGCCATGCTCCCTACATCTTCGAGTTCCACAGGAGCAGCTCACCCTCCATGGCTCCACCTACATTCGCCAATACGAACTGCTCAGGGCTTTGTTTCCCTAATGAGACGGCAGGGGGCGTGGTCAGCGCCGACACTTCCGGTCTGTCACAGCGACCACCAGTGGGCACCACCACGACCTGCTCACCCCTGGCGGACACACCGGGAACTAGGCCTTGAGCTGCTCGTCCCTTATTACAGCCGGGTGTTGTGAGGTAATTCTAGGTTGTACCGTAGGGGGCGCTACTGGTAATGGAGCTTTTGGGGTCAAGGACCCTGAGCCTCCCCCCCCCCCAGTTTCAAGGGTTTAACCTCAAATATTTTGGGTTGATGTCCTTACTTAACAAGAGTAGGTTGACAGGCGGTACATGTGATGGAGGGTAGAATGAAGGAGGAGAGAAAGAGAGAGAGAGAGAGAGAGAGAGAGAGAGAGAGAGAGAGAGAGAGAGAGAGAGAGAGAGGACGAGAACAGATGTAGAAGGATGTGAGCTAAATATAGAGCTAGATTGTATCCAGTCAAGACGATGGTACATGAGTTTGGGAGGCAATCACACGTATAGTATGGAACCATGTTAGAATACTGAGTGAGATCCTGACTGTTATCCTGCAGACTGAGTAGGCCATACACCTCCATTAACCCTTTCAGGACAGCATGATGCCCCCAGGTTTATGTTCCTCCAGTAGTACTGGTGTATATAGACTATAGTCACCAACACTAAATTGGTGCATCATGCCTATCCTTTGCCCCAACACTTCCTAGCCCAATGGCAGAATCAGAGGGAGGACACCTTTAGTTGAGAGTTTAACTCCCTCTTTTAAGTCTCAATTTTGGCCCTTCTTTTCTAAATGTTGCTTCCGCCACTGGAATGAATCATTGGAGCAACTGCATCAACCCCGTAAGGTCGGCATGATGCATGAATGTAGCCCTGGCAAGTTATTCGCCAGGGCTACATTCATACATCACGACCAATGGGCATGATGCATTAATGCATTAGCGTAAAGGGTTAACACCCAGGAGGCAGAGGCGGGAAGAGGGACAGACAGCACCCGGCAGCCATGGAGGAAAAGCCGGGGCCCATTACCGGCCGTGGTCGGCGTTTTAATCACCACCGCCCCGCCTCTCGGGACCCATCTCGATTCCTCTCAATCAAGCGGCGGTCGACCGCTCGGCAAGTGTAAGCAAAACGATCACCGTCTTAGGGAAGGGACAGATTGAACACAAGTGGACATTAATAAGGGACCCCGGCACAGGGGGGTGTCAGTGCCCTCCGCCTTGGTTATGATCCTCGTAAAAATGGAAATTTTTACAATGCTGGGGAGGATTGGGGTCCTCTGGGAGGGTCTTGGAGACGGAGGAGGGGGGTGTTCGGGTTAGAGGGCTGTAGCTGTGTTGGGGATGGAGGGGGTCGTCGTCAGGTTTAATAAAGGGAAGGTCAAAGGGGTTGAGAGAAGGAGACAAGACGGTGAAAGAGGCAGAAGACGAATGGCTTGTGTTTAATAGAAAGGAGTCCTGGAAACTGGGACAGGGAAGGACAGGGCGTAGAGAGTAGGAGAAAAAAGGCGGCATGTGATCGTACTACATGTACTATTGTACAGACCCAGGGCCAAGTGGGGATTGAGAATTGGCCTTTGGTACGACTCTCAACACATGAGAACCTGGCTGTCTCCCTGCCACTTAGGACACTCCCCTTAGGACACCCCTTAATTCTAGATCCGCCCCAGCAGAGAATAATGCATAATGATAAATGTACACTCTCCCTACATATATTAATCACTGTGATCGTGCCCTGATTGAAGGGCTATTATGAGTGGAGAGTGAATCTAGGGATGTTCTCCAATGATCTGCCTAACTGCTTCCAGCCCATCCCCATCACATACAACCCTGTAGTTCACACCCCTGGAAGGTGCTGGGACGGGGCCATGCTGATGAGCACAGAGAAAATGAATAATAAAAAACTACAATAAATCACCATCTCTCTCACACCCTCCCCGTCTAGACAGAGAGGGTTGTGAATTATACATATAGTAAACAGCTACTCTACTAGAGTGACTACACTTGCAGAGGCAATGGGCAAATCAAGACATTGTTACATACTTATAAAGATGTAGACTTACTTTTGGCCATTTAACGACGGCATATATAGTGCTTTGAAATTGGCTAGATGTGTCCAGTGCTGCGATCATGCATCATACCAACCTCTTGGCGAGTTACTCGCCAGTAGTGCACTGGTGCATCATGGTGATAAGGGAATATGAACCTGGAGGACGCAAGTAGCCCTCAGGGATGGTAAATGTGTTACAAGTGCCCTTACACACATTTAGATAAATACATTTAGAATCACACTTTAGAGCAACTTTGATAGTAATCAGCTGATCTCTGACATCTGTCCTAGATCATGGGAGAACCGGAAATCATCCAGCCCAGAGCGGATCTCCCTTCTAATGGGATAATAGTCACTCTAAAATGAATTTACACCGAGGGTTGGGGTGGGTGGGTGGGTTGCGGGTAGGGGGTGGGCGTGCCGGCCCCTCGTTGAGGTCAGGTTCCTAATTAATTAATCACTTTCAATCTAATGTCTGGGGTTTGAGGGGTTGGGGTTGGAGATAAAGTAGCATCTGGGGTTGAGGAGGAAGGATTGTGAGAGGGGAGAATGACATTAAACCACAATTAGATTCACACGTTATTCAGGGCTTTTGAGGTTAGAGTGTCCATCTCTGCCATGACTGCAAGATCTCTAGAGAAAATTTGTGGGGAATATTTGGGGAGAAATTATTTTTATTTTGTGGGAACTTGTAGAGCTCTGTGGCCGTATATGTATTCTAAGCATTAAAAAAAATTGGGAAGAAAGATAATCAAATTGATCAAACAAGGAGAAGTTAATGGCACATCTAATGCCTAAGGCACATTAATTTGATGGAGATCATTTCTTAAGTTACGACGACTAGGTACAATCCTACGACTGCAAATGCCAGTGCCATTCCTATGGGTCCGACTACATGGATGTAATCGTAATGTTTTAATAAATGACCCCTGGCAGTCTAGAACTATTAGAAACATGCATTGAGACCAGAATATGTGGTGGCTGCATCCATTGGGAATCCCACAATAGGGATATAGTCGTAGACCCCTCCTCCAGGCATATCACGGCAGGGCAGGTGCTGGAGGGCATGGGGTAGAATGGGGCGGGGGGTGCTGTCATTCACTCAGTCACTTTTACCCCCCTCCTCATCTGACAATGAAAACAATGCTTAATCCATGACTGCTATTTTTCTTGTCGCCATATGGCTGCTTGTGTTTTTATTCACTGCGAGACTGGACACAAAATTCACCTCTAAAGGTGCTGCCCCCTAACACTGGAGATTGGAACTACATCTTTGTATGCCACCTGCCGCTGAGTTAGAAGTTATACGGTGTATTTGTTTCTGGATACTTCAAAATTTTGAATGGCAGCTCAACTAAAATGTAGATACTTTTGACAGGTATAGATACAATTCCCCTACAAACAGTGATGTCCAAACTTTCCCTTGTAGAGCCTCTTCTCCTTAACTCAGTGTGAAAGGTATCTAGATATAACCCCTTTAGATCATCTCAATGGGCTACTACTTACCATAATTTCACCCCAAGTTCCACAAAAAAAAGCCTAACTCTAACCGCCAACCTACCATTCATCCATAAAACCCTGAGCCACTCCACTTCACACACCTCAGCCCTCATAACCACCAAACCCAAGTCTCCAACCCCTTAGATCCAGTGCACAGAAACCTCTATGACACCTTACATTCAATACCCCCAGCCCCATCCCACACCCCACACAACCACCCTCACAGCCTGCGGCCTACGCCAATAAATACTATTTGAGTTGGGGAGGCACCATATGGACGTGGGTGCTTTGCTTTCTCATGGAAAGCCAATTGGCGTCCCTTCACTGGGGCGCGGTCCCAGAGCAAGCCAAATCCAATATCTGCAGCCGCCCTACCCTTACTCTGCCTCTGTGTGTCTCCAGATGGGTGCTGGGGTCCCGGGGCTGGGATATTCTGTGGGCTCTCGTGATGGGCTCAATGCTCTATGTTCTGTCTCTATACTCTAGTGCTTAAATTCTGTGGTGGTTGGCAGCGCCATTCACTATCTCATCCCTTACCTTTTTAACCTACAAGTGTCCTTTTCCACACTTTCACTGTATCGTAAACCATCCCCTACGTCACTAGAATGTTACCATTGCAATATTCATATCTTTTTATGTCTCTATCTGCCTGTTAAACTCTCTCTCTCTCTTCTCTCTCTCTCTTTCTCTCTCTCTCTCTCTCTCTCTCTCTCTCTCTCTCTCTCTCTCTCTCTCTCTCTCTTTCTCTCTTTCTCTTTCTCAAGTCTCTCCCCTTTTCTCTGCATCTTTCTCATATCTCCCCTCTCTCCAAAGCTCTACATGTACAACTAGTGTCCCTGTCCCATTCTCCTGACACCCCCACAAACCTCAACAAGCCCTGTCCCCCTGGTCCCAGTGCTCTCTCCTCCGGGCGTCCTCCTGTTCCTGTCCGGGGTGTGCTGTAGCTGGCCGGTCAGGACTAAATAATTGGATTGGGCGCCGCTGGACGCTAGCTGTGCAGGTAGTGGGGCAGGCACAGTGGTGCAGGTGGTGCCATGAAGTGGTGCTGCCGTAGGAGAGTGGTGCTGGTGGTCGGTGCAAGTGGTGGCCGCTGGGCTTTACTCCGTGTTTATACTGAGAGGTGCTGGAGGAGGCGGAGGTGGCCTTGCTCACACATACACCCATCCCCTCCCCCCACCCCCACCCTCCCTTTGACTCCCCACAACCGGCCGGGCGCCCCACCCCACCCTACCTCTAGCTGCAGCAGCCAGCGACTGTAACCCCGCGGGCGGATGTGGCTAGTGCGCGTGCGCAGAGGTTCGGGTTTAATCACGTGGGCAGGCAGCAGGCTCCAGCAGGCATGGCGGAAGGACAGGTGCATGCCGGGTATGGCGGTACAATAGAAAGCCGTGCGAGGTGGCGGCGGCAGTAGTTGTAGGATAGAGGTGGCCTGGGTACTTGATGCTGCTGCTGCCGAACCTGTGGGGGGAGAGTGAGAGGTGTAGTAGACTGTGGAGGGTGATACAGTGAGCAGCTCCCTCACTGAGTGAGCAGCTCACTGTGAAGCAGCAGGTAGAGGAGGAGGAGGAGCAGGAGGAGCTGGTTAATACTTAATACTGGGACGTCTGCTGCTGCTGCTGATACTGCTACTATAGACAACCACCCACCTGCATACATACTTTAACACTACAACTACTATAAGGGGGTGTGATACCACATACTATAGCACAATTACTGTTACATCACTAATGCTGCTGCTATTATTACAGCCACTGGTTGCTGCAGTACAACCACTGCCATATACTACTCACAGTACGACTATAGCCTACCAATAGCATCCTTACTACATTATCACTACCCATGACTAGTAAAAGATACTGGCTCGCTATTAATGCTATTGGACGGATCCTCTTTAACCTGTGGTGACATCGTCTGGAACAGATTTACCTCGAGTTGATACTAGGAGTTCAATAATTCAGGGATTCATAGGATATTAAGCAGGAGATAGAATCCACCCAAGTGGACGCGCGCTGAGGAGGGAAGGAAGGACGCGTGGCGCGGGGTATAGACGCGTCCACGCGCGCCTTACCATCAAACCTCTATCAATCCAGCAAATCTTCCCCAACCCCCGCCCCAGCGCCCACACACATTCTCGGCGCCCATAGCGGCGCCCACGGCCCCGGCCCCAGTCGGCGCCCAGCCGGGGAGGACGCGGCGCGACCAGGGGAAAACGACGAGGAGGACGACGAGGACGGAGGCGGCGCGGGTTGGTGCCCGGCAGTAGTCGGGCCCGCACCCGGCGCCCGCCGATAATATGATGATGATGACAAGTAGTAAGCCCCAGCACCCCACCAGCCTGCACTCACCCATGCAGACCCCGGGAGGAGGCGCAGGAGGAGGGGGAGGGGGAGGATCCACAGGAGGCGGCGGAGGGAGCGTTAACGGCGGCGGGGGGCTGCCGGGAGGAGGCCGCTACTCGCCGCCATACAGGGCGGATCCTGTACGGCGTATGGCGGCTAACCACGGCGCGGCCCGCAGCACCCACGGAGGCAGCTCCTCCATGCAGCACTCTCCAGCACTCACCAGTCATAGTAAATATCACCATATGGACAGTCCGGACTACCCGTCATTATTACAGGTATAGCTACTCGCGTGTAGTGTAGTGTTGATATTGGGACCCTTACTGAGCAATTCTGGGTACCTGTGAGCGAGGGGTATAGCCATATACTATGTGAGTAATTCATATACTACTCACATTCTATTGTAAGCATTACACATACCTCTATATGAGCTATTGCTTTATTGCTCACTATGTGAAAATCCACTGACTGCTCATCACATGAGCAGTTCATATATACTGCACAATAAAAGAGCAATTCATATATTACTCACATAATGAGCAATTCACTGTGTGAGTATCATGTACCGCTCATTTGAACAATTTATGTACTAATTAAAATATGAGCAATTCATATACTACTCACTATAATTTTATGCTAACATATATACTACTATGTGAGCAATTTATATACTACTCACTTTCTGAACAACTTATATACCAGTCAATATACCGGTATGTGCAATTGATATACTACTCACTATGTGAGGTTTTCATATATACTACTCACCTTTTGAGAAATTCATATACTACTTCTTATTCCCTATTACTACGAAAGGGGTTCATATAGTTGCCATTATATGAGCAATTCCCATATTGCTCACGGAGTGTAAACGCTTACGGCGTGAACAGTTCTACTGCTCACTCTATGTAGCATACACTGCACATATAACTGAGAATCATCTATTTATAGCATGATAAGAATAGCTTCTGAGCAATTCATGTACAGTCAAGTATCGATATATCGGTCTTCAATTTGTCGGTTGATTCACATACCAGCCACCTATACTACCAAACAGATTTGATTATATCCATTGACATCTATTGTAAACATGATTCAGAGAACCAGCTGGTTCAGGAACCAGTCAAATTTCACCTCAAACGGAGGTGGCCGGTTTAACCAGTCAAATTTCACCTCAAACGGAGGTGGCCGGTTTAACCAGTCAAATTTCACCTCAAACGGAGGTGGCCGGTTTATAGAGACATGACTGTACTGCTCATTCCATACAAACCCCGATCTGATCACCATTACACAATTATGTACATTAGCTGCTCCCAGAGCTGCTAAAGGACACCCAATGTTATCACGTCTACAACATGATGGAGATCTATCAGGGATTGGTGTCCTAGATCATTATCGTCATTATCATAAGCGGCCGTCTCTTGACGGTGATGGAGGATATGGGGAGGGGAGAGGAGGAGGAGAGAGGCATAGAGAGTTGGGGGGGGGGGGTAGTCTGCCTTCTCCACAATTTACATATTTTATGAGACATGTTTATTTGATCCTGTAGAGGCCGCCACGAGTTTAGCCACTCTCCTCTACCCTCCTATAATACCGGACACCCAAATCCTTTCTCTCCACGATCCAGCCCTGGCTGATACTACTATCACAATGCATTAGGAACTGTTATCACTACATCTTATCAAACCCCTGGAGTCCATAGAAACCACCCATGTGTATCACACAGTGAGGTATGGGGATTTTACCCACTGTAGATATCCCCAGCCAGTCGCTCTGAGGCTTCCCCAGACCGCCACAGCAGCAGCCTCCTCCTCTCCTGGGTAGCGCTGGGAGGAGGTTGGCTAAGGGTTGGTGGGAGCATGGGGGAGGGGGCAGGAGGGGGTTGGATTTGTTGTGGTATTTAAGTATTCATGTGGTGGGTGAGCGGCTTGTGTTACCATGGAGTGGTATGGAGATGTCCAGCTCTAACTGGGGAGTGGTTGGGAGGAGCTGCTCAGTCAGTAGTGAGCAATTCAGCTCTGGGTGAGCTGCTCACTGCCAAGTTAATGTGTTGCAGGAGTGCATCATGCCCATTGGTCGGCATGATGCACCAATGAAATTCTGGCGAGTCTGCTCACCAGCACTTCATTGGAGCATCATGCCGACCCTCCGGGAGGAGCAGCTCAGCATTGTGTGAGCAGCTCACTGACAGGTTAATGTATGCATATTGGTGAGAACAGGTGATGTTGGGGTCTAGCGTTGAAGCGAGGTTTGGTATAATAGGATAGATAGGTTATTGGTATTGGTGTATTGGTACATGTATGGGTGTATACATACTGGTATCGGTGATAGAGGAGAGTATGTAGTGAGATATAGAATGTGGCAAACGTTGTTTGCACAGTTATTTGACAGTATTTAGGAGACTGTGGGTAGCATTATAGAGGAATGCCGGCACCATTGTAATCCCCTATCTACCCCCATCTACCTAGCCACCATCCCTCTCACTCACAGACTCACCCCTAGGCCATTACCCCACCCTCCCACTACACTTTAACCCTTAAAAACATGCATGATGCCTGCAGGTTTTGTTCCTAGGTCGTCATGATGCACCAATGCAGTGCTGGCGAGTCTACTCGCCAGCACTGCATTGGTGCATCATGACGACCTTCTGGGAGTGTTTCAATGCCCTGGTGAGTAACTCAGCAGTGCTGATTTCATGCCCAGTTTCTGTCTGATTACTGTCCAATAGCCATGAAGCATTAATGTGTAACGGAGAACACAAAGGGTTAATTCCCAGTGGGTATCCTACCCTCTCTACCCCTCCCCAGCCCCAGGACTACTGACTCCCATATCCACATATTTACCGACTGGCTACTTCACTGACGCTGACCTCTCTCCCTTATGCTTCTCATAAATGTGGGTATCTATATAAGAATGATATTCTCTGGGCCTGGTAAGGAAAGTGATAGATACAGTCCCTCCCTCGAAATACACTTCCTTCAATAGTGATCCATTTGAAATTTTACACACATTAACATTTTCATCATAATGAATGTTCGCCTCTCTATTCCAAGGTACATACCTTTAGCCTCCTTTGCATCTACCCCCATCCTTCTGCCCCTTCCATTCTCTGTCTATTTAAGCCCTGTCCCTTCATTTACCACCCCACCCACCGTGCCCCACCCACCCCACCGTCCCATGGTAATTGCCGCCACCGTCTGCTATGACCTTGATTCGGCGCAACAGTGGTATGAATTATTTAAGCTGCTGTGGCGGCCCGTGTCTAGGTCAAGAGTCGGGAAGCGTTCTGCATACCTAATATAGCTGACCCCATCTACTCTACCCTCAGTTAACTCACAGTCATCACATGCCGCTACTATTGGTGGTGACAGAGCCGGGAGGGTACCTGTCGGAGATGAGGAGTAATTCGCTGGTTTTATGCATGGATTTAATTCTGGTGAGTAACTCGCCACTGTTAGACTCACGCATCATGTAGACCTTATTACGTCGTTACACACCTGGAGGAGAGCCATGGTGCATGCAAAAATGAACCTCCTATCATGTACAGGTGTGAATATTTGGAACATTCCTCTATCTATTTCATATTTATCTGTTCATTCATTTATATATTCATTAATTCCTTTATTGCAGCATGCCCCAGTCCCTTTTGTGGGGTTTAATACTTTATTAGCATTAGCTAGTTAAGCTATAACGTATGTACCCACTGGGTTATGCATTACATACCCAGACATTATGTCATATATAGAACACTGTAGTGAGAGATCATGAATATAATCATCAAAATAGATCCCTTGAACACACAGCATTTAGATTATATTATATAAAAGGTAACTTGTTAGTGAGTCAGTGTTACAGCACGAGGTCAAACCGTTTACAAGCACGATAGTTCCACCCCTGCACTAACCATCCAGTTATAGTGTCGCGTGTCTCGGCGATTCCCAGTCAGTCCCTATCCCATCCCATAGGGTAGACCCCCCCCCCCCAGACGCAGACACACGCACAGATGGACGATCCTCATGATTTAGGCCAAAACTCATAAACACACTAGGGTATTATTTCATCACCTTCTCGCATGGCTTTATGAGGGGGAAATATCAAGGTCCTAGACTGGTGATTGTCGGTGGAGCATAGCAGGTAATTATTAAGAGGAGGGTCACACATGTAGCGGTATGTGCATGGAGGCCTAAGATGTAGTTTTGAATTTAAGGGGAACATCAAATTAACACTCTTCCTACACCAGTGTGTTCCCGGCTTCTCATAGGCCTCATTGATATACGGCGTATCCGTCTAATTCTACCTATACAGTAGCGGATCTAGGAGGTGGCCTGGGGGCACCCCCCCCCCCTAGATCCTCTGAAAATGGGCCTTGGCATTACTTTTAACTATAGGAGCTGCCTGACCACCTCTCTTAGACCAAATTTATCTGACTGAACCCCCAGACCACCCCCTCTGGATATGCCCCTGGTATGCCCCACACCCGTTTATCTTTTTGTCAAATATTAGCCAAACTCATGAGAAAACCAGAGTATGCTGGGCTGGGTTTAGGTTAGAGGATAGGGGAGGGGGGTGGGAGCGTGCCGACATGGTAACTGGTAGGTTGCTACATCTGTTCAGCCTGCATGAACCTGTCTCCAGCGCCAATTACCGACATGTGTGTTAGTAGGTACAAGGGCCGCATGATGCCTCTAGGTTTTGTGTGCCTTGGTCGGCATGATGCACCAATGCAGTGCTGGCGAGTCTGCTTGCCAGCACTGCATTGGGGCATCATGCCGACCCTTCGGAGGAGGGGTGTCAATCCTACCGGGTCGGTATGATGCATCAATGTGCCTAAGCGAGTTATTCATGCCATCGGTATTGATATATCAATATACCGCAGGGCGCGTGAGGAGTTAGTTAACCCCCTCAGTGTCCTAGTATAGGCAAACTTTACTTGATGTACTACAGGGAATAATTGGTTCGTGCTTTACACTAGAGAACACAGATTTTAACCCCTTCTGTCTCCAGCATATATATATATATATATATATATATATATATATATATATATATATATATATATATATATAATGTCGGTATTATATATATATATATATATATATATATATATATATATATATATATAAAATAGTCTGTTACTCATATTCCATGACCCCAAAATATCCAGAAATCTGGATTATTTCAGCTTCAAAAGTCCTCCATTTTCTCCTTGATTCATATGGGTTTTGCTGTGCAACGCCCGCGTCCAATTCCAGTTTTCCTATCCTACTCACAGACCTGCTCATTCAATGGAAACCCACTTGAGTAGTATATGAGAATGGGGCCATGGCGCTGGCACTAAATGAAGTCTCAACCCTTTTTTCTATCATACCATGTGTGAATGCACCTGTGTTAGACTCAATAACCCCCCCCCCTACCCCCCTGCGTTCATTTAATCCCCTACTACTACCAGGGCCATATCCTCTTTTCCCTATACTACTAACGTCTACATGTACATGGGGTTGGGGTGGTTGGGAGTAGTTTATAGAAAGGGGCACCCGGTGCAGGCGCACAGCTGTCCCTAAATCCCTATTCTCCCATCCCCCCAGTTATAATCCTACTGTATAGTATGCTGTACCCTTGGCCTTAACACAGTACACAGTACCACAGTGCTCATGTCACGATGATGCAGGAATGCAGACATGATGCGGCCTTGGCGAGTTCTGCATTGATGCATCATGCCTACCCTATGATGTTGATGCCCCATAGAGTCAGCATGATGCCGCAGCGCAGGGCTCACTAGTATCATAGCAGCACTAGATCTTTCCATCATAGCCAAACTAGAACAACAAAATGATGTTATCTATTGATTGACCTTTATTCCCCAACCTCGGCCTTTTAGGTTAAAAGAAATGGAAGGGGGCGTCACGGGGAACCCAACCTTGCAGACCTCAGCCATGTTTTGTTTCTTGATAGGGCAGTTAAACCATATACATGCACCATAAACCATGATAGCGTTTGGCCATATATATACTAGAAATCAATCATACCTTTTGTGTACAGGTAAAAGAAACCATGTCGCCTTTCGAAGTCGGTCGTCTTATCTATGTAACGTTATACCAGAATGCGGCTTATATGAAATCCAGTTAATCTGAGTGTGCCTTATACATTGGAGTTTACAATCTGAGTGTGCCTTATACATTGGAGTTTACAGTATAGGTCTATAGTATAAGACCCATTTTCCGCCACCCGATATGGCCCCTCTATCGGTCGCTAGACCCATAGTAGATGCTATTTTCGGCCGACAGAGACCATGCCCCATCATTGAACCCTATGGTAGCCCCATCGGCCGAGGTGGTTGTGTGGGGCAGCTATCGGCCGATAAAGCACTCATATCGGGTGGTGGAAAATGGCCCTAACCCCCCCCCCCCCCTAGTGCTTACCTATCCGGCTGTTATCCCGGGGTCGGTAATACTTGATGTCGGCAATGTTTACATGTGTATTATTCATGTTCCGGCCCTCCTGCTTGTATCAACAGATATAGCACCGGCTGGGGAGGGAGGAGTAGGGGGGGGGGGGTGTTGGCTGGCCCTGATTTTGGCCTATACTGTATCCTGTTATATATTAGTCATAGGGCACGCAGATACATCCAGTACCCGTTGCTGGTACTTGTCAAAACGAGTAGGTCTATTCACGCTAGGTCTATTCACGCTAGGGTGTTAGAAAGTGGTTTGCTACATGTACTAATTCAGCGGCCATCATCATAATTCTAATGTGGTTGGATGATAATCTATGACTTCATTTTACTATAAAAGTAGTTTTTATATACTCTTGTATGAAGCGCGTTCATTCACCTAGCATGTCGACATTCCCTATCACCACTTAGTGGCGGATCCAGGATTTACAAAGAGAGGGGACGCCCCTCCTATAGGTAAAATGAGGGGGGGGGGCATCTCTTAATCCTGGCTAAATTTTGAACTGAAAAGTGGCAAATAGACTCTAGATTACAGACAAAAAGGAGGGGGGCCCTCCCCCAACCCTCCGTCAAAATTCACCATTGACCACTAATGCGAAACAGGTCCAGCCATAGCCTAACTAACAACAGTAAACTTAACACGTGTGTATACCCCTTACTCCCAATACACCCCAACCCTACCCCATCTCCGCACCGTGCACGCTCACCTCTGAGTCGGTGCAGCAGCCACAGGGCGTGTCATTCATCACTTAAGGTGCACGTTTTATGTATTTCCCGGGGTTTTAATAATCTGTGTGTTGGGTGATGGATGGACAGTAGCCGGGTGTAAGTTGTCCTGCTCGGTCGGCACCCACCACCGCCACATCGCATGGACTGTCCCCTTACATGTACATTCTGTCTCTCTGTCTCTCTGTCTCTGTCTCTGTCTCTGGTTTCTTTCTCCCCACCCCCTCCCTCCCTTCCCTCCTTTCTCTGTCTGTACATATTTCTGTCGCTCTTATTATGTCTGTCCCTTTGTTTCTGTCTGTTTGCCTCTGCTTCTCTCTGCAACTGTCTACCTGCCTGTCTGTCTCTGCCGGTCCCTATTTTTTTGTCTCCCTCTGCCTCTCTCTGTGTGTCTCGCTATGTCTCAGTAGACCTTTCCCTGTCCCTGTCTCTGTCTGTCTGTCTCTATCTCTCTTTCCCCTCTGCCCTTACCTACCCCGGCTTTCTCCCTTTCTCCTCACCCCAACGTTATCGCTCTCCCTCCCTGTCTCTAACCCGACCTCTTTCTCTGTGTACAATCCCCACGCCCCCTCCCTTACACCCCTTCCCCTCATCCAAGCCATAAAATAAGGCCTTATTGCTACGGCTCCTAGCCAAATTGTGTGCAATTATTTATACCAGCCCAAGTTGAATTTATTTTCATCGCGGTGATTCTTCATTGTGTGAAATGGCCTGAGGGGACGCGTATTAATTTAAGGTTGTCGGAATTGGTCCTTCTTTCTCAGAGTGATGCTTAAATATTCTGTACTGGTGTTGTATTCAGATGAATTGTTGGTGTCTTTAGGCATTCTGGGGCCTGTTGCATAACAGTATATGATATTTCTTAAACATGATTTGCTCTGATTAACTGGGGTTTAGGGATTCCGTGCATTGATAATACTGTCTAGTCCATAGCAAAGGTTTATAGTTTCATTGTTTGTATACAGCCAAGTCTCAACATATGCATTGTGGATGTATTGACAATGTAAATAGAGAACACCCTAACACCATATCTGTCAATGATAATCCCATATCAAACCTGATATGGTCTACATAATTGTACCATATTTATAGCAATTTCATAGTATTACTTGTAATATTTTTATCAATTATTTGTACTTGTCTGGTTTGATATCAATTTAATGTATTACAGCTATACACTCTCAGACTGCGGGACTCTATTTACAGCACAAATGACCTGCTGTTAGTACGAATCCATAGACTCTACAGTAGATTGCCCTGTACGCAGTACACTGGTATTTACTGCTGATTTACAATTAGGGCTGAGAGTGTATTTTTTCCCCAAAATGAAATCCCTAATCTGAATCATCGTGGCCTATTTCATAGTTGATATTTTACTTTTGTAAAAAATTTGATCATTTAAAGGCCACATTTCCGCAGCCTTTATTTTATGTACTAGATAAAACATGAGCCAGCTAGTGTTTGAGTACACCTTGATTTTAACGTACAGTTTCTAAAAGATTTTTTCTCATTTTCTATCTTGCAGAGCGGGAACCAGCATGGCTACCTGCCTCACTCAGTGGTCTCACTACAAGGGAACATATTCGGTGGTCTAGATGATAGCCTCTTAGCAAGAGCCGAGGCTCTTGCCGCCACTGACATCTCAAAAGGGGGTCCATCCCCTCCCCTTGTCAAACCAGACATCTATGGACATACGGACATGTCTCCACATGGCCAGGCCCAGGCCAGGGGGCAGATGGCCTCCCTGCACGGCTTCGGCCCAGGTGAGAGCATGCTGGATCAGATCTCCGCAGGTATGGGCATGCCGGGACTGACGAGCATGTCGGCGGGGACGGAGCACGGCGGACCCGGCGGGCCGGGCGGCGGTGGCGGCGGCGGGCCTGGAGGAATCATCGGCTCAAGCCACGGACACTCACACGCGCAAATGTACCCGCCCGTGTACACGCACGCCGGTATGAACGGCATGCACCCGCAGCACGCGCTGAACCCGGCCGGCCACCACCCGCACGGCATCCCGCAGCATCACCCAGAAGGCGACTGCGACCCGCGCGAACTGGAGGCGTTTGCAGAGCACTTCAAGCAGCGGCGGATCAAGCTGGGAGTTACGCAGGCCGACGTCGGGTGCGCCCTTGGCAAGCTGAAACTCCCAGGCGTTGGATCGCTGTCGCAGAGCACCATTTGCCGCTTTGAGTCCCTCACCCTCAGTCACAACAACATGATCGCCCTCAAGCCCGTCCTCCAGGCGTGGCTGGAGGAGGCGGAACGCCAGAGTAAGGAAAACCAAAAGTCGCCAGAGATCTTTAACAGCGCCGCTGACAAGAAGCGGAAACGGACGTCTATAGCTGCCCCTGAGAAGCGCTCCCTGGAGGCGTACTTCGCCGTACAGCCGCGGCCGTCAGGGGAGAAGATTGCACAGATCGCTGACAAACTGGAGCTCAAGAAGAACGTGGTACGAGTGTGGTTCTGCAACCAGAGGCAGAAACAAAAGCGGATGAAGTTCTCTGCCATGTCCGGGGGCCACACCCAGAACCACTGACTCGTGTAGAGCCGGGGGGAGCGGGGGAGCAGCTGGAGAGAAGAATGACTCATGATGACTCTCAATGACTCTAGGTTGACTCACTAAATGTCGGGGAGTTATAGGCTGACTCACTAAATGTTGGGGAGTCACAGACTGACTCACTACAGCTAGGGCGTAATTAGCTGACTCTTCGCCATGGGTTGACTCTTTACATGTTTGCAAGTCACTGCCTGACTCTCTAGGTATTGAGGAGTCATGGCTGACTCACTACATGTATGGGAGTTACAGGTGACCCTTTACACATTGAAGAGCCACTGCTTGACTCTTTACGTGTCTTTGAGTCATAGCATGACTCTCTAAGCGTCAGGGAGTCGTGGCATGACTCCCTATATCTTTATGAGTCATGTGTCAACTCTTAAACGTCGGATTGACTCGTTACACCCTGTGAATCATATATGTTGACTCACTACATATTGGAGAGTTAGAGACCGACTCTAAACATAATGACTGAGAACAAATTGATGAGTCAAACACTGACTCAGAACCTGTGGAAAGAGGAACTGAGTGACTCACTTAACTATTGTGTGGCTTAAGACAACTCAGTCTAGATCGAGTCTCAGTCTGTGGGAGAAAGAACATAATGGCTGCAAAGTGTAGTAATCAAAATCTTCACAAACTATACCATTCCAAATGGCTCTCTCTCTCTCTCTCTGCAATCATGTATAGTGTGAACAATATTTATTAAAATCAAGAGTGATGACCTAAGAGCATCAATAGATATCACCAATAGCATTGAAAATAGGACTCAACATAATTCCCATCAAATGATGATAAGATTGATAATTGATCAGGAACTTAAGGATGAAAATAGACACATTTGACAATTATGAACAATCGGATGATAATCATCGCCATAATGATTAATCACTGGTGATGATGATGACGATGATGATGATTATCAGAATGATCAGCAACCATTAACACCGAAGACTAGAAATTGGCAGCAATCAACACTGATCTCCATAAGTAAATAAGTACAAATCTGGCAAAGACCATGACAAAATGTTACAAAAGACTGTATTATATGATATGTTTCACAGGAAGATGATTATGGATGAATTGTGAATAATGGACAGAAACCAGAGTCAAAAATCAAAAATTGATGATAATCAAAAAAGGTTATAATAAGGGACGCCGTCTCCACACTCTCCCCATCTCTCCGCGCATGCGTAGAACTATACAGATTGGGACGAGGCGCAGGTTTTGATACACGCCATGTGCATATAACAGACTGAAAACACAAGTAGGCACTGGGGGGTATTTCTCAAAAAAGCAAGTGAAGTTTATTGAGAAACACCCTCCTATTCTCTAAGACTGTGGAAATATCCACCACACCTCAATGAAGTTTGTGTCGACAATTTACAGACCCTTGATAAATTATAACAGGGGTCTGTTTCCATGTGGAATTGTAATATAATTATAATAATATTGTCTGTAGGGTATTTCTCAATAATGGTGTTTAGTATTATTGAGAAACACCCTCCTTGCCACCGCTCTGTGACTGAATAATTGATGGTGGTGTATCTATCTCTGTGTGCAATGATTGGAGCCTAGTCTACCGACCTACATACTATAATATAGATATTATTATCATTATACCAAAAAGAATGGCCCACCTCATTGTATTGTATAAAGTTGCATTTATATCTATAATATATATAAATATATATAATATATATTTCAGTGTCCCTTTGCGTTTCTACTGCAAAGAGAAAAGGAATCGCAGATGGAGAGAGATTATGTGGGAAAAAAATTCCAGAATCTTTGTTCATGAAAATGACTATAATGTTGATGATTTTTATGGTTTTTAAGCAAGAGATTGCATTTATCTAGCGTAAAGTTGTGTTTATTTTTATGACTCGTTCACCTCGTAGTAAGGTTGTGCGTGTATGTGTGGAATCCACCCCTTGTCTCACTATAGGAGTTTTTAAGCATGGATTAAAAAAAGACAGTTTTCATAGACATAATCACTTTGTGGAGAAGAATCTCCTCCGTAGTGGTACGGTACCTACCCGCCATTCGCTGTACATTCATCAATTTGGCATCGGGACACCACCAAGGTGTCCCAAACGTGAGTCATTTCTTCCATACTACCAATAAATTTATTCTTTTTGAGAATAGAAAGAGAGAAAAATTAGCAGAAAATATTGTTCTCATATTTATAACTACATGATGTACATTCCTCAAGTGTTTTCTTTTTTCTTTGCTTTTTTTTTCAAATGATGATATTCCAGGTCTGACATTGATAAATGATATTATGTATAATATGAAAAAAAAAAACTGGATTTTTTTTCTGTTCCTTCTCAAGAGGTCACCAAGTGTTGTTGTTTCAATAAAAAAAGTATGCAAAAACAATGACTAATACGTACATATATTCACATCTATTTCATTATCTAAGGGGGTGTTCAACAATTATGTCACTGCTTTCTTGGCATTTTCCCAGGACCTACCCACCCCCTTGTCACTGTTTTTTACGGAACATATATAACCTTACTGGAACCCAAAGACCCCCCCCCCCAACCTTAAACAGTGACGTAATCGTTGAACGTTCCCTAATAAAAAGGAAAGAATCACAAACAACGTCATTTTTTACGATTCAAAGGTCCTCCATTACGAAAATATTGTTTTTGGAAATTTCTCAAAATACTTTGTATTCTCATGCTATTCAGATTTTTTTTCTTTTTGGCAACATCCCAACAGATCCCTGTACATGCCTTAGTCAATGATGCCATTTGTGAATGCATTTATAGGCCAAATCCAGATGATACAACAATGCCCACAACATAACATGGTTGGATCTGTGGAGTGTGAGGGATATATGTCTAGAAATAATGTCATAATCTGTGGTTAAAACCAACTATTTAGAATTTTGTATAATTGCCTGTACCTTATAGGTCATTACAGATAGTTAAGGTATTTAGAACATGCCCCTAAAAGCCTTACCATCTGGTACCCACGAAACAAACCCCCTTCCAATTATAAAATGCCTTTATCTGACTGCAAAATTACCCAGTTTCAATTGAAAAACTGAATACTGAGGACAGTGTACCCCACAAAGCCTAGGCCATATACATGACAGTCATAAATGATAATCATCATTTCAAACATATCTCACTGCAATATCCTTTCAATAGCTCTATCATGGGCTTGTATTGTCTACAGAAACAATGCATCCAGTGGTACAACACATTATGCCATTGCATTGTCTCTGCTAGACCCACCCCCGGCCCATTAGAGATGAGCATATGGGTCGGGGAAATTTAGATTGGTTAATTAGTGCTGTGGCCGTAATTAGGGCCTCTGTGGACGCAGACTGTGTTGTCGGACGTCCCCGACAGGGGTCAGCACCTAGCTACGCCCCCTGGTGACGTCATTAAAGGCCCCGGATGTTGTCAACACTGTCACCGATGACGGCCATCTTGGAAATTATATCCATACTTTTATTTTCACTAGAATGAAGATGTTGGATTACCCATAAAGCTGATAAATTCGATTGACTCACAGATTGAAAGTACCCTCACATCTCTTGGGGTACAAGTTTACGATTACTACTGCTTTAATGTCACAGTAGGACCCATTGCAAATGAATCCAGAAAAGCAGCAATTTTGATGACACGTTGCACTACCCGGTACCGTACTTATGTATAGTTAAAAAAAAACAAGAAAGCAGTTTATCTAATTTAAATCCAACCACTAGTCTGAAAGATTAAGATTTCTTAAAATTGACATGTGACATGGGCTTTTAGTGACATGAGGTGAAAAATTAGTGACATGACATATGTCCTTTCTTAAATTCGATATGGGACATGGATGGTTCTTAGAGGTGACAGGGGACATAAGGATTGAAGTGACATGTGACATGAGCATCTCTTAAAATCGACATGTGACACGGGGGACCCTCCCCCACTACATGCAGATTTTTCGCTCTCTAGACTATAGACTGATATCAGAGTCTGATGAAGTAATGGCATAGAATCATGTATAAAACTTGGCCAACCTTCCATACATGACTGTATATGAATAGAAATAATAACATAAAGGTATTTTGGGACAATGAGCTGTCAAATGGCATTAATGATGATAAATACCCAGATATAGAACATGGCTGGTTCAGTTATCTGTCATGATGAGTAGAACAGTATAATCTGCCTCTGCCACCCTCCAACCCCCACCACCCTACTGGGTGTCTGTATTCACCTTGTATTGACTCATGGTCTAAGTGGGGAGTGGGGGACAATGGGTTAACTGACACCTGACATTGATTCTCTTACAGACCTGTGTGCTTATACCGATAGAACATTGTGTAGGGTCAATCTTCACCAATTTGACCAAAATGTAAGCTTTACTCTACCATTTTCCCCCTTCTGTGGCATCTTGATTTGGTTTGGGCTATCAATCAAGTAAATAGGGCTATCAGCTAACGTTCACAACGTTGTCCAAAGGTTGTTTATTAGAGGCAATATTTTAAATGGAGGGGGGGGGCGAGTGTCTCTGCATGGTGGAGTTTTATATGGGGTTACACAGGGGGGCTTCCACTATTTGCGCGCCCCCTTTTCCCACTCTAGTATCAAATTATTTGGAATGTATCATATCTAAAGTGTGAAGGTGTGCTCTGAACTCTTTTTGGTTATATTTAGCCGAGGTGTAGAGGATTGACTGGGCATAACCAACACCTCCCCACGGGCATCCATATACATGTATATGAACAGAGTGTAGAATGGTGATGATTTATGCATAGGCTACGGCCAGACGACTTACCCCGTATTTTCTGTCATAATTACAGAATTAGATTAAATTGTTCCTGTCATATTGAACCTCCCCCGTGGAACATGCGGTGACCTAGTATCCCCCTCAAATCTACCTCCATTCTTGGGGGAAAAAGTATGACATTCAGATAATTTTGCCATTTCTACACACCGATTTGTTTAGATCTACCATAAATTAAGACAACTTACAAATATTTAACTGACTCAAAATGATAAATGAATGCAACAAATAAAAAAAAGAAGCCTAGAACTCAAATCACCACACACAATGATATAAATCTACAGTCTCAAATTTAGCTTCAAATCTCACACAAATTGCATATTCAGATCCAGGCACTATAGAGAATCACAGCCATGTACTTGTTTATATACAGCAGAGGTACCCTATGGTAGGGGCTGTATAGGTGTGTGGGAGATCCCTATGCACCGTGGAGAAGGCTCCAGGGCTTGGTGTGGAGAACCCTGGAGTGCTGCTGGTGCTGGAACTTGGATTTCCTCCAGTGTCCGGATATATACACTACTGATAGTACAGGGTATGGAGTATAATGTATTAGCACCCTCAGTCACTATGGCTATAGTCCTTTAGAAGGTTTCTCTGGTTTATTCAGGGTTACAGGTATAATTCTGCTACTAGATTCTCTGAAACTTTAAAAATAATGCCTGATAACATGAGGAAACATTGAATATATATAATTACAAGTAAAACACCCAAGTATGGAAATTAACTTCAAATCAAGTATGAAATATTATCATAGTTGCATATGAACTTGATAGTGTATGATTACTTGAGGTTAATCTAGACAATATTCATATACATCTATTTCAATGATAATGATTAGGAATTAGAACATTGGGTGATTCCCATGCTCTGCAACACAGTCACACGCCATTTATGAAATATTAAACATGTTGATACAGTTTAGGGAAAAGCTCATAATCATTATACTGATGGGCACAGGACACTAAATCGGCGCACATGATCGGTATGATTCAAAATAACCTAGCACAAGCAGCAGCTATGATACTAATTCACTGGGCGGGATTCCCACTATAGATAATAATAACAAAACAACAATAACCACCACCTATTGTTTCCCTTCTATACACCAATCCTTCTTCATTTACCCCCCCCCCCATCACACACACACAATGATATCCAGATAATATTAGGGAGTGGTTATTTTAGCAACAGAGGGGTTGGTGGGTTTACAGTACAGTACAGTGCAGAACCTCACTGCCTGTTTTAGTTATCAGGTCATATTCCTATCTAAAATTCCATAAATTTCTTCCTTTGAGGCTCTAGGAGGTGAGCCACACAGTGAGTTTCTCAAATTACATACTCATCTTGAGAGACGAAAAGACAAACGTGGACAACCCATAGTTTAGAGCCCCGCCACATACCAATCTAGCCACAAGGTCACAATTGCTCTATACATGAGCAGGTTTGGACAGGCCATTCGCCTCTTTGTTTAGCAGGAACCAATTATTTCAGATTCTTCTTAGGGGTGGGGGGGGCAGAAAAAATCCATCCCTATTTTATTCTTTAAAGAAAAGAAACCTCCACGCCACTACAGAACAAATGGAGGGGGGGAGGGGTTATGGGCCCTATCAAGCTGAGGGGAGGGGGTAATTTTTGGGCACGCAAAAGAAAAATCCACCCCCCTCCCATTGTTAAAAGATAACCACTCTCTTCCAACCCTTTATTGTGTCTGTCAGTACAAATCTACCTGCAGCCCCAGCCCCACTGACTGCATGTAACGTGTTGATCTGGGTGCATGTAGAGCTGTTCCTAACCCATCTGTTAATAACAACGATGGCCTATATTATTAGGTAAATACCATAATACCAGGTCTGTTCTCACAACCTTGGTTAAAATCTACCAGATTTTAAAAAGTATACGTAGATGGCGCCCAAATGCCTTTAACCAGTTCTGGTTAAAATTTGTAAAAGAAAAAAGTCCTGACAGTGACTAAGTACAAAAATATAGAGTCACCAGGGCCCTTCCAACTGAGCAGCATAATACAAACAAGTCTAACCCCATGAACTCTAACTTGTCAGCCTCTGGCACAGACTCTTTATCTTGACAACTTTAGATGGCACAGGCAGCAGACCCTACCGGACAGCTCTTTGTGACAGGTGGTGAAGTTGTCAACATAGTATAGACGTTGTCAATATGAAGAGGCTGTGCCACGTCTGACAACTTAAAGGTAACAAGTATTGTCCCATTCATTCTATGCTGTTCACGTTAAAGACCCCAATGCTTTCAATGTGTTATTATACAGAGTGATGTTATTGAATGAGAAAAAAACGATATTGTACAGTGATGCATATATATGTTGGCCAAATTTATAAGGGTTTACCTGCCACAATACTAACTGAGTACATTGTAAAAAATGTTGTTGAAATAATGAGGGAATCCTCGCCCCAGAGTTGCCTGAGACCCGGCGCTATTTTCACAAAGATTCCTTGAACATGTACCACCATACTGCCAGCCGGGGCTTCTTGTAAAAAAACATCACTGGTCCACTTCAAATACGGTGGTTCACTGTTCCGGTTAATCAGGATCCCTGGTAGATTCAACAGTTAATTCTTTTTACAGTGTAGCTTGGAGGAAGGAGAGCAGCTCTGCTACAAAAACTCCATGTGATGTGAGCTGCTCAGAGGGTGATCAGTGATAGGGAGGGGATAGGTTTTATTGTCCTGACAGAAGAAACTTTATGAAATCTTTCTATGGAGGATCTTAAATCATTAACCTGACTGTAAAAGAAATGTTCTCAAAATGACAGTGAACACCTTGTCCCAAAGTTGCCAGAGATTCATCGTTACTTTCACGGATATTCCTTGTGCCACTGTGCTTAGCTGTACTGCCATCTGGGGCTTCATTGTAGAAACAACACAGCTTTACTGCAGTGTGATTATGGTGGTACACTGCTCGGGTTTATGTTCATGAAGATTTCTGGAGGCTATTTCTTAACAGACTACGACTGCACCCTCCTAGTCGTACCAAAACTCCCATAGGAATAGCATTGACATTTTGTAGTCGTAGTGCTGTGTGCGATCGTAGTGCCTTAAGAAATGGCCTCCTGGTAGATTCAACACTTATTTCTTGGAGTTCATTTGCCGCCAATGCAGTGCTTGTGATTGACCTATGGAATTGATCTAAAACTAAAGCAACTAGGAGGACGTTTTAGAATTTGAACGGTCAGTTACAGGTATACTACTGAGTTTATATTTTTCTACTGCAGGAACGACCTTACGAGGCTAAAGCAATTTTCCTATTTTCAGACAGCTCATGAAATAATCAATCCAAATTGTGCACTTTGTCGGCCACAAAAGATTTTCCCTTAGAATAGGGTGCAGTCGTAGTATGTTAGGAAATAGTCTACAGATTTAGGCCCATCCATAAGAAGTCTAGGTTCAGAATAGTCATTTCTACAACAGCCCACACCAGCTATATAGACTCCCAATGTCTAACATAGACATGAGCCTGGTTCCACCCTGCACCCTAGGGCCTACATTACGTGTGTATAGGTGAGATAATGAGGGGTGCAAACAGTGCTAGGGACAGACCGTGAATAGTGTAATGACCCCCAGGCTATTGTCGTGTTACAACAGCTGATGGTCTAGGTCAGGCTTGGTATCGTCCCCCTCACCACTTTGGCCAAATATTTGACAGAAGAATTTCAAGTATGGTTACATAATTTTAGGCTTTTGGCTGTATTCATGCGTTGGAGCATGAACGCCCTCATTTCTTTTCTTTTCATCTAATAGTGGCAACCGTCTATAGCGGGGTAGCCGAGGAAGTGGGGGGGGGGGGCTATAGAAATTGTGTTTTTTTCTACGATTATCTATATAATCTAATATAGCATAAAACATTCAACATACATAATACAATTGGAAGGAAACCTACACGGTTTCTCACTATTTTTTCACTACAGAGATGACGTGTCAAGGATACCGGGATTAGAAGCCTTGGTTTTTGGTTTTGGCAGAAACACAGATTTTTTTCTCTTTATCCATACAAATATATGAAGGATTAGTGAAATGAATGAATAGATAGATGATAATAAATAGATAAATATAAAAATAAATAGATTAATAATGAATAGGGAGATAGAAGGTAAAATCAGCAAATAAATGTACCAACTCACCAATAACACCACTAAGGAACCCTGTGCAATTTTATTTCTATTCAAGAAGGTCACCACTGCTAGAAACAGTTTTGTTGTAATGTTATTTATGTCTAGGCACTTCAGCTAAAGAGTATTAGGACACAGGAGCCTCTAACCACCTGCCTCTGGGCCCCAACACCTAAAACCCCCTATCCCTATATTACCAAAATGAAGAGATGAGATTTAGGTACCTGTGTCACTGTTTGGCTGAGTGTTGTATTGTAAGATTGGCAGGGACAGGTGTAGCGCCAAATGATGCCGAGAGGTGCCGAGCACTGCCGAGGCGCTGGGACTAACATTGTTGAGGATGGTAGGGGATGGAGGGATTGAGACAACGGTAGGGGCCTAGTCGTGGTGTTAACCCTTCAAAAGCGGCATAGTATTTTCATCACCAATGCAGTGCTGGCGAAGCGACTCACCACCACTGCATTGATGCATCATGGAGGGCATTCAGGAGTGTATCAGTCCAACCTAGAAGATGGGCACGATGCATTAAAAGCAGCCGTATAGGCGTTATTCACGGTTTTATTTGTAGTTAAATTTGTGGCTTACTTGGCAGTACTTAGACTTGTGAATAAGCACCCAGTCCTATAGTCCCCCACACCCTCCACCCCATCCACCTGTTACATATATACGATCCCCAGGATACTAGGGAGCATTCATATGCTAAGAACAAGGTCTATTGATTGACTACATCTATGTACCAATAGGGTTAATGGACATGATATCTTTATCATACTATGCCATACTGAACACAAGGGGCTATTTGCCGCGCGCGGTCCGTCCGCGCTAACCGCCGCACGCTACGCACCGCACGCGGCACGTGCGTCAAACCGGCGGCGCGTGCGGCGCGGCGTCTATTCAGTAATTGAATATAAAAGGCGACCATGATCGGTTTGTAGGTTTGACACGAGCTGGTGGCGTGACGACCATATGGGAATGGGTGAGAATAGACGGGGAAAAGTAGCGGAAGGTAGCATAGAGGCTATAGATACTATGAGAGACACGACAGAGAGTTATTTGTCAAAACATGTCATTATGAGTGTACTTGTTCAAGTACTATTGTGCATCTAGGGGCGACGAGGAAATTCGCGAATTAGCTGTAGAAATTACCTAATACTTTACAATAGAGATGCGCAGTGTATGGATAAGTGAGTGAGTGAGTGAATGAATGAGTGGGTGAACACATGAGTTAATGACAGGCATGCAGGTGAACAAAATGGGTGAGTGAATGAATGTGTGTGAGTGAGTGAGTCAATCAGTCAGTCAGTGAGTCAGTGAGTGGGTGAACACAGGAGTTAATGACAGGCATGCAGGTGAACAAAATGGGTGAGTGAATGAATGTGTGCGAGTGAGTGAGTGAGTCAATCAGTCAGTCAGAGAGTCAGTGAGTGGGTGAACACAGGAGTTAATGACAGACATGCAGGTGAACAAAATGGGTGAGTGAATGAATGTGTGTGAGTGAGTGAGTGAGTGAGTCAATCAGTCAGTCAGTGAGTGGGTGAACACAGGAGTTAATGACAGGCATGCAGGTGAACAAAATGGGTGAGTGAATGAGAGTGAGTGAGTGAGTAAGTGAGCGAGCAAGAGAGCGAATGAGGGACTGAGTGAGTGAATCAGCGGATGGGTGAGTGTGTAGTTGAGTGAGTGAGTGACTGGATGAATGAGTGCATGTGTGAGAGGCAGGGGAACAAAATGATTAGGTGAGTGTTATCGTACCATAGCAGGTAGTGAGTCAGTGAGTGGCTTCAGATTTCTGCTATAACACATATATTATTCAGACCTGTGCAGCTAAAAGGCCAACTTTCTATATGAGAAAAGCTTAGTAATATGAAAGTACTTTAATCAACAACCTCCTTGAAAGTTCACCCTTCCCTCATACACTGATCTATAGTGATTCTCAACTGAATAACAGACTCCAAACACACCCACATACCAACACCAATACCAACACACTGTACAAAATAACTGGTGAATCTATCAGGGGTTCTCGTAAAACTGAACAGTGAACCACTGTAATTATATAGCAGTGAACCAGTGTAGTTTTCACAAGAAGCCCCTGGTGGCAGCACAGTCTTACAAGAAATCTGTGTTAAAAGAACGACGGATCTCTGGCAACTTTGGGATGAAGATCCTAACGATATTTGTTTAGTACGGGTAGTTTAGAGTGCAGCTCGCTCACCCACGCTGTTCAACACTTGGGGCGACGGAATGATAAAGCCCTGACGGCACCCGCAGAGCGAACTGAGACCCCACTCCAGTCAGCACTTCAGTAAAAAGACCTTATGTAAGTGACACCTTTGAGGTATGCATGTTGCTTCAAGGTTAATATTCTTTGGTCGACATGATGCACCAATACAGTGCTGGAAGGCATTTCTCAAGATGGTATGACTAGACCCCCTTCAAGTCGTAGTGAGATCCCTCAGTTAAATGCCACTACAACCCTGCATCTTGTGGTCACTAATAATTGCACTGGTACAACTGCCCTACCAACGCCTATGTAATTACTGCCTTAAGTGCTGATTGTACAGAGTAGTCGTAGTGTGTTACCTACGATCACCCACTCTGATATTGAGGGTTTCAAGTCATACTGGTTGTGGTCTAGTCATACTATCTTGAGAAATGCCCTCCAGGCGAGTCCACTCACCCGCACACTGCATTGGTGCATCATGTCGACCCTTCAGGAATTTATCATCTCGGCATGCTGCATGAATGCAGCCATGGGGAGATACCCACCAGTTCTGCATTCATGATCCATCCTGGCAACCAAAGGGCATAGTGCATCAAATCACTCTGCGGCACTTAAAGGCCTATTTGGGAGGGTTTCAGTACCAGCTAGAGGAAATACCGTAAAACCGCGCGTATAAGCTGCGGCTTATAGGTTATCTCAGAGGCCTAGTGCTGCTTAAAATAGAGCCTTCCTGAATCAAGGGTGCGGCTTTAAGGGAGGGTTTGAGTAATTGTCAATTAGAAGGGCCTTAATATAGGGGACCTTCCCATTATTGGGGCAGGGGTACCTGTCCCCTTTTTCTGTGACATTGTGAATGAGTCTTGTATGTAGGCTGTAGGATAGAAGTGTGAAGCTCTACGTATAAGCCACACCTAAAAAAAAGCCTCGCCCTTAAATTTGAAGTAAGCTAGATATATATACGGTGTCTGAAATGGTCTATATGAGTCTTTAGATCCATACACAGTGCATTCACCATGTTGAATTCCGCTGGGTCTGCCAAAAGTAGCAAATACACTAATAAGACATGTCCCTTGATTAAAAACACATACTTCTAGGAACATCTATTCCAATTTTATTAGCTCTTATCAGTGCATGACCCGCTTGCAGCCTATAAGTTCTACGGTAGTAGTGGTGGCACTGGAGGAAGCAGGAGGAGGGGGAGGGAGGCGCCAACTGTGATGGATGGCCAGCCTTTAAAACAGTGCCGCCGTGCTCCTCCAGCAACCACCTGCTCCTGTACAGACACAAAACCTATTACAACCAACCCCCCCCCCACACACACACACAAACAGACCCCTGGAGGGTGTTTCTAAAAGGAGGTTTCTGTTGGAGGTGCTATCCCTAAAACGGAACTGACTCACCATAGTGAATTGATTCTCAGTTGTGTTGCCAAAAGGCAATTGGTAAGTGTTTCAGCAGTGGTCCTGAATCAGTGTGTACTTCTCAAGTAAGAACCCATTCCCAGATAGATCCTTCCTCCAATTCCCTGGCCTAGGTGATATATAATTTGAACCCTGGAGTGTTGACCAATCATGAAACCACTTCCCCCGGGAGGGTGTTGCTCCTATTGTAAAAAGAGCTGTGAGTATGTGCCCTCTTTTCTAAACAAGTCGTGCACTGCTACACCTAAGTACTTGCACTCCCCACATTAGTCTGAAAAGTCACCTGCCTTGTTTAAAATAGAGAGAGCTGCACACCAGGTACCTACTCATGTCACATGCTCTATTGCTTATGATACTGACTGACTTCTCGTAACTAGGTACCTACTCAAATCCCCCTTTTTTAGCACTGTACTTGCATGACCACTTGTGAGCAACAAAAGGGACAAGTTATAGCGACATGAGAAGAAAGGACTGGAAATGAGGGCATTTTTATGCAGCTCTTCCTTTTACTATAGGAGCAACACCCTCCAGAGGAAGTCAATTCCATTGCAGTATAAGGTGGGATTCAAGTCGGGTCTCAGGACTGAAGGAGAGCAGGGAACTGGAAGGTGAGTTAGCTACAGTGAGAATACCGTTCCCAATCTTTTTGAAACACCCTCCAGCAGCACCAACAACTCAGCCAACCAGCCAGACCCTTTGGGAGCCGGTGGTGTATAGGCTTTTTTCAGATCAAAGACCTCTACGGCCGTAGTGCATCATGCCCATTGGTCGTCATGATGCACCAATGCAGTGCTGGCGAGTCTGCTGGCCATGCATTGACACTTAACTGGCCTTTGAAATATCAATACATTCACCGCATTTAAGCCTCAGACGCGTATAAGCCACACCCTGGGTGCATGAGCTATAAGGGCACCTTCAAAGATTGACAATTAGATACTGTTTTATAATGACAAAGCCGGCCTATAAACCGCAGCCAGAGTCACCATAGGCCTCTGAAACGGTCTGTATGTCCTACATTTTCAGACCATTATACGCAGGTTTCTACAATATATCAGATCGTTGGCTGTGCTGTTTGCATGATGCAGCTCTGGCGAGTTACTCACCAGGGCCGAATCCATGCATCATGCCGAGCAATGGGCATCAAAATTCAACGCGCCACTGGACCTTTTAAGGGTTAGACCTCACACCCCTTCGGTCGGCCTCTCAAAGCTCCATTGTCACCACCCCTTCCCCCCACTCTCCCAATCCCACCTGCCTCCCCGCCTGCTCTGAGGACGACTGGAGGTGGTCTAATTGGGATCGAACAATGCATTATTGGTGTTTCCGCCCTCTCCTTCATCGGGCCGGCGTTTCAAGTGAGTGGTCTTTATGTTACAGGTCTATGATATGATGATTATACTCAGGGTAGTGTTTGCCCATAGTGGGGACTTGGAGGGGGAGGGAGCTATGCATCAACAAGGTAGTAGGGGGTTGCAGGGGGTTGATACTGATACTGCCATTTTTGTTATCATTCCAAATCTGAATATTTATCATATGGGGTTACTTTGTTTGGTAATGGCTGTTTTTATGTTATATTTATACGCGAGATGTTGCCGATTACATTACTTATTGTGTTGTATTGTTTTCCGTGGGATTCTTGATTAAAGCGTCGGATTAAAGGATGATGGCCATGACAGAGCGAGAGACAGAGATAGATAAAGACAGACAAACATACAGGGACAGAGAAGAAGAAAGGGGAAGAGAGAAAAAGTGATAGAGTTAGAGAGAGAGAGAGAGAGAGAGAGAGAGAGAGAGAGAGAGACAGAGACAGAGACAGAGACAGAGACAGTGACAGAGACAGAGACAGAGACAGAGAGAGACAGAGAGGCACATACAAACAGACAGGAAGACAGACAGAGACAGAGGCAAATAGACAGTGACAGGCACACAAACAGAGAGGGGGGGGGGAAGCGAGTGAAAGACAGAAAGACAGACAGAGGCAGATACTGACAGACACACAGACAGAGACAGACAGGATACAGAGGTAGAGTCAGGAAAAGAGGCAAATAAATGATGATACATTAACAGAGATAGAAATGACAAGACCTCACAGACAAACAAAATAAGGATTGTTTATAGAGGAGTAAAACGCCACAGAGATACAATCAGATAGAGTGAGTGAGGTGGGCTCCTAGGTCTTTGTGTAGCCGGGAATGTGGATGGGGGGGGGTGTAGTGGCAGGTGGATCGGGCTGGGTTAAATTGTCATGATGGCAGCCAGAGTAGATTAACCATCCCCCTCCCGTAACCAGGCTAGTTGTGCCTGCATGATGCACCCTATTCGTCCCACAACCACAATACCTCCATGGTCCTACCACCTGCTCTGTCCCGGAGACCATTTCTGAGGATCCTATTAGATCGAACCGACCTGCAAGAGTTTGGCACTCTAGTAGGCTTTAAGACATGGCCCTCAGGCTCCGCCATATAGATTTCGTTCCCTCCTGGTCCTACTCGGATAGTAGCTCTGTATGGGTTATATTTCACTCAATGATTACTCCCTGGAGAGCTCTATTACTATAGCTCGATGCAGCAAGTTGAGAACCTGAGTGTTTTCCAGTTTTAGAGGCAGCTGTGCATGTAAAATGCCTTCATTCAAGGGACATTTTTGCATATGCTGCAGAAGACAAGTCTTGTGTATGATTCTATCTCAAAAATCATAACAAAATATGAAAATAGAATCATTTGCTATGCATTATCCCCTCATAATACATGTAAGACAAGACAAAATGCCCTCTGTAGGTCCCATGCGGGCTGGAAAAGCATGATGCTCGTAAATGTCTTCATCATTTTCAAGATAAGAATATCTGAAGACCTGAACAATGTGAACAGGTCCAGGGTGCAAAACCCTTTTGATCTATTAAAGTCCATCATCAATGTTTTGACCTGATGATTCATTGAAAACCATAGTGAAATGCTATTAGAACCCTATATTAGGCATGTGAGGCCTATTGTGATGCACTATTGAGCTATTTAGCTGTAAATAGCAACAAAAGCGTTGTCGGCAACAAAGACTAGAATCATAAGATGTGCCTAATTCTTCTCACAATTATTGTATCACTTAGATATTTCACATGCCTTTAAAGATGATCAAGTAGAATATAAAAATGGATAACTCTGGTATCAGTGGGTGATCGCACATCCATATATGGTGATCTATGTGGTCCCACATCAAAAGCCAAATAGAAATTTTGTTGAAAATCACAGTTTTTTGCAAACTAACAAAACTCACATGTCTCCCATAGTGTAATGAGCCACCATAGGGTAGGGTATAAAAGCATACTCATTTATAAACTTGATGGGATAGTACTATGCACCAGCTATGAAAAACTGATGGTTATAATATTTTTCACAAAATATATAGGGCCAAACTTTGAAAAAATCTAATAAATAAATCCTCACACAAAACCAGACAAGGAGCAAATTTAAAATGAACACTTTTTTTTTATTTTTGAAAAACAACAATTTTTTTAAACTAATGATTTTTAAATTTATAAATTGTGACAGGATCTGCAAAAAGGGCCCTTAGTGCAGGGTGCTATAAGGTCCCTATTCCCAGTCCATGTCACAATTGTACTTCAGTGACCAGGCAATAAAAAACACCCCTCTGCAGGGAAATTTGTTATCAAAGTTCATCTCAAGATCTTTAAAATGAGACATCATTGGCTTAAATATTCCCAATAGTTATGTTAAAACCCCTCCTTGAACATAGGTCGTTATTTATATTTGAAATCAAGGATTAAGCTCTAAATACATTATTAACCATAATAATTTCCAAAATCACAATGAATCAGCTTTTTTCATAAAAAATACATAACAATATGGTGGTTTTTATCATACACTTTGATCTAGAAGGAATTTTCAATTTCTGTTTTCAGTTTTGGGGTTTTGGTGAATATCCCCCAAAAATTGGCATAAAAATCTGCAAATTATGATTATTGAAATGGTTGCCATGGCCACAAGTAACAGGCATATAGGATGATTTTTCATGAAAAATTTTCATTTTACCATCCAAATATGGGCCATTTCTACTACAAATGGTGCATTTTACATGAGACCATAGAATTCTGCATCAAAAATTAGTCTGACAAATTTTAAAATGATTTTAGAGTAATTTTGCCCCTCCGATGCCCCTGGTGGCCAAATGGGGAATAAAAAATCCCCCGTGGAGGGGTGTTTTACCTTGATGGGTCACGTTATTGTGCACTATATAAATGTAAAACCATCTACCCTGGCCTGAAAGCAATGAGTTTCATCTTTCACTTGCTGCAAATATTGTGTAAATCGGAATAATATTTGGCTAAACTACAAAATTTCTTAGCAAAAATTCAGGAAAAACTAAGTTTTAGGTTCCCAACTTCCTGCATCGAGCTATAGACACATTTAATATTCTCCTCTACTATTAACTACTCACATTTCATATACTACTTTCATTACATAATTATACTACTCATTTTATATACTGCTCTCATTTCACATACTACTCATATTTCATGTATTACTCTCATTTCTTATACTACCCACATTTCATATACTACCCACATTTCATATACTACCCACATTTCATATACTACCCACATTTCATATACTACTCACATTTTATATACCACTCACGTTTCATATACTTCTCACATTTCATATACTACCCACATTTTATATACCACCCACATTTCATATACTACCCACATTTCATATACTACCCACATTTTATATACTACCCACATTTCATATACTACCCACATTTCATATACTACCCACATTTCATATACTACCCACATTTCATATACTACCCACATTTTATATACTACTCAAATTTCATATACTACTCTAACTTCATATACTACCGTGATCTCCCGCGCATAAGACGCACCTCGCATGTAAGAAGCACATAGAGTTTTAGAATATGCCCAAAAAAAAATAAAAAATCATAACTTTTGTTCTACTAAATGGATTATTTTGAAAATTTAAAATCCTATGTGTAGCTAAGGCACCCAGGAACGTCCTTATCCACCTCATGTCATATTAAGACTTACTTCAGACTTATATTATGTGGAATAAGAAGGAGACAGTGAGTTTGGTGGGTATTGACATTGTCCTTTCATACCATACATGCCTAAACATTGGACATATAATACAATGTTTAGAGAATAGACAACGATCTTCTTCACATCGAGACTGTCTGTTGTCCTATAATGCACGAATGCATCTGAATGCATTTATAAAACAATGTACATATAATTCCAATCAATCAAGTACCCATTCAAGGTATATCTAGACCAATTAATGGTACTTGACTGGTTTACAGCTATGGTGACCTTGCTCATGTGTGCACTGTACTAATATAATGCACTCAAGGTCACTTCTATCGTGCAGCAGAGCACTGCCAGCTAAACAATTATAATAACAATAAATAAAATATTAGTTAACAATAGTAAAGTTTAAATTTTCTGGATCCACCTGACGTGGTGTGTTCTTTACGCGCAAAGGAGACAAATTAACCGTTGGCTTTGACTCCAGGGGCTTATATAGTGACTGGATGTTTACTGTCACGTCATATGATGTCATACATATTCATACTCGACCTAGAGGAAAATAGTCCCAATCGCTGCACATATTAATTAATGCCCCCCCCCACATCATCAACATGTTATTTCTGAGGGCTTCTTTCAGTGATGTTAATTCTACCTGGTGTATTTTAACTCTTAATTAAGATCCATATATTGATGGCGAGAAAATACTTTTGGACTTAATTTATACATTCTTCCCATTTCCTCATCTTCCTTAACCCCCCCCCCACCACCACACACACCTTATTTTACCCTCCATTTCCCACGTCCCATATGAACTCAATTTCCCTGCCCTCTCCCCACCGTCCCACCTCCTCCCCAGCACTCACGCACCAATATGGCCGGGTTGACTGCCGCAGGTCCCGGGGGACCAATAGCCACATCTGCTCGGTATTTTCCAGGCCAACATTATATGAAATAATTAATTAAAGTGCACGCAGAACGAGGTGAGTAGGGTGTGGAGGGCGGGTGTGTGTGTGTGTGGGGGGGAGTAGCCACTATAAGCAGCTCTGTCACGGAACAGGAGGGTGTTGCTCCTATAGTAAAAGGAAGAGCTGGCTAAAAATGCCCTCATTTCCAGTCCTCTCTTTTCATGTAGCTATAACTTGTCCCTTTTGTTGCTCACAAGTGGTCATTCAAGTATGGTGCTCAAAAAGGGGGATTTGAGTAGGTACCTAGTTAGGAGAAGTCAGTCAGTTTAATAAACTATAGAGTGTGTGACATGAGTAGGTACCTGGTAGTGCAGCTCTCTCTATTTTAAACAAGGCGGGTGACTTTTCATACTTATGTGGTGAGTGCAAGTACTTAGGTGAAGCAGTGCACGACTTGTTTAAAAAAGAGGGCACATACTCACAGCTCTTTTTACAATAGGAGCAACACCCTCCTGAGCTGCTAGGGAACCCCCATTCAAAAGTTGAGTGAAAATTTCAAGACTTCCGATCACATTGAAATCATGTGTAATTCTTGATTCTTTATATGCAGAATTATGAAATAGATCCTTATCTTGGCCAACCACATCATTTTAGATGCGATCACATCATATTTGATGTGCAATTATCAAATTTCCCAACCAAAACATCTCCAAAAGGGCACGGGCGGCCATCTTGACGTCTAAATGACGTATAGTGTTGCTATGGCAAAGCTAACCCACTACTCCAAATTTGTCAATGGGTTCACGTCAGTCTCGAAATGTCCACCATGGAGAGACGATGCTCAGTCTGGGGGGGGGGGAGGGGTCTATAAACCTTTAAGGGCTCATGCCCTTTGGTCATCATGATGCACCAATGAAGTGCTGGCGAGACTGCTCACTGGCCACTCCATTGAAGCATCATGCCAACCCTACAGGTGTGTATCAGCCCCAAGAGGTTGGCAGGATGCTTGGAAGTAGCCCTGGCGAGTTACTCACCAGGACTACAGGGCTACATGTATGCATCATGGTGACCATTGGGCACCATGCATTAAAGGGTTAGAGGGTGTTGTAGCTTTGCAAGGAGAAATGGCCGGGAGGAACGCTATGGTTGGACGTTAACCCTTCAAGGTCCAGGTGGTGTTTGATGCAGTATACACGTATCATGCTTGACTATTCAGGAGTGTATCAATCCCATACGGTCGGCATGATGCACGAATGATGTCTTGGGGAGTGAGCTCACCACAGGGCTGCGTTCATGCATCACAAGAATTAATGGGTATGTATGATGCATTGATGCACTATACAAACCTTTATGGGTTGAATCTAGACAGGCGCGGCATTACCTCTATAGACCTGTAGCAAGGTTCTAACATTTCAGCAGAATCTCCTGTGGTTTATTCTTCATGTCAGTGACTGCTCTCCACGCCCACAAGCCATTATGTAATCCAGACAGTAAAACACACCCTCACGCCTCACCAAATGACCCTGATTCTAGTCGGGAAAAAAGACCTGTAGATGATCACAAACTATCAAGTACAAAGCAAATTGTACGAGGTGATAGTACAAATAGTCCTACACAATGTGCAACAGCACTACTTGTTCTATAGTTGAAAATATTCTGGGGGTTTCTCCAATCTAACAATTGTGATCATAAACGATCCTAAAAAGGGTCAAATCGTTAATCCTTTTGAAACATGCCCCAGAGCACAGGATATTAAGATATTATCATCACACACAGCAATACTGGTAGGACTTAAAGGGAGCAGTACCCTACAGATCCACATACAGAAGCATGAAATCTGGAGGTTATATCTTAATAGACTACGACTGCACTCTTCAAATCGTACCAAAATTGCCATAGAAATAACATTGGAATTTGCAGTCGTACGTCTGTGAGCGAGCGTAGTGTGTTAGGAAATGACCTCCTGAAAACATCCTGTATGCGTGTGATATCTGCGACCTGCAGGAGGCTATTGCGAAAAGAATCGGAAACGGATTCTCACTGTCGTAACTCACCTTCCAGTTCCTGGCTGGTCTGCTGCTTAGAACCAACTGCTCACCCTACACTCAGAATCAATTCTCTTTGTGTGAGTCATACTGGGAAGCATCCCCCAATTCATGGAAACTTAAGAATCAATTCTATAACCTATTACCTTGCTGTAAAACAGGGGAGAAGTCATCACCTAAGGGTAGTCAGTTCCCATTTGGGAATAGCACCTCCGACAGAATTGAATTCCTGTCCTTTCGCAACACCCTCCTGCGCTTGTTTTAAGAGAGCAAATGAAATCCAGTTCTAGACCATGCATGGAGGAGCTATACCTCTAGTAGCCGGCATGTACAGACTGATCGTACCGCCTCCAGGCCTCACAACACGGCGGTACAAGCACGTGGAGACGGCCACTGGGGGGGGGGGTTAAGGAGGAAAGAAGACACGAGTCACTTGTAGCGTTAGAGGCAAGAGAAGGGCCGATGTAAGGTAGATGGGAGAGGGGTGTTTCAGAGAAGGGGTTATGCGTATTGAACGTGGTGGTAGAGGATGTAGTAAGCTATTAATGTATTGATATCGTAGGACGAGGTGAGGTTTGCTGGAAATAATCGCCCGACCGCGCAGTGGGAGGGCGATTATTTCCAGCTAACCTCACCGAGTCCTACGATATTAATACATTAATGCGTTTATCGCACTTATTCATACATTATGTATTAATTTCTTACCTAATAACCCCAGAATTAATCCATGAGAAGACATTTTGTAAGTGCATCCGATCCGCACGGTTTGACAAGCCAGCGTAGCCATTGTTTTTAGTCCACCCGTCAAACCCTCGTATTTCCAACGAATTTTCGGGTATAATCCAAGGATGTCAAGCCCTGTTATTCTAGCAACGCCAAATATACGATCTCTAGTTGGTGTTCGCCTATATTTTGTCTCCATTTTCTTCGAAATAAATAAGAATCCATTGATTTTCCATAACGATCCAACGCACACGGCCCGGTACACGGCCATTGCTTCTTGTTGACAGAGCGGGTAGGTGCCCGGATGTAAAAACTAGGTCAGCCACGCGTCGAGCAAGGAATGGCCGGACGGGGCGGGTCCCGACTCGTATCGATGTGGAAAATCAATGGATTCTTATTTATTTCGAAGAAAATTGAGAATTTAGGCATGGCATGTTCATATAGGATATCTAAGGATGGTTCTCTGTTAATAACTCCACCAGGCCCCATTGAAATCTATGGTAACGAGGTCTGCAAACATCAGGTATGTGGGAAAAATTTTTCATATCTTCCATGTGTATTTGGTTCTACCACCGGTCGGCTTGGTATAGTGGACAGCGAGCTCGCCTCCTGCCCCAGCGGCCGGGGATCGATTCCCCGTTGAACCTTAACGGTTTTAACTGGAAAACTATGGCGAGGGTGGCTTCATATCCTTCTCCAATTTATTAACCTGCTCAGGTTCTAACCAAGATCGTCTTAGAAAAAAAAATGGACTCTGAGAGTGCGGTTATACCCCGATAACGGCACGGGGTTATGACCAAAAAAGCACTGTAGAGGCCAGAAGAGAGGTATTATAACAAGCTGATGGGGAGGCAAGGGACAGGAGAATAAGAAGGGGTCAATTGATGGGAAATGGGAAGGGGGCGGGGGGCTGCAAGAGAAGGTGAATGGGAAAGCAGGAGGGGGGTCTATTGATCAGTACAACTCTATGACTGGTATGGGTTATAGACAGACCTGTGCATGAAGTAGGGTAACACGGGACGCTGAATAGACGCCTTTATTAGCTGTAATTAACACTGTGTAGCACGACAGGAGAGGTCCCTTTACGACCCTACATGAACCCCCCACCCACCCCGTCTTCTACCCTCCTCACCTACAATCTCCTCTAAAACTGACCCCCCCCCCTCACACACACAGTGCCTAGGACTGTGGGACATGAGCCGTAATGAGAAGCATATTATCTCCAAGCCGAAAGTTGTTTTTTTTTCGTGAATTATAAATTCTGGATTATATTTCAAAATGGTGATTAAGTAGCATAACTTTCAAATATCATCCAGTTTTTATGCCAAACCCAGCTCCCCCAGCCTACCGTGATGCATTATGCCGATCCCATGAGGCTAGTCTTCTAATAAAAGAATGGACATTACATTACTCTTTAAGAATCATAATCTCATGGAGTGATAAATCACTTTACAGAGAACGTCCATGTATAAGGCAAGGTCAAATAGCCCCAAACATCTAAGTATCCTTAATCCTCTCCCAAGGCTCTTATTTTCTCGCCAAATTCATGAAAATGACCATTTTGGGAAGAGGAGAGGAGTTTGATGTAGTGGGTGTATTGAGTGAGTGTGTGTGTGTGGGGGGGGGTGGGGGGGTGATGAAGTGGCTGTGTGTACCTGATGACCACTGAGCTGTTGTGTAAACATGATGCTCGATCTCAACACGCACCTGTATAGACTGTCTACGGTTCTCATTGATAATAACCCTGAATAGACAGCCTAGATCCCGCAGAGTTCAGTATTGGGTCTAAGCGGGACTGGAGTTGGTTTCTGGTGGCATTGACTGATAAGACCTGATAGTATGGAACGAGCTTGTTCCTGGAAGTGGGTGTTATCAAGGAACAAGGTAACCACCATGACATGCATTATCGGTGTGTTTTGCCATTTTTAACAGTCCCAGCAAAATACAAAATGGTGGGCCCACTGAGTATAGGTCTAGCCTCCTATAAGACTGCCCATAATTATGAATAGGCAGCGTAGATTCCATCCCACAATTGTCGTATCATACCTACTCTCAATGGCTCTCATACCTTCACATGAACATGAGCTTTTCTTTTTTTTTACAAACAAATAGAACTTAACACAAGTGCTTTATAAGGATAAAATAGACCATTTGTAATAAGTGTGATAATGCAGCATGATATATGTATAGGAACAATAACCTCTATATCACACAAAGAAAACAATCAAATTCTTGTAAGAAGTCTTAAAGTTTCAGAGAGTTGCTCCATCATGCCACGAGTCAATAAACCCGTGACGGCATAAACCAATAAAGTTGATTTCAGACTAAAGTCTGAGCCGAATGAAACTAAAGGGCACCATCAAACTCGCCAAAAGTAAAAGCCCCATAAATGTTAAGAACCACAGAAATCTAGATACATGCATATGGTCGCTGTAGTAAATCTTCAAAGTCTGGCATTACAGTTGTTGGATATTGTTCTATAGGGACCCATATTGTAGCCCCCATGTCATAATCCAGTTACTGGTCAGGTCTTTTACAACAAATAGAAAATAGTCATCGCTGGGATATGTATAAAGTGTATTTGTAAATCCTAGTAAAGTTTGTCTCAAAAAGATGTAAAGTAAACTCTAACCCCCAGTGGCAGCTACGGCATAATATAAACGCTGTGGGCTCGATTTGATGCATTATGGAATCTCCTTCTCAAGTCCCACCAAGTGCACATCTATACTGTAACAAAATGGCACATATTCCTCTCAATCAGTGACTATCATAGAAGCAGCTAGGATTGCAAAGCCACTCCCTTGTGAAATTCACCATGAGATGGCGATGGCATCACATTGGCCTTCACTGCTGACAGCTAGCCCTTTCATGTGTGAATAGTGACCTATTGTACAGACTGCACAGGACTCACCATATCAATAATGGATAAGGTAAAGCAGACCCAGTCACTACACTGCATGGGCTATAAATAGTAACAGCAGAGCTGCTCACTGTGCCAGTATTAAGGTCACAGTCTGATGGAAATATAAATAATGTAAATACATGTGTACCAGACCTAGAGTGAGATCGACCCACTCCTTGGGCAGAGCTGGTTCGCATAAAGAATATATTTTCGTGAAGCAATTCCGTTGAAGGCACAGTAGCAGTATACTTCAAGGGAAGATTGGCTATGAAATTTCTAAATTAAAGGGTCCACTCGATCAATTTTAAGATCCACTGAACAGTTATCAAGAAATTCAGCACACTGCTACGACCCTATTGTAAATACACTGCTATTTCACCCCCACCCTCATCTCCATTTACTGATAAAGCTGTGGACGGGCAATTCTCAGCTCTTCCCTACCCCCGAGCAATTCCATCGATCGAGCCCTTTTTATTTGCCATGAGCTGCTCCCTCACATCTAATCGACGATTTTCCAGTTTAAACTCTCGGCTCGCTGAGCATTGAACGCCCCTCATACGGTGTTCCTTTGTGTTGTAATCTTCTTCCATGAGGTGCTCTTTTGCAATGAGCTACTCCACTTTACAATGCCCCCTGTCCTTGAATTACTTTCCTCGCTAGAGCAGCTCCCCACACTGAGCTGGTCCCTTAACTATGAGCTCCTCCCCTCCCTGTTTGCTCCTCCCCTCCTCATGACAGCTCCTCACCATGAGCTACTCCCCTCACCATGAGCTACACTCCTCACCATGGGCTGCTCCCCTCACCATGAGATGCTCCCCACACCATGAGCTGCTCCCCTCACAATGAGCTGCTCCCCACACCATGGGCTGCTCCTCACACTATGAGCTGCTCCTCACACCATGAGCTGCTGCCCTCACCATGAGCTGCTCCCCACATCATGAGCTGCTCCTCACACCATGAGCTGCTGCCCTCACCATGAGCTGCTCCCCACATCATGAGCTGCTCCCCACAGCATGAGCTGCTCCATACACCATGTGCTACTGCCCTCACCATGAGCTGCTCCCCACACCATGAGCTTCTCCCCACACCATGAGCTGCTCCCCATATACCCTCTCTCTTCCTCACCTGCTTCCTTCTCCCTCAGTGGCTCCCTCGCCATCAACTGCCTCTCAACCTGAGCTGTTCCCTCAGCTGACCTGCTTTCACACCCTCAACATGAGCTGTTCTATTTTCAGTTTCCCGATTATCCTATATGTAGAACGGCTAAGGTAAAGTACAGCTAAAAATAAATCATTACCTTTGATCAGGTTTACTGTTTACGGATCTGCGTGGCACAAATATCACCCCCCGCCCACACATCCAGCACTATACCTCTCATTGTACTGCTCCTATTTACAGCAGCCCCAGCTAGTTCTGCAGCCAGCACAAAAAGAGCCGCTCGTTGAGTTGCTCCTTTGGTCTGAGGAGCAGCTCAGAGCCGCTCTGACCCAGGTTGTTAAATCACCTCCAATTACCAGAGAGCCGCAGCTGCTGTGCCGCCGTCCGTCCGTCTCCGTCCCCGCGCCCAGCTCTATTGGCGCCGGCTAAGGCCGAGTAATCCCGCCTCCCCAGGGACTCCACGAGCTGCTCTGAGAGCTGCTCAAGCCCAATGTCCCCCACTTCGTTTTGTGTCTCTGTGTCTCTGTCAAGGGTCCCACCCTAGACTTCAAAGTGTTTAAAGACCACCGGGCATGGTGCTTGTCTGTGGTTCTTTTTGGGATATTCTCCTTTGCGTACTGAGGTACGCTTTGCTGCTGTGGGAACGATGAGCACCTTTCTGAGCTGCTCTGTGTATTTCTCAGGGCAGTAGTCTGTTTGATGGTCTGTATACATGTTCTATTTGATGTGTATAATTCTGTAGGGGTGTGTTTAAATGGTAGAGTGCTGAGATCCAGGAGACTCCACTGTTGTTATTTGATTAGTTTTATTACTGATAATAGTACAGGTTATGATGGTAAACTCCTACTGGAGACTCAGATGTACAGAGGACAGACATATACCTAGGTTGTTGATCTCAAACTGGACCTGTCTAGACTGTGTATACTAATATATATCCCTAATGTGTGTACATACAATATATAGACCGACTAAAGAAATAAACCTTAACAAGGGTCTTGCATATCAATGAGCCCCTCTATAGTGTTCATACCTGCAGCATTCCTGGCTACTCACGGGTTATCTCCTGGGAGGGATCCAGGGGGTATCGAAAGGTTATACATATTTTCAGAAACATTTATGCATGGGTATTTACAAGAAATATAACATACAAGTACATGTACAGTGTACTGCTCTTTGTGCTGCTCTGTATGGTATTATATTTCATGGACTACTCTCTGCTCTATGTACTGCTCTGTGTGCTGCTCTGTATGTTGCTATATTTCATGGACTACACTCTGTTCTATGTACTGCTCTGTGTGCTGCTCTGTATGGTGCTATATTTCATGGACTACACTCTGTTCTATGTACTGCTCTGTGTGCTGCTCTGTATGGTGCTATATTTCATGGACTACTCTCTGCTCTATGTACTGCTCTGTGTGCTGCTCTGTATGTTGCTATATTTCATGGACTGCACTCTGCTCTATGTACTGCTCTGTGTGTTGCTCTGTATGGTGCTATATTTCATGGACTACTCTCTGTTCTATGTACTGCTCTGTGTGCTGCTCTGTATGGTGCTATATTTCATGGACTACTCTCTGCTCTATGTACTGCTCTGTGTGCTGCTCTGTATGTTGCTATATTTCATGGACTACTCTCTGTTCTATGTACTGCTCTGTGTGCTGCTCTGTATGGTGCTATATTTCATGGACTACTCTCTGCTCTATGTACTGCTCTGTGTGCTGCTCTGTATGGTGCTATATTTCATGGACTACACTCTGTTCTATGTACTGCTCTGTGTGCTGCTCTGTATGGTGCTATATTTCATGGACTACTCTCTGCTCTATGTACTGCTCTGTGTGCTGCTCTGTATGTTGCTATATTTCATGGACTGCACTCTGCTCTATGTACTGCTCTGTGTGTTGCTCTGTATGGTGCTATATTTCATGGACTACTCTCTGTTCTATGTACTGCTCTGTGTGCTGCTCTGTATGGTGCTATATTTCATGGACTACTCTCTGCTCTATGTACTGCTCTGTGTGCTGCTCTGTATGGTGCTATATTTCATGGACTACTCTCTGCTCTATGTACTGCTCTGTGTACTGCAATAATTATATGGAATGATTCTAATACCTGCCAAAATCACATTTGAAAATGTGCACATATTTGGGCTTTATCTATATTTTCCTGCCTTGGTGGTGATTTAATTTGTTAAGAGTCTGGATTTGGGTGGATACATTTTCTCTGTGCATCAGCCTAGATTTCATTTTATATTACATCCACCTATCATATATCCTTAATCCCCATTCCCCTACTTTCATAACAGAGAATATTCCCCGTCTCGAGTGAGCAAATCTCATTCATATAGATACAAAGACTACCTTTGGAGGCACTTTTTTTCTAGCCATCCTCTCGACTCAATACCCATACTACAACAGTGGCCTCACCCGGATCCTTTCAAAGCCACATACATTATTAAAACATTAGGAGGCCGACCCGAGAATGGGGCCACGTAGACTCTACATAATTATGATGAGATGTCAACACCACACCCACCTCCAATAGAAGCAGCAAACCCCATACAATATTTAATTCTGTGCCGTCTAGGACTCCCTCCCTCTCCCCGCCCCCGCTGACTATTCCAGCTACTACGAGCAGGTTAATATTTTATCACTGGGCGGGTTGAGAAGAGGTCTTAAGCCGCCTCCAGACACATCAGGAGAGGGCTGAGTAATATGTAGAGCGCTTCATATTGATGCACCTAGGGCAGTACACAGAGCAGCACACAGAGCAATGCATAGAGCAATACAATGTGCATAGAGCAGTTCATAGAGCATTACATAGAGCGGCTCATAGAGCATTACATAGAGCAGGGAGCAGTGCATTATATATAGCAGGGCATAGAGCAGTTCATAGAGCAGTACACAAACCAGTACATAGAGCAGTACACAGAGCAGTACACAGAGCAGTACATAGAGCAGTACACAGAGCAGTACACAAACCAGTACATAGAGCAGTACACAGAGTAGTACACAAACCAGTACATAGAGCAGTACACAGAGCAGTACATAGAGCAGTACATAGAACAATTAGATGAGCAGTACATGGAATATGTGTGAGAGATCACCTGTATACCTCTATGTGTCTTCTGAATTTCCAAATCGTATTTACTCTTTTTTTTATTGGAAAGATCCTGACACGCCGGTAATCTATAATTTCATATATAATCATTCCATACTCACTGAATATTTACTCAAATTTCACTTTGCTATTCCATCACCCCCCCACCAAAGCGTATATAGAATTGAGTTATTACTTATTTCAAAGTACTAAAGGTATCAAATCATGGACTGAAATCTTTAAAATATGGTCAAGGGACACAATTTCACAATATGGTGAATGAACCTTGTTGTCAGTGGCGGATATAGAGGGGGGACGCGGGGGCACGCGGGGGTGCGCCCCCTCCTTTTGGGCCGTGCCCCCTTCTTTTCCATATCCTGGATCCGCCACTGGTTGTCAAATGCCCTCAATGAGAAACACAATTAAAAACTGTCCTACAATATGTAAATATAGGGATTGAAAACAGGCAATATAATTGTATGCACAGTGTGCGTAGGGGTTAATAACACAATATAGGCCTTCATATCCCTGACTGGGAGAGTGCCTGAGGGCAGGACATTATATTGCTCTGTGGTACCTGGCCTGGCCATTGCTGTGTTCATGTATACACCACTCTCCTCTTTTCACCCCCCTTCCCCTCTACTGCACACAGCCTTCCATTACTGTATACAGCCCTTTGATCCCCACATAAAGGTCACCTAGACCCGGCCAATAGGGGAAAAGGACAGCAGCTGGTAGGTGCTGGCCATGGGGGTGCTGGCAATATCACGGTATCGTCGTGGTACCACCTGTAATGGTGGATATATTATGGTAGTACATGTACAGTGCTAGGGGGAGATACACAGCCGAAAATATTTTTCAACAGAATAAGCTGGATAATCTTGTATAAATGTGGGAGAATCTATTAGTTTTAAGGAAATAATTAGTCTTAAATCTAGCCATATTGGCTATCATGTAAGATTCTAAGCATATGATATTTGGGGGTGAGGGGATGGGGGGGGGGCAGCAGGAAGAAGGAAGGGCAAAAGAGAGGAGTGAAGTAGAAGCAGATAAGAAAGGACTGAAAGGAAAGAAAGACGTAACTGAGAGAAGCAAAAGGACACACTCACTGACCAAGACAATTTTAGAGACAGACAGACAGACAGACATGCAGAGAGAGAGAGAGAGAGAGAGAGAGAGAGAGAGAGAGAGAGAGAGAGAGAGACAGACAGACAGACAGACAGAGACAGACAGAGAGAGAGAAACAGAGAGACACAGAGAGAGACAGAGAGTTACAGAGCGAGAGAGAGAGGGAGAGATGGAGACAGACAGACAGAGATGTGCAAAACATAAGAAAAGACACAGACAGAAATACAGACAGACAGATGAAGAGAAAGAGAGGCATATATCATATCATCTATAGTTAATAAATCTAGAGTTTTTTTTTGGTAAAGCAATCAGTGCATTTAGATTCAGATTTGCGCTTCTACTTTTAAATACCCATATTTTTCTGTGGACTAATAGACTTACCTTAATCGAATAACTGTGATTTGAAACGATGACCTACAAAACAACCAACACTGTGACTGGTTAAGTGTAGCCCACTTGACTAATATTTGGTAACAAAATGATGGAATAAAATTACCGAAACAGAGCAGAGATATAGCATGAATACTTGGCCGCATCTACTTGTGTAAGTCAGTGTGCTTTCAGGTTAGCAGATCTATAACGTACTTTGAAGGCCACCGAGTTTGTGTTTTTACATCTGGCCCATTTATCATCATGATGCATCAAAGCAGGCATGGTGAGTAACTCACCTGTGCTGCACTCAAGTATCTTGGTGTATCATGGAGACAGAGAAGCATCACATGGTCCTTAATTCAAGGCTAATAGAACAATAATGCATCATGCCAATTGGTCGTCATGATGCATGAATGCAGGCCTGGAGAGTAACTTACCAGGGCTGCATTCATGCATCATGCCAACCATACAGGATTCAGGGTCGGCATGATGCTCCAATGAAGTGCTTGCGAGCAGACTCGCTAGCACTTCATTGGTGCATCATGCCGACCAATGGGCATGATGCACTCCTGAATTTAGCAGCCTTTAAAGGGTTAATAGGCGTATACTGGTCAATAAAACAAACACTCCCACCCCTCCAGGGTGTTTGCCCAGTGAAGTGTCCCCCTGTCAAACATCCTCCACGTGCACACAGGAGGACAAGTAGGGTACCTTCTATTTCTCAATAGAGTATAATACTCCTGTCACCATTCACAATGTAATGTAGAAGAATTGCAATGATAGAACTATAGCCAACTATGGCTTTCCTTTTAGGATAGTATAGATTTAGTCCTTCCTGGTGCATGAGATTTCTTCTATTATTTTTATTTTATTTCTCTTCTTTTCTTGCGAAAAAAAACACGATTATTTTGGGTGCTACGAACATGATCTCTCTCATCTTCTTTCTTTCTTTTTTTTTTTTTTTTATTAAATATTTGATTTTTTATTCTGTAGTCCGACCTTATGACCTGAAGCATATTCTACAGACGATTGCTAAAGCTGAGTTGTTGGCCTGGTATTAGTAGCCTTAAATAAAGAATTGAGGCCTGGGACAGGGGGGGTTCTTAAGATCTAGAGTTCTCAAGGTCTAAATTAATCGTATTTAATATTACTTACCTGTAACGCATCTGTCATAAAATATTGCTAAACACACAAGGGCACACTACACAATTAAGGAGTTACATTAACATTGCAAACACGTCTGGAATCATTTAAAAATATTAAAAGATTACAACCAATAAAATGAGCAACCCACGATCGATCCTCTGCATCTTCCATAAGTGACGCACCAGACACCGCCTTCCTCCACGGTTCCTCCCGGCCTCCCCCCGCCTGGATCCCGTCAAACTGTTACCGTCCTCCCGGTCTCCTGTAGGTAGGCTGGAGAAGACGGGGGTGGGGGGAGGGCTCTAAGCGGCCCTGGCAGTGCCGTTAATATTTGATAAAGTCGCAGGAGCCTCTATAGAGCTTGACCTGTTTCCTGGGACAGGCTTGTGGATAGGGTGTCTGTTAAACCGCCAAAGACCGATAGTGTGTTAATACATAATGCCCATTGGTCGGTTTGATGCATGAATACACACACTGGAGAGTAACTCGCCTGGATAGTTTCATACCATACGGAGGTGTTTAGGGATAACTCTATATTTCTACAGTGCTCCTAGATCGGTCTCTGCACTTTTTCCTTTTTTGATTTCTTGGTAGAAATTTCCATTTTACCTAACGAGGTCATATTTAGAGAGATTTCTGTACTATTCGATTTCTTAAGTAGCAATTTCTATACTAGTCACGTTTTAGCAATGTATATATACGACTTATATTTTGACAATCTAAACTTTTTAAGAATTTCTATACTACAAGTACTCAGACTTCTATAACAGTCACATTTGGTGAATTTCTATACACTCTTAGCTGGTCAGGTTTAGGCGGTCGTTATAATGACAATATACGTACAGTGTATGGGTAATGACAATTAACCTATACTATAGATAGTGCTTGCTCATGCTCAGCTGGCCTTCATGTATGCATCATGGCGACAAAGGTACTTGATACATCGAAACCTATGCATTAATGCATCATGCCCATTGGTCGCCATGATGCATTAATGCACCGGGATGAAAACGTGCATCATGACGTGTTCATTGGGTTGATACACTCCCAGAGATGAACCAGGGATCACGATGCACTAATTGCATTAGGGACCTACCCCTAAAGGTTTAACAACATCATAGAAATAGCTGCATCATTCGCAGGGAGCAGCTCAGCTGGCTTCTAAATAGACCCATGAGTTAAACCCCGATTGGAGATATTTATAACCAATACATAAAACCCTATCAGCTTCCGGCTAGGGTTACATGAGGAATTAGGCTACCTGTAACGGAGCTTTGTAATGCAATGATAAGTAGGCTATGAACCCTTTAAAGGTCGTTGATGCAGGAGTGCATCATGCCCATTGGTCGTCATAATGCACCAATGAAGTGCTGGTGAGACTGCTCACCAGCACTTCATTGGAGCATCATGCCGACCCTCCGGGAGTATATATATCAACCCTTATAGAGTTAAAGATTGGATAGTGCTTTAATACAGTCACTATCGTCATGATGTATGATTGCTGTTCTGGTGAGTAACTCGCTTGTATTGCATCCATGCATCATCCCCGATCTGGTTGATATACTCGCGAAGGGTCGGCATGATGCACCAATGCAGTGATGGTGAGTAGACTCGCCAGCTCTGCATTGGAGCATCATGCTGACAAAGAAACACAAACTTAAAAATCCACTGCCATGAGGCGGCCCTTGAAGAGCAAATGGCAGAGTCTAGACCCATAGACAAATGGGACACATGACACTAAGCTGGTAAAGACTGTGACACACAGGGAGTCAAGTCCCATTGCCCTCCCTCCCCCATCTCCCATATTGCTCTCTGTCTCCCCGTCTCTGAAAAGGAAATAGGAAGAAGTGACGTTAAAACAATGTTTGAATATCAAAATGTACTTGTGAAGGTAATGAACAATGTTATGTTTTTGAAACCATATAGCTGGAGGTGAAATCTGATTGGTTTTATCTCGAAATATCTAAGACCATGCATTCTTTTCAGTCTAGAAAAGGTTTAAAGGAGAAGCATTCAGCACTGACATCTTCCCATGTACTTTGGGTTAACGTTGAAATAACGTTGAGTGATGGCATTCTCGCATTTAATTCACACCACAGAGTAATGCTGTGGTACTACTATTACTATTTCAATTAAATATCAATACTCCATTTACGTTGGGTCTAACGTTGTGCCAACGTCATATTAACGTCATTGTAATCTGAGGGAAAAGAGCCATCACCATCCATTGTATATTTACCTCTAGTTCACAAACCCGCCACCAGGTGACGAGAGGCTAATCTGCTCCCAGGGGTCATTGGGGATTACCCAAGCCGCACTGGGGCAGCGGGATGGTGTGTGGGTGGGTGGGTTTGTGGGGGTAGGGGCTTGGATCCATCTGGGTTTTGGCAGGGTGTCCAATGAACAACAGGCTCAGTTTTGTGAACCCCCGAGGCGGCAGGACTTAATACTAAGGCAATCACCCTGTAATAGAAATAAAGTTAAATAGGAATAAGGTTAAATTATATGAATGAAATGAAATAGATATGATTCATAATAGGGGTAATATTCAGGACAAATGCTATATCTTTTTTCCCCTTTAGAATGTTTGACAGTTTACGACAGTTTATGTCTACAGGCCTAAATGCAATAAGGTTGTGTCAACTGTGTGTTATAGTAATTGCAACCCTTCTTTTGCCTCTCCTGCAAAACTTGAAATATGCAGATACAACTTTGTTGCACTAACGCGATGATGTATAAATAAGCAAATGTCCATGACCAGGGAATAAATTTGCATCGTATTCACCGAGGTGATGCTGTCCGTATTCAACGACGCCTTATAGGCGGTGTTGAATGGACATTTGCATTTATGTCATGGCCTACAGGGTTAAATTGCTTTTAAATAAAGAAAAACGGCTCAGCTCTGTTCAAAATCCAAGATGGCAGATACCCATTGAATATGGCCACATTGTATTCCATGCCCCCCATTGAATACAACATATCCATTACTGTTCTATAGTAAAGGTCGTATCTGCCATGACATAAACTATTATGGTTAATGGAAATGATGCATAGGAAAAGGATGCATTATTATGTCATGGCTAATATCGACGATACTATAGATTTGTACTACTCACGCCGTATTCAATTGGGGGAATGGAATATGATCCTTGCATATTCAATGCCGCCATTTTGAAATTTATACAGAGCTAGTTAGTTTCGTATCTAGGTATGGTTATGAGAAGTTTTACGGTAATAGAATGGTCGAACTAGTTAAATAATATTATGTTATGAATTGTTGATTTAAATAGATGACAAAGGCCATGTTTAAAAAGGAAAAATTCCCAAGCGTAACACTAACTACGAAACTAAGGGCTTGACCTCTGCTGCTAGCTCCCAATCAAGTTGAGGAAGCCAAGATGGCAGATCAAAACAAACCGGGACGACTCAATGCCTTCAAAATGAGTAAATAGCGCTGTGTTTCTTCATTTAAAACAAATTCATCCCATAGGGCCATGGCATACATGCAAATGTCCACTCCCATGGACTATTTTTGCATTGTATTCACCTCGGTGAACGCGGACAGGCCTCACCGAGGTGAATATGATGCAAAAATAGTCCATGGGAGTGGACATTTGCTTATGTACACCATGCTGGCCTTTAAGGGTTAAGCCTTTAAAGCTTTAAGGATAACTTTAGAGCTGCCAGGGCACATATATGCCCTTTTATTGTCATGTATTCATGCATGCTGATGACTTAACAGGTTTGGTGCGTTCTAGAAGGGTCGGTATGACACACAAATAAAAAATTGAAAAGATAAGGCTTAAAAAGGTACTCTGTAGTGATGACTTTCTGTCATCTTATTGATGAGCCCGAGGGGGAGTACCCGGTGATCTTTGAACTAATCATATGTGATCACCATGGGTGATCATATGTGATGACCTGTCTGAACAGATCAGAGGGGAGCATGTAAATGATTGTTTGTCATTAATGAGTATCTCTTTGATTATCATTTCCAACAATTGCATTATTACCCCCTTCCCTCCCCACAACCAAGCATTTATTATGGGCATTTACTGCTAACTTATAAATGCCCTAAAGATGCATATTAGATGTGTATAAGAAATGTCAGCTTGTACCCATGGTTGTAACTATAGTTTCAGATACAAAAGAGGTGTCCATCTTTAAACATGCTTGTACCTTTGATAATGTTGCCTAAAGTTCTTTTTATATCATCTGATATTCAAGTGTGGTGATATTCTTCACATCTTCTACCTTATAAACACCCATTATCAAGTGGATTAGTGATAATAATCAATATATTCAACATAGTGGGTATTGTATTTTCCATTATTGTATACTAGGGCCCCTGGTGGCAGAAAGTGATGACCCAAGGTGATCAACATGATCACCTTGGGTCATCACATTGATGACCCAAGGTCTCCTTCGGTCATCACTTTGATGACCCAAGGTGATCAACATGATTACCTTGGGTCATCAACATGGAAAGAGGACCTTAAGTCATCTGTACTGATCACCTTCATAGAGATCCACTTTTCAGTGTAGGGAACATGGATTTTTAGGCATTGTTCCACACTCAAAGGGTTAAAGCTGCCAGCCTAGCTTTGGTACCGGTATGAATGCCTACCCTCCACCCCACCCTGTACGAACCCTCCAGTCACCTACCCACAGGTATTTAACATTTGATATGAGGCACGAGATAGCACGTCCACAACGGCCGTCAAACATATGGCTATTTAGACGGTCAATTAAGTCCTCTGTGTGTTTGGTTAACATTGTATATACGGGCTCCAGGGGGCAGTTTACAGGTTGATACATTTATAGCCTTAGCATGGAATGTCCTGGTAAATAGGCATGAGCGATGGTGAACGTAGCCACTATATACCTACCTCTATCAACCATTTACTTACCTCTTGCCCCAATCACCTATAATCTTCCTGTCCTGTTATATCAACATTAGCCCCTTGCCATATCATACCACTTGTCTCAATCACCCCCTCCCCGCCCCCATTGCTATCTCTTATCCCTCCACCTGTATCTTCTGGAGGTCTTTTCCTAACAAAGTATGCCTACATCTCCCAAGTAGTACCAACCTAGCAGCCTGGGTATATGCAATCGTAGTGCCTTAAGAAATGGCCTCCTGATACCACTTCTCCTAATAACCAAATATCGGTTTTAGTCTACATCCCTTGCCCTATATCCTCAACTACCACTTAATCCACTTAATACCACTTCCAATCACCCACTATCTATTTCAATATATTTCCTCACCCCAATCCCTTCTTACCGTTATGCTTAGGATCGACTTGATTCAATCACCGACTATCTGTTTTAATCTCCCCGTTACCCTTGTCCTCAAATACCATTTGACCCAATCCCCCAGTATGTGTTTTAATCTATCCCCTATCACCCCTCTATATGCCGGCCATGTTATACCCCTGTACATTGAACCCCTAACCTCATTTCATCCTGTCCACAACCAACCCCCCCCCCCTCCAACACGCCTAGATCGGCAAGGTAAGCTTAGGCCAAGGCAGGGAGGAAGGGTGTGTGTGCTTCATCCCACCTACTCCCTCAACAACATTAATTCAAAATTGTATACGGCCTTTTCTTTAGAATCTGGCTCGATTTGAACAGACAATTAGTAATTTGGAGTAAGCCGAAGAATATTAGAGAGTCTTTTTATTAGGCCTAAAACACTACATAGGGCTCTTGGTAGGCTCTCTGAAGTGGGAACCATTTTTATGGCCATAATATGGTGGTGTTTTAGTAATGAAGCAGAGTGACGGAGTGCTGCCTTACGGAGAAAGACACATTTTGCTCTAAAATAACTTCCTGGCCAATTTTCCAAGATGCTACATAGAAATATTCATCTTTCTGCAGAATTAATTTCCACCTACACGCAAATCTAAATGAAGGGTTTCTTTCCTTTCCTCTTTTTTCCCCCTTTTCTTGACCTTTTCTTATTTTTCTTGTCTGCTATTTTTCTTAACCTTTTTACAAATTTAGCCTTACCTACATTGGACCCTAAAAGAAACCTCTATCCACAATGGCCTGAGGTCGACCCACTCCCAGTGCCATAGATGAGGACATGGAGAGCTAGGGGAGCAGGTCAGATCGTTTGATCAAACTTTGATCAGTACTGGGCTGCTACTGCCACCCTCTGCGCATGTCTGGTGCATCCATAATGACCCCACCTCATTGACAGCCTTGACCTCTGACCTTGGCCTGGGTAGCTTGAGCAGCTCGCCGTCAATAAAGTGAGGTGTGGGTTACAGTCGGTGCCAGGTGCTGGAGCTGCTGTGCGGGCTGTTCTGTGTATTGGTCTGTGCACTGCGCTATGTACTGCTCTGTGTACTGCTCTGTGTGCTGCTCTATGTACTGCTCTGTGCATTACTGTATGTGCTGCTCTGTGTAATGCTCTATAAAGTGCTCAGGAGGGTGTTGCTCCTATTGTAAAAAGAGATGTGAGTATGTGCCCTCTTTTCTAAACAAGTCGTGCACTGCTTCACCTAAGTACTTGCACTCACCACATTAGTCTGAAAGGTCACCTGCTTTGTTTAAAATAGAGAGAGCTGCACTACCAGGTACCTACTCATGTCACACACTCTATAGTTTATTATACTGACTGACTTCTCCCAACTAGATACCTACTCAAATCCCCCTTTTTTAGCACCGTACTTGAATGACCATTTGTGAGCAACAAAAGGGATAAGTTATAGCTACATGAAAAGAAAGGACTGGAAACAAGGGCATTTTTAGCCAGCTCTTCCTTTTACTATAGGAGCAACACCCTCCTGTGTATTTCTCTATATACCCTTCTTGGTATTATCTAATGTGCTGTTCTGTGTACTGCTCTATACCGACTTAGCTGGTTTGATTACCAGCCAATGAATTGACACCAACTATTCACTGCGGTCCTCTCGGGGGCCAACTGGTGCCCATCTGAACGGTGTTATCAGTAGAACTCGCTGGTAACAAGCCCCAGCAATGGCCGCGCCATGGGATAACCTGCTACCTCAGAATACAGACTGCTCTAAATACTGCTCTGCCTATGTTGTCCTGTGTGCTGCTCTATGTGGTGCTCTGTGTACTGCTTCATGTGGTGCTCTGTATACTGCTCAATGTACTGCACAATGCACTGCTTAATGTACTGCTCTGTGTACTGCTCTGTGTGCTGCTCTGTGTACTGCTCTGTGTGCTGCTCTGTGTGCTGCTCTATGTACTGCTCTGTGTGCTGCTCTGTGTGCTGCTCTGTGTACTGCTCTGTGTGCTGCTCGGTGTGCTGCTATATGTACTGCTCTGTGTGCTTCTCTGTGTACTACTCTATGTGCTATTCTGTGTATAGCTCTAAGTACTCTCCTCTCAAGAGTGAATGTGTTCTGCTTTGTGAGCTCTTCCATGTACTGTTCTTTATATTGTTCTCTTTGCTGCTTGAAATAGAAATTGTCTGCTTTCTCTGAGGGTTGCTCAATATACTGCTCTGTATAATGCGTTATGTCTTTGTCTCTGTGCCACTCTTTAGCTGTATACTTCCTTTTTGTAAACAGCTCTATTGCTTTGTGTGCTGCTATAGAATAATGTTGCGGTGTGTAATGCTTTAAGAGCTACTATCTCTACTGCTGTGTATATTGTTAGTAAATGCTACTTTCTATATTGCTCAGTGACCTTATGCATTGGCTATGTAGAAAGGGTAAATCTACATCTCTACACAAAGCCCTGAGCACAATACCGTACCAATTCCTTCTTTTTTGGGGGGTATACCGTAGTGCCCCATTTAAGAGCCCATGCACTTATTAATTTCAATACCTTCGTACCACTGGCCCTCATTTGAGACAGGCACTTATTTGATTTTTTTTAAAGCTTTGCTGCTGTCTTCCCCACAGTGCTTATTCATGGCCGGTGCTTATTTGGGACCCCGGGCGCTTATACGGACCATTAGGGTATGCACCATACACTGAAAACATGGAAGATCCGAAACTAGTCAGTGGTGACCATTTTAAGTCCTCAAGTTGACAATACCTAAAACTACAACTTTAGGTAGTCAAAATGACGACTGTAGGTCGTCATCCTGACAACCTGAGTCATCAATATGACGACTCTGTACTGTCAGTATTGTCATCCTGACGACTTTTCATTTTGACTACCTAAATCTGTAGTTTTAGGTATCGTCAACTTGAGGACCTAAAGTGGTCACTGCTGACTAGTTTCGGATCTTCCATGTTTTCAGTGTAATAAAGCCTCGACCTCATAACATACTCCAGAATTTCCCTATAAATAATGTCATACTCATCATTAAGGGAATACTAATGCTTTATCACCACACATTAAGCTCTATATTCTGTTGACAGACATAAATCTTACCTCTTCCCATCAATATATAATGATCCCTCCCTCTAATTACAAGTCAACAACTGCAGCAATCAACAGTATTTTATTACCCTGTTTGTCCCTATAGGGGCGGTGTAATGCTTTAAAGCATCATCTCCTTTTACTGACATGATGCGTGAATGAAGTCTCATTGATTGACTTGTAAGGACATATATAACGAATAGAGGTGCACTAGGTGATTCTAGGGACAGATAAGAAGCACGAGGCCGTAGGCCGAGTGTCTTCTTATCTAGCCCATAGAATCACCGTGTGCACCTCTACTCGTTATATATGACGTTTATACCATGATTTCCACCATTAAATTAAATGTATTTACCTTATAAAGCCATGAAATGCACTGATTTCTGTTGCGAGTTGACAACAGAGCTCCGATTCGAATCAAAACACAGTCTTCCTCAGGGAGCGGACCGGACGTAAAATATTACATCAACGTGTGTCCGAGGAGCATTTTCATAGTAGTACAGCTGGTAAGCAGTGCGCGCGATGGCCAGAATACCCTTAGAGCATATGCCAATGTGACGATTTTTATATTATCAATCTTGTCAAATATAGAAGTCAAATCAGTTCAAATTTAAGGTAGGTGCTAGAATATAATGTCTACTTTCATCCTCTAAATGCATTAAGGTCTTATTGCTATAGTTTTTTTTAATATCGAATTAAAATGGTCACTGTCAATTTGCTGTCAGATCGTCTCAATCCAAGTGTCAACATGTGTTCAATTAGCGCATACTATTTGAATGTCATTATCCGCTCCCGGCACCGTCAAATCGTTCAAGAATGTGATAACCATGGTATAATGAACAAGTAACCAATGGATAATTCATGACGAGTGTGTGTTAGTGAAGGCTAATGACACGAGGCCGTAGGCCGAGTGTTATTAGCCTTTGCTAACACACACGAGTCATGAATTATCCATTGACTACTTATTTTATACCACGAAACCAATAAATAATCAATAGAATACCAATAAATTCAAGTTGAAAACAAAAATTATTCCCCCTCCCCGGGACTCGATCAAAGCCAGCCATAGTGTGTGTACACAGGTACATACACCTCCTCGCCTGGCAGCGGACAGCGACAGTGACCGTCTCGGCTCGGACAGGCAGCGGCACACGGCTAAAGATTTCAATGCGTCTCGCGGTTATGTTTGTGTACTAAATACACCTCCTCGCCCGGCAGCGGACAGCGACAGTGGCCGCCTTGGCTCCGACAGGCAGTGGCACACGGCTAAAGATTTCAATGCGTCTCGCGGTTATGTTTGTGTAGAATACACCTCCTCACCCGGCAGCAGACAGCGACAGCGCACACGGCGAAAAAAGTTGCGCCGGACCGGGGCGCGAACCCCGTACCTCACACGGCTGAGCGCAAAGCGCTAACCGCTAGGCCACCGCGTCCTGGCTAGCCAAAAAAAATAGTGTTTGTACACGATCGGTACATACACCTTGTCGCCCGGCAGCGGACAGCTACAGCGCACACGGCTTTGTATCATATCAAGACATGGTCCGAACCGAGCGTTTCTCGTCAGTCCCTGTGGCGCAGTGCATAAGGAGTTGGATTTGGGATGTGAGACTGCACGTTCGATCCCTACCCTATAGCCTGGAGTATTTCATGGGTTTTAACATGTAACATATGACATGGAAGGACATGTAAGGTGTGCTGGTTATCCATGGATAACGGCACTGGGTGCGGGTTATCCATGGATAACCGCACGCCTTACAAAATTGATGTTACAGCCTACAGGGTGTGCAATATCGACAGATATGTGGATGGGAATAGCCACCAAAAAGCACTGTGTAACCCAGAAATCGTGGTATAACAAGGGATATACTTCCACTGATAAACTAGTGCGTTAGGGCAGTCCAAAATAAAAAGTTGGTCTATGGATTTCCCGCTCCAAATTTTCAGAAATCAAAATGTTTTTTGCTTTGAAAATTATTTTGTCTATGGATTGGGCCCACATCATTTTCTGCAAAAATCTGATTTTTTCTTTTTTTTTCTTGGCCATAATTTTTGAACAAACAATGGCAGATACTAGCTTTAAAAACTGGCCAACTCCTCTCAACCCCTTTCCTGAGAAATCTTTGGTTATAAAAAAACTTTTTAAATTGGTGTGGCCTTAGGGGCACAATCCCAGAGGCATCATGCCCAGGAGTGCATCATGCCCATTGGTCGGCATGATGCGCCAATGAGGTGGTGGCGATTTTGCTCACCAGAACTTCATTTGAGCATCATGTTGACCTTCCTGGACTGTATCAACCAAAAGGGACGCCAATCGAGGAGAGGGACAGAGCTACTCGATCTGTGGGCCCACGTTACTCTTTAAGGACAGTATAAAACGTCGATGTTAACCTTTGAAAGGCCACTAATGCATTATTGCATCATGTCCGTTCGTTGCCATGATGTATGAATTCGAGTGGTGCACCGGGAGGGTGTTGCTCCCACAGTAAACGGAAAAGCTGGCTAAAAATGCCCTCGTTTACAGTCCTTTCTTTTCATGAAGCTATAACTTGTCCCTTTTGTTGCTCACAAGTGGTCATTCAAGTATGGTGCTAAAAAAGGGTGATTTGAGTAGTTACCTAGTTGGGAGAAGTCAGTCAGTATGATAAACTATAGAGTGTGTGACGTGAGTAGGTATCTGGTAGTGCAGCTCTCTCTATTTTAAACAAGGCAGGTGACTTTTCAGACTAATGTGGTGAGTGCTAGTTGAATAGTGAAGCAGTACACGACTTGTTTAGAAAAGAGGGCACATACTCACAGCTCTTTTTCCAGGGTCAGCATGACGCCCAAATGGGGATAGTGCACTCCTGTATCAGCAGCTCTTAGATGAGTCTGAAGGAGTCACCAATGCAATATTGGTGAGTTACTCGCCAGCACTGTATTGATACAACACACAGACCATTCGGGAGTGCATCAATTCATATGGTCTTTATGATGCACCAAAATGGGGTACTGGCAAGGCACTCACACTTCAATCATACCTCGAAGCCCAGCGTATAAGCCGCGGTATATGGACTATTTCAGAGTGCAGTTGTACCTCATGTACAATTATATGACGGTGCGCCTTATAGACCATTTCAGAGGCTTTTACGTGGACTTCAATAGAATACAGAGAAGGGAACAGTGTTGAACTTCACAATGTATCAATCTTCAAGCCCCATGTCTGGTTTTTAGCTATACAGACTCAGGGTTTGACTTATATCACGGTACGACTTATACGTGGAGTTTTGTGGTACATTGCATTTAGGGCTTATACAGCATATAGAGGGTTAAGTGCAATGGGTCTGTAGGTAATGATTTTATTGAGGGGGAGAGAAACAAGGGTGCCCTGGGGGAGCTGAGGGGGAGTAGTCAGACTGTCTTTCCATCCCCATAAGACTATCCATATTATATGTTCTGTCTAGGTTATCTGTGCTGTAAATGAAAATACTCCTCAAATTCTACAAGTCAGCAATTCATTGGTGTATCGATAAGCTTCTTGGTATCGTGCCGACCATTCAGGAGTACATCACTCCTGCCGCATAGGGAGCCTTGCCCTCGCATTTATGCATCATGACAACTAAAGGATATTACTGTGGCTATTGCTGGACCAGATCTCACTGCAGGATTTGGACATCCTTCCAGCCTCTGTAATAATCTGCAGAATAATGACTGCACGCAGCTGTCATTAATGGACAATCAAAGACTCTGTGCAAGTCTGCAGAAAACAGTGTGTCATGATGTGTACTGGGTCTATGTGTGTGTGTGTGTGGGGGGGGGAGTCTCTCTCTCAGGATGGCTGTTTGATTTGGCTCGAGGGAGTAAACGGTAGGAGTTAAGCCTGGGGGCCGAGGATCGATGACTGGTGGTGGTTTCCATGCATTTAAGCCTTCAAGTGAGCCAGGCCTGAAAAGGAGTAGATGGTTGGGTTTGGTGGCTGGATGGAGAGGAGGGAGGGACCCACCTGGACCCTTCCCACGACCACTGAACCACTACTCATGTCAAGTGCCTGTCTGCTTCTACCCCCGGCTGTACTGGTGAGGTATACTTCATCTCCCACTAGTTGATTTACCGTACCCCCAGAAGGTAAGGTATCAGATGTATTAAGTTCATCTATATCAGTCATTTTGTTTATGAAAACAATTACCAATTTTAAGAAGTGGGTAGCAACAGGTTATTAACAGGTGTATGTGTGTTATGACTTGTAAATTTTACTTATAATTAAAAATTCCTTACATCTGCTCTTTTACACATCAAGAGGGACCAAATGCCAGCTACCTCCAGCATGAGACCCCAGCACCATATAGACCAATTGGGGATGGACAGAATCTATACAAGGCATATCTTGATCTTATGAAGTAAGGAATAAAGGAGGGCAACAAGAAGGGAATAAGGGAGAGAAGGAAATCATGTAAATGCAGAATGAAATACAAAAAGAAAATAGAAATAAACCTAGGATTTGTTAACCCAACCTGTATAAAAGATTTTCTTAAGCCTCCTAGTGGGACATACATTATAGGACACTAGGGTGGCTGTGGTGACAGTGAGTGGTTGTCTATTGGCAAAGAGGAGCCTTGAGGGAAGGTGGGGGGTAAGGATCCATCTGCAATCACCCCCTCCCCATACCACACACACACACTCATTATGGCGGCTGGTGGGTACCGCTAATCATCATACTAAGTGCTCACCGTGTATCATCAATGACCTACTTGAGGTGCTCCCCATGAGCTGCTCTCCTCACCATGAGCTGCCACCCCCCCCCCCCCACCATAAGCTGCTCCTCTCCCCCTTGCCCCAACCACTAGCTTTATTACACCTGACCCTAGGGCTTAGTCCTGCCACTTTGCAGGCCACTTTGCAGCTTTGCAGCCTATCTCTATGGCAGACAGTCCCCACTTTGTGGCCCCACTTTGAAGTAGTGGGTGGTAATATTTGGCTTCGGCTTACAATTGGACATTGGTAAGGAGCTTTTGTGTGGGTTGTTTTAAAACAATAGGGGTGACCGATGTCCACGCTTTCCCTCTATACGGATCTTATACCTGGTGTTTCAATACATTTTTAGCAAGTTTCTAATCACAACAATCCAGCTAACTATACAATGGATAAAATAGAATAGAATTATGTCTAGTGTTAATTAAACACCGTACCTCGAGATCATGGTACGTAAATTTAGTATAGACTTTGGAATTGTCGTGTTGAGTTTTACTACTTGGTTGCCAATGACTAGCTTTCTTCTATGATGAATGAATGCAATCCTGGTGAGTTATTCGCCATGACTGCATTCATGCATCATGATAACCAGTGGGCATTGATTCATGAGCGGCCCTTCTAGGCTTATGGAGGTAGTAAGATGACTAAATTACTTTCTTATCTTCAGAAAACATTTCTAATATTTAGATTACATTTATAATCATTTACTAAAAAAGAAAGAAGGCACAGAGAACAAATTTGAGTAAATGTAAAACACAACATTTAACCACGAGTATTTTACAGAGATTTTCTTCATCAGCCCTCATATTGTTAGCAGTATCAATACTTACATCAATACTTACATAGATTTTAGATAAAAGGACAAATCTTATACTTTTTGTAATGTCCATACACTGAGAACATTGTTGATAACTATATATTAATTTATAGACAATGCTGTTCAGTATAATAAACATTTGAATTAAAATTTAGTTGAATCGACAACTTTTAAATCTCACCATAACCTGGCAGTGTAGTTTGGGTATGAATGGGTGGTGTGGTCAGATTCAGAGACTGAGAACTATAGAGGCCACCCACCAGGTGTGCAGGAGACTTGCAGGTGAGAAGGACATGTCATTGTATGTTAGAAGATGTGGGGGGGGGGTGAAAATGGGGGCTTATGTCACAGTTTGGTTGCAATAATCCTTACCTACCAACACACCACTTTAGGAGTGTACCCATCACCCAGCCCATTCCAATCTCTTCTTTGGACAGAATTGTCCACGGTTTTGTTTGGAGGGGGAGGGGTGTGAAAAATGTTCATATCATACAGAATCTTGATAATTCGCGGTAGGAAAGTGACTTATTTATATCCACGGTGTCATAACCATGTAGCAGGAGCATTAGAGTTAGAAAAATTGCAGCACTGAAATCAGGGAGACATACCAACCCCCCTATAGATCGTTGAACGAAAGCATAAATTCCCAGTGGGTACAAAAACGTTGATCGTTGGTCAAGGTTTTTCAATGTTGATCCAAAGTAGCAATCATTGGATCTTTTTTTAAAAAAAGGTTAATATAGGTCACTTTTTCCTACAATAAAAATGCAATCCAACAGCCCCCTCTACTGTAAATGGCCTGTCCTTTATTGGTCTATTGGTGGCCGTAGCAGGTAGAGTCTGTGTGTGTGTGGGGGGGGGGGGGGGGTGAGAGAGATCGAAGCAGATGGCAAACACGCTCTTGGTGTGGGGACTTAGGGCCGGGAGGGACGGCGTGAAATGTAACGTCATCCCGTGTAAACACCATGGGTCGTGGGGGAAGGGGGTGTCCTGAGAATCCACCATGCTGTGCCCCCCCTACCATGTAATACCCCCCCCCTCCTCCAATACAATACCACCTACACGTTTAACCAATATGTCTGATTTTTGTCCTCAATTACTCTTTGGCTTATTTGCCTTTACCTATAGTTTATAACAATTATTCTTTTTGAAAATGCATTAGAAAATAAATTACAGTAAAATATTGTTTGCCTCAAATTTAAGATAGCATTGAAATTATAAATTGAGAGTATAGGAAGAGGATGTGTTCATGAGATTAAAAAGTATATTCTACATTTTATCACTTGACACATGTCACATGAACCGTCAAGATTATCTTAAAGCATCTCACGATTATGATCCAATTATTATGGTTCTCAAGGAAATATGACTATTGTAATGAGTTCAACACCATATACATATAAAATGGTTTCAATCTTTTTACAATATGAACCAACTTTAAACTTCCTAAAGATGATCCATACAAGATTTCTAACAAAATATTGAATATTAACAATTTTAATAAATTTTGTGTGATCTTTTTAGGTCCGACCAAATCCCCCTTAAGAAATAGATTTTTTTTTGCCAACGAAAATATTTTAAGACAATCTTTACCTGTAATGGAAATCCAAAGATTATCTTGAAAGCTGCTTTAGAAAAAGCCAAAATCCGGTGATGATTTGACCTTTTTACAAAATATTTGGGACTAAACGATAGAATATTATATTCTCTTGAAACCCCCTTGAGAAACAGAGATTGTAAACAAATTCGTTTATAATTCCCGTTTCCAATACAGAAAAAGGCCCCAGATGGCATAACATTACACACTGTGGCACAAGGAATCTCCATGAAAATAACTGTGGATCTCTTGCAAATTTGGGACAAGGATTTCACTATTATTTTGACGACATACATGTGTTTTTTTTTTTATAGTGTAAGGCCCTGATTGAGCCAGTCTGTGAGTGGTTCAATTTAGCAGCAGGAGTAGGAGAAGTAGCAGTAGGGGCAGGTAGAGGAGCAGCTCATGGTGTAAGGGAGCTGCTCTATGGGCCGTCTGGGACCCCGCCTGTGCATGGTGTCAGCTTCTCTACTTCATGGTAACATCCACTATTCTTGGGTCCTAGTATACCACAAATATATCTGGCCCAACTTGAACCTTTACTTTAGAAAGATATCTGTCCGTGATAAGAGCAGGAGCAGGAGATGTGCACAATTAACTTATGAGCAATGCCAGCAATCATTTGCAAAAGCTGCTTTTCAGTTTACAAAAGACACCCAAGACATTTTTCAGTTTGGGAGAATCGTGTACTAGACATGTATATTAATTGCTATGGGAACTCCATGCACAGACTCGATCCGGTTAGGTCATTAAGTGTCTGTCCACCTTGTAGGGGCTTCAAACGTTTATCATCATATCTACAATATGGCAATATTCTCTGAGTAAGCAAATGGAAAGCCAACTTCTTATCAACTACTGAGCCACCCTCGTTCTCCTTTCACCAAAGAGCCCAGGTTAGAACAGAGATCGCTATAAAGCAAGGAGATGTTTGGAGAGTGCACGTGAGCAGCTCACCTAGTAGCTCACCGAGCAGTAGCTAAGGGCCTCCCAGGGACCCATTGCCAACAGGGGTCTGGGCTGCTGAGAGCTCCAACCGTGATAATTAGGACAGGAATTAATGGATTTTATTGCAGATATATCGTGCTCCAAAAATCAAAGGCACATGACGAGAGAGATGTGGGAAGGCAGGTTGAGGGGGAGAGCAGTGCCGGTTGGTGGGGTGATAGAACTTAGCTGGTGTTTGTGTTTGGAGGTCAATGCATGTTGGCATGATGGAGTCTGAAATAGAGAGAATGAGAGTGAGAGAATGAGAGAGAGAGAGAGAGAGAGAGAGAGAGAGAGAGAGAGAGAGAGAGGGGGGAGAGGCAGACAAACAGACAGAGAATGAGTCAGACAGACAGACAACCTGCTGGCTATTGCGAAAAGAATCGGAATCAAATTCTCACTATCGTAACTCATCTTCCGGTTCCTAGCTGTTCTGCTGCTTAGAACCAACTTCTCACCTTGCACTCAGAATCAATCTTTTTAGTGTGAGTCATACTGGGAAGCATTCCCCAAGTCCTGAAAACTTAAGAATCAATTCTATAACCTATTACCTTGCTGCAAAATAGGGGAGAAGTTATTGCCTCAGGGTAGTCAGTTCCCATTTGGGAATAGCACCTCCGACAGAATTGAATTCCTATCCTTTTGCAACACCCTCCAGAGACACATGCAGACATAGAGAGGGACCGAGAGAGAGGGAGAGAGAGAGGAATACAGAGAAAAACAGAGACAGACAGACAGACGGAGACAGACAGAGGCAGAGAGGGAGAGATGGTGGAGAAGAAGGGAGAGAGAGATGGAGATTCGGGAGGGTGTTGCTCCTATTGTAAAAAGAGCTGTGAGTATGTGCCCTCTTTTCTAAACAAGTCGTGCACTGCTACACCTAAGTACTTGCACTCCCCACATAAGTCTGAAAAGTCACCTGCCTTGTTTAAAATAGAGAGAGCTGCACTACCAGGTACCTACTCATGTCACACACTCTATAGTTTATTATACTGACTGACATCTCGTAACTAGGTACCTACTCAAATCCCCCTTTTTTAGCACCGTACTTGAATGACCACTTGTGAGCAACAAAAGGGACAAGTTATAGCGACATGAGAAGAAAGGACTGGATATGAGGACATTTTTAGGCAGCTCTTCCTTATAGTATAGGAGCAACACCCTCCAGATATGGGAAAGGGGGTAAACTTTTAGCCACTCTCATAGAAAGGATCCTTCTTTCAAGTACCATGATCCTACCATTTAGCTGATAATTGTTCATCATTATATAACCTTGCAGGGCATGAAGAATGAGATTGGAAAATAGAAGATCCAACGTGCTCTGCACAGTGGACCTTTCTGAACCCACATAGGTTTCCAGTGTATATCTTCAATCAACACCGTCTTTCTCTGAGTACCTTCCCCCTACCTCACACCATCTACCATGCTGGCAGACTTTCTGTATTGGCAAATTTCCTCCGCTTGGCTTCTGGCTCCAACTACACAGGAGACCATGGGGTGGGGGTGGAGGGCAGAGTGCTGGGTGCCGGAGGTTGGGCTTCTTGAAAAGAGATCATGGCCAGCTTTCTTCTTTGATTCTCTTTTTCTTTTTGTAGATGCAGGTGCTGCTTTTAGTTGTTGTGGATGGCATGTTTTTGGTATTAGGCTTCTGAAGACGTGCTATGATCTGCAGAAGAATAAAAGAAGATTGATATGGAATTACTGTGGGAAATTGTAACATTAGTAAAGGCCCATTTGTGTTTTTAGTTATTTTTTCTAATATAATTGCTTAATCAATAGGACCTACTGTCATATCTTGATGACGAACAATGAATTTCCAATAAATTTATAGTTATTTGTTTGTTTTTTTTTGTTTTGTTTTTATGAGGACAACGCTGATTGTACTTATTTGCTAATGATGTTCATTTGTGGAAAAAATTAACATTGATTTCGTATCCCTCTCATAGAAGCTTTCATCATGATGTCAGGCTCAAATGAAAAAGGAGGGAACGCGTCCCTGCACCCTTAAATCCGTTACTGTTGCATTGGAGGGAAATTACCTACTACTGGCATTCTCATGAATGTGGAGCCAAAAAACTACACCAGTAAATTTCATTATATTTGGATCACTTCTTCAGTAGTCTCACATGCATCAAAACGGTCCATATATCGCAGCCAGAATAGGGGCTATAGAAGTATAGGTATTGACTTCCAGAGTCGGCTTCCCGGTTTCGATTTTAAACCCATATAGACTATAGTCCACTTGGCCTCTATCGTGTGAATCGGCCTCTAAGCCACTGCCAGAAAGAAAAGATAAAAGCAAGACAAACAGAGAAAACTGCGGTCGCCCATCCAAACCCAATGACTCAACCAGCGGGCTGAGGGTTGCGTGCTGCCTGCCATCGTGAAACACCCGCACCGGAAGTAGTAATTACGGACCGGAAATGGTACATCACGTTGGCACCTCGTCTTGAAGGGGGACTCCGAAGGATTGTTTTCAGCCTGCCGCTAGCAATATGGCGGCACTACAGGCGGGACTTTGATACAAGGTGGCGGCCGACGCCGAAGGTGGCCAACAGAGGGCGGTAGCGGCGTTGAGGTCAAGGGTCAGCGCTCAACAACAATGACGGCGTTCACTGCGTTCAGGCAGACGACTTTCGTGTTATGGTCAAAGAAAAAGGGCGGGAATCCTTTTGTAACAGAGTTATCTTTATACAAAAACAACACAGGCACAAAAAGGCGCCACTTTTGTCGGCGGCCGACGACACCCCGCGTCTCCCGGCATGCAGCAGTGGAAAACCCTTTAAAGGGGGGCTAGCACGGCAAACTACAATATGGGTACCAACCCCAAAATCGTTGGTAAAATCGCAGGACCCAGCGGAGCGCCCTGACCTCGCCCGTGATCATGCCCCTTGAAGGTCATCTTAGAACGCACTAAGCTAGTGACTAATGTATTTAATGTATGCGATTTGAACCCTTCAATCCCGCCTTCAATGTTGCAGTGAGTGATCGTAGGTCGTTACACAAGTCCGTAGGCCTATGTGATCATGTTTCGCAGGGCAATCGTAGCAAAGAGCAGAGCAAAGAGGGACCACAAGCGTAAGCCTGTAATGACACCATATTGATTCATAAATTGAGAGCGTTTCCGGGCGATTACAATACGACTTCTATTTCTACTCTATACATAGATTATTCTGAAATACCCTCCAGGTTCATTGTTAACTCACAAGCACTGCACTGGTGCATCATGACCCTGCGAAAGTGTATCAAATCAAAGAGGTCAGCATGCATCATGACCGCCCAAATGATAGTGCATATTGTGCATTTATTTACAGCGCCATGCAGTACTTAAAGGGTTAATGGTGGGCGATAATTGGTGAATATGACCACAACCCGTTACAAGGCGGTGACCTTTGTGTGGCGGAGCGGAACGATGACAACAAAACGCCCCCTAGTAAAAGGGCGGGAAGTGATAGTGTAAATAGTTCCGGGGCCGTCTCCAAGGTCATCTCTATCTGACCTTTGTACATGTTTAGGTCCACATGAAATGACGCACACTGCGCATGCGCACAGACGCTGTCATATTTTCCATGTTAAAGGTCAGCCTGCTGAAACAGAAACAGATGGGTCCATCTATTTTACATGTGGATCATTTTACCATTTGGGGTTGAATCTTTCTAATCTCGATTGTCTATTTTCCTGCTGTGCCTCTATGACTCTACAATTATCTCCATCCTATTGATTTTTCTAGGCAATATATGAGATTTTATAGTGGATCTAGGTGTGTCGCACTGGGACACAGAGCTTTTGGAAATACACATGCAGAGAAGGCAGCTACAGTGGGTTGACCAATGAGAAAATGAGACAATTCCCTGCATTCACATCAGAAGTTTTAAGGTACACAGAGAGAAGAAATGGAGTCACTGTGACTCTAAAATGGGAGTCCAGCTTCTATCCCTCAGATGACCTTTTTGACTCCCCAGAAATAGGGAGTCAATATACTGAATCCCTAGGAATATGGAGTCAAGCTTGTTTGACTCTCCAATTTGACTATGTTGTGAATGGAGTCAGGATATATATTGACTTTTATAGGAGCAATTCATAATTTCTGGGTAATTTATTTGGTACTTCAATGTTTATTCCAGGGTAGAAATATACCATAGCCATAGATGATGTGATACAATGCTATAGCTATACTGTGGTACATCTTTTTTTTCTTACTTTACCTTAGTCATCCAAGTTGTTTGATATGATGACCAAAGAAACACTGTGAATACTTTGAGTTCACATTCTAACCACAGAAATGGTGTTTTAGTTGTATTGCAGCTTTTGTTTCCCTATTTCACAAATTTGAGCATACCACCTTATATTTCATGTGTGGACAATTGCTAGTTTTGTGATATCCTAATGCCAACTTCCCCAGATGACTATTAATATTCATAACTTCTACCAAATAAAACACCATATTATGACCTAAACTGTACAAAGTGCATTGCTCGCGGTCCTGTACTGACCCTCTTTCTATTTGTCTGACTCCATGTCTTCTCTCTGAGGATAGTAACTAGGTCAAATAGTGCAGGGAGTCAATACAGAGTCGGCTCAGTTTGACTCCATATTTTGCTGCCATCCCTGTGACTACCCCTAATGGAGTCCACCAAGCTGTGACGCTCATTCCACGGGAGTCAATTCAGTAGGATTCTATTGTACAAATACAGGGTTCAGCAGTTGGGAGTCTATCACCTGTGACTCCTGGAAAAGGAGAGTCAATATAGAGTCCTGCCCCGCTGACTCCTGTTTTGACTCCATTCCCAATGCTATGACTCCATTTCTTCTCTCTGTGTACCCAACAGCTTTAATCAGTGCTTATCTCGCCGATATTAGATCAAGCGATGGCTGCACCCACTGAACCATATAGTAGACCCCCGTCCTTCTACTGCCGTGTGTAGGCCAAGGCAGATTTACGATCATACCTTATTGTTCCTGTCTAAACGATAGAATGAGCATCCTTCTCAAATCATCATAGGGACACAGTGCCATCAAGTATGTTTCTAATAAGCGCCGGTCCTGTATATCGTGCATGTATTAGCGTCCAGACGCTTGCTATATTCAAAATGCTAGTCCCGAGTCACAGGGATAGAATAGAGGGGAAAAGGGAGGAATAGGATCCCTGTCATGAAACCTTAGAATTGACGCTGTGACTACCTTGTGCAGAGAAGCACCCAGTCACTGGTCACGTAGAGATTGATTTAAGTTTTTGATTACATCATCATGTCAAATCAAACAGGGTTAGGTCAACAGCATTAATCGTCATTCAAAACTCTATCAATACACATCCCCTGTCTGGAGGCTATTTCTCAACGCACTACGATTGGAACCCTCCAAATCGTACCCATTTTCCCATAGGAAAATCACTGACATGTGTAGCTATAATATTATGTGCGATCGTAGCACCTTAAGAAATATCCCCTGTTAATATGATTTTAAACATTTGATAGCATGGTTCCAATTATCCCTTACATTGAAGAAATGTCTGTTTAAAATGTCTTACTAAATATGTTTTTTTCGTGTGTTTTCTTTTGTTATCATTGTTATGTAGTGTATTGTAAGTACGCAACAGGTGTAGTAAGATGGTTATAATTGTTTGTGATGAAAAAAAAACAAAAAAAAAACTCCAAAGACAATCCTTTTGGAGAGTAGTGGAAAGTTGCTTAATTTGGACCCCCTAAGAACTTTTTCCTGTCGAGTGATTATTTCTATGAATTTGAATGTAAAATTTATACACTTTGTGATGGTACCTTATAGTTTTATGGTCATAGCATAGAAATCTAGGAATCTGAATTCCTCTAGTCATGGTGTGCAATTAAAAATCAAAGCCTAATGGTCCAATTTAGGCACCTGGTTGCCTAAATTGGACCAGTTGGTATCCTAATTTGGACCAATATGCACTATTGTTCTGTATTTCCTTATACTTTCATTATATTGAAAAATATATAAAACTAGGGAACTTTTGATATATGATATCAGATGTCCTCTTAGTGTTTCCACCAATACCATGTGAATTTGCTCTGTACTGGAGTAAGAAAAGGGTTACACATTGATCCAATTTAGAAAACTAGGCATAGGCCCCACTGGGTGGTCCAACTTAGGCAACTAAATTGGATCCAATATAACAACTATGGTCCAATTTAGGCAACTCAAGCTGGTCCAATTTAGGCAACTTTTCATCTTTCTCATTGATAATTTGTTTTCTGAAACATGACTGGTTTTTATCAAATTTCATTTTAGTCTAAAAGTATAATATGACATCTAAAAATTTGAAAGGATTTTGAACAAAAAAATGTTGCGTAGCAATCAGGAGGGCTTAAGTAAACAGTGACGCAAATAAGATCAAGAGGTCCAAAAACCATTTTTCACAAAAAAATGTGTATAAAATTACAGAAAAATTACATATTTGGAAGTTATTAGGAACTTAAGTGATATTGACAAAAAAAATGGCATCATTGGAACCTAGTTCCTTTTACTGCCACTAGAGGAAACAAGGGTGGTCCAATTTAGGAGCCGTCCAAATTAGGCAACCTTCCCCTGAGTCCTTGGTATTTTAAGACCGTGGGCTTTGTCATTATTTTCCATCGTCATTACTTGATCCAACTACCATTAATCAGTACCAACTGCGACGATTCTCAGTTCGCATATCTTTAGTTGGATAGGCTTCTTCGTAAATCATTTGATTTTTTTTCAGAAATGCCAGTGCCGCTTTGGATAACTCCTCATGGTTTCGGCTTGGACCCACACATGAATTTATTTTATCACCCATGTGTGGACGGCTTTAGTTATTGCTTTAGTTTTAACGTTTAAATCAAACGTTTTCCCCTTAAGTTACTTTAGCCATATGGGTCAGGGCAGGTGAGTTGTGGTCTCTGGGACCAAGTGGGGGCAGCAGGGGAGGTGGTGGAGGAGGATGGAAAATGGCAGTGAGGCTTCGTATGTCCGTGTCACTGGGTGTGTGTGTGGGGGGGGGGGGGTGGCAGGGGTTTAACCATGTAAGATTTGGTTATCAGAAAAGTGTATATGTGCCAATTGGGAAAATTCCTCCCCTGACCGACAAGCCCCACAAACCTTATTTTATCGCCACCCTCGCCCCTCTGTTTCTGGGACACCTATTGATGTGTGTGTGTGTTGGGGGGGGGGGGGGGTAGAAGAGTGTGGAGGGCCATGGTCCATAGCAAACTAAGTCAATTTGTCGGCGATTGGCGCTATATTGGGGTTTTAGCCCGCGCATGCTCCTTAATGAAAGCCGGATCAAAGACGCCGGGTCTGCTTCATCACGTCACAAGGCGACGTCAACGTCATGGGTGACGTCGTAACGTCAAGGGTGACGTCGTACGTAGAACACTGTAGTGGGATGGGTGTGCGCGGGGGGGGGGGGTTGTGGGCAGTGCTGTGACCCTCTCCCTGCCCCGCCCGCCGGCCACAGGTCCAATGCCTGCGGCTGACGCATGCGCAGGCGACTTCCCGCTGACAGCGCACGTAAATTAGGCGGCAGAGTGTCGGCGACGTCGGAAGCGCGGTCACACGTGTTATGGCGGCCACGTCTAGTTAGGGCCGCACATGCGCAGAGCCGCCATCCATCACTAACTCACGTGACCGCCCCCCAGGCGGCTCTTGGGTCGGTCACCTGACCCCGGGTCCGGCCATGGCGGGACTGCGTCCATAGCTCAGCTCAACCCATGTTCGTCCTTTCCCACCTCTTGCAGATATGATTTTATAACTGGAGAAATGGCTACACAGGTAAGCAACACTTAGCATGCTCATGATGTCTTTCTCTTGCTTCTAGGAACAAAACAAAATTCATTGTCTTATAACCAATAAATCTTATAAATGTAAGTATGGTAAGTATATGGAAGACCCCAGTGCTCTTGGGTGCTGTATCGTTGAGCTAAGGCATAAAAAAAAAGGTTTGTTTCCAGTTACCCGACCGCCCCTAGCAAAACAGGAGGGTGTTGCTCCTATAGTAAAAGGAAGAGCTTGCTAAAAATGCCCTTGTTTCCAGTCCTTTCTTTTCATGAAGCTATAACTTGTCCATTTTGTTGCCCACATGTGGTCATTCAAGTATGGTGCTAAAAAAGTGGGATTTGAGTAGGTACCTAGTTGAGAGAAGTCAGTCAGCATAATATACTATAGAGTGTGTGACATGAGTAGGTACCTGATAGTGCAGCTCTCTCTGTTTTTAACAAGGCACATGACTTTTCAGACTAATGTGGTGAGTGCAAGTTGAATAGTGAGGCAGTGTGTGACTTCTTTTGACAAGAGGGTACCTACTGACAGCTCTTTTTACCATAGGAGCAACACACTCCTGGGATGATCCTGGAAATTTGTTTTATTTATTTTGTGGCTTTTTAACTTTTTTTTGGCAATATTTAGGCATTTTCCCGTAATTTTCATATTTTTCAGCAGTTTTTCGTGGACCTTATCTATGTCTTTATCTATTGGTATACAGTTCATAACATTCATATTTTTTACATGAGCTACACAATCCTTGTGTTTTCGTAACTCTACTGTAAAATCATAGAATCCAACATGTCTGCCCATATATTTCTATGCAAAATTTTAAAAAAAAGTAAAAAAAAAAGTAAATCCGACCTACCGACCCTAGATATTTGAGGCATGTAACTGGAAACACAACTCTATTTTTTTGTGGCCTAATTTCAAATTGTCAAGTACAGGGGTATCTACTCTCTTAAACCTCCTTCCACGATGTCCAGCAATTTCTCTTCCAACATGTCCATCATGTAGTTTCAGCTTGTCCATCACATGATTGTCCTCGGGTTTATTCTAAACAGTAGTCAATTAGCACTATTTGAATTAACCTCCTGGAATGTCTGGACAGTAGTCACTGGGCAGCTGGCCATTCAGAAAAAAAAATGCTACGTGTACATGTAGACGCAAAGACCTATTGTTGGGAATCATTGGAATTGGTGAACAAGTCAACAGGGAACACAAATCTAAGGCCGATATTAAACATATTGTCACCCAACACAAAATAAAATGGGTCCAAGTACCACACCCCGTCATACACTTATATAGAGTACTGTCATCTCAAACTCTGGGTTATAGGCAATGTTCCTCTATATTGAATATATATATATATATATATATATATATATATATATATATATATATATATATATATATATATATATATATATATATATATGTAGTATTAAGAGGTCAACATTTGGCTACAGGTGTGCATTATGTCTTTTCTCATAACTCAGGGCGCGTCTTATGCGCGAGGTTTTACGATGTTGCGTCTTGTAGAGCAAACTTCTCCTATTGCCTTCTTGCAAAGCTCCAACCACTACCTTCACCTCCCCAAAAACTCACACAAGAAGACGCCCATAATCCTTTAAGGGCGGGTGATGCAGGAGTGCATCATGCCCATTGGTCGTCATGATGCACCAATGAAGTGCTGGCGAGACTGCTCGCCAGCACTTCATTGGCGCATCATGCAGTCCCTTCGGGGGTGTATCAACCACATAGGGTAGGCATGATGCTTGAATGCAGCCACAATGGACAGCCCTTAAAGGGAAGATCCTCGGTTTTGCCAAGACAGCCTTTAACTACACAAGGAGCCTATAGACTCCCTTCTCCATGGTGCTCTAATCTTTTAAGGGTTGGATGATGCACCCAGGTTCATGTTCACGGATATCGTCATGATGCACCAATGCAGTGCTGACGAGTCTGCTCCCCTGCACTGCATTGGTGCATCAGGCCGACACTTCAGGAGTGCATCAACTCCATGGGGTCATCTTGATAGATGTCATTCAGGCATCATGACGACAAAGGGACATGATGGGTTAAAATTCACTCCATACCTTAAAGGGTTAATCTCTTTCTCACAGTCTCCTTGCTCTGTGTGGGCCGCAGTGGGACAGATTAGAGGGGATTAACATGGAGGGCTTATCGTCAAAAAGGGCCCTGACCCCTGACCCTGCTGATGGAAAGGTCGCAGCTTCACAACAAAGCCAAGGGAGGGTCTGGTTTAGGTAGGGACCTGAAAGTGGGTCTGTTTACGTTGTCTCTATGGTAACCCGACGCGGCACCTCGTTTGGCTGAATCCCGAGGGAGGGCGCGGTGATCGACAAGGGCCGCGTCTTAAAGCTGATCCTCTGAAACCACAATGGCCGCCTTACTATTTCCGGTTCCTCTGCTTTGCTGTTGTTTGATGGGCTTTGACGTTGTTTTGTTTTTTGTTTGTTTTTTTTGGGGGAGGGGGTTAGGGAGAAGAGAAGGAAACAGAAGGGAGAATGAGAAATGGAGAAAGGAAAGAGGATAAGGCGGGGAGGGGCTAAGATGTGAGGCTTTGATAAAGTAGAGAGGGAGAGTGATAGTGGAAGGGTGGGGGAACCAACATATTTTGAAGCTTTCAGTGTAGAAATTGCATCAAAGCCTTGTTTTGGCAGTGAAAACAAATAAAGGGCGAGGAGGGCCTTATAAGATTCTTGGGCGGGAAAGGCCCTATTAAGAACCATGAATTTAGGAGTTGGGGTCCTGGTCCACGTGTCTCAGAGATGCGTCATTTGTTGTCGGATCAGTCAGCAAATAGACAAGGTTGATAGGACGATTCGTGTTCAAGGATTTGCTTGGGTAATAGGAGGATTTTGACAAGGATCACTAAGAGATAAGGGGAGGGGGGTGTCCCTAGAGGAGGCACAGGGAGGTCGCACAGGGGATCTGCTGATCTCTGGGCGTGTTGGTGAGAGACTCGGGGGGGGGGGGAGGTGGCGTTCAAAGGGCCCGCTAGATGGCGGCAGCATTAAGTAATTGTAGCCCTAAACCTTTCAGGACCACTAATGTACTAATCCTCGTCCCAAAGATGCCAGAAATCCATTGTTATTTTCACAAAGATTCCTTGTATACATTTGTGTACCATCATACGACCACCTGGAGCTTCTTGTAAGAACTACATTGGTTCAATGATATACTGTTCAGATTTACAAGGATTCAACAGTTTTTTTTTACAGTACATCCATGCAGCATACAGACCCTATTGGGGTTGATACATCCCCCGGAGGGGCGGCATGATGCTCTAATAAAATGCTGGCTAAAGGACGTCGCCAGCACTTCATTGGTGCATCATGTCGACCAATGGGCACAATACACTCCTCTATCAGCGGCCATTGAAGGGTTAATTCAAGGATCATTGTAGCCGATGAGGGGAGGGGAGTGTTTCCCTAAACTGATAGTGACTACAAAGAGGGGCCTGCTGATAATTACAGGGTCCTCCTATTACCACCACCACACGCCCTCAGCTTATCTTTTCACCCTGCCTCCTCTATCTACGATATCTCTGAATCATACGAAAGCACAAGAGAGGCATGCTGCGTTTTCTGTGTTCTTCTTTTTAATCGGTTAAAAGTTAAAATTTAAATGAAATATATTGTGATCAGGCATGTTATAAAAGGGATCCTCATAGAATTGAACAGTGGACCACCATAATTATATAGAAGTCCCAGGTGGCAGTACATCAATACAATGAATCTCTGTGAAAATAACGACGCAATTTTGCGACAAGGATTCTGTCATTATTTCGATGGCCTTCTTTTTTTACAGTGTGTCGAAGTGCTCCACACTTTTGTGACTAATTTTACTATACTGCCAACTGGGGATTCATTATAAAAACTACACTGTTTGACTTCATTCTTAAGAATGACGGCTCACGAGGATGCCTGGTAAATTCCATAGTTATTCCTTAGAGCGCTGTATATAATCTCCCTTTACCAAAGGCCATTGGGCTTCTGTCGACTGAATTTATACACGATTTGTATGGCCCAATAGGTTGAAAGGATCCCAGTGGACTTTGAGTCAAACGTGGATAATATTCAAAGTGCTTTAAAATTAGCTTCTTGTGCCATAAAACCCATAGTCAACCTGGCCTCTGTCACGTGATTGAGCCATACATTTCCTACATAAATTTCTGCGACAGAGGACTAGTGGACTATCGGTGTAACAAAAGTAAATCCAGGCATATAGAACAGTAAATTTCTGAGCACTATGTAAAAAGTAACTGTTGAATCTACCAGGGATCCTCATAAAACTGAACAGCGGGCCACGGCTATTGAAAAGCATTGCACCAGTGTATCTTTTACAAGGAGCCCCAGGTAGCAATACAGTGGTGTAAATGTACGAGGAATTTCTATGAAAATAACAACGGATCCCTGGCAACTTTGAGACGAGGTCGTTATTTGGACAACTTTTTTTTTACAGTGCAGGTATATGAGATAGTGTGAAGAAATTTCACAGCACAACAGATTCCTCCTTCAGTGTACTAACCCTTTAATCCTTACTCAACAACAACCCACCCAACTCCCATTTACAACTCAGCCCCTCTTCAGCCCCCCCCCCAACACACACCCACACACACACACACACACACACACACACACACACACACACACACACATACGTGTTTATGGTGAGAAATGGGGACCCAGGATTTATGCCTATAAATGGGGACCATGGTTTCCATTAGGCCTAGAGCCATCAAACAGTAATTATAAAGATTGCCTCAATATAAACATTGGATTAATCACTTAGTATAGATCAGAGGTGATATATTTCTGTACATTTCTATGACAAGGATTTCAACAGGTAAATGGGGACTGTTTTGTAAACAATGCCACATGGTGGAAACCACGTGGATCCAGGGTGTTAATATTTTGCAATGAAATGGGAACTTGTAGTAACATAGTAAAATGGCAAATCACAATGAAATGGGGTCTGTTGAGTAACGATATATGAAATATATAGTGGGCCATATTTAAAACTAGTTAAGCATACAGATCAACCAGGATCAATTAATTAAGTATAAGATGCTTTAGAGAAGTGTGTAACAAAGTCCCCTATGGTGGGTTCATGTGTGAAATACAAGGTCCCCAGTTACAATATTTACTGAACCTTTAGAGATGTGTGTCACCCAGTCTCCATTTGTTGGTGTGTGTTCGTCATCCCCCAGGTCCCCAGTCACAATGTACCCTTTAGAGACATGTGTTGTGTTAGTCCCCACTTGTGGGTGTATCCCCCTGGTCCCCAGTTACACTGCTATTTAACCCTTTACAGATGTGTGTTGTGTTAGTCCCCACTTGCAGGTGCATCCCCCAGGTTCCCAGTTACACTGTTATCTAACCCTTTAGAGATGTGAGTGGTGTTAGTCCCCACTTGTGGGTATATCCCCCAGGTCCCCAGTAACAATGTCATCTATCCCTTTAGAGATGTGTGTTAAGTTAGTCCCCATTTGTGTGTGTGTGTTGGTCATCTCCCAGGTCCCCAGTTACAATGTAATCTATCCCTTTAGAGATGTGTGTTGTGTTAGTCCCCACTTGTGGGTGTGTGTTGGTCATCCCCCAGGTCACCAGTCACAATGTACCCTGTGTTAGTCCCCACTTGTGGGTGTATCCCCCAGGTCCCCAGTTACAATGTTATTTAACCCTTTAGAGATGTGTGTGGTGTTAGTCCCCACTTGCGGGTGTACATGTGTATCCCCCAGGTGCCCAGTTACACTGTTATCTAACCATTTAGAGATATGTGTCCATCAGTCCCCACTTGTAGGTGTAGGTTTGTAGATCCCCAGGTCCTCAGTTACAATGTTATGTATTTGTCTACAGATGTTTAAAGCAAAGTTCCCCTACAATGTGCTCCATCCATCTTTGGTATTCAATCAACATACAAACAATGATTGAATGAACAGAATTTTTTACCAACGCAGAGAACTTTATTTTCACCTTAAAGTTTAGATCTAGCTCTCAACATCAGACTACATTCACTGATGCCGGTATACCTGCCAGAATATCATGAGCTTGAATCTTGAATGAGGTAACACAAATTCTAAAACACATCACTCTTTAGTTAACTAACGTAAGTTAAGTCTCTAAGACAAAATCAGTTATTTGTTGAACACTAACTTGTGTCCAATCAAGCAAAAATGGGCATAACTGCTCGCATATCATGAGCATAATCTTGACAGTCATACATAAAAAAATATATGCAGTTATACATATATACTTGAAATCCATCTGACTGTTGTTATGATAATGTTCAAACAGTACTTAAGAAACCATAAAACTTGTTGAAATCAACCAGTATACTATTAAGCAAGAACAAAGTCTGTGTCCCAGCAGACACTTCATGAGTTTAAAATGGTTGATCATCAATTCAAAAAAAGAAGAATGACACAAATACTTGAAATGCATCTCTAAGACAATATCATCAATGAATTGAACACTAACTTGTGTCCCATTATACAAAACCAAGCATAGCTGCTAGCATATCAGGAGCAAAATCTTGACAGTCATATATAAAAAAAGACATGGAGTAATACAAATACTTGACATGCACGAATAAAGGCTGTGTCCCAGCAAGTAAGTAATCATCTATGATTGCTTTGCCTTCCTGATTCTGTGAGAGATGAAGTCTTTTATGTTTCTCCAATGTCTGTTTTGAAGAGTCTTGTTCATCATTGCCTCTTCAATGTCTTTCTTTTTTGGATACTTCTTCAATTGCACAAATACTCCAAGGGAGTCCCATGCTGCAGTCCTCTCTTCTTGTGTCCATGATTTTGATTTCTTTTGTCTGGGTTCTCCTTGAGGTTATGAAAAATGAGAACAGTGATTTGAAAAAATAATTTACATAAAACATAATATTATTTAGAGCTTAGCTCATGATTTTGAGTGAAAATGATTGTATGGAGAAAGGTTCCTATAAACAATTCAGAGTCACTATACCAGACACAGGACACAGGATTTATCACGGCTTTGGATTTCATAAAACTAGACGTTTTTACCTTTCTTACATGTTAGAAGACATTTAGGTAACCACCAACCTGATGATCCTGCCTCTTGATTGTCTTTCCCATCAGACTTCCTCTTTTTCTTCTTCGATTTCGTAACTGGAATTAACCATTGGTCTTAAGTAACATAAGTATAATCAAGACATTAGGCTGACAAGAAAAATATCTATCATAAGTGTGTAGAGGTTTAATACTAACTGGTGCCGTCTGGTGTGGCGGGTGAGACTTGTCGCCTGGTGTTCCTGAGGTTCCGGGTAGGTGGCAGCACCTATCCGGGTCCGTGGGACACCTGGCGATGAACCGGGAGCATCCCTATAAAAGGCTCTGCGCTCACCTGCCACGTCAGAGGCCATGTAGGCCTCCGTGCATAATACATGTAGATATCATGTTATCCTGATCATGTACTCGCAAGGGTAACCGGAAGGTGTAAAGCATAATAAAACTGTTGGCATACACTCCGAATACTGTCTTTGTCTTTCCTTTCGAATTACAAGACCCGAACCCCTCTGGTTAGAAAGACCGAACCATTACAAGTGTAATGGAAGCCTAATAGTTGACATAATTGATCCCATCACCCTTAATGAGTCTGATACAATTTCTATATTCAAGATAGGTACCTGTATTGTAAAAGCTTGAGAGATGTGTTTTCAACTTTACTGTAATGCATGATTCCTGTAATATATGATATAAGGAAGAAGAAACCTACCAGGGGGAGTCGCATTTGCATCGTCTTCTCCTACAGAGTCTTTATTATTACTGGCATCTGCATGCTCAGCACTGGCATCTTCTATCTTTGCTGCAGTTTCCACTGAAAATAAATCAGTCAACCACATTGGAATGACAACAAGTAATTGCAAATATATGTCAAGGTCCTTAGTTTGTATTGTTTGGTTATAAATTTCAGATTAAAGAAATAGAAAAGGTTCAATGTTTGGTTGTGCTACTATGTGAAGTAAGATACATCTGATGTCAGGAAATAATGCTTACCTGTTTCCGTGGTGATGTCCTCTATTTGGATCTCCTATGAAAAGATGTAACATGGAGACTTCACATGCAGGCAATTACTACAGAAATTAAATTGACTTTTCCGGTTGAATTACTGTTACCTTTAATGATTGACTTTTTCTGGCTGAATTAGTTACTTTTAATAATTGACTTTTCTGGTTGAATTACTGTTTTCTTCTATAATCGTAACAAAGATCATATTAAGTATTCCAATGTATTGCAATGTCTTGGTAGTAGTATCAATAAGAAACATTTCATTTGTATTTGAGTTGAGAAGCTATAATCTATATTCAAACGTGTAAACGTTGAACAGACCCTAACAGTAGTAGTTAACTTCTTGCATATAAATCACACCCGCAAATAAGCCACATTCCTCCTTTAGCTACTGTTACAAGTGGCAGGGACATTAGTGGCTTATACACAGGAATTTACTGAATACCCCATATCCATCAATAGAATTATGCCCCATGTCTAAGAGAACATTTTCAACTTTGAATAGAATTGTTAGTATTCTAACAACTATTCTACAAATAAGTAACTTAGAATACTTAAAAAACATCTAATAACCTTGAACTGTTTCTGATTTAGTAATACTTTTTGTCCCTCACCATCCTCAGTAACAGACACATCTTCAATAGATGTCACCCCATTGACCTTAAGGAGAATCTTCGCTTCTTTTGCCTTTTGTATTATGTCAAGTGGTAGTCGGTAAAAGTCTCTGTGTACCCGGATATCGTGACCCAGGAACCTTGCTAATTGGTCTTGCTGTGTATCAGCTACTTCTATGACTTGTGTCATTGTTGCAACATGCTTTCGGAGATTGGTCCATGTAAAACAATCTCCCTGTTTGAGTGGCAAGTCACAACTTTTGATCACATCACAGAGGCAGTCTGAGCCCCTGTAGGGGCTTTCTGATGGGGTCCACCTTGCAAATATGAAGTCGTTAGTTTTGATATTGTTTTGATCCTGAATTTCTAGAAGACAGTCAATGTTCTCACGCATGTTCGATGTCAGGAGGATTGGTACCATGTTTTCATTTTTCCCCATAACTTCTACTCTCTGCAGGGATGAAGCTAGAGTCTTCTCAAAATCTGACAATGTCTTCATGATCTCAATGTCAGGCTCTTTGTTGTTTTCCATCGCTTTTTTGTATGATGATATCTGGGTCCTTTCCACTTCACCTTCTCTTTTGAGATTGAAAAGGTTAATCTCACATCAAGTGTGCTTTGCAAGATCGGGATACCGGTTGGGGTCAACCTTAACAGCAGCACATAGTTCTGTGCTATGGGATTTCAAGTGATTGTACACCACCTCTACGTCTGAACATAATGGTAGTAGTTTTGGCATGTTATACTGATTCACTTTGAGTGTGCGCAATGCAGCTCCGGACAGCATAACTGCCCAGTCTGACTGGTACAAAGTTTTGAAGTCTTTTGCTAGTTTTTTTCTTTTCCTCATTTCTCTTATGGACAGCTTCGCTCTTTTGGATTCTGCAGCAAGCTATCAGAGAATACCCGATCTTCAATGCTAACGACGGTATTCCAAAGTCCTGCTGCTTGTCAGAATATTTGGATACCTCATGTGTTGCCTCAGTAGTAACTTTGAAGTTGCTTGGATGTATGCACTCTTCAATTGTGTCAACTTCTCCATGGGATATCTCCTCAGCTTTCATGACAAGCTTGCCAAGTTCTCTCATGACGCACTTTATGTAAGTTGGAGTCTGAATTTGCCTTTTTTTTGCATTAAACTTTCGCATGCCAAGTGCAAGGATTAGGTGGTCATTTTTCACCCTTTGCCCTACCTTATCAAGGCTCGTTCTAGAGAGAACTGTCTTGAAGAACTCCTGTGAAATGCCTTCAGTCAGTGGGAGAAGAGTTCTCCCCTGGCGCAAGGAAGATTCAGAGTCATCATTTTCCTGTTTCTCAGAACAACGTTTTTTGTGCTGCCACAGCTCTCTACCATTGTATAAACCTTTGCACTGAGGACAGGGCACATAGTCTGTGGACTTTTTGTTAGTGTTCCTTTTAGGTCCCTCCTCACGTATACTAACTCTGTATTTTGGTATTATCACACTGTCATTGTTCTTCAAAACTTTGAAGTTATGTTCGTAGTCCCCCCTGTTACGAATTCTAGCCCATGCTTGTTGACGTTCCTTTGATCCCTTAGGGAGTCTCAATGCGTTGTTTACTTCTTTTTCGTCACTGTGCTTTTGCTCCAGGTGTCGAGCTATGTTTGTATACTGAATACTGCAGTATGCACATGCAAGCCGTTTATCCCATTGCTGTTTATTATCTTTGGTCTGGGTTTGTTGAATAGTGAGTGCTCTCTTTTCAGCAACTACTTCTGACTCAGTGTCTGATACTGCCTCTGTCTGAACTTTTGATCCTGGGACTTTGTCATCTGGATTTTCAACTTCCATTTCATCATACATCGCTATGTCAGTGAGTGCTCTCTTTCTCACAAATACTTCTGACTCAGCGTCTGATACTGTCTCTGTCTGAACTTTTGATACCGGGACTTTGTCATCTACATTTTCAACTTCCATTTCATCTTGTGTCACTAATTCCCTTGAAGAAGGCCAGGTCCCTAGAATTTCAGACTCATTGTCTGAGTCTGACACACAGGATTTGTCAGATGTTTTTGGGGGGATATAATCTTTGTCATCATCTGAGTTATCTGTTCCATTGTCATCATCTGAGTTATCTATTTCATTGTCATCATCTGAGTTATCTGTTTCATAGCTAGGTCCTTTGTATGTTTTAGGCTGAATCATGGGATAAAATTTAAATCAGTAGAGCAGGTGCACTATCAAATTATTACCCAATGAGAGGCATTTTGGCAAAATAATTTTTTAACCTGAAAAATCTAATATTAATATCAACAACTTTTTGCTTATTTATCAGGGGTACCCACAAAATTACCTGAGCCATTACAAATAGTACTCACATCACAGTCTAAACCTTCTTAATTGTAAAAATGATTTTGCAAAAATGTACTGTACCTTCCATAAGCCTCTTGTGTTGTAGATATTTGTCAGTGACCTATAAAAAAGTTTTGTCATAACCATCAAGATATGTGCATGACCATTAGTCCCCATTAAAGTGTGTGTATGTTAAACTGCTGAGTCCCTACTTACTACATCAAATTACCACCTACATTATTCTGACATCTCTCTGAGGTTCTCACTTACTACAATCATACACCCACAAATGGGGACTAACACAACACACATCTCTAAAGGGTTAGATAGCATTGTAACTGGGGACCTGAGGGACAACAATCATACACCCACAAATGGGGACTGATGGACACACATCTCTAAAGGGTTAGAAAGCATTGTAACGCGGGACGACTAACATACACCTACAAGTGGGGACTAACCCAACACACATCTCTATAAAGGGTTAGATAGCATTGTAACTGGGGACTTGGGGGTCTACATGCATATACTCACAAGTGGGGACTGAAGTGACACACATGTCAAAAGAGTTAGATAACATTGTACCTGGCAAGCTTGGGGTCTACACACATAAACCCACAAGTGGGGACTAACGCAACACACATCCGTAAATGGTTAGATAACATTGTAACTGGGGACCTGGGGGTTGACCAACACCCACCCACAAGTGGGGACTAATACGACACACATTTCTAAAAGGTTAGATAACATTGTAACTGGGGACCTGGGGGTCTACACACATCCACCCACAAGTGGGGACTAACCCGACACATCTCTAAAGGGTTAGATAGCATTGTAACTGGGGACCTGGGGGTCTACACACATAAACCCACAAGTGGGGACGAACACAACACACATCCATAAATTGTAACTGGGGACCTAGGGGATGCCCAACACCCACCCACAAGTGGTGACTAACATGACACACATCTCTAAAAGGTTTGATAACATTGTAACTGGGGACCTGGGGGATACAGCCACAAGTGGGGACTAACACAACACACATCTCTAAAGGGTTAGACAACATTGTAACTGGGGACCTGGGGGTCTACACACATTCACCCACAAATGGGGACTGATGGACACACATCTCTAAAGGGTTAGATAGCATTGTAACGCGGGACGACTAACATACACCTACAAGTGGGGACTAACCCGACACACATCTCTAAAGGGTTAGATAGCATTGTAACTGGGGACCTGGGGGTCTACATGCATATACCCACAAGTGGGGACTGAAGTGACACACATGTCAAAAGAGTTAGATAACTTTGTACCTGGCAAGCTTGGGGTCTACACACATAAACCCACAAGTGGGGACTAACGCAACACACATCCGTAAATGGTTAGATAACATTGTAACTGGGGACCTGGGGGTCTACACACATAAACCCACAAGTGGGGACAAACACAACACACATCCGTAAATTGTAACTGGGGACCTAAGGGGAATCCCAACACCCACCTACAAGTGGTGACTAACATGACACACATCTCTAAAAGGTTTGATAACATTGTAACTGGGGACCTGGGGGATACAGCCACAAGTGGGGACTAACACAACACACATCTCTAAAGGGTTAGATAACATTGTAATTGGGGACCTGGGGGTCTACACACATTCACCCACAAATGGGGACTGATGGACACACATCTCTAAAGGGTTAGATAGCATTGTAACGCGGGACGACTAACATACACCTGCAAGTGGGGACTAACCCGACACACATCTCTAAAGGGTTAGATAGCATTGTAACTGGGGACCTGGGGGTCTACATGCATATACCCACAAGTGGGGACTGAAGTGACACACATGTCAAAAGAGTTAGATAACTTTGTACCTGGCAAGCTTGGGGTCTACACACATAAACCGACAAGTGGGGACTAACGCAACACACATCTGTAAATGGTTAGATAACATTGTAACTGGGGACCTGGGGGTTGACCAACACCCACCAACAAGTGGGGACTAATACGACACACATTTCTAAAAGGTTAGATAACATTGTAACTGGGGACCTGGGGGTCTACACACATCCACCCACAAGTGGGGACTAACCCAACACATCTCTAAAGGGTTAGATAGCATTGTAACTGGGGACCTGGGGGTCTACACACATAAACCCACAAGTGGGGACGAACACAACACACATCCGTAAATTGTAACTGGAGACCTGGGGGATGCCCAACACCCACCCACAAGTGGTGACTAACATGACACACATCTCTAAAAGGTTTGATAACATTGTAACTGGGGACCTGGGGGATACAGCCACAAGTGGGAACTAACACAACACACATCTCTAAAGGGTTAGATAACATTGTAACTGGGGACCTGGGGGTCTACACACATTCACCCACAAATGGGGACTGATGGACACACATCTCTAAAGGGTTAGATAGCATTGTAACGCGGGATGACTAACATACACCTACAAGTGGGGACTAACCCGACACACATCTCTAAAGGATTAGATAGCATTGTAACTGGGGACCTGGGGGTCTACATGCATATACCCACAAGTGGGGACTGAAGTGACACACATGTCAAAAGAGTAAGTTAACATTGTAACTGGGAAGCTTGGGGTTTACACACATCCACTCACAAGTGGGGACTAACCCAACACATCTCTAAAGGGTTAGATAGCATTGTAACTGGGGACCTGAGGGTCTACACACATAAACCCACAAGTGGGGACTAACATGACACACATCTCTAAAAGGTTAGATAACATTGTAACTGGGGACCCGGGGGATCCCCGCCGGTTGTCATGTGAGCTCTCTCCAAATCGCACTCTCAACCACAACTCATGGCTGTCAGACTACAATAGCCTGAACCAACAACTGTGGAGAGTGTATGACGTTTGTCAAGATGCACGTAGTGGTCGTGTGTGTGAGTCCTCAGTTACAGGTTAAATTCCAGACATCATGAATATTGATGAGAAGACCTGCACATGCGCAGAACTAATGTGTGTGTAGGTTCCAACATATGTAGAGTGTGTGAGTGCAGAAACCTCTGTATTTTTGCCAAGAATTGAGGTCTTTTCCAAAAACGAATTTTTAGGTATCACTAAGGTATTTCTAGTCAAAATCAGGCTTCAATTAATTGGGGACTTGGTCAAGTCCCCAGTTAATTTTCAGGTCCCCAGTTTATGGGTACTTTTCCGTGTCTGAGTCCCCAGTTCTTGGCAGAAACACACACACACACACACACACACACACACACACACCCTGTGACACATCCAGCCTTTCCCCGACCATCAATCCCTTTGGTCCGGTCCTGCTCTACGGCCATTTGCGGACGCCCCTGGTGCAGCGGAAATAACCTGGAAATCGGTCGGGAAGTGCCCCTTCCCCATGGAGGGCTTGGGGTGGTGGTGGGGTGGGGAAGGGTGTAGGGGGTAGGTGGAAGGGGGCAGGGGGTGCTACAGGCAGGCTGCAGGTTGCTGTGTTGGTTCGGCTGAGTTATGGGTGCTACCTTACAGTTTTAACCCTTTAACCATTGAACCCTTTAAGGGCCGCTGATGCATTAATGCCTCATGCCCAGTGGTCATCATGCACCAATGAAGTGCTGGTGAGACTGCTCACGAGCACTTCATTGGAGCATCATGCCGACCCTACTTGACCTATACATATACTCCCGGAGGGTCGGCATGATGCTCTAATGAAGTGCTCGCATGCAGTCTCATCAGCACTTCATTGGTGCATCATGACGACCAATGGGCATGATGCATCAATGCAAATTGGTCGGCATGATGCACATATGGAATGCTGGTGGGTATGCTTGCTAGCACTTCGTTGGTGCATCATGCCAACCCTGGGTGACAGTGGAAAGCACAAATGCAGCCCTGACGAGTTATTCTTCATCCATCTTAAGTATGTTCGGGGTTCGAGAAATTCCACAAATCCATTTAAGCTATTGTGAAATGCATTTAGACTTTTATGTATACCCGGCCCCAATAGGATTGCAGGGCAAGTGGGCAACTTATGTACACCTATATATAGGCCACCCCCTCCCCCCCAACAAACACATGATTCCAACAATAGAAACAGCTCCTTTCCACCAGATATCGAGCAGGTATGAGTAATTCGTGAGCATCTCACTATACACAGGGTTAACCCTCTATATTGCCGCATGGTGCCTCAAGGCTCAGGTGTCTTGGTCTGCATTGGTGCACCAATGCAGTGTTGGCGAGTCTACTCGCCAGGGCTACATTCATGCATCATGACGACCAGTTAACATGATGCACTAATGCATCATGCCATGTAAAGGGTTGTGTAGCAGTGCTCAGCTGTCTGGTGAAGATAATCTACCTCTGCAGGTGCTACTCTATACAGCCCTTACATTATAAAGCTGATGGGGGGACCTCGTACTATAGACAACAGCATTTGGTTGACCAAAAGGGCCAGAACTGGATCTAGAAATCAGGTAGGAGAATGAAGCTCTATATAGTATAGGGTAGGTCACTCTTAGAGCCACCATATTTGTACAGACTGCCTTACAGTAGGCTCAAAGCAGACATGGAGCACTGCAGACACAGTGCAAACCCTATGGGCCCAAAGCAAACATGGGACTACAGTGACTGACACTTTCCTATCCTTCTCTCCACAACCTCTGCATGGAGACTGACTCAAGTTGACTATCATGAATCTGGACGAAAAATATATGTACCACTAAAATTTCTCACCATCTTTCTTGGAGAAATGCAAATTATGGATTTACTTTTGATACATTATGCAATACCATTGAGAATTGACTGCTGCGATATAACGGTTTTATATCACAAGAAGACTGGGGAAAATCTATTTGGTTATTCGACCCTTTGAGGTGTTCAAAAGGGCCTGACCCCAAGCACATTGAATCCTTGGTCCCTGCTGGCACTTTGTACAGGTGTTTGGTGACATTTACTTCAGATTTGAGGTTCACCCCCCCCCTCAGCACTCCACTAATGTATATTAGTTTAATTTCAGAGGTAAGGTTTGGGACTCATTCATCTTACCAGAAGGTCTTTGTACTTTCTTTGAGATAGGAGAAGACATATTTAGCCCCCCCCCCCTCCCCCGAGGTAGGGGGACCCAACCCTCCGGCCTCCTCCTTTTCCTATGCCCCAGTGCACTATGTGATTATACAGACGGTGTGGAAGTTTCAGTGTATTTGATCCTCTATCCCCCTGAGTCCAAAAGCCGTCCATGGGCCTGGTATACACTATTAACCATTTAAAGACCAAATTCACCTTTCTTTCTCTTCCTCTGTCATAATGATGCACATATGTAAGGCAGATGAGTGTTTTCGCTGGCACTGCCTTGGCGTATCATGTTCGCCCTTTGGGCTTTAGGAATGCATCAACCAAATTTAGTCTGCATGGTGCATGAATGCAGCCCTGTCATAATGCATGAATGCAGCTTTGGCAGGTAACTCGCCAGGGCTGCATTCGTGCATCATGACCACCAAAGATATGGTGATATGTTGCCCTGAGAGGGCTATTACAGCTAGGTGAATCCAGGAGTCTCAGTGGATGGCTGAGTGGGGTGGTATAGACACACAAATCTGCCTCTTAATACCCACCCACCGCACAAACACACTCCATATTTGATGATGTAAACACCGGGACCGGCTCCCAATACTGGGTGGGACGCAGACAGAGGGGGGGGGGTGAGCACTGACTGGTGGTGTCAGGAATGGAGGCAGTGTGCCTTGAATACCACTGGAATAAACAGCTAGATCTTAAGCTGTATTGCAGTATGGGGTATAATATACAAGGTTTTTGAGAAACTTATATTATTCAGAGTTATTCTACTAAAATGATTGAGAGCAGATCAAATTGGTACTGCAAACTGCTGACCCTTTTGCCTGTGCTAAACACCCAGTAATCATCTAAGAGCTGTTGATGCAGGAGTGCATCATACCTACCGTAGTGGCCCATTTAACCACCGGGGTCTCAAATAAGCGCCAGTCTCGAGTAAGCGCAGATGTAGAGGGGTGTTGAAATCAATCTTAACCACGGAATTCAACAGTATTCAAATAAGCGCCTGTCTCAAATAAGGACTGGGGGTAAAGAGGTATTGAAATTAATGAGCGCCCGGGCGCTTAAACTGGCCACTACGGTATTTGTGTTGTGCCGCACCAATAAAGTGCTAGGGAGACTGCTCACAAGCAATTTATTGGTGTAACGTGCCTTTCAGCAGTGTATTTACCCTGTAGGGTCGGCATGATGTGTGCATGCAGCCCTGGCGGGTTACTCACCTCAACTCGTATATCAACATGATGTATTAACCCTTCAAAGGCCGCTGATGCAGGAGTGCATCATGCCCATTGGTCGTCATGATGCACCAATGAAGTGCTGGCAAGACTGCTCACCAGCACATCATTGGGGCATCATGACGACCCTCCGGGAGTTTGTGTATCAACCCCATAGGGTCAGAATGATGCATGAATGTAGCCCTGTCGAGTTACTCACCAGGCCTGCAATCATGCATCATGACGACCAATGGACATGATGCATAAATGCATCACCGGCTCAGCAGGTAATGCATTAGCATCCCTTAAGGGTCTTAAGATTTAGTCACCAACAATACTGACAACATGTTGAGCCGTCAGTGTCTCTACATTCTGACACTGGGTGGTGTGGTTGAGGCCTGTATAGATGACCCAAATTCTAAAAGGCTGTTACATTAATAATTAATGCCTAATTACAACTGTTAGATGAACAGGCACCTCTTCCATCATATCTCACCTCAGCATTACCGTAAAACCTCGCTTATAAGCCGTGTCTTATATATATATATATATATATATATATATATATATATATATATATATATATATATATACCATTTTAGAAGCCTACTGCGGCTTATTTGAGTCTTCCTGAAGTGAGGGTGCGCCTTATACATAGGGTTTGACATATTGTATTATTGTGATAAACCTCCCTGGTGCTAATAGAATCCCCCCGGCCCTTATAATACAAGACAGTTATTTAAGGTCTAATTTCAATGTTTAAAATGATCGCCTTTCCCCGGCACTCATTCAAAACCTGGTGCTTTATCGCAATGATACAGTATATGGCTAACGCACAGTCTTGAATGGTTAAATTTGTTGTTATTTTCTTCTTTTTCTCCCTTTCTGGTGTTCACGATACCTTTCTCTATTTACTGTAACTCTGAGATGTCCATCAAATAATATTCTTGCTTGCTTTTTTTTTATGGAAATGGGTGTAAATGCAGTGTAACTGGTGTAAGTAGTATATGAAAATGGGTGTCCACAGTCTAACTGAGTGTGAGTAGTATATGGAAATGGGTGTCCACAGTCTAACTGAGTGTGAGTAGTATATGGACATGGGTGTCCACAGTCTAACTGAGTGTGAGTAGTATATGAAAATGGGTGTCCACAGTCTAACTGAGTGTGAGTAGTATATGGACATGGGTGTCCACAGTCTAACTGAGTGTGAGTAGTATATGGAAATGGGTGTCCACAGTCTAACTGAGTGTGAGTAGTATATGAAAATGGGTGTCCACAGTCTAACTGAGTGTGAGTAGTATATGGACATGGGTGTCCACAGTCTAACTGAGTGTGAGTAGTATATGGAAATGGGTGTCCACAGTCTAACTGAGTGTGAGTAGTATATGGAAATGGGTGTCCACAGTCTAACTGAGTGTGAGTAGTATATGAAAATGGGGGTCCACAGTCTCACTGAGTGTGAGTAGTATATGGAAATGGGTGTCCACAGTTTAACTGAGTGTGAGTAGTATATGGAAATGGGGGTCCACAGTCTAACTGAGTGTGAGTAGTATATGGAAATGGGTGTCCACAGTCTAACTGAGTGTGAGTAGTATATGGAAATGGGTGTCCACAGTCTAACTGAGTGTGAGTAGTATATGGAAATGGGTGTCCACAGTTTAACTGAGTGTGAGTAGTATATTGAAATGAGTGCACATCACGGCTTATTGCAGGTACACAGAAAGTTGGGGGAGAAAAGACTGGATATCCGTGTAGGCCATTATTGTGATAGGCTTCACATTAATTAAATAATTTAAAAACATTTTCACCATCATTCATAGGGTGCACCGGAAGCTAGGCTGTTTTCAGCACTTATCCCATTGGTATATGGTTATGAGTTTCCTTCCTTCTTTAAGTTACTTCCTTACATAGGAGAAACCTTCCACCCTTTCCCTTTAGCCTGCGACCATTCCTCTCTAAAACCTGCATCCACAACTGGTCTCATGTTGGACGCAACTAAAACAATGGCTGCTTACATAAGAGGGCTTACAAATTGGGAATAGAGTTTATTATAGAATCAGACAGGAAATGGAGCAGGTAGGGGGAGGGAAGGAGAGATTAAATGAAAAGAAAATGACATGTTATTAGCGAAGGGGAGAGAAAGAGAGACAATGACAGAGAAACAGACAGAAAGAAAGGCATAGAGATAGACAGAAAGAGAGTGACACAGAGAAAGAGAGAGAGAGACAAAGAGAGACAGAGACAGAGAGACAGAGACAGAGAGCTAGAGGCAGAGAGACAGAGACAGAGAAAGGCGGAGAGAGAGAGACAGAGCGAGAGAGAGACAGAGAGAGAGAGAGAGGATGTCTGGTCAGTAGTTACAAAATGCAAAACTGTATAGACACAGACAACAAACTAAAATTGATCCAAAAACAGAAAAGTATAAGAAGACCTGAGAAGAGAACATCAACACAATATAAAAACACAACCCTCCACATCATAACAACACCAACGCCACCCCACGTCATAATTGGTCCGCATTGACCGGCGGCTGCCCCCCTGGCGGCAGACGCCGTCATTAGCGGCTAGACGCGTGCACGTCACAATACCCCGCCCCGCGCGCCATCTAGCGGCAACCACCCGCTCCAATTTACACTATAAACATGCCCCGGAAGTTGGGGGCACTGCACGTCCGGCGTCTCAGCCGCCAGGGGGCGTTAGTGACGTCGGGTAAAGGCAGGGGGCGCCACGTGCAGCTTGTTGACTAAAGGAAGGGGAGTGTGTAGTGAGGGAAGGGGGAGGGTTTAAAGGGTTGTTAGAAGGGTGTATTAAGTGTTTAGGGGACTGTGTGGGGGACAATAGCTTGGGGGTAATGTCGAAATAGTATTGTTGAACTGGATATGACCTAGGATGTTAGGGGTATCAGTTTTGTTATCTATATATCATAATATGGTTGGGGGGGGGGGGGGTGTAGCAGTTAACACCTAAAGGAATATCATGCTAGTTACCCTCTGCATCGCTTCAGCCTAAGGAATATATGTCCATATTCCTGTATTACTTACAACCTTAATATACAAAACCTTCCCGCAATCCTCTGTCTGTCCGGCTGTCTGTGTCTGTCTCGCTCTGCCTGTCTCCCTCCATCCCCTCTCTCTCTCTCTCTCTCTCTCTCTCTCTCTCTCTCTCTCTCTCTCTCATTCTCTCTACCTTGCTTCTTCCTTCCTTGCTTTTACAGATTCTCTTTCTCTCTGCGTTCCCTCCCCTATTCTTACATGTTCAACATGTGCAATATTCCTGCATTATAGCCACAGCCTTGGCGCTATTGCTGACTCTGCTCTCTGTATGGGAGGGTTGGTGGGAGGTCCCCCTGGCGGTGGTTAGTGCAGGGGAGAGGAGGTGGTGGTCAGTGGCCGGCGGTGGCCGTAACGTCCGGTCAGTGGTTACAGGCAGGGCTAAGGCTGGGGCAGGGGGGGGGGGCTCATGCCATCTGCCTACAAAGACCACTTTAAAGCTAGACTTGTCCCAGACCCAACTCATTGCTAACCCCTTTAGGCTAAAAATAAAATTTACTTCAAATATATTATATATGTTATACCTTATTGCCATTAGTTATTTTGTCTTTCCCCTGCCCAAGCTAGCAAAATGCCCCCCTCCCTCCATCAGGCTACACACCTACCCCACCTTTCAGTAATTCCGGCCCCCCCCCCCGTCCCCGCCCCACGATCCTCCTGTACGGGGGGGGGTAGAAAGTAGCTTAATTGTGTAGTGGCTCCATGTGCTTTGGTGCCAGGCTAATGGGCAGGCACCCTGCCGCTGACCTTTGGCTGGGGTCTCTCCCTGCCCCCCCCCTCGTCACCCATACAGCATCCCAGCCTCTAGGCCCTCGCCCCCCTCCTCCACAAGGATCCACCCCCTCCTCCTTTCCCGGTCTCTACCAGCAGCCTCACACACATACACACACACACACACACACATATATATATATATATATATATATATATATATATATATATATATAAATATATATATATATATATATGTGTGTGTGTGTGTATATATATATATGTGTGTGTGTGTGTGTGTGTGTGTGTGTATACCTTATCTTGACTGTTGTTCAATTTACCTTGAAAACACGCCTTGCCTGCTTCCTTATCGACACTCCATATGGCTTTAACCTCTTGTCGTCATCATACATTGTGGCTGCAGTACTTTTATCCTCAATCTTGCAGTCCTGCCTGTCTGAGACAAATATATGGATACAGGAACAAAATAATAAACAGTAAATGTGACAGGATCTGCAAAAAGGGCCCTTAGTGCAGGGTGCTATAAGGTCCCTATTCCCAGTCCATGCCACAGTTTCTTTGTTCTAAAAAAGAATATCAAGGAATACAATAAATACACATTTAGATAGCCAGACAAGTCTTATAAAGACTAATGACGAGCGGGGAAGAGAGGGAGATAGAGGGAGAGACAGACAGAGACGGAGAGCCGGAAGGAGAGACAGAGACAGACAGACAGAAAGAGGGATAAGCCCTATGTACAAAGAGACAGTAAAGACACAACAAGAAAACAGAGACAAGAGGAGATTATGTCAGGTTGTGGTTGGTTGAAGCTATATGGGAAGACAGGGAGATGAGCAGGAAGACATAAGGGAAGTAGGGTGAGGCTAGGGGCGGAAGGAGGAGGCATGAGGCCGGTGACATTATGACTCCTGACACCTCAACAGGTGTTAAGAAGCAGCACCCCCGTGCGGCGAGGGACCGCGCTCAATTTCAGCTCCTGTCATCAATTGTAATTAGGCGGGGGACGATTGTGGCCGACCAAAGCTTTATTAGGGCTCGCGACTAGCGGGTGAGTCGGCCCTGCCTCTGAGGGTGTGTCAAGGGGTTGGGGAAGGAGGGATGAGCTGGGGTGGGCTGAGGTGGGTTAGGTCGGGGTGGGTAGGGAGGATTGGGGTGTTAGCGCAAGGCCTTTAGAGGCTAAATAGTGCTTTTATGCATTTTGCCCATTTACCATTCTGATGCGGGTATATAGGAGTTTATACACAGACATGGGAGTAAAGTTCTGTATTTATTTCATGCTTTAGTTGATTAATTGTTTACCATAGCTCCCCATATAAACTGCTGCCAGCCATTTTAAATGTTTACCTGCACCCAGAATGAGGCTGCAGTACTGGATCGGCCCACTGTGGTGGATCGGCCCATATTACGCCACTGGGGGGTGTGGATCGGCCCTCTAGTGTTAAGTCTATGGGAAGAAGTTATTAGCATAAAATAAAGACCAATACCCACTGGCTCCCCCTTTTGTATTTTACTGGTTGAGGTGTAACCCACTGATAAAGACATGTTCCATCATGACATGTCTTATCAGCGTGCACATTTAATAATGGTGGCACTAGACTCACCAGGGCTTCATTCATGCATCATGCCCGTCCTACGGAATTTAAGCACCCCAAAGGGTCGGCATGATACTCAAATGCAGAGTCTACTCCCCAGCACTGCAATAGTGCATCATGCCAACCCATGAACTGTAACCTCAAATCCCCAAGCAGTCCTTAAAGGTTTATCTGAGAGAGGCTGTGGGGTAATAGTAGAGAGAGGGCAGCCACAGGAGCATCTGTCAGCGACTCACAGGACGCTATGTGAGCAGCAGGAGCAGCTCAGGGGGTATTGGTGAGGGGGAGAGGTCCCTGCAGTGGGACCCTTTTTTGATAGCCACCGTAAACAGGTTGGTACTGCCTACTGTGGCCCTGTGACCTGGGCACACATGGGTACCAATGGGCTGCTGAAGGGTGTGGAGGTTATGACTGAGGGTACTTCTTAGTGCTAGTATCAGTATTAGAACTTGTGTTGAGAGTAGTGTAGAATTATTGTAAAGGTTTTGTGGTGAAATAAGCCTGAATCTTTAGTACCGTGGCATCCTAGGTCATACTCCCGCAGATTTTAGGATATTTATTCATGATGGCTCATGAACTTTTATTCGTTATCATGCTAGTATGAACATCGCATCCCAAGCCACAGTTCTCCATGTATATACATGTGGCTACATATGGACACATTAAGAAAAAATCTGCTCATGTAGACATGTCATATATGATATATATCCATTTGGCAGATTTCTGAAATACTTACCTCGATAATTGCCCTGCTAGATTTTGGGGTCTCGCAAGTTTGTATATATCACAACATTTCTACCCTACAAATATCGGCACGTACCCAGTAGCACAGTGCATATACATTGGCTACAAGCGAGACTGGAGTTGGTTCTGGTGACATGAATTGATAAGAACTGATAAGATTGGACCAGCATGCCCTTGGAAGAAGGAGTTACTCAGGGACAAGTTACCAATCTTGACATGCCTAAGCAGTAGGTTTTACTTCATCCAGCAAAATTCAAAATGGCATACACACAGGGTACGGGTATAGTCTACTACATTTGTATATGGAAAACTGACGCGTAGTAGTATAAAAAAATTAGCCCATACCACAGGCAGAATCTCTCCCCCAAGCTAGCTCCACACACTGCCCCCTAGTGTGTGCAAACCTGTACTGAGATAAAAGACCTCCTGGCGTGCTGCAACTAATCAAATAAAATATAGACTTACTTTTTAACTAGAGAATATAAAGCTACAAGCCCTGGTCTGCACTTCCGGCGCCGTCGTCACGTGAGGGAGTTAAGAGGGAGTTCTTTTGATGAAGAAGGAATTCCCATTCCTTTGTAAAGAACTTTATAGAACTTCGACTGTGGTAGATTTTAGTGGTATTAAGTTTGATTTATTAGTAATAAAGCTAGCTTTGTTAGTGGGAGCGTTTGTGTGACGCACTGTTCCTGGGTATTATGGGGTTTGTGTTATTCCATAATCCAGAGTTAATAATTCCCTGGGTATAAACCACAAACACAGGCATTGATGAAAGAAATAGTGGCTTTTCAAAGATGTCTTAGGGCCCACTAGGTTTTGTAATATGTCATGAATCCCCGATACGAGACAGTGGTAGATCATTACAAACAAATCAAATCAACAATGGGAACGGGGGTTCACTTCAGAAGAAAAAAAAAGACAGTAGCTTATAAATACACGACTATAGAAATGTGTAGGCCTCTGCTTTCAGATATGTTACATGCAGTTGTAGCCACAATAGCCGTGTTTGGACACATCCATAAATGGCTACCTATCACCCCTTTTATTCATCCCCTAACATCCGGGTCCCACACTAAGTGGGTAGCTGCCAACAGGAACAAGCGGACAGTGAGCGGAAGTCATGTGACTCATCTGCACATGCGCACGGCGCCTCGCAGTTGTTAACTGACGTCCGTGACGTCATAATAGCTGATGGATGGACGTCTAAAAACCGTCATTATAGTGACGTCATGTCTATCTGGGGTCGTGTAGTCGGTGGCAATTATCAGAGGTCGGCCTGCGTTCTGATTTAATTAAACCATTCACCGCTAGGCGGCAGTGAGGGTTGCGGCGTCCATTTTGTGACGGCGTCCCTATGTATGTACATTTGCCCCTGCTCCTTTTGTTATCTCGACACAATAGGGGTTGTAGTCAGAAAGTCACCACCCAGGGAGACTGGGCTACCCATTTAGGGCTCAAGTTGTATCCCCGTATCACTCTGCTAAAATTTAAACCAACTTTTGTGGCTACATTGAAAGTGTTTGTTTGGATGGGCGGGGACGGGGAGGCTTATTCTGTGTCTATTATATATAGGATGGATAGGACGCTGAATTGTATTCCGTTGTCATCCTTGATCGTAATGGTCACGTGACACGATGGGAAACATTCATCATAATTAACCCTTTAAGCACTGCGTGATAAATCATGATACGTTTCAGTCGCCATGATGCATGAATGCAGCCCTGGTGAGTCTACTGTGATGATACGCACTCATTGGTTTGGCATGATGCGCCAAGGCATCACTAGCGAGTGTACTTGCCAGAAGTGCATTGGCGCATCATGATTTCAATGGTACATGAATCGGGCCTTGGACATTTTGTTTTTAGCGGGTTAATGTTAGGTTGGTGACGGATGTAGTTTACGTCAATGAGAGACTAATGAACGGACCACGAGTTAATGTGATTTATTGCAGTTTTCCATTTGTATGTACTTTTGGTGCACATTCAGCAGAGATTGCACATTTTACCATGGATAACATTTGGACAATTGTTGTTTTTATGACATGTTTCACTGCTTTTGTATATATTTTCTATAGCTATTCTTTAAACGGTTTTCAATGGACATCAAAATTGAAATAATTAAACTATTTTCATAGAGATAGTTACCGTGTGAACATCTCTTTAACATGATGTTGTTAAAATATGTGTTTCCCTTGTTTAACGAGGAAGTCGGAAAGAAGAAAATCATTAGCTGGGACTTTTCTATTAGTTAATGCATATTCTGTCCATTCCTTAGAAATTCATTGACATTCAAATGTCTATTAATCTTATCTGCATGTTAATGTAGTGATGTGTGGAAATATTCCAGGTTTATGACTCATTAAGATTGGCAATATCAACAGTACGTGATATGAAATATGTATTGGTAGATATCACAGACGGAAGAATATATTTGTGAAAAAACTGCCAATGTACAGGAGGATTTTTGATAATGAATTGTTATTTTCTACAACAGAAAAAAAATAAAAGAACTGACATTTCACGGAGGGAATATTGGGCCTAGCTTGTCATAACCCTATTTGTCAGATATACTGCCTGAATATTGTTATTATTAGAACTTTGAGAGAAAATCAAGAAGAACGATCGATACCCTTAATACAATAAAATTCATATCCCGGTATTCTTGATACATTGGTAATTCTATTTCAATCTCATTATAAAAAGATTTAATGAATGTATACTCTAAAATTAGGCTAAATTATGATATTATCTCTCATCATAATGACACTACCTAACACAGAGTCAGCAGTATGATTAACCCTTTGAAGGCCGTTGATGCATAAATGCATAATGCCCATTGGTCGTCATGACGCACCAATGAAGTGCTCTCCAGCACTTCATTGCAGCATCATGTCGACCCTATGGGATTGATGCATAAACTCCCAGAGTTTCAGCATAATGCTCCAATGAAGTACTGGCGAGCAGTCTCGCCAGCATTGGTGCATCATGACGATCAATGGGCATGATGCACTAATGCATCAGTGGCTCTTATAGAGTTAATCATCTAATTGAGAACAGTCTCCTCCTGCTCATAATTAACAAACATGTTATCAGGAGACCTGACATGCAATCCAGCAGAGATAGCACGAGATAACATTCGGAGATAACAGACATTGATTCATCACAAACTGTACAGGTTGGAAAACTACACAGGAGGTTGGTTCTCGGGCATTGGGCCAGAATTAGGCTGCTTTTTGGCACTTTTGGGTCATTGGCCATCCTAGCAGACACTATATCCATCTGGTCACGCCTTAATGTGTTAGCAGAAGTTAGTATCAAAATAATTCTCAGCTGTATAAGTAATCAGGATCGTGTTTCAATAGTTTCCACGACTGGACACCCTCAAATCGTAGTGGGAGGGGTAAGAAATGACTCCATACCATTGACTACATAGTGAGCTCCAGTAGAGGTCTCAAAATAGCAGCTGCTATTTATTCAACTACTGGCTCAATATACACCACTATGAAGTCATAGCACCCAGTCGTAGGGGCCACTATTGGCCACATAGTGACCAGTCATACCTCCTTCATGGTCTAGTATGCACTCCTGTGTTCAAAATAGCATAGGGCTGCAGTAACTACCATAATGTCTCATATAGGAGCCGGGCCTTGAATAGCAGCCTCCCTTGAATAGGGGCCGGGGTAGGAGGGCTGTCAAATCGGTGTCAAATAGGGGCCAGGCCTTGAATAGGGGCCTATTGGGGCCAGTTTTAGGTGGTTTTAGGAAGACATGATGATGTATAATTGTTCTACATAATTCCCTTTCAAATTACATCTGATAGATCTATATCTAATGACCTAATTGTATCTAAAACAATGTATGCTGTTATTCTTTCTTAATAGTAGGGCTGAGGTGCCAGCTAGGTGTGAAATCCTTTGTAATTTTATTAGAAAGCCATGGTGAGTGAGGGTTAGGTATGACAGGCATGACAGCTTTGTAAGGCCTAGTGCTCTATCTACACCACTGCATACTAGTAACTACATATTTGGCCCATGTGTGGAAGTAATGCTCAGTTCTTAGGTGAAACACCACACTTTTCTAAATGATATTTTATTTTTTAGAAAAAAAAACCTGCCATCCCAGAGTCAAAGGCGCTGGCCACAGGGTTATAGGTAGTAGTGTGAAGAACCCAGATTGGATACATTTGAGCAAAGGAGTGCAGAGGGCAGCAGCTAAGGCTACCCACTAATTATTCACACAGAGGGTTGTCATACCAGGGTCCCTCATTGAAGCACTGCTGTGGTGGCTATTTAGCCAGCAGGCAGTACGATCACCCAGTAATATAGCCAGCTATTTAGTCACCAAGGCCAAAATCCTAAGATCACCTGCTAAGATTTGACCCATCTCCAGTCGTAGCTGGCTGAACCTGTCGTGGAAACTATTGAAACACGATCCAGAAGTGCATGAGTCACCAAACTGACACCCATTACCAATGGAATTGTCTTGAACATAATTAGGATCAAAACTTTGTAAAGTGTATATCCCTACTATATCATAAAGTGCAGGGATATTGGGCTGTGACCTTTTTCTCTGATACCCTCCACAGGTGACGGAAGTTTAGCAATAAACGACATGAGTTGCTTAAGTAACTCTATGACCGCTGGAGGTTAATTCAAAAGATCGTGGGATCTATTAAGTGATCTTAAGATTAGACTGCGTTCACTTTTCCTAGCCAGAACTAAGATCGCATCGATCTTAGCCTCATCCCTCCTACACTATTCCAAGAAGTACTGACTGGGCACAGGGGTAAGAGTCCCAAAATAAAGGAATAGCTGTGGAGTCACTCTTCTTCACAACAGTGTTTATACCATCGTTCCCTATCCCCATATAGGCTAACAAAAGAGCACAGGGTGCAGTTGACCCTGTACAGTATTCAAGAGTTGTTCCCATGAATATATGATTTATGCTTGTCTATTAGAAGCATTGTGCCCCCCAGGACAAAGAGAGAGAAGGGAAGAATTACCTTACAGTGCACCTAACGCATGAGTAGCCCTAAGAGCCCTCAAGAACACTCAGCAAATGGCCTCCCTCCACTCTATATGACAGTAACTTATTGTATGCAGCAGGCTATTCACTCTTTCGATCAGGAGTGTTCCCTGTAAGTGCTCTTGTACTTAGGTTAAACCACTATGCAATTCTTTCACTAAGATCGCAGTGATCTTAGTGGTGGAAATGGAATAGTGAAGTGATGTCAATGGACCATTCTGGGTATTATTATTATTTTTCATATTTACTAATTTCTTCGCCATATAAAGCCTAAGCTCTGCCCATGATCCACACTCAATTACCTCCTGTATTCCTCAACAGGAACCAGGATCCTTTAGTCATCACAAACACACTTCCTCCATTAGACTCTGTGACATAAGGTACAAGGATGTAATAACATTCCAACCTTATCTACTCAGTCCAACTGGAGGAAGTGCGATCCACCTGTGGTGCCATATTTGGAATGAGAGGATATTTCACAATCTCCTCTCAATCCTCATTAACATAATCTACCCACAGGTGGCACTCTCTCTGTATGACATGTGTCACTATTCTATTGAGCCACATGTACAGAACATTTCACAACACTGTGAGCTGCTCAAGCCCTTAGTATAAAAGGTAGCTTGAGCAGCTCCCAATCAATCTATTCTAAGATCATCTCTCCCAACTTACACCTTACACCTATACCTCGAACCTACGACAGGTTGAGCTATAGGATCGGAGGCAGAGCTTAGATCTTGGCGAGTGTTATCATTGTTACCACCTTTATGAAACACTCATGTCAGCTATGCAATAAAAGGATCAAATGAACTTCCCTGGATTCCGTGTACATTCACTTCATCACATGTAACCGTTCGTTGACAGTGATCTCAGGACTTGATATTCCTGACAGGCCTGCAACCACTGCATTAGATAGGGTAGCCTGGCCAGGTCTTATGATATGTGCCTACACTAAGATTGCAGGGGTAGAAATCCCAGGATCTTTTGAATTAACCTCCAGATGTATCAGTGCATCATGAATTTTGACTCCAAGACTTTACGTTTAGATTTCTCTAATTTCTTGAAAATTGCTTCAATATTATTATCACAAATTTGGGGGTTGGCCCTGATTTGGTAAGGAGTTATCTGGTCACCCAAAAATTACTCAGCAGCCGACTAGTTAGACTAGTCAACTAGTCAGGACCCAATAACCCCCCCCCACCACCACTACACCAACAGGACCACAATTGACTATCTGATAATTGAGTTAACTACCTATGGCTTAACAAGTTATCGATCTAAACAGAACCACCCCGCAACACAGCATCTTAACCCTATACACCCCCCCCCCTAAAGAAAAAAAAAGGGAAAAAGAAGTAATAATTGTAATAATTAACCTTAAAATGTATCTTTTAAACAAAGAGATTGCTAGCCATAAAACATAGAGCCATTAAGCCAGGAGCCATAACGGCAATTGTTGCCAGTTGCACCTTTGATGTTAAGGATTAAAGGGATGGAGGGTACAGCCAGTTTCAGACTTGGTTATTGTAGTCTATGGCGGGAGGAGGGAGTAAGCGACGAGTCATTCATTACTGCCACATGGGGGGGGGGCCTTGATGGATTTTATTTCCAAGCCCCCCCCCCCATTATCAATGTGGATTAAGTTTTCATACCCCCATCCCCACACGGAGAACTTATATGGCAAACTCATCCCCCCCATTCCGACCCTTCAGGGCCTCTTTTTCAACCCTACCCCCCCCTCCCCGAAATCCACACTAACTATATAGCAGTGTGAAGTACCACTCCCCCTCACCTTGCAATGAATGACTCGTCCTATAAGTGTGTGTGTGTGTGGCGGTGGGCCAGGTGTTATTGCTGCAGAACTAGCATGTCAGGTGGAGTTGATTGGCCGTTGGAGAGGAACAATAGGTAGGTAGGGTAGGAGAGGGGAGGCAGGGGGGTATGGCGACCTGTGGAGCGCCTCACTCACGCAGGGGGGCAGAAGGCAGGGGTCAGAAGGTGCTCACTGAGTCAATCTGGTCTCTTGAGCTGCTCACGGGGGCGGGGCCAGGGGGCTAGGAGAAAAAGAAAGGGAGGGGTGGGAGGAAATTTGGAGAGGGTTAGTGTATAGGGTCATAGGAGAAGGAAGCCATGAAAGAGGGAGGAGAGAAGCTATGAAAGGGGGAGGGGAGGAAGGAGCAAAGGCGAAGTGGAAGAAGGAGGGGAGGGAGGAGAGATGGAGAGAGAGAAGGAATAGAAGGAGGAGAGGGAGGGAAAAGGGGACGATAGGCAGGGAGGGGGCGGAGGGCAGAGGACGGAGGGGGCGGAGGGCAGGGCAGGGGAAGAAGGAGTGAGGGAGGTTTTTTGTTGATTGGCCGTGGGAGAAGAACACTGAGCCAATCTTGTCTCCTGACCTGCTGGAGTGAAAGAGGGGAAGAAAGGGTGAGAGGTAGAGGAAGGGGTGAGGGAGGGTCGGCGTACTGGACAGGTGACAGTAGATGTGGGGCGAGGGTAAAAAGTGGGGAACCGGGGTTGGGGTTGGGGGGTTCAATGAAGGATGTAGGGAGGGAGGGGGTGTAAGAGGGAGGATAAGAAGGGGAGGGGTGGAAGATGGAGGGAAGGGCGAAAGAACGACAGAACGAGGGATTAGATGACTTAGTGACCCCCATCAGAGGTGTAGGAAGCAAATCACCTTGTATTGTCGACTCAAGCGCAATAGCACCTCATAAAATTTGTATAAAAATGTAATTTTTGATGAATTTTAGATCTCATTTTAGGCTCAGGCCCCCATTTTTCCTATCCCATTACTGTATCCATCTACTTTGATAATGCAAAGATTTAGCTTCTAGTTCAATTCATAATGAATTCTTGACAAATTTTGGGTGGGCCCAGACATACTCAGGCCCCACCTGCTTTATGATGGGGGGGGCAGGCCCCCCTGCCCCCCCCTTTTCCTACGCCCCTGTCCATTTACCTATCATATCAAACTTAACCGTAGGCTCTTCTCTGTTAACCTTAATCCATCTATGACACCAGCCACCACTCATGGACACTCATATTTCCAGTAACCCTGTCTTGCACCAACTTGCAGCCCCTCTAAAGGCCTAGCCAGGCCCTCCTCCCCCCTCTCTATCCCTTTTCATTTCTACTGTTATGGTTTAAGCCTCCTTATGTTTCTCTTTGACCTTTTCCCTGCTCCACTCATTAAGCACTCACCCTGGAACTGAAGCACTTCTGAAGCAAGTCTTCTCACCCCCTTCCCCACGGCAACCCAAAACCAGTCTTACCCTCTACCCCTAGGCCTTACCCCTTACCCACCCCCCCCCCACCCTTTTCTTAGTCCCATCCCTTCCCAATCCTCAAGCTGCTCAACCCCGGCAGGTGGCCACGTGACATCGACTCACCTTTAATTAACTAATTACCTCATGGAGGCTCACCTGAGCAGGAGGGTTCCACCCCCTCTCACCCACCCACACCCTTTTTCTTGGTCTTACCCCCCACCCCCACCATCACCACATCACCACCCCTTCTCCTTTTTCCAATTTTATTTTTATGCCAAATCCAGGCGGCTCATTGCTATCGGGCCGTAATTAAAACCATTGATCGGGACTAGAAGCTGTGCCAAACCACCCCTCCACCCCCCCCTCCACCCCCCCTCCACACACACACACACCTGTCGGTATGGCTACCTGTATGCCTGTCTGCCTCCTACCTACCGCCAAGAAGGCCAGGCAGCTTTTTTTCTTTCCTTCTCCTTTTCCCCCGTCTCTTCTGGCCTTTATGAGTTAATCAGTGAGACGATGAGCAACTCGGGGGTTAACCCTTTAAGTGCCACAATGCAATTAAAAGAAAAGGGTTGCTCGTGCAATAATGCATCATGTCGATCGTTCGTCATGATGCTACATCCAAGCATCATACCAAGTTCTGATACAATCCTGAAGAGTCGGCATGATGCACCAATGAAGTGATGACCAATTAGCATGATGCACTCCTGCACGCTATTTCAATTAGACCTACCTCATCAGTAGCACTCAACTTAGTAAGAGTCAACACCAGTGACGCATGGATTGAAATAATTCCCTCTAATCAGTGTTGGCTTCTTAGGCTGTATATAACTGGTGCCCATCATGATAGCTGTTATAAGTGGGTTTTCCCCCGGCAGTACAACATTCAGTAATGGCTGCGTCTACTGCACATTAGAGTTGACCACTCTAAACACTATCAAAACATATATGCAGTGGGGTGTTGTTCTTGGCGGTTGTTCTGATGCATCATAAAAAATGATGAATCTTAAGGCATGATGTTGTATAAAGACGCTGCTGTCCTTAAAGGAATAAGTGCAAGCCATTTCTTAAGGCACTACAACCACATACAGCACTACGAATGCAAAATGTCAATGTTATTCCTATGAGAAGGTTGGTACGACTAGGAGGGTCCAGTTGTAGCCTGTTAAGACATGGCCTCCAGACCCTCAATATGCTGTTTGACACTGAGTTGTTGATGTTGTTCTCGAATCTCCTTTTCGTTTGGCAAATGAACGTCAACTTTACGAAATAGGTCAAGATGTCGATTCATGACGTCATAGGTCTTGTTGGAGCGTCCACTTAGTGGACGTGGGAGGTCTCGCGAGGTCTGATGATTTATCGCGAGATGACGTTATTAATATTTCAGCGGGTGCGGGGTGCTGTCCGGCCCCCATCGTGTGCGGCAGAAGTGCAGGGGGGTCATGGTTGCACAAGGCCAGGAGTGGGGGAGAGGGCAAGGTTTGGGCGTTTATATTAAATTGACGGCCATGGAGCTATCTAATCTGATTTATGTTGTGCCCTTTTTGTTAAAGTCATGGGGTCTATTTCGATATTAAGTGAAAGGAACGAGTCGTTTTTCATCTGGGTCTTTCCTTAGACTTTCAGGTCTTCTACCTGTTGTATTGTTTTAAGAGCCTCACATTGAAAGTAAGCAAAGAAAATATAATGAACATAATCTAAGAGTGATGCAATAATTATATTTTATGATATAAAGACCTAATGTTTGGTCATTAGGGCCATTCATTTCCTCTTTAGATCTCTTGGCGATTGTTTCTAAGGATTAGAGTCTTTGGATGGCTGCTGACTATTTATGTTATCTTAAATTTCAGCACATCCATGTGTATAGGAATGTTTTAAATGCAATGTATATTTGCCCCACAACCTATTACACGATTGTAAAACTGGCCGATCATTGATATTACAAATCGAATGAGAATCAATGCTAGTACCTCAAAAGATAATGGTACGACCTTGAATATAATATACAAAGATGGAATACAATCCAATACATTACCTGCAAGGATTTTCTAACATGTTGGATATGTTTAAATCAGTAATGAAAATAAAAATCAGCAATGTATTGTACAATCGTCCACAGAATCGGTGGCTTATTCCCAGATTCTACCTCAATTTCATCTAAAATTGAGCACTGTAAAAATCAAACCTGTCTGATATTGAGTTGCAGAGAGTCATCAGTGTGAAAGTCTGCAATACTTACATTAGATCAACTTGATTTTAATAGTAAACAAAAACATCTTTTGGCAACAAAAATGTGCCTGAGATTGTAAACAAAGCCTTCCCCACATAAACAGAAAGCTCTCTCAATCTTCTATTTACACCTTGAAATGATAACAAATACCACTCTATAATTTGTGTTTGTGTCTGCTTTTGTGAGAATAGCTCTGATTTTCAGCAAAAGTCGCGTAGTGGAGCCTCACCTGTTGGTGTGCATTATGCAATATTTGGCCGATAAAGGTTCTGATTATTGCAAAATCGGGTAATGGGTTTTGGCCACGGGCGTGGACTGGTTACCAGATTTAGTCTTGTGTAGGTGTTATCCATATGCTATAGTAAGGGTGAGAAAGTAAAGGGAACAGTGCTGCCCTCTGGTGCCTTTATTTGCTATGCACAGACCTTGATTACGGAGGTGAGTGGTGACTTTGCCATCAAGGTCTGTGCATAGCAAATAAAGGCACCAGAGGGCAGCACTGTTCCCATTACTTTCTCACCCTTACGGATAACACCTACACAGACTAAATCTGGTAACCAGTCCACGCCCATGGTTTTGGCCCTAAACCCTATTCCTGGTTACCTGCACATAAAAAATACAATGAATATCTAATTATGGTACTAATGTCCATAAGGTTCTAACCCTTAGTCATGTGCTTCTCATATTTCAATTGTCCCACCTACCACAGCGTTCATTGCGCATTACCCACTTGACCCGGTACTAAACCATTTCCCCTTCGACCTCTACTGCACTTCCGCCTAAACAGTTTGACAGTATCAAAATATAAAGATTGTAACTTTACCCCCCCCCAACCATTCACCCCTTCCGTTACCACCCCATTCTATTCCCCTACTTATGAATTGCAACAGGCTATTCTTCCCTCCTTACCCCACCCATACAAACTCTCTCACTACGCATGCGTGCACGCACGTTATGGGTCTGCGCAGTGCGCCGCATGAGTGCGCAGCCGGTGCGCAGATAAACGTTCCATTAGAAGGTTTCCTGCCACGGCCCAGCACCCTTTAGTTTAGACATTACTTTCAAGGAAATGCCCCTGAATGTGGCCGGGAAAGGGGGTGAAAAAGGGGGCAGGGGGCAGAGACCGGCCTGCTGATCCAGTCGTGCGGCACCGACCGCGGCACGCGGCCGGAAGACCTCAGACTTTTGTAACAATTGTAGGGGTCGGGTGTGGGGGAAGTTTGTGTGTGGAGGGGGGTGGGGTGATTGAGGTTGGGACCTCCCCCTCTCATCCCCAACTCTACCATGCACAGTCACTATGATCGTCACCTGCCCGACCATGAGACCGGACACTCCAAAACGAGGCTACAATGGCCGCTGTGACGTCACTTCCGTTGTGTTCACCTGATGGGGTGGTTAGAGACTGGGCAGTGTGTGTGAGCGTGTGTGTGTGGGGGGGGGGGCTGAGGGTAGAGGTTAAGGGGTGTGGGTAGGGTAGAATTGGAGTTTATTGACCTATGCACCATCAGAGTGTAGCCCACACTGGATATTAGGTAAAGGACACATTATACAGGTACAGGATAAAGCCCCACTTCCATTGCCGTTACCCTATTCCGTCAGTCATGATTCCGTCTAAAATAGTGACGGAATGGCGACGGAATGGTCACGGATTGCAAATCCGTCACAATATCGTCATGATTTCGTCACTATTCCGTCCAAAATTGTGACGGAATCGTCACTGACGGAATAGGTTAACGGCAATGGAAGTGGAACTTAAGGCAAGTCACCCCTGACTCGACCGCTGGCCATGATGGTACCTTATGTCGACTCGACTACCCTAGAATAACCTCGTTTAGGTAACATAGACTTACTGTTTGATGAACCTTACAAACTACAATAGCTACACCATGCATACCCCTAGTATCACTCAAAAAGTGTGAAAATAATCTATGATGGATGGGTCCGGGGGATGGGTGCATGTGGACTTGAGGTATAACTAAGTGCCGAGTGGTCGAGTCAGGGGCGGTTTACCCCTCAGTGGGTGGTATAAGTAGTATATTGGGTTGATAGTAATACTCAGGTATCCTGACATCAGAAATGCCAAAGGATGATGTTTCTCTCATCCTGTATCATTCCTGGGGCTGTTAGACAAACACCTAACTAGGCTAAGCATCAATATCAAATGAGTAAAATTCAGATTCTTGTTTTTTCCCTTTATTTTGGCTTAGTATGGTAGCCTGTGATGGGGTAACAGAGTGTCACTTGTAGTCAGACCACAGTTAGGATCGTGAGGTTAGGGGTCAGTGAGGACAATGGACATGGACATACCATTGACCCCAAATAGGGCATTCGGCGATAATAGATGACGTAACGGCAAGCAGGCCAATCAGGATGCCACCTGGTGAGTGATGGGAGAGTTACTGACTGGAAACGTCATGGGCACCACTTCACTCACGTCAAGAGCCAATTGTTGTGTGTGTGGTGTGTGTGTGGGGGGGGGGGGCGGGGTGTGTCTCAGTTGGGGGTTTCCCTGATTAGCCTGTAACGTGTTGTATGCTGACTAATAAATTGAGTCAAATTTAGTGAACCTGTAGGGTTTGTTGTTGTTTTTATTGATATATTTTGAGTATAAGGACACGGATTAAACCACAGTAGAATAACTAGAAGATAAAATGTGAAATAAAGAGGGGAATGAGGGGGGATAAGAGGTGGGACGAGAGGGGAAAAAGGGGACACTCACATCGCAATGGAAGGTAGGTGGCTGTGAGTAGTATATGAAAATGGGGTTAATACTGAGAGAATCTGATGCAGGGGCCAGAGGAATTAGGAATATACTACCGGTATTGATAGAGGTAGATTTCCTTTTGGTAAGGAAAAGTAGAAGTTAAAGAGTGGACCAGGAATGGTAGGCAGGGAGACAACCAGAAAATACCCATATGCCGATAGAGAGAGGGAAAAAAGAGACAGAGCGACTGAAAGACTGAAAGACGAGAAAGTGGGGTTGAGGACATCACTGCATACCAAGTGTGATTTAAGTTGGGTGTCAGTTTCCCCCTCACTATACCCCACCCAGAGGGTCCCAAATCGTCCTGACAATTGTCCATAAACCCGGAGGTCATCTGAACCCCGTCAATTCCCGTCAGGTTCCCCTGGGGGCGGGGACGTGGTAATGGCGGCACGTGAGTACAGATTTTGTCATGCTAACTGACCCAGAACCAGCTACATCCGGGCATCATTCATCGTCACCTTGACCTTCATCTGCATGTCTCTGTATGCAATACAAGGGTCAATTCTGTCTTAGGAAGGTTCTCATAGGTTCCCATGGGTAATATAAATTCATCACTCTGTGGTATGCTTTTATATCAGCAAACTAACATAAGTGGATCAATAGTTGATCGTGATATGCACTTTGTACGGTCCAGGATTTAAATGTATTCTCTAAAGCTGTCTTTTTCTTTTAATGTAGACCATGAATGTCATTTAGCAGCAAGAGGACGAACTGTTGAAAGAGAAAGAGAGAATGTGTGAGGGGAGAGGGAAACATTGTTAAGTTTTAGTGTAGAGGACCTGATGCTAACCTCGAGAATGCTTGTGAGTAGTATTCGAAAATGTGGGTAATTTGGTAGGGGAACCTAAGACAAGGGACAGAAAGGGGAAGCGTGAAGAGGTAGAAATGCGCTAGAAGCAGAGACAGAGAGAGAGAGAGAGAGAGAGAGAGAGAGAGAGAGAGAGAGAGAGAGAGAGAGAGAGAGAGAGAGAGAGAGAGAGAGACAGAGACAGAGACAGAGAGACAGACAGACAGACAGACAGACAGACAGAGACAGAGAGACAGAGAGACAGAGAGACAGACAGAGAGACAGAGAGACAGACAGAGACAGAGAGACAGACAGAGACAGAGAGACAGACAGAGACAGAGAGACAGACAGAGATACAGAGACAGAGAGACAGAGACAGAGAGACAGAGGCAGACAGACAGAGAAACAGACAGAGAGACAGACAGATACAGAAAAACAGATACAGATGGAATGAGAATGGCTGACAGTGTAAAACTTCCCCAAACCAAACCCTAATACCAACACACACGAACCATGCCAAATACAATCCCAATCCACATGCAAATAAACCCCAACCACCCTCTCAGCTTCGTCCATTTCAATCTGCATGCCACATCAAATACAACCAATTCAGATCCATTCCCACCTTCTCCCGCTCCTCCCCCAATCTTCACCCCCCAACCCACACACCCACCACGACCAGCTGGCCTGTCATCACGTGTGTGTGTGAGGGGGGGGGGGTAATGAGTAATTAGGGGCGGACAGATTAAATGAAATCGTCAGACTGCGTCCGTCGGCGGCTGTCTCTAGCGGCCATCTTTAATCATGGCGTGAGGTGAGAAAGATGCCAATATGGCCGACTGCCAAATCCTCCCCCCTCCCCCTTTAACCCCTGAACAATTCAACTATTATGCCCAAACAGACTAGCGTGAACATGCCACTAGAAGGGTTAAGTCTTGATAAAACTTTGACCGAGTATCGTCTCAGTATTGGCAAACTGAGACTGAGATCACTCAATGCTAAAAGTTGGAGCAAAAACCGTTATAGTTGGGTCATTCAACCATGCAGAACATCTCCAATTATACAAGCACTTCAAGAAAGAACTGTTGAATCTACAAGGAGTCCTTGTAAAAACTGAACAATGAACCGCCATAATTACACAACAGGGAGTCAGTGTATAATCTCCAGGTGGTGGTACAAGGAATCTCTGTGAAAACGATGTGAAAATAACGAAGGACCACTGGCACCTTTGGGACAAGAGATCCTTCGTTATTTCGGCGACATTTTTTTTACATTGAACCCTCTCCTCAAACAAAACACTCAAAGTAAACCTGCAGGGCATTTCAAAATTATGTCTATAGCTATCATTTTGAAATGCCCTCCTGGTTAGAGAATGAGAGAGTACAATGACAGAATTGCTCACCCCTTATTTCGTGTGAGCCCTACTAGACATACTTTGAACTATAAGATCCATTCAAAATATATCTAACCAACACTTTGGTTTAAGGCATGTTGTGTTATGCCCCTCTTACATGCAAAAAGGAATGACCCTACATAGTGTTAGATACATGTACGTTAGAATTACATATCCCTGTATATATGTGATGCGTAATCTATAGTGTGCACAACATGTACACAAAAACCTCTGGAGGACATTTCTCAATAACGTTCATTAAGATTATTAAGAAATTCTCTTTAAAATTTCTGGTATAACATGGGAACAATTTCACACAGAACCAGTATCCAACACCCTCACAGTTCTGAGATTAGAATTCAGTGTATCTGGTTGCTCAGGGGTGCATGGGAGGGTGTACAGGTGGGGAGGGGGTGTATAGAGTGGGACAGGTGAGTTTAGGTAAATAAAGGTGTGTGTTGGTGGGGAAGCTGAATACCTGGTTGCATCATGTTATCACTCTATTCCTGGCCACTAGGTGTCTCCCTGTGTAACCCACTAGTGCCAATAACACCCTACCCCCCCCCCCCACCCTCCCACATTTTCGCCTGATTTTGTGAGAAGCTTTGTGCTGCTAGGCCTACAGGTATTCCCAAGAGGTCCATTTTCATTTACATGCAATTGGTGGCTTAATCATACCAAGTGTAGAATGATCTGGAACTATCTGTAATTCAAGGTCACAATTATCAGCGTCCCTTAGCTATATAAGCCATGGATGTTATCCCTTCTCATCTTGCAAAAATAGTGTCAAACTCTCAATTTCTTGACTATTCTTTGACACCCTTTCTCTTCTAAAGATTGTTATCATAATACTTCCCCACCCCCCCTTCCCCTACCTGCCATCCTCCTGCCAAATCCCTTATACATACTGTGTACAAGATGCTTTTCTTCTCTACCCTCGTCATGTGGTCTTGGTGACGTCACAATGACGTAATCAAGACGTCATAGCAATGTGTCAGGTGAATAGGGCTATGTAAAGATGTATGTGCATTGCTGGTGCTCACATGTTGGGCCAACATTGTATGCTCTGCTATATTACAATTAATCACTATGTTGTATCACTCGATGAAGAAATATACTGTACTCAATAAAACATGGCCTATATGCGAGGATAAGCCTTAGCTGCACCATGTTTTAATTTGCCTGAAGTCATGGTGCGCCTTATGTGCAAGGATATGATAATATAGACTAGAACTAAACTGCTCAACATCAAGCCCCAGCTGTGCCTTATAACATTTACTTCAAACTCAGAGTGCACCTTATAAGGAGGTATTGGGGTAAATTACGTTGCTTTTGATACAGGTCATGGCCAATGAAGTGCTAGCAAACACGTCTGCTCTCCAACACATTATTGGTACATTATGATGGACAGAGGATGAAGACATGTTCAAAACACCATTAACGTAAGATCTTGTCCAGATTCATGAGAATTAACCATGTAAGTTTGATAGGGAGTGGGAGGTAAGAGGGGGAGGGTAGTTATTGGTTTGTGTGGGAGGGTGGAGGGGTGTGTGTACTTATATTGAGGTGTTAGGCTGAATGGTATAGACCCTACAGTGTAGTAGTACCATAGAGCTTGTATTGATAACATGAGCTGCTCTGAGCTACTGGTGGGCGGACATTACACAGGGTATACTAGGTTGTGGCTTACATAAACCAGGGATTTTGAGTTTATTTGCCTATTTTTTCAGCCTAGAATTCATGCATAATTAGGGGCTAAATGAGGGTGCATCCCCTCCTTTTCAAAATTCTGGATCCGCCACAATAAACCCCTGCTCAACTACACTGGATATCAAAAAGGGATGTTTCATCTTTTATTATTATATGTTGTCTTTTTCATATTTATTTTTCTAATAGTAAATACTGTGGTATGACCTTTCTCAGTTATACACGTTGACATTATTCATAAATGCCCTATAGAGACATACTTAATGGAACTCCTGATAAGATGGGCCTTATGATGTGAAATGCAAGTGTAAAGGTTATTATTTATAGTCATGGTATCATATGGTACTTGATTCTTAGGTCCGAGTGAGTCCTCATTCAAAAGCCCCGATATCAGAATATAAGCATGGTGCTGTGACGCTAGATAAACTGACAATAGACACTGAAGTGTCACCTGTGTGTAGAGTAGCCCCAGTTTTGATTGTTCGATGACTCTAACTGGCACCAATCAGTCATGCACCAATAACTGCATATAGTGCAGCTCACCAGTCAGTCTTGCACACACACCTAGTCTGACATTACTCACCCTACTTCTCCACATTCACACAGGCTCATGCATGCTTCACCAATCTGGCAGGGTAGTGTCCATTTTGTCATCGCAATAGAGGGAGAGTTGGGGGGGATGTTTCTACCACACAAACGTTACCCCTTTCTCAAAGGTTACCCCTTCCTTGCAGTCTGAGTCAAAGATATCCATGTCTTTAAGTCTCCTTTCCAATGACCATCTGCTAGTTACTGACCGCCTGTGTCTAAAGATGGGAGGGGAGTGGGATATTGTGTTTATAATATGTCCAACCCCCCCCCCCCATCCTCTATGATTATATAAAAATAGATGAATAAAGGGGTTAATGAAAATAACATAGACTTAAAAGGAATCTTGTTTTGAAACAGCACCAATAAATCAATGAACTATAATAAAATACACTGTATGTATATCTAAATCTGGTTTAATCCCCATCCCCCGATATTTCAAATCGCGTCCTACACTCCTTGGTAATCACAGGTAGGAATGGAGCCTGGCAGCTGATGTCCTGTCATAGCCTAGGGTGACAGGAATGTCTAGTTGACACAATGTCAACAAATGAATCACCAAGCACTGGACTGTCAGATGGATGTATAAATAGACATTGAGGGTATTTTCAGAATGGTGAATTTATATGAGTCTGGTGTGAAAATGCATAGCGAATCTGATAATCAGATGAGGCAAGACTTTACTAGGCTTGGGCAAAAAAACTCTCACCTGCTTTATCACCGCAAATCCTCGCGTACAGGACACCCCTTGCATATAGGACGCACCCTGAATTTGGCAGAATCATATCTATGACGCATCTGGGGTCAGATTTTGGCCATTTTAGTACTGTAATACAGTGTAAAATCCTCGCATATAAGACGCACTTTGAGTTGGGATGAATCCTATAGTATGCAGAGGGTATCATTTTGGTGTATAAGCCGCGTGTTATATACAAGTCAAAGTATTTTATATAAGTTATGTGAGTAGTAGTATATCGAAATGTCCCAAAGTTACTGTAAGTAGTATACAGAAATGTCCCACTCAAAGGTACCGTGAGTAGGATATCGACATGTCCCAAACAAAGCAACTGGGAGGAATACACTGAAAAGTTCCCCGTCAAAGTTGGCATGAGTAGTATGTTGAAATGTCTGAATCACAGTCAAAGTTACATTGAGTAGTGTGTCGAAACATCTCCCACAGCCATGATACTAAAGCTGTCTCATGGCCTGCCCTCGTGCACACACTGTACTACCGCGCCAAACTATTTACAGCACTTTGCTTTTATTTTTAAAAACAGTAAGAAGTGCTGTCAGTACAAACCTTATGACTCTACAGTAAATAGCCCCGTACCCAGTACACGACAATGTGCTGTATATTTACAATTGGGGCTCAGAGTGCAAACAGGCCTTTACCTTTATTTTGAAATAACGTTTAGAGTCCAGAGGTAATAATCATATCTACATACCAAGGAACACAGCTTCCATAGATGCAATGCTGCCATATTCTGTTTTCTGTTAGTGTTCCCTGGGTGTGTGGATAGGGACTATGGGGGTGAGGGGGAGGTGGTGGTGGTATCTAATCGGTCGGCAAAGTCCCATGTAATATTGATGGTACTCTGAGAGGAGTAGAAGCTCTCTAAAAATACTACCCCCCCTCTTCTCAAACCAACACCCCTCACCCCCACCCCACATCCACTCTAAGTGGTGATGGTGCTGGACTATCAATTATAGATAGCCAAACGTTGGGAGGCTTGGTGGCGGCTGAGGAGGGGACCAGTGATATGAAACAGGCCGTGTAGACTGGAGGTGTACCACCCTGGAGGAGCACCATGAGACCGGCGGGACACCCACATTGTACCGGGCCATGCAGGGGTAGAGGTCGGGAGAAGTGGGGAGGTGGAGGCGGTGTGAGGTGGTGGGACCCTGGAGGGCCTTGTTCCGCCTACCCCTTATCCTGTACTCTGCCTGGAGGACCTGTGAGTGGATGAGGAGGGGGAGGAGAGGAGATAGGAGGAGCAGGAGGAGGAGGTGTAGAAGGACCCAGGAGGATTTGGATGCGGAGGTATTAACCCATTATGGTCAACATACTGGTTAAATACACTGCTGTGATACATCGCGCTTAAGGCACACCCTGGGGTTATGTCGGCCCGAGTATAAGGCACACCCTGGGGTTATGTCGGCCCGATTATAAGGCACACCCTGGGGTTATGTCGGCCCGATTATAAGGCACACCCTGGGGTTATGTCGGCCCTATTATAAGGCACACCCTGGGGTTATGTCGGCCCGATTATAAGGCACACCATGGTCCAAATTGTGGTACTTTTACGTAGTATATAATCCTCGCCTGTGAGCAACACCCTGACTTCAGACAAATTCTATAAGCCACAGCAAGGAACTACTCTTGTGCATAGGTTTTGCATCAAGGTACATTCACCATAACATACCATGGAACCCACGTATAAACCGCACCCACACTTTGTGAGAAGGCTTGGGAAATCCTACTTAATTCTGTTCTATGCTTTGAAATCCCTACCCGTAAAGCGCACCCTGTGCCATATGGAACACCCATAGGCTGTATTATCCCTCTGAAAAAGGCATGCCTCATATGTAGGGTTTAGGTCAAATGAATTTAACCTAGGCGAACTCTAGGTTCATGCATCACGCCAACCCTATGGTCCTGATACACTCCCATATGACTTAATTGAAGCGCCAACAAAATAGTGCATCATGGCGACAAAAGAACAAAAACCTGGAGGCACCATGCTACCTTCAAAGGGCTACCAAGGACAAAATTGACCCTGGGCCCATACCAGAGTGGTTTATATTAGGGTGTGGTTGTAGGAGTATTGTGGGGGACCACTAACGCCTCCTGTATGGCACCAATGTCACCAATCATAGGTGAGACAAGCAAAGTCATGGCGAATCACCCCTACTATACATGGACCTACAATCTCATGGGGAATCACCCCCACTATACATGGACCTATAATCTCATGGGGAATCACCCCCACTGTACATGGACCTACAATCTCATGGGGAATCAACCCTCACTATACATGGACCTATAATCTCATGGGGAATCACCCCCACTATACATGGACCTACAATCTCATGGGGAATCACCCCCACTGTACATGGACCTACAATCTCATGGGGAATCAACCCTCACTATACATGGACCTATAATCTCATGGGGAATCACCCCCACTATACATGGACCTATAATCTCATGGGGAATCACCCCCACTATACATGGACCTACAATCTCATGGGGAATCACCCCCACTGTACATGGACCTACAATCTCATGGGGAATCACCCCCACTATACATGGACCTACAATCTCATGGGGAACCACCCCCACTATACATGGACCTACAATCTCATGGGGAATCAACCCTCACTATACATGGACCTACAACCTCATGGGGAATCACCCCCCACTATACATGGACCTACAATCTCATGGGGAATCAACCCTCACTATACATGGACCTATAATCTCATGGGGAATCAACCCTCACTATACATGGACCTACAATCTCATGGGGAATCACCCCACTATACATAGACCTATAATCTCATGGGGAATCACCCCCACTATACATGAACCTACAATCTCATGGGGAATCACCCCACTATACATAGACCTATAATCTCATGGGGAATCACCCCCACTATACATAGACCTATAATCTCATGGGGAATCACCCCCACTATACATAGACCTATAATCTCATGGGGAATCACCCCCACTATACATGAACCTACAATCTCATGGGGAACCACCCCCACTATAGCTCGATGCAGCAAGTTGGGAACCTGAGTGTTTTCCAGTTTTGGAGGCAGCTGTGCACGTAAAATGCCTTCATTCAAGGTACATTTTTGTATATGCTGCAGAAGGCAAGTCTTGTGTATGATTCTATCTCAAAAGTCATAACAAAATATGAAAATATAATCATTTGCTATGCATTATTCCCTCATAATACATGTGCTGTCATGTCAGACTAGACAAAATGCCCTCTGTAGGTCCCATATGGGCTGGAAAAGCACCATGCTCATAAATGCCTTCATCATTTTCAAGATAAGAATATCTGAAGACCTGAACAATGTGAACAGGTCCATGGTGCAAAACACTTTTGTATCTATTAAATTCCATCATTAATTGTTGTTTTGACCTGATGACCCATTGAAAACCATATTGAAATGCTATTAGAACCCCATATTAGGCATGTGAGACCTATTATAATGCACTATTGAGCTATTTAGATGTAAATAGCAACAAAAGCGCTGTCGGCACCAAAGACTAGAATCGAAAGATATGGCTAATTCCTCTCACACTTATTGTATCACTTAGATATTTCACATGCCTTTAAAGATGATCAGGTAGACCATAAAAATGGATAATTCTGGTATCAGTGGGTGATCATGCATCAATATATGGTGATCTATGTGGTCCCACATCAAAAACCAAGCAGAAATTTTGCTGAAAATCACAGATTTTGCAAACTAACAAAAATCACATGTCTCCCATAGTGTAATAAGCCACCATAGAGGTAGGGAAAAAAAGCATACTCATTTATAAACTTGATGGGTCAGTATGATGCACTATCTATCAAAAACTGATGGTTAGATTATTTTTTCACAAAATATATAGGGCCAAACTTTGAAAAACAGCAATTTTTTTAAACTAATGATTTTTAAATTTATAATTTGTACTTCAGTGGTAAACTGTGCACTATATAATTGTAATACCATCTACCCTGGCCTGAAAGCAATGAGTTTCATCTTTCATTTGCTGCAAATATTGTGTAAATCGGATAATTTTTGGCTAAACTACAGCATTTCTTAGCGAAAATTCAGGAAAAACTAAGTTTTAGGTTCCCAACTTGCTGCATCGAGCTATATACATGGACCTATAATCTCATGGGGAATCACCCCCACTATACATAGACCTATAATCTCATGGGGAATCACCCCCACTATACATAGACCTATAATCTCATGGGGAGTCACCCCCACTATACATGGACCTACAATCTCATGGGGAACCACCCCCACTATACATGGACCTTCAATCTCATGGGGAATCACCCCCACTAGACATGGACCTACAATCTCATGGGGAATCACCCCCACTACGTCACTTGGACCGGTTGTAATACCTCAGGTGCACAAATTGTGTGAGCTAAAGAAAAGGTGCTCATAGGGCTTGAATTTGAGCAGCTTGATGCTAGAAAAATTAACCCCACCTATAAACTGCATCAGCAGCAACGCTTCTATCTGCTTTTTGCCCCCTTGTTTGGCCCATTATTTACCTTGGTGCTGGCTTGCAGGTCCGGGAGAGGGGGGAGGTAAAAAGGTTTGGTGCCTCCCCTCCTCCGCCTACGCCACATTCTGCATGATGCACCAGTTCTTTAATGGCGAGTTAATGACAATTGCTGCCTTATTGTATCGTGCTGCATTGATGTATTATGACAGCAATCGATTTGAACAAATTCATCTCATTGAGTCGAAATGATGCTAAAAGGCAGCCCTGGAGACTGTAAATTCACCAATGCTGGATTCATGACACCCAATGACCGTGATGTAGCCAAAGAGGAAAGACGCCACGTTGTTCTACCTTGACCAATGGGCATGATGCATTATTCATCAGTAGTCCTTGAAGGGTTAAGAAGTCATCATGCAGACAGAAACAATAAAAGACCCCATACACACAAAGACAAGACCATCAATCAACAAGAAGACAAAAGACAAGACAGAGGCATCCCCAGCCAAGGGAGAATTCCTCTGAGGTGTTGTTGCATCAAAGTCTGCTGCCAGCAGTCAGCCAACTCAAGAATTCACTAAGAAGAAGAGGAATAAAGATGTCACTGATCTCCTCTTAACCCTTTAAAGGCTGCTGATCATGCCCATTGGACGGCATGATGCACCGATGAAGTGCTGGCGAGACTGCTCGCCAGCACTTCATTGGTGCATCATGCAGACCCTCCGGGAGTGTATTGACCCTGTAGGGTCTGATGCATGAATGTAGCCCTGGTGAGCTACTTGCCAGGCCTGCATTCATGCATCATGACGACCAATGGGTATGATACATAACTTTGATGCATCATACTGATCCTTCAGGAGCGTATCAATCATGTAGGGTGAGTATGATGCATGAATGTAATACTGCCCAGTTAACCGCTATCATGCCATTAAGGTAGTATGCAGCATTGTTAGGGTAAACCCCCCCCCGTATCCCCACCCCACATTCCATCTACCCCTTCACTCCCTACAACAGAGACAGAACACATCCAAACCAAACAACACAAAAGGTGACAGCCTGATACAGAAAGAGTATAATACACATGGTCCATTCTCCACAGATAGACCAATGTGTTATTAGGAAAACTTGTTGTAGACTAAAACAACATAAGATAAATAGGCAAATATCAATGCCCATGGAACATTTTTGTATCGTTTTCCCTGGGGAGAATACGACACAAAAATATGAAATGGGAGTTGACATTTGCATATATGTCATGGCTACACAAGTTTTAAAGCTTTAAAAGATGGAAACATGACAATATTTACTCAGCATGTCACATAATCACCAGCCATGGAATAGGAGCAAATTGTATCCCATGCCCTCCATGGAATACGGAGGTTCTAGTACTAATCTATAGTAACGGCCGTATATGCCATGACATAAAGGCAAAGGTTTGTAGGAATTGGTCTTACTGAGGGTTATCTCACTCAGCTCCTCTCATGAGATCACCTTTAGTCAAACCAAATCATGTAGAATTTTGCATTAATCTAGTGTTGCTTTAGCAGGATATGTTGGAAATTGGATTTGTTTTGAATAGAATAATGAAACTATCATAGTTATTTGGCTATTTTGGGCAACTGACCATGAAATACTGGGTAGAATTAGTGCATTGGGTGTGCTCCTTGGTTAAACGTATGGAGCTTCAGTATTCACCTTGAGATAAAATGAAGAAATTTTGGCCAAATCCAATAACATTGACCATATCCACAGGAGGCGTCAGTCCAGTAGGTAGTGACCGTTGTGATGACAGGAAGGTGGCTGGTGGCGCCCCCTGGCCACCACTAGGTGCATCCATCACTCCCCCTGCCGGACACAGACACCCCCCCCCCACACACACACACACATTGTGGTGCCACACCTTTGGGCCTTCCACAGGGAGTGGTCACTTTTTGTCATTTGGAGAGGGATTGGTGGGCGACAGAAGAAAGAATATGTTTTTGATTGACCTTGTTTTATCCCTACTGCTTTTTGGACCACCTTTATGATAGTGTAAAATAAAGCTTTGACCTTAAGACACTCATTTTGATATCTCCCTATTGCCCTTGGTCAATGTTGGTAGTGTAGTGTGTGCGAGTGGGGGGGGGGGGCAGGTAGAGGGGAATGTGGCTCCGTCTCTCTCTCTCTCTCTCTCTCTCTCTCTCTCTCTCTCTCTCTCTCTCTCTCTCTCTATCCCTGTCTATGGGAGCAGGTTAATCCGACAAGACAATAATATTGTCATCATTGGTCACTACATTGTTGACAATTTTAACGTGTCTAAAGCGTGAATGACATGCAGAAGCAAGGACGCAGGGGAAGTGGGAAAGGGCACGGAAAAAGGAGAAAAAAAATCCATCCCATCCACTGCCCTTGCTAAAAATGGCCATTCCTTAGTTTCACCTGTCCATAGCACCTTCCTCCTGGGTGTGGTCTGCCCCAGGGATAGTGGGGTGGGTGGGGGGGGGGGGTGGCAGGGGCGACCCCAGGCGGTGATTGACGACACTACTGCCGAGAGGTGCTGGGCGACAAGTATAGATACTGACCAATTATCGGCCGGACTCTACCCCCCCCCACTCCCCCACCGTACACTCATTTCTTTCTAGTCTGTTGGTGCACACTCCCTAATGCCATCCCCTTTTTAATATTTTTTTTTCATTTCATTCATCTGGTATCTATTCGTCTATTCATTCGTTTATTTCGATAATTCGCTTAATGAATTTTTCCATTCAACACCTTCCGAACCCTCTTCTTAATTTGATGGGATTATCAAAATGTCTCCACTCACTCCTTTTCATGTGTTCTTCATTCTTAATGTAATTTGGTGTTGTTTGCTGATGTGGTTTTGTCTATTGGAATAATTGCTGGCTACTGCCATTCTAAGGATTTTAGAACAAAAAGAACGACCAGTTATCTTTGATATTCATAACAGGACACTTTTCACACCTATCACCAACAGGTAGTAAGCCTACCTTTGAAAGATCCGATACCGTTTTCATTATAGCTTACATGAGCAAAATAGTGAGTCTTGATAATGCACCCCCCATTAAAGACATAACTCTCAGAGATTCAATCAATCATTTTCTACAGTTTCTGTATCTTTCTGCCACGGCTTTCTGCCTTAAACAATCCTGCGCATGCGTGTTAAAACCCAGTGTCTCTCCCTCCGTGCTTCGTCATTCTGGCGGCAGGTGGCGGTAAGGTCAAACTTTGACCTTTGACCTTTGACCTTGATGTGGTACCGTGTTGACTGTCGTTACCTGGATACGGAGTAACAGATGGGCCGCCCCCAATAGGCAGGTAAGTAACTCTACTAGAACGGCATGATGCCTTAATGAATCATGTCATGATGCACCAAAGCAGTGCTGGCGAGTAACTCACCAGATATAGCTTGGCGCATCATGGCGACCCTTTGGGGGAGTATCAACCCTGGAGGTTTACCCTGATGCATGATTTCAGCCCTTCTAAAGTATTGCAAAGTCTGCAGTCCTGCATTGTGATACCGCATATAATGTACTCTGTGGCAAGTAAAGGCCCAGAGGCAGTTGGGAGCAACTCATACTCCAATGGCTGCAAGCACCAGCTCATACTCTCAATCTCTGTATAATCATCACACACTATAGCTTATAGCCTCCACACTCAAAATGCAATCAAGTAAATTGTGTGCTCTGACAGTGAAAATTTATCAATTTCGGCGTCATGTTTTGACTACTTGTCTTTAGCAGGATGGTGTCATTTTCTTAATTGCGGTGAGTACTAACAGCATTGTTTTGTAAATTGGATGCAATTTGTTATCTCAGTCATAGAATCCAAGCATTTTTCATTTATTAAGAAACATAGTGCCCTGCTATTTTGTAACATTATTTTCATAATGTCCAGTTTTAGCTGGTGTATAAGATTCCATCATTTTCACTATGACTAAGCCCCTACCCCTTCCCTCCCTCTCTCCTTCCTAGACCCAATCAACCACCACTAGCTGACCCCTTCCACGCTTCATTGAACACAAATCAATAGGAAATGGGCCGCGATTAAGCCTTTGCCAATATTTTGGATTAGTTTAAAATGATGGAGAAAAAAAAGAAAATGGGTCCACAAGTTGATGATTTCCAAAGGTGATCAATGTGAGATTGGGTTGGCCCTTACTGTGGAAAGAACTGTCGTTGAAATAACGATGGATTTCTCGTCCCAAATTTCGTAGGGATCCGTGGTTATTTTCACAAAGATTCGTTGTACATTTGTGTACCACTGTACTGCCACCTGGGGATTCTTGTAAAAGCTACACTGGTTCACTGCAATACAATTATGGTGGTCCACTGTTCAGTTTCATCAGGTAGATTCAATAGTTAATTTTACAGTGCAGGTTTGACGTTGGTTATCTTACCATTTTATTTGTGTGCTTCCATGGTTTGTAAAGTTGAAACATCTGTATAACATATGTATAGGATATTAAACCAAGCCCCGACTTCTACTACATTTTTCTCTTACAGGATCTAAACAGCAAGCGTATATGTACATGCCAGCAGAAGATATAGCCCGTGGGCCGTTACATGGGCTTTCCGGCTAACATGATTTGTCAATGAATGGAAAATACCCATAGGTGGGGACAAGGTAGAATTTAAGTTTTAAAATATTCAGTGGAATAAGCCTACCCTGCCAAACGTGACGCTCGTAAAATGTAAGTGTGAATGAACCCTAAACACAAACCACAGAAAGTATAACCTACACGTGATTAGAAGGGTATTTCCCAACAGGGTACGACTGCCACGTCATATTATTGTGGGATCAATCACTCTTATGCCATATACAGCTCTGCATCTAGTGGTCACTAATGATTGCACTGGTACGACTGCCCTACCTACTCTGTAATTGGTACATTATGTGCTGATCGTACAAACCAGTTGTAGAATATTACCTACACTGCCATACTGCGCCAAGCTATTTACAGGACATTCTACTGTATTTTTAGAAAACAGTAAGAGCTGCTGTTAGTACAAATCTATTGACTCTACAGTAGATTGCCCGTACCTAGTACAGGGCAATCTACTGCATATTTACAATCGGTGCTGAGAGTGTATGATCACCCACTCTAATTGTAAGAATTTCAAATTCACTTGTCAAATTGCAGTGGCTCTGTCCAATCATGCCATGTTAAGAAAAGTCCCCCTCCTGTAGTGACAACGTGCTTATCAGGATGCTACAATACAGTGACGAGTTGGTAAATCTGATTTTGTGTCCATACTTGTACGCATGCAAATATCCTCATGTCAATACTGCCTCTACTAAGTTCTTGTCAGCACGGCATTTCAAAAAGATAACTAAAGCTATGATTTTGAAATGCCCTCCTGATCTCCCTACCCTTTCCCTAGTCTAAAACTCTATATCTCACTGCTTCTCTCATGGACACCCCTATCAATCTCTATTTCTCTCTCTTCCTCTCTCTATACCCATCTGTTTGTCTGTCTGTCTCTGTCTCTGGGATCTGTCTCTGCTTTTCTTTCTCCCTTTCTCTCTCTCTCTCTCTCTCTCTCTCTCTCTCTCTCTTTCTTTCTTTCCTTTTCTGTATACCTCTCTCTCACTCTCTCTCTCTCTCTCTTCTCTCTCTCTCTCTCTCTCTCTCTCTCTCTCTCTCTCTCTCTCTCTCTCTCGTCGATCTCCCGTTTATCATCCTTTTTAAATGATACAAGGCAGTTTCCTGTTTTACACCTTCACCAAACAGCCTCCGTTTGTTCAAGTTCGCAACCAGGAGTTACCTGATTAACGTGTTTGACACAGTTCCAACTTTACATGTTCTCATCTCGCTACTAATTCCCTCAGCTCCGGAACGGCGGCGCCATGCGTCTGATCACCTCCACAATGAGGCTGACTACTCTGCGCAGACGCAGTAGCTGCAAGCTGGACGGGGCAGCTTGAACCTCGGCCAGCTTAAAATTCTCTAAGTGATATTTTGAAATTTCATTTGTCTTGGAAGAATAAGAGACATCGGAGAGGGATACAAAGATAATTAATGGTATGGGGGCATTGGCAATGGGTTGGATGCGGAAATGAGATCCAGCACAGAACATTGACCTAATATATGGTTTAGTGGTGAGCAACCATGAAAATCAATGTTTCTTCATCGTTGAAGTGAATTTGTCTGCAAACTGGTTGGTTAAACATACCTAAGGCAAGGTGGAGACGCATTGTTTGGTAGGATACAAAGTGGGAAAAGGGGTGCGGTATTGGACGGTATCAGGCGGGTGAATGAGAGAGACAGACAGAGATATGCATACAGAGGAAGAAGAATGGGAAGGGAAAGTCATAGGCTCAAGAGGCAGACAGAGATAATGAGACAGACACATATAAACAGAAAATAAATGCACAAATGAGAGGGGGAGAAAGGAAGAAAAAAGGGAATAAATGAGACAAAGAATCAGAGAATGAGGGGGAGAGAGAAGAATGAAAGGGAGAGAGAAATAACGAACTGAAGAAATAGATTAAGGGAGTGAAAGGGACATAGAGACGAAGAGCAAGAGTGAGAAATAGAGATTGAAAGGCGTCAGCGGGTGTCCAACAGAAAAGCAGTGCCTCAAGCAGCTGAGGCTGAGGGGATGAGAACTCCAAAGCCGCGGAAAATTACATTTTGGGAGAAATGCTCCATCATTTGTATGGGAGGCTGAGTGGGCAGGAATATTTACTGCCTGAGTGAGAGGGACTAGCGGCTTAAAATGATGTATTGGCTGAAACTGGCGTTGACGACGTATTGCATAAACTGTGTCTGAAATTAAGTACCCTTTATAGAGACTAAATTGGATGGCCGTTTGATCAACCCTTTGGGAACCGCATAATACCTCCAGGTTCAGTTTGTTTCTTTTCAAGGCAGTGTTGACGAGTCTGGAGGGTGTTGCTCCTATAGTAAAAGGAAATGCTGGCTAAAATGCTCTTGTTTCCAGTCCTTTCTTTTCATGTAGCTATAACTTGTCCGAGTATGGTGCTAAGAAAGGGGGATTTGAGTAGGCACCTAGTTGGGAGAAGTCAGTCAGTATAATAAACTATAGAGCGTGTGACATGAGTAGGTACCTGGTAGTGCAGCTCTCTCTATTTTAAACAAGGCAGGTGACTTTTCTGTCTAATGTGATGAGTGCAAGTTGAATGGTGAAACAGTGCATGAATTGTTTAGAAAAGAGCGCACATACTCACAGCTCTTTTTACAATAGGAGCAACACCCTCCTGTTTGCCAATACTGCAATAATGCATCACGTCGACCCTTTGGGAGTCTATCAAATCTGGAGGGTAAACATGATGCAGCAATGCAGCCCTGGCAAGTAACTCGCAAGTACTGCATTGATGCATCATATACAAAAACAGGCTTAGTTGGATAGTTATTCTTTTCACCATGTGCATATCAAAGGGTTAATTATGTAGAAGAAGTGAGTCATGGTAAGCACCAGGGGGTGAGAAAATGGGTTATTTTGTATCCGCTAGATGGAACTGGAGCGTGTTGCTCCTATGGTAAAAAGAGCTGTCAGTAGGTACCCTCTTTTCAAAAGAAGTCACACTTTGCTTCATAATTCAACTTGCACTCACCACATTAGTCTGAAAAGTCACCTGCCTTGTTTAAAACAGAGAGAGCTGCACTATCGGGTACCTACTCATGTCACACACTCTATGGTATATTATACTGACTGACTTCTCCCTACTAGGTACCTACTGAAATCCCCCTTTTTAGCACTGTACTTAAATGAACACTTGTGAGCAACAAAAGGGACAAGTAATAGCTACGTGAAAAGAAAGGACTGGAAATGAGGGCATCTTTAGCCAGCTCTTCCTTTTACTATAGGAGCAACACCCTCCACATACATTGATTGGGCAATGTGACATTAGTTATTGATAAATCAGCCTAGTCTATGATTAATAAATGAGTAAATAGTATGGGTGTAAACAATACGAAGTTAACTAGATGTTTTGAATAGAAACCACGTGTGGGTTTGAAACTGGCACCTCACATAGACATTAGTGATGCCGTTAAAGAGAAAGGGTAAATTTGTCCTGATGATTAGCATTTTCTTCCTTGGAAGTGGGAGAACAAGAGCTAAAGTGCAAAATATTACATGTTATTAAATAGTATCTAATTTCACATGTTAATCACACCATGTTTCTTCGTTCCTACACTATAGCGAGGATTCAGACGGCATTGGTGTATATGAAGTTATGGCAGTTCCCATCTAGCGAGAATTATGAATGTACCAACCTTACAAACTACAAGACACGCCAGTCACAAGTTAGGTTCCGAGATTGAAACCGGAACCTCAAAGCTCTTTCGGGAACAAGTTACACCATGAAAGGCCTTCATAGGTCAATGTTATAACATGTATGAGCCATGATACACAATATGTACAATGTCTACATGATTGGCCATTGCACCATATTGCACCCCCCTCCCCGCCCGACCCTATATATGTGTACAGACCTGTGTCTCTAATCATTATATATGTCAATATATCATGTTAAAGGTGCATAAATTATTATTATATACTTTATAGTTTATGGCACTATATTGTACCCCAATCTACAAGTTAACATCATGATATCCAAACTTGTGTTACCGTATTGCCTGTATAAGTGCCCGGGCGCTCATTCAAGGCCCGGCGCTTATACAGGCCAATAAGCTATGTGTACACTCTGGGTCCTTCCACAATGTTCTAGTAGGGTCAGTTTTATGGGCTTTTATCAGTGTGTCATTGAATCAATAGCACCCTATGTTGTCCCTACCATACGCCTACCCCACAGACCATTTATACCTCTTCCCTGATGTCATCCTCTCTACTAAAGCGCCCAGCGTCCGCCCAGCGTTCCTCCAACAACCTGTCATCTTGCCTACATTTGTGGAATTAATGAACCAGATGCCTCATTGTTCCTCCGTGGTTTGGGCTGTTTGATGCTCCTGGCATCCATAAAATTAGGGTCGTCCAATATTTGGTCAATTCGCGGTAATGCGTCCGCAAATGGAGCCGGCGCGTTTTACGGCGTCCGTTGCGATGGCAACCGAGTCGACAATCAAAAGCAAATGCCGCGCTACTGTAGACATATTTAAGGAAGGTATTATGCGGCCGAACAGCAACAGAGTACCTCTAATTCCTGCCTAATCTATAACGCCGGGGATGTGGGGGGAGAATGTCGGACCGGACATGTACGACGCGCATGCGGTCTTCAATTAGTTCCGGTTTCCAGTAGCGGAGAAGAAGATAAACAGCACGAGGGCTGGTTTCAACAATGGCCACCAGGTGTGTGTGTCCAGGGCCCTGGGCACAGAATGGTCGATATCCGGCGGACATTTAAGACAATAACTGCCTACTTGTGAATGAGTGTTCTGACGGGGCAGGTCTAAGGTGATGGTATGGGAAGAGGAGTGGGGGACGGAGTGAGAGACGGGTAGCAGAGATAAACAGTGAAATGGACTGGGTGGTGAAAATGCAGAAATATATAGAGAAAATTGGGATTATTTACAAAGAGGTTTGATATCCCAAATAAAAAAAATAGTAGAAGAGCAGGGAAGAGATAGACAGAATGAGACAGACAAAGATAGAAGCAGAGAGACGAGGAGAGAGCTAGGCAACGGAAGTTGGGGAAAGAGAGGGAGCCGGAGAATAAAGCGGGGGAGTTAAGAGTGGGAGAACAATAGACAGAGTGAGAGAGCCCAGTCAGAACTGAGAGGAAGAACTGACAGTGAGGGAGAGAGAGAAAGAGAGAGAGCGAAGACAAGAGAAGAAGAAAGTCACAGGCAAGGGACAGAAAGAGAGAGATGGGAGAGGTATCTGAAAAGGTGAGACGCAGGCATAAACTGGTTTTCTAGAATACTAACAACTAAAGAAATGTATTGCAAAGACAGTTTGTTTTTCACAAAGGGAGAGAGAGAGAGAGAGGGGGGGGGGGTGGAGTTTAGAAAGTGGATAGGCGAGGGGAGAAGGATACTAAAAAGCAGTAAGTAGTACAGGGCAGAGGCATAATACTCAGGCACACGAATGACTAGTAGTGGTCAAGCTGGGAACGAAGTGGTGCCATGCTGGGTCGCCATAACAGGGTTACATGATTCATATAAATGCCCACACACGTTTAAGTGCCAAAACTGGTGGCGACAATTAAATTCTTCAAACTAGGTTTAGGGCCTAAGTAGGGTGTTACATGGGCTACAAAAATCCGTGTCAGAACGACCATTCTGCATAAATTTATGACTTGGCCTCACTAATTTGATCCTAAAATATCTACTATAAATGCCCCAGTAATAATCAAGGTATCAATGTGAAGCTATTGATCATGTGCATGCACCAGACCCATCGGTTTTACATTTATCTTTACCTTTATTAGTCTTATGAGTGGGGAAACACACAGGTAACTGTCACTTTTCACACAGTGTGGGTAGGTAGCACATGGCACCTATATTTAGAGTAGGAGGAGAAAACATGCCCTCAAAGTATGCAGGAATCTGTTGGAATCTAAGTGAAATGAAAGGTGCATGTTTTTTCTACACATATTTGTGCACAATGACTTAAGTGCACACATTTTTATGACCAATAGTCACATTGCTGTGTCACTTCCTAGCTCCAAAATCATGGTTTTTGGTTATAAAGAATTAGTAAAAAAAAAAAACCTATGCCCATTATTATAGCTCTGGAGCTTAATTCAAAACATCCTGGGATCATGACCCCAGCGATCTTAGGAATAAATCAGCCTTATCCTATTAAGCGATCTTAAGAGTTGACTGGGTTCACATATCCTAGCCAGCACTAAGATCGCATCGATCTTAGCCTCAGCCCTCCTACACTATTCCAAGAGGAACTGACTAGGCACAGGGGTAAGAGTCCCAAAATAAAGGAATAGCTGTGGAGTCACTCTTCTATACAAGAGTGCTTATACCATCGTTCCCCGTCCCCATATGGGCTAACAAAAGAGCACAGGGTGCAGTTGACCCCCGTACAGTATTCAAGAGTTACCTTACAGTGCACTTAAGGCATGAGTAGCCCTAAGAGCCCTCAAGGACACTCAGCAAACGTCCTCCCTCCCCTCTTTATGTATGCAGCAGGCTATTCACTCTTTCGATCAGGAGCTTAATTCAAAAGATCCTGGGATCACGACCCCAGCGATCTTAGGAATAAATCAGCCTTATCCTATTAAGCGATCTTAAGAGTTGACTGGGTTCACATATCCTAGCCAGCACTAAGATCGCATCGATCTTAGCCTCAGCCCTCCTACACTATTCCAAGAAGTACTGACTAGGCACAGGGGTAAGAGTCCCAAAATAAAGGAATAGCTGTGGAGTCACTCTTCTTCACAAGAGTGCTTATACCATCGTTCCCCGTCCACATATGGGCTAACAAAAGAGCACAGGGTGCAGTTGACCCCCATACAGTATTCAAGAGTTGTTCCCATGAATGTATGATTCATGCTTGCCTATTAGAGGCATTGTGCCCTCCCCCTAGGACAAAGAGAGAGAAGGGAAGAATTACCTTACAGTGCACTTAATGCATGAGTAGCCCTAAGAGCCCTCAAGGACACTCAGCAAACATCCTCCCTCCCCTCTTTATGTATGCAGCAGGCTATTCACTCTTTCAATCAGGAGTGTTCCCTGTAAGTGCTCTTGTACCCTGGTGAAACCACTATGCATTTCTTTCACTAAGATCACAGTGATCTTAGTGGTGGAAATGGAATAGTGAAGTGATCCCAGGACTAGCTATTCTGGACAGGCCTGCAACCACTGCATTACATAGGGTAGACCAGCCAGGTCTTATGATATGTGCCTACACTAAGATCGCTGGGGTTGGGATCCCAGGATCTTTTGAATTAAGCTCCAGGAGTGTTCCCTGTAAGTGGTCTTGTACTCAGGTTAAACCACTATGCATTTCTTTCACTAAGATCACAGTGATCTTAGTGGTGGAAATGGAATAGTGAAGTGATCCCAGGACTAGCTATTCTGGACAGGCCTGCAACCACTGCATTACATAGGGTAGACCAGCCAGGTCTTATGATATGTGCCTACACTAAGATCGCTGGGGTTGGAATCCCAGGATGTTTTGAATTAAGCTCCTGCACAACTCTTGCATCCTGGAGGCAGAAGTAGGCCTATATGTTCCTTTTTTTATACCTTGGCAAACCAGGATCAATTAACAGGAATAATTTGGCAGATACATAAATAAAATCATACTAACAGAAGTATTATATATCATACTATTTACACCATCACTTTTATGTCATGGCATATACGATCGTTACTATAGATTAGTACTAGAACAGCTGTATTCCATGGAGGGCATGGGATACAATATGCTTGTATTCAAAGGGGTTCGCCATCTTGGATTTTGAATGGAGCTGAGCTGTTTTTCTTTATATAAAAGCAAATTAATCCCATAGGCCATGACATAAATGCAAATGTGAGGCCTGTTCGCATTGAACTCTGCCTATAAGGCGTCGTTGAATATGGACAGCCTCACCTCGGTGAATACTATGCAGAAATATGCCATGGTTGTGCACATTTGCTTATTTTCTACATTCAATAACCCCTAAAATCCTTAATGAGGGCTTTCAGGGCTTAATGTTTCTTTCATCTTTCCCTGTGGCTACAGGCAGTGTGACCACCCTGTGCTGCATGGTCCACTGTGCACCCAAACATGTGCCACTGCCCCCATAGTCTATATAGAGAGCAGTGGGGACAAGATCTCAGTCACCTTTTCAACTTTGAACAGCTCTCAAGCATTCCCTATTGAAAATATCAACATTCTGCTTTGTACATTGCATTAGTACACCACATTTCTATCAGCTTCATTATTTGAAGATTGTGTGGCACTATATATTGATTAATTTTCGATGTAAGACCCTACTTAGGGGGCTATCATAATGATTGGCAAACTGTTAGCATGTGACCCAGTGACTGCAGAAGTTTATATGTTGTCCCTAGGACTGTGCTTGGATCATTCGATCTCCTATCATATCTCACGAGCGGCAACCAGCGCATACCGGAACCAGAGGGCAGCAGCATTTACGCGCATGCGCGGGCGTCTAATCGTTGCCATGGTGACGATGACACCGGGGCGGCGGGACGCAGTGAGAGAGAGAAGATCAATAAGGTGGGGCGTGAATGGTACGTGTGATTTGGGAGTTGTTCTATTGTGTCAAACAACAGGTTGTGTTTGAATGGGGCACTTTAGGGGATGACTGCCTACTGCTGTGCAGCGCTGTGCCAGGTTGACCCCCGTGTCGCCTCTGTTTTCGTTTTTCACTTTGGATCCTGATGATAGAGATAGCTTTTAAACCATTTCACGGTGCTATGAACGGCAGGGGGCGGCCTGTGCTGGGGAGCGGGCGGGGGGGGGGCTGGGGGGAGCTGGATGGTGAGGGGACAGAACCCCCCTTCCTCCCACCGCACCCAGCCACCCACAGTGTCCACAGTCATAACATAAACACCATCAATCCACCCCTCCTCTTCCCATATCCATCCCAAATCACACACTCAGTCCCCCCTTCACACACAAACCTTTTTTACTCTACAGTGTACCCATCCATACAGCTTCCGCTCATATTTCCTGCCCGGATTTAAAGTCCAATTGGATCTGTATGCTGTCGCTCCTTCGACATAAAAGCGCCACGTCAATTATTGATCTTTTCGACCGTGTCACCCCATGTGTTCATTATTACATCATTGCAGGGACAAAATCACTGGTTTTGCGGGTTGTGCACAACATGCCCTGCTTTATCCCTATGTATAATACACTCGTAATGCACCTATTGTCGCTCACCTACCTGCATTATCGCCCACTTACCTCTATTATCGCCCACCTGTTTTCAGCATAGCTTTATAAAGGTAACATGGCCAGAATGGTCTATTCAAAGGTCTGCATCGTGCAACGTGTTAATAATTAAGTGGAGATGGGCGATGCTTTTATCCTGGTTAACACCATACAAGCAGTACCCTTGTATAAGCCGCACCCTGACTCTGGGAGAATACGAGGCCTGTAATCCACCCATTGGTCTTGAAAGTTCACCTTTCTGCTATAGTTTATATACGTAATTATGATGATCCCATGTTTTATAAATCACACCTTATAAGCCTTGGCTTATACGCGGGGTTTTACGCAATTAGTATGGGGCTCAGTATGGAGGCCTAGTGGGTCCGCCATTGCTTGATCTGGAACCTGGCGAGATAAGCACTGATAAGAACTAGAATGATGGGTACCAGGTGTTACATAATGTACCCAAATAAATTCTGCAATGAATACAGGGAATTATCTGATTGGTTGATAATATATTTCAGGTGGTGGTGGGTAATTCTCCACGAAACCATCTTGACCTAATCAATACTCTATGATGTTTGTTAAAAAGCCCGCCCTACAGGCAATTCTAGATTAATTGCATGCTTGACGGCAAGGTACTTACCGCAGATGCCTAGAGGTTCATACATTTTATGTTCATGTTTAAAATACTTGGACCAATATGCCAAACCTTATGGACTTCACCCCACCCCCACCCACATACCCATCCCTCCATCCTCCCGCCCTGTTTGTACCAGAGCAATTAACCCCAAACTGACCTCACCAAAGTGAGCAGCTCACCGTGAGGGTAGCGTGCTCTCTGACCGAGCTATGTCTTAAGCCTTTAACCCTGTGAGGGCCGTATAACCATGTCTTTTCAGCTCTTTTCAAATAGACTATGAAATACATGGGCTCGGAAAGCAGGGGGGGACATCCCCCCCCCCCACACTTTTGGCCAACTCCTCAAAAGGTCAAAACTAAAAGGTCAAACAAAGGGAGGTCAAAAATTGCAGAAAACCCTCCTGGTCCCACCCACTCTGAAACTGCTTCCCACGCCCCTGAAATAGACAAAGAGATTCCCAACCAACCAGGCAGTGAGGTAGGCATGGGATTTTCGGCAGGACAAGAGGTAGACATACATGCAGGTATGAGCAGCAGGCAGGAATGGGGATGACAGGAGCAGACAGGAAGGCTTCGTTGTAGGTAGACCGACAGGCAGTGCCACATGGAGACAGAGAGCTATGCACGAAGGACGATAGACAACTTGTGGAATTTGAAGAGGCAGTGAATGGTTGGCATGATGACCAGAGTGTTTAATGAGGAGCCCAGGAGAGAGGGGAGGAGTACATGGTCATGATGCCAACCCTTGGAGAACAGGATGTGTTACAAGCTCACTTTATAGTTACATTACTAGTCTATTTGCTGGATCCTAATTTTGAATAGAAGCTCGTTTTCTTAAGGTGGCGCTGAATGGGGGCTTGGTAGGAACCTGCGCAAAGTCTTGGGTACCCTTAATGGAGGAATAGCTTAAACTATGACGAGATACTACGACGTCATCACTTTTGAACAATAGGGGGCCTGTTTCTATATATGATACAAGAGAGTTATGGTACATCATAATGCGAAGACTAGTTCAAAGCTTGAAGGACGCTGCTGCCAAACTGTACACAGCAGGTAGGGACAGGACCTATCAGGGATTTACAAGGCACGACGGGAAGACGACCACTCCCTCTGCACAGAAAATAATCAAAGTTAGTAAATCTAATTTAACTTAGACTAAACCACCCATTAGGCAAAATACCCAATATGTTAGTAAAATTTTACTAATGTGTTAGTAGTATTCACTAACCTATTCAGGCAACCTGCCTACAGAAGAAATCGGCCATTTTGTCTAAGGGGTAGTAGTTTTGTCTAAGGGGTAGTAGATTTCTTCACACCAGGTGGCAGTGTGGTTTGTGTGAGGACTTTTATGTTAAGGGTATATCATGGAAAAGCCTATGAACGTGAATATAATGGTGCATTCAATGACTATTGACATGACATAAAACCTTTACAATTCAACTTGGCATAGGATGTAAGAGAAACTCCTAATAAGTTCAAATGTTATTGAAGGAGTAAGGAAGAAGAACAGAAACACTTTTTCTGTGGATATGCAATATACTCATATATCAGCATCTGTGACCTTGTGATAAACCTAGAGCCACTAGGCCAAGGGTTGTAAATGAAAATGAGGCATTGAACTTGCTTCTCCAGTGGAGAGGATATGCTCTGAGTGTCTTAATCTATGTGGGGTTTACACTGACAACTTCAATTAAAAAGAAAAAAATGCTATGTGCTCACCAAAACATCTGTATATCATGAGTAGGGAAAAAGTCTATGCAGTTAGTGAAAAAGTCTAAGGCAAGTTAGGAGAAATCAGGCAAGTCGGTCATTTTTCCTAACGGTTAGATGTAAACTCCCAAGAAAACTTCGGTGGTTTGGGGACGTGCAAACTCCCAACTTGAGTTAGCAAGTCCAACAAATGTTAGCAAAAAGGCCTAAGATATTCAGAATTTTTTTTTGTGTGTGCTGATACCCCCCTCCCCCACCACACACACAACTCGTCACCTCGACACGGCCACTCCCGTTCACGTGCCTCTCGGCGAGACTTCACACGGCGCGGGGTCCTGTGTTGGGCATGCGCGGTAACGTTGAGATGGCGCATGCGCCCTTTGAAGGCGGATAGTGATCACTTACGGCGTTCCTAAGGGACGCAGCTAAAGAGGCGAGCTGACGCCAGGTGGCAGTGGTGGGCGCGCGCCGGGCACTATCAACCTTTTGTGCTTATCTTCTAATGGGCGCCGTGAGCCTGGTTAGGGTCCGCCTACACCTGCCCACCCGGCACGGGAGGGATAGGGTGTGGTTAGGGAGTAGTCATTTTTGTTACCACGGGGAGGGGTAATATTGGGGTAACCCCCTTTGAATGACAGAACTTTTTTCACCCCCTTTCAAAAAAAAAATAAATAAATGAATGAATTAAAAGGGGACCGAAAAAATTCAGACACCAGCAAAAATTTTCGGCGCACGTTCGAAAATCGACCCCCCCCCCCTCCATTGATCTTGCTCATGAAAAATGACCACTCCCTTAGGTGCGGTAGGGAGGTGGCGAGTAGGGGCGCCGGCATGGAATGGTCAGATGACCTTGTCCTGTTCCATCCTCTATAGCCACCCAGCCTTTCAGTGCCCCATCGTCAATGTCTACTTTCCAAGCTACAAATGGATCTTTACTGCTACTTCAAACATGATTACATCTGTATTAAATCTACACTCTCCAACTTATATTTGGATGTAGTGTACATGTACATAGATAACCTTATCATTATTATGTTCTGCAAACCCATCTAATCTACTAGCTTCCAGGGGCGTGGGAAGCAGTTTCAGAGTGGGTAAGACCAGGGGGGTTTTCTGCAATTTTTGACCTCCCTTTGCTTGACCTTTTAGTTTTGACCTTTTGAGGAGTTGGCCAAAAGGGGGGGGACATGTCCCCACTTTCCCCGCTGCTGGAAAGCAGCGGGGAAAGTGTTGTTATCACCTATCAGCCTGAGAAATCTGCCCATATCCCTATACTACTTACCATTCATACTGACTCCCTGTACTCTCTCTGTACCTAAATTTCTTTCTATCTCCGTCTCTACCTCCCTTCGTCACTCTACCTCTATCTTTCTCACTAACTCCCTTAAGCCCTTTATGTTCATATATGGAGCATATCATCCTCACCGAGGAAGGCCGCTGTGAAGCCTCATGTAGGAATCCAGGCATATAACCGCCCTAGTTTTCTTTTTGGCTTTTTCCCCGATGTGCCATAGTTGTATGAATGCCTCTGTCTCGCTTCTTCAGTCTCTTTTTGTGTTACCCTCTCTCAAAGGCCAGGACACTAAGTATTACATATGGAAATTACTGGCCTACTGTAAAGGCCTGCATATAAGCCGTGGATATTGACCACTTTATATGGCTAATGTAGCTTATAGTCTTCCTAAATTAAGCTGCAGTAAATACTTTATACTACACTGCACCAACAACTTTAAGGCTTATTATAATACGCCTGTGTGGCTTATATTCGAGGATTTACAGTACTTTGCAACCCACTCCGTCCTTGCAATAGCCTCAGAGCGAACCCTGAGCAATTCCAACTGCTCCTGATGATACCAATGAGCGGCAAGGGAGCACCTCTACCCATTTAGGGCAAAAAGGAAATTGTCACCTAACCCCTTCAGAAGTCAACCCCCGGCTACCGGTGGCAAACCATCTTGCCTTTACCTCCACCGGCCCCTGCACAACGCGCCCTCTGGTGAAAGAATCCCACCGGGAACCAGAACTGGAAGTCACCGACGGTTGGGGTGGACCTATGCGCCTGCGCGTCAGCCAGGTGAAGGTCGGCACCCATGGACACCTACGACTCAGCTCTAGGAGCGGAACGTTGTCAGTGGATGTGTAGAGGGGACGATAGGCTGGAATCGAGGCCTCTTGAATGGCGGTTTTCTTTTGGTTTTGTTGTTGTTGTTGTTTTGTAGTTTAATGCGTCAGCAAAAGCTATTGTCACACTGCATTATTTTTGTTGAGTTGTCCTACGAAATAGAGAAGAAATACTTTTCAAATTGTTTTTCAGTTTAAATCGTAAACCATCAGGGAGCATGTTTGTCGATTAGTCAAAAGAAGCCTTCATATGTGGGCCTTTTTGAATAAATAACTAGAATTTATCATAACTTTAAATTCTTTCTATTTTACTTTTGAATTCCTTATTGACACTTGGAGGGGGAGCGGACGCTCTCTTGCTATTCCAGTTGACAAACGGTAAACTGGTGACATGTCAGCACATGTCAGTCCTCATATTTCAACTGTCGGGCGATGAAATCATGATACCTTGTCTTGCACAAGAACAATTAGCATTCAGTGCCGGATTTAGACGTGGGGGACGGGGTGCACTCCCCCTTCTTGTTGTCTGTACTTCAAAGTCTAATTCATATCTTAGTCAGATTTAGCCCAAAATGTTGGCAAAACTTTTCAGAAGTTGTATCCAACACTATTGTCATAAGCATGAGTTCATAACTACAGCCCTCTCAAATCCTGCCAGGACACAGCACAGGGGTTCTCGTGTGAGTAGGATTCCACTGGGGGACGGTGTAGAATGGAGAAGCCATTCTCATTGTGGCTTCTATGACCAATGTCATCATCTCTCAAACACTCCCATCCCAGGCCAACCCAAATGCAAACACCACCAACCCCTACCCCTAACACTCACAATACGCACTCCCTACCCGTAACACTTACAGATTGGCCTGAGGCACAATTCTATCTCTCAATAATGTTAAATGTGTTTGGTTGTGGGTATGTGAGGGTCGTCGATTCTCACAAATTAGGCTCAAATTTCATTTTATTTTATTACGACACCATTATTTCATCACAATATAACCTCATCTCGTGTGGGGTGCTGAGCATCACACACCTTGTAAGGATACTCTCCGTGATGTAGCTTCTACAAACCCTTAGAGACTGCTTGCATTAGATTACATTTTGGCCATATCTATGAGAATAAAAACCAGTGTGAGTGCTGAAAAGGGTGTAGGGTGGAGAGGAAGGGGTTCATTTGTTAGTAGGGATCAGTTGATGGGCCGACAACAACGCCATCTATTGGGTATCAAACCAACCTCACATCCGGGCACTAATCCCTGACACGCCCTCTGTGGGCGGTGACAAACACGACCGAGTCATAAACCCATAAAGCCAGACTGCTCTGTGCATTGCTCTATGTACTGCTCTGTGTACTGCTGTGTGTGCTGCTCTATGGTTTTCTCTGTGTACTGCTCTGTGTGTTGCTCTATGTACTGCTCTGTGTGCTGCTCTATGATCTGCTCTGTGTGCTGCTATGTGTATGACTCCATGTATTCCTCTGTGTACTGCTCTATGTACTGCTATGTGTACTGCTCTGTGTGCTGCTCTATCTACTGCTCTATATACTGCTCTGTATACTGCTCTGTGTGCTGCTCTATGTGCTGCTCTGTGTACTGCTCTATGTACTGTTCTGTGTACTGTTCTATATACTGCTCTGTATACTGCTCTCTATGTACTGCTCTCTGTACTGCTCTATGTACTGCTCTGTGTGCTGCTCTATGTACTGCTCTGTGTGCTGCTCTATGTACTGTTCTGTGTGCTGCTCTATCTACTGCCCTATATACTGCTCTGTTTACTGCTCTGTGTGCTGCTCTATGTACTGCTCTATGTACTGCTCTATGTACTGCTCTGTGTGTTGCTCTATGTACTGTTCTGTGTACTGCTCTATCTACTGCTCTATATACTGCTCTGTGTGCTGCTCTATGTACTGCTCTGTGGACTGCTCTATGTACTGCTCTGTGTGCAGCTCTATGTACTGCTCTGTGTGCTGCTCTATGTACTGCTCTGTGTGCAGCTCTATATGCTCTGTGTGCTGTTCTATATACTACCCTGTGTGCTGCTCTCTCTATGTACTGCTCTGTGTGCTGCTGTATGTACTGATCTCTGTACTGCTCTATGTACTGCTCTGTGTGCTGCTGTATGTACTGTTCTGTGTACTGCTCTATCTACTGCTCTATATACTGCTCTATATACTGCTCTGTGTGCTGCTCTATGTACTGCTCTGTGTGCAGCTCTATATGCTCTGTGTGCTGTTCTATATACTGCTCTGTGTGCTGCTCTATGTACTGCTCTGTGTGCAGCTCTATGGACTGCTCTGTGTGCTGCTCTATATACTGCTATGTGTGCTGCTCTATATACTGCTCTGTGTGCTGCTCTATGTACTGCTCTGTGTGCAGCTCTATATGCTCTGTGTGCTGTTCTATATACTGCTCTGTGTGCTGTTCTATGTACTGTTCTGTGTGCTGCTCTATATACTGCTCTGTGTGCTGCTCTATGTACTGCTCTGCTCTGTCTCCTGCTCTATGTACCCTATTTCCTCGAATATAAACTGGGGCCCAACTATAAGCCTGCCCTGTTCATAAGCCCCCTCAAATGGCCAACTGGGCCTAATAGAAGCCGGGGCCCGATTATAAGCCTGGTCAGGACAAGGAAATCCATTAGAAGGTCCATAAAGGGGCATTATTCCACTTCTAATTTTCACGATTCCTTCAGTTTTATGACGCTCAGGTCCAATAGGTTACACTAAATACATATTTAATAAGTCAGAGTTAAGATTTATTTTCATAATTCTTCAGAATGTGGGAATTATTTCTAAGAGAAATGTACAAAGAGTACATATACATTGAATTTTATGACAGGATTCTATCGTGATTTTTCAAGTCTATTAATTATAAGCCTGCTGCAAATATAAGCCTGCCCCCTTTATAAGCCTGGTCAATTTTCCATTTGATATCAGCATTTATAAGCCAGGGCTTATAATCGGGGATATACGGTACTGCCCTGTACACTACTGTGACTAATGCTCTGACTAATGCTCTGTTCTGCTGCAAAGTGTGTTGATCTGTGTGCTGCATCAGTTCCTATTTTCTATGTTGCTCTATATGCTTCAAATTGTGCTTCTCTACATTCAGCTTCTTACGGTACAGACGTCAGAAGACCCCAGCCCACAGGCTGAAAGCCTCCCCAAGACAGCTCTCCCATTTCAATAAGCCACCCTAGCTACAGATATGGCCGATAATGGACCGGAGTGATAAGGGCATACAAATGGAGGGAAGGGTGTTATCAGAAAGAGAGAAGGGGAATTATATTACATGTGTGGAGGTGCAAGAATAAAAAGTAAAATCATGACTAGAGATCTTGCGTACTAAAGGTTGACGTTTAGAACGAATAAAACCCCAATAGACCCCCGCCCTCCCAATTAGCAGGTTGAAATTCATGGCAACAAATTGCAATATCGAAACCAAAATTCTTAATCATCGACATGGAGAACAAAATGGGTCCTTCTATGTGGCATTTTAATGGTAAAGGTGTAGCGCAAATCAATACCAAAGGGAAAGTCTGGAAGGCATTTCTCAATAATTCTAACTAGCTTCATTGTGAAATGCCCTCCTGAGCGGGCTCGCAGGGGGGGGGGGTTAGTATATACCCCCCCCCTACCTTAACGTGGTCATCTGTATTCAAAGCAGAGTTAACATTGTACAAATTCAAAGTGCCACTGACAGCAATATTCTATCTGTCTGACAGATACCAGTATGTCCCACATGCAGAAATACAAGAATGCATTCAGACTAGGATACGCCTAAAGTTACCTATGTTCATAGCTATCAACATTTTCCATAAGCCAATTGTCTACAGGGTCATTTCCCAGTTGCCAATTACCATTTGATGTGCTTTAGTTTGCCTAGTATTGAGTTAGAGGGAATTCTGAGAAAACGAAATATGTTCGATATAAAAATAGTTCACAGAGGAGTTTTGATAGCTAGTGTTAAAATAATAAGCTAGTACCATAGACTATAGTCAGGAGAGTGACTAGAGGGCTGGAGCCATGGAATCGGTAGTATGAATAATAAGTTGGAAATAACACGGAGACTGGAGTGGTGTGGCTGAACAGTCTGAAGGGACCAGGTCCGACGAGTGTTCAGTGTCTATAATAATTGGTTAGTAGAAGAATACACTCCTGTAGGTTGAGTGGTGGCATGTGTGATAGTATCAGAACTGTAGGCATTACACCCCTATAGAAATAAGAAGGGGTCACTACATGGGTACGATCCTATAGGGTATTAGAGATGCCCTAGTGACATGTATATCCTTGTGACATATGAGTTGCCTGCGACACCATACACTCCTACAGGGTATTGAATACGCACAGGTGTATTGACCAGGAGGTGACCATGGGTAGATTATGCCTCTACAGGTCTGAGATCCGGGAGGTGGTTGCATCAGTAGTTAAGATCATACCCCTATGGGTTAAAGCATGTACCCACTCTAACTGATCCTCGAGAGCAACAACCAAGGTGAAAGTCCAAAGGGTGTCCGGTGGAGAAAAGCCAGAACCACCGGTAACTAGTGAGTATATAAGGCTTGAGTGGAGTTGAGGGAGCGCGAATTGTGCTTGAGACATCCAGGATTAAGAGTTTGATCTGGAATCAAAGGGGAACATATTTGTATTCGGCAGCTTCACAAATAGAAATAGTTTGAAAATCTTAAGGACTTTTCTGTGTGGTTGGCTACACCCGCAAAAGTGCTCTCTAGGAATTTAGATTAGAGGGTGAGGTCCCTGAGGACCCCACCCGGGATTGAAATCTAGGAGGAGAGGAGGTTCTATCCATCTTGCATATTGCCATCGGCTCTCTCTCTACTGCTAGTCACTTATAAGAATTTACCATCATTAGTTAAAGAGGATTGAACTGGTGGAATAAAATGCATGGTTGGATATCTAAAGGGTTGAACATCAAGGAGGAATTAGTCCATGGTTTAGCAGTTATGGAGTTTGTATATCATGTTCATTGGAGTCATGATGTTCTTTTGGAGATATGGTGGAGTTGTGATTGAGTATTTGAGAATATGGTCATAAAAATCATCGAATGACTATTGAATTACTGAAGATCGATAATCAAAATTTAATGTGAATAAAAACCCTTGGAGATAAATTAACCATTCCTGTCTTCTTTCCAAATGGGCTGTGGGACTTTGACATGGCTGTACCACTTGATGCGAGCTATAGATTCCCCCAATTTAATGCAACAACAACAGAGTGGAGGTTGAAAGACCAAATTATTTTACGGTGGAAATCTGGAGTAACGACTATATATTTAAGATTTATTTGGGGGACAACTTTAGCTCATAAAACCCCTCTTTCCCCTCCACCTGTAATAGCCCAGTATTGTGTATTGCAATGTTATTTTTATGGTACCCAGTTGGCAGTTGCCATTTGCCAATTTGGAAATATTCCAAAATTGAATTGGCAAATGGGAACTACAAATCAGCAACGGCAATCCTTGGCTAACCAGGGACAAGCTACCCATCATGACATGTCGTATTGATGTGTTCCCCCACTTTTCAGCAGAACGAGTGAGATTCAAAATGGTGGAATCGCTCGGAATGGGTCTACAGTCCTATACTAGAATGACTTGTATGATAACCGCTTTTTATATCAGTTCATATAGGCCTATCACTGCATTAACAACTTTCTAGAATACCTTATAGAGGCCAACTGCCATATGAGCAGCTCTATCTAAGTTTTATACATGCCTCTTACACCATGAGCAGTTCCCCCATAGCTCTATATTAGTTTTATACTGGCCTCTTGCACCATGATCTGCTCCCCCATAACTCTGTATTAGTTTTATATAGGCCTCTTGCACCATGATCTGCTCCCCATAACTCTGTATTAGTTTTATACTGGCCTCTTACACCGTGAACAGCTCCCCCATAGCTCTATATTAGTTTTATACTGGCCTCTTGCACCATGAGCAGCTCCCCATAGCTCTATATTAGTTTTATATAGGCCTCTTGCACCATGATCTGCTCCCCATAACTCTGTATTAGTTTTATATAGGCCTCTTACACCGTGAACAGCTCCCCCATAGCTCTATATTAGTTTTATACTGGCCGCTTACACCATGAGCAGCTCCCCATAGCTCTATATTAGTTTTATATAGGTCTCTTACACCATGAGCTGCTCCCCCATAACTCTATATTAGTTTTATACTGGCCTCTTACACCATGAGCAGTTCCCCCATAGCTCTATATTAGTTTTATATAGGCTGCTTACACCATGAGCTGCTCCCCCATAGCTCTGTATTAGTTTTATATAGGCCTTCTATACCATGAGCTGCTCCCCCATAGCTCTGTATTAGTTTTATATAGGCCTTCTATACCATGAGCTGCTCCACCATAGCCCAGTGTTAAACGAGCAGATCAAAGTGCCGCCCCGCCCTTGATGGAGAGACGGTAACTTGATCCTTGACCCGTCGTTAGGATTGTGCCTTAGCCAGGACCACCCCCTCCTCTCACTAACCCTCCTCCTCTTCCTTTTTTCTCTCTCTAACCCTTTTCAGGGCTGCATTTTGGTTACTAAAATTTATGCTGAATAACTGCAGCCCTAGTAAGTAACTCACTAGAGCTGCATGAATGCATCACCCTGGCTCTGTTGATAAACACCTGAAGGATCAGCATGATGCACCAATGCTTTGCTGACGAGGGAACTCACCAGCACTGCATTGGTGCATCATGGCGACAAAGGAGCATGTGGGTTTAAGGGCATCATGCGGCCCTTGAAGGGTGTCTAGGCGTTATCAAAGACGCGGCGCGAGGCTGGCACAGCCGTCAGTTACTTCCGACTCCCTGACAACATCAGCCGGCGTCTTGATCCGCGAAGCACTGATCAATCATCAAAGACATGTCAGCTACCGAGAAAACCAAGCCATGCCCCCCCCCCTTTTACCCCCCCCCCCTTTGTGGGCTATGTTTGGGTCTCATTAGAGCCTTTGTTTAGGGGTGGTGATGTTCAGTTGTTGGGAGGAGGGGTTTGTTCTTGTTTGGCTCAGTAACGGTTTGGGTATCATCAGAGACACGCTGCCTCCGCACCCCTAGTGTGTGGTTAGGGAACTAAGGGATAAGGGATGCTGTTTGGGAGCCTCATGCCGACTGTATCTAGGTTGGGCATGATGTATGAATGCAGCCCTAGCGAGTTACTCACCAGGGCTGCATGCATGCGTAATGTCGACCAATAGGCATTACGTATCGGAATTTGAAAGGTTAATATTAGGTGTATGTGTACGTGTGTGGAGGCCCTGAGTTGGATCAGGGAGCGCGGGTGTCTTTTTTAAAGCTTAAACCGTCTAAAACTGGCGTTCCACCTGATCCAATTCAACAATGGGTAACGATCGCAATGATAGGACACTAAATTGGTCATAATCCAATCACAGGATTTTAAATTATATGTGATTTCACCTCCTACATAGGGTGCTTTGCTAAGTTTAATTCTCATGAAGGGGTATGACTTTGGGTTGTAGATTTATGGATTTGGATATGGCAATATCTAGCCACTGTTCACCCTTTACAAGTAAAGAGAAGGTGAAACGCAACGAACTTTATTATGAAGATGGAGTGTGTAGCGGGGATTAATGCTACTGTTGACGACCGGTGTTTTGGGGAGCCGGCTGGGTATAGGAGAAGGTGTGCTGGGTGCCAGGAGAATAGAAAAAAAAAGAAAAGCCACAGAAGAAAGGGATGCACGGATCATTGTTTGTAGCAGGGATAGAGGGGGCGGGGGAAAATGAGGAGGGGTTGGGGCGTGTTTAGCACTTTAAGTGTGGCAGAGTGCTCTAAAGCAGATCTATGAGAAAATGATGTATATAAATGTCACATAAAAAGTTGCTGAAGTCGGTCGGGTGACCGGAAACCTTTTTTTGCCATAGTAAACCACCATAATTGCGTTGCAGTGAATCAGTGTAGTTCCTGAAATGAAGCCCGAGAGGGCAGTATGGTGGTACAAGGGGAATCTCAATGAAAACTTTGGACAAGGATTTCGCTGTTAGTTTAATGACTTATTGTTCTTTAAATCATGACGTCTTTGGACGTCATGATACATGAATGCAGGTATGGCTAGACCACTCCAAATGACGTCATTCATCCAAGTTAGTTGGGTTGACACACTCTCAAAAGATTGGAATTAGTGCATCATGCCCATTGGTCGTCATGAATGAAGTTGTGGCGAGTTACTCACCGGGGTTACATTGATGCATCATGCTGACCCTACAGAGGGTCGGCATGATGCACGTGGGCATGATGCTCCAATGAAGTGCTCGCCAGCACTTCACTGGAGCATCATGACGACCAATGGGTATGATAACACAATGATGTCCCCCATAAAGGGTTAAAGGGTATGAAAGGGGGGGGGGAGGTTGTTGGCAGACAGAGAAGGTTTATGATATGAGATGATTAGAGGACAAAGTTAGAGGTGGAGTGACAAGTGGTGGTATCACTTACACCTGACCCTACCTCAAACACTCTAATCATCTCATGAAGCACCCCAGCACCCTCCTCACCCCCCCCTCACCCCACACACAGGTAGACAAAAGACAGGTAGGCCTATTACTTCTCAACCCCCCCCCCCACACACACACACACATGCTGAGAGCACCAAGGTCAACTCAAGGGGCACGTAAAAAGACACTGGAAATGGCACTTATCCTCTGGCGGATCCAAAGGAGGGGGAGGGGAGGGCCCCAAAAGAGGGGGCTCATCTCTCTCTCTCTCTCTCTCTCTCTCTCTCTCTCTCTCTCTCTCTCTCTCTCTCTCCCTCTCTCCTATATATATTTATAAACTCAAGTACAGACAAAATAAGGGCCCTTTAAGGACAGAAACACAAATTCATACATATATTCATACAAATATTGCACTCAGTTTTTTTAAAGTGAGTATCATAAAATAAACAATTTCAACCCTGTGAAATTTACCTTCTCAGCCCTGGTGCAGGGTCTCCATATTGCCCCTTTTAATAGATCTCTAATTTCTGATGGATCTTATCATTAGACTATCTCACTATAGACAACAAATCCTGCAAGTGTGGAGCATGCTAGTTATGATTTTTATGTGACATTTATATACATTTGATAGTCCCCGGGACTATTTCTGAGTAAGTCAGTTTGATAGTATGTGAGATGAATAGGAAATCAAAAAAAGTACGAATACAGTTTTCACGCCCTCTGCGACAAAAGGTTTCAAGGTTAAGGCAGAGAGGAGGTTCGGCGTCTCTGTCCAGAGAGTGGAGGGACGGAGCGCAACACCAACACTGGACGCGGCCGGCGGGGGCACCTAACTTCCGGTGACGAGGATGCAGCTGCTCTCCGTCAGATGGCGCCTCAAGCTGCTCACACATTGTGCCAGGAGCTGCTCGGGACTGCCCAGAGTCAGTTAACCCTTTAGGTGCCCCTAAATGTCATGATGCATGGATATAGCTTTTCATTCATGTATCATGCTGACCATGCATGATGCACTGCTGCATTAGCGGCCCTTGAAGGTTTAATGTGTTGAAGGTCATTTATATTTATCGTCATAATTCATTAAAGCATTCCTGGTGACTACCTCAAGATTGTTTTGAAGCATCGCTCTGACATTTGGGAGGTGAGTTTTCAACCCTATAGGGAACTGAATACAGACTGTTGTCCTGTACATGTACAATGTTTTCCTTGATCCTGCATGCAAAACAAGATGGGATCACAAATGAGATCAGGAATTCGATGGGATCATGAATGGGATCAAGATTAACTAGGTTAGTCTTGTATTCATCAGCCTTGTGAGATTTCCAAAGAGCGCACTGCAGATTAACTAGGAACCCTTATACTAACACACAGTACACTTGGTGCAGGCACCTAAATATTTTGGAACTTTAAGAGGGTCTTGCCAAAAATCAAATGAGAACCAAAAAATAAATAAAACGTGCATGTTTTGTGTTGGTAAATGAATTTTTATAAACTCGTTTGGATAAAACATGTACATTTTACTTGGAACTTAAAAGTGTTTTCCATGCAGTGTGCTGTAAAAGTATTTGTCAATACTGTAAACACGAGGCCATGGACGTTAAACTCAGACTGTAAGGAGGGTCTGGCCAAAAGATAACGAGGAAATACCTCTTAAATATTTTCAGACAGTGATGATGAAAATGTGTAAGGTCTAACTCGTTTTCATGGTATTGAAAAAATGTACGGCAGAATGCATGGGATACACTTTTTCAGTTGTAGACAAACGTGCACGTTTCATGTAAATGAGTTTGTGGATTTTTTTATCTTAGCAATAACAAAGTGTGCACGTTGTATATTTTGGTTCTCGTTTCCTTTTTACCAAGACCCTCCAAATCTTAACAGAGGTCCTTCCTCGTCAACTTTTGGCAAGACCCTCCTGGGTAACAGGCCCCTGGGCTAGAGCGCATTACAATACCAGGCGGTCCTTAAAATGGCCTAATTACATTGTCTAATGAAAAGCAATCGTCACTTCATCTGAGAGGATTGATGGCTATCTGATCGCTGCCTGGGATTATGGGAGGACAGGAAGGGGGGGGGGTGATGGCCAGCGGACACACAACGATGATTTCTAAATCTAGAGGGGGGACAGAGAAGTTTCCGTTGTTTATACATAACATATGAGGGATTGGGTAGTAGACAATTGCTTATGCGATGGGGGTTGGGTTCCCTCTCTTCCATTTTATCTATTTCATTTTTTATTATCATTTTCTTCTTTTTTTTTTGGGGGGGGGGGTGGGTGGATGGGAGGTGTTCTGCTATTTAAAGGAAAATGTAATGGGATGGGGGATAAAACACCCCCCTCCCTCACATTACCTATAGATACATTAACACCATTTGCTGTGTGAGTACGAGTCTTAGCAAAATGATGGGGGGGGGGGGTGTAACAATTAACGACTGCCTGTAGCGCCCTCTACAATACCACAATGGGCTCCGAGTAGAATTGACAAGTCATATGTAGCTCTATAGGCTACATGATAGCGCCTCTAAACAAAGGCCCTTATTACAGCCTCATCAGCCATTCTCTCACTACCCCCAGGCATTGTTCTCCTCAGTCAACACTCTAAGGACAAGAGTAGGGGCTGGGGGTACCACCCCCAGCACTTTAAGGGCCGCTGATGCAGGAGTGCATCATGCACCTAGGTCGGCATGATGCACCAATGAAGTGCTGGCGAGACTGCTCGCCAGCACTTCATTGGAGCATCATGCCGACCCTCCGGGAATGTATCAATCCCGTGGCGAGTTATTAGCCAGGGCTGCATTAATGCATCATGACGACCAATGGGCATGATGCATTGAAGCATCAGCGGCCCTTAAGGAGCTAGATCCCTGTGCACTGTCCCACCCCTGCCTACCCCTGTCCTTGACGATCCATCACTGTTACGTCCCAAGGACTCACTGAACAGCTGCTCCTCTGATAATGGGGGGGGGGGGGGTTTAGAGGGCAGGGGGAAGTTCGGGGGGCTTTCATAAAGTATGGGGCTTCCCTAACCACTCGTAAAAGGGTCTTTATCTCCTGTTTTCTGCCCCCTGTGTGTCCGGTGCATATGTGCACATGGTCTCCTACAAACTCAAATCAAGTGACACTGACTCACACCACTGATTACATTTGGACCTTGACGCTATGGGACTTTAGATCACTGTGCAGGCCAAAGGCATGTGATTTCATCTTTGTATACACAACAAAACTGCCAACTGACGGCCATCAGTCACTGAGGGATGGCGTAGGGACAGTATCCCTATCCCTCCCTGGCTTTCTAGTTCTATTAGAGCTTGGAGTATGATTATTTGGTTTGCTATTAATCCCAAATCTTTCTAATTCCACTATCACTGCCATCAGGCAGCTGATGGGTGGCTGATGGGTGCCCGCCATTGCTGCGTGTGACGTCATGACCTCACAACCTAGTTGGACCTGAAAATGAGGCTTGCTGCCATCACTTGCCTGTAGCTGCAGCCTGATTACAATCACCTGCCTCTGGCCTGCACAGTGACCAAAAGTCCCATAGCGTTAAGGTCCAAATGTAATCAGTGGTGTGAGCCAGAGACATGTGATTTCTGTTCAAAAAGCTGGCACATGTATGTACATACACTGACACATTCATTTTGTTTAATGTAGTTTTCCTGGCATGGCTACGACCTTAGCTGTTGAAATGGCATTAAACTGTCCATAAAGTATGTGGGTATAGATTCTTTATTGAATCCCTCCTCTCTGAAGATTTTTTATACATTAAAATAAGGGATTTTGTACGCATAATCTGTCGCCAAAAAGAATCAACCCTATAGCCACCACACCCTTCTGTACATACTTTATGGAAGCCCTCTCATGCAGAAGAGGGGTTAGAAGAAGATCCCTTCAACCCAACATCAACCCGTCATCCACCCTTTTAGCCACACCCCAACAATCAAGAGCCCCCACTTCAGATTAGGATTTGTGAGATGGGGTGCCGTAAGACGTTTCCTCATCACCCCACTCAGTGACACTTATCCTACATGTCCTTTGCCCCCTGACCCCTTCCGCCCTGTTCTCTATAGGCCGCAGAGTGCATTAATACATCATGCGCAGTGGTCGCCATGATGCATGAATGCAGCCCATGGCGAGTTCTACATTCATTAAGTGCATCATCACCATATTGGCCATGTAAAAGTATACTCCTGCATCCATGCATCATGCTGGCCCTGTGTGATTGATATACTCCCGCAATGTCGGCGTGACGCAGTGCAGTGGCAACTCCCACAACAAAGGAACATCCACAGGGATCGTGTCGCCTTGAATGGGATAACTGATCCAGTAACTCCTGTGGTAATTCCTTGAGCTTGACAACACCCTGAAATGACACCCAATCCTAAAATGGATGCCCCCCATCGTCTGTTCACTGTTCACACTCATGTCTGAGACATTCTAATGGGTGAGGATTAGCTTCTTCTGTTCTTGCTTACGATTCCATCGATTTATCTTTGTGTTGGCCTGTTTTGTCAGTACAAGTCCAAAGTTTGAACTGATCCAGGATTTAGAGAAAGAGGTATTAAAATATCTGAATCATGATTCATTTAGGGAAACAGGGTAGGGGGCGAAGCTCCTATATTTGGCTACACCTGGGCATAATAGAAGCAACTTGATTGACTATTACCTTTAGCCCCCCCCCCCTCCCCCCAAAAAAAGAAGGGGTTGCCCCCCCCCCATCTAAATCCCCACTGGAATTCTATTAAAGGGGAAATTTTCGTTAGTGTACCTACGACCTGGAGTCCTCCCAGTAGGTCTTATGCCACCTCCACAGAGATGCTAATTTTTATTGCCCTGCAGGGGGTCCTGTTTGAAGTTTGGTCTGTCTGGAGTCATTAGGGTTGGGGGTGGTGGCGGGAGCTGCTCCATAAAATGCCACTGACCAGACAACAGGGGGTGGGTATATATTGGTGGAACAGCCAGATTTCAAAAGTTTGACAGTTGGGGAAAATAAGAAACCCATTTTCTGAGTGTTCTATTTATCAAAAGTAGTTGATTTTACCTGTATCTGCCAATTAGGTAATCCCACACATGCTATGCATCTTAGAGAAATTAATATACACTAAAGACATAGATATTCAGGATAGATTGAAATATTTGACCAGAGCTCTTTACCCCACCATATATAAGACCCCCTGTGGGTTCACAGGCTGTTCCGTCCTATTTATACCCTCCCTTCCCCTTTAAATAATGAGTGTCAATCTGATTTGCAGAAAACCTAAATGAGTAGTATAGAAAAACGTAAAATTGGATCTGGCAGTTATATTGGGACAACGTGATTTAAAACGCTATTTTATATCAATCAGGAATTGTAAAGATTGAAGTCAAACTTAGAATAGCGTTGCCAATTTATAAATGGTGAGAATAACATTCCAATAACATGAATCATAGAGTATTGGTAGTCAGTTAAAAAAGCATGTGCTTTGAGGCATTCTAGGATTTAAGTAAAAACGAAATGGAACTTCAACGGCAACCAACTGTGCCTCTTACTGACTTCGGCTGGTCACGTGACATACTACCGACCACTGGGTATGCACCTGCGCGCGCCGCCGGAAGTGGTGGTCACTGCGCACGTGCAGTGGCAAAGGAGAGGCCGAGGTTCAGTAGCGCGGTGCAAAGGGGAGGGAAAAGGGGTGGGAGGGGGAGGAGGTTGGTTTGAGGGAAGGGCTGGAGACAGTGACAGGAAACTTTAATTTCCGCTGTGAAACACCTGTATGTTGTGGGAGGTTAATAAAAAGGTAGGGTGGGGAATGATGGTCCAAGTATGTGTGAGGGGGGGGGGGGTTGCTGCAAATGGAACATGCATGACTGAGGGGGTTATTTTACTTATTATTGGAGAGCCATAAAACCCTGCATAGGGGGGCATCCACAAATGGCGTCATGGTGGAGGGGGAGGGGGTGGGTTGGGCCGGCATGACAGGATTAATTCTCCTTATACCACGATTTCGGCACTTCCGGTGGGTTTATATGCAGTTTAGCCGTGCATTATTCTGCATATACCACCCATGTGCATTTTTGAAATTTTTGGTATATACTTTTTCGGGGTCAAGTTGGACTTAGAATATTTTTGGAAATGTTTGGCGGACATACAAAGTCAGTCTAGCCATCTTCCATTCTGAAAAATCGTCCAAACTCGTATGAGAATTAAACCCCGGCCACAGTGGTGGTAGGCGAAGGCCTTAGCCATAGCGCCACACTGAACGGTGATGAAATCCAATGCGAAAGTAAATAAGTTCTAACCTGCTATGTTTCCAGTCAGTTTTTGTCTTGATTCCAACCTTGACATGTTATAATATCGAAATCCCAAGAAGTTTTCGATCCATAGACAAGGAATGCGTGCTAATTTTCTCCATTTTCTTCGATATAAATAAGAATCCATTGATTTTTCCATGGTAAGCGAGTCGCGGTCCGGCCATTCCCACCCGCCTCCTTGTTCGGCGAAAGTGTGTCAGGGGCCCGGATGTGGATATAGGTCATCAGCTCGCCGTACGAGGAAGACGCCGAAAATTTCGGACCGTTTTCGAAAATCAATGGATTCTTATTTATTTGGAAGATATCGGACATATCAAGCATGGAGTACTCATCTAGAATGTCTAAGGATATATATGTATGTTTTAATTTGAAAACTTGTCATGGTTGGATTCCATACGAAAAATGAGTGTGAACACGGCGGTACCTGTCCCGGCAAGGAACAAAAACAATGGCTTCGCGCAGAGCGGCCACGGGCCGTGTCGCTAGCACTTCCAAAATGTCTTCGCCTGGCTGTATTCTTTGGATTTCAGGTAAGAAATTGATACAAAATGGAGGAAATGGTGGTATAAACCTATTAGGTCATGGATATTGGAGCCTACGGGGAGTCTATGCTGGATATACCCTCGCCGCTCCGCGGCTCGGGTATATCCAGCATAGACTCCCCTAGGGCTCCAATATCCATGATCTATTAGCTTATTATACCTTCAACATTGCAAAATTGGCAAAAACACCTGACGAAGGGGGAGGGAGTCAAAAATGCGCACATGTGGCATAACGTCATTTGTAGATGGTCCCTAGACTATTCCAAGCCCCTGGTGCAGCTTATAGGATCTTTCTGAACTCAGGGCGCGGCTTATATAGGCCGTAATAAGGAATAGCAACCATTTCAGTCTCACAGTGCAGCTTGTAGCAAATCTACCAATTCATTGTGCGGCTTATATACGCAGTTGTAACCTATACGCGGGTTTTTTTCTGTACTACACTCTGAGCCCGAAATGTAAATCTGCAGCCAGAACCAGTGTACTGGGTGCGGGACAATCTACTGTAGGGTCATTGGATTTGTACCAGCAGCAATTCCCGGTGTATTCCAAAACTACACTAGGACCTGGTGTAAATACAAGTGCGCAGTATTACAGTGTACAAGAGATTGTTCTTATTCACACTGGAACTTGTATGTTATATAAGTCACCAGTATGACCAGAGTGTGACAAGGGAAGAATAAAGAACAAGGTAGTCCTGTGTGGAACAATTTTCTTTTCTATTATTTCATTTGGTAGAGTGGTTCCTTGTGTACTCATAATTAAGATTTCAATAATATTATTTTATATCAGCTTTCCATACTTGAGAGTAAGTGAAGGTAAGCTACATATATTTGGCTATCCACTCGTCCGTGATTGTCATAGAGCTTAAATAACATGAGTTAATAGCACAGATTCCTATGAAGCTTATAAATATTTGTCTGCAGTTATTATTATCACTCTCTCTCTCTCTCTCTGTTCCGCCCCAAGGCAGAGATTTAGGCGTATTAATCTCCGTCAGATAACCCACTAACACCCACTCATGCCATTCCACATAAGGATCTGGTAAATATTACATGTTAATATCGACTGTAAAATGGCAAGAGTTTTATAGGCCCCAGACAATGCCAGCCAGACATTGAGACTGAACTCAGGTCTTTTACAACTTAAAACGAATCTATCATTTATTCATTTATTTTTAACATTGACCATTGGTTGTTTGCACCTATTTGGAATTCACATTATCATGGATAATGATTCTGCATATGTTAGATTCTTTTTTGAAAAAAAAAGAAAATGTAAACATTTTGAGAATTGGGTATAACGTTAACAGTCTTCTATTTTTTTCTACAGATATGCAGAATCTTATTAAACAGTTTCCTGATCGTTGATTAACATCTGCGTTATCTAATCAATACTAAACAATTCCCTTGTATGTCATTATTCTACAAAGCCTTTATTCAAAGTTGGCAATGGCTAGCGCCCGCAGCAGTTGTAGCCAATATAACTGCAGGTTAGTAGGAGGGGTGGTGGGGTTGGCTCTGTCCAAATATATATAATTAATTCCATAAGACGGGTTATTAAAAAAGAGGGTCAATACAACAGCCGAGGGAGGATGATTCCTGTGTTTCTGTTCCCAGGATAGCAGAGGAATGCTGGCTAAAAATATAGGTTTGGGGGAGTATAAGTATTAATTAAAGTCATTTAAGGTCAATATTTCTTTATCATCTGGTTTGTCCCTACTGTTAAATTTAGGATAGGGGTATAGATTTATAGACTGATATGTTGGCTACAATGATAACGATCAATATGTCGAACAAATAGTTCAGATAAGAATCAGCTGAGCCCATGTTCCTTTCTATGCTGATAATGGCGAACATTGAAACCTATTAAGGAATGCTACTCTGTAAAAAATAACTGTTGAATCTAACAGTGAATGACCGTATTGAATGGAAGTGAGGCAGTGTAGTTTTTACAAGCAGCCTTAGATAGCAGTATGGTAGTACAGGGAATCTCTGTGGACATATTTAAAAAAAAAGACAAAAGAAAACATGAGTATAGTAGGGATGCTTGTAGCTTTTCTCTATAAATATTATTATTTTTTTTACAGTTTATAAAACACGGTGACACCGTGTCTGATGTATCTTCTGTGTTCAGACCAATAACAATGACGGGGAATATCAGGAACATGTATGCTTGGGGGCTGGATACTAGCATCATCCGAGTCTTGTAAGTAGACAGTTTCCTGATCGACCATGACACGCCCGGTTTAATTAGTTTCTAAAACTAGTCACAGGTGGCGTGTAGGTGAAGTCGATAATTACTTTGACAATATCATATTGGATGTGATCAAATATAAATTTAATGTGATTGACACAATGTTGTTATAATAAGATTTAAGTTTTATGATAGGCCTACAAAGAAACATCTCTGTGGGATGCTTTATTTATTAAATGTAATACGACGATGAAATAAATGCAAAGACCCCCTCAATTTTGCATGGTATTTAGCTTTGCATCCCACTCCACCTACAGTATCAAGGGATATGGCCCATGTCCCAGGTAAAAGGGGTGCCACTGTGGTGGGTGTTTGCTTACCTATAAACTAGTATGTGACAGTACACTCCTTGCAAAGTATTGGATTGCATTTTGGTGTTCACGATAATCATTGTTAGTGCACCCTTTGGGTAGTGACCTTAATACTCTAAACATACCCTCTATGTTACTAACCTAGAATTTCAGTGAAAAAATTACAGGCTGGTAGCACAGCAAGCTGTTGTATATGCAGCTAGCACATAGGGACAGGATAGTAATGGTGCAGCACTGGGCTGCTAGGGACCTTATTTCTGAAACCACCGGTCACCAAAAAAGGCTAGAATACAATTGGTACCACTGGAAAGCTCTGATCATGTTTATTACAGCCCTGGTGAGTGTACAAATGAACGTGGTGGATGAACTTGGCAAATGAGCATTGAAAATAAAACATAGAAAAATATCATTTAATTGGGGAAAAAAATAAGACAAAAATAAATTCACTTGTAAATCACATTTTCTGTATAGATTCTCATACTAAAATACTAAGACACATTATTCAAAGATATCTAAGGCTTTGTAGGGCATAGATAAAGGGGCAAAGGTCAAATATTGCAGATTTTTAAATGACTTGTATCACAATTTTACCAACCCAAATAACAGATTCAACCATGTATTTCAACATCTCTTTGTTGTCCATGACACATATTCAATGCAGTGGCCCTTGATTATGAGAGGTCAAGGTCAGGGTCATTGTCCTTATGACATTCATCTCATGCATTATAGACAAACAGAGATATCAAATGTTCTGTTTGCTTTCATTAAATAGGCCTGCTTAGATTGTAGACATATGGAAAATAGAAATGTGCATTACATGAAAAATGTGATTGGTTGTCCAAAGGTCAAGGTCACAAATTTGTGTCTGAGGGTGTCCCTTTAAAGGAATTCCTCCCATTGTAAACTAAATACACTCATACACTATGTCAGCAAAAGATTTGAACATCACTATTAAAGATGTTGATTAATCAAATAGTCATTGGTCCTGTTACACTTGTCCTTCCTAACCCTTTAAAGGTTAATTTTAATCATGAAGGATGACTGAACCCCCTGATGAGTCACCAGGAGGGTCTTGCCAAATAATAAACGTGAACCAAATATTAAAATGTGCACGTTTTTATATTGCTAAAAGATTGTCTGGATAATCGTTTGGATGAAACCTGCACGTTTTTTTACACCTCAAAAACAGTTTCCCATGCATTCTGGTGTACATTTTTGTCAATACTATGAAAACCATTTAGGCCATACTTGTTTTCATCAGCACTCTCTGAAAGAATTTACAGACACAATTCTTCGTTTTCTTTTGGCAAGACCCTCCAGAACTGTTTTCATAAATCATATGCTGAATATATGGGATTCAAGCTATTCTGAAGTATTTCATGATACACCAATGGGCATGATGCACAAATGCATTGACAGCCCATAAAGGACTGATATACATTAGGCATTCAAGAGTTGCCAAAGCCAACAGAAAATGGTTGACAGCAGGACCCAGTCTGGTAGTCTTGTACCAAAGTTCATGGCACAAGGGTGCAGCACCCCTGAACTTCTGAATAATCTTATCTGTGAATGGTCTGATAGATGTACAGGCGGGTGTGTATGCGTAACTCACAATCGGCCCTGTGTTCCTGCCTGCGGATGTAACAGCAACTAATGCCTAAATATATACACCATGCTGCCAGAAAATGTTGACTCTGAAGATGAGCAATAGTTATGTGTCACCCATGTCATTGAGGACAGGCATGTCATTCTTTGCTAGGCACAGTCTCAAACACAAATATGTGACCTTGACCTTTGGAAAACCAATCACTTTCATAAGACGCTACATGCTTTTGTTGTTTATTTGTCTACAATATGGTCAAGACAATTAAAACATTAACTCTCAGCTGGTGTATATATATATACATGTATTATATAAGATAGATGTCACAATGTGACCTTGACCTTGACCTCTCATGAGTAGAGAACATTTAATTGAATATACATATGTCATGGACTGCAAATTGTGGCTGAGGTTGTGCTCTAGGTATGTAAAAATGCGATAGCAAATCATAGGAAAATCTTAGTATTTGACCGTTGCCCTATGACCCATGACCTTTAAAACCTTACATATCATCCAATAGTGTGTTATGGTATTCTAGTATGGGAATCTATAGAGAAAAATGTGATTAAAAAGTGAAACATTTTTTGTTAGATTTTTTTTCCAATTATTTTTCTACTTTTTATTTTCAATGCTCATTTGCCAAGTTTGTCCACCACGTTCATTTGTACACTCACCAGGGCTGTAATAAACATGATCAGAGCTTTCCAGTGGTACCAATTGTATTCTAGCCTCTTTTGGTGACCGGTAGTCATGTGATAGTCCCCCTGCTGCTGCACCATTATAGTATAGAGTACCATTGACCTCTATTACATAGAGTAGGATGTTACATAGTGCAGTGAAATTCGCGTCCCTAGAATCGAGACATGGTGTTCCATATATGCATGATTATACCACGATTTGTGGGTTACACAGTGCTTTTTGGGGTCTATTCCCATCCACATATCTGTCGATATTGCACACTCTATAGGCTGTAACATCAATTTTGTAAGGCGTGCGGTTATCCAGGTAAGGCGTGCGGTTATCCAGGATAACCGCACGCCTCTCCCATGTCACATGTCACATGTCACATATTAAAACCCACGAAATTTTCCATGCCAGGGCAGGGCTCGAACCTACAGTCTCAGATCCCTAATCCAACTCCCTATGCATTGCGCCACAGGGACTGACGACATACGCTCGGTTAGAACCAGGTCTTGCTATGATACGAAGCCGTGTGCGCTGTCGCTGTCCGCTGCCGGGCGACGAGGTGTATTATACACAAACATAACAGCGAGACGGAGGAGACGCGGTGGCCTAGCGGTTAGCGCTTTGCGCTCAGCCGTCAGAGGTACATGGATCGCGTCCCGGTCTGGGTGGTTCTTTTTTCGCCGTGTGCGCTGTCCCTGTCCGCTGGCGGGTGAGGAGGTGTACCGATCGTGTACATACAATGGCTGGCATCGAGTCCCGGGGAGGGGGAATAATTTTTATTTTCATCTTGAATTTATTGGTATAATATTGATTATTTATTGGTTTCGTGGTATAAAATAAGTAGTCAATGGATAACTCATGACTTGTGGGGGTTATCGACGATAATAACACTCGGCCTACGGCCTCGTGTTATTATTCGTCGATAACCCCCACGCGTCATGAGTTATCCATTGGTTACTTGTTCAATAAACTTTACTATAGCTCACTCAGCCTCAAACCTGGTTTTGAAATAAAGCCAATGAATAAGCGCATCCGATGAGGATTGATTGATTGATTGATTGTTTATTTATTTTTATACTGAGGTTATACATATCCTTGTATAAGAATGTGATTGTTGTATACCACAGTTATAATAAACAAGCATCTTTATAATAGAAAATTATGGGTAATTAGGGCATTTCATTGCCCGATGGGAGGTAAGCCTAGGCATATGATGCCGTATAACTCCTTCCAACTGATACTGAAAAGTTTCAACCAGATATTATGTCATGTGTTGACACTTTAGCGTACTAATATACATCAATTCATTGTATCTCATTAACTACAACACAAAGACCTCTTAGATTGTGACAATAGTGAAGGCGGGGCTGGTAAGTTGGAGGAGTATGTTCATTTCCTTTTACTGCTTCACTGCATTATAGAACTACAATTTAAATAAATGTCATTGAAATAACGGCGCATTCCTACGGAGCCCCTAAAAGGACATACCACAAATATTTTTTCCCCTGAAAAAATATTCTTGCGGGCACTGAAGAATTCTTGTGGATACTGAAGAATTCTTGCAGATACTGAAGAATTCTTGCGGATACTGAAGAATTCTTGCGGGTACTGAAGAATTCTTGCGGGTACTGAGGAATTCTTGCAGGTACTGAAGAATTCTTGCGGATACTGAACAATACCAAAAAGATTTTTTTCATGAAAAAAATATTCCTGCGGGTACTGGAAGATTCCTGCGGATACTGGAAGATTCCTGCAGGTACTGGAAGATTCCTGCAGGTACAGGAACATTTTTGCAGGTACTTGAATTCTTGTAGGTGCTAGAATTATCCTTGTGGGTGCTAGAATTATGCATTCACCTACCAAAAAGTCTTTTTTTTTTCCTCCAATAAAATCTTTCTTGTGCCAGCCAGAATTGTTCTTGTACCCGCAAGAATTGTTCCTGTATCCGTAGGAATAATTTCTATGGGTAAAAAATATTTTTGCTATCCAGGACTCCGTATGTACCCCTAAGAATAGTTCTTTACCTGCAAAAATTGTTTCTGTATCCACTTAAATAGTTTCTGTACCCGCAAGAATGTTGCTCAATGTTTCTGTACCTTTAGGAATTGTTCAGTAGCCGCAAGAATTGTTCAGTAGCTGCAAGAATTGTTCAGTACCCGCAGGAATTTTTCAGTACCCGCAAGAATTGTTCAGTACCCGCAGGAATTGTTCAGTACCTGCAAGAATTGTTCAGTAGCCGCAAGAATTTTTCAGTACCCGTAGTGCTTCTCTGTTCAGTTTTATGAGAATCACTGGTAGATTCACCAGTTAATCTTTACAGTGTACAGTGGTTCACGGTTCAGTTTTAGGAGGATGCCTGGCAGATTTAACAGTTATTTCAGCCTCCACCACACAATTCTTTTGCTATATTCTCATGGAATGTTATCCCTATAGTGCCTAAGGTATAGGATGTTGACATTCCTATATTGTAAACATGAGATTCAAAATTGTAAACATGAGATTCAGGGGTCATTTCATGGGTGATCTCTCTCCTTGTGTGCCATATTTACAAACTAACCTACACCCGCATAGACTCTGTGATTGGGTGGGAGTTCAATATATAAACATCAACACAGCAGAATATAAATAACAACACAGCAGTTACACAGATCGCAGGGTCTTGTACTGTAAAAATCAAACCTGTCTGATATTAAGCTGCATAGAGTCATCAATGTGAAAGTCTGCAGTATTTACATTAGGTCAGCTTGATTTGGTAAACAAAAACATCTTTTTGACAACACAAGCATGCCTGAAATTGCACACAACGACATCCCAACATAAACAAATGGCTCCTTTAACATACAAGGTCTACCTTGCAATGATAACAAATGCCACTTTGAGTCTTTGTTTGAGTGTCATTTTGTGAGAATAGCTCCGATTCTCTGCAAAAATCACGTAGTGGAGCCTCACATTTTGGGTGCATACATACCTCTGCTAACCAACAGGCAAGGCCGATGAACCAATTTAACCTTCCATTTTCCCATGATTTTTATATGTTAATTAAAGACTAAATGACATAATGACCAAAGCATGGTTTCCTCTTTTGCCAGTTGGCTAAAATTCTTTATCTTTAACTCGATCTAAGTCATGTATACAGCTTTGATAAGCTAACTTACATTAATTAGTGATCCACATTCCTTGGTCAGACAATCAGGTAAGTGTTGAACTGCTTTCTAACGCCTAACATCTATTTTGTTTTTTTTTATAATAAACAACCAGGTGTATTTTGAAGTATAACAAAACCAGAAATGATGAGTATTGTGCATTTTCTTCTACTTCTTGAAACTGTCATTTTGCTTTTGGACGTAACGACACAAAAGCAGCCATTTTCGAGCTTGGCACCAGCGATTGTCTTGTTCAGCATCCAAAATATCCAGAATAATACTCCAATATGCCTCTAGGTGATTGAATTCCTGAGATTGTCTCCAGTCTATAATACTTTACAATGTTTGGAGCCCAAAGATCTTGCAGATGCCTTGGTATACATCATGTCAGCCCCAAAACATGTTTCCGTATGTATCCTTTCCATTATTATATTTCATTGGCAATATGAATATATTTATAAATATGCACCTTTCCCGTATTTGTTTTTGACTGCTTACAAATCGGCCCATCACTAAAGGTTTTTGTTTTTGACTGCTTACAATTCGGCCCATTATTAAAGGATTTCGTTTTTGACTGCTTACAAATCGCCCCATCGGTAAAGGTTTTGCAGTCTAAAACAAAAGGCATTCCTGTTTAGGTGAGGCTCCACTACGCGATGTTTTGGTACATTCTCACCTAATTCTATCCCTATAGTGCCTAAGGTATAGGGTGTTGACATTCCTATATTGTAAACATGAGATTCAAAATTGTAAACATGAGATTTCAGGGGTTATTTTATGGGTGATCTCTCTCCTTGTGTGCCATATTTACCAACTAACCTGCACCTGCACAGACTCTGTGATTGGGTGGGAGTTCAATATGTAAACATCAACATCAACACAGCAAAATACAAATAACAACACAGATTGCAGGGTCTTGTACTGTAAAAATCAAACCTGTCTGATATTGAGTTGCAGAGAGTCATCAGTGTGAAAGTCTGCAATATTTACATTAGGTCAACTTGATTTAGTAAACAAAAACATCTTTTGGCAACAAAAATGTGCCTGAGATTGTACACAAAGCCTTCCCCTTATAAACAAACAAGCTCTCTCAATCTTCTATTTACACCTTGAAATAATAACAAATACCACACTATAATCTGTGTTTGTGTCTGCTTTTGTGAGAATAGCTCCGATTTTCAACAAAAATCGCGTAGTGGAGCCTCACCTTTTGTTAAAGAGCTAATTGTGAGTTAATGTTTTGTTTTTCAATCACAATCTTGAGGTAAAATCTGGTCCTGCCAAAAGCAATCCAGGCTTGCAGAACAATAAAATCTGCTGTACCAAATGGCCGGTAAGGGGAAAAACCTTTTGACTAGACTGTTATAACTGAGAATTATCAATATTTTTGAAAACTTTCTCCATGATAACTTTCTCCATGATACCCTACTTGACCAAAAATGTTTTTTTTGTTATCAGTTTTGGGTATAAATGGTTTATAAAACCGTATATATTATGTTCAAATACGTTTTTAAAGATTTTCTCACCCGATTAATAACAAAATAACAATGTTAAAAAAGTTTGTTTTTTTTTGTACATGTTTGATGTTTTCCTTGAAGTTTGAACAGACGTTTGGCAAACGTAAGAACCCAAAACAAAACTTTTTTTTTTAATTGAGAAAAGAAAACAACGTTTTTTGCCAAGTGGGACTCCTCGCAGTCCTCAGTGGAATGACTGCAAAAGCAATGAATATGATACCTTGTCAAGGCATCATGTCAAAATTATGTAAAGATGCCATTCTTATGTAAATGGAGGTCTGGGGCTGAATGATATCAGGAGCTTAATTCAAAACATCCTGGGATCCCAACCCCAGCAATCTTAGTGTACACTGCAAAAATGGTGTTTAGATTTTAAACATGTTTAGGTCTAAACATGTTTAAAACCTAAACATATACGTCAGTTAGGTGTATCATCGACTACACATTTAGGAAAATAACACTTTTATTCTAAATACATAAACATTATTGCTAAACATGTTCAGACGTTTAGAGTTTAAACAGTTGAATATTAGGTGTTTAGATTCAAACATCAATATGTTTAGATACTTGGATGTCAAATCCACACCAGGTAGCAGCACTACCTCTGAATGGACTATCTGCACACAGTTATAATTAATTGTTGTGACAAATATCCCCAAACGCCTTGTTTATCATAGTGTCATTTCATTAAATGTTATGAAAATAGACACAACAATAGAAAATTAACTAAATTCAACTTACACCACCATCATTACCATAGAATAATCAATGAGCTCCATGACTTACACCTATGTCATGTTATTTTGTAAAGTATAAAGCAATGTCCTTCTTGCCAACCTGTGGTACTTCCTCAAGTCTCCTATTCTAATGCAGTGTGTACATATATGTATATAGCTGTGGCTGACATCTTTGGAGACTTTGCAGTGTAAATACACGCTGATATCCTCCAGTAAATGAGAAAACAAACAAAAGATATTCCTTTATTTTTTTAATGGATACAATGTCTGCAAACCCTTACTTCCCACCAAATCACTTAGACATCTAAACATAAAAATTCATAAACATCTAAACACAAAATTTCATCCATATCTAAACACAAATTTTGAACCTAAACACCTAGATTTCTAAACACTTGAGCTAAGCACATTGTTTGGCTAAACATGTTTAGGAAATTAATGTGATTACAAAAACGTTGCAAGAATATGTTTAGAATTGTGTTTAGGATCTAAACACCATTTTTGCAGTGTAGGCACATATCATAAGACCTGTCTGGTCTACCCTATGTAATGCAGTGGTTGTAGGCCTGTCCAGAATAGCTAGTCCTGGGATCACTTCACTATTCCATTTCCACCACTAAGATCACTGCGATCTTAGTGAAAGAAATACATAGTGGTTTCACCTGAGTACAAGAGCACTTACAGGGAACACTCCTGATTGAAAGAGTGAATAGCCTGCTGCATACATAAAGAGGGGAGGGAGGACGTTTGCTGAGTGTCCTTGAGGGCTCTTAGGGCTACTCATGCGTTAAGTGCACTGTAAGGTAATTCTTCCCTTCTCTCTCTTTGTCCTGGGGGGAGGGCACAATGCTTCTAATAGGCAAGCACCCTGTGCTCTTTTGTTAGCCCATATGGGGACGGGAACGATGGTATAAGCACTCTTGTGAAGAAGAGTGACTCCACAGCTATTCCTTTATTTTGGGACTCTTACCCCTGTGCCTAGTCAGTTCTTCTTGGAATAGTGTAGGAGGGCTGAGGCTAAGATCGATGTGATCTTAGTGCTGGCTAGGATATGTGAACCCAGTCAACTCTTAAGATCACTTAATAGGATAAGGCTGATTTATTCCTAAGATCGCTGGGGTCGTGATCCCAGGATGTTTTGAATTAAGCTCCAGAGATGACTCAGTATCAGAGAGTGCTCCCCCACTTGACAAAAAACGTATTTTTAACGTTTGCAAACGTTTTTTTATCAGGTTTGGGTACAAAGAGTTTGTAAAACCATATTTATTACGTTCATAAACGTGTTTAAAGATTTTCTCATCCGATTATTGACAAAATAACAATGTTAAAAATGTTTTTTTTTTTTTTATTTTTGCCAGGTGGGACTCCTCGCACTCCTCAGTGAAATCACTGCAAAAGCAATGAATATGATACTTGTCAAGGCGTCATGTGAAAATTATGTAAAGATGTCATTCTTATGTAAATGGAGGTCTGGTGCTGAATGATATCAAAGGTGTATCGGGTTGCTACAATTGGACCCAGTTAAGCAAAATTATAGGCTCATTGACTTAGCACTTGCCTTGGCAGCTCTCCCCTCTGAGTACAGCCTATACAGAGTAATGAACCGACAATGATAAATAGTAGGCAAACATTGATTAACCACTTGCCAATGTTGATTTTATGTTCTCTGTCGTCTGACTTATCCTATTTCATCACAACATTCAAGTTGCTGTTCACCCAGTGCTAATTCTGCATAATATGTTCTTTATGTTCTTACAGAATGTGAATATTTTACTACTCTTTGTAAATTAAAATATCACTCTAAAGTAAAAGGTTCATCCAACAAAGCTATATCACTTCAATGTATGACTGACAGGTGAAAATGATTTACGTTGTTGTGGTATAATAAAAGGGAAGCTGGGTTATTAGTTAGTGTTGTGGTATAATTAAAGGGAGGCTGGGTTATAAGTTAGTGTTGTGGTATAGTTAAAGGAAGGCTGGGTCATTAGTTGGTGTTGTGGTATAATTAAAGGGAGGCTGGGTTATTAGTTAGTGTTGTGGTATAATTAAAGGGAGGCTGGGTTATAAGTTAGTGTTGTGGTATAGTTAAAGGGAGGCTGGGTTATTAGTTAGTGTTGTGGTATAATTAAAGGGAGGCTGGGTTATAAGTTAGTGTTGTGGTATAGTTAAAGGGAGGCTGGGTTATTAGTTAGTGTTGTGGTATAATTAAAGGGAGGCTGGGTTATAAGTTAGTGTTGTGGTATAGTTAAAGGGAGGCTGGGTTATTAGTTAGTGTTGTGGTATAATTAAAGGGAGGCTGGGTTATTAGTTAGTGTTGTGGTATAATTAAAGTGAGGCTGGGTTATAAGTTAGTGTTGTGGTATAGTTAAAGGGAGGCTGGGTTATTAGTTAGTGTTGTGGTATAATTAAAGGGAGGCTGGGTTATTAGTTAGTGTTGTGGTATAGTTAAAGGGAGGCTGGGTTATTAGTTAGTGTTGTGGTATAGTTAAAGGGAGGCTGGGTCATTAGTTGGTGTTGTGGTATAATTAAAGGGAGGCTGGGTTATTAGTTAGTGTTGTGGTATAGTTAAAGGAAGGCTGGGTTATTAGTTAGTGTTGTGGTATGATTAAAGGGAGGCTGGGTCATTAGTTAGTGTTGTGGTATAATTAAAGGGAGGCTTGGTTATTGGTTAGTGTTGTGGTATAATTAAAGGGAGGCTGGGTTATTAGTTAGTGTTGTGGTATAATTAAAGGGAGGCTGGGTTATTAGTTAGTGTTGTGGTATAGTTAAAGGGAGGCTGGGTTATTAGTTAGTGTTGTGGTATAATTAAAGGGAGGCTGGGTTATTAGTTAGTGTTGTGGTATAATTAAAGGGAGGCTGGGTTATTAGTTAGTGTTGTGGTATAATTAAAGGGAAGCTGGGTTATTAGTTAGTGTTGTGGTATAATTAAAGGGAGGCTGGGTTATAAGTTGGTGTTGTGGTATAGTTAAAGGAAGGCTGGGTTATTAGTTAGTGTTGTGGTATAATTAAAGGGAGGCTGGGTTATTAGTTAGTGTTGTGGTATAACTAAAGGGAGGCTGGGTTATAAGTTAGTGTTGTGGTATAGTTAAAGGAAGGCTGGGTCATTAGTTAGTGTTGTGGTATAATTTAAGGGAGGCTGGGTTATTAGTTAGTGTTGTGGTATAATTAAAGGGAGGCTGGGTTATTAGTTAGTGTTGTGGTATAGTTAAAGGGAGGCTGGGTCATTAGTTAGTGTTGTGGTATAATTAAAGGGAAGCTGGGTCATTAGTTAGTGTTGTGGTATAATTAAAGGGAAGCTGGGTCATTAGTTAGTGTTGTGGTATAATTAAAGGGAGGCTGGGTTATTAGTTAGTGTTGTGGTATAGTTAAAGGGAGGCTGGGTTATTAGTTAGTGGTGTGGTATAATTAAAGGGAGGCTGGGTCATTAGTTAGTGTTGTGGTATAATTAAAGGGAGGCTGGGTTATTAGTTAGTGTTGTGGTATAGTTAAAGGGAGGCTGGGTTATTAGTTAGTGTTGTGGTATAATTAAAGGGAGGTTGGGTTATTAGTTAGTGTTGTGGTATAATTAAAGTGAGGCTGGGTTATTGGTTAGTGTTGTGGTATAATTAAAGGGAGGCTGGGTTATTGGTTAGTGTTATAGTATGATTAAACGGAGGCTATATTCCCGCAATATGAGAAACTAGAGCAGCTCACTCCTTTTGCTCAATACTCATCATGACCGATCTGCCATGTTGTAACACCCCTGACGGATCATTTATGAAACATAGGATGAGGTCAGCTTCCACTGAGCAGCTCGCCCCAATATAAGGGAGTGGTCATTATTTATGGGGGGTGGTTGGTGTGAGAGGCGGGAGTAAAGATTTCAGACCCCTCCCAAGAGGGGCTAAAATATTTTTGACCGCTCTTGAGGGGGGACTAAAAAGATTTACCCTCTTTTTAGCAAAAAAAGCCTGTGCCCTATTATAGATTAAAGAGGGGTGGGAAAATTCTCTGCGCCTCCGGGGCGGAGGGAGTGCAAAAAATGTTGACTGCCATTAAGGGGGGGGGTACGAAAACCCAACACCCCCCTGTTGATAAATAATGACCACTCTCTAAGCAGGGCGCGAGCTGCTCACGGACCCATCTTAGTATTATACTTAGACTCTAAGTACGCTAAGTGGAATAAAGGGTGGATCATCACACTGGAAACCTCTCTGAAGTTCATCAATTCTTTTGACTTACTTTAAACGGTGTGTTGACAATATGTTCTATATGAAATACCTAAATTTGTTTCGTCCATACCAAATATATGCCAGTTATTTGAATATTCACCTTTTCTCTTACATGATTTAGTAAAGGCTGAGTGGAACCAAATTTCAATTTGGCCTATGTTCTATTGGACTGTATGCCTACATTCTACAGCATTGTAAGTCCATACTCTGTGGTATTCTGTGGGAAAATATCAAAGATTTGGCTAACAAGCCAGGGGTAAATACCAGATTGGCATGTGAGACTCTCACCTTTCAAGTCTCAGTGAGGTGTATTTCTTGTTTCTTGTTTGCTTCCTACCAAAAGGAGTTCGAATCCAAAATGGATTTTACATTTATATCACTCATTAAGTCCTATTAAATGAATAGATGCAAGATTTATGCCATTGAATGACTAGTATTTTTATGTTGGTCTAATAGCGTTGAGAGCAACCTTTACGGCTAAAGGTTCTGAGGTACATAAAGTGGGTGAAAATTCTGGTAAAGGTTCAAGGAACTTTGAGAAGAACAAACCCTTTGTCTAGGTCCTAGGGGTGTGCAGCACACACTATATTTAAGCAAGTCAGACTTATATGGTGAGTGAAAGTTAAATAGTGAAGCAGAGTGTAGCTTCTTTGGAAAAGAGGGCACCTACTCCCAGTTCTATTTAGCATACAAGCAACACCTTCCAGGTACAAGTACCTTTCAATGAAGATTATAGCTATTCAAAAAGTGCACAAAAAAGAGTCTCACATTAAGGTACCTGCTTGTGCAATGCATACCATTTTTAAACAAGGCAGGTGGCTGTTTAGTTTGATGTGGTGAGTACAAGTCGAATGATGAAGCAGAGCATGACTTCTAAAATAAGAAGGTGCTTACTTATTGCTCTCCTTAACTTATTTGCAACAGCCTCCTCGGTTGCTATTGACACCTTCAAGCCTTTCCCCTCTTGATGGATGTTGCAATAACCATTTTGTTTCCCATTTCTGTAACAACAACAAAAACAACAAAAAAAAAACACAAAAAGAAAATAACTGGCAAACAGTAGGTCATTCAATTTTACAAGATTTAATAGACAACTTGAAGTACATATAAGTGCAGTTCGGTATATTAAGCCATTAATTCATGGTATAACCCAGAACGAATGGGTTTATGGGGTAATAATCAACGACCCACGCAAATGCAAATATATGCAAGTGCCGCAGAGTGCCTAACATTCGAAATATAGAAGGATTCAATGAATTTTCATAGCGATATGTCTCATCACACGCCATAGCTTCTTGTTGACACTGCGGGAATGGCCCGGATGTAAAAGTATGTCACGCTCTCGGCTAGAACCAGTCCTTGATTCTATTTTAATACATTGAGCTGTTCAATCCAGTCCCTGGCTCAGTGCTAATAGAGTCATATTGACTCCGGTCCTAGGCTCAGCGCTTTGAGAGTCATGTTGACTCCTAGGCTCTATGCCAACAGATTGCTGTTGACTCTTGTCCTTGGCTCAATGATAACACAGTTCATTTGACTCCTGTTGTTGGGAGCTGGCTCAGCCCTAGGTCAGTCAGGGTTCAGGGTTCAGAGACAGTGACCTGTGTAGGAGGCGGGGTGACCACAGGGTGCAGGCCTATATTAAATAAAGCTGTCCTAATGATGACAGATACAGACAGCGCACAGGGCACCAGTGTATTCCATGGCCGCCAGCCTCAGCGAGCTATGAGTGCTCTCACAGAAGGGAACTTTCCACCCACCCACAACCCTTTAACCCTCTAAGGATTGCTGATGTGTAATGCCCACTGGTTGTTATGATGCACCAAAGAAGTGCTTGTGAGTCTGCCTGCCACCACTTCATTGGAGCATCATACTGACCCTCTATGAGTGTATCAACCATTTACGATTGGCGTGATGCTTGAATGTAGCCCTTATGAGTTACTCACCAGGGCTGCATTCATGCATCATGACGACCAATGGGCATGATGATTGAATGCATTATAGCGTCGCTTAAAGGTCGAAGTGCCGCAGAGTGCCTAAATGCAGTATGACTATTTGTTCTCGAGGTGAATAAATACAACCTGGGGTTTATTTCAATAACCCTGACGACAACACATACCTTATAGACTTACTATAGTCACTACGTTGTCATCAGGGATGTTGAAATACACCTCTTGGGCTTGTTTCAATAATGACGACAACATAGGCCTCAAATTGCCCAAAAACTATTATCAGCTGTGTGCTAATCATAGTGGTCCCTCTCAGTGCCTGCAGTGCTACGTGTACTCTATCTGGAGGCTGTTGCTCCTATAGTAAAAGGAAGAGCTGGCTAAAAATGCCCTCGTTTCCAGTCCTTTCTTTTCATGTAACTATAATTTGTCCCGTTTGTTGCTCACAAGTGGGCATTCAAGTATGGTGCTAAAAAAGGGGGATTTGAGTAGGTACCTAGTTGGGAGAAGTCAGTCAGTATAATATACTATAGAGTGCAGGAGCGTGTTGCTCCTATGGTAAAAAGAGCTGTTAGTAGGTACCCTCTTTTCAAAAGAAGTCAGGCTCTGTTTCACCATCCAACTTGCTCTCACCACAATAGTCTGAAAAGTCACCTGCCTTGTTTAAAACAGAGAGAGCTGCACAATCAGGTACCTACTTATGTCACACACTCTATAGTTTATTATACTGACTGACTTCTCCCAACTAGGTACCTACTCAAATCCCACTTTTTTAGCACCGTACTTGAATGACCACTTGTGAGCAACAAAAGGGACAAGTTATAGCTACATGAAAAGAAAGGACTGAAAATAAGGGCATTTTTAGCCAGCTCTTCCTTATACTATAGGAGCAACAGCCTCCAGCTCTCTCTGTTTAAATAAGGCAGGTGACCTTTCAGAGTAATGTGGTGAGTGCAAGTTGAATGGTGAAGCAGAGTGTGACTTCTTTTGAAAAGAGGGTACCTACTGACAGCTCTTTTTACCATAAGAGCAACACGCTCCAGTGAGCTTTCCGAACAACTTTATAATATTGAAATAGGCCCCCAGCCCTTAACTCCATAGAGTTGACATGATGCATTACTACATGTATATAGGGTATTTCAGAATGGGTTAATGTAGCTCATCTCATTACCACTTGAAAAATGTACTTTGAGGTCATGCTGTGATCTTCCCCTCTAGGTAGGCAATGTAGGTAGGTATTTTGAAGGTGGTAACATTTACAGGGTCTTATTAAAATGTCTGCTACCTTTGAGACCTTGTTGTGACCAGACCAGGAGGGTCTTGCCAAAAGATAACGAGGAAGAACATCTCTAAAAATTTCCAGAGAGTGATGAGGAAAATGTTTATGGCCTAACCCGTTTTCATAGTATTGACAATACCCATAAATCGGAAGGAAGCTGAGAGTATTTAGATTATAGTAGGATATGCGATAAAGACCATTGTAAGGGCTAAATTTAGTCGTGACCTGTGGTAAAAATGGCGGTAAGTTTATCAAGGTTGTCATGGTGAGGAGTGGGATGGGACACTCAAATGTCATGGAGAGCTGAGGAGAGGTGAGGGAGGGGGGGGAGGGTGGGAAGAGGAAGATAGAGTGTCCATGGCCGAGGTCCCGATCCCTTCCCCCTGCCCCCACTGACCACCCGAGGCCAATGTGCCGTCACCAGGACGACGCCTGCGCAGCCGCGCGGCAGAAACAAAAATTATGATAAATGACGTCATCTGTCGCAGGCCTCATGAGATCCCGCGGCATAAATCACGTGAGCGGGATGGATGCTGCAGGATGGGATCCTAGCCGCCGATATGGAGGGAGGTGTAAGCAATTGGCTGTATTACCCAGACTAGCGGCGGAACCGGAAACCACCCATCCTTAACACCGAGCATTCTGGGAGCCCACAGAACGCTGCTGCCGCTCCAAGTGGCAAAAAGAGGAATTAGATGAGAAACAGTGAGATACACGGAAGAGCGCCGAGAGGCGACGCGCGCATAAAAGAAAATAAACAGAAGAGAATGAGTGATGGGTGATTGTTGGAGGAAGAATGTGGAGATAAAAGAAAGGCGATGAAAGGTGGAAATGAAAGCTGAAAGTGAGACAACGCTATCGGAGTACTGATGTTGAAAAGAGTAGAGACAAAAAAGAAGAATAAAGGAGTGTGTGGTATGATTAGGGACAAGGTCAAGGACATAATATGGGGACAGACGCCACAGACAGAGAGAGCTATGTAAAGAGAGTATGGGGGGGGGGGGATGAGAGAAAAGGAGAGAGACAGACAGAGCTGAGGGCAGTGAGTAGTATAGGAATATGGGGATCTCCAAGTTGAAATATGGAATATAAATGTAGGTAAACGGGAGTGAATGGGAGACGTGCAGAAAGATATACAGACAGAAGGACACTGGTATAGGAATATAGAAGGAGAAAAGGAGGGACAGGAACAGATGAGGGTAGTAAGTAGTAACATAATATGGGTATTTTCTTCTGGCTGAGATATGAGGCAGGGGGGACGGGAGAAGTAGAAAGATAGATAAATAGGTAGAGAGACAGACAGACAGACAGACAGAGACAGAGACAGACGGACAGACAGATACAGAGAAAGACAGAGACAGACAGACAAATAGTAATATAGAGAGACAGACAGACAGACTAACAACAGATAGAAAGACTAACAACAGAGAGGATGGTCCACTTGATCCAATTGATATTTTCCCTTCTTGTGGTTTTTACCAAAGTACCCGGTATAAACATCTGTATACCGGTACATGTGCTTGGCTAAGCGTGGGATCCAGCTATCATGTGAACTAGCTATCTGCGATCGAGCCATATAGCTTCAGTGCATTGATACAAAGCTGACCAGGTAGATAACAGAATACAGAGTGACACAAAGAGTCAACATCAGCTTACAAGTAGTGAGTCGTTGATGAGCAGCTCTCGTCCTGCTCACCCTACTCAACCCCCTCCTCTGTGTTCCAGCTGATTCTAATGGACAATAAATCCTGATCAACTAACCACTCGCTGAACTGCCTCCCCTTGCAACACTGCACTCTCCTGCACATGTCCGTGACTCTGCCCCAACCCGAAACCCACGTATCCAGGGGCGGATCTAGAAGGGGTGATCTAAGGGGGGGGGGCACATCTAAGACAACGTGGTCTGGGGGGGGGGCACAGCCAGGATTCGGCCCCCAAAGCCTTCCTTGTGGAAATTAGGAGATCAACGTTGATCAACCACATCTCCATTTCTATTCAATGTGGAAATGGCATGTGTACCCACTACACAGGGGTCTAAAGTTAACTTGTCAGGCCTGACAAAGACTCTTATCTCGACGACTTAAGTTGAAGAGTCAAGTTGAATTTCATAGGTTTTGCTGCGTTTATTTTAGAACCAACATATACCCCTATTTTAGATCGTAAACTGCTGTGAGTGGTCTACCAAATCTTACGTTCATAACTTTTATAGAGGAATCTCTAATGACACATTCTTCTCAAGTGAGATACCCAAATTGAATGTGAAATCGTAAGCTATATCTAAATAAGCCCCTAGCCAGGACACCATTCAAATTGGCAAGAAGTCATCATCACTCACAAGTCTTTCTTACCCGAGCAGGCATCAGGGCGGGACAGAGACTTAAGTTACAAAACAAGTACAAGAAAGTCTTTGGAAGCAGTATGCCCTCACCCCTACATCTTCCTATAGTGTAAGTAGCGGCCATTTCTCCTGTACATTACTGAGGAAGGGCATTTAACACTCTAAGGGTCGTTAGCGCATTTATGCATCATGCCTATCCTACATGGTTGATACACTCCCAGAGGGTTAGTATGATGCTCTAATAAAGTGCTTAGTCAATAGTTAAGGGTTATCTAATCATATTGGACCCGGAAAAATGCTCAAAATTTGGGGTGGGTGGGTGCGCCCACTTCTTTTTGGCCGTGTCCCTTCCTTTCAAAATTCTGGATCCTGTATGATACATTAATGCATTTTGCAACCCTTGGAGAGTTAAGCACAGAGAAAGAGACTGGGCACGGTGTCAGGTTCCTAATCACTAGCCAGGATTAGGGCCTCCGTCGGATCGAGTTTGAATAATATTTCCCAAGGACCAGGCCTGGGGAGGTGCTTCTAATGAAGGCCCTATTAGCCAATAATGCAATCAACACTCGAGATAATGGCGGGCCTAATCCCATGGCCGCTGGGCTTCTATGCTTGGAATCTAATCCGCGATTAGCAATAACTTAATACATTAATAGAGGGAATGGCTCCGAGCGGTTGTGGGTTGGGTTAAAGCTGGGGGGGGGGAGGTGTATGATCGTGTAGAGATATGTAGGTGATGTAGTGTTATTGGAATGACAATGAAATAAAATGTTACTTGTCTATGGAAGAAACTTACCAAAGGGTCCTATTGTATCTACACCGCCAGATCTACATGGGAATCCCTAGTGTCAGTTACCGTAGGTTGGACTAGGAAGAAATTATAACTGTGGTTAAAAACAGGTAAACAGCCTTCTCTATGTATTCCTGTTTACAGACCAACTTTTTGAGCATATTTATAAGTACGAACAGGCACGCAAAATGGACAGCCCATGAGAAAAGGTTTGTACTACCCTTTCTGTTTGCCTTTTCAGAGATTGTGATGTATACTGTGTTACACATCCTACCCATATACTGTAAAAAGATGTTGTCGAAATAACAATGAAATCCCTGTCCCAAAGTTGCCAGAGATCCATCATTATTTTCAAAGAGATTCCTTGTACCACAGTGTGTAGTGTACTGTTTAATTGTAAAACCACACTGCTTCACTGCAATACAAATACGGTGGCTCAGTTCAGTTTTACGAGAACCCCTGGTAGATTCAACCATTATTTGTTACAGTGTACCCTTGCCATCACTGCACTGATGTACAAAAATGAACATGAGTGCATCTGCACCCATCACACATGACGTCATGGGTGTGTTGTCATGGCTGAAGTATAATCATTCCCTTGCCTGTTAACCTTCCATCAAATATGAAGCATCTATGATGTAGGCATAACTTATTGTGTTATATCCATGAATTAAGTATAGGCTTTGGTATGAACACCCAGTGGGGTGCGCCATTTTGGATTTCGCTGGTTGAGGTAAAATCTCCTGATAAGTTATACCATGATGGATACTTTGTCCCTGTGTAACACCCTAGTGACCAGCTTGTCCTCATCGTATTAGCCCTTATCAGTGCATGTCGCCAGGACAAGCTCCAGTCAGGCTTGTAGCCTATATACTGGGCTCTAGGATTTCATGTAGGCCTATTTCTAAATCATACATTCTCTGTCCCTGTTAACCAGCCAGCCATGGCTTGGTCCTCAGCCACCCCTGCCTACCCCGTACCCACCAGCTACACATTATGTTCCTGGGTGCTGCACATAAGAGAAAAGGTAGTTTTGCATAAGAAGTGCCTCACCTGCAGCAGCCACTTTCTTTTCAGTCCTGATTGTTTTTATGCTGCACAGATGTGCTCATGTTAGTCAGGTACAGGTAACATTTAAAGAAGATGACAGCTACTCAAAACGAGAGCACTAAAAAGAGACTGACACAATAAGGGCCCTGCTTGTGCAACACACACTAATTCTAAACAAGGCAGGTGGCTTTTCAGTCTGATGTGGTGAGTACAAGTTGAAAGGTGAAGTAGAGCGTGACTTTCTTACGTGAGAGGGTGCCTAACTAGTGCTCACTTTAGCTTATTTTCAACAGCCTCCTGATCCATGCATGGGGCTTTTCCAACCGTGTCAGGTGTACGGGGGTGGCAAGGAGGAATCAGTGTATACCTGACCTGATATAGTTAGTCCTATATACATCAGGTACCACAGAGAAACAGTGTAGATTCTATACACATGTATCAGAATGTCTTCTAACTAAAGTGTGTGTGTGTGGGGGGGGGGGGGGGTTCAAGGCAGCAGGGTCATCTAAAAGCACTAAAGATACACCGTGACACTTTACAACTGGATTTATTAAAGGTCCATGGACATTGGGAGGAAGGGTAGGATACATAGGAGAAAACAAGGGTGTGTGGACCTGTTGATCATTCTATAACAAAGATACCTCGTAATCTAGGCCAGTCCCAATATCAAGGGAGTGTCACTACCACAAAGGCAGCCAAGGAGGAGCCCCAGATACGCCCCCTGCAATTATTAATACCACTATAGACCTTATACCATCAGGAGAAACCACAGGTATCTACACAGTCCTCCAGTGCCTTAAGGACCATGGCTGGGGGTGTAATGCTAAGGCTGCTGGCCCTGTGGTCAGTCCTGGCCATTGGTACTTCTGAAATGCGCATAAGCGGCTGTTCCAGTGCCTTTATCAGGCTCCAGTGTAACCCCGATGAAACCCTCTCCGTGGGCCAGATCAGCCTACAGGAGGACACGGAAGGTCTATGCCGCAACGTCATCGTAAACCTGAACAAGAACAACAACGTCGACCCCCCTCCTGTCCCCGCCTCCATGCAGCATATCTGCCCCTACGCCAGCGAGTGTATGTACGAGGAGAACATCTGCAAAGATAAGAATGACTGTGTCTTCTACGTGGCCGGCAATATACGCGGTGATGACGGCCAGGCGAGAGTAGTCGCCATTGATTACAGCTGTTCAGCTGGGACGGCCAGGATTGGTGGTGTGGTAGGTTTCCTGATAGTAGCCGCTGCTCTGGGCATCACCATGATAACGCTGGCATTTATGCTGCTGAGGAAGTCGGTCACTCCGGAGGATGAGTCTAAGTATGTGGAGTTTGAGAATAGGCTGTCCAGGTCGGGCAGTATGACCAGTGAGGTCAGTGTCAAGAAGCAGGAGGCTGCGGCTAGGATCAAGGACATTGAGGCATCTGGAGGAGCCGAGGCACTGCCATCCAAAAGCACGCAGTTCTAGAACTGTTCTACAGTAAATGATTTTCTACAGGGCACTTGTAGAGAATATACATTTCTAGAGAATACGACCATCTAGAGAATCCTTTCTGAAAAACCTTCTTCTTCCTTTCATATGTGTTCTGAATGCACGACCTTTTAGAGTGTGGACTTTGAGAGTCTGTCCTGTAGACCCGAGAGTAAAACCTTCCAGGAAGAGGACGTCCATCAAGAAATGAGCGTTAAAATTGTGACCTTGCGTAATGTACAGAGGACTCTCTAGAGAATTCAAATTGAGAGTGCATTTCTAGCATTACCTGTATGCAGTTAGAAAGTACGACCTTCTCAAGCATGCACTTTGAGATTACTACCTTCTGCATTGTGCACTTTGAGAGTATGACATTCAAGGGTATGCACTTTGAGATTACTACCATCTAGAGAATGCACTTTGAGAGTGCGGCCTCCTAGGGTATGCACTTTGAGAATACTACCTTCTAGAGCATGCACTTTCGATAGTACGACATCTTTGGTGCAAACATCGAGTTTGCATACTTTTATTGCTTGCATATTACCTCAGAGAGAAAAGAAAAATACATGAGCAATAACCCCGGGCAATAACAAAGAGAAAATGCTGACCTTTGATGAGTATTTTTCTTAAAACTTGCCACACTTTTAGATCTCATAATTCCAGAGCATTGATATTACATAATTGGAACGGGATAATGTGACGAGTCTCTCTTGATTGCCAAGTGATTTGTTGGGATATTAAACATCAAAAGGGCTCCTCAATAACGCAAATTCAAGACAGAAAGGTTTACATACTTTGAATCTAAGTGGATAATCTTGTTTCATAACATGGCCATATTCAAGTCTGAGGGAAGATAATTTAGCTATATGCGGAGATTCATTTAACAGTAAGGGGCATTTGCAATGCAGTGGTTTTAGAACAGCAAGTGATGATTGTAGGGAGTGACTGGATTATGATAGATTAGAACTATTTTCAAGCCGAGATGAACACCTCCTGGTAAAGCAACCTATACATTGTATGCATGTATGCATATGCAAATTATTAGATAACAGTCAGAAACTATGTTTCGTGGTATAGGAAATCATGTATTTGCAAATGGATTAGTGATACAGATTAATAATAAGTTGATTAGGGAAGTTTAGGTAAAATATCTATTCATGACTCTGTTTTCAAATTAAGAGGAGAAAAACCTACATAGATGTAGCTACATGTATCTATAACCAAGAGGAAAAGACAAATAATACAAGCCGAAGTTAGTTGATCATTACATCTGATATACATGAACTAATACTTATTCTAACTGTCTACGTTATAGAACATGGACGCTATTTAGCAAATCACAGCCAATATGCAAGATCGACAAATATCAATATTTTGACTTGTATTCATTAGGTGAAAAAGTTATTAAAACAAATTAAAATTGTAAATAAAATAATTGTGTGATGGTATGTTCTTGCCGACGCCCTCTCCCCTCCCCTCGATAAAACACAGATGGCTTAGTGTCGAGCCATTTATTACCAGGTGGGGGTGAGGGCGGGGGGTAGATTTAGGGTGTGTGTGGCATTTTGAAAAAGAGCCCATTGGTGGGAAGGGGACAAAACCAATAAACCGTAAGCCGGTATGGGGGGGGGAGGGTCAAGCCGATACAGATATGTGCGTTTCCAATACATGTACTCATTGCAATACATCAGCCCCCTAACTATCTGATTTTTTTTCTCTTTTTGATGGGGGGTGTAACTTTGCAGGAGGGTTGTGATAACTTTTACCATATTGGTGGTGGGGCGGGGGTGAAAAAAAATTGCCAGTCCACAAAAATCCATCAATCCCCCTCGCCCTTGACAATAAATGACTCAGCTTTTACTTAAGTATGGGATTATGTGGTCAATCTATACACTATTGTTTATCCATTTAAAGGACGGCCATAACTATGCAAGGAGTAAGGATATCCCACCCACCCTCCAATGGATGGCAATGCATTGCTGGTGAGTGTGTACCCAGCACTGCATTACAATTTGTACATTATGGCTAAATCAGAAACACAAGTTTATGTAAGTCTAGTGACCTCATTTGGTGGTACATGCTTTATATTCTACCCTGGAGCTTAATTCAAAACATCCTGGGATCACGACCCCAGCGATCTTAGGAATAAATCAGCCTTATCCTATTAAGCGATCTTAAGAGTTGACTGGGTTCACATATCCTAGACAGCACTAAAATCGCATCGATCTTAGCCTCAGCCCTCCTACACTATTCCAAGAAGAACTGACTAGGCACAGGGGTAAGAGTCCCAAAATAAAGGAATAGCTGTGGAGTCACTCTTCTTCACAAGAGTGCTTATACCATCGTTCCCCGTCCCCATATGGGCTAACAAAAGAGCACAGGGTGCAGTTGACCACCGTACAGTATTCAAGAGTTGTTCCCATGAATGTATGATTTATGCTTGGCTATTAGAAGCATTGTGCCCTCCCCCCAGGACAAAGAGAGAGAAGGTAAGAATTACCTTACAGTGCACTTAACGCATGAGTAGCCCTAAGAGCCCTAAAGGACACTCAGCAAACATCCTCCCTCCCCTCTTTATGTATGCAGCAGGCTATTCACTCTTTCGATCAGGAGTGTTCCCTGTAAGTGCTCTTGTACTCAGGTGAAACCACTATGCATTTCTTTCACTAACAGCGCAGTGATCTTAGTGTTGGAAATGGAATAGTGAAGTGATCTCAGGACTAGCTATTCTGGACAGGCCTGCAACCACTGCATTACATAGGGTAGACCAGCCAGGTCTTATGATATGTACCTACACTAAGAATGCTGGGGTCACTACTATTTAGTTTGGGCACCCTAAATTGTTCCAAAACTCGATAACCATGATATAATATAGGCTATAGCAATACATAGTGATCTCATTCCCCATAGTGTTATGGGATCAGTGGCACTAGCTAGAGGCGGGTTACACTCTATTCAGAGTGGGGGGGGGGGGGGGCGGGGGAACTCACGAAGGGCTTCATTAACGCATCATGCCGAGCCAATGGGGTTGATACACCTCCAGAGGGTTGGCATGATGCATCATTGAAGGGCTAGCAATCACACTTCATTGGTGCATCATGTCGACCTGTGGACTTGATGCACTCCTCTATCAGTAGCGGTCCTTTAAGGGCTATAGAAGAGTTAAGGTTCTTGACCATTTAGCCTATCATTATCCTGATAGATGTGGGGTGGCGATTCCTTTTGTCCCAGTCTTTCATCGGCAAAAGTCGCTAGTTCAGGCCTAAAGGCTAGGCCTAATCAAGGACCCCTCGGGCCTGACGGGTGGTCAGCTGACCGGGCAGGCGATTTAAGTGACCAGTGGCTGAATTTGCCATGTCAGAGCTGGCCTAAAGCTCGCCTAACCCTCTCTGAACCGCCCCTTTTCCCTGGGGCCCCGCCGCCCCCCGCCCGCCACTTGAGCCTCTGTCGACTCGATTTGTCGGCGGCCGTTGGGGCTGTAGGAAGCACGTCATCAATTCTCCATTTGGATCATTTGCTGTTATTGCCGGCGGGTGGCGGAAGCTGACAGACTCAATCCCCTCTCATCCCCACCCCCTTTCCTCCCCTCCCTTCTCCCCCTGCTCCTCCCTCACTCTATGCTCTCCCACCCTGGTCATGGGTCACTGCGTCCACGCCCCTAGTCCTCACCTCGGCTAAACCCCATCATGCCCCGCGCGGCGCCATGTTGTGGTCGCCGCCCAGCGTCTCAAACAAAATGGCGGCCAAGACACGTGAAAGGTCACGTGAACGCAGGTTGAGTTTCCGCCAGGGGTCTCAGATAGGGACGGGTGTAAGGGGAGGGGCGGTCATGGGCCGCCAAACACGTTTAACGCGTCGCGTCCGGTGCCCCGACCCCGCGACCGAGCATCAGCGGAAGTTTCTGTGCGCATGTGCCGATGACCATTGATGACGACGTGGTGACGTCACGGACATGCAGCGACAATTTACTGACAAAGTGACGACTTCCGCACCGTCATAACGGCTTGGTGCTCCCGTCCCTTGTTTTTCCATAATAAATCATCTTCGTGAGGACTGAAATAATTGTTTTCTGCATAGGGGTTTGGGTGCTACTTTGTTTGCTGCTCTCAAGTTCTGTGTGTTGCCCTGTGTTCTGTGTGCTGTCGTGTGTTCTCTGTGAATTCGTATAGATGATTTTCTGCTTGAAATTGTGTACCTTGCCGCCCTGTATGTAAACATGCTCTGTAGTCCCCTTTATAGGCATAGTGCGGGCAGGCCCTGTCCTAACTCACCTATTCCGCAGGGGACGAATTAACCTTAAGAAGGGGGTTGGGGTGTCCCCTAAATTTTGTCTGTTTTTAAGAATCTACTTATTTCTTAATCCGGACTTTGCTGGGGAAATAAAAGAAAGGAAAAAATAGTAGCTTCTTCTTTTTCTTATCTGCGCCTTAGTTTCCGAATCTTGGTTCCACCATGTGTCTTGTTCTGTGTGGACGTACGTAACTAAATGAACCACCTTCTGTTGATGTCAAAATAAGGTTATCATCACATTTATAAACGAAATAGGAGCGTGTTGCTCCTATGGTAAAAAGAGCTGTCAGTAGGTACCCTCTTTTCAAAAGAAGTCAGGCTCTGTTTCACCATTCAACTTGCACTCACCACAATAGTCTGAAATGTCACCTGCCTTGTTTAAAACAGAGAGAGCTGCACTATCAGGTACCTACTTATGTCACACACTCTATAGTATATTATACTGACTGACTTCTCCCAACTAGGTACCTACTCAAATCCCACTTTTTTAGCACCGGTCATTCAGCGCCTGCTGATTTATCCATGTTTATTAATGCTTGTTTACCAAGGTATAGAGAAGAAAGGTTATCATAGACCTATTTCTGCCTCCTGTATGCAACAGGTGTGCAAAGCTATAATGATGGGTATAGGTGCATTCTTTCACTTATTCCATGTAGTTCAAGAGAACAAGTGAACACTTTCTGAATTATTAGTTTTCATTGGCTATTTTTTTTTTACCTAAAACCATGTTTTTTAACCTAAAAAATGACACAGAATTGTGACTATTGGTCATAAAAAAGTGTTCAACTAAGGCAAGATGCACAAATCTGTGTAGATTAATCCTGCATCACTTGTTTCACTTAGTTTCCAATAGCTTCCCCCAAACCTGACATTATTTGAGGACATGTATTTTTTTCCCTACCCCATCAAAGGCCCCACCAAATATAGGTATCACATGCTACCCACTCACACCATGCCAGAAGTGGCAGTTACCTGTGCATTTCTACAGCCATAAGAGAAATTATTATAAATAAAGAAATGATAAGCCCATCACATGCGCATGACCAATAGCTTCAAATCAATACCTTAATCATTACTGGGGTATCTGTGGTAAATATTTTAGAACCAGATAAGTGAGAGCATGTCTGAAATCATGCAGAATTGGCCTGCGGGACACACTTATAGTGGAGCATTGTAACACCCTACTACAGGAAATCACCAGTTCCATGTACTACCCCGGGGTACTACCATTCGGAAATGTTGTGTATTTTTATTCGCATGTGTTCTGCCACGATTGGCCTAACAGTTTAGTTTTTACAGGGCGGAGTCTGACCCCATGAAGGATTTTCCCGCACGGTTTCTGAATGGAATGACCAGAAGGCAAGGACACAGTTCTAGCTTACAGCAACCAGTATCCACCAGTAGACCCCCCCCCCCCCAACACACACGCATCCCACCAACCCAGAGACTAGAGGGGAGTGGCGCAGGACGAGATAAAATTTACACCTTTTTGTATGGCAGAAGTGGAGGTAAATAGGGGGATGTGCTACCAATCTCCTGCCTGCCCGGCTCTCTATGCCCCTCCCCGCCCCTCTACACGGCCCCACAGAGATGTAAATGGCCCTAGCAGTGACCACCGCCACACTCCCCAACGCCTATGCGCGGGTTTTAAGCCGCGCTCAACGACCGTCGGCGCAGCGATAACCCTCTACTTATTACATTAGAATCCATTAAAGCCACCGCCAGAGGACGCTTTGTATGCCGGTTGCACCCCGTGCACAGTAAGTGGAAGCCCCGTTTTCCCGCCCTTGGGACTTGCTGCAGACGACTTTCAAACAAGGACGCTACTGGGCATGCGCAGGGCGGGAACGGGAGCTGCTCTGATTGGGGATTGGGGGAATGTGTGTGTGTGGTGGGTAGATGTGGAAATGGTGGTGGGTTAGTCCGTCTTTTAGCCAACAAAGGGATGTAGCAAGGGAAGAATTAGATACAAGTTTTGGGGTAGGTCTAATGTACTCAGAAGTACCTAAATATTTAGGAACCCTCATCATGATCTGTTCTGCAGGAACAGTACTCAAAGTCTTAGGTGATCTTACAGGAGGGTGTTGCTCCTATAGTAAAAGGAAGAGCTGGCTAAAAATGCCCTCATTTCCAGTCCTTTCTTTTCATGTAGCTATAACTTGTCCCTTTTGTTGCTCACAAGTGGTCATTCAACTATGGTGCTAAAAAAGGGGGATTTGAGTAGGTAACTAGTTGGGAGAAGTCAGTCAGTGTAATATACTATAGATAGAGAGTGTGTGACATGAGTAGGTACCCGATAGTGCAGCTCTCTCTGTTTTAAACAAGGCAGGTGACTTTTCAGACTAATGTGGTGAGTGCAAGTACTTTGGTAAAGCAGAGCGTGACTTGTTTAGAAAAGAGGCCACATACTCACAGCTCTTTTTACAATAGGAGCAACACCCTCCCGTCAACTGTTGCAAATCTCCCCCCAGGTAACAAAATGATATTATTTTAACGTTGAATTAACATCATCTCCCAGTTGTAAAAAACGTTCACAGAGGGTTCAGCTTAACTCCATTTTGTGGACTCAAACCAACATTGAATAAATGTTAAAGAAACGTTGATTAAACACAATAATTTCCATAAATCTATGCAATAAAATGATGTTAAATCAACTCTGAAACAACCTTCCCTTACTCCCTACCAAGCCAGTATATTGCCATAGGAGATTTACTTTATTTCTAAGTTTCTGATGTATTTGATTCATTTCGCCACATCTATTTATGCTGCAATTGTACAAGTATCCCCTTTTGCAAAGGGACTATGTGCCTCTTGTGTTAGAGGAGCAGTGTATTTATTCATAAGGGAAGATAAAACAGGAATGGGTTATACAAATCCAAAATGTCTCAATAAAGGCGTCAATCATACCGTGGGCCATGATGCATGGACATTTTCATTCATTCATGGATATTCTTTCACCTAGATATATCTAGACATGGGATCTTCATAATAAGGTTAATACTACTATCATATTATCATCATTATTATTCATATTAGACAGATACCTGTATGTATCATCTTACCCAGTCCTACCATAACATTCCCTGCCATCTAGTGAGTAATTTTGGAATCACAGAATAATGTTAAATCAACGTTTTTTAAACCAGTTAAATCAATGTTTTTTTGAGTCCACATTCTGAACGTTGATCAACGTTAATCAAAGGTTATCTGGAAAAACGTTGGCTGCTGAACATTCTGGGCTGTGTGGTTTGTGTTTATATGTATATTAATGTGGTATAAGTTGTGTAGTTATTATCAGCTCGTTCCGCTGTTCTCACGTATTTGGGAAGACTAACTCTAGTGGTATGATGTTGGCCTAGCCCATTCTTTTAACCAACACCAAGACGCCGATACAAGTCACCATTTATTGTTCATTGGTTATTCACAGTTACAGTTGTTTGGTGCGTCCGCTCAGATTGTTCAGCTTCAACGACATCAGTCTATTCATATCAGCAGTTCATGTTTTAACAATCCGATGCTACTGGAGAGGTATGAGTGCCATAGAGATCCTGCTCAATCCGTTCTTACATTGGCTAAGTGTAATACTAAATATTAAACAGCTTCATCCTCGTCTACTCCAGGAGTATGTGTTGCCTCCTCGGCTGCTCCCACAATACTAACTCCTCCCTATCTCTTATCAACCCCTCACACCTTTCAGACGCCGGTGTTTGGCTCACCCGTATTCCCCCCTCCCCCTCTACAGAATCTACCTGACCAGATCTCGTCGACTCCCCTCCGTCTACACATTCCACAGTCTACCATAAACTCTATACTACCATAAACCCTATACAGGACTCCCATAGCACTCTCCCATATAGCATATAATAAATACACACATAATACAGCATACAATAAATACCTACACAAGTGTACCCTGTTATACCCGTTCATTATAATTATTGGCTATTGATGACAAAACAGGTGCGGGCGCTCCCCTCTTGTGACGCGAGTCACACCAATTGTCAAGCATAAATTATGCTTGAATACATCTTATGTATTGTTTTGTCACTAATACCTGAGGTAGTCATCATTATTATATTATACATTTCAATATTTATTTATGTACATACATATGCAACACACTTATATAATACCATGCATTATTACTATATATATTTTCCACACTGCATTGGTGACTTATTCTTAGCGCAAACTTGTCCTCTAACATATACTTTATTATTACAATTCTCTCATTTCTTGATTCTCAATTTGTTTTTCTTTCCTTTGTTATTTATTTTACTCATTCACTCGCCTTTACTAAGCACTTTGTCCATTCTATGTTTATATATTCTTTTTTACTATCCTTACCCGGGAGTCGACACCAGTTACACCCAATTGGGCCAATAAATCTCCTTACATCTGTCAACTCCTTGTTCCGAAACGTTCCCCTCTATCTACCCTTTGCCCCAAGCATCACTCTAAAACACACTCTAACTCGTCTTGGGTTACACCTGGCAACCTCTTACTTAACTCACGCGTGCACAGCTTGTCAACGAGTATATACATCAGAAATCTTTTCACTTGCTACATTACGTCGTAGTTAGTGTCTCATTAGTTGGTCGTACATTTAAATTACAGTTTCTTTTAGCTATATTATCTTACTTAATAATATACACTGGCACCAATCCCAGACATTATATCAATTCATTTGTAGACAGTCTTTGTATTGTCTATTCCATCCTTTCGTCTCACGCCAGCTGCACGATATCTTTCTCCCCCCCCCTTTTCTCTTGTCCTGACACCGTCTATGCCAAGTCTCTATCATGATGGCGTTTTATTCATCACCTTCAGTCTCTTTCATTCAGGTCCACGTACACCGATGACGATCCCGTCCTGGGCTCTTGACCTCGCAAAGCCACGTTCACCGACTCTTTATGACCCTTGTTTACTGAATATGATACAGCCGTAGCCCCATATGATTCTCCAGGTACTTCTGGTAACTGTCTTGATCTTCTTAACTGAGCCATGGCTCTGGCATGGCCCGTGTCAGATAACTGATGTGTATTTATCTCTCTGTTCCTTATTGGTGTCCAGCCCGCCGCTGATATCATAGGTATCTCTAGTGGTACGCCTGTCGCCAGGCCCCCACTATACCTAATCAATCTTGTCATCACCGTAAATCCATAGTCACCGTTCAGTATCCCTGCTAACTTCTTTGACACCTTCACAGTGGCCGGTAATGGCAATGGCACTGCGTTTTCCGCCGTTGCCATCTCAGTGGAATATAACACTCGACCCCACTGCACTGTAGCTATGTACTTCGGGCACGAATAGCTTATTGCTACGTCTCTAATAAGAGCCTGTTCTGCTGGTCTTTGAAATACCTGGTCCAAAGGCATTAGACTCTCCCCCAATGGTATTATTTCTGTGATCTCTTTAGTTGCCACCTGTAGATACAGTCCATCCACTGGTTGAAGCCTCTTTAGTTGTCGCACCTTCCTCACCAGTAGCGCTATTATTATTATCAGTACTATCAATATCAATGATAACATAGCTATTGTCGTTTTGTGTTCCGGATCTTCTTCCTCATAATTACCTCCAACATCCTCACCGTATTTTTCATAGTCCCAAGTTTCTAGACTCCTTATTCTCATAGGCATTCTTGCTAATATGTATGCCATTAATAGTCTTTTTAAACAAAAATATTGTACCACCATCAGAGTCATAACAATCACCCCTGCAATCATTATTGGTGAATAATCCCATAGTGATTCAGTAGGAAAATGGCCTCCACCACTCATGCCATCCAAATCAGGTAATGCCGATCCGTCTTCCATTGCACTCACCAAATTCTTAAGATTGACAGCTGCTGGCGACTGTTGTATCCTAGCCTTGTGTTTCATTTTGGTCTTTACTAATTTTGGCAACACTTCATCTTGCAATACCTCTACAGTTTCACCATTTAATACGGCCTTTATCCATGTCAATTTCTTAACGCTGTTCATTTGTAGCAAATCGTTATTTACAAAAGTCACATTAGTTTCCATGTTCACATGACCACATCCTGCCAAACTGTAAGGCATCCACGCCCCGGCAGTCATGAATGCGCAATCACACCCAATGTTCAATATGGCGTAATGATGCATGTTCACCTTAACAGGTGGGCTTGATTGACACATCAATTGACCTTGTATGTCGGGTCCCGATACCAAAGTACGACCCTTTCCCAGTGCTATCGCAAATGAAGGAAAATTTGGTTGCACTATATAGTTGATCTCACATGTTTCTGCTATAGCCACCTTGTCATTTCTTATTAGTGCCGCCATGCACCCTCGTTCGGCTATTTTTCTCATATGTGGAATATCTGGGCATACTGCTATTGAGTTGCCATGACAACGCGCCCAATTCACCACTGGCTCTGATATATAGTACCGCCCATTCTTTGATATGGCTACTTCTGATGGCAATCCCTCTATTCTCGTCCCGTCAGCTTCTTTATTAGCCAGCCGCACTGGCACCGGAAACACCTTTACAGAGTATACACAAAATATGTGTTCCTCTGACACCACCGGAATCCTTATCTGCATCTTCACACGACCTTGGTGCTGATATACTCGCACCACACTATTATCATAGTAATATTCAGGATCAGTAAAAGCGACCCTAAATCGTGGGTACGTAGCCTTTAGATATACTTCAGTGTTGATTATAGCTTCTTTCAAATCTTCTCTAGTGACCAATTTTGAGGATAGTTTTCTTCGTGATGCCAATCTTACCTCAGCTGCCATATCCTTTATCTCAATGAGTTCATTTAATAAATGTATAATATACCCCCATTTGACCCTTGTCAGCAGACTTTCATGGTTGTATACAATGGATAGTTCATATAATGCCACACTGTGCATAGTTTGAGTTCTTTCCAGCAATTTCCGTCTCTTCAATGATATCTTAGCCATTTCATACAATTGCAACTGTCTATCAGCCAACTCTCCCACTTCCGCCATGACGTCCTCCAAGCCATTGCTAGTACTTGTGGCCAATGTTTTAATAACATCACGCATCTTATAATACGAAGTCTTCAGTAATTGAATATCCTTTTCATTTCTGGCTACATCATCAGCTCTTCCAGTGCCAAAAATATAGTACGACAACTCTCCTATAATATTTAGACCTGGTATACCTGCTCTCTTAGACCTTTTGACTTGTTGTTGTTCAGGTATGTTTTCCATCAGCTTTTCCACTTCCTCCTCTCTGGCCTGTATTAATTTTCTAATAATTTGATTCAACCATTCTTCTTTCTGTTTGATGTTGTCACAGGTATCTTCAAATAATAAGGTTCTGTTATGATGTTGAATATCACACATAACCTGCATGTTCTTCACACATTGTTCATAAATACTTTCCATTTCCGGCTCTGGTAATCTATCTGGTATCTCTAATACAAACACTTGTGACACATGATTGTGCTCAGCTGTAGAAATACGTCTACCAGGTTGCAAAATGACACCTAATTCGGCTCTCTCTAAAGTCTCGAAAGTGTGCCTTCCAGCATCTACCACACCCCACAAGGAACATAAGACACATAGTATAGTTAGCCACGCCATTTTCTTCTTATTATGGCTTCCGGTTACAATTCGAGTTGGGTTACTACGACTCCTAACTGATCGCTCCTGAAAGTTTTTATGGATCTTGAACACTTAATAAGCCCTATCGTGTCAGATAGTTCACCAGTTCATGACCCTTTTACCTCTTCTTGTATATATTTTCCCGTCAATCTGAACACATGTGCCTTCCTCTCCTATCTAGCTGTACGTCTCTTCCATCTGATAACACCAATTTATTGTATTGGAGTCTTTGTCTCAGCGACTCCTCCTAATGTGCCCTCAATTTTTTTTTTACTATAGTTTTCACTATATTTTTGTTTTCTTATTTCAACTTCCCATCTCTTTGGTTAGATACCTAGAATTAAATTCTCAGTCGATGCTTGACTTCCACCCTGTTCGCACTGAAGATGGCTAGCTATTCCAGCGTTTCTGTCAATGGCGCACTCGTCTATCTCCCGATAGATCGTCTCCAGCCCGGTTTTACCTACATCGTCGGCTGCAGAGACCTGTCCTCCACAGATGCTAACATCACTCCGTGCATGTTAGTATGCACCGGACCGCAAGGCGCGACCATGCCCTCACACACCACTATTCGAGATCATCTACGCTTAGCTTGTAACATGACGGACATGACACTGCGCGTCATCCACCTGGATGGGATGCCCGATCCCAGTTACCGCCTGCAATCAACTGCTGCTGTTCCTCCTGTTCCTGCACCTGCTTATCGGCCTGCTTATGTCAACATCACACCTCCGTCTGTCAACTTGACCACCTCTTTCATGCCACCCTGGAATCCTACACAGATGTCTCCCCTGGGTGCGCGTCCCACCTATAGCGCCATAGTGCCTGCTACCTCTACCTCAAATGCGGCGCTCACCTTCACCTCCAATGTACTGACTACTTCCTCTACAGTCCTGCCGTTAGTTGTGGATACCTCTTTCCAGTATCCACTTCCCGCTTCCTTCGCTGTTCCTTCTACTCCTCGTCCATTAGCACCTCAACATCACTCTTCATATGTGGATTACAGGGTACTTTCTCACACACCTGCTGCTTCCAGTGTTTCGTCCTTCTACCACTCACTTTTACTAGCCACTACTGCACCATTGACGTCCAGAACAACCCTATCTTCCAATTCCATTTATTCCACCGCGGCTTCACATCACTTCTCCACCAGCATCACTACTTCCGGTCAGTTTCCTGCTGTATCCTCATTAAGAATGCCTCACATCACCACCCGAGTTGCTCCAGCTGCAGAGGCCCGCGCCACCTCGGCTCTTAGGTCTCCGCCTTCCTGCCTACATACGCCCGCTCTGGTCCTGACCTCTTCTACTTCCGGTCAGTTTACTTCATCTTCATCTACTGCAGCTTCACTTCCACACCTTCCAGTAATGTCGCCCTCGTTCTGGAGTACTCTGGCTATCTCACCTGGACATCCACCCTTCTCACCATTGACCTGTCAGTCCAGCACCATGGCCTCTTCCTCACGACTGACCCACAGTTCTTCTACCATCATATCTCTCTTGACATCTTCATCTGCTACCACTACGCGACATCATCCCTATCAGCTTTCTGCCAGACCACAAGCCTCCCGTTCTTCTAATCTTGGAGGTCCTATCCTTCCAACATTGGCTTCCCCAGCTTCTACCCTCTCGCAGAAGTAAGTATATTTCCCTAGTGATTCATACTTTGATTCCTAGAGACGCTCACTTCGTTCTTGTAATAAGATACTATACACATATTTTCTTTTTAAAATATATGCATAAGCTAACTCTATAAAGTCGCTGAGCTCCTCTGATTTGTGAGTAGTGGCGATCACATTCACAGTCTCAGGTGTATAACTGATCTCATTAATACACCCATATGGCTGAATTTTATGTGTCCTAATACCTTCTTAGAAAAGAATTTCACTCACACTTATTTTTGAATATATATCTACAGCTATAGACATCGTATTTCCTTTCTCAGAGTCTGGGCTTCCTAAATAATTAAACCATTATAGGCTCTGGTTCTTTAACAGAATGCCTTACTTCTGGACAAATATATCCTTTAAATTTAGGCCTCTTAATAATGGACCTTGTTACTGGAGTCATTCTATGTGTGTCGCGACTGTGGTCCTGCTGGTTCCGACTAGTGTTTCCATTCACCCTTAGACAACTTATAAGGTGCCCCATAGTGGTTGCCTCCTGTATGTGATGCACTTCTTTCTCTTTGTCTCATATACCTGCTTTATTTACTATCTTCAGTTCTTCTCCCGCTTCATCTGCTGATGATGATGATGCCTCTACTCCTACTAGTCCTTAAATCTTAAATGTATTTCTAATATGTTTTATATTAAATGCATCCTAAATGGATCCGACCTTTTTTACAATTTTCCACAAACTGTATTAAGTAGTTAAGTCTTATCCATAGAGTAGGGTGTATCTGAGCCTTAATATCTCCACCCTCTCTACAGTGGGCGATGATTCCTTTCCTTCAGTAAATTATTACTGATCTCCATTAATTCATCTCAACCGCTATGAACCTTCCGTTGTCTATGATCCAGGCTTTTCCACTAGAACTCATGTTTATAGCTTATCTAAACTGCTGATTATGTTGTCTTGTCCTGGTTATGTCCACGTAGCATGCTAGTTGTTCTATCTTGTTAAACTTTTGAGTGTAGTCTGTATCTGTTGCTTGCCGATGTCTGTACCGCTGGAGTTCCGCTCCTACACTGCCAACTGTCTTGCTTGTCATTGCATCTTATCTCTTTCTTTACCTGCGCATGTCTGCTCTCTTCCCCCCCCCCTTTTTTTCTGTTACTAGGCTGTTAATATACATATGTCTGTCTCAGTGTCCTACACTTCCCCCCCCCCCTTTTCTCACTCTCGTGTTCATTCCCCCGCTGGCTCTGTTTCCGCGCCGTCATTCTCGCGCTGTCTTTTCTGTCTCTTTCCTCCTGTACCCCATTCTTTCCAGGCATCTGGAGCTGCAAATACTGCCATGGTTATTTGCTGTATCTTCCATGCAGTATTCTTACTTTCCTCAGGTAATTTCCTAACCCAAGTTTTCACTTCACCTTTCATTCCCCACAATAATAATGCCACATATTCCATTTCCCCTAGATCATATATTCTCTTAATCAGATCCATGTCGTAGAAATATTCTTCTATCTTTTCTCCTGGTGCTCCTCTAAATGTAGGTGGCGTTATACTGATACCTGCCATTTTGTACATTTCTTCAACCTCTCACAACGTTCCCCTAACAGGTATTGTATTTTATATCCGTACAGTCCCTCTGTTCTTTCCTATCAACTCATATCCTTACTAGTTGTATTTATCAAAGTTTTCAGTTACATCCTCCTCCTCCAGGGTCGTCTCATTGTCTTTAACCCCGGATGTTAATACTCCTTGGGTGATATGCTTTCCCTTTTGCTTCAGTTTAAACATTTCCCAAGTTTCATCTCTTTGTCTACACTGCCTGCATCGTTTCCCTCTACTAGTCTTGCGATGCCTCCTACACTTTCTTGAGAAAAAGAATGCATTAGTCACACTCCCTACTCCATATTTAAAGTGATGTCTGTTTACTTGTTCCCTCAAATATCTTGGCAATCTCGCGATGTCCAATTTCAGTTTTGATATTTTCTGCATTACTATATCCTGTAACGTCGCCCCATTGTATCTGAATACCTTCGGCAATGAATATCCAAATCCATATATAGCATCCAGCGCGTCTTCTACCTGTTGTCCCCTATATCTCCCTGCCTTTACTATAGATGGTGCTCTCTTTCCCGCATCCTCACTAGTGGACATTATATGAGATGTTTTATCCCATGTACCTGTTCCAGGTGTTTGGCCGCTCCTGCCGCTGTTGCTGTTGTTCTGCCACAAATGTGACAGAGCCTTGATGTCACTTGTCTTCTGCTATAATACTCTTCTATCAATATGTCATCCAATCTGATTGATGTATCCAGCACAAATTCATCGTCTTTACTATAAAATATTGATGGTTCTGTCTGTGTCGCTGTTTCTGTGGTCTGAGTCTCTCTCTTAATTATACCACCGGTGCCTTGTAGAGTGGCATCCAACAGCCACTCCCATTCTGTCTGTCCCACGGTGATATCACGTATGCTATCCCATATGTTTCCCTGATGATTTACCAGGACCTCGGCTTGAGCTGCTTCCACCACCTGTATTGGCTCTTGCGTTGAGCTTGGTTGGCCTGACGTTGAAGTCGCACCAAATCCTTTTTCATTTGTTTCTGTTGTTGTTGAACTTGCTGCAGACACTGTGCTCCTTTCATTGTAAGTGCTATTGCAATAGTTGTCTTGAATCATCCACGTATTATAGTATTGTTGATATTGCTGTTCTCCAACACTATCGTACCAGCTATCTGCCATCCGTCCATCAGCACCTGCTATTTACTGTGAGGTCTTATCTCGTCCCTCGTTGTGTGCGCACTGCCACCTCCTGATGCATCTCCTCCTGCATATACCTGTTGCGCTGGCCTCCCCCCCCTCCCCTCTTTTCCTACCTTGCCCTACTTTTCCCCTTTTCTTTGTGTATCGCCCTCCTTTCCGTCTACCTGCATGAGTCAGCTTGACCTGCTCCTCCGGGCGGCCCCTCCCCTTTCGGCACCTGCATCACCCCCCCTTCACCCTCATAGCAACACACGTCAATACTACAGGATTATCGCCCATCCTGTAGCATCCCGTCTAAGCTCACCCTATTCTCCATCGCTGGATGAGCTGAGCTCCTCTCTGCCTCTCCTGTGATGCTTACAAATCGGTCCCTTTGGAATGATATGTTCACTGCTAGATTCCTCACTCATAATAGCCCCTGCAGCCAATTGCGCTCTCCTATCTCTTTGCCTCCGTCTCTTCTCAGCCCTATCCTCTCTCTCTTTTCTCTTCTGTCTTCTCTCCATTTCTTCTCTCTCTCTTTCTTCGTCCATCTGTCTCTTCACCTCGACATTTCTCACTCTACCCTTCCTTTTCTCTTCATTATCCTGTCTTCGGCCACCCTCGACCTTATCAATATCACTATCCTGTAACCCTTTCTTTTTACACCAATTATCGACCACAGCTTCCTGTCTGGGCTTCTCCCGGCTATCTCGCCGTACAACTCCATCTTTCTCATAATCAGATTCCCGTATAGGTGCGCGCGGTCCAGCTCCGGCCACCTCTCTCTTTTTCTCATGTGCACTTCTATCGTCGTCTGACGTTTTCAATTTGTCCTCCTTATCAGCGCCCGCTAGCGCTGTATCCTCCAGACCAGATGAAGGATGTTCTACCTCAGTCACCCCTCTCGGGTTCTCATGTCCTATGTCTTCTTTATCCACTTGTGATTCCACTTCTGACTTATCCACTTCCACCGCTCTCTCATCTTTGGCTTCTCCTTCGCCATTTTCACCCTCCCCTTTGTATGCTCTCTTCAGTTTATTCACATTTACCAAGTGAGGTATCTCTTTGCCCGTTTTCACTGCTCTCAACCTCACCCTGTTATCCCCCACCACTTCTATTATCCTATGTGGCCCCGTGTATCTACCAGCAAACTTCGATGTATTATTCACCGCGCATTTCGGATCATAGTAATATACCCACTCCCCCTCTATAAAAGAGACAGGTCGTGCCCGTCCATCCAGTCTACGTCTGAGCTGCTCCTCATACTTAGCAGTATGAGCGTTGGCCGCCTCCTGCAATAACTGTATGCTATGATTTGTTCTAATAAACCAATCCCTCTCAGATGGCACTTTAGGCAGTGGCCTTTCCTCAGCAAAGGACATAGCCACTGGATCCCTCCCGAATTGTAGTGCATATGGTGAAAACCCCGTCCTCATACTAATATTGGAGCGCACCGTCCACAATGCAATGGGTAACAGCTCTGGCCAGTGTTCATGGTCCTCAGTCACATAGCATCCTATCGTATCCTCTAATGATTTATGTAATCTTTCAACCCTGGCATTTCCGGTCGGATTCCTAGAAGACGTAAACCTCTGTTTGGTTGATAATCTAGCTGTAACCTCACGAAAAACCTGACCCATATATGTAGACCCTCTGTCGCTGCACAGCACTTCCACCTTGCCGTACCTACACACGATCTCCCGTAGAAACACCCCAGCTGCCGTGTGCGCAGTTGTGTCTTTAGTACAGAATGCCTCTGGCCATCCCGTCAGAAGGTCTATGAAGGTCATGATATATTTATAACCTTCTTTGGACCTACGTAGTGGCCCAACAAAATCTGTCTGTATCACTTGCCATGGATAATCCGGCGTATCCCATGATCTTGCCTTGGCCCTAAAGTGAGGTGCTCTTTTTCTCAACGCGCACCTTTCACATAGCCGCACGTATCTAGCTATGTCCACCATCATATTTTTCCAATAAAACCTAGCCTGTACTTTTGTATTTAGCGCCACTGTTCCCACATGTCCTCCACACATGATATCATCATGCATGAGATAGAGCACTCTATTCACCATAGCCTTAGGCACCACTATCCTTGGGTTTAGGTCAGCTATAGGCCCACCCCTCTTTCTAGCTGGTTTTATATACTTGCATAACAATCCATCCTTCATACCCATGAAATCAGCATTATGTAAAATCCCTCGCGCCTTTTCCTCATCCACTGGCCTGCCGATATCTCAGCTCCTGTTCCAATATGGCTCTCCCCCTCTCTATGCTTTGTCGTACCCTAATATTAGTGTTCTGCAGACCTGTAATAACTTCATCCACCCTTGTCTTACTCACAGACTCTCCCAGACGACTGCCACTTTGATCACCTGTAATGACCGGTGTAGTACAGCTTGTCCGATCCTGTCCAACTCCACCATTCTCATCCTGACCCACCAAGTCTTTATCACTTAACTCTCTCCCATTCTCAACAACCACCAAGAAACCAGACGGTAGCAATCCTGCACTCCCCCCTTGTGAATCACCACAGGCCTCCGACCCCTGTTCCTGTATCTTCTCACCGACGTCCTCGCTTTGTCCTGACACTGCCACCACTGTAGACGCCCCGTCTACTGGATCATTCTCCCCATGTGCGTCCCCCTCATTCCCATAACTATCCTTTGTTCCACTCTCATCCACCTGTCCGTCTCCATGTACTGGCTCAATTAATCCCAATGACGTTGCGATTGCTTCAAAATTCAAATCCTCATCACCAATATCCGCCACATCCCCCTCAGATGCGCGTCTGATTCGTCCCTGGTCCGCTGTACCCTCAAACTCAAGGCACCTAGGAGTAGCCTTACAGAAATTAATACTGGAGCTCCTAGCAATGGGCGTCGAAAAATACTTATAATTCACTAATCTGTCTCCTGTCGTCCATCCCTTGCAGAGATTATCAGGCCGTTCCCCCGCATCGGCACTTACTGTGTGCTCCTGAACCGCCGCCTGTTGCCCATCACTAGAAATATCAGCCCTGGTCTCCGACTCTGCCGCAGATGACTGATGCTCGTTCTCCACTCCCAATGCTGAGAATGGTCCAGAGGTATCGTCCACTACCACCGACCCTGCTGGTTCAGAATCAGCCGCAGTAGACAATTGTAGGCCAGACGTCCCCCCAGACTTGGGATCCCTTTGAGACGACGCCCGCTCCTCCTCTGACCGAGCCACGGGGAATCCAATCTCTCTAGACACCACCTCTCCAGGCAAAAGCACCACTTGCGACCTGGGTCCTAATTGCACATGCACATGTGTGTGATCCGATCTAAGAGTGACACGTGATTGATCAGGTCCCGCTTCACTCACTCCGGATCTTCCACCCTGTCCCTCTGCTACACCACTATGTGCCACTGCTGCATTCCCAGACAATGTGCGCGCTGCAGGTATGATAGTATAGACTTCCACACCGTCACTACTGTCAGTGTGTGGCGATGCCGCTGAGTCACATCCAGCGTCTGAGCTGCTAGGTATCGGGTACGGCGAGCCGCTCATCAGTACAACGATAAGCCCAACCACTAATTCTCCACCATCTGGGCTGTGTGGTTTGTGTTTATATGTATATTAATGTGGTATAAGTTGTGTAGTTATTATCAGCTCGTTCCGCTGTTCTCACGTATTTGGGAAGACTAACTCTAGTGGTATGATGTTGGCCTAGCCCATTCTTTTAACCAACACCAAGACGCCGATACAAGTCACCATTTATTGTTCATTGGTTATTCACAGTTACAGTTGTTTGGTGCGTCCGCTCAGATTGTTCAGCTTCAACGACATCAGTCTATTCATATCAGCAGTTCATGTTTTAACAATCCGATGCTACTGGAGAGGTATGAGTGCCATAGAGATCCTGCTCAATCCGTTCTTACATTGGCTAAGTGTAATACTAAATATTAAACAGCTTCATCCTCGTCTACTCCAGGAGTATGTGTTGCCTCCTCGGCTGCTCCCACAATACTAACTCCTCCCTATCTCTTATCAACCCCTCACACCTTTCAGACGCCGGTGTTTGGCTCACCCGTATTCCCCCCTCCCCCTCTACAGAATCTACCTGACCAGATCTCGTCGACTCCCCTCCGTCTACACATTCCACAGTCTACCATAAACTCTATACTACCATAAACCCTATACAGGACTCCCATAGCACTCTCCCATATAGCATATAATAAATACACACATAATACAGCATACAATAAATACCTACACAAGTGTACCCTGTTATACCCGTTCATTATAATTATTGGCTATTGATGACAAAACAATTCTTTAAACGTTAAACCAACATCTATGAAAAAAAGTTTTCTTACAAACCCCAAATCAACGTTGAAACAACGTTTTTTGACAAACGTTAGTCCAACTAACCATCAGTGAACGTTAATCAACGTTCACTTAACGTTTCTTGTTACCTGGGCCACTCTATATACTACTCACGCGCGGCCGAGGTGAAGGGCAGGGGGCATTTAGTGCATACTCACGCATTTTCCCCATTGAGACCTTTTGGCCCATGTTTAAGGCGAGGGGTGGTAATGTAGCCATGCAGGTCCATAGACGGAATGGTAACAATAGGTTGTAGTAATATGGACGTGTAATACAGAGAGAGTCATTCCCGATTTTAGGTTTATGGGTCTTGTTTACGGCTGAGTTATTGTTTGATGACCTGCACGAATGGCGACTATAGATCCCAACTTTAAACGGGGAAATGTGATCATACATAGGCCTATGTGTAGGCCTACATAGGTCTACCTTGACATTTTCTCAGCAGCTTCATAGTTGTTGAGAAGTACATGTAGGGAATTCCTGGTTTTATTTCCTCTTCTATCTGCTCACCAAAGACGTCTGTGGGGTGTTTCAGAAGCAGGTAATGTTTACAACCGGTCATAAGGAGATATGATAACAGTTTTAATAGTGATTGTAGGCTTATACCTACATGTGTTTCTAAAGCATTACCATTACCTTACTGTGTCTATAACTATATGACTGGTGAGAGATGATAATGGTTGCAGTTGTAAGTTTAGAATCTAACAGTTTTAGAAACAGATATTTAATGTTCATTATCATGTCCGGCTTCTGAAACACCCCACTGGGATTTGAAGTAAGAACCTTTCAGACAAAACTCAAGCCCATGGTTCAAGATCTTTAGGGGCCGTTCAAATATTACGTAACACTATAGGGGGAGGGGGATCATAAAGTTTGTTACACTTTGTGACAGGGGGAGGGGGGGGGGGTCTGCCCATGTGTTACATAACAAAAAGGTGGACAATTAACAAGCATTGGAAGCATGTTCATGGGTTTCCTGTAAAATTAAGAGGTGGGGGGGTGTCATACATACATTTACAAGTAAAAGCCTGTATATATTGGCGATTGGAATGCAAAGTGCTGTGGATCTTTATCAATTACAGGGGCATAGGAAGCAAATCTTCATTGGGGGGGGGGGGCAGCCGGGGTCCCCACCTCAACCAGCTTGAATTGTCGGCTCAAGCGTAATAGTGCCAATACATACCTATATAAAATTTGTATAGAAAACTGATTTTTGATGAATTTTAGATCTGATTTGAGGCTCAATCCCTCATTTTCCCTATCCCATTGCTATATCAATCTAATTTAAGATGCAAAATTTTAGCTCCTTGTTCAATTCATTAGGAATTCTTGGTAAATTTGGGGGGGGGGCAGACATGCTCAGGCTCCACCTCCTTTATGATTGGGGGGGGGGACAGGCCCCCCTGGCCCCCCACCTTTTCCTACGCCCCTGAGTAAATGCATGGGGGGGGGGGGTCTGACCAGTGTTACATAATTATAGACCTGCCAACCGCTCCCTAGCATATGATATACAGAGCTCCCTTAGCGGCAGACGGTGTGGAATCCCCACACTACATAATTAGGGAGGTGGGGTTGATCATTTTGTTACAAGGGGGGAGGGGGGGAAAAAAGTACCCGAATTTGTGTTACGTAATATTTGAACGGCCCCTAAAAATCCTCAACTAAACCCTATAGAGACAATACTATTTCTTGTCATAATTGACTTACCGCGGTATGTCAGTCTCAGTGGCGGTTTTAGACGGGGGCGGGCGCCCCCTCCTTTTGCCAGTACATGTACCTACTCTAGAGTTTAATACCGGGGTAGCAAATTTTCAGCCCCGAAATTTGCTCAGAATTAAGGGGTGTGCCCCCTCCTCTTGAGCCGCGCCCCCTCCTTTCTCAAATTCTTGATTGTCCACTGATATCATGGATGCACTTTACTAGGCCTAAGTCGTAAGATTTAGGCTAATGCAGTGCACTTAGGGACAAACACACAAAGCTACAGAGAAGAGTTTCCATACCAGTGGTTGTCCATGTCTAGTTTTTTATCCCTCTCCGCCGTGTCTTCCTTGTCTTTTATGATCGAGATGTCTCTTCAAAGTCGCTGATTAGTGCCGAGCGTCTCTGCTGCGTTTCACGTCGCCGCCCCACCTGGCGGCTGACAGACAAGCCGTAAAATTTAATGCGCTTGGCGGATCAGTCAGCCTGAGCGTCGCCTACCGTCATGCGGTGACAACACAGCCTCTCTGCCCAGCGCCGTTATATCAAAGCCAAATGAGTTAAATCTCGCGCGACAGCACAATTAAGACGGCCCATGTCAGACCATGGACGAATAAAACATTTTATCGGGCGGGAAAATGGGGGTAATTGCTGTCGCCGTCGGGGATGCGGCAGAGAGGAGGAAGGAGGCCGAGGAAGTGGTCGCCTCATTAGGGAGACAAAATGGACGGCGTTTTTATAAGGCCTCGTCACGACGTACCGCGACGTACGACGTCTGCGACGTGTAATGAGCAACCGGAAATCAGGAGCGGACGTGTCGCGCATGCGTGGTGCATAGACAGCGTCCACAATCCTCAGCGCAGTGGCCCGGCGCAGTGCATCATAGGCGTTGGCCTAAGGAACTGTCGCCCCTGGAATTCTCTCACGCGGAAATCCACCAAGATAATTCTGACCTGGAATCCGCCTACCCACTCCCGAAATTGATTTAATTTGGGTGATTGGAAAAGGATATTTGATGTAAAAAGAACATGTGTATTCATGATCAACAATCAGATTTGTTTCAGATACTCATTGACATTGCACACACCAAAGTCCATTGGATGCATTGTAAGAGCAGCTCTACACTGAGTTCAGGTCTATTCGTCAACTCAGCCACTTTGCCGTACAGTGAGGTAGTAATCAATTTGGGGACTAAAACTGCACCTTACAACACATTCTACCATTTTTCACAAACCTCCAAGCTTGATTTAGTCAGCATTAAAAACCTCTAAGCAAACCTCAGAGACAGACTTTAGTAAACTTTTATCAATTTTAAGCAAACGCCAAAGACTGTATTCAGTCCACATAAATCACCTTTAAGCAAATGTCCAAGATTGATTTTAGTCAACATTACCGGTACCCGGTAATCATATTTGAGGAAACCTCCGAGGCTAAATTTAGCCAAAACCAATCTTCTGAAACCTCCGAGGCTGGATTTATTCAGCATTCATCGTCTTTAAGCATATCCCTTGAAACAAATTCACGTGAATTCACCAGTAAAATCACGTGTTGAACTGGTGTCGTTCCCGTGAATTCCCGTGAATTTTACACGTGAATTCACGGGATTCTGTGAGCAGAAATTCACGTGATATCACGGGATCACGTGAAATGACAGTAAATTCACGTGATATCACGGGAATATTGAAAATACTTTTGCAAATAACCCCCACTTCTAACCTCAATTTAAGATTTGAAATCGATAGTTTGTATTCCTATGATGAGACTTTCCTCATTGTATTTGTCTTTGATGTAGATCTAGCCTTGAAATGCCATCATTTCGATTGATAGATTCTGAGCAATATAGAGATTCACACAAAACTAGACACATTGACTTATATTTTGATTTGAGCCTTTATTTGGGTAATAAATACATCTAGAATGGGGGCAATAAATGGGGAAGGTGGATGGCGCCCATAGGCTAAAAGTAGCTAAATTTTCGCCAGATTTTCACCATGTTTGTAATTACTTTCTCTTTCTAATAGTACAAAGAAAGCAGTCTTATAAGCTAGCATAGGGTCCCATGCTAGTATATGAGATATTTATCTATGAATCTACCATAGGGTTATACAGTGTTTTGCCATAATTTGCATGGAATCTCATTAAAGAGTAGCTAATTTTTTGTTTTACTTTCCCAGAATATTTTCATCAACTTTCTTCACCCAGAAAATCTATTACCATCATGTGGTCCCATGCACTTTTGAATCATTTTTCCACATTGAAAATCTCCTGAAAATAATAGAATTACATCATGCAGGCTAAATACTGCTCATAAACCCCCACACAGCCAGCTGGTTAGTGTGCCTGGTGTAGACACAGAAGATTGAGAGTTCACCTCAGCTTCATGGGCCTGCTATGATTTTGTATAGTCGTTCACTAGCCATAGAGAAGTACACATGTGCAGAAACCTGCACAGAGAACATGATTGGCATTAGAGCCATCTACCTTAAAAAAGCCAGCATCAGCATATTGAATAGAGTAAGCTCCACCGCAATGAAAATATTCAGGTTTTTCATCACACATATAGTCTCGAACAGGTAAACAGGATTGGTGCCTAGCCCGTGCTAGATTTATTTCCTAATTTAGCCACAAGGGAGCACAAGGGAGCACAAGGGAGCACAAAGGAGCAAAAGAAAATCAAGGAACCCATTTGTGGGAAAGTTCCATGGTTTACTATGGTGAAGGCAGAAAGAACATACCATTCTTACACCAGAAGTTATAATGAAATAAATGGATGTATTTCAAGGCCAAATAGAGCTAGAACATATTGAGATTGGGGATATGGTTATAAATACTCATGGGTTCATATCTAGCAAGCTATTTCTCTCAAACTATCAGGAGTATTTTCTTATGCAATATAACACTGAAAGGTGTGATCTCAATTTGATAATTGATTTTTAACATGGAAAACCATTTACCCTTACATCTACACTGCTATTACTACCATACATTCTTACATAGAGGATTTGAAGTTCTAGTCTTGGCCACCAGGGGGCAGGAACATAGCATAAAATGCCTTTGCAATATTATACTGTAATACACCATGTATATGGCATGTCTTATATGCAAGAATTGCCCTTTGGTGCATCTTCTAGATGCAGCAAAACTGGGAGTACATTTTCTCTCTGGGAGTAAATCTTCCCGCAAAGTCTCTGCAATATTCCCCCATCCACATTCAGTGGTAAAGGTGGGTGAAGGAAGCACTGGGATGGCTATTGGTTCTTGAATTTTGAAGATCCATTGATTAGAATAAAATATACAACATTTACATATCCTTTTATCATATTAGAAAGGTCTGGGTGTGCCTTAAATGTGGGGTGCACCTTATAGACAGGGTATTGTAACTACATTTTCTTTTGTTTAGAATTCAAGACTGCATGTCTGAATCCTTTTATTCAAATCTACCAAAAAAGGCATGATGAATCCAGGAATCAACAATGCAAGCCTCTCAAAGTTTGGTTTCCCTAAATAGCCATACTTAATATATCTTATTTCTGACGGAACATCTATGACAGCAATAAAAATATCATATGGGTGGCACCACTGTGCTGTTTTTCAGCCAGCCCTCTTCTCTGGAGTACCTCTCTTAATATGTGCTATCTAGCAGATTTCATCTAGCTCCTGTGTTGCAATTGACTACCTGCATAAAGAAAACAAAAGTACATGCCCGTGAGTTAAAGTGAATGTGTGGGTAGTAGTTATTTCAAGTGGAACATGAATCAGGGGCATAGGAAAAGGGGCACCAGCCTCAATTCTAAAGGAAGTTTATCTGGGCCCCTCAAAATTTGCAAAGTATTCAAAATAAATTTAAATTAAACAAAAATTACTTTTCTACACAAATTCAAATGACCAATGCATGAGACCACTGATAAAAATTCCACTTATCTTAAAACAAGTCATTTAAATAATATTTTTGGGAAAGTTTTAGTTTAAATCAATTTTATTATGGAATGATAACAAATTAATCTACTACATGAATATCAATTTGTAAATTGGGTAGAATAACTTCTATATAATAAACCTCATTAGTGTATTACAAATTATTGGATAATAGATTGTTTTTGTGTGTCTTTGATACTAACAGTGAATGACAGCATTTGCTTTTCATATTGATTTTTATCCATATGTTGTTGCCTCAGTGCAACAAGGTTGTATCTGCACATTTCAAGTTTTGCAGGAGAGGGAAAAGAGGGGTTGCAATCTGTCTATATTTCAGACAAACACATTCTATGATAGTATAGCTTAATAACAGGGGCCTGTCTTTCCTTATGTTAGAATGTATTAAAATGCTACAAAATAATATCAGATACGGACCACACATATGGACGTCCGTATATGACATATGGACGTCCGTATATGACATATGGACGTCCGTATGTCACATACGGATGTCCTTATGTCACTTTTAGGATACCACCTGGTACCCCCCCCCTAGCCGTATTTGATTTACCAACATAGGGAGGTCCGTATGTGATATACGGACGTCCGTATCTGTCCGTAAGATAAGGAAAGACAGGGCCCAGGGTTAGTAAAAACCGTTTGATAGAGAGGGGGTTTGTCCCAGAAACATCAATTGGATGATGAAAAAATGTTGACAAACATTAAAAAACGTTTTATGGTAGCCAAATTAAAAAAAAAGAAAATCGAAATGTTCCCAAAATATTTGTATAGATGTGTAGAGGCAAGGAGAAAGGGTGCTCCATGCTTGAAGTCAACTTTAAAATTCAGATCACTAGCTTTACAGTGATATATTGCATGAGAAGATACTTTTGTTAGTTTTGGAGGAATGGCTTGCTAAATATGGGTAGGTATGACCATTTTGTGAATGTCAATAAGCCATAAGTCCCATTGGTCATGAGATACATCTGTAATTAGCATAATTTATGCTAATTAGCTAAATAAGCATAAATTTTCATTCTTTTGCCCATATCTTTCGATGTATAAATGGTATTTTCATTCTGTTTACACCATAGTGGACCTTATGAAATGTTCCTTCAAATGGGATCATCGATTTTCTTATTTAGAATGAAAATAATGTTTCCATGGCAACAGAAATCAACAAAAATGCCTATTTTGGCCCAAAAACATTCTTTTTAATGCCAAATATGGACCCTTTCCCCAAAAAAATAGAATGTTTTATAAAAAAATCATTGGATTGTCCATAAAAAAAGTAGCCTATAGCAGTTTTAGGCATATCTTTCCTATTCTAGCCCATAGTAGTGCCCCCTGGGGGCTAAAGCAGGTACTAAATCCTGCAGAAACACTCATTTCTGCTTGCTGGCTCACAGATGTTCTTACATTCCCTGGCATAAAATAGAACCCAAGATCTCTTGATATAGAGTCAAATGTGTTACCACTTGGACTATATGTTGATACTTCATTCATTACAAAGATATGCTTATAATCTAAGTGCTCAGGAAGTTATGAAAAATCTGTCAACTTTTGGATATGAATATGGGGAATAATGTGACAAATTACTGCATAATCCTATATAATATTAAAGGTTCTGTATCTCAAAAATATGAATGGGTCCCCCACCGGCAGTAAGCTACAAGCCTATCCATTCCTCCAGCACTAGCTGACCCCTCCTTCTGCCCATAGTCCAAGGGAAATGAATCTGTTTACATGTGTTAAGTATGGACTATAGGTTGCAGTTATTATATGTACAAGTGACAAGTAATCAGGGATGGACTATAGTTTGGCATCATATAAATTTTGATGGCCATGCATCAAATGCATCAACTCACCAACCTGAACCACTACATCCCAACTCACCAACCATTACATCCCTTGAAGGACCACTAATGCATTAATGCATCATGCCCATCGGTCATCATGATGCTACATTCATGCATCATGACGACCATATGAGTTGATACACACACTGCAAAAGGGTCGGCATAATGCCCCAATTAAGTGTTGGAGAGCATGCAGACTCTAATCCCACCTTACCAACCACTAAAATATAGAACCAGCCTGTACATAGCAGTGTGCGATGCCTACCCCGGTACTGCTGACTGTCCAGGATCACCTTGTGCTAAAACTCTAACCCACATTAACAATTACTAAAATAAACATGTATACATGTAAACCCAGCCTGTAAAATAGCAGTGTGTGACACCTACCAATGACTATCCAGGATCGCCTTGTGTTAAATACCTAAAACCCAAAACCACCAATCACTCTGTATGTACCTGAAGTGACCTGGGATGTGTAAAAATAGACACCAGTAAACAGAACAACGGCTGTGTAGGTATTACCAGTCTGCAACATGTGTATTTGTAGCAGTAACTGCTCCAAATATAACAATACTATGTGACTGGGCTCCTAATATGGGAATGACTTGCTTGTTTTCCATTCTAAGACTCCAATTAACCAATGCCATGTCACTTTGTACTCCTAATATGCACTTCATACATTGGTGCATCATGATGTCCAATGGACATGATGCATTAATGCATCAGAGGCCCTTGAAGGGTTAAGAGGTGTGTGCGGCCCTACTGTGGAGGAGGGGGTATGAGAGCTGTCAAAGTCGTGACCATTAGGGTGTGTTACAGTTAGGCCTCTGTGATGTCACAGGGTGGTTAGCTGCAGGCAGACATTGGCAACACATGGTTAGGTGACTACACCATGAGTAGAAGCTCCTCAATATATTAGAATATATTAGATAGGATATTGTTAGATGACTATATGGAATGCTCAATGATTGGTATGTAAATTACATGATTTAACATGTACAACAAGAGATTAAGATCTAATTGCAATGTGTGTATAGTTTTCAGGTAAGTGCATCCTAGTCATCTTACCCAAAGGTCAACCTAATGCATTGGTTTGTTTGCCCAAAAGACCCATAAATATTAACAATCAGTAACTGTAACACATCCTATGAAGGGCCAAGTGGGGGGAGGGCAGGTCCTCTATGTGTGTCTCAGTGCTATGGTCGCATGACCAGTTCTGAAGGCCAGGTGTACGAGTCAAGCTGACCTGTTCACAGTTTTTTAGATGTGCTTGATACTACGGATAGCATTATTACATAGCTGTAATGGTTAAAGGCTATGGGCCACAAAAACCAAATAAAAATCTAGGACTTTGCCAAGCATGTGGTAGAAATTCATTGTTTCTCCATACTATCAACCATTCAGTGATCATGGTCACTGAAAAGCAATTATTCTTTGCTGGGTTTTCACTGGTGGGTGTTAGAAATGTTCATTTCCTGCTTGGGATATCAGAAAAAAATCATTGGCAAATATGTGCATAAATGTCAAATAATAATTTTAGAGAACCTTTGAAAATTTTGAAAAAAATCATATGGAGTAGAATGTGTTGTCCTCTTGAACCACTTAGTAGGATGTTGCCTCCAGGTCTTCATTGGTCCAACTTCATGCACCTATAAAGACAAATGGTATATCCATTACTCACTAGGTTATGCCAAACCAAACAGAAGGAGGTAGGTGTGGACATAGAGGGAGTGAGTGAGTAATAGATGTTTAACGCCATTTCGACAGCTAAGGTCATATTCATGGCGAGAACTATATTACACAAATTCACAGAGGAATATGTCAGTGCCCGCGCATATGTGCACCACACACATCCTGAGGGGATAGGAAAGAGGAGAAATAGACCCTTTTAAGTGGGCTAGGGAGGCCCGGGACATAGAGGGAGCTGGGTGTGGACATAGAGGGAGGTGAGAGTGGACACAGGGGGAGGTGGGTGTGGACACTGAGGGAGGTGGTTGTGGACATAATGGGGATGTGTAGGAAGATAGAGGGAGGTGGGTGTGGACATGGAGGGAGGTGGGTGTGGATAGAGAGGGATTTGGATGTGGACATAGAGGGATTTGGGTAGACCCAAAGGGAGGGCGGGTGTGGACATAGAGGGAGGTGGGGGTGTGGACACAGAAGGAGGTGGGTGTGGACATAGAGGGAGGTGGGTGTTGACATAGAGGGAGTTTGGTGTGTACTAAGAGTGAGGTGTGTGTGAACAAAGAGGTCAGTGGTTGTGGACAAAGAGGTAAGTGAGTGTGGACAAAGAGGTAAGTGGGTGTGGACATGGAAGGAGGTGGGTGTGGACATAGAGGGAGGTGGGTGTGAACATAGAGGGAGGTGGGTGTGGACACAGAGAGCTTTGGGTGTGGACATAGTGGGGATGGGTAGGAAGATAGAGGGAGGGCAGGTGTGGACACAGAGGGAGATGGGTGTGGATACAGAGGGAGGTTGGTGTAGACACAGAAGGAGGTGGGTACAGTGGCCCACAAGGGTCAAATTGAAGTTGGAGCAAAGAGTTGACTTTCACAAAAAAAGTTAAAGTCCAAAAGCAAAATCAATGTTCAAAGTCAATTTCATTTCATTGTTGTCAAGCTGTCAAGGTGTCAACTCATGAATGCAAACCCACTTGTGACAGGTATCTTTTGGCTTTGCATGGTACACTCTATATCTTTCTATATGTCTAACCCAGCAACTCCTGGGTAGCTATTGGTTCCCTCACACAATAACTGATGGTTCCATACCAAGTAGCTGCTGGTTCCAGAATCCCATAACTGGTGGTTCCCGCCCACTGTAACTGGTGTTTCCACACCAATCAGCTACTGATACTGGATCCCATACCAAGTAGCTGCTGGTTCCCACACCCAGCACTTGGTAGTCCCATACACATTAGTTGCTGTTTCCTGTACCCAGTACATGCTGGTTCCCACATACAGTAGCTACTGCTTCCCACATCAGGTAGCTGCTGGTTCCCATATAAACTGGTTCCTAACCCAAGTAGTTGCTGGATCCCACACCCTTGCTGGTTCTTGTACCCAATACCTGCTGGCTTTCACATAGAGTAACTGGTAGTGGTTCCCACATCCATTAGGTGCTGGTTCCTGCACTCACTACCTGCTGGTTCCCTAATAGAGTGCCTGCTGGTTCCCACATCAGGTAGCTGCTAGTTCTGAAACGGTAGCTGTTGGTTCCCATACAGTAGCTACTTGTTCCCATATCCAGTAGCTGCTGGTTCCGATATAGAGTAGCTACCGGTTCCCATACCTAGTAGCAAAAGAGTGATCTGGATAAATTCTGGATGAAAAAGGTCATATAAATCAAAAATGGGCAAATTGGGAAAGTTGCGTGAAACTAGGTCATAAGCAGTGAAGATAGTTAAAATTTGTCGAAATAGGTCAAATTGGTTCCAAGTAGGTAAAATTGAATGAAATTAGGTCAGACTAGGATAAATTATGTGAAGTTGGTTGAAAATGGGTCAATCAGGTCAAATTCTATCAAATTAGGTCAACGGTGGTAAGATCACATTGGTCAAAATTAGGTCCAGTAGGTCAAAGTAGGCTAAGGTAGGTCAAATATGGCAAAAATAAGTCAAGGTGGGTCAAGGAGGTTAAATCAGGTCAAATATGGTAAAAGTAGGTCAAATTGGTCAAAGGTAGGTCAGTAGGTCAAATCAGGCTGAGATAGGTCAAATTAGGTCAAATAATGGTGAAAATAGGTAAAATTGTTCAAAAAAAGGTCAATTAGGTAAGGATAGTTCAAATTAGGTCAAATATCTTAAAATAGGTCAAATCAGTCAAAAGTAGCATGATTAGGTCAAAGTAGGTTAGTATGGGTCATATTAGGTCAAATATAGTCAAAGTAGGTCAGATTGGTCAAAAATAGTCATAGTTGACCTTATTTTGACAAATTTCGACATAATTTGACCTAAATTACCTACTTTTACCTATTTCCAGCATATTTGACCTTACTTCACCTATCATACCCTACATTTTGACAAAATTGACATACTTTTGACCAATTTGATCTATTTCAACCATATTTGATCTATCCTGACCTTATTGGACCTAATTGACCTACCTTTGATCAATATGACCTGTTTTCACTTTATATGACCTTAATTGACCCATCCTGACCTAATTGACCTACTTTTGACCAATTCGACCTACATTCACCATGTTTGAGCTAATTTGATTTACTTTGACCTTATCGACCTATTTCTGACCAATTTGACTGGTTTTCACCATATTTGACCTAATTTGACCTATCCTACCCTTATTGACCTACTTTTTACCAATTAGACCTATTTTCACCCTATTTGACTTAATTTGAACTATCCTGACATTATTTTTTTTTTTTTACCAATTTGACCTAATTTCACCATATTTACTCTAATTTGTCCTATCCTACCCTATTTGACCTGCTTTTCACCAATTTGACATATTTTTCCAGCATATTTGACCTAATTTGACCTATCCTACCCTTATCGACCTACTTTTCATCAATTAGACCTAATTTCACCCTATTTGACTTAATTTCAACTATCCTGACATTATTCATCTACTTTTGACCAATTTGACCTAATTTCGCCATATTTACTCTAATTTGTCCTATCCTACCCTATTTGACCTGTTTTTTACCAATTTGACAAATTTTTCCAGCATATTTGACCTAATTTGACCTATCCTACCCTTATCGACCTACTTTTTATCAATTAGACCTAATTTCACCCTATTTCACTTAATTTCATATATCCTGACCTTATTGACCTACTTTTGACCAATTTGACCTATTTTCACCATATTTACTCTAATTTGTCCTATCCTACCCTATTTGACTTAATTTCACCTATCCTGACCTTATTGACCTACTTTTGACCAATTTGGCCTATTTTCACCATATTTGACATAATTTGACCTATGCTACCCGAATAGACATACTTTTGACCAATTTGACCTATTTTCACCATATTTACTCTAATTTGTCCTATTCTACCCTAATTGACCTGCTTTTGACCAATTTGGCCTATTTTCACCATATTTGACATAATTTGACCTATGCTACCCGAATAGACATACTTTTGACCAATATGACCTATTTTCAACATATTTGACCTAATTTGACCTATCCTGACCCAATTGACTTATTTTGACAGCTACTCTTTTAAGAACTCGCAATTACCTGATGTAGGAACCAGCAGGCACTCTATTTGGGAACCAGCAGGAAGTGGGTGCAGGAACCAGCACCTAATGGATGTGGGAACCACTACCAGCTACTCTATGTGGAAGCCAGCAGGTAATGGGTGCAAGAACCAGCAAGGGTGTGGGATCCAGCAGCTACTTGGGTTAGGAACCATTTTATATGGGAACCAGAATCTACTGGATGTGGGAACTAGCATGTACTGGGTACAGGAAACAGCAACTAATGTGCATGGGAACCACCAAGTGCTGGGTGTGGGAACCAGCAGTTACTTGGTATGGGATCCAGTGCCAGTAGCGGATAGGTGTGGAACCGCAGTTACAGTGGGTGGGAACCACCAGTTACAGGATGCTGGAACCACCAACTTGGTGTGGAACCATCAGTTATTGTGTGAGGGAACCGATAGCTACCCTGTAGTTGCTGGTATAAACTTTGTTCATATAGAAAGACATAGAGTGCACCATGCAATGCTAAAAGATACCTGTCACAAGTTGGTTTTCATGAGTTGACACCTTGACAGTTTGACAGCAATGAAATGAAATTGACTTTGAACATTAATATTGGTTTTGGACTCTAACTTTTTTTGTGAAAGTCAACTCTTTACTTCAACTTCAATTTGACCCTTGTGGGCCACTGTAGGTGGGTGTAAACGCAGAGGGAAGTGGGTGTGACCACAGAGGGAACTGGGTGTTGACATAGACAGAGGTGGGTGTGGACACAGAGGGAGGTGTGTGTGGACACAGAGGTAGATGGGTGTGGACATATAGGGAGTTAAGTGTGGACACAGAGAGAGGGGGGGTGTGGACATAGAGGGAGGTGGGTGTGGACACAGAGGGAGGGGGGTGTGGACATAGAGGGAGGTGGGTGTGGACACAGAGGGAGGTGGGTGTGTATATAGAGGGAGGTGTGTGTGCACTTAGAGGGGATGTGGACATAGAGAGAATGTGGATGTGTGAGGGGGTGCATGTGGACATGAGGCATGTGAGTGTATGTGGATAAAAGGGAATGTATGTACGTAGATGGATGTGAGTGTGGACACATATACAGACATATAATTTACTGGGACAGAAGGGGAATCTGACCATGAGTGTTGCAATCTACAACAACCCTGCATACAAGTAAAGTCACCTTCTGCTAGGTGCTTGTGTGAGTTACCCAAATTAGGCTGGCTGGGAATGGGTACACTGTATAAGAGGTAAGGTAATCAGTACACAAGGTGGGCCCACTATGACCTGGATTGGGAAAGGGTCTGACTGCCTCTCACACTTAGTTGTATCTATAGTAGTAGTATGCAGCTGTAATAAGGAGGGCTATTTCTGAACACAGCCAGTGGCCACACAATTACATGTATGGTTTGCAATCATGCCTTCAGATGTACAATATCACATATTATTGCAAATAAAGATCCAGTCAAGTACTTAGGATTTCTTTTATGGATCATTGCAAATGCCGGTAAAGTGCTTGAATTAGCATTCATGAATATTGCACACAACAAGGTACAATGCCATTGGTAATATTGAGATACTAGTGCCATTTCCTATTTAGGATTGTAGGTGCCCTTATGAATAGAGCAGCAAGAAAATGGTGACCTTTGCATGTCATAATGAATAGAAAATGGTGAACTTGGCAAATTTATGCTTACCAACTGTTACCCACAGTTTTTGGAGACAGGTCTTGTGTGTAGGTGAGCCAGGTGGAAATGACAGCTGAGGTGGGGCAGTGTAGCCCAAACTGGTTGGTCCTGTTGGTGTTTGGGAGTGCTCAGTAGATATCAGCAGGGGGTGAGGGGGCACAGGGGTGGTTCTATTTCCATCTGATATGTCACGTTCATTTTTCAAATCATACTCAAATATGTTTTTGACGGACACATGTCATAACATGGTATTTATGTGTTAATAGTCCATTAAATATCACATAGTTATAGTCCATTAAATATCACATAGTTCATAGTGAGTCTATAAATGAGGTGTGATGGACCTAGGCATAAACCTGTTACAGTGTATTTTCAATGGATGGAACTATGGCATGCATCCCATATGAAGGAAGTCTGGTGTAAATTTGAGATTTCCCCAAATATTTTCCCCCAAAAATGACACAAAAGAGAGTCAGAAAAGTTTTCCATGTGAGTATCTTGATGCTCATTTTTGAGAAGACACTCAGCAATGATTGCTGGTCTCATATAAGTACCAGTGGTTAGTGGGGGTGGGGAGGTGTTAAAATAACTCTTCAGCACTAAAATTTCATAAGTACCTGTCTTGGATATGGACCAGGGGTAAAGACCAAACCAAATGTCTGGGTATTTATTTAGTACAGTGAATAAGGCACGGTGAGATTTTGGGCGCTTTTACACGGTTAAGTAGACAGCACAGACAGTGTTAAATGATGCCAGTATATTTTTCATGGGAGGCTGAGTTTAGATATGCTTTTACATTCACCCATTTATGCCCCAGAAATCCCCCTCCCCATCTGACTAAAATGACCTGTTCTGTAAGTGTGTACCACAGGTGGTTTGCCTGCACCCTACAACCTTGACAGTCTAAATTTAGCTGACTCTTTACTTAGTGCCCGTAAACAACTTAGCATGCCCTATAATCATTGAGTGCCTATTTGCCAGGCCTCTAAATGCTACCTAACTCTTTAAGGTCTGCTGATGCAGTAGTGTAACGTGCCCATTGGCTGGCATGTTTTACCGATGAAGACTTGGGGAGTCTGCTTGCCAGCACTTCATTGGGGCATCATGCTGATCTTCCCAAAGCGTAAGCATGATGCTTGAATGTAGCCCTGGCTGCATTAATGCATCATGACAACCAAAATGCATTAATGCATTAGGGTTAGCCCTTAAAGGGTTTAACTCTGTTCAAGACATGTCTAGCAAACATGCACATTTAGTGAGATATCAATAAGGGTCATAATTATTAGAACGGGAGAGTGAGTGAGTAATAAATGTTTAATGCCATTTCGACAACTGAGGTCATATTCATGGCGAGAACTACATTACACATCTTCACAGATGAATGTGTCAGTGCCCATGCATATGTGCACCACACACATATTAGAATGGGACACATAATATTATGATTCAATCAACTTTATGTATCAATTTTGTCAGTAGCTTAAGTCAATCAATTTTCCTTTTTTTTGGGGGGGGCAAGGCTCTCCCTCTTTTTTTTCTGCCTCGTTCTCTTTCTATTTTGCTCTCTTTCTCTCTCTTCCCTCCCTCTATTGCCTTCCTCTCTTTCTGCCGTTTTCCTCTCTCTTTCTCTCTCTCCTTTCCCTCTCCCTCTCTCTCTCTCTCTCTTTCTCTCTTTATATCTATCTCTCTTGCTCTCTCTGTGTCTATCTTGCCCTCTCATTTCTTTCCATCTCACTCCCTCTCTCTGTTCTTTGGACCAAACCAGGATTCCATGCTCACATAGAGGCCCCTGGTGGGCTCTGGCATCTTCACTTTATGCTGAAGAATCAGACTTATGTGTATAAATCTCACTAGAGGGCCCTGTTAAAAACTGGGGAATATCAGGGTAATTCACGGGATTGTAGGTACTATTCCCAGGATCTTCCCGAGAATATGTGCTCACAGATTCACCAGTCGTTCACGGGATTTTCCCGTATCTTGTTTCTAGGGTAGGCAAAGCGCAAATTAGGGCCTAAGTCAACTTTCATCAGAAACAAGGCCATTACTCAAACTATAAGATGCTTAAATTTCTGGGAAACTCCAGCTTTAGCTCCTTTAAGTTTTGCTGACAATTTTGCTCAATGTTAATTAAAGTTGCTTAATTTCTTAATTTATGCAGGGGCCCTGGCATGGTAATGCATGGTCGCATTAAAATGTCACATGACCACCCCTTGACCAATCAGGGTGCCGTGATCTTTCCGCTGGTTTCTGCAATTTTATGATCTCTCTTTGCATCGGTACCCATGTTGTTAATTTGCGGTGCTAGCCCCCCTTTGAAGGTGCATAAATCAGAAGACTCATGCAGTGTTGAATCTTTTGGGGAATCTTTTGTCTCGGCCTTCTGTCCTACATCTTTGTGGCATAAAAAAAATCCCTATCTAATAATTTTTGGCACATTACCTGAATTTCTTGTTGGCCTTATAACAAACTGATCTGAAATATGAGTGGGTGTAACGTGACCTACCACTGGACCTCGATAAATTCAGATGCACTATACTACCCAAATTCAACATAGGCTTAATTCATGAGTATCAATATATTTATATATAAACAATTGTAGGGCCTAATCATTATTGACCAGAGAAGAATTATAGGTAGGGCCTATACTAGACAATTTAAAGCAAGGTTGGTCCCCAACCATTATCAACTGTGCGGGGACTGAGTTTGGGGGCCCATAATGCATGAATACCGCAAATTATTTCTTCTCATTTTTTAGGGCCCTTTCTACGTCATTTAAATTAGAAAGAAATAGAGGGTTTCTAAGAACTTTCATTTAATGATATCGATGCACAATTCGATAATCAGACGACCTGCCTATAAGCTGCACCTTGAGTTCAGAAAGACTCCACAAGGACTCTTAACCCTTTAAGGGCCACTGATGCGGTGCATCATGCCCATTGGTCGTCCTGATACACTAATGAAGTGCTGGTGAGTCTGCTTGCCAACTCTTCATTAGAGCATAATGCCGACCCTCCGTATAAATGTATAAACCTGTAGGGTGGCATGATGCTCCAATGAAGCGCTGGTGAGCAGTCTCGCCAGCACTTCATCGGTGCATCAAGACGACCTATGCATGGGCATGATGCATTAATGCATCAGGCCCTGAATTGGTTAAATTGTCTATAAACTGTGGCTTATATGCATGGGGTTTATAGTATGTGCCCATTGTCTCTTTCATCTTACATCATGAGTTCATTGCCAGTCAAACCTCTGTCCAAGTAATTTGAACAATTCTTCATTATAGGGTTTGTAAAAGCTTTGTAACTTCTTCAAAATGGATGCATTTAGCTGTGGATGGTGTCTTCCCTTATTTTCTCCTAAACAATCCACATTACCATTGCTACCTTTGATGCAATAAAATCCTTTAGTTTCATTATACACCAAATGCGATCCATTGAAAAATGGTTTAACACCCAAAAATTGTTCCAGCTTCTTCAACTGAGGCAATGGATTTTTAGCAAAAGCTGTTCCATCTACGACAAAAATATGTTTTAATGGAACAAGCTTCAACCAACTTTTAAGAATCGGTACATAAACTCCATAACTAATCGGTTCCCATTTACTATTCACAAATCCATTCCTCCAAAGAGCAACCCTTTCAAAACCATGTATAATTCTCTCAGCTGGAAATATTTTCTCCTTTCTGTGATGATGCCCTGGATCTGACAGTGTATGAATAAAATGGGATAATGCCCTGTCGATTGGATCTCGGAGAATAACCACAAATCGGGCATTGTGGTTGGATTTTTCTGCTGTGATTCTCTTCATGGCTCTTTGCTGGTGAAAGTATCCAGGGGGTGTTTCCATGGTGAGCTGGTCTGGCGTTGAAGGCGGCATCTGCTGGAGATGCCACTGTTCACCTTTGTTAAACTTGAGGTCGTAGTACCAGAGTTCTTCCACAGATGGCGTGACAATCTGTGGGTGGAGTCTGAGGAACCAGCGCAAAGCACCTGGAATACACAGCAAAAGGGTTAATTTTCTAAATACATATACACGTACTACTTATTTTTACTGCTTAGGTTAACCAGAACCCCCCTAAATAAAAAAAAAAACAAAAACAAAAAAAAAACAACTGTTACCAGCCCTACAAATTTATCATTCTAAGGGAGAAATATATCAAAATTTATTATATTTTGGCTGGACACAGAAACCCTAATATTTAGAACAGAACTATTTACATTTGTATATTTTAGCATAGAATGACCAGGATGAGTACCTTCACCAATAAATTAATTATGAAATATATTCAATGATTGTGCACCATAATACATAGAAAAAAAGGTTCTAAATGTTAGTCAAGTACCACTCAAATAATCTAACTTTCTTGCAATATTTAGTCAAAACACTGTCTCAATGTCCCTCTTTTCCATAGTCAAATATGACTAACTATTAGACAACGTGGCCAACTTGCCTTGGCTTGGCTGATTTTGACTAGGACTCCCTGGCTATTTTGACTAAGTACACTACCTAACATTTTTAATGCAATTCAAATGGTGATTGTGTTAAGCTCTATGTAGGATTCACATCCCACAGACCGGAGTCTTCTCATTTAGGAAGCATTTGAAATGCATCACATCATATATCATTTAGAACCCCTGAGCCAAGTAACTCTGGGTTTGCCACAGACAAGCAAATTAAAATGTGGATATCATATTTATCTAGATTACCACAGAATACTGTAAATTCTCTCATATAAGCAGCAGCTTATACCAGAATCCAAATCAAAATTAGGCTTATAGGACCAGCCAAAAGAAGGGGTGTGGCTCATAGGAGGGTATTTGGCACTATAGAACAGTACTAAAACTACAATTCTCAAGCAAAAGAGCCCCCTCTAAAGTTGGGGTGTTGCTTAAACTAGGGTTTGCCTTATACAAGAGGATTCACGGTATGTGTTTCTATCTGACTACCTATTTCATTTGACAAGGCATCAACCTGATTGATACATTTTGCCAAGCGTAATGTTAGATTGAATTTTGAAAACCTCAAATATATGTCTTTCCTGAAAATCATCATAATTTTGACATCCATGGAACTATTAATAGTACACACCCACCAGAAAAATCCTGGTTCAAACCACACTGGTATGTAAAGGCAACACCGTGTATCCATCCCTTAGTCAGATTTACTGAGGGATCTTGGTCAATGGGACTAAGATATCTTATTGAAAGTGACTTAGATGAGTTAGCTTGCCTGAAACTCCTAGCAGATACACTGTTCAAGATTGTGCTTGGAGAGTAAAACTGATTCGGGTAGTCAATGTGACTACGAAAACTTATACCTCCGTGGTCATTTGTAAGTCATAAGTACTAACTAAGAAAAATAAGTCACTTTGACTAAGTTTTTTTTTTGGTACGTTTTCTTTTGTGTGTATAAACTGCTAAAGAGCATTACCTTACCTGTGCCACATTTTCCAGCACCAAGTATGAATGCACCAGGGTGCCTTCTCCTCACATCTGTTTGGTTGAGTTTCCTATATCCAGGTTCTATCCTTCCATTTGTAGACGTGATCCCAGCATATTTGTCACTGTTGTTACGGTCTGATACCTTGGCCCCTATAGGGTCATACTTATGGTGGCCCTGCAGCTTTATATACAAAGTTGGAAGCACTGTTAGAAAGGATATGTAGAGCAGGCGTCTGAATTTTTTCATACAGCTTGATGGTGCAAGACAGCAGCAGAAATGGAGACTGCACTTAATTGTGGTGCCTGTAACCTACGTGTAGGTTTATATATGTGTGTACCTGGCTTTAATGTCCTACACTGAGTGGTACAACCAGCCAGGCTGAAAGAAAACCAAGGTGTACTCACCGTAGTGTAGATGGACAGGTCACACATTATGTTTAATATAGCTACTAAGCTAGACCTTAATATGCAGCAACCATGACTGTGAATAAGGGGTGGGCCCTAGGCAGGGGGGTCCAATATCCCTTGTTGACTTTAAAGAAATACTCTTCTCCCCTTGTCGATTTTAAGAAGTGCCTTTGTCCCCTAGTTGAATTTAAAAAAAGCTCTCTTGACCCCTTGTCAAATTTAAGAAGTGACCTTGTCCCTTGCACTGAAACCAATATCCCTTGTTGATTTAAAAAAGTGGCTTGTCAATTTTACCTGTTTGGGGCCCTACAGGAGTAGGCAGAGCATACACAACTCTGACTGCTAAATAGAAGAAAATTATGATACACGTGACATTACAACATTAAGATTTATTCAAATAGTCAGGGACATTTCAGGATAATATACAAGGTATACTAAGGGAGTGGTCATTATTTATCAACAGGGGAGTGGGTTTTTGCGCGGATGTGCAAAAATCTTTTATGCCCACCCCCCTCGACAGCAGTCAAAATCTTTCTGCGCCCCCCACCAAGGACACCAAGGCAAGGACCAGCTGTGATAGATAACTGACTGTACCTACAATTTTACTTATAAGGTTTATAGCTTGTTGCCGGCTGTGACAGTGAAGATACAAGAGATTGGAAATGTGCCTGTTTATGTTACATTATGAATCTGTAGATGATCTCTGACAGGATCATACAGGCCCAGCGTATCGTCAACTTGAGGACCTAAAGTGGTCACCGCTGACTAGTTTCGGATCTCCCATGTTTTCAGTGTAGAGTCCATGTCATATATAGCCGCTACCATACATTGCTGGACTTCCACAAGTTTCTTCTCCACCAGCCTTGAGGTAGCCTTGCTTAGTGTTCAGAGTATGGACATTTCTTGATGTGGGGAAGGTCACCTTCTTGTCACTGACTGCAGGCATCAATTATATATTCATCGGTTGTGGGTCTGGACCACTAAATTCGACATGGTGACATGGCTGTGTTTTTTTGTGTTTTTATTTTAATTTGACATGGTGACATGGCCTGTTTGAAAGATTGACATGTGATATGGCCAGAGTAGTGACATGTGACATGGGCCATTACTTAAATTTGACATGTGACAGAGAGCTTATTGTAACATAGAAAAGAAAATCTTGCAAAGTACCTAGATTAGGAACTGGGCAGCCACTGGCGCCAGCCAGTCCCTTATTCAGAAGGTTTAATCTACATCAACAATCAATTTACAGAAGCTTGTCATTTAACTCCTCCTTTACCAAGGCATTTTAAGCTGAATTTGATAGGTTGTGGATAATTTGTAATTTGTGGACACCTTGCTCAGGTTGAATGTGGACAGTGTGGTTTTTGTGGATGCTCTGTGGTAAAATCTTGTGGACTATTAGTGTTTTATAGGACATATTGTGACGAAGGTATGTGGACAAACCATTTTTTGTGGATACTTTGTGATATAGATTGTGGACAGAGTGTATTTTGTGGATACCATGATGTTGTTGGTTATGGACAAAATTTATTTTATGGATAATCTGTAAAAATAGTCTGTGGACAGTACATTCTTTTGGACACCTTGCACTGGGCCTTTGTGGACAAAATGTGAAAAAATGTGATGTGGACAATATGTGTCCCGTGGTTAAAGTGAAGCACAACAGGGGTGCTTCCACTTCTCGAAACCAATATTCTGCCAGTAGCTAGTCCAAGTCACACACCACTTTAGCATTTGATACTCAAGGGCACCAGCAGCAGATTTAGTCAGGGATGCTGGCGTACCCCTTCATTTTCCCTGTACCTACTGACATTTCCCATGTGTAAGGCATGTCTTTTACATAAATATGAGGGCCCCTTTACCTTGTAGAATCAGCCCAAAGTCTGGGCATCTTATAGGTTGGGTCCCTTTACTATAGAACAGTACAAACCTTCAAAAATAAAGTCCCAGCTGTGCCTTATAGCATGTCTCTCAACTCAGCACCTTATATGCTGGATGTGCCTTGTACATCATTTTTTGACAAAACAGTATTTTTACCTGTGAGGGGCTGTATCTATGTTCTTAAAATTTTCCCTCATTTTCTAAGGGCATTGCATACCTGCCAACACCAAATGATAAAAAAAGAAACATGGGCCTATAAAACCTAACCCTTTTTGTTTAAAAAGGGGCTTGGAGAATCTAAGCACGGGGGTCTGAGGAGACATCCCACCAGGGGCTTAGACATGTTGCAAAACTAGAGGCCAAATTTCTGCATTGTGATGGTTTTTGAAAATGACTGACATACTCAGTTTATAAGTTTACCCATATGGATATAAAATCTATCTCTAGAAAATATCTCTGGAGAATAAAGGTGACCCCTGGTAGTAGATATATCCACTGCTGAGAAAATTAAAAAGATACATAGCTAACCTTCCCCCCACTCATTTTGTTATGACCTGATGATAAAATGTAAGAAAATCCCAAACAATATCCCTAAGGTTGGACCATTGCGGCAGTGAGATAGGGGAAAAAAGTCAGGGAGGGTCTTCAGTCAGTCTTCAAAGTGTTGTCTATCTAAAGGAACAAACGGGCATCAGCTTGCAAAAGCAGATGATCCGAGATGGTTTGGCTTGGTCCCCCTTGGCCGCAACCCCAATAAAGATTTGATTCATATCCATGGCTGCAGAAATCTTTTTCTCAACACAGGCCAAAGTAGACTGTGTCTTGCCAATATTACACGGGCCATTTTTCTCTTTATTATTAGCAGAATAGAGAATAAGAATTGGAGGGGGCTGGGGGTATATTCCCTCAGGAAATTTTGTAATATCCAGAAGCCGGTGCATTTTCAGGATAGCTAAAACCCTCAGATGAAATTTTATCAAAGACGTCCCCAATATATCAATGATGAATCTTATTGGATTTGGACAAATTACATGACTGACCATGGATGGTCTTGGAATAACTGAAAAAGATATGAGGAGACTCCAAGTGCTGTAAACCCCCATGTATAAACTGAAACTTATAAACCATTTCAGATGCCTTCTGTGCCTTATGGTCTTCCTGAACTCAGGATGCGGCTTATATAAGGAGTTTTGCTCATATAGACTACCGTAAGGAATGAAGACCATTTCAGACCCATTGTGTGGCTTATAGCATTCTCCCATAGCTGGGGTGCTGCTTATATGTGGGTTTGGCTTATAAGTGGGGTTTACGATATGACTGGATGGTGTGGGGGGCACATACTCCACCTGAGCCAAAGGTTTTATTACCCCATGATCATAAATACATTCATCAATACATTTTCGTCCTCATTCCTTTGAAAATGTTTTTAAATTTAAAAAAGAAGGTACATCCTGATGCATTTATATAAATAGGCCTATAGGCCGGGGGCTGATAGGGCCCACCATGCACCCCCCCCACATCCCAACGCGACGGGTATTTTTTCGATCCTTAGGGTCCCCTGAACAAGATTCAAGATGTTAACATTGATTATCTTGGGATGCACTACCGGTTTTGGCTCATTATCCATGTGCGGGTTCAGACCACTTTTGGGTCAATTTTGGTACCATGTTATTCAAGGGGTATGCTCAATCCCCAAGCTCTAAGACTATCTTACCTTGTCTGGATCCTGAAGCTATTGGTATTGTTGGAAAGAAGACATAATAAGCTTTTCATTAAGCCCTAATACATGTTTTTAAGTTCGGATTTGAGTGTACTAGACAGTCAGGAAGACGGAAGATTGAAATTACAAAGTTCCTTTTTTTTACTGAAAATCTTAAATGTGCTCCAGATACATGTATAAAACTTGCCCTTATCCCCATCTAAGCACAGTATCTAATATGATTTATGTAGGCCAAACCTTTCTGAGTAATATGAGACATTTTGCAGAATTCCTTGATGACTATGACACACGTTATTGCCTTGGATGCAAAGACACTACCTTGAACAAATACGATGCTGTTCCATTTCACTAATCTCCCTCTTTATGTAAATGGATGTTTTTCCAAGCTAAATCTTTATCAAATCTCCTGATTCTTATGCTAAAAAGAGTGCTGATTAAGAATATGCATGTTTTTACTTCATAAAATTTAATGGCAAGGCTGTATATGGCTGAAATTCAAAATGGCCGGCAATAGATTCAGATGTCACTTTGAATTACATATATGTGCAGTCTAGAAAGTATCTGGTGGGTCCTACCCACTATAAATCAGCTTAGTAGAATACAGTGCTACTTTTGTTTTGTTGCTAAGTGGTGTGGTTGCCTAGCAACAGCAGCTTTGCATAGCTACCAAGCCTGAAAATATGCTTGAATGCTCATATCTGCATGGTTTCCTTTCAGCAACATACTCCCCTGATGTAAACTTGTATTTAACTCTTCTGTGACTTTGATCATAGACTAGGAATATATATATAGGTGATAAAAGGTTGCTAGGTTGTGTGGTGGCCTAGCAATAGCAGTTTTGCATAGCAACAATGTCTAGATTCATACCTGTGGGCATGTACTATGGCTTGTGCATAGTCTCCCCTCAAGGACATAGTTCACTGATTTCAAATTGCATATAGCTCCCTTGTGCAAATCACATAGTATGAACATAGATAGAAATGATTGCTATGTCATGTGGTTGCCTAGCAACTGCAGTTTTACATAGAACCCCATGTCCAAATCTATGCAGATAGTCACAGATAAGTGTATGGTCTCACCTCAGGGATAGAATAGAGATCTGGATAGGAACTACAGGCTTACTTACCCTTACTGGGGATAATGAGTGCTAGGATCATTGAACAGACCTCGAATGACAGATAATTTTTGAAAGTAAACCTACAGTATTATGATTCTGAAGTGATCAGTAAGAGTCTGGCTTGGTTAAGAGATCAGATCCATCCAAGAAAATCAGTCTAGTTGTGTGAAATTGTTGGCCACAATAACACAATAGAACAAGGTAGTAAATGTGTGTTTGGATGATGTGAGGGTTGTTGTTGTTGTTATTCATTTATTTATCCCATGCATTCATACTCCCAAGATGGAATGTTTTACTTCATGACAGCTCAAGTTAGAGATAGGGGATGGGGGTTATTTTCCCCCAGATCCTGAATAGTTCACTTGAACTCCACTAGATGGGAGTTTGAGATCTCCAATCACACTTTATATTTTAAACATCTGTATAGGAGAGTAAAGCATTGGGGTGATAGGGTGATCCTTGTGAGTTAGGCTGAAAACAGGGGATGATTGACTGGTAACTTCTTGTATCATGTCTCCAATATACAGGCAGGTTGCCAGCCAATTGTCTGGGATGGCTAGCTTGATCTTAATAGCTACTTGTCACTTTTTGTCTATATGGCAGATGTCATTGATAGTGGTCACACATGCAATAAACTCCCCATTAAGTATTCTGTCCATTTGCAGTTATGTATCCATCACAGTCATTCAGTATACAATGCTTTTTCTCTCTCCCATATTAATTAAACCTTCCTGCAAATTGAATTTCAGAGTTAGTGGTCAATTCTGTGATTGCTGTTTAAAAGATGCAATAGATGACTAGGCACTGTGGTGAGCATCTCAATGTCCAAACCCTGGGTTATTTTAAAAGATGGCTATCAATTGTCAAAGGCAGGAAGATGATCTCCATTCATAGGATCCATGGAGAGAGAGAGAGAGAGAGAGAGAGAGAGAGAGAGAGAGAGAGAGAGAGAGAGAGAGAGAGACTGCAGATTATAGTGATGGGGACAGAATCACAACAGTAGCTTCAGGTGCTTTCTAGATATGATAGGAGCAATTTGTACAATATGGATGCCACTTCCCTCATCTATCTAGCAACCTTTTATCACCTATATTCCTAGTCTATGATTGAAGTCACAGAAGAGTTAAATACAAGTTTACATCAGGGAAGTATGTTGCTGAAAGAAAACTATGCAGATATGAGCATTCAAGCATATTTTCAGGCTTGGTTGCTATGCAAAGCTGCTGTTGCTAGGCAACCACACCACCTAGCAACAAAACAAAAGTACCACTGTATTCTACTATGCTGATTTATAGTGGGTAGGACCCACCAGATACTTTCTAGACTGCACATTTATGTAATTCAAAGTGACATCTGAATCTATTGTCGGCCATTTTGAATTTCAGCCATATACAGCCTCGCCATTAAATTTTATGAAGTAGAAACATGCATATTCTTAATCAGCATAAGAATCAGGAGAATTGATAAAGATTTAGCATGGAAAAACATCCATTTATATAAAGAGGGAGATTAGTGAAATGGAACAGCATCGTATTTGCTCAAGGTAGTGTCTTTGCGTCCAAGGCAATAACGTGTGTCATAGTCATCAAAGAATTCTGCAAAATATCTCATATTACTCAGAAAGGTTTGGCCTACATAAATCATATTAGATATTGTGCTTAGATGGGGATAAGGGCAAGTTTTATACATGTTTCTGGAGCGCATTTAAGATTTTCAGTAAAAAAAAAAAAAGGAACTTTGTAATTTCAATCTTCCGTCTTCCCGACTGCCTGGTACACTCAAATCTGAACTTAAAAACATGTATTAGGGCTTAATGAAAAGCTTATTATGTCTTCTTTCCAACAAGACCAATAGCTTCAGGATCCAGACAAGGTAAGATAGTCTTAGAGCTTGGGGATTGAGCATACCCCTTGAATAACATGGTACCAAAATTGACCCAAAAGTGGTCTGAACCCGCACATGGATAATGAGCCAAAACCGGTAGTGCATCCCAAGATAATCAATGTTAACATCTTGAATCTTGTTCAGGGGACCCTAAGGATTGAAAAAATACCCGTCGCATTGGGATGTGGGGAGGGGTGCATGGTGGGCCCTATCAGCCCCCGGCCTACTATATCTTTTTTCCTTACACTAGTGGCTTCGCCACTAGATAGTGGGGGCAATGGCCGATAGACAAAGTCTGCCTACAGATCATGGCAAATTCTGCTGAGGGGCCTACTGATCACTGCAAATTCTACCTACTGACCACCAGAGCCCCCTGGTGTCTTACAGTAGAAGCGCTTATCTTAGCAACGATGTATTTCATAGCAACATCAAACAATTTAGCACCCTCCCAGCAGATTCTCTCGGAGGTTTGTTTTTAGTGAATTACTCTAGAAATACTCATGAGATCTTTACATATGAGATATCAAATTAAAGGGAACTGTAAGGGGAAACCAGTTCTACAATTGGTGAACAGTTTACTTGATAAATGAAATCGGGATGAGCGGTGATTTCTTTGAATCCTTGACTGCCGATTTTTGAGGCTATAAAATGTTTTACAAAACTCTGCTTCATCTGGTACCCCAAGGGTACTGTAGGCTGAAGCAGTCATATATTGCACATTTCTAACCAGCGACCTAGGAGGCATTTTTAAATATAGTGCAATAAGTAATATCTTGAGAAGTTGTACCCACCACTTTATCAAATGCGGGTTTTCACAGCAAGTCGCTACAATTCTTACGTCATAGAGAATGGGCAAAAAAATTTACGCCACCCCCTCAAGAAGGATTAAAATATTTTTCGCCACCCCCTCAGGAGGGGTCCAAATATTCTACGCAAGCCCCTCAAACTCACCAACACCCCCCTGTTGTTAAAAAATGAACACTCACTAAATGACTCGACAGACCAAACTTCAAACAGGACCCCCTGCAGGGCAACAAAACATTAGCATCTCTGTGTGGAGGCAGCACAAGGCCTGATGGGAGGACACAGCAGGACATCAGGTCGTAGGTATACTAACGAAAGTTTCGCCTTTAAGAGTTTTCTGGGGTGATAGGAGTAGACCCTCTGACCCTTGTGGGTGTAAAAAGCCTGGGAGATGTGAGCAGCACTGAGATGTTGCATGGTGAATAATTCACTTTGTATCAACTAAATGACAGGCAATGATACCACCAAACTTCAAATCAAGAGTTGACTTTTGGTAGACTAATCAACACTTAAGTCCCATCCAACCCTTTCCGTCACCTCATTTTCAGAACTCACTGAGAGTATTACTGTCAGCACTCTATGTTCGATGTTGTGAGTCATTTTCAATACATTAGCTATTAACAAGGCAAGGAAAATCTGTCTGAACTCGAAGTAGACAATTATCTGAGGAACTGAATACAAATAAACAGACAAAATGTATACATATTGTCAAAGTTACTAGTCAAGGTATTGGAGGGATCTGAGGTATTAAGGCTTGAGGAACTGAGGGTTGACATACATACATCAGAAACATTTGAACTGGCACTTTCTGGGTGTCATTCAGTCTACTGGGGTCTACTGGTATGGCAATTTAAGATCACAAACAGTGCTATTTACAGGATGTTCAATGGCATGATGCAATTTCGGCTATTCTATTATAGTAACTTGGATTATGGATCTGCCACTGAAAATTTTGGCAAATAAAAAGCTTTTTTTTTTTTTTTTTTTACATCCATAGAGATGAACAAATATCAAGCATAGATCATTTCTTCTGACATTATGTTTGACAGAAATCTAGCTTCTGTTGGCTAAAGGGTACATTTTTGTTGTACAAAGAAGTGACTTTACATTGCATTTTTTCCCTGACTGCTAGGAATTTTGGGATCAATTTGGGGACTTTCTTTTGCTGGGTTAAGGCTGGCCACAATGTTGACTCAAAGAAATCTATAATCCAGTTTAGGGAGTGGTCATTATTTATGAATGTAGGGGGGGGGGACATAAAATCTTTTGACCCCTCTTGAACAGGGGGGCATAAAAATGTAGCTTCTGAAAACAAAAATGCCTGTGCACTATATAGATCAAAGAGAAGCGAAAAAATATTCTGTGCCTCTGGCGTAATGGGGGGACACAAAAGTATGACCGCCATTAAGGGGGGAATAAAACTGTCCACATTATAGGTCCAACAGCAATTCAAGGTGTCTTATATATGCAAGATTTACCAGCTAGGCCTACATGAGGTAATTCGGCACCATACTTGAGTCCTGTGACATTAGTGACATGTTTTTTTTTTTCTTGATAGCTCCCAAGACACTCTAAGAAAAAAACTATTTTATCTTAACAATTTTTGGGGTAATTGCCGTTTCCTTGATACTGGGTACCAATATAAAGAATAGAGTGAGTGTCAATTTTGTCTATGGGAGATAATCCCAACACTTGCCCAATGTTAATTAGGCTTCATGTGGACTTATTGCAGATATGTTTGGTGCATGGCTCAATGGTAGAACCATGACATGGTATTTCCGAGTTACGTGTATCCCCCTAGACTATGGCTCACCATAGCATGCTACTGTTGTACCTGACTTCATGGAGTGCTGCAATCCTATCTAGGTTAGTGGGACACTGGCGTGGGACACTGCTTTACCATGGTGCCACCTAGTGTCTAAGGCGAGAATCAAGAATACAGATCTTGCTGACCTAAAGGATTTCCAATGGGAGGGGCTTAAACTGCAGAATCTGTCTTTTCTATGTTATCAAGCTTTGATATTGCAATGGTTTGAAATCAATTTGTTTATACTATTGTATGAAATACAACAAGGACAGATAATAAGACTCATTCGCTTTAACTCCTGTGTTAAATATAGATAGATATAGATCCTGTATGACAAATCTACTATATTCAATTTACAACCACGCTTTCCTTGATTGCTTGGCGCATCACTCAAAAATACACAAATATAATTATACTGTAACTGCCTGATTAAGCATAAATGGGCTTATAAATTTCAGATACCTGTTACCCTATGTGCTAAAACAAAACCTACCGGTATGTAATATTTTGTAAAAGTTCAGTAATAATTTTATATTAAGAAATAAGAAGTGAAATTGTGTGCTGCCTGGGGAGGCACCCACTTTTGTGGTCCCCAAGGGGTAAAAAATGACATGGCGACATTTGGCCATTTTTTGGTGACATTTCGACTTTGTACCCTTTTAAAAGTGGCATGGCCAATCCATAAAAAAAGTGACATTTGATCTGAGGCCTTAAATTTTGAGATTATTAGACATGTTTTTTTTTCCCTAAAAAAGTGACATGTGACCTGAAGCCTTGCATTTTGGCGACATTGTGACCTCAGGGGGGTCCCCTTGGGGGCCCCACTTTTGGCCCACCAAATTGATAGCTCATATCCTTGATATTGATATAAAAATAGAGTGAGTGTCAATTTTGTCTATGGGGGATGGTCCTAACACCAGCCCAGTCTTCAATGGGCTTCATGAGGACCTATTACAGACATATATTGGGTGCATGGCTCAATGGTAGAACCATAAGATATTTATCAGAGCTACGTGTATCCCCCTAGACTATGGCTCACCACAGTGTGCTACTGTGGGAAAGTGTCTACTTGTACCTGACTTCAGGTTACGTGGAACTAATTCCATTTCCTCTATGTTTCTATATAGCATAACACATAAAAACAGCCCCCCCGAATGTTCGTTGGTAATATTTTCGACCGTAGCAAGATTAAACCATCTCTCACACACAATGTGTTAGAATATAGGATAGGCTTAACCCTGAAAATCTTAACTAAGGGAGCGATACGTACAGCAAGTGCCATTCTACCCTATTTTGGGCCTCAAAACCTCCATTGGCCAGATGAACATTTGCAGACCTGATAAAATCCCCAAACCTTGGCAAAATATAAAAACTCATCTACTGTTCCATTTAGGAACTAATTGGGGTCACTTGTGATTTTTTTCATAATTTTACCAATATTTCTTGCATATGATTTCTAAGCCAATCAGCACCCAGATCACCTTCAGTGCAGGCCTGAATACCATATGACTCACGAGAGGGCAGCATTTACGTCCATGTAACCTTAATTAGGGGTAGGGTCTTCAGATAAAACTAAAATGTTTTTCCTATCAAACCTTAGGGTCTGTCCTATAAAATCCTAAAGTTTGGTGGCAACAGCCTTTCTCAATGTTATGATATGAGGGGATTGATATGTGCAATTCACACTGAAATTCCTACCAGTTTTCAATGTGATTTCCGAGCAGCGACTTTTATCATCAAAGATCTATGCACTGCACAAGCAGCAGTTCTAGAGCTGTCAAATTGCATATTTGCATTGAATTCAGTCACCTGATGATGAAGGGGGCATTGATTTTGCAAAATATTGTTAGGATTTTGCCAGAAAAACTCACAAAATCATGAAAAACATGATAAAACTGGTGAAAAATGATTAATATTAGGCCTATAATTAATCCCACTTTTTACAGATCATATCTTACCTGGGGATCATTTTTAAGGCATGCCTTTTCTGTTACATGCATCAAGAATACCTGTTATCAATATTGTACTAATATTTGCACTGGGGGATAAATTACTACTGGTTAATTAGATAGTTGCGCTCTCACTGAAACTTTGACGAAACACCGCAAACCCGACCAAACTTCCAATGGACCCTATGGTAGGCCCTACATGGATATCTGTGCATCAATAACCCTAGGAAGATTAAAATGAGGCTAAAATGTCATTTTCTGCTGAAAATTTCACCCTGTAGGTGGTTTATGTCCAGAAAAAGTTATGTTTTGGGAGATTCATAGAAACTGCAATATTTAGTGAATTACCCTACCTCCACAAGCAAGGTTTTCCTAATTTTTTTTATTTACACACCATTTCTGTGACTAATTTGGCCAGATTCCTGTAAAACCATCCTTGCTGTAACAGAAAAATGACATTAAAAGGGCATTTGAAATAGGCAGGTCAAATGTCCAATCATCCTATAGGTTACGTGGAACTAATTCCATTTCCTCTATGTTTCTATATAGCATAACACATAAAAACAGCCCCCCCGAATGTTCGTTGGTAATATTTTCGACCGTAGCAAGATTAAACCATCTCTCACACACAATGTGTTAGAATATAGGATAGGCTTAACCCTGAAAATCTTAACTAAGGGAGCGATACGTACAGCAAGTGCCATTCTACCCTATTTTGGGCCTCAAAACCTCCATTGGCCAGATGAACATTTGCAGACCTGATAAAATCCCCAAACCTTGGCAAAATATAAAAACTCATCTACTGTTCCATTTAGGAACTAATTGGGGTCACTTGTGATTTTTTTCATAATTTTACCAATATTTCTTGCATATGATTTCTAAGCCAATCAGCACCCAGATCACCTTCAGTGCAGGCCTGAATACCATATGACTCACGAGAGGGCAGCATTTACGTCCATGTAACCTTCATGAAGTGGTGCAATCCTATCTAGGTTAGTGGGACGCTGTTTTACCATGGTGCCACCTAGTGTCTAAGGGGAGAATTAAGAATACGGGTCTTGCTGACCTAAAGGATTCCCTATGGGAGGGACCAAGGGAGGTGAGCCTGAATACCAATTCCACAATATGTTAAAGGGACAGGAAGCCTAAAAAATAAATCCTATCTGTTTACTGCAGAAGCTGCCTTTCCTATAGTCTTAATCCTAGTGCAATGGTTTAGAATCAATTTGTATATGTCATACAGAATAAAACAAGGAGAGATATCAAGACTCGTTGTTCAGTGATCTATTATGTTTAATATAAATAATTTCACATGACAAATCTACCATATTCACTGCACATGGATAATTCCCTAAATTTAAGCTTTTGATTTCCAACAGTAGCCCATACAATCATATTTCACCATTTTCAATGCTTCATCACTATACACCAACAACCAGTACAATGTCTAGTATGAATGAAACCTCCTCAAATACTCTCCTATAATTAACCCTTTAAAGGGCCGCTGATGGAGAGATGCATCATGCCTATGCTTGTCATGATGCACAAATGCAACCATGGCGAGTAACTCACCAGGACTACATACATGCATCTTGCCGTCCCTACAGGCTGGGTACAGTCCTGGAGGGTCTGCATGATGCTCTAATGAAGTGCTGGCAAACAAACTCGCCAGCACTTCATTGGTGTGTCATGCTGATCAATGGGCATGATGCACTCCTGCATCAGTGACCCTGAAAGAGTTAACATCCTAGAAGAAACCTTTACTGATTTGCCAACATTGACATTATATCAATTTTGCCACTTATCTTTTTTCATTTTTTTTTTTATTGTGACCCATGTTTATACATACAGAGATGTCAGTTGGGTATGGGCTCAACCTCTGAAAATCTTTGGGTGTTAGCAAAGCACCCATTTCCCAAAGTATTATGCTAAGATCACCAATCTTTTCTTCATTTCAACCTGTTCCCCTCACTAAACAGCATTAAAACCCCTGTTCCCCTCACTAAACAGCATTAAAACCATCTCTAGAATGGATGGTCATAGAAAGACAATTAAAACACTGCATCAGAATTTCAGCCAATCAGCAGCCAGCTTAGATTCATGTCCTCTGAAATGAGATTTCAGAGATTCTCTGATCTCTGAAAGGTGGTTTGCCTAGAAAAGGCTAGAGGGCAGCACAAGGCATGCTTAATTCCATCTGCTGAAGTTTAAACTATGCACAGCCTTATTCTACCTAAAAGTAGAAAGGAAATGTTATAAGAGTAAATATGATTAATGTAGTTCTCTCTACTATATTATGACCACAAGTTTGAAGAAGCCTCTGAGATGTCTGATTGTTAGGGAAGTTTGAACATCTGAAAATAGACGGACCTCTGAAGGTCTGACATCTCTGTACATATATTTTGTGAGGAAGTTCTAGAGATTTGCATCTGTTTACATCAATGAATAATGTGTATTCTATGTGCTTCATACATTTGGCTTAATGCAATTCAAACCATTCTTTTGATATTTTTTTTTTTAAAGAATGAGAACAAAACTCATAAACATAATGCAGAGATGGCACTCACTGGTCGACAAAAACCAGGAAAACTGGACTTGAGACACATTTACCCAGGAATCTAACATGATTTAATACAGAAATCTTAGAATCAAAAACCAGGAATCCCTGGTAAACCAGGAAAAGTGGCATCTCTGATAATGGTGAAATACTCATAAATGAGCTAGCGTAATCTCCCGTGTATAAGGCGCGTCTTATACGGGGGGTTTTAGTTCTCATTGCATCCACAAGGGGGAATTCAAGACCTTTCTTTTGATATGTTACATGCCCCCTTAGCCATAAAAGGATATATGGGGGCCCATATTCATTAGGTGAGAATTTTCCAAAACTCTAGGTGAGCCTTATACGCGGGAGATTACAGTATTTTAGTCACTGTGCAATCCAAGTAAACAGTCATAATAAAATCTCAAAGTTTTGCATCTTTCATTCAAAAGGTACATCAAATGATAATACTAGAAAAAATTCTAACAGCCTTGACTCTCTCTGTGAAATCGTTACACAGAATATATCCACTTATCCATGTACCATAAATCCCTGCATATAAGGATAATTAAAACTTTCGCTATATCCTACAAGGGGGCAACTAGGGTTTCTTTTCAGCCTTATTTCTGGAGTATATCAAAGGATAAAAACCTTGGGTATAAGGCACCCCCTGGCTTTGGGAAAGTGCTGCAGTGATCATCTGATTCGCGTCTTAGTCGCACCTCATATGCGGGGATTTACGCTTCTCACTGTGGTCATCACAATCATCTCAAAGAACCCATTGCAAAATAAATATGTTATACTCCTAGCCCTGGCTAGAACTGAATATGAACACATAACAATCATAATATAATGTTTAAGTTGAATCTAAGGGCCACTGGTGACCATGATGCACAAATTTATGTAACTGTAATTGACAAGTGCTGCATCATGCATCATACAGAATCTACAGGCTTGATACACTCCTGAGGGGTGGGCATGATGCACCAATGCAGCACTAATGAGCAGCAGCACTGCATTGGTGCATCATATGGCCAATAAATATTCAAAATTTTAATAGGAAGAGTTTGTTTCAGGGAAGAAATTTCAAGAATCTAGTGAAGGGGCTACATGATCTTCACAAGGTTGGCCAGTCCAAAAATCTTTAGAAATTCACCCTTAAATTTCAAAGACTCAGATAGTGACACATAACAAATGTCTACAAATTTCTTATTTTCATAAGTATTTTGCTGAAATTTTACTTTAACAAGTATTTTGCTGAAATTTTACCTTTACAAGTATTTTGCTGAAATGTTACTTTTATAAGTATTTTGCTGACACGTTACTTTTATAAGTATTTTGCTGAAACTACTTTTACAAGTATTTTGCTGAAGGTTTACAGTGCACAAAAAGAAAACATACCAGATTATCAATACAACTGATCATTATTTCAAAAGCTGTGACATCGAGACACAAATTTCCTAACTTGAATATTCTGAGACAACAAGGTGATACACACTTAGATATATCATCACTGATCACTCGTTATAAATAAATAACTCACTTGACGGTCGGTCGGCTACAACAGTCATTCACATTGATATCACACAAGCATCACAACGATTACCTATATTACAGTAGTACCTCGTATATAAGGCGCACCTTGCATGTAAGACGCACCATGAGTTGGCGAAATGCTCTAAGGCATACCTGTAGCTCAATTTTTAGCACCTTAGTGCTAATGCGATAAAGGTAAATGTTTGTAAAATTTTTCTCTAAGGCGCATCCCATCTTTCAGGAGGTTCTCACCAACAGAGTTTGCCCAAATTCTTCAGACAAAAATCCGATTCTTCAATTAGAATTCTCCCTGGCATAACTTTTTATTTTTAGACATGACTGGGCATGACCACCAGGCACTGTTTTTGTGATCGGGGGGAGGGGGGACTGAAATCTTTAAATTGACTTTTCCATAAGAATGTCCAGTTTTCCCATTTTCCATGACTTTTCCTCACTCATTGTAAAATTTACTCGAATTCCCTGACTTTCCCTGATAACTTTCAATTCCATGACTTTCTGTAATACTAAGCCCCAGATTCGCATCAGCCCCGGCTTATATGTGAGGTACTACAGCATGTCCATTTCCAACAAGAATAACAAAACCAATCGGTGCTTCGACAGTCACCTCAAATGCACTTTTTTTCTCCTCAAATCAACAGCCATTTCTATGATAATATAAAATTAATCGAGTACTTACTTGTAAGTGTGAAGATTAATTGTTGTTCTGCGAGGCAACACCAGGGGCGTTGCAGAGTACACAGGAGATGACGTCATCGCTTGGCGCCAGTTCGTAGCATGCGGACAGTGAATCGTACTGAAAATAAAAGTACACAGGAAAACATACCTTATACTTATAGTCGTATTTCATTATTTGTTGATTGTAGATTATGCCCATGCAGTAATCTATTTATCATAGGGAGGATGGGAGGGCCTGTGTACTCTGCAACGCCCCTGGTGTTGCCTCGCAGAACAACAATTAATCTTCACACTTACAAGTAAGTACTCGATTAATTTTATATTCTGCTCGGTAACACCAGGGGGCAGTTGCAGTCTAGCACACAGGAGACTTCAAAGTTCAGTAGGTTCACTGTCTGATCCAATGACACATCATACTGTGACTTTGGATTTTTTCTAGATAATTTTCCAATTATCCCAGCTCCCTCTCACAACTGTGACTTAGCACATAAATTTATGTCTAGATATATAAATTTATGAGTCCGACAGTTGTCAGATCATGACAAATGTGGTGACATTTGTAATATCCAACATAAAGTCCTCTCGTGCAGCCATAACCCAAACATGAATTTATAGGAAGTATAAATTCTTTAGCTGGTGGCCTCAGATCAAGTTTAAATCCGTAGTAAATGGCCAACACAAACAAGTAATTATTGTTCACACAAATTACAACTCATATACGGTTGCTTGGGTAAAGATAAACAATCCGGACTGCTTATTTAAACCAATCTTTATACGGAAAGGTTCGGCTAGAGTAGTAGTTAAGCTTGCTAGGATGTGTAACATACTGACCAGCATAATTGTTATGTGGTCATAGGCACAAGGACAAGTTATTCAACATTTGCAGCTCTGTCAAGTACCTATGTTGTACAATGTAAGCAGTTAACTCCTTAGGTGTGGATAAATTTCCCCCTGCTACTCAACATATACAGCTGTAGATACTATACAGGCAGGACACTTATTTTTACAACATAAGCAGCTATGACTGCTATCCTCATAAGGTACAAAACAAATGTACAGTATAGGCAGCCCCTATAGTATTGTATGAATGGGTGTTGAAAGGTTTTATATATGACTGAGCTGCTAGAAACAGCGACCACATTTGCAATTTAGATAGTAGCATCTACATTTATAATGTGAGCTGAAGGAGTTTAATACACAGTATTGGTAATAGTTCACATTTCATTGAATAGCTTTGGATTTTATCTGTGGTGTGTTCACATGTTTCCTGCACAAGTAATACAGCGTGTAGGTTATGGAAACTCCCTTAAGATGTGTAAACAAGTTATAGTATATATTCCTTTCGTGTTTCAAAGACAGCTGAGACTGCTACTTCTAGTAGGGTACATATGTATGTAGGACAAATTTGGTGACCCAATTTGCCTAGCAAATTACCAGAGGGTATTTAGGCAAATGTGCTCTTTGTAAAGTCATAGTGGCAGTGGCTATGTCTGACTCAAATCCTAAAGTATTCTTTAGTACTAATGTGGACCTTTTAGACTACCATTTTGTGCAGCAGTATTAGCAACAGTTGCTACACAAGTCCAGTTAGGCTGCTGTGGTAGTCAAAGACCCATAAGGAGTATCTCATAAGCTCCATGGATTTAATAAGTACACTAGATACATTATAAATGCTGATTAAGAAGTCAGCTTTATACTAGTGTTTTCCCCCTGAGGTCCACAGCTCTGGTAGTGTCAGGGTCATTCATTTCGAGTAATAAATCCCTCCAATTTGAAACAAGTTTCTCAAGATAAACAGCTGTTGTTGCTATACAAACAAGACTATATATTGTACAACAAAAGCAGTCAAGACTGCTAATCTTGTAAGGTACAATCAGTTGTTCAGTGTATAAAATGGTTTTGTCTCTAGCTTAACAGAGGGCATTTATGGTACAAGTGAAGCTCCAGCAAGAAGTATAGTTTATAAGAAATCTGGTAACAGTTTTCCTTTAAGAAAACAGTTTTACACTTTTTCCAGTATTCAATCCCCCTGTGGAAGAAAATTCGATTGTATCTTTGTCAAAATTAAGTAACATTGAGGGCTTGGCGTGACTGCTAAGTTGATCAACGCAGAAAGCATCAAGTGTCTAGTCACTGTACTCTCCCTTTATGGGTCTGGTAGGCTACAAGTCTGCAAATCCAGCCTCAGGTTTGGAAATGTCACTTGGAGGTTGCTGTTATGTAAATAACAGGAGTTATCTGTGTAACCAGGCTCAACTTTTAGATTTGTAAGTAACCTTCCTGTACTTAACCGAGATTTTATCATCCCAGAGCATGATAAGCAAAAGGAATCCTGTCTAAGATCCAAAAGCATAGCAGAGTCCATACTAGCTTCTTGGCCCGCTGAGTGTAGAACTCTTGCAATATAGTCTAAGGGCTGAACTTTTTTGTTGTACTTAAGTAGCTAAGACTGCCTTATTGTGTGAAACACACAATTTCTACAGCTTAAGCAACTATCATTGTTAACCAACAGAGGGTACTAGTATGCAAATGATAGATCCATCCGGTGTACAACTGAGATTGTTTTAGTTATGTCAGACAAGCATATTTTAGAGTGTATTTATGTCAGACAGGCATATTTATAGTGAGCAGCTGACCCTGCTATACTGTGTGTTACATACACAACTGTTCAGCATACATACTACTCAAGAGTAGTTGTGTAAGTAGTATCTCAATAGTGGCTTCGTCTTGCTGAGCAGGAAGAAGACCTCTATTATCTAAGTTTCAAAGACAAGTTGTACTGTATAATCAGCTCAGGCTGTTGTTCAATTTGTTAGTGCTTTCTTAGAAACAGCTAGAATAGCTATTACACAGATAGCTGTTAACTTCCCCACACAAGTAAAGGTTTCCTCACCTTTTAACTTGCATTCATATGAAAGATCTCAGAATTTTTTGGCATAGATTGTGGTATTTGGTGCTTTCAGGCAAGCAATTCAACATAGGTCTGTTTGAGGAAGTTTTTTGGCATAAAGTATAGGTAATAGCTACATTCCTAGTCACGGTCTTAGCTAAACCACCTTGTCACTTTTTGTAACACTCAATCCCCCTGGGGAAAGTCAACAGGTCTTAACATTTGTCCAAGAAGTGAGACTGAGAGCTTAGAGTACAGTAGAACCCTTGCACATAAGACGCGGCTCATGTACCCGAATTTCATCACCTGGGGCCTATAGGATCCAGGCCAACTGAGGGTGCGTCTTATGCATGTGTATTTATGGTAACTCCTAAAGCTTCTGGATTAGAAGCATGTCCTGCTTATATTGTCTTGTCACTGTACTCTCCCTCTATAGGTCTGATGGACCACAAGTCTGCAAATCCAACCTCAGGTCTGGAAATGTCACTTGGAGGCATCTTGTTAAATTAACAGAGGTATCAGTGCAACCATCCACAGCTTTTTAGTGTGTAAGTAGGCTTTGTACTTTAATAGTGATTTCTAGCATCCAGCTTGGCATGTTAAGAAAATAAGTGACTGACTGGATCATTAAAACAAGGCAGAGTCCAGTCTAGCCCCTTGGCCTGGCGAAAGTAGAACTCAAGCAGTATAATCTAAGTAATTAACCGGTGGTATCTGTGTGCTTACACACTGTACAATATAAAGACAGCTAAGCTGCTCTATTTTGTAGACATACATAACTTTAATACTTAAGGTGTTGCTTTAATCAGTTATGTACACCGGTTTTGCAATCTATACTGTTAGATTATTTAACAGAGTAGTATCTGACTGCTTTCCGACAGAACATCTAATTCAAGTAAGTTTGAGAGGTATATTGTACAACATAAGTGACTGTTAACTGTGTATTACATATACACAAGTAGAACAGTAAAATCAAGACTTGCAGGCCATAATTGCCAGCTGTATCTTCAGATAGTCTATGACTGCTGGACAGGTATAAACCTCTAAGGTCTAATTTTCATAGACAAGTTGTACAACATGAGCAGCTCAGACTGTTAAACAAACAGTATACATGTGCATTTTAGGACATCAGCTATCACAGCTATTAGCACATGCATCGGTTGCTTTTCCACACAAGTACTAATCTTTGACATTTCATACTTGTTTTTATGCAGTTTCAAGTAATTTTTGGCATAAATTGTGGGTTTTTTGGCGTTTTACGAATAAACAACCAGCATAAGTGTATCCGAAGGAATTTTCGGCATAAGGTATAGGTAATAGCTGTTTTTCTATTCACGGTCTTAGCTAAAACCAACCTTGACACTTTCTAAGATTTCATCCCCCTTGGGGGAGTCAACAAGTTTTTCCCCCTGCTTGCCCATAAATGGTTAGACGGAGGACTCGGAATAACTGCTAGGCTTACAAAGCAGAAACATCTAGTGCTTTTTAGTGTCTTGTCGCTATACACTCCCTCTATAAGTCAAAGACCACAAGTTTGCAAGTCCAACCGCAGGTCTGGAAATGTCACTTGGAGGGAACTGTTAAATTAATAACAGTGATATCTGTGCCATATGCCACAGTGTGTAAGTAACCTTCCTGTACACTTTCAGTGATTTCTATCATCCAGCTTGGCATGATAAGAAATATGAATGACTGCCTGGGTTTCATAAGAAAGCATAGCAGAGTCCAGCCTAGCCCCATGGCCTGGCAATTGTAGGACTCAAGTGGTATAATCTAAGCAATTAGCTGGTGGTATTGTTGTGCATACACACTGTACAATTAAAAACAGCTAGGTTGCTCTATTGTGTGAAACATACATAACTTTTAACAATTTAAGCTACTTGCTTAATAAAGTTATGTGCACCAGTTTAGCAATCTGAACTGCTAGACTATTTGTCAGAGTAGTATACTATCTGACTGCTTTCAACAGAAAAGTTAAATAGCCAAGTAAGTTTGAAAGCATATTGTACAACATAAGCAGGAGTGACTGTTAATTGTGTATTGCATACACAAGCGGTGCAGTATCATCAAGACTAGCAAGCATAAGTGCTAGCTGTATCTCCTGATAGTCTAAGACAGCTGGTCAGGTATAAAACCCTCTAAGGTCTAAGTTTGATAGACAAGTTGTACAACATAAGCATCTCAGACTGTTATACAAACAGTATATATACATGTGCATTTTAGGGCATCAGCTATCACAGCTATCAGCACATGAGTCAGTTACCTTCCCACACAAGTAGACACAGTTCTTACTTGTTTTCCTATGTAAATTCAAAGAATTTTGGCATAGATTGTGGGTTTTTGGTGTTTTCGCTTAACAACCAAAAAAGGTGTATCCGAAGAAATTTTCGGCATAAGGTATAGGTAATAGCTGTTTTTCTGTTCACAGTCTTAGCTAAAACCAACCTTGACACTTTCTAAGACTTCATCCCTCTTGGGAGAGTCAACAAGTTCTATCGTTTGCCCATAAATGGTTAAACGGAGGACTCGGAATAACTGCTAAGGCTTACAAAGCAGAAGCATCTAGTGCTTTTTAGTGTCTTGTCACTGTACACTCCCTCTATAGGTCAATGACCACAAGTTTGCAAGTCCAACCGCAGGTCTGGAAATGTCACTTGGAGGGAACTGTTAAGTTAATAACAGTGAGATCTGTGCCATATGCCACAGTGTGTAAGTAACCTTCCTGTACACTATCAGTGATTTCTATCATCCTGCTTGGCATGATAAGAAATATGAATAACTGCCTGGATTTCATAAGAAAGCATAGCAGAGTCCAACCTTGCCCCTTGGCCTATAGGTGAAGACTTTTATGTACTGGGCATAGAGAAGTTCCCCAATATCTAAGATTGAAACCCCCAGCAAGCTGGTTTGGTCAACTACCTGAATTCCATAAGGAAGCATAGTAGAGACAATACAATCTATTTGATAAAAGGAACCTTCTCAGTGGAACTAGAGGGACTCACCTTAGTAGATGTGTCACTATAGTGACAGCATCTCCCTCTGTTCAAGTTAGTTTAACTTATTATCACTCTAAAAGGAGTGAGAGTAGCCAAAAAGGGCATAAAAAACAGTTAACACAACATCAACATAACAAAGAAACTTTGAACTTCTATAAAGAAAGTAATTACATACATTTCCAGTGTTTGGATAAATATTAAGAGCCTTTAAAAACAATTCTCAGCTCGACGCGCGTCCCGCATGGGCGCCGCCATCTTGTTTGCCGAAAATAGGTTCTAGGCTAGGGTGGAATGTCGTAAAAGTGTCGTCAATCGGTTTTATATTTTTGTTGATGTCGTAAAAGTACAATTATTTTTTAAAACATGGAAAACAGGTAGAAACTCGTCAATTCAAAGGATTAGGTCGTCTATAACGTTAGAAAAGTTGTATAGACCCTCGATTGACGAGTAGAAGAGAGTTGAAACATCGTTCGTCAAAAGACGATCTGAGCGATAATGGGGGTTTTCCCCGTGTTGTGTCAGAAAGTTTTAAAAATCTGACGAATTTTAGCTCCGATCGTCAATATGACGGAAAAAATGTATCAAACTCGTCTAAATGTATCATAATGACGACTAAAAAGGGTAAAAACTAGTAGAATTTACTATTTTTACTCACGGATCGTCGTCAGTTTGCTACAAACGGTTTGGTACCTTGCGCATGCGCCGTGGAACTGGCGCCAAGCGATGACGTCATCTCCTGTGTGCTAGACTGCAACTGCCCCCTGGTGTTACCGAGCAGAACTGTGGGTTACAGTGAGAAACATTTTGATTAAAATATCAAATCCTTAATATCAACATGACTCTTACACATCATAACATCTGTGTATGTACAGGGTCGGTTGTGTTTAATCGCTCACACACGGTGTGAATAACTCGGTAACAATAATAAATGCATAAAGGGTATTTTCATATTTTCGCCTGCGCTTATAGTGTGGATGAGGTGGGGTGATGGGATATATATAATGCATAATATAATATGTAACACACAAATACATTCAACACTAGTCGGCGTTAATAATGTAGTATACAAAAGCAGATAAGAGCGCCACAAGTAGGGCTGCTATCAGCATTTTGCTGTTTCGTCGTAGGAAGCCAGGGGAGTCTTCCTCGACCTGCTGTCGTCGTGGCTTCCGTTTCCTTGGCCGCATTTTCCGCTCAAATTCCTCAACTTCTGCTTGTTGTCTTCGCAGTTCCTCCTCTTTGGCTGCAGAAGCAGCCGCCTCTGCCTCCTGAAAATGATACATTTTTCCATGTGCAATTTTTCATGTCAAATTTTCTTTGCATGCATACATCCTCAAAATCCAGGCTATTCCAGTCAGTTCAAATAGTATTATGCTTTTAGGAATAATTTGTGATGAATTTGAAAAAATAATGTTGAATATTGTACCTTTTGTTTCTTTTCCTTGTTCTGTTTGCAGATTTCATCACATTCCAGCTTTATGCCATTAAGGCGCACTTCGTGACACTGGTAGTCGCGCTTCCTCCGTCGACATTTACATGCCAGGCGTATCTTCTCCATACACCCGCTGGCATCAGTACATTGACCTGAGTGGCAGTACTTGTGGCACTGGTGATCACAGTCCAACTGTGGGAGATAATACACAGACAACTGTTTACTCCAAATTTGATATATTCCGAATTGTCAAAATGGCTTGCACGAGCCTAGAAATTATTGATAAAAGGAAATAACAGGTGAAGGGATGCTATATAAGTAAAAGTTAGTACATCTGGAATATAAATTTCCCAAATACTACTTAAATTTGTCCCACACAATGGAACAATACCACCCCATACAGAATGGGAGATTATCACATGCCATCTATGGACACAAAAAACGCAGGTAGTGTGTGTCATAGTACACACATCTCCAGTCTGCCCTACTGCTTTTCTAATGGGTGCAACTTAATTTATGCCTGCTCAAATGTGCACCTTGGCCCTAAATTTGATGATTTCATCCAAATATAAGCAACATCAGAGATAAAGAGGGGGAATTAAGTGTGTAGTATGTGCAGTGAGGTCATTACAACCACCTGGACTCATTCTAAGGAAGATGGACTTTTTGAGCCACTCTCATCAGATATACTAACTTTGATAACTTATATAGCATCCATTATCTTGTTATAACTTATATTATAAGTTATAACATCAGCAAGAAAATGGTGCCATACTCATCATTTACTCACCATTTTTGGACATCTGCCAGGGCAAGCCTTGAGTTCCTCTTTCTGTTCCCCTTCGGCCCCGGTCCACTTATAACACTCGATGTACTTGGTGATGGCTTTACAGTGACAGCGCATGCGGATCATCTGACTGCAGCGCTCGCAGTCGCCCGGGTGGCACGGTTTGAGGCAGATGTGGGTGCAGCCAGGTGGGCGCGCCTTGTGGCACGTCTCCTCACACGTACTACAGTTACTGCCGGCCTGGTACGGCGAAAATACAGACTAGTTAAGTACTGCTGTTCATCAAATACTTCTTACGTAGGACCTAGGCTATATATATATATATATATATATATATATATATACTCAAAAGTTACTCTCCAGGGTTACGAGTAACTTGCGCCAGCTGCATTTGTGCATCATGCCAAGCCTACACTGAGCATCACCATGATGCACCAATGAAGTGCGAGTCTGCTCGCCAGCACTTCAATGGTGCATCATGCTCGCCAGCACTTTAATCACGCATTATGCTGACTAATGGACTAATGATGCACTCCTGCATCAGCGACCCTTGCTAGTAGGGATCCATGTGTTAAGACTGCAAAATTGCTTGGTGCAATAATGTATCATGTAGAGCTTGAACTAGTATAAAAGTCTTTCATTGTTAAGTTGTACTCACCACACTGTTGGTTGCTGCATTTTCCACCAGGTGGCACTCGAGGCTGCACGTGTGGTTGCTACAGGGCAGTACACGGCCACATAACCGCTTACACGATTCCACCTTAGCGGACGAACAGGGCATCGTCACCGTCTGTAAGGTCAAGTAATTGTAAGATTTATATACAGATATACCGTAATCTCCAGCATATAAGGTGCATCCTGCTTACAATAGATGTTAGTTGGGTATGGGCTCAACCTCTGAACAATTGTGGGTGTTAGCAAAGTACCTATTCCCCCCATCCACTAGTGGTGATATTTTTTTTTCAAATCTAGAAGCAAATGATACATTCAGATGAATCTATATCTATATACAATCAATTATACAGTGCCCTTTAGTTACATATCAGTTTTTGTTAGTCTAACTTATGGCAAAAAGAAGTGGTCATAAAGGTTAAGGGACTTACCTCATGTTTGCCCAGACAGGACACCTCTACGGGGTAACTACACGCAGGGCATGGTCTGTTCACTACGTCCACACGAACCTGTGGCTTGGGGTCCCATGGTCCAGAGGTCTAATGGGCAGAAACAGGAAACACAAGTTATAAACTAGTCTTGTCTCATTTGAATATACAATTGATATACAAGGACAACCAAGATTTTCAAACACCATGGTACGATTAATTGCTTGACTGCAATGTTTGTTCTTTCTTAACAACAAATTTGTGGACCTATGTTAATTATCATTTGATAAGCTTAAAACCCAGTTCCTGTGACATGTTAATAAAAACAGAAGTTAATTGGGCCATTTTTATTTTCCCTCCTTCTGTTCTTCTTAGAGCATACTAAATATCTCAGCTATTCTAAAGAGAATGACATGATTTTTTTTATCCCTAGACAGGTTCATAGCAAATAGACAATGTTAAAGAGTGAGGCTTATATCCCAGGTGTGGCTTTTATGCTAGCGCTTACCTTCTCGTTAACCTTAACACGCATGGCAGAGTGGCACTGTTGGGTACAGGAGTGTCCACATTGGTACGGCTTACCACACAACTGTCGACATGGCGGGCAAGCCCGGAAGTGACAGCGGTGCTCCTCCGCAGTCGGGTGGTGACAGTTTGGAGGTTTTCTAGTGTTCAGAAACAGAGAAATTGCATTTATTCATGAAATTGGACAATGAGAAAAAAAACAATTACCCTAAATTCGTATAAGCCTTGGCTTATACGAGAACCATCTTATAGGATTGTCCTAAAGTCAGGGTGCGGCTTATACGATGGTATTTGACATTGTAGAAGAGTCATTAACTGCCAATTTTCAAGCTATAGGTGCAGCGTATAGCATTCTTCCTGACACCGGGCGCGGCTTATACAAGGGAATTTACGGTATCAATGAAATCTAATAATTTTTTACATCAACATGGCAGTAACTGTAAAAACTGTGACACTTACACACAAAGTTGGTTACACTTGGGTGGTCGGGTGACCCGCTCACGTCCACATGGTATGGTCAGGCTGGCCGCCTTACAGTTACAGGACAAAGTCACCATCTCCGGGCACGGGTAGCACGGACCTAGAGGTAACAGGAAAAAAAGACATTTTATAAAACTTTTAATTTACACAGTGCTTACAATATTTTCACTTTAAATGATATAATTCTACTCATTTCTCGAAAACCAATTTGTCCTTTTATAATTGGTATATAATAATAAAACCTAGAGCAGACCTTGAGGTAAGAGAATGATGAGACTACCATAGTAGCTCGCATACAAACAGCGGTTTATGGTACAATGGTAATGTCACTATCTGAGGCTTCCTGCACCATATACAATTAGCCCAAAGTCAGGGTGTGTCTTATGGGTGGGGTAACTTTTTTAATCAGCAATACTACACCTTTAAAAAAGTCAAGCCCAGTCTTTTAATTCAAGAGTGTGCCTTATATGCACAATGCACCTTTAATACCTAAGGTTTTAAGGTAGATGAAAACTTCAACTTTACACAGTGACTACATTAGACATACTTGGTTCAATTCTACTCAATTCTTGGATATTAATATTTGTCCTTTTTACATCGCCATTTGTTAACAAGTTCTTTCAGTGAGAATACGCTGACATCCTTACCTCGGTGGCAGCGGCTCACACACTTGTGGTTCCGACAGCTCAGGTTTCTAGCACACTGCTTGTCACATGGCAAGCATGATCCATCACAGCACTGGAAATAAAAAGTTGATTCACCTTAAAAACATTGTGATAGTCAACTTTATCAAACAAAATGAGAATATTGTGAAGAGTTGGGGGGGGGGGGCATTGTGTTGTCTTATGCCGATTGGCAAAATTTGAAAAATAAAATACACAAATTACAAAATACTTTTTTCTTCAGATAGTCCTCACCTTTCGTTTACAGGGGTGCCGTCGGCAGTCCTTAATTTTGGGACACTTCATCTCACATTGGTATTCTTTATTGCACGGCATTTCCTTCTGACGCTGCCCACAGCGACATCGCTTCACCACCATCTGACGACACTGTAACATATAACATATTTCTACAGTAAAATGTTACAACTGAATTCTAGCTTATAAAAGTTTAACATTAAGTTGTGTATTAACTTAAAAGGGTAAATATCTGTTCATATCCTTTGACTCCAAGTCTAGAGACTCATATTTCAATTTACTAGCATTTAAATTTCATATTCCCAAAGTGTTGAGATAATAATATTTACAAATAGTTGAATGAACAAAAATCAGAAGTACTGGTAGATAAATTAATCTGAATATATGTCTAGTGCCCTTACCACACCACAGTCTCCGTAGTGACATTTCTGAGAGCATGTGTGGAGGCCGCACGCCAGCACCTTACCACATGTGTCAACACAAGTGGGCACATCGTCCGTGCATGGCAGCTCAAAATCTAACCAGTACAAGAAACATTCATGATTCATTATCCCTTTAACAATCACAAATGTTAGCATACTCTCCCCCATTCGCTTTTATCGTTATGTACTCAAGACTGATAAAACTGACATTGCAAACACTAAATAAGGTTATTGGGTGTGGCAATATCAAGATAAGGCATGTCTACTTCATTGGAAGGTTGATTTCAGCAAGTATGCCACTACCTATTGAAGATGTCAATCAATCCTTGTACCGGCAATAATAAATCATCTAGTAGCTTCAGTGTGTTCAAGAGGATAGCTTAACAAGGGATAACATACCAGATTTGCCGCATGGGCAGCTTCTCTTGCCAGCGCGAGGACAGGCCCCGCACGCCCCATCATGACAGACCTTTTCACACACATGGTTACCGCAGCCCAGCTTCCTTCCACATACCTGCACAAGACACATGTTCAACATCATGTCCACATCAAGTTTATTACATTGAATTATTTGGGTCATTTATAGAGGGCTTTGTGGCAATGTGATGCTGCATACAATGCTTTTTGGGCAAGAATTTCTATGTCTTTATGCTTTACTGAACAACTAATGCTATTTTTCTCTGAAGTCAAGTATGTAATACAAAGTTATCATTATCTTTAGAGTTACCTTGATAATAGTGACAATGTGCATCACCTCCCATTTCCCCCATGCAAAAAAGAAATAAAAGAAAAAAAATACAGCAGGGTTCAAATATAGTCGGACCTCTGATATCCCATAATGCCTTGCACAGTCAGTTTCCGGTATGCCTAGTGTACAGGGGCATTTTCGCGTGCCCCGATCCGGTTAACCCGGTCCACTGGCTGTACCCATTGGGCATACACCATGGCTACACCCCGGATGTACCAGATCAAGTCACCCGGTTAACCAGGTTGGGTCGCGCGAAAGTGCCCCAGTCCTCACCCTAGAGAGCACCACTGGCACACATAGAGTAAGAGGGAGGTCAGAGACACCTACCGTAATCTCCCGCGTATAAGACGCGTCCTCTACGCCAAACAAAATGCTGGGCAGTCTTATAGGATGTACTGAAATTCGGGGTGCGTCTTATACGAGGGGCAATTTTACTATAGAAATGTACTGAATTTACAAAATTCACCCCTAAGAGGTGCGTCTTATACGCGAAAATGCATGTGCTGAGTTTGGGGTGCGTCTTATACGCGCAGCGCATCTTCTACGCGGGAGATTACGGTATTGTTTGAAAATTAAACTATGCCAGACAGGAACCTGACTCCCCCAGGTGGGCGATAATACAGAATCGGCCCACCGGTGAAGACTCTATTACCTTATCACACTGCCACTGTGGACTGGCACATGGCCGCATGCTCTGCTGGGCACTGCACATACATGGCTGTACGCTTGTCTCCGGACAGGGCGGACATTCACCTGAAGTCAACGTATTTCACTAAACATATATAATGGATGTTTCAGTATTTCAGGCATCGTGAGAATTTTTTCCCCCTACTTTTGTTACTGCCAATTTGGGGTATATGGAAGAAAAGTTCTCTTCAGTCACTGCAAAATACTCAAGATTGAGCAGAAAAAAACAATCATCATTTACTTTGAATTCTGGATCTTATAAAGGTGGCAAGGATGATAAAGCATAGAAGTAAGATCAGTATTATATCATTTAGAGCATACATACCGTAGTAACGCTTCTGATTTTCTTCACTACATTTTATTTCATGACTGTGATGACAAAAACCTAGACTTTACCAGTGTGACATGGCATACGGCAGCGATGGTGTCCACAGGTAAGAGACTGACTACACTTCTGGCCGCACGACCACTCCTTGGCCCCGCAGCGCTTAATCTGTGGTGACTGTTTGCCGCAATGACAAGAGACAAGCACCGTCTGTGGACACGGTGGGCAAGGACCTAGACAAAGTCAATTTTGTCATCAGTTACTATTTAGATCACACATCTTTTATATTAACAAACTCCATATCTTTCAAGCATTATAACACCAATTAAAGTCATGGGTGCAGCTGATACTGTATGTGGGTGTGGTGTAAAGGCGGGAATTTATGGTACTTAAACTGTTCTGTCGTAAAGTGTCGTTTCTTCAACAAAATACATTTGGAAATCATGATACTACTGTTATAAGTGTTTCTATAATCTTCATTGCATGGTGGATACGACAGTCCCATAGGTTTAACCAAGAACCTTTGTACCACATGGGGCCATGGAATATGACATGCCCATATTCCATGGTCAGGTCACGTGACCTTATGAGCTGTAATTCAATAGAATTTTCTTGTTTTAAGATCATAGCACCATAAAATATATGCAAGTGTCCACTTCAATGGAATTTATAAAATCTGTGGGACTGGTCGTATCATACAGTAAAATTCCGTTATAACAAAGTACTTGGGACAAGGGAGAAAATTCGTTATAAAAGAATTTCGTTGTAAACAAATCAAACAATTATGAGAGTATTAGGGGTCATCTAACCCCCCTCAGACCTCCCTTGTCATACAACCTAACACCCCACCCCCATTCAAGATCCCTTTTGCCGCCCAGAGTTCAATAGAGACGGCTGTAGAAGCCCCATCACACATCTTAGCACACCCCCCCCCCCACCTCCCTTACACCTTCTGCTGCCCAGAGTTCAATAGAGATGGCTGTAGAAGCCCTATCACACATCTTAGCATCCCCCCCTCACCTCCCTTACCCCTTCTGCCGCCCAGAGTTCAATAGAGACGGCTGTAGAAGCCCCATCACAAATCTTAGCACCCCCCCACCTCCCTTACCATATTACACACCCGAACATCCCTCAGCTATAAGAAAATGCTTGTATAAGCCAAGAAAAATTCATTGTAAACAATTCCAGATGATGTAAAGTTTGTTGTAAAGGGATTATTTTACTATAGAAATGTATGGGGCTGATTTGGTACAATGAGATTTGTTTGTAATAAACGAAATTTCGTTCTAACAGGATTCGTTGTAAAGGAATTTCACTGTATAATGGCATCATACCGCAGTCCCACAGAGGGGAATACGCGTTGCAGTCCTTCTGCTAGCCCCCCTTACCTTTATAATACTACTGTATGTCGTAAAAATATCGGGACTCCTTTATATACTACACTTACCCGGATGACACAGTAGCAGACACTGGTGTCCACACTCAGGGCGGAGAGGCCGTCCACACGTCTGACCGCACGAGTGAGGCAGTAACCACAGGTCAAACTCAGGATCCTCCTCCTTACCACAGAAACACAGGTAGCGCGTCGGTGTCTCTGCCTGGGGGTACTCCCGCCGACATTTAGGGCTGTCATAGAAACAAATCATTTAAAAACAGTGTAACCCTTCAAATTAAGGGCCCTGCAGGGTCGGCATGATGCATGAATGTAGTCTGCTGAGTTCCTCGCCAGAGCTGCATTCATGCCTCATGACGACCAAAGGGCATGATGCATTAATGCATTAGCGGCCCTAAGAGGGATATATGCATTATGCCCTTTGGTTGCTATGATGCAGTTTTGGCGGATAACTCACCAGGGATATATTCCTGATACACGAATACATTGCTGTGAAATAGACTCACAAAGATTATGTGTATAAGCCACCGCGTATAGAACATATCAGACCCAAGGTACGGCTTATAGAAGTGTAGGGGCCAGCTCTGCCATAAGGCCAGCAGCCCCGTTCTGGATGTACCAGCCCGCAGGGGCTTTGAAGTTGGAAGGTCCTGGGTTCGAGTCCCGGTTTCTCCAAAGATGTTTTCCGCCGACCTCTACATTGGTGGAGAAACCGAGCCGGTCCTCCCAGGAATGGAGGAATGAGGATCGGGGAACTCAGTACCTGGGCCGGTATGACACGAATGACGATTCAATTTGCTAGTACTGGGGGACTTGGAAACAGGTGGCGCCCCCAGTACGTCCTGGGAACAGGATGCTACCGTGCTGGGTGCGACTCAGTACTAGTCCTGGGTGTCTGGTACCAAGCCCTAGATTGAATCTGGTAGGGAGGAGTGTAGGGGCCAGCTCTGCCGTAAGGCCAGCAGCCCAGTTCTGGATGTACCAGCCCCCAGGGGCTGGCATCCGGTGGTAGCTGCCCCTATGTGTGTGTCATACCGATCCAGGTGTAGATGGAAGGTAGAGAACGTCAGGCCAGGGGAAGTAGCTCAGAGGTAGAGCTTCCGCTTCGAAGTTGGAGGGTCCCGGGTTAGAGTCCCGGTTTCTCCAAAGACGTTTTCTGCCGACCTCTACAGAATGATCACCTGAACTCAGGGTGATGCTTGCCTGCAGTTTATATGTGGGTGTAGAATGACTGTTCGCCGCCTGATTAAACCAGACGAGAGTCGAGGTATTGTCTTGATATCTTAACTGCAAGGCTGTGCTTAGAACCTACAAATCAAACTTTTTCGAGCACTCACCAGTTCCAGGGGATGGTGCGTGCATCGATTTCCTCATCAGACTGTGATGTCTGTTGGTACACGCCATCCTTCACCCACTTCTGTATACATGTGATGTGGAACAACGTGTAACACGTGTCACAATGCCACACCTGAAATACAAGTAACATAGGGATGAATGAAAGGTCAAAAGAGCACTGTGAAGTCTAATGGGAGGACCTTCAAAAAAAAATGTAAAGAAAGGAAAAGAGGGAGGAAGAGAACTTCAGTAAAGATCTAGTGTAAACCCACATTTCAATGTTAAGTTTTGTCTTGAATAACCGCCCGTGCTAATAGAATGGGCGGGGGGAGTGGTGACTCCCGGCTCTTATTAAAGCCAGGGGCTTATTCAAGGTGTGGTTTCAGTGCTTGAGATGGTCAGGGATGTAAGTGGGACTGTTTGAAAAATTCTGAAGACTCATTCAGAACTCCTGCATTTATTGTAAAATATTAACAAAACTTTGATGCAAGAAAGAAAATTTGGCTAAATCTATTACACATGTCTTGTTCAAGAAATTCTGAAATCAGACAAAATTCTGAAAACTTACATCCCTGGATGGTAAGGTACTCTATTCTCTACTTACCGGGTCTTGTCTCTTTATAGTCTCTATACAGATGAGGCAGGCGTTGGCCTTCGCTTTAATAGAGTCGACAAGGTGCTCCCTGGTCCGGCCTAAATCATTTGTCTCACCCTCTGTGTCAGAGAATCAGAAAATGATATTTTAATGCTGATCACAAATTGATACAGCAATTCTCTCTCGATAAATGATATATAGATGGATCCAAAATATTTAACAGATTTTTGTCCTATGAATATTCAGCTCTTACTACAAAGTTGACTGCATATTTTATGTCAGTCTTGATTTATGATCATAAAGCCAAAATAATACAGTACCCCTCTGGACACTGCAGAGATGAAAATGTGACCAGATGGAGAAAAAAAGATGATATCCCTGGTAAAAACACTGGAAAAATTTGAAGGAAGGCTCCTGAATAGACTACTTAGAGATATAAGGAAAAGTCTTTGGGACTTGAAAACTTAAATTCCAAGAAAACCCCAAATTAATAAACCCTTGGCGCTAACTTCAGCCTTGACTTACTCACCTCCTCCGCCTGTCCCATGGTAGGAGCAAAGTGTCTTTGACATGATATCATCTTCGTTAAGTTCCTCCTCTTCTGATGATGACTCGTAGTCATCTTTGGACACCTGACTTGCCAAGTGGTGCTGCACATTCTGCTGATGTTTCATGGCCGCGTCATGAAACTTGGTCTCCGATCCTACATCATCGGACCCATCTAGATGTGTGATGGACAAAAACTCAATCATCTCAAATACTCTTTACTTTCAGTGTTGACACTTTGATCCTTTAATGGTGGGTAAAGCATCATTACTCATTGGTCGTCATGATACATGAATGCAGCCCTGGTGTGGAACTCAACAGGGCTACAATTGTGCATCATCCTAACCCTACACTCCCGGAGGGTTTATATGATGCACAAATGAAGTAAGGTCCTGGCAAGCAGACTCACCAGCACTTCATTGGGGTTAAGGGACTACAATAGGTCAACAATGTAAAAGGGACCTCCGTGAGGAACCCTCACTGAGGTACCTTTTACCTTGCTGAGCCAGATGCAGTTACAACCGTTTTGCACTAAGGTGACAATATAGTGCCTCCAGGTTCATGCCCCTTAATGTATGATACTCTGGCAGTGTATCAAATCTCATAGGGTTAGCATGATGCATGAACATACCCGATACTAATGCCAAGTAGACTCGCAGTTATATGTCGGTATCATAAAAATCAGGTGAAACACACTGCATTTAACCACTATGTAGTTCTTGAAGGTCTGATGAATGGACCCTTATATTCAATCCCAGCTTTTTATTTTATAAACTTGTCAAAGATTATCATATACCATGACAGAGTATGACCTATGAGGTTGACATGAATGACATCACACTGTCTTAAATTATACAATATCTACATCGTTGACACATTTTACAGGAAATTTTTATAAAAATTTATCCTGATATTTAGATAAGTAGACATCATTAATTTGCCTTTACCCTGACCTTGTTCTGAGGATGTAGAGCTGTGGTGGTTGTGCTGATGCTGTTGCGGAGGTGGGGCTTGTGTCTGCTGTTGAGACGGATGTGGTCCGTGGTGGTGTCCGTAGCCACCCATACCGTGGTGGTACTGCCCCGACTGGCGCTGATTATACCCACCCGAAGGATCCCAGCGATTCCGATGATGAGTATCGCCATTACCAGTATGGGCATGTTTGGGCTGGAGACGGGGTGGAAGCTGAGGCCGGTGACTATGGGTGTTGGACCACTGCGGGCCTGGACCGGGCCACTGCTGCCCTGGTCCCACCCAGGGCTGCCCACCACCCCCACCTGGACCCATCCATTGCTGTGGTCCAGTCCAGTGTTGGTTGGGATGGAAGGGTCCACTATTATACCCAGGGGGTATTCCACCGCGGTTTGGATTTGGTCCACCCCGACCCCTGCCGCGACCCCTGCCAGGCAGGTAAGCTGGCCTCGACATTTTTAACGCTGGTCTTCAATCACAATCTGCAACAAACAACAGAAACTTGATAACATTTTGTAACTTTCAGGTTCTGGCTATTAAAATGGCCACGCCCCTTCCCGTTGAGGTACTGTTGGGTCTATATAAATTTCATTTCATCTGATACACCATCTATGATTATGATTCCAAAATGTATTGGTCACTTGATAAAATCTATACTGTCAGTGCTGACCCTTTGTAAATTTACACTGTACAGCAGTACAGAATTACCTTTAGACATAGTACCGGCATATCCAATTATATACCCGGTATAGATCTAGAATAAAATAACAAAAAATAACGCTGGGGCATAGAGCATACCTGCACACTCGAGAAGAGAATAAAATTAGCCCACAAACCCCAACCCTTTTTGTTGAAAACGATATGGAGAATGCAAGTAAAGCCTCAAGGGGGGGGGGGGGGTCTTGGGGGGGGGGTGTCCCCCAAGGGCAGGGGTCCAAGAAAGATTGACCCTGGTGAATTTTATAAAACTGAGAAAACTGAGGAATTTGCAGGTATGATAAAGAGGGCCCTAGACAGGGGGTCCCATGTTAATTGTCGATTCTAAGAAATGGTTCTTGTCCCTTGTCTCTCAACCCTATGCCCATTGTCAATTTTAAGAAGTGGCCTTGTCCCTCGTCTCTATGCCCATGTCTCTTGTCGGTTTTAAGAAAGGTGCCTTGTCCCTCAACCCTGTGTCCCTTGTTGATTTTAAGAAGTGGCCTTGTCCCCTTGTCGATTTTAACTGGTGTGGGGATTTCCACATCGTCTGCCGCTCAGGCTAGGGACCGGTGGACAGGTCTAATTTTACCCATCTGGGGCCATATAAAGGCCCTGGCTTTAGGCTTTATGAAGTCAAGTCCATTAATGGCATTATGTATAAGCTTATTAAATAATACAAAGTTCACGTTTAAAAAAATCAGATCAGATATCGGATTCCAAGCAAATCAATGCAAAGCACAATTTATTCAAAATAGAAGTTTAGAGCTTCAGAAGGCTTTTTTGACTATGTAAATATATGCATGAGATTTCCTATATGCATGTCTGTACTAAGTAGATGGCCATAGCTCTAAACTACAGACTGTCAGTGACAGTGGCTTCCCAATCAGCTCAGTCACAACACTGCGCCCCCTCACAACACCGGTGTCTGTCACCTGCGTCTCAACATTAAGCAACAACCGTGGGCCGTGCCCTGCGTCGACCGAGGTGGCCACTCCCACCCCTAACACTCGACTTTGCGTGTCAACCCATCTCATTTTCACAATTTTCCTAACCCTTCCAGCATACATAATGCATCGCAACACATAAACTTGTTTTTCGACCTTTCTTTACTTACCTATTCCAACGCAAGCTGCTGGGATAGACGGAATTTGTTCACCTGACGTGGAATCCGCCTTTCCCTATGGGCGCTGACATTTTAATTTGGTGCATCATGGGTACACATCATTTATTAAATCTAGAGCTAACTTTAGATAAAACTGATATAGTTAGGTATATTTTTACAGTACTAGTTTTATATTTATAACCAATTTTATTAATTCACATCAATTTAAAGAAATTCTGTAATCTCGTGAGCACGTAGGTTGATATTGTGATCATAATGGCCGAAGGCAAAGGAACTGCGAACTGAGCGAAAATTCAAACGGATATTTCTTTATTTTAGCTGATAGTATTTTTATTTTTATTGTCAACCTTTTATTTCATAGGGGGGATCTGTTCTGTATGAATTCAAAGGAAGGAGATTCGGGTGAGAGAGGAAACGGAGTACGCGCTGAAAGGTTAGCGACTTTGATATTTCTCCAAGTCACGTCAAGCTTTTGCAATGTCTACAGTCTAGACGTGCAATGATCAAAACATTCAACTTGTCTCTGGTCTCATAGTCAGCGTATTCAAACATTGTACTAATTTACAACCCCTTTCTATGTTTCCCGCATTCCTAACATACTGTCATATAAGTGTATTCGTGTGTATCTAACATAATTTCCCAATAAACATGTGTCTATGCCTATGGTGCCACCCCTCACAACTGACAGTGACACTCACTGTCACTGACTCAGTACTGTTGCACTAGAAACTCAAACACGATGGTTTAGAGTGGTTTCTGGAATTCTCTAACATTACCTCCCGGTAGTAGCACTGCGAGTATGCCTTGAAAACTACTATTGAAGATAAAGCAAAGTCAAATAACTCAACAAACATGATAAATGTAGTATAGTACTAGTAGGTATCAGAACATGACATGTTAATTGTTATTACATGGTCATGTTAGTGATACTTGTGTAAGTTGTGATACTGATTGTCTGATACTCTCAGTGATAGGCTTTATCAGCTTATATGTTAATGTTCAGAATGTTTTCAATCTATTCAAACTATTGACTTAATAATATCCATTTCCATTAATAGTCTATTATTAGAGATTGCTCTATTGCATTTTCCTATACTTTTGATGTACGGGTAGAGGTGGGGCCCCTGGCATATTATTATTAGAGAGCTTGTCCCGGGTGTTCTGTCATCTGTGTGGAAGGGTCGTGTGATATTTTTGCAGGGGGTCCACTGCTGCAACCAGCCTCAGCAAGCAGCTATCCATACCAGTTCAATAGCCGAGGATCACCTCTACATTTCACTGGATGTGTATTCCAGTTACCTGATAGTTGTTTTATTGCCCTCTATGATCTAGATAAGAATCTGATTGAAGTGGGATGTGTATTTGGGCCTTGTCCTGGCTGTATAGTGTACAATACACAGATTTGCACCACCAACCTGGCACAAATCTGTGCATGTGTTCTCGCAACAAACATTCAAGCAATCCATCGCCGTCTGCGACAACGTTGATGCTAGGGATGTCATTGACATCCCATTTTTGTCGATTCAGATTATCACGATTTTTGGTCCCGATATGCCGATTTTTTCCCGATTTTATGATGTACCGTAGTAGAGCCTTGTTTCAATTCATAATATGGTAAAAAAGGGTCGATTTTTTTTTTAATCCAAGCCCAAGGCCTCATACATTCATATATTGTTGGGTTTTCACTTGCGGTTGTTAGAAACGTTAATTTCCTGCATAGAATATGAAGAAAGAATAGGGAATTGTGTGCATATGTCAAATTATGATTTTGGAAGAGAGTCTTTGGAAATGTTGTAAATAATAATCAAAAATCTAAAAAAAAAACACGGAAAATTAGAGAAAAAAAATCTGAGGTCGGCCTCTTTTAGCTGAGATCGGTTGGGCGACCGGAAACAAACATTTTTTTTCACAGGGCCATATCCCTGTGTGTGTAAGGGGGGGGGGATAGGGGTAAGTTTGATGAAACAGTCATTCCGACATTTGCCAAAGAAATCAAAAAAGAAAATGCATGTACTCAAAATCGTAGGATTACACTCCTATTTTTAGGTCACATGCATTAAAATGCCTTTTCATTGAGGATTTTCTAATCTATGGATATGTACATGTTCCACTAAGGTCCTACTGGTTGGTGTTAATTCCAAGATAACATGTAACCCTGAAAGAGATGGTGCCTATTAAATAGAAACATAACTTTGATAGAATCACCTTCATCTGTAAAGAATTAAAATTTTCTTTCTTGGAGATCATCATTGTAGAATTTTGCCAGCCCACCCCCCCCTCTTCGCAATAGCATATGACACACTGGGGGGGGGGCTTATGCCTGTGGGTTTGGATGTATAAAGAGGTATAAAACTCTCAGGACAAAGTTTATTTTATTGGTTAAGAATAGATTACCCTAGCAGGCTTGTCAGAATGTAAATTAGTTATCGGTCATTGTATCAGTAAGACTGTGAGCTTTAATTTGATACCAAACATGCCTATACCTGTCACAAGATGTCAGGGCTTTCAGTGAAATTTTTTCTCATTTTTTTTCAATTAAAAGCCTTTAATATATTGATATAACAGTAATGTCGATACAATATTCCCTATCTTAATAATGGCGCTAATTCGATATCGTGGATATCGATGACATCCCTAGTTGATGCAACATCCAAGCAGCACATGACGACATTCTCACTGAGTGCAAAACGCAAGAAATTGGCGCCAGTGGATCCCCCCCACCCACTTTAGCCATTTCCTATTGAGTAAACCCATACATGTAGCTCTTTGCATGACTGAGCTCCTAGACCAATCAAGACACATGCACAAAACAAGCTTGTGATTTTAAAAAGACCCCTTCCCCAAGCCTGTTCTTTTCTTAAACCATTCTACATTACTTTCCAGCGGTAACAAATCAGACACTCCTTCCTCGGCGAGAATCACCAGTGAAAACGACGGGATGTAAGTTCATATTAAACCTTGATTTGAAGCCTATCATTCTGAGAGTAAAAAATGTCTTTATTCTGAAAAATGTCTTCTTATATCTTTTTAAAAAGATTCTAGAAGATATCAAACTTTAATTTGCCATTCAGATCTATATAAAAAAAGAATTAGGTGCTCAAATTCAAATTGATCAGTCCATCTACCTAAAGATGTGTGTTTGATTTTTCTTTAGCCAATTAAAGGTCAGATGATGCCCCTAGATGCATTATCCTTTGTCAACATTATAAACCAATGACTAACCCGCCCCGGGCTGCCTAAGGCGACTACCTAGGCAGGCTAGGGTGACTACTAAATAGTCATGTGTCAGTCATGTCAGGTCTGCATGAGACATAATTGCAGCATTGGCGAGTTACTCAGTGCACCTTTCATGTGTCAGGGCATAGTGCATCACAGCACTATGCTCCCCTTAAAGGTCAGTTACCTATTCTACCGTAATCTCCGGCGTATAAGGCACTGCCCACCGGCCACGTATAAGCCAGGCGCACTTAGAGTTTTGGAAAATTCTCAAAAAAATGAAAAATTCATAACATTGGTTCTACTGAATAAATTTTCAAAAATCTATGTGTAGCTTGGGCCACCCCAAACCCCCCTGGGCCCCCTTATGTCCTATTATGACAGGGCTCGACAAATCAGTTCTGGACCATTGCGTCCACTGGACACAACCACAAATCAAAGTTATGTCCAGCAGGGAAATATTGCATGCCCAGCCCTTTAACTCTCTGTATAAGCCTAGCTTGGCAGTTGTGTCCACTGGGCACAACTTGAAAAAAAAAGTTGTGTCCAGAGAAACATTTTTGTGTCCTGGGCACTGGACATAGGGATTTGTCAAGCCCTATATGACCAAGGGGGCATGTTAGATATCAAAAGAAAGGTCTTGGTGTCCTCCTTGTGGATCCAATGAGAACTAAAACCCCCCTGTATAAGACGCGCCTTATACGCCAGAGATTACAGTAATTGTAAAATGCATTTATATTTCTTTATAAAACAGGAAGCGGGCTGCAGCAAAGCAGCTAATAGAGCGGTACTACTACCAGCTGACAGATGGATGCGGGCAGCCTGAGTGCGAGAACAACCAGTGCTCGTCATGCCCCTCCTTTAGCTACCCCACCATGTCCCGCAATGAGGCGGCGTTACGAGCTATCGATCTCTTCAAAGGCAAGGCGCAGCTTTGTGATGTATCAAAGCCGTCCAAGATGTCCAAGGGCACGCAGGCGAGTCCCACCGCCAGCGACCAGCCACAACAGATGGAGGAAGGGGCCTCGTCTTCTTCTTCATCATCGTCATCATCGTCTTCAGTGGGAAGCAGTAAAGCATCAACGTCCTGTGCATCCATTGCTTCAACATCCCCTGCTAAGCAATCCACTATGACAATCCAACCTCTCGGTAAGAAGTTTATCACTATGTCAGCATTTTCAATATCATTTATTAGATATCATATAGTGTACTGTTATACATATACTGAATTTAAATTTCATGTTATTGGATGTATTCAGGCAAGAATCATATAGATCTGTGCATGATTCATATTCTGAATAGATGGTTTTAACATGGTACAGGGATAATGAATAGTGTCAATATTGACCCACAGTTTCTTAAGTTGAGTTTGTTCTTTGTATTTGCCCTTTGCAGTAAACGAAACACCATACTTGACAGAAGAGAAACTTAACACAATCATAGAATTTTGTCAAGAAGAAAACAATTGGTCACTACTTATAAGGACTATAGGGTCCACATTTAACAACCCAGAGGCGCTATTGCAAAGTTTCCAACGGCAGCCAAGTGAATCGCCGACCAAAGAGGAGATTCGTTCCATGGAAGTTGACATGGACAAAGACCGAGATGAAAAGGAGGAAAGTATGTGTACAGAGAGTGAAGCTAGTAGTAGCGCCGCGGAAGCAACAGAAGCGTCAAGTAGCCTTTCAGAGAGCACTCTATGTAAAGAAAGATTAAAAGGTGACAATGTTAGCATAGACTTAGACTCATTGAGGCGTGCATATTCAGCCCTGTTTGCTATACCCGGCCACCCATTCCAGGGGGCCCTCATAAACGCGCTAATCTCCCTTTCTAGGACTGTAGAAATGGAACTGCGTTACCATAACGCTTACCAGCGCAACCCAAACTACCTGAACATTTTCCTCATAGTCATGGAGATTCCCACACTCCACAGTCCAGAGTTCATTAAGTCAGCCACCCCACTCTTCTGTAAGGCCCTCGGCCGCTTGCCACTCATTGCCAAGGCCAAGTTGGCTCGGGTGTGGTCTAAATACCCGGTGCCGCGCCTCAAGGGTTTCATCGAGTGCTTGCAGCAAATGATTACTGTAAAGGTGGTGTCCGGGGACTGGAGTTCGCGCCACGGTGTGAACGAGGACGAAGGGATAACATGTGCTGCCCGAGTCTTAAAGGTCCTTTATTATGCAAGTATTTTGGGTGGCACCATGGATGCCGCATCACCACCCGAAGAAGAATCCACCATGAAATCATCCAATGACAACCTCCAAGATTTGCTGCAGGGTGCTGTGGGTCATGAACCAAAGGAAAAGGCACCCCCCAAGCAGGACCCAATGGAGAAGGAGCTCAGTGTGAGCGCGCTGAACTGTCACGAGCCGCTCATTCCCTGGGACGAGTTTGTCAATGAGCCACTCTGTGAGCAGATCGAGATGGATCGCGACTACACCAATTACAAAGCTAACGATCCAGAGAAATTCAGCTTCATGACCCATTCGTTCCTGCTTACTACCGCGGTGAAGAACCTTGGTATGTACTTTGACAATAGGATCAGGATGATGGAGGAACGACGAGCGTCACTGCTACAGAGCCTCATGCACGGGGCACCCACCATGCCCTACCTCCGACTACGCATCCGGAGGGACCACATCATAGATGATGCCCTAGTATCTGTAAGTACTACTTTATTAAAATAAAAAGTTTTTTTATTCAAGATTATCAAATAAAAAATAAAATTTATGTATGTGTAGGGGTTCGTTCCCCGTCAGGTGCGCAGAGCCTTCAGAGGGACTGTTCACTTGATTGCCACTTTGTAATAGATAAAATTATATTTGCTAAAATGCCTGAATATGATATTATGTACTTTTGGTATTGTGTGTAGCCATTGGGCTGTGATTTGACGTATAAAGGAAACTCGAAAGAAGGACATGAACAATAAAATTTTATTCATTTTAAATATAAGCTAATCCCCAAATGTAATTTACCTTGTGGTATTCGTTTACAGTTAGAAATGACAGCAGTAGACAACCCGCAAGACTTAAAAAAGCAGCTGTATGTAGAATTTGAAGGCGAACAAGGAATAGACGAAGGAGGGGTTTCGAAAGAATTCTTTCAGCTAGTAGTAGAAGAAATATTTAATCCAGATATAGGTAAGTCAGGTTGTCATAGAACGACGCAGTACGGGGTAATGCAAATTAAATTCAAGGTACCTGCAGTGACAACGAAGATATTAGCAGTAAAAAGATTTTAAAAAGGCTAAATAAAGCTTGAGAATGATAATTATGTGACCTGTACCTATTCTCTGCTCGTGGAGTACACTGTGGAGTAGGTTCTATATTATCTCGTGTGCATCTATAGGTGGAACTGCTTTTACTGTTTTACACTTCCATTCTCCTTTCTTCAATTTTAGGAATGTTTGTACATGAAGAAGAAACGCGTAACTTCTGGTTCAACTCAACATCGTTTGAAAACGATGGTCAGTTCATGTTGATTGGTATCGTGCTCGGGTTGGCGATCTACAACAATGTCATCTTGGACGTACACTTCCCGATGGTCGTCTACCGCAAGCTGATCGGCAAAAAGGGCACACTATTTGATCTAAAACACTCACATCCTGTAAGTAAACGTGATATATTTAGACATAAATTGATATTGATATAAAATGTCTTTAAAACAAACAACAACAAAAAAACTATTCATGAAAAGAAAAAGAAAAAAAAAATCACCTCAGGCCACACCAAAAAAATAAGTTGGTCTACGGATTGCCCTCTTCACATTTTCGGAAATACAAATTTTTTTTTCTTTGAAAAAAATCTTGTCTACGGATTTCACTCGCTTTGTGATGTTTGGCAAAATTAAAAAAAAAAAAAATTTGTTCGCTCGCCTCAATTTCCCAGCAAGGAATCCATTGGACACAAAAAAATTCTTTAAAAAAAAAAAAAATTCCCTCGCTCGCACCATTTTTTCAAAACCAAAATCCGTAGACCAAACTCTGATGTGCTTATTTAGCTTAGTTTATATGGCCTAGCTATCCAACTACCGTAGCACTTCCGTAAACCCTCATTTATAAGACGCACCAGCATACATGTCACACCCCAAACTTTGAAAAAAACTATAAGCCATACATAGGGCATGGAAATTTTAAGTTTGTACTGTTCTATTGTATCGAAATCTCACCTGTGCCCAAAGTTGTGGACGATTCTATAAGCCGCACTAGTCCTCAGAAGCACTAACAGTGTTCAAGTTGCGGCTTATATGCAAGGTTTTATGGTTTTTCATACATCCTTTACAATAACAAACTACACTTGTATCTACTCAGACCCTTGCCAAGAGCCTCCAGGAGTTGTTGGATTACGAGGGGGACGTGAAGGAGGCCTTCATGCAGACCTTTGTTATAAGTCTCACCGACGTCTTCGGCACATCCAGCACACACGAGCTAAAGCCCAGTGGGGACAGCATATTTGTCACCAATGAAAACCGACAGGTAAATATGTACAAATCTTGATTATTCTTATATAGATAAAACTAATGAGCAGTAACCGAGATGTGACATCTACGGTAAAGAAGTCTTCATCATCCTTCGTGTCATTTCTTTACAAATTCAAATTGTGGTGGTGGGGGGGGGGGTGTATTTTGTTTACCTGTTGGACATTAGAATTGATTGTCTTTATCACTCTTGAAAAGAGGCAAGTGTCGAGCTCTGCCTTAGCATACGATACTGACGACCACTTGGGAATTTTCACCCCCAAATTTGATAGCTTCCGTAATCTCCCGCGTAGAAGGCGCAGCTCGCGTAGAAGGCGCCCCCCCAACTCAGAGAAGGCCTTTTCACGTAGAAGGCGCACGTACCTCTTCTGGATCGATTTCTGGAAAAATCCGCGTATAAGGCGCCCACCCAACTGACAGGGGGGCTGTTTCGCGTAGAAGGCGCCCCCTCCCCACCCCCCTCTATGAGTTCACACCTCCTGGTCTGCCGCGCTGCTGGCTATATTAGTTCAAGCTGTCATCGGCGCATGGTGGGCCTTATCCCCGGCGAGCGCGTCGACACCCCCCGGTCTGCCGCGCCGTCATCGGCACACGGTCGGCTTGAACCCGCCGAGCGCCTGTACACCTCCCGGTCTGCCGCGCTGTTGGCTATATGAGTTCAAGCTGTCATCGGCGCATGGTGGGCCTTATCCCCGGCGAGCGCGTCGACACCTCCCAGTCTGCCGCGCTGCTGGCTATATGAGTTCAAGCTGTCATCGGCACACGGTCGGCTTGAACCCGCCGAGCGCGTCGACACCTCCTAGTCTGCCGCGCTGCTGGCTATATGAGTTCAAGCTGTCATCGGTACACGGTCGGCTTGAACCCGCCGAGCGCCTGTACACCTCCCGGTCTGCAGCGCTGCTGGCTATATGAGTTCAAGCTGTCATTGGCACACGGTTGGCTTGAACTTAATTTTTTTGTAATTTTGAGATGTTGGAAAAACCCGCATATAAGGCGCACCCCCAACCCAAGGCAACTACCCTCCCGCGTATAAGACCCAGCAGCATTTTGTTTGGCGTAGAAGATGCGCCTTATACGCGGGAGATTACGGTTCTTGCAAAAATTAGCAGGGGTGAATCAAGAAATATAATTATATTAACTAGTTTCTAATCCTTACAGGATTTTGTCGACTTGTATGCTGACTTCCTTCTCAACAAGTCGGTGCAGAAACAGTTCCGCGCCTTTAAGCGAGGCTTCCAGTTGGTCACTGATGAAAGCCCACTCAAAATGTTGTTCCGGCCAGATGAAATTGAATTACTCATATGTGGTAGTAAGGTAAGGAAGGCATTTGCAAGATAAAGGATTTCTCTGAACATAAGTACTGGGTAGATAGAAATTCTAGGAAAGTGTGAACCATTCCCCTTTTGGATGCATTTTTTAACCAAGACAATTTGTTCTGGTTCTTCGAGATATTGCTTATATGAGCTTATTATATTTGTTATGATGGTTGTTAACTCGAAAAGCGAGTTATAAGGAGACGCCCTGGGCCCTGCACTTTCAGTCATTTTGGCGGTGCGAATAAGTTTAAAAAAAGATGGAAATTTTGTATATAAGAGGCAGAATTACTTAATCAATTTGTAGTGCCATTAAAGGAGGAGATGTAGGGGTCTTGCAGGAAAAGGTATTTCATTACAAAGTTTTGTAAATTTTGAGAAATTGTCAAAATTGTACAGACTCAGTTGGTTGGCAGCCATAAGACCCTTTTTGCCTCCAATGGTGAAGGTATATGATGTTGATCCATGTATCAACTTTCCCGCCTTTTTGGGCAATGTGGTGCGAATAGTGCAGTTTTGGCGGGAGTTATGCAAATAGTGGCTTGGTGGTGCGAATAACCTGTGTAAGGGAGTGCTGATGCAACAGGATGAGTGCACAACTCATGGGAGCCAATCACAGGCTTTTCACTTTTCGAGTTATCAGCAATTTACATTGCTGCATTATATTTTTTTTTTCATCATTGGCATTTATTCATTACTATCATTGGCATTTATTCATTTTTATTATCATCATTTCTTGAAATGACATTCTGGTTTTCCTCATCTGCAGCAATTTGATTTCCGAGCGCTAGAAGAAGCGACTGATTACGACGGAGGATTCACTGCAGATTCTCCAACCGTAAAGTAAGTGGATGACTTGTCTTGTAAATAGGAACAATCGTAATGAGTCATATCGGTATTGTGCACCTTGGGGTTAGGTGTGTCTGTTTGTCCCCTGGCCCCTCATACTTCTATCACATAACAGGAGCCCATAACAGCAGGTGGACTCCACTATAGAAATGCTAAGAATTGACATCACCTGTACACCCATACCACCCCAGCCTCTTCTGGCTGCAGCCTGAACTGCAGGTTCCTGTCTAGACCACCTACCGTAATCTCCCGCGGATAAGGCGCATCTTATACGTGGGGGTTTAGTACTGACTGGATCCACAAGGGGGACACCAAGAGCTTTCTTTTGATATGTTACACTTAAAAAAAATGACATAGGGGAGTCCAGGGGGGTGCGGGGGCCTAGGTACACATAGCTCTTTGAATTTTGAAAATCCACTCATTAGAAGCAAAGTTATGAATTTTTTTGACAATATTCTTCAACTATAGGTGCGTCTTATACGCGAGATGAGCCTTATACGCGAGAGATTACGGTAGTCTAATTTGGGGGAGCTACGTTAACAGCAAGGTGAGCTATATAAACTCCTGGTGACTCGTCGCTAAGACAACATCCACATTAAAGCTCACTGTTTGTGATGGCCCCAAACAACAAATTTATTTCTGTATTTTACCCTTTTTAGCTAAAAGTGCAGAAATGTATATGAGTGAGTGAGTAATAGATGTTTAATCCCATTTCGACAGCTAAGGTCATATTCACGATGAGAACTACATTACACAATTTCACTGAGGAATGTGTTACCGTAATCTCCCACGTATAAGGCGCAGCCCACGTATAAGGCGTACCTAGAGTTTTGGAAAATTCTTAAAAAAATGAAAAATCCATAACTTTGGTTCTACTGAATGAATTTTCAAAATTCAAGAACTTATGTGTACCTTGGGCCACCCCAGACCCTCCTGGGCCCCCTTATGTCCTATTATGACCAAGGGGGCATGTAAGATATCAAAAGAAAGGTCTTGGTGTCCCCCTTGTGGATCCAATGAGAACTAAAACCCCCCGTATAAGACACGCCTTATACGCGGGAGATTACGGTAGTGCCCGCGCATATGTGCACCACACACATCCTGAGGGAATAGGAAAGTGGAGATATAGACCTGTAGTGTTCTACCCCTCGATGTTCAATCGAATCTTTCGATAAACAACGAAGAACAACTATTCAGGTTCCAGTTAAAACTTTATTGTCTAATAACACATAGGCATCAGCCGTTCTCGATCACAGTTACAGGTGGCAGAGTTTGAACTCTATAACAAGTTCGACACTAGGCCTTCTAGTGTCTACAGTTGATATTCCACATACACCTCCTCTGTGCAGCAGCACAGAGGAGTATTAGAATATGGTAGCCGGGCAGCCGCCAACCATCGCTCACGATGGTCAGTCGGGGCTGGACTGACTCTGAGGAAGGCCGTACAACGGCCTTATATACACTGGAGTCGAGGGCCACGTGACCAAGTGGTGACGTGGCGCTGGACTCCAGCGCCCCCAGGCGTCGGGTAATAGAGGTGCTCTCGATGTCGCCCACGAGGACCACGAAGGTACCTCGAAGACGACGCGGGACCACCACAGACCCTTTTATGTGGCCTAGGCAAGCCCGAAATGTACATGACTTTGATTCAGCAGGGGTAAAACTTTTAAAAAAAAACTTAGCTTTAGGGTGAAATTTAAACAGTTCTCTCTGCAGGGAGTAGACTTTGATAAAAAGTTAGGCTTTTGAAAGGAGAAAAAATATTGGCTTATGACCAGGGTTTTATGGTATGAAAGAAAAAAAGGAATACTCTTGGAGTGGAAATATCAGCATGCTAACCACCCTTCTCCCCCCACCCCACTCATTGTCGTAAAATTTACCTGAACCAAGTTACTTGATTTGTTCAGGAACTTCTGGGAGGTGATTCACGAGTTGTGTGAAGAACAGAAGAAGCAGCTGCTACAGTTCACGACCGGCAGTGACCGTGTCCCGGTCGGCGGCCTCTCCAAGCTCAAACTTATTGTAGCCCGCAATGGGCCTGACTCAGACCGGTAAGTAGCACAATGTTGAAAATGTTGACTGTAGCAGTAAATGTGGAGGCTGCATGCGCGCATTCATGACTCCAGCCTACTCGGAATTTCTCATATGATTGTCACCAGCCTCAAACTCCACCTTTGTTGGAATTTAGTCTATATGAAAACTTCTTCCCCTCACAGGTCATTCAGTCTTAAAACAAAGTAATGCTTTTATGTTAGGCTGTAAAAATTCTAATAATGTTCCGATTTTTGAGCCGTAAAAACCAAAATGTAGCCCATGGTCCCAAGAGTACAGCAATTAGCTTATACGTTTTCAAGTTACGGATGTCCCTTTCTGCTTGCCTTCTAGCATATATGGCAGTGGCCTGTATAACATCCTTCAACTCGGGCCAAATTGCCTTGTATTTAAAAATAGTTTTTTGGCAACAGTCAACTATGGTTTAACCCTATAAGGGCCGCTGATGCAGAAGTGCATCGTGCCCATTGGTCGTCATGATGCACCAATGGAGTGCTGGCGAGTCACTTCATTGGAGCATCATGCCGACCCTCTGTGGGTATGTAAGCCCTGTCAGGTCGTCACAATACATATCATGACGACCAATGGACATGACGCGTTAAAGCACCAGCGGCCCTTAGAGAGCTAACCCAGAAATAATAAAATCAAACTTGTCTGTTTCAGCCTGCCCACATCACACACCTGCTTCAACGTGCTGCTATTACCCGACTACAGTTCTAAAGCCAAGCTCAAGGAGCGCTTACTCACTGCCATCACACACGCCAAGGGCTTTGGTATGCTGTGAGGCCCATGTAATGTAAGAGACTTTGAGGATAGGGGAGGTATGTGCTGCCACCGCCACCCACTGGTTCTAGAAGTGGTGCTGCCCGGACAACCCCTCCCAAGGTGGTGCTCCTTGGCGGTGCTCTTTGGCGATGCACCCTGGGCAGTGCTCTTTGGCAGTGCACCCTGGGCAGTCCTCCAATGGCGGTGCTCCCCCATAAATACAGACTGCGATAATCAGATGTACAAGATAGAACTGAAGGTGGTCAGAATAAGTCATGGGACGGGTCAGCCAAGAGCCCCCCTCTCACCAAACCCGCAATCTACCACGGCCTGCCGTACTGAGCACTACCGGGTGGTTATAAAGCTATAACCAGCCAACTACATGCGTAATCTCTGATATATATATATATATGCACTCATGGAAGCACTGACCTATTAAGTACTTTTCTGTTGTTTTTTTTCCATTCAATTACACAATGTTGTATTGAACGTAAGCAGAAATCAATCTTGTGTACATATTGGTTGCCTGAAATTGTCTCTCCAAATTAGCTCAGAAATTTCACTTGCGTTATACCAGAAGAGTGCTATTATTATTGCGGAAAAACGAAGGCCGTGAGACCGAAACTGTGATTTATAATAAAATGTGGGTGAGTGCAGAAGTACTAGTACAAGAGACGAGTCGGATTGTTAAAACTATTATTCGGATACCGGTGTGTAAGCCTAGAAGGCTGCATTGGATGCTTACAGAAATATGTGAATTGTTCATATAACGCCCTATATAAAGACGATAGATATATACCCCTACATATATATCTGTATCAAATAGCGGTAATGATTATTTCGACGCGTGTATACATAAATAAATACAAATCTGCTTTTGTTCACCAAGAGACAATTATTCTCAGCAATACTGGATCAGCAAAGGCCCTGATGGTTTCAGTATTCTTCATTTTCTTGCGCATGAACTAACAAATCGAGGCTTTGTAGATCCTGTATGGAACCCGAAGGATAGTTTAAAAAAAAAAGCTCTTGGTATCAGCCTAGCATCAGCATCGATTCATATTAAGAAATTAATGTCTGCCGCACAATCGTCATTAGTCAGTGTGGCGCATGACTACACAAATGAAATCACTTTCTATTCATTCCTCATGCTATTCTTTGCTTTTTTTCTATCATTTTGATACAAATGAATTGTGAGAGAGGATTTTGATCTTCCTCTGTTAACCCTTTAAGGGTTGCTGATGCAGGAGTGCATCATGCAGACTTAGCAGTTTTTCATGGCAACCCTCTGGTAGTGTATCAACCGCATAAGAGTCGGCATGAATGCATTAGCGGCGAAGGGTTAAGGATCGCATGATGAATTCAGATCCATGTAGTTTGTCATGTTGATGATCCAATGCAGCTTTGGCAAGTAACTCGCCAGCCCTGCATTGGTGTATCATGCTGGCCATATGGGAGTGCATCAACCCTGTAGAGTCGGCATGATGCATGAATGCAGTCCTGGCAAGTTACTCCAGTTTTGCCTAAATAGACTGTACTTAGAGGGTTAAAACTTTTCATTGGGCCTATCAGTCCTGCGCCATTAAGGCTAAACAGTTTTTGCTGTTCACTGACGAGCTTACCCAGCTCGCAAGTTATGGGATGCCTCGCTCTCAGGTGGAGAACAACCATGCAGCGTACAAACTTTTCTGGTCGTTGAGAGAAGATCTGATTATAAGATAATCATATCTCCTTGTGTGTCCTTCTTCCTGTTTCCACCACAGGATAGGTTATATCCTAGCACAACTTTTCCTTCAGTTTGACAAGCTAATGAGCACATCTTGGGATTCATTCATTATTGATACTGAAAATAATAGAGCTTCTCATATGCTGTAAACTACCATTACTTCCATTATAGGTTTCACCAGCAGCAGCCACATGTTAAGGGGCCGCTAATGCAGGAGTGCATCATGTCCATTGGTCGTTATGATGCACTAATGAAGTGCTTGCAAGACTTCCCGCCAGCACTTCATTGGAGCATCATGCTAACCCTCTGGGAGTGTATCAACCACATAGGGTCAGCATGATGCATTCATGCATCATGACCAGTGGGCATGATGTATTGATTAACGGCCCTTAAAGGTTTAAGTTAGACGTGTTGCGCAGAGGTCCAGAATCATAAGCGCAGCCTGGACCGCCCGTGATTGTGAATTAACAGCAGGAGATAAAAGAGTTATTATACCATTACATAAGTACAAAGATGTATATAGGTGAATTAGTGAATGTGTAAAGTGATATGGGGCGTGAGCCATACCTCAGCACTGGCATTATCAATAGGTAGGATTAGATACCCAACCCTTTTGAAGATAACATGGTTCATATTACGTATTGTCATGATGCATCAATGCAGTGCTGGCGAGTAACTCCCCGCTATGACATTGGTGCATCGTCCACCAAATAAAGTCATGATACGTGAATGCAGCACTTGCGAGTTAATTGCTACTCATCAAGTATCCATTGATGTATTATAAAAGACTAAGGGACATAGTGCATTAAGGCATCATGCAGCTAGTAATAGGTAAAGCATTTAATGGCCGCTCATGCATCATACCCGTTAGTCGCAATGACGCATCAATACAGGCCTTTCCCAGCTAGTAAGGAGCCCAACATCGGCAATGGTCGGCACCGTCGCAGGCAATATTCTGACGTTGGGCCAACGTTGGCAGTCTGACGTCATACCAACATTGGCAAATAAACATTGTGCTGATGTCAATAACATGCCTAGTGATCTGCTGACATCAGTACAATGTCAGAGAAGTGACGTCGTACCAACGTTGGCAGTTTATGGTTGTGCCAACATTGGCAGGACTCCCAGTAATGGGAAATTCACAAACGTTGGCCCAACGTTGGCAAACCGCTGTTTCTCCAACCTCCACCAGATGGCATTGGGGGCTGTGTGAAGATATATTTTTTTCATTACCAGGTAGATCCTTCAATATCTATTAAAATGAGTAATAGATTAGATCTCTTTTGTGTAATTTACATTCAAAATGCCAGAATAAGTTCTTAGACAGACTATGTCAGTCTAAAGTCAAAAACGTTTTTGTAAAACGATAAAAATTGTTACATGTACATACTGACACCATTTCTGAGGTAATTAGAGATAGATAAGGTCTTTGTAATGGTAGGACAATGTATCACTCCTTGGCACATTAAGCTAAGATAAAGTGAAAATGAAGATATGGCTGTGTCTAAAATGATGATCCTTGCCAGCCATATCTCTTACCAGTAATAGATGTGATCACCTTTAAGTAAATAATGTAAGTCAGAACAATGTCAATATATTACCAGTGGGTCAATGGAGGTATTATGACGTTGGTCCAACGTCACTATGCAAACATCAAATTTTTGCTTTTAAAATGGTTGGATAGACGTCAGACCAACATCATAAAAATGACGGCCCAACGTCGCATGTTGGCGACGTTGGCTCGTACGTAAATTGGACGGACAAAAAGACGTCATCCTGACGTCATAATTGCATAAAGTCCAACCACAGCTGTGGTTGGCCCAACGTCTCTTTGCTAGCTCGGTTAGTTACCATACCTGCAAACTCCAGGCGAGAAAACAATGAGCCCACAAATCCCACAGTTTTTACGATGAAAACGAGGCAGGAGAATGTCAACATAGGCGGGGGGGTCTGTGTCCCCCCAGGGGCCCAAGAAATTTTGGAAATCTAGAGGCCAAATATGTGTATTTTGGTGGTTTTTGAAGGTGTCCGTTGTCCTCAGTTTAGAATTTTACTAAGACCCCCCCCCCCTCTTATAAAGGTTAAAATGAGATCTCATTGGATCTGGATGAATCACAAGAATGACCCTGGTGGATCTTTAAAAAACTGAGGAGTTTGCAGGTATGAGTTACTCACCAGGGCTATATTCATCCATCATGCTGACCCTACAGGGTTGATATAATCCTAGGAGGGTTGGCAAGATGCTCCAACGAAGCGCTAGTGGGCAGACTCGCCTGCACTTCATTAATACATCATGGTGACCAATGGGCATGATAAACTAATGCATTAGTGGCCCTTTAGAGGTTAATGCCTAATGGAGATACAGTGTCAAAATTTGTCATCTGATGATACACATGTTTTAACTGTTCTCCATTAAAACCTACACAGAGTTTGTGTCGTAATGGTGCCTCGCAATGACTTTAAATCAAGGCTATAACGGCTGCTAATGCAGGAGTGTAATATCCCTATATGTTAGTATGATACATAAACTAAGAGCTAGCAAGTCTGCTCACCAGCACTTCATAGGTACACCGTGCCGATGCTTCCGCGGTGATCCATACACGTATGGTTTGCATGATGCATTAATGCACTATATGTTCTTGAAGGGTTAAAGCTTGTACATTCTTTTTGAAATTCCTATATAGCCCTCTCAGGGCCGCTGATGCATTATTAATGCATCATTCCAATTGGTCGGCATGATGCATCAATGCAGCCGTGCTGGGTAACCCGCCAGGGCTACATTCAAGCATCATGCCGACCCTACAGGGTTGATAAACCCAGGAGGGTCGTCATGATGCACCAATGAAGTGCTGGCAAGTCTGCTCGCCAGCACTTCATTGGTGCATCATGACGACAGGTATGATACACTCCTGCATTAGCGGCCATTAAAGAGATAGTGAAATGTTGGTGACCGAGTGATGATGCTCTCGCTGATGGACAATAATATGTACATGAAGTGGTCATACATAAAACAGTCTCCGAAACGCTCCCTGAATTTACGTCTTGTCTTTTTGTATGCACCAAAGTAATTACAACTACCGTAAAACCCTGGTCATAAGCCAATCTTTTTTTTGCTTTTTTTGGTAAAAATCGGCTTTAACTTTCTACCAAACTCTAACCAGGGCTCATGAGCGGGTTTTGTTACTATAGGATATAGAGAAAACTGTCAAAATTTTGCCTTAAATCAACTTATAACTTGTTCTCAAAGTCTAACCCCGGCTTTTGATAGGGGTCGGCTTGTAACCGAGGTTTTATGTTATTGTAAAACCCCGCGTATGAGTGGCAGCTTATAGACCATTTAGTAGTCAAGGTGTGGCTTATAGTTATACTCTGGGTATAGATACTTATGTAGACTTTGGTAAGGAATGGGGACCATTTCAGGCCTCAGGTGCGATATAACACTCTCTCAAACTCAGGGTGTCGCTTATATGCAGGTGCAGCTTTACAGTACCATAGTATTCAGTCAATACGGAAACTTGCAGACCAAGGTTTTGCCAGCAAAATTGCTGCTGTGCCTGCAGACTTGGCCAGTCTGCGCGTCCGATTCGGTGAATGTCTTGCTGAAATCTTGGGCTAGAATTTGACTGTACAACTTGAAAATTGGACCATTATAAAGATTTATACAGCCTAAAATAAAATGCATTACCGTTTGTTAATATTTAAAGAGTTGCATGATTGAAATTGAGGTGTTCGGTCCTGCCAAGATCAATCCGGGCCTGTAGAATAATAAACTCTGTGGGACCGATTGGCCTGTGAGGTGAAAAGGTTTTTGTATAGACTGTATGCCATAAGTACTTTGCTTAAAAGCCAAGATGGGCCTTAAAGTTTTCGAATTCCCTTGAAGTCTGAGTGGATGTTATTGATAAAGATGGGATGAGGACCCTCAAACATCTGAGACACCCCCCTCCCCATTAATGTCCATTTTCTCAGCATATCACAAAAATGATCTTTCTGACCTTCAGATTTTATGGAAATTTCCTGAAAAATCCCATGCCTCTGTGCATTAGATAACATCTCAAGAGTGGGTGCACCTTAATAGAGTAACCGAAAAGCTCAGATATGCCTGTTATCTTTTCTCTCGTCATGGTTATGAGCGAGCAAGATGCATCTTATAGAAATTATGGTAGGTGAAAAAGATTTGACGTGTGCTATACGCCTAGATGAACAGATAGTGCATGAGTTTGCCACTAGGCGTTTATAGTACTTCCGGCGCCGTGACTCGGGCAGTTTCCTTTGTATAGAGCCAGTACTGCATATAGAATAATGTACTATTGTCTTAGGCAATTCAAACAGTTCAACCAAATAGTGAGTGATAGTGCTACTATAATAGATATAAGTGTGGTTGACACTTAATTCAATACATTAAAGGATAAGTCACCCCCTCCCCCTTCCCCTTACACAATACCTATGGGCTACTGAGGCGACTCTAAGGAAAGCTGTGAAAACTGCCCGAGCGACCTGCCACTCAACGTAGTGAATGTACCATTAGCACCTAGTGGCAAACACTCAAACCATCTGTTCATCATGGCGTATAGAGCACTCATGGCCCAGGTTACCTACCATATGAGACTTGTCACTATAGTGACAGTGTGTCAAGAGTCATCAACGGTTAAGCTTATGGAGAATGCACCCATCATTGCTCGTACATTTCATTGGGGAATAACTCGTCACTTGGCGAGTTAAGCATTGCAGAATACCAGGTCTTGAATAAGGATCCATATTAACCATAGAAAGGCATGAGACTGTAATTCTCCTCCTTTTTGTTATAATCAAGCAGTTTCGATAGCACCGCAAGTCGATCGTCTCCCTGTCTGCCATTTTTTATTTTTTCGCCTCTGCACATGTCCGAACTCCTCCTGCCGGAAGTAGCTTTTTTTTTTACAGAGAATTCTATAGATTCTAGCGATTTGACTTGAAATTAATGGCTTTTTGAATATAATCCATGCATCTTTGGCAATAATAATCGATTTGACTCGATAAGACCCCCTCAATTTACTGTAAAACTAAAAAGAAAATGATGTTACGTTGGACTGCGTATGCCCCAACTCACCTTAGCGATAAAACAAAATGGCAGTCATGAACGGTCCGAGAGCATATATATATATATATATATATATATATATATATATATATATATATATATATATATACCAAATTAACCGATCGTCAGTTTTTAGCTGGGAACCCGTCACCAATAGCCCAGGAGTACCTGGGCCAATGAGCTATATTCTGATGAAGCTCCAAATCTTTCTTCCTTGGAATCAGTAATGGTCTAAGTTTTTGTGAATATTGCATCATCACCACCCTAAACCCCTGTAGTTATATACATGTAAATATCCAGGGATGGGAATCTTTTGAACGCAAGATAACCCCGAAATGCTACAATAGACCCCCTTAACCATATAAAACGCAAGTTTTGCATGGAAGAACTTGAAAATCCCTGAAATCAGAGGAAATACCGGGTAATAAAGTACATCACACGAAATACATATTTTCAAGGTCTTTATTCCAGACTTACCAAACATCAATCTGGCTTCCTCAGAGTTCACTACATATACCATAATCATTAAGCCATGCTTGGTAAATAAGTGTGGGGAGAGCTGGCGCCTTCACCGGCCATCCACATAAAGTTATTTAAGGATCCATCCCTTCATTAAAATCTTTTGTAAATATAACTAGACAGGAGATTCTGCTCTCCACTGTGTCGCTTTTCACTTACTACATGACGATGACTGACAACGGGGTATCAATTTAGTGCTGATGGGTCGCTTTAAATGATCAGCGCTGTCAAGTTAATAACCAGCATTGCATTGGTGTGTCACAATGAATTGTGCATGATAATAGAAGCTTCTTTTTACACTGTCGATGAAGACTACAAGATAATAGTCATAAATTAGATAAAACTAACCAGCCTTCCAATGTCCTCTACCTCTCGGATACACTTAATGAAATGTAACATTTCACTTCTCTTTCCACATTATGAGTTTCTCGACACATACATATTATGTACATAACTATTTACGCAACAAGACATACACATTCCTTATAAGTTGTGGTCCGCAATATCATAATCTATGTGATAACTACAGTAGAGCACTGAGACTGTTTATAAGTTGATGACAACACGACTGTTAAGCTCATCACGGGTGAATAAGACACCCTAAATGGGCACACGACATATGAACACATAGATTTAATAGTATTTTAAGGGAGAATCTCCCCAATTCCGCTCAGCCTCTCACGACACTGCTCATTTTGGCCATGATCCCATTCGGCGGTCTCTTTCCGAAGTGTCACCGCTATACAACATGTCGATCGTCTGTTTACCAGTTTATATCTGGTTGTAGACTGTTACACTGACAAGTGTACATTGTTTCGGGATTAATTTGAGTTTTGATAAGCGCTGTGGTTTCCTTTGGCAGATCTGCCATAACATTTTGTGGGTATATATATTTTCCATTCACGCACAACAATCATTCATCTTAACAAGTCAACGTTCACTTCTTCTTCTTGGGGCGGGCTGCACTGGTGGGCGTCCCTTCTGCTTTTCTCTTTTGTGCCTGCAAGATGAAACAAATCCGTTAAATATGATGTGCCTTCTCAAATTGAAAATAGCATATATTCACTTCTCAAAGTAAAGGTCAAGCCCACATTTACCTAGTTCAATCAATCATTTCTCTCTTTTTAACTATTAAATCATATGGGAAATAGAAAGGTTCTCCGAGTTCTTCTCAGTTGAAAGCAGAAAAAATAACAACTTTATTGAACCACAACTACTGTAAAACCTTGCATATAAGCCCCAGTTGTGCATAAGCCACATCCCAACTTTGGGGAAATGGTGTAAGCCGCACCCAGAGCCTGAGATGGTTGCCATTCCCAGGGGTGTGAAATCCTAAAATATATTTCCTCTGAAGCTACTTCGCAATGATTTCCAGTTTACATTTTTACACTATAGCTCGATGCAGCAAGTTGGGAACCTGAGTGTTTTCCAGTTTTGGAGGCAGCTGTGCATGTAAAAATGCCTTCATTCAAGGGACATTTTTGTATATGCAGCAGAAGACAAGTCTTGTGTATGATTCTCTCTCAAAAATCATAACAAAATATGAAAATAGAATCATTTGCTATGCATTATTCCCTCATGATACATGTCAGACTAGACAAAGTGCCCTCCGTAGGTCCCATATGGGCTGGAAAAGCACCATGCTCATAAATGCCTTCATGATTTTCAAGATAAGAATATCTGAAGACCTGAACAACGTGAACAGGTCCATGGTGCAAAACCCTTTTGTTTCTATTAAATTCCATCATCAATTGTTGTTTTGACCTGATGACCCATTGAAAACCATATTGAAATGCTATTAGAACCCCATATTAGGCATGTGAGGCCTATTATAATGCACTATTGAGCTATTTAGCTGCAAAAGCGTTGTCGGCACCAAAGACTAAAATCATAAGATGGGGCTAATTCTTCTCACACTTATTGTATCACTTAGATATTTCCCATGCCTTTAAAGATGATCAAGTAGACCATAAAAATGGATAATTCTGGTATCAATGGGTGATCACGCATCCATATATGGTGATCTATGTGGTCCCACATCAAAAACCAAGCAGAAATTTCGCTGAAAATCAGTTTTTGCAAACTAACAAAAATCACATGTCTCCCATAGTGTTATAAGCCACCATAGAGGTAGGGAGAAAAAGCATACTCATTTATAAACTTGATGGGTCAGTATTATGCACCATCTATCGAAAACTGATGATTAGAATATTTTTTCACAAAATATATAGGGCCAAACTTTGAAAAACAGCAATTTTTTCAAACTAATGATTTTTAAATTTATAATTTGTACTTCAGTGGTAAACTGTGCACTATATTATTGTAATACCATCTACCCTGGCCTAAAAGCAATGAGTTTCATCTTTCATTTGCTGCAAATATTGTGTAAATCGGATAATTTTTGGCTAAACCACAGCATTTCTTACCGAAAATTCAGGAAAAACTAAGTTTTAGGTTCCCAACTTGCTGCATCGAGCTAGATAAAGGTCATTTAAATACGAAATGGATTACATGCCATCTTCTGTCATTCAGAGAGGCTAAGAACTATCCATCGGATATTCAAATTTATGATTTTGGACGACAATAGATCTATACATTTGAAAAAATTCAAAAGACCCCCCCCCCATATAAATGGTAATTAGTTTTCTCAGTGGATTTGCACAGATCTCAGGAATGATCCCTGTGAGCATCAAAACCGCGGATTTCTGCATTTCCGCGGATATTTCACACCCCTGATTTTGCGCTTGATTTTACGGTATTTGAAATAACAGCAGATGATATTACATGGGCTATATATGAATGAATTACCTGTGCCATTTTCTGTTTAGGTGTGCCCATCTTGGGTCCTCTCTTCTTCTTTTCGGCCTTCTCGCGCTCCTCCAGCTCCATGTTCTCGCGCTCTATGAGCGTAATCAGCGTGTTACACCGCCGCTGTAACTCCTGTGGTAAAGGAATGCAGTAGGATTAAAACTTAGACAAAACAGACACACTGTGATAGCCTGCATCAACCCTGACCATCAAAAGTCCTATCGAAGTTCCTTAAATTTCTTATTCAAGATTGAAATCTTTTTTAATGCGTTTCCACTGTCTCTACCTCTAGAGCTTATTAAAGGAGATCTTGATCTGCAACATTTCCACATTGCCAACATCCTCAATTCAGTGCACCTTTAAAGACCGACACTTATCCACAGACCTGGGGTTTTATACAAACCATTAAGGTACCAATTTTACCTCTATCTTCTTAAAAGATTTTGCCTTAATGAGGACATACACAAGTGGCCTTGGTAGTAGTGGATATAAAATGCCATCGTGACAGATAACTACACTACATATCGGTTGACAGAGGTAAACATGTGTCGCTGGTCACTCATCTGGCAAAATGAAGGAGGGGACAGAAAAGTTGTGGCCCAAGGAAGCCCCGTTGCGAAGGACAAAAACTAAGTTCAACACAAAAAATTGGGCGATGCGCAGAGGGCTGAGGATTAGTTTGTCAACATGACAAAAGGTAGCACCACCAGCAGCTTATAGGAGACAACCGTCTTAAAACCAAGGTGAAGGGCATTATATAAGAACAAAGAGAAATTTTTGGTCTGGCCCGGGGAGGGAGGTGACTCTATGGGGAAGTGGTAGGGTGGTTGTCTCGTTTTGTGAGGGTTATCTTTTTTTAAATGTTTACTTTGAAATGGAAAACATACATTTTTCAGAAATTTTTGAACATATATATCTTTATTATGAAATTTATGACATGCATGGCCATTTTCAATATAAACCATTGACATTTTCTATTTTTTATGAATTATTGAAAGAAAAAAAAAAAGAAGATTTTAACGGACCACCGCCTACCCGGTGGTATAGACTCAGGAGGGTCCTGAGCCAATGACACAGACAGTACAGCATTAAAGAATCGTAAAGTACCATACCACTGTACTGTGTAGTGTACAGAGATTTAAAATGAAAGTGGTGACATACCATAGCCGTCCTAGACTTGATGAACCAGTCAAAGCGGAACTGTGGGGCCTGTCTGACGGAGGTACGTAGCTCGTCGTAGACGTTCTCACGGTCAAAGCCCAGTTTGTGCAGCATACAGACGAGGAAGCGATCCTCCTCCTCTGTGTAGTTCTTGCCCTTGTTGGTACCATACTGGATCCGCAGCTGGTGGAACGGTGCGCGATACCGTGCCATCTGTTAAATCAGAAAGTATCATTATTGTATTAATAAGTCTTTTTAATAGAACTCATCCTGTATTCTTGAGGCAAGAGGAGACTGTTGAGGAAACTGTCTCTTTACAAGTTATTTATTTTTCTAACGTCTTGATTGTAAGTCCATTTTATTTTCATTTTTTCGCAGTGAAGTTGTGCAATAAGTTGTGCCATATTCCAATAAGCTGCTTTGATATTTGACAAGCAATTTACACTCACAACCTTAAGAGTACAATTGGCTGCAAGCGGGTCTGGAGCTGGTTCTTTCAACATTCACTGATAAGACGGAACCAGCATGTCTCTGGAGGTGGGTGTACCCCAGGGACAAGGTACCCATCACAGTATATCTTATCAGTGGTCTATCTCAACCAGCAAAATTCAAAATGGTGGATTCACTGGGTACGGGTCTAGAACCCTATACAATGAAGACCCAAGTTTTATTCCCCCCCCCCTAATTTTTAAACCCACTTTATATATTCCCTCCTCCTAATTCTTTGTAACTTTGGTAATAAAACATCATCTTACCTTAGCATCCAGAGCCTTCTTGATGCCGATCCTCCGTTGGATCTTGGCCTCACCACGCTCGATCTGAGCCATAATGCGTTCAATGTCTTGAAGCTCGTTACAACGCTCCCAGAATACAGACGAGTACTCCATTACTTCATCTGGACTCTTGCCTTCTACCTCCTGATATAGGCACAGTGGGAAAGGAAATCATTGAATTTGCTATTGTTCTTTTTCTTTTCTTTTTTTTTCAAGTAATATGGTAGTTTAAGTTATTATTGATTTTCCCCATACCAATTGGCTGTTCTCACAGGCAAGTAATGTGGTAGTTCTTTTAATCCTGAATCCCAGTAAGGTTTTCATGCACGATGTTATTATGATGTATAGACAAAGGTTCACAAGTATTGGACCTCTGGCTTATCTCGCAGGGCCATCTCCATCAATCAGACCCAATACTGAATGAGACAAGCATTTATCAATGTACTGTGGCTACCGTAATCTCCCGTGTATAAGGCGCAGCTCGCCTATAAGGCGCATCCCCAACTCAGAGAATGCAAGTCCACGTATAAGGCGCACTTCTGAGGGCAGATTTTTTTGTTAATTTAGTACTGTTCTATAGTAAAAATACCCCCCTCCTATAAGGCGCACCCCAAACTTAAGGCAATGTCCCTCCCACATATAAGACTCAACAGCATTTTGTTTGGCATATAAGATGCGCCTTATACGCGGGAGATTACGGTATATACATTACATTAAGTCAAGCTGATTTCCAAGTGCCTACCTTAGAGATGCCTTCAATGTCGTCCCGACCATACTTCTCGTTGGCCTTAATGAACTGGTTAAAGTCCCGCTTGTTCCAGTTGGTGAAGCCTTGCTTAAGGAGGTCTTCTTTTTCTTTAAGTTCTTCCTCACTTAAGACGTCTGAATCATCAATCTTGCGCTGTTCCTCCTTGCGTACTCGCTCTGCGTCTGAGCCAAGGTCTGGGTTTTTAGGCACCTGGTAATGTAAAAAACAATAATTCATCTATCATCCAGAAATTTAACTCACCAATCTGAAGTGCACCGACATCCAACAACATTAATTCACCAAATATTTCAACCAGCTTTCGGGAAAAAGGGTGAGGGGCTAATCTTTTTCAGCGAAAGGCCCTCAAGTCTAGAGATTTAAAGCCATCTCAGTTGTGGGGGTTTTTAGAAAAGGTACCAATGCTCAATCACTCACCCTATAGCCGATGGTCTTTCTGTAGTAGTAAATCTCCTGGTCCAACAGTTCGAACAGTCGCGGTGGGTAAAACTGGAAGTCCTGGACGCTGGGCTGCTTGGGGGGTCTGGGCGCCTGAAAGGTTTTATGTCAGAACATTGATTACTGTGCATGCAAAATTCATATTTTATCTTTATATTTATCTATTTTCATACATCCAATATATTACTCAAAACTGGATTAAAAATCAACTACTTATACAATGATTACAATTTAAAAGAATCAAGAGGTTTACAGTACACTAACCTTAGGTGCCTTGGGCTCGCTCACTCTGAGAGCCTCCCGGAAGTAAGCATCTACAGCATAATTTGCTTTCCGTTCACGCTTTGGAGGTTCGATCCAACTACCGATGCCTGGAATCTTGTGCTTGTCTCTGTAATCTTGGCCCTCAAACTGGTAGACACTGCTTTCTGGGGTGTCGAGCGTAAAGGTGCGGAGAGTACTCTCCCCGAGCTGCTCCATCTTCTTGTTCAGCTCCTCGGTCTATCAATTATAATGGACAAAGTTTTCAATGTTTTATTTATTTATTTTTTTTTTTTTTATAAAAATCATGATTAGAAACATTGGAAATGTTATGCTTCAGTTAGTGATGCGATGGTTCTAGTTGGTTCATCAGAAACATCAAAGATTATATATCTTGAAGATATTTATTCATGTCAAGGACTGTACTTGGGTTTTGGATGAAGCTGGAGGGTTGGGCTAAGGTGCTATATCAACATACATATACCCCCCCCCCACTCCCACTATGGATATATAACACCTAGCATTTCAGCATTGAAATAAAGTGACCTACAATCCAATATGTAGCTGTTCTAAATGACTGATTTATGACGTTTTGTGCAATATATTCAAAGGGTAAATGAATAGGCCACTACTCCCATTACTCCCACTGACATTTTTGACCTGGCTTTTACACAGGGCAGGCTAATATTTGGGCCCTGGCTTATAATCGAGGAAGTATGGTGTTATGATTTAAATCTTACCTTCTGCACTCCTCGTTCTAGGATAGCGTCAATGTCGATGTCTGTAAGCTCGCTGTCCTTGCTGGCGAAGACATGATTGGCACCGTGTCGGATCATTTGTAGCACATCGTCCTTACCTAGTTTAGTTTGGGCATCAACCAATCGACCTGCAGAAGAAAAATACAAGGTGCCGTGCATTATCTTTAATAGAGAATAGAAGGGTGTCTGGAATCCATTAAAAAACGAGTCAAGTAAATGGGCATATATAGATTGTATAATAGAGGTCATAGGCATAGGCCATAGGCCTTCAGTGTACAATGGGACAGGCTTGAGTCAGTCTATGATGCTATCTACAGAGGTAGCTTTTTTTTGGTAACTACTGGAAAAATAACTTTTTTTCCAAAGAAATTGTTAAAAAAAAGAAAAAAGAAGTGAAAGATAAAACAAATATCCTATGACCTATATATCATTTTCAACCTGTTACATGCATATTTTCTAGGACATAGAAACATAAATGTAGAAATAGGACAGAAAACATTGATTTTGAAAAGCCCCTTCAGAAAACGAGTTCAAGTAACCAATAGAGCCGTTAGGCGTAGAAGTGTAGATCTATGGTATTACTTGACTCGTTAACAAGAATTATTTCAATTTTCAATTATTTGGTGCTAGAACACAGGAATTTTAAGTATAGTTGATGTGACAATTCCCTACAAGATATGTGGCTATTTAAATCAGAACATGTCAAAATCCAGGTTTAGTCCACCCCCTCACTTTGACGAGTCTCAAGAAGACATAGGTCTCGTATAGACATATATACTAACAGGCCTCTGAAATCTATAAGCTCATTCACCACAATACTAGCAATTTTCAAATCCCAGGGATGGCCTATAGCCTTCTATCATAATTAGGGTGTAGCATGTATGTTAATCAGGGGTAGACACTAACACTGGCCCGGTGGCTAATGGCCAGTAGTTTTGAGTGCTGGCCAGTAATATTTTCAAAAACAACCTCCCTACTGGCCTGGGTGGCAAGTGGACTCCCCCCCCCCCTCCCCATCCATAGGTCTGTTATCAAGGAGCTTAGATACAATACTGTACCATCCTTGCTGTTGTATTCATAGAAAAGGCTGTTATAACTAGGAGGATTCATTCATTAAAACATTAGAGAACCATGTTATAAAGAAATATACTGGCAGAAGAAGGCTCAATGTGATGTTAGAATTTTCACATGCTGGCAGACATTGTTCTTCGATTTTGTGACTTTTTTAAAATTGCTTATTGGCATGACACAGGTTTTACCAGCTAAAATTCCGGGCCAACAGTTTTAGCTGCGGGCCAATAGATATCTTGGGCTGTTGGCCCGGGTGGCCAGTGGCAAAAAAAGTTAGTGTCTACCCCTGGTTAATGCAGCTTATTCACTGGAGTTATTGGTAGAAGTTAATGTGAGGTATACCTTGTTGGATGACGACATTGTCAAGTCGCAACTTCATCTCGGCACGCTCCATAATTCTCTCCTCTACCGTGTTCTCTGTGACAAATCTGAACACACGCACAACCTTCTTCTGGCCAATACGATGGGCACGATCCTGGAAGAAGAGCATTACAAAATTCATGTTTGTATGTAATCAAAATGCAAAATATAAATGATTTTGCATCAGATAACTTATTTCAGTTGCTGTTGATACTGCAAATTATTTTAGAAAATCCAATGCAGTCAATACAAACAAGTATCCAGGTCCTAATCCTAGAAGTTATTTTTAAACCATCAACAGCTGCAGAATGTATTAATGCTATCTGTCACCATGATGCATACATATAGGACTGGTTAGTTACTCTTCACGGCTGCACACCCGATGCTATATCAGGGGTGTGAAATGCAATAGGTGATTTAGTCTGAAGATGCCACGTGCTGGAATCACCATGCGCAAAGTGCCACAGGCGCGCAAGCCTATACGGGGGTCTAGGGTGACAAGGGATTTTTTTTTTACAATCTAGAACAGATTCTGGTGCATTTTAGCATGCTATATACTGATCTGCTAGGAATCCCCAGACAGGCCAATAAATAGGCAGACCCCCTACCTCATGTAATAAATTTTCTCTCAATCGCCCTGTGCAAATCTAAGGAACTGTCCTGGTGAAGATGAAAAAAAAATCTAGATTTCACACCCCTGTATATGATGGATATGTCGTATTTCATGTAGCAGTAAAAAGCGCACACTCCCTGTTTTGGCTCATATCTGTGCCCCTCTAAGAATTCTATATATCGTCTATACTTACCATGGCCTGTAAGTCGACCTGAGGGTTCCAGTCGGAGTCAAAGAGAATGACAATGTTGGCCGTCATCAGGTTGATACCGAGTCCACCGGCACGTGTACTCAACATGAAGAGGAACTTGCTGCTACCCGGCCTGTTGTACTCATCAATTTGTGTCTGTAATGTCAGTGATAGGAGTGAGTGAGTCATGTCTATTAACACTTTAAGGGCCGCTGATGCTTAAATGGATCATGCCCATTTGTCTTCATGATGCATGAATGGAGCCCTCGCCAGTAACTTGCCAGGGCTACATTCAGGATCGATACACAAACTCCCAGAGTGTCGGCATGATGCACTCCTGCATCAGCAGCTGCTCATGCAGGAGTGCACCAGGCCCAATGGTTACCATGATGCACCAATGAAGTGCTGGCGAGGCACGATCCATCAATGCAAAACTGGTGCTTTAATTATTTAATCATGCAACATGACGAATGGCAACGGATTAAAGCAATATATGCATCCACAAAAAGGTTATCAATCTACCTTAGAAGTCCATACAAAAAGCAATAACTCCTAAAATTGTTTGAAGCAGCAGGGTAAGGAGGAGTATCAGAGTGGGGGTGTACCTGTCGTTCTGAGTGGGCGGTCTGACCATCCAGTCGGCAGTAGTCATATTCCCGCCAGCAGCAGTAATCCTCCAGGATGTCTAATACACGCGTCATCTGACTGAAGATCAGTACTCGCGAACCTGACAACAGCAAGCATTTTAAACCATTAGCTAATTGTTTTACTTTATAACTCAAAATGCAGCTTTTACAAAATTGGATGATACTAAATTGACATTTCTTCTCCTTAAGCCTTTAAGGGACACTGATGCATTAATGCATCATGCCCACTGGTCGTCACGATACAACAATGAAGTGCTGGCTGGCTGCGAGACTGCTCGCAAGCACTTCATTGGAGCATCATGCCGACCCTCTGAGAATTTGTGTAGCAACCCCGTAGGGTCGGCATGATGCTTGAATGCAGCCCTGGCGAGTTACTCGAGTTACTCGCCAGGGCTGCATTCAAGCATCATGCCGACCAATGGACTTGTTGCACTCCTGCAACAGCGGCCTTTAAAGGAATAACTCCCCAGTGTGTGGCTTATATGTTGGGTTTAATGATAGTTATGACTTCTCCATTATCAGGATGTTGAACTGATTCAAAAACCATTAATTTAGAAAAATAGTTAATTTCACATTCACTAGTGTATCATCTCTAAATATGCGGCTGTACTAATAAGTGTCAATCATCCTCACCTTCAGCTTTCAATTTGGGGAGAAGTTTGTCGAGGAGGTACATTTTGCCACTGTTGTCCACTAGATGCTGGTCGGTTGTGTACGGTGGGCCTTGAAGTAAAAAGAAACAAGGTAAAATGACACGTGATCAATAGTACAGTATCTAACAGCAGTCAACCCAAGGTTTGTAGTTTAATTTCAGAGTGTGATCAGTGGCGGATTTTGATGGTGGTGCGGGTGCGCGAGCCCCCTCCCCTTTGCCAGTAGTTTACAGTTTATTTTCCTCTTTGAGGCCTCAAAGTTAGCTTAAAAGAGACACCAACCAAAGGGCACCCCCCTCCCTCCTTTTCAAAATCTTGAATCCGCCACTGTATTGTGAATGACTGCCCAGGCACTAATAGCATTGAAGGAGTCATTACCTCTGCTCCTTATACAAGACAGGCACTTATTCAGTATCTAGTTTTAACGCTTAAGAATTCTTTCACGGAATGAGCACTCCCTTCATACCGCCCATTAACACAGTCAATTCTGCCTACCTGGTTCAGCACCATCAAACAGGTACGGGTGGTTACAGCACTTCCTAAGCTGCATGAGAATGTTGAGTAGTCGCAGTTTGTCTGACTTGCCAGCTCCGTTAACGACATCAATGTCCTTCAACAGCAACTTGGTGTACCTAAAAACCACAACGGAGCGAGTAATAGATGTTTAACGGCATTTCGACAGCTCAGGCCATATTCATGACGAGAACTACATTACTGGTACACAAGTTCACAGAGGAATTTTTTGAAGCCTGAGCATATGTTCACTGCACAAATAGAGGGGACAGAAAAGACAAGATTTAGACCCCTCTAAGTGGGCTAGGGAAACCCGAAACCAGAACGGAAGATTAATCAAAATACTATACGGGCATGAAAGCACCATGCCTTTTGTAACTCTTAAATGCTGCATTCATGCAGCGTGATCGCAATTCCAAGTTGAAACAGTCCTGGAGAGCAGGCTTGATGCATCATGATGATTAATGAAGATTGACGAAAATAGTTCGGACACAGTGTAAAATCATACTTTGCCTGGTGTCTTGACATGCAAGATTTCCAATTCCAAGTTTTTATAGGCCATTTATTATCAGTGACTTACCATTCACGCTGCATTTTACTGAGGCCAACAAAGACTTTGGTTTCCTGTTTGGGTGGCAGTGACTTTTCTACATCTTTCTTGATACGTCGCAGGAGGAAGGGCCTTAGAACCTCGTGGAGACGGCCTACGAGCTGGTCGTTTTCAGCAATGTTGGAGTTGTTAAACCAACTGTCAAAGTCCTGTCGGTACACAAAGCATGCATTATATTACATGAAACTAAAGTTTTTTTTTTATCTGGTATGGCAAAATAATTTCTCAATAGGTCAATCAAAGAAGTGTTAATTTGCCTCTTAATAACCAGAAACTGAGATTTATTTGGTAATGGGAGTTAACATGAGACTGGTATAGAATTTCGATCAAGCTGCCCTCCACAATCCAGAAGGAGTACTGTGCCGAACCTTCCGTAATTTATAGATCAGTGTGTATGGTGCATGAATGAAGCCCTGAAGAGCTATAATCTGGTGCCTAAAGGCATAATTCTTTCAAGGCCACTTATGAACGAATGCATCAAACTCATTGGACCGGAAGAGTATCAACCTAGAGGGTCGGGCGTGATGTCTGAATCTAGCTCTGGTGAGTTCCTCATCAAGGCTGCATTCATGACAACCAATGGGTATGATGCATTAATGCATCAGCGAAACACGCCAAGTTACCTCAGAGGAGTTGAAGACATCAGGGAGGAGGAAGTTGAGCAGGGCCCACAATTCGTGGAGGTTGTTCTGTAGCGGGGTTCCTGTCAGCAACAGACGATTCGCTGTCTTGAATTCACGCACGATTTCTGACAACTGAAAACAGCAGATTCACCTACATGACATAACTCAGATATCGCAAGACTTCAATATTTCAACCAGTGTAACTTTAGTTGCCCATTTCAATGTCCACCCCTCTTTTCTTAAACTCAAAAAGTATAAACATAAGATATGATAATTTCTCACCTTTGACTTCTCGTTTTTGATTCTGTGTGCCTCATCGATGACCAAGTAGCGCCAGTTGAACTTCTTGAAGACGGACTTCTCTTTGATGACCATTTCGTATGACGATACACAGATATCCCACTCTCCCGGCATCAGGACGTCTCTGATGAGGGCAGCCTATCAACAAAGTTTTATATCTTTTAGTACAAGGAATTTATTGGAAAGGTAGGCACTGCTTACTTAACATTTGCATCCATAAAATGGAGGAAAGTTGCTTAGAATTTCCAACCAAGATATGTATATCCAAATGTGTCAACTACATGTATACAACACACAAAAAGGATACTTTCATACATACTTGATTCAAATCATGTACTCCGGCATATAAGGTTCTGAGAAAGGCATACAGTATTCTTGGTAATTAGCGCACATAGCCTATTCAGGGCTCGACAAATCAGTTTGGAGACCGTGTGCCCACTGGGCACATGGGCAAGTAAAAGTTGCGCCCAACAGCCATGCTCTGTGCCCACAGCACCTTAGGTTTAAATACCCAAAATTTCATTTTTAGATAGAGGGAACACACAGTTTTAAGATTAAAAAGAAAGGAAAAAAAAAAGATTTTATTTCATTACATCTCTGGTGAAAAAAACTCCATTCAGAGTTTCAGAGACAATATCAGCAACATAGCATTGTGCTGATGCCTTTATTAGCTTTTGGACAACTGTGCCCACTGGGCAAAACTTGAAAATTTGTTTGTGCCCAGTGAATTCTTTTTTTGAGTCACGGGCATTGGGCACAGGGATTTGTCGAGCCCTGCTATTATTGCACACCTAATTTTTTTTGGCAGCATTCCAGAATAGAAACTTACTCTTTCAGCCTGACTTCCGATGAGGCAGACGGCTCTGAGTGAGGGCACCCAGCGTTTGATCTCAGCCATCCAGTTAGCGAGGGTTGACTTGGGCCCGATCACCAAATGTGGTGAGGGAATGTTACGGTAGTGCTTCATGTAGCCAAGCAATGAGATGGTCTGCAGCGTCTTACCAAGACCCTGGAATTAGAAAATCAAATGTTGAAGTGAGTGAATGAGTTATGGACTGTTTAATGCTATATCAAAAGCTAGGGTCGTATTTATGGTGAAGAAATTATATTAGACATCAAATGATGGATGAATGTGGATGTTAGGGCACACCAAATTAAAAAGTCGGTCTATGAATTTCCTGCATCATATTTCCAGAAATGCATTTTTTTTTCTTTATGGAAAATTGCATGTCTATGGATTGCGCCCGCCTCTTGTTTTAATTTTTTTTTTTAAATAATCATGATTGTGACATAAAGCACAATGTCAAACATTCACCTTTATTTCAAATATTTTCCACATCTGCTTTTCTAGATTTTTTTTTTCTTTCTTAAGGAGACGAGTGTTAGGTTTTTGCCATTGGTTATTGAAATACCAAGCCACCCTTAAAAATATTTTTGTTTCCTGTCCAGAGGGTGGGATTTTTCAGACCCATGCGGGAGGGAGGGAATTTTCTTTTTTCTTAGGAAAATATTTTTATTTGTCATGAACATTGTCAGCGGGGATGGCCTGAATTCGCCATCATGTTGTAAGATTTAGTGATTGGAAACCTAGATTCTTATGCTGATGGATGAAAAATTTTTTTTTTCACAAAAAGATCCAACAGGCCTCTGGACAGGAAACGAACATATTTTTAAGGGTGGCCTCCCCACATCTGTGACGTGCAGAATCCTTTGAAAAAAAAAAAAAAAAGAAAAGAAATTGCCCTCTCCATTTTTTTCAAAACGAAAATCCATAAACCAACTTTTTAAATTGGTGTGGCCTTAGTGCAGAGTAGGTGCACCACACACAAAGATGGGACAGTAAAGATGAGATTAATACCCTTTTAAGATAGGGAAGCCAACTAACGAACCTCTATGAAAGATTTTGCCAGGATTTCTCTGCCAACCCAGGATAAGTGACTTATTTTCAGCACACAGACAAGCAGATTGTTTGTTTGTTTAGTTTTACATCCGGGGGCCATCAAGGAACTCAAGACATTCGGTCCTTTCTTTTCTCTTAGGACAGGTATTTATATGCTGCTTGACCGACACAGCAGTGACTGCATCTATGGATGACTGAATCTATGAGATGAATGACCGAATCTATGAGGAGGGGTGAGGGGGAAAACTGCTACCGGGGCTTCATTCCCCTACACTTTTCGAAGGATAGCAGGTGTTCTTTTATTTGCCTGGTCCCATAGGCAGGGCCAGACAAACCACGGCCTTTGATCACTCAGACGTGGTTCACTGAGGGGGACTCCCATGGCAAAAGACAAGCATGTAAGCCCGGGCCCGCGCATATGGACACCAGCTGCCCACACTCGCACCCCAAGCCACAAGAAACCCCAAGTTTGTCGCCTTTTACGAATCTGGTATGCCCATTGGTAGAATGGAAGGAGAATTTCTCCTTCATGGACTCCCAATAAAGTTATTCTGCTCCTCCATGCCCTCACATGAAGGTCCCCACTCCACAGGGGGAAGACAAGCAGAAGATTTTATAGACACCTTATGGGATAAATTGTCTTAATAAAAGTTACTCAATTCCCCACTTAAGATAGATGTTTGAATGATAAGTGAATAGAGATCACTAAATCATGATACACACCATTTCGTCGGCAAGGATACCATTGATGCCATGTTCGTAGAGCGAGATCATCCAGTTCAAGCCACGGACTTGGTAATCTCTCATTTTACCACCTTTCACATCTGTAAACCAATAACATAAACAGTCAATCAAATCAAAAATACCTTTCTCTGAATTCATCTCATTTCATATGAATATTCAAGGGAGAACTATAAATTCCAAGATAAGTTCAAAAAGGAAAGCCAATGATATTTACATGAGGGCGATTCTTCAAACCGGGTGACGGCATTGGTGGACTTCTTGCACTCAGTTAGCAGCTCTTCGTCCTCTTCCTCTTCTGTTCTCCGATGGCGGTGACTACAAAATTCAATCAAAACATGAAAATTCGTCTATACCCCCAAGTTTCTTATCATATAGCAGAGTCATCCCCTTAGTTGCCTAGGCTGGGCTGGAAATGAGCTTTCATTATTTTTGGCTGTGGATCGGGAGGAGGATGCAGATGGGTGCATTCCAATCAGTGTGGTACGCGATGGTCCAGTATGATCTCTCACCAGGCACTAACCGAAGACAATAAGGGACTGGGGGATGGTAGGAGGCTTGCTGTGGGGTCACCACAAGAGAAAAAGCCAGGTATTAGAGTTACTCGCCAGGGCTACAGTCTTGCATCCTGCCGACCCTGCAGGATTAATACACAAAACTCCCGGAGGGTCGGCATGATGCTCCAATGAAGTGCACTTCATTGGTGCATCATGACGACCACTGGGCATGATGCATTAATGCATTAGCGGCCCTTAAAGGGTTAACATCACTTATAATCATCAATACAAGGGGATCAGTTAGTTTTTCCATGCCACCCTAGGCAGAGGCATGCTGCACACTGCTGGTAAGTAACTTGCCTTTCACTCACTCATTTCTAATCATTATAACATTATCATTTATATACCCCAGAAAAAATACTCAAGAACTACAGAAGATAGAAATAAATGAATCTGGAATCAACTCTGTATCCTGCGAGAGTAGCAGAGGCAAGATTCAGGAGAGTAAAATAAGATCTTTTCATTTAAAAACTGAAGTAAAGATTAAGGGTAAAGGTTAAATTTTGTAAGTCTTATATTAGGATATTATTGTCACGTACAAACTTGCATGGGTTAGACTTACACTTCTACGCATCTCACCTTATCCTAGATACAGAACAGCTTTCTCTCTCTCTCTTCTCTTTAAAGTATGGACAGAATTGTGCAAGTAACAACTACAGTTAGGGCCATGTGTATGAAAGCCACTGTCTGGTGCAAAATAGAGTATTAATACGAGAATAAACACCCCAAACCCTATTTCTAGAAGATACATGGAGAAAAATCGGCCAGTCCACTTGTGCCTCGTTACTTACTCTTCGGCGCCGCCGCTATCGAGTCGTGGCCGCTTTGTTGGTGTTCTGTTAGGGTTAAATACATACAGGGCAGGGGTTCAAAAACACATTTTCAAATTGTTGACAATTTTGCTGCTTTTTTCCCCCACAAGGATCAATTTCAAATTTCAATATGATATTTCAGTTTTTTTCCCGATGAAACAATCTCAATATTTTGTGGAATCTAATTTATCTGTGAAGATTCCTTCTGTAACGTACACTATAACAAACCAGTTTCATACCTCCTGCAAAAGCATCAAGCAATAGATCGCCCCGCTCCTTAATATATGCACAATGTAATGTTTTAAGTTTGAATTTCCAAATGGGCAAAGTGTTGCTGAAAAGTTTTCATCAATGCATACCAAAGTGGCATGTGCCTTGGCATCTTACGCAGGCCATTTCGCTCTCACACAGGCCATATGAACAGATATTTTAAGATACCCATATAAACTTCATTGTGATAAAAAGAAATTTGAAATCTTTGGAGATGTGAATCAAATAACAAAAATGACCACCACTTCAAAAGCAGATCTTTTCAGAGCGATGAAAAAAAGGAAAGAATTAAAAGCCGAAAAATATAACTTGCTGACAGGCACCCAGGTGGTAAAGGGGAAGTGGACACAAAGCAATTTCATTACATGCTAAGCGTAGTTATGCGAACTGCCTCAGTTCAAGTGCAGTAAGGTCAGTAGCTGAGCCATGCATGGTAAATCACATGCGTCAAAGACTTCGAGTCCTTTGACAAATCACAAATAATGAGATGTATGGGGTGGGAACGACAACTAGAGCGATTGGCTCCCTGAAAATTACATTTGTTCCTGTGGGGTGAACTAAAAAATAAATATGAATTGAAAAAGGGGATGACGTAAAATTATGCAGCTTTTATGACAGCAGCCAACTAATGTGCTTCAATTTACACTCTTCATATTTTTAGATCAAGGTCAAAAGATCTCTATTGCATGAGATAACCTAGGCTCGCTTTAACACTTTGCGAGAAAACACTGACACTTATTTATATCCATTTATTATAAAGAGCTGACCAAAAAACTTAACTCTCTTGCAAAAGCCAACCAACCCTTCCATCAAACATCACAGCGGTGGATCATTCCCCTCTCATCCATGAAAGTAAATCATTTCCCCAGAAGTGACTTTTCCACTGAATTGATTCTAGTACTTACTCTCCTGCTGTCATGAGTTTGGACTTATCGGTGGGTTTGACCCTCGGTCTGCCGGGTTTCATCTTCAGGGGACTGGTGGGAGTTTTACCTCCAGTGCCAGATGCACCCGTGCCAGTCGACATGAAGTGAGCAAAGAGTTCTGTTTGTTTAAGGAGGAACTCAAAGCGGTTACCTCTGTCTGATTCCTGAGTGAGAAACGGAGAGGTTGGATCAGGTTCAGATAATGAAGTAGAACTGTTGTAAACCAAACTGTCACCATGTAGACAACGTATGTCAGTCAAATAAGCACATGTGTGCAGAGGAAAATGTCGAAACCAGTTTACTACTGAAAAAGTGTAATCAGATAACACAATTGGATATTTTTTGGTATTTTTTTTATTATTATCATTGAACACCCACAGTACAGATTTACAGTAAATATGTACAAATTTTCCATAAAAAGAAACAACTTGATATGTTGTTACAGGCAAAATCTTTACTCACAATTTTGCCTTCATATTCTTCATCTTTGGCAGCTGCTTTTGGAGGAGCCTTTAATTTCACCGCAGCTTGTGGGACCTGGAACAAGGAAAATAATTCAAATCAATAAAATCCGACAAAGGAAAACCCTCTGAGGGGGTGTTCAGAAAAGTTGTTGATCAAGATTTTTTTTTCACATTTTTTAAATGCATTTCACATCAGTTCACTTGGCAAATCACCTTATCTATGCCTGTGAGAAGGAAAAGTTCACGACACAAAATTAACTGACGGCTTTAGGCCTTCCTAAGTAGTGGATCCTTTACAAAAACAATAAGCATTGATGGTGTTGATTTCATTGTTAGTATGAATACCAGTGAACAGGTCATCTATTTTTTTTTTCAGGGGGGGTCTTCATTTTTGGGTATTAGCATGGGAACAGGTGGAGGGACTAATAGAGTATGGAGTTGACTGTGTATTCCGTTCGGGAGGGGGGGGGGCTGAGTGGGCTATTACCAGGTATTCGCAAAAACGAAAATCTCACCCCCTGGGCCCTGCCATAAACTATGATTGAATGAACACTACCCAAAAAAGAAAATTGAAATTCTTTTTTTGAATTTTCAGTATCATTTATAGACATTATTCAATCAAAAATGTTATAAAGTACCGGTACTATTAGTATAACTACTAGTAAACAAAATGTTGATATTGACACGTAAGGCCATGGGAAGTCAGGTTAGAGTTTAACGTCCACCACCCGCATGTATTTAAAGGGCCGCATGAGAAAATTTCATTATTCATTATGTAAAAAGAAATTGTAGAAATTCTCAAAAATGCATTTAGACATGATATGAATCACCACAGGGGACATATTTGGTATCAAATTGAAGCTTACAGTGTGTAGTGGTTTACAGATATGGTGGTTTGAGTCTTGCTTGCTATTTGAAAGAAAGACACAGACAGCAATCCGAGTGTATGCCAACGTTTCATTACAGTGTGGAACACAGGTCGGCTACCCCTGAAGTAGCATGGGAAGCATGTAGTTAGCACGGAGGCCTGGAGGGCCTCTGACATGGCGGTACGCTGGGCATCTGCGGTCTGTATAACTATATGTAGTGGGAGAGTAGCGGGAGCGGAATTCAGGGGTAGGTTTCCAGCCTAACATGGTGGCTGAGCACAGGACCTTTTATAGGTTTGCCCATGGTTATCGCTAGATGTCCCCACAGGTCTGGATCAGTGCTGCCACCTATCCAAAACCTTTATAGGGAACAACCAGCAATAGGACTCACCCGCCACACCAGACGGCACCTTATATACCGTAAACTCCCGCGTATAAGACGCGTCCTCTACGCCAAACAAATGCCTGGGGGGTCTTATAGGATTTTTTCAAGTTTGGGGTGCGTCTTATACGAGGGGTAATTTTTCTATAGAAATGTACTAATCTTACAAATTTCAGCCTTAAAATGTGCGTCTTATATGCGAAAATGCATGTGCTGAGTTTGGGGTGTGTCTTATACACGCAGCGCGTCTTATACGCGGGAGTTTACGGTACTTATACCCCTACAAGTGCAAGGAATGTAAATAACATGGTGATATCTACAACTTAGACGATTCCAGGCACTGGTCTGGTAGATCTATATAGACTATAATAAATAATGAAAAAAAGCCTCATCAATTTTCAAAATGGCTCGGACGATAATCTCTAACCTGGCTTCCCAACAGACACTTTGATTTGAATCTTTAGGCTAGCCCAGCCGCTGGCATCCTGCAGTCTGTGCAGGAGCATCTTCAAGCTTGAAGATGCTTGTAACTTGTAAGGCCACCCTTAAAAATATTTTCGTTTCCTGCCCAGAGGCCTGGTGGATTTTTTTGTGAGAATGTTAAAATTTTTTCCTGAGTTCTGAAAAACAATTTATTTTTTACGTCCATCAGCACAAGAATCTATGTTTCCAATCACTAAATCTTAGAACGTGATGGCAAATTCATGACGTCCCCGCTTACAATGCTCAGGACAAATAAAAATATTTTCCTAAAAAAAAAAAAAAAATTTCCCTCCCTCCCTCATGGGTCTAAAAAATTCCAGCCTCTGAACAGGAAACAGACATTTTTTTAAGGGTGGCCTAAGTGCTGTGAAGGCTCTAACTTTTAATACTTTCAAGTGTCCCAAGACTTCACAATCTTGTGCAATGAAGGGATCTTTGACATTGAGTTTAGGCCTAAAAAAATTGTTGTGTTCAGGTAATGGGGTACTCCGTAGACACTCTGAGGGAACCTCAGAGACCAAAGGTGTCTGTTGGTAGTCTATCTACTCTGCCAGATTGGTTGAGTGCCCAGTTCTCACAGAAGTACTTACTATCAGGTCAAATGCTTCCACCAACACTTCCCTCAATGCATATCCAAATGTTCTCAATGCACAAAGCACTTGAAATACACACAACAATTTATAATCCAAGTCTTTTCTAAAACTGCTTTCCTCGATCAGTAAACAGCATGGCCTTCCATGTTAGAGACTGCACTCTAAACCTTAACATGCCTGATTTATTGGAAATATTTCATGCTTCAATCACTTTAAGTTGCTGTACAGGAAGAGCTCATGTTTGTGAATAGGAGGGACAATTTCCAGGAAGTGACATTGAGTACTTAGTTTAGAATAGCCATGTGTTTGTGCCACTATAGATTTGAATACATGTTGGATCCTGCCTGTATTAAAGGGAAATGGTCAATTCGCTCTAAAACCTATTCGTTCTACATACGCATTCACTCTTCTCCCTGGACCATTCGCACTAATTCTATGGCGTAGGGACAGTATCACTCGGGTTGTCGTTTTTCTAATTCTATAAGAAGAGATGGATATTATCATGGTTTTAACTAAAAATCTGGTAGGGCGAATGGTCCAAGGGGGGTAGAGCGAATGGTCTAGGGCGAACTGGCAGTACCGTAATCTCCCGCGTAGAAGGCGCAGCTCGCGTAGAAGGCGCACCCCCAACTCAGAGAATGGCTTTTCACGTAGAAGGCGCACGTACCTCTTCTGGATCGATTCCTGGAAAAACCCGCGTATAAGGCGCCCCCCCCAACTCACAGGGGGGCTGTTTCGCGTAGAAGGCGCCCCTCTCCCCACCCCCCCCCACCCTCACTATTGTACACCTCCCGGTCTGCCGCGGTGCTGGGTCTATGAGTTCAAGCTGTCATCAGCACACGGTCGGCTTGAACCCGCCAAGCGCCCGTCGACACCTCCCGGTCTGCCGCGCTGCTGGCTATATGAGTTCAAGCTGTCATCGGCACACGGTGTGACGGTTGGCGTCAAACCCGCCGAGCAAATCTACACCGACCGGGCTGCTGGCTATATGAGTTCAAGCTGTCATCAGCGCATGGTGGGCCTTATCCCCGGCGAGCGCATCGACACCTCCCGGTCTGCCGCGGTGCTGGCGCTATGAGTTCAAGCTGTCATCGGCGCATTTTCCCAAATGAGATGTTGGAAAAACCCGCGTATAAGGCGCACCCCCAACTCAAGGCAATTACCCTCCCGCGTATAAGACCCAGCAGCATTTTGTTTGGCGTAGAAGACGCGCCTTCTACGCGGGAGATTACGGTAGGGTGAATGGTCTATAACTCGTTTTAAAAGCAGGCACATATTTCAGCCTAGTAATGGGGTCGAAAAAATTTAGGGTAGATCTAGGTAGGTAGGGTTTTTTTTTTGAGAATTTTTTTTTAGGTCAGCTATAAATTTTTGCGCCTATGCGACACCAATTTGATGTGCAAGATCGTGGGAAACAAAATTTAATGTCTCGAAAAGTGCAAAATATCAGGTTACCCCCCAAAATGCCCCCCAAAAAGTTAGGACTTGAATAGGCACTTACCTACCCCCAGTGCATGCTTCTGCTGCAGTGGAGGTGTGAAACTGTGATAAAGCTGAAACTGGGAGTGCTAAACTTTCCTTTCTTTGCAAGCTCATTGTGTAGCTATTTATTGGAGGATCTTAACAAACATGGGCTCATTTTAAAGGGATTGATTAGGGGTTTAATAAGAATCTATTTGAGAAATAATTGATTCAGATAAACATCCCATTCTCCCCAAGTGACGTTACCCCATAACTTTGAAAGCATTTTTTGGTATAAAGGCCAAATCTCACATAAAAGAGAATAGTTCCCAGACTTTCTACAGAAAAAAAATTGTTTTAGAAACTGTCTAGGGTTTTTCATTTCAAAGGGGAACAGGATGTTTGCCAGACCCCACAAAAATTTTAGCGTGCCATTTGCTATCACCCTTTCACCAGCTTCTCCATGTTAGGTCCTTGTCTGTTTGCTAGAATCCAATCCTATGTATATCATTTATATAGCAATGGATAGAACTGATGAAAATAAGTCGATTTCCTTTTTAAATGAAATCTTTACATCAGTTTAAAGGGAAATTCTGACCGATTAAAGATCTCATATCAACTCCATAATTTTGCACCAATTCTGTGAGATCGCTAAATCGCAGATGATATTCGGTCAAGATAAAATCCCTTTAAATTGTTAAATTTTGATATGATACATTGATTTTCAACCTTTTATGGGGAACTCTTTCATACATGAAAAGAAAATAGTCCAAAAAAATTTAATGTGTGATATATATCACATATGGCCCAGGGTCTACTCCCCCCCCCCCATATAAAATTTGGGCGTTGTGCATTGAAGCACAGAAGGCTCAGGGTAGGTACCATAAAACCCTCTATCAACCCTGTAGGGTCACAGGAATCAGCGCTTGCAAAATATTGACTAATAACTTACAAATAGACTACCGTAAACTCCCGCGTAGAAGACGCGCTGCGCATATAAGACACACCCCAAACTCAGCACATGCATTTTCGCGTATAAGACGCACATTTTAAGGCTGAAATTTGTAAGATTAGTACATTTCTATAGTAAAATTACCCCTCGTATAAGACGCACCCCAAACTTGAAAAAATCCTATAAGACCCCTCAGGCATTTGTTTGGCGTAGAGGACGCGTCTTATACGTGGGAGTTTAGGGTACTATCTATACATGTACTGACACCAGTCTGGCATAATCTCTTACTAAACCCCTTGGACCACTGGCCCCCTGGTGTGCTGGCCCCCTGGACACTTGGCCCCCACAGATAGCGAAGTCAGTCTAAAATCCGGACATCAACAGAATGATACGAATGAGATATCAAATGAAAGAGCTTAAAATTTGCAATTCATAGCTTTTTGAATCAAGTTGATAGACCCACTAGAAGCATTTTTATAACACTTTATAATTTGGAAATCGGGCTTCCCTAGCCCACTTAAAAGGGTCTATAGCTCCTCTTTTCTATCCCCCTCAGATGTATGTGGTGCACATATGCGCGGGCATCAATACATTTCTGTGAAATTGTGTAATGTAGTTCTCGCCATGAATATTACCTTAGCTGTCGAAATGGCGTTAAACATCTATTACTCACTCACTCACTAATTTGGAAACATGAAAAACATTCTGTCATTACACACCCTGTACATTTGCACAATTTTTCAGATAAGACCGACAATTAAACATGCACTGTGCACATGGTATTTGGGTACAGCTGTACATAATGACTGATAGATTCTGATTGAATAGGCCTATCCACAAACCAATTACATCATCTTAAAGCTCAAGATTTGCAGATTAACATATCCAAGTGTCACTTTGTTATTAAAGGGACAAGTATTTTAAATTTCAGGTTGAAATCAAATTTCAAAACATTTTTTTCTTGACTATTTTGGTATGGTGCATTCAGGAGATTAAAAATCGCAGGAAATCGCAGCCCTGTAGCTGTTTAAAGTAGCCATAATCTAAATATAGGGCAGCAATGTGCATTGCTCGTAACTCGAAAAGAAATAAAATTTAAATTTTTTGGCAGATGTTATGTACCATAAATTCTTTGATTTGAGGTTCATATCATATTTGAATCAAATCAGAATTGTAGTTTATTGCAAGGTCAGTAATGCAGGTAATGTTGCTTATATCAGAGAATCTAAGGTAATTGCAGTTAGTTAGACTCTCTGCTGTCCCAAAGCTCTGGCCCCTTTATACTTGATAGTCTTTTCCATTACATTGTTTCTCCAGAATTAAAATCAATAGCCTTGAGCAAGTCTAGCTTGTGGTCTGACATCAGCACTCCCATTCAAAGACAGGAACTAACTCCAAGCAGGTGTTAAGTAGTGTTATAGTCCTATACTTTCACAAGACATCTGCTTGGAGGACCAGATGCTACTCACCCAGGTTATTCGCACCACCAAGCCACTATTCACATAACTCCCGCCAAAACTGTGCTATTCGCACCACATTGCCAAAAGAGGCGGGAAAGTTGATACATGGATCAACATCACATACCTTCACCATTGGAGGCAAAAAGTGTCTTATGGCTGCCAACCAACTGACTCTGTACAATATAGACAATTACCGTAATATCCCGCGTATACGACGCGCTGCGCGTATAAGACGCACCCCAAACTCAGCACATGCATTTTCGCGTATAAGACGCACATTTTAATGCTGAAATTTGTAAGATTAGTACATTTCTATAGAAAAATTACCCCTCGTATAAGACGCACCCCCAACTTGAGAGTAAGCTATAAGACGCACCAGCATTTTGTTTGGTGTATAAGACGCGTCTTATACGCGGGAGTTTACGGTACTCAAAATTTACAATAGTTGGCACTGAAATAACTTTTCATGCAAGACCCCTAAATCTCCTCCTTAAATGACACTACAAATTCAATAAGTAATTCTGCCTCTTATATATAAAATTTCCATCTTTTTTTTAAACTTATTTGCACCACTAAAATGACTGAAAATGAGAGGACCCTAGTCGTCTCCTATAACTCTTTTCGAGTTAATAAACATAATGTCATAGAATAACCCTGTTTGTTCTGATAGCTTCTTTACCAAATATTTATTTTGGAAATTCAGTCTAAAGTTGTATGAGTTTCTCAGACTGCCCTGCTCTTAATACTAAGTTAATATTTCTAAAAATCCCCTCAAATTGTAGGTCTACATGTTGGGAACACATGTACATTATCATATCCCATCTAAATTTTAGTAGAATGGGAAATAACCATGTATTTCTGCAATAAGTGAAAGGCAGCTCAGGTGACTAACATGGTTGTCTGACAGAATCATTAAGATCACTCAAACGTGGACTGCCTGAATGTGCAGAAAAAAATTAGAATAAAGCAAAATGTTGTTCTAGTGATATAGAGCTATGTTTTACCTTTCATTTGATACTAATTTGAAGTAATTCTGTCCAGTAGAACCATCAGAATCAATATTTTACAAACACCAGTTTATCATAGTGACAGATACGGGGAGCGGGCAGCCAGATTCGGCTGACTTCGCTACCACAGAAAACTTTATCCTTAGCATGCTTAGTTTATCGCTCAGTCCCCAATGTGTTATGTGTATAGCTTGGACTCTGTAAACATTACCTGCTGAAAAAAAGTGTCTCACTTGGTGATTACCCATAGGACTCCATGTGCTAATTTCATCGCCAAAATCTATCTGACCCATAGACCCAAGAACTTGTAGTCAGTATAGCTCCCAAAAACATGACGTAAGTAGGCCTACAGCAGTTTTTTCTTGTAGAGAAAGACATCACTCACCATAAAGGACAAAATGTTGTCTGATAGATGAGATTTGAAACTTTCCTTTGGCTTTTGAAAAATGTGTAAACTAACAGTATATCACTGAATGATTACACCCTAAAGTTGGTGATTACGAATTTGTGGATCTGACTGAAAACCTGGCTCCAATAGCCCAGGGGATACCCTGGGCCAATAATGATTTAAGAGATGTAGCCACTCCTGTATCAGCTATGCTTGATCACAAATCTGGGCCCTATTTAAACTCCTAACATTGGCAGAATTTTTGTTTCGATTTGGGGTCTTTGATCATTCATAACTTCCCTTAAGCCAATGGAACTCACATTGCAGTTTACTGTCCACCACCCGCATGCTTTTGAAGGGACCGCATGAGAAATTTTTATTATTATCTAAAAAAAATAATTGAAAAAGTTATCAAAAATGCATTTTGACATGATAGGAATGACCAAAGTGGGGCATATTTGATATCAAATTAAAGCTCTTAGCTCAAGGAATGTGAAAAACATAGTGGCATGTACAATCAAACTTCAAAGTCCCGGCACTGGTTGGTATATAATGAATAATGAAAAAAAGCCTCATCAATTTTCAAAATGGCTCGGACGGTAAACTGTAACCTGACTTCCCATGGCCTTATACTTGGCGTAAAGACTTCATTTAAAAAGCAAATCCATTTCTTTTGATGAGATCTATCCATTGCTTAAAAGATAAAATGCATGGGACAAAGTCTTGAAAACTAGGTAAATGCCTAACTTGAACTTGTTGAAGTTTGAAGTTAGGGTAGGGCCAAAAAACTTAGGGTAGGTAACGTCGTTACCAACTTACCTGAACAACAATTTATTTTTAGGCCTTACCATAATACTAGAGCAGAGAGTGGTGGGATCTTGATGTTGATACATTTGTGCTAAATTCGACATAAATTGCAAGACGCAAGGCACCAGTGATTATTCATTCATTGATTCAATTCATACACTGAATGTGACTGATACAGACGAAAATCAAATCCAAAACTGGCAAAAGAAAATTGAGGCCCTCCAAAGATTCTACGTTTGATCGACATCAAACGCAACACACCGTTACATGTTTAGGTACTCAAACTTACCGATTGGTTTTCGTCCCCGGGAGTGTATTCTGTGTCTGATTCTTCGTTACTTGAAGACATTTTGAGGCAAATAAACAAGACAATTTGCCTACAATGTGCTTTGTGCAGCAAATGCCGGGTTTGGCGCGGTCGCGGAAATTTGCCTCACGGCATACTCTCAAACATTGATCACAAAAAAATAGAGTTCATCTTGATATCTTGCCAAAATAGACAAGTACCGTGTTAACTTCAATAAACAAAAGGAATAACTATTATTGTGATCTAGTTTTTATTCTCTAGCAACGAAAAGAAGTGACATGTTTGGTTCGAGATTATTAAGATGCTTCGCCGCTGATTCACGGAAAAGACCGAAAGTTACCGAAGAAGAAAGCAATAGATGGCGCGCAGATGCCAAGATGGTCTGTTCACTAGATGGCGCCAAAACATTGTTGCGCTCCCGCCACAGATTTCTGCATTGGATTCACAGTTAGCCCCTTCTTGTGTGGACCCACATGGAAGTAATCAAAGGGATTCTGAGCATTTGTGTTGGTGGTAGAGTGAAAAGGGTGGGAAGAGGAAAGTCGCTATTTGTTCATAGAGGGTGCTGAGATTGCCGAGATAGCGCAACCTTTACTTTAATTTAAAGTTTAAGTTTTATCAGTATGGAGGCCTAGTGGTGCCACCATCTTGAATTTCGCTGGTTGAGGTAAAAGTCACTGATAAGCCATATACCATGATGGGTACCTTGTCCCTGGTTAATACCCACTTCCAGGGACATGCTGGCCCCATCTTATCAGGTCTTTATAGGGGCCGGGGGAACTAAATATTATGGCTCTATGTTTTAATGTAGCATGACAAGCCATATCTGGTGTTCACAACCTTCGTTGACATAAAAATCTACCATGATCCAATCATACAATCCTTCATACATAGAAATATCTGTATTTAATATAGGCAAAACCCTGAAAGTCTCAAATGCCAGTCATTTTGTTTACTTACTGCCATCCTGGCTGGTTCTGTGCAGTGAATACAGCTACCAGACCCATCTCCCTTAGAATGACACCTAAAATTCTGAAACTCCTACACAATGTCTGTTTTTACATGCCAGTCAACTCACAAATGCCTGAGGAACATCTGTGATTTTTTTTTCAGGAATTTCCATTTTAATTTCATATGCATTATGGGCCAATCACAGCCATCCTAGTCTGGACCAGGGCTGAAAACCATATAACTCTCCAGATATCGCCACCATATTTACTTCCACGTGACCATCAGTGTGTGTGGTGGGAACCAGCTCAAGACCAGCTAGTGGCCAATAGACTGTTCACTGGTTACAAATCTCGGGCCTTATCTCGTCCTTTCACGCCCCGCTTAGTCAGGTTCCATGTACTTTTCTCTCTTTGTGATGTTTACTTTCCACCCACCGTAAAACGGGGCTATTTTAGCCTGTGGGAGCTATTTTGGCCACCCTCCAAAAAAGTGTTCACATTTCACTTAAAGATGAAAAATTAAGAAGTAGAGATGAAAATAACTGGATATATAGTTTTGATATCATATATGCATCTCAGATTACATTTTGATGTTTTGGAGAAAAATCGGCTTTGGGGTGCATATCTGAGCATGCGGCCATTTTGAGGTCACATGACCTCAAGATTTATGAAAAAATTCATCATACCTTGAATTTTATCACAGATAGTCATGAAATAATGAGTAGAAATGACTTAAATATGCATAAGTTCCATATAAAGTCATATTCTAAGATATAATAATGAAAAAATATACAATATTTGAATTTTGCTGAAAATATTAGGAATTTACAGAGAAAATTGATCAATTTTAGGTAATTCGGGGCTATTTTGCCCGGTAGCCCCTTACAAATATTGGTCACATGATTTCCTTTATAAGTCGAGTTAAAAAAATCATTTTACATTGGAACAACTACCAAAATCAAATTCTCCAGCTAATTTCACATAGGAAATGAGATGTTTGGTGAAGATTTGTGAATGAAAAAGTGAAATAAGAGGTGACCAAAATGTCATTACCTTAAATATGATTCAATTTTGTGGTAGGAACTGCCAAATATATCTGCTATTGGTGAATTCTGTGCATATCTCACCTCTAAAAGATGCCGATGGAATAAAGTATGGCATAGTCTCTGGGAAGCTCAAAATCACTTTTAAATGATCTTAAGCATGCTTGAGTATCCCTATAATGTCATTTTTCCAAACAATAGGCCATAATAAAAAAAAAATTTGCACATGGCATATGGTCAAATATGGCTACCTAGGCGGCCAAAATAGCCCCTATGTAGGGGGCTATTATGGCCAGGCCTTTTTTCACGAAAAAATAGCACAATTTGAATGATTTTTAATACAATTTCACTCATAGTGCAAGTATTTAGATTAGTTCTTATAGTAAAATCATAATATATTGCAAACAGTGAAGAAAACCACAAAAACTGGCCAAAATAGCCCCGCTTTACGGCATATATCTCAATGAACAAATTAACCATCCACTGATATTATGTGCTAGGAACAGTCATCCTACATCCAAAAATGTGCAGATATAATGTGAGAAAATATATGGGTACTTCATTAGAAATCATAGAATTAAACATCACAGATAGGGGAAAATGCATGGAACCTGACTAAGAGGTGTGTTAATTAATACACAAGATAAGGCCAAGATTTGGTGACCGGTGGAGACTCTATTGGGTAGGCCTTTCACACTGATCACCCACTGCATGTGGTGACAATCACACATTTCTCCCAACCTCTCAACCTAAAGTCTGATATTCTATTATTTAGGCACAATATACATAGATAACATGCATACCAACGGAAACCTACAATTCCATTCTAATGTAGCGCACAGGCACTGTTCATTTGGGACTTGGGGTAGTTACAGCAGTCTGGGCCTATCTCAGTGCTGCCACCTGGTGGAAGTTGGAGGAAGCTGAGTCCATGGGTGTGGAAAGCAGGGGGGACAGGGGGAACATGCCCCCCCCCCCCCACTTTTCGCCAACTCCTCAAAAGGTCAAAACTAAAAGGTCAAGCAAAGGGAGGTCAAAAATTGCAGAAAACCCCCCTGGTCCCACCCACTCTGAAACTGCTTCCCACGCCCCTGCTGAAGGCAGTGGTTGTCCACCTGGTACTGGTCAGTTCCAGTAGGTGGCAGTATATACAGGAAGTGACAAACAGACAGACAGGAACTGGAAATAGAGCTAGAGACAACAGCAAGGAGGGACTCTTCCTCTTTTTGATGTGAGATTTTGAGGAGGGAGGATGTAGGTACTGGAGAGGAATCTTCAAGAGGGCTGCCCCTCCTCTTGAAGCCTCAATCTACCCTTCCCTCCTGCTTTATTCTCACACATTCAAGGCAGGCTTTGCACTGTGTAGTGGTTTTTATTTTGGCAGTATTTGTGATTTGTTGGACATGAGACACTTTGTGAAGGGAGGAGGCTAGCCACTGGAAGGGCCTCACAGCCTGAGTCTGCCCCATGGATTTGCCCTTACTGCTTTGGGCCTCCATGGTTTGCTGCTGGTGTGTTTTGTGTGGTGCTTTTGTCACTATAGTGCCAATGTTGATTTTAGAGAATGTGGCTGCCCCTCACCTCTCTGTATGGTTGAGGTAGGCACTTTATGATTTGGATGCAAGTGTTAGACCATGTGCTGTCAACCACTGCTGTCAATGTGACACCTAGGCCTGTTGCTATAGAGAATGTGGCTGCCCTTCACTTCTCTGCTGGATGCAACTGTGACACCATGTGCCGTCAACCACCTGTTGTCCATATAGCTCTCAGACCATGTGCTGTCAACCACTGCTGCCACAGTGACACCTAAACCTATGTAATTGATTTGCATTTTCTGCTAGTTTTATAAAGATTATTACCAGTCTGTACTTATTGCCATTGAATATATGATCTAATATCTATAATTTTAAAGATTAATAAATAGTGATTTAAAAGTAATTATCATTGTTGTTTTTTGTCAGTCAAACAGCCCAATCCTAGTGATCATACTTAGTTGTTTCCAAACTTCTGAGAAACCCCTATACCGGCCAATATTATTTTATATTTTCTCCCCATCAGTGAACGAGTGGTGCATTACACTAGGCATGCATGAAAAGTTTGTAGTAATTTGTGTACTTAGAATGCTACATTTGTGCAAATGAGGAAGTGGAAGTGTGTGAAAAGAGCTGCCTGTGGAGGCACCTAATTATGGTAGTCAAGATATGAAGCAGTGCAATAACTACTCTGTACAAATGTGGAAAACAAATGTAGAAAACAGGCAAAGCCTATAAGTTCAATTGATCAAGAATTGAGTTAACTATGCTCCCACAATAGAGATCTATATTTAGAGATATCCCATCTTCCAATCTGACCAGTAGCACCAGAATTAGAGAAAAAATCATTACAGAAGGGAGCCAAACACCATGCAAATGAATGAAATTGAAAGTGTGGGTAAGTACATTTGCTTCCTTTATTCATTTTGTGCCATCTGTAGAAAAAAGGTAATATTCCAAAAAGATTAAGTCAGCGTTATGAACAGATATCCAAACCACTATTTTTCCAAAGCCACTGCACTGGGTGTAAACCCAGAGTTGGGAAAACAGAGCCCACTGAATGCATGCTATGCAGCAGTGGTGGGCAGGCAGGTCAGGGGAGTACAGTACCTCAGTATGTACACACAGGTGATTGTGTCTACCCCAGTACTCCAGAATCACGAGGTCAGTCCTGCTTCCGGTGAGGCTTCCTGTTTACTTCTATATGTAAGGTCAGAGAGTGAACCTGCGTTTGCTGGTTCCCCCAATTTTCTACCTGTGCATTGGCACCCCAGGTGGACAAAGGAGACTTGGGACAAGAGCTGGTTACTGAGGTACCCCTCTTTGATCCTAGGCCCTTAATGGGTGGCAAAGGAGAGTTGGGACTAGAGCCTTCACTCCCTCTTACTACTACTATGCCTAGGATTGCCTCTGCTTGGCGACAGTCTCTCACAATCTTCAATCCTTGGTGAAACCGTGTCCAGAATCTTGACCAGAAGCATGAATTCACAGGCTAGATGGACTAAACCTGTGGGGGAGACAGTGTGGGGTATGCAAATTAGCCATGTGCTTTCAGTACTGCACAATGTTGACACATAGATGAATGGAGACTAGCAGGGGTGTTCAATAGATTATGTAACAGGCAGGCCAAGTGATATACATTGTAGCTTTACTACTACAGGTCAGCACCTGAATGTGTGCCTACTGAACACCTCTGTGGGGTGTTTCAGAACCAGGTAATGTTTACAACCGGTCATAAGGAGATATGATAACAGTTTTAATAGTGACTGTAGGCTTATACCTGCATGTGTTTCTAAAGCATTACCATTACCTTACTGTGTCTATAACTATATGACTGGTGAGAGATGATAATGGTTGCAGTTGTAAGTTTAGAATCTAAGAGTTTTAGAAACAGATATTTAATGTTCATTATCATGTCCGGCTTCTGAAACACCCCACTGGGGTGCAGAGATGACCGTGCCACAATAGTGTCACCCCTTCTCCATAGTTAGAACACCTATACCCTCACTCTCTAGGCACAGGCTTCCATATACCCTGTGCATGAACCCCTTACTTTGGCTCAAAGGGCCTCAGTTTGTCACCTCAAAACCCCTGACTTTTTCGCCAGACTATTCAATAAAAAATCAACCAATGATGGTAGAATTCATTCAGCACTGATTTACTCTAGATCCCCTTCATCCATTCTACTAAAAAAGAAAGTGTTTTATGCGTTTTCTATAAATAACCTGAACAGCCTATATTGGGTCGAGAGCACTGCAGGTTGCTGTTGGCAAACTGGTGTTTTTTTGTTGTCTTTTTTTTTCTGTGCATTCAATTTTTGTTTTCTCTTTAATCTCCTTCCATACTCTGCTTCTTTTCGATTTGTTGGTCGTTTCTTTAAGGGTTTTGCGATCAGTACTGAATGCTTCATTTATGAAGACTTTGTGTTATAGGGACATGGAGGCTGGATCAAATTGGGTTATCCCTGTCTCTATGTTATCGATTGGTCCTCCTCCAGGGTCTCTTGGCTCACCAGCTCCTCCTCCTCCTCTGCAGCCTGCTGCTGGTGGCACAAGTCCGCTGCATTGCAACATCCACATGTATACTTTGTTCGTATAATATGCAAAGTATCAATCTCCGGGGCAGAAAGCTGAACAATTGAACTAGTCTGTGACCCACCAGGTATCAGTTGCGCCCCCGGCGCCATTCCTCTCAGTGGAACCAAGTTGTGAGTGAAGACTCAGAGGGCCAGCACATCCTTGAAGCCTTCCCGCCACGCATTTTAAACTCCGGTTTCTCCATGTCAGACTCTGTCTCTGGCCACATCTTCGCTGGCTGATAGGTGGAGATCAGGGGAGCATGGGGGTCTCACCCATGGAGTACAGTCACTCTCTGTCCACTAGGCATTTGTGTGGAGCCTGTTTTGCATCTAATACTAATGCCCCAACCCCGCTGGTACTAAGATACAGGTGTTTATACCACGATTTCGGCACTTCCGGTGGGTTTATATGCAGTTTAGCCGTGCATTATTCTGCATATACCACCCATGTGCTTTTTTGAAATTTTTGGTATATACTTTTTCGGGGTCACGTTGGACTTAGAATATTTTTGGAGACGCGGGCGGACATAGAAATTTAGCCTCGCCATTGTTTCAATGTGAAAAATCGTCCCAACTCGTATGAGGATCGAACCCCGGCCGCAGTGGTGGTAGGCGAAGGCCTTAGCCATAGCGCCACACTGAACGGTGATGAAACACATTGCGAAAATAAATAAATTCTAACCTGAGGTCCTAGTGGTACGTTTCCATTCAGTTTTCGTATTGATTCCAAGCTTGTCATGTTATAATATTAAAATCCCAAGAAGTATTTGATCCATAGACAAGGAATGCGTGCTAATTTTCTCCATTTTCTTTGATATAAATAAGAATCCAATGATTTTTCTATCGTAAGCGAGTCGCGGTGCGGCCATTCCCACCCGCCTCCTTGTTCGGCGAAAGTGTGTCAGGGGCCCAGATGTAGATATAGGTCAGCTGCTCGGCGTACAAGACAGACGCCAAAAATTTCGGACCGGTTTGGAAAATCAATCGATTCTTATTTATATTGAAGAAAATGGAGAAAATTAGCACGCATTCCTCGTCTATGGATCGAATACTTCTTAGGATTTTAATATTATAACATGTCATGGTTGGATTCCATACGAAAAGTGACTGTATACACAGCAGTACCTCTCCCGGCAAGGAACAAAAACAATGGCTTCGCGCAGAGCGGACACGGGCCGTGTTGCTTGCACTTACAAAATGTCTTCTCCTGGCTATATTCTTTGGATTTCAGGTAAGAAATTGATACAAAATGGAGGAAATGGTGGTATAAACCTATTAGGTGATGAATATCGGGGCCCCACGGGCTGTATATGCTGTATATACCCTCGCCGCTTCACGGCTCAGGTATATACAGCATATACAGCCCTAGGGCCCCGATATTCATCATCTATTAGCTTACTAGTCGGTAGATCTACCTGAAGTATACGAACTCTCCCACCAGCGAGGCTAACACCAGTGCCCCACTGAGTTCATCAAGCCAATACTACAGAGGGCGTAAGTGTCCATCTGCAGAATTCCTCTGGTCTACAGGGGCAGACTTTGGTCACTGGTGGCAGGGAAAATCTGCACTAGAAAGGGGCTGGTCATTTGATGATTACCAGTCTACCATACACTGACAAAACTGCATTTTAATTAGGCTGATGTCAACAGTGTGGTTAAAATCAGCCCATGTATATGGTTATGAATAAGATAGAGGCCTGTTAATCTAATTAGTGACTGCCCATCTGGTAGCCTAAGTGGGTTTTAATGAGCCAGATACCCTCACCTGACACACCCATTCTGCCCCCTCCACCCATGTGAATCCAGTCACTTTTCAACTCATGTACAGTCATGTAAAAGTCTCAATAACACTTTTTGACATGAAAACATCCCGAGGATATCACTATGCCAGGTTTGCCAACATTTTCTCTCTGTGTATCTAGTTTTTCTCAGAGATCAAAGCATATCTTCTCTGACAAAATGGCCTGATTGTGAGAGGTGTCATTTCTCCTATAGTAAGCCTATGGGAGCCTGAGGGTGGAGACCAGGCTTGCCCCCCTAAACACACTGCGGCCCCTAGTGGATAGGAGGTGTACTAGCTTAGTGAAATGAGTGTAATATTCCGACCACTACTGACTGAGCTTGGACCTCTTCCCATGGTCTGATTATTTTAGTAGGCGACGCTTCGACCTCCTTCTGCCACTGCTCCATCTCTCTCAGCTCCTCAGGAGTGGGTAGTATTTGTGCTCGGCTGGGGTATGACTTTGCAAATCGTCCTCCCTCCCTTTTTCTACCCAGTGGTCACAGCGTGGGCACTGGTACCCTTCTCTAACGGGGGTGTGCCCCTTGAAATGCCTCTGGAGTTAATGGGTTCCAGTCATTTGGCCCCTCTTCCCTTTAGCCCCCTGTCATTTGGCCCCCATTCATTTGGCCCCTATGTCAACTGGCCCCTATGTTATAAGGCCCCGTCACCAGGCCACAACTTTATCACTTTATTCACCAGTTAACGTTAATCATCATACTCTTATTTCATCCCTACACTTCCTCATCGTACATCATCGTATGACACACTGGGGGCACTGATGACGTACTGATGACATACGATGATGTACTGATGACGTACGATGACGTACTGATGACGTACTGATGATGTACGATGACGTACTGATGACGTACTGATGACATACTGATGACGTACGATGATGTACTGATGACGTACGATGATGTACTGATGACGTACTGATGACGTACTGATGACGTACAATGAGAAGAGGCTAAATTTATGCCAAAAGACCTAGGGGCCACATAATTTTGCGGCTAGTTTGTTTGCGGCCATATGACTGGGTGCCAGATAACATGTAGCTAATTGACTGTGGGGCCAGAAGACAGTAATTGGGAGTAAACCCCTACAGGAAAACCAATAGCGGGCTTTGCCACCCCTTGGCAGAGGCAGACAAACTTGGGGGGTTCATCGTCTGTAGCCGCCTCCGCATTCTTCTTGGGCTTTGACTCCTTACCTTTGGAAGTGGTTTTCTGTTTATTTCGTCTCAGTGTCATCTCACCACTGTCACTGTGTTTGCTGCTCTCCAGATGCCTCTCCCCTTTTATATTCCTTCTTCAGCGTGTAAGAATGTACTATCTTGTTTACTCGGTCCGCCTTATAGTGTATATGGCAGCCCCTCTCTTCTCTGCCATCTCCCAGGGGCCTGTCCACCAAAACTGCAGTTGCACAGACACCCGGTTGTCTTCAGTTGGTGAAAGTAATAGACCTAATCCCCTATCCTAATGTCTACCTCCCGGGTCCACCTCCCCTGCGAGAACATCATAATTCCTCTGTTGCCGTTCCACCACCCTTCCTAACTACTCCCTTGTGTAATGGAAGGCCTATGTCATCTGTACCTGCATCTCTGTTCCATAATTCCCCTCCGGAAGGGGGGCCTACCGGATAAGATAATGCTAAGAGGGTGGATGTCTCCCGCTCCAGCATCAGCTTGTTGGTCTACAGGTTGGCAAGGAGTAGGCTGAAGCTCTGTATGCAGCCATCACGAATTACTGTCTTCTGGCCCCACAGTCAATTAGCTACATGTTATCTGGCCCCCCGTACGTCATCAGTACATCATCAGTACGTCATCAGTACGTCATCAGTACATCATCAGTACATCATCAGTATGTCATCAGTACGTCATCAGTACATCATCAGTACATCATCAGTACATCATCAGTATGTCATCAGTACATCATCAGTATGTCATCAGTGCCACCAGTATGTCGTACGATGACGTACGATGAGGAAGTGTAGGGATGAAATAAGAGTATGATGATTAACGTTAACTGGTGAATAAAGTGATAAAGTTGCAGCCTGGTGACAGGGGGCCTTATGACATAGGGGCCAAATAAATGGGGGCCAAATGACAGGGGGCTAAAGGGAAGAGGGGCCAAATGACTGGAACCCAGCCATCACATATGGCAACCGCTGGTCCCAATCCCTCTGATCCTAGGATCTGTTAGCCCTTTCCACCATCACACCACTCTGCGGACAGAAGGAGCAGGTACGCGTCTGCCTTACTTCCAACAATTTGAGGACCTCCTGGAAAAGAGCACTCTGGAAATTACGACCCTGGTCCATGTGAACCACCCCGGGGGTCCTAGCCTACAGATGAACTCCTCCACAAACCACCAGGCCACTGTCTCCACACTCTGATCTGGTAGGCTATAAGCCTTAGTCCACTTGGTGAAGTAGTCAATTCAATTCAATTCTTTTATTCACAGCCCCTTCTGGGACAAAGGAAAAGAATCAGGTTTAGCCGATAGTTACAGTGGCATTCCTGATGTACATGTAGCAGAGTCCTCAAGTTACCTGTGGATGAATGGAGTGACAACACCCCCACACATGCATATAAATATAAAATAGTAGGCTAGTTAATGACATGTGGAAATGGTCTTCTCAAGAGAGTAAGAACATACACAGTCACCAGCATGTATGAATAAGAAGAGTCAGATCCATAAACAGTAAATATGATGAATAGACTAGTTACTAATACATATAAATGACTTAGTAGATATGATAGACCAGTTATTAGTATTTGGCTCAATATTCAATGTGTTGTGATGACAATCAGAAACTAATTGTCAACATAAGAGTTCAGATATTGCGTAGCTCACAGAAACATGAATAGGTTACGTATATAAATAATATCTACAGATATCAAGGGATTACCCTGTAGTTCAAACTATAGCAAAGTCAGGGGTTTGCACCTGGTCAGAATAATCTTATAGCACCCGTAATCTGACATCTATTTCTACGCTTGGGTTTTCTCTTCTTACCCGTCCTTCTATTAGCACCATTACTTCTGCATAATTTAAAATTATCCATGATTATTCTGTAGAATTTAGATAGGCTAGACAAGGTTAGGTTATCATTGCTGTTAAAGATTTTGGCCCGAGTGGACAGGTCTGGGCAATTTGCATAGGATTTATTGATATAAGACACTCGCTCTTTGGTAAAAGCTGAGCATGTAAATAGGTAATGCATCTCGTCCCCTATGTCTCCCTTTTTGCACAGAGTGCACTTTCTATCCCCTCTTTCGATGTTATTATATCTCCCTGCCACTATAGGCAACCGATGATTGCCACATCTAAATCTACATAAATCTGTGGCTTCCTTCTTTGATAAAATAGACAGGTACTTCTCATAGCAGAGGTTTTTATCAAAAGGTCTGTAGAGATAACGATGTCCTGATTCGTTGACTCTGCATCGCCATTCCTGCTCATCAATATCTAATATCCTTCTTCTATAGGTAGTTTTTTTACGATGGGGGCTAATATACTCGGGGTCTTCATCAAATACATACCCCAATCCGCTGCTATCTAAAGTATTTCTAATGCAGGTAAGCCAAGGCGATGCGTGTGATCCCCTACTTTTCTCAGCATGGGATGTGTGGCAGCCTGACCTCTATGACATTGGTCGGCGAGGGCCATCCCTGTACCGCATCCACTTTCCCTGGGTCAGTGCCCATCCCTCCATCCTTCCTGTCCTAAGAACATCACTTTCCTGCGGGCTAACTGGCTTAACTTTCCTATCCAGCCTATCCAGTACTTCCCCCAACCTCCGGAGGTGATTATCAAATGTCCCGGCAAACACAACTATATCATCTAGGTACACAAGACATGTCTTCCATTGGAGGCCCCTCATCACCACCTCCATTACCCTCTCCAAAGTTCCAGGAGCATTACAGTAGGTATGCCGCGTAAACGTAACACTTGCTGGAAAATCGTGATACTCTGCAAAAAGAAATGATATATTTCCATGGCTCTAGATGGCAAACTACTTAAGACACAGAGATGGCAGACCCCTTGCCAGCAAACTACACATTTTTTCTAACCAGCAAATGGCATTATATCATGGTGGGTGTTCACTTAATGACCACAAATGGAGAGTTTCTAGGAGACTATTTTCAGGTACTTCCACTTTTTGTCCCATGCTGTCTTAATAGCATCCTTTATGGCGGCCTTGCTAAAAGGCCATGACACATACATTGGTAGCATTAGCATATCTTATTAGGATATTGCTCAAGCTTAATTCATTATGATATGTGGCACTTGTTAGAATATAAACTATTTCCTATTTTGGTGGCATTGACAATATTAAGACAGCCCCAAAAAGACAGTATCTGTGAAAATGATAAAAAGTTCCACACCTTACAAAGAAGCTATAAAGGTCTAGAAATTATATTCTAAAACAGCTAAGCATTCCAATGGATGGCAAAAATGTGGGAGCCCATCCCAACTAGGGTATCACAGTCCCCGCTCAGAGAGGGGACCAGTATGTGGCTCTAATTATAGCACATGCAAGCATAAAATTAAAGCCCCACACCTTATAAGAAAGTTAAAACTGTCAAGAATTAATATATCAAAATACCTAAGGATCAAATTATATGCTTAAAGACAAATGCACCTAGATACACAGAAGCCACCTGGTGGCAAAAAAAGAAAACCTATTAAGAACCCAATCTTAATGTTATTTCCCACTCTAAATGGACCATTTTACCTGTACATATATTTTTCAGCTCATTTTTGATATTTTTGGGAACATTTATAAGCTGTTTGTATTCCCATAGGATCCTATACTTAAGGGGAAATTAATATTTTTGAAAGAAATCATAACTTTTTCATTTCAATGGTGACCCCCTTTTTTTCTTTCATCAAAATGTTTGTAAAGATGTCCTCTTTCTATCCAGAGAGTCTTGAAGAAAAATCAGTAGAGGGGCATTACCTATTAGACATGAAACAAAAAAAATACTTTTCCCATTGTTTCTATAGTTAAGGCATTTTTCACTTAAATGGTCATACTGTAAAAGTAAGCATGGTGACCTATGTTTTTTTGTTGGTTTTTTTTTGCATTTTCGTAATGTTAGTGCATCACACTAATATGATCCAGAGTTATATGTGATAATCAGTAGCAGAACAAAATCTGGGGATGTTGTAGCATTAAATTTGTCTTTAAGATATGAGAGGCAATTCAACTGCGGTTGTCAGTCTCTTTAGCCATGTCAATGCAAAGTGAGTCTAAGGCTCTAATGAAAGGACATTACAAAAATGGTTTAAAAAGATTAAAATAAAAGGTCCCACTCCTTCTTATGAAGCTTAACTAGTGTAGAATCCATATGTCAGACACTTTAAGCATTGTTATGTATGTCGAAAAGGTGTGAGGTCTAAAAATATGGTTTGCAGGGCAATTCTGCTTAAACATAGGACTCTGGCTAACAGTAGGATAAAACATGGGTATAGTGATTACATCGAAAATTGGATGTGCCATCTAAAGTATTTGATCCATGTAGAAATAGTTATTATGGCCAAGGGAATGGTTTTCAACAGTTCTGAAATTTGCCACCAAGTTTGCATAATCACAAGATTAATAGATGCTGGAAATTATCATTGTACTGGGGTTTCCTATTTCAAATTTCTGGATGATTGGACATCTTATGATTGGGTGTCTTTTCAAATTGTAAGCAAATAAATCCATTTTCCTGTAGTACAAGTATCACAGAGTATGGATAAAATGTTTTTTGTCATATACAAAGTAGTTATAATGTTTGTGCTGTATGAGCATCCTGAAAATGCTCCAGTGGCTATGAGCAAAAGGTGCCAATTTGAGGGCAAACCTTTACTCATGAAAACATTCACTCTGTTGCAAGTTCCCAATGGATTTTAACAGGACTTATACCATTGAATTTCAAATATATCAGGCTTTGTAATGAATAAAGTCCCAATTAATCCAAAAGAAGGCTGGGGTGGAAGTGTGCCTTTTCTTTTACCTGTTCATGGTTTCCATTATTACTTTAGTTAGTGATGAGACTTCTCAGACAAATTCCCCAATAAGTAACTTGCTACCCTTCGTATTATCAATGCTACATCATAACCTCAAATTTCAACGTGTAAAGTAGATTTTGCCTATTCATTCAAAATGGATTAGAACATCCAAGACCAAGAATGATGTCAATAGCATCTCTAACTTCTGTCATTGCATACCCAGCGCCCCCCTCCACATCTCCCAATCCCCTTTCCCCAGCCACACACATCTCCACCCCCTCACTTCAGGCACCCGACATACACTCCACTACATTTAGTGTTTTAACACAGGAAACACCACTTAGGGAGTGATAATCTTTTCCCCAACAGAGGTCGTGGTTGGTTTGAGGAGGGGGGGGGGCAATTTATTTTTGATCCCTTCACTGGGGAGGGTCAAGATTTTCTCAACCCCTCTGAGCTAGTCAATCTAATGATTTCTCATGAAGGGAGACCCAGTCATAGAACAGGCTTGAATGAAATATGTCAGGGATATATTATTTGTTACATATCATGATATATTTAATCAAGGGTCAAATGATTTTACTATCCCTCACCAGGGGACACAGGCATGGTCGTACCCTACCATGTTAGATTTTGTTCATTCATTCAAAGTTTGCCAAGGGGAATTTTTCTTTTTTCCTATATCTCTTCACTTTATGTCAATAAAGTGCCTCCTTGACCTAACTCGGGCAACATGTGAGGCAAATGTGAATCTGTATCTACACATAATTTATTACCCAGGGTAAATATCTAAAAAGAAATGAGTGAGTCCAGCCTCTGTGTATGCCATGCACCCACACACTGGCCACTGCCACCCATGAGGCCTGCTGCAGTACTAGTACCATAAATTCTCTCGTATAAGCTGCATCCCTCGTATAAGCTGCACCCTGAGTTTGGGAGGAGGCTATATTAAGCCACATCTGGGGCTTAAAAATAGTCAGTTTAGTAGTGTAGGGGCATGGTTTAGTGTTAGCATCTATGGCTTACGGGTTGACTAGTTTCCGAGCAGAGCGTCCCTTCGGGTTGAGGCCTGTTACGCCTGGCGGATGGTGGCAGCACTGTCCTCCAGGCTTCCTGGCCTAAACATGAGGGGTCGCCACTCAACCCTGTGGCTATATAATAGTCGGGTCGGAAGATAGTGAGACAGAATCCCCCCGGATTATGTATGAACACCCTAAGAACTCCCTGACTCCGAAACCTGACCTGCTAGTCACAAATCAGAGCTATCCAACTGATAACATGACTACTCAGAATACCCTTAGTTTACTGTATAGTAGGATACTGAATAAATCTTGTTGCCTTCTGAACCGGACATTCTTGTACTCCTGATCCTTCCCGAACAAACAGACAGCTGATCTAAGATAGAACCATTACAGTACTATTCTATGGTGTCAAAACCCCTCATATAACCCGCACCCCAACGTTGGGTATATCCTATAATTAAGCCACACTTTTTTTTGGGTTCTGGTATAAGCTGCCGCTTATACGAGAGACTTTATGGTATTGACAGAATTTAGGCATGTCAAAAAGCAATCAATAACAGGTTAAACTCTTTCACCTTACAGTACTTGCCATTTGTTCTTAGTAGTTAAGTAGATCACGCTCATTGTGTACACACGAGGCGTTCGTGGTATGGCCGAGGGATCAATGCTGGTTTGTAAGGCCACCCCCTATTGGTCCTCCCCATGTGGGCCAATGTTGATCCCTGAGTCAACTTACTACACTTCCAAGCATAGTTAGGGACTGGTACCTAGCCAGACCTGGCTGGGGGGAAGGGGGGAGGGAACCAGCTAAGGTTGTGTAGTTAGCGTTCAAGGTCACCCCCACCCATAATGCACTGCATATGGTTAGAAAACCGCTGCCCGAACGCCTCGACTAATAGAGAAATCAAGTTGACCTACTTACCAGCTCGAAGTGGGCATTGCTGACCTATGTATCGACCAATCAGACTGCAGCATTTACCGGAAGTGACATCACATGATCAGATAAGGTCAAATGATCTTTTTTTTGACCTAATAAGGTCATTGGTCAAGTGATCAAGTGGTAAAGTGGTCAAGGGGTCAAGGGTCAATGTTGAGAGGGGAAGGACTGTAATGCAAAGGAATTAAACCCTCCTTTTTCCTAATTACTGTAAATCCTTGTGATTGAGACACACCTCACATATAGGACGCACCCTGAATTAGATTAATCATATAAGACGCACATAGGGTCAAACTTCTAATTCAGTACTGTTATCCTCACATATCTACCCAGCAAATTGTTGTGAGTCCTCGTCAACCTGTGTGAAGTGGCTCACACATGTCGCTAGATGGAACACGACGTCGTTATAGCACAAGATCACCAGAAATAGCAATTGCTATGTCATGTGAGTCTAACACACAGTGGCAAAAGATGACGGAATGAGTTATCACTCAAAAAGGAGTCTACATTGATGACCAATCATGGCGACAGGTGACGAGAATTTGCTGGGTAAGACCTAATCATAATGTCGCATTGACCTAATCATTATGTCACGTGACTTAGATTCATACTAACTAGGTCAAAAGAAGGTCATGTGATATTACATGATCTATGTGCATACTAAAAAGCTCATGTGTGAATGCTGCAATCTGATTGGTTAATGTGCATGTGACCTATTTGTATACTAATTAGGTCGTATGGGGTAAATTCTGCAATTTGATCAATTGATCCATTCACATCAATTAGGTCAAGGGATGTCAATTCCGGTAAATGCTTCAACCTGATAGGTGAGTAGGTAGATCACTAGCTAGCATGGCTAGTAGCTCACCATGGAAATACATGTAGTTTCACTTTTCAGGGCTTGCCTGAATACTCTATTGGATCTAGATTGAAGGCACTGAGGCATCGTCCTGAAATTTCAAATACGTCTGGAAAAGATTTGGCCGGTGGCAGGCTAGAAAGTAGTCTTGACCCCCCCCCCCCTGATAGAACTTTGAGTGGGGGGGGGGGCACAAGGGCCCCTGCCGCTTGTTTCTGCCACCACTGAATCCACTCCCTCTATGACCACTTCCTTATTTCAGTTACTTAGTATACTTCAATAATTCTCTCTCTCTCTCTCTCTCTCTCTCTCTCTCTCTCTCTCTCTCTCTCCCCCTTTCTCCCACTAAAGCATGTACTATTTCCACTATTGATTTGAACTGGGTGTGACCAATCTATATTGCCGACAAGAGGCATTTAGTCAGATTCAGAGGAGGGCTATTAGCTGTGTATAGGGCTTCTTGTTGAGCCTAATATAATATTATGGGATGAGAAGGTATAAATTAACACACCAATATTGAACAACAGGACACACCCACAGAGCCATGTGGTGCACTTATAAAGTCATTACAGAGGTTAAGATCACAATGTGTACAGCAATGTATACTTCTACAATGACAGGAAATGGAAGGCTATGGACATTGTCGCATACTTTACAAGAAGGCCGTAAAGGGGCCCTGGCATCGTAATGGATGCCCGCATTAAAAAGTCACATGATCACCCCTGACCAATCAAGGCGCTGCGATTTTTCCGCTGGTACCCACGATTTTATGATCACTCTTTGAATTAGTACCCATGTTGTTAATTTGCGGTGGTAGCCCCCCTATTATATAAAGGCCTTGATATGGACACTTGAACTCGAATATGATATTTATTCATATAAAGTGTACACTGCAAAACACAATTCTAAACATATGTGACCCATCAAGGGAGAACACCCCTCCGCGGGGGATTTTTAATTCCCCATTTGGCCACCAGGGGGCATTGGAGGGCAAAATTACTCTAAAATCATTGTAAAAATACATTAGGCTAATTTTTTATTCACAATTCAATGGTTTAATTTAAAATGCACAATTTTCAGTAGAAATGACCCATATTTGGATGGTAAAATGAACATTTTTCATGAAAAATCAATCTATATGCCTGTTCCTGGTTGCCATGGCAACCATCCCAATAATCAAAATTTGCAGATTTTCTTTGCCAATTTTTGGGGATACTCAAAATCCCAGAAATGAAAACAGAAATGAAAAATTCCTTATAGATCAAAATCTATGATAAAAATCCTCATGTTATTATGTATTTTTAATGAAAAGGGCTGATTTATTGTATTTTTAGACATTATTGTGGTTTATAATGTATTTAGAGCTTAATCAACGATTTCAGATATGAATAATGTCCTATGTTCATGGAGGTGTTCTGACATAACTACTAGGAATATCTAACCCAATGATGTCTCATTTTAAAGAACTTGACATGAAGTTTGATAATGAATTTCCCTGCAGAGGGGTGTTTTTGCTTGCCTGGTCACATATTCTTACAACGCTTTTGTAATCACATTACTTTCCTAAACATGTTAAGCCAAACAATGTGCTTAGGGAGTGGTCATTATTTATCAACAGGGGGGGTGGTGGGTTTGAGGGGGGCGTAAAATTTTCAGACCCCTCTCGAGGGGGGGGGCTAAAAAATTTTGACCCCTTTTGACTGCCGTCGAGGGGGGGGGCGTAAACCCACCACCCCCCTGTTGATAAATAAGGACCACTCCCTTAGCTCAGGTATTTAGAAATGTAGGTGTTTAGGTTTAAAATATAAGATACCTATGAAATTTTGTGTTTAGATGTTTATGAATTTTTGTGTTTAGATGTCTATGTGATTTGTTAGGGTTAGGATTTGCAGACATGTATGCACTGAAAAAATAAAGGAATATCTTTTGTTTGCCTTCTCATTTACTGTGGGGACATCAGCAGGTATTTATCTACATGTCAAAGTCTCCAAAGATGTCAGCCACAGGTACACGTATACACATGTATGTACACTCTATGAGAGACTTGAGAAAGGACAGCAGCTTGGTTGATTTGATTGATTGAATTTTTATCTCACCTCGTGCCTTCCTTACGGCCGACACTCAAGGGCGAGAGGTCCCGCGGGTTGTATCGACACCGAAGTGAGATTACCCTTGTGGCATTGTTGCCCGGACCCTAGTCTAATGGGGAGGGGGGATGATGGCGACAGAATCTATGGGAAGATAGAAAGCACGCCCCTACACATTTACTGAGGCAATGGTTCTTTAACATCCGTCACTACATAGGCATAGTGAGAGATGGACAGGCCTGTTTTAAGTCATTTGTCTGCCATGACCGCCGAGAGACTTTCCAGCACAGCCTAGCCAGAGCAGGAAGAACTCAAACGACACCTTACGGCGACGTTTGGAACCACCACTGTGCTCCGGCTGGGCCCGGAACAGAACCCACGACCTTATGGCCCGTGAGCGGACGCGCTACCGACTGCGCCACGCCTCCCGGCTTAGCAGCTTGGCAGCTAGGACATTGCTTTATCCATTCCAAAATAACATGAAATAGGTGTAAGTCATAGAGCATATTGACTATTTTATGGGATTGATGCTGGTGTAAGGAGAATCGAGTCAATTTTCTATTGCTGTTCCTATTCTCATGACATTCAATAAAAAGATAACCATAAACATGGGATTTGGGGACACTTGTCACAACAATTGATTACAATTGTGTACAGATAGTCCATTCAAAGGTAGTGCTGCTACCTGGTGTGGATTCGACATCCAAGCATCTAAACATATTGATGTTTAAATCTAAACACCTATTATTCAGCTGTTTAAAGTCTAAACATCTAAACATGTTTAGCAAAAATGTTTATGTAGTTAGAATAAAAGTGTTCATTTCCTAAATATGTAGTTGATAAGACACCTAACTGACCTATATGTTTAGATTTTAAAGATGTTTAGATCTAAACATGTTTAAAATCTAAACACCATTTTTGCAGTGTATGTTTGTGTCATTGATAGCATATCAACGATCAGCATTACAGTTTTGAAAGTGTATACATGAAGGACATATTCTGATCCAACGTCAATAACACAAATAATGAATAGTCGATTGGCTGCCACTATTAAGCTATTATACCACGATTTCGGCACTTCCGGTGGGTTTATATGCAGTTTAGCCGTGCATTATTCTGCATATACCACCCTTGTGCTTTTTTGAAATTTTTGATATATACTTTTTCGAGGTCACGTTGGACTTAGAATATTTTTGGAGACGCTGGCGGACATAGAAATTTAGTCTCGCCATTGTTTCAATGTGAAAAATCGTCCCAACTCGTATGAGGATTGAACCCCGGCCGCAGTGGTGGTAGGCGAAGGCCTTAGCCATAGCGCCACACTGTACGGTGATGAAATCCAATGCGAAAGTAAATAAATTCTAACCTGAGGTCCTAGTGGTACGTTTCCATTCAGTTTTCGTCTTGAATCCAACCTTTTCATGTTATAATATCGAAATCCTAATAAGTTTTTGATCCATAGAAGAGGAATGCGTGCTAATTGTCTCCATTTTCTTCGATATAAATAAGAATCCATTGATTTTTCCATCGTACGCGAGTCGCGGCCCGTGGCCGCTCTGCGAGAAGCCATTGTTTTTGTTCCTTGCCGGGAGAGGTACCGCCGTGTTCACACTCACTTTTCGTATGGAATCCAGCCATGACACGTCTTCAACATAAAACATACATATCCTTAGATAGTCTAGATGATCCCTCCATACGTATTATGTCCAATATATTCAAAATAAAGGAGAATCCATTGATTTTCCCAACATACGCGAGTCGCGGTCCGGCCATTCCCACCCGCCTCCTTGTTCGGCGAAAGTGTGTCAGTGGCCCGGATGTAGATATAGGTCAACTGCTCGTTGTACAAGAAAGACGCCGAAAATTTCGGACCGGTTTGGAAAATCAATGGATTCTCCTTTATTTTGAATATATTGGACATAATACGTATGGAGGGATTCTCCCATTGGATTTCATCACCGTACAGTGTGGCGCTATGGCTAAGGCCTTCGCCTACCACCACTGCGGCCGGGGTTCAATCCTCATACGAGTTGGGACGATTTTTCACATTGAAACAATGGCGAGACTAAATTTCTATGTCCGCCAGCGTCTCCAAAAATATTCTAAGTCCAACGTGACCTCGAAAAAGTATATACCAAAAATTTCAAAAAAGCACAAGGGTGGTATATGCAGAATAATGCACGGCTAAACTGCATATAAACCCACCGGAAGTGCCGAAATCGTGGTATAAAGTGGAATAAAAACCTAGTTGATTTTAGCATTTGTACCCTTTAGACAAGTCCTTGAGTGAGCACAGGGCATGTGTCAGCACAAATCCCCAGATAAGTCTAGACACAAAGGTGCATAGATCTAGTGTCATGTATAACAGCAAACAAAATGTTTTTCAGAAATGTTTTAACACTGATCTTAAATACCATGTTTTAAAAACGCTTCCTAGTTTCTACGTTTTCTTTTCACCCAGAATCGGAACATTTTCCCCCCTTTTTAACATTTTAGTGTTGAGCGTTAGCAAAACCTACAACCCCCACAATAATGATTTTTTTTACTAACAAAAGCAACGTTTTTTTTGTGTACTGGTAATGGGAGTCTATTATCTGTGTATGTTCTTTAATGCTTCTGGTAGAGGAGGACGTAGAAGTGAACATTACTATCGATAAATTTAACCCTTTATGATCTGGTTGTGCACTTATGCATCATACCCATTGGTCATAATGATACATGTGGGGAGACCTGGCAGAGCTATGTCTCAGGGCTGCATTCAAGTATCATGATGCACTCCTAAAGGGTCTGCATGATGCACCAATGAAGTGTTGGTGAGCAGATGCACCAGCACTGCATCGGTGCATCGTGCAATTTACTAACAGCCCTTAGAGTCTGCACTGTTCATCCTTATATAAATATTCTTACCTATACTTGTACGCAGTGCTCTGTGGAAGCCTCATACATCAATACCGTTATTACCTCTCCATCATCTGTCAATTACAAACTTCGGCAGCTCAAAGTAAAGTTGGACCAAACTTTTCTGATGAAAAATCAATATGTGATAAGAGCCTAGTTCCACACAGAAGCACTTCATTGGAGCATCATGCCGACCCTCCAGGGGTGTATCAATGCTGTGGGCTAAGAAAGCCCCCCATGCCACCCCCATGTTTAACAGGTCTGTTTAGCTAATGTGTATGTAGAGAAATGCATCATGCCAACCATGGGTGGTATGATGCACGAATGAAGTCCTAATGAGTTACACACCAGTTCAGCATCCATGTATAATGATGGCCAATGTGGATGGTGCATTGATGCACTGAGTGGTACCCAGCTGAGCTAATGAAATACTCAATGCAGGCTCTTGGAGGGGGGTACCCATCTGATAACTGCTATCAGTGATAACCACTGGTAACCAACTTAAGCGATGGCCGGGCCCATTGGACAATCCGCTACCCTGGTATTGATTGATATGATACCAAAGGTTACTCCCAAGATAACCAATGTGCATGATGCAATAATTGGGCCAGTACCTGCAATAGGTTAATCTATACTTTTAGTGCAGGCTCCAACTTTTTGACTAATAAAGACAAATATGCCTGATGTCAATTATAAAGTTATTACACTGTTTGGTTTCCCCTCAGTGAGGCACGCCCAGATCTGCACGACCTGCCCCTTCCGCCATGACAGTATGATTAACCCTTTGATGTATCATGCCCATTGGTCATCACAAGGCATGAATATAGTCCTGCCGAGTAACTCACCAGGGCTATATTCAAGCACCCCTGGAGGGTCGGCATGATGCTCCAATGAAGTACTGGCGAGCAGTCGTGTCAGTACTTCATCGGTGCATCATGACGACAAGTGGGCGTAATGCACTCCTGTGTTAGCAGCCCTTCAAGGGTTAATTGTAATGGTGTGCACTATGGACACACCCCATGTTGTAGCCTATATTAAAAGGTGGTGTGCCAGGGGGTGGGTGTCAGTAGGTGTCAGGCATGGCATCCTACTACTACCCTGCAATGGTGGTCTCCAGGTAAGTTGACTTGATTTCACTCTCAGTGGCCATCCACAAATGAAGTCATGCTGAACTGAGGAGGGGATGGTCAGGCCCGGCATGACAAGATTAGTTTTCCATGTACAATCAGCATTGCAAAAATGGCAAAAAAGCATGACTATGGGGGGAGTCAAAATGGTCAAATTTGGCATGACTTCATTTATGGATGGCCCTGTCAAATGTTTGATGTGGCATACATATATAGGCAGATGGCAAGGGTATTAATTTTCTATTGGCTCAAAAGTCTCTTTTATTTTGTTGTTTTCAAACATCTATTTCATTGTCAGCAATAGCCCTTTTTGGTCACTTTTTCACAACAATCCAACTAAACCGCATTTCCTTCACAAATGATTTCAAGCTTCAATATATTTTTTTTTCGTGAGAAACTCCTTAGGATGACACTCATTACACTATATATAAAAATGGGTTACTAGATCGCTGGTTATAAAGTTCAGATTTTTTACTGCTTCAGCCCACAGTACCCTTGGGGTACCAGATGAAGCAAAATCTTTAGGCTGTGAAGCAGGTAGGAAAATGCCAGCTAACTTGACCTGTTATTCAGAAATCCTAGCAAAATATTTTCATGAATGTATTATCAAAAACCTTATTAATTGGTTTTTATGTCTCAGTATTGAGGTTTTATTTGATCTATACTTTGGAAAACATTTTATGTAAGGGAACGATCATATGGTTACCGGTATTGATACTCAGGTGGAGCCACTTGTCCCACTACAGGTGTGCTACCTGTATAGGTGTGTGTTACCTGTCAGGTGCTGACCTACATTGCTGCTACCAATACTCATGCTGGAGGGTCTGGTGCTTGGTCACAGGTGGGAAAAAAAGGAGATCCGGGAATAGGCCATAGATTTCCATGAATAGGCACATGTTTCCCATGAAAGGTTCTATTGCTTCAAACTCTAGTGGCGAAGCCACTAGTTTCACTTAAAAATGCGTTTATACTTAAACACAACTTACCTAAACACTTCAAATCCTAAACAAATCCTGAACATTTTTTTCAAAACGCTTTTGAATATTTCCTGCAAAAGTGTTCAGGTTTAGAAAGTGTTTTTATTAGCAGGGGTAGATTATACTCTGATATAGTACTATCAATACATAAGAACACAACTGTCTGAATAAATGTTTGAACAACCACTTGATAGAGCATAATATTGACACTTTATCTTAGAATGAATTCATGAAAGAAATTGATAGAAATTTCATTCTCGTGACCTTAAGTGCCATGTAACCCATGATAAGCACATTTGGTAGCATTGGGGATTAATGCATACAACCTGGTCATAAGAACTCTGGGTGTCAAAATGCTTTATCTCACTTTCATAGGAAGCCTTTGTATGGGTTTTAGGATTAGCGAGTCCTTCAGTCCCAATATTGTAGTCTCTCAATAGGTGAATGATGTTGGAGCAATGTTCACAGATTGTCAACTAGTTTTGACCATCCAGTATAATAATGAATTGATAAATAAATCAAGGCCATACATAAACCTTATTTTAAACACTTTCTGAATTGAAACACTGAATTCTGAACACTTTAGTTAAACAAACACATTTTTTTTTACATTTTTGAATTTTTAACACTTTTGGCAAAAGTGTAAAGTGTATTGCCTTAAAGAAATGTCACTAGAATGTGTCTAAACTAGATGGGAGTGTGTGCTTATATAAGCTAAGCGCGTGGACTACTACCCTGAAGGGTAGAACATTTTTTTCCTGCTTTTCTAGCCTTAGAACAACTCATGAACTTGTAATCCATACATATTATAGATTGTACTGTGCATGTAAGATGCACATCACGGACATGGTCTGATGGAAACATGAATTTGGGCTGGTTTTGGATGAGTTGCATATATATATAGAGTACAATATACCCAACCTAGAAGCCACACTCTCACTTTGATAATGTTCTTTAAGTAGATATCTCACATGTTTGGGAACTTGCTTCAGGATGAAAGTCGCCAAATCGCTCAATAAATCCAAACTAGCAACAGTGACAGGGGGTCAGTGACATAACTGTTATTCCCATATTGCAGTACTTGCATTATCATGCATTTATCCATCATGCATATCATTCTTCCATGAAAGAAAGATTTTTTTTCGAACTTTTCCACTCAAATAGAATTCAATACACTGTAAAAATAACTGTTGAATCTGACAGGGATCCTTGTAAAACTGAACAGTGTATCACCAAAATTATATAGCAGGGAACCTGTGTAGTTTTTACAAGAATCCCTGGGTGGCAGTATGGTGGTACAATGTGATAATAATAACAACAGATCTCTGGCAACTTTGGAAGGATAATTTCGTCATTATTTTGATGACATTTTTTTTGGGTAACTAATGAATCGGGGACATGTGCATTAAACCATGTTGAGAGGAGAATGGCTCCCATCAGTAAAGAACTTGTAGAGTAATTTTGCCCTTATGAAAAATTCGGAACACAGTTGGGGTAAGGGAGCGGGGCACGCTGTGCCCAGTGCTTAAGAGTTGGCTTGCATATTTGAAACCCCAAATCTTTCTCAAATGTGGAGGGGGGGGGGTGCTCCTTATTGGTGTATGCTGGTGAGGTATTGTCACAGGTATGGTCTGGCGTTTCCTAGACATTAAAAAAAGACCACCCTTAAAAATATATCCGTTTCCTGTCCAGAGGGTGGGATTTTTCAGACTCATGAGGGAGGAGGGAAAAATGTTTATCAAAAGACCTTTCTTTTGGTCCTGAACATGCATGGTAAGCTGAGGTAGCATGAATCTGCCATCGCATTATTAAATTGAGGGATGGGAAGACTAGAATCTCGCACTGAGAGATCAAAAAATGATTTTAAAGAAAAAGATTTCCACCCTCATAAAAGAAATTACCCTTGCCTCTGGACAGGGAGTGAACATATTTTTAAGGGTGGCCAAAATCAATCAATTAATCACCCAGTTGTTGCATCATATATTGAAGGTCATTGTGAGTATAACCTTGCAATGTGGATGATGGAGGGTATCTGGGAGAGCCAATACATTTCAAATTATCAAATGCAAGGACAGGGAGTGCTGCTCAGACCAAAGAAGCAGCTATTTCTCCATCGGAGAAAGCTTCATTCCTAGACCAGTGCCCCTGGATCATTGTCCCTGGAAATGAGATGAATATTAGTATACCAAGAGGATAGTTTGCACCCTTATTTGAGACATTTTGCATTGTTTATACCTTTGTATGTCCTGCTGTGCATGACCAAAATGACAGAGGACTTGTGCGTCTGTCTGTCCCATGTGTCTGTCAAGGCAGGCACAGCCCACAAGAGGATCTGTGGGAAGGATAAGAAACTAGGAAAAGCAAAAGAAATGTGAATCTAAGAGGCATCTTAAGCTATCAGAGTCCTTTCAAAAGGACCCCAGTGTGTTTACTATAGAGAGTGTGAATTGGACTATCAACCCACATGAAGATTGAGATTATATTTGAAAAAGAAATTAACTACTCGAGTTAAGCTTTGAGATATTTTCTCTATACACTATGGTAAATTCCCACACCTAACTTTGAGAGTAGCTACAAGTAGCACACTGGGGTTTAAAAAGGCAGACTTAATACCTCTATAGGGCTTGGTGACGGATTTAGATAGGGGTTCATGGGGTCGCATCCCTTCCCTTTGTCTGTATTTCACAGTTTATTTCCTTCTGTTAGAACACAGAATTCTCCTACTACTGATGCCAAATACCTGTCAACGTTATAAGCTGCACCCTGACTTCAGTTTTCATATATAAATCACAGCTTATGCACACAAGTTTACTGTAGGAATTATTTCTTCTTCAAAATATCCCCTCCTCCCAAAAAAAAGAACAAACAAATAGTGTGGTACCTGAAATGGTTTATTCTTATGGACACTTGAGAGGATCAAGCTTAACTTTGATCCCCAGTAGTTTGAGGTCTAATTCTGTCCCCACTGAGTGCCCCTAGAGGGTAGGCCAGTCTTTAGGAAACAGGGAAATAATTCTTAAGGGGAGCGGGGGTTTTCTTTGGCATCCAGTAACAACCAGTGCCATGGGGATGAAACAGTGACATAATTGTTGAGCGTCCCCTTACCTCCTGTTTCCTTCATGGATCAAAATGCCAATATAAGCCAATGCATTGTCAAAATTGACTCATTACACCTACCGTATTTCCTTGTGTATTAGCCCGGGCTTATACAAGCAATAAGTGGCAAACTGACCCGGCTAATACTCGGGGCAGGCTTATACACGGGGCAAGCTTCTATTTAAATCCCTGAAAAACCATCCTTCCATCCTCTCATGATGTCCTCTTTGATCTCAATATTTATGTCAATATTTCCAGTAATTTCTTAACTAATTGATGTTTTATCTCTCTTTAAAACGTGTGGTGGTGGGATAACCCGTATGGATGGGCGGTATATAGAAAGAAAATGTGTAAATACTCCATCTAGAAGTGGAGTTATGGCAAAAAATATAAACTATTTTGAGTGTACATTAGCCGCTTAACCCCCCCCCTCGTCATATACACGGGGTAGGCTTGTATACCACTAAATGCATTTTCACCCACACTGAGAAAATATGCTTACTCACATGAGTCTAGATCCAGACTCAGGCAATGTCGCCAAAATGAGTATTATTTAAGACTTAGCCTGATCCTTGGATGTTAATCAGGCAGATCCTGAGGCTGATTCTGGGAAAATACACTGGCTTTGCCTGAGTATCATCCAAGGATCAGGCTGAGTCTCAAACAATACTCATTTTGGCGACATTGCCTGAGCCTGAATCTAGACTCATGTGAGTAAGAATATTTTCTCAGTGCAGGCTAATACACAGGGCAGGCTAGTACACGGGGCCCGGGCTATACACGGGGAAATACGGTATATTCTATTCAATTTTCCATTCGTTGGAGACCTTCAATTGAGGGTTGTCCAATCAATATTTTCACCACCAAGCAAACAAAAGAACATTAAATCACCTCAAAACAATGTTTCCTTGGGGTTTGAAAAGCATTTAAAAAATGGAAACAAAACGTTTAATTGACATAAAAATTGTTGACACTAATAACATTAAAATATTATACACAAACATTTTCGTGAAATGTTTAAACACCATTTACAGCATTTATTAATTTTTTTTTCAGCTAACCTAGCCCTGAGACTCCCACCTTATTCCTCATTTTTTCCTCTTTATAGAGGTGGAGTTGTCAACCTTATTTTCATAGGACTAACCATCAGTTGGTAATTCCTGTCTTAAAAAGCATAGGCCTATACCTGTCAAAGAACAGGCAAAGATGGATGCACATGATAATGATTTAAACTAAAGTTGGGGTCTTTTTGGGGTCTTTTTGGATAGAGGGTGCTGTAGAATTAAGTAATTAACCATTCTTCTTATTTCTGGTCCAATTTGAGAGAAAACACCTGGGGCTTCAAGAAAAGCTTAAGGGCAAATTTGCATATTCCGGTCTGCTATTTTTGTAGATCCATATGTGGGCCATAGAAGAAAAATGGCCCAAAAATGACTTATTTTCAATTTCCGCCTCATTCCATCCTCTATCCCATCAAACCAAGCAGTAGCAGAAAACCATATGTTCATTTATTCCTTAGTGGGGGTCCACATGGTGTGGCCCAACTCTGGGCCACAGCGGGCTACCAAAGTGGGCTAACCGGTCTGGGTTCAAATTGAGTTCAGCATGGGTTTCTGGTATGGGCCAAAGTGGGCTGCCCGATTGGACCAATAATTAGTGGTGACATGTTGAAAATTCCTTTTGAGGAATGCAATATAAATTTACTCATTTTTTTTCAAAAAGTCATGGAACAACAATTCTAGGTTTCACAAATGTCCTGTCGGGGGCATGTCCCCAGAAGATATTGGGATCTAGAGGGGAAATAATGCATTCTGGTGAATTCTGAGGGCCCTCCTGCATAAGTAAGTTATCTACAGGTATAAATTAAAGACTTTTTCCCCTCTAGATTTCACAAATGTCCTGTGGGGCATGTCCCCAGAAAATTTTGGGATCTAGAGTGTAAATAGAGCATTCTCATGGATTATTAGGGTTCAGCAGCAGCCTTTTTAGAAGGTAGATGAAAATTAAGACACATTTTAACAGTGGATCTGTATAACAGATGAGGGGAAAGGGTCCTCCGAGGTAAAATGTAAAAGTTAAAAGTGATGTTATCAGCTTTAAAATGAGGTATACCACTTGCATCTAATTAGCATAATGATTTAAATAATCAATTAAAAATGACCATCCCTTTCCATACATTTGGGTATATCTCTGGATCTAGAAATGGTATCTTTAAGCTTTTTTCAGCGTATGAATCTCCATGAATCAATATATAAGTTGACATCATTTGTTTTTCTTTTTGGAATACAATTCTGGTTGCCATGGCAACACATTTCTCTGAGAACCCGTATTGAGGCCTTGTTTTGGATTCAAAATATTCCATTTGCATTCTAAATATACAAGAAGTAAAGAAAAGAGAATGTTTTTGAGAAAATCATCTTTTTCTGTGCATAAAAGTACATAAAAGCAATTTTATGGCAACACATTTCTCTGAGAACCCTTATTGAGGCCTTGTTTTGGATTCAAAATATTCCATTTGCATTCTAAATATACAAGAAGTAAAGAAAAGAGAATGTTTTTGAGAAAATCATCTTTTTCTGTGCATAAAAGTACATAAAAGCAATTTTTGGTATATTTTTCACATATCTAGCCTTTGTAGCCCCCCTAGTGGCCAAATCCAGTACTAAAAATTCCGCAGGGAGGGCCCTTTCCCCTCATCTTCCCACAATTATATAGACACAGATCATCATCAAATAGGTTGTCTTTACCTCCCTTTTAATGAATTCTGCAGAATAAGAGATGTAGTTGTGTTATTTGTGTATTCTGGTCGTCAAGGCTTAGGGCTTGAAGGGGAACCATGGTTTTGTCTATCTGTGAAGCATAATAAGTGAGCTATAGGGGTCAAAACAGCTAAAACGGGTGATTTTTTGGGTAAAAAAGAATTTTTCCCCTTCACACAAAAGAAACAATAAAGGGCCAAATCCTTATTCATTTCATCTGGTATATCCCCCTTATGGTAGAGAATGTTTTTGTAATAGTTTATAATAGGGCCCCATCCATAACTTTTTGTGAACACTGGAGCTTAAAACCTTTACCCTAGGAAAGACACAGTACATAGACTAAAATACAATTTACCATGTAGAGACCTTACATGTATCTTTATAGCGCACAAAAAATTTGAACCTAGCTGTAGAACTGTATGACCCAGAGGCTAAGATTTGATTTTGGGGTAGTTTATGCCTGGTGACGTCTATGACAATAGATGCAGCCATGCTGCTAGGTGTTTCATATTTATCTATCCTTATTATGTGGGCCTTATACATTTATATGACAGCAATAAGGCCTGTAAGTTTGGTTATTACATTCTGCATAGTACCAGAGATAAGAAAAGTAAAGGCGTGGTCACATCTACAACTGTGGTCACATCTACAACCATGGATGTGTTTACAGTTTTCTTGAAAAGGTGCTTGATACTTGGCTCTTCTAGTTATGTGTGAATTATACCTAATTATGAAAGGAACATTGAGGGTTAATGAGATTATTCCATCTTAATGCAACTCTGAGCTATCTCATTAAATACATATGCGTGGTCACATCTACGACCGTGGTCACGTCTACGACCATGCATACAGTGATAGTGCAAGGTGCTTGGTATTTAAGTATAACCATTATATTTTAGTTGTTCCTTGATATGAAAGGAACATTGCATATCAGTAAGGATATTCTACCTCACTGCAACTCTGAGCTATGGCATTAAATATAAAATGTGTGGTCACATCTACAACCTGTAATAAGGCATTGTAATGTGGGCATCATAAATATATACTTAACCTTCCCCCATATATGGGCAGTATAGCCCAACATATGTACCTTGTTCACACAAAAGGATTTGAACATACCGCAGAACTTATTTTTGACCCCTCTGACCAGCTATTTGACGATGATCCATGACTATTAGTCATAGTTATCATTCTCTTTATTTCCCATCAATTGCTCAACAACTGAAGGGATGACCCCCGGGCTTCATCCTAAATTCTAAATGACATGTACACAAAATAGGCATCAAAAACTATTTAATAAACCTAGATTATTTACTCAAAACTAACATAGAAATATATTAATTACATATCATTTCAGATCCATTTGGAAATACAAGGAGGTACCATACCTTGGCTGGCGACCTTCTTGTATATTGGGCATATGATACATGCAGGCCATGTTTAATAAGTTTCCATTCAGCCATCCCCTCTTTCCACCCTTATTCACAAAAGCGCATCCTATCTAGTGCAATACCTTAGCGACATAATCGTTCCTTTTCTAATAGAAGCAACAGATTTGACCCAGACCTTTTAATTTCAGGGTGGGACGCGCCTCCATTTGTTAATTTTTAGGTCAGTTTTAGGTACCTTAATTAGGTCAATTGGCTAAAAGAGAAATGAACAATTAATTTTTATTAGGGATTATCTTGTATCATACATTAGTCCATGGGTTGGATAATGGGACCCTGCACTCGCCTGGGGATTTTATAAGACACCTTTTCCCTGATAGACATGTATATCAGCTACACAAATTCACTTGTCTGCACTTGTTTCACAGGTGGGTATGACCGTGAAGACGTATTAGGTGTATAAATTAACCTATCAATTTTTGTGTGATCACCCTGCAGTCACTTGATTGGTCACTGCTCCAATAATAATCAGGCTAGAAGGGTCAGAATAGAACCAAATCAAAGCTTATTGACTGCCCTTCAACCTCAATATCTGATTCTAAATTTATCTAACTTGCATACATTAATGTTCATGAATATTCTCAATTTTATTTAAGATATTTCACAATGTCTTATTTTACACTATTGTGCTTAATCTAACCCCTGGTGTATGTTGTTATAGGAGAAAATGGTTTTTAGATTTTAAGGTTATTTGCACTGTATGTCATAGGTTGATTTCAAATGATATCAAATAATTCTAGGATCTCAGAGAAAATGTAATTTTTGTCACAACTTCCTTAATAATCAGGATAGAGACCAAAGATTGTGTCAAATTGTAGCTTTGAACATGTTGGTCATGATGGGATTGATAAATGTTGCATTTTTTATATATTCATACCCATTAATATTCATGGAAATCTAAATTTGAGAGCATAAACGCTATTGGCTTTGGATACTTTAAAATTTAGAATACAGAGATAGTGAAAGACCAACTTATAAAGGATGCAGAGAGGTTCCTTATGACCTAGGTCAGTCTGTTAGATGTTTTCTAAAGCCTATATTGAAAATTATCAACCCAAATGCATGCTTATTGACATTCACAAGGATGGGCTCTCTCTAAACATATTGAGTCATGGTCTGTGTTATGTACAGGGCATGCATAAGACACAGAAAGTTTCAAGTTCTGATTGACGACATGTTGCTCATGATAGGATAATTATAAGCTGGATGGCCCACATGCTTACTCATTAATATTCATCAAGGCTGTATTTCAGCAGGTATTTCAGTGGATTCCCTACAATTCATAATATTATGAATAAGATTTAGTAGCCTTTGAAACAAGCAGAAACATTTAGGGGTTTCCCTCAAGCCTAAATAGATATCCAGTGTAGCTGTTACAGATATAGCCGACTGCCCTGTACCCCAAAGGAAAGAATTGAAGATATCTACATATGGACATTCACATCTCACTGGTAAATGCAGACTGGACAGCCTTGTTCAGCTGTGGCTGCACTTCTCATAGCTATCAATACGTTCTTAAATCAGACCATTATTAGAGGCCAGTTTTCAGCATTAAACAAACAGACATTGCTATCATGTAAAGCACCTTGTCTCCCCAAAAAGATGCAGAACTGAATTGCGAAATCTGACACTCCTTAGGCGAAAAACTGACATGGTATTGAGCCTTTTCTCTATTTTCATAGGATGTGAATAGTTAAAGACAATATGATACATACATAAGGTTATGGCTATTACCCCTTATCCCTAGGTAAATGAACAACATTGTAGACTATCTTAAAGTGCATTTAATGTCACCTTTTATAACAAATGGGCATAAAACTGAGACATGGGCAAAAAACTGACATAGATAGTTGTTTCTTATTTTTTTTCAAGGTGCTTTACATTTAATTCTAGCTCATATGCCCAAATGAATAGCATATACTTCACCTTCCTCCCATACTCATATTTCTTCTTAATTATTTGTCTAATGCATAAATTCTTTTATTTTGAGATGCTGGGCAAAAAACTGAGATGCTGGGTGAAAAACTAACACTCTAGGCGAGTTGCAGTGAGGGAGAGAAATAGTTCCTGACCAGGGAGGTTTCTGACGGGGGAGGTTTCTGACAGGGGAGGTTTCTGACGATGGAGGTTTCTGACTGGGGAGGTTTCTGACCGGGGAGGTTTCTGAGCGAGGTTTCTGACCGGGAAAAAGATATGGCCAATTGTGGCAAGAAATTTATCAATCTAAAATAAAGTCAGGATAGAATTAATCCTATATTGACTGACAAAACTATACCTTTCTGTGATGGAATTCAAACTACAGGTCAATTTATGTTTATATAACTGCCGGTCAGAAACCTCCCTGGTCAGAAACCTCCATCAGGTCAGAAAACTTCTAGAAGAAGTGGCTTCCCCTTAAAACAAAGAAGAGAGGGCAAATAAGTAAGGAAAAACAGTAGGGATAGAAATAATGTCCATCTAAGGAAAACGGAAGGGAGGCTGAAGATCAAGATAAGTTGCACACTAGCACTGTATTCTTCATCAAGACATCGATCAGAAACCTCCCCGGTCAGAAACCTCCCCGGTCAGAAACCTTCATTATGTGAAGCTTTCTGACCGGAAAAGAGATGGGGTGGCAAGAAATTTATCAATCTAAAATAAAGTCAGGATAGGATCAATCCTATATTAATTGAAAAAAAATTATGCCTTTCTGTGATGAAATTCAAACTGCAGGTCAATAGATGTTTTTATAACTGCCGGTCAGAAACCTCCCCGGTCAGAAACCTCTTTGGAAAAGGAGGAAGTCAAAAAATGTTTTCTCGTTTTTTTGGAAAGGAAAAAAAAACACAGGGAAGGGTCCCCTGGACCATAAGGAACATGGGGAAAGTGAAAAAACAGTACCTTTCTGTGACCAATTTCAAACTGGAAGCTAAATTAACTCTCTGTAACTGCCAGTCAGAAACCTCGGTCAGAAACCTCGGTCAGAAATGGTCAGAAACCTAATATAACTACTAGAATGCCCAGGCCGTTTTGTGGATGGGCAGGAGGTGGGGTGCAAAGGTCTTAAAGACATACAACCTAATATAAACCAGTCCTTAGGGTCTTCATGGATATCTCTAGAGTATGACTAATATTCAGCGATAAATTCTCCTCCTCTGGTTTGATTACAATTGCTGAATTTCTTGGCTTTAGCTTCTAACTTAGCAAAATCCTCTGCAAGCATCTCTAAATGATATTATTATCAAAGTACATTTTGATTATACAAATATTTATGAAAGGGATGAAATGAAATCAACAGTAAACAACTTACAATAAGTGCTTGTGTGAGCGGCCCCTGCTGGTGTGGGCGCCCACTGCTGGTGTGAGCGGCCGCTGCTGGTGTCAGCACCCGCTGCTGGTGTCAGTGCCCGCTGCTGGTGTCAGCACCCGCTGCTGATGTCAGTACCTGTTACTGCTGATGTTAGCACCTGCTGTTGACGTCAGCAGCTGCTGCTCTACTAGTTCAAATTTTATAACAGTTCATGTTTTGTCCATTACAGCTGGATCATTCTGTTGCTGATGTCAGCACCTCCTACTCTTGGACTAGGTTTGTGTTACTAAAACACTTAATGTGGTTATACTTTTTGCACATTATATTCTCGGTTTGTTTTTTTGAGCTGTGCATATCTATACATATTTCCAAAAATGCAAAATCTGTGAATTTGTGCCTACAAAGAAAAAGCTTGAATATTTAACCAATATTCAATAATAATGTGGTCTTTTTAAAAGTATGGTCTTTCGGCCCGACTATAACCTATAGGTCAATTCACGTAGTTTACCAGCTGCTGACTATTCATTAGTATGATCTCATTGTCGTGTACATTGACATAACATTGCAATGAAACACATTTACTACAATGTGTCATCCAATGTTTGTAATGGAAATCACAGAAGTAAGCTTAAGACTAAGAGTAAGACACAATAAAAACCTTGAATTATAAACTTAAACACAAAAAGAAACAATTTGGGTATTCCTTGTTTTACTCTACCCACCTTTACCTACTCTGGAGGTTTTAAGCCAATATAAATAGAGCTTTTAGATTTGACAAATATGTTGTTTTGTATAGTACCAATTCTCTCATATTTTCTTTACCACAGAGTGCTGGTGTGACCGAATCAAAGCTCCTCTGGGTAAGTTAAACTGATACAGAGCTGAACAGTATATTTCATGTGCATAACAGCACCCCATAACCTTAATGTTGCAGTGTCGATCTTCACAGCCCCTGGCAGGAACTTGTCTCGATTTGCACCCCTGGTCATCACGATCATTAGATTTAAGCTTTTGATGTCAATATGATATGAAATGACTACACTTCTACGTCCCTGGGACACATTCTCATCAATGCATTCCTCAGGGGCCTGTCTCCCAGGGTGGATTAATGACTATGTATCCCACTGCTGTATACCTCTATCTATATCTATAGATATGATGAGTTACAGGATATGATAAGCAGAAATGTCAAAATTTAAAAAAGAAAAAAATATGTCAAAACTAGTCCTCAAAAACATTCTTCCAATGTTCTATAAAAGTGGTTTTATGTTCGGTAAAAATAATGCACTGTTAACATAAAATAACCTCACGTTTTTACACAAACATAATAAAAACATTTGCAAACATTAAAAACTTTTTGGTGAGTGGGACATGTTACTCTATAACAAGTGCACTGCCTTTGTTAGAATCAATACTGTAGTCGTCATATCTAAATTCTTCATTTAGTTTTCAATATTTTACTGCATGGTATTCTTCCAGCTGGCAATCAGAATGTGACCACAAATACAAGTCAGGAGACAACCACCGACCTTTCAGTCCAAAGTACAGAACCCTCCACTTCTACCGCAGAACAAGAACAGGACCCTTTCCCACCTGGTGATCCGCTGAATGATCCATGGTTGAAAAAGATCAACTTTTGTTTTCACTGCTATGATGACGCTTCGGTGGTGAGTACTTGTGGTATACTTTTCTGGTGGGCAACATTACAGGAAACTGCCCAGCAGGCTGTTGCAAAAAGATTTGGAAACGATTTTGTCGGAGGTGGTATTCCCAAAATGGAACTGACTGACTTCAGGGAATCAATTCCCTGTTGGGTTGCCAAAAGATAATTTGTCATAGAAGTAGTTTAGGAGTGGTCAGGAACTGGTGAATGCTTCCTAATTGAGAACCAATTCCCAGCCAGTTCCTTTCTCCAATTCCCTGGCCTTTCGACTATGGGAAGCATTCAGGTGGAATTAATCATGGAACCAGTTCCTCAACTTTTTGCAATGCAGTCTAATTCAGAGTAAGTCAATTCCATTACAGTATAAGGTGGGAATTGGTCTCCCTGGGTGGATAATCGGGAGGAACTGGAAGATGCATTAGTTACAGTGAGAATTGAATTCCAAATCTTTTCGCAACAGCCTCCTGCGGTGGCAGAGCCGTGGGGGACGTATCCACTACACTTTTTCAGGATGACGCTATTCCTGGTTAGCGGGAAGTTAGTAGGGTGACCCCTGCTGAATCTGGTACCACGAGAGATAAGGTCTGATAACAACCAGCATGATGGGCACCAGGTGTTATGATATGTACCCTAAAAAGTCTGCACTGAATGGAGGGAATTTTCTAATTGGTCAATGATGTATCCCGCTAGGTCAGAATAGACTATGTGATGGAAAACCTTCATAGAGGTGGAGGTTTTGTGCCATAACTTCCACCTCAATGGAGGTTTTCTCACTTATACTCCATCCCTAACTAATAGCAGGGCCTAAAACTTGTTTTTTTGCTTTATTTTTCAAATTTGAAAATAATTCGTTTTTACAAGTGTCATTCATGGGATTCGAACATCCTCATTGCAGGATGTCTATATGGGTAAGATCAGGATGTATGTCATGTCTTAGAGCACTGTTCTCATCCAACAATTTCTGTAGTGTAGCGATTATGATACTCACTTTCAGACCTCAGTGTGTGAGATTGATTGGTTGATTAAACGTTTATTGGCTTCAAAAGATCTCAATAAAGTACAGTGAGCTTTTCAATAATGGCCACCCCATATAAAACACCTTGTGTGTTTGTGTGTATTAAGCTGCTGTTTTATGTGCTGCTGGGCAAATTGTTAGCAGTGTGTTCATTCATATTTTTGGTCATAACATCCAAAGAAAAGCATCCTTCGTGTTTGCATGCTGGGTATCAGTTGGCAAGTGTTCCAATAGTTGCTTGCCCCAGTATAAAGGGCTCCTCTCATATATTTCCCTCTCTGGCCTATGTAGTTTTGGTCGCATTTCCCCTCAGCTCTCTTGTCAGTACAACTCTGTTCTTTCTGTCTTGTATAAGATCATACACCAGTGCAAGAACCACCTTTCTCCTGCACTCAACTAGCTTGTCAAGCCCATATCTCTGATGCAGCTAATTCACATTGGCCTGGCCTCTCGTCTGTCTCTAATACCAGCACAGATCTGTAGAGCATCATTTTGTAGGACTTGTAGTTTTTGCACTACCCAGTCAGGTGGACCATCCCATTCTAAGGGGCAGTACTCCTTGATACTCCTAATCTTTCCCAGCAAATTGTTGTGAGTCCTCGTCAACCTGTGTGAAGTGGCTCACACATGGCGCTATATGGAACACAACATTGTTATAGCACAAGATCACCAGGAATAGCAATTGCTATGCCACGTGAGTCTAACACACAGTGGCGAAAGATGACGGAATGAATTATCACTCAAAAAGAAGTCACCATTGATGACCAATCATGGTGACAGATGACGACAATTTGCTGGGTTTTCTGGTATACCTTGAGAGCAGTGCATTTGATAAGTCTTTCACATAATTTAGAAAAGGCATTCAGAAGACATATTGGATGCCAGTTACCCACAATTGTCTGGTCGCCTGACTTGGGTAACATTACATTTATGCCTTTTTTTCCAGGTTGCCTGGAAGCAGCTCTTGCTGATAATGCTTTTGTTAACTATTATCTTCAGTACGTCTGGGTTACACAGTAATACAGCCTTCAATTCAGTACTCCTGACAACTCATATTCCAGATGATTTGACAGTTCTCATGGATTGTACACCTTTTTGACATTCATAAACAGTTAGAGGTCTAAGCTCTTAGACATTGACCATGGCTGGAACTGGCCTATGATTCACTACTTTGGGCCTTGTAGCTGCTAGCCGTAGTTCAGCTGCTTCCCCTAGTTTGGCCCCTCTCTGAGTACTCTCATTGTAGTACTTATTTAAGTATGCAGCAGCGTCATTTTCAGGTATTTCTGACCCATCATCTTTCTTCAGTCTGATAGTGTGGAATTCTTTGTTCCCTTTCCACATATGATCGACATTCTCCCAGTTCGAACCCTGCCAACTTTTTTTTCTCAATTATCAGTGTTTTTTGTGTGGTTATACTCCATTCCTTTTCCCTATGAACACTAAAACCTGACAGACATTTCTAGATTATATTGCTGAACGGATTTCAATCATTTCTAAATTTGCTTCAATTAATATTCCAGAGTGCTCCTTGGAATCTGATGCACCACATTAATCCATTCAGTTCTGTGGTATATTTAAAATTCAGTTTTAAACAACTATTTGCAAGCCTTTCTCTGTAGCTGATTGGATAGGGGGAAGGACTGGGATGTGCAGCTTTAATTCTGCATGGGTTCAAATCCCACCCTGGAAAAGCTTGGTTTTAACTTGAATTCATCTCCCCATAATTTCTCGGAGGTTATGGGCAAAACTTCTGGGAGATTATTCCCGTAACCTCCTCCCAGATGTCCCAAAACCTCCTCCCAGATGTCCCATAATATCTGCCCAGATGCCAGATGGGAAAATATGAAAATAAGCCTAAAGTGAGATCAATGGCAGGGCCAACCAGACGGAGTGTAAATAGAAAATAACCAAAATCTACACCCCTATTCCCAACACCTTTTTTGGCTGCTCCGCCCCCACTGTTAAAACTGACGCACCAGGTGAAGGTGTCATATAAAACCAACTTAGCAGAACAGCACCTACATCAAGACAAATTAACTACTTAAAATCAAAACAAAATGGCAAATTTTTAATAATGTAGCCAATATACACCTCACTTTTTATCTTAATGGAATTTTATTAGAAGAAGAACACCATAATAATGTCGTCAGACAACTTAGACACAAACCTGCTCAGGGCGGCTCAGTTAGCCAGAGTGAGATATTATATTGATAATGACATGGCATTAACAATATACGAGAGTATGATATTATCAATATTTTACTATGTGGATTATGTATGGGACCGTTTAGGAAAAGGAGAAAATAATCAGTTTCAACTTTTACAAAATAAGGCTTTAAATACTGTATACAAGGTTAAATTAGAGAAACATCCTAAATTCACTACTTTAGAATTACATACAAAGAGTAAATGTTTGAATTTATGTGATAGAAGATGTATACATATATTAAGTTATGGACACAGGCTCATAAAGCAGGGAAATATATTGACAATAGAGATATACCCACAAGAGCACATGTTGGTAGATGCTAAAGGTGCCTGTATGTTTCAAACCTGCTGTTGTTAAGAGTGTGTTATATAGAGATATCGATTTATGGAATAAGGCAGAATACACTGTTATAGAAGACCCAAACACTTTTAAACAGAGGACTAAAAAAGATTACCGTAATGCTATGTAAGTGAGGGCTAATTGCTCGTCACTTACTAATTGTATAAGGGTGATAATTTTACTTGTTCTCATCTCATCTCATCATTTTCTTTACCTGTACCACATGATAGAAATGTGTTCATATGACATACTTTCTACATACATGTCAACTCCAAACACACTTGATTGTGCTGCCATACTGTAATTCATAGGACAATAGTTTCATTGTCTCTCTTGATATAATGTAGGTTTCTGATATGCATGTAACATTGTTACATTTATGTTTGGTAGAAGAAAACTTTTCGATGACTATTTTCTTTTTAAATCAGAATATAGGCTACGATGATCTATTTGCAGTGAATGCATTTTAAAATATGGTTTTATTTTTATTTTTCAGTTATTGAAGTAATCATACAATTTTTTTTCTACACATGGTGCGGGCAGATAAGGGAAAGAACACATTGTCCAGAGCTACATGAAAATGAAATTCAGTCACTGTGCCACTTATGATATAAGTATTAGCAATTTTAAAAAGTGACTAATGCTGAACTGAAAATATTGTCAATGTGCCATACTACCTCACATATTACGTGCACCTTGTATATACGATACAACACCAACTTAAAGCGGGGCTAGCATGACTAAGACATACCCGCCTTAGCAAGTCACATGACCACCCCATGACCAATCAGATTGTCGCAAATATTTAGCTGGTACCCGCGAATTTGTGAGCGATCTTTGAAGCGGTACCCATGTTGAAATTGTCCATGCTAGCTCTCCTTTAAGGGGTCGTAGGGGGAAGATTCCACAAAAACACCTTTTCATGTAAAATAAGTACAAGGCCCATCAAACCTGTACATCTTATACATGGTTGGAAGCGTAATCAATGTCTTTATCAATTTCCTTCCATATTTTAGCATTTTGTTATCATGGAATGTAAATGGATCAAAAACGTTCTTTTTTTTTGTTCATTAGGGGATAGAAGGGTGTCATAATTCTCAGGTTTGATGAGTGGATTCTGGAGGGATTTCTGAGGGCACTTTTCTTTTGTTCATACTCTAATTATTAAGGTCTACAGAGCTGTCCAAAGTTGGATCGTCATTCAAAAAGTGCAATTCTTGAAGGAAAATGGGCGAAAATAGGTGACAAATACACCTTTTGAATGACAACTTAACTTTGAACAGTTCTGTAGACCTTACTAATTGGAGTATCAGCAAAAGAAAAAAATTTGCCCTAGGAAATCCCTCAACAACAATGGAAGCTAAAGAAGAATGTTTTTGTTCAATTCACATTCCATAGACAACAAAATTACAGGATGGAAGGAAATCAATTGTATTGTATACGCTTCCAACCATATATGGTTTATCAATGTTTAGTATGATCTTTACTTATTTTACATGTTAAAGTGTTTTTGTGGAAGCTGACCCTTACGACCCTTTAAGCCAACCCTAAAAGGAGCATCTGAGAACAGATTGTAGTGTTTTTCAGTTTGTGTTATAGTTGAATATCTCTGTATGTGAGGTGCACCCCTAAAACCTATATGGTGAACTAGGCTTCAGAATAAGCCACATTTAAGCTGTGTCTTCTTCATTGGGGTTTCCCGTATATTACAAAGCCTTTCTGATATTACAAATGGGCACCACAACCTAATCACAAACCCTGATTCTAGCTGCTATTGATTTCAGCAAGGACTACGGAATGCCTGGCCATATCTATACCCAAGGGAATTGGAGTGGGATGGTTACACTGTTTATTCCACAATGATGCTTAATAAAATGGGAGCAGTATATGAAGACCCCATCCTGCGGGCTAAGCAATACTGCTTGATTCAATCTTATCCTATATCTGAGAAATGGGCTTTAGCCTGTTTACCGGGGAATCATTCAATCATCGGTGATTTTACAAAAGTATCTCCCATAGCCATGATGAGGAACAACATACCGCTCTCTGTAGTTAATGCTGTACTGGCCTTCTGCACTGTGCTCTTTGGAATTTGTGGTAAGTTATTTCAGTCTATCATTCTTTGGGCATGCAATCGAATTATCATAGAAATTATCCTCAGCTTTGCTGATAAAATAAATTTCCATATGGTATTTATCACAGTATTGGAAAATGTTTATTTTTTTATCAGCTCATTTGATCTTATCCCATGGTATTATTGAATATCATGGTTTTGTATGGAAAAATAAAACTCCCTCACTTAACGAGAACTATTTGTTTCTTCCTATCAAAACACATCCAAACATATATTTATCTTTATCTTTTTCTTCTTCGTGCACCCAGCATGATAATAATAATATGTTTAACATGTATACATACACTCTCCCAGTAGGACTTTTGGGCACAAGATCTTTTTTAATTTTTTTTTAAATCACCTGCAATATTTCTCTCTTTAAATCCCCCTCAAAGCTTTTTTAAACCTGATGCATTAGTGCAGATCATCAGAGAGGTGTGTTCGTATGCTAATTGTTCTTCCCAGTTCAGGTAGGTGTCAGCACCTCATCTTAGCCGTGCAAAGCTCAAAACTGCGCTGATCACCAATATTGCTGAATATGGTGAGCATAATTATAGTAATGTGTAAGTTGCGGTATCTATTTAAAAAATATTTTTTTCCGCAAAAACCATCTGCACCAGGATGAGGACATAGAAATAAGCATTCATTTCACAAAATCCCACTGTCTAGTTTCTTTTATCGACATCTGAAGATGGGGAATCCTAAACCATGGCTGCTTATGGGAAAACCCCCCATTTTTCATCATTTTCTCATATTTTGAAAAATTGACCGGCAACATCTTGACTGAAATTCTCACATGGCTAGCAGACATCATCTGTAAAATGACCAAGCAACAATAATAGGTAGTCATTGGACAAACAAAAAAGACATGACATGAATAATTCAACCAAAAGAGCAGAAATGAAAAGTGTTAGAATTTCTTGTATTTCTCAGTACAGAAAAGAAACTGTCGGTAATTTGGTCACCGGTCTTTTCAGGGATTAAGATACAATCATAATGAAACATTTTATGAGCAAAGAATTGAAACGTTACTGGCCAAATATAGAAGATACAGATTTATGAATAAAAAAACCTTTTCCTCAACTACAGAAATCTTTGAAGGTGGCCAATAATGAATCTTAGTGATATGTTAGGAAAAATGCAAAAATCTGGTTTTCAACAGCTTGATAGTAATGAGTTGGGGCATATACAAAAGGGAAATAAACATATATCATCAATTTAGGCAAAATTAAGTAGTTTCTTTTTTACCCACCAGGTGGCGATGGAATAGATAGTGGTGAATCCCTTTAAGTGAGCCACCCAATAATAACTCAAACCTTTACACTGGTCGCATGACCATCTGGTTTGGGATGGGGTGTGGCCAACTCTGGCCGAACTTAGGCATCTGAATGATGCAAGTTTGTCTAACTTGGACAAATTTGAAGAGGGTGCCGTTTCTCTCCAACATAATAATAAATTTAGATGGGGTGAAAGTCAACAGGCAGATGGTGATTTCATTGCCTGGAACTGCAGAATTGTCAGGACCAAATTTAGGTGCAGTGTTTGGGGGAAGTAACATAATGCGGACTTACCCTACAACATCAATTAATTGGACCACTACTTCTGTACCAAGAAGAACTGGGCTGTATGCTGCTATACTGAATGCTAGTCCTAACTTAATTATATATATATATATATATATATATATATATATATATATATATATATATATATATATATTGATTAGGAAGGCACTGAATAGAGGAAATACTATCCATGGTTATCTCACGATTTTGGCTTGGACAGTGCCCTTTTGGTCATAGCCCCGGTGCATTATCAGGGCATAACGCTATTCTGACTACTGTCTTAGAATTCCAAGATGACTTTGGTTGGAAACAGGCCATATTAATATATTGATTAAAACGGTCATGGTTCTATAGAAACGCCGATTCTGGCCGCCCCGGCAAGAGTTCAGCGCCATAACCACTATACCAAACTGGCTTAAACACTTACCAGGCCATAATGAATGATATATCCCCATGGTTTTCACATAGAAATTGACCAGGGGAAGCCATTTTCTTGGGAATACATGCCGTAAAATGTCCTTAGAAGATGGTGTAAATATATAGATAATTTTTTCAAATTTCCAAAGGGATTATTTCTCCTCCAGTCACCGCTTGAACCAAAATAGGTCAGTTGGCACCTCCGTTTGTAGAGATTTCTCTCTTTCTCACCATGGCAACCTTCAGTTTCAAATCTTTGTATATGAAAGGAGATATTGTCGAGGTTGAAACACCTAATGGCTGGATTTTAGGAGTGATCGAAGAAGTTATTTTTAGTGGCTACTACGAATATGAGATAAGATTGTATTCAGAGGGATCAATGTTGCAGGTTGCCTGAAGCTTTCGCCCCTCTGCTTTTCTTTTTCACCTTTTCCCCAACTTTGAACATTCTCAACAAAAACATATACATTCAAACCTCCATCTACATACATTAATCATCATCACATATAATATTATTTCACCGCCATATATATTTAAACATTTTTGTACATACCACTTACTATACAGATGCCTAGGCTGCACCCTAGTTATACTTACAGAAACCGGGGGGCATGCCCCACACTCACTATATATTCACGCCATCTCCTACCCACAGGGAGACCAGCATACGCCACCTTACCATCAACATCTGTGACATGTACTGGGAAAGGGGGTCTTATTGCCCCTTGCACTAAGACCCCTTTTCGCAGATTGGGTCACATCTATACCTTAGAACCCTGTACAATATGCTGGAATAAATGCACCTTTACTGTTAACTGATATGAAGTCTTGTCCTATCGATCATGTCTATCTACTGACAATCATAGACCGTCAAGATGACAATACATGCTGACAAAATTACCTATCACTACTTCCGAAGTTCCCTCCATCATGGAGGATCAACTGAGGCAGAAGGCATCTGGTATACTCATTGTAACAAGAAAAATGTGGCAAGGACCACAGAAAGGAGTTGGCACTCCTATCCGTGGTCCAAGCACATTTTTCTTGAACTCCGGGGGGGGGGGAGTTCTCCCCTGCAGTTACGGCTGTTATACAACCAGCCACAGGTCACGGTGACGTCATGGCACTCATGGTGACGTCATGACACTCATGGTGACGTTACCTGCACCGCCGAGTAGCAAACCGAAAACATAATTACGCAACATCGCTGGCCGCTACGCGGCTGGGCAACTCCTAAAAAATGGCTTGTAACTATTATATTATCAGCATGTTATACAATCATATATTCATTGAGAACAGGAAAATATGCCTCAAAATACATTTTTCATAAGCCTTATAGCACTAAAAGGGTCCATGCCGATCAATGAAACAAAAACTTAATGCAACCCAAGCCGAAACCATAGCTCAGCAGTGGTTATGTTATATATTATGAATCACTACAATACTATCTGACCTTCCTTGAGAAATGCATGGTATTGGGACTTATAATAAAGATGTCAAATACCAGCTGTTTGATGTTTGAGTCAGGTTAAATATAATTATTGTATACAGGCAAAACATTTTTTTATTATTTAACTTGTTTTCTTGCAGGAAACATTCTTATCATATATGCGGTATTGACTAAGCAGGAGTTGAAGACTACGACTAACCTAATCCTGCTGGGTATGGCTGTAGCGGACTTGCTGAACTCAATGACCTCGGTATTCTTTGGGGTAGGTGAATTTGATTTGTGGTTATGATTTAGCTGTGAGTTAAACACCACGTATCAGGAAATCTCAGAGCTATTAATATAGTAAGAAAGCATCTGCCATCATTTTTCAGAATGATATGTGATATGGAATACTAAATATTCCTCATGATGTTCATTACATGTGAACTTAATTAACTTGCAGTACCTGGACACCTTTATGCATACCATAACCGATCCCGCTCTCGGACCAATTGGATGTTTAGTTGTGAAATTATTTAAAAGGTATTCTCAGTTGGTGGCTATCAACCACTTGGTAACGATCAGCTTTGAAAGGTAAACCTATATAAGTTTGTCTCAATCAATCAAAACATCCAGAATTATATATATATATATATATATATATATATATATATATATATATGTACTGTAGGAAAGGGAATTCAATGGATAATCCATTTTGAACAGTAGCCTATTATTGTTTGATGGATAATATCAAGTTAGTAGTACTTTTTACTATCACACACTTCTCCAAAAATACTTGATTTCTATCTGACAGTAAACCAATAAAGACTAGAATACATATTTTTGGAAGTTTGTAAAAGTGTTTGTTGTACATCTCAAGAATGCAATAAGTAGTCAATGACGTACAATTGTTTATATGGCTTAATTGTTCACAGTAATACATTCCTCACTGGCTCAATATAACAATAGGCCATTTATATGGTGATAACAGCAGTCATCATGTACCAAGCTAGATAATGCTAATACAGACACATGGACACATGGGGAGACACTAAGACAGTCACATGGACAGACGGAGAGACACACAGACAGACACATGGTCACATGAGGAGACACACAGACAGACACATGGACAACCCGACAGACGAGAGTTACATTGTGGGGAAAAATTTGGTCTGGGCACTGTGGGGTTGGGTAATGGGTACAATCGATCATTGTGGGGTGCACATTTCATACATGTACATATGGACATTATGGGGTTAAAATGTCTGAATAGAGTGGGTCATATTGTTATTCAGGAATATATTTGATTGAATGACAAAACAAGAAAGTGGCCTTCATGGGCTTCGAAACGCACCTAAGATCAAGTCGATCGGACCAGCGGTTGCTGAGATATTTAGTTTTGAAAGTTTTAGCGGAAGTATCGTAAAAGAGTCCCTATTCAAAATGTTAGTTTCTGGTTGTGCTATTAGGGGTGGAGACTGGATCATGGCTAAGTGGGCATTAACTCTTGCACCTACATGTTGCAGGCTTCATCTGCTCACTGTAGGACTATTTGGGAAAAAGTGCCTCTGCTGCATGATGGGGCCCGTCAAAGAATTGTTTGTTTTTGCTCTGACCTGTGAACCGTTGCACTTAGAGACACGGGACCGGGTGCAAATCAAAGCTTATCGTACAGGCTATCAGGCAATCTTCAAACTGGAATTAACTGTCTCAGTTACTGAATACATGGGGTGCAATCATCTGTCATTGTAGGGTTATTGTGTCTGAAGATGTGGGGTGCAATGTCTGTCACTATGGGGTTATTATGCCTGTGCATGTGGGGTGTTATGTCTGTCGTTATGCGTCTGAACATGTGGGGTGCAATATGTATTACTCACCAGGGAGCAGTAGGTGGTGATACTGTCTGTAGTATGCACAGACTAATGGGGTCTGTCTGACAGACACGATCATTGTGGGGTTGTACCACGATCTCTTCACATGCACCCCACAAGGTCATTTTGAACCATTTTAAGGACATTGCTTGTGGGGTCAACCCCACAAGCAAGAAATGACCCCACAACGTAGCGTTGTACTTATATAAACCTCACAGTGTAGCTCTAGTAAACACAGACAGACACATGGACAGATGGAGAGGTAGACACACACAAACACACACACACACACATGGAGACACAGACACATGGGCAGACAAACAGGCAGACACATAGGGAGACACACAGACAGACACATGGGCACATAGGGAGACACACAGACAGACACATGAACAGACTGGGAGACACACAGACATACACATGGGGAGACACACGGACAGACACCCCGACACATGGGCAGACACACAAGTACACACACACACACACACATACACACACACACACACACACACACACACACACACATGGAGACACAGGCACATGGGTGGACACACAGGCAGACACATGGGGAGATGCACCGACAGACACATAGGAGACATATAGAGATGGCACATGGGAATACCCTCAATGACTCATCTCTGAAATACTTGTCACATATTGATGTATGAATGAGTAGAAACAAAGTTCTCTATAAGTATCAAATAAGTTATCTAACTTTTATATTTTGTTACAGATACTTCACTATTTGTTGGCCGATGAAACAGAGTCTCAAATTTACCAAAAAAAAAACCATCTTGATAATAATACTGAACTGGATTATAGGAGGAATACAAATGATCCCATTTGCCGTATTTAAGTCTGTGGTAAGTCTTACTCCTTTAGCAGAATTTATGTTTCAAAAGGAATTGACTGTAAAAGAATGCTATCTAGTTCTGTTAAGCAATATAGCAGGTGTGGAAGGGTTCCATTTGGCAAAAAACATATTTTCACCTTTTGTAAACTATTTTAGGTTTGGGTAAAAAACGTTTAACAACATTGAACCACATTGATTGTGTTTTAAAACTCATTTTTAAACATTTTCAACGTTCAGGTTTTCAATGTTAAAAAGACGTTTGCATATAAACGTTTTTAAGCTACAGTTTTCTATGTCAAATAAACGTTTTTTAACCTTAAATAAAAAGAACGTCAACAAAAAACGTTTTTTTGCCAAGTGGAGTATCACTTTGACCTTTCTACCAGGTGGCTAATGGTTGCTTTGATTCTTAAAAGAGGAGAATCATTGCAATTCAGCTTTAATCAAAAGTGAAGTTTTTTTTTTTTTTAACTTGGGCTCCCAAAGGCAATTGTTAACGTTCCTTCGCTCAGGTTTGATATTTAATATGTTACCAATCATAAAGTTTTCTTAGTTGTTATATCAATATATCAATATGGGTGGATTCGATAAGTTATACGGATTGACTCCTGTATTGATTGTCAGAGGGCACCACTCTCCACCACCTGTCTGAGACACCTGACTGAGACACCTGAACTAGGTCACAGGTATACATACCTGAGCAGGCAGGCAGGCATGCAGAACAGACTGTTGTTTTCTTTTTTCTTTTTTTTTCTGTTCAATTGTTTCAATTTTTTCAATAATGCCTGTCTGTAATGCATGTGGTGACGAGTACCACGGTAACAAAATGTCGTGCCCGGGCTGCACCTGTCCGAATCTGCGCTGGAAACCGGGAAAGGATATGATCGGCCACTCAGCACCGGTGACTGGGAAGTCAGCCAGCCATGGCGGCCAGGAGGCCACGCAGGATGCCGAAGCACCCAGGCAGGACGACGGTCAACAGAACCAAGCCCAAAGTAAAGATATTATGGATTCAGATGCGGCTTTCCAAGCGGAAATGGACAAATTAGAACACAATTTGAAAACGGAAAGAGCCAGGGAGAAGAACAAATATCAAAGCGTAAGGAATTGGAACTTGAACTTGCATCAATTAGAGCTAATGATAAGCAGACATTGTTGGACATCGACAAGGGAGAATGGGCATGGAGTGGACTCATGGCTGCTTTCGATCCCCATGACCCCAGCAAGCAACGTCATAAATTTTCTCTCCTTTCGGGTGATCATGTGGGCAAATCTGAATCACAGGAGGATGGAAGTCATAAAGAACCATATCCAAATGCTAACATGTTGCATAGATCTGAGAATGTGGACATCGATCTGCCGTCTTCACAGTATGTGACTGGAGTTCAGAGAAAGGAACCAAACGCACCACACAGGGACAACAACCAAGATGGCTGCACAGGGCTTCCGGAGGCTATTTCTGCAAATTATGATGTCTTTGGGCCCTCCGGGGGTCAAACAGCTCCTAATTCTTCAAGATATGGTAGGTCTCAATCCAGTTCTATGGTAGTTTCACCGCTGGGGGTGGGAAAGGCCCATTTTAACCAGTCGTTCACTCATGGTTACCAGACTGGGACCCAGAACTATCACCTGGGCCACCAGCCACATTAACCAGTCCATTTGCAGCATTTGAGGGAGGTAGCAGGGCCTACTCAATCATCTCAAGGTAGTGTTAGTGCACCCTCAAGTGTTATTAATATTCACGGTGGTAATATGAACTCTGTTATGGGCCAAGGGGAGGTAGCAGGGTCTACCAACACCAACCAAGGTAGTGTCAGTGCACCCCCAGGTTCAATCTCTCAGCCACCTGTGTATATTTCCTATACAGCTTATTTGAGGTGGGTGGGACAGCAACACCCTCATCATCCACCAGCGCAACCAGCACAACAGCCCCCGCAGGCAGTTAACTTGCAGTCAATGCAACAGCTGATTGCAGCACAACAAGAGCAGCTATTATCAATGCAGCAGCAACTACAAATGCTCCAGCTTATATATATATATATAAGTTAATTATGTTCATTGGGAATATAATAATAATAATAAATATTATAATAAATATTATAACAATATCACAAGTGGAATAAGGAAGGAGACAGTGGGTTTGGTGAGAATTGACTTAGTCAATATCAATTCTGTACATGCCAAAAAACCGCCAAACACAATGGATACACCATTCCACACTATAACATCACATCTAGAGCTAATAAGTCCTGTTTAGAATCATGTAAATAATTATATACAACATTAGATTTCCAATTTGCTCTCTTTTTAATATCATCAACCTTTAAACCAGAATCTTTTAACAGAGTCGCCCCACCATGTCGGAGTGAATGAGTTGAAACTTTGTGGGAAATATCACATTTAATAGCAATAGCCTTCAACCTGGTATTAACATAGTTATAAGTTAAAGGTTTGTTACATATAGTGAACAATAATCTATTTTTTGAAACCTTACAAACCTCCAAGTACCTAGCTGGACAAAGACCAGAATTATCATTTCGTTTTAAAAATACCACGTAAGGCTTCCTGCCATATTGGTCAGTTTTAGAAGATTTAACATCAATGCGAATACAATCAACAGACAAAGACAAATCTTTGGATTTAAGGTTATGAGGGGAGTCCACTACATGACCCACCCTGAACACACCTCGGTAACACAATAAGATAGCTGACCACAAGACTACATCCTCATACACAGACAAATCCAGATTAGATTTGATATTAAACATATCCCTGGGAGTTAATGGATATGTTTTAACAGAAGAACATTTATAATTACGTTCAATACCATCCAGTGTCTTCTTTACAATAAAATTACTACTATAATCAGAATAACCTTTTAATTTCTGAAAATACCACACTGCGGATAAGTAATTTCTAACAGATACAGGTTTAATTTTATCCGATAAATATACACTATACAACGAAGCTTGAGAAGGAGAACATGGTAGGGGCAGGAAGTTGAATTTTTTACAAAATTTTTTGTACCTACTAAATTGCTGTCTGCGTACCTTACGTGTGGACCCAGCCACGCCCCTATACAAAAACCTTCTCCTTCTCCGCTCTAGCTCCCTCAGATCTGGAATCATAGCAACACATATTATATTCAGCCAGGGTATTTTTACATTTCTTAGGAACACCTTTATAAATTAGCCTTGACAAATGATCAGCTAAAATGTTCTCCTCTGACCTTATATATGTAGAATAAATTTCAATATTATGAATGAAACATAGCCAAAAAATTTCACGTAGCCATTCCATACATAACTTATTTTTTGAACGACCCGTATTTAACATGGCCAGAACCTGCATGTTATCAGTTATACAATGAACTCGGGTATTCTTGAAATTTTTTAACCAACGTTTAAGGCCCACCATAACTGGATACAACTCATATACATTAATATTTCTATGGTGAACTCTCAAAATATCCAACTTTGGAGATTTTACAAAATGACCACAAAGGTCATCCAACGGGTCTGTATCTGACCAAGTACCATATAAATAATCTGTACCATACCAGGCACCAAAACCCTGAATTGAAGAATCCGAATACATAGGGGTACAGTCGTTATCATTCAAAATGATATTTTTACAATTGAAAATTCTACAAAAATCCCTCCACCACAGCAGGTCCTTTTGAGTTTCCTCATTAAGTTTAATAACACCCCTATTCCTGGCCTTTGCACAAAGATCAAACAATCTCCTGCTGAAGGTTCTGCCACCACGTACTACTTGAGAGCAGAAAGACATCAAACCACCAATCTTCTGCAATGTCTTTTTAGATACAAATTTCTTACCCAAACACTCGTCTATTGCCAGGCTCATTTTGTCTAATTTTCCCTGAGGTAGCGACAACTCCATACACGTAGAATCAATGGTTATACCTAAAAAAGTACACACCTGGCTGGGCTCAGTCACCTTCTCTTTCGACACAACAAACCATAAATATTCCATACACTCAATTAGGGTGTTTCTCTTACGTAAACAATCCTCTTCAGTCTGAGCTATGATAATAAAATCATCCAGGTAGTTTACTATCCTATCTACACCATTAAATTTAGCAATAATAGTAAAAAAATCAGATATTCTACTAAATATATATGGAGCACACTTTAGACCAAATGTCAAACGGTTACTCTCAAAAAAACTCGTCTCCATTACCAAAATTCCACCTGAAACCTTGATAGCCCACATGTGGGCCATAAACATTAATACTTCTATAGGCAGATTTTAAATCTACTACACACATAAAGTCATCTCTATCTAACTGAGCTGTAACAGTGTTAATAGAATTGTATGAAAATGGACTAGAAGTGGTAATCATATAATTATTTATAGAGATTTTATCAGGCATACTGCAGTCGGTAATAGGACGAAGTTTACCATTAGATTTTTCCACACCCCCTAAAGAGTGAATACATTTGGGTTTAAACTCAGTTTTTGTAACTAGACCTTGGTCCAACTCCTCCTCAATAATACTACACATCTCGTTATAAAATCTATCTTCTAAAATAGACTTATAATTTTTACAATCATATGTTGTATCACACCCTGGGTCAATTATTTTGAAACCCTCGGTAAAACCACACCATAGAAAATCAGATTCTGTCTGATTAATATTAATAATATCTGACTGTCTCAAAAAACTAGCCAGCCTACAAGGTAAAATTTGAGCTTTCCTACCATAAATGAAATGCTCACACTCACATACACCATTGATGCAACTATCATAGACCCTGATGCTAGGCCTATTCACACACTCCACCGTAAACAGTGGTTTAAACTCGCCCTGTACTGGGCCACTATACGACATAAAAATATTCTTGCTAACATTACAAGAGATATTATCATCATTTTCATTATTTTCACCCGAACTGATTTAAACGGGGGGCTCAGGAAGGTCTACCACATGTACTACACTAAAATCAGGCACCAAAATATCAGAATCTAATGTAGGACCTTGCCTAAGTGAATTTTCCCAGTCTTTCTTGTTCTTTTGGCATTTATCTTTGCCATGGTTCGACATATTACAAACCTCACAAACATGACGGTATTTACAGGGGTCCTCTCTACAACCCTCAGCTCTATTAAAAGCAAAGCTAGTACGAGCTGACCTAGATTTGAAAGCTTTGGGCTTTGCCACCTGTCCTTTCTGGGCCTGAACGGTCCCGTCGTAAGATAAATATCTAAGGATATCAGAGTTGTCCACTCTATCGAATGCTCTCAACCCGTCCTTGTTTGCCCTATCCTTCACAGACTTATCATACTTAGATAAAGCTGACACTGTATAGATTCTTGTACTCGACTTTTCGATTAACATCTCAAGGTGGCCAAGCAAATGGAAAATATCCTCGCCCTCCTCATACTTGTCTTTCGCAAGACGTACATTTACCAGCATTAACCGTTCAATACAATCAATTTTGGAATTTTTCTCTAGATAATTCTTCTGATCGAACTCACCCCGATGTCTTTTCCGTGTAGAATGGGTAGTATCAGTAGAGGAACTTCTTGAAAAAGATGAATCTTTATCCGTATCCGACGAAGGAGAACGGTCCCGTCACCATTTTGGATTCCTGTTGTCATGGCTTCCCCGGTCACTAGGCGAGCGCTGCCTACGTCTCCCCCGTTGCTTGGTTACAGCGCCTTTGGAATCCTGCGTCAAAACACCACCACGTGAGTCCGCTCGACACGCCCCTTCTACCGGATTGTTCTGTTTAGCTGCTATGGTCTCAAGAAGATCTTTGATATCAGCAAGCTGGTCCTCCATTACCGTAGTTCTTTCCTCCAGATTGATGAACGTCTGGTCAGCAGCTAAACCCAAATTTACTCCTGAAGCTTTTGGAAAAGGTGACACCGGGTCAACCATATTTGGATCAGAGCTGCTCGAAGTCCTAGAGTTGGCCTTATTCCTCGTATTCTTTGTAATTTTCTTAGTACCAGGCTTGGCAATAGCCCCACCCGTTGATTTCCTATCCATATTGCAGGGTATTATACCGTAGTATACGAAAAAACAAAGAATAACAGTTAAAATTTCCGGCACCACCCAGCGTGGTGTGTGCCGCTCGAAGGATATACGCCAACTGACGGTTAATTTGGATCCCGCAGCTTTAATAGGCGCTATTTGTTTTCCATGACGTCACACATACCAATGCGCGCCCTGGAGGAGAAAGTAGTACCAGCCGCTGCACATATTAATTATATATATATACACGGGTGTATATAGTCCCATATATATATATATATATATATATATATATATATATATATATATATATATAACAGTAAGATAAGACGACCCTAAGATGCATCTGGAGTCAGTGTTAAACAAAGACACAACGTCCTACAACAAATTAGTAGTTAGAACAACAACAATTACCAAATACAAATTGTGAATACCATGGCTTTGATTGGACCAAAATGCTTGGGAATTTATATGTAAATGACAAATGTATAAATTATGTGCAGTAAGATCAATATTCAATTATCTTTAACAGCTACCAGAGCATACTCCAGACTACATGTGCCATGGGACCTCAAAGCTGATACACGAACACAAATTAGCTATGCCCATCTCAGATCCAATCATCTATCTTCTGCCAGTGCCCCTTCTATGTTTCAACTATATTTGCGTTGTACGGAGCCTGCTTATCAGCATTAAGAAGTCACGAGAGATGACTGGGGATGCAAGGTATGTGTCAACATTTCTGCTGCTTTCTATCTTAATTTGCATGGTGAAAAACCTGTCACAAGGACTGTCACTCCTTATGGAACAGTGTCACTTCAGTTTGCTTTGCACATTAGAAATGATTTTCCTTTTAGTATTACACATTTAAAGTGACATATAGGTTATGACAGCATGTCCATATATTATCATATATGTGTATAGAGAGGGTTGTGATTTAGAACATAGGTTGCTATAGGTGGCTGGCGCTTATATTAACTAGACGTGGTTGCTATGGATACCAACAATGATATAATTTGGTTGTTTTTATTTTGAGAATTTTAGAGATTTTTTAGATTTTTTTAGATTTTTTTTTTGCTCTTTTTCTTTTCTCATACTTTTCCATCAAATCTTATTTGGGTGTCTAGTTGATAGCATCACTAGGCATATCCTTTGCATATTTTTCATGTTGATATACATCTTGTTTAGTGAAAATCCATCTCTTTTTGCAGTTTACAGATTATTATAATAAGTTATGCACTCGCCAAATATAAGAGATTTATACTGATATGTCTCCGTGTTATAGGCATATTACAAACTTAATTGGCTAACAAATTAATACCTGACAGGTCGTCATTCTAAGAATGTTGTCTTGACCGTGTCATATAAATATTTATGAATATACATAAGATTTCCATCAATATTGACAATATCAAAACTATCTGAACAGCGGTATTGATTCTACTTTAACTATCCACACATGTTAAGTTCCCTCCACCTTTCCCTACTTAGACTGGCCCGGTAACTACACCTAGTCTGCAACCATAACAAAAAATATATAATAATTTGTTACAACCAAGGGACAGATTACACTGGGCTTTGTATATGATATATGAATAAAACATATCTATTCACGTAGAATCAAGGACTCCAGATTCATTATAGGCTAGTAATATCTGAATTTAATTACACTTGTCAATTGTGTGATGCCGACATGGGCCCTACCGGAGTGTCATGCAAATTATGTAATAGGGTTGGCGTACACGTCAAAGGGACAACTAACTGAGGCTCCACTATGTGAAGTTTACTCAGTTTGCCTGAATGACTATACAGTAGCTTTTTATCAATGCAGTAGTAATCATAGGTTAATATAATACCCATATCAAGTCTATCACTAACCGATAATTCACCTGTTTGTAAATACTTCATGACACTCAAACAAAATGAATAACTTTCCTGATTATTCACTACCCAGCTAGCAAAACTCATAGTAAATCATGTAATGTCTACATCATCATTATTTCATTGGTTTTCACGTAAAAACATCTTGTCAGATTTTCACCCAGAACCCCTCGTATATATGCAAATGGTTTCAACATCAGATTGGGATGTGATTTTGATGTTGGAAGTTTTATATATATTTTATGTAATTCATTACCTTGAAAACCACCCCAATATTATTGACAAAAATGTTTAATGTGCTAACATGATAAAGATGTCTTTCATAGACATGATTTCAATGTTAGAGCAAACATGCAAATAGGCTGTCATCAGTATATGAAAGTTACTATTGAATGAGCGTCAGGCTAGGAAACTTCAATGAGAGATATCTCAGACATAAGCAAATTAGGGCACCACACATTTATCCTATATCCATTGGATCATCAAATGGAGGGGGGGGGGGGGTCTGCCCAAGTGTTACATGATAAAAATGAGGAATACATCACATGGCGTATCTGCATCATCATACATTAAAAAAATCAGCTACTTCTACAGTCAATACGAGATCTCATCAGACATCGGCCTTTGCAGACACAATTGCCAGACTGCCAGACCGAATGTCTGATTGTAATCTTGGGAGGGCACAACTTAGGGCTTTTTCCCGGATGCCGGAATATAACTAGTGGCAAATAAGTTCTAGAAAACCACACTAAGAGAAGCCAGTAAGATTCCCTTAGTACAGTAAAACTATGAGCATGTCAATGGATTCGGTAGTTTTGATATTTCTGACTAACACTGGCCTCTTCAATGGAAGCGGTGAATCACCTATAACATCAACAACTTCTGGAGGATCTTGCCAAAAGATAACCAGGAAGAACCTCTGTAATTTTCTTCACAGCCCAGCAAATTGTCGTCATCTGTCGCCATGATTGGTCATCAATGGTGACTCCATTTTGAGTGATAACTCATTCCGTCATCTTTCGCCACAGTGTTTTAGACTCATGTGGCATAGCAATTGCTATTCCTGGTGATCTTGTGCTATAACGATGTCATGTTCCATCTAGCGACATGTGTGAGCCACTTCACACAGGTTGACGAGGACTCACGACAATTTGCTGGGAGAGTACCTAGGAAAATGTGCCTAATTCATTTTCATAGTATTGACAAAGAAAAATACAGCAGAATGCATACATGTAGATGTGAAAAAGCGCATGCTTTATCTAAATGATTATCTAAACAATCATTTAGCAACACAAAAACATGCACATTTTCTACTTTTGGTTGACATTTCTCCTTTTGGCAAGACCCTTCTGTACTCGCAACAATTATAATGGTACTCTTTTTTTCATTATAGTTTATTTGGATGGCCATTTCACGAAATTAAAAGATACTGCCATGATTATTGAAATATGTGTAACTGTAGAGGAGAGCAGCATCTGATGAGTCTGATTACGTCACGATTGCCAAAATACATGCTAATTGTGCTTGTACAGTACTGCAAGGGTGCATCCAGATGCTTTTTGTGACCGTTTCTCTGGCATTCTGTGCTGTTTCCCTTAAGAAATATTGAAGTTTCATTATCCTCTACCATTTACTATACTAGATAGATCACATTTTGCAACACCTTCCATGTATAAGCAATTCAACACATACCTCAATTGGGCAATTGTGACATCATCAAATGCATCAGATAAAGCTACTGCTCTCTTTTCCTGTTTTATATATGCCAATTATTATGCCAGAATCTTTCTATTTGGTGGAAAGGACATCCAGATACACTTTCATGAAAATAGAGTAGTGTTTTTCCTTAAACTTAATTTCCAAAACATGGTCACAGAACAGTCGATCTCTAAACACTATATGAATGTTTATAGCCTGAAATCTAATAAAATTATTATTAATGATTATTGAAAATGAATAAGGGCAGCCTCTGCCTACACATGTTTTGAACTGAATGTTTTTATACTTATACCTTGTATATTTACTTTTACAGTGGGCAGACACAGGCTGAAAAGGCCCGTCTGAGGGTAAATAAGTTTAATGTTCTCATTTTCTTTAGTCACTGCTAATTGTTTGGGAATCATATATATGTAGCGTTCAATGTATGTTATGAGACCCCAGGCATTAATGGGTTTGTCTAACATGTTTCTCCATTTTGTATTAATTTCTTACCTTATAACCCCATAATAAATCCAGAAGAAGACATTTTGTTAGGCCGAGCGATAGAAAAATAATTCTCGCCATGTTGTTAGCGGAAGTCTTCCTGTGTTTTTTTTGTCCATATTGCTGGGCTGCTTTGGCGCAGGGTCCCGGAATGTGGATAATCGATTTCTTATGTTGAAATGTTATGATATTAACCTTTTAACCTATCTATTCTTTACTTCATGGTGCAGAGGATTATTCTCGCCATGTTTCATTCCCATTCTGGTCTATATGGAGGCTAAATACCAACAAATTATTTATAAATGGAAGCAAAAATCCGAGCCAGGCCGTGTTGACACTGTAAAAGTAGACCGGATGTCGGCGCATGACACATTTACAGGTCAAAGGTCAGCAAGCCGCAGTGGCGGGTGCCGAGACTTATCGATATGAAAAAATCGTTGAATTCTTATTTATTGCAAACAATATGGAGAATTTAGGCATGGCATGTTCATATAGGATATCTAAGGATGTTTCTCTGTTAATAACTCGACTTGGCACCATTGGATTCTATACTAACGAGGTGTGCAAACATCAGGTATATCGGAAAACTTATTCAAATCCTTCATGTACATTGGTTTCTAGTACTGTTTGGCTTGGTATAGTGGACAGCGAGTCCGTCTCTTGCCACAGCGGCCGGGGATCGATTCCCCATAGAACCCTGAATGGTTTTAACTGGAAATGTATGGCGAGGGTGACTTTGTATCCTTCTCCAATTTATTAACATGTCCAGGTTGAAAGCAGCACCTTCTTGAAAAGGTCTCAGAGTTTGGTTATGGCTTGATAAGGAACTGTGAGTTATAAGAAAAAAGCACTGTCCATGCCCAAATCATTAGATAAATAAATATACACACACACACACACATTTATTTATTACACAAATTCTGTGAATTTTGATGCTTTTTCTGGATATTCCAGTTCTGATACATGCATACCGATATCGATATATCAATATATAATAAGGTCACACTTGAAAAATTATGTTTTGGTTAAATTGTCTGACATGTATTGACACCCATATAGACATATGGTAGTGGGATTATCTGCATTCTAGCAATTCTATTAGAGCAGTGAATTCTGAAACAATACATTGTGTTTTTTTTTCTAATAGGTTCATGCCCTTAGACCCATATAGGCCCATTTTAAAAGTACCTAGTACATGTATATTGAACAAGTAATTAATGGATATGTCATGACGCGTGAATGTTATCCAACAATAACATGCAACAAGGGGGGCTTCGCATACCAATTCCATTAGCGTTACACTGCTAGGCGTAATGCTAATAGAATTTTCTGAATGTTAAAAGGTCATAAAGTTACAATGTCAAGAACTGTCTTGCATGGTGAATGTATCCTCCTTTGAGTGATCCCATAGGTATATGGTGATTTATAGGTGAGCTTAGATCATTCTCTGATAGGTCGGTGAATGTGTAACGTTAATGGAATTTGAGATGTTTTATGTTAAAAGGTTATTAAGTCATCATTATCTTGTATGGTGTTTGCATCACCTTTATTCAATAGTAGACATGCATGGGCTATCAGCAAAGAATATTTAAGGTATGTAAAGATATATTTTTGTGCCATATAGCATGCGCGAGACACGCCAAGTATAGAAGAAATGGGAATTATATTTCGAAAGTTAAGGTAGGCACTATAGAGATGTACACCTTATTTATGTTTAAATAGCTTACTTAGATAGGTAGTACATCCTCTTTTCCCTTTTTGTGAGTGAACTAAATTGTCTATGATGATGTATATATAAACTGCGGTCATTTTCTGAGAGGTTAATGATTGTGTAATGCTAATGGAATTTCGGTGGTTATAATCTGTCTCTCTGCAGGTACTAACCTGGAGGCACAATTATAACCTAGGAGGCACATTATAATTATTCAATACAATACACATGTATAATAGGGCAATGGCCAGTTAACATGATGATTATGTAAGGGTTTTTGAATGAGCTAGGGTAAAGGTTAAAAATAGGAATGAAATTTCTCAAATTTTTTCCAATATTTTTGCCAACACTTGATTTCAAAACTTTCTAATCCTTACTTTAGCTTTTTAGGTATACATAAAGTCATACATTGTACCAGTTTGGACACAGAATTTGGTGTAGATAGGACAATTTCTAGGGGTGTTAATCATACTGAATGAATATTTTCCATTAATGTTACATGTTTTATAGGAGGTTTTACGGAGTTGGCGCATTGAATCAATAAAGTGTAATGTGACTGAGTAATTCTGAGTTGGTTATTTTCAGTCCCAGCTCCACTTTGTCCAATATTTCTTGGAATGAGCCATATGTTTCCTCTAGTTGACTGTGGTAGGGGGACCAACACATCCATGGCCACCCTTTCCATGGGGAGATGTGTGGCCACATGTCACATGGGGGCCTTATTTTACCGAGGGGGGTTCTTCCCAGCTAGATGCTTGGGGCAACTGGCACACCATAAGATAACGTCTCTTCCATAACCTGGCCAATAGAATTCCTCCTGCAGCCTCTGGAGGGTCCTTGCTTTTTAGGCAGCCAAGGTTTTCACTTTGTATGGTTCTCCGGAGGTATCTCTCCAGAGACGATCCGCTGCCTCAGCCTGTGCAATACTCAGTCATCCTCCTGAACCCTTTACCAACATTCATGGCTTCCAGAGATTGTTTCAACATTGTCGGCCAGAGTACCATCAGCCTCTGCTTCCTCCTCCTCTTGGCTATTAAAGCTCTTCTCTCTCTCCCTCTCTCACACTCTGACTTCGGGTGGTGGGACCCTCTATGCAGAGCATCTGACATGATTCCTCCTCCCGTTCCCACCCACATTACCTGCATGGGATTCTGGAAAGCCCATTCAGCATTCCCATGTTGTTTTCTTGGCCGGTGTTCTATTTTGAAGTTGTAACATGAGAGCCCCTCTAGCCATCTGGCCACTTGTCCTTCTGGCTCCTTTAACTGAGTAATCCACCATAGGGAGGCATGGTCATTTCTTATTTTAACCTTGCACCCTAATAGGTAGTGTTTGAACCTCTGGAGGCCAAAGATCATTGCCAGCATTCTCTGCATGACGCAGTAATGTTTCTCAGGTTTCAGAGGCGTAGGAAGCAAATCTTCATTGAGGGGGCCCAGCAGGGTCCCCACCTCGACCACCTTGAATTGTCGGCTCAAGCGCAATAGAGCCTATACATACCTATATAAAAATTCTATAGAAAAGTAATTTTTTTTATGAATTTTAGAGCTGATTTGAGGCCCAGGCCCCCAATTTCCCTATCCCATTACTATATCAATCTATTTTGAGATGCAAAGTTTTAGCTTCTTGTTCAATTCATTGTGATTTCTTGGTAAATTTTTTGGGGGGGCCCAGACATACTCAGGCCCCACCTCCTTTATGATTGGGGGGGCCCAGGCCCCCCTGGCCCCCCTGGCCCCCCCTTTTCCTACGCCCCTGGGGTTGTCCAACGTGCAGCTAGCATAAGAGAGGACTTTCTCCTCCTCCTACTTCACTGGCATCAATGTTCATGATGAGATCTTCCCCGGGGGGGCACTTCAATTTTTTTGATACAGGTGTGTGGCTGAACCCACAACAACCCTTACCCTTGCTAGGGCACTCGTTCGCGGGTTTTTTCTTCGAAAGCCTACCCTTGCTAGAGCACTTTTGACTCAATAATCCTAGATTTGTTTCAAAATGTCTTAAATTTACACTGATTGGAGAGAAAATTGAATTTGGTTTATGCTATTTTCATGACTGTGCTTATGTCCAAGAACATTTTGAAATTTCCTGCGTAAATCGGGTATTTTCCTGAAAGTTGACCCTTGCTAGGGACTTTTGCTCAATAGTACACCCTTGCTAGGGACATTTGTGGCTGAAACACGAGGCTTGCTAGGGACTTTTCCTTAAAAAAGTACCCTTGCCAGCCGCACATATGTGTATACCTTACATAGAGAGTGCCCCCCCGGGAGATCTCCCTCTGGCTGAGGGTAGGCCAATATAGGGAGAAGAGCGGTTTGGCTGTGGTTGCAAAATAAGGGATGAAAGCTCGATAATAGGAGGCTAGGCCCAGGAAACTCCTGACCTCATGTACGTCTTTAGGTGAAGGCCACTCCTGGACAGTAGGGTCTATTGCTACTCCGGAGCCGCTCACTATGTGACCTAGGAATGACGTTTATCCGACTCTTCATCCAGCCGAGCCATGTGTTCAGCCCATGTTGGTGCAAATACTATGATGACATCTAAATATACTAGGCAAGTCCACCATTGGAGTCCCCTCATTGTTATCTTCTTCAGCCTCTCGAAAGTTTGGGGGCATTACACAAGCCAAATGTCATCATGTGGAAATGACACAAGCCTCTGTGGGTTGCAAAGGTGATTTTCTCCTGGTCTTCCTCCTTCCTTCACTGTGATCTTATTTACCTTCCAGTAGTCGACACAGAACCGGACTCCTCTGTCATTCTTTTTTACCAATACTATTGGGGAAGCCCCGGCAATAGTCCAATGGAGTTGCTCCTCCCAGAGTGATGGGCTTCGCTAAGCTTCTCCCAACCCGGAATCCACCTTTTTCTGTGGCATTCCCGCACGTTCCAGGAGTCTCTTAGTCCCTTCCGGCCAATCTCCTAACACCGTTCTATCCAGAATGGCTTCTTATCTGCCTCCAATTACTGCCTGGCAGAGACTGATTACTCGATCCCGGGGAACCTCCCCGGGGAGGCTCTTTTCCCCAAACCAATTGTGCCTACCCTATGCCCACTAATATATCATACTCGTGGAGGAACGCTAATGTCAGCTATCAGAAATTCAGTCTCCACCGTTCTGTTTCCAAGTGACAACCTACCACAGGGACGGCCCTCAATCCCCAAGAGGCGTTTGTCTGCTCCAGCCACTCAACTTCCGACCTTTTCCAATTTTCCGGCCATTCATCCCCCACATGGCAATAGAGAGTACATTCAGACTTGCCCCTGTGTCCACAACATTTGTACAGTGTGTCCACATAACTTCCCCTCTACCAAGACACAGGTCCCTTGTCCATCTCTCTTTCCTTGAATGGTTCCTTTCAGCCTGCCTTCAACAGTTTCTACAATCCCTACTCGGCCAGCAGAAGGAATCGTTTCTAGTTTTCCGACTTCTTTTCTCCGGGCTTCCCTGCCTCCTCAGCTTTATATTGCGGACAGTTCCCCGGAAAACGGCCTACCTGTCCACACTGATAATAAGTTTGGTTGGATGGAGGGTGTTTCTCCTGGGAAGCTACTCTGGCCTCTAATCAGACTTGTCCCTCAGCCATTTCCCCAAAGTTTTTAGGTGAGGGCCTGCATCTCCTCCGCCATGCATAATTTCTTATATCCTCGTTCAGTGGCAGGGTCGAGCACTGCCAGGAGTCTCCTAGCCACTCCCTGTAAACTTAGCCCCGTTAAAGCTCCAGCTTGCTGCAGTGTCCAACCGTTCACTACCTGACAAAGGTCAAAGTGTGCTAAGTACTCATCCAAATCTATGCTACCATCGTACTTAGCTGGCACCACCACTGGTTTCTTCACTTTTTCCTCTGGTAACGGCTCTTGTTTTCTTTTTTTTTCTTTTTTTGGAGTCGTGCGCAGTCCAAGTGTTACCTCAGCCGGAGTCCTTCTCCGGGAATGGTTTCCATTGCTTCATTACCCCGAGCAGTTCTTTATCTGCACTTTTGCACACATCTCCTTCTTCCTCCAAACTTCCCTCTGAGAGGGAGTGGTCAGTTTCTATTGATCCTGGGGCCCCTTTTTTTGATGCTTCTAGCTTGTTTAAGGGCTGGATACGGATGGTAACCTCCGGGTCCACTCTCCTAGAGACTCTTTCCCAGACCAAGGACCCCAAATCCCTCCCCCTTCAAGATTGAAAGAGGTCGACAAGCTGGCAAGAACCCACCTCAGAAAAATAAAGCCCCTATGGGACATGTGGCCATTCATCTCCCCATAGAAAGAGTGGCGATGGATGTGTTGGGCCCCTTGCTGAGGTCTGCTAGGAGTAATAGATACATCCTGCTAGTGATGGACTATTGCACTCAGTGGTGGAGGCTTATGCACTCTGAGATCAGTTGGCAGAGACGCAAGCTGATGCGTTTGTGAAAGAATTTGTGTGTTGATATTTCCGCTGGAGGTGGCATAGATTAGAGGAAGCTCATAAAAAGCATTTGAATTCTCTCAAGGCTGTGTCAGGATACAGTGGAAAGACTATGACCAGGGGCCTTTTTTGATTTTTGGCATTTCTAAATAGGTTTTCAAGATTATCTTTGAATTTTCGGTATGATCTAAGATAATCTTTACCAATCTTCATTTGGCTAAAAAGTCTTTCTTAAGGCTGTTTTGGTCAGAGCAAAATAGTTGGGACTAAATATATCAAAATGCTTAAAAATGTATATTCCTTAGACATAACAGTTCAGGGTAAAAGTATGTTTCGTTTTAAGTCCATAGAAGTGCTGAAATGAAAAATGTATTCATTCAATATGCTTTGATCAAGTTCATTATTATTTGTGTTTTAAAGAATACTGGACAATAATCGTTTTAAATTCTTTTAGCCAAATTAGCATGATAGTGAATGTATATTATGGGGAATCCTGTGGGAAATGGAAACACGTTTAAAAGAAAATCTAGAGGTATCACATTATCATAGTGTAATAATTGTAAAATATTAGATTTCAATGCCATCATAAATGTGTAGTTAACTATATTTTACTGTAGTTTATTTTTTTCTAAGGCATTCTGGAAAGAATAATCGTTACAGATTCTAGAGAATTCTGAAAGATAATCTTACAAAGATCACATGACCAGGGAATTCCCTTTCTTTTATGATGTCACAGGGGTATATCCCCATCAATTATATACAATTTGGCACAAATTTCATTGCACCAAAATTCTCAAAGAAAACTTCTAGGAGAGAAAAAAAAATGGACCTCTGCAATCACCTTCAGAAAAAGAGACTGGATAATTATGTTTTGTAGGGGGACTGCAGTGAAGAACTGGAGTCCCTGTTGGTGGATGTTGAAGTTGTGGATGGAGATGAAAAGGCCTTCTCCGGAACGTTACTGATCGCAGTGTGCATGGAAAATCACATATCTGTACCTGGCATGCGTAATATGTTAAGCATCAATATGGTTGATGCGCATATTAATCACCACAGAGAGCCTAGTCCCCTCACCTGTACAGGTAGACTGGTGCAGGTGTGCTGACCCAGTTACTTCTTCACCTGCACACTGCAGGCCTGCTGCTGGCTCCATGCTTGTCACAAAAATTTTGGCTATTTTCGCTATTTGCTGCGTCATAATGGCTGTGAAATGCGACGCGTGTGGCCAAGACTACCATGGGAACTCGAGGGCCTTCCCAAACTGTACATGCCAAAACCCGAGGTAGAAGTCGGGACATGATATGGTGAGTCATGACACGGCAAAAGACACATCGTCATTCAGCCATGACTCCGACGGGGAGGACACAAGGCCCACGCAGAATGACGGCATGGCCGGGCAGAGCGACAGCAACAACCGTCAACAGGCCGCGACAACCGATGTGGACGGCAAGGACTCAGTAGACCAATCCAAACCAAATGCTGATTTATTACTCGAAATAGAGGTTGAGAAGGCTAGAAAGACGGAAATCGAGCGGATTTCTAAAAGACGTAAGTTGGAATTAGAGCTAGCTACAATCAGGGTGGAAAATAAAAGGACGATAAGAGATTTGGACGATGGCATTAGAGCTTGGCAGGGCGCATTTTGATTTACAGGGATGGTGCCAAGGGTCCGACAGGGTCGTTTGGCCCCTGTGTCAAGACTGCTGAACAGGGTACATATAGTCTGCTGGAGGGTGACAATGACAGAGACTCATCGCATCAAAGCCAAAAGCGTCCACGGTTCTTCCCTGACATGAACTCATTGACAGCCCAGGCACAAGCGCATCTCAACATTCACTGCGGAATCCAAGATGGCAGACCTGCCCTTCCGGTTGGCAAGTTTCAGGCTAGTAGTACAGCTGTTACAGGCCAAATAGGCCTGCCACAGGCCCAATCGGTTGAGAAAATGTACTACAAAGACTCATCTGGTAGGTTTCATGAAATTTCTAACTCAAACTTGCCCAATAATGTGCATAATAGCTCAGGAGTTCCATCGCTCACCGGAGGACCGGAGGACCGAAGGTACAAGTTATCAAGAATATATGTTGTGGAGGCAGGGTAAATTAGTTGGCAATGCTAAATCTGCTGTAAATAAAGGTGTTATTGCTGCGCCTCAGGGTTCTCGACCGCTAGGTGGGACTGAAGGACCCACACCCCTGGGGGAGGGTAATACTCCTTTGAATTTGGCAGAGCCTACTATTAAACCTCAGCTTATTATCCACAACGGAAGTGTATATGAACTAACTAGACCAGCTGTACCTGCAGCACCCAAGTGTGTTACCCACCAGGGCCAGGTTTATGAGTTAGTTCAATCACCTACAGCTCCCCAATTGGCAGGATTATCCAGCGCGGGATTATTTACATCATCACTAGGCCTTCTAGATGGCAATACCAGCAATTTGTTTACGGCTCAACAAGTTCAAGGTATGCCTGACCTGGATTGGTTAAATAATTTTAAAATGCTGTCGGATACTATGAAACGCAAGCGTTCCACTAATAAGTTAGGCCCTGACTGTTACATTGATGTGGACAAGAAATTCGAAGAAATGAGTCTTCAAGAGCTGGTCAATGGCATGAACTGTGTTGCGGACTACATAAGTAATTCCAATCTCCCCAGGGTCAGTCTAGATGGCTACAGAGCACATATATGCGATTTGTGTCATTAAATGCTCAAGGAAATGCTTTCTCATCCAAAGCACTCTCTAAATATGATCATAAAGTGGTGACGGATGTGATAGAAGGCAAACTGGCTGACTTTGAGGCAGGGTATAAACCAGCCATCGAAGCGCATTTGAGTGCTGAGCATATGTGGGTCATAGAGAATTTATCCAATCCCAATTCCAATTCACAGGATAAGACCAGTGCCAGGAACAGACGCCAGCGTCAGCGGGGACAGCATTCTGACAGCAGCACCGCAGGTTGGCCTACAGATGTATGCTGGAAGTGGAATCTCGGGTCTTGCAACTATGATCCATGTTATAAAAAACATGCTTGTGCTACATGTAGGGGTCAACACAAGAATAGGCTCTGCAAGAACGATGATTCCAATGCTGCCAGCGCTGCTCCGCAACAGTCTATGGGCCCTCATGATAAGCAGGAGAAACACAAGCCATGACTGGATGATTTATTTTGGCTGTGGCTGTGGAGTGAAAATAAAATTACATGTGCACTGTCATTATCAAATTTGTTGAGCACCTTTATTGATTTTGCTCCTTTGTGGGACTGTAATATTCCTTTGTTTGTCCAGGGAGTACGCGCTCAATTTAAACCATGCGGCTGGCGCAAAATGTTATCAGGTGGTGATGACCAGGTGTTCGGTAAAGATGCTTGGGATATTAATTCTCACTATTTATTAGATGGCGTCCTACACGGCTTCAAGCTGGTGGACCCTAGTGCTCCCGTTGAAGGATATTTCTGTAAAAATTATTCTTCAGCCACTAATGACGCTTTCAATGTTATTGACACTATCGCACCAAACAAGTTGGAGAGTGGTAAATTGTCTGTTGTTAAGGAACAACCAAAGTGCATTCACGCTCTAGGTGCGGTCACCAAATCCGGTGGGGGTTATCGTCCAATTACAGATGCTAGTAGGCCTTTAGAGAAAAGCATTAACAATTATATGGATCAGACCTTCCATTTGTTTAGCTATAATTCAATTGACGACATTTCAGCCTTGATGACTCCCAGCTCTGTTTCATGGCAGTGACAGACGTCAAGAGTGCGTATAGGACAGTTTTGATTAGGCCTGACAATAGAACCCATCAGGGTTTATTTTGGAATGGTGAATATATCCAGGACAATTTCATGAGTTTTGGTACGAGAGCGGCAGCGTACATCTTAAATAACATTTCTGATGCGGTCGCTCGCTATATGACTGCTAGTGGTTTCTTCTGTCTGAATTATTTAGATGACTTTATCGTTCTGGAAGCCACTTATGATGAATGTAAAAATGCTCAGCTTTATCTACATGCTACTTTATGCTCCCTAGGTTTTTATATAGCCTATGATAAGGTTAGCTCACCGTCGCAGGTCCAACGCTACCTAGGTATAGAGCTAAACTCACTGCTGATGACATTAAGCCTCCCACAGGATGAAATAGAAAAGCTACACCAGGAGCTGTGCTTTTTCACTGGTTGCCGCAGGGCGACAAAGCGGCAGCCTCCCACAGGATTAAATAGAAAAGGTACACCAGGAGCTGCGCTTTTTCACTGGTCGTCGCAGGGCGACAAAGTGGCAGCTGCAACATTTGTGCGGCATACTTAGCCATCGTTCAACCCTGGTGTGCGGTGGGAGGACCTTTTCATGCCGAGTCATCAACATGCTACGCACCTTCACTGCTAGGAAGAGATATATAAATCTTTCTGAGTCTTTTGGATGAAGACCTATGCTGGTGGAACTAATTTGCTGTATGGTTCAACGGTTCCGCCAAAATAATCCGTCCAGCCCCTTATGTATCAGCGATATATACTGACGCATCTGGCACGGGATACGGTGCCATACATTGACTAGATTGGTTTTGCGGTCAATGGTTTGATTATGGAGTCTGATCAACACAGCCATTGTTTTAGCACCTCCCAGTATGGAAATACCTGTTAACATCAATGTCAAAGAATTATACCCGGTATATGAGGCATTGGAGTGCTGGTCCCCTCATAGAGGGATTGTAAAATATTATGTTTCACAGACAACACTCAAGTGGTGGGTGCCATAAACAAGGGCAAGAGTGACAATTTTGTTTCTATGTGTTTACTGCGTAAAATGTTCTGGCTAACTGTTATATTTGTGTGTTGCAGGGGTGGAGGATCGAACCAGATAAGTGGACTTTGAGGCTTCTGAATTGAGAGCTCTGACTTGGGCCCCCAGTACGTGGCGGACAAAAGCCTCACAGTGGAAACGCTACATAACTTTCAGCTCTTCAGTCCTTACCCAAGCTTTGCCTTCAACTCCCAAACACTTGTGTCGTTATATAGTGGACCTGTCTAAGAGTCTGAAATATTCAACAATTCGGAACAATGTTAGCAGAGTGATTTCCCTAAATGCTTATTTTGGCTATGATGCCAAGTACATCTGCTCAGACTTTTCTTTTATCATGACTCTGGCAGGGATTCGACATGTATTAGGTGATCCTGAGCCAGTTCGCCCTTCTTTTACATTGAAGGATATTCTAAGTATGTTTGCTTTTGTGGACATGTCAAAATTAGAGGATAGAGTCTTGTGGACCTGTCTCGCCTTAAGTTTCCGAGGACTACTGCACAAATGTAATATCATGCCCTATAGCATTGCGGCTACTAGTCTGCATTACCTCAAGAGAGGCAGCACGTCTTTCACTGATTGGGACTTGGAAATAGCGGTGTCAAGTTCAAAGACAATACAACATGGTCAACGGGTACATAAAGTACCTATTACATTGGCTCCAGGTTCCCCACTGTGTGCAGCCAGTTTGATAAAACGACATATGGCTGAATTCCCTAGTAAGGACCCAGAGGCCCCAGTGTTTGTATTACCAAGAAACAATATCCTCATGCCTGTGACATATCCAATTTTATTGGGATTTCTAAAAAGGCTCATGAAATCTGCCTCATTGCCAAGTGAACGAGCGGGCTTGCATTCATTCCCCAGAGCCGGAGCTCTTTATATGTACAATCTTGGTCTGACAATCGAGGATATCAGACAGGCTGGAGATTGGGCCAGTATGGCTGCTCTTCTATATCTGACTAAACCTTACAGCTCCCGTATTGACACTGATTCCAATTGCTTGTCAAGAAACTTTACCATTTAATTCTTACTTGGAGTTTGCCGGTGTTCAGTTTCACAGGTCCAATTCCAGATACTTAGTTACTTGTTCCTATTCTCCTCGTAAGGATTAATGTTAAGCATCAATATAGTTGATGCGCGTATTAATCACCAGAGGGAGCCTAGTCCCCTCACCTGTACAGGTAGACTGGTGCAGGTGTGCTGACCCAGTTGCTGCTTCACCTGCACGCTGCAGGCCTGCTGCTGGCTCCATGCTTGTCACAATTTTTTTTTTCTTCTTTCTATGTTATTTGTTAATAAATAGGCCGGTGTTCTGTTTCTCAGGTCCAAGTCCAGATACTTAGTTACTTGTTCCTATTCTCCTCGTAAGTATTAATATATATATATATATATATATATATATATATATATATATATATATATAATGAAATCAATGTACTATCTGGACTTTGATCTATAATTAAGTGTTAATGTGAAAACCTGCCCTTGCTTTAGGGATTATCAGCTATACGTAAGCGTTAACCATCTGATGAATTTATTTCATAAGGAATAATTGTATATAATATATACTCCAAACTGAATATTTCATTTATTCATTCAAGTGTTAATATTTACATAACATCTGTTGTAAGAGTGGAAGACGCCAGGGAACATACAAAGATAAAATAAACACTGACACACCTTGCAGCATCCTTGAACTATCTCAAGGTGTTCCTGTCTTGATCTTATCACATTTTTGTGCCAGTCCTGGATGACTGGAAGACGAGGCTGTGGGGGTGACCACCACCCAAAAAATAAAATATGATCTTTTCATCTCTTTGCATATTACATGCATCTTACACCCCTAAATACATCATTATCCCCTTTTCTCTGTTTTAGCTGACTTACATGATGATAACACTTGTTGTTATCTACATTGTAACCGTTACACCAGGAAAGGTCCTTGACGCTGTAAGAGAAGAGCAACTTGTTGGTGGTGTCTTCTACATAAAGAAAGTAGTAGGTACTTTCGATATGGTGAGAGGTATCAACAGCTGGACCAACGTGATAGTTTACACTATCGCCTCAAGGTGAGTTCTGAGCTTTATTTTATGTGAATAACTTCTTCCCGTAGAGATAGCATTGTGGAGCCGATCCCCACACCCCAGTGGCGTAACTTGTGTCGATCCACCACAGCAGCCGATCCACCACTACAGCCTCTTTCCTGATGCATGTAAACATTCAAAATGGCGGACCCCCGCTTGTACAGGGAACTACGGTAACGGATTTTGATAATTTTTCCTTATTTAAACCCTCTAAAAACATAAAATAAATATAGAACTAAACTCCCCTGGTGTCCTCGGTGGCCGATCCACCCCTCGGGGGGGGGGGTCTCCCCCTGTGGTGGATCGGCCACCTCGTACACCACGGTCATTTAGTTATATCTATGTATTGAATTACAATTCATCTGGCAACTTTAAATGAATTCCTATATTTTTTTTAAAGGTAGCCTCATGTATTGTCAAAGATTATAAAGCCTTCATTACAAATTAACAGACAGGACAGACAGGACATTCAGCTAGAAGTTGAGAGTCCTTCAGGGGGTCATTACACAAAATAGTGACTGTGCTGATAGCGGCAAAGGGCATTACACAATCCCACTTATGCTACATAGCGTCACCCCAAAAGTGACGTTATTCCATTCCATAGAGTTTTGGGTGTTACACAATAGAATGTACGCAAAAAGATTCTTTTTTAAAGGTTGAAGGTTTTTATTGTCAAGTCACTAATTAAAATGAGTGATGAAATCTGACAATATGGTGATTCCTTTTAGTCACACAACAGTTTCGTTTTTCCGGCACATTCTAATGAATATAATGATTTGATGTATATAGGTGAAGATGAGGCATACAATATATATATAAAGCTTAATAACTAAATTGGAGTGTATTAACAAAAGTAACAGGTTCAATTATGTACAATCGATGAATGATTATCATTGCAAAGGTTGGAGGTGATTAATCCCCCATAAATACAAATGCTTAATAAAAAGCTGATAGACAAATTTATTTAACTGAATTATGATCAATAAGGAGACTTTATTATTTTCTACATATCTGAAGCAATATGTTTCACTAGAAACATGACATAAGAGACCAAGAATATTTATTGTCGGCCCTAGAATTATGAAATTTTTGAGATTATGGCACCTAAGGATAGTGATATCACATGAGTGAGAGCCCATGTAGCTGGACGGATGGTCACCATTAGGATTCAATTGTGAATAGAAGCCCAGTTAAGTCATTACAACCCATCCAGAGCTTCATTCACAATACAATAAATAATAATGATCATTCACGGCTAGATGGAGTTATTACAACCCCTCCCAGCAGCGCAGAACCATCATCCCATAAGAGAGAGGATGAGACTCTAAAATGAGGTGAGGTCATTACAACCCATCCCCTTCGACTCATACATCTCTCTTTACCTAATCGCCATCCGCCTGTGCACGGTTGTTACTCTGTTTAGTTAAATCTAGTATAGCATTTATTATTTTCTTGAAGGTGAATTTATCAGCACTCAATTGGTACCACGAGCCTAAGTTGTCCCAAAGGCTTTTGCCTCTGAATAGCGGTGAATTATGATAACCATTGTTCCTTGCCCTGAAAGTCTTGAACTTTATACTGGCCTCGGAGCGCAGTCCTTCTCGCCTTTCACTGTGATCAATCCACTCATCCTTTTTGGACAATTTATAAATGCAGCTCAACAAAAGTCTCTGGCGTCGGACTGCCAATGTGGTAATGTCAGCCGCAACATACATGTCGTCATCTGTCATATTTTTGCCCGTGTATATGGTTTGAGTCCCCTCAACTGCATTCTCTCCAGTTTCTCTAGCATTACATCACTTCCTCCATCATGAACAAAGCTTGCATAATCAAAAAGACTCATAATTGTGCTTTTATAAACTTGTACAGCAGCATTTTCAGTTAACAGATTACGCAATTTACTGAACATAAAAAGCTTAACATGAACCTTTGAGATCAAGTCATTTAAAGCCGGAATGAAATTTAAGTTAGAATCAATTTTAAGTCCTAAATATGAATAACTATTCACAGTTTCAAGCATATCACCATACAGATGAAAAATTTTATCTTTACATTTTTTTTTAGTTTGGGGGAACTCCCAAACCAACATATTTTTGTTTTGCCGTATTGACTGTTAAAAATTTTTCAGTACACCATTGGCCAACCTCCTTGATGGCGTTTTGCAATCGGTCAATTATTAGATCTATTTTGTTATTTGCCGAGTAAACTACCAGGTCATCCGCATATAAAGAGAATTTACATGGACTTATTCTTGTTTTTACATCATCAATATATAGAATGAATAACAGCGGGCCCAACACAGACCCTTGTGGGACACCAAAATTCACTTCGTTTACCACTGACTTAAATGAACCTATTTTTGTATATTGACTTCTCCTTGTTAAATACGACATTAACCAGTTTAATACTTTATTATGTAGGCCAATTTTGCCAAGTAACTCTATAAGGTAACCATGGTGCACACTGTCAAACGCCTTTTTTAGATCTAAAAAACAGGCTCCTGTTAGATGACCCCTGTCTCTGCTCTCGTAGATATCATTTAGAAAACTGAAGATAGCATCACCAGTGCCAACACCTTTCCTGTAACCATACTGCTGTTTACTTAGAAAACTGCGCCTCTCAATTATGTCAGTTAAATGGATGTGCATTATTTGTTCCGCAATTTTAGACGGTACAGGTAAGAGGGAGATTAGTCTCCAGTTTTTCGTTAATTTTAGATTACCAGATTTAGGTATAGGACATACCCTTCCTATTTTCCAGCGATCAGGAAAAATAGCAGTATCGAATGACAATTGCATTAACCAAATAAACTGATGTAACAGGAACTGTAGTGCTAGCTTGAGGATATCACTCCTAATACCCTCTATGCCTGATGTTTTATTCACATTTATTTCATTTACAAATAATTCCAAAAGACATGCATCCACTTTAATTTCACAGCTATTTTCCATCACTGGCTCTTGGTAAACTTGTCTAACAGGATGTCCCGAATCAATCATATTTTGTGTTAGTTCACTTCCAATGTCCGAGAAGTACTTATTTATATAGTCAACTGACTCCTGCTTCTACTTCATCATGTTGTCATCACCTAGTATCTCTGGAGGTTCAATCTCCACACACGGCTTTAATAACCCATTAATTATTCGCTTAGGATTATCCTTCTCATCTTCCAAACTCTTTTTCACATGAGCCGCCTTGGCATATCGTACAGCTTTGTTAATCCTACATGTTAGCTTTCTTGCCTCATCCAAATAAACACTATCCCCAGTCTTGAGGTACATATCCACATTATCTTCCTGCTCGTACACGAATGACAAGATGTCAGGTGTCATCCAGCCCTTTCTCTGATTTACGACTAATTTCTCTACCCAGGGACAGGTTGTATCAAGATAACAAATAATATGACTTTCAATAAATTCCCATGCAGCATTTGGATCATGTAAATCATAAAAAACATCCCAATCCGCCTCACATAGCCATTCCAAAAATTGGTCAGTATCAAAATTTCTATACTGTCTTACCCAAACCTTCTGTTTTATGTATTCAATTTTATCATTAGTTTTCACAACAAAAACCGGAAGATGATCACTAACAAGGTAATTTAATACACCTGAACATGTTTCTCCACTGAAGTTTGACAAAATATTATCCAAACAAGAGACAATTTTCTTAAACGGCCTTGTATATTGACGTATTAACATGTGATAACCATATTCTCTACACAAATCATGAAGACTTTTAGTACCTTTTAATTTCTCTCTCAAAATATTTATGTTTAAGTCGCCCAGCAGCCACTGTTCAACATTTTCTTCATCTCTGACTTTCAAAAGTTTAAACAACTGCTCAAAAAGGCCATCTAATGCTCCTGATGGTGGTCCATACAAGGTAGCAACCTGCATAGTCTGTAAGTTCTTTACCTTAACATCAAGCACAAGACATTCTATGTCTTTATTAGAGATACATTAATCTATTCTAAGTATAACATCCATGTCTATGTCATCTCGTATGTAGGCACACACCCCACCTCCCTTTTTACGTACCCTGTCTAAGCGATATAGTTTCATACCTTCCCATAATATTTGACTGTCATCATACTCTGGATGGAGCCAAGTCTCACTCATAGTTACAATATCAGTACCATTTAAATGATCAAAAATTTCATCTCTTTTTTTATACATGCTTCTGGTATTTAAATGTACCATTTTAAGTCATCTCAATTCCAAGAAATCATTCACCCTAACAGTTGACATTACTCGTCAATAGAAGCTATACACAAATATACAAACCTAGTTATAAGCAACTAGGGAAAAGACAATCCCCCCAAACAGAGTACCCAACTCAATGTTCCGTTGAGGGTTACAAGCAGAGAGAAAGGATGAGCTAAAGCAATAAATATAAATAAACTACACCCCGTAGAATACATAATTATGGCATAAGCCAGTTAAAAACAAAAGAATCCCACATAATTCTTCATCTTTGAATGACAAATAGATCTACAAAAAAAGAAAAAAAGCTATAACAAGAGCAATTTGTGATAAATGTCTATAATTATAGCCACTAGAGGTAAGGTCATTACAACCCTTCCCCATACTAACTTATAAATTTCCCAGCCCCTTACCTTATCAGGTTATAGTTCCCACAAAATCAATAACATTTATAGTTAAAAATTTAATAACGGTTAGTAACCGACAAAAGAAACCCCTTATTCAATCACTTATATGTAATAATTAATAACATTTAGTTAATATAATTCACATTCTCCAAATAGCTTAACTATAAGTTGTTAGTACAAATCCTACCTAAATTGTTATTACGATAACATTGCATGTAATTCCAAAATTCCAAAATCAATACAATACAGTAAAAAAAAAGCTATAACAAGAGCAATTTGTGATAAATGTCTATAATTATAGCCACTAGAGGTAAGGTCATTACAACCCTTCCCCATACTAACTTATAAATTTCCCAGCCCCTTACCTTATCAGGTTATAGTTCCCACAAAATCAATAACATTTATAGTTAAAAATTTAATAACGGTTAGTGACCGACAAAAGAAACCCCTTATTCAATCACTTATATGTAATAATTAATAACCTTTAGTTAATATAATTCACATTCTCCAAATAGCTTAACTATAAGTTGTTAGTACAAATCCTACCTAAATTGTTATTACGATAACATTGCATGTAATTCCAAAATTCCAAAATCAATACAGTACTCACCATGCACACTCCCGCAAGAACAAACACAGGTTGCTTATACGTGATCTTGACATCTTAAACTGCACACTGCTCAGACATTGTAGCAAAGCATGCATCTACCAGGAGCCATAACTAGCTCCATCACCAGTTCAGTTCAGTTAATGTTCCTCACTACAAACAAAGAATATCCGTTTATAGTTTGAAAAGCATGAAGATCATGGCATTTGAAACATTATATTGATGCATCTAGTATTTAAAAAAAAGAAAGGATCATTTGGAATTTTAAATTTGGTTTCAATTATGTTCACATTTATATTTTCAGCCAAAAATCATTTTTAACACAATTCATACACATAACATCTATAATTGCGACATTATAATATTGATTACTTATTAAACCAATGAAAATAATCTTTGTATGACAATACTCAAGGTTTGGACTATAGAAATTGTCAAGTATTATATATCAGTCAATATCTCACTATACTAGAATAACCCTGGAAGGACTATTTAACGATGCTGTGAGATCTTATGTCACTTGTTGGAGGTTTGAGTCATTACAACCCTTCCCCCTTGCTCAGGTTCTTTGATGGTTATCTAGTTACTGACCAATCATGATGTGTCTAATTTGGTTAGCCACCTCATCTATCCCATACTCCTCATCATCGTCATCTCCACTTACGACTTCATGGTCATCTCCATGATCATCAACATTCATTGGCGCATTCATCCCCCCTTCAGGCACATACTTTGGTGGGAACATGGATTTGACTGTTTCAGCTAGTTTTTGTGCACTCTTGACCATGAAAACGTCGTTCGGGTGGCATCCGTCCCTCATACGGTACAATCCGTATCTACAAGCAAATCTAGGGCCACTTCCAACCTTTCTTCCTCGTTTTCCTCTGTTCCATTTATTTTTATGGAATAATCTATGTAATTTGCATGTGTCAACACTGTTGATTGCTTTCAAGTATTGAGCGTCGCCTTTTAGATGCTTAATGACCATGTTGACCATTGGTTGTTTAGGATCAGGAACCACTTCCCCATTAAAGGTCATAAGATCTAGACCATATATGGTACACACTGAATACAATGTCTCAGGGTGTGCACTGGTTAGGCGTTGAATCATTCTGCTCAATCTGACGGCTACCACTGCCCTAGCGGTTGGTACATCGAGGTGTGGGAAATAGATTACTCTTTTACCCCTCACATATTTGCGTTTGGTTATGTCGCAAATACCAACAATGAAGTAAACAACATCATAAGCATTTCGGTTCAGTTCCTTCAAAACCTCCTGTTGTTTCAATGTTCCAACCAGAGTGAGCACATTCCTTAACCTTATACTCATTGCTAAATCCCAAGGCTCGTCTCAGTAGTTCCGCCATACCAACCGCCCTCGAATCACCGGCAATTAATATAGACATTGCTACCGGTAGTTCAATAGAATTAGAGAGTTTTAGAACATAAATAAAGTCATCTCAAGCTTCTCATTCCATAAGTCACTTATTCAAATCCAGATAGTGATCCCTGACCTTTTTGAGTAATTTTCCGTGCAGGTTCTCTCCAGGGAATTTTTCTTCGCCGTCATACTTCGCATTTTTCGATCTCGTGTCAAACGGCCATCCTGTTCCCCACCGCCGACTAGTGTTGCTGGGGCTGAAAGTAATAACAACTTTTTACATTCCTCGTCTTGACCAAACTTAGCCAACAGTAGATCAGTCATTAATTTTTCTTCCATTCCCCAAAAGGGATGATCCTTGGGGACTTTGTTACCCTTTTTATCACCTTTCTGTTTCATACGGCGTGGTTCAGTCATGGCGAGTATCTTCGTAGCCTCATCGGGCCTCCCTATCGCTATCAATTTGCAGTGAAAGTAGCCTTGTTCAATGCAATTATATTGGTGAGATACACCCTCAAAGGTAAACTCGAACCTACTCGGAAACCAGTTTGACAGATACGCGGTGGCCTCTTGGTATATTATGCCTTGTTTCATCATTTGAATTCTCTCTCCTTTGTTGTCAAAGCGAGCTGCGTGAGGGGTTTCTGCTTGAGTTCCTGTTCCAAGCATTAGCTCATATTTAACCGGTACGGTGTCAAGTTTTGTCAGGGGATATTTCTCACCCTCTAGGATGATTCTAGTTTTATCATACTTGGCCTCTAGACCATTTTTCCTGACAGCTTCAACTATTTTCCGCCCCCTATCTCTCTGGGTTCTAATCTCAGGACTCTCATCTTGCGTCAACCAAATGCCACTTTTCTTTATATTTCCCTCCTTATCTTTTTCATTCAGAGTCCACCTCCTACTTATGAGCACTGATTTGAAGGACGAATTACTGCAATAGAGTAGTAATGGGACCTTCTCCATCTTGTGTACCTCCCCTTCTGCTAATTGAACTTCTTTTTTCATTCTAATGACTTCAATTAGATCAGAGTTGTTATATCTCACACCCATTTTTTTCATCAAGGAGTCCACATGTGGCATCAAGTTTTCCCCTTGTATAGTACTTATGCCGTACACCACTACATTTCTTTCAGGAGCACTAGTACAGTGCCTTACAGTCCTCATGTTTGAGACTATTTTAGCATAATTTTTGTCCTCATGACTGGATGCTTTCTTAGACATAAGTGACAGGATCTGCGAAAAGGGCCCTTAGTGCAGGGTGCAATAAGGCCCCTTTTCCCAGTAAATGTCACATAACAAGTCCCTCTCCAAATTTCCATGCTAATTCATTGACTTGCCTTTCCTTTGTACCAATTCTGATATCCCTATCAGTACCCAGAGTTGTTAACTCCGCCTTAACTTTGCCAATTTCACTGGCTATTTTATTGTGTGCATTGGTCGCTGCTCTGCTTATTGAGGTATGTACTACACTGTCATTTTGGTTAACTTTTGAATCAAGACTGGTGACTCTCCTGTCCACCTCATTTATCATTTCCTTTAATCTCTCTTCCATCCTGTTCATGTTTTCAATATGCTCAGCATATTTTTCATCCAAATCTCCCTCTAAAGCTTTGATTTCTTGTGCATTATGTCCTGTTTTGCCTAGGATCACATCATGTTTGTTTTCAAGTTCCCCAATTTTGACCAAGTGATCCCTAACATCATCTTCAAAACTAGTGATGTGCCCCTCTGTATTTTCTGCTCTTATTTCCAAAGCTTCGAGCTTTGAGATCGTTGTTGTATTTTGATCTTCTACATTCTTTATCCTTTTACAGATATCATCATTGTGCCCTTTCATGATTCTTGTGAATTCGTCAATCAGATCAGATTTGAAATCTTGCATCATCATTTTATTTACACCTACTGTCAACACTCTATCATGGTTTGTAGTGTCGGTCCCATCTAATCCTTCCTGCCCCATTTTATCCCCATCACTCAGTCCCTCATTTTCCATGACAAACGATTTTGGGGACGAAGCAATGCAAATTACTAAAAGGATAGTTAATTCTTCCTTATAAACCAAGTAATGGTCCAAAAAAATGATCATTCACTCGCATGTGGAACGAAGACTTCCGCGAGCGAGTGAGCGATAATTGAGGAATGTATCGCTCCCGGATTTTGGGGAGGAACAAAATTTAGGAAATTAAGTATCAAAATTGCGTTAAATCAATATATACACCACTACAGGTAGGCCTAGAAACTTTCTACTATCCCTCATTCAAAAGAAATTCTCACCATTAGGGTAAATATTCCGAAATTCCACATAAACTACGGGGCGAGCGCTAAGTACGTGTTCACTCACTCATCCTCTCCTCTCTTTCCTGCTAACATAGTTCTGCTATGGTCATTAGCATCAAAGTTTCCTAGATAAGTTTGGAGGTTCTGCAATGTCCATAGCATCACCTTTTGAGGGCATATTGATCTTGTAAAGTTTAGGAAAAGGACAGAAGAGGCAAGGGAATGAACAGGGAATGTCGAGAACTGATCTAGGGAGGTCATAAGATTGTTTAGGGAGTTATAAAATAAATTGGTTTTGGCCAAAAAAGATTTATTTTTCACGGAATGGGCTGAGGAGTTTCAGAATTAAAGTAGGAAGTTCAAAAATAATATAATGTTTTACAAAAAAAATTGTTTCCCATCCTGAGCTCACTCCTAACTCTAATTATATTGAAATTTCTTTGTTGAAATCATCTTTTCCTTAATATGATGACACATCCCAAAAAAAAGTGACGCTGTGGCAGTTAAGTGATGCTATTGACTAGCTTGTGAGACATCTAGTGGACACTATCGGAACTACAAGCTGAATCGGAACTTCAAGTGCCGAATATGAATGAACTCTTAGTGGGAATCGATAGCTGATATGTTGAATTATGTATTTGAAACTTTACAGTATCAGACTGTAAACAAGGTTTTTAGACACAATTCCTCGGCACATTATCAAACCGGAAGTGACGCAAATAGAAACCTGAAGTTACGCTATGGACTAATTGGGTCAATTTACACTGATACCCTGTGCCATAACGTAAATACCATAGAGATTGATGCTATGGAAATGCAACATATATTGTGTAATGTACTCTAAGGTGTGACGCTAGAAAAACGTTACGGTAGTGTAACTTGAGGCATTGATGCTATTTTGTGCAAAGACCCCCAGGACAACAGTCAGAGTCATTAAGACCTCAAAACCTTTAATGTCAAAACAAGGCTACATTAAGTAAGGGGTCGTGAGTTCTCTGGCTTTATACCACGATTTCTGTGTTACACAGTGCTTTTTGGTGGCTATTCCCATCTACATATCTGTCGATATTGCACACCCTGTAGGCTGTAACATCAACTTTGTAAGGCGTGCGGTTATCCATGGATAACCCACACCCAGTGCCATTATCCATGGATAACCAGCACACCTTACATGTCATATGTTACATGTTAAAACCCATGAAATACTCCAGGCCAGGGTAGGGATCGAACCTGCAGTCTCACATCCCAAATCCAACTCCCTATGCACTGCGCCACAGGGACTGACGAGAAACGTCTGGATATGATACAAAGCCGTGTGCACTGTAGCTGTCCGCTGCCGGGCGACGAGGTGTATTATACACAAACATAACCGCAAGACGCATTCGAAGGAGGAGACGCGGTGGCCTAGCGGTTTGCGCCTTGCGCTCAGCCATCAGAGATAAGTGGATCGAGCCCCGGCCCAGGCGCATATTTTTTTCGCCGTTTGTCACTACCATAACCGCGAGACGCATTCAAACAAAGCCTAGCCGAGACGGGCTCTTTCGCTGTCCGCTGCCGGGCGACGAGATGTATATACACTATTTTTCACCGTGTGCTGCTGTCAACCCTAGCCGAGACGGGCGCTGTCGCTGTCCGCTGCCGGGGATGAGGTGTATTATATACAAACATAACCGCGTGACGCATTCAAACAAAGCCTAGCCGAGACGGGCGCTGTCGCTGTCCGCTGCCGGGTGACGAGGTGTATGTCCCGGGGTGTATGTACACTATTTTTCGCCGTGTGCCGCTGCCAAGCCTAGCCGAGAAGGGCGCTGTCGCTGTCTGCTGCCGGGCGAGGAGGTGTATGTACATGTACACACACTATGGCTGGCTTCAATCGAGTCCCGGGGAGGGGGAATAATTTTTGTTTTTTGAACTTGAATTTATTGGTATTCTATTGATCATTTATTGGTTTTGTGGTATAAAATAAGTAGTCAAAGGCTAATAACACACACTTGTCATGAATTATCCATTGGTTACTTGTTCAATATTAATCTAGTATTGCATGTCTGTGATCATGAAATTATCAACTCAGTATTACTTCAATACACTTCGATTTACTGATGGCCATTAACTAACTCCAACCTCCATCTGCAAACCAATATCTCATTTAATGTTAAATAATTGCAAACATCAATTACCTATGTAATGGTTCGTCTCGTTAAGTTAGATTAAATCATAACGAAGAGAGAGAAAAGTTTCCGGGTAGGCAACCGAGCTTTTATTTTGTAGGTTGCGTTACATACGATCACAGCCTCAGAGGACTACATGCTGCTAGGGCATTCGGTTACCCTTTCGGGTAACAACCTGGTTGAGCAGTGGGTAAACCACTACTGAGGAACCTAGGGGTAGGACCAGCCTTATATAGGGGAAAAGCCCGCGAAACTCAGACCGGCCACGTGACGTGTGGCGGACGAGTGGTAGGCCCCCTGGTGTAGTGGATACGAACCCAGAGGCAGGTGCTGCCACCTGCCATCCGGATTCCCCCACCACACCCGAAGGACCTAGGTCTGAGTCTCACGGGTACATGAACGTTAAAGTGTAAAATACCATACCCCTACACTGACCCCCCTTAGACAATAACTTGGGGGTAATTAAACCGCAGTGTATTAATAACCTAGTAAGTGATTGTTTACAATACTAAAAAGGGGTATTAATTACACTTGCTCGATGTGAAATAGGCTATAGTATAAGACTATCCTATTTCCGAAAAATTATACAATAATAGCATCGAGCGTCGTTCATGTCATTTCCATCAGTAGCTTATAACAACCATAAATGATAAATATACAATTATCACAGATTTATAGTAACGTTTTGACAACAGTAGGGTCCTGAAAAGGACCGGTGGTTGTAAATAATGATCGTATTACAGTTATTGAACCCGGAAAAAAAAATTTTGATTTTTTTTAAAATTAACAGCTCCGTCCACTTTACAGAGTGAATTAAATATTAATGATCAGATATGAACAATTAATCTGATACTATATGAACACAATTAGGTATTAACCTGAGTAATACAATACTAAGTTTAGAGAAATCCGTTGGACCTTCTCTTATTTTATGGAAAAATATTTATACTTTTGAGACGCAGCTCAGTTTATACCTTAGTGTTTTATATTTACAAGTTACAGAAGAAATATAGTCTCTTAATATATTGAGACCAAGAATGACCTATCTAGACAGTTATAGGTCTGGGATTACCTTAAACAACTTTTAGGATTCGCAGATCCAGTATATTTATAGGTACCCTTATATAATAATATATCTTTATAAAAGATATTATATAGTTATAAATACAATTTTACACACAATATAATATTATCAACAAAGTTACTTGTTTTCATGATTGGAGGATGTAACAGGAGTCGGATGCTGCTGATGTCTTGGTATGGGCGAGCTGAACCCTGATGCCTGAAGTGCTATAGTAAAACTTGTTGGTGGGTGTAGCTAAACCCTGATGCCTGTAGTGCTAGCTAACTGGAGGTAATAGTAGATCCAGTTGTAGACTGTTGATGGACTTTATGGGCGTAGCTAAACCCTGATGCCTGTAGTGCTAGCTCACAAATAGTAGTGGTGTAGTAGTAAATCCGGTTTGTAGTTCAAAAGTCCATATTAGTGTAAATTGTCCATGATTTTATAATAGGCACAGTCATTATATTATGGCACAGTACAATTATGGTGTTTACAGCATTCATACTCCTCCTCCAGAGTGACTTGTTTGTTTTTCCTTCTGTTTTCAGTTTCCGGATTAGGGTACAACTTGGTACCTGAATCAATACGGGTTGGATAAAAAATTGGTTTCTTATCCAACAAAACATAGGAAATAGCACCCCGGGACACACAATTATGTCCGATCTTCATGCAACAGTTTTTTTACTGTTCCATGTTCTCCTCGGGTGGCTGGTTTGGACCCGGTTGTTGAGCCTGTGGCTGAACGGGGGGGTCCACACCGGTTCCATCCGTAGGTGCCAATGCGAGGACAGCAGGTGTTAGTTTCACCTTCTGGCGTGCCTCGAACAGGTTCAAAGCATGCTCAGGTGTGCCGTCCCAGTTATCCATGATAACTCCGAAAACCTTGCAGAACTTTTGCTAGTTCTTCATGTTCGTTGCTCGTTCTAGGTCGAGCATCTGAGAAGCTGTTTCCTTCTCGGATAGGGCCTCCTGCCGCAGATTAGCAGCTTCCTGCTTATCTTTGGCAACATCCGCCTTTATCTGAGTCGAGATCCGGTTGATCTCTGACTTCTGGATCGCGTCAATGCACTGGAGAGTGCTCGACACGGTCCGACGATACATATCCAGGTGGAGGTTTTCCAGATGGTGCTGTAACGTCTCAAACTGCTTGCTCTGAATATTGCAAGACAATTTGTCCTCCTTCTTGAAGAAGGTCTCCACTGTCTGGATCAGCTTAGGCCGATGAACCACAGCACCAGGTGGGGGTACCTGACCCTGAGGCTTCGGCTGTGCTCCAGACCCACTCGCAGTGACAGCTACCTGCGTGTGCGAAGAAGCAACCGCAGTAGTAGCCGCACTAGCAGTGGTCGAAGAAGGGCCTTGGTTTGGTAATCCCTGAGCTAGGGGCAACTGCGACAATTCCCTTCTATGGTCTTTGGCCGTCAACAATGGTGCGGGTGGACGTTGTCTCACCACAGCACTCATTGTAGGTCGGGGAGCTTGACCTCCTACTGTCGGCAGTTCCTGCTTAACCCTCCCGTACTGATCAAAGATTTGCATCTCTGGTCCGGGTGGGCCCATAGCAGGGTACTGCTTCGGGTCTTTGGCATTCAAAGGCGCGTGTTTCCGGGCGGACTGGCCACTCGGTCCACTGACACCAAAGAATGTCGGGTTCTGTGCACCTAGTGGAGTTGGTGCTCGCCCATAATGGGAAGGAGTTCCAGTAGGGGATGGAAGATGTGGCTTCTTCCTCCCCCCATTCGTCTGTCTCTCCAAAGCCTCCAGTGGTGACCTGGCTCGGCTTGGAGATTGAGACGCCTGTCTCTTCCTATCTGCCGCGGAGGGTCCCTGGCGGTAATCCCTGCGGCTTCGGATCTGTTCTCCGGATGGAGTTACATAAGCCCCACCACGATGGCGGGCCTTGTTGCTTCTCCATTCGTTCAACAGATCGTACTCCTCCTGAGCGTACTCTAGTTTGCCGGACCCAGGAGTCTGGGCAAACCGAGCCTTTAGTTTCTGGTTAGTACCAGGAACCGTAGGCGCAAACTGCTTCGTGCTCGGTGTGAGGGAAGCCAACTTCTCTGCATTGAGGCCCTTAAGGTTACCATAGAGTTCGGAGTGAATTTTCATCACCCGATCTATGGCTGCCTCCAGGCCCTCTCCATGCGAAGTCACATAGTGCCGGACCATGTCTCCGCGTGGGGGGGTGACACATCCTGTGCATTTAGCACATTTCTTGCCAACCTCTCGGTCGCAGACATATTCCGGCCTCTGGTGCATATGAACCTCCACGAGATGACGAAGGAACTTTTTTTTCTCGATGAAGAATTCAACCTCACCCTCACTTTGAGTACAACGTTGGAAGGGACAATCCTTACGATCCTCCCCGTAGTACTCATCTAGAGCAAACTTGAGCTTGCCCTTCTGGTCATAATTGTACAGACCATTGGGCGAATTCTTAACGAATTCCCAATAGATCCAGTACATATTGGCCGGCTTTCTATCAGAGAGCTTCTTTCGAAGCCACTCCTCCATATCCTCACGCCTCTCACAGGTGATCCGAGGGGGCAGTCTCCATACGGATTTACTCCCCTTCAGGTGTCCCCTGTGTAGAGGAATGAAGTCGGCAAAGTTGCTATTGGCGTTAGCCCAGATAGCAGCCTCTTGCTCGTCAGTCGGAGTGGCATCCACAACTGGGTCAACCGGCTCCTCTCCCTCCGGGTCGGATGGTACATCCACAGGTTGCACAACGGGTTGTTGACCCACGAGAACCTGGGCTGCAGCATCTTGAGCGTCTCCACTCAAATCGGCCATTACGTCGTGTAGCTTGACGATTGGCACACCGAGCTCAACTTTTACGGTTGGGACAGCCGGTTCAGCTTCTGTATTATCAGCTTGAACGTCTACCTCGATAGGTTCAGGTTTGCGTTGGTCAACCCTCTTCTTATTCCTCCTGCGGGATCTGCCGTTAGTAGAAGTGCCAGGCTCGGATGCGTCCGTCTCATTGCCGGAGACATCCGAAGCCTTAGCGCCCTTCTTATTGGCCGAGCGTGGAGACACCCGACGGGTTCGGGTACTGTCGGCCACACTCGTGCTGGTAGAGGGTTCGGTTGCTGACCGCTTCCCTTTACCCTTACCTTTGGTGGGGGTTGCTTTACCCTTTCCACCAGCTGCTTTCACCTTTACTTGCTCAGTCGTAGGGGTAGACTGAGCAGTTTTAAGGGAAACATCTGCATCAGGTAGGGCCTTCTCAGGTACTACTGCTGCGCCTCCTAAGGTAGGAGCTTCAGCAGGAGACATGAAACGGTCCATCCGATCGGCCATCTTGGCTGTTACTTGCACGGGTGCGGGTCCGGGTACTAACTCCGGATGCGCCAGTGCATACTGCCTCTCCAATAGACGTACAACGAGGTCTTGTATTACCCCGAGTCTGTCTAGTGGAGACACACCAATACGGGCCTCTTCTGCCTCAATGGTTTGAGACGTTATGGGGACCCCTGGACAGTAATCCACAACAGCGTTACCTGCTGCTTCATACTCATTCGCTGTGCCTAACAGTAGGATCTGGTCTCTATCTATGTATCTAGAGACCTCATCTGCCTTGACACCGGTATAACCCGTTTTGTCAGACACGTAGGAAGGCCTATAAGAGGGATTCCTTCGGAAAGCCATTTCTGCGTCCCAGACGGCTTTACGAAACCATAAGTGGACTACCAATCCTTTGGCCATCTGATGGTAATCCATCAACCAGGACTCCGGAAAGGTATTAGCCCATTGCGGATGAGCACATTCCCAGATTGCGTTGACAACACGTTCATCAACTTCTCTGGACGTCCCATAACAGGTGGGTATCAGCATTTCCTCAGAAATTGCTAACATCCGTCCGTCATAGGGACCGGCTACATCGTGCCATTCTGGACTGTCTGAAAGGGGCAGCTCTAGGTACATTGGCCTGTCAACCGGAGAAGCAGGTCCCAAAGCACCGAATGAGGTACTCCCACCAAGACGGGGCGGCAGTTGAGGGGGAGGTGGCATCAGAGCCCTGTCATGAGACTGGGCTCCTGCCGGTTCTCCACTCAAACCTTCGGATGGAGGGGCTATGTAAGGCTCACCTACATCAATTTGTTGTTGAACGCCTCGGCGTTCAGGACTAACTTGTCTGGAGTTGTCGGATGCGTCGTAGAACGATTCTACGTCGCTATCGTCTACTCCAGAGAAGTACTGATCAACATTCATTTGTTGATCCATCTGATCACAATCAGCATCGTATTGCTGATCGTCGTATGTATAAGTGGGACTCTGGGGAGAACCACTTCCATACTCTGGCGGGGTGCTGGCACCGGCACCACCGCCAAGGCGGACGGCCTCTTCTGCCATCGACAGAAGTGGCTGTTCGGGGATAAAATATCCCAATCCACCGGATAAGCAGTAAGTACTGCTTACCCAGTGAAAGGCGGGTGCCTTTTAACGAGGGCACACCTCGGAATATGGCTGTCACGGGCTATCAGACTCCAACAAGAGTAAGACCACCCTCGGCCACGTCTTCTTCCTTCGCAGGAATAAGACAATATGGCGGGATACTCGAACTTGAATCGCTGCGCATGATCAAACCGGCTCCTCACGTGACCATTCGAAAATGGGTCAACAACTTTCCCGCGTGCCCTTAATTAGGTCACGCGCCCTTACATAAAAACAATACAATACCCGATCGGTCGTCCGTCCGTACTCAGGGTTCAACTATGACAATTCGCTAGGTATTCTGGAGTTTTATGGATAGCATAAGCATATCCACCGGATTATCCGTCCAAAACCATGGGTACATTGTCATAGGGCCTTTTCCAGAAACTCATGACCGGCTCAAATATACATTGAACTAGGTTACAACATATAACAGTACACAGTACAGGACAACACACTCGTTGTGTTAACAGGCTAGGTTACGGCAGTCTGTAGCAACCTTGGACTGCGTCTAAGAGGTTTTGAGGCCTCTTTTATTGACCTGGTATCCATAAGAGCCTTTTCCAAGGTCTTCTTAGCCTTAGAAGGACCTTTCCTCTTATTTTTACCTGCGCCTGCCGAGACTTTTTGTATCTTCCCCTGCTTTCCGGATGTTACGACAGGGGGCACCACCCTCTTCGGGTCTGCAACCTTCCGTGGCCGCCCGGGTCCTCGCTTTCGGGTTGGTACCACTTCGAGTTGCTTAACACGACTCTGTTCCATTACTTCCAATAGACCATCGCCATACATTTCGGTGGAGGTATCCCTCCCTCTCCATGGGCGTAGTCTCGCTACATTTGACTTGTAACATTTACCAAGCTGTGATTTAATAATCACTGTGCAATCACTAATAACCTGAGTTATAGTGAAAGGTCCATCCCAATTGCTGGCTAATTTCAGGTTGGCTAGAGGTTAGACGCAGTACTCTATCTCCTAGATTAAAAAATCTAGCTTTTAGACCTGTGTCATAGCCAACTTTCTGCCAACGCGCAGTTTTCTGCAACTCGTCTCTAACCCTCTCATAGGCTTGTTTGAAATTATCCCGTAGGGATTCTACAAACATCACCTGGCAAGGGGTTTCCGGATTCATTCTTATTACGCCAAACACCAAATCGGCTGGCATAATCAAATCCTCTCCAAAAACGAGGAGATTAGGAGAACAGTTTGTGCTCGAATGTACAGTGCCATTATAGGCATGTACCACGAATTCACATTGTTCATCCCAATCATCCATCTGCTCATTTACCAGAGACTTCAATACTTGGATCAAAGTCCTATTGAATCTCTCTACTTGTCCATCGCTCTGTGGTCTATAGGGATTAGTTCTTGTCTTGCAGATCGCCAGACAATTACACATCTCTTGCCACAGACTAGACTCAAATTCTCTGCCTTGGTCACTATGTAACATGAGTGGGACACCTAAGTGCAGCACCCACCCTTTTACAAAGGCCATAGCACAAGTAACAGCCTTATGATCCGGTAGAGGAAACACTCGGGTGTACTTGGTATAATAATCAGACACGACCATCATACACGTGTTGCCACTAGGAGTGGGGGGAATCCCACTAATAATGTCAACAGCTATTCTAGCAAACCTTACACCAAACAGTTCCTGGGATAATGGCAGCTTGCCTAACCCGGGTCCTGGTTTGTTCTTACAGCACTTGGGACAGGTCTCCACCCATCAGGTGAGATCTGTACTCATGCCGGGCCAATAGTATCGTCTGGTCAGACGTTCTAGAGACCGTTTCTTTCCAAAGTGTCCACTAGTTCTATGTCCATGACAGAAATACATAATATCTCGTCGCATAGCACTAGGTATGACAACTTGCAAGGTTTTCTTCCTATTAGAATGGTTCTTCCATCGGAACAGAATACCATCCCGGACTTCTAGCTCGGCCCATTGAGCTAAGAATCGTCTCATCTCTCTGTTTTCCAATGACACTTCGGGTCTTGGAGGACAGATACCCTGATTAAGGAACTTAATCAAACGTGATGTGACTGCATCAGATTCCTGGAACTGCTGGATGGTCTCCAAGGACCAATTCAAGACATGTTCCGGATGGGTTTCGAATGGAACTCGAACCCCTGCCAACACAGCATTGTGTGCTCCACAATCAGTGCACTCAGCATTTGCACACTTCCTCACTGGGATTCTAGACAAAGCATCTGCATTCAAATGCTTTGCCCCGGCTCGGTGTTCAATCTGGCTGTGATTTAGACCGAATTCGGATAGGTGTGCTAACCAGCGACCTATCATCCCCTCTGCATCTTTGAAGTTCAATAACCATCTGAGGGAAGAGTGGTCAGTCCGTAGAGTGAAATCACTCCCCCACAAAAAGTGCTTGAACCTCTTCGTATAGACCACCACAGCCAACAACTCACGTTTAGTGGTACAATAATTTCTTTGAGTTTTACTCAACGTGTTACTAGTGAAGGCTATAGGAACTTCAACCCCATCCTGGACCTGAGAAAGGGCGGCTCCTATGCTTTCATTACTAGCATCAGTATCTAGAATGAAATGATCATTCTCCGTAGGGTACTTCAACACAGGTGTACTTGCAAACAAATCCTTTATTTTCATAAAGGCCTCGTCTTGCTCGGATCCCCAAGGGAATTGTTCCTTTCTTATCCCGGGTGTCCAGTGAGACAAACTCTGGATAGGAAAGGCAACCCTTGAATATCCTGGGATAAAGTCCCGGTAGTAGGAACAGAATCCGAGGAAGGATCTGACTTCTTTCGCATTCGTGGGTGCCTGCCAATTTGACACGGCATCCAGTTTCTCCAGATCGGCTTTAATCCCTTCATTCGAGATTATTCGCCCCAAGTAATTAATAGATCTTTTGAAAAGATCGCACTTCTTGGGCTTCAGCTTCAAACCATTAGTTATGATCCTTTCCAGGACCATACCTAAATTTTCCAAGCATTCTTCGTATGTCTTCCCAAAGACAATCACATCATCTAGATAGACGAGACATTTCTTCCATAAGAGGTCACTTAATAAAGTTTCCATCATGGCTTCAAATGTCGCCGGTGCATTGCACAATCCAAACGGCATCACATTATATTGGAATAATCCAATATGACTGGAAAAGGCCGTCTTCTCCATATCTTTCGGATGCATACCCACTTGCCAGTACCCGGATTGTAAGTCTAGAGAGCAATACCATTGCTTACCTCCAAGGGAGTCTATAGTCTCATCAATCCGTGGTAAGGGATATGAATTCTTCTTGGTCATACCATTCAATTTCCGGTAATCTATGCAGAAACGGATGGTACCATCTTTCTTAGTCACCATGCACACAGGGCTAGACCAAGGACTGGTTGATGGAATTATTACATCCTGTTCAAGCATTTTAGCTATCTCCTCCTCAGCTACCTTTTTTTTGGCTAGTGGGAGTCTTCTATAAAGAATCTTAAAAGGTTCATTCTCACCAGTGTCAATCGTATGCAGTACCTTATCGGTACGCCCCAATTTTTCACTTGGTGCTGCAAAAGCTTTACGGTACTTGTATAGCAAGTCAGTTAGAGCTTCACGTTGTTCATCACTTTCTACATGGCTTTCGGCTACTAGAATGTCTAGTTCCGGGCTCCTTTCGGGTGAGGAAGGGGCTCCGGGTGCTGAAACATGTTTACAGCCTTCTACCAATTCAGACAGGACAACCGACCCGAGGATCGTATCCTTCTGTACGTAGACAGTCTTATTACCGGTATTGGATATAGGAACCACCGTCCAAGCAGCGTTAGCTACTAGAACGTCGGCGGATTCCAATCCGATACTTGACAACATGGCCATGTCTGGCTCTACAACTCCAGTTTTTCCTGAAAACTGTCTGTCCGCTCGACATAAGACATCACAGGCTGTGCCTGGTGGTATCTTAACAGTCTGGGCTACACTGGCTACACTGCTTACTTGCCTAAGCACACATTGTACTTCGAGATGATACGGGTCTCTCACTTCCAATATTCCCCTCTGGGAATCTAACCTTGCTCCATATAATGCAGCAAAATCCAGACCAAGTATACCATCATCCGCGATGTTCGCCACAGTAGGAGTAAGGATGAAGTCCTTATCTTCCTGTAGACTGAACCTCATACATGTTCTACAGAACGTTTGTATCATGCTACCGTCGGCCGTACAAGCATTTCCTTCCGTTGTGAAAGTTTCATGATTCGTAGGCAAAAGATCGTAGAATCTCTTAGCAATGCAGGAGTGGCTAGCACCCGTATCGACAAGAAACTCAGCGGATCTACCACTCACAGATACAACTGCGTACCACCTCCTACCTTTCAAGTAGGTAGGACTACTTGCGTACTTAGCAAGTTCCGTCTTAGCGCCGAGGTCAAATCCACATCCCTCCAAAAACTTGAGACAAGGATGACCCGGGGGGAGTTGGGCACACCCCACCCTGGCCAACTCGTTGGCCGCTCCCTCTGGACTGATATCGGGTTTCCCCTCTGTGTTCTTCTGCCGGTTCTTGACACCTGGTGTACTATCAGTCTCCCCAGCCTCATGAGTAAGGAGCTGATCAGGCTCCTTAACTTCACTGCTGGGCGAAATCGCTAGAGGATTCTCACCAGTACCGCAAGCGGCGATAGGCTGGCAGTCATGGCAATCATTAATTCGGGGGGTAATCCGGTTGCCTTCATGGACACCCCCTCTCAGTTTTCCTTCTTCACTGAGTCCTCCTTACCCGGATTGTTCCGGTAACGAGTGTTTCTATAAACTGGCTTATCTGCCTCACACTCGGCAGCATAATGCCCAGTTTCCTGACATCGAAAGCATGTCACTACGCTCCTATCAGGCTTAGGCCTCCTAAGATTTTCAGTAATCTTCTTTACCAAATTGTTAACCAGGTCCTCTGATAAAGACGGTCACGTAGTAGGTTTGGTATCGGGTTGAGTCACAGGAGGTTTAGAAGTTTCTCCTTGACTTAACCCGGTTTCTTTCCCCAGTTCCGGTTATACTGGGGGTTCCCTTGGCCCATGGCCCCAACGTTTTCATCTTCGTCAGGTTCCCCTGATTCGGATGAATCGGTTTCGGGTATTCCCTCCGGGATTATCATTGCTGACATCTGTTGGGGTACCTTCCCGGCAAAGATATGGGCCTTTCGATCATAATGATCTAGGGACTGGAACAAATCTGTCAGAGAGGCATCAGTTTCCAAGCTTCACAGGCTACTGTCCTGTGTTCCTGATTCTGCAATCCTTCAATGAATTGTTTAAACATTTCATCTAGGAAGCATTCATCATCTAGTCTCCATTGAGGTCTGGCTTTATGCAACAGTCGTTGACATTCCAAGCCGAACACTTTGGCAGATTCCTTAGGCTTCTGCATTCTTTTAGTGAACGTCAGCCAAGGATCTTCTCCAACTATATTCCCATATAGATATGAAGCAATCTCTATGAGTTCATCATATTTCATATGGGCTGAGAGTCCTACTATTTGAGAATCTCTCCATTGCTCCACGGCTCCTTTTCCGTCGCCTTCCTTTAACCAGCATACTAGATAAGGGAGAGCTTCCGCTTTACCCCATCCATTGCAGTTAAAGACATCCGTGCAGCCTTGATACTCCTCCTTCCAAGGGTTCTTGGCATTAAAGGGGGTAGGTATCTTAGCTACTCTACGAGCCGGATTCGTGGATCCAGTAAGGGATAAACCCTTACTCCATTCCATGATCTCCGTATCATCCAGACCTTGATTGTAGCAATCAACACCTAAGTTAGCAATCGCTGCATTAGAGTCATGCAGCGCTTGTAACCCTGGAGAAAGAGATACTCGGCGACTGAGTCTCTTTTTCCTTGGAGGATTCGTACCATAAGTACTTCCAGGGCCTCCAGGCGGTGGTCCTCCTCCGCCCCCTGATCCTCCTGTTCCGTATGGAGGCACCTGTGAGAAGGTGTATCCGCTGGTTTGAGGAGTTGGCCCAGGATTATTGGTGGGTTGTGTATTTCCACCAAAGCTAAAGAAACCACTATTGGGATTAGTGTTTCCTCCTGTTCCATTTGACTGATTTCCATTATTGGAACCAGTCCCACCAGCAGAGGGTCTGCTTCTGGAATGATCTCCTGAAGGTCCGGATCCTTGGTCACATCCGGATTGCCCTCCAGCTGGACTGGAATTCCCGGATGATTGTCCGGTTGTTCCTCCGGACATGTTCCGGGTGTTACCTTTGGACGGATTCGCTCCTGTTTGGGATTGATTCCATCCATACTGGGCATATGGGCCATTTGGTCCCCCTAAAGGTGACTGTTGTGGCCATCTGCCGTGAAAGGTGGAAGTGTTTGCCGAGTGGCTTTGTTTAGTTCCACTCGCAGAGTCAACCCCACCATTTCCCGTACCTAAACCAAGAGGTTGGAAGGTATTATCCGTAAATCTAACCTGATGACTCTTTACTTCTTCATAACGAGGTACAGTTGTCTCTGTTACCCCGTCATCGCCCCTTAAAGAGTTCATCTGGTTACTCGTCGTGTTTAGGGCAACTCCTGAAACGGTGAAGTCTGATTCAAGAGTGCCTACTGCACGACCAGTATCTTCTAGATACTTTGACATCTGGATAGCTTTAGCTTCCAGTTCGGAATAATCATCCATCATCTTTGTCTGTTTGGCAGCCAAATCTGTGGATTCACGTATCAATTGACCTTTGAGTTGTTCATGTTCATCGGTTTGTTTTTGATACGTTTTCCGAGCATCCTTGAAGGCTGATTCAATTTTCATCAGCTCTTCTTGGTACTTGCCATAGGCCGTTTGAGTTGAATTTAACTCTTGTTTAGTTCTATTCAACTCATCACACGAGGCTCTGTATTCCAGGTCCGCCGTGTATAGTGCATCACGATACTGTTCGTGCTGGAGTTGAAAATCTTGTTTTTCTTTCTCCATCTGATCCAATAACAATTGTTGTTGGCGTCTACAACTTTGATCGTAATCAAGACGTTCTGATATCAACTGTTTGTTTTCAGTCAGAATCTTGTCTCGGGTTCCGGTCAGTGTAATAAGATCCTTCTGGATCTTCTCGTATTCAGCTCTCATATCTTCAAGCTCGTCCATTTTGTTCCGTTCGAATCCACATTTCTGGTGTTTAATTCGAGAACTATATGGCGTTTCAAACATACCTGCACTAGGCTTTGGTACCTCAAATGGTAGTTTACCAAATTGAGCAGTACTTTTATGCATTGGTGCAGGTTTCGAAGTACCTCCTGGCATGAATAAGGAGTCTCCAAATTCATCCAGTTCATCATGTAAGTTTTTTCTTACATCCTCTAACCCATCAGGGTAGTGTTCCAGTGGATTTCTCCACTCTGTACCTTGGGGTGGTGATTTGATTTCACCATCCTCCATCGGGGAGTTTAGCTCATAATTTGGGCCATTTCCCCTGACTGGGCTCAGCTCAGTCATTTCTGACTGCGCTTACCCAAAGACCAACTGGTCACGGCACCAGTGTAATGGTTCGTCTCGTTAAGTTAGATTAAATCATAACGAAGAGAGAGAAAAGTTTCCGGGTAGGCAACCGAGCTTTTATTTTATAGCTTGCGTTACATACGATCACAGCCTCAGAGGACTACATGCTGCTAGGGCATTCGGTTACCCTTTCGGGTAACAACCTGGTTGAGCAGTGGGTAAACCACTACTGAGGAACCTAGGGGTAGGACCAGCCTTATATAGGGGAAAAGCCCGCGAAACTCAGACCAGCCACGTGACGTGTGGCGGACGAGTGGTAGGCCCCCTGGTGTAGTGGATACGAACCCAGAGGCAGGTGCTGCCACCTGCCATCCGGATTCCCCCACCACACCCGAAGGACCTAGGTCTGAGTCTCACGGGTACATGAACGTTAAAGTGTAAAATACCATACCCCTACACCTACAACATACCTCAATGCCCCACATAAAAGGCACACCCCACGTACAAGACGTACCCCAACTGCTAAAAGAATTAAAAATGAGTAATTTGAGGGCGATAAACTCAAAAAACCAGACACAGTCAATTACAATTTATGTTGATTTTATTTCTTATGTGGTACAAGCTGCCTTTTTAAAGATATTTTGTAGATATCAACGTTTCAATTCAATTATATGAATCTTCATCTTCATCATTAAAAATGAGCTTTTGTGGGTTGAGTTCTTGAGATTTTATTGAATTAAACATGGTGAAACGGCCTCCAGGCTTTGGAATCATCAAAATTGGTGGTAGTAACTTAACTCTTGTGTCATGTGATCAGAGATTCAAATATGTCTGGAAAAGTGTTTAAATAGGTTTCCCCTGCACACTTTTTAAAAGTGTTTAATTATGTAAATCATGTAAGATAGAGATATGCCCCCTAAAGTTGCATTCTTTGAAAGTACTGATTAAGATTTTTCTATGGTATTTTGAATGGTAGTGGAGCACAAATAAAAAAGATTCTAAGGGTGTTTATTTTAGTGGAACAAATTCTCTCACGACAGATACCAAAGTTCCAGCATGTCTGGATCAGTTTAAGCTGTACTTAAAATTTTTAAAGTATTTTTCTACTCCTCTTTGGCCATATTTATCCAAGAAATATTTTGATTTTGAAAAGAATCAGTGCCAAATGTCAAGCAGAGTCATGTTTTAACTCAGTCAAATAGGTGTGTAATGGTTTGTTTTACGAGTTTGGTGGTTCGCGTCACGCTATTAGGAAGGAAAAGACAAGACAGTGGTTTGAGTGTATGCCAACGGTTTTATTAACACTCGTCAGATGAATCCACTTCCATGGTGCCATCTGGCTGACTGCTAGTACTAGGTGTACTTGACTTCTGTTCAGCATTGACAGAGTCCAGTAGGTGTTTTATCCTACGTGATGCAGATTTCCTGTTCTTGGAGACCTGCCAATTTTCCTCTTCACTATCCAGTTCCGTATCTTTAGTTTCAGGTTTAGGTTTCCTAGTGGAAGAACCCTTACCCAAGGGACTAGGCGTATCCATATCAGTAGGTGTGTCGGCAGCAGAACTAGGGCTTGGAGGTATCTGGGCCCCTGCTATTCAGCATCAGGTAGGGTATGGGAGGAGCATCAGTACTCGGAGTCAACCTATCCGGGTCATCCATATTTTCATTCATGAGTGACTTTAGAACCTGGATGAGAGTTCTATTGAACCTCCCAACCAATCTGTCACTCTGAGGTCGGTATATGTTAGTTCTAGTCTTACAAATGGCTAGATACTCGCACATACCCTGCCAGAGATTTGATTTGAATTCTCTGCCTTATTCACTGTGCAGCATTAGTGGCACACCAAAGGTCAGTACCCACCCTTTCACAAAGGCCTCAGCACAAGTTACGGCTTTATGATCCGGTAGTGGAAAGACTTTAGTATACTTCATATAATAGTCACACACTACCATCATACAAGTTATCATTAGCAGTTGTATTCAACCCACTAATGATATCCACTCCAACTCGGGCAAATCTCACTCCAAACAACTCCTGAGATAGGGGAAGTTTGCCCATCATGGACACCTTAGCAGATCCTGTAACATGCCGGGCCAATAGTATTTTTTGGATAGACATGCTAATGTGCGCTTCCTTCCAAAATGACCACTGGTCTGGTGACTATGACAATAATACATAATTTCACGTCTCATAGCATGTGGAATAACCACTTGCATGGCTTCCAATGGTATAACATGGCTTTCCGGACTTCAAGCTCAGCCCATTGAGCAAGAAACCTTCTCATTTACCGGTTTTCCAGGGAGACCACAGGTCTGGCATGACGTACACCCTTTGGTACTAATTGCAGTAGCTTAGCAGTTATCGAGTCAGTTTCTTGGAATTGCCGTATCCATAGACCATTTCTGGCAACCCGGGTTTCTAAAGGTATTTGAACCCAAGCCAAAACTGCTCTATGGGCCCTACAATCAGTACAATTCAGATTGCCACATTTCCGAATTGATATCCGAGATTAGGCATTCGCATTAATATGCTTCACTCCAGGTCTATGCTGAATCTGGCGATGTTCCAGTCCGTATTCAGACAGATGGGCTAGCCATCAGCCTAACATACCTTCAGCATCTCGGAAGTTCAATAGCCATCTTAAGGAAGAATGATCCGTACGTAAAGTAAAATCAGTCCCCCCATAAAAAATGTTTGAACTTCTTAGTATACACTACTACTGCTAACAGCTCTCGCTTAGTTGTGCAATAGTTGCGTTGATACAAGAGGATCATGCATCAACCTGCCTAACTCGTAGCCGCCTACCTCTTTACCGGTATTGGGTTTGCCATGCCTGTGTTAGGTGAATCTGTTATTACATGCAAACCTTCATCACGGATGGTGATATCATGGCAAGAATTGTCATCGGGATCCCCTTGCTTGCCCTTGGAGGGACCCCTACTTAGTTTTCCTCAGTATTTACACTAGAGAAACTTCCCTGTCCCCTTGGTACAGGCTTCTGGGCTGTACATTCGGCAGCATAGTGTCCCAATGTCTGACACCTAAAACATCTTCTCTGGGACTTATCCACTCAGGGCCTCCCCAGAGCATCTTTCAACCGAGTGACTTATGTCTCTACCAAATCTGTAGGGGCAGCAGAAGCCGCCACTGTGGGTGAGGTAGGAGTGACATTATGGCTAACATGGGACAGCAAACTACAGTTTTATTCAGACCAGGTTTACCCTTGCTTTTTCGGACCTATTTTACCGTACCGCTTCTGACGGTAATACTTTCTGGCTACATGTACAGCACCAACATATTCCCCATTAACATCCTGAAGCTCTACACGGGGCCAGCTGGAATGGTTCCGGAATCATTGCAGAGGTCTCCCCATATTGTAATGGGGCTGCCCACAATGGACTTGGAGCCAAACCCACTAACCTTTTCTACATATCATAACGATCTATGGCAATGAAGAGATCACTGAAGGAAGTCTCGTCCTTCCATGAATCTCAAACAACTTGTTTGTGATCGGGATCTCGCAATCCACCATAGAATTGCGTGAACAATTCTTGCAGAGAGCAATCATAGTCATGGGCCCAATTCGGGCAGGCTTTCCACAGTAAATCCTGTAGCTCTAATCCAAAGACTTTATGAGATTCTTTGGGCTTCTCTGTCCTCTTTTTAAAACTAACCCATGGATCTTCTCTCACAATAGAGCCAAACAGGTATGCGGCATATTTAACCAATTGTTCATAGGTACCGTATATCCAATACACAGCTCTTCATTGATTAAGAGCTACCTCACCGCCTTTATTCAACCATTAGGTATGTTAAAGCTTCTTCTTTTGTCCTACCACTAAAGTTGACTTCATTGACAAATGCCTGATACCTATCCTTCCATGGATCATTCCAATCATAGGGAGGAGGTATCCTTGCCTGTCTAGAGGCTTGGTTATTGCATCCTCGGAGCCTATTAGCTTCTCGCATGCTTCAGTCCATGACCTCCATGCCATCGGCACCCTTCCGTAGCAGTCAACGCCCAGATTTTGGATACATTGACTCCTATCAAAGATGCCTTGCATGGCTGCTGGCATGGAAGTCCTACGATTAGGTTCATTTCTTTATTTTGTAACTCATCCATAAAGTTCTTTCTTCCTGGTTTCCAATTCAGCTGGCATATCAACAAGATCATCTTCAAGCTGCTCTTTTTTGGAAGCAACTTCTTCTTTTGCTTTGACTAAGACATTTAGAGTCTCATTCAAAGTAACATAATTGTCATTCAGCAAGAAGATATCTGGTTGTCTGAATTCTTCACCTTCAGGTATGGCATAGGTTACATCACCATCAATGGCACTGTAATCCCAAATTGGCAAACCTGATTTGTGAACACTATACGGTAACTCTTCAAATGTTACTCTTTTTGGTAATGGAGCCGGATGTTCTGGATTAGTGCTACCACCAATTTCGAACATCAAATTACTTAACTGTTCAACAAGTGAATGTTGTCTTATCAGGGTACTTCTTCTCTGTATAGATTCTCCTCACTATCCAACGTATAATGAGGGTCAGCTTCCCACCAGGATCTAGAACTCACATCCTGATTGGACAATCGTTTTTCCATCAGGGTTAGATTCCTTAAGGTCAGCTAACCCATGCACTAGCCATTCAGATGTTATAACTTCCGGGCTATACACCAGAAATAACTGGTCACGGCACCAATGTAATGGTTTGTTTTATCAGTTTGATGGTTCAAGTGTCGAAATTAGGAAGGAAAAGACAAGACAGTGATTTGAGTGTATGCCAATGGTTATTATTAATACTAGCGGCTACCCGGAAGGTGTATGGGGCAGCTAATCTATTCTTTTAACAGTGTTCGATACAGAGGCCTGGAGGGCCTCTGACATAGCGAGTCAGCCCAGGGCCTTATATAGGTACCCCAGTGGTTGTCACCAGATGTCACATAGGCGCCAGATGTCCCATAGGTCCGGATCAGTGCTGCCACCTATTCAAAACCTTAGGAACACCCAGTGACAGGACTCACCCGCCACGCCAGATGACACCTTATAACAATATGGGTCAGGTCGTCAGAAAGTTTTTGCCCTTGAAGGCCATGAAAAACTAATTTTCTAATTACTTTATATAACCTTAACAAAATTGTCAAGGTACATCTCCTCAGCTCAAAAGACCAAAAAATACCGATCTAGGCCATCCGGTTCCATTTTTATTGCTTGTTTTGTGTCATGTAACGTCCGGTACCAAAATAATGAAATATGGAGGTAATTGAAGTTGCTCTCAGTAAAATAAGAATGTCCCATTATGCATAACAAACACATGAAATAATATGTCTATTATTGACTTCAATTACAGAATGGAACAAAATTTGAGTTATGCATGCGCAGTAGACTGCCTCCTACATGATGATAAAACTTTTATCAGAATTATTTCACATAAGCTACTCTCACATGGAGACAAATGCTGGTAGACCCACAATTTCTTCACCAAAGTAGGGGATGATAGGGCCCTTCATATGGGTAATAACAAAGATTTTGAAGCTTCATTTTTTTCCATGTTTTATAACCGATTTAGATTTAGGTACCGGACGTTACAAATTACAGATTTCCATTTTGAAAGACACATCTCACTTAGTAACATGTCCAAACCTCATGGAAATGATACCTATGATCATATACAATACAAAAAATAACTTTGGGATACTCTATAGAGTTCTTTATTCAATACAGGACACTTGTGAAAAATACAAAAAGTATAAAAAAGAACAAATTTGGCCGTTTTTTCACTTCGGCAGGCTATAAGTCTTAAAGTTTTTGATGGATGACCACAAATTTACATTTTTCTGATAGCCCTAAGTGTTCTCTATCAAATGACTCTATGTAAGACAATATTGGTTCACAACATCTTTCTCGAGAGCCATAAAAGTCCAAAATGACCCAAAAACACAAAATCTACTGCTTTTTGGCGACCTGACCCATATACATACCCGTATACCTCTACAGGTGCACAAATCATGTAATGACAGATACCACATAATTTAGCGCCCCATGCAGGCCCTAATTGAAATACAATGGTCAAATTACACTATGGTGCTCACCAAGGCACCCCTATACAGGGTAAAGCCTATTTATGTGACCAGAATTCCATGTGCCTGCTATATTAACTGATATGACCTTTGTCAAGACAGATACCAGCTACCAAAAGTATGGGACATTTCTAAAACTCATTAGAAAGCACTACGTCCTTTCTAGAAAGCACTACGTCCTTTCTAGCTACTTGTAGGAGGTCCTGGATTTCAGAGAAAAGTTATTTATTGGTGGATATTAAGTATTTTCATCTATATTTAATCTATATTTCATTGAAGCATTATTCATGAAATTGTGAGAACAAATGCTATTCATTTTGTTTATTATTGCTGTGCACAAATACGACCATCTGACCCCTAGATGTGAGGTCCTATGCAGATAATTATATTGTGTAAGTAGTAGGATGTAGGTTTGGTATATGTTGTGACACATTCGGTCTCACTGAGAATAGAGTTAGATATCAATGATGGGGGTTTATAATTCATCAAAATACCACCATCTATATTGTATGATGATCAAATGATATCAACTAGTCAGGTTTTATAATAAAACATAATTTAGTGGAAATAGAGGCAGTCCTTTTGAAGGCATTATGTGGCTTTTACTGCGCCATTGCTATGTTACGGCAGATCAGGGGCGTAGGAAAAGGGGGGGGCCAGGGGGGCCTGGGGCCCTCCAATCATAAAGGAGGTGGGGCCTGAGTATGTCTGGGCCCCCCAAAATTTACCAATAAATCATAATGAATTGAACAAGAAGCTAAAACTTTGGATCTCAAAATAGATTGATATAGTAATGGGATAGGGAAATTGGGGGCCTGGGTCTCAAATCAGCTCTAAAATTCATCAAAAATTACTTTTCTATAAAAGTTTTATATAGGTATGTATAGGCTCTATTGCACTTGAGCCGACAATTCAAGGTGGTCGAGGTGGGGCCCCCGCTGGGCCCCCTCAATGAAGATTTGCTTCCTACGCCTCTGCATATACAAAACTTATATAAGCTAACTACACACACTTGGAGATTTGACTAGTCTATGGGATTATTATGGTCATACAATACATGTTTGAACATGCCGCTCATTCCCAACTTCTATATTTCTTCACAATTTGTATATTCCAGACAATTCCGGAACACCTTCAAGGAGATTCTCTGTTGTTGTCAAAAAAGACGAGAAGCTGCCCCTCTTAAACCTGGATCCTCTGTGGCTTCTGCTCCTACATCTACGACCCAGGCCAAAGCAACGTCTTTGGCTGTGACATCATGAAGCCGGACTGACCGATACTATGATTAAAACACATCTCCGGATGTGCATTCACTTTACCCTTAGTTGACTATTTCTATATATATCAGCAATTGCCATGTGCACAACAATTCTTCTGTTATCACATAAAGCAAATACAGGCTTAGCCTACATATTATGTAATGGACAGACTGTTATGCATGTTTACTGATTGTTCATCAAATTATATAGAAATGGTACATTGTAGTCCTAGGTATGTACATATAGAGGGGTGGCACAGGTCTCTGGAGGAGCTTTGTTGAATGTCTAGATTAAAAATTTTCAATATAAATTATCATGAGGATAATTATATCCTCATGATCTAGTCCTATCAGTCTACATGTAGTTTATGTCTCCCCCAGCTGTCTCGTTCCCAATCTGGGCAACAGTGAACCAGATCACTGGTTTTATTTCTATCAAATACTGACCCTCCTGTACCCCACCCAAGTATCACTGACCTTGGTTCAGTAAATTAGAAGCACTGACAAAGGTATGGGTCTGAAGTGGCATTATGTAATCTGTAATTATTGTCAAACTAGTGCAGCTATCTGGTTCACTGCTACCTGGACGTCACACCAATATGGTTGGTTACACCGGTATGTAGATATACAGACAGGCCTCTCCAGTCTAATCCTGGCTGATTCACACCTCACAGCCCATTAGTATTTCCCACTCCCACTCGATACATCACAGCATACCTTTCATTTTATTGATAGAACTGGTATGGAATGGCGATTTTGAAAGGAATGTTATGTAGCAAATGTATGGAGAAAATTGTCAGATTAGCAGAAAATGAACCTGACCGAGGCAGTGTAGCCTTAATATGAACATCATTTCAACAAATATTCACATGTTCACCCCTAATCCATAGATCAAACTGTTATTCAACACAGCTCATGTTCAGCTTTCATAATGTGTATGTGCATGTTATGTAGGGTAATTATGATGCAAAGGGTCTATTGTAACAATGCAGCTATACCACTGTAGTGGACAGCATGAATTGTGTTTGGACTTTCGGGGATTTTTACCCGGGAGATTTATACCCGGGACCCTCTGACACCGTTGTAGTCCTAGGTATGTACATATAGAGGGGGTGGCACAGGTCTCTGGAGGGGCTTTGTTGAATGTCTAGATTAAAAATTTTCAATATAAATTACAAATTTTTCAGGGATAATTTCCTTTTTTTTTATAAATAGACATTTGGGTTGGTTATTGTAATTTAACAATTATCTGATGATTATTTCCAGAAATTTATAGGTATTTCTAAAATGAAAGTTATGAGATTGCATTTCAAGCTCCCTACATGAAATTGATATTTTGCAATAATCACAAAATTCCCTTAATATTCTTATCGGGTTAGTCTTATTCATGCTATTCAGTTATTCGTCTCTTTAAGTTGCTTATTATCAGTCCAATTCAGAAAATCTAGTACGTTGACTTTTGACATAAATATGATGGGGAAAATCCATTCACATTATGGCTATGAGGTCAGTGATGTGACAAACTTACTTGGCATGAATAATCTTTTTCTAACTTCATTGGTAACATTTTTCCATGATCAAAGATAATCATTGAGCTCATATTCTGTGGCTCGATTACTTAATTGTAAGATGATTGCAAGAACATTTTTCTCATCAGTAAGTATTATCCTGGATAGGTTCATGGTGACAATTGCCATATTCATTAATACAATCCCATTGCATTCAGACAAACCCAAGGTATTATATTCTTTGGTAAGAAAATGAACCTGAAAATGAAACTGAAATCAATATATTTGTACCCTAAAATCATTATTGAATAGATCTATTAAATACCTACTTACCTTCAGGTCAACCTCTCCTTAAGAAGGACGCATGAGTTACCATGTGATCATATTTTTCAATAGTCATCATTTGATTTCAAACTCAAAAATACTCTTCTTTCAATTACAACTAAGGTTTTAGATATCCATAGTTAGTTTAGGAAAATCACTTTTACTCAATTAATTCATCAAAAATGTTGCTTCCAAGCAGACAAATTCCGCTGAAAACCATACAGCCTCTAGTTCAGAAAATGATTTGTAGGTAGCACTTGTTATTAAGACATTATAATTCCCTAATTATAAGAAGGTGAAAAACATTGTTCCCCTGCTGTCAGTGGGAGATGGTACATTGGGAGAGTGAGGGAAGTGATGTTATGGTAACCATGAAGCTTGTAGTGCTGCATGATGTCACTAACAGTGGCTAACCTAGGTACTAGAGTTCCTATGATCCTGGCTTAGACTGGAATGGCCTCTCTCTATAACATAGAGACAGGGGTAGGCCAATTTGACCCGACCTTGAAGCCTGGTTTTAACTGGTTTTACTGCTCATTTGCATATATTTTACTCTTTGTATGATCATGTGATCTTCACTAGATGTAAGAAATCAAGATAAATAGGTTGGCTCAGTAAAATGCTCCCTGGATGGGGAATTGAACCCTGGCCTCTGGAGTTAAAGGCACACAGCATATCCACTTATCTACCACGGCTGGCTATCATCAAGATTCAAGAAGCAGCATGTTATTTTGATGCACCTATGCACCTCAGAGTTTCTTGTCCCTGTGAACTTCCCATATTTTTCCATTATTAGTAGGCCTATTTTAAGCATTTACAGACTTTATATTATATCCAAAAACTGAAAAAAAGCATTAAAGAGCAGCAAAGACATTTTTAGAGAATTAAACAATGCATAGAGTCTTAAACAGTTATGTAAAATATTTGGACTAATTATATGGTAAAAGAAACAGAATTAGAAATAAAGGTTTTTAGAAAGATACTTGGCAGTGAGGGATTCATTCTGGTTACCCTGAGATCTAAAGTCCACTGCTCTCCCACCTGAGCTAACCAGGCCAGCTGTCAAGGGCCAGCCTTCCCACCATCATATCACTCCCACCTCATGATCTAGTCCTATCAGTCTACATGTAGTTTATGTCTCCCCCAGCTGTCTCGTTCCCAATCTGGGCAACAGTGAACCAGATCACTGGTTTTATTTCTATCAAATACTGACCCTCTTGTACCCCACCCAAGTATCACTGACCTTGGTTCAGTAAATTAGAAGCACTGACAAAGGTATGGGTCTGAAGTGGCATTATGTAATCTGTAATTATTGTCAAACTAGTGCAGCTATCTGGTTCACTGCTACCTGGACGTCACACCAATATGGTTGGTTACACCGGTATGTAGATATACAGACAGGCCTCTCCAGTCTAATCCTGGCTGATTCACACCTCACAGCCCATTAGTATTTCCACTCCGACTCGATACATTGCAGCATACCTTTCATTTTATTGATAGAACTGGTATGGAATGGCGATTTTGAAAGGAATGTTATGTAGCAAATGTATGGAGAAAATTGTCAGATTAGCAGAAAATGAACCTGACCGAGGCAGTGGAGCCTTAATATGAACATCATTTCAACAAATATTCACATGTTCACCCCTAATCCATAGATCAAACTGTTATTCAACACAGGTCATGTTCAGCTTTCATAATGTGTATGTGCATGTTATGTAGGGTAATTATGATGCAAAGGGTCTATTGTAACAATGCAGCTATACCACTGTAGTGGACAGCATGAATTGTGTTTGGACTTTCGGGGATTTGTACCCGGGAGATTTATACCCGGGACCTTCTGACACCGTAGCCGATGCTCTACCACTGAGCTAGATGCCCTCGTCTGCCTTCATAAACTGACCAACCATGCTGGATCGGTATGATACACATAAAGTGCCAGTGAATTCCCGGTGACCTTCCCCTTTGGGTCGGTTTACTAAGCATGTGGAATTACTGCTCCTTCGCCACCTCAGCACAATCAGCCCTGACACCATGTCATGAATGTTAAGGTGAAATGTTTTGCTATTATGGTTTAGACTAACTATATAGCTTGAGCTTGAGCATACTACAGAACCTAAAATGTCGAGGCTATTATATGTCATACTAATTCTACACAACAATGCACAACCTATTTGATGAATGCTATTGCAATCTTATCAATGTAGTTTTTTAGTTTATTTAATGAAATGTTATAAAGTTGCACATAAATGGAACAAAAAACGAAAGAATCAATACTTGCCTAATCATAGAATTATATCAAATGTAAATTCTTCATCCTTTGAGCCAAGTAGCAGAAAATCTATGAGAAAATCTATGCAATTGATAGATAGGAGAGTACTAGTACAATGTAATAGACTTGATACTCATTGAGAAATGATATCTATTACAAAGTACAATGGTTTTAAAAGATACAAGCATCCTCTTGAAGGGATGCATGGGGGAGAATAAAGAAGAACAAATTTGTTTGACAAATTTCCCATCATACCCTCACCTGAAGAAATAAAACTGGCTAAATGGCATGGACTGCGTGCGAACAATCGATTTATGAAAAATCGTGATTAACATCCAAATGGCATTCTACTTTTTTTTTTTTTGACAGATAACAGCAACTATGAATTCATATAATGTGATTCTTTGTGAAAGTAATGTTGTATAATGTAGGTATTGTGCTCGGTACATGCAATAATTATCTCTCACTGGTACACAATCTTAACATATATGCATATTGATGACAAATAAACAAGTTCAAGCACATTCCATGACTTACTGTTCATTCAACTTTATTCCATTGATTTTATAGGACAAAACTTCCAAACTAATAAGCCCCTTGAAATTGAAGTTTCCTATAGTAAATACTCGAGTTCAATCCAATGGTTTGGCTGAGTATGAGTTGGTGGGGATGGGAGATAGGAAACAAAAATCTGCTGGCCTGCTAAAATTCACTTATATCCCCTTTGCTGGAAGTAAGTGACACATCCCTTAAATGTTTTGGTGAGTGCCCAGAGAGATGAGTTCATTTTATGCATCCTGGATTCGCAGTATGTAAACACACTATGACAGGCTTTGAGTCCCGGGCCCGGGCAGGGAAACGATTTTTGTTTTCAACTTGTATTTATTGATTATTTATTGATTTTTTATTGATTAATCGTGTAATAAAGACACTAATTCAGTGTATCATAGGATATCAAAACTTGTGGGTGCCCACTCGTTTTGATATCCTACGATGCACTGAATTCAGTGCCTGTTAGCCCATTCGTTTGTCTCTTAATATCAGTATGCATTGACAATCATCTGTAAACATACTCATTGTTGCATACTAATGCTATACATGATTGGATAGCCCTAGCTTCATGGAACATGACTAATGTAGACTTTGTTACTATATCTCTTTCTATTGAAACCTGGCAATGTGATGTTGATATCAATTGCTACTTCATAGTCAGATCTCACAAGTGACCTGGAGATAGGAAAAGTGATCTAACTTTGGAAGTTAATTCCAGGGCAATTATTGTTTCCACATTCTAGTGCTATACAGCATTAGAACGCCCTTTCTCTGTAGTTTATAAATAATTTTAGTTTTGTTCAAGTTAACTTTTTAAGCAACACCAAGGTATTGTATTCTGATCCTAAACACCTTGCGGTCAGTCACTTCGGATCGTAATGATTAGCCCTGTGATCAAAATTTGTCAATGCATAGTGAAAATACTATCTATGCCACATTCTAATGCTATACACCATTGGATAGCTCTAGATCTCTAGAGCAGGAAAAATATTAGTTTTGTTTGCTGTATCTCTTCTCATTGAAATTTTGCAGTACAAAACTGATATTACTTGCTATCATACATAAACAACCCATGAGTAGTTCCGAGATAAGAAAAATGATTTAACTTTGGAAGTTAATTCCAGGACAACTGTTGATACCACACAATAGTGCTATACATCATTAGAACGCACATTCTTTCTATTATATGAATAACTTCAGTTTTGATCATGTTTACTATTCAATCAACACCAATGTATTAGATTCTGCTCCTATACAAAAACGCAACATATTGGCATATTAACCTTGCAATTATAGGCCGGGGGCTGATAGGTCCCACAATGCACCCCCCCATGTCCCAACGCGACGGGTATTTTTTCAATCCTTAGGGTCCCCTGAACAAGATTCAAAATATTAACATTGATTATCTTGGGCTGCACTACCGGTTTTGGCTCATTATCCATGTGCGGGTTCAGACCACTTTTGGGTGAAGTTTTGTACCATGTCATTCAAGGGGTATGCTCAATCCCCAAGCTCTAAGACTATCTTACCTTGTCTGGATCCTAAAGCTATTGGTCTTGTTGGAAAGAAGACATAATCAGCTTTTCATTAAGCCCTATTACATGTTTTTAAGTTCAGATTTGAGTGTACCAGACAGTCGGGAAGACGGAAGATTGAAATTACGAAGTTCCTTTTTTTACTGAAAATCTTAAATGCGCTCCAGATACATGTATTAAACTTGCCCTTATCCTCATCTAAGCACAATATCTAATATGATTTATGTAGGACAAACCTTTCTGAGTAATATGAGACATTTTACAGAATTCCTTGATGACTATGACACACGTTATTGCCTTGGACGCAAAGACACTACCTTAAGCCAATACGATGCTGTTCCATTTCAATAATCTCCCTCTTTATGTAAATGGATGTTTTTCCATGCTAAATCTTTTTCAATTCTCCTGATTCTTGTGCTAAAAAGGGTGCTGATTAAGAATATGCATGTTTCTACTTCATAAAATTTAATGGCGAGGCTGTATATGGCTGAAATTCAAAATGGCCGACAATAGATTCAGATGTCACTTTGAATTACATAAATGTGCAGTCTAGAAAGTATCTTGTGGGTCCTACCCCCTATAAATCAGCTTAGTAGAATACAGTGCTGCTTTTGTTTCATTGCTAGGTGGTGTGGTTGCCTAGCAACAGCAGCTTTGCATAGCAACCAAGCCTGAAAATATGCTTGAATGCTCATATCTGCATGGTTTCCTTTTAGCAACATACTCCCCTGATGTAAACTTGTATATAACTCTTCTGTGACTTCCATCATAGACTAGGAATATAGATGATAAAAGGTTGCTAGGTTGTGTGGTTGCTTAGCAATAGCAGTTTTGCATAGCAACAATGTCTAGATTCATAACTGTAGTGCATAGTCTCCCCTCATTGACATAGTTCACTGATTTCAAATTGCATATAGCTCCCTTGTAAACATCACATAGTATGAACATAGGTAGAAATAATTGTCATGTGATTGCCTAGCAACTGCAGCTTTACATAGAACCCCATGTCCAAATCTATTCAGATAGTCACAGATAAATGTATGGTCTCACCTCAAGAACTTGTATGTATAGCTCCCCTGTCCACATCTCAAAATAGAAGCACATACAACATGTTGCAACGTCATGTACTTGATGTAAATCTACCTTTTAAAATCATCTAATTGACAGAGACCATATGATGCGATAATGATAAAAGAATATTTGCCACATCCACACCCTGTGTTATTTTGTAAATACATATTCATGCATATGTATCTCAGATCATCCATGATTCCAGGATTGTAATTCCTAACAACTGTCCCCTCCTCCCTCCTCCCTCCTCCCTTCCCCAATATGAAATTCCTGTAACCACTCTCACATCATCAAAATTTACCAATGCTAGTATTGATAACGCACATTTAGAATACAGAATATTGGCTCTCAAAAGCCTTGGGCAGCCTTCTTGTCTGAAAGTAGGTGCAAGGTAAAATTTGCATTGACCTTAGACAGTGCTGGTTTCATACACATATTGAGAAAATGAAAGAGAAGGATTTGAAAACAATTGTACAATTCTCAGGATATTCTCTTATCTGTTACCTCTTCAGAGCATCAGTCCCAGTGTTATCCATCCTTACATATCTCTGAACATTACATTCTGGTTCAACTTCTCTCATAGCAGTGTGATCGCAACAGCTGGTGATTATGCTGCTGGACACTTCTGAGAAGGCATGTTGATCTGTTGCAGTTCATTATCCCCAACACATTTGGTGTAATGAATTACTAGTTGACCCTAATAAAACTACTGAAAGCCACTGGCACACAGACCTTGAGTATCTTCTACCATTCCACATCACTCACATTGGACATGGTGGTCTAGCTTATAGAAGAGGGAAGTGTCATCCATATTGTACAAATTGCTCTTATCATATCTAGAAAGAACCTGAAGCTACTGTTGTGATTCTGTCACCATCACTATAATCTGCAGTCCCTCTCTCCATGGATCCTATGAATGGAGATCATCTTCCTGCCTTTGACAATTGATAGCCATCTTTTTAAATAACCCAGGATTTGGACATTGAGATGCTCACCACAGTATCAAGTCATCTATTGCATATTTTAAACAGCAATTACAGACTTGACTGTGATGGATACATAACTGCAAATGGACAGAATACTTAATGGGGGGTTTATTGCATGTGTGACAACTATCAATGACGTCTGACATAGTGACAAGTAGCTATTAAGATCAAGCTGGCCATCCTAGACAATTAGCTCGCAACCTGCCTGTTTATTGGAGACATGATATAAGAAGTTACCAGTCAATCATCCCCTGTTTTCGCCCTAACTCACAAGGGACACCCTATCACCCAAATGCTTCACTGTCATTTGAGGTCTTTTCAATGATCCTAGCACTCATTATCCCCAGTAAGGGTAAGTAAGCCTGAAGTTCCTATCCAGATCTTTATTCTATTTGAACAATGCTCTAGCATAACCATGACTATGCCCTTTACCATCAAGGTTCTCTTTCCCAACCTACGCTACTATTAAGAACTGTATGTGGCAATACATCCCTGAGGTGAGACCATACACTTATCTGTGACTATCTGCATAGATTTGGACATGGGGTTCTATGTAAAGCTGCAGTTGCTAGGCAACCACATGACATAGCAATAATTTCTACCTATGTCCATACTATGTGATGTGCACAAGGGAACTATATGCAATTTAAAATCAGTGATCTATGTCCTTGAGGGGAGACTATGCACTACAGGTATGAATCTAGACATTGTTGCTATGCAAAACTGCTAATGCTAGGCCACCACACAACCTAGCAACCTTTTATCACCTATATTCCTAGTCTATGATGGAAGTCACAGATGAGTTATATACAAGGTTACATCAGGGGAGTATGTTGCTGAAAGGAAACCATGCAGATATGAGTATTCAAACATATTTTCAGGCTTGGTTGCTATGCAAAGCTGCTGTTGCTAGGCAACCACACCACCTAGCAATGAAACAAAAGCAGCACTGTATTCTACTAAGCTGATTTATAGGGGGTAGGACCCACAAGATACTTTCTAGACTGCACATTTATGTAATTCAAAGTGACATCTGAATCTATTGTCGGCCATTTTGAATTTCAGCCATATACAGCCTCGCCATTAAATTTTATGAAGTAGAAACATGCATATTCTTAATCAGCACCCTTTTTAGCACAAGAATCAGGAGAATTGATAAAGATTTAGCATGAAAAAAAAATATCCATTTACATAAAGAGGGAGATTATTGAAATGGAACAGCATCGTATTGGCTCAAGGTAGTATCATATACCATTTTATTATTCCATAAATTGTAACATATTACTGTATTAATCAAAGAATACATAAGAAATTAATACATGGATTGGCTATAAGAGCACTCAAACTTTCTATAAGAGCGTTCATGCTCCACTGCACACCAGCTAGGGGAAGGATACATAGGTTACAACATCAAAGAGTCCGACCTCATGGTCCACTGCAGAATATAATGCTTTTAAGGGTCTAAGAGAGCGACCTCATGGTTCAGTGCACAAATTAATAACTTGTAAGTGAATGCAAACGGCCGTTACGGGTGCCTGGGCACCGCTGACGCCGTCATGGGTGTCTGAGCACCCCAACACTGAACAATAGGTTACATAAGTAACAACGTCATAACTTTCCGGTGGCTCTAGCGTCGCTCCTGAGCAACCTAGGTCAAATATGAAAGCATTTATGAAAAGGCCATAATTAGACGGTCAAAATGAGCTCAAGATCAAGGCGGAACTCTCATTATCAAGGAAGTTATGCTACCTAGACTATTTCAACCTCTGAATGCGCTACAGACAAACCAGGGCAAGTTAAGCGGGGGTTGATCACTTGACATATTCAAGTCCGCTCATGCGCAAGATGGAGGCCGTAGCGGCGTAAACGACGGAGATATGAGGGTCTGAACATGCCATACCGACCGAGACAATGGGGGACATGGCGGCGTCCATGGGGGTCCTTTGTGCACCCAGTGACACATGAAAGACTCAAACAATTGCAGAGTTAGGCAGATGCCACTGGCTCCAGTCAGTCTGAGGAGCCAAGCCAGGAAATGGTACAAATACCACTGGCTGCTCCTCCTAGAAGGCAGAATCACCAGAACGACCCTTGAGGTAACATCTCCAGTCAACAGTCCTGCTACCTGCTATAGCTCTACACTGTGCTGGGTTAGACTATGCAAGACAGGCATAGGACTGAACCACTAGTGGCCAGAGACTACCTGCTACAAGACACCTACCAGAGGGTAAAGTTAGACATTTATATATTATCCCTCTAAGCAGCAGGTCAGGACCATACTGGACAGTGTATTATTATTATTATTATTATTATTATTATTATTATTATTATTATTATTATTATTATTATTATTATTATTATTATTATTATTATTATTATTATTATTATTATTATTATCATCATCATCTCACAGGTGGAGTGGAACAGAACATTATACTTTATAAACAATTGTATATTTACTGTGTGTGGAAATTACCTGCATATTAACATGTGTATGATTGATATTCTTACATATCTGCCTAAAGCTGAATAAACCAGTGATAACTGGAAATAACACATTATAAGAGCTTGATGTACTTACACTATATACCACTAGTCATATGATATTTCTCATATGACAACTTGATCATGCACAATAACTAGTATGACAGTAGTGTCTTTGCGTCCAAGGCAATAACGTGTGTCATAGTCATCAAGGAATTCTGTAAAATGGCTCATATTACTCAGAAAGGTTTTTCCTACATAAATCATATTAGATATTGTGCTTAGATGGGGATAAGGGCAAGTTTTATACATGTATCTGGAACGCATTTAAGATTTTCAGTAAAAAATGGAAATTTGTAATTTCAATCTTCTGTCTTCCCGACTGTCTGGTACATTCAAATCTGAACTTAAAAACATGTATTAGGGCTTAATGAAAAGCTGATTGTGTCTTCTTTCCAACAAGACCAATAGCTTTAGGATCCAGACAAGGTAAGATGGTCTTAGAGCTTGGGGATTGAGCATACCCCTTGAATAACATGGTACAAAAATTCACCCCAAAATGGTCTGAACCCACACATGGATAATGAGCCAAAACCGGTAGTGTATCCCAAGATAATCAATGTTAACATCTTGAATCTTGTTCAGGGGACCCTAAGGATCAAAAAAATACCTGTCACATTGGGATGTGGGGGGGTGCATGGTGGGCCCTATCAGCCCCCGGCCTATTAGCCTAGGCCTACATATTGTTCCACTGGTATCAACTCAATGATACAATAACAAATAGAAAGCTCAGACAAATCTGATTCTAATGATATTTCTACTTTTGTCTGCATGATACCTGAGGCTAGAGAAATTCACTTTTAAATATTGCAGTATGACAGATGGCGTCAGCCCCTAGGCTACCCTCTAGTGATGTGTGCAGCCAAGCATGATGGCCTGCTCATTAGCATAACACCCGAGACACCCTTATCTAGTCTACTCAGCCACTGCAGTGCCTGTTGCCATTCCTTCTTTTGTAATTCCTTTGTAAAACCAAGTACGTCCCATGGAAATGTGACTCATTCCAATTGAGCTTCACTTTACATTTACCATGGTTTTACCCCATCTGTAGATCCGGAGGAAATGTGTGCAATTTCCATTACTTTACACTTCATTTACCAGGTTTTTTAGCGCCTCCCACGCCGCATAGCGGCGGTACCGTGAAGTGGTACGGGAGTGCGCTATGATGATTGCATTTGCCCCATGTGATGAGGTCTCACAATACAAAATTACTGAATAAAGAAATTGATAATTGTGAAATCTTCTTTATTCTTAGGAGCAGTAGTGACGTCATAGCAACCAGCATGGCCCTTATCAGCCTTATCTGCCTACTGATAAGAATCCTCATGAAGGGTTAAATTAAATAGGAAATGTATTAAAAAAAGGTGTTAAAATCCTTATCAGAAAAGATCCAGAAATCAGACAGCAAAATGAGTTACAAATTCTGAAAGATATTGAAAATTTTACATCACATACTTGATCCACTATTTTCTAATCCCAATATTTGAAAAGAAATTAGCAAAAAGGTTACTTTTTCCAGTACATTGCCAATATAATTTGACCCTTTGCCAGATCCTTAGCAACCAGGGTTCTGCTCCCGAGAATGTCACAACCGCATTTCTTGTTACCCCATCTGTAAATCCCCAGTAAAGAGTATTTAAATGTGTGTAAATCTGATTAAGTTTTACTCTTCATTTGCCACGGGTTTATCCCATTTGTAAATCCATAATAAAACTCATATAAATTATTTAGCTTTACGATATAAAACAAGGATAATGCCCATTCCTATGTAAGCATTTTCTCCCTTCATTTATAATAATAGAAGGTGTAGAGGCAGGGACAGTGAGCAGGCAGTCTCATGGACATTATACCCACGGGTTCTAGGCCTTCTAATGATGGGAATAGAATAGAGAATAGAATAGAATAAAGGCTGGGATCAAGACCATCCTATTAACCATGATGGTGAGAACAATATATATGGTGATAAACAACTTTTATAGAAAATGATTAGAATATTAGAAATTTAAGCTTATGGTACACCTAAATAATTTGTTACTTTCTTAAAGAGACTGAGCTTGTGCATTCAACACCCTACATTGATTTTACTACTTTATGTATCAGTAGGGCACTGTATACATGTAGACAGGTTGTATAGAGTGGGAGGTCAGGTAGGCTATGATTGACAGGTTAAAACAATAGGTCAGCATTAGGCATGCTGCCTCTCACCACCACCTCAGCCTACTGCTCAGTGACCCCCCCCCCCCCATCCCACCACCACCAGCTCTCACCTCTATTGTGTGGATGATTAGTCCCAAGGTGTAGTATGGCAGCGGGGATATTTTTGAACAATGTGACCAGTACATCAGTGGGCAGCAGAGAGAACACCTGCATCTCTACTGGTAAGGTATATGTAAACACATGATACAATAATATTTGGCATTATCAACTATCATAACTGTGTGTATTCAATGACATACTTTCATATTTCCATTATCTAATGTATCATCTCTGACACTTATTTGAATGATGAATTAAAGTGCCTTGCGTAATAAAAAATATTTACTCTTCACTTTTAAAGATGCTGGTAGGGGGCATTAGGACCAATATATACACGAGTTCTAGACCATCTGTTCAAGGGGTAGAAGGGGTACAAGCCGGGACAGGAAACAGGTGGGCTCAGGGACAATATACATGAGTTCTAGACCTTCTGTTGATGGGATAGAAGGGATACAAGCTGGGACAAGGAACAGTGGCTCTTAGAGACCATATACACGGATTCTATACTTTCTAATGATGGGGATGGAAGGGATAGATACCGGGACAGGGAGGAGGGGGTCTAAGGTACCATATACACTGGTTCCAGAACTTCTAATGATGGGGATAGAAGGGGCAGAGTCTGGGACAGGGAGCAGGGGGTCTCAGTGACCATATTGTCAAAGGACTATTCTGGGTATCATCATTATTTTACACCTTCATTAATTTCTTCTCCATACAGGCCTGAGCTCTGTCCACAAGCTTACCACCTGCCCCTATCTATTTTATCAATAGTAGGTGGGGTCACTCAACACTGAATCCCACCTCCTCCAGTGGGATCCAGTGAGCTGCTCCCACGTCATCCCAACCCGGATGTCACAACAGCAAAACTGGATTATTCCGGCCACGACCCCACTGGAGGTACTGCGACATACCAGTGGATGCTATTTTGGGACCAGGGCATATCTAAATCACACATCCTTGTCCCTCATTGGTCCACATGGCGAGCTGCTCTCTGCCTGGTATTGCATCACCCAATGATGCACCCGGTGGAGAGCAGGCGTCATCATTGCCACGAGCTGCTCAGCTGAGTATACAATACGCTGCATGAGCATCTCCCAGTATCTCTACCTTCTCTTCACACCATACCTATACCTCATATCATGAAAATGAAGACAAGGAGAAATCAAAATAGAGCTTGATAAATTCCACAACGATCTCAGAACTAAACAATTCTTCCAGCGGGAAGGAAGACAGTAAAAAAGCCAGAAAAACAACAAAAAAAAAACAAAAAAAGGCCAAAAAATCAACCTACCATAGGAGAAAATAAGTTGCCCTTCCACTTCTGGAGGGGAAACTTAAAAGTAAATCTGATTGGAAAGCCCCCAAATGCTCAGCCAACTTGGAAGCCTTCATCACAGTCAATGAAGTCAAACTGTCCAAAGTAGAGGAGGAATATTCATTCAGACCTAATATCACCAAAAAAGAAAAACTGGCTCTGAGAATGCTGTCGAAAGATAATAATATAACAATAAGAGAAGCAGACAAAGGGAGAGCCACGGTAATACAAAACAGTGTCAGCGAGGCGTCGAGAAAACTCAAAGACACACATACATACAAAAGGGTGCCAGAGATCTAACAGAATAGATAAACAGAAAAGTTGAAAACAAAATCAACCAGATGTTAGAAAAACGCGAAATAGATGCTAGAATGGCAGGGTCAATGAGAACACTCAAACCACGCACCCCACACATCTACTTCTTGCCCAAAATCTACTAAGGGGTAAACCCACCACCAGGGAGACCAGTAGTCTCAGCCAACAACTGTGCCATAGAAAAAAATCTCCGCATTTGTAGATTTCTTTTTGCAACCACTCGTGCCAAAAATCAAATCTCACATCAAGGACACCACAGATTTCATCAACAAAATCGAATCTCTAGATCCCCTACCAGAAGGTAGCATCATAGGAACGATGGACGTGGGGTCCCTATACACCAACATACCAAATGAAGAAGGACTAGACAGCCTAAAGAGAAAACTATCACAAACTAGACAAGGCAAACCAGTCAATAACGGGTCTGGCTGACATAGTACTAAAAAACAACAACCTGCAATTCAACGGCACCAACTACCTTCAGATACGGGGCACAGCAATGGACAAAAAAACTAGCCCCTTCATATGCCAACCTGGACACAACAGTATAAATGGCTGATGGAAAACTGTATACTGACCCATACACAAAACTAACAGACACCAATACATACCTGAACTACAATTCATGCCACCCACTAACAACGAAAAAGAGCCAACCATACTCACAAATGCTACGCCTATTGGCAATCTGTACCAGGAATGAGGACTACCTCAAACACCGGGAACAGAAACTAGACGAATCCCGAGAAAAGGGCTACCCAGAAAAAATCCTGATGGACTGCTGGAAAAAAAGCTGACAGAAAAAAGAGGGGTGAGGTCCTGAAGAAGATAAAAAAGAAACAAGAAGGGAATACAGAAACCTACATGATTAGCACTTATCAATCAGGACAAAACCAGATTAGAGATATAATCAAAAACAATTGGGACAATCTTGGGAAGTCCAAAACCACCACCAAAATATGGGAGGATGGGATTGTGTACGCCCACAAAACACCAAAAAAAAATGAAAATAGAAATCAATGTTACACACCAAACTGTGAACTGTGTTACAAGATGGACAGAACGGGGAAAATAACGAGCAAATCCACATGAAGAAAACATAACACCATGTGGAATGTCACCTGCAAGAGCTCTAACCTGATCTACATACCCATATGCAAAGTCTGTGGAATTCAATATGTAGGCCAAACAAAAAAGGAATTAGAAAAATTGGATGAACACCTGGGCAGAATTGCACTGGGTGAAGGCAGCAATGCAGTACCAAAGGAAGTCCACCATGGCAAACAAGATATCACTGTATCGGTTCTGGCCTTTGTATTCAGACACCCTTTGAGTGAAAGGGCAAACGAGCTAAGGCTCCTAATAGAATTCAACTGGATTCAACTAGATTCACAAGACACAGAACCCAATGTGATTGAACATGATGGGTAATCAATATGGATGAGCAAGGTTCTATGATATACCATTTTATTATCCCATAAATTGTAACATATTATTGTATTAATCAAAGAATATCTAAGAAATTAATACATAGGTTGGTTCTAAGAGCTATAAGAGCGCTCAAACTTTGTATAAGAGCGTTCATGCCCCACTGCACACCAGCCAAGTCAGTTACACAGAGTTTGTGACATAAAAGGCTCCGACCTAATGGTTCACCGCACAATATAATAAAAATGAGGGTCTCAGTGTGCGACCTCATGGTTCAGTGCACAAACTAATAACTTGTAAGTGAATGCAACTGGCCGTCACGGGTGCCTGAGCACCGCTGACGCCGTCATGAGTGTCTGAGCACCCTAATGACTGAACAATGGGTTACATAAGCACAACACCATAACCTTCCGGTTGCTCTAGCGTCGCTCCTGAGCAACCTAGGTCAAATATCAAAGCATTTATGGAAAGCCCATAATTAGACGATTAGAATGAGCCCAAGATCAAGGCGGAACTCCCATTATTAAGGAAGTTACGCCATGGAGACTGAATCAACCTTCGAATGCACTACAGACAAACCAGCGCAAGTTACGCGCCTATCCAGCGGGCATTATGAACTTGGCATATTCAACTCTGCGCATGCGCAAAATGGCGGTTATAGATGCATAAACGACCGAGATATGAGGGTCTGAAGATGCAGAACCGACCAAGACAAAGGGGGACACAGCGGCGTCCATGGGGGTCCTTTGTCACCCAGTGACACATGAAAGACTCCCCTCAAACAATTGCAGAGTTAGGCAAATGCTACTGGCTCCAGTCAGTCTGGAGGTGCTTTTCCAAGATTTGCTTCAAATAGCCTGGCTGCACCTCCTAGACAGGGAGAACACCAAGAACCGCTCTAGAGGTAACATCTCCAGTCATCTCCGGCTACCTGCTATACCACTGCACTATGGTGAAACTATGCTAGACAGGCATTGGTTTCCATCATTAGTGGCCAGAGGCTATCTTCCTCAAGACATCCACTAGAGGGTAAAGTTATTCATTATTACATTATTCCTCTAAGCAGCAGGTCAGGAGCTAGGTGTGGGAACCCACCTAGAAATATGCTGGACATTGTATTATTAATACCTCACAGGTGGAGTGGAACTGAACATTGTACTTTATAAATTACTGTATGTCTACTGTATGTACAAATTACCTACATACTAACTACTGTATGATTGATATTTCTTACATGTTGCCTAAAGCTGAATAAACCAGTGACAACTGGAAATAACACTATTTATAAGAGCCTTGAGATAATTACACTATACACCACTAGTCATATGATATTTCTCATATGACAACTTGATCATGCCAAACTCTACCATGACAAAGTGGTGGAGAACATCCTACTAAGATCCCAAATTACCCAATGCTCTCATAAAGATTAAGCTGGCAACATTGCTAAAAACAATCATACACACAGTAAACCCCACTCCACCCACCCAGTGACCTTGACCTTGACACCATGTCCACAAAGGTCACCAGTGAGATCTCCCACATACCAGTGAGATCTCCCACACATCAGTGAGATCTCCCACACATCAGTGAGATCCCACACACATCAATGAGATCTCCCACACATCAGTGAGATCTCCCACACATCAATGAGATCTCCCACACATCAGTGAGATCTCCCACACATCAATGAGATCTCCCACACATCAATGAGATCTCCCACACATCAATGAGATCTCTCACACAACAGTAAGATCTCCCACACATCAATGAGATCTCCCACACGATCAGTGAGATCTCCCACATATCAGTGAGATCTCCCACACGTCAATGAGGTCTCCCACACGTCAGTGAGGTCTCCCACACGTCAGTGAGATCTCCCAAACGTCAGTGAGGTCTCCCAAACGTCAGTGAGGTCTCCCACACGGCAGTGAGGTCTCCCACACGTCAGTGAGGTCTCCCACACGGCAGTGAGGTCTCCCACACGTCAGTGAGGTCTCCCACATGTCAGTGAGGTCTCCCAAACGTCAGTGAGGTCTCCCAAACGTCAGTGAGGTCTCCCACACGGCAGTGAGGTCTCCCACACGGCAGTGAGGTCTCCCACACGTCAGTGAGGTCTCCCACACGTCAGTGAGGTCTCCCACACGGCAGTGAGGTCTCCCACACGTCAGTGAGGTCCACCCCACACATCAAGGTCTTATCAGTCAAGCTGGCAGAACAACACACAAAGACCTTACGTAGTCAGGGGCCTGTTGAAGAGGTCTCCCTCCCACCTAGATCTAGAAGGCCCACAGGAGGCAAATCAGCCTCCAGTACAACAGACCCACACTCAGTAGACCCCACACCACCCACCCTGTCTACTCAGGGAACAACCAGTTCTCAGGGATCCAACATTTCCCAGGGATCTCTACAGGACGCTCAACTCACGCTATCTACCTCAGGGGAAGAAGGATCTACCTCAGGGTGTGGATCCACACCCTCATCTAGATCCTCCACCCCAGCCCCATCCTTTGACAGCCACTCCTCCAGAGACACTTCCCCCACACCCTCCAGCATGGACACCGATGAAGGCCCCCAACCTAATCAGACAGCTGAAAAGATAAGGGCCTATGAGAAGGCCATCCAAGATGCAGTTACTGCCCTAGAGACCAACAAGTCCCAGCAGGAGGAAAGGGAGAGGATCCTCAACCAACAATTGGCAGAGAGGAATGCGGCAATAGACACCCAACAGAGGGCCATGGAGGACCAGCGGAAGTCCCTAGAGAGACAACAACAACAGATAGCAGATCTCATGAAGATGGTATCATCCCAGACCCCACAGCCTCCCACACCAGCCATCACACCTGTTGTCACACCATCTGCCTCTGGATCCAAGGATGACATCATAATCTCCATGGTGTCCAACATGACCAAACTCATAGACAGAAAACAACAGGACGACAGGAAGATCAGGCTACATGAGGTAACAAAACCCAAAACCTTCTCACACCCATCACCACTCATGTCAACAGCATTATTCATTGATCACAAATTCCCAGAATATCTGAAGGATAAGTACAAAGTAACAGACAGTGACACCATGGTAACATATTTACCCAAGTACCTTGAAGGACAAGCACTAGCTTGGTTTGAATCCTTCAGGGAAAGTGCCACACCTGATATGTTGACATGGACCAATGTAGTGAATAAATTAAAAGAGTATTTTGCTACTCGAGACAATATCATCTCAAGGACAGCACTCCGTGCACAAAAGGTAGATGAACCTGTCCTAGACTATGCATGCCATCTCAGGAAAGTGTGTAATGCCCAACGCCAAAGCGATGAAATCCTAAGCAAGGCATTCACCCAAGGCATGAGGCCCTGGATCTCTGTAGCTCTTGAGAACAAGAAAATAGACTCTTTTGACCAAGCCCTAGACCTAGCCTTAGAGGTTGAGACCCAAGAAAGATCTAGGAAGGTAAGGGAGGCAGAGTCAAACCCACAGCCTACTAAGAAAAAGGTCCAGGAAATCAGCACTAGTGCAGATGAAGATGTTAACCTAATGTCTAGTGCCCATGTAAGGCAACAGGAGGCTAAGGTTGCATCAAGAGACCCTACCGGTAGATATAGAGGAAATAACTATGACCCCAACTACCAATCCAATAGAGGTAGAGGTAGAGGGGGCAACAACAACAACCGGGGGGGTCACAACAGTAGGAAAGACAACAGCTCTTCCAACTCCAACAATGGTAACTCTTCATACAGTGATAGGAGAGACAGAACCCCAAGTACTGGCAGATCCTATAACAATCAAGGATCCAACAGTAGGAGCCATAGTCCACATAGGAACTATAACAATGGATCCTACAACAACCAGGGTGACAACAACTCTGGATCCTATAGTCAAGGATCCAACGGTAGGAGCCACAGTCCACATAGGAGCTACAACTCTGGATCCTATAATCAAGGATCCAACAGTAGAAGCCATAGTCCACAAAGGAACTACAACAGTGGATCCTACAACAACAATGGTGCCTACAACAACCAGAGATCCAACAACTCCGGTCAATACAGCAACTCTGGTCAATATAACCAGGGTTCCAACTCACGCCAGGAGGATTACAAACCTGACACAAGAGGTTACCAGGGGAACCAACACAGTAACCCCCAAATACCACCTCATGTGATGGATCAAATCTCCAAGCTCCTGGTGGCAACCATCGCAACCACCCCACAGAACCAGGAAAACTAGGATGTCACAGTGCCGATGGGCCAGTGCACTGTGACACCCCAAAAACAAACAATCAATCAGGATTAACAAAGATCCAACCAGAGACAATTGCTAGTGCCAATATACCATCTAACAGACAGAGACGTCCATCAGTGATACACATCACCCCACCAGATTCATCATCAAAGGATACAGGTGAGAGTACCAAGCTTTCTATTGTACTTCTTCAAAATGGCTGTATCAATGCAAATCTATATGATGTTTCAGATGTACAATGTTTGGTTGATACAGGTGCTACTATCACCTGTGTCAGACAATCATTCCTCATGGATCTCCAAAAGAGATTCCATATCCAACTGAGGAAGTCTAAAATCAACATCCATTTGGCAGATGGATCGGTGTGTCATGTTAGACATTCAGCTCTGCTGAACTTTAGAATCCAAGGTGTCAGATTCCAATACCAATTTGCTGTAATACCCAACCTCACACAGCCCGTTGTTCTCGGCACAGATTTCTTAAGCACTACAAAATCTCAAATTGAATTTAATGTTGATCCTGAACAAATTCTCAAACCCATTAGGGCAGTGAGGGATTTTACCATCCCTCCATTCTCTGAACTTGCAGTATTGGGTAAGGTCACATCTACTCAATCACTGCAAGGGAAAACTGGAGTAGTAGGTAACCTCCAAAGAAATAACAATGCCCCATATCTAGTTCAAAGGGCAGCAGTAACCCCCAGGGAAAATAACAAACATCCCCTAGTGATACTCAACACCAGCAGGCGCCCACATAAAATCAAAAAGGGTGCCATCATAGCTCTATTTCAGGAAGTCAAGGAATCTGATTTAGAAAAACCTCAACAGGTGTCAGACACTACCCCACACACTGATCAATCCATCTCAGCCATACGGCCTGAGGATGTAACTCAATTCAGTGACACAGACTCAGACTGTGAGTCCACATATGCTGACCCTGAACCCAACTCAATCAGACTCTCTGAAATAGCTGCTATACATAGTGAGGCACATGACCTCGAGCCAGAATTGGAAGAGAATGTTCCACCAAAATCTGTGCTCACATCCAAAGATCAGCATGATAGATTAGGATCACTGCTGACCAAGTATGATGATATATTTGTAGGAAAAGATGGAGACATTGGTGCTACACACCTGTATACCCACTCAATACATGTAAAACCTGAAGCAGTACCATGTCATTTCCTACCATATAGACAAACACCAGAAAAACAGGCCGCAATAGGGGAAGAGTGTAAAAGGCTAGTACAACAGGGCATTCTGAGAGAATGTGCCAAGGGCCCCTGGGCTTCCAGATCCTTTTTAGTACAAAAATCATCGGGAGGCCATAGGCTCGTCACAGATTTTCGTTATTTGAACCAGAACACGATAAATCAAGCCTTATCTACACCCCGAGCCGATGACACTCTAGACATGATAGGGTCACTCAGACCAAGAGTATTCAGTAAGCTAGATGCCCAACAGGGATTTTTTCAAATTCCTATAAGACAGGAGGACCAGCATAAAACCGCATTCATAGCAAATGACAAAAAATATGTCTATGAAAGGATGCCGATGGGTTTAGCGACGGCACCGGCGGGATTCTGCCATCTAGTCACATTAATTCTGAACAAACTCAAGTACAAATGTGCCCTACCATACCTAGATGACATATTGGTATTATCACCATCAATCGAACAACACTTCCATGACCTGGAAGATGTGTTCAACAGCCTAAGAGTTGGTAAACTCAAACTGAAGAAATCAAAATGTGAATACTTCATAGACAGAATAGACTTCTTGGGAATGAGAGTCACACCCATGGGACTGCAACCATCTCCCACAAAGGTGGAATCAATCAAAACCTTCCCAACACCAAAATCAGTCAAAAATGTCAGATCCTTCACAGGCCTATGCCAATACTTCAAAAAGTTTATCAAAGGTTATGCCCAAATTGCTAGACCATTGTATGATCTACAGACACATCTCAAAGCATTTGTCTGGACAGAGGATGCAGATAATGCTTTCAAAACTTTAAAGCATGCCCTCTGTACCAATGCTCTTCTCAGATATCCAAACTACGAGAAAGAGTTCAGTTTGGCAACTGATGCTTCCAATGTGAGTTTAGGAGCTGTACTCTCACAGAGAGATAATGAAGGAGTGCTCAGACCAGTAGCCTTTGCAGGTAGAACCCTCTCCAAACATGAGAGAAATTACAATACCACAGAGAGAGAACTACTGGGAGTAGTGTATGGAGTATTACATTTCAGACACTATCTAGAGACTAGACACTTCTAATTATACACAGACCATGCAGCCCTAATCCCACTATTAACCAATACAGGACTCACACATAGATGGGCCAGATGGGCTCTAGACATACAACAATTTTCATTCACCATCCAACACGTGAAAGGTGATGATAACACACCACCAGATGCTATGTCTAGAAGAGAATACCCTGATTCTGGACCCATGACTAACCCTCCACCCCCACCAAGGAGAGTTAGAGCAGCCAGTAGAACCAAGTTTGCAAAAGTAACAAAGAAAGTACCATTCAAAAGGGATGATCCACCCAACACCATTGAAAGGCCAGAGACACCTATTAGGGGTATCTTGAAGCAATCTACACACTATGTGTTTTGCCACTGTGAGAGAGAATACTCACAACTCTTTCCAGAAAATGACTTCGAGCCTATCGAATTCTCATCACTCAATCAGATGCTGAAGGTGGCTCCTTAGGAGCCACCCTTCACCCCACCTGACTCAGATGATGAAGATTCAGAAGACACAATATATGCTATCACTCAAGCAACTTCCAAATCAGTCAGATTCTTTGAATCAATGCAGGGAGAGGAAACATCAAACCATTTGTGTCCTATGACCACACGCTCAAAGACTAGAGAAATGATTCAGGAGGGCACACCAAAACCCCCCACACAATCACAAACTATTCTAAATGAGAAAAAGGTCACAGGAAACAAACCTACCAAAACCCCACCTGCCAGGAAAAATGTCACAAAAGACACTGCATCTACTAAGTCAAAGAACTCTGAGACAAAGAAGAATGACAAAAAGCAAATTGTGCCTTTAAAGAAAAAGGTTGCCACTCCCATCAAGGCGAGAATAGGCCCTCCAAAGGAGCCTACACACCAAAACAAGAGTGACACACCCCAACAAAAGGCACAAGATAGGCCAATAGTCGATGAAAAAGAAAAAGAAAAAGACAGAATAAAACAACATGTACTAGATATAAATCAACTACTGGATCAGATTCCCGACACATCCATCTCAGGTACAAACCTTGGCTTGGAACAAAGAAAGGACAAGGAACTATTGCCCCTCATACAATATCTTGAGGATGGGACCTTGCCTGCACCAAAAGCACAAGGAAATAGACTCATCAACCAAGGCCAGACATACACCTTGGTAAATGGTACATTAGTCCATATATGCCCCATAAATTGGAGAAAAACCAATACTGTACCACTTCAAATTGTTATACCACAGCAATGGGTAACAAGTACACTACAGTATTTCCATGACTCACCTACTGGCGGCCATCTTGGTTCCAGTAGGATGCTGTCAGCACTCCGACCTAGGGTATATTGGAAGTCTATGCTAGCAGACACAACAAAATATGTTTCCACCTGCCACACATGCCTCACAGCAAAAAGGCAAGTACACTCACACAAAACACCAATGACAGTGAGAGAGTACATGGCTTCACCAATGAAGTTCCTAAACCTAGACGCGGTGGGACCACTTCCCACAACTGCCAGGGGAAACAAACATATACAAGTCTGCATAGATTATGCTACCAGATATGCAACAGCTTGGGCTACTACTGACTTAAAAGCTGAAACAACAGCAGCAGAGTTCTACAAGAACATAATTTGTCATCATGGAACACCAGCCACTCTTCAAACAGACAATGGAACATGTTATACAGGTGCAAAGTTCACAAAGTTAACTAAACACCTCAAGATCAAATATAAATTCTCCTCACCATACAGGCCACAATCAAATGGGCTTGTAGAGAGATTCAATGCTAGCATCGGCACAGCGCTCAGAGCATTCTGCTCAAAGCACCAAAACAATTGGGATTCATTTATTGAACCCATAACCTTTGCATTAAACAACACTGAATCCCAAACCACAGGATTCACCCCTTTCTTCCTACTCCATGGAAGGAACCCAGCCACCCCAATGGACTTAGGGCTGGGAATACAGGAAGACATATCCATCGTAGCAGACCATGTAGCTAACATGATAACAAATCAGGATACCTCTAGGAGGAAAGCTATAGAAAGGGTCGCCAAGCTACAAAAGGAAAGGAAGGATAGATATGATAAGAAACTTACACCACAGGAAATCAAGGTCACCGACATGGTGTACCTAAACATACCAAGAATCCTGACCAACACAGAGTGTAAGAAACTTCAACCCCTTTTTATGGGACCATATGTTGTAGTAGACAGACCTAGTTTGACAAGTGCCAAACTCAAAAACTTGAACACCAATCTATTGGTGGCCAGACCAGTGCACATAGACAGACTGAAAAAGGTTGTGGCTGTCAGAAACAATGAATTTGCACACAGGCTTATTCCACATGAAGCCAAATACTACAACACAATTGTAAGGAACAAAAATGATATCACCCTTACAAGAGAAACCACAGGCATAGGCCCTATCAAGCCTAGGCCTGCACACCACATACTAAGAAAGACATCTAGGTGTGGTGCAGTTTCAAGAAATTAGAAACACATTGAGATACCAAAAGAACATAAGATTTTCAAAATGTATTACAAATTCTCTTCATCCACACATAAGACATGTGTGACTGATAATGAATTACCTATATGTATATAAAGCCAATCAAATTTGTAAATATATCAGTAGGTTATTGCCTCTGAAAGGGTCAAAGACTGGGACCCCCCAAGTAAAGCAGACATAAAGTCTAAGAAGAGTAAGGGTAACACAATGGAGTGTCTAAAGCCTAATCCCCACATGAAAGAGCGCGCTATGCCAACACAGCAGTCTATAGAGATCAATTGACCTTATAAGCTACCCTCAGACAACTGTCTAGACGGTCATGAATGGCTGTCCTGGATGACAGGAGGAGCTAATTACCAGTACACAGACTACACAATAGACCCCCACAGTTGCAGACACTGGAGATCAATGCATGGACTCCAGAGAAACAATACCAGGCCCACAATGGATGTGGGTAGGGTAGGCTACATAAGAAGCACTGTGGACCATAGCCCACCATCAGTCTTCATCCAGCTGCAGTCTGGAACACAAGTCTACAGGACCCCACTTGGGAATTAGCCAGCCCACTTCTCCATTAGGAGAGACTGCACTAGGATAAAGAACACACCTAGTTCACCTTCAACCTGACCTTACCATTTACTGGTCAATCTCTATAGACTCACCGGACATATTGCCAAGACAGCTCAATCTTGCAAAGGTACAGTTTGAACCACTTCATTTAAAGTGTTACACCATACACTTAGACTTTACCAGCACCAAATCACTACAAATTTGACAACACTTTAAACAGCAAACTTGCTTTACACAAGCACCATGGGGAGACTGAGAGTTTCACCCATACTGCTAACTATGCTGTTATTATATACTATAGAACCACTTACTGCAGGTTATACACCTGTGGTGAGACAAAACATAGGAGTAGTATTCAAACCTAGCCCTCAACCACTGGTCAATGGACATACAACCACAACACTGTTGCTAGCTATCCCCTACAAGATACCTCAGGCACCCGTTACCCAAGGATCCATAAGGGATAGAATACTCCAATTGACCACTCCTACTCTACAAGATCATACCTCTGGTCAAATTATCCAACAAGCCAAAGAGCTTGACACCTTGCTGGAAATTGCAGACAAGGAGATAAATGAAACATTAGCCTCCATCAAATTGTTTCTTATCCAACCCCATAAACACATTGGACAAGGCCAAAAGAGAGGCCATACTGGGTTTTCTAGCACCCCTGTTTCGCGGTGTGCTAGGTCTAGCCACAGTAGAAGATGTAAACCAAGTAATGGGACAGCTCAAGAACATAGATGAAATACTAAGAAAATTTGCTAAACAGGATCAGGAAGCAGCTAGTCTCATTGAAAAGATCACAGACAGACAAGATAAGTTTGTTAAAGCATACATCCAAGATAAGAAGGTACTAGACAGCACAATCAACACCATAGGTGACACCGTCAACCTGTGGGCCTCTAACATGTCCAGGTCACTTGACTCATATTCAAGGCACGAGAAAACTCAAAGGGAGAAAATGCAAGTATTAAATGATGCATTAATTATCATAGCAGCAAGAATGAATACAGTTCAATCACTGCAAAGGACAAATGCAGCCCTGAGGATGCTATCATCAGGGATCCTAACCCCTGATATAGTACCACCCTCAGACCTTGCTAGATACTTAATTGACATTAATAACAAACTTAGGATTACACACCCTGGAGCACAAGTCGCAATTAATGACTTAGATTTCTATTATTCACAGAAGCTGACCTCATACACTTACTCAGCTCACCATATATATATTCATCTGGACATTATAATACAATCTACCACCTCAACCTTCAAACTGTACCAAATGATTACATCACCAATGCCTATAGACACACAGGAGACCCCCACCAGAGGAGTCACCAAGTTGCAAACCACAACTGAGTTTCTAGCAGTATCTTACGACGAATCATTATTCATCGAATTGGACTCAGCAGATATGCAGGCATGTGAAGGTACTACAGTAAAGGTATGCAGAGATGTAAATGGTAGAATCTATAAACACAGGCCTACATGCCCTGTAGCCATTTTTACTAACCAGGCTCAACAGATTAAGGAACATTGCAAGTTTACAGTTTCACCACTGCAAGCACCTACCACCCATGCTATTTCCATTTCTGAAGATGAGTATCTGGTCACTACTAATGAACCCCATTACTTTATCAACTGCCATGGTAAAACGTCTGAGACTCGAAAAGCCCAGTCCTACTCAATCATAGGTGTACCCTGTGGGTGCACAATCAGTGTAGGAGAATTTTCTCTTCCAAACACAAGGTTGCCCTGTAACTCAACCTTATCATTTCATTACATTCTCAAGACAATCAATTTACCATTCATGGCAGCACTTAACCAAATTTCCGAAACCAAACCAGATGAAAGAGAGAATCTTCCAAATTTCCCAGTAGTAAACCTTTCTAGAACCCTAGAAAAACTACAGGAAAATCCAATCATGGATGATATTACTCAACTAAATTTAGAGCCCTTTGCCAAAACATTATTAAAAGATGCCTCCAACCTTGATAAGGCAATGGAAACACGCTACGTAGAGTCACACCTACGTCGAGTTACAGAGCATCCAATCTTCCAAAGCTTAGGACTCATCCTAGGGATATCAGCTCACATTTTTATAGTATATATACTACTCAAACTGTACAGACTAGGAGGGACTGTAGCCTACCTGCCTACAGCCAAAGCATTTAGACTAGTCACCGAGCTGCCCCTACACAAATTGCTCCCAGATAAGAATCCTACCAAATTAACCCCTACAGAGGAAACCCACACCCCTTTCCTCACAATTCAGGAAACCCACACCCTGATAATTGCTATATTATTCACCCTGACCATCTACTCAGCCTAAAGAATAATGAAGTACCTTAAGAAATTTGCACAGACACACTGTGGCAAGAAAAATGTGGCCAAGCGCACAAATCCCACAATATATTTTAAAATATATTGTGGAGACTCAAACTTCGCGCTACCCTTGAGGCCAATACCACATGAATTTGATGAGATTAAATCAGCAGCTGCCCCTACCTATAAGGATATAGTGGTTAAAACCTTCCCACTACCCAAGGCTATATTTACCTGGAATGGACCAGCAGTTATAACAACACAGAGAGGAGAATTTGCTTATCACCTCCCTCAGGTGATACACCTACCTTGGCGCACTAGGTTCAGTACTATACCAGCCCTTAAAAACAAAGGACTGTACCACTCCATGCTTCTCCAGAATGATTGTGGCACCAGCCCGGTGACCATGACAGCACTGGAAAATACAACAGATATAATTATTGACGAACAACAGGAGGAGACCGCAAGGTCAAACATGCAGACTATTGCTAATTTTCTAAACCACCAGCCCTCCCCGGTGACTGTGGAAACAGCCTAGACTGCCCACAGCCTAGACTGCCCCCAGTCCACCACCAGGAGACAACATATCAGAGACAGTATTCAGAACTTTTCGGACAATTTGCCGGCCCTGAAAAGGGCCTTTGGGATGGCGGGTTTGTACACCCTAGGTTTCAGTCAGTCGGGATCCTACCACAGATCCTCGGGTTCAACATCGATGGGAGAGTGGGAGTCCGAGTCCGATCCAATCATGTGGCCGTGGTCATGTTCCCACTCAACAAGCCGGGCCTCCATCAACCCCAGTCCATACTCGGCGGCCATGGATGGATTCCCGGATGCCGCAAGGTCGATGAGGGATGCTGCCAACAGATAATCCCATAGCACTCGCTCCCGCGGCCCGAAGTTATAGTCCATGGGCCAGAACCCCATATTACCCAAGGCACTAGCCAGAAGGGCCACAGTGGCCCCCCGACGCAAGGCTGAGCCTAAGAAATAGTGGCAGGAGTAATTGCAGACCAACACGTCACCATGCTCAATGATATCCTTGAAATTCCTCACTATGTAACCATAGTGTATGGTCTGGTTGGCCTCCACCAGGGCCCTAGCCGGACTCCCCACCTCCATCACCTGGGAGACAGGCAAAGCAAAGAGAGCTTGAAGATAGGCCATGGTGTTACAACAGAGGTTTCCAGAGAGGAACTGATACTCCAATACCAGCCACACACTCCTTAAATGGACACACACACACCCCCCCCCACCCTGAACTGTCCACTGACACCAAGCTAGGCACTGACACAGACACATGCCAGAATCTGGCACCTAACACCTCAAGTGCCACCACTGCATGAGCACATCAGGGAGGAGACTCACATCTCACTCCTGACACACCTCCACTGTCAATGAAATTATCAAAGTATTAGAAAAAAAAAATATATACACAGCCACTTGTTGATGTATAATATGAAAATCTATGGTATTCTCACAAAATCGATGATTAATGCGCGCATATACGCGCAAAATTGCGAAATTGCAAACTACAAATTGTAAATTGTACAAATCTAACATTAATATACATGAATGCAGGTAGATAACTAAGACAGTTTTTGTACCCACTAGCACTTGTATACTATACCAAGGTTTACTTAAAGTAACACACTTTAGGTATCCAAGAAAATTGTTGAAAAAAAAAATGAATGAAAAAAAAAAAATTGTTGAGAAAAATTGTTGACATGAAAAATGTTTACTTAAGATACTCACCAAATAATCTCTTCCAGGGACACATACTCAAAGAGGCTAGGGAAAAGTCAATTAAGCAGCGGCCCACTGCCGAAATTGCCAATTAATACACCCATATAGCAAAATCAAAGAGTAACTCAGAGACAAACAAGCCTATTGTACATGAAGTACTTTGTTTTTCCGGTCCTCGGAAAAATTTGTCTCAAATCCCAAAAATTGTATAGTGTAAACTAGATTGTACGTTTGTACCCAATTTACACACTAAAATTGTATGTTGCACACCAGATTGTACGCTTGTACCCAATTTGCACACTAAAATTGTATGTTGCACACTAGATTGTAAGTTTGTACCCAATTTGCACACTTAAAATTGTATGTTTGCACATTATACTGTATGTCTGTACCCAATTCATACACTAAAATCAGGTTTTTTTTACAAAAAATCAACATTTTTATGTGTAACCAAGCTGTACACAAAATTATACATGTCCATACAGAAATTATCAATTGAACGCAAAATTATATGTTGGCATACTAAAATTGTGAATTGAACGCGAAATTGTATATTTGCATACTAAAAATGCCAAATGTACGCGAAAATTATATATTTGCATACTAAAATTGCCAAATGTACGCGAAATTATATATTTGCATACTAAAATTGTCAATTGAACGCAATTACACGCGAAATTGTAAATTTGCACACTAAAATTATCATTTATGTTCAATTTGCACGCTAAATTGAACATTGAATGCCAAAATTGCACACTATTTGCCAAATTGTATGTTGTACATAAAAATGGAAAATTGTACCCAAATATTGATGTTACATAAGCAAATACACTCAGGTATGGTAAGATAAAGAAACTCGGAAATGTACTTATACCCAGGAGAAAATTGTTTATACTGACAAAGCTCTACCACAAAAATTGCATTTGAAGCACTCCCCATCACTTCAAATCCTCTTACAAACAGTATACAACTCCAAATAAGGTAAAAATATGTAGATTGTACATTCCCTCGGCGAAATGACGGAGTTTCGCATTTTCTCGGGGGAGAGGGAGTATCCCATAAATTGTAACATATTATTGTATTAATCAAAGAATATCTAAGAAATTAATACATAGGTTGGTTCTAAGAGCTATAAGAGCGCTCAAACTTTGTATAAGAGCGTTCATGCCCCACTGCACACCAGCCAAGTCAGTTACACAGAGTTTGTGACATCAAAGGCTCCGACCTAATGGTTCACCGCACAATATAATAAAAATGAGGGTCTCAGTGTGCGACCTCATGGTTCAGTGCACAAACTAATAACTTGTAAGTGAATGCAACCGGCCGTCACGGGTGCCTGAGCACCGCTGACGCCGTCATGAGTGTCTGAGCACCCTAATGACTGAACAATGGGTTACATAAGCACGACGCCATAACCTTCCGGTCGCTCTAGCGTCGCTCCTGAGCAACCTAGGTCAAATATCAAAGCATTTATGGAAAGCCCATAATTAGACGGTTAGAATGAGCCCAAGATCAAGGCGGAACTCCCATTATTAAGGAAGTTACGCCATAGAGACTGAATCGACCTCCGAATGCACTACAGACAAACCGGCGCGAGTTACGCGCCTATCCAGCGGGCATTATGAACTTGGCATATTCAACTCCGCGCATGCGCAAAATGGCGGTTATAGATGCATAAACGACCGAGATATGAGGGTCTGAAGATGCAGAACCGACCAAGACAAAGGGGGACACAGCGGCGTCCATGGGGCTCCTTTGTCACCCAGTGACACATGAAAGACTCTCCTCAAACAATTGCAGAGTTAGGCGAATGCTACTGGCTCCAGTCAGTCTGGAGGTGCTTTTCCAAGATTTGCTTCAAATAGCCTGGCTGCACCTCCTAGACAGGGAGAACACCAAGAACCGCTCTAGAGGTAACATCTCCAGTCATCTCCGGCTACCTGCTATACCACTGCACTATGGTGAAACTATGCTAGACAGGCATTGGTTTCCATCATTAGTGGCCAGAGGCTATCTTCCTCAAGACATCCACCAGAGGGTAAAGTTATTCATTATTACATTATTCCTCTAAGCAGCAGGTCAGGAGCTAGGTGTGGGAACCCACCTAGAAATATGCTGGACATTGTATTATTAATACCTCACAGGTGGAGTGGAACTGAACATTGTACTTTATAAATTACTGTATGTCTACTGTATGTACAAATTACCTACATACTAACTACTGTATGATTGATATTTCTTACATGTTGCCTAAAGCTGAATAAACCAGTGACAACTGGAAATAACACTATTTATAAGAGCCTTGAGATAATTACACTATACACCACTAGTCATATGATATTTCTCATATGACAACTTGATCATGCCAAACTCTACCATGACAGTTCCACACCCTAAAGCCACGTCAAAAGATTTTTCATTAGACCCGAAAAAATACTTTTTCGAGCATAATAAAAAATACCCAAAAAACCCTCAGTGGAAAACCTACTCTAATATTCATCACTACTACTGGGAATTTCAATGTCTCCTCAAAATTAAGAAATGTCACCTAAGTCATTTCTCAACAATTATACCTGATTTTAGATTTTTTTTCATAACCACTCGATCCTTTGGGGCGGGAAGGAAAAACACCACCTTAGGCATTTGAATTTCTCACACATTTTCACCTGATGAGGTTCTTAACAACCGAAACTGCCAACACGAAGATCCACTGCATTTTATATCCCCCAACAGACTTTATTGAACATGCCCAAAGCCCCCCACTGTCCTATATATATAGTAGTATATATTAGTACTCGGCCTACACTGAGATTTAATGATCACTCCCCCAGTCCACTGGACACCAGTGTGCCCTACAAATCCTGGCAAAAACCAAAACAATGTGACATCCCAATTGATACCTTTGTTGCTTATTTTAAGAAACTCCTCCATACACTGAATATTTTGACTATGATAGTATGAATACTGTTGAAGAATATGTTGACCAACCTGTTCGAATTTGGATATGGGCCAAATTGTATTGATAAATTAATCCTTGACTCCTTGACTCCTCAATTACTATGAATAAACTTGAATTTGCCCTCAAAGCCTTAAAAAAAAAAATGGAACTGATGGCATACCATCTGTGTTTCTTAAAGAGGGAGGGAAAACTTTCACAGGTGTTATATGTTGTATTCAGCTGTGTGTGGGAGACAGGGACATTCCCCACGAAATGGGTAGAAGGCATTATTAGTCCTTTACACAAGAAAGGTGACACAGGCAGTCCTGATAATTATAGGAAAATTACTATTATGAACAGCACCAGTAAATTGTTTGAAATCATCGTCAATAATAGACTTAAGTTCAATAATGCTATGCTAAACCAGGATGATCCACTGCAAAATGGATTTGTTGAAGACAGGTGGACATCTCATAATGTATTTATACTCTACACAGTTGTCAAAACAGTGCAAGCTGAGTGTAAGCCCTTATGTTGTTGCTTTATCGGTTTCACTAAAGCTTTCAACTATATAAATAGAAGAGCTCTTTTCTACAAGCTGATGTGTAACAAGGTCAAAGGGAAGTCATTATAAATCCTTATGAACCTGTATAAGAAATCCCATTCTAAAGTGTCAGTAAACTCTAACTTTAGTGAGGGCATAGATAGTACAGATGGTGTACTACAAGGAGGAGTTCTGAGCCTAAGGTTGTTTAACACCTCCTTAGGAGATGTTAATGAACACCTAGTTGCTGAGAGTGGAGTAAACATAAATGGATCTGCCGTTGCATAGCTTTTGTATGCAGACGACTTGGTATTACTTGCTACCTCATCAGAGGAACTTCAAAAACAAATTGACAGGTTATTTTAGTATTGCAAAACATGGCATTTAATAGTCAACATGGTCAGGTGAAATATAATAATATTGAATGGAAAAGATAAAGATAGAAGAGTGACCTTCAACTATGGTGATAGAATATTAGAGAGAGTAGACTCATATAAATACCTGGGCTTTACACTAAACTCCAACCACTGTTTTTAAATCGATCAAAGACTTAAAAGAGATTTAACTCCATTTTCACAGAGACCTTCGCTCGGTAGGGTATCTCATATTCCATGGCCAAAAGCTGTCTTTAAAGAAAAGAAATTACTCCATTATTGTTTGATAACCACCCTCAGTGCACCCAATCGTTTTGAAGTTGTAACCTGTTATCTGGCGTATTACAATGTGACCGAATTGAAGAAGAAGGGGACGTACTACTTTAAAGATCACATTCCAATTTGTATTTGTTACCACTGTGCTGTTACCCCTGATACCTTTTTGGGTATAGTCATGTTAAAGAGAAGAGGAAGAAGGCAAAGGGACAAGCTTTGCCAAAATAGTTGATAGTTTTTTAAAATTTTTTTTAATAAATAATTTTATCAGACTCCGGAGTCTCGTCACCGAGTGTTCAACACTCGGTGACGAAACACCACATCACCATCACTACTACGACCCCATAACGACTGCCGGAAAAATGTCGAGTGGTAAAATCACACCCTTCACTGAAATAGGTCTGAGACTACAAGGACCCTTCAATTGTATCATCAGCGGTGCGTCCGGTTGTGGAAAATCGCGCTTGGTGAATCCATTTCTGAGCGACGTTAACAAAGATCTTTTACCATTACGGCGAGTGGCAGCCCCTCTTTGAAAAAGTGCAAAAAGACTACGGAGTGGAATTCAGAGAAGGTCTTCCCAGCAAAGAAGACATAGCAGGAGACGAAGAATCATCATCGTCGTCTACCCTTCGACCACACACTCTACTGATATTGGACGATATGATGAGCTGTTCCAATCAGCAAGTGGTAGCTGACATCTTCACCAAATATTCCCATCACTGGAACATGAACATCATATATATCACTCAGAACCTATTTCAGAAATCACCCGAAATTCCAACTTTGAGTCTGAACGCTCACTACATGATCATTTTTAAGAACCCCTGCGACATGGGACAAATAGGTGCTCTGTCTTGTCAATTGTTTTACCTCCAAGGCGACTGCTCTCTTCAGTATATTTACCCATGAACTCAAGTGACGTCACTCATACCTGCTTCTGGACTTCAAGCAGACAACACCGGATGACCTGAGAATATGCTCCTCCCTCACGTCCATAGACGATCAGAGCGTGTTCGTTCCGCTAGACAAAAAGAGAAAGAGAAAGTAATGGCTACTCATCGACTCAACAGACATTACGGCACCCTTAAACACTTGGCAAAGTGTTCGCCGGAGGTTTGTGAGCATTTAATAGGCTCTGGAAGTGACGATTTGATCATGACATTGAGCGAAATCTGTCACAATTTACTGGAGGGAAACATTCCGCTCACCGAGAACCAACTGGAAAGTCTTTGAGAATCTGCTGACGTGTTGAGGACGGTGAGCAAAAAAGCTACTGCCATCAAAAGAAAGAGAAACGTCTTGGTTCAAAGGGGCGGTTTCCTCATTCCGGCTCTAATAGGCATGGCCTTACCCCTTATAAAAAGCATTCTCCTTATATAGAGCTCGTCCTTCGACACCTCACCACCACCGCCGCCTCGATGACGGACCCCGAGGAGCAACACTACAACCGCTCTCGTGAATCCTAAGTCACTCTTGAAATCACGAGGAGCACCTGATGTCCCTGTACCTGCTACTGGTGCTGCTGCTGCTGCTGGGACTCCTACTTTTACTACTTCTCCTCCTGGTGTGCCTCCTCGTCCTCCTGCTGCTGATGAGCGTGAAAACAACCCCTCCTCTGCCGCCACCATCGTATCCCCACCCTCCAATATGCCTTATTACTACAGACAAGCAGAACAAGGTCTTCATCCAAACGCCGCATTACACCAGGTGCTACAGTTTATCTACAGGGACTTGGACCTAGTGTTGAATGACCCCGCTTTGAAATCACGCGAAAAAATGCTGAAATACAAGAGGTTGTTGAATAGGTTACAATTTATCCTCGCAAATCCCAACAACCACACGATTCCTGCATCCGCTCCTGTACCACCGACCGCCCAACCTTTAGACGCTCCCCCTCTCCTTGAGGTGTTGCACGAGCAAGTTCCACAGAGGAAACACAATGCTACCACCAAGCTGTTTAAGAGACTGCAAAAATCCGACTTGGTCAAGTGGAACAACGACGGTTCGGTGAGCAAGATGATGGGTCAAAAAACGGATCCTGCCAGTTGAATAAGCATAGTGGACTTACTGAACGACTCCAGCTGGTTGAGGAAGACAGCATCGAGACCCGAGGGGTACACCCCGTTCAAGCATGTGCTGTGCATGGAAGATCCCACGAGTTCCTTGATTGGAAACCAAGTCTATAAAGCGGGGGCTCCTAACGAAGCTTTGGACAGAATACTTGCAGGCAGAGGGAGGAAATGAGCGAGTTCCAACGAGGAAGAAGAAGAAGAAGGAGAAGGCGACGTCTACGATGACGACTACTACGAGGACGCCACTCCCCTCGTCGGCGCTGCCACCTCCGGCGACTACTCTTCCCGCTTTACCCATCATAAGGACGGGGACTATGACAACGCCATTTACAAAACTCCGACTACCAGCAGAAGATCCCCTGCTACACCTCGTACAAGTAACCAAAGTAAGAAAAAGAAAGGACGCAGTCACGACATCTCATCCAACCCACCTAAATGGCAAAGTCTAAGAAACTGACCAAGAAGGAAAAAGAAAAGAGACGAGTGGTGGCTAAATATACCGATGTCAAAGCACCCACCAGTTTCACCAGCGTCACCAAACTCCAGAAACATCATTTCTGCAACCGAAACCACGCTTTCCTGAGACGCCTTGGGATCTGTGGATGCCTACACTAAATATAAACCCATTCGGAGAAAATTCACGAGGAACAAGACGATAACTGGGGGAATCGATCAACACTGGCAGTTAGATCTGATGGACCTTCAAGCTTTGGCGTCTCACAACGACGGGTTCTGTTTTCTCCAGGTACATGTGGGCTGCTCCCACCAAATCCAAAGGTGGCGCAGCTGTCAACAAGGTGTTCGAGGCAATGACTACTGAGAGACACCCGTGCTTCATTCAGACGGACAAGGAAAAAGAATTTCTGAACAAGACCTTCCAAGATCACCTGAAGAGCAAAGACATAGAGTTTTTAACCAGCGAAAAACGACAACATCAAAGCTAGTCTAGTGGAGCATTTGAATTGAAGTCTAAAGGAGAAGCTGTGGCGCTATTTCACACACAAGCGTACATATCGCTACCTAGACATATTGGACCAGGTGGTGTCTTCTTACAATTGCACTCACCACAAGACGTTGAAAATGCCGCCTGCTGAAGTCAGCTTGGATAATAGCGAAACTATTTTCTACAGACACGACCTCCCTACTAAGAAACAAATCGAGGAAATATGGAAAAAAGACGAACCCTCGACGCTCTGACACCCACTTCATCGCTCCAGGTGACAGAGTGAGAATGTTGAGAGCTAAAGGACCCTTCGCCAAAGGTTACAACGGAAATTGGAAGGAGGAAGTTGTCAATGGACCATTCTGGGTATTATAATTATTTTTCATATATTTTCTAATTTCTTCGCCATATAAAACCTAGGCTCTGCTCTCGATCCACACTCAACAATCTCCTGTATTCCCCAACAGGAACCAGGATCCATAAGTTATCACAAACCCACTTCCTCCATGAGACTCTGTGACATAAGGTACACGGATGTAATAACATTCCAATCATATCTACACCCACACAGCCCCGCTAGAGGATGTGGGATCCACCTGTGGTGCCATATTTGGAATGAGAGGCTATTCACAATCTCCTCTCAATCCTCATTAACATGGTTAAACCACAGGTGGCAATCTCTCCCTATGACACGTGTCTCTATTTTATTGAACCACATGTATAGAACATTTCGCAATACTGTGAGCTGCTCATGCCCTTAATATAAAAGGCAGCTTGAGCAGCTCCCAATCATCTCTCCCAACTTACACCTTACACCTATACCTAGAACCTACGAAAGGTTGAGCTATAGGATCGGAGGCAAAGCTTAGATATTGGCGAGTGTTATCATTGTCACCACCTTTATGAAACACTCATGTCAGCTATGCAATAAAAGGATCAAATGAACTTCTCTGGATTCCGTGTATATTCACTTCACTTGTAACCGTCCGTTGACATGATGGTGGATGAGCCCTCTAAGAATATCCCACTACCAACTTCTCATTAAACATGAGAAATAGTGAGACATCACCAAAGAAGCCAGCTTCAGAACAACGCACCTTTACATCACCTGGGCTAGACGCGCCCAACCACCCCACAAGTGATACTACACACCACCTCCAGAGGCAAACTTCATCTCCAGACGCATTCACATTGGATCCAGTTTTACCTATAGCACTGCAGGCCCACGTATTACAACCTGTGAGTACCAGTATTGAGCAATTTTCCTCTATGATAGTGGACCACAATACTGGAGCACACACCAGTACGCCAGTATCACTACCTGCACCAGGATTAGACATCACCTTACCTGGTTACTCACAAGTAAATTCACCGCCACTAAGACTTTCTGGTATAACTAGCCCAGCCTCTGAAGTACCAGTGGACAATACACAGAACCACTTGTACCTCAACCCACACCTGGAGGACAGACCACCAGAGCTTCAAGCCACCCTCCAGGATATCATTCCCCCACAACCCACCACACCTAGTGCAACTGTATCTACAGCACAAACCAACTCAGGTGTGACTTCACATAAACCCTCGGTTTGTGAGGAGCCAGTGGTTGTGGACACAGACTTGGACACTTCCCTAGACGCTGATTGCTGGAGAGACAGAATCGGATCAGCAGTTTCTAGGTGGAGAGCAGCCTATGAAAACGGTATAGGCAGAGTTTCCAATAACAACTCTGGACACCTGGTAGGAGACAATCCAAACTTCTCACTCAACATCAACAGACTGTTGGATGAGTGGCTTGACCCTACCGTTACCCAGCCTAACCAATACCAATCCACTTCTGAAGAGGAGGACCTGTACCCCCCACCTGTGTACACACCCACACAGCCACTTAGGACCAGGTCAGTGGACTCACCATCCAGACAAGGCTCTAGATTTAGAAGGAGGGCCCAATAAAGTTCACCTCTTAGAAGAAGAACCCCCACTGGTTACAGACTACTGAGAAGTGTAGACGGAGCTACAAGCAGATCCCACCTCGTAGCTACAACTCCACTGCTCAATAGAGGCAATAGAATGCCTTATAACTCACCTCACCTTATCGGTTCACCTGGGGAAGATACTGAAGTAACTTTTCCCCACCGACCTAATATGGCAATGTCCCGAGGTCAGCCCCCTCAGTATGACCATGAAGACATGAGGAGAAGTCTCATCAGGACTGTACTAACGCTGTCAGTGAATCTTTCTCTGAGCTACTAGCCAAACACGTGAGCGCCCTATCCACTGAAATTAAAAATCATGGGCAGGAACACTCAGGTCAATTGGCTAGGGTACACCTCAGGTTGGATGACATGGAACGCTGGAAGGAGCATATGGAGAGTAACACCGCTCACAACTTCAAGCAGGCAGAACAAGGTAATATGGAAGTTCTCAGAAGATCTGAAGATTTCACATACCAGATGACTGACCAGCTTAGCAGAAACATGGACTCAATGAGGCTTGACCTCATGAGGGCTATTCAGAGCCAATCTACCAATGCCAACGCCACTAGCTCCAGCCAAACTACCACTAGCACCCAGAGTGACTTAGGACCCATGCAGTCCACCCCTCCCTACCCCACGGCACCTAGCTACAGCCCCAGCCATAATGACATGACAGGAACAAGACTGAGCCCACCACATACCTTCATGGACAGCAGTAACCAGAACACAGCCGCCGCCCCTTCCACCTCCCATGCACTACACCAATCTCCAGCAGCTAGTGCACCAAACACCCACCAGGGGGCGACAGCGTCATATAACAAAGCGCCTAATCCAAACCAACATTGTGGCCATGTGGTTAATGGTGTTTACAGCCCCTAGGGACAGGCAGATAACCACTCTAGGCTACCATATCCTCCTAGGTATCCCCACATAGCACACTCCACACCGGTAGCGCACCAGGGAGGATATCATGGCGCTGAGTATACCAGGCTTTCCCCCGGTGGTTTAGAAGGCGACAAGCTCACATCTGCCCAGTTAGGCTCATTCAACAAGCCTGAACCCTTTGACAAACCGACGCCCTTCAGGTCTGCAGCAAAACTTCTGACTGAATTCAAATTTTTCATAAGGAATGTGCATGCCAAGAGGCCCGACCTACATGCAACATGCCTGTACACCTTTCTCAAAGGGAGGGCAGCCCAGTGGTTCTTCAGCAACATAATGGACAAGCCAATCATGCAGAACAAGGAGGCAGTCTATGGGGCTTTCTTAACAAGATTTGGCAACCCCGACCTCAGTACCATCCTCAAAGGGTACAGAGCCAGAAAACAGAAGCTAAATGAAACCACTGAGGGCTACCTTGCAGACATGACCATGTTGCTGTCCAACAGCAGCCTGGATGAGGCTTCACAGGTGGACTACCTGGTAAATGGCCTCAGACCCGAGTTAAAGAATGTCGTTGTAGCTAAATCTCCCAAGACCTTGCTGGAAGCTGAACAGTTAGCCATAAATCAGGAATTGAACCTTGAGGCAATAAAAATTGCTCAGAACAGCTCAGCAGAGTTATGTGCAGTAGGCTACAACAAGGAAGACAACAGATCCAGAAAGGATAAATATCAGCGCGACCACAAGAAAGAAGACAGACTGCCCAGTAGTAATTACAGCAAGCAGTATGAAAATAAATTCCAAAACAGTTACAGAGGAAGGTCCAAATCTTCAGACAGGTCCAATCCCAAGGACTACAGATCCAATTCCAAAAATAGACCTGACTATAAGTCCCCAGGAAGAGACAGGTCAGGACACAGGTCAGAACAAAGATCAAGATCCTCTGAAAGCAACAAGAGTTTTGTCTTCATACCAGTTGCTGGGCAGCCAAATAACAACAAAAATGTCTCTCTCATGGTCCCAGCTGACTTCACCATCCCAGATAATTGGGTACAACAGTAATTAAAGAAGTCCAGAGATCCAATCCCAGGCAGGAATTACTCCAGGAGCCGTTCAGGATCTCAGTCTGACGCCGACAATGACAATCTCAATAACATACAGGATGAATAGGGATCAGGGGAAGGCACTCCAGCACCTAGTGACCCCGACCCCACCCGGAATACGACCATTGGATTATCCAAGGACACTTCTCGAAATGCTGATGCAGAAATGAATTCAGTAGACTCTCAATCATCCAGTTCCAGTTACACCAATTTCCTGAATACCAATGAGAACTCAGACTCCAGTGATGACGAGGACGAGTATGAGGACCAGAGCCGGAGGACTTCAATCCTGAGACTGAGGATCAAATCTGAGCAATATGGGCAGCAAGGTAAGGCCATTTATGTTGATACAGAATTAACTAAAGGTGCAGTTTCTGTAGACATAAATAACCACTTGTATAGAGCTCTTGTTGATTCTGGCGCCTCACTCTCTTTTATTAGCCAAAAAATGGCTGACAGAATCGCAAACACACCAAATTTTAGACATGGTAGACGCGTGGGACTGACAGTTTTATTAGCTGATAAAACCCCCATCCAAGTAAATCACTCCATGACTCATTGGTGGCCATGAATTCAGATCCAGATTCCATGTGGTACCTGAACTGAACCATCCCCTAATTTTAGGAGTAAATTTCATGACCAAATATAAAGCAAAAATTTCCTTTGGACCTACTCCCCCATCACCCAATTACATCAGGGCAAACAAAAATGTTGATATTCCACCAAACACTGAAGCCACTTTCAATGCTGTTGTGGTAGGGAATAGCAACATTGTGGGGAAAACTGGATTGACTGAGAACTCAGGTTCTACTCTACCGGTACTTATTAAGCATGCCATAGTTAAACCTAGGTCAGATCTTAAATTAGTACCAGTAACAGTAGCTAACCCAAATGATTTCCCCATCAAGATAAAAAGACACATGAACCTTGGTGAATTTAGACTTTTTAACATCAAAAAGGCTGTACCCATTGGCACACTCAATAGCGCCCACTCACTCAACAGTGTAACAACAGAAAAGGACTTATTTCCAATTAATTGTTGAGAGGACCCCATGGACCAACTCCCCAAAGGAAATGAACCCTTGAAGTATAAAATCTGTGACAAGCTCTCTGAAACTCAAAGACAGCAGATCAAAAACATTGTTGAGGCCAACAGGCAAGCTTTTGTCCTAAATGAAAGCGCTATAGGTCTCAATGTAGAAAATGAAGTTAAATTGGAATTAAAACCAGACTTCAAACCCTGCAACAGACCTCGTATAGAATGTCCCCTCACAAAGAAATTTTTCAAAGGGAACTTCTAAAGAAACATCTAGAACAAGGGGTAATAGAAGAGTGTACCAAACCCTGTGAGTGGAACTCACCTGCCTTTTTAGTGCCAAAACCACAAGGTGACAGGTCAGTAGCCTCTGGTTGGAGGATTGTAGTTGACTACAGATGGGTAAATGAGAATTTAAAAACCTTCTCCTACTCATTCCCCAGAGCTGACGACCTCATGCAGCAGATAGGCAGGACAGGCGCCAAGTATTTTTCCAAACTGGACGTCTACAGCGCCTATCACCAGATTCCCCTAGCAGAAGAATCTAGGCCACTTACCACTTTCTCTGCCAATGGCACGAGATACATGGCCAAAGTTCTCCCCATGGGACTCAAAACTTCAGGCCTGTCTTTCATGAATGTAATGGAACAACTCCTCATGAAATGCAAGTATAAAAATGCTGTAGCTTATGTGGACAATGTAGCCATTTACAGCCCCACATGGCAAAGGCACTTACAAGATCTAACAAAATCTAACAAGATCTCCCGGACAAAATAGGACCTGTCAAAACTTTTCCCCCACCTAAAAACATCCATGATCTTAGATGTTTCAATGGTATGGCGCAGTTTTACAAGAGGTTCATCAGAGGTTTTGCTCATGTCATGAAGCCCCTTTATGAGGCGACAAAAAGCACCTTTAAATGGACCACTGAATGTCAGAGAGCCTTTGAGAAAATTAAAGCCGCTATCTGTACTGAAGCTGTGCTAAAATTCCTGGACTATAACAGACCTTTTGTCATTTTTACTGACTCGAGCAACTACAGCTTAGGAGCTGTAATCACTCAAGTAGATGACTATGGTTTCTATAGACCAATTGAATTTGCAGGGAGAGGTTTGACACCTCAAGAGTCTAGGTATGGGATAACTGATAAAGAACTGTTGGGAATAGTCTTTGCAGTCAAAAAGTTCCACCATTATGTGGATGGAACTCACTTCAAGGTATACTCGGACCATACCGCCCTGGTTTCCCTTTTCAATAAAAAGGAAAATATAAGCAATGGAAGGTTAGCCAGGTGGGTTGACACAGTCATGTCCTATGATTTTGAAGTTAGATACCTGCAAGGCAGAGCCAATATTGTGGCAGACTTTCTTTCCAGAAGGAAATACTTGCCCGGCTCTGATGACCCAATTCCCATCAGGTCTCAGGGTAAAATAATACTTCCTCCTAAATCAGTCAAATTCTAAATCAGTCAAATTCTAAATCAGTCAAATTCTATTACCATGACCAAAGTCTTCAAATCAAATGACCCAGTTCCCAAAAATCCAGGAGGACAGATCTGGGGTAGCACCTCAAAGAAGCCAAAGGGTGTGATTGCCAAGAAAGGTAGCTCTGAGAGAGAAAAACTCAGCTCCATTCAATTTGAGCCTGAGCTGTGCATTTTGACTCGATCTAAAGCCAAGTTACCAGACCCGGCCACACCCCCTCAGCCCAGCAAATCAACAAGAAGTAAACAGACCCGCCCCCCTAAGGTCAAGGCCACCAAGACCAGACCAAGGGGCCGACCACCCAAATCCAGGTCACCCAGAGTATCAGTGAAATTAGCTAACACCAGAAGGGCTAAGCTATCACACAAAGTGCTACCCATGGCTGAGCGAGCAATAAGCCAGCTATGTAAACACCACTCCCTAACCCCATCCAGGGAGACACTGATACAGGCACAGCAGGAGGATGTTTTCTCAAACTCAATGTTGTCATACATCAACAAGGGTGAATTACCAGAAGACCCCAGCCTTAGCAAACAGATACTGCGAAACCATGACCAGTTCATGATTTTAGACGAAGTTTTATTCAGGATCACCAAGTCAACCTATGGAGACAGTTTAGAGCCTACACTACAAATAGTAATGCCAGAAAAATGGGCAGATTCACTAATTCAGGCCACACACTGCTCACCATTAGGAGGACACCTTGGTCCCACTAAAACATATGCAGCAATCAGATCCAGGTATTATTGGCGTTCCATGTTCAAACAAGTTTTTGACTACTGTGGCACTTGTCATACATGTCTCACAACAAAGAAAAGACCAAAACACTTGAGAACACCAATGACCCTGAGAGACCCTGTCTTAACAGCCTACACTTACCTAACCATGGATACCATCGGTCCTTTCACACCTGCTGTGGACGGATCCTCTTTTATTCATGTTGTCACAGATCATGCTACCAGGCACATCACTGTTTGGTCCACAAAGGATAACACCAGCGCTGAAGTAGCGCTAGGATTCTTTCAAATGGTTATTTGTGTTTTTGGAACCCCATCAGTCCTGAACACAGATAATGAACAACAGTATGTGTCCAAATATTTCACATCTTTTTGTGAAAAATTTGGCATCAAACATGTGACAGGAAGTGCACATTGGTCAAAATCACAAGGTCTATGTGAGCGTCAACATCAGACAATAGAATCTTCACTCAGAGCCTTTGTCTCCAAATCACAGAAACATTGGTCAACCTTCCTACAGGCTATAGCATTTAGCATTAACAACACTGTATGCAGCGTGTTAGGATACTCACCCAATCTTTTAGTATTCGGAAGGCAAACACATCTCCCAACTGAGTCCTCCCTCTCCTTGGTCCAACAAACTGAAGAGATCAAAGACAAGGAAAAATTGGTTACCGCCTTACTCAGTTTAAGGGATGACATCCAACTCAAGGCAGCTGAGAGCATGGTTAAATACCATAAAAAGATGAAAGCCAGATATGACGCCACTGCTTCTCCATGCACCTACGACACAGGTCAGCTTGTGTATTTACACATACCTAACCTGCTTGTCAGCAAACGAGCAAGAAGCTGCAGCCCACCTACAGTGGACCATACATCGTCATGAAAATGACTTCACCAGTAACTGCAAAGTTAAAAAGGCTTCAGGATGGTAAAGTATTGAAGAAATCAATACATGTATCTAGATTAAGGAGGCCAATCACCAAGGCTAGCGCCAAGGCTGTAATCAAAAGACTGCAGTCTGGGCCAGTTAGTTCCTTGTATGACCCTGATCTAGACTTCACCCACACTGGTGAACCAGAATCCCCCGCAGTCAAAAAGAAAAGAGGATGACCTGCAAAGAAAGGACTTGTCACCTTTGCCCCTTCCCCAATAAAGAAGGCAAAGAAAAAGTCCAGGAAAAAGAAGTAGATTTTCAGAACACACACAATTTTTTTTTCTTTCCCCTTTCCACCCCCCTACCCCCCCCCAACACTCACACATACCTCTCTACCTTTTGTCCCCACCCAGTGACAGTTTTGGTCACGTGTTACCTCGTGCAATGATGTTTTCCCCCCACAAATTAATTCTTTCTTTTTTTTTTCATCATTATATTTTTTTTTTATTATCAAAATCATATACAAATTCCCTTTAACGTTCAAATTTTTTACACAAACCCCAAAAGCCTTCTGGCTTATTTTTACTGATGGGACATTGTCAAGAATTTTATCTAGAGTTTGAAACTCAGACAGTCATATAACGATTGATTAAGGTTGGCACGCCACATTACCCAAGGTCACAGCGTATTCTCGGTTCGTGGATCCTAATTTTCAGGAACATGCATGCGCCGGTTTGTTACAAGCTCAGGGCTCCTCTATACCCTAAGGTATTACCAAATGACCGCCTATTGTAGGAGAGCAGCACCTAGACATCCTGATCTGTGTTTATGCCTCTGTTTACCATCAGCACTGGAATGTTTGGTGAGACACTTAATCAAATAATTCAGCACGGTTCCCTGCTGTGTTAACACAACAGGAACAAGTGCACCCCTAGTAAGCTGACTAATCTCAGCGCCACAGCCATTACCCCCCCCCTAAATTATACTACAATATTCAGATCATCCTATGATCATCTGTACCTCAGCCAAGGTCCCTTAAATTTGCATACCACAGATATATCTTATATGCAAACCAACCAATAGCTAGGCCTCGTGCCATATATGGGTGAGACATATCTCATCGGGAGGCATGTAATGAGGAATTAGCCAACCTCATGTAGTGCTTATAAGCCTCATTCCACCCCACATCTTAACCACTCTCATCAAATACACCAAACTCACCAAATCCAGCCGCTATGGAGCAAGCATCCGTAAACCACAGGACCCAAGTGTCGGGACTGCCATGCAACAAGCCCAGGTAGGATGGGTCTTATGTGTCCATTAGTAGCGCCATCAATCGTTCTAGCATGACAATGATGGAATCTACCGTCATGTTGCCCGGATACCCATTACATGCCAATGGTAGTGTGCGCCCAGAGTACTTTGTAAAATGCAATAGTTGAATTTGCAGTGCTTTTTCAAAACCATGTATGGCAGCCTGATTTTTCACAACTTTATTTATCAACCTCTTGACAAAACCCCCCATCAATCCATTCATCTACCTTAGTCTAACCACAAACCTATCAAACCATTTATTCACACAGCCTTAGAGCCCCAGAGATTAGACATGGAGTCAACTCAGGGTGGACCATCCACAGTCTCTTAGGGCCAAACGGCATCAAAAGTAAGGCCATGGATCTGTTCGAGATCAGAATAACTATCATGGAGCAAAAAAAAATGATCAAACATATATCCAGCAACAACCTAGGCGTATAGCTAAAACAGTTCAAAGGGAGCTCACCCTACAAGACCCCATTGTATTATCAGCCACCAAGGCCATGATATTCGACTTATGCAAAGATTTCCCCACAGTCCCATTATGGGATAGATTCAGTGAGGAAACATCAAGCTACATTGCACTTCTATGTGCCAGAACTCTGATTACCTCAGAGAAGCCACTAAACGAGCTACCAAGATATGAAACAGGTATTGGCAGACATAATGTCATAATCCAAACCACAAATCTTCAGACTCAGCTGGCAGTGTTTGAAATGGTCAAATACGCCCCTTACATAGCCAAAAGCTCTCAACCCTGAATTTACCCATTTCTCCCCTACACATTCACAATGTGAAGAATCAATTACTTTTTCTTCAATTTCTTTTTTCATGTCAATTTTTTTATATATATGACTAAGCTAGAGACATCCTTGCTAGTTAAGATATCAGCCTAGCAACCTGATAACCTTTTAAGTAACACACCCCAAAGCGCCACAATCACATTGCACACATCCAACGCTACCCCACCCCCCCACATGTATAGGACGCCCACCGCGCAAACAACACAAACAAACCACAAATAAAGTCATGGAAGATGGACTTAATAATCTATCAAGCTCCTTGTCTGAAGCCCATAACGGTATCACAATTCTAAATGTACCCACTGGTTTCTACTACAAGAGGAGAGTGCATGTGCACTGGCAGGACCAAAACAAACTTTACATCACAATACCTATACCCATAGGACTGGGAGACAACATCTACTCCATATATAGGGCGGAAGCTTTCCCAGTCCCATTTGATACCACCAATGTAAACACTACTGGGTTTACACAAGTACAGCCCTTGCCTGATTACATAGCTGTGTCTGTGTCCCAGTCACACTACATTGAGCTTGACCACACCGACTTAGATCTATGTGATGTAAATGTTTTAATTACATGCAATCTGCCCCTGCCCATGTTATCTCCCAGGTACCTCACCTGCAGCTTATCTCTATTTTTAGACCTACCAGACGCTGTACATCACACCTGCAATTTCCAGGCCCACATGACAGCACAAATTCCCAACATTGCTAAGCCCATCTCCCAAAGCTCCTACATACTGATCACTAGCACTTCACCATCAATAATGCAATGCTCGAACTCAGGCCAAATCGAAATCAAAAATGCAGCCTACTCTATTATTTCAGTGCCATGCCTCTGCTCACTTAAAAACAAAGGCATGATAATAATTAATTCCAATTTGTCCTGCGCCCAGAATTTTACTTTAGAACCCATTGCCAAGGTGCCCGTCAACTTGCCACTGTGGCAGCATTTTGGTAACCCACCAAACAATATATCAGGAGTAACCATAGCAACCACCCCGACCCATTTAGACCTACCAAATTTTCAACGCCTGAAGCACCTTCACAACCAAAAGTTCCTACCTCTATTCAAAGACATTTTAAACTTAAAAGGCGCTGCCACCAAAATTCATGATAAATCAACCATCCTGAGCACCAACTCACTTATACATCTAGGATACCACCTGGAGTTTTCCCCTTGGTTACACCTGTTGTCGCCAGCCATCGCCATCTTGTGCTGCTTAATCATGTGTCGTGTGCACATGCGCGTGGTGTACTTAGCCCAATTAATGACCATCCACAGTAGAGCAATGATGGCCGACGCAGCATCTTGGAACAAGCTAAAGGAAATGATCAAAAACACCAACCAAAATTGGCCTACGCGGACCACACCCCAGGACATAACAACACCTGACTGGATTCAAATGCCAGGAAGGTATGATTCCATGATCGCCTTTCTGGGCATCATCCTCATCTTGCTACTCATCAGGGCCGCAGGGAGACTCTGTCTTAGGCATTGGCCCTACGGCAGACAGGACCCCGCCCCTGGCACCCCAAGATTCGTGCTAAAAAATCCACTCTGGAGGATGCACCTACGCCTTTTAAGTCGGATTAATGGTATAGGGACGAAACCTTTGGCCAGCTTCCATCTTAGCACCCAAACTAACGCCACCCAGGTTGACCTTCCCTCTAGCCCGTCATCTTGATGCGCATTGGAAATCAGAAGTCAGCATGATCATTGGTGGAAGACTGAGGACGGTGAAGCTGGAGAGATACCCAGTTGCCCTTTGCTCTGGCGCATCCTCCTCTCAATTGTCCTCAGATCCAAACCCCACACAGTTACCCTGGCTATTGTACAAGAAAGCCAACCTGATTTCCAACTCACACCAAGTGACTATGAACTTTCGACCGGTTTTAACCCAGTGCCGCCTATGACACGGAGAAAGGACCTACCCAGGAGGGGAGCCCCTATAGCCTCCACCAATAGGACAACTCCGGCAGAGATGGCTCTGCTACAGTTCAGGGAAACCCAACCTCCCAAGGATCTATATTTATTTGACCCTACACTGGCTGAGAGGGCCATTGACACCGTAAATGGTAGGTTTTTCATGTTTTTGACCGTTAGTTTCGGCTGATGTGGGGATCGTTGGGGACGCGCATCATCCTCAGCGACCACCACCGGCCACCCCTGAGGTTTCCCCCACAATGGATTTTCCCTGGCGCCCTAAGGCTTGACACTTCAACACTAGACGGTACCACCACCCTCATGTGGGGATGGCAGGTGCTTAAACACATGTTGCATAGCACACCGGATAGCCATGTGAGACGCTGATGTGGGGATCCCCCTCCTATCCATCGAAACCCCCGAGACCCCCAAGACCCCCCATAGGGCCCCATCCCGACCTAATACCTAAACCATGCCGGCAATAGCAAAAACCCCGCCATTGCTTCACTGTAAACCCCACTAAACCTTATCAATGACGACGCAAAACCGTTTTACAACTTATAGACGCACTTATAGCATCTGCACAAAATTTTCGCGCCAGTCACGACCCGGCGTCGCCATTTTTAAAGGGCCTGTGAAATGCAAATGATGGTTAGTTTCGGTCACATGATGGTCCTGACTTGATACACTAGCTGAAAACAACAACATCAACACGTGCAATAACCTGAGCATTATAATCAAAGAGATTACTCACGTTTTTCTAAAATCCATTTATCGCCGGAACCTTCGGTGCCAGCAATAGATAGGTGACTTGATAAATCCTGAAAGATAACAAAATCCAAAATTAATAACCAAGGACTCACATCGGTTCTCTTAATCATAATCCCAAAGAAAAATTCACACAGCCACTTGTTTAAAGTTACTTACGATCCATCCTCGTTGATAAACACAGTAATTAGCAAGCCGCGACCATCCGCAAAGTACAGGACACCCCGTATGATATCCATCTTGCGTAACTACTGATAAGATAGCCGGCACCCATCCTTATATAGGGCCAAGGCTATAGGCATCAAAACTCAAAATTTAATTCGAAAATTTCCAATCCTCACCTTTAGGGTTCAACTAACAAGTTTTATGCTAGAATGTCAAAACTCAAACCATTTTCAACACCTTTCAACCAATTTCCGGAACTTTAGGCCGCTGTTTGAAATATTTTTCAGAATTTTTATCTGGATAATCAGGTTCGGCACGTTGAAGTGACAGCTCGGTACCGCCATTCAGCGTGATACAAATAAACTAACTGAGCTTGCTTAGTTGCACTTACCGCGCCCCATTCCTACAATCAAATTGAGCTCTGTCAAGTTAATATTATGTGTCAAATAGCAGAAATTTATTGCACCTATTGGTTATCCTGTATTAACAAGGCCACCAGCTGACCCAAGCAGGATTTTACACCTCTGTTAATGGTTTGTTTTCACGGCTCTCTTCCCTACAGACCCCTCCTCTGGAGACCTGGCAGCCCTACCATCCGTCGGCCCTCCAGCCCCGAAGTGCACAGACGAGCCGCGGCAATCATCGTTAAAGAGGGCAACAGAAGGAAGAAGCAGGAGGGAAGAGGACAAGCAAAATCGAACCCCACCAGCCGCAGACCCCGAGCCCCAGCAGCAACCTCCACCAACCAATGGAGGGAGCCAATTAGCAAGCCCCCTCTAACACCCAGGGGAACCTATGTGTCGGCAGCCTGTAGGCCTGGCACACCCATGCCACCAACCTACAAGCACAACAACACCTACTGCCGCCACATCAATGGGCAGGTATCTGCTGCCAGACTGTGTATACCATGTTACCATCAACCAAATGGGTTCCTATGCCCTTGTGCTTATGATGACAAACTCAAACCAAGCGGCAACAGGCAAGGACCCACACCCAGGACCATGTGGAGGCCCATGCCAGTTGAACCCACCACCACTCCAGAGTCTGAATCCAACTCAGACAGCGGTTCAGATGTGGCCACAGCTGGTGATTTAGCATCAGTGTACTTGGACTTTTCTGACATTACGATCTCAAAATTCAGGCCCATCAGATCCAAGACTCATCGTAAAGCTGAGGACAGGTTCAAAAACTTCAACATTAAAGAACATCAAAACCTACAGTATACACCCACATCGACATTTCAGAACACATAAATAGACATTTTACAGAATCAATTATTGTACAACCATAAATCCAAATCGCTGAGACACGATTGTATACAGCCCCCCCATGCCTATACATATTACTTGTTCTCTGAAAATGTAAAATTTTTTTTTTTCTGTATCGCATGTCAAATTCCTTTCACTGGATTCTTTAAACCTGTTTTCCTTAGGCCAATGTATATATATTAGTTTAAGATTTTTTTTTCTTTGATAAACTTTATGAGACACAAACCAAATGGCCTTCTGGTTTACCTCTCTAGGTGCTATAAAGTTCATCACCTTCACCACTGTTTTTCAAACTCAGCTATGACATGTATTTATGAGTTTTAGTCAAATTAGTTATCTATAGCAATAAGTTTTATATATCCCATTTACGTATGTTTTTGTGGAAATTATCACGTTTCTGTCAAACACTAAATACCACCTTGACTTATACCTTGTATCCAACTGTGTAAACAAACCCTACACAACTTCAGTTGTGAACCTTGGTAGTGTGGAGCCAAAAACTTATCACCCTTGTGTTGGTTATTGACCCTACGGTACCAAGAATTACCGAACTTAGCTAATTTTCACCTGGATATATCAATTGTATATTAGTGTATAAAACCAACCTTGTCATCAAACCAGAAAAATTTTCATTTTTTCAACAATGACAAACCGATACATATATATTATAAGCATTGTACATATCCCTGCATTTATAACCTGTACATAGATTAAGTCACTTGATCCACACAAACCGTATTTTTGTAATTCCATAAAGGAACTATTTTATTTTTATACCGCATATAATGTCAAACTCATCAGGTTTTGACAAAAACCCGGTATTTTGTATCATAATACCCATAGTTGTCAATGGACTTGGCAAAGCCTTATTTTTCTACTTATTTTTCTCCCTTTACACTTGTGCAGAGACGAGTAGGAATGTGGGGATTTGTCAATGGACCATTCTGGGTATTATAATTATTTTTCATATTTACTAATTTCTTCGCCATATAAAACCTAGGCTCTGCTCTCGATCCACACTCAACAATCTCCTGTATTCTCCAACAGGAACCAGGATCCATAAGTTATCATGAACCCACTTCCTCCATGAGACTCTGTGACATAAGGTACACGGATGTAATAACATTCCAATCATATCTACACCCACACAGCCCCGCTGGAGGATGTGGGATCCACCTGTGGTGCCATATTTGGAATGAGAGGATATTTCACAATCTCCTCTCAATCCTCATTAACATGATTAACCCACAGGTGGCAATCTCTCCCTATGACACGTGTCTCTATTTTATTGAACCACGTGTATAGAACATTTCGCAATACTGTGAGCTGCTCAAGCCCTTAATATAAAAGGCAGCTTGAGCAGCTCCCAATCATCTCTCCCAACTTACACCTTACACCTATACCTAGAACCTACGACAGGTTGAGCTATAGGATCGGAGGCAAAGCTTAGATATTGGCGAGTGTTATAATTGTCACCACCTTTATGAAACACTCATGTCAGCTATGCAATAAAAGGATCAAATGAACTTCTCTGGATTCCCTGTATATTCACTTCACCACTTGTAACCGTCCGTTGACAAAGTGGGCAACATCGCTAAAACGTTGGGTAGCAGAGGGTTCGAGCTGAAAGACAACACCGGGGAGGTGTGTTTTATCTGGAGGAGGTTCAGAAATCTTCAAGAGTCATTATGGCAAGAGCTACGTGATAGACAAGGTGTTGCTCTACAAGACCGTCAAGGGTAAATGCTTAGCTTTCGTACGTTGGTTAGGTTACGGTGACAAGTTCAACGAGTGGATTCCTGTTAAGAAAATCACATAGGACACTATCTCAGAGAAAAAATGAACATCACCCTGCCTAGCAACAGTTCTGTGGACTATTACCCTCAGAACACTTTGACCTCTTTCCGAACCCACTTCGACTCACCCCTCCTTCTATCGGAGGACCACAGAGCGGCTCTCAGTGAAATCATCCTCCCAACAGAATGGAGCAATGTGCGAGACGACGACTTGATCATGACCTTTCCTCGCTGGCTGAGGGGAAAAGAGTTTTCAACAAGAAGAGAAACTTCAACGTCCAAACTTCGACTTCCAACAAAAGGCGGAAAATGAGGAGTCTGGCACAGAGCATGGTTTAAGTCATGGAGAGAAAAATATGCGTGCGAACGTTGCTGCCCAACATATTCCCCGTACCACCCATTTTCACGGGAAACAATGCTCAGTTCATCGAGCGCTTGAACCATCTCAAGATAATTTAGAAGGTCAGAACTTCCTGCAAAATTCGAAGGCAGTCTTCTCGTATGACTCGCTGATGAGACGCATCACCATCAACGTGCCAAGACACACTTGCGTCCTCGTCTGTGAACATCTGGCGCACATTCTAGGGTTCGAGATGAAGACTCATTTTGTGACGACGACCATCTGCATCTACATCATGGACCCCTTCGGAGACATGTACTCTGTGTATGTATACACCAACACCAATCAAGAGAGATGAGTGGGTGACATGCATGTACCTTTGTTACGGAAAGCGGAAAGCAGAAAGGGGATATGCAAGCTAACAGTTTTCCACATTTGGGATATTTTCCCTTGAAATCCAAAAAGTTGGATGAGGTTGGCATCTACTTAAGAGACAGAACAGCCGACCCATACCATTCATGAGAGGCGAGGTGACTGTGACACTACATCTGAGACCCATCCAGGGTTAAAAGGCGCAGACATGATACGTAAACGAGCGCCGTACTTTTCATCGAAGGGTACCACCGGACAAGGATACAGCGATTACTACAACGCTCAGTTCGGTAACAGTATTAACGTGTACAGCGGACACCCTTTCCAGAATAGTCAGGGTTTTGGTGGCGCGCTCTTAGGACTCATGCGCTCGGCCACACCCCTTTTGAAGATCGTGGGAAAAACACTGTGCCGCGCTGGCGTGGGTGTGGCCAAGGATATGATGGAGGGAGGTACTTTCAAGAACAGCGTAAAACACAGAGGAGTAGGTGCTCTGAAAAGTCTGGCGGGTAAAGTGCTCTCTCTGGGAAAAATGTCACCCAAGAAGAAAGGGAGGACCAAACGTCGAAGGCGATCTCCTCAAAGGGGAAGTGGTTCTTGCAAGAGACGCAGGGGAAAAAAGATATGTTCATGATTTTCAAATCCGAGTGGCAGGGCGATGGAATTCTAAGTCTCAACTCCAAGACTTACATTTGCTATGATAAAGACTCGATAGGTGAAAGAAAATCAAAGAAATGGAGTGCGAAGGGTGTCATAAAAAGGCAAAACATTCAAGAACCCAAAGACTTCTTGGAAGTTCTTTTGAAATGAAAAACTATCCGCGCTGTTAACACAAATTTTAAAGTAATAGAAAACAAAATGCACACTTACACGATAGAGACAAAGGGACTGAGTTACTTATATGTGAAGCATCGCATACATTTTGATGGAGTGACGAGGAGTGCTTTAGAGTTATGAAAATTATAAAAAAATGTAATAAAAAAAAATGTAGATGTAGATAAGCCGGTGAGATAATAATACCCTTTGTTGTTGTATCAACTTCATCTACTTTGTCCACGACTCACCTCGTGTATCAGTGTTGAAAAAAAAAATCAAGACAATGTGTACTTGCAATCCCATTTTCACTTGGGAAATAATAGATGCATCAGATGTTTTGTTCTTTAAGGCTCCGTTGTTAAACCAAGGTGTTCATAAAGTGTTTGTTTCTAATGATGTAATTGATTCTTTGAGTGTGTGTTTCAAAGATGCATTTCAAAGAGTGGTTGGTAGCATCACAGATAGAGTTACAGGAGTATATCAATTCCATAACGAGAACACATGTGTTTTTGTCAAAAGGCGATATACGATAGAATCGATCAACACGTTGCTTTCTCTTTTGCAAGAGAGATCAGACTTCTGGAGAAAAATGTGTCATTGTTGAGAGGGAACATTCGACTCTTTTTGTCAAAAATGTGTTGCCCGAATGTTGTGTAGCAAAGTTCCTTACCCCGGTGTACCAGCTGTTCAACTGAGAAGTATCATGTCCAGACAAACTGAATGGAGTACTTGGTATAGCACTTCAGTGGATTTCACTTGTAATATCGATGAGATTTGGATAGGAAATATTGCTTACACCAATCCTTCATTTCAAGAGGGTACTTGCTCCAAAGTTGTACACCAAGATTACACCATATACAGTCTGAATTATGACAAACAAAAGTTTAATGTGTACATCTCAATGTGTGAGTTCTGTCATGTACCTCTCCGATATTCGTCTATATTATGCAGAGAGTGTGCATTTGCATTTAGCAACTTGTATATAATAAAGTGTAAATATTATTTATCAAAATAAAAAAAACTCGAACAAATTTGTTTGTTAAGTTTTTATTTTTACTAAACCCACCCCTAGCCACCGAGATAGTTTGTATGTAAATAAAATATGAAATGAGATTACAACAAATAAAAAAAGTGAAATATGTACTACTCCATATGTGGGTTCTATTGTATTTCTATTTAATATTTAACTATCTTATGTAAATTTTACCTTTACAATACCCATCCCTAACCAAGGGGCAGGTTTACTAAAAAAAAGGGGCCCCACCCACCCCAAGGCCCCCCCAACCCAATGGTTCCCCCAAAGGTCCCCCCCACCCCAAAGGACACCCTCCCCACCCCTCTCCAAATATTTCCCCTTTTTTTTCTTGGCATGTTCTCAGCTTGCCTTTTTTTCTATTTAAATAAAAAAAATCTTACTATAGTCACACCCTCATCTACATAATAAACCACACCTCTTTATGCTAATAAGATCACGTAACTACTTGCTTGCTTGCTGCATACAGATGACTAACAGTATGATGTGTGGACAGCCAGCCAGCCAGCCAACCAATCAGAGGTCTCCATTTTTTCTTTTTTTTTTGCAAAAAATTAAAAAAAAATAGTCACCTCACCAAATTTTTTTTAAATTTCCCACCAAAATGACAACTTCTGATTGGTCCATTCAAATTAGGGTCATGTGACCTTATTTACATAATAGAGGTCACGTGACCTAAACAGCCAGCCAATCAGAGGGCACCATTTTGACGCACACCACAGGGGGTTTGGGTCACATGACCATTTTTGAATTAACTGCCAAAAGGGAGGGCTCTGATTGGTTCATTTTGGCGCCACACCATGGGGGGTTTAAGTCACGTGACCCCACAGAAAAAAGTGGCCTGTCATAGAGAGGGAAGCATATGCCATTGTGCATCCATTGATTAAACTACGTCCTTACCTGTGGGGAGCTAAGACCACCATATTCACCGACCACAAACCCCTACACTCCCTCTTTACAGCAGAAATGAAGAACACATGCATTCAGCGTTGGGCCATACTTATAGATGAGTATGGCTGCGATAGTGAGTATGTTCCTGGGTCAAAGAATCTAGGTGCTGACGCACTCTCCTGACTCTGGGACGTGACTGAACAGGCACTGGCGGTGGCGGTGATTAATACAGACAACTGTGTGGTAGAGGATGAGATAGTTGTGAGGGAAGAGGGAAAGATGATTCAGAGGTTCTCGAATTCATTCAGGGGATGGGCGTAGCAATGGCCCAGAGAGTGGATCTGCACTTGTCTGAAATTATGGGCAGGGTTGCAGCCGGGGAAAAAATCAAAGAGGACAGCCAGATTGTTGTGGAGGACGGGGTCCTGTTTCATGGTTCTGACCCTGTGAAATGTGATAATCAACCTCGCCTCTAGCTGGTCATACCTGCCACCTTGGTGCAGGCCGTGCTGACAGCACCAGGCTGGTCACTTTGGGATTGATAAGACATATGACAAGATCAGGAAACGCTGATAGACCCTGGGTCAGTGGGCAGTTGGCGGCAAGGGATTGGCCTCCTGAAGACCGGACTGCACAAGGGTCTAACCCGGGGATGCGGGATGGGACCTCACCTCATACGTATAACTTGAGGTCTAGGACTTCCATACCCACGATAGAGCCCAACTAGCCGTAGAAACGTCGTAGGACGGATGACGGTCCAGCCAATGAGCAAGGGTTGGATGGAGTGCGCCGCACTGGGGGACCATGAGCCCCATTTTGGGAAACGCGCCTCTGCAAAATGTTTCTGCTGAAGCCACTGTCACCCTAGGCCATTTAAGATCCGAGTGGAAACAACCTCTGATGATACAAATTTCTCAATTTGAGAAAGAAGTGAATCAATTAGGGACCCTTCTGGCCACTATTAAGTCTATAACCACTCTAGATATGTCAGAGAGGCAGAAAAGCTCCTTGGTTCCTGTGTTTGACACTATCCTGTCTTCACTCATAGGCACTGCTAATAATGCTGACATGGACAGGCTAAACCAAAATAAAATTGCCCATGTGGTTGAGCAGAGTCTATCATTGATAAATAAAACAAATTTGGAACTTAAAAGAAACTGGCAAGCTATAAACCACCTTGGCACTGGCTTAAAACTGCTTGATAGCAGAGTCTCAGAGGTGATAACTGACATTAGAACCAATGTTCACCCCATGATTCTCTATTAGGAAATTATGCAAAGAACTTTGAACACTTCCCAAATTCCTCTTGTCCCTACTAGAACCAAAAAAGCTGAAAATGGTACTTAACTGCATTAGGAAACAAGGCCTGGTAGGTTATTCCCTACCAGTAGACCCAGAGACTGATTTGGCATGGTATTTCAAGGCCCTAGTAACCTCTGTCATACCAGAAAATTCTAAATTTCATATTATTACTGTGGTCCCATTGGTGCATACAGACTCACTTTTCACAGTGTATAAGATAGTACAGGTACCCTTGCCCATCCCAAGGAACCAGTTCAGGCAGAATATAGTCTAGAGAGCTCACACCTAGCAGTCTCTGCTAGTGGCAGTCAATATATATCCTTATCTGAAGGGGATATCTCTAAGTGTTTAAAATCTGAAATTAGCTACTGTGCCTTCACTAACCCCCTACTGTCATTTGTAAATCACCCCACCTATGAATCAGCTCTCTTCCTAAGAAAGGTCGCTCAGGTCACTAAAAACTGTCAGAGCAACTTTAAACCCCAGTCTGCCATGCCTACTGTGAAAACCTTGAGGTACATATTCCTAGGATGACCAGGTGGTGGAGAACATCCTACTAAGATCCCAAATTACACAAGCTCTTATCAGTCAAGCTGGAAGAACAACACACAAAAACTTTACATAGTCAGGGACCTGCTGAAGAGGTCTCCCTTCCCTCTAGATCCAGGAGACCCAGTGGGGGCAACTTAGCCTCCAATACAGAAGACCCACACACAGTTAACCCCACTCCACCCACCCTGTCAACTCAGGGCTCCAACAGTTATCAGGGCTCCCTACAGGACACCCAACTTACACTATCTACCTCTGAGGAAGAAGGATCTGCCTCAGGGGGTGGATCTACATCCTCATCTAGATCTTCCACCCCAGCACCTGCCTCTGATAGCCACTCCTCCAGAGACACATCTCCCACACCCTCCACTATGGACACCGATGAAGGCCCTCAACCCAATCAGACAGCTGAGAAGATAAAGGTCTATGAGAAGACCATCCAAGATGCACTCAATGCCCTAGAGGCAATCAAGGCCCTACAGGAGGAAAGGTAAAGGGTCCTCAGTCAACAGCTGGCAGACATGGATGCAGCATTGGACAACCAGCGGAAGGCCCTAGATAAACAGCAACAAGAAATAGCAGATCTCATGAAGTTGGTATCAACTCAGACCTCACAGCCTCCCACACCCATCACCACACCTAGCGTCACACCATCTGCCTCTGGATCCAAGGATGACATCATGATCTCCATGATGTCCAACATGACCAAGATCCTAGAGAGACGACAACACGACAACAGGAAGATCAGGCATTATGAGGTAACCAAACCCAAAACTTTTTCTCACCAATTACCACTCATGTCAACAGCACTATTTATTTATCACAAATTCCCAGAGTATTTGAAAGACAAGTACAAAGGAACAGACAGTGACACCATGGTAACATATCTACCCAAGTACCTTGAAGGACAAACATTGGCTTGGTTTGAATCCTTCAAGGAAGGTGCCACACCTGATAAGTTGACATGGACCAATGTAGTACATGACCTAAAAGAGCATTTTGCTACTCGAGACATTATCATCTCCAGAACTGCACTCCCTAGACTATGCATGCCATCTCAGAAAACTGTGTAATGCCCACCGCCTAAAAGATGAAACCCTACTCAGAACTTTTACCCAAGGCATGAGGCCCTGGATCTCTGTAGCTCTTGAGAATAAGAAAAAAAGACTCTTTTGACCAAGCCCTAGAATTAACCTTAGAGGCTGAAACCCAGGATAAATCTAGGAAAGTAAGGGATGGGGAGTCTACTAAAAGAAAGGTCCAGGAAGTCACCACTAGTTCAGAGGAGGTAGATGTTAACCTAATGTCTAGTGCCCATGTAAGGCAGCAGTAAGCAAAGGTTGTCTCCATGAATCCCACTGGTAGATATAGAGGAAATAACTATGACCCCAAATACCACTCCAATAAAGGTAGAGGTAGGGGGGGGGTAACACCAACAACCGGGGGGACACAACAGTAGAAGGGACAACAACTCATCCTACTCCAACAGTGGTAACTCTTCATTCAGCGATAGGAGAGATAGAACTCCAAGTAATAGCAGATCATAATTATAACCAAGGATCCAACAGCAGGAGCCATAGTCCACATAGGAACTACAACAGTGGATCCGACAACAACAATGGCTCCCACAACAACCAGGGTTCCAGCAACTCTGGTCACTACAACAACAACAGTGTTCTCATTGACCCTGCCATTCTAGCATCTATTTCGCCTTTTTCTAACATCTGGTTGATTTTGTTGTCAGCTGCAGCACACCATTTCCAGAGAGAAGATTCGTCACCTGACGCCCTCAAACTTGATCCAGTTATACCTAGAGCATTTCAACCATGCACAAGACAGACTGTGAGTACCGGCATTGAACAATTTTCGTCCACAATTGTAGATAACAATACTGGAGCACAAACCAGTACACCAGTGTCTCTGTCTGCACCAGGATTGGACATTTCTTTACCTGGACACTCACAAGCTGCCTCACCACGAATTAGACTATCTGGTATAACGAGCACCACATCTGAGACATCACAACTGGGCACACCGGATCACCTACATTTGGATCCACACCTGGAGGAGAGACACTCAGATCTCCAAGCCACCCTAGAGGATATTGTACCCCCATCACCTGTAGAAGCCAATACAGCACCTACCGGTAATACTCTGACACAGGCAGGCACCAACTCAGCCACTACCGGTACCAGAATAAATACCCAACAAGCTTGGGAAAGCCCCGTTGTTGTGGAATCAGACTCTGACACTTCCCTAGACGCCGATTACTGGAGACAAAGGATTGGCTCGGCAATATCTAGGTGGAAGGCAGCTTACGAAGAGGGTGTAGGAAGAGCAAATCATCCCACCCCCAGTTTTCCCCCTAGGCACCAAAGGGAAGAGGGCACTACTAGCTTCTCGGCTAACATCAACAGACTCAGAGCACAAGTGGCCTACTGCTAGCAGTGATAACCCCAGAGCCTACCACCACCCATCCACATCCGAGGAGGAGGAGGAAGACCTGTTTTTCCCCCCACCTGTGTACACCCCTAGAAGTCAACAGCGAACAAGGTCTGCAGACTTACCTGTCAGACCCCAGCCCAGACGCAGGAGAAGGACACAGTCAAGCTCACCTCTCAGGAGGAGATCACCTCCTGGTTACAGACTTCTAAGAAGTGTGGAAGGAGCTACCAGCAGATCACACCTTTCTTGGATAGAGGAAGCAGAGCATCCTATAACTCCCCTCAACTGATTAGCTCAGAGGAGGACGGGACAGTGACCTTCCCCCACAGAGCCAACATCACAATGTCCACAGATCAGCCCCCGCGCTATAATCAGGATGACCTGAGGAGAAGTCTAATTAGGGAGGGCACCCAAGCTGTCAGTGACTCTTTTTCTGAGTTACTCGCCCAACAAGTCAGCTGAAATAAAAAACAGTGGACAAGAGCAAAACAACCTGCTCACCAGGGTAAACCAGAGATTAGATGACATGGATTGCTAGAGAATGAGCAATGCTCACAACTCCAGGAGGGCGGAAGAAGCCAACATGGACGTCCTCAGGAGGTCTGAAGAATTCACCTATCAAATGACGGAGCCACTTGGCAGAAACATGGATACTATGAAAACAGACATTTATAGGGCCCTACAAAGCCAATCAGCCACTACTGATACCACAGCAACCAAGCATACCACCTCCAGTATGGAACAACACCCAAACCCCCTCCACCACACACCGCCATACCCTACAGCACCAAGCTACAGCTCAATCCAGGCCAATACATTGACTGGAATAGGGTATAGCCCACCAAATGCCTTCCAGGACAATTCCAGCGGCAATACAGCACCTGCCACGCCCACTTCACAAGCCACGCAGTATCAAACACTGAGTGCTAGTGCAGTAAATTCACACCAGATGGCAGCAGGAGTAAACACCTAGTCGCTGAACCCGAGCCGGACCGCCCTTAGGTCAAATATTCAACAGTGTTTACACACCTCCAGCACAGGTGCCAAGTCATCAAAGCCAAACAGCCACCTTATGCCCCAGGATATCCCCAGCTGGTGCACTCCACACCTGTGATGCCTAACTTAGGACAATCTGCTTTCAGTCAACACACAAGGCCTTTAGGCATGGTGAATAATGATAAACTCCAAGCTCAGTTGGGCTCATTCAACAAGCCTGACCCCTTCGACAAGGCCTCCCCATACAGATAACCACAAGCCAATTATGCAGGACACAAATGCTGTATATGAAGCTTTCCTGGCGAGATTCGGCACCTCGGACCCCACTACCCTTCTCAAAGGTTACAGGAGCAGAAAACAACACAACGAGTCCACAGAAGATTACCTGGCAGACATGATCCTGCTACTGTCCAACAGCAGTTTCACAAATTGATTACCTGATCAATGGCCTCAGACCTGAACTGAAAAAGCACCAAAAACACTACTGAAAGCTCAGGAAATTGCCCTCGAGCAAGAACTGAGCATTCAAGCAGTGAAACTTGCCCAGGCCCATGACAGCTCGGCCGAGTTATGTGCTGTAGGCTACAACAACAACAACAACAACAATCACAGGGACAATAGATCCAGGAGGGACAAATTCCACAATGACCACAAGAAGGAAGATAGGCTGCCCAGCGGGAATTACAACAAGCAGTATGAGAACAAGTACAAGAATGGTTTCTAGGGGAACTCTAAATCTTCCAACAGACCAGCCTCCGGGGAAGGAACAAGTCCAGGGATAGATCCAACCAGAGATCCAGATCATCAGAGAACAGCAAAAGCTTTGTTTTCATACCTGTGAATGGGCAACCAAACAATTCCCGCAACGTTTCCTTTATGGTACCAGCAGACTTCACAATCCCCGACAACTGGGTACAGCAGTCACTAAACAAATCAAGGGACCCTACCCCTGGCAGAAAAGATAGCAGGGGCTATACTGGGTCTCAATCCGATGCTGAAAGTGACAGCCCCAAGAATGGTCGTGATGATTAGGATTCAGGGGAAGGAACTACAGCACCTAAAGTCCCCACCCCCGCCTTAAAGGACGTGACCCGACCACCGCCCCCCACCACTTCTCATTCAATTGCTGAAGCAGAAGAAAATTCAGTTGACTCTCACACCTCCAGCACCCATTACACAGAACATATGGATCATAAGGAGGACCAGGACTCTTGAACTTCGATTCTGAAGCTGAAGTCAAGTCTGACAAATATGGGCAGCAAGGTAAGGCCATTTTTGTTGACACAGAATTGACTAAGGGTGCAGTATTTGTTGACATAGATAACCACTTGTATAGAGCTCTTGTTGATTCTGGTGCCTCCCTGTCTTTTATTAGCCAAAAAATGGCTGATAGAGTATCAAACACACCCAATTTCAGACATGGTAGACACTCTAGACTCACAGTGTTACTGGCTGATAAGACCCAAGTTCAGGTAAGTCACTCTATGACCATAGACTTCCTCATCGACGGCCATGAATTTAGAACCAGGTTCCATGTAGTTCCTGATTTAAAACCACTCATTCTAGGTGTAAATTTCATGACTAAATACAGAGCAAAAATCTCCTTTGGTCCTAAACCAAACAAACCCAACTACATCAGGGCTGTAAAGAACGTATCCATACCATCCAACACAGAAGCCACCTTCAATGCTATAGTAACAGGAAGCAACAGTTTGGTGGGAAAGACTGGAATAACTGAGAGAGCGGGTACTACATTACCGGTATTAGTAAAGCACGCCATTGTTAAACCAAGGTCAGCACTTAGAATAATCCCAGTAACTGTAGCCAACCCAAATGATTTCCCAATCAAAATCAAGAGACACATGAATCTTGTTTTTTTTAGGCTGATTGACATGAAACATGCTGTCCCCATTGGTTCACTCAACAACCAGCACTCACTCAACAGCGTCACCTCAGAAAAAGATTTATTCCCAATAAATTGTGGGGAGGATCCTATGGACCAACTCCCAAAAGGGGATGAACCTTTGAAATACACAATCTGTGAGAAACTCAGCAACGCTCAAAAACAACAAATCAAAAATGTTAAATCAAACAGGCAGGCCTTTGTTCTGAATGAGAGTGCTATAGGTCTAAATGTAGAAAATGAAGTTAAACTGGAATTAATCCCAGACTTCAAACCATACAACAGTCCATCCTATAGAATGTCCCCACACAAAGAAATCTTTCAAAAAGAGCTCTTAAAGAAACACATTGAACAGGGCATCATTGAAGAATGTACCAAGCCTTGTGAATGGAACTCACCAGCCTTTTTGGTGCCTAAGCCACAAGGAGACAGATCAGTAGCATTGGGGTAAAGAATTGTCTTAGACTACAGACGGGTTAATGAAAATCCTTCTCATACTCCTTCCCAAGAGCAGACGACCTAACGCAACAAATAGGCAGAACAGGCGCAAAATATTTCTCAAAATTAGACGTCTACAGTGCCTATCACCAGATTCCCCTGGCAGAAGAATCCAGGCCACTGAGAACCTTCTCAGCCAATGGCACAAGGTGACATGGCTAAAGTTCTTCCAATGGGACTCAAAACTTCTGGCCCATCCTTTATGAATGTAAAGGAACAGTTGCTCATGAAATGCAAATACAGGAACGCTGTGGCATATGTGGACGACATAGCCATTTACAGCCCATCATGGGAGAGGCATCTGCAGGACCTAGACGAGGTTTTGAAGCTGTTCATCAAGGTAAACATAAAACTGAAATCAGAAAAATGCGAATTTGGTACTACCAAAAATGGAATTCCTAGGTTTCAACATAGACCGACATGGCCCATCACCGTCACCAGACAAGATTGGCCCAGTCAAAACCTTCCCCCCACCCAAAAACATCTGAGATGTCTCAATGAGATGGCACAGTTCTACAAAAGGTTCATTAGAAGTTTTGCCCACATCATGAAGCCACTTTATGAAGCGACCAAGGGCACCTTCAAGTGGACCACTGAGTGTCAGAGAGCTTTTGAAAGAATCAAATCAGCTATCTGTACTGAGGCTGTGCTCAAATTCCCAGACTATACCAGACCCTTCATCATCTTCACAGACTCAAGCAACTACAGTTTGGGAGCTGTGATCACACAGGTTGATGATTATGGTTTCTATAGGCCAATAGAATTTGCAGGGAGAGGTTTGACACCTCAAGAATCCAGATACGGGATAACTGACAAAGAATTATTAGGAATAGTCTTTGCAGTGAAAAAGTTCCACCATTATGTGGATGGAATCCTCTTCAAAGTGTACTCTGACCACACCGCTCTAGTCTCCTTGTTTAACAAAAAGGAAAACATAAAAAATGGAAGACTGGCCAGGTGGGTTGATACTGTCATGTCATATGACTTTGAAGTCAAGTACCTGCAAGGCAGAGCCAATATAGTGGCGGACTTCCTCTCTAGGAGAAAATACCCCCAAGCTCTGATGACCCAATCCCTATCAGAACCCAAGGGAGGATCATACTTCCGCCAAAGTCAGTCAAATTCTCGGATATCACAATGACAAAGGTCTTCAAGTCTAACAACCCAATTCCAAACAATCCTGTCCTCATGGGACCCCCAAGGTCCATACTCAAAGGGGGACAGATTTGGGGTAGCACCAGCAAGAAACCAAGGGGTATCATTGCCAAGAAGGGCAGGTCTGAGAGAGAAATTATTAATGTAATTTTCTCTGACCCTGAGATGTGTGTACTAACACACTCAAAGGCTCAGAAAGCCAAGCTTGACACACCTCCTGCACCCAGCAAACCACAGAGGAGTAAACAGACACGCCCCCAAAAGGTCAAGGCCACCAAACTAAAACCTAGGGGTCGACCACCCAAATCTAGGTCACCTAAAGTATCAGTGAAGGTAGCAAATGCCAGGAGGGGTTTTCTCACCAACAAGCTGTGTAGTCTGTTCATGGACCTGTTAAAGTATCCTTTTAACTCTGAGTTGCTCTCGAGGTTGACAACTTCTAAGGCGAACATTTTGTAGGTACTGCCTTGCTTGAAGTAATACTTAGAGAGGAATCTACTTATTTCTTTGAAACATGTAGATATTTTGACAGCCTGTAACTGACTGGGAGACAGAGGAGAAACACGGCATTTTCTTCAAAAAAAGAAACAGATCTTTTTCCCTTGTCATCCATTGACATCACTCCAGCAACAGCTGGCGATATTTCCCTCTTCTCTCTGCCTCTTGTGTCATGTTCCCCCTGATTCTTCTCCTTTTCCCCCTCTTCTTTCGTCTCCTCCTCTTTTGATGACGGTTGATTAGGAGTGGATCCTCCAGATGGCGTTTCAGGCGCAGCAGTAGCAGCTGGTGAACTTTCACTTTCAGGAGTAGCAGGAGGAATGGTTACAGAAGGTGCCACAGGATCGACATAACGTAGGCTCTTGGTTATTTTGACTCCTCTTTTCAAAGCAGAATGGGCTGTTAGATTCAAAGTAGAGCTTGAAGTTCTACTGAAGACACTATGGGCTCCTGGAGTTCCTAGGGGAAAGAATTCTCTTTTACGCTTATTCAATGAAGCTACAACAGTCCAAAGGTTGTTTTTTACGTCGTTTTCTCCCTCTGCCAAGAGAATGGATTCTTCTCTCATGTTGTACCATGTGGTAGGACAGGTTATTCCTTGAAGAGCACACTCTAACTGAGTAGGAGAGTTAATGTACTCTGGCAAAATTGTGTTGTAAAGTGTTGTCAGGGAAAACGTTCATAGACGAGTTTCTAGGTAGAGTTAAGGTAAACGCCATTTGCCTATATGTTTTTGACAGGTTCCCAAGAGTTGAACCTGTCTCCATATCCCTTGCACTTGATCAAGGCTTCTCTTTTTTTACCTTTTCCTCTGTATTTCACTATTTTTTCTATGTTGTAGCGTCTTCCGTGACGGGCTTTCACCTTCTGAACTTCAGGTTCGTAGTAGCTTCCTTTTATCTCTTCTCCAAGGAGATCTTTAAGGTGATACCCTTTGGGTGAAACACCGTCCACAGTGTATATTTCCTCTGTCCAGTTAGGTTCGTACCCTCTGTTGAATGTTTTCTTTGTTTTCAACATTCAAGCTTAATTTTTTTTCTTCAACTTAAGGGCAGGAACTTGTTTCTTTTGAGGTTGATCATACAACCTGTAGAACAAGGCTTCCGAGTTGGATTTATTTACGTCTGAAGGGGCAGCTCCTAAAGTTTTGTGGTAAGTTAAATTGTAGGACTTCACCAAGTCGGGTAGCAAGTCAACCCATTTGTAATTATTGTAATGAGAGAAACATCTCAACATTTTTCCTTGAATAGTAGAGTTAAACCTTTCAGCTCAGGCACACTTTACATCATCATTTTTACCTATGAAAAAGTTTATGTCTTGATCTTCACAGTGTTTTTTGAAAACTTTGTTGACAAACTCCTTGCACTTGTCAGTTTGAATTTGTTTAGGTTTTCTTTCTTTGCTCATTTTTTTGAAAGCCTCTGTCACATCGTCAGCTCTCTTATTTTCCACAGGTTGACTAAAACCATACCTTGAAAACACATCTATTCCTGCTAGGATGTATTGGTATTCTTTGTTTTCGTTTGAATATTCTTGCTTGTCTATAAGATCAGGTTGCCACTGTTTGTCTATACCCCATGTTTGTGTTTTCTGTCTAGGAAATCTTCTCTTGTAAGGTTTGTGTCTCATGTATGCGTCTACATCCTGCAATGCTTCTTCAATGCTTTTTTTCTTTGTTTTCTTAAAGTGGTGACGTTGAAGTTTAAAACTTCCTGGTTGTTTAGGATCTGTGTAAAACCTAAGAACATCTTTCTTCAAAGCCTTGTGCACCATATCAACTCATGTCCAGTTCTGACTCAAGGCACACCTTCACCTGCTTACCAAGGGGGGTATTCACAGGTAGAGATCATCGATTTGACAGGACCTACTTCCCCATACGGGAAAACTTACGTCTCCTATGAAGAACAAAGACCAGAAGGAGGTAAGCCAGAGAGCAGCTTTTCGTTGGGGATGACCACAGGAACACATCAAGTTGCCCCTCCCTGTTCTCTGCTGGTTCCAGTAGAGGAGCTGCTCAAAACCCCGCTAGAGAAAAGGACCTGTCCTGGTGAGAGTGAAGGGAGCCAAAGAAAAAAAGGCAGAAACGCTCCTACAACAAGAAAACTCCTCCCTCTGCCACTGCCTCTGGCCCTGCTTCTGTTCCCTCTGGAGCTTCTTCCTACGCCACCGAGCCAGGAGGTTCCCTCCCAGCTGTTCCATCAGCTAAAGACAAGTTACATAATTTTAAGTTGGGGAGGGTGCTGCCCCCAGTACTTGTGGGCTTCAGGTTAATACAGCTACATAGACGAGATGAATTCCTCGGTGTCGTCTAGCTACCGAATGCCTCTCTCAGCCACACACTGTGGACACACTGTGTCCCCATTCATCCTGGAGGCTATTAAATCATGTGTGGGTCCATTCCTAGAGGGTTCAACAGATTTTTACTCTGGGTAAGTGGTCAACTTTGTATAGTGTCTGGTCAACAGCTCCTTATTGTTACTTTAACATGTTCATCTATGTACATTTATAGTTAGACTTAAATGTACTCCATGTACCTCTCAAACAAAACAAGTGCTCACTTATCAGTACATAAAGAGACAAGTGTGTGAAGACGGAGTAAGCACCCTGCCCCTTTCTATATAAAAATGTTTCTCTTTCTAGTTTCACTTCTAATTGAACATTTTGTTGAACAAAAAAGTGTTTTTTTTTTTAAACGTTTTTCCCCATAGAAAGGCATGTTAAACAGGAAAATGTTTTTTGAACAATTGTTGAAATGAACTTTTGTTCAAATGAACATTTTCCCCCATAGAAACACGTGTTAAACTGTAAAATCTTTCTTTGAACAATTGTTCAAATGAACTTTTGTTCAAATGAACATTTTTCACCATAGAGACATGTGTTAAACTGGAAAATGTTTTTTGGACAATTGTTCAAATGAACATTTGTTTAAATGAACATTTTTTCCCATAGAAACATGTGTTAAATAGCATAAAGTACAATAAAAAACGAACATTTATAAAAAAAGGTAAACTTTTTATTAAAAAATAGTTTGAACAAAAGATAAAAAGTGAACTTTAGCAGCAAAAAAAAACTAACAAAAGTAAATCAAGTGAACTGTATCACCAAAAAAATCTAAAAAACTATTCACAAAAGTGAACACTATACATGTTCACCACAAAAAATAAAAATCTGGCACTAAAGAAATTAACTTGGGATTGAAAAAGAGTACTACAAGATTTCTTTGTTCTTTGCGCCATGTTCACCAGATAAAAAAATTAGTATCTGGTTAGATTTAAGTCACCATTTAACATGGAAAGTTTAGAGCCTATGCTTGTGGAGCAAACAACAGAAACTCCACCTTGTGACTATTATATGCGTCCAGTTTTACAAAGTGTTGCTTTGTATAGTCAAGCTTCTTCTATAACGCCTGACAATGAAATAAGTTCTATACCACGGACTACGCCCTCGGGGGTTCCCCCCTCGGACTCCTTCCTTAGGGGGAGCCAGCCAACAGTTGTTCAGCCCTCTTGTGCAGTTCTCTCTGTTTAATTCATCAGTTATCATAGTGTGTCTTTAAGGTCATGTATTGCGTAAATCCATAGAAATATTGCTTCAGAACATGAGTCAGGGTTATTGTGCAACTTCTTACAATCATTGCACAATACATCTTTATACGTAGGTCATACCTTTTCATGATGTCACTTCCAATTTGTAAGTAGGTATTGCGGAATTCACTTAGTTTATGCAACTAGGTCATGTCAGTAGGTCATGACAAATCCAGCTCTCTGATTAGTCGAGAAAACTAGGTCATGACCTTGTGACGACACTTCCTGTCAAATTCAGGACTCTAATTTGTTTAAACTAGGTCACTTCCGGTCTACCAGTAGGTCATGATCTAGTTTCTATATAAACCATTGCGCTCAGTTTGCATCTATATACTACTCATAGCGCTGTGCAGATATCCGTGTGCTTCAGACAGGGATGTGAAACGTGACAGAACAGCTAGAGTATGCGCTTACTTAAAAGCGCTAGGTCACAAGTTGATCGTCATATGGGAATGTGAATGGAGAAAGATGAAACGTCAGGATCCGCAGGTTATGGCGTCCAGTTAATTTTACAACACAGAAAACAGAAACAAGTTACGCTACTTTCACACCTCCCAAAACAACGCGTCTCTTTTACAACCCCTCCCCACCATAACTAATTCAGAAGCTTTGGAAGAGCTTCTCTCCCTCATGGAAAATACTGTCACTTCTGAAGAAGTACAGAAACTTTGCGACTCTGACACCAAGCGGAAAGTTTACATGGGACCCAGAGAATTCCCCAGGGGGCAGGGTTACCCATTCGGGTCGACTTAAAAAGAGAGGAGGTGTGTTAGATTTTCTCAACAGGGACAAGTTATGCGTCTTTCGCTGCATATCCTTTCACTTATACAAGACCGGCAAACATGCTTCAAAATTGTTGCGTCAGTTCGATTCCAATGCGAAACCTGAAACCTTTCCAGGTTTGATCATCAGCGACTTACCCACGTTAGAGAACTTGTTCGATATACAAATAGCCGTTTACACCACCCATAAAGTGAGGGGTCAGAACCTGAAAAACCGAGTTACCCTGATCAGTCCACCTTCCAAAACATCAGCCACCCAAGGTAAAGTCAACAGATACCTGTCCGCAACACATGGTTTGCATGTGTCCCTCGTTACGGATTTCAATGAAAATGCTGGCATCTACAAATGCCCCGAGTGTAAGTCGGCGTTCACGACTTAGTTCTTACTGAAAAGACACAGGAACCAACTTCCCCTTGCAGACAAGTCGCCTTGAAATACGTAGGTGGAATCTACCAAAATTTGAAAACGGTTTTCGAAGCACTAGCAGATTTTTCCATTTTTCCTCCCACGGAAGTTCAAAAATGTACCCTTACAAAATTACCTTCGATTTAGAAGCTTTCTTTAGACCAGCCAAAGAACAATCTACTGAACAAGTGTCAGTCCTGTGGGATCATGTCCCTCTGTCGGCCAGCGTCTCATCCGACTTTCCAGGTCGCAAAGGTCGGGGCTGCTTTGTGAGACAATCCGACACAGATTCAGACCCCTTTTTGCAAAAAGTTTTGAATTACATAAACGACACCACCAAAATCATCGGGGAAGCAGTGCTAGAACTTTACCGGCCGACATTAGCAAAGTTAGATGAGAGGATAGCTGAAGCTCTCCACCTTGAGGAGGCGTTCAGTCCTCTTAGTATCCACTTCAATAAAACTCATATAAGACACCCTTTAGTTGAACTGAAGAAAAGACTTTTGAGTTATCTCTGCCAAGTTCCGGTAGTAGGTTTCAACTCGGGCCGTTATGACTGATCTGATCAAAGTATCGCTTCACTCGTTCTCTCCTCCAAAGAGCGAGAGAACAAAGAATTCAGCGTCATAAAGAGAAGTACCCAATACTTGGCGATTTACACTCAGCACACTGTTTTCTTGAACGTAGTAAACTATTTGGCACCTGGTTATAACTACGCGAATTATCTACAAGCTTTCACCAGAAATCAGCACAAAGGACACTTTCCTTATGAATGGATGAAATCTACCAGGAAACTGGAAAACAGAACACTATCACCATGATCTGCATTTGACAGCAAACTGACTGGCATCACGATGTCTGAATCTGACTATGCCGAATGTGAAAAAGATTGGTCCAAACAGAACATGCAAACTTTCTTCATCCACTACAACAACAAAGACGTGAAACCCTTCATAGAGGCACTGAATAATCACACTTTTTTCAGGGAGCGCAACATCGACATGTTCAAAGACAGCATCTCCCTTCCGGGTTTCACTTTAAGGTTCCTTTTTCAAACCACAGAGATTTCACGAGAAGGGTGCCACGCTGGTACGGCGAAGAAGCGAAAACATGCGAACACATCCTAGGTGTAGACGCTAACTTTCTGTACTTGCGCTCCATGAGCAAAGCACATTGCACAGGTTATTACCTGGTGAGACAACCCGAGACCGAGATCAAACCGAAAATTAGGCAAAGACCCTTTAGTGCTTTAGAGTGGTTACGCTACGTGGAGCACACCCATAGCGTGAAAGTTCGCCACGCTTTCAACGGAGGGGAGGTATCTCTAGGTTGCTGAAAAATTCGTGTAGACGGTTTTCACCCACCCTCTAACACCGTTTTCCAATTTCACGGGTGTTGGTTCCACGCTCACAAGTGCATAGTGCTGTGACAGAACAGCTAGAGTAAGCGCTTACTTAAAAGCTCTAGGTCACAAGTTGATCGTCATATGGGAATGTGAATGGAGAAAGATGAAACGTCAGGATCCACAGGTTATGTTGTCCAAACAACGCTGGAAGGTCAACGACTTGAAAGCGGCTCAAAATCCCATGACAGGTAGCAAACATGGTGTGGCCCAAGTTTGGGCCATAGCGGGCTCTTGATGTGGGCCACACTGGGTTAACACAGTGGGCACCCGACGGGTTTTGTCCTCAGCAAAGGGTCTGGGCCACACTGGGCTAACGGATTTGGGCACAGATCTGTTTGAAAGTGGGCTCACTGATTTGGGCTCAAAGTGAGTTTAACATGGGTTTTTGGTGTGGCCCAAAGTGGGCTGACCGATTTGACGAAAAATTAGTGGTGACATGTTTAAAATTCTTTTTGAGAAATTTATCCAATATTTATTCTTTTTTTTCCAAAAGTGAATGAACAACAAATCCTTTAGCTAATCTCACCCCCCCCCATCACCAAAGCAGTAAATGAAATATCTACCTGAGTGGAAAGGCAGAGCAGAACCATCCATTTGAATCAAACTCATTCAGCCAACACAAGGCACTTTAATTCATTAAAGTGACATTCTGGCCTCAATCTTCCCCCACTAATTCCCTATGTAGGAGTACAGAAGAGAGCCTTTAAGTTCATAATGACTGTACCTCTGCATATCTGCTCTTGGTCCAAGTTCAGTGCAATAGAAATGGTGTTGCCATTCCACTACTACTCAGATGACCTTGATTTGCACTTTTGTCTAGAAACATCTAAGTATTTCCAGACTATGAGAAAGTCTGCACATTATTACTTCATATCTGATTTAGTAGTTTATTCCAGTTGTCCTATGTCTAAAAGAAATAAGTTTTGTATGGGTAGTAGAATTCTGCCTGGAGTGCTGGGAAACCACTTTGTAGTGAGTCTGCCATGGACTGGCCTACAGGGGCAGGGGATATTTTTGGTTTCTCAATTGCCTCTATATATAGTCCTCTTATACCCGACCAGGTGTGGGACCTGTTTGCCCCCACACCACAAATACACCTTGCAAGCCAACTAATATAGAGAAAGACATGAAGCTGTTATTTCCAGGATTAGTCAGTGTTGCATTTTACATGAAATATCTGGATCCCTACTATGAACCTACCTGTGTATTAATGATAAAGGGAAAGTGGGACTACCTATCTCCTACAGCAGTGGTGGAGGGAGGGGAGGGGGAAGGGCAGGGCAGGGTAGGGTGAGAGGAGGCCAGGGCAGGGTAGGGTGAGGGCAGGGCAGGGCAGGGTGAGGGCAGGGCAGGGCAGGGCAGGGCAGGGCAGGGCAGGACAGGACAGGACAGGATGCAGGGTGGGGTGAGAGCAGGACAGGGCAGGTGAGGGCAGGGGATGGCAGGGAATGGCAGGGCAGGGTGAGAGGAGGGCAAGAGAGGGCAGGGCAGGGGATGGCAGGGCAGGGCAGGGTAGGGTGAGAGGAGGCCAGGGCAGGGCAGGGCAGGGTGAGGGCAAGGCATGACAGGGCAGGATGGGGTGAGAGCAGGACAGGGCAGGTGAGGGCAGGGCATGGCAGGGCAGGGTGAGAGGAGGGCAGGGGATGGCAGGGCAGGGCAGGGTGAGAGGAGGACAAGGGAAGGCAGGGCAGGGTGGGGGAGGGCAGGGCAGGAGAGAACAGGGCAGGGGAGGGAAGGGTGAGAGAAGGTGAGGGGGAAAGGGTAGGGCAGGTTGAGGGGAATGAGGAGATGGAAGGGGTAGGGGATGGATAGGGGAGGGCGAAGAAAAGAGGGAGAGGGAGGGGGAACACTCATCACAGAGTTCAGAACAGTCCATAATATGAGGCTGCCCTGTCCAAACCCACTCTCACCCCAGACTGAGAGGACTTTATGCAGCTAAGCACCCATCTTGGGATGCCCATTTTGAAACCATCCTGGGCCCAATGTGGTTGCCCATTTTAAAGCTGACCAGTGCCCAAATCAGACAGCCCAATGTGGCCCAGACCCTATGCTGAGGACAAAACCCGTTGAAAGCCCAACGGGCTCACGTCGGTTTGCCCAATTTGGGCTGCCCTGTATGGCCCTGACTGGAAACCCAGCATCTGCTGAACCTAAAACCCATGTACTGAATACTGCCCGCTTTAAACCACCTTATCTCTCGTAAAACCAATTTGGCCCCGTGTGGGCTTGCTACATGGGATATATATCCTCTGTGAAAGATGTGAAAATGTTCGGTTTGATTCAGCTGGACATTACTACTCCTCCTCACCTATGTGAATACTTCGAAGAAATGACTACTGTTTTCAAGAACATGAGAATTTTGAAATCCGACATAGGAACTCACATGACTTTGCGAACAACTAAAAAGTGATGAACGCTCCTCAGAGATCCTTGATAGGCAGTTACCACGGAAAAAAGATTTTCTTGAGAACACCTCTTGTTAAGCGGTATTTGGATCATGGTTTAACAGTCACTGAAGTGCAGATGTTCATAGGCGCAGACGAAGTTACCACGGTGCGAAGACGTGGTGATGTAAACGTGAATGAGAAAATTCTGTCAGACTGTTACAAGTTGATGGGAAACACCACATGATGGGAAACACCACTGTGAAATACACTAGAGGTCGAACCTTTGAATTATTGACCAATTCGTGGTGGTTCAATAGGGTACAGAGTTGAACACAGATCTCTTTGAAGTCGAACTGCAATCGAAAACAGTTAGGAACAATCTTCCTATTCACATAGGATTCATGGTGTACCAGCACGCCAAGTTGAAAATGTTAGAGTTCACGTTCGACTTTTTGGATAAATTTATCGATCGACGCGATTACGCTCTTTGTCAAATAGACACTGACAGTCTTTACATGGCTCTCCGTGGTGAATCGTGGACCAACTCGTGAAACCCGACCTGAGAGAATCGTACTTTAGAGAGAAATGAAACTAGATTCCAACAGCGGTGTGCGATGACCACTTAGAGCTTTTCGTAAAGATAAAAACCCAAGGCGTCAAAGAATGGATCCCCCTTGCTTGTTGTCAGAAACGATACGTTCACGATCAGACAACTCCAGGTCTTTTTAAATCCGAGTGGGAGGGTGATGGAATTCTAATTCTCAACTCCAAGACTTACATTTGTTACGATAAAGACTCAATAGGTGAAAGAAAATCAAAGAAATGGAGTGCGAAGAGTGTCATAAAAAAAGAAAAACGTTCAAGAACCCAAAGATTTCTTGGATGTTCTTTTGAAATGAAAGACTATCCGCGCTGTTAATACAAATTTTAAAGTAATAGAAAACAAAATGCACACTTACACAATAGAGAAAAAGGGACTGAGTTACTTATATGTGAAGCGTCACATACATTGTGACGGAGTGACGACGAGTCCTTTATAGTTATGAAAATAAAAAAAACATTTTATAGAAAAAAATTTAAATAACTGTAAAGGGGGAAAAAATGTAGATGTAGATAAGCCGGTGATATAATATCCTTTGTTGTTGTATTAACTTCATCTACTTCGTCAACTGACTTACCTCATGTATCAGTGTTGAAAAACAACAAGACAATGTGTACTTGCGATCCCATTTTCACTTAGGAAATAATAGATGCTTCAGATGTTTTGTTCTTTAAGGCTCCGTTGTTTAACCAAGGTCTTCATAAAGTGTTCGTTTCTAATGATGTATTTGATTCATTGAGTGTGTGTTTCAAAGATGCATTTCTAAGAGTGGTTGGTACCACCACAGATAGAGCTATAGGAGTATATCAATTCCATAATGAGAACACATGTGCTTTCGTCAAAAGGCGATATACGATAGAATCGATCAACACGTTGTTTTCTCTTTAGGAAGAGAACTCAGACTTCTTGAGAAAGATACATGTGTCATTGTTCAAAGGGAACATTCGACTCTTTTTGTCAAAAGTGGGTCGACCGAATGTTGTGTAGCAAAGTTCCTTACCCGGGTGTTCAACTGAGAAGTATCATGTCTAGACAAACTGAATGGAGTACTTGGTATAGCACTTCAGTGGATTTCACTTGTAATAGCGATGAGATGTGGATGGGAAATATGGCTTACACCTATCCATCATTTCAAGAGGGTACTTCCTCCAAAGTTGTACACCTAGATTACACCATATACAGTCTGAATTATGACAAACAAAAGTTGAATGTGTACATCTCAATGTGTGGGTTCTGTCATGTTCCTCTCCGATATTCGTCTATATTACGTAGAGAGTGTGAATTTGTATAAAGCAACTTGTAAATAATAAAACGTAAATATTATTTATCAAAATAAAAAAAAAATAAAATAAATTTGTTTGTTAAGTTTTATATTCAGTAAACCGGCCCCCACCCAAGGCCCCCCCAATCCAATGATTCCCCCAAAGGCGGCCCCACCCCAAGGGCCCCACTCCCCTCCCCAAATATTTCCTAGTTTTTTTTTGGCAAAAAATTTTAAAAAAAAGAATCACATCACCAAATTTTTCAAATTTCCCACCAAAATGACGACCTCTGAATGGTCCATTCAAATTAGGTTCATGTGACCTTATTTGCAAAATAGAGGTCACATGACCTCAACAGCCAGCCAATCAGAGGGCGCCATTTTGGCGGCACACCACAGGGGGTTTGGGTCACGTGACCATTTTGAATTTCCCGCCAAAAGGGAGGGATCTGATTGGTCCATTTTGGTGCCAAACCACAGGGGTCTAGGTCATGTGACCCCACATTTGAATTTCCTGCCAAAAGGGAGGCCTCTGATTGGCTGCATCCCCAGTGAATAATATCCTTAGCTATAGTCCTGTTTCGATTTATACTATACTACTGGAACATACTACTATTCAAAGATTGCTATCTGGGCCAAGAAGCTTTATAGTGTCAAATTATGTGTGGCCATTTTCTGGCAAGGGATGCTCTGAGGCAATAAGGTTTACACGGCGATTTATGGTAACGCGGCGATTTAGGGTGACGAAAGCTTGTGGTCTATGTAGCCTACATCAGTGAACATGCTCTGATGGTCAGATCTCAAGCCATTCTGAATTGGGTCCATTTTAATCTTGGGAGCCTCAAGGCTGTTCAATGTTAGAAAAATATTGGTCTAGGGTAAGTTGGATTTTGAAAAATTTGCTAAGGAAGAGGCGGTGTTGGCAGATGGGTTAAATCTCAGTCTAAAATAATCAGGCGGCTATGAAAAAGCTTGAAATTTGACTGCAAATTCATCTATTACATTTTACAAAGCACTCTGGGTGCACACTGCCATTGGCATCAATGGGTATCATGATGGCATAATCCACCATGTTTGTGCTAGAACAATTGATGACGCTTACTAATGGGCACATAGGGCAATAACCTATCTGGGCTTGTTGCATGGCAGTCCCAGCATTTGGCCCTGTGGTCTCTGGATAGTTGCTCCATTGGTAGAGGGTGTTGATGAGTTTGGTCTATTGATAAGTGACTAAGATTGGGGTGGGCAGAGGCTTATAGGCTAATCATGAGGGTGGTTATTTCTCAATCAAGAGCGTCCCATAGAGGTATGCCTTGCCTCAAAATGGTTTAGAGCCTAACTATTGGGTGTATGCAGGGGGCTGCCAGCCCCACCTGCAAATTTAATCCTGTACAGGGATTGGATGGTCAGGGAAGACACAATATTGTGTCAGGTGATGAGGGGAGAGTGGGGCCATTGGAAGTTGCAATCCGCTGACCAGGGGACGCGATCCTGGCATTATGACGTGCCAGGTATCACTTCTGGATAATTTAATTAGGTGTCTCATCAAACGTCCCAATACCAGATGGTAAACAGAGGTATAAACATGGGTCAGGATGTCAAAAGAGCTGCCAGTAAACACACCTACGTTTATTACATTGAGGGAATGTAATTTTAGGGGTTAAATAGTGTAATTTCTGAACGTTCTGTGAACGTAAAAATGTAAGGGTTTTTATAGGCAACTGAACATAATGTAACATAATTTTGCATCAGCAGAACGTTCTCTGAACGTGATCTTTACGTAATATATATGTGATATTTTTACATAATTTAACGTAAAAAATAGTAGATATCTACTGAACATCTTTGAACGTTTGTATACATAAAAGAATTGATGTGCATCTATGTAACCTTAGAGATATAATCAATGTTTCTTTTACGTCATATGTCATATATATCTTTTTACATTACATTCCACTAGAAGTTTTACGTTCATTTACATCATTGCCTGAGAGGATTTTAATGGATGGCTACAATACAGGAACATTTTTTTACGTCTTCTTGTGACACATGATATCATTCCAGGAACTTAACATTTATTTACATCATAGTCTGATGGGACTTCAACTCATGGAATTACAGCCACTCATAACAAATTTATAATTTGGAAATTAATGTTAATATCTATCGTTCAACAAAATGTGTCCCAATGTATATAATAGAACATCCTATGTATCTATCCAAACAGAGTCATTCCTTTTCATATTGAGCCCATTTCTATGAACAACAAGGACAAAGCAACACATGATTAACAGTATAAAATCTTTTATTAACAATATTTATTTATGTATCTTGAAGCCAATCTATCTACTTCACATAGAGGAGAAGAAATATCAAATCCTGCTATTTCTGCTATGCCAAGTAAAGTGCTTACAGTATAGATAAAGGGAAAAACTTTATCAAAACAAATATCCATCCATATCTATCTCTCATTCAGTGGGGGAGGGGGCCCGTGACTTTGGTATGTATGCAAGAGAGAGGATAGCCCCAATGCATACATATGGTGGTGTGGAGGGGGGGGGGCAAATCTTTGTCAAAAGGGCATATATGCAACTAATGGATGATCCTTAAGTTGGCGCTACGCAATAGGTACTTGCATATTTGGCCATGTTTACAACAGGCCTTTGTGTAAAAGAAGTCCTTGATGGTGCATGCTTCTGACAGCTGCACCAGGATTTGTCTTCCTATGACATGAATATCATTAAATCTATTGTCCAGAAAACCTATTCACATGGATGGTTTATTCATTGTTTAAGAAGGCAAACAGAGAATTGCATGTCTTGTCTTTCTGTGTATATACTCTGTGTACTGATTTAGATATTTAACCCCCCTAAGGAAATCTATTCAGGAGTGCATATTATTAGCCACTTTGTGATGGTCATCAAATTGCTAGTGAGTTTGATCAAAGCTTTATTGGTGAATCATGCTCCTCCTAAGGGTGCATTTAAACAGCATGGGTTGAGCAGTATACATGAATGTATGTCAATTACTTGTTTAAGTGCAGGGGTTCTACAATTAGGAAAGGTACTGCGAGGGTTAGGACCCTTCTGAAACCTAAATCTCCTCTTCAAAATGATATGACATGAGTGCAGGTCCTGTATAATCAAGGAATGGAGCAGGTATTTGTGAACAGACAAACCATTTGGACCAGCCCAGGGGATTTAGGTGGATTTAGTACCAATGCTGGCCACCAGAGGAACACCACTATGGCCTACAAAGGGGAAAATATACCCAAAGTTTTAAACTACTTTTTCATAGGAACTACAGGGGTCCCAAACCTTTTTTATTGCAAATCTTTAGAATTTAAAATGAATGTTTTTGGGCAGACATAAATGTATTACATGTGGTGCCATGGAAACATCCATAGGATCAATGTGCTAAAAAATAGTGAAAATCCCAGAGATCAGATTCTATGAGAAATTGAATGCTAAGAGAATGAAAATCTTCCAAATTTTGCATGATTGTGCATGATTATAACATAGCCTATTGAGAGTAACATCCGTAGGATCAATGTGCTAAAAAGGATGGCGAAGATCCCATAGATCAGATTCTATGAGAAAATGAATGTAAAGTGAATGAAAATCTTCCAAATTTCCATGATTGTGTATGATTATATCCATCATCATAGTTATCATGATAAATATGAGTGTTAGGGCTTATCAACCTGTATATAAAAGTTGACATTTTCCTTGGCCATCCCTTTTCCCTTGGCTGGACAATTTCAAAATTTATAAGTAAAGGTGTACTTAAACAAACAAATATGGAAGTCCCCTTCCAACTCACCCATTGAGGTTGCCTTCATTCATTTTGATATGATAGATCAATTTAATTTTGGAATTAAAAACATTGAAATGCAAAGGCCACATAACTTCCCAAGTGACATTGCATTCTAGAAGTAGCATGGGAAGCCTCAGTGGCATAGCCAGTATTGCCATTTTTCTACTGAATGTACTTAGAGCCAAACAGGAACTTAATTAGTTGAAGGAATCTTAAAATAGCTTTCAATAAGCAAGAATGCCACATTTCAGTTATGAATACATACACTTGTAGACATAGAATTATTTGGAAAGTTAGGGCTTACTATTGCAATCCTGCACCAGATGTCTGCTGCCACCTTGTAGCTTTTCCGATCTTCTTCATCATTATTTGAGAAGTGAGTAGGAGCAAGCTAAATATTCCAGTATTTCTGTATGGCAGTAGTGGCTCGGTATGCATAGCTGTCAGGCTTCCTCTACGGACACTATCCATTTGGTAGCTGTGGTTTGAGCTTCTGATCACTGTTCATTGCAGCCTGTCAATACAGTTTCAATAGCACTATCTATAACAGACTTGCACTCATGCAGGAGGATCTCTACAAAAGAAGAACAATATATTAGCAAATTCCAGTCAACATTTGTCTCACTGCTTTTCTATTACAATGATGCCTAGGCACAACCCTGTCAATCTATCATGCTCACCTATATTCATGTGAGAGATAACTGCCAAAGTGATTCATAGGGTACTGCTATACATTTATTTCATCAAGCCTCTACTAGAGAAGGTACTATTAGCAGTATGGAAAACTGCTCTGATATTGACCTAAGAATCTGGCTGCCCATCATCTGCCAACAAATCTGGAGGATTTCTAGGTACTTTGATTCAATAGCCATGGCTCAAATACACATAATCAATTTTACTGCACCTTTGGCATTAGTCAATTCATGTGTAATCCTTTAGGTACTCCTCACCATCTGGACATTCTTAGATTTACATTTTGACCGGTTCCTAGATTTAATATAAAAGAGAATAGAATGAATGTACTGTCATGAATAATACAAAATAGGCAAGTGCTTATTCCATTTACAAACATGAAAAGTTGAGAAAGGAAACTAAAAAGTGGCTGCAGAAAAAAAAAACCTAGGTGAACAATGCCGACACCATTGAAATATTTATGAAGATACATGTGACCTATTCTGCAAAATGATTAGGAAGTCGCACATAGAGAGTTTTTAGATATTGGTATATTCAGAGATAGCATATGAAGAGCTTTCAATTTAGTAACCAAGAATTCTAAAGGACAACTACCCATATATATTGTATATTATTTCATGATCATTTCTTTATTCAACCAGTTCCCCATGGGCTGCACCCCTTGGGGTCAGAGGGTTGCATAAGTGTATAATAATTGTCAAAATTATGTCAATTCATAATTTTATCTGACAATTTGCTGGACCTTCATACCTAAATATTACCTGTATTAGCTATTTTGTTGACTGTAACACTTCATTGACTAGACCATTCTTAGTGTGCCCAACAATGCTATAGGTAGAGGCTGACCATCTGATCACTATATAACTATTCAACAGATATTTGTATGAACTAATACTATCTGTAGTAACTGTTCCATCATGCAATCATAGATTTGGACAATTTGACTCAGATTGTGTCAATTCAGAAGATGGGTACATTGGGCCAAAACATTTCAATATTCTTGAGAAAATAAGGTCAAATTTACAGAGGGTGGGTAAAGTTGGTCAAATATGTGGTACTTTGGGCCAAAAGACCCCTGATTGGGCTAAATTGGGTTAACCCTTAGGTGTCCAAACTTGCTTAAAGAAAAACACTATCCATTTTTCATGGTAGCAATATTCCTCTCGACAAACACAATTTTTAAAACCTAGCAGAAGCCTCTTGTGCAGTATCATCATCCTGTACCTTTTACTATTTTCAATACGATACATTTTGCAATGCCTTCAATGTATACGCAATGCAGCACCTGGTGCATTTTGTCAATTGTGACATCATCAGATGCAACAGATAAACCTTCTGCTCTCCTCTTTGGGGATGCATATTTCAATAATTATGGCAGAGCCTGTCTATTTGATAAAAAGGCCATCAAAATAACCGTTTGAGAAAATTAAATAAGGCTTTTCTTTAAATGCACAGTCTTGGGCTTAAATACATGGATATTGAAAGAAATTATCATCCAGATACTTGTCTTGGTCCAATCTGCAAAGTTAGACCCTCTAAAGAACAACCATGAGCTCCCAGTTACAATACAACCATCCATTTTGCTTTATCTCCATTAGGTCCATCACAGGGAGTCAAAAACTTGAAAATAAGCTGTCATTGTATGTGGTTTTATTTAGAGGACAACCCTCCAGGGAGCTATGATCTGACATGATACCAACATTCTGCTGAATCATTAATATCCCATTTCCACTTCTCCTATTCTAAAGATTCTTCAAGAACTGTTCATGTCGCAAAGTCAATCCATGTAATGTTTCTAACAAATTATGTTTCCTGAGTGGCAGTGCACATATATAGGCAGACTCAACATTGAAAGTAATGTGAGGTCTTAGGATTACAGGGATTATGGATATATTCATCGCAAAAGAGAGAACAAATACTACCCAATGACAACAAATGGAATGTTTACATTACTATGCTTACCAGACCTGATAAGAAGTACCATGTCCTTAACTGAAAGTCTTCACTGAGTTATGATTTTTTTTTGTATCAACAACAAGTAATGTCGTGCCAAAGGGTTAATGTGGGACAATTGTGACCCATCCTAACAAAGTGGTACTGAAGTCACACATTTAGAAGCCTAGATATAGGCTTCTCAAGTGGTATAGTGTCAAAAATATAAGATTTTTTAAAATTGATATTTTAGAATTTTTCTAACCTATGGGTAGATATTTTTCAGAATCCTTGCCTACTAAACTGAATTTAAGCCCCAAATGCCTAGAAGACATAGCTATAGTTTTCTTGGTTATATAGAATTATATGGGAATTATATAGGATTCATAAATTATTAAATGTTTAAAATGTCAATTAACTAAACATTTTGTATGTGCGACTTCCGTACCATTTTGTAAGGATGGGTCACAATTAGTTCAAACCAACCCAAGACATGTGGGGGGATTTTTAGTACTGGTTTTGGCCACCAGGGGGCAGTTTATGGGTAAAACACTGACAAATATGCTAAAAAAAGCTTTAGGCCATTTTTTTTTATAAAGAATCCAGTGGTATGCTAAAAATCATTCCATCTCCATTGAAACTGTTCCATTTTTGGAGTGTTGGTTTCCATGGAAACATAGAAAATTGGTAAATAAGGCAATTTCTGGTTGCCATGGAAAGCACTTGCCTATTCCAATTGGGAATTTTTTTGCTACACACTTTTTTTAAAAATTCCATCAAGATCCCTGAACCAAAAACACAGCTCAAAAATTCCCTCTACAACCAATTTTATGCCAAAAACATCACATTCCTTTGTTATTTTTCCACAAGTATTTTATTTTCATTTTGTAGTGTTTATGATAGGATATTGCACATTTAGAGCTTATTTCCCATTTTGAGTTGTACACACTAACCTATGTTTGACAAACAATTAAGGCAAAACTACAGGGGATATTCTAGCTCAAGATATATCATTTTTAAGCCCATGACTTAAACCTTAAAAAGCCATTTCCCCCAGAAGGTACGTTTTCCCTCACCTGGCCACATTTAGCCAATTCATCCCATTTTCAGAGGATTCAACCTAATTCACCCATTTTGATTAATACCACTAAATGTGGGCCAATCCTGGATTAATTTACAGACATTGGGCATCTTAAACCTTTTTTAACTGAGTTTACCCAAATTGGGTCTATCAGGCTAATTTTGCCCTATGTCGACCATTTGACCCATCTTGGCCCAATTTGACCAATTTTGACCAAGAGTGGTGACCTGCTTTGCCCCAATAATAGACATTATTGTACCCAATAAAAGAACACTATTTTTATCCAAAGGAATATGTGTATTCCTTTTGATAAAGATACAGCTATATAGTGGTTGGATGATTAAACATTATCTGCAGTACTACAGTTAGAGGCCATTGATACAGATAGTGGTTGTACTAGGGTTAGTACACATACAAAGCTCACCTAAACTGGACACACAACATGACATGGGCTGATTCTGGTAGAAGTATGCAACTACAGTGGGAGGGATATTTTTAAACACAGTGGCCACACAAGTATAGGGTCCTAATTATACCTTTAGGTGTATATACCATGTTATACCACGATTTCTGGGTTACACAGTGCTTTTTGGTGGCTATTCCCATCCACATATCTGTCGATATTCCACAGCATTAATGCTGTAGCATGACTCTTGGAAGGCATGCGGTTATCCATGGATAACCCGCCAGGGGTGTCCTTCCATGTCATATGTTACATGTTAAAACCAACAGAATATTTCATTGCCATGGTAGGGGTCGAACCTGCAATCTCAGGTCCTTAGTCCAACTCCCTATGCAGTGCGCCACAGGGACTGACGAGAAACGCTCGGTTTGAACCACGTCTGGATATCATACAAAGCCGTGTGCGCTGTCGCTGTCCGCTGCCGGGCGACGAGGTGTATTATACACAAACATAACCGCGAGACGCATTGGAGGGAGGTGACGCGGTGGTCTAGCGGTTAGCACGTTGCGCTCAGCCGTGAGAGGTCCGCGGATCAAATCCCGGCCCGGACGCATCTTTGTTCGCCATGTGCGCTGTCACTGTCCGCTGACGAGCGAGGAGGTGTTATTATACACAAACATAACACCGAGACGCATCTCTTTTTCGCCGTGTGCGCTGTCGCTGTCCGCTGCCAGACGAGGAGGTGTATTATACACAAACATAACAGCGAGACGCATCTCTTTTTCGCCGTGTGCGCTGTCGCTGTCTGCTGCCAGGCGAGGAGGTGTATGTACACTATTTTTCACCCTGTGCCACTGCCAAGCCTAGCCGAGACGGCCGCTGTCGCTGTCCGCTGCCGGGCGAGGAGGTGTATGTACCTGTGTACACACACTATGGCTGGCTTCGAGTCCCGGGGAGGGGGAATAATTTCTGTTTTCCACTTGAATTTATTGGTATTCTATTGATTATTTATTGGTTTCGTGGTATAAAATAAGTAGTCAATGGATAATTCATGACTCGTGTGTGTTAGCAAAGGCTAATAACACTCGGCCTGAGGCCTCGTGTCATTATCCTTCACTAACACACACTCATCATGAATTATCCATTGGTTACTTGTTCAATATTCAATGGAAAGGAATGGAGAACCGTGATAATGTATAGTGGAAATAATGACCCAGTCAAATAGCATTATTCTCATTGATAAATGCAATAGGGTCTATAATAGAAACACTGAAGATTGTTCAATATTGCAGCCAACAGGGCATACTGGTAGCCGAGATAAAAACCTGAGATACAACCACACAAGTCATAAAATACTAACTAAATACCTTACATATATGTATATTTGTGACAGCCTTTGTTAACAATGCACCCCACTGGGCAAAAAAACGTTTTTACTGGGGCCAATATGTGTATATAGAGCAACATTTTTTATTCTCTTCCTATTTCACAGGCCAAGAACGCACCAGGAACAAAAATACCAAGGACAGAGAGCCTGCTTCTAAAGGGTCTAAGAGGCATATTGATAATGATGACGATGACACAGATCTGCCTCATCCTAAGTTAGCCAAAAAGAAAGTCTTAAAGGATGAGGAGCAGAACAATGATGGCGATGATGACCATCCCAACCAGGGGGGGGGGTCAGGTCAAGCTGCTACAGCAGATGATGACTGGAATAACTCCAATGACTTCAACGATCAAAACGCTGAGAATGCTGGTAGCCTAGGCAATGACAATGGCAATGACAATTCGCTGCTTCAAGATGCAGCTCCGCAGCAGCGGCCCATCCTTGAGTTTACTCCAGCAATGCCATTTATTTCAACCCCACGTGCTCAGGTACAGCCTCCAGACCCACAACTCACTGAGGCAATAAGGACACTTGCATCTTCTTAGGAGCATTTGCCCGAGGCCCTCCTAGGACCTCTTACCCAAAGCGCGGCAACACAAGAGTTGCTAGCTAACAGTGAGTGTTTTGTGTTTGTGTAGAGGTATATATACATATGTAAAGTAATAACGTTATGGTCCTTTGGCGCGGTGGGTGAGTCAGCCAGCCAGGCTTTGCCCTCCACTTGCCGGATAGGTGGCAGCATCTGTCCGGGAGGTGTGAGAGAGGCACGGTGTGGCGCCACTGTACCTACCTATAAAAGGGGGACAGGGCTCAGCCGCCGTGTCAGAGTTGGCTTGACCATCTCCATGTACGGATCTCTATAAGCTTGCCAGAGTATCCGGTACCCATTGAGAATTACTCTAGCTACCTCTGGGTAGCTGTGCTTGTGTTATACGGAACAAATAAAACCTGTTCGCATACACCCGAATCCTCTTCTTGTTGACTTGTTCGTCATTCGAGTAGAGAGAAGAACCATTACACTGGTGCCGTGACCAGTGGGTTCGGTAATATGTATAGCCCAGACACATAGTGTCCGAACAGGCAAATACAAGATTGGCATATAATGCCAATCCGAATGGGTCCCGGGAGAATCCACCGCAAAATGGTCACTATACGGATAGTGAGAAGAATGTCCCGGATTCAATCCTAGTAAAGCATAGGGTTGAACGAGCCAACCAACATTATTCTGTTAATTCGGAATTAGCAGATTCTTTGTTCGAGACAGGAGGGAGCCATGATCCGAATCATCCAGCTCCTATAGATGCCAAGGAAGGTAACCTTTGGTGAACTTCCTTATGATGTCTCAGGGCAATTACCACCACTAGACTGTAGTGCTATAACCACTGGGAATGTAACTTTCACCGTTCCGGATCATGATAAATATAATCGGGAAATGGATGAAATGAGCCAGTAATACCTGGCCATGAACGAAACGCTAATTCTGATAGCAAGAGCCAAAGATGAGGCGTTTGAAGAAAGAGAGGATATTTCAGGGAATATCTGGGAAATGAGGAATGAGTTTGAACACGAGAGACAAACTCTGAAACAGCACTTGCATGAGGAAGAAATTCAATTCCAAAATGCAAGGCAATCTCTACAGTCAGAATATGAACGCCTGAAACAATGTTGTGTTAAACAGGCTGAGGATAATGAGACTGTCCGGATAGGTATTCTCTGATACAATGAGCAATTGATGAATGATCGAGATCATTACCTACTCGAACTGCAGGATTTACAAAATACTGCAGCAGCATTGGGTGACTATGTGGAACAAACCCAACAAGCAATTGGCCCACTGGACGATACAATCATCGTACAATTAGCTAGTCGCCTACAGACAGGAGCTGCAGTAGAAGATAATACTGCTGTTGGATTGCACAATGCGGCACCTGTGGCTGGCCCTACTCGGTATAATCCTTTTGTAACCGACGGGGCTGATAAACACGTTGCAGGGGGAATTATAAACCTAATATGCCCCCCAATGGAGACAGCTCACCAGCTAATTGAGCAACGGCACCTCCCACAAACAGTCCCCATACGACTCCACCCGTAGACACTGCATGAGCCCCACCCGTACCCCAGTTGACTTTTTTAACGAATAAAAAGTCAGCCACTGGTGGAGCCGGAGATCCGTTAGATCCGAATAACAATGATTTGGGTGGACCGGATGGACATCAGCAGAAGAACCGGAAACAACCGGATCGACCCAAATCCATCCTGGGACCTTCAAATCCTGGTCCCAGAGCAAGTACTCCACGGCCCCTTACAAGAAATGCCATGCCGGATGCGAATTCTCAGAATGCCCCATCTCGCTCAGCTTACACAAGTAATCCTCCATCACAGTATGTATATAGCCCACCTCCATTATCATATGCCGATAGTAGTCAGCCTCCAATGACTGACTCCCGTGGTTTCCGAGTAAACCAAGCAAATAGCAATAGCTATGACGGTGTAAGTACCGGCTATACCTATACTCAATATTCAAATTATTTTGGGCAGGGAGCTAACCAAGGCTATAGCTATGGTTACCCATCAGGAGGATCCGGAGGTGGAGGATATCCATCAGGAGGATCCGGAGGTGGAGGTTATCCATCAGGAGGATCCGGAGGTGGTGGCTATCCACTGGGAGGACCAGGGGGTAGAGGTAATACCCGAGATGGTGCGAGTCAAAGGGACAGAGGAAGGCCTAAGAAATTGAACAGGTGCTCTTCCATGTCTCCCGGAATGCAGGAAATTTTTGATAACAGTAAATGCATCAAGGGATTGGGAATCGATTGCTATTGCAAAGGAGCCGATGGTATCGAAGTAATGGATTGGAGCTTGAAGGAAGCCAACCGGCTTAAAGGCAGCTCCAACCCTGCGCGTCGTATGGCTCGAATACCTCCACCATACAATCCGAATGAAAGGACAATTACCAAATCTTTGTAGATGAGGTAAATTGTAGCGGATGGACTAAAGACGAAGCATTACCATATTTAGTCTGCTGGCTTAGTAAGGGAGGTAAAGTGGCCCTGAACAGGTGGAGAAAAGAATATGGAATTGATGGTACCTATGATGAATTGTTGGAGTGTGCCTGCTACCTATATGGTTCCATTATCCGGGAAGATCCTTGGATCACATTCAAGAAACGGGCACAGAACCCCAGAGAATCACACAAGGTCTTCAGGTTAGAATTAAAGGACTTGCTTAGTAAAGCTAGACCTAATTGGGAATATGATGATGAATGTTGGATACAGGAGTTATTCACTCAATTCATTGCCGGTCTCCGAGATTCGGAGAACAAGACAGTAGCCTGGGATGAATGGAAGGATGATACTTCTTTCAATGATCTGTTCCTGGCTATCGAGAATTATGATAGAAAGAAGTGATTGTTAGGTGCCAACGCACCCCTTGCAAGAGCCTCAGCAGTTAAAAGAGATCCACCCATACCAGAATATACTGCTGCGGTTGAGCCCGAATCAATGGATTCTGATCATGAATTTCTCTGATGAGAACGGAGAATATATCGGATCTATAAAAATTGCTAGTAAATATTATTGGCAGAAAAGGTACCAAAAGTTAGGTTAGAAGAAGAAAACAAACTTCCATAAACCTATTGGAAACGCACCACCCGCAGCACCTCAACTATCGGTGCCGCAGAAACTGGTAACACAACTACCGGTACCACAGTTACACACATTCTCTACTCCTCAAGTAGCAGTATCTACTGCTCAGGGTGATTTTATGGAGAATTTGGTTACCCAGCTAATGGATGCTCTGTGATGCCCACGGGTAGATAAATCCCAGAGGCGGTGCTATGGGTGTCAGGAGCTAGTAACACATTCGCCCAATACTGAGGTGGTTAAGGAGCCCACTCAGAAGATTGGGGAATCCTGTATAACAGGTGCCCAGGAAGCACAGGGGAAACCCAGTACTGGATTAGAGGTAGGAGGTCATTTGTTGGCCAGAGTTGGTAGTGCTCACCTACCCCAGGGCCATCCTTGTCTGGAATACTTGAGAAGATGTGGATGTGACCCGGGTGTGAATAATGAGGCCTCTGTAGTTACTGATATACCTTCCATGTTACATGGAAGGTGGTGGTATGTTTCACTTAATATCAATGGAAGACCCGCTGAATTCCTAGTAGATACGGGCGCTAGCCATTACTGTGTCTCTCAGAAGGTAGCGTATGTTATACCAGATGTGCGTGATTCTCTCTTAATGGGAGGAAACGCCCAAACAGGCGACGGTAGTAAGATGCAAACATGTGTAAAATTGCAATTTGAGGGTACTCACGAATATGTGATAACCACCACAATTGCCGGGATAACTGATGAAGGGATATTAGGATTGGACTTTGCAGCACTGTATGGAGCAGTGTTAGACCCACGGACAGGTGTGTTGAGTGTAAAACATCCTTATCCAGTGAAGGTACAATGTGTGTTAAGACAAGTCAGCAGTGTGGCGTCCGTCGCCCAGACTGTAAAGATTCCTGCGGGAGTAGCATGTGACGTTGTGATTCGGAGTAATTCCGAGTTAAAGAACCAGGATACAGTAATCGAGCCAGATACAGTTATGCTGGCTGCAATAGGATTGGAATCTGTTGACAAGATAGTAGCCAAGGGTGCTTGGTCAGTCATACTGGTGTCCAATCCGGGTACCGGGACATTATATCTGGAGAAAGGATCCATTTTTGATAACATTACATTGTCATAAACAGTGACGAGTTGTTCCCTGAACCTTCTGGTAAAAGAGTTATTGATGAAATATCAGAAAGCGTTTACCGTACCGGGTGAACCGCTCGGTAGGACAACAAAGGTTTTACATACTATTGATACGGGAGAGGCCGCACCTTTTAAGATCCTGTATCGGAGGTTGCCTCCTCCCAAGAAAAGGGTAGCGGAAGCCGAAATAGCTAAGATGTTGGAACAGAATGTAATAATTCCCTCTAACAGTCCTTGGAGTAGTCCGGTATGTATGGTGACTAAAAAGGATGGGTCTATCCGATTCTGCATAGACTATAGGAAAGTAAATGGTTGGACGAAGAAAAGTTTGTATCCATTGCCAAGGATTGATGAAACCTTTGATTCTTTAGGAGGTAATAAATGGTTTTGTACCTTGGACTTACAGTCCGGATAATGGCAAGTGGGAATGAACCCGGATGATATGGAAAAGACGGCCTTTTCTAGTCATATAGGTTTGTTCTAGTATAATGTTATGCCTTTTGGCTTATGTAATGCTCCGGCAACCTTTGAAGCCATGATGGAAACACTTTTGAGTGATCTATTATGGAAAAGGTGCCTAGTATACCTTGATGACGTTATAGTATTCGAAAAAACTTTTGAAGAATGCTTACACAACCTCAAGCTAGTTTTAGAGAGAATAATATCTAACGGTTTAAAATTAAAACCAAAGAAATGTAATTTGTTTAAAAAGTCTATAAATTATTTGGGCCGAATAATATCTGATGATGGAATGAAGGCTGATCTTGAAAAAATCCAGGCAGTAACAGACTGGGGGATACCAAAGAATCCAAAGGAAGTAAGGTCATTTTTGGGATTCTGTTCATATTACAGAGACTTTATACCAATTTATTCTCGGGTAAGTTATCCCTTACAAATCTTAACGACATGGACCCCCGGTAGCAGAAAGGATAAATTCCCATGAGGAACCGAACAAGAACAAGCTTTCAAGAAACTAAAAGTACTCCAGTACTGTAATATCTATCCGAGGATGGGCATTTCATACTGGATACAGATGCTAGTAATTAAAGTATCAGGGGAGCCCTTTCCCAAGTCCAAGGTGGAGTGGAAGTTCCGATAGCATTTGCTAGCAACACACTGAGTAAAACACAGTGAAATTATTGCACTACTAAACGTGAATTATTAGCTGTCGTGGTGTATACCAAGAAGTTTAAACATTTCTTATGGGGAACCAACTTTATATTACGTACGGATCATTCCTCTTTAAGGTGGTTACTAAACTTCCAGGATGCTGAAGGAATGATAGGGAGATGGCTAGCCCATCTGTCAGAATTCGGACTAGATAATAGTCAGATTCAGCATCGTGCTGGGAATAAGCACGTTAATGCTGATGCCTTATCCCGAATACCAATTCGGAAATGTGACAATCCAAATTGTACTGATTGTGGGATACATAGAGCAGTAACAGCCTCGATTCAAATTCCTTTTGAAACACGTATTGACAGTGTCCTGGATTGGTCCTTAGAAACCATAAGGAACTTCCAGGAAGCTGACACAGTTACTGCTAAGCTCCTTCAATTAGTACCAAAGGGTATATGTCCAGGTAGGCCTATAGCGTCACTAAAGAATAGGGAAATGAGAAGATTTCTAGCCCAATGGACAGAGTTAGAAGTCAAGGAAGGAATACTGTACCGTTGGAAACCATGTAATGATGGTGGAAAACAGATACAAGTTGTCATCCCATCTGCCATGTGCAGGGACATCATGTACTACTGTCACGGACACACAACAAGTGGTCACTTTGGGAAGAAACGATCTCTAGCTCGTCTCTCCAAAAGATACTACTGGCCGGGTATGTCGCAGGACTTACTCCGATGGGTAGCTAGTTGTCCGGATTGTTGTAAAAATAAACCTGGACACGGACCCGGTAGGTTGCCCTTATCCCAAGAATTATTCGGGGTAAGGTTTGCCCAGTTAGGAGTTGATATTATCAGTGGGTTAGAAAACCCCCGAATGATAATACGTGCATGATGGTAGTGTGACTATTACACTAAGTATACTAAAGTCTTTCCACTACCGGATCATAAGGCCGTTACCTGTGTGGAAGCTTTTGTGAAGGGTTGGGTGCTAACCTTCAGGGTGCCCCTAATGCTTCACAGTGATCAGGGAAGGGAATTAGAATCAAATCTCTGGCAAAGTATGTGCGAATATCTCACTATCTGTAAGACAAGGACGAGTCCATATCGTCCACAAAGTGACGGACTAGTGGAAAGGTTCAATAGAACCCTTATACAAGTCCTAAAATCACTAGTAAATGGCAATATGGATGATTGGGATGAACAATGCCACTTTGTAACTCATGCTTACAATAGCACTGTTCATTCGAGTACTAATTGTTCTCCGAATTTACTAGTATTTGAAGAAGATCTAATAATGCCAGCAGATTTGGTGTTGTAGGGATGAATCATGAATTACCTTGCCAGGTAGTTTTTGTGGAAGCATTACGAGATAGATTTAAAAGGCAAACGAAGCAGTTTGTCTGGAACTACAGAAAAGTGCTCGGAAAGCCGGATATGATACGGGTTTGAAGGTTAGACACTTTAAGCCCGGGGATCATGTTTTACGATTGCATGAACCACTCAGACATGTCAAATTGGCATCCAACTGGGATGGCTCATTTACAGTAAACACTGTGATTAGTGATTGTACCGTATTGATACAATCGGATATAGGAAGGATGTATAAATCCAATGTAGATAGACTATGTCCTTGGTTTGGGAGGGAGACCTCCGACGAAGACTATGGAAAAGGTTCCAAATCCATATTGAATATGGATAGGGTACCCCGATTAGAGAAGTTGCCAAGAAGGGGACTGAGAAAGGTACCGAATAAAGCTGAAATGCCAACGTCAACACCATCTCGGCGTAGTATAGTAAAAAAATTCTCGACGGGTGCAGGTGGACTGAAGAGGAAGGGAAGGTGGCTACAAAATCCCTAGAAAAGGCTCTGAAGTCTGCCAGGTTGAATGAGGGAGCAGGGAATGGTGTAGTGCTCCGTCGCAGTCCACGACTTGCCAGGGCTGCAGTAACCTAACCCATTACACAACGAGTGTATTGTCCTGTAATCCATTTTATGTTGTACTTCGTTTAACAATCCGCAACAGGTTGCTATTGTGAGCCCTGGGAGATGTACCAGTTGGTATGGGATGAATGATTCGGTGGGTAAGTGAGTACTACCCATAAACTTCATGTGAATCTCTTGAGAGTCTCCCGTTGATGAACGATAATAGCAGAACTGTCCGGATTGTTATTTGTTTATATGTATCGTACGTGCTCATATGACGTCACACTGGCTATTCGCGTATGACCTCTCGTGACCCCGCCTAGCCGTGGGATAGTGACGTCAACAATGAGAATTTGGCCATCTTGGAAGCAGCGGGAAAGAGAGCTGGACATAGGTGTGTGTTATTTTTTCTCTTCTCTCTGGCTTCTATCTTGGACAAGGAAACTCGCAGCAGCGTTTAGGCGAGGATGAACACCTTGTAGGTGAGTGTTCGGTGGAAGACAAACAAATACTCTCCAGAAGTTGTCTTCTCGGCTTTAATGGCTGAGAAAACCGTGGCGGAGTCCAAGCGGTCCGCCGAGCCGGGTCACTTGACTCCCGAAAGCATCCTTCCGGATGCCGAATTGCAGCAGGGTGCACGGCCTTTGTCCCCAGTCACCCAGCGGGAAGAAGAGTTGATGGAGTTCGACAATGACCTTGAGAACTTCAACTTTGGGAAGGATAGTGCACCGGTTTTGCCGTTGCCATCTTCTATAAGCGACATAAGTGCAGGGGGGGTCGCCCTCCTGTACTGTATTTGTCTCCTGAGACGATGGGGGAATCCGGTGACGCCACTGGTGACCCACTTACCCCCAGTGGTACCAAAGACATCACTAGAAACCTTTGGCGCCACAGAGTGAGCGAGGACCATTATTCATCATTTGATGGCTGATACCTCTTCGTTCACCCGAACCTAATGAGGATGGACGTGGATGGGCGTCACATTCAGATCGACCAGGAGGTCCGACGGAGTATTTTAGGAAGTTATGCCAAATCACATACACTCAGAAATCCCTCAGGAATGGCTGACGGATTATGGATGGTTTCAGAGGGGCTTATGGTCCACCATGAATTCCGGAAGGCAGTATATGACGCTGCTATGACGCTAGAGCTAGACCTCATGCAATGACCAGATCGTAGTACATGGGGTATAGACAACCTCACGCAGGTGGACTGGGTTGGGCTTTTCATATGGTTTGAAAGGCACCGTTATCCGAATCCAGATGCTCACGGAAGATCCCTAGTGAATCTTTCGGAGTACCGGCATGTGGCAGCTGACTTTGATTCCTGGTTTACTGGGTATACCATCCAGGAATCCGAAAATTGAACATGCTCAGAAGACCAGTCTGTTAACATTGACCCGACCTGAGCTTGTTCGCCGCCTCATCCGGGAGCGAATCGAGGATGAGAGGGCAGCTGCAAAAGCAAGACATGAGGAGAGCGAGAGGAAACGTCTTGATGACGAAGCCGCTGTAGCTCCTCCGATAAAGAAGATTGTCGTTACAAGGAGGACTCCTCAGCCAAGAGCCCTCGTACGGGAAAACCGGCTCCTAAGCTCAAGGTTAGAGAGTCGGGAACACCTGTTGACACTGATGATGGGGGCTGGACTAAAACCCAGTCGGAATGTCAACAGAAGGCCGAACTCCAGAAGCTTAGAAACCTTCCGGATTCTGCTTTAATAGAGCACCACAGCAGAGCAGCCGAACCCGTGGAAACTATGGAAGTAGAGGAATCTATTTCCGAGTCGAAGGTCTCGGATGAGTCGGATGACAACATAGTCCCGCCGACTCTATCCGATTCGGACCTATGGGCCAATGCGGATAGGGTGGGTTTAAAGACCGCATCCCCACCTACATGGAGGTACGGTAAATTATGCCTGCCCTAAACGGTACAACAAGGATGGTTACTCCGCTGATGAGGATTGGATGCGTCTAACCGACAGCGATTCGATCCTGAACAAGATGTACCAAAGTATTTGGCTCTTGCTGAACAATTGTGCCAACACATACTACAGTCAGGTACAGAAAAAGATTCTACGGTGGGCCTTGGATAAATGGTATTCCAAGACCCGGAAGACATGCCCCTTCTCCATCTGCATGGACAAGAGTGACATGGAGCAGGAAAATGTCTAGGACACTCAGATACGTTTCCAACGCCATCTGGTGAAGGAGCATATGCACCACCACCCCGAACACTCTTGCAACCCGGGGTGACTTATGTCACCATGGAAAATCGGCGCACGCTGAGGGACTTAACAAAGCCCGTGACCAAGTTATGGCCCTGCATAAAGAACTCATGGTAGAGTTCCCAAAAATGGACAATCAGCGTAGAGTGAACGTGAAGCCGAGTGATCAATCATTCGGCACCACCGACACCATGCACGGTAAGAAACTTGTGGCGAGGTTTGTTCTCACCGAAGGCCGGTGTAAACTAGACCTCCATTACAAGGAGTGGAACGAGTGTTGTAACACCGGGAGGAAGCCGGTCCAATCCTGCCGAAGCAGGAAAGATGTCAGGCGGGAGGAATCTCCAAGACATCTGGATGGCAGCCATTGTTGAGTGGACCGATCTAGATCACCCCTCGTCCATCACAGAAGTGACTTTCAAACACCCGGCACAGGTGTCAAGAGTTCATACAAGGCCGCTGCTGAAGCCACACCTGGTAATCTTGACCCCAGCCAGTTCCCCGGTTTGGGGGGACATGGTCCGGAGAGCCAAGTGCTGACACCCGGTACCAAAGGTAAGTTACGCCAGAAGCCGTCTGCGGCAGTAGGCAGTCCCACCGCTGGAGGCACTATTCAGCCCTTAACCAGTGACGAACAAATTCAGCATTACCTGAAGTTGGGAATGCAGGTGCACCTAACCCCCACTCAGGATGGTGTATCGTATGTCCACATGGGACCAGACCAATCAGGGTCTGCTCCCATTACGAAAGCTGTGGTTAGTACCGAAAGGACTAACCCAACCGCTCCACCAGCACCTGCTAAAGTGGAGAAGGAACTGCCTGAGGCACCGAAGGACAAAATAGTCATTCGTTGTGGTAGGGCGGAGACCTGGTTTGACAGTGTCGACCCAGGGAAAGCTGAGGTCCAGAGCACGATCTACCAGGCGTGGGAAGGACTTCAACATCAGAGGGCCATAGCTGTCCATCAGGGAATGATTAATGACACTCAGAGAGCTGCACGAAGCCAAGAAGGAATGTGTAGAGAAACAGGTCAAGGATGATGTGAAGTATCAGGAAGACCTCGTTGAGGAAGCACAGAAAAAATCGGATTGTGCCGTCCACGTCCTCAAAAAGAAATTGGATGTGGAAGAGATGAAAAACGTCCAACTTGGGATGGCACTAAGGAGCATGCTCTGCGGTTACTTAAGGACAAATACGGTAAGAAGTAACCGCAGTTCCCCTTGAATCGGGACCGGGTTAGTCTATGGGCATTTAATCCCATAGGCCGTATAGTAGTATTTATCAATCCGGATTAAATACCGGATGATTTGAGAGATGACTCCAGCGAGGCCCGATTGGATTACCAACCCATCCGGGTGTCTACACCCTGATGTTAACCAGGACTATACGTTTTACCTAACCAGCCTATCCGGGTGTGGTGTTCTACAGATATCCAGATCCTGAAGTTTAACCGGACTATACTCTATATTTGTGAGGAAACATACAGCACAACCGTGGATAGTGTCGTCATGTTATCCTAATTTATTATACTCCCGAAGTTTAAACCTGACTAGTCATTATTTGAAAGGGAACATACGGCACAACCGTGGAACACTCACTATCCACGGTTGTGCCGTATGTTCCCCTAAAATATCATATTATTAAAACTTACAAGACTCTAGCATGCCGCAGAGGATCAGGGTAGCTGCCCTATCATCTCACATACTATATATATTATAGTGCACATGTTAAACCACAAGGATTACCACTATAAGTTCCACATCTCAGGAGTGAACAGTGTTCTAGTATTAGAACCGTGATATATAAATTTATATATTTTATTCGGACTGTTTGTGTATAATCACAAACCCGCCTCATGGACCAACCAGAATGTGTTCATCTATTCTTCCTTGTTCCTCATCGCCACGGATCTGTGATTCGGATGAGTATATAACTATATGTTCATGTGCTATAATGACTGGGTCATTTTTTGTTATTATACCACTATTCTGGCACTTCTAGTGGTTTTATATGCGATATATCAGTGCTATATTTTGCATATACCAGCCATGAGCATTTTTAAAATTTTTGGTATATACTTTTTCGGGGTCAAGTTGGACTTAGAACATTTTGGGAAATGTGTGGCAGACATACAAAGTCAGCCTAGCCATTTTCCATTGTGAAAAAATCGTCCAAACTCGTAGGAGAATTCAACCCAGGCCGCAGTGGAGGTAGGTGAAGGCCTTAGCCATAGCGCCATGCTGTACGGTGAGGAAATCCAAAGCAAAGGTTGAAGACTACTAACCTGATGGCGATAGGTTCGTATGTCCACCGGCATTTCGTATCGAATCCAACCATGACAAGTCTTCAAATTAAAACATACATATCCTTAGACATTCTAGATGATCCCTCTTTACTGTCAACAGGTCGTAACATGTCATGAAGTGAGGTAACAGGAGTCTAGACAATTCAGTTGATGATCCAGCTTTGTTGGAAGATTGGCATAAGAGTAGTCAATAATGTGTACAGTATGGTACTCGCCAGTCTGACCAAGCTATATCCTGGGGCCAAGGCACCTGAGTGTCATAGGGTCTAGGTTGGAGAATAATAAGATGATCTGAGCAGGATCCGTCCAGCTTATAAAGGGGGAAAGGAGCTGCTCGGGGTGACTCATGCCTCTGTATTAGGGCATGTCCAGTGACTCGGTCTGGGGATGAGTAGCTCGGCCCCAGTCCGATTAAATCCAGTCTGATCCGGATTTAGGGGGGTGAGCTGCTCTCCAAGGTGAGTCACCTGGACAGGTGGAGCCTGGGGGTTCCCACTGGGAGAGGGAGGGGGTGAGTGAGTCACTATGGAGTGAGTGAGTCACTCAGCCCGGTAGGCTGAAAATAGGTAACCTTGGGTTTTACAGGGGAGAGCTTGGTCAGCCTGGTTAGAGTATGGTGTTAATAATTATAATACATAGAATAGTCCCTTGACATATCCCCACATTCCCACTCGTCTTTGCATGAGGTAAAAAGGGGAGAATAATTATAAGGAAAAAGAGAGGACACATCAAGTGCATTTATATTCTGATGCTGATAAAAAAAGGTGGTTGGTACAATTTGTAGAGGGTTGAAAAGTAAGTTTTCTGAGGTGACTTGTGTGGCAGCTGCTGAGTAACTTAATTGCAGTCTGTGTACCGATAGAAAAAGGTAGAGTAGATACTTTGGGATAACAACTGGTATTTTTGTTCTAAGACTAAGTGAGGAAAAGTTGGCATCCTCAGCGAGTGAGGCAAACTTGGTACAAAACTTTCCAAAAAATATCGTACTTGCCCTTGCATGTGTGTTACTTGAGGCTTATGCCAAAATATGATCAGTCAGGCAGCAGTGATATTCTCTGCTATATGCTGCCATGGGTAGTCAGGGCAGCATCAGCAGTTACAATCAGTCAGTTATAAGTTAAGGAAACATGAAAATGTGCACATCGTTTTGATATACAAAAAGGTAAGCGTCTGAGATGACGCTGTAGGCAACAGTGGTATTCGCTGCTACTGTATTGCCTTGGGTAGTCAGGGCCACAACAGCCGTTTTACTACATGACTAAAACCCATAAATGCATTGGCAAGGTTGGGTTTGAAAAGGATGAGAGAAGGGGACTTTGTAGCACCTTAAAGATTTTGGTGTTTGGTTGCCAGCTGGCCCAGATCCAAAAATCTTTTACAGAGAGAAAAGGAAAAAGGAGTATACAAAAAGGGTATGACCAGAGTTTTACCGCACAGGTACTTGTAATATGACCTGGGACTAGCATCGATTTTAGGAACAGCTTTTCCATAAATAATGACAATAAAAATATTGAGCACCTTAGGGGTATTCTTGGGGAGGGGGGTGGTGTAAACTGTGTCCCAACAATGTCAGATTAAACATACTGTAAAAATGGTGTGTGAAAAGATTTTATGGGTTCAAGTCCAGTTAGTGTTTAAATTTCCAAGAGCTGGCCCCGATACTAGCTGGGGGCAGATTGATGTGGCTCCTGGGTGATGTCTATAGTTTTGGTGTAGTGAATGATATTTAGGTCCTTGAAATCTTCCTCGACTGAAGCCAGGTTGCCTGGCTTGGCTGAGGTTGAGGATGAGGAGTCCTCATTTTCAGAGTCCAAGGGGGGCGAATTTGATGATGAGCGCCAGCTGGTTGTGGGTTGATCCTGATGTGGCTGGCTGGAAGCTGTTTTAGGGGGATGGGTCTGAAGGAGTCCAGGTGGGTGGGTGGTCTAGTATAGGTAAGTTGTTTGAGTTTGAATTTCTTGGTGGCTATTGTAAGGGAACATGGGCACAAGAAACCGTCCGGAGTGTTGGTGCACAGTTTGCACCTGACATCATGGCCCTGGCTGCTGGTGGCGGAGACAGCTGTGTCTCTCCAATGCTTGTACTCAGGGGGGATCGGTGTTCCTGGTCTTACTGGTCCTTTGGTGGGTCGACCTTTTGCTCTGGTACCTGATGAACTACTGCCTCGGTAGTCGCTGAGGCTGTGGTTGACCTTTGTGGTGGAGAAGGTGTTGTCGAGCTGCCCTGCGTCTAAACAGTCTTCTTGGCTTAGTCTGTAATGGAAAAAAAAAACACGCTGGTATTAGAGATCAATCAGGTTGCATGGTTCACAAGCAGGTCAACAATAATACCTATTTTAACATGGGGCATTAATTTCATTCTGAGGACAAGAACCATTCACTATAGAGCCTGGTATATCAATTGGAAACGTCGGCGGGAGGCCGTAGTCAGGGACGCTAAGTTAGTTGTACTGTGATGTGGTGTGGGGTGCCACCAGACGGGTGGAGGACCAGCCGTCAATGGTTTCAGTCCTGGTTGAAAACACCATGCGGCACCACTGAGTGGGCGTTTCTCCGGCGTTCGTGTTAATGGTATGAGGCGAATGGTATGACTAAATGGTGTAGACTTGCACAATTCCTTTGATACGGCTTCTTACCACCCTTGAAACACCCAGACACTATAGGCATATTTTTTTTGTGTAATAGATGTTTCCTCTCCATTTCCCATATATTATTTCAATGGAGAGTATTCATTAGAACCACCAAATTCACCCTTTTTTTTATGTTTTATTTTTCCACAAATTCAAATTATCCCCTCCAAAATATCAAAACCTTAGTACCACAATTAAGTGGGTGACATTGCCAAAATCTTTATTTAATTTTCTGAAGGCTCAGGCAGCCGTAAATTGGATGATCTGGTTGGCACGCCACATAAATTACCCAGGGTCACAGCGTACGCTCGGTTTGTGTCCCATTAAATTGGGGCATGCATGCGCCGGTTTGTTACAAGCTCAGGGCTCCTCTATACCCTAAGGTATTACCAAATGACGGCCTACTGTAGGAGAGCAGCTCTCTTGCATCCTGATCCGTGTTTATACCTCTGTTTGCCATTGGTACTGGAATGTTTGGTGAGACACTTAATCTAATAACTCAGCACGTTTCCCTGCTGTGTTAACACAACAGGTACAAGTGCACCCCTGGTAAGCTGACTAATCTCAGCTCCACAGCCATCACTCCCCTCCTAGTCATACTACAATATCCAGATTATCCAATGATCATCTGCACCAAGGCCTGGGTGCCCCTTAAAATTTACATATCAACCAATAGCCAGGCTCCGCGCCATATATGGGTGAGACATACCTCATCGGGAGGCATGTAATGAGGAATTAGCCAACCTCATGAAGTGCTTATAAGCCTCACTCTACCCCCATCTTTCCCACTTCCCAAACAATATACCAAACTTACCAAACCCAGTCACCATATGGAGCAAGTATCCGGAGACCACAGGGCCAAATGCCGAGGCTGCCATGCAACCAGGCCAGGTAGGTTTTGTCTTATGTTTCCATTAGTAGCGTCATCAATCGTTCTAGCATGACAATGATGGATTATGCCATCATGTTACCCAGATACCCATTACATGCCAATGGTAGTGTGCGCCCAGAGTGATTTGTAAAATGTGATAGTTGAATTCGCAGTCCACTTCATGCCTTTCTACGACGACCTGACCACTTTAGATCTTACTTATTAACCTTTTGGCAACACCCCACACACAACCCATCCTACCTCAGATTACCCATTTATTTATTACCAATTTTTAAGCCTTAAGGCACCAAAGTCATATGGATTCAACCCAGGGTGGACCATCCATAGCCTTCTAGGCCCACATGGCAATAGGAGCAAGGCCATGGATCTGTTTGGCAAGCCGTCAATCTAAAAAGTTTGAATTTGTTCATTGTTATCAAGCCAAACACCCCCCACCACTGTATTGAACCATCTTAGATCACTAGTCACTAAACCTCTTACAAATAAATCAGGGTAAAAATACATCAATTACTAGCCATAGATTAACCTAACAAGCTAGTCTATCTTGGAAATTATGCCTACCAGTGTCCTATTAGCAACACACCCCAAACAAGCAGATCCCCCAAAATTTTTGTATAAAATTCTTCAAGATTCCCGCAATACACTCGTCCCACACCACACCTTTTTCTCTCACACAAAACCAAGCCCCCCCCACTCAACCAGCCAAGCCCTATTTTCCCCCCAAATCAAATTTCGTATGGATCACTATAGCAGTAGAGTACATGTGCACTGGCAAAATCAAAACAAACCGTTTTGTCAGTATACCCGTAACCATAACAACGGGGGAAACACCCACTCTATTTATAGAACAGGTGTCCCCACGCTGTAATGATGAATGCCCGGCGAGTCTAGCCACGGCATCGTCCCCCGATCCAGGAGAGCATACCAGATAGAAGGCTCGGGCCCAAACGGTGGCAAAGCAAATTGGGCTCTGCTAAACCCCAAGATGCCCAGCGCCCCAACTATCTATATATGTTTAAACTCAACCTGGCTGAGAGGGCCACATACATAGTCTATGATAGGTAAAAATTTCGACTCACCATTCCAACATGGCCGGCTTCGGTTCATGATGGAAACCACCGTCCCACCCCACTTACTACCGGCCAGCCCCCACAATCATATAACTTGGGACCATCCCAAGGTTATACCCAAATGTCAATAGCGTTTGGAAGATACCATCACACTTATGTGGGGATGGCAGGTAGCCCCTCACACATACGCCGCAAAGATGCTTATGTGGGGATCCCCCCCCCGCCCCATCTAGCCTACCATTTACCCCCGTCCCCCCCGCACCCCACACTGAACCCCCCAGCCTCCGCAAGACGCCCAAAACACACCCATACACAGCCATCATCAACCACAATGAGCTAAAACAATATCATAGCCAAAGCTAAGCCTAACTAACACAATAGACCAGCCTACACTAATGTTCATCAGTATTGGCACCGGCTGCAGCGTCTGGTCCACAACTTTCGCGCCATACGCAGCAGCCCGGCGCCATCTTGGTTTCGTTTTAATTACCGATGGACTTCACGGCCATCACCATGACTACCATCGGTCATGTGACACCCGCACGTGGCATCCCGACAACAACAACAACATTAGCACATGTTCACACTTTGACTTGTTCAGATCAAACTTACCTTAGTAGCCATTAATCATCCCGCCTGGAGGGATGATGATCCACTGGATCTGTGTGATGCTGGAATGTAAAAATCAGAGCAAATTAGACCAACTGCTCCGCACCTTGGACCACAAAAATTTCCACAAACTCAGGCGTGGCCCTTAAAAATCGAAAAATACTTACAATCCGCCCGACATAGTGATGGTAATGTGTAGAAGCGTCCCATTGGGCATTATGAGGTCCACCTCATACACCTCCATGATTATATAACATTATGACATCACAGAGCAAACAGGTGCCCTTTTATAGCACCGCGGATCAAAACTTTGGCGACACAGGAAATTTTTTTAAAATTTTTTTTTCCTCGTCTTGTCCCCCTTTTTTTCGGCCCAAAATAAAATTTCATTCAAACAGCGTCAAAATGGTTCCTTTCAAGAAACACACAACAGATAGCAGTCGACCTGAGCAGATTAAAGCCATATTAAACCCCATAAATTACTGAACTTTTTGCCATCATGGATGATGAGGGGATAAGATATGATCTAGAAAAAGATTATTGTGAAATTATAAAAGATATATAAGCAAATGTGCACGACCATGGAATATCTATGTGGTTAATTTGCTTTAAATCTGAAGAAAAACAACCCAGCCATGTTCAAAATCCAAGATGGCAGACTCAGTGAATACAACCACATTGTATTCCATGCCCCCCATTGAATACAGCATATCCAGTACTGTTGTAGAGTAACGGTCGTATCTGCCATGACCTAATACTATATGTAACCTCTACACCAGATGATATGGCTTTACAGAGCAGCCAGAGTGCGAATTTAGGTCATCAGTAACAACCTAATGTTGTCATCTTTGAGGACCCCATCTATATTTAGTTTTAGGCATTGTCAACCTGAGGACTTTAAGTCATCAGTATTGAAGAGTTTTTGAGCCGGTAGGTTTTGAATGCAGGGGCAAGATATTACGGTAACAAAACTTAGTTAGAATGAAGTGATATTGACGGGAACTTGTTTATAATGGATTTCCTTTTGACTCCTCATATTGGAACAAGTATAAAATAAAAGTTAATGCTTTGCTGGTGCAGAAGAATCCTTTTAACACCCTTGACACCTTAGATCTCTCGTGTCTCTACTATACTGCAGCTACAGCTTTAATAGAGGCGGGTAGAGATGCCATATAATACTCCAAGACCTCTTAGATCTCTCATTCCGCTACAGCAGCTGCTGGTTCAATAGGGGCAGGTGGAGAAGCCTTATCACTCCCCTTGACACATCAGAGGGTCAAGTGAATGATATTTATATGTGTTTAGATCAAATGAGATTTGTTGATAGAGGATTCCTTTTTACTAAATGAATATATGAATAGTTTTAAAGTCAATGTGATTTCGTGAAATTCATTATAATAAGATTCACTCTAAAGGGTTTCCATTGTTTATGTTTTACAGTAAAATTCCTTTATATTGAATTCTGTTATGACAAAATTTTGTTTATAACAAACAAATTCCTTATAACCAATTCAATTCAGTACATTTCTATAGTATGCAATCCCATTATAACGAATTTTGTATGTGAATGAATGGTTTACCTACAGAAAACTAAATAAAATTTTTAATTGTGAGATTTAAGGATCTTAGGCCTTGTGATATGACATCTCCCCACCTACCTACATCTCTCTGCGACTGTGGGGGGATGTCAGAGGGGGGGGGGGTCAGAGGAGGGTAGGGTGAAGTGTTATAGCCCGCCTATACCTGCACCTCTCTGCGGCCGTGGTTGGAGGTTGGGGGTGCTGGGGTGCTGGGAGGGGGGGAGGGTACGATCAGAGGAGTATTAGAAGCAGTGTTAGGGCATCCCCAACCTACCTTCACCTCTCTGTGGCCATTGGGGGGAAGGGGGGGGGGCTGTCGGAGAAGATCAGAGAAGAGTCAGGGGCAGTTTTTGGCCTACCTGCTCCATATAGGGGAGATGGGGGGGATCAGAGGAGCGTCGGGGTTAATGTTAGGACATCTCCCTAGTCAAAACTACAAGGTCTCATAGAAACCTGGTACCTACCATCATCCTGTATCTTCCTTTTGTATATTTTGTGTCCAGTCTAGCATGCTATTTGTAGGAAATGTGTAACTAAAAAGTCAAAATTTATTTTCAAAATCATGATATATATGGACCCCATATGTGCCTGAAATCTGTATATTTATGCTCTATCTAATAGAGGAAGAGGTTTTGTGCCTTAGAATGTAACAGGGATGTAATCCTATAAATTATATTGAGTGTATGGTGCAATAATCAATATGTTGTCACCGCTTCAGTATTGGTCACGTTTTTGCGAGTTTGCGAGGGTTCGGTGAAGGCCATGATAAGCTGCTGGAGTTACTTATAGATGGCCAAGGGTCCTTTTCCTGTATAAAATAACTTCTTAAGATAAAGCAGAGAAATTTTCAAGAGAATATGATAAGTTTTGATGAGCTTAGGGTAAAGATAAAATTGTCGATCGATTTTCACCAAATTTTACACCTCGCACTATTTTACACCAGACCTGTAAGTCCAAAAGTTTAGATCCCTGGTTTTTGATTTTTGGTAAACTTAAACTACTATATTTTAGTATTTTTGAGCCAGCATTTGGTGACAATCCAAGCATTACTCAGTGTAGTTTTGATGTTATATCTAAAAACGTGACCAACGCTGAACAAGTTTCTAAGGGTTTTACACCGTGAGCTATAAAAAGTGAACCCCTGGGAGTTGGATCCTTTAATGAGCCTTTCCGATATGCCATATATAGGGCTTTCAATAAAATAAAGTGTTATTAAGTAATACTGAGTTTGTAAATCCATCAGTTCTGAGCAAAATGTGCATAGAAAGTTGAATCCCCCCATATACATGTGTGTCTTCATCGCTGGTGTTGCGATCCCAGGATGTTTTGAATTAAGCTCCTGGGCCTGGAGGTTAATTCAAAAGATCCTGGGATTTCTACCCCTGTGATCTTAGTGTAGGCACAAATCATAAGACCTGGCCAGTCTACCCTATCTAATGCAGTGGTTGCAGGCCTGTCAGGAATAGCAAGTCCTGAGATCACTCCACTATTCCTTTTCCAGCACTAAGATCACTGCGATCTTAGTGAAAGAATTGCATAGTGGTTTAACCTGAGTACAAGAGCACTTACAGGGAACACTCCTGATCGTAAGAGTGAATAGCCTGCTGCATACATATAGAGGGGAGGGAGGACATTTGCTGAGTGTCCTTGAGGGCTGTTAGGGCTACTCATGCGTTAAGAGCATTGTAAGGTAATTCTTCCCTTCTCTCTCTTTGTCCTGGGTGGGGGCACAATGCTTCTTATAGGCAAGCATAAATCATACATTCATGGGAACAACTCTTGAATACTGTATGGGATCAACTGCACCCTGTGCTCTTTTGTTAGCCCATATGGAGATGGGGAACGATGGTATAAACACTGTCGTGAGAAGAGTGACTCCACAGCTTTTCCTTTATTTTGGGACTCTCACCCCTGTGCCCAGTCAGTGCTTCTTGGAATAGTGTAGGAGGGCTAAGGCTAAGATCAATGCGATCTTAGTGCTGGCTAGGAAAAGTGAACGCAGTCTTATCTTAAGATCGCTTAATAGGAAAAGGCAGAATAATTCCAAAGGTCGCTGAGGTTGCGATCCCAGGAACTTTTGAATTAACCTCCTGATAATGACCGTGCCTGACAACTGCAAAAAAAGAAACACACAAACACAAAAAAAACTTTTCTTTTGCTTTTACTTATAAATCTATATTTATTTTTTTCTTGGATATTAGACTAAGAAATGGACCAATGCGGTCATACATTTGTGTCAAATTAGAAATAATGGGCGCGGGAATGCACCTATGAATAATATCCATGTTCACAGTTTCATACCTTTGATGACTTCTAAATGGTCATGAAACACAGTGTTTATGGTGTGCCACATACATGTATAGGATGTATCCTCGGTTCAGATATTGGGCATTTTTCTTTGGCCTACTGTTTATATATATTTAAATCACTTAGTGTATTGCAGTTTCTACATAGAGCTACTACCATGGGCCTACCATGATATCTATTTTTCTTTCTTGTCCACTAACAGCCATGCCCAGGTAGCAAAAATGGTGTGGCCCGAGTCTGGGCCAGAGCGGGCTCCTGATGTGGGCCACACTGGGTTAACACAGTGGGCGCCCAATGGGTTTTGTCCTCAGCAAAGGGTCTGGGCCACACTGGGCTAACTGATTCGGGCACAGATCTGTTTGAAATTGGGCTCACCGATTTGGGCTCAAAGTGAGTTTAACATGGGTTTTTGGTGTGGCCTAAAGTGGGCTGCCCGATTTGATGAAAAATTAGTGGTGACATGTTAAAAATTCTTTTTGAGAAATTTATCCAAAATCTTTTCTTTTTTTTTAAAAGTCAATAAGCAACAAATCCTTGAGCTAATCTAACCCCCCCCCATCACCAAAGCAGTAAATGCAATATCTACCCAAGTGGAAAGGCAGAGCAGTACCATTCATTTGAATCAAACTCATTCAGCCAACACAAGGCACTTTGATTCATTAAAGTGACATTCTGGCCTCAATCTTCCCCCACTCATTCCCTATGTAGGTGTAGAGAAGAGAGCCTTCAAGTTCATAATGACTGTACCTCTGCATATCTGCTCTTGTTCCAAGTTCAGTGCAATAGAAATGGTGTTGCCATTCCACTACTACTCAGATGACCTTGATTTGCACTTTTGACTAGAAACATCTAAGTATTTCCAGAATATGAGAAAGTCTGCACATTATTACTTCATATCTGATTTACTAGTCTATTCCAGTTGTCCTATGTCTAAAGGAAATAAGTTTGGTATGGGTAGTAGAATTCTGCCTGGAGTGCTGTGAAACCACTTTGTAGTGAGTCTGCCATGGACTGGCCTACAGGGGCAGGGGATATTTTTGGTTTCTCAATTGCCTCTATATATAGTCCTCTTATACCTGGCCAAGTGTGGGACCTGTTTGCCCCCACACCACAAGTACACCTTGCAAGCCTACTAGTACAAAGAAAGACATGAAGCTGTTCTTTCCAGGACTAGTCAGTGTTGCCTTTTACATGAAATATCTGGATCCCTACTATGAACCTACCTGTGTATTAATGGTATAGGGAAAGTGTCCTACAGCAGTGGTGGAGGGAAGGGAGGGGGGAGGGCAGCGCAAGGTGAGAGGAGGGCAGGGCAGGGTGAGAAGAGGGCAAGGCAGGGTGAGATGAGGGCAGGGCAGGGCAGGGTGAGAGCAGGGCAGGGCATGTGAGCAAAGGAGATGCCAGGGCAGTGCAGGGTGAGAGTAGGACAGGGCAGGCTGAGAGGGCAGGGCAGGGTGAGAGCAGGGCAGGGTAAGAGCAGGGCAGGGCAGGGTGAGAGCAGGGCAGGGCAGGGCATGTGAGCGAAGGAGATGCCAGGGCAGTGCAGGGTGAGAGTAGGGCATGGCAGGGTGAGAGCTGGGCATGGCAGGGCGAGAGCAGGTCAGGGCAGGGTGAGAGCAAGGCAGGGCAAGGGTGAGAGCAGGGCAGGGCAGGGTGAGAGCAGGGCAGGGCAGGATGAGAGTAGGGCAGGGCAGGGCGAGAGCAGGGCAGGGCAGGGCGAGAGCAGGGCAGGGCAGGGTGAGAGGAGGGCAGGACAGGATGAGAGTAGGGCAGGGCAGGGTGAGAGCAGGGCAGGGCAGGGCAAGAGCAGGGCAGGGCAGGGTGAGAGCAGGGCAGGGCAAGGCAGGGTGAGGGCTGGGAGTGAGAGTGAGTGAGTAATAGATGTTTAACGCCATTTCGACAGCTAAGGTCATATTCATGGTGAGATCCTCATTACACAAATTCACAGAGGAATGTGTCAGTGCCTGCGCATATGTGCACCACACACATCCTGAGGGGATAGGAAAGAGGAGAAATAGACCCTTTTAAATGGGCTAGGGAGGCCCAGGGAGGACAGGGTGACAGTAGGGCAGGGCAGAGCGGGGTGAGAGGGGGAAAGGGCAGGGCAGGTTGAGTGGAATGAGGAGGAGATGGAAGGGGTAGGGGATGGATAGGGGAGGGACAAACAAAAAAGAGAGAGGGAGGGGGAACACTCATCACTGAGTTTAGAACAGTTCAGAAGATGAGGCTGCCCTGTCCAAACCCACTCTCACCCCAGACTGGGAAGACTTTATGCAGCTAAGTACCCATCTTGGGATGCCCATTTTGAAACCATCCTGGGCCCAATGTGGTTGCCCATTTTAAAGCTGACCAGTGCCCAAATCGGGCGGCCCAATGTGGCCCAGACCATATGCTGAGGACAAAACCCGTTGGGAGCCCAACGGGCTCAAGTGGGTTTGCCCGATTTGGGCTGCCCTGTGTGGCCCTGACTGGAAACCCAGCATCTGCCGAACCTAAAACCCATGTACTGAATACTGCCCGCTTTGAACCACCTTATCCCGGGTAAAACCAATTTGGCCCCGAGCGGGCTTGCTACATGGGTGGGCGTCTACCAACTTGCATGCAAAAGAAAAATAGATCAATAGATGAATAAACAAAATCCCCATTCACCGTTTTTCTTTTTCCCCCGGATTTTTGTTTTCTTTCTATTGGGGAGAGGGATAATCTCCTGTCTCATTTTATTTGTGTGCAACTGATGTTCTTTTTATAATAAATCAGGGTAATATGGGTGCACTGAAGTCTTATGTACTCTGATGAATGGAGATCCTCATTTCCTAATGACATTTCATATTCCCTAATCGTTTGATAGTTGCATGCTTTATGTATTGGAAAGTCTTCTGCATAATTCCAATCAATTTCCATCTCAGCTATATACATTGAAAAGGTGAAGCATATTGAATTATGAGTGTGTGTGTGGGGCGAGATAGTGCACTTACATTCAATGATATGCAATACTAAACGATATGCAATACTAAACAACTTGAAGAGACCTTTACTTACGCCTTTACACCATTCAATTATGTCAAAAATTGTTAGAAATGCCATAAACGAGAATATATTTGGCTTAAGATCCTATCTTTCATTCATAAAGCTATACCATGACGCTACATGGCAGTACACTCAGGTGTCGCACAATAGCAATATGCATCATATGATGACTTGGCTTTTATCATATAAACGTGTATACCGTTTGATTAGACATGCTGTTTGAGTGAGATGGGGGGGGACAAGGTGTAAGGTGTAAGTGAGTGCATGCTCACTGACTCACATCGCTGTCCACAGATATGCATCAATGTTAATTGGTGGAGGGGCATCAGATAATTACATAGTTTACAGCTCAGAGACTGAGAGTGCGTATCTATGTAGGCTGCAGGTGTGTGTGTGCGTGGGGGGGGGTATCTGTGTTAGTTAAGGGAGGGCGTCAAATAATTGCATAGTTTATTGCTCGGAGACAGAGAGTGTGTATCTACAGTGATGTCTTGGATTATCGGTCTCCAAACTTCTGGTTGTCAAATTTATTGATCTCAGACTGGCCTTTAAGAGGTTGATTGCTCTTTGTGTATATATGTAATTAATCGGCCATTTATTCTTACAGTATCAATCATTTGTTTAGCAAAGCAGCTGTGTATGTAGCATTAAATTCCCACTATGATAAATCTGCCAGTCAGCCAGCATGGCTGCCTCACTGCCAATCATGCGACACAGCGAGCAGCCAAGTGTGGATGGTGCGTAACGATGCAAGCAACCCGCCAGGGCTGCAATCATGCATCATGCCAACCCTATGTGGCTGATATACCCCTAGAGATGCCCTAATGAAATGCTGGCAAGTAGACTCACCAGCACTTCATTGATGCATTATGCCGACCAATAAGCATGATGCACCCTTAAGGCATTAATCCACTTGTCATCCAGGTGTTTCCATACACAATGCCCATCATATAACAGGTGTGCATTCAGTATATGAGCACAGTCAGAAACATACGGTGACATTTAATAGGACAGGATGGCAGACCAGAAGGAAAAATATAGTTTTAATTACTGCATTTTTCATAAAACCCATCATCAGCTATAGGTAAAGTTGATATTTCTCTCTTCGTGATTCTGAAAGTCTGGAGCATCTTGCCAGAGGTGTGCTTCTGTTAAACATAGATTAGGCTTGCGTGTGTCCCTGTAGACCAAACCCAACCCAGTAAAAGTGCGCCACAGTAACATTCAACCTCAGTATTAAGCAGTACCGGGTCATTTTGACTACAATCATCTAGGAGATCAAAGATAGGTCATTGCTTCTATAAACAAAGAGGGCCAAACTCCCCGGCCATGCTCTAATGTTACATACACGCAAGGGTTATGCCCCAGTGACTTGCCTATTATTAAACCAAAATGATACGCTTGCTGTCATGTTGGGATATTATACTTTTATTCAGTTTGATAAAAGGGCAGTAAATTTATGTGTGAATCATTAGGAAAATAACCAGGGAAATCCGGAGTGTGGGCACAGAGTCCCTGCTTCCTGCAATGGAGCCCGTTATGACAAAAATGAAAGAATCAACCACGAAAAATAAGAAGCAAAAGACAAAGGTGGTGTGGGGAGGATTCCCCCAAGTTCCTTAGCTGCTCTGCTGAAATATCTTTTTAAATGTAAACATTGGAATGCAAAATGATTTCAATCCTATTTGTGATCCTTATTGATATAATGTGTATGCTGTTTGGTCGTCAAACTCATCCTGCAGCCCCAGCATTGGTTGAGAATGACAATACAGACGCAGCAATAATGAGAGGCGTAGGAAGCAAATCATCCGGAGTGTGGGCACAGAGTCCCTGCTTCCTGCAGTGGAGCCCCTTATGACAAAAGGGGGGGACCCCACCTCAACCACCTTGAATAGCGCATATACATACCTATATAAAATCTGAATAGAAAAGTCATTTTTGATGAATTTTAGATCTGATTTGAGGTTAAGGCCCCCATTTTCCCTATCCCATAACTATAGGAATCTAATTCGAGATGGAAAGTATTGCTCTTGTTCAATTCATTATGAATTCTTGGCCAATTTTGGGGGGGCCAGACATACTCAGGCCCCACCTCCCTCATGATTGGGGGGGGGCAGCCCCCCCCTGCCCCCCTTTCCTATGCCCCTGAGCAAACTGTATGCATTAGTACGTCATGCCCAATATTCGTAAATATGATTTATGAATGCACCAGGAGGGTTGGCATGATGCTCCAATCAATGACATGCTGCTTGCATCAAGACAACCAATGAGCACGATGCACTCCTGCATCAGTGGTCCTTACATTGTTAAACATGTTTCTCTGTAGCAGCACTACCCAGTGGGATGATTACCATACCTTCGTGAAATAGTGTCGACTTCAAAAGAAGCCGGTAATGTATTAGCGCTGGCTGTCCACTGTGCTGTCTGCATCGACGGATGACAGCCTCGGCAAGTAGCTATCGAAACTTACCTTGTATTTTTGTATTTTGTTCATGCTATTTTCATGAAAACTTCTAAATTTTCCATGTGAATGGAGGTATTACGCTGAACGTTGACCCTTGTTAGGGACATTTTGCTCAAAAGAAGACCCTTGCTTGGGACATTTGTGGCTGAAATAGGAGGCTTGCTAGGGACTTTTCCTTGAGGAAGTACCCTTTTCAGCCACACATATGTGTATACATTACATATATTTTCTCTCATATACATTTGCAAAATACCCTTCACAGATCCAGCCATAAGGATAAGTAATACATGTATATAAAGTAGAGATAGGCATGCTCTTTTATATATGTCGATAGGAAATTAACTTGAGTTGAAGTAGATTCATTGATATCATTATACCTATACAGTTTCAAGTATAGCCTACCATGCTATAATTACATGTCAGTGTAAACAGACATTATATAATCAAAGAATTCTATTACAATTAGGCAACATCAATATTGGTCTCATTAAGATTGAACTAAACCAGTACTCACCAGCTGGCTTGGCTTATTTATTCTGTTGTCATAGATTTATTTGACAGCCAACATCTTCTTGAGACCAGGGAAGGTAAGGAGGCAAGCTGCTGGCCCATCACCCTCCTAAACCCCTCCCCCATGGAGGCATGGGTATGTCCCCCACCCACCCCTCACTCACCCTACTGAAAAACCTGCAGATCTTTAAACTCACCAGATTGAGGACCTATAGTCATCAGAAGAGGTACAGACAGGGGGCAGAACCTTACAGGGAGTGAAATACCTCAGTCTACCTCTCTCCAGTATGAGTCTATGGCATCCTGTTGACAATATGTAACAAACTCACAAGGTGGCAGGTATGTGCCACTCATTTTTAATTATCAGGCCTTCAGTTTTCAACTGAAGGTCTTCACCGCTGAGGACTTTAGGTGCTCAAGTTGCCAATACCCAAATCTACAGCTTTGAGTAGTCAGATTGAGCACCCAATGTAGTCAGCACCAAGGTTGTCACTCTAACGACATCATGTAATCAGTTTGACTACCATGGGTCAGTGTGTTGACTACCCTGGGTGCTCAATCTGATCAGCTAAGGTTGTAGATTTGGGTATCTGAAGTAAAAATATTCATTGGGACATGAATTTGCTGGCTTTTAATATCCGTGAAATATGGTTGAATATGTACAGCGCAAAAGAAGCTACGGCCACAGTAATTCAATGGAGTTCTTGACTCTATACTGGCTATAGAAATAGTTTTAAATTTCCCATTGTATAACTGTATAGGAGCTAGGATATTGGGGGGCCGATGCTATTCGCCCGAGCCCCTCAGGCGTACAGTGGCCTTATACGCCCGAGGAGCATACATGGGACTGACCCCGAGGAATCCTATACATGGGATCTACTCACTTCTATCCTCTACACAGCCAATAGCTCTCCTATACACAGGACATACCAATATGGAACCAGCATCATCATCTCACGGGGTGAAATGAAAAAGAAAAAGCAACAACCGGATGCAGTGAGGAGGAGTCAAACCCATGATCTTCAAATGTCCTACCTCTGAGGATCGTGGGTTCGACTCCTCCTCACTGCTTCAATACTTTGTTTAGAAGTCTCTCATCTCGTATCTCTGTACCGCCATAAGCGTTTAGAGAAGCTGTTGTCTTCAGGTAGGTGAGGAGCTTTCCAGTCTGCAGGGGGGAAACCAAGCAGTTCTGACATACTTCAAAGTGTATTTATAGACCTCCACCATTTTCCCGCGGAGATGGGAAATTGGCAGCCTGAACTGACATGGCTGTAGGAGATGTGCCCTGACATATTTAATATCAGCCATCCGATTTCCAAAATCAATGAGTGTGTATCTAACATGTTTCTATATGGGGAACTTAAAATTATTCAAAGTATTAGGATTTCTAAGCTAGAAATACTCCAGACTTAGATGGTGTGGCTCCTGGTGTATTCACACTGAGAGACTGATCAAATTTCGCTACATTGATGACAGCTAAGTGATGGGTTGTCCTCAGTGTAAACATGGACAGTATAGAAAATTGAATGGTAATGCAGAAGGAAGGGCCACCTAGGAAGGAGGTAGGGCCCGAGAGGCAGGAGGAATGTCCAGAGCGGAAGCTTGCAACAGAGGACGACTACAAGTGCCGACCTGTGCTGGTGGCTGAGTGGAGGTCAAGGACGAAAGGCCAGAAAATGTCATAGAAGTGGATATTAGGCATAGATAAAATCCCTATCTTGTTGCAGTTCAGAACATATGAGCATTGATGTACCAGTGTTTGAATTACGATACATTTACAGCCTTAGAATATATAGTGGAAATTATCAAATCTGCGGACACAAAAATGACTGCTTTAGGGGTGAGTACACATATAGGTTGGTAGAAAAACTCCGGTCCCTTAGCCCACATACTATGCTTCCAGGTTATTGGAAAATTGTTGCTCTATGGGATTCTTTTTAGTTTACGGTCTTTGAAATGTTGAATCCAACTGTTACAGGTGGTAACGTTACATTAAATTATAGTGTGAAATGTTTCGGTGGTCCAATACCAAGAAAGGAGGGAGAGAGGAGGAGAGGATCAGGTTGGAAGGCAAGCCTATTCAACTACTGGGGCCTCTCTGAACCTAGTCTCAAAAGAATAGTGAGGGAAACATGGAGTCGGCTTGATACTGGATGAAACAGAGAAAGTCGTGTAGTTGGTGGATAGCTGATCTAGAAAGCTAGAAGGGGAAGGGAGAGCATGGCTGGAATTAGAAGGGAGACATAGAAGTCAGAGTCGAAGTTCCCAACAAGGCTATCCTAGGAGCTTCCTTTCTTCGATAACATGGGCCAAGTGAGAAATGGCCTGGCGGATTGTGAGCACTTGGATGGCTGTGCTTGGGGCTGACTAGGAGGCCGTCCTGATAGGAGTGCTCAAAGGACTTTTGGAGGATGCAATCAGGATAATCAGAGGCTGAACGCGGTGATGGTCAAAGATGCATACCCTCTCTCCCAGGTAGAAGAATGTTTAGACACGGTAGCCAGAGCGTAGTGTTTTTCTTTGATTTGACCAGCAGATATTGGCAGCTGGTCATCCGAGGGGAGGACCAGGAGAAAACCACGTTCTCCATACATTGAGGTCTCTACCAGTGTCTACCAATGGTGTCAAATGACCTTGGACTCTCTAATGCACTGAAATGTTTGAAAAGGTGATGAGGGGCTTGCAGAGTTGCAGCTCTCTGGTCGTCTATTTGGATGACATGGTAGTATTTGCGAGTATGTTCAGTGTACACCTGCACTGAAATCCCCAAGGTCGTCAGACTGACGATACCCAAATCTACAACCTAAGGTCATCAGATTGAGCACCCAGGGTAGTCAACCTGATGGGTTTAGGTCAACACACTCATCCAAGGTAGTCAAGCTGATTACATAATGTTGTTAGAGTGACAACCTTGGTGCTGACTACCTTGGGTCCTCAATCTGACTACCCAAAGCTGCATGTCAACTTGAGCACCTAAAGTCCTCAGCGGTGAAGACCTTCAGTTGAAAACTGAAGGCCTAATCATCAAACATGAGTGGCACATACCTGCCACCTTGTGTATTTGTTACATATTGTCAAAAGAATGCCATAGACTCATACTGGGGAGATGTAGACTGAGGGATTTCACTCCCTGTTAGGTGCTGCCCTCTCTCTGTACCTCTTCTGATGACTATAGGTCCTCAATCTGACAAGTTTAAAGATCTGGAGGGTTTTCAGTGTGAAGAGGTTGGAGGAGGTGCTCTGGTGAGTGGTTGGCGCCGGGTTCTGGATCAAGCCCACCAATTGTCAACTGGCACAGAGGTCTGTCGAGTTCCTAGGCCACATAGTGACCAGTCAGGGGGTATCTACAGACCTGGCTAAGATGGCAACAGTGTGGGAATGTGAATGACTGAAGACATTGACCGAGGTCTGGAGTCTTCTGTGGCTGGCAGGGCACTATAGCGCTTTCATTCCAGACTTCACTTCAAGGTGGCAAAGCCCCTCAGTAACCTGCCTGAGATGGGACAGGCATTTAGGGTGGATCAGAGAACATGAGGCAGCATCCGAGGAACTGAAGAAAATGCCCGAGTAGCTGGTTCAGAGAGAGAAACAACAGGGAGCTTAGGAATCGTTGCAGAGCCTAGAGGAGCACCGGGGTTTCAGAGAAAATTGCAGGTTGGTGCCTCCTCTGCCTTATTTACATTGTTTGTGTTTACTGATCTCCACCTGGTGATGGCTGATCCTATCCTTTGTCTCCAGAGATCAGTATCAGTGGGTGTTTGCAAATTGGATTCTGGGGCTACAAAACTATCCCAAGTTAATTCTACCTAATTCTCCCTTCTTCCCAAAACATAACCCAACCATTCAGAACCCCACCCCCACCCACAATACCACAAACTACAATGACATTCTAGGCAGATTTCTCTGTGTAGTTGATAATTTTCTCTTTTCTTATTTAGAAAAAGGTAATGCACATCTCAACCTTTATATCACCAATTTATTTTTGTTATTTTTTATACAATTTGTTTATCACTTATCATCCAAAACAAAACCCTACATTTTCAAAATTATCTCTCCTACAATTGTTTAAAAAAAAAGACAGACATCGTCAGATGTTTATATTTAATTTCTCGAATCTCAGACAGTCATTTTCTGGCTGAATTGGTTGGCACGCCACATATAGACTGCCCACGGTCACAGCGTATCCCCAGTTTGTGGATCCCTTTCCTTCCGGAACACGCATGTGCCAGTTTGTTACAAGGTTATGGTGGCAATTTACAAGTCCTCTAGGGGGTACTGTGGAAGTCTCCGAGACATAAAGGGTTTACAGCAGCATTCGGAGACATATATTGGGGCTACACTGGCAATCTGCAAGACATGTAGGGGTTATGGCGACAGTCTGCCAGATATCTAATGGGTGCTACAGCAGTCTAGAGGACATATAGTTGTTACAGTGACAGTCTGCAATACATACACAGGGTTACAGCGGTAATCTGGAAGACATATAGCGGTTTTGGTGGCAGTTTACAAATCCCTTAGAGATACTGCAGCAGTCTGTCCGACATATAGGGGTTACAGTGGCAGTCTGCGAGACATGATTGTATAGGAGGACTTGTAAAGTGACACAGTACCCATTAGAGAACATGCAGACCTCCGCTGTATATGTCTCGCAGACTGAAAGAGTACCCATTAGGGGATTGAGGACTGCCAATGTAACCCTTATTTCTCTCGCAGAATGCCACAGTACCCATTAGAGGACTCACACACTGGCTCCGTAACTTGTATATGTCTTGCAAAGTGCTACAATACCTCCTAGAGGACTCATAAACTGCCGTCAAAAAACCCTATTTGTCTCACAGACTTCCACTGTAACCCCCCATGCCTTGCAGACTGCCGAAGAACCTATCAGTTGACTCACATACTGCCATTGTAACCATTAGATGTCCTGCAGACTGCCACTATAAATCCCAATGTCTCACAGACTGCAGTTGTAACCCTGATATGTCTTGCAGACAATGGCAGTACCAATTAGATGACTCACAGACTGCTGCCCTAACATGTGCATGTCTTGCAGACTGTCACCGTTACTCCTCTATATTTCTAGCAGACTGCTACAGTACCCAATGCAGGACTGGCAATCTGCTGCCATAACCCATATTATGTCTCGCAGACCGCCACCATAACCCCTATATGTCTGGAAGACTGCCACCATACCCCTATGTCACTCACACACTGCTGCCAAATCCCTTATGTCACTGTCACACTGTAACATCCCCCCCCCCCCCGATGCCAGTCCTACTAGTTCACTTGCATACTATCGCCACACCCCCTAGGTCACTTAACTGGCACACTACTGGCAGACCTCCTAGGTCACTCACACACTGTCATCATACCCTCTAGGTCATTCGCACACCGTCGCTGGCCATCCTAGTTCACTGGTACACTGCTGCCAGATAACCTAAGTCACTCGCACACTGGCACTGATTATAATGGAATCATATGCAAAGCCATGTAATTATTTGAGGAATTCTTACTGACTCTTGAGGACATGATAAAAATGTACCCAGCACTTAGGGTTCTGCAGACGATATGAAAAACTCATGAAAGACTTTGCACAAACTCCCCCACCCATGATAAGTACCTGTGTGTTACCAAAGCCATACCTATAGCATCGGGCTTCCCTAGCCCACTTAAAAGGGTCTATAATCTCCTCTTTCCTATCCCATCGGATACGTGTCGTGCACATAGGTGCGGGCACCGACAAATTCCTCTTTGAAATTGTGTAATGTAGTTCTTGACATGAATATGACCTTAGCTGTCGAAATGGCATTAAATCTCTACTCACTCACTCACTTATAATATAAGGATAAGCACTGTATATATCCATCTTGCGTAACTAATGATAAGATAACCGGCACCCATCCTTATATAGGGCCAAGGCTACAGGCATCAAAACTCAAAATTTAATTCAAAAATTTCCAATCATCACCTTTAGAGTTCAAATATCAAGTTTTATGCTAGAATGTCAAAACTCAACCCATTTTCAACACTTTTCAACCAATTTCTGGAACTTTAGGCCGCCGTTTGAAATATTTCTCAGAATTTTTATCTGGATAATCAGGTTTTGGCACGGTGAAGCAACAGCTCGGTACCGCCACCCAGCGTAATATAAATAAACCAACTGAGCTTGCTTAGTTACACTTACCGTGTTCTATTCTTACAATCAAATTGAGCTCTGTCAAGTTAATGTTATGTGTCAAATAGCAGAAATTTATTGCACTTATTGGTTATCCTGTATCGACAAGGCCACCAGCTGACCCAAGCAGGATTTTATACCTCTGTTAATGGTTTGTTTTCACGGCTCTCTTCCCTACAGACCCCTCCTCTGGAGACCTGGCAGCCCCACCATCCGTCGGCCCTCCAGCCCCAAAGTGCACAGACGAGCCGGGGCAATCATTGTCAAAGAGGGCAACAGAAGGAAGAAGCAGGAGGGAAGAGGACAAACAAGATCTAACCCCACCAGCTGCAGACCCTGAGCCCCAGCAGCAACCTCCACCAGCCAGTGGAGGGAGCCAGTTAGCAAGCCCCCTCTAACACCCAGGAGAACCTATGTGTCGGCAACCTGTAGGCCTGGCACACCCATGCCGCCAACCTACAAGCACAACAACACCTACTGCCGCCACATCAATGGGCAGGTATCTGCTGCCAGACTGTGTATACCATGTTACCATCAACCAAATGGGTTCCTATGCCCTTGTGCTTATGATGACAAACTTAAACCAAGCGGCAACAGGCAAGGACCTACACCCAGAACCATGTGGAGGCCCATGCCAGTTGAACCGACCACCACTGCAGAGTCTGAATCCACCTCAGACGACGGTTCAGATGTGGCCACAGCTGGTGATTTAGCATCAGTGTACTTGGACCTTTCTGACATTACAATCTCAAAATTCAGGCCCATCAGATCCAAGACTCATCGTAAAGCTGAGGGCAGGTTCAAAAATTTCAACATCAAAGAACATCAAAACCTACCTCCCAACATTATACACCCACATCGACATTTCAGAACACATAAATAGACATTTTACGGAACCAATTATTGTACAACCACATTTTAAATCCAAATCGCTGAGACACAATTGTAAACAGCCCCCCCATGCCTATACGTATTACTTGTTCTCTGAAAATGTAATTTTTTTTTATTGCATGTCGAATTCCTTTCACTGCATTCTTTAAAACCTGTTTTTCCTTAGGCCAATGTATATATTAGTTTAAGATTTTTCTTTGATGAACCTTATGAGACACAAACCAAATGGCCTTCCGGTTTACCTCTCTAGGCGCTATGAAGTTCATCACCTTCACCACTGTTTTTCAAACTCAGTTATGACATGTATTTATGAGTTTTAGTCAAATTAGTTATATATAGCAATAAGTTTTATATATCCCATTTACATATGTCTTCGTGGAAATTACCATGTTTCTGTCAAAACACCGAATACCACCTCGACTCATACCTTGTATCCAACTGTGCAAACAAACCCTACACAGGTTCGGTTGTGAACCTTGGTAGTGTGGAGCCAAACACTTATCACCTTTGTGTTGGTTGTTGACCCTACAGTACCAAGGATTACCAAACTTGGTTAATTTTCTTCTGGATATATCTCTTTGCATATTAATATATTAAACCAAACATGTTATCAAACCAGGAAAATTTTCATTTTCCCACAATAACAAACCGGTACATATATATTTTTCTTTTAGGCGTGGTACATATCCCTGCATTTAAAACCTGTATATATATATTAAGTCACTTGATCCACACAAAAACCTTATTTTTGCAATTCGATAAAGGAACCTTTTTTTTATACTGCATATAATGTCAAACTCATCAGGTTTTCACAAAAACCCGGTATTTGTATCATAATACCCATAATTGTCAATGGACTTGGCAAAAGCCTTATTTTTCTACTCATTTTTCTCCCTTTACACTCGTGCAGAGACAAGTAGGAATGTGGGGATTTGTCAATGGACCATTCTGGGTATTATTATTATTTTTCATATTTACTAATTTCTTCGCCATATAAAACCTAAGCTCTGCTCACGATCCACACTCAACAACCTCCTGCATTCCCCAACAGGAACCAGGATCCATAAGTTATCACAAACCCACTTCCTCCATGAGACTCTGTGACATAAGGTACACGGATGTAATAACATTCCAATACACGGATGTAATAACATTCCAATCATATCTACACCCACACAGCCCCGCTGGAGGATGTGGGATCCACCTGTGGTGCCATATTTGGAATGAGAGGATATTTCACAATCTCCTCTCAATCCTCATTAACATGATTAACCCACAGGTGGCAATCTCTCCCTATGACACGTGTCTCTATTTTATTGAGCCACGTGTATAGAACATTTCACAATACTGTGAGCTGCTCAAACCCTTAATATGAAAGGCAGCTTGAGCAGCTCCCAATCATCTCTCCCAATTTACACCTTACACCTATACCTAGAACCTACGACAGGTTGAGCTATAGGATCGGAGGCAGAGCTTAGATATTGGCGAGTGTTATCATTGTCACCACCTTTATGAAACACTCATGTCAGCTATGCAATAAAAGGATCAAATGAACTTCTCTGGATTCAGTGTACATTCACTTCACCACTTGTAACCGTCCGTTGACAGTGTCGTCAAAGGAGACAGTGGACATGATGTACCCTTCCAAGAAAAAACAGGGCTCCTTATATAGTTAAGACAATAATCTAATCCCGTTTTCACCTGGTTCCTTCCGCTTTTTGGGATAAGCGTATCAGGTGGGATAACAGGTGTAACAACTGTGATTACCTTAATGCATCTTACATGTATAAGAGACTTATGGATTGTTAGGAGATTAAAGCGTTCAAAGTCTGTGTACAAAAACTACAGGGGGTGGTTAACAACAGGGGGGAAATATAATCTTGTAAGAAAGAAGTCAAAGTGTTTTGATTGGATTACTCTCTACCAAAGGTGTGGGGTGCGCAGCAGCAGCAGTGTACAAAAACTACAGGGGGTGGTTAACAACAGGGGGGAAATATAATCTGTAAGAGAGAAGTCAAAGTGTTTTGATTGGATTACTCTCTACCAAAGGTGTGAGGTGAGCAGCAGCAGCAGCGCGCGTGACGCAAAAAAATGGTAGACACTTGCCCACCTCCCAGCCTATCTACCTACCTATGACTTCCTTTGTACACTAAAACATTTTTTTGTGTTTTTTTTATTGATCTTAATTATGGGAAAATATATTTTAGTGCACAGGGATATCTATCATCAGTTTCACTTCCAGGAAAAATAACCCAGGGTGCATGTCTGCCTCTCTGTCAATAACTACAAACACAGCCCAAGTGTGGTAAGCAGATTAAGTCTAACAAATCAACAAGTTAGTCCCCCTTTCTGCTCCTCCTCTTGTCAACAACCTGGGGTTTGGGTTACCTTCCATGTCTGTGAATAGGAGGGAGGAATGATGCTCACTTTGATGATCTAAGATCTTTTCTTTTAAATCCTTCTGCAGTGGATGGCAGGTGACTATGGGATCAGATCCTTTAATCTTTTATCTCTTCCATTTGGGACCAACCACACTTAACAATCTAAGGGATCCACACCTACAGCAAACGGCAGGTGAAAATCAGACAGATACCCTACCGAGCATAGGTCTCAGTGAAAATGGGATTAAATCTCTTTTAAGTCTTTGATTGATTTAAAACCACAGTTAAGAGTTATCTCGGACGGGTACATAAGGGAGAGTAAAATTTTGTTCCTTCACACTTTCTCTGCCACCTTCATCATGGAAACACCGACCGCTCTACAGACTCTGAGAACCCAAAAAACTGCGACAGCATCACCATATTCGCCCACGGAGATCGACATCCTTGCTGATCTGTTCACAGGTACAGGTGACACTAACACCGAATTTTATATCGACCGGTACGGATGATTGGATGCTGCTGCTGCTGCTACTGCTGCTGATGAAGCTGCTGCTGCTGCTACTGCTGCTCGTGCTGGTGGTGGTGGTGCTGCTGCTGCTGCTGAATACCCGCCACTTGTCACGCATAAACCCATAGACATCGCAGCTCTGGCTAAAGGCGCTGAAGCGGGTGGTCTCACCAGATATTGAGGTGGATATCTTGGTTACTGCTCCTGCTACTAGTGCTGTACAAGATGGCACATTATTACCACCATTGATATAACTCTTCTGGCTGGAAACTCTAACGTTCAAGGTACTACATTACCTTACTTGTATATATTAAAAAGAGTATATGTGTACTTGCGAACCCTTTTACCCATGGGAAATAATCAATGCAACCGATGTGCTGTTCTTTAAAGCGCTGTTGTTAAAACAAAATGTTCATAAAGGACTCATTTCTAATCAGTCATTCGATTCATTGAAAAAGTGTTTCAAACATGTTTTCTGGAGAGGAACCGATGTCTTCGCAGACAGATCGATAGGAGTATATCAATTTCACAATCAGAAAACCTGTCCTCTCATCAAAAGACGGTATACGTTAGAATCTACCAACTCTTTAATATTTCTTCTTGAGAAAATCTCAAACCTTTTACGGTACATGTGTTGTCATGACTCTGAAAGAATATTCAACACCTTCTGTCAAGAGTGTTTAGACAGTTAACTCTGTAGAGAGTTTCATTTTGAAAATATACAGAACGCTCTACTGAGAAGCGTCATGTCTGCACAAACTGAATGGCATACTTGGTAATATACTTCAGCGGATTTCTTTTGTAATTTAGATGAATTGTGGACAGGAAGTATGACTTACACCATTCATTCATTTTGAAAGAACACTTGCATGAAAACCATATACAAAGATTACACTATGTACAGATGGGATTATGATTAAAAATGAATGTATATACTTGTAAATATATTTGATCAAATAAAAATATGAGGAATTTAAATGTTTTTGATTATATCTCATTTACATAATTACCCTGCCCACATGATCATGTGACCACACTAATCCCCTAATTAGGTCACATTAGCATGGTGACCAGAATGCTGGCCTCTGATTGGCTAAGAGGTGGTCACTGATCCCCTAATTAGGTCACATTGCCATGGCAACAGGTCACATGACTGAATGGAGGCCTCTGATTGGCTGCATCTTGGATGAGTAATATGCTGTAGTTAGCTATAGTCCTGTTCCGATACATTATATACTACTCACCATCAATGGCACTGTAATCCCAAATTAGTAAACCTGATCTGGGAACAGTATGTATGGTAATTCTCCAAATGTCACTCTTTTTGGCTGGATGTTCTGTGTTAGTGCTACCACCAACTTCAAACATCGAATTACTTAATTTTCCAGCAAGAGAATTATGTCCTATCAGGGTACTTCTTCTCTGTATAGATTTTTTTCTATGTACAGAGGCAGCAATATTCTCCTCACTATCTAGCATATAATGAGGGTCTCCCTCCAGCATCTGGAACTCACATCCTGAGGGTTTGAATGGGTTTGTACCGTTAAGGTACCATTCCCATTGTCTTGGACAATTGTTTGTTCATCAGGGATAGATTCCTTAAGGTCAGTTAACCCATGAACTAGCCGTTCGGAGGTAATAACGTCCGGGCTATCCACCAGAATCAACTGGTCACGGCACTAGTGTAATGGTTTGTGTTACCAGTTTGGAAGTTTGAGTCTCGCTATCAGAAAGAAAGACAAGACAGTGATTTGAGTGTATGCCAATGGTTTTATTTACACAAGCTGCTACCCGGAAGGTGTTGGGGCAGCTATTCTATCTTCTACTAGTGTTCTGTATGGAGGCCTGAAGGGCCTCTGACGTATGGTACAGCATGGTACCATGGATTGTACCCTTCTGGTATATATTATGTACCATGCAGTACCATGGTATGTACCCTGCAGTACCATGGTGTATACCCTGCAGTACCACAGTGTGTACCCTGCAGTATCATGGTATGTATCTGCAGTACCATGGTCTATACCCTGCAGTACCATGGTATATACCATGCAATACCATGGTATGTACCCTTCAGTACTATGGTGTATACCCTGCAATACCATGGTGTGTACCTGCAGTACCATGGTGTATACCCTGCAGTACCACAGTGTGTACCCTGCAGTACCACAGTGTGTACCCTGCAGTACCATGGTATGTACCTTGTAGTACCACAGTATTCAGCATGTAGTACCATGGTATATAACCTGCAGTACCATAATATGTTCCCTGAGGTACCATGGTGTGTACCTTGCAGTAAAACAGTGTGTATCATAAGTACACCCTGCTATACCACGGTGTGTACCTGGCAGTACCACAGTGTGTACCATCCAGTACCATGGTGTGTACCCTCCAGTACCATGGAGTGTACCCTGCAGTACCACAGTGTGTATCCTACAGTACCAAGGATTCCGCTAGCCACTCGCCAAATCACCCAAGGCGAATCAATGATAATTTTGGCTATATCTAACCAATGAAAATTCGCCAAATTGGCTAATTATGGCTGTTACCACATGTATATTGGACCAGTGAAACTGACATTGGTTTAACCCCTATGATATCTTTTAATCCCCTATCGCAGCCATTTGTCTTTTGGCTGTGTGCATGGGAGGATCCTTAAATATTGAATACACATACCAGGATGTGACTCAATGATCCTACTACTGTACATTAACAGTGTACAAATCCAAACCTTTGAAGTCAAGCCCTATACATACTCTGAGAGTTGGAGGCATTAGCTGTAAATATTTGTCTCTTGTGTATACATTGTGTACATATCTATACTAGTGCACAAACCCATTTTGTCATATCAAAGGTATGCTGCTTTTGCAACTTTAATTGCATAATATTTGTCAGGGGGACTTATAGCAATCTCAGTGTCATTCATACCCGACCATGTCTAAGTACTGTTAAAAGGTTGCAAGGAAAGGTGGGCCTAATATACTTAGGGAACAATTTTGGCTAAACTAAATTGTCAAAATTCGCCAAATTGGCTAATGCAATTCATGTCTTAGTGGTGTATACCCAGCAGTACCATGGTGTGTGCCATGTAGTATCATGGTATGTACCCTCCAGTACCATGGAGTGTACTATGCAGTACCACAATGTGTACCCTGCAGTACCATGGTATGTACCCTGCAGTACCATGGTGTGTACCCTGCAGGTTTATATTATGTACCATGCAGTACCATGGTGTATACCCTGCAGTACTATGGTGTATACCTGCAGTACCATGGTATGTACCCGGCAGTACCATGGTGTATACCCTCCAGTACCATGGAGTGTACCCTGCAGTACCATGGAGTGTACCCTGCAGTACCATGGTATGTACCTTGAAGTCCCACAGTCTGCAGCATGTAGTACCATGGTGTATACAATGCAGTACCATGGTGTGTACCCTGCAGTACCATGGTATGTACCCTGCAATACCATGGTGTGTACCCTGAAGTACCATGGTGTGTACCCTGCAGTATAACAGTGTCTATCATGAGTACAAAACCTGTCATATTTTCTAAAAAAATACATTTGTTTACCTCTAAAAAACACCAAACGGGAGGATTTAGTTACCAGCGGTTCAGTTTTCATTAACAGCGGGAGAAAAAAAAACATCCATAATTTAAATTCATTTCTCATGTTCAGACACTTTACATATTGTTTCAACCTGCTGACAATGGATTCTTTGGGTTTACAGTATACAGTTATGGTAATTGTTTTACTTGCCTTGTAGTCAGAATTATGTGAAAATAAACAGAGCAATTTTACTAGAAAAGTAAAATGTCCATATTGTCAACGAACCGTTACAAGTCAATGTTGTAATGAACACTGAATCCATGGAAGTTCTTTGATCCTTGTTTATTGCATGATGACAGAGTGTACATATAGGTGGTAACAATGATACACTCGCCAGCGTGCAGGCTCTGCCCCTAAGCTCATAGCTCAACCTGTCGTAGGTCCTAGATACTAGGGAGGTTGTGCGTGGGATAATGTAAGTAGAAAAGATGATGCTGGGGGCTGCTCACCAGTCTTATATACCTAGGTGAGCAGCTCACAGGGTGATGAAATGTACCGGTAGGAGCAGGTCAGATCTGGTCAGATCTGGTTGGGTTTGGTCAGATCTGACGCGTCGCCATACCTGGTAATGATTCTATTTATAAGTGGACCAATCAGGATGAAGCGAGATCATGGAATTTCCCTGCATCCTAGAAATGTGTCCACAGGTATGTCGGTATGTTGTGATACTCCCAGTGAGTCAGTGCCCAGAAATGGAATGGGTCCGGCTCTCACAACATCCTGGTATGGGTGATGTAAGAGCAGCTTACTGTACACAGTGGGAGGGGGAATGAGCTGTGAGCTTGTGAGCAGGTCCTGAGCATGTGTGGCGAAGAATTTGATAAATGTGTAAAATAATGAATAATACCCATGTCAACAGCATTTCATATTGATCCAAGTCTTCATGAGCTCTGCACTCTTTCATCTCTAGGCCTAACCTGTTCCGGTTAATTCCTTCAGAGATGTGGAACCTTAGGAATGAAAAGTATTGAGGGAGCATATGAACCTTACTGATGATATGATACACAGCCACTTGAAATTGTCCATGAAGTTGTCCATGAAGCAGTATAGGGAAGGGCGCTGCCATAATCTCTTATATTTCTACCACAGAAAAGCTGTTTGCCCAAATTACAAGAGGAGGAAATCAAATAACATGGAAAAAGAACCTCCTTTGAAATGTCCCAAGGTCTCACTTGCTCTTCTAGACGGAGTGGAAATGATGGGTCCCGACTCAAATCCTTACAGGATGTCTCAAGTGCTCTTTGGCAATGACTGCCTTTGCTTGGTCATGAATGATAAACATGCAATAAATATCAACCAGGAAGGGAAATCCCTGATGGTAACAGTCAGCACATCAAAGAGGGCAGACTTTTATTGTTTAACTGACTACACCAATTTTTCTGCAACTTTTTGGGCCCATCTGATGTACAAGTATGCTCTCCAATTAGTGAGCCCACCAAATGGCCTACTCCTGAATGACTCTTTCCCACAAAGCTTTGGGATCAACAGGCTGCGGTTCAAGCATACAACTTCAATTCTGGAAGTGATTGTGTCAAGACCGCCAAAGAAGGAGACAGTGCACAGCATGATAAGAGCAGTGAAGAAGTGCAGGTTCGAAATCTTTACACTGATGCACAAAGAGGTCAACTTCATCGAGATGAAGGCACTCTCCAGGGTGCATGGTGTATACTTCGATGAGCCATTGTTCAAGGGAAAAATCATTCAATGCATTGATATGTTTGGTTTTGGCTGGTCTCTTCCTTCTTGTTTCTTTTTCCTGTTCCCTTCTTTGGTGATGATTGCCCCGGCTCGTTTGTGGGTATCGAGGCTGAAGGGCCGGCGGATGGTGGGGCTGCCAGATCTCTGCAGGAGGGGTCTGTAGGGAAGAAAGCAGTGAAAACAAACCGTTAACAGAGGTATAAAATCCTGCTTGGGTCAGCTGGTGGCCTTGTCAATACAGGATAACCAATAAGTTCAATAAGTTTCTGTTATTTGACACATAACATTTAACTGACAGAGCTCAACTTGATTGTAAGAATAGAGCGTGGTAAGAGTAACTAAGCAAACTTAGTTGGTTTGTTTGTATTACGTTAGGTGGCGGTACTGAGCTGTTGCTTCACCATACCGAACCTGATTATCGGGATAAAAATTCTGAAAAATATCTCAAACGGCGTCTAAAGTTCCAGAAATTAGTCGAAAGAGATTGAAAACGGATTGACTTGAATTCTAACATAAATTTTTGTCGATTAAAGTCTGAAGGTGAAAATTGGAAAATTTTGAATTAAATTTTGAGTTTTGATGCCTATAGCCTTGGCCCTATATAAAGGATGGGTGCCGGCTATCTTATCAGTAGTTACGCAAGAATGGATGTTGTTCAGGGCGTCCTACACCTTCCGGACGGTCGGGGGCTGCTGGTTATCATGTTCCTTAACGAGGATAGGTCGTAAGTAATTTTTTTAATAAGTGGCTGTGTGAATTTTTCTCTGGGATTTTTGACTAAGAGAATTTGCGTGTGAGTCCCTGGTGACTCAATTTTGGATTTTTGTTATCTTTCAGAATTCATCTTGTCACATACCTGCTGCTGGCGCCTCAGGTGCCGGCAATAAATGGGTTCTAGGAAGCGTGAGTAACCCTTTGATTATGATTCTCAGGTTAAGTGCACGTGTTGATGTTGATGTTTTCAGCTCGTGTATCAAGTCAGGACGATCATGTGACCGAAACTAACCATCATTTGCATTTCACAAAGCCCTTTAAAAATGGCGACGCCGGGTCGCGACTGGTGTGAAAATTTGTGTAGACGCTATTAGGGCGTCCATAGGTTGTAAAGCGGTTGTGCCTCGGTATTGAGGTTAATGTGAAGCAAAGGCGGGGTCTGTTTATTGTGGTCATGGTTTAGGTTTTAGACTGAAATGGGGCTCTATGGGGGGGGCTCCTTGGGGGGTTTCAGGGGGTTCGGCAGATAGGAGGGGGATCCCCACATCAGCGTTTACATGGCTATCCGGTCTGCTATGCAACATGTGTCTAAGCACCTGCCATCCCCACATAAGGGTGGTGGTACCGTCTAGTGTTGTAGCTCAGGCTTGCTGGTGCTGGGGAGAGTCCATTAGGGGGGGAACCTCGGGGGTGGCGGGTGGTGGTTGTTGAGGATGCTGAGCGTCCCCAACGATCCCCACATCAGTCGAAACTGACGGTCTAAAACATGAAAACCTACCATTTACGGTGTCAATGGCCCTTTCAGCCAGTGTAGGGTCGAATAAATGCAGATCCTTGGGGGTTGGGTTTCCCTGAACTGTAACAGGGCCATCTCTGCCGGAATTGTTTTGCTGGTGGAGGCCTTAGGGGCTTGTTCTCGCCTGGGTAAGTCCTTCCTCCATGTGAGAGGTGGCACTGGGTTGAAACTGGCCGAAGGTTCATAGTCACTTGGTGTGAGTTGGAAATTGGGTTGGCCTTTTTGTACAATAGCCAAGGTAAAGGTGTGGGGTTTGGATCTGAGGACAATTGAGAGGGGAATGCGCCAGAGCAAAGGGCATTTGGGTTTCCAATGCGCATCAAGATAACGGGCTAGAGGGAATGTCAACCTGGGTGGTGTTAGTTTGGGTGCCAAGATGGAGGTTGGCCAAAGGTTTCATCCATAAACCATCAATCCAACTGGAAAGGCGTAGGTACATCCTCCAGAGTGGATTTTTAGCACAAATCTTGGGGTGCCGGGGGCGGGGTCCTGTCTGCCGTAAGGCCAATGCCTAAGACAGTGTCTCCCTGCAGCCCTGATGAGTAGCAGGATGAGGATGATGCCCAGGAAGGCGATCATAGAATCATACCTTCCTGGCATTTAAATCCAGTCAGGTGTTGTTATATCCTGGGGTGTGGTCTGCGTGGGCCAATTTTGGTTGGTGTTCTTGATCATTTCTTTTAACTTATTCCAAGACGCTGCGTCAGCCATCGTTGTTCGACTGTGAATGGTGATTAATTGGGCTAAGTACGTCATGCGCATGTGCACACCACACGTGATCATGCAGCACAAGATGGCGGTGGCTGGCGACAACAGGTGTATCCAAGGAGAAAACTCCAGGTGATATCCTAGGTGTATAAGTGAGTTGGTGCTCAGGATGGATGATTTATCATGAATTTTGGTGGCAGCGCCCTTTAAGTTTAAAATGTCTTTAAATAGGGGTAGGAATTTTTGGTTGTGAAGACACTTAAGGCACTGAAAATTTGGTAGGTTGGGGTGGTTGCTATGGTTACCCCTGATATATTGTTTGGGGGGTTGCCAAAATGCCGCCACAGTGGCAAGTTGACGGGCACCTTGGCAATAGGTTCTAAAGTAAAGTTTTGGGCGCAGGACAGGTTGGAATTAATCATTATCATGCCTTTATTTTTAAGTGAGCAAAGGCATGGCACTGAAATAATAGAGTAGGCTGCATTTTTGATTTCGGTTTGGCCTGAGTTTGAGCATTGCATTATTGATGGTGAAGTGCTAGTGATCAGCATGTAGGTGCTTTGGGAGATGGGCTTAATGATGTTGGGAATTTGTGCTGTCATATGGGCCTGGAAATTGCAGGTGTGATGTACAGCATCTGGTAGGTCTAAAAATAGAGATAAGCTGCAGGTGGGGTACCTGGGAGATAACATGGGCAAGGGCAGATTACAGGCAATAAAAACATTTACATCACATAGATCTAAGTCGGTGTGGTCGAGTTCAATGTAATGTGACTGGGATGCAGACGCAGCTATGTAGTCAGGCAAGGCCTGTATTTGTGTAAATCCAGTAGTGTTTACATTGATGGTATCAAATGGGACTGGGAAGGTTTCCGCCCTGTAGATGGAGTAGATGTTGTCTCCTAGTCCTATGGGTATGGGTATCGTGATGTAAATTTTGTTTTGGTTCTGCCAGTGCACGTGTACTCTCCTCTTGTAGTAGAAACTGATAGGTACATTTATAATTGTGATACCTTTATAGGCTTCATATAAGGAGTTTGAAAGGTTATTAAGTCCAGCTTCCATGACCTTATGGGGAATTAATTTTGGTGGTAGCTCACCTTCCATTAAAGAGGTTAGTGAGTCTAGAAGTGTTTCTAAATCATTTTGCAGATTCATTAGCGCTTTAATTTGAGAGTTAGCTGCAGTAAATAACATTGAATAATAGGTGTCCCGTCTGCTTTGTTCTTCCAGGTTGAATAAGATATTTGATACATTATTACTCAAGAGCTGGAGGTTAGAGCTGAGTGAGGACAGGGCGTCATCGGTGTCATTTTGTATACTGGAGAAAACGCTCAGAGATTGGTAGTTAAATTCGGAAATGTTCAGTAGAAAATGTGTGGCTAATTCTACCACATGCATTTTAGTAGCTAGGGTTCTTTCTAGGTTTGACATTTCAGAATTCAACAAATCTACTTCAGGTTGTGTGCTCAAGCCAATTGATGCTCTAAAAATATCACCTATGATCTGTCCTGGGGCACCTCTGGGTGTTCTGGTTTGGGGGTGCTCTAAAAATTTTATTAAGAGGTCTACAGATTTCTGAGATTTTTGATAAAGGTTAGCCAAAATTAGACCTAAAGACTGGGCGGTTTCTAGGATGAAACTTGGGGCATTTTTGCTGATTAAGGCAGTTAATCTGTCGGGTCGCTGCAAGGTTTGATTAAAGGATAGGTCTAAAGCGAAAACTAAAGGGTAATCCATATATCCTGAGATCATTTTATGGGGCATTTTGGTAAACAAAACGCCATAATTTGGCCTGAAGATGGTCTCCTTGTTGGTTACAAAATCCTGTGCTCCTGACTGTTGGGTCTGGACGCACGTTATTAGGAAGAGTGCTGCCAAGTAGGCTGCTATCCTAAAAATAGAAATTTAGATAAGCTTATGAGAAATGATTCAAAGTAAAACTGAGATGAGACTGTATGGTTGGGATGGGGGGTGGGTGTTTAAGATGTGTGGGTTGGGGAGTTGGCTTTGTGTGAGGTATGTTTGTGTTGTTTGCACGGTTAGCGGGGGCGGGAGTGTCCTATACAAAGGGGTTGGGGGGCGCATTGGGTGTGTGCAATGTGATTGTGGCACTTTGGGGCGTGTTACTTAAAAGTTATCAGGTTGCTAGGCTGATATCTTAACTAGCAGGGATGCCTCTAGCTTAGTCATAGGAAAAAAATTGACATGAGAAAAAGGAAATAATAAAAAGGTGATAGTTTCTTCACTTTGTGAGAGTGTAGGGGGGAAATGGGTCAATTCAGGGTTGTGAGTTCTTTGACTATCTAAAGGGCGTATTGGAACATTTCAAACACTGCCAGCTGAGTCTGAAGGTTTGTGGTTTGGATTATGACGTTATGTCTGCCAATACCTGTGTGGTATCTTGGTAGCTCGTTTAGTGGCTTCTCTGAGGCAATCAGAGTTCTGGCACATAATAGTGCAATGTAGCTTGATGTTTCCTCACTGAATCTATCCCATAATGGGATTGTGGGGATATCTTTACATAAGTCGAGTATCATGGCCCTGGTGGCCGATGACACAATGGGGTCTTGTAGTGTGGCTCCTTTTGAACCTTTTTATAGTTTAGGTATACACCTAGGTCGTTGCTGGATATATGTTTGATCATGTGTTTTTGTCTATGATGATTAGTCTGACCTCGAACAGATCCATGGCCATACTTTTGATGCCATTTGGGCCTAAAAGACTGTGGATGGTCCACCCTGAGTTGACTCCATGTCTAATCTCTGGGGCGCTAAGGCTGTGTGAATAAATGATTTGACAGGTTTTGTGGTTAGACTAAGGTAGATAAATGGGTTGATGGGGGGAATTGTCAAGAGGTTAATAAATGAAATCAGGCTGCCATACATGGTTTTGAAAAAGGACTGCAAATTCAACTATTGCATTTTACAAAGCACTCTGGGCGCACACTACCATTGGCATGTAATGGGTATCTGGGCAACATGATGGTTGATTCCATCATAGTCATGCTAGAACGATTGATGACGCTACTAATCGACACATAAGACGAGTCCTTCCTGGGCTTGTTGCATGGCAGTCCCGACACTTGGGTCCTGTGGTCTCCGGATGCTTGCTCCATAGCAGCTGGATGTGGTGAGTTTGGGGTATTTGATGAGAGTGGTTAAGATGGGGGTGGTGTGAGGCTTATAAGCACTTCATGAGGTTGGCTAATTCCTCATTACATGCCTCCCGATGAGGTATGTCTCACCATATATGGCACGAGGCCTAGTTATTGGTTGGTCTGCATATACTTGATCAGAGTGATATGCAAATTTTAAGGGACCACTGCAGATGTACGGATGATCATAGGATGATCTGAATATTGTAGTTTAATTAGGGGGGGGGGTAGTGGCTGTGATGGTAAAATTAGTCAGCTTACCAGGGATGCACTTGTTCCTGTTGTGTTAACACAGCAGGGAACCATGCTGAATTATTTGATTAAGTGTCTCACCAAACATTCCAGTACTGATGGTAAACAGAGGCATAAACACGGATCAGGATGTCTAGGTGCTGCTCTCCTACGGTTGGCGGTCATTTGGTAATACCTGAGCTTGTAACAAACCGGTGCATACGTGTTCCTGATATTGGGATCCACGAACCGAGAATACTTTGTGACCTTGGGTAGTTTATGTGGCGTGCCAACCCTAATCAATCATTATATGACTGTCTGAGTTTCAAACTCTAGATAAAATTCTTGACAATGACCTATTGTCAATGGACCATTCTGGGTATTATCAATATTTTTCACATTTACTAGTTTCTTTGCCATATAAAGCCTAAGCTCTGCTCATGATCCACACTCAACAATCTCCTGTATTCCCCAACAGGAACCAGGATCCATAAGTTATCACGAACCCACTTCCTCCATGAGACTCTGTGACATAAGGTACACGGATGTAATAACATTCCAATCATATCTACACCCACACAGCCCCGCTGGAGGATGTGGGATCCACCTGTGGTGCCATATTTGGAATGAGAGGATATTTCACAATCTCCTCTCAATCCTCATTAACATGATTAACCCACAGGTGGCAATCTCTCCCTATGACACGTGTCCCTATTTTATTAAACCATGTGTATAGAACATTTCGCAATACTGTGAGCTGCTCAAGCCCTTAATATAAAAGGCAGCTTGAGCAGCTCCCAATCATCTCTCCCAACTTACACCTCACACCTATACCTAGAACCTACGACAGGTTGAGCTATAGGATCGGAGGCAGAGCTTGGATATTGGCGAGTGTTATCATTGTTACCACCATTATGAAACACTCATGTCAGCTATGCAATAAAAGGATCAAATGAACTTCTCTGGATTCCGTGTACATTCACTTCACCACTTGTAACCTTCCGTTGACACGATGGTGGATGAACCCTCCAAGAATATCCCACTACCAACCTCTCATTAAACATGAGCAATAGTGAGACATCACCCAAGGAGCCAGCTTCAGAACAACGCACCTTTACATCACCTGGGCTAGACGCGCCCAACCACCCCACAAGTGATACTACACACCACCTCCAGAGGCAAACTTCATCTCCAGAAGCATTGATATTGGATCCAGTTTTACCTATAGCACTGCAGGCCCACATATTACAACCTGTGAGTACCAGCATTGAGCAATTTTCCTCTACGATAGTGGACCACAATACTGGAGCACACACCAGTACACCAGTATCACTACCTGCACCAGGATTAGACATCACCTTACCTGGTTACTCACAAGTGAATTCACTGCCACTAAGACTTTCTGGTATAAGCCACCCTCCAGGATATCATCCCCCCACAACCCACCACACCTAGTGCAACTGTATCTACAGCACAAACCAACTCAGGTGTGACTTCACATAAACCCTCGGTTTGTGAGGAGCCAGTGGTTGTTAACACAGACTCTGAAACTTCCCTAGACGCTGATTACTGGAGAGACAGAATTGGATCAGCAGTTTCTAGGTGGAGAGCAGCCTATGAAAACGGTATAGGCAGGGTTTCCAATAACAACTCTGGACACCTGGTAGGAGACAATCCAAACTTCTCACTCAACATCAATAGACTATTGGATGAGTGCCTTGAACCTACTGTTACCCAGCCTAACAAATACCAATCCACTTCTGACGAGGAGGACCTGTACCCCCCACCCGTGTACACACCCACACAGCCACTTAGGACCAGGTCAGTGGATTCACCATCCAGACAAGGCTCTAGATTCAGAAGAAGGGCCCAATCAAGTTCACCTCTTAGAAGAAGAACCCCCACTGGTTACAGACTACTGAGAAGTGTAGACGGAGCTACAAGCAGATCCCACCTCGTAGCTACAACTCCACTGCTCAATAGAGGCAATAGAACGCCTTATAACTCACCTCACCTTATCGGTTCACCTGGGGAAGATACTGAAGTAACTTTTCCCCACCGACCTAATATGGCAATGTCCTGAGGTCAGCCCCCTCAGTATGACCATGAAGACATGAGGAGAAGTCTCGTCAGAGACTGTACAAACGCTGTCAGTGAATCTTTCTCTGAGCTACTAGCCAAACACGTGAGCGCCCTATCCACGGAAATTAAAAATCATGGGCAGGAACACTCAGGTCAATTGGCTGGGGTACACCTCAGGTTGGATGACATGGAACGCTGGAAGGAGCATATGGAGAGTAACACCGCTCACAACTTCAAGCAGGCAGAACAAGGAAATATGGAAGTTCTCAGAAGATCGGAAGATTTCACATACCAGATGACTGACCAGCTTAACAGAAACATGGACTCAATGAGACTTGACCTCATGAGGGCTATTCAGAGCCAGTCTACCAATGCCAAAGCCATTAGCTCCAGCCAAACTGCAACTAGCGCCCAGAGTGACTTAGGACCCATGCAGTCCACACCTCCCTACCCCACGGCACCTAACTACAGCCCCAGCCATAATGACATGACAGGAACAAGACTGAGCCCACCAGATACCTTCATGGACAGCAATAACCAGAACACAGCCGCCCTTCCACCTCTCATGCACTACACCAATCTCCAGCAGCTAGTGCACCAAACACCCACCAGGGGGCGACAGCGTCATATAACACAGCGCCTAATCCAAACCAACATTGTGGCCATGTGGTTAATGGTGTTTACAGCCCTCAGGGACAGGCAGATAACCACTCTAGGCTACCATATCCTCCTAGGTATTCCCACATAGCACACTCCACACCGGTAGCGCACCAGGGAGGATATCATGGCGCTGAGTATACCAGACTTTCCCCCTGTGGTTTAGACGGCGACAAGCTCACATATGCCCAGTTAGGCTCATTCAACAAGCCTGAACCCTTTGACAAACCGACGCCCTACAGGTCTGCAGCAAAATTTCTGACTGAATTCAAATTTTTCATAAGGAATGTGCATGCCAAGAGGCCCGACCTACATGCAACATGCCTGTACACCTTTCTCAAAGGGAGGGCAGCCCAGTGGTTTTTCAGCAACATAATGGACAAGCCAATCCTGCAGAACAAGGAGGCAGTCTACGAGGCTTTCTTGACAAGATTTGGCAACCCCGACCTCAGTACCATCCTCAAAGGGTACAGAGCCAGAAAACAGAAGCCAAATGAAACCACTGAGGACTACCTTGCAGACATGACCATGTTGCTGTCCAACAGCAGCCTGGATGAGGCTTCACAGGTGGACTACCTTGTAAATGGCCTCAGACCTGAGTTAAAGAATGTTGTTGTAGCTAAGTCTCCCAAGACCTTGCTGGAAGCTGAACAGTTAGCCATAAATCAGGAATTGAACCTTGAGGCAATAAAAATTGCTCAGAACAGCTCAGTAGAGTTATGTGCAGTAGGCTACAACAAGGACGACAACAGATCCAGAAAGGATAAATATCAGCGCGACCACAAGAAAGAAGACAGACTGCCCAGTAGTAATTACAGCAAGCAGTATGAAAATAAATTCAAGAACAGTTACAGAGGAAGGTCCAAGTCTTCAGACAGGTCCAATCCCAAGGACTACAGATCCAGTTCCAAAAATAGATCTGACTATAAGTCCCCAGGAAGAGACAGGTCAGGAGACAGGTCAGAACAAAGATCAAGATCCTCTGATAGCAACAAGAGTTTTGTCTTCATACCAGTTGCTGGGCAGCCAAATAACAACAAAAATGTCTCCTTCATGGTCCCAGCTGACTTCACCATCCCAGATAATTGGGTACAACAGTCATTAAAGAAGTCCAGAGATCCAACCCCAGGCAGGAATTACTCCAGGAGCCGTTCAGGATTTTAGTCTGACGCTGACAATGACAATCTCAATAACATACAGGATGAATAGGGATCAGGGGAAGGCACTCCAGCACCTAGTGACCCCGACCCCACCCGGAATACGACCATTGGATTATCCAAGGACACTTCTCGAAATGCTGATGCAGAAATGAATTCAGTAGACTCTCAATCATCCAGTTCCAGTTACACCAATTTCCTGAATACCAATGAGAACTCAGACTCCAGTGATGACGAGGACGAGTATGAGGACCAGAGCCAGAGGACTTCAATCCTGAGACTGTGGATCAAATCTGACCAATATGGGCAGCAAGGTAAGGCCATTTACATTGATACAGAATTAACCAAAGGTGCAGTTTCTGTAGACATAAATAACCACTTGTATAGAGCTCTTGTTGATTCTGGCGCCTCACTCTCTTTTATTAGCCAAAAAATGGCTGACAGAATTGCAAACACACCAAACTTTAGACATGGTAGATGCACGCGACTGACAGTTTTATTAGCTGATAAAACCCCCATCCAAGTAAATCACTCCATGACTGTGACGTTCCTCATCGATGGTCATGAAGTCAGATCCAGATTCCATGTGGTACCTGAACTGAACCATCCCCTAATTTTAGGAGTAAATTTCATGACCAAATATAAAGCAAAAATTTCCTTTGGACCCACTACCCCATCACCAAATTACATCAGGGCAAACAAAAATGTTGATATTCCACCAAACACTGAAGCCACTTTCAATGCTGTTGTAGTAGGGAATAGCAACATTGTGGGAAAAACTGGATTGACTGAGAACTCAGGTTCTACTCTACCGGTACTTATTAAGCATGCCATAGTTAAGCCTAGGTCAGATCTTAAAATAGTACCAGTAACAGTAGCTAACCCAAATGATTTCACCATCAAGATAAAAAGACACATGAACCTTGGTGTATTTAGGCTTTTTAACATAAAAAAAGCTGTACCCATTGGAACACTCAATAGCGCCCACTCAATCAACAGTGTAACAACAGAAAAGGACTTATTTCCAATTAATTGTGGAGAGGACCCCATGGACCAACTCCCCAAAGGAGATGAACCCTTGAAGTATAAAATCTGTGACAAGCTCTCTGAAATTCAAAGACAACAGGTTAAAAACATTGTTGAGGCCAACAGGCAAGCTTTTGTTCTAAATGAAAGCGCTATAGGTCTTAATGTAGAAAATGAAGTTAAATTGGAATTAAAACCAGACTTCATACCCTGCAACAGACGGTCCTTTAGAATGTCCCCTCACAAAGAAATTTTTCAAAGGGAACTTCTAAAGAAACATTTAGAACAAGGGGTAATAGAAGAGTGTACCAAACCGTGTGAGTGGAACTCACCTGCCTTTTTAGTGCTAAAACCACTAGGTGACAGGTCAGTAGCCTCTGGTTGGAGGATTGTAGTTGACTACAGATGGGTAAATGAGAATTTAAAAACTTTCTCTTACTCATTCCCCAGAGCTGATGACCTAATGCAGCAGATAGGCAGGACAGGCGGCAAGTATTTTTCCAAACTGGACGTCTACAACGCCTATCACCAAATTCCCCTAGCAGAAGAATCTAGGCCACTTACCACTTTCTCTGCCAATGGCACGAGATACATGGCCAAAGTTCTCCCCATGGGACTCAAAACTTCAGGCCTATCTTTCATGAATGTAATGGAACAACTCCTCATGAAATGCAAGTATAAAATTGCTGTAGCATATGTGGACGATGTAGCCATTTACAGCCCCACGTGGGAAGGGCACTTACAAGATCTAGACGAGGTTTTGAAACTTTTTATCAAGGAAAACATCAAACTGAAATCAGAAAAATGCGAATTTTGGACTACCAAAATGGAATTTTTGGGTTTCAATGTAGACCAGCATGGTTTGTCCCCATCCCCGGACAAAATAGGACCTGTCAAAACTTTCCCCCCACCTAAAAACATCCATGATCTTAGATGTTTCAATGGTATGGCACAGTTTTACAAGAGGTTCCTCAGAGGTTTTGCTCATGTCATGAAGCCCCTTTATGAGGCGACAAAAAGCACCTTTAAATGGACCACTGAATGTCAGAGAGCCTTTGAGAAAATTAAAGCCGCTATCTGTACTGAAGCTGTGCTAAAATTCCCTGACTATAACAGACCTTTTGTCATTTTTACTGACTTGAGCAACTACAGCTTAGGAGCTGTAATCAGTCAGGTAGATGACTATGGTTTCTATAGACCAATTTAATTTGCAGGGAGAGGTTTGACACCTCAAGAGTCTAGGTATGGGATAACTGATAAAGAACTGTTGGGAATAGTCAAAAAGTTCCACCATTATGTGGATGGAACTCACTTCAAAGTATACTCGGACCACACCACCCTGGTTTCCCTTTTCAATAAAAAGGAAAATATAACCAATGGAAGGTAAGCCAGGTGGGTTGACACAGTCATGTCCTATGATTTTGACGTTAGATACCTGCAAGGCAGGGCCAATATTGTGGCAGACTTTCTTTCCAGAGCTTGTAACAAACCGGCGCATGCAATGCATGCCCCAATTTAATGGGACACAAACCGAGCGTACGCTGTGACCGTGGGTAATTTATGTGGCGTGCCAACCAGATCATCCAATTTACGGCTGCCTGAGCCTTCAGAAAATTAAATAAAAATTTTGGCAATGTCACCCACTTAGTTGTGGTACTAAGGTTTTGATATTTTGGAGGGGATAATTTGAATTTGTGGAAAAATAAAACATAAAAAAAAGGGTGAATTTGGTGGTTCTAATGAATACTCTCCATTGAAATAATATATGGGAAATGGAGAGGAAACATCTATTACACGAAGAAAATATGCCTATAGTGTCTGTTTCAAGGGTGGTAAGAAGGTTACCACGGGTGAGTTTGTTAGAAAAGTAGATTGGGGTGTAGGGCTGGGGTGGGGGTCTGGGGGGTGGTTGGGGTAGAGGGGGGGGTCTATACTCTGACTATAGACATTGTAGGATGTTTTTGGAGAAAAAGGGGTCTTATCAGCCAGTAACACCGTGAGTCTAAGGTTCCTAACATATTTTAAAATGTGTGCTTGCTATTCTATCAACCATTTCTGGTTAATAAAAACAGGGAGGCGCCATAATCAACGAGAGCTCTATACGAGTGGTTGTCCATGTTAACAGATACTGCACTCTTAGTCAATTCTGTATCAACGAAAATGGCCTTACCTTGCTGTCCATATTGACCAGACTTGTTTTTAGGCTCCAGAATCGAGGTATCCTGGCTGTGCTTTTCATCGTCAGTGCAAGAGTCCTGGAGGTGTGAGAGTCAATTGAGAGTTAACTTCTGCTTCAGTAGTAGGAGCAGGAGTAGTGGTGGGCGGTCGTGTGGTCGGGTCCTGTAGGGTGGGGGTCGGGGACTATAGGTGCTGTAGTTCCGTTCCCTGAATCCTAATTATTGTGACTGTTCCTGGGGCTGTCGCTGTCGGCGTCAGATTGTGGCGCTGTATAGCTCCTACCAGGGGTGGTGTTCCTTGGTGTGTCGGGTGGGTATAGCTGGGTCATTTTGAAGGTCTCAGGTGATGAAGTTTGCCTCTGGAAGTGGTGTGTAGTATCACTTGTGGAATGGTGGGGCGCATCTAGCCCAGGTGATGTAAAGGTGCGTTGTTCCGAAGCTGGCTCCTTGGGTGATGTCTCACTATTGCTCATGTTTAATGAGAGGTTGGTAGTGGGATATTCTTGGAGGGTTCATCCACCATCGTGTCAACGGACGGTTACATGTGGTGAAGTGAATGTACACAGAATCCAGGGAAGTTCATTTGATCCTTTTATTGCATAGCTGACATGAGTGTTTCATAAAGGTGGTAACAATGATAACACTCACCAATATCTAAGCTCTGCCTCCGATCCTATAGCTCAACCTGTCGTAGGTTCTAGGTATAGGTGTAAGGTGTAAGTTGGGAAAGATGATCTTAGAATAGATAGAGAGGGAGCTGCTCAGGCTGCCTTTTATATTAAGGGCCTGAGCAGCTCACAGTGTTGTGAAATGTTCTATACACGTGGCTCAATAGGATAGTGCCATGTGTCATAGAGAGAGAGTGCCACCTGTGGGTAGATTATGCTGATGAGGATTGAGAGGAGATTGTGAAATATCCTCTCATTCCAAATATGGCACCACAGGTGGATCGCACTTCCTCCAGTTGGACTGTGTGTGTGTAGATAAGGTTGGAATGTTATTACATCCTTGTACCTTATGTCACAGAGTGTCATGGAGGAAGCGTGTTTGTGATGAGTAATGGATCCTGGTTCCTGTTGGGGAATGCAGGTGAGTATTGAGTGTATATCATGGGCAGAGCTTAGGCTTTATATGGCGAAGAATTTAGTAAATATGAAAAATAATAATAATACTCAGAATGGTCCATTGACAGTCTCTCATTTCCCAGTGTCATTTGTCCCATACTGTTAGTGAAGTGGGACTGCCCTAGGTTTGGGACCAAAGGTGTAGAGTGGGCATATGCCTAGTTATAACCCATGTGGTGTGCGCCTGTGCTTTGGGAGTGCAAGGTTTGCATAGGTGTGGGCATATTACCAGGGGTGTGTCCTTGTGCTCGAGTATATATGTCTCCTACCACCGAGCCTATGGCGCTGGGCCTTGCTTCTGCTTGGGCGGTAGCTGGCGCTGCCATCTGGTGGGTAGTGAATAAACCAGGAATTTTGCCTTTGGTCGACTGGTGTGAGGTGGGCGTGGCATGTATTAAGCCAGTTGGATTGCTGCATTGGAAGGCGCTGGGTGGGCTTAACCTGATGCTTGCGCCTTGTGGTAGGATGGAGGCTGCAGGAGGTGCACTTGGGGTCTGAGTGGTGTGAGTTAACCCTGTGCTGGCTGGTGTTGGGTGGGTAACACAGGCATAAGTTGGAGGTGCCCTGTTGTCATAGGCTCTGCAAATGTCCCTTCTAACATCATCCATATTTATGTTTATCCTCTCAAAAATATCTAAGCATTGTCCTTAGCAGCTCTCTCTTCTGTGTGTGGATCATGTCACACTCCATCTGAGCTCTCCAGGTATCCATGTTATCCAGTCTGTCATTGACTCTAGACAGTTGGCTGGTATGTTCCTGGCCTACCCTTTTAATTTCAGTAGACAGGAGATTAATTTGGCCAGTCAGTAAGTTAGACAAAGAATCACTGACTGCTTGTGTGCATTCTCTCACCAGGTTTCTGGCCAGGTCATCCTGGTCGTACCTGGGTGGGAGTCCAGATGTCATACTGATGTCTGTCCTGTACCTGTTAAGGTGAGGGAAAGAGACCTCAGTATCTTCTTCAGAAGTGATACTGTCCTCTCATGTGAAGTCAGAGGCGGTTGGTCTTCTGTTGGAGAGTTAAGTGGTGGCTATAACCTCCACCTGCTACTGAGTGTACACTTCATAGCAGTCGATAATAAGGAGGTGTTTGTCTCCTATGAAGTGAGCTGGACTGTACTCTTCTCCTCCTGGGGCTAGGTAAGGGTGTATAGTCAGATGAGGAGACTCCAGATTCCAAGCTGGGGGAGAAGGTGTTTGCTTGTGGTGGGGTTGCCTCAGGTGTGGAGGAATTTAGGTATGATCTGAAGGGATCACTGAAAGTTGTAGCGTCAGGCCACTGTTCCTCCAATATTCTATTGACATGATCTAAAAAGGCTAAGGGGCTCTCACCACACTGTGTGTCCTCGATGTTGCAGGTTGGTGTCTGCTGAGCTCTGTCGGTACTAATTGTGTTTGTTGATCTCCACTTGGCAATGGCTGATCTTATCCTTTGTCTCCAGAGATCATAATTACGTGGTGTATTAGTAGTAGAGTCTAGAAAAACAAAATTATCCCAAGTGAGCTCAGAGGGGTCTGGGTGTATAAAACCTGCTTGATGGGAGATGGGGTGTGTACCGGTACTAGGTTGCTGAGTAGGAATTGGTATGCTCTGTAATGCAGCCTGTAGTTGAGGAGGCCTGGGCTCTAAATGTGAGTCTAAATCCAGGTAACTAGGAGAGTTAATTATAGGTGTAGGCTGTATTTCACTTGGTAGACTAGCAAGTCTTAGTGCTGGGGACACAGCGTCTGAGAAACCACGTAATGTCAAATTAAGGCCTGGTGCCTGTGATGTACTAGGTGTGCTGGTCTGTGTACCGGTACTACTATCAGCTATAGTTGATGAGAAAGTTTTGTTCCTACTCACAGGGTGTTAATAATGATGCTGGCAGGATAGGATCCAACAGAAAGGCTTCAGGTGACGAATCAGCTGTTTGAGTAGGTTGGTGTGTGTTTGGAGCCACTGCTGCTGCTGGTTGGGGCACGTCTAGCCCTGGGGATGTAACGGCGCGTTCTGAAGCAAACTCTTTAGGCGTCGTCTCACTTTGATTCATGGCTCATAAGAGGGGAAAACAATGGGATTGTTACAGTGAGGATTCTCCACCATTGTCAACAGGTCATGAAGTTAGGTAACAGGAGTCCAGACCATTCAGTTGATGATCCAGCTGTATTGTAAGATTGGCATGAAAGTAGTCAATATGGTATAATAGTATGGTACTCGCCAATCTGACCAAGCTATATCCTGGGGCCAAGGCACCTGAGTGTCATAGGGTCTAGGTTTAGAGAAGAATATGATGCCCTGAGTGGGTTCTGACTGTTTATAAAGGGAGTCCCACCCAGTCTGCATCATGTGGTATTTCTGGAAGTGCGCAGTGACTCAGTCTGGGGATGAGCAGCTCAGCCCCTATCTGGTTGGAGGAGCTGCTCTCAGAAGTGTGTCACCTGGGCAGGTGAGGCTAAAAATAGCATATGATATCATGTCCTCCAGTGGGGGATCCGTAGGTGGGACCTGGGGGTACTCACTGGAGGAGGGGGGGGGTGAGTGGGGGTACTCACTGGAGGAGGGGGGGGTGAGTGACTCACTCACCCTGTCAGGTTAAAAATAGGATAGCTTTGGGTTCTACAGGGAGAAGCTTGGTCAGCTTGGTTTGAATATGTCGTTGATAATTATAATACATAGAATAGTCCACTGACAATAGAAATGAATACTGGGGACCTCTTGTGGCACATATGCAGACTATTGGTAAAGCCAAGGTTGTCAGCATAATGACTTATTGTAGTCATAAAGGCTTGATGACTCTCTGACAACCCTAAACTCGTCATATGTGACGACTTTCCAATAGTGGCAGGTTTTCAGTGTGGTTTTCAGTGTGATGACAAAAAGCTGAGGGAATATTTTCCCAAGGCATTCCAAAAATTCAAAAATGGTTCTAGGCCTTCGAGGGCATCTTAGCTACCTAAAGCTTTTCAAATTTTGAAAATCCATTAATTAGAATAAAAGTTATTTCATTTTAAGATTTTCTAGCAGATCCATAAAGTCTGGGTGTGCCTTATACTAGGGGTGTGCCTTATAAGTGAGGCATTATGGTACTATAGAAATGTATAGAAGATGTTTGTGATGAGGTTTCTTTTGTTTGTTATAACCAAATTTTGTTATAAGGAAGTCTGTTCTAACCAAGTTTCACTGTAGCAGAAAAAAGATTGGCTGGGCTTATAAGTGAATTTGTTGAGATGCTAGCACACTGGTATCTAAATAGGGTCTGTGGTACTTACCCAATACCTCATCAGATGGCATAAGCTGAGGTGAGCAGCTCAGACTGTAGGTGAAGGGCTGGCCGTCACTGACCACGATGCATCACTGTCATGTACTAAAGGAAGTACTTACTTCACCAAATTGACCTGAAATACATCAAAGTGCATAAGGTCAATTCCAGGAAACGTTCATCATAGACTCATTCATGACCCTAGCTCTGATTTTAGAATTTATCCATCAGTAATTGCATGCTAAAATGTACTGTTTTGAGGCCATTTTACCACCAACATTTATTCTATTTGTAATTGGGTCATTCAAACAAAGGTGCATTTACCAACTATTCTGTGCAATATAAGAATCAAAGTATAACAAAATCTTACAATTAAATACATATGTAATGGTTCGAGTTCTTGTATAACTACAATCTAGTTTGAGAGATATCAATGTCAAGCAAAACCAGACGAGTTAGCTTGGGTTAGTGCAACCGGCACATGTTTATTGGAGTATCACATAAGTTTGTAGTGGTGCTATCAAAATAGCTCAGTTCTCTTCAGGTGTTGTCCTGGCCGCAGCCAGAGACCAACTGAGCTCCCTACGTGGTCCCAGATAGGAACTGGAGCAGCGAAGACTAGTGCTGCCACCACCTCGCAGTGGCCAGAGATCGAAGTGACCTCTGGTCCTACCGGTGGCAACCGCACCGATCAACCTGCAAACACTATATACAAGGCTTCACGAGCCCCTACACTAGCCCCATCGGATATGACTAGGGTAGAAAACCAGTAGGAAATAGTCTAAAGAAACTATAATAGGGCTCGAAATGAGTATTTATACAATGGTAGTGTGGAGCGAAGTATATAGGAATTAAGTAACACTAGAACATTAACAAACCTATAGTAGTAAATATTATAAACTACTTTGAAGTTAAATACAAGTTCTAACTTTGAGGTTAGGTAACATTAAATTATACAACAGTAGTTTGAAGAACATTTGTGAAACATTTTGAAAACATACATATATTTTATAATTTGAGATCAACTCATATACACATAATTTATATAGTATTATTCACATTTATGAGTTAACTAGACATACCAAAAATAGATACAACCTGTGGGGAAGTATGAACCCACTTATTAAATAGTAGATGCATATATATCGATATTGTAATTAAAGATGGCCCACCAGTGTAGTGGGTCCATCCATACAATAATAGTTAGACTTCAAATGTCTTCATTTTCATATCACTGCTTGTCTGTAGATCCACTCGGCAGGTCGGTAGAACTTGACGGTGGCAAGCCATGTTGCTGTTATGCTGTGCCCTGATGAAGATGGGAAGATGTAGATCATCGAAGGCGATTCGAGTCTGCATCCGTCCAGTTATCAGGGCTCCTGTAGATCAGTCTGGAGAACTCCCAACATCGAGAACAAAGGTCGGGTTCCTAGGTTGGGTCGGTAGCTAATCGGTTTATTTCTCGGAAGTCTCCATGGCACAAGCCTGGTCTGACTTCAAGCTCTCAGGTATGTCGGGAGTGGCAGAAGTGGCAGATCCAGATGCTGCGCTTGGACCTCTCACTGGAGAGGGTCTGCTCCTCGATTGCTGCTTCATCAGCAGTTTGAAGGCAGCCTTGGGGGTACCATCCCACTCAGAGAATAAGCATCCGAATGCCCCCATGAACTTAGCGTCCATAGAGTCCATTTCCTCCCTTAGCTTTCGAAGCTTCAGGTCAAACATGCCTTTGGCTGCATCTTTCAGATTTCTCTCTGCTGTTCTACGGTCCTCATCAACTTTAGCAGTAGCCTCAGTTGTGATTCTTTCCGTCTCCCTCCGCTGGATCTCGTGAAGGCATTCGAAAACGCCTTCAGTCATGATGCGGAGGTACGTAACACTCTGATTGAGGTGGCCAGGCTTCGAACACCTCCTTCTGTATCGCGATTGACTGACTACATCGCTCCTCGATATATTTATCTGGGTCTTTAACGTCCAGGTCAGTTGCGGTTCAAACCCTGTGCAGAATTGGGCGCCAGTACATTCCAGCGGATGAAGGTGGTGGGGGTGTAAGGGCACCGTCTTCACCACTGGCCTCGCTAAGCTGCACTGAACTACCGGCTGCAGAACTCGGAGCTGGCACAGTACCAGCCACACCCAGTACAGGCAGTGGTTGGTTTGGGTCTTTCATGGCTACCTCCCTTCCAGGACCGGGGCGCTTGGCCTTAGCGCTCGGAGCTGGGTTCAAAAGTGGGCCCATCGAGCCTCGAACCTTCCCTGCTTTAGTCAGTACCTGAGACTCCGCACCAGGGGTCATCACAGTCTGCAGGGCAGGGAAGTCGTTTTTCTTCTTGTCTCCTTTTACAACTTCTGCAACAGTATGCACATTCGAACCTATGGTGATTGGTGTCAGGGGTACTGGGGTTGATCCACCCGACCTTGAATCCAATCATCGTAGCTGTTTTCGGTCCCTGATCGAAGCCAAGTCAGAAAATTCCCAGCGTTCGATTGCCGCATCAGTGGGGAAACCTGTTCCATACCTCGAGAGCCAGTCTGAGACATGATCTCTTCAAGGGTGGGGGAACGCTTCCTTTCTGATGCCTCCAGTGGCACAGGCAACTGCGATTCGGATCTCGACCGCTTCCTATCCTTCTGGCGAGGGTCCACCCCGGGATGGGGCTTTACCTTGCCATGCTTGTCCAGGGTATCCCGTTCTTTCCTCATGACCTTCATTTCCCAGTGAGTTTCGGGAGTCATGTCGAACCTATGGGACTTTCTGTTCCTCGTGAAATAGGCATCTTGTTTGCCCTCATTGACATGACAGTAATACTCCGTGGTCATGAGGAATCCATTTCGAGTCAAGTCGTACCAAGCTTGCATGAGCTTGGTATGCAACTTCTGAACCCGAGACATGGATTTCTCGGCTTTCAGTCCGTGCTTCTTGACAATGTGCTCTGTCAGGCGTCCGCGCTGGCGGGTGACATAGCCATTGCATTTCTTGTTCTCATTCTTTTCGTTAGTGCATCAGTAGATCGGCGCATGATGCATGTGCTCCTCCACGAGATGTCAATAGAAGCGGTCCTTAGTGGACCGCTTCCTCTCACTCTCATGCAGGTTGACACATACCTCGAATGGGCATGTTCTTCGTTGGCTACTATTAGTGCATCGGTAGATCGGCCCATGATGCATGTGCTCCTCCACAAGATGTCGATAGAAGCAGTCCTTAGTGGACCACTTCCTCTCGCTCTCATGCAGGTTGACACATACCTCGAATGGGCATGTTCTCCGTTTGCTACTATAGTTCGAAGCAGCATATTCAAGCTTCGTCCTATGTTCATAGCCGTAGTAGGTCCTCCTGATTTTGGAGGTGTCACTCAAACTAGCTACCCATATGTGGTAGAACTTCCGAGGGACTGGATCATCTGTACTCAATCTCATCCAGTCCTTGTCATCACTTTCGTCATGATGATTCCTGGAGGGCGGGATCGAGTATAAATCGGCATATCGTTCACAATGACTGAAGAACCTAGGGGTGAACGTCTTGAAGCCAGACCTGGTGTTAGACCAGATCTCCTTCTGTTCTCTAGTCATGGCGTCCTCGAGGGGCTCGTCATTTTCATCAATGTTTTCCAACAATTGTCGGTTCATTTTGTCCAAGGACTTGTCCTTGTCACCAATTCCGTTGACTTCCATATCGGAAATCTCACCATCCTCCGTGACTTCGAAGGCAGGGACTGGTGGTGGAGCCTGTGCCTTCTTCAGAGTCGTAGACTTCGAGGAAGCAGTGGCCTTCTCCGGTTCGGGTGAGATCTATTTGGTCGCTTTCGAACCTGATCTGTTCCTAGCTTGGGAAGACCTGGTGGACGCACCAGAGTCCTCACTGTCGGAATCATCCTTTACCTCCTTCTTTGAGAGTCGCTTCTCGTTTCGTTGAGGTTTGATCTTTTCGAAACCTTCTTTCTGATCTTTCTCCTTCTTGAGTTTTTTGATGTTTTTGAGGTTTTTAGGTCCATTTCTTGAAAACCATCATAGGATCTTCAGTCACCAAGTTGTATAGGAGCACACTCGCGAATTCAAATAAGTCGGTGAACGTGCCGTGTTCATTGTAGACTTTGTTCCATTTGACCACTGCTATCTTCCCTGGTCCGGCCTTCAAACATCTGACCAGGTGTGGCAGTGCCTCTTCGGGGGACCATGCATTACAGCGCATGTCGTCGGTAAAGCTTGAAAACCATTCTTTCCATGTCGCAGTCCCGTCATAGGACTTGGGGATGATAGCGACTCTTCGAGCGGCATTGCTGGTACATACCAGCTTACCCACTTGGCTAACGCTCCAATCCCGAATCGTCTCTTTATTGTGAGCACACCCGGAAGTGTTCGAAGATCGATTCAGTAAATTATCAAGGGTGGCTAGAGATTGCCTCCTGCTTCCCGAAGGTCCTCCAGCAGCACCGGTCGCTCCTCCATTGGGCCTTGGAGCTCCCCCGGCATTGCCCGAAGTACCTCCCATGGTGCCCTGGCTCCCATCATTGCCCACTCCCAGATTCTGAGGAGAGGAGTCATCTTCATACGAGACGTCAAAAGATCCATCCTCATTGGTGCGGACTAGGTCCGAACCCTGATAGGATCCACCATTTTCATCAGTGTAGGTTCCCAGGGGGACATCTCCAACACTAAATTTCAATTTCTTATCTCCACCCCCACCAGATCTATGTTCAGGTTGATAGACACCGTCACCGGTGTCATTATCATTGATGAATGGGTCATAATCTGGTAATCTCTGGCTCACCAAGCCTTCCACTGGTGTCGAAATTGTCACTGGAAGGTATGACATTTTGTTCTTTGAATTCATCTGAGTCTAAATCATCGATGATATCACAACTAGCTGGGGTTGTATCTGTATGAAAAGAATTATCTTCTCCATCGATATGGACACTATTATTATTAGAAGTGTCCTCAGTTGCAAGATGACATGTCACTGTCGTCTTCAGTGGTGGCACTGTACTTTCCAAGCCTGTAACCTAACTTCTAGAGCCTTTTTCTTTTTAGTGAGATGGACTATTTGCAGACACAACTCATGCTGGTGGATTAACAGGTCTTCGTTGTTATCCTTTATTTCCAGCATTAAATGTTCATTGTCTCCGATCATTTCGAATCTGAACTAATTTCTTGTTTTCGGTTCTCTGGAGATCAATGTTTTCCTTGAGTTTATCTTCCTCGATTAGCAATTGGTTGCGTTTATCTTCCTGATCAGCCTCCCATTGCTCGTATTCGATCTCAAGTTTGAGTTGCTTGTTTTCGAGATCCGTTTTGGTTAGCTCTAGCTTCTTCTGGATGACTAAATGTTCCTTTTCCAGAGATCTGTTTCTAGCTTCCTTATTCTCCACGTTCTGTTCAAGATTGTTCAGAGTGAAAAATAGAATCTTTTGTTCATTTTCATATTTCTCGCATTGTTTTTTGAGATTCCATAGGCGCAATACGTTGCGTTCAGAGTTTTCACACTTCTTCTGTTGGTCACGTCTCATCATCTCATCCCGATTGATTGCTTGCTGCCGCAAGTATTCTTTTGCGGTGAATCCTTGGCTTTGGCTTCCACCTACATCAATTATAGATGTACTTAAGCCTTTGGGTGACTTCCTATCTGTAATTGGTGTAGCTGTAGCAGTACTAGTAGAAGTAGTAGCTGCATGTCTTCGAAGCGAAGTGTTCATCATCATGATGGGACTCCTAATTTTTGAATCCGAGGTGGTCGGTTCTGACAAATCTAAATTCTTCGGATTTGAAGTCAACTGTACGTGGGTAGTTGTCAATTTGGGAGTTCGAACTACCTTTTCTGTTAGGGAATCAGTGAACGTTGTATAACCATCTTCGGTTTCGATGGTAAGGCTTCGGCCTGTATCTACCGTAAATGTTGGCACCTTTACTTAAGAACCTAAGTTGCTGAAGTCAGATTCAGTGGAGTCACCACTGTCGAACCCCAAGTATCCTTGGGTCGCTCCGTCATGGTTCGCTTCGACCTCCAGGGTCGCGCAATAAAACCAAGACTGGTCATGGCACCAGTGTAATAGTTTGAGTTCTTGTTTAACTACGATCTAGTTTGGGAGATATTAATGTCAAGCAAAACCAGACGAGTTAGCTCGCGTTAGTGTAACCGGCACATGTTTATTGGAGTATCACCTAAGTTTGTAGTGGTGCTATCAAGATAGCTCAGTTCTCTTCAGGTGTTGTCCTGGCCGCAGCCAGAGACCAACTGAGCTCCCTACACGGTCCCAGGTAGGGACTGGAGCAGCAAAGACTAGTGCTGCCACCACCTCGCAGTGGCCAGAGATCGAAGCAACCTCTGGTCCTACTGGTGGCAACCGCACCGATCGACCTGCCCTCTCGAATAGGGAGCAAACACTATATACAATGCTCCACGAGCCCCTACACATATTTCGTTGAGCTATAGGCTTGGTTTCTGTGGATGAATTTAGGCTGTGAGTGACCATGGGCAGCATAAAGTGCCCCCAAACCATTAAGATAATCTATCTAGCAATTATTCAATGGTATGAATATCAGGCACTCTTGTAGTGCTTTGATATGAAAATATTACTTCTACTTCTTACTTTATACTAATTGTGTGGCATTTAGTAATGTGATATGGTGCAGAATTTACATGTAAGCATCCATGGGTTGCTCTTCAAGCCATATCTCAAAAAATAGATAACATTTGAGAAATAGTTGGGGAGCCAGCCAGCTCAAATATCAATATTTAAAAATCTGCTGGTGTAGAGAACAGCACAAGATATCAGAGGTGTATCTAGGCATTTTGATAGTGCTGATAACGAATCTGAGTTGTGTATTTCCATATCTAGGTCGGAACAAGGTCAAATATAAGGTCCAAAGTCCCAATGCAAGTGCAATGCATCCTAATCAACTCAGATTACAATAATGCATGGGGAATGGACCATGCACTGAGGACCTCTATTGGTAATGAATGGAAGTAAGTTCTATCACTCTTCTATAGTAAATTCCAGATTTAGACCTTTGGCCTTTATTTTGACGTTGTTTTAGATTATTCATAATAGTCGTCAGTTTACGTAAAAGTGATGTAAGATGCATGGTGTGTGCTAGCTAGGTTGTATATTATCAGATTATGATTTAGCCACACTATTCATCTTCAGGACCATAGGTCTTTAAATATTCAAGGTCCCTGGTTTATAATAAACATTATGTCATTAGGTGGAACATATTTCACGCCCTCCACTTGAAGACCCCACCCCCACCCCCCCGCGCCATTGCCCCTACCTTTGTTTCAAATTGGCTGGTAGTTCAATCAGGGTATTAATGCAGTAAGCCTATGCTTCTATATGGCCCGATATTGTTTGCCCTTTGTTAGCATCAATATTTGCATAAATAAATACCAAGCATTTGTCCAAGCAACTGCCACTAAGATAGTGCATGCTGACTTGTAATGTCAATTATTGTTCTAAGCTCTCTGTGTTATAACAAATCATATTTCTCTATTTATAAGACGGGCCTTATGAATAAGTCTGGGATTCCGGGTCTGGGGTATGAGTCTGACAGAAATAGGGCAGGGAAAAATGTTGTTTTATATTGTTGTAGTAAGGATGCCAACTGCATAAGATTCGGGCAGAATCTTCATTGGAGCATCATTGTGTCCCACTGGGTCAACCACATAGGGTCAGCATAATGCATTAGTGTAGTAACCCTGACAACTTACTGACCAGGGCTGTATTCATGCATGTGTAGAGGTCGGCGAAAACGTCTCTGGAGACACCGGGATTCGAACCCGGGTCTCTCGATTGCAAGTCTACCACTGAGCTACATCCCCTGGCCTGACATACCCTGTCACCAACACGGCCCCACTGATATTTCCACCTTCCACCTACCTCTGGATCGGTATGGTATACATGAGGGGAGTGACCACCAAGTGAGCTGGCCTCTGGAGGCTCAATGCACCCGGGGAGGAAACGAACACCTACACTCGTCCCAACCAGCTTCGACCGTATTTGCCCAGAACTGGTCCTCCAGTCCAGTCTGAACAGTACCACATGTACCCGTACTGAGTCACGCACAACCCGTATAGGCTCCTGTTCCAAGGAACGGCTGTGTGTGCCACCTGTTTCCAAGTTCCTCAGCACTAGCAGGTTGAAGCGCTTGTCTATACCATACCGGCCCAGGTCCCGAGTATCTTAGTCCCCCTTGTAGGGCAGGACCACTCAGTGTCTCCACCAGTGTAGAGGTCGGCGAAAAAGTCTCTGGAGACACTGGGATTCGAACCCGGGTCTCTCACTGCAAGTCGAGCGCTCTACCACTGAGCTACATCCCCTGGCCTGACATACCCTGTCACCAACATGGCCCCACTGACATTTCCACCTTCCACCTACCTCTGGATCGGTATGGCATACATAGGGGGAGTGACCACCAAGTGAGCTGGCCTCTGGAGGCTCAACGCACCCGGGGAGGGAACGAACAGCATAACAAACTATGACCATTACGCAAACAACACACACTTTTGTGGTTCTTAAAGGGTTAATTTAGTTGTGGTCATATGCAAAATGTACTTGTATATCTCTGTGAGAGTAATGTGCACATATTTTCCTAAAAGTATGAGAGAGAGATTATAATTAACGCGAGTTTAATATAGGCTTGTAAATGGTATGTTAGAACATGTGATTGTCTTTGCTGGAAGACAGATGCTTTAATTGATATATTTGGGGACCCTGATCAAAGGTATTAATTACTGCTACCCCCCCCCACTACCACCAGCATAACCACTGCCGTGACGTAAGTTACTGATTAGCACTAACACTCTGCCCACTTTCCTTTCTCTGGCTTCATTTCCAACCACTTGACCAGTGAGTGCATAGGGACTGACCAAGAAAGCCCTGGTAGGAGAGCCCTTGGTGCCTGAGGGGCAGGGATTGTTTGAGGTGCCCCCTCTCAGTCACATGTCCATCAGCTGGTAAGTGAGGGGACTTTAAGTTTGTTTGTGTCTACTTTCTAATCTTTGTCCAAGGACCTCTGAATACAGCAGTCTCCCCCAGTATTTTCTTTGGTCTCCTTTACTGCTTTATATGGTAGAAAAAGTTTCTAGATTGCTTTATTTAAATACAATAAGATGTTAATGTGAATTGTTTGATGGTGCTATGGATTTGCTGTAGGGTAGAGTGACCTTGAGTCGTCCAGGTACCTTGAGTCAGCCATTTTGCTTGGTTTTGGGCACAAAATGAAGGTATTATTGAATATATTAGTATATTCTAAGCTATTTGCACTGGTGCTATATAGCAAGATATGCTATAAGCTATCTTAGTATTTCTTTGGAATATAAGTCTAGCACCTTCCAGGAGCTCTGCATGACACTAGAGTTTGTAAATTATTCTTGAAGTCAGATACAGGTTTCCGATGATTTTCCAGCAACAAAATGATAGATTAGTGATAATGTGATATTGAACAAGTAACAGAGTTAAACCTAACTAAAATTGGAATAAAGCATTGCATTCATACTCTGTAAACATCATTTAACTTGAAATTATTTCTTTTATAGTGTTCAGTGCAAAAGTCAACAATCTGCTGTGTAGAAGTTGACTCATGGTATGATATTACTGACTCAAGGTGTGTTTGAGCAATACATGTACCTTGAGTCGGCCACTATACATGTACCTTGAGTCGGCCCCTATCGCTTTCTGGTCCAAAATAAACTTAGTAGTGACCATTTCATTGGGTTCTAAGCTATTTACACTGATAGAATATGTTGAGCTGTAGCACCTGCTATCTCTCCATCTTTGGGAAAGTGAATCTAACACTCTCCATTATTTTTCAACAAAATCAACTATATTCTACCAATTAGGTAGACAGGTCTTTTGATAGATTGACAGCCACTTTGAAATACCTGATAGCTGATAAATGGGGACCAGTTTGCTATAATTTATGTTTATCAAAGGAACATTGATAATCAGCATTGTATTTAGTAAAATCATTACAGAAACATTCTGACCAAGATCACTCAGCCAGGAATAAACATTTTCCTTGTATTGCTTCATAAGTACACTCTTTACTATGAATTAGTTGAGTCATTTTATGATGTGGCTGACTCAAGGTACAACAGTGGCCAACTCATGGTACTGATGAATGAAAATTCACATATATTGAATAATGGGTGCTAAAAGAGCTCCATGACCATGGGTGTGAAAGTTGTAACATCACTGGATGGAAAGAGTAAGACATCTGGGTAATATTTATATCATGGTCACTTTACCCTATTTATAAATTGCATCACCATTAGGCTTCAAATTACTACATTGCCCCCACTCATTCACCTGACCCTACCTTCAAGTCTGGGCCAGCTGAACACTTCAGGGCATCCTCCAGGGGTATTACAACTCTGCTGAACTCGCACACACCTTGCACCCCTTCCCCACCTCACCCTTGGCCGATGCCCTTGACCTCTGCCCTTATGTGGAAACTGTCGAGGCGTTCGGAGTACGGCCGAGGGATCAATGCTGGTTTGTAAGGCCACCCTCTATTGGTCCTCCCCAAGTGGGTCAATGTTGATCCCCAAGTCAACTTACTACACTCCCAAGCATAGTTAGTGAGTGGTACCTAGCCAGACTTGGCTGGGTGGGAAGGGGGTGGAGGGAACAAGCTAAGGTGGTGTAGTTAGCGTTCGAGGTCACCCCTACCCATAAGGCACTGGATCTAGTCAGAAAACTGTACACCGAATGCCTCGAGTGGGCCATTGCTGTTCAGTTGACAGCTTGGTCCCATGAGTGGCACCCCCTCTCTCCCCTTGTGTTCAGAGTTGTATTGGTGTATACCTGGTGCCACAATTGAACTGAGGGGTTAGTATTTGTTGGGAGCTTCATGAAAGCAGACAGGCCCTGCTCTCAAATCTAAACTTTGTAGTTTTACACTAGACTCTACACTCTGTAGATATCTCCTCCTGCCAAGAATTGATGACAGTGTTATACTTTGGACCTAACATGGGGAAATATTATCCAGAGACTATTAAGTTAAGTCAACTCGTATTAATTCTCAGTCATTTTTATGTATTTACAGAACTGCATTCATTTATTTATGCACCAATTCAGTCCTTGCATGTCTTGTCACAACATTACATCCCTTTAATTTGCGTATGTCAGAAAATCTAGACAGCATGATGCATTTATGCAGTTAGATTATTAATTTCCTTAGTGTATTAAAACACTATGTAGGATCTGAAGGGACTCTAGATTGGCGAGAAAATCTGGCAGTTGGGTCACGTGTCTGACCCATGACTTCATTTTTTACCGGCTACCTAGCCTACAGATTTGAATTCAGCAACTCAACAGGCAATATTGGTAGCTGCGCGTTGATTTTATCATGTTTTCCTTCCTAAATGTGCACTTCAGACAGATTATGTTGTAACATTCATGTGTATATAGCTATAGGGTTGGAGGGGCAAAATCTTGTAGAAAACACCGTGAGTATTAAGATTGTAAGATGCAGCTGTTCTCATTTTCAAAATGTGAGACAAATGATGTAATAAGCCCATAATGTGTGCATCTTCTATTTCCCTTGGATTTGAACATATTAATAGATTTATGTAGATGATAAAATTCTGAACAACAAGTATGAGCTTACAATTTATGTCAATAGGAAAATGGTTCACTTGATGGAATCATTGGTAGATCACATTAGGGGTTGAGGCTAAAAAAAGATGGCAGGCTGGTTTGACACTTTTTTTCAGGTGTGAGTGCAGCCAATACCTGTGTCCTCGCAGATATCACCAATTAAGGGTATTACTAAGTGCTTTTCAATGTATTTAAATATTATTGATAGCCAGAGTATAGATATCCACCATCCACGAGCGAAATCTGGGAAGAAAAATACAAATTATCAACTGTTTTACACTGGTTTGAATGTGAAGGTAATACTGGAAGTTTAAAATACACACATATTAACCACTGTTAACCACTCGAGATACCAAAGAACTAACACCAGACACAGTTTTAGGGCATAACCCAATTTCATATACTGGGATGTGAAGTTTGATGTGTCTATGACTTAGCAGACTGATACTTTTGAGAGGACCAAAATGAATTAGTATCATTTGAAATGGAAATTTGAAAAGTGACGACCTCGGGTGTTGCTGTTATGCTACATTTTTCTATGGGCCTTTTAAGCCTACTTGAAATGTACTGGGAAAATATTTATGAATGCTGTTAAAAAGCCAAGATTTAAAAAATTTAGAATTTTGTAAGAATAGTTATTTGAGAACCTTTTATTCCAGTCACATGTTAAAATGATTCAGTCATTAGAAATGACATTATTTTCCATGACAATGACATTAACAGTGTAGTGGTTTGTTTGTTATGTCGATATGGGTGGCTCTTAGATTCGCTTAGTGGCTATAAGCAGTAACACAACACGAAGTGTTCAGGTTGGGCAAAGCCCTCAATCTTCCATCTGCTTAGATGGCCTTTATTGTTTAGCTCCCTGAGAAGGCTTGGTAATGAGTGTGGACTGGACGAGGTCCAGTCCCCTTCTGCCGATCACCCGGCTCCTTAGTAGGAGCTGGATGCAAGGTGTCTTGCTGCCCCCTCTTGTACCAAACGGGTATCCCGAAGTGACACCTGGTTGGCATAGAAGGAACAAGCAACACACGAGCACATTTCTCGGGTGATTCCTACATAAAATAGATGTTATTAGCTGCATTAGTCTAGATTTTTTGCTATGACTGCTTGAGAATTTATGGCCAAATCGATGAGATTTTTTTGGGGGATTTTGACCCCAGCACAGCCTAACATGGGCAAATTAAGCCAAATTTATAGGGAAAACATGGTATATAGGCAGAATTTTGGGCTTATTTATTGCTCAGAGCATGCGAAAGAAGTTTTTCATGGAGGAATATTGTGGTTACCATGGTAACCAAAAAAATCACCTTTTCTGTTAAGGTGGTACCACCTTAATTCAGCCATTTCCGGGTAGAATGGCCAAATAGGTCCTCAGAAATTTTGTTATTTCAAGGAATTCAGACAATTTGTGAGGAGAGAATGGCTTAAACCCATGGTTATTTGGTATCAAAATAAATCAGGAATTGTTTTTCTTTAGACCAGAGTTAATTTTTTTATGTATTTCAATTGTTACATCCAAGGTCGCCAACAATGGTATTTTCTGGGCTGCACTGGGTAGTTAGGGTGGTACCACCTCATACATACAGGGCTGGACCAAGGGCTCGTGCTTGGCACGATTACCCCTAGTTCCAGCTGTTTTTGTATTTTCTGTACGCATATTAGCTTCTTCTTTAGAGGAAGCCTACGATACTGGATCGTCACCCACATCAATAGTGTGTAAAACTATATCGGTTTTACCTACGGGTCCTCCATCAATACCGAAGGCATTCTCATACATTCGGAGGAGTTCCCCTTGTTGCCTTTTATCCTCCACATCCTTTAAATCTGATTTATCTATCAGTTTCTTAAATTCTTCATCGGAGGGATGCTTACTAACCAGTTTTGATGGTTTCTTAAACTCAGCTTCAGCCCTGAACTCATTACTCCCATGCTGTCACCTTGCCTTAAGTAAACCACGGAACCAGTTTGGTTACATGTCATTGCTATTAACCACTCATGCTGAGTCTTTCATGTCCATGGGAGTACATAGGACGCCCCCATCATCAGTGGGGCGCCCCCATTGTCCCGCTTGGTCTGGCATGTTCAATAGCCCATAACTCGGTCATTTATGCAACTGTGCAAGTGTAACTGTGCATATGAAAAGGAGTACTTGTCAGCTCTCAATACGTCATTGCGCATGTGCGCAGGTCACGCCGGTTTGTCTTTGGCTCACTGAGAGCTCCAAACACTCTCAGTTACCTAGCTTCATTGATAAGGGGACTTTTGACACTGGATTAAAACCAAGAGATGTGTCTTGTCTGGACGCATCCAGCCCATGTCCATTATCTGGGCCATGACATCCATGAGATGGTGTTAGCACTATTGGAAGTTCACAATGCCGTCATCTTTATAGCCTTTTGTTAGTGTATGGTGTTCAGCGGCCTGTGACGGCGGTCTTGCTTGTCCTTACTAAATATATAAACTATTGTCCAAGGTCAGTGAACCATGAGGTCAGACCTTCTGGACCTTAAGCATTAATTATACTATTGTTACAATTTATGGCATTATTAAAATGTATATGATAACACCTTGGAAGGCTGAAATAAAGACCTTGGTGTAACCCCCGGTCTTTATGCACACCCACTCCCCTTCTGCATGCCTTATTCCTTAAGTAACCTATATCTACAGAACAAAACAAGAATGTATAAGAACCTTGAATATCTATGAAATATGTATAGTGCAGTCAGAAATGGACAGAAAACATGTAACATGTATACCCTGAAACAATGTCAAGTACACAGCAGAATGATAGGGTGCCATTAATACCAACAACTAAGCAGATCTGCTATCAATACTTGCCCCATATCAAATCCACCATTATTGATTATTAATTACAAAATGACAGATTTGGGAGGTAAATGACATTCTTAGGTATGGGAAATATCCCTAAAATTGTTCTAAGATTCAATTTGAATGGGATAAACAGTGGCTTGAAGTGAAAAAATATCATTTTCATATCATTAAATCCGCTGCACAAAGCTAGGGTGCCAGTAATACCCCCATTCCAGTAATACCCACAGCTACTCTACTCTAAGGTTGGTTAAGGGTGAGTGAAAATGTAACACTACCCTAATGATAGCCCCTGACGGGGTGGGGAGGTAGTTATGCCTTTTGGTGCCCAGAATTATTTGAAGATTTTACATTATTTCACAATTATATTACTTAGTTGATAAGCCCATCTGTTATTTTGATCTTATCTTTTGATATTGGCTCTATATTGCATTTCCTGAATACTCATAACTAAGTGAAGACTTTCAGTTAAGGACAATGGAATTTATTAGTCAGGTTTGTTAACCATAGTTACCAAAACATTCTATTTGTTGTCATTGGTAGTATTTGGTCTCTCTTGTGTACTATATAGACCCCCCCCTATCCATAATACCTGTAATTCTGAGGCCTCATTCAATTCTGCATATATATATATATATATATATATATATATATATATATATATATATATATATATATATATATATATGTGTGTACTAACACTCAGGAGACATAATGTGCTAGTAACAATGCATGGATTATCTCTATGGATATAAACATTTCTTTTAGAGTCTAATGGGAGTATAGGACATTGAATGTAAATGATCTAGCATAATAATTGTGTCATGTCTGGTCTTAGCCCCCTGGAGGGTGGCCCTCTAATGAATCATTTTCAAATGTTGACTCCCTGTGTTAGGTATAATGGTGATAGAGAAAAATGGATGATTGTATTGTGATGGGGAGGTCATGGCCATTGTAAAGAGGGTCTAACTGTGCAGATTGGACCAGTAGAAGTATTTGGATGATAGTTTCCTTCAATATACATGTATTTAAGCCTCACTTAAGCCCAAAACCGCGCTTTGAAGTGCGCTTGGGCACCTAGCGACTAATGTAGTGCTGGATGACTTTTATGCAAAATAAATGTGATTGAACCAGGGTATTCATGAAGTGCATAAAATGTTATTATGATCCGATGACTTGGACTGTGCTTCTTTATTCTATACTTATAGAGTGATTTATACAGACAACATGATGCTGATCAGTTTAACATTCAGAAAAACGACACACATACCATTGCATTTGCAAGAATACCTTTATTTGATGCTGATTATATCTTTAATTTGTGTCATAATTTAATTGGGTGTTGAAAAATAGAACACTGCTGACTTTGCTCCCAAATTCTATGCTGCGGAATGCACTAAAGTTTTATATTTAAAGTTTATGCAACATTTTTGCACGCTGTAAGGAAAAATAAATACTCAGTGAGTCAGAATGTTCAAGTCGGATAAGAATGTCAGTTAATTTGCATTCATATACTCTACTGAGAAGGTATAAATAGGACATAGCACACCAAATATTAGAATTGGCCTACATTTTCTAATGGCACGTCAATATCATAATAATGTGTGGTTATTAAATTGACTATACTAGATCCATTGAGAAGAGGCAGGGATAATGTGAACCAAAGTCCACTTTGACTCACTGCAAAACGGCACAACATTCTCAGCTACAACACTTCAAATAACACTTGCAAGGAAAGTTTGAACGGACACCTTGGAAGGTGCAGGTGCACACCAGCAGCAGCAGGACAATCATTCTGAAACATTAACCAAAAGGTTGCTGAGGTACTAAAGACATTACTTCAGGATTATGTCTGAGTCATCTGGCAAATTTTTATTAAAAATGTATAAACTGTGTGTCTGTATTTGTTGCATTAATCAAACCCATTTTCCATTTTTCATCTTTCATTATTCATATTTGTCCTACAGCTGATGAGTGAATATCATCATCTAAAAAGAGCCAGGTTATGGACTAGTTTGGTACACCAGTTTGTCTGTATTGTTGCATCAATCAAACTGAGTCCATTTGATCATGGTCTCTGTGATGATGCTGGACACATAGACAAAGATTAAGGAGAATTAGTCACACCTTTTGAGTTAAGATGAAGGTCAGGTTTGGTTTGGGGTGGGACCAATTTAAGTATTTCTTTGATCTACTTCTGGGTGTAGTTGTTAATACCTTTGGCTAAAGTTGTATTTACAGGGTGATCTAAGAGGGTTAAACAATATTTCACGTATTAAGGAAACTAGCCCAGGTGGCTACTACTCCTAGCAATAGAAGTGTTACAGGTCCAGTGGTGAGGTTGTGTGGTCTTAGATCGTAAGCTAATTCCCATTAAGAATAAGAATGTGCTCACATACACATAGATTATCACATGGTCTACTGCCACAATGTGGGTGGGGGCAATGTAATGAATGCTAAAGGTCACAGCTAACTTTTCTGGCAACTTGATCTCATCTTATATTAGAAGCCTGTAACAAGTTAACACTATTGTAGATTCTTTTCCCTATTTTTGCATAGCCCCGATTCTCTTTTTAGCCATGTCATACCCAAAGGATGATGAAAGCCTGACATGAAAATGGGCATAAACAATTGAACTCACCCAGACTTCATGTTGAAAACTTGGTGACTTTAGCTGATACTGCAAAATATGTAGAGCTGTTAGCTGAGACCAGGTATGGGAGATGCGTCAGTAGCTGTGTGTGTGGAGACTGCTTGAATGCCGTATGAGAGATGAAGTAAGAGTCAATAGGAGCACATATGTTTACTGGCTAAACTTAGCCCTTTAAGAGCCAATACTGTGTTACGCCATCATGCATGGATAAGACTGTCAGGTAATTTGCATGCATATACTCTACTGGGAAGGTATAAATAGGACATAGCAGATCTAACATTAGAATTAGCCTCCATTTTCTAATGGCATGTCCATATCGTAATAATGTGTGGTTATTTGAATTGACTATTGTCAATTGACTATTCTGTGTATTATCATTATTTTATACCTTTATTAATTTCCTAAGCATACAGGCCCAAGCTCTGTTCACAAGTCTACTACCTACCCCAAACTATTTACTCAATAGTAGTTGGGGATTGCACAATATCAAACCCAGCCAAACCCCGCCTCCTCCAGTGGGATCAAGTGAGCTGCTCTTGCACCATCCCAACACGGATGCTTCAACAGCCAAACCGGTTACTCCGCCCACGGCCCCTGTGGAGGTATTGCGACATACCAATGGATACTTTTTTTGGGATCAGGGCATATTTCACAACACACCCTCATCCCTCATTGGTCCACCTATTGAGCTACTCTCCACCTGGTCCTCCAACATTGCACTCATCATACCATGAGCTGCTCTGCTGGGTATATAATATGTTGCATGAGTGGCTCCCAGTATGTCAACCTTACATCTCTTCATACCCATACCTATACCTTATACCAAAACCTACGACAGGTTGAGCTTAGGCTCAGGGGCAGAGCTTGGACACTGGCAAGTGTATCATTGTTACCACCTGTATGAACACTAATGTCAACTGTGTAATAAAGAGGATCAAATGAACTTATCTGGATTCAGTGTGTATCACTTCACCGACTTGTAAAGGTTTGTTGACACGATGGTGGGGAACTCCTCAGAATATCACTACAATTACCTCTCATAGCCATGAGTAGTAGTGAGACAACACCTAAGGAGCCAGCTTCTGAATGTGCCTTTACATCACCTGGAATAGACGTGCCCAACCCACCTGCAGCACATCACTTTCAGAGAGAGAATTCCTGACCAGACGCACTTACATCACACCCAATTATACCAACAGCCCTTCAACTGCATGTGCAACAATCTGTGAGTACCGGTACTGAACAATTTTCCTCCACAATTGTAGACAATAATACTGAAGCACACACCAGTACACCAGTATCCCCATCTGCACCAGGACTAGATTTAACCTTACCTGGCTACTCACAAACAGGCACACCACCACTGAGGCTATCTGGTATAACAAGCCCTGCTTCTGATATACCTATCATAGGTACAACAGACCACCTGTACCTAGACCCACAACTGGAGGATAGACCACAAGACCTGCAAACCACCCTGGAGGATATTGCATCACCAAAGCCATCTGTCTCAGCCACCACTTTGCCCACCAGCAATAACTCGACACAGGTCAGTATTGATACAGTGACTACCAGTATAAGTGTTACAAACCAACCACCCCTGGTTTTGGAAAGCCCTGTGGTCATAGATTCATACTCTGACACCTCCCTAGATGCTGATTATTGAAGAGACAGGATTGGATCAGCCATATCTAGGTGGAGATCAGCATATGAAAACGGTGTAGAAAGAGCAAACCTACTTCCTTCCAGCACCTATTCTGAAAACCAAGTGGTAGGAAACACTTTTAACTTTTCAGCTCATATTAATAGACTCCTAGAGTACGATTGTCATGGCCCTAGCAGTGACCACCTCAGCACCTACCGCCACCCGTCTACATCCGAGGAGGAGGATTTATACTACCCCCGGCTGTATACACACCCACAACCCATTGCAGGACAAGGTCTGTAGATTCACTAAACAGACCCCAGCCCAGACACAGGAGGAGAACAAAATCTAGCTATCCTCTCAGGAGGAGAACACCCACTAGTTATAGACTTTTGAGAAGCATGGACGGTGCCACCAGCAGGTCTCACCTTGTGGCAACCAGCCCATTTTTCAATAGAGGAGCCAGAGCACCTTACAACTCACCTCAAGTCATCAGCTCTCCTGGAGAGGAAACAGAAGTAACCTTCCCCCCACAGAGCCACCACTACAATGTCCAGAGATCAGCCCAGGATGACCTGAGGAGAAGTCTGGTCAGAGAATGCACTCAACCAGTCCGCGACTCCTTCTCTGAGTTGCTCGCCAAACAAGTGAGTGTCCTGTCAAGTGAAATCAAAAGAAGTGGACAGGAGATCACCAACCAACTGACCAGGGTACACCATAAACTAGATGACATGGACTGTTGGAGAGAGCACATGGAGAGTGAAGCTGCCCACAATCTCAAAAGAACAGTAGAGGCTGATATGGATGTTCTAAGAAGGTCTGAAGACTTCACATACCAAATGACTGAGCAGCTCAGCAGAAACATCATGAATTCCATGAAGGTTGGTAGAGTAGTTCCACTCCACCAACACCCCCCCCCCCATCCAACAGCACCAAGCTTCAGCCCGACCCAATCCAATACAGTTACGGGAATCAGGCTTAGCCCACCTAGCGCCTTCCAGGACAGTGCCATCCACAACACAGCAACCTGCATGCCCACCCCACAAGCTTCGCTGTATCAAACGAACAGTGCTAGTACGGCAAACTCACACCAGGTGGCAGCAGCAACATGCACCAAAGTGCTAAACCTAAACAAACCCACCTCGAGTCAGATAATTAACAGTGTCTACACCCCTCCAGGATACATACCCAATCAGCCCACCCAAGTGCAATTACCTTACCCCTCAGGGTATCCTCAATTAGCACACTCCACACCAGTAATACCCAGCCTGGGACAATCTGTCCTTAGCCAAAATACAAGATCACTGGGTGTGACAGACGGTGAAAAGCTTACATCTGCTCAATTGGTCTCATTTAACAAACCAGAACCTTTTGATAAGTCCTCACCTCAAAGATCTGCAGGGAGATTCCTGACTGAATTCAAATTTTTCATCAGAAACGTCCACCCCAAAAGACCTGACCTACATGCCCCCTACATGTTCACCTTCCTCAAGGGGAGAGCAGCACAATGGTTTTTTGCCAACATAATGGACAAACCCATCATGCAGGATAAGGATGCCATATACGAGGCCTTTCTAGCAAGATTCAGCACCCATGACCCAACTATCCTCCTCAAAGGATACAGGAGCAGAAAACAGCAACCCAATGAGTCTACAGAGGACTACATGGCTGATATGACCCTGCTACTGTCAAACAGCAGCCTGGATGAGGCCTGACAGATTGATTATCTAATTAATGGCCTCAAACCTGAACTAAAAAATGTTGTCCTTACCAAGTCACCTAAAATCTACTAAAGAATTTGCTCTTGACCAGGAACTGAGCATTGAAGCAAAAGAAATTGCCCAGGCCCAGAGCAGTCCCGCTGAATTATGTGCAGTACTTTAGGCTACAATAATGATTCCAAGGACAACAGGTCCCGGAAGGACAAGTATCAAAATGACCACAAGGAGGAAGATAGGCTGCCTAGTGGAAATTACAACAAACAGTATGAAAACAAATTCAAAAATGCTTTCAACAAGAAATCAAGGACAGATGTGCCTCCATGCATAACAGATCCAGCTCCAGAAAAAGATCTGGTTACCAATCTCCAGGAAGAAACAGATCCAGTGACAGATTTGACCAAAGATCTAGGTAATCAGAAAGCAGCAAGAGTTTTGTCTTCATCCCTGTTAATGGGCAACCTAACAACAGCTGTAACGTCTCTTTCATGGTACCTGCACACTTCACCATTCCAGACAATTGGGTGCAACAGTCAACAAAGACGTGTAGAGACCCCACTCCCAACAGAAAGGATAACAGAAGCCACACAGGGTCTCAATCTGATCATGATAATGACAATGCTAACAACAATCATGATTTTGGTATATGTAAGGTTGTTCTGACATATAGATCTATAGGTATGCTGATGAAGACATATGTATATAGGCACATCTGTATACCATACATACACATTAACATTATTGATATGTGAAACTGACCCTTTCAACTCCTACACCTCATACATGAAGAACTAAGGTACTATTATACGAAATATAGGGGTCAGATGGGCCAACGGTGAAGGTGTTGTGCAAGATTGTTGTTGATATTGAGCCCTTTAATGCACAAAAATGATCTGATTAAACACTGTGGGGGAAAGGACTCACATCAATGACCAAAATATAAGTATCTACATTCTAAACTAAACTAAATTTTTTCCTGGAGTGTCTTCCATAAGGTAGGCAAACCATAATATTGCTTTCCCCATGCAAATCTAAGACTTTTTGATTATAGGATGTGATGGTTACAATACTGTTCAGAAAGCAAGGGATTTTAAAGACATTCTGCTATTGTGGCAGATGTGCCTGTACAACAAAATTAGACTTCCGGCGCCTTGCCGTGGACTGGTTTCTGCAGCTCCATTCGGCGATGGGTTTGTGGTGGCAAGCCACGTTGCTGTTGTGATGTGCCCTGATGAAGATGGGATGATGGAGCCCTTAAACGTGGTTGAAATGGGGTCGGCTGCTGCTGTCTTTTTCGAGTCTGCATCTTAGAGTCAGGTCTGTCTCTGCAATCACTTTGTCTCAAAGAGGGTGGATACACTGGGAAAGGTACATAAGCGATTTGGATGATACAGGCATGAACAGAGGCAATAAAGAAAGTCACAAGAATGAGTAGACACAATCAAAACTTTGGATCACATTTCTCTGTTACATTACATTTATTACTTACGATAGTCTCAGTACATCAACTCAATATTTCCAGTGATCTCGTTGGTACTCCGTGAAATGGGGTGTTGAGTTTGCTGGGGCAGTGGTTGGGGAATCAGGTGCTATGTGATCTTTTTTATGATAGGATGGGAAGGGGTCATCCCCACACAAGGATGGGAGGATACCATCCCCAGACAAAAGGTGGAGATACCATACCCACACAAAGGTGGAAATATTTGGAATTGATTTGTAGATTTAATGTTGCCTAAAATGGAAGAAATATTGTTGATGTTTGGGTTGACTACTTTGGGGTGTGAATTATGGAAATTTCATTCCCCACACAAGCTTGGAAATAATTCAAGATAAATGAAAATAATGATGTTCAAGGAACAAAAAGAAAAAAAAGGGGGAGGGTTAGGGCGTGTTAAGTAATTTTTGGTTTGTGTTTGTATATTTGGTGGGCTCTGGGAATCTGTGCACACAGGGGTGGGGGTGAATGTGTATAGGGGGATGGGGTGGCATAGTGTTGTTGTTTTTAAGACATTTAGGCGTGTTTCTAGAATAGACTAAATAACTGGTCTAGTCAAGTAATTAATGATCAAGCTGTCTTACCCTGACACATAATGTAGATGAGAAGTAATATTGTGAGACGGCTCAGTTCAGTGGAGAAGTTGAGGTATGATGTCAGGAACATACTACTATTCAAAGATTGCTATCTGGGCCAAGAAGCTTCATAGTGTTTAATTATGTGTGGCCAATTTGTGGCAAGGGATGCTCTGGGGCAATAAAGGTTATGCGGCGATTTATGGTTACGCGGCGGTTTATGGTAACGCGGCGATTTAGGGTGATCTCGAGATATTCTGAATTGGGTCCATGTTAATCTCGGGAGCCTCAAGGCTGTTCAATGTTAAAAAAATATTGGTCTAGGGTAATTTAGATTTGGACAAATTTGCTAAGGATGAGGGAGTGTTGGCCATTTTGCCATATGCATTGTGTGTGCAGGTAGGGGTATTTTGCGCTCAAATTCTGGGTATTTTGATGTTATTTTGGCGTGTTTTTTAGGGGCATATATATTATCTCTCAAACTTAATCATCAGTAGTCATAATATCTCTCCAATTTATGTATGGATATGATTGATGTAAGAATACTATACAAAATAACTTCTGAAATGGGTCCACATGTATGTGCTTTCGACCCCCATTCATATTTATCCTTCATTCAGGAGGGGGTGTCAGTAACTTCATTATGTATGCAAGGGGGGGATAGCCCCCCTTGCATACATGCAGCAACAGAGGGGTGGGGGGAGTCAAATCTTGGACAAAAGGTCCATGTGTGATTAATGAATGATCCTTTAGTTGGTGCTGCAGGTTAGGTATTTACATATTTGGCCATGCCTGGAACAGGTCTTTGAGTAAAAGCATCTGACAGCTGCACCAGGAACATGGTCCAAATATAATATGCATTTTCTACCTCCATTCATACATATCTATCTCTCATTCAGTGGGGGAAGGGGGGGCGTGACTTGGGTATGTATGCAAGAGGGGGATAGCTCCAATGCATACAATGGTGGTGTGGAGGGGGGGCAAATCTTTGTCAAAAGGGCATATATGCAATTAATGGATGGTCCTTAAGTTGGCGCTACACATTAGGTACTTGCATATTAGGCCATGTCTACAACAGGCCTTTGTGTAAAAGAAGTCCTTGATGGTGCATGCTTCTGACAGCTGCACCAGGATTTGTCTTCCTATGGCATGAATATCATTAAATCTATTGTCAAAAAAACCTATTCACATGGATGGTTTATTCATTGTTTGAGAAGGCAAACAGAGAATTGCATGTCTTGTCTTTCTGTGTATATACTCTGTGTACTGATTTAGATTTTTAACCCCCCTAAGGAAGGTTATTCAGGAGTGTATATTATTAGCCACTTTGTGATTGTCATCAAATTGCTAGTTTGATCAAAGCTTTATTGGTGAATCATGCTCCTCCTAAGGGTGCATTAAAACAGCACGGGTTGAGCAGTATACATGAATGTATGTCAATTACTTGTTTAAGTGCAGGGGTTCTACAATTAGGAAAGGTACTGTCAATGGACCATTCTGGGTATTATTATTATTTTTCATATTTACTAAATTCTTCGCCATATAAAGCCTAAGCTCTGCCCATGATCTACACTCAATAATCTCCTGTATTCCCCAACAGGAACCAGGATCCATTAGTCATCACAAACACACTTCCTCCATGACACTCTGTGACATAAGGTACACGGATGTAATAACATTCCAACCTTGTCTACACCCACACAGTCCAACTGGAGGAAGTGTGATCCACCTGTGGTGCCATATTTGGAATGAGAGGATATTTCACAATCTCCTCTCAATTCTCATTAATATAATCTACCCACAGGTGGCACTCTCTCTGTATGACATGTGTCATTATTCTATTGAGCCACATGTACAGAACATTTCGCAACACTGTGAGCTGCTCAAGCCCTTAATATAAAAGGTAGCTTGAGCAGCTCCCAATCAATCTATTCTAAGATCATCTCTCCCAACTTATACCTTACACCTATACCTAGAACCTACGACAGGTTGAGCTATTGGATCGGAGGCAGAGCTTAGATATTGGCGAGTGTTATCATTGTTACCACCTTTATGAAACACTCATGTCAGCTATGCAATAAAGGATCAAATGAACTTCTATGGATTCCGTGTACAGTCACTTCACCACTTGTAACCGTCCGTTGACAGTACGAGGGTTAGGACCCTTCTGAAACCTAAATCTCCTCTTCAAAATGATATGACATGAGTGCAGGTCTTGTATAATCAAAGAAGGGAGCAGGTATTAGTGAACAGACAAACCATTTGGACCAGCCCAGGGGATCTAGGTGGATTTAGTACCAGTGCTGGCAACCAGACGGACACCACTATGGCCTACAAAGGGGAAAATAGACCCAAAGTTTTAAACTACCTTTTCATAGGAACTACAGGGGTCCCAAAGAAAACCTTTTTTATTGCAAATCTTTAGAATTTAAAATGAATGTTTTTGGGCAGAAATAAGTGTATTACATATGATGCCATGGAAACATCCATAGGATCAATGTGCTAGGAAAATGGTGAAAATCCCATAGATCAGATTCTATGAGAAATTAAATGTTGAGAGAATGAAAATCTTCCAAATTTGCATGATTGTGCATGATTATATCCACCATCATAGATATCATGATAAATATGAGAGGTAGGGCTTACCAACCTGTATATAAAAGTTGACTTTTTCCTTGGGCATCCCTTTTTCCTTGGCTGGACAATTTTAAGATTTATAAGTAAAGGTGTACTTAAACAAGCAAATATGGAAGTCCCCTTCCAACTCACCCATTAGGGTTGCCTTCATTCATTTTGATATCATAGATCAATTTAATTAAAACCATTGAAATGCAAAAGCCACAGAATTTCCCAAGTGACATTGCATCCTAGTAGTAGCATGCGAAGCCTCAGTGGCATAGCCAGTATTGCCATTTTTCTACTAAATGTACTGAGAGCCAAACAGGAACTTAATTAGTTTAAAGAATCTTAAAATGGCCTTCAATAAGCAAGAATGCCACATTTCAGTTATGAATACATACACTTGTAGACATAGAATTATTTGGAAAGTTAGGGCTAACTATTGCAATACTGCACCAGAGGTCTGCTGCCACCTTGTAGCTTTTCCAATCATCTTCATCATTATTTGAGAAGTGAGTAGGAGCAAGCTAAATATTCCAGTATTTCTGTATGGCAGTAGTGGCTCGGTATGCATAGCTGCCGGGCTTCTTCTACGGACACTATCCATTTGGTAGCTTTGGTTTGAGCTTCTGATCACTGTTCATTGTAGCCTATCAATACAGTTTCAATAGCACCATCTATAACAGACTTGCACTCAGGCAGGAGGATCTCTACAAAAGAAGAACAATATATTAGCAAATTCCAGTCAACATTTGTCTCACTGGCAGTTATCTCTCACCTATATTCATGCGAGAGATAACTGCCAAAGTAAGGTACTACAGTCAACTCTCTACTTATGGTCACCTCTCTAATGTGGTCACCTTGCCAATGCGGTCACTTTTGGAAAGAACCGAATTATTTTCCTCTTTGTTCTAATGTAATGAACTCTCCGTAATGTGGTCACCTCTCTAATGTGGTCACCTCTCGTTCCCAGTTAAAAAGTCACCTTTACTCTCTCTACTGTGGTCAGTCCAAATAGCAAATGGTCAAATTATATAGACAATTTACTAGAAAAGGTAACCTTTTTGCTGTTTTCTAACATAAGGGTTAGAAAATAATGCATCTAGTATATTTCCTATTTAATCCAATCCTTCTGGAGGACTCTTGTCTATGGGCAGATAAGGCTAATTAGGGCCTAGCTGGTAACTATGACATAACTGCTTCTCCATAGAATCTAGGGGAAGTCTTACTACCCATCTACCAGCTCAGTGCTCTAGGTCGTGGTAGGCGACCTGTGGGGTACCAGGACTTCTCTTTGTGCCTCTCAGCACCTTTGAAGTGTTCTAAGTGGTTGTAGGCAGCCTGTGGGGTACCAGGACTTCTCTAGGCCACTATGGGGGTGGAGGAGATCTGAAGGAAGTCCTGGTAGGTGTTGAAATGGCTTTACACGCACCCTCAGTGTCCTAGGCCACTATGGGGGTGGGGGGAGATCTGAAGGAAGTCCTGATGGGTGTTGGAACACGTCTCCACGACCCCTCAGTCCTTAAGGCTAACTTAGGCCACTATGAGGATTGGGGAGATCTGATGCAACCAGGCTCAATGCTAAAATATATTATACAAAATCATTGTTGGTGGAAAATGCAATTTATTAATGTTATACTTCCTCATGTTACATATAATAGTTTTTATAACGAAATGACCGGAAAACACCATATAAGATTTCAGGAGTTCTTCTTGCAAACTCCATGGATATCCAAGAACTCTCTCTATTATGGTCACCTCGCCAATGTGGTCACTTTTGGAAAGAACGAATGGTGACCACATTAGAGAGAGTCGACTGTACTATACATTTATTTCATCAAGCCAATACTAGAGAAGGTACTACTAGCAGTATGGAAAACTGCTCTGATATTGACCCAAAAATCTGGCTGCCCATCATCTGCCAACAAATATGGAGGATTTCTAGGTACTTTGATTCAATAGCCATGGCTCAAATACACATAATCAATTTTACTGCACCTTTGGCATTGGTGAATTTGTACTTTGACCGGTCCCTAGATTCAATATAAAAGAGAATAGAATGAATGTACTGTCATGAATAATACAAAATAGGCAAGTGCTTATTCCATTTACAAACATGAAAAGTTGAGAAAGGAAACTGAATGTAGGCTGAGTGGCTGCAGAAAAAAAAAACCTAGGGTTTTTGTAATTCCTGTTCGCATATTAGCTTCTTCTTTAGAGGAAGCCTCCGATACGGGATTTTAAAAGGTCAATAGGTTTTACCTAAGGGTCCTCCATCCATACCGAAGGCATTCTCACACATTCGGAGGATTTCCCCTAGTTCCCTTTTATCCTCCGCATCCTTTAAATCTGATTCATCTATTAGTTAAATGCAATGAAGGAGAAATTCCAATTGCGTAAAGCCGAGACGGAATCCAAGCTTGGCAGTGAACAAGACGAGATCCGTAGGGAAACAACTGAGCAGGTTGGGGATGGGGATATCTTGTTAGGACACACCAGGATCATAGTACAACAGTCTGATCTTAGTCTGTACTAAGATTCTGATACCATGTACAGTCTTAGGATGTACTGGGATCTTAGTACACTTGTGTGTGCACTGGACCATGACACTCACCTTTGCATGAGTATGGACCAATCAGAGCCCTGGTCACTGGACCATGACACTTACCTGTGCATACATTATTGGGGTCAAAGGTGGGATGGTGAAACCACTCCACTATTTTGTACTTACATTTACATTAAATGATACATTTACTCCCTTATCAAACAACACTTGGCTAAATTGAAAACGTCATTTTGTAGGCATTTATCTATTCTTTAATCTTGTGGGTTCTTATTTATTAGCAAATTTAACAAGAAATTAGCAAATAGATTTTACTATAGCAGGACTAAGGGGAAATTCATACATATAGCCATTTATCAGATAATATTCCGATTTTAGTTCTGTAAAAAAGTGCATATATAAAATATAGACCCTATGTACTTAAGGTGACTTTAGAATTATGTACTTTGATGGAGAAGTAGGAGAAATTTGATGATTAATCAGTGTACTAAGTTCTAAGTACACCCTATGATGCAGGGACTATCATTCAATCTTAGGGCGTACTAAGAAACAGGTTAGTCCTGAACCTGCTGAGTATCAGAGATCTCAGAAAGAAAAGAGCGAAAAGTATCATGTTAAAGGATACTTTGAAAAGGGAGGCACAAGCTGCCCAACAAGAACGGAACCGAGCTGTTGAGAACAATGAAAAGATTCGGTCCGAAATATTGGCTGAAATTGCTTATTTACGAGAGGAACAGAGAAATCTGACAACTGACGTTGTGATTCTGACCCTAAATAAGTCAGTTATGGAAAGCTACTTACAGGAGAGGGAAAAGACGAATCCTCCTCCGGTGGGCTCAGACCCGAGTCCAGATCAGAATTTTGTTAAACATTTTGACTTCGGTACCTGTTTGACACCGATACAGCGTACGAGTGCCTACAATCCATTCATGAATGACAATGCCACTCGTACTGTGGATCAGGAAGGGGTCTATGTCAGAACCCAGGATCCAAGTGGTAGGACTAGTAGAGTTCATATCAGCGGGGTCCGGATTGACAATAACTTGGACCCAGACTTCGTCCAAAGGGACACCTCGGATGGAAGTGCCGAGACTAGCGGGTTCCACATAAATGTGGAGTGTAGTGGTTCATCCGTTATGTCGATATGGGTGGCTCTTAGGCTTGCTTAGTGGCTATAAGCAGTAACACAATATGAAGGGTTCGGTTTGGGCAAAGACCTTAATCTTCCATCTGCTCGGATGGCCTTTATTGTTTAGCTCCCTGAGAAGGCTTGGTAATGAGTGTGGACTGGACGAGGTCCAGTCCCCTTCTGCCGATCACCCGGCTCCTTAGTAGGAGCTGGATGCGAGGCATGGTGCTGCCCCCTCTTGTACCAAACGAGTATCGCGAAGCGACACCTCGTTGGCATAGAAGGAACACACAAGCACATCTCTTGGGTGATCCGCACTAGTATATGTACAACAATGCCGGCCCCTACAAAAGAATAGGGAATGAATGCCTGATATCCAGAAAAAGGTACTCTAGAGGCCAGAATCGTGGCTTAATTCTGAAGAAATACATGTATTTAGGATCATATTTGTAAATAAGCCACATTTTGATAGTGATGATTTAACAGTATACAGCAACCTGTATGTTATATTGATTCGTATATAAATCAATAGTTTAATTAATGATGCCAGTCTTCTGAAGCATGTCATGCAAAAACAAACATTCTTCTAATTCATTGAGGGAAGACAGGGTGTCATCTGCCACAACAGCCAAAACAACACAAAGAGGAAGAGACAAAGCAGCCCTAGCAATGCCTACAGCCATAGTCAGAGCTGTTGCCGTAGCCGTAGTCTAAGCAAGAGCCAGAGCGAGAACCATAATAGCAGTGACCATGACCTCCAAAACAGCAGCAGTCTAGGGGCTGATAGTGCCGAAATGGTAAGACATTTAATGTACACTGAGAATTCTATTGAAATTTCACAACAGAGTTCCCTATGTATGCATGCTACATAGAAATGCATTGCTGTAGATTGATATGGAATCTCAATAGAGAAAGAGTCATTTGTCTTACTTGCTAGCCTTTTAGCATTAACTTGATCGAAAGGTTTAGGGTATTTGACATACCCTGAAGGGCTTAATGAATAAGATTAACACCCCTGTGACTAAATGTATATCTTATATTTCAAATTTCAGAATGTAAGCACTGCAAACAGCAGTGGCAGTTCCTTAGGTAAGGCATACAAGTTTGCTACTTGGTTTTACACTGTTGTCATTTGAAGGACAGCAATTTCTTTAGGAATGGTGTGGCCCCTTTTGGGGTAAAGAAGCATAAGCTCATTAGTAGTCTACCTCAGGGAGACAAGAAAATTGACCAATCAGAAGCCAGAAATGACTCCAGCAGATGCAGCTGCTGAATGCAAGATGGTGGCCATTTGTCAGTGAATTGAAATCAAACCTTTGAACAAATTATCCAATCTCTAAGTGAATAAAACTTTGTTACAACAAACTATTGTTACAAAACAATCGTTACAAGCTTAAAAAGCTTTATAAGCAATTTCAGCATTTGGAGGGGGGACTGGTAATGCACAAACAATGAAAATCCTTTTCAATGAATCATGTTACAAAGAATTTCCGAGTTCTTTTGTTAGGGCCAAAACATTGTGTTTCCAGTAACATAGCTTCAGGGTTGGTAGGTCGGATTTTTCTTTTTCAATTTTACATAGAAATGTATAGGCACATTCTTTGGTTTAAAAAAAAACTGATGAAATTATACAAAAAAAAAGTTCTACAAGAAAAATCTAATAATTCTAAAAATTTATAAAAGTCTTGAGTCTGCCCTCTTTCTAGGGTATTTCAGGTGACTGGTAGCAAACCTTTTTTTGGCCAAGGGCCTCCCCATCCGCATTTACTGAAGTATTCTTCTTAAGACTCAATTGATTTTCATTATTATGTGCACAGTAGCAGTGAAACGAAACATTGATTTTCATAATATTCTCATATTTGACTTTTCATTTCCACAGCTGATGTGTTAAGAGCCCTTCAACGTGTTGAAAGGAATCAGAACACAATTAAACATGCCCTCAACCATCTGACTTCAGATCACTCCATAACAAAGCAGTCTCAAAGCACTGAGCACGAACCAAAAAAGCATAAAGGAGAATGGGATACAGAAAAAGAAAACGGTTCAACCCTCAGACAGAGTGGTAGTAAGTGTTGTCTTTCTTCATAAGATTATAAAATTGATTGGAGTTTGATAATGCTAGCCTTGTCTTATTATCAAGGATTTATAGAATAAAAATAGCTACACATGGAATGAATTACTGGATAGTGTGGTCTTGTTGTTTTTTAGCTACATCACTCATATAATTTTGAATATTCAACTATAACCAGGGCCTGGGGTTTGATGAATACAAATACTAATGCAATAATGATTGATATTGAAGCACCTAGATATGACCTAGATATACCAGTCATGAGGGTGCGAAGCCACCGAGAACTAGTATATCTAAAGGCTATCCAGCCTGTGTGCTTTCGATAGCAATCCTTAATGAATTTATACCATGAATTACCCATCAATAATCAATAGAATATCAATAAAAAGAAATCAGTAAATTCAAGCTAAAAGATAACGCGTACCATGAGTGGGCCTCCATCTGTGTGAGTAAACAGAACGTCGCCGCAGAGAAGCGAACCTTAGGTTATAAAATGTTGATGATCAACGGCGCAGTCTTGCCGAGTCGGCCACTGAGTGTATGGGAGGGGTGATAGCATTTCCCCATATATGCCCTGACCGCGACTGCAGTAAACCAGGCGTTAGGAAACCAAGCCATAGTGTAGTATGTGTGGGCCTCAGTCAATCACCTCTCCTCGTGGAGCAGGCAGTAGAGCATTGGACTCCAAATCCTTAGATATCAGGTATTAGTCCCACCTTTGGCAATGAAATTTAGTTTTAAAATACACTTAAAGTATATGACTACAACTTCATCTCGAAAAAGTATATCCAATAAAAGCACTGAAAATCAAAATTTGTGTATATATCCTGCATGTATGTGTGTAATTTTTTCAAAGAAACTATTCTTCACCGGAAAAAAATTGAACTTAGTTTTTTCTTCTTTTGAATCTAGTTTTAAATCCAAAGAGAGAAAAACCTTGAGGAAAATGGTTTTGAGTCATAACTTCTCAAAATTTTCAGCAGTGGAAACCTTGGGTTATGCCCTCATGTACAGAAGGAAGAGAATGGCTCCACTTAAAAACCCCTGCCACCTAGAAGCATTGAAAGCAGCAAAAAATCATCATGCCAAGCAAAATACCCACCAACTTAACCATCGTCTTCATTTCCTCATGTCTATTTTGAACCTTTTAGCTGAGAGCTTAGAAACCAAAACTTTGTTTCTATCATGCCCCATGTTTTACATCCCATCATCGTCCCCGGATCATTTTAGTGTGGAGCAAAGACAAAAAGTGTGGTTTTATCTGTCTATGTGGTGCACCCAGCTCACCTCCTTACTCACTGTTTCCACCACAATCAGCTCACTTTACTCACAACATGATAACAAAACCAAACGAAAGAAGAATGATGTAACAAACAAAACTAAGCAGGGGAGGTTAGGGTAATGTATGGTAGGGTAGGGTAAAGTAGGGTAGGGCAGGGTAGGGTAGGGCAGGGGTGTGTAGGGTAAAACAAAAAGGTTATGGGGTGGGGGGGTGGGGGCACCCCTTAAGTATGGGGGGCTGGGGGTTGCCTGCCCGGGCTGGCCGCCCAAATAATCCACCCACCCTACCCTACCCTACCCATTTTACCCTATATAACTCTCCTGTATATTTTCTAGCCTATCATATTTTACCTACCTACCTACCTGCATACCTTCTTATCTTTCTGCAGCTATGGAGTTTTACCTTTCGGACGAGTTGTAATGAAAATAATTAACAAAATACCGGAGAGAGACTACGCTCGATTAGGGGTATATTTAGGACTGAGACTCAGTTTAATGCAGTACATGGAAAAAAATTCCTCTTTTTGTGCAATGGGGAGAGAAAGGCTTATATCATGGAACAGAAAGAATGTGCGTTGCAAGTGGATTGCTTTAAGATATGCTCTAAGTGACATAGGTCATTACGATCTGGCGGAAATCTGTAGATGGTACATGCAGTATTACAATGTTGTGGATCATTGTGAAATACCTCCAGAAGAGGAATAAATTTGGTTTAGTTTAGAATGTAGATACTTATATTATGGTCATTGATGCAATGAGTCCTTTCCCCCACAGTGTTTAATCAGATCATTTTTGTGTTACGGCTGTTGTTAGGTTGCCCATTAACAGGGATGAAGATGAAACTCTTGCTGCTTTCTGATTACCTAGATCTTTGGTCAGATCTGTCACTGGATCTGTTTCTTCCTGGAGATTGGTAACCAGATCTATTTCTGGAGCTGGATCTGTTATCCCTGGAGGCACATCTGTCAGTAGACCTTGATTTCTTGTTGAAAGCATTTTTTAATTTGTTTTCATACTGTTTGTTGTAATTTCCACTGGGTAGCCTATCTTCCTTCTTGTGGACATTTTGATACTTGTCCTTCCTGGACCTGTTGTCCTTGGAATTATTATTGTAGTCTACTGCACATAATTCAGCGGGATTGCTCTGGGCCTGGGCAATTTTTATTGCTTCAATGCTCAGTTCCTGGTCAAGAGCAAACTCTTCAGCCTTTAGTAGATTTTAGGTGACTTGACAGAAGCAGGGTCATGTCAGCCAAGTAGTCCTCTGTAGACTCATTGGGTTGCTGTTTTCTGCTCCTGTATCCTTTGAGGAGGGTAGTTGGGTCATGGGTGCTGAATCTTGCTAGAAAGGCCTCATATACAGCATCGTCATCCTGCATCATGGGATGAAAGTAGGTAGTAGACTTGTGAACAGAGCCTGGGTCTGTATGCTGAAGAAATTAAAAAATGGATAAAATAATGATAATACACAGAATAGTCAATTGACAATAGTCAATTTAAATAACCACACAGTATTACGACATCGGCATGCCATTAGAAAATGGAGGCTAATTCTAATAGTAGGTCTGCTATGTCCTATTTATACCTTCCCATTAGAGTGTATGCATGCAAATTAACTGACATTCTTATCTATGCATGATGGCTTAACAAAGAATTGGCCCTTAAAGGGTTGAGTTTAGCCAGTACACATCTGTGCTCCTATTGATTCTTACTTCATCTCTCATATGGCATTCAAGCAGGGGACCCAATGTTACCCTCACAACCTGTGTTCCTTAAATACAGCTCCACCATGTCCACTTCTACATCAAGTCCTACACTGCAGCTCTGACAACACCACATCCGGTCTCCACACACTTAGCTACTGACGCATCTCCCATACCTGGTCTCAGCTCACAGCTCTACATATTTTGCAGTCTCAGCTAAAGTCACCAAGTTTCCAACATGAAGTCTGGGTGAGTTCAATTGTTTATGCCCATTTTCATGTCAGGCTTTCATCATCCTTTGTGGTATGACATGGCTAGAAAGAGCATCGGGGCTATGCAAAAATAGGGAAAGAATCTACAATAGTATAAACTTGTTACAGGTTTCTAATATAAGATGAGATCAAGTTGCCAGAAAAGTTAGTTGTGACATTCAACATCCGTTACATTGCCCCCACCCACCTTCTGGCAGTAGACCATGTGATAATCTATATGTATGTGAGCACATTCATATTCTTAATGGGAATTAGCTTACGATCTAAGACCACACAATCTCACCTCGGGACCTGTAACACTTCCATTGCTAGGAGTAGTAGCCACCACTCCTGAAGTTATCACTAACTATAGCTATCATTATGGTCAATAGGAGTGAAGGTTGTCCACTGATGGCCAGTACCAAATAATGGTGATTTGCCAAATACAGGTCAGGCTGCCTCAGTGTTAGCCTCCATCTTGCATAGGGTAATTTGAACAGTTTCCAACCCCAATGACAACACGGCTAGTTTCCTTAAAACCTGAAATATTGTTTAACCCTCTTGGATAACCCTGTAAATATAACTTTAGCCAAAGGTATTAACAACTACACCCAGAAGTAGATAAAAAAAACACTTAGAATGGTCCCACCACAAACAAACCCTGACCCTCATCTTAACTCAAAAGATACGCCCTGGTGTGACCATTTCTCCTTAATCTTTCTCTATGTGTTCGGTATTATAACAGCTACCATGATCAAATGGACTCAGTTTGATTGATGCAACAATACAGACAAACTGGTGTACCAAACTAGTCCATAACCTGGCTCTCTTTAGAGGATGATATTCACTCATCAGCTGTAGGACAAATATGAATAATGAAAAATGGGTTTGATTGATGCAACAAATACCAACACACGTACAGTTCATACATAAAGATTTGCCAGATGACTCAAACATAATCCTGAAGTAATATCTTTAGTACCTGAGCAATCTTTTGGTTAATGTTTCAGAATGATCGTCCTGCTGCTGCTGGTGTGGACCTGTACCTCCCAAGGTACCCCTCCATACAATCCTTGCAATTGTTATGTGAAGTGTTGTAGCCAGGACTGTTGTTATGTTTTTAAGTGAGTCAAAGTGGACTTTGGTTCACATTATTCCTGCCTCTTCTCAATGAATCTAGTATAGTCAATTTAATATCCACACATTATTATGATATTGACATGCCATTAGAAAATGGAGGCCAATTCTAATGTTTGGTCTGCTATGTCCTATTTATACCTTCTCAGTAGAGTATATGCATGCAAATTAACTGACATTCTTATCCGACTTAAACATTCTGACTCAGTGAGTATTTATTCTTCCTTACAGCATATACAAATGTTGCCTAAAGTTTAAGTATAATACTTTTGAGCGTTCAGCAGCAGAGAATTCGGGAGCAAAGTCAGCAGTGTTCTATTTTGCAACACCCAATTAAACTAAGAAAACAGAAAGGAGTTTGACATAAATAAAAAAAATAATCAGCATCAAATAAAGGTATTCTTGCAACTGCAATACTGTGTGTGTCGTTTCCCTCAATGCTAAAACTGATCAGCATGATGCTGTCTGTATAAATCACTCCACAAGTATAGAATAAAGAAGCACAGTCCACTTCATTGGATCATAATAACATTTTATGCACTTCAAGAATACTCTGGTTTAATCACATTTATTTTGCATAAAAGTCATCCAGCACTACATTAAAGCCATAACTACCCACCCCCCCCAATCCCTTCAGGGGCTATCATTAGGGTAGTGTTACATTTTTACTCATCCTTAGCCAACCTTACAGTAGAGTAGTTGTGGGTATTATTGGCATAGGGGGTATAAGTGGCAACCTAGCTTTGTGCAGCAGATTTAACGATGATATTTTTTCACTTCAAGCCCATTCTTTAGACATTCCTCTCCCAGCACATATGCAGAATAGTGAGAAAATCAGGTTTGTAGATTATAATATGTCCCATTGCTTACTTTGTGCTCAACTTGATGCCACTGTTTATCCCATTCAAATTGAATCTTAGAACAATTTTAGGGATATTTCCCATAACTAAGAATGTCATTTACCTCCCAAATCCGTCATTTTGAAATTAATATCAATAATGGTGAATTTGATATGGGGCAAGTATTGATAACAGATCTGCTCAGTTGTTGGTATTAATGGCACCCTATTATTCTGCTGTGTACTTGTCATTGTTTCAGGGTATACATATTACATGTTTTCTCTCCAGTTTATGACACATAAAATGGAATATCAATAGCTCAAGCTAGGGGTGCCAGTAATACATTCATCTATGCCTGTGATACCCACACCTGTGCTAATGAGCTCTGTGATGCATTTGGTTACTGGTGACGTCATAGAATGCATCATGTTACCCTGCCACCTATCCTAACAATATCAGATCTGCAACTCTTTAAGGGCTACTTAATGCATTAATGCATCATGCCGATTAGTCATCATGATGCATGAATAACATTAATGCATCATGTTAATGCTATAGGATTGATACACAAACTCCCAGACGCTCAGTATGATGCTCCAAGAAAGTGCAGACAAGCAGCCTTGCAGCACTTTATGGTTGCATCATGGCAACCAATGGGCATGATGCACCCCTACTGCCCTTAAAAAATAAGGCAGACTTCCACCCTTGTCTTTTCTTGAATTTTTGTTGTGTCGAGTCCACTTTTCAGACAATGAGCCCATTTAATAAATGTTAAAAGAAAAGCGATATGCCAGTGATTTGCATTGCAAAAAGGTCAAGACTTTAAAACTTGAAAAAAAAAACACTTCACACTTAAAATTCATGATTTGATTCCCCTATAATTAAATACTGTATTCATTCTAATAAGGGCACATGCTCTAATAAGTGCACACACCTCTGTTTGTGCCATGAGCTCAAACCCCTGATGTTAATTTGCACAAAAGATGTGTAAAAATACACGAAAGATGTGTAAAAATAAAGATTTTTTAAGGGCAGAAACAATGATTTTATGGCTTCAGGGGGTGCGCTTATTGCAATTGGTTTTAAATTAAAGGAATTAGGCATCTAACAATTAATTTTCCACACATGTGCATTTATTAGAATGAATACGGTAATACAATATTTTTATGACTCATACAGCTTGTTATTGTTCAAACTTAGCACATTGACATTTAAGTGGCTCATTAACTGACACCATTGTTCATAGCCGGGGAAGGATCAGTGAGTATCTATATGGGTTTGTGAAGTTGATCAGATGATTAACACCTCAGAGACAGTGAGTGCTTCTCTATCCATTTGCATCAATGAAAGAGCGTCAGCTCATGAAATGACATGTATAAAATACACATAGATTTTGTGTATTTGTCTCTTGTGGATTGAAATAGAAGCAAATCCCCATGTATAGAACGCAATGCATGACCCCAAAAGATGCCTAGAAATTAGGTAGTAATTCTGAGCAGATGTGAGTTTATCGTTATTCATTATGCGTAAGGGCCTTGTGTGTTGGCTGAAGGTGGATTGTCCTAGGCATTGTCCTAGGCATTGCAGGTGTGGAGTGTGCTAACTGAGCATATCCTGGGGCATAAGGTGGCTGTGTCTGGCTCTGGTGACTTGTCACCTGTGCTGGAGGTGTGTAAACACTGTTGAATATCTGACCTATGGTGGTCCGGTTCTGGTTTAGCGACTGGGTGTTTACTCCTGCTGCCATCTGGTGTGAACTTACTGCACTAGCGCTCAGTGTTTGATACTGCGCGGCTTGTGAAGTGGGCGTGGCAGATGCTGTGTTGCCACTGGAGTCCTGAAAAGCATTAGGTGGGCAAAACCCTATTCCAGTCAATGTATTGGCTTGGATTGAGCTGTAACTTGGTGCTGTGGGGTATGGCGGCGTGTGGTGGAGGGGATTTGGGCGTTGTCCCATGCTGGAGGTGGTCTGGTTGATTGCCGCGGTGACAGCGGTGGTTGACTGGCTATGTATGGCTCTATAAATGTTTGTCTTCATAGCGTCCATATTTCTGCCGAGTTGCTCCGTCATTTGATACGTGAATTCTTCAGACCTCCTTAAGACGTCCATGTTGGCCTCTTCTGCCCTTCTAGATCTGAGAGCATTCTCACTCTCTATTCATTCCCTCAAGCAGTCCATGTCATCTAATCTCTGGTTTACTCTGGCAAGCAGGTAGTTTTGCTCCTGTCCACTGTTTTTAATTTCAGCAGATAAAACACTGACCTGTTGGGTGAGTAACTCAGAAAAGGAGTCACTGACAGCTTGGGTGCATTCCCTGATTAAACTTCTTCTCAGGTCGTCCTGATCATAGCGTGGTGGCTGGTCTGTAGACATTGTATTACCGGTAAGCACTGTGTGGGCTTCTACAGGTGATGGGGTTACAATATCCTCTAGGGAGGCTTGGAGATCTGAGTGTCTCTCCTCCAGGTGTGGATTCAAATGCAGGTGATCTGGTGTACCCAGGTGTGATGTTTCAGATGTGGGGCTGGTTATACCAGATAGCCTAATTCGTGGTGAAGCAGCCTGTGAGTGTCCAGGTAGAGAGATGTCCAATCCTGGTGCAGACAGAGACACTGGTGTACTGGTTTGTGCTCCAGTATTGTTATCTACAATTGTGGATGAAAATTGTTCAATGCCGGTACTCACAGTCTGTTTTGTGCGTAGTTGAAGGGCTCTAGGTATAACTGGATCAAGATTGAGGGCGTCAGGTGACGAATTTTCTCTCCGGAAATGTTGTACTGCAGCTGCAGGTGGGTTGGGCGCGTCTAGCCCAGGTGATGCAAAGGTACGTTTAGAAACTGGCTCCTTGGGTGTGGTCTCACTATTACTCATGGCTATGAGAGGTTAGTAGTGGGATATTCTGAGGAGTTCTCCACCATTGTCAACGAACCGTTACAAGTCGATGTTGTAATGAACACTGAATCCAGAGAAGTTCTTTGATCCTTGTTTATTGCATGATGACAGAGTGTACATATAGGTGGTAACAATGATACACTTGCCAGCGTGCAGGCTCTGCCCCTAAGCTCCTAGCTCAACCTGTTGTAGGTCCTAGATACTAGGGATGTTGTACGTGGGATAATGTAAATAGAAAAGATGATTGCTGGGGGCTGCTCGCCGGTTTTATATACCTAGGTGAGCAGCTCATAGGGTGATGAAATGTCTTTATTTTTGACCCGATTATGTAAATGGGGGTTGGTTAACCACGTAACCTTTTTTGTATGTAAACAACACATGATTTAACTACGTGTTTTTTTGGGGGGGTAAAAAAAAAAATGAGGAAAAACCCCTGAGATCTCATCTGAATAATAATCTTCCATTCAAGTTTCCATAAGTTTTAAATGATCTCATTTGAATATACCGTAATCTCCCGCGTATAAGGCGCGTCTTATACGGGGGGGGTTTAGTTCTCATTGGATCCACAAGGGGGACACCAAGACCTTTCTTTTGATATCTTACATGCCCCCTTGGTCAAAATGGGACAAAATGGGGCCCAGGAGGGCCCAAGGTGGCCCAAGCTACCCATAGGTTTTTGAATTTTGAAAATTCATTCAGTAGAACCAAAGTTATGAATTTTTCATTTTTTTGAGAATTTTCCAAAACTCTAGGTGCGCCTTATACACGGGCTGCGCCTTATACGCGGGAGATTACGGTAATTCAAATTTAGATGAGTTCTGGCAGATATTCTTGATCGGGACTCCGAACCGAACCAATGTTTTGGCTGGGCACCCAGGGAACTGCAGCGCTGTCAACATTTGTCTCCACGTAGGGCAAGGTTAACTGTGTTTTTAAATTGATCAAAAGACTTAAAAGAGATTTAATCCCTATTTTTCTTACAGTGGTCTTTGCTCGGTAGGGTATCTGTCTGTTTTGATTTTCACCTGCTGATTGATGTAGACATGTGTAATGGTTCGTCTCGTTAAGTTAGATTAAATCATAACGAAGAGAGAGAAAAGTTTCCGGGTAGGCAACCAAGCTTTTATTTCATAGCTTATGTTACATACGATCACAGCCTCAGAGGACTACATGCTACTAGGGCATTCGGTTACCCTTTCGGGTAACGACCTGGTTGAGCAGTGGGTAAAACCACTACTGAAAAACATGGGGGTAGAACCAGCCTTATATAGGGGAAAAGCCCACGAAACTCAGACCGGCCACGTGACGTGTGGCGGACGAGTGGTAGGCCCCCTGGTGTAATGGATACAAACCCAGAGGCAGGTGCTGCCACCTGCCATCTGGAGTCCCCCACTACACCCGAAGACCTAGGTCTGAGTCCCACGGGTACATGAACGTAAAGTGTAAATACCATACCCCTACACTGCCCCCCTTAGACAATAACTTGGGGGTAATTAAACCACAGTGTATTAATAACCTAGTAAGTGATTGTTTACAATATCAAAAAGGGGTATTAATTACACTTGCTCGATGTGAAATAGGCTATAGTATGAGACTATCCTATTTCTGAAAAATTATACAATAATAGCATCGAGTATCGTTCATTTCATTTCCACCAGTAGCTATAACAACCACAAATGATAGATATATAAATATCACAGATTTATATTAACGTTTGACAACAGTAGGGTCCTGAAAAGGACCGGTGGTTGTAAATAATGATCGTATTACAGTTATTAAACCCGGAAAAAATTTTTTTTGACTTTTTAAATTAACAACTCTGTCCACTTATAAAGTGAATTGAATATTAACGATCAGATATGAACAATCAATCTGATACTATATGAATACAATAAGGTATTGAACCTGATTAATATAATATTGATTTTAGAGAGACCCCTTGGACCTTCTCTATTTTATAAAAATAAAGGATTATACTTTTGAGACGCAGCTCAATTTATACCTTAGTGTTTTATATTTACAATTACAGAAGAAGTATAGTCTCTTAATATATTTAGACCAGGAATGACCTATATAGACAATATAGACAATAGGTCTAGGATTACCTTAAATAACTTCTAGGATTCGCAGATCCAGTATATTTATAGGTAAGTACCTTTATATAATAATATATCTTTACAAAAGATATTTTATAGTTATAAATACAATTTTACATACAATATAATATTATCAACAAAGTTACTTGTTTATGGTTGGAGGATGTAACAGGAGTCGGATGCTGCTGATGTCTTGGTATGGGCGAGCTGAACCCTGATGCCTGAAGTGCTATAGAAGAATTTGTTGGTGGGTGTAGCTAAACCCTGATGCCTGTAGTGCTAGCTAAGTGGAAATAATAGTAGATCCATTTGTAGATTATTGATGGACTTTATGGGCGTAGCTAAACCCTGATGCCTGTAATGCTAGCTAACTGGAGGTAATAGTAGATCCAGTTGTAGACTGTTGATGGACTTTATGGGTGTAGCTAAACCCTGATGCCTGTAGTGCTAGCTCACAAATAGTAGTGGTGTAGTAGTAAATCTGGTTTGTAGTTTAAGAGTCCATTTTAGCGTAAAAATGTCCATGATTTCATAATAGGCACAGTCATTATGATATAGCATGGTACAATTATGATGTTTGCAGCATTCGTACTCCTAATCCAGAGTGACTTGTTTTTCTCCTTATGTTTTCAGTTTCCGGATTAGGGTACAGTTTGGTACCCAAATCAATACGGGTTGGATAAAAAATGGTTTCCTATCCAACAATACATAGGTAATAGCACCTCGGGACACATAATTATGTCCAATCTTCATGCAACAGTTTTCACTGTTCCATGTTCTCCTCGGGTGGCTGGTTTGGACCCGGTTGTTGAGCCTGTGGCTGAACAAGAGAGTCCACACCAGCTCCATCCGTAGGTGCCAATGCGGGGACAGCAGGTGTTAGTTTCACCTTTTGGCGTGCTTCGAACAGGCTCAAAGCATGCCCAGGTGTGCCGTCCAAGTTATCCATGATAACTCCAAAAACCTTGAAGAACTTTTGCTGGTTCTTCATGTTCGTTGCTCGTTCTAGGTTGAGCATCTGAGAAGCTGTTTCCTTCTCGGATAAGGCTTCCTGCCGCAGATTAGCAGCCTCCTGCATATCCTTGGCAACATCCGCCTTTATCTGAGTAGAGATCCGGTTGATCTCTGACTTCTGGATCGCGTCTATGCACTGGAGAGTGCTCGACACGGTCCGACGGTACATATCCAGATGGAGGTTTTCCAGATGGTGCTGTAACGTCTCAAATTGCTTGCTCTGAATATTGCAAGACAATTTGTCCTCCTTCTTGAAGAAGGTCTCCACTGTCTGGATCACCTTAGGCCGATGACCCACAGCACCAGGTGGGAGTACCTGACCCTGAGGCTTCGGCTGTGCTCCAGACCCACTCGCAGTGACAGCTACACGCGTATGCGAAGAAGAAACCGCAGTAGTAGCCACACTAGCGGTGGTCGTAGGAGGGCCTTGATTTGGTAGTCCCTGAGCCAGGGGCAACCGCGACAATTCCCTTCTAAGGTCTGTGACAGTCAACAATGGTGCGGGTGGACGTTGTCTCACCACAGCACTCATTGTTGGTCGTGGAGCTTGACCTCCTACTGTCGGCAGTTCCTGCTTGACCCTCCCATACTGATCAAAGATTTGCATCTCTGGTCCGGGTGGGCCCATAGCAGGGTACTGCTTCGGGTGTTTGACATTCAAAGGCGCGTGTTTCCGGGAGGACTGACCACCCGGTCCACTGACACCAAAGAATGTTGGGTTCTGTGCACCTTGTGGGGTTGGTGCTCGTCCATAATGGGAAGGAGTTCCAGTAGGAGACAGAAGATGTGGCTTCTTCCTTCCCCCATGCGTCTGTCTCTCCAGCGCCTCCAGTGGTAACCTGGCTAGGCTTGGAGATTCAGACGCCTATCTCTTCCTATCTGCCGCGGAGGGTCCCTGACGGTAATCCCTGCGGCTTCGGATCTGTTCTCCGGATGGAGTTACATAAGCCCCACCCCAGCGGCGGGCCTTGTTGCTCCTCCATTCCTTCAACAGATCGTACTCCTCCTGAGCGTACTCTAGTTTGCCGGTCCCGGGAGTCTGGGCAAACCGAGCCTTTAGTTTGTGGTTAGTACCAGGAACCGTAGGTGCAAACTGCTTCGCACTCGGTGTGAGGGAAGCCAGTTTCTCGGCATTGAGGCCCTTAAGGTTACCATAGAGTTCAGAGTGAATTTTCATCACTCTATCTATGGCTGCCTCCAGGCCCTCTCCATGCGAAGTCACATAGTGCCGGACCATGTCTCCGCGTCGGGGGGTGACACATCCTGTGCATTTAGCAAATTTCTTGCCAACCTCCCTGTCGCAGACATATTCTGGCCTCTTGTGCATGTGAACCTCCACGAGATGACGAAGGAACTCGTCTTTCTCGAGGAAGAATTCAACCTCACCTTTACTTTGAGTACAACGTTGAAAGGGACAATCCTTACGATCCTCCCCGTAGTACTCATCCAGAGCAAACTTTAGCTTGCCCTTCTGGTCGTAATTGTACAGACCATTGGGTGAATTCTTAACGAATTCCCAATAGATCCAGTACATATTGGCCGGTTTTCTATCGGAGAGCTTCTTGCGAAGCCACTCCTCCATGTCTTCACGCCTCTCACAGGTGATCCGAGGGGGCAGTCTCCATACGGATTTACTCCCCTTCACTTGTCCCCTGTGTAGAGGAATGAAGTCAGCAAAGTTGCTATTGGCGTTTGCCCAGATAGCAGCCTCTTGCTCGTCAGTAGGAGTGGCATCCACAACTGGGTCAACCGGCTCCTCTCCCTCCGGGTCGGATGGTACATCCACAGGTTGCACAACGGGTTGTTGACCCGCGAGAACTTGGGCTGCGGCATCTTGAGCGTCTCCACTCAAATCGGCCATTACGTCGTGTAGCTTGACGATTGGCACACCGAGCTCAACTTTTACGGTTGGGACAGCCGGTTCAGCTTCTGGAGTTTCAGCTTGAACGTCTACCTCGATAGGTTCAGGTTTGCGTTGGTTAACCTTCTTCTTATTCCGCCTGCGGGATCTGCCGTTAGTAGAAGTGCCGGGCTCGGATGCATCCGTCTCGTTGCCGGAGACATCTGAAGCCTTAGCTCCCTTCTTATTGGCCGAGCGTGGGGACACCCGACGCGTTCGGGTACTGTCGGCCACACTCGTGCTGGTAGAGGGTTCGGTTCCTGACCGTTTCCCTTTACCCTTACCTTTGGTAGGGGTTCCCTTACCCTTTCCACCAGCTGCTTTCCCTACCACCTCAGTCTTCGTAGCAGTAGACTGAGCAGTTGTAGGGGAATCATCTGCACCAGATGGAACCTTCTCAGGTAGTACTGCTGCGTCTCCCAAGGTAGGAGTTACAGCAGGAGACATGAGACGGTCCATCCGATCGGCCATCTTGGCTGTTACCTGCACGGGTGCGGGTCCGGGTACTAGCTCCGGATGCGCCAGTGCATACTGCCTCTCCAATAGACGTACTACGAGGTCCTGAATCACCCCGAGTCTGTCTAGTGGAGACACACCAATACGGGCCTCCTCCGCCTCAATGGTTTGAGACGTAATGGGGACCCCTGGACAGTAATCCACAACAGCATTACCTGCTGCTTCATACTCATCCGCTGTACCTAACATTAGGATCTGGTCTCTATCTATGTATCTAGAGACCTCATCTGCCTTGACACTGGTGTAACCCGTTTTGTCAGGAAGGCCTATAGGAGGTATTCCTTCGGAAAGCCATTTCTGCGTCCCAGACGGCTTTACGAAACCATAAGTCCTTTGGCCATCTGATGGTAATCCATCAGCCAGGCTTCCGGAAAGGTATTAGCCCATTGCGGATGAGCACATTCCCAGATTGTATTGACAACACGCTCGTCAACCTCTCTGGGCGTCCCATAACAGGTTGGTATCAGTATTTCCTCAGAAATAGCTAACATCCGTCCGTCATAGGGACCGGCTACATCATGCCATTCGGGACTGTCTGGTAGGGGCAGCTCTAGGTACATTGGCCTGTCAACTGGAGAAGCAGGTCCCAAAGTACCAGACGAGGTACTCCAACCCAGACGAGGTGGCAATTGAGGGGGAGGTGGCATCAGAGCCCTGTCATGAGACTGGACTCCTGCCGGCTCTCCACTCAAACCTTCGGATGGAGGGGCTACATAAGGCTCACCTACATCAATTCGTTGTTGAACACCTCGGCGTTCAGGACTAACTTGTCTGGAGTTGTCGGACGCGTCATAGAATGATTCTACATCGCTATCATCTACTGATCAACATTCATTTGTTGATCCATCTGTTCACAATCAGCATCGTATTGCTGATCGTCATATGTATAAGTGGGACTCTTGGGAGAACCACTTCCATACTCTGGCGGGGTGCTTGCACCGGCACCACCGCCAAGGTGGACGGCCTCTTCTGCCATCGACAGAAGTGGCTGTTCAGGGATTAAATATCCCAATCCACCGGATAAGCAGTAAGGACCTTTTAACGAGGGCACACCTCAAAACACGGCTGTCACGGGCTATCAAAGTCCAACAAGAGTAAGACCACCCTCGGCCACGTCTTCTTCCTTCGCAGGAATAAGACAATATGGCGGGATACTTGAACTTGAATCACTGCGCATGATCAAACCAGCGCCTCACGTGACCATTCGAAAATGGGTCAACAACTTTCCCGCGTGCCCTTAATTAGGTCACGCGCCCTTACATAAAAACAATACAATACCTGATCGGTCGTCTGTCCGTACTCAAGGTTCAACCATGACAACTCGCTAGGTATTATGGAGTTTATGGATAGCATAGGCATATCCACCGGATTATCCGTCCAAAACCATGGGTACATTGTCATAGGACCTTTTCCAGAAACTCATGACCGGCTCAAATATACATTGAACTAGGTTACAACATATAACAGTACACAGTACAGGACAACACACTCGTTGTGTTAACAGGCTAGGTTACGGCAGTCTTTAGCAACCTTGGACTGTGTCTAAGAGGTTTTGAGGCCTCTTTTATTGACCTGGTATCCATAAGAGCCTTTTCCAAGGCCTTCTTAGCCTTAGAAGGACCTTTCCTCTTATTTTTACCTGCGCCTGCCGAGACTTTTTGTATCTTCCCCTGTTTTCCGGATGTTACGACAGGGGGCACCACCCTCTTCGGGTCTGCAACCTTCCGTGGCCGCCCCGGTCCTCGCTTTAGGGTCGGTACCACTTCGAGTTGCTTAACACGACTCTGTTCCATTACTTCCAATAGACCATCGCCGTACATTTCGGTGGAGATATCCCTCCCCCTCCATGGGCATAGTCTCGCTACATTTGACTTGTAACATTTACCAAGCTGTGATTTAATAATCACTGTGCAATCACTAATAACCTGAGTTATAGTGAAAGGTCCATCCCAATTGCTGACTAATTTCAGGTTGGCCACAGGTTGGTGTAGACGCAGTACTCTATCCCCTAGATTAAAAAATCTAGCTTTTAGACCTGTGTCATAGCCAACTTTCTGCCAACGCGCAGTTTTCTGCAACTCGTCTCTAACCCTCTCATAGGCTTGTTTGAAATTATCCCGTAGGGATTCTACAAACATCACCTGGCAAGGGGTTTCCGGATTCATTCTTATTACGCAAAACACTAAATCTGCTGGCATGATCAAATCCTCTCCATAAACGAGGAGATTAGGAGAACAGTTTGTGCTGGAGTGTACAGTGCCATTATAAGCATGTACCATGAATTCACATTGTTCATCCCAATCGTCCATCTGCTCATTTACTAGAGACTTCAATACTTGGATCAAAGTCCTATTGAATCTCTCTACCTGTCCATCACTCTGTGGCCTATAGGGATTAGTTCTTGTCTTGCAGATTGCCAGACAATTACACATCTCCTGCCACAGACTAGACTCAAATTCTCTGCCCTGGTCACTGTGTAACATGAGTGGGACACCTAGGTGCAACACCCACCCTTTTACAAAGGCCATAGCACAAGTAACAGCCTTATGATCCGGTAAAGGAAACACTCGGGTGTACTTGGTATAATAATCAGACACGACCATCATACACGTGTTGCCACTAGGAGTGGGGGGAATCCCACTAATAATGTCAACAGCTATTCTAGCAAACCTTACACCAAACAGTTCCTGGGATAATGGCAGTTTGCCTAACCCGGGTCCTGGTTTGTTCTTACAGCACTCGGGACAGGTCTCTACCCATCGGGTGAGATCTGTACTCATGCCGGGCCAATAGTATCGTCTGGTTAGACGTTCTAGAGACCGTTTCTTTGCAAAGTGTCCACTAGTTCTATGCCCATGACAGAAATACATAATATCTCGTCGCATAGCACTAGGTATGACAACTTGCAAGGTTTTCTTCCTATTAGAATGGTTCTTCCATCGAAACAGAATACCATCCCGGACTTCCAGCTCGGCCCATTGAGCTAAGAATCGTCTCATCTCTCTGTTTTCCAATGACACTTCGGGTCTTGGAGGACAGATACCCTGATTAAGGAACTTAATCAAACGTGATGTGACTGCATCAGACTCCTGGAACTGTTAGATGGTCTCCAAGGACCAATTCAAGACATGTTCCGGATGGGTGTCGAAAGGAACTCGAACCCCTGCCAACACAGCATTGTGTGCTCCACAATCAGTGCACTCAGCATTTGCACATTTCCTCACTGGGATTCTAGACAAAGCATCTGCATTCAAATGCTTTGCCCCAGCTTGGTGTTCAATCTGGCTGTGATTTAGACCGAATTCGGATAGGTGCGCCAACCAGCGACCTATCATCCCCTCTGCATCTTTGAAGTTCAATAACCATCTGAGGGAAGAGTGATCAGTCCGTAGAGTGAAATCACTCCCCCACAAAAAGTGCCTGAACTTCTTCGTATAGACCACCACAGATTTATGTCATGATCGTCCTCGGCCCTGCATCGGACACAGCACCAGATAGGTCGGTGATGACACTGATGAGGGGATTTCCATTTTCCCATCCCACAACACCATCCCCCTACAGAACCTCTCCTTCCCTTCTTGGGGCCCCCCACCTTACACCACAAGTCTCAGTAACATATCAGTTCACCCCGTGACCACTTATCCACCCATGACAACATTAACATTATACACCGTTACTTATCCAAAAAGAATGCCAGCCACAGCGCCTGGTTGGACTTTTCCCGCCAGTCCGGTCAGCCCGGGCTACCTTAAATATGCATAGATGTATCGAAACTGATGTCCGTCACGGCCGTCCTCATGGCAACTAGCCATTTGATGATGGCCTAAACTATTGCATGTGCCATAACAACAACATTGACTCGGTTAACACAACTTTTCGCTCAGTAAACTTTCACCCACCTTGGAACCCGTTTTGAGCCCCCGGCTCGACAACGGTGAAGACGATCTGTGTAATGCTGGAAATAAAAGCGAATCTTTCTCTTTAGAACGGCAAACCAAACACAAAATTAATTCAAAATTTCTAATTTGAGATGCGATCTTGATAAATTACCTGGCTTCCCCCGACATTGTTACTGTTAGGTGTAGAGTTACTCCATTTGGAAAAATAATGTCAATCTCATACACCTCCATAGTACCGATTACATAACATCTAAAAAAAATTTCCTTTTATAGTGCACTGACTCGAGCATAGCGCTCCAAACTTTCAACATATTTTTGGACCTTTTCAAAATTCATTTTTTTCAACCTGTGGTTTTAAGCAACAATAACCATTCATTACCCATATACTCCCAAAAACAAAGGTGGGAGCCCTTTTGAGCAATAACTCGAGCTTATAAAGCATTAATTGATACATGATCTCACCATGAGGGCACAGTGCTAGCGCAGTGTCACCACCTGGTGTATTACCCATGAACTAACCAAAGCGTCCCTGGTAACCAAACACGTGCCTTATCTAGATGTATAGAGCTCTATGTATTGTGTTTGTTGAGTTAATCAAATACAAATTTAACCATGCTATCTTTTCTGTATTGACCGAGTCCAAACTTGTATCATATCAGCTGTTCTACGATAACAAATGGTCTCTATTTTGTTGTCTTTTATCAAAGATTTACTTTAGAAGAGGTACCACTTGCTCGCTTCACCCTCTTTTAACCAACACCATCTTCACTTTTATTCTTTATTTAAAAAAAAAGGGTAAAATAAAATAAGATGTAATTTTTTATTCATCAAAATTCTCATTTACATAAAAAACCACCCCTAGGTGGTCATGCACCCCTCTATATCTTTTATCTAAGTCTCTTTTTTCAACACATTCAGGGTATTGACAACGTCAAATATGGCACACAACCTTGTAAATTCATTCCAAATATCACTGACAAGCATCCTGGAAAATACCCACTCTCCATACATAGAAATAAGTTCTTCCTTGTCAGAGTAGCATCCAAGATATTTAACCTCCAACTTATGTTTTTTACATCCATAACATTCATCTTTTACTGTCCTATTAAACTCCCTGTGTAGTAAATAATGACAAGTGTCAATCATTAATAACCTGGCTGTTGGTCATTCCACAATTGTAGTAACCATTGACGCTTTAGCTCTCTCCCTCTTGGCTATCATTACGGCCTCCTAACAATTTGACATCTTGAGAAAGTATTGAGGTGTTATGTAGTCGTTAATGCATACTCTATACAGATGCATTGTGTCCGCCTTTTTGGATATATTTTTACCCCTCGACCTTTATAAATGAAAAAAAGAAAACATGAATATTTGAAAAAAATGTAATGATACAAATTATTTTTGTCATTATTAAACATACATTATCTCATAACTCTAACTAATAGAAAATTACCTTACCACACATGTGACCTTTCCTCTACAGGTTCAAGGTTATAAAATATGGTTATACTGGTAAACAAGGTACATACTTACTGAAAAGAACCTAAATCTCTGTTTAGACTAGAGCGACAAACATATATACCCTTCATTCTTTGCATTCTCACCATACACTCAGAGTTTGACACGTTTTTCACTTGAAAGAAAAGTAGCATTTATCTTATCTCCCCTTAGCATGTTGCACACACAATGTGTGAATGCTTGCTGCGAACACAATATATAAATTAATGAAGTCAACAGTCACAAGACATAAACGAGGAGTTACACATCCTGACGCAGAAAAAGCGGCGGCAAAAAGACAACAGTACAGGGAGAGAGCACAGGTTAGACCTCTGTTTCTATGAAACGTTTAGTTCTTGACTTATAATGCCTAAAAAAATTGTTGTGTTCACGTAAGGGGGTCGAAATAATATTTTCAAGCCAGTTCTAAATATTTCGCTTCAATGCAAGGGGTATTTGAATCTTCCATCTCTCGATAAGAGCTGAAATATCTTATTTTGCCGGACATAAAAAAGGTAGGGTAGGGCCAATATACTAGGGTAGGTAGCTTTACCTGAACACAACAAATTCTTTGAGGCCTAATATACCAGTGTGGTGTAATTCTGAGTTTGAAGGTTTTCTGACCAGAAGGTTTCTGACCAGCCTTAAACAGAGGGGTGAATCCCAGAATTAAGTTACTTCCCACGGCTGCATTCACCCAACATGCTGACCCTATAGTGTCAATATATACTGTATAAGTTAATGTGTTGATCGAGTGTACTTGTAATAATTAATAATGGAACATTATAATAATCAGAACAATAAATACGGAATAATTAAGAAGACATTGGGTTTGGTGAGAATTGACTTTGTCAATATTAATCCTATACATGCCTTTATTAAATAAGACAATAAGTTACAATACAATACAATAACATAGCAATATACAGAAATAACAATATAATACAATAAATAGTAATATATATACAACTAATCACAATATCACAGTAAAGTTTAAAATTCCAGCACCACCCAGCGTGGTGTATGCTGTCCGAGTATATGAAGCCAATTGACCATTAGTTCAACTGCTGGAGCTTATATACTGGAGGAAATGTTATGTGCGACATCATAGAAAAATCATGCGCCTCGGATAAAGTAGTACCAACGTATCACTTATTAATTATATAAATATACCTGGGGGTATATAGTTCCATAAGTTAATGCGTTGATCGAGTGTACTGGTATAAATTAATAATGGAACATTATAATAATTAGAACAATAAATACGGAATAATTAAAAAGACATTGGGTTTGGTGAGAATTGACTTTACATTGTGTAATTAAGAAGACATTGGGTTTGGTGAGAATTGACTTTGTCAATATCAATCCTATACATGCCAACAACCGCCACACACAATGTAAACATTCCATGACAAGTATAGCTTTAAATCATTACATCCAAAGACAATAGGCTGTCTTTAGACTCATGTAGATATTTAAAAATAGCCATTTTCAAATGGCTCGCCTCATAATATTCTGAACACTTAAACCAGCATTTTTTAATAGAGTCGCACCACCATGCCTAAGTGAATGAGTTGAAACCCTACTGGACAAACCACACTGAAAAGCAATTGCTTTTAACCTCATATTTACATAGTTATATTGCAACGGTCTAGACTGAATAGAAAATAAAAATCTGTTGTGTTTACAATTCTTCACACACCTGTTGATATATCTAGCCGGGCATAGGTCAGAACTATCATCTCTTTTGAGGTACACAACATAAGGAGACTTGCCAAATTGGTAAGTTTTAGATGAAATAACCTTGATCTCTATACAATCAGAAGAAACTTTAACATTCTTCTTTAAGAAATTATGGGGGGACTGGACTACATGTCCAACCCTGAAAACACCCCTGTAACATAACAATACAGCAGACCAGAATACTACATCCTCCATAAGATCAATATTAAGTTTCGATTTAATCTGAACCATATCACTAGGACTGAGAGGGTAGGTTGTACTACCAGACCCCTTACACATCCTATCTATCCCATCAAGGGTCTTTTTTACCATGAAGCTACTACTAAAATCCATGTAACCTTTTAATTTCTGGTAATACCACACAGCAGACAAATAATTTCTTACTGAAATAGGTTTCATAAAATCAGACAGGTATACACAGTATAAGGAAGCTTAAGAAGGAGAACAAGGAATAGGGGTAAAAATAAATTTCTTACAAAATTCTTTGGACCTACTAAATTGCTGTCTGCGAGTTTTACGGTTAGACTCAGCTACACCCCTATATAAGAATTTTTTCCTTCTCTTCTCCAACATCTTGAGGTCTGCAATCATAACAGCACATATTATATTCACTCAAAACATTTTTGCATTTCTGTGGAACACCCCTGTAATTTAGCCTAGACAAATGATCAGCTAAAATGTTGTCCTTAGACCTAATATACGTGGAATATATTTCAATATTATGAACAAAACATAGCCAGAAGATTTCTCTTAACCAAGCCATGCACAATTTATTCTTGGATCTACCGATATTTAACATAGCCAAGACCTGCATGTTATCCGTGATACAATGAACTCTAGTGTTACTAAACTCCTTCAACCATGGCTTCAGACCCACCATAACCGGGTAGAGCTCGTATACATTAATATTCCTGTGATGAACCTTGAGATTATCCAATTTGGGAGCATGAGTAAAATGATCCACACACTCTAGCATAGGATTAGTATCATTCCAAGTACCATACAAATAATCTCTACCAAACCAGGCGCCAAAGCCCTGTATAGATGAATCTGAATACATAGGGGTACATGCATTATCATTTAAAATGATATTTCTACAGTTGAAAACTCCACAAAAATCCTTCCACCACAACAAATCCTTCTGAGTTTCCTTGTCTAGTCTAATAACTCCCCTATTTCTAGCTCTGGCACAAAGATCAAACAGTCTCGTGCTAAAAGTTCTACCACCATGTACTACTTGTGAACAGAAAGACATTAACCCACCAATCTTCTGGAGGGTCTTTTTGGATACAAATTTTTTACCCAAACATTCATTAAGGGCCAGACTCATTTTATCTAATTTCTCTTGGGGTAGAGACAGCTCCATACTAGTGGAATCAATGGTTATACCTAGGAATACACATATTTGACTGGGTTCAGTCACTTTTTCCTTCGACACAATGAAACCCATATATATTCCATACACTCAATGAGGATGTTCCTCTTACGTAAACAATCCTCCTCAGTTTTAGCAATGAAAATAAAATCATCCAAGTAATTAACTATCCTATCAACACCATAGAATTTTGCTACCACAGTCAAAAAATCAGATATTCTATTAAATATATATGGGGCACACTTCAACCCAAATGTCAAGCGGTTACTCTCGAAAAATTCTTCTCCACCACCAAAGTTCCAACTGAAACCTTGATAGCCCACATGTGGGCCATACACATTAATACTTCTGTAGGTAGATTTCAAATCCACCACACACATAAAGTCATTCTTATCCAGTTGACATGTAACCGAATTTATGGAGTTATAAGAAAAGCTTCTAGACGTAGTGTCCATAAAGTTATTAATAGATATACCCGCAGGCATGCTACAATCAGTGATAGGTCTTAGTTTACCATTAGAATTTTCCACACCACCTAAAGAGTGAATACACCTTGGTTTATAAACTGTCTTTGTAACCAAGCCCTGGGACAACTCATCCTCAATAATAATACACATTTCGCTATAGAATCTACCTTCCATAATAGACCTATAATTTTGACACTCATAAGCCGTACTACAGCTTGGGTCAACTATTTTGAACCCCTCCGTAAAACCACACCATAGGAAATCAGATTCCACCTGGTTAATATTTATAATATCTGCCTGTCTCAGATAACTAGCTAATCTGCAGGGTAAAATTTGAGCTTTTCTACCATAAATGAAATGCTCACACTTGCAAATACCATTGACACAACTATCATAAACCCTAATGCTGGGTCTATTAACACATTCCACCGTAAACAATGGTTCGACCTCGCCCTGTACTGGGCCACTATAAGTCATAAAAAGATTCTTGTCATCTACACAAGATACATGAATATCATTTTCATTATTTTCACCCGAAATGATAGAAACAGGAGGCTCAGGAGGATCTACCGTATGCACTATATTAAAACCAGGCATCAATATATCAGATTTTAACATAGGACCCTGCCTAATAACAAAATCCTAATCTTTCTTATTCTTCTGGCACCTATCCTTACCATGGCTAGACAAACCACAAACATCACAAGCATGCCGATACCTACATGGATCCTCCTTACACCCCTCCGCCCTGTTAAAGGCATAGCAAGTGCGGTTATACTGCTTGGATTTGAAACTTTTTGGTTTGGCTGCACCCGCCTTCTGAGCCTGAACAGTCCCATCATAGGATAAATGCCTAAGGATATCTTCACTCCTTACATCACTGAAAGACTCTACACCATCACAATTTGCCCTGTTCTTAACAGACGAATCATATGCCACAAGGGCTTTGAGAGTATATATCTTAGTTGAGGATTTCTCCACCAACACCTCTATATGTTTTACTACATCGAAGACATCCTCCCCCTCCTCTATCAATTGTTTCATCATTCTTACGTTGACCAGCAGTAATTTCTCAATGCTATCAAGCTTCTCCCCCTTTTTAAGGAAATTCTTTTGATCAAACATACCTCTGGTTTTATGTGCATGTCGACGGCCATTCCTGGAGGAGATTGACTCAATAGAAACTGAGGAACTTGATGAAATACTACGGTAAGACGACGACCCGCTCCTGGATCCAAAATGGCGACGAGACTTCCTACCGCTATGGAGCCCGCGGTAGTCAGGTGACCGCTGTCGGCCACACCCCCGTTGCTTGGTTTCTGCATCGTCATTCGAATGTTTACAAACATCGCCATGTGCACAAGCTGTCCCCATCTCGCCACCCGCTGCAGTAGTTGTACGATTCAGCGCCTGCCCCTCCAATAGGAACTTGATATCCTCTAACTGCCTTTCCATACGAGCAGTACGATCGTCCAAATCCCCAATCGTCTGGTCAACGGCTGAGTCCAATGTAACCCCTGTAGCAGTTGGGGAAGATGGTCCTTGACCACCCCCATTGGATCTCACAGTGCTCGAATTCCTCGAATTGGCTATATTTTTAGTTTTTCTAGGAGATTTCTTGATCTTGATCCGCCACCAGCTGCTCCTTTCCTACCCATAGTGTTAAGGTAGATACCGTATTTACTCTACAAACTAAAGAAAACAGTTTAAAATTCCAGCACCACCCAGCGTGGTGTATGCTGTCCGAGTATATGAAGCCAATTGACCGTTAGTTCAACTGCTGGAGCTTATATACTGGAGGAAATGTTATGTGCATAGAAAAATCATGCGCCCCGGATAAAGTAGTACCAACGTATCACTCATTAATTATATAAATATACCTGGGGGTATATAGTTCCATTCCTTAATTCTAAAAAGCGCACCCCCAAAAGCCTAGAATCATTGTTTTTCCCCGTAAAATCTTAATATTTACACTTCATTTCATTGATTTGGCACCATTGTTGGGTCAAAAAAAGAGGGGTGTGCTTATTAGAGCAGGTGCGCTTATTAGAATGAATATGGTAGGTACTCCCCCAGAGGGTCAGCATGAAGCTCCAGTAAAGGGTTATGTTAGTCTACTAGAGCTTTCCTTTTTCCGCAACACTGCCCGGTAAAAGGGTTGGATGAATGGGAGTGTAAAAAACAGCTGAACAGAGAGTCAGCTGCCCTCGGTAAGGAACAGGGAGGTGCATCTGCAGGAACAGGGGAAGGGTCCGCAGCACAAGTGACACGTCAGCAATCAGCGGGCCACTGAGTTCTTGAGCCGTCTTCTCTTCCCGACCAGAAGAGAAGGAGAACATCTCAAGGTTGGTTCTGTTCAAACCCTTCGACATTGAAGTTAAGTCTTCTGGAACCATGCTTTACATATGTCATCTGTTCCAGTTCGTCGTCTCCAGTCTTCTTCTCAATCTTAATGGGTCCTCCTGGAGAATAACCCCATAGGGCTACTAGTATATATGTAACATAGAAATCAGGGTTTCAGAGTTCTTTACGTAGTTAGGCCCTTTGTTCAATAAATGATGCATGAGTGCAGACCTGGGGGTAAACTACTGAGGCATGTCACCTTGTTTTCTCTTCTAAATCTCCCATGAAAGTCGGTCTCAGAAAATAAGCTTTTTATCCCTCAATGTATTTACACTGCACACTTCTCCCCTTTTTGTTTAAAAAAAAACATTTATTTCCTTTTCTTTTTCGTTACTTCAGAAGTATCGCGGAAAAGCCCCTTTTTCAAGCCGTTTCATGACAATGAAAATAAACCACACATGGCCAGGTCTGTAGTCCTTTCTTGTCTTCTAAATGCAAAAGAAGAAATGTATTTTACATGCCCTGCTGTGAAGTCTGTGCAAGTCTCATGGCCTGCTCTTCATGTTATCTCCGTGCCAATCCTCTCAGAGCTCATTTTCCCCATAGGGTCGCCATAATGCTTGAAAGAAACCCTGGCGAGTTGCTCACCTACTCTTGTCTGGTGCATCATGACTACCCCTGTTCATGATGGAATAAATGTTTTGTCTGTACTATTTGTTATACAGTGTACTTCGTGCACTTTGTCCCAGTCAGAAACCTCATGGTCAGAAAACTTTACCCAGCTATGTGTCACCACTGTATCAATGCAATTCTGAGAGTGAAGGTTTCTGACCAGGAGGTTCCTGAGTGGTTTCTGGCAGGCCTTAAAGTTGCAAGATAAAAGTAAATTCCATAACTCACTGTTGGAACAACTAATCCAGCACAATGTTCAAGTAAAATTGAGGCTTAAAATTAAATCCTCGGATGAGCATGCTATTGGCTGTCTCTTATCCAGAAAAAGAGGTTTCTGCATCATCCACAGTCCAGACTTGTTGCAGCTCTTCCAGGTTGGTTGTCAAATTTTTCCTCGCCACATGTTACAAGCAGGAATATGCATGACCCACACATATTTCCTTTCTTCTGCTTTTTCTTCTTCCCATAGGTTCCTGACCTAAGGAGGCTACTCTTAAGCGGGTGAAGATATTAAAAGAAATATATTTTATTGCTGGCCCTTCTACCTCTTCATCTGTTGACTGGATTATATGTGTCCACTTTCTTCTGTCTTCCAGTCACAGAGGTAGTGCCCGACTCATCAGATGACGAGAGGCCATCCTTCAATCCCATACCATTCACACAAGAAGACAGCATGTCCCCAGTGTACAAGCCGACATACTCTGTTGTTAGATTCCTTAGTGAAACACCTCCAGATTCCTTCCCTTCTAGTTCTCCAGAGAGGCCCCCCTCGTCAAGTAAGTACCAAGTTCCTGTCGAAATTGTTGTCTTGCCTTCAACTCAAAAAGGAGCTTGCGGACCCTCAATAAACCTCTCTCTCTAGTATCAGATTATGTTCCCTGTTTAACATAGAGCACTGTAATCCTACCTGTGTAAATGTTCATCTCTCACCTTTTTATCTTTTCAGGAGATGCAGACGTCATAGGTTTGGACCATAGTACTCGGAGCGGTTCTTCAGTGTGGAAGATCACAATTCTACATCAGGTGTGCTTTCCTAATTGACCCTCAGTTAATGTCCCACGGTTTTGTGCCTCATGGCCATTGGTCATCATGGTGAACCACTATGTCTCACCACTGTGGTGCAATTCATATCTTGAATGTTTTCTGACAAGAAGGTTTCTGACCGGCCTTAAACTTTTTATGCCCAGAATTATTTGAAGAATTTAACATTATTTTACATTATTTCATGATTGTATCATTTTGCTGATAAGGCCCTGTGTTATTTCAATCTTCTTCTTTGATATGGGCTCGGCATTACATTTTCTCAATACTCATAACCCAGTGAAGACTTTCAGTTAAGGACATGGCATTTCTGGTCAGGTATGGTAACCATAGTTACCAAAACATTCCATTTGTTGTCATTTATTGGCAATTGGTCTCTCTTGTGCTATATACATCTATATTCCCTGCAATCCTAACACCTTACATAACTTTCAAACCTGATTCTGTCTGCATCTGTTCTGTTACACAGGAAACATAATATGTTATAATAGTAACAAAGCATGGCTTATCTTTATGGAGGGTTGCCCCTTAATGAATCATATAAAATGACTGCTCGTTTTCAGGTTTTGACTCACTGTGCCTGCTATAATGGAGATAAAGCCAAATGAATGGTTGTATCGTAATTGGGGGTCATAAGCATTACAAAGAGGGTCTAACTTTGCACATTGGACCAGTAGAAGTATCTGGATGGAAATTACTTTCAATATACATGCATTTAAGCCCAAAACCGCGCTTAAATGCGCGCTTGGGCACCTAAGGGTTAAAGGTGCAAGATAAAGGTGAACTCAGTACCACACTGTCAGACATCTTTTTATCCTGCACATGTTTCAAGTAAAATTGAAACTTGAATATAGTCTGACAAGCATGTTAAATTATATTGGCTGTCTTTTATCCAGAAAAGATGGTTTCTGACCGATGAGGTTTCTGACCAAGGTTTCTGACTGCCATGTCCGACTGACTTCTATGAACATAAGAGTTCTTACAGCCTTCCCTCCTTGTCCTTCCTTGATCACGAGAAATGTTCCTTCTCCTTCAGGAAAGCCTGACAGCGATGGCATCGAGCTTGAAAAGCCCGTAGTTGCAGAGGCCACTGAACCAGACCTGGCCACCAACAAGAAGGATTCCTCGTCAGACCTCCGTGTTGAGCTGGACAAGCCCGTAGTTGCAGAGGCCACTGAACCAGACCTGGCCACACCAACAAGAAGGATTACTCGTCAGACCTCCGTGTCGAGATGGACAAGCTCGTAGTTGCAGAGGCCACACAACCAGACCTAGCCACTGACAAGAAGGATTCCTCTTCAGACCTCCGTGTCGAGGTGGACAAGCCCGTTGTTGCAGAGGCCACTAAACCAGACCTGGCCACCGATGACACTAACAAGAGCGATCCCGTGTCAGGTTAGCAGAAAACAGTTTTTTTTCTTCATTTGACTAGTCCAGTTTAAAAGTTTAAAACTCCTTTAATGTCTTTCCTTATTCCACCTTGTCCCAGTGACAACCGGCAAACACCTGATCCCCCTGATCCTGACTCTTCTCAGGTAGAACTAGACCCTCTGGAAGCCTCTGTCCGCAACAAGACCTTGAATCTACTCAGGGAATTGGAACAAGCTGCAAGTCAAAAATCCAAACTGAATAAGCTCATTCACCTGGTAGAAATAAAAGAACAGTTGAAACACTCAGATAGTGAGACAAAGAAAAGAGTGTTCAGTGCTCGATCTGGCAGTTCTAGAAAAAGGTACGGACAGAAATTGGCTATAGCCAGAGCCCTTCGCCTTTGCCGGAACTCTGTGTTTCCTACGAAGCTCAGAAAAAGGCTACATCTAGTAAGGACATTTCCCAGTCTAAGCAGAAGGCAGTGAATGAGTTCCTGCATCGAGAGGATAACAGTTATGTGCTTCCCGACAAGAAGTACAACAGGAGACTTTGTCCCAGTAGTAGCTCTTGTCGACTCTCTCAGGAATCTCCACAAGAAGTTTGTCATGGAGACAGCACTCACTGTCTCATTCCCTAGTTTCTGCAAGGCACGAGGACAGTGCGCACCTCTGTGTTTCTCAAAAGGGCCATCTGTCTCTGCAAGCCGCACGCAAACATGGGGATGCTGCTTGAGGCTGTGGACGCTTTGCCGAACCACACCTCACAACTCCTGGAGTTGACAGACGTTGAAGTTGCTGTTCATCTGCAGTTGATACCTTCCTCTATTATCAGCTTCAAGCGTTGGGAGAAAGAGGAGAGAAATTACAAAGGGAGGACTGTGTACCACACCGTCCTGGTGAAGAAGAAGCTCACCTCCGACCAGTTTAAGCTCCACTTCTTGACTGAGCTGGAACCTTTCTGGGAACATCCGCACACTTAAGGAAACCCTTCCGGAAGACCATGTCATATGTCAAATGGACTATGCGGAGAACTGGGCGACATCTTTCATGAGAGAGATTTCCTCCGCTTTCTTCCCCAAGGACCAAATCAATCTGCACCCTATGGTTGTTCCGACAGTGAAAAGCTAAAAAATGTGAACTATGTAGGTGTTAGTGAGGTCACTTCTCACTCGTTCCTGACTACACTGACTTTCATCTCCCAGCTTTTTCAAGAGATAAGGAAGGTGGAACCCTACCTCAAGCACATGCACTTTGTTACCTACTCCCCTACCTCTCAGTACAGAAACCGGTATTTGGGCATTTGGGATGTTTGGTGTATGGATCACATGAAATTGGCTAGAGGCAGGACATGGAAAAGGTCCATGTGATGGCATTGGAGGAGCAGTGAAGGGCATGGCCTACCGGATTGTGTAAAAGTCAGGTTCTATTCAAAATGCAGACGAGTTTGTTGAGCAGGTGCAACCTGAGACAGTGAAGCTTTCTCTGCTTAGAACAAAGTCAGTTGAGATCGAATCTGCCATCAAAGTTGTAAAGTCTTGGAATTCACCCGCTGTCAAGGACATCCTTTTTTTACCACCAGGCAACTGTGTACGCGGAGAAGCTGTACCTGAGAGGAACTTCATGCTACCAGCAGTGTTTCATGGCAGAGGGTGACCTGCGGCCCATGTGTGATCCCTGGGATGCAAAGCCTGTGAAACAACCTAAGGCTACTTCCGTGAGGAAGAAAAGGCGCACAGTGCGATTGATTAGGGAACCAGAAGAGGAAGGAGGAGAGCTGCCCTTGGTTCATGTCCAGCCCCCTCCTGTCCAACCAGAAGTTAAGCCAGAAGATGAGATTGTGGAGGACAAAGCTGGCTTCAATGTTCCCCGCATTACAGAGGAAGTCTTCAGCAGTGACGAGGAGTATGGAGTAAATTAAGAGGAACACCTCTGCTGCAAGAGCCTCTGGTCCAAATGCTGGTGACACCGATTGTGATAATGATAACGTTGAGTCTGAGCGTCACTCTTCACAGGACTCCTCTTCCTCTGACTCAGATTCTGACTACAATCCTGACAAAGACTCATCAACGAGTTGTTGGATGGTGAGACATCAAGTGAAGACTGGGCTGTGACAGACACAATATCCCTTAGGAAATATGTCAACTGGGGATTTAACCGTGACATTAGACCCCAGAAAACTCGGCTTTGTCTCTTGTAACTTGGACATGTATACTAGCAAAGGACAGACTATTCTTATTTTAAGTCACAGTGGACCATGGTATGTAAAAGAAGACCTGTGTCTGCCTGATAGATGTCTTTTCTGAGAGAAGCAAGCATTATTTTATGACAAGTCACTGCATAATTAACCTCTTTCCGCAGTACAGCTAGTGTTCTTTTATGACCGGTCTATACCTAATCAACCTCTTTCCAGAGAACAGCTAGTGTTCTTTTAAAACCAGTCTCTGCCTCTCACATTACCTAAGAGGAAGAAGAAACGGGAGAAACAAAGTAAGGTTCTGACAGACAAGGTTTCTGACCGACAAGGTTTCTGATCGTCAAACATACACAGGAAAGATGCTTGCTTTGCCTGCCTTAGGGGGCGACAAAAAAGGCAAGACTATTGCTGTCGTTGATATCATCGATTAAGCCATAGCACAAATTGAACGACCACAGGAGAAAGTGATGCCTTTACAGTGCACACTGTGGTATTGGATCACGGATGAAGGAGGTTTCTGACCGGCTGAATAGAACTAGATATATACATACATTCATCGTAGATTTACAGTTGTGATGAGCTTTCTGACCAACGAGGTTTCTGATCGTCAGACATACACAGGAATGAGGGTTGCTTTGCCTGCATAGGGGGGGGGGGCAACAAAGGCAAGACTTTTCATGTCGTTGATCTCATTGATCAAGCCAGAGCACAATGGAAAGACCACAGGAGAAGGTGATCTCTGTGCAACACACACTGCAAAGATTGGATCATGGATGAAGGAGGTTTCTGACTGGCTGAATGTTGACAATATTGCAGTCCAACTGTGGGTTCAGTACGCTTCAGTGGGACTAGGCGGTCCAACTTATATTTGTTACACAGAAATTGACACATTGATTGTGACCAATGGTTGCTGACCGAAACCACTTCATGGATACGGTCAACAGACAAATGGGGTATCAAAAATGACTTCTCAAGATACAAAATGTTACTGTAAATTTTATTCAGCAATAAAGAGAATGTGTAGAATTTTTTTTTGTTGGATATACCCACTTAAGCAGGAGGGCTACTGGATCTCCATGCGACTTGTATAAAACTGGCGAAGCTAATAGAAAGAGGTTAATAACAAGTGGGTCTGACTGAGGATTATCTGACTTGTGTTCTCCTCACAAGACAACTCTAAGTGAGGTCCTCAACTCATGAACCTTTGCTTTCTTTTCATGTTGTGTTACGAAACAAAAGGTATAAAAGACATAAAAAAGGTAAATAAAAAGATCATTGTTTAAGTGCTGTAAAGTAATTTGGAGAGCTGTTCCTTTGAATGAAAAAGAGCAATAGGTGATGAGAGATGGGTGAGAGAAGAAGACATCTTAAATGTTAAGTGTAGATCGGGTGTGCATTTTCCTGACTATTCACGACTAACTGAGACTTGTAAAATTTATACTTGTATACATGACCAAGATTTCTGCTTACATGAAGAGGTTTCTCACCGAAGCCATAGTGCAAGGTTTCTGACCGACGAGGTTTCTGACCGAAGCCACTAATGAAGGGTTTCTGACCGAAGAGGTTTCTGCTCAGTGGTTTTTCGCTGTAAGAGACAGCAAGGAAAGGGCTTTCTCTCTGTAAGAATGGCTAGGATGTACCTGATACATGCCTCTACCAGATGGAAAGAGAAAACAGATTTATCTATTGAAAATGTCACCTTGACAAAAAAGAGAAAAAGACATTAATTTCTCTAATAAAGGTGGCCTCAGATGTTTTTTTCAACTGAAAAACACATATATAAAGCATATTGAACAGGATATCAGGGACACAATCTCTTCTGGCACTGAAGAAGACCCCATTTCCTTTTTAGTTTAAAGTTAAATACTTTTCTTCCTCTTTCTGTGGACCTTTTAAGTCGGCCTATCAGAAACCTTACACCACACTAGAAAAATTCTTTAGCCGTAGCTAAAATGGGGTCACAAAAAATATTTAACATTTTTTTTCTTTTTGAAACACATGACTTGTAAGAAGTATTGTTCTAAGCTTTGTCAAAACAATTCTTCAATTTGGAGCACTTTGGTGTTCAGTCAGAAACCTCGGTCAGACACCTCAGTCAGAAACCTCGGTCAGAGACCTCAGTCATAAACCTTGGTCAGAAACCTCCCCGACAGAGTTGTGTCAGCGGACCGTTACAAGTGGTGAAGTGAATATACACGGAATCCAGAGAAGTTCATTTGATCCTTTTATTGCATAGCTGACATGAGTGTTTCATAAAGGTGGTAACAATGAGAACACTTGCCAATATCCAAGCTCTGCCCCTGATCCTATAGCTCAACCTGTCGTAGGTTCTAGGTATAGGTGTAAGGTGTAAGTTGGGAGAGATGATTGGGAGCTGCTCAAGCTGCCTTTTATATTAAGGGCTTGAGCAGCTCACAGTATTGCGAAATATTCTATACATGTGGTTCAATAAAATAGTGACACGTGTCATAAGGAGAGATTGCCACCTGTGGGTAAATTAGGTTGATGAGAATTGAGAGGAGATTGTGAAATATCCTCTCATTCCAAACATGGCACCACAGGTAGGCTGTGCTTCCTCCAGTGGGACTGTGTGGGTGTAGATACGATTGGAATGTTATTACATCCGTATACCTTATGTCACAGAGTCCCACGGGGGGAAGTAGGGTTCGTGATAGCTTATGGATCCTGGTTCCTGTTGGGGACACAGGAGACTATCGAGTGTGGATCGTGAGCAGAGCTTAGGCTTTATATGGCGAAGAATTTGGTAAATATGAAAAATATTAATAATACCCAGAATGGTCCATTGACAAATCCCCACATTCCAACTCGTCTCTGCACGAGTGTAAAGGGAGAAAAATATGTAGAAAAATAAGGCTTTGCCAAGGCCATTGACAATTATGGGTATTATAATTCAAATACAGGGTTTTTGTGAAAACCTGATGAGTTTGACATCATATGCGGTATAAAAATATAGTTCCTTTATGGAATTACAAGAATAAAGTTTGTGTGGATCAAGTGACTTAATCTATATACACGGGTTATAAATGCAGGGATATGTACAATGCTTAAAATATATATGTACCGGTTTGTTATTGTGGGAAAAAGAAAATTTTCCTGGTTTGATAACATGTTTGGTTTTATACATTAATATACAATGAGATATATCCAGATGAAAAATAACCAAGTTTTGTGATTCTGGTACTGTGGGGTCAAATAACCAACACAAGGGTGATAAGTTTTGGGCTCCACACTACCAAGGCCTACAGCTGAAGTTGTGTAGGGTTTGCTACACAGTCGGGTAAAAGGTATAAGTCAAGGTAGTATCCAGTGTTACTGTCGACTAGAACTTGGTGTCGATACGAAAATACATTTACAATAAATTAGTCAAGGTAGTATTCAGTGTACTGTTGACTAGAACATGGTAATTTTTACGAAAAATATACAATATACTGGTCAAGGTAGTATTCAATGGGACTGTTGACCTACTAGTTTGACAAGATCAGAAATTATAAAAAAAAAAAAATCTAAGTTTACCAGTTCGCAGAATTGATTTTAGCGCCAAGGTAGTCATCAGTGTTACTGCTGGCTTTAGGATCAATATAATGCAACAAGTAGTGATGGCCAAGGTAGTATTCAATGGGACTATTGGCCAAACAAAATTCAAAAAAAATTGTGGAATTTTGAAGACAAATAGTACATGGTCAAGGTAGTATTCAGTGGGACTGTTGACCATGGTCAAAAAATTTTTTTGGAAATTCTGAAATCGGCTTGGCCAAGGTGGTATTTAGTGGGACTGTTGGTCAAAGGAAAAGGTTGAATGGGATATATACAACTTATTACTATAAGTAACTAATTTGACTAAAACTCATAAACACACGTCATAGTTGAGTTTGAAAAACAGTGGTGAAGGTGATGAATTTTATAGCGCCTAGAGAGGCAAGCCAGAAGGCCATTTGGTCTGTCTCTCATAAAATTCATCCAAAATCTTAAACAAATATATACATTGACCTAAGAAAAACAGGCTTAAAGAATCCAGTGAAAAGGATTTGACATACAAAAATAGAAAAACTGACATTTTCAGAAATGAGTGATATGTATAGGTATGGGGGGGGGCTGTTTACAATCGTGTCTCAGCAATTTGGATTTAAAACATGGTTATACAACAATTGGTTCTGAAAAGTGTCTATTTGTGTGTCCTGAAGTGTCGATTTGGGTGTATACTGCTGGGGGGTAGGTTCTGATGTTCCTTAATATTGAAATTTTTGAACCTGCCCTCAGCCTTACGATGGGTCCTGGTTCTGATGGGCCTGAACTTTGAGATCGTGATGTCGGAAAAGTCCAAGTACACTGAGGCTAAGTCACCAGCCGTGACCACATCTAAACCGCTGTCTGAGTCAGGTTCAGACTCTGGAGGGGTGGTGGGCTTAGCTGGCATGGGCCTCCACATGGTTTTGGGTGCAGGTGCATGTCTGTTGCCACTTGGTCTAAGCCTATCATCGTAAGCACAAGGGCATAAGAACCGATTTGGTTGGTGGTAGCAGGGTATACACATTCTGGCAGCAGATACCTGCCCATTGATGTGGCGGCAGTAGGTGTTGTTGTGTTCGTAGGTAGGTGGCATTGGTGTGCCAGGCCTACAGGCTGCCGACACATAGGATCCCCTGGGTGTTAGAGGGGGCCTGTAGCTTGATCCCCTCCATCGGTTGGTGGAGGTTGCTGCTGGGGCTTGGGGTCTGCGGTTGGTGGGGTCTGGTTTTGGCTGGTCTCTTCCTTCTTGGTTCTTTCTCCTGTTCCCTTCTTTGATGACGATTGCCCGAGCTCATTTGTGGACTTCGGGGCTGAAGGGCCGACGGATGGTGGGGCTGCCAGGTCTCCAGAGGAAGGGTCTGTAGGGAAGAGAACAGTGAAAACAAACCATTAACAGAGATATAAAATCCTGCTTGGGTCAGCTGGTGGCCTTGTCAATACAGGACAACCAATAAGTGCAATAAGTTTCTGCTATTTGACACATAACATTAACTGACAGAGCTCAACTTTATTGTAAGAATAGAGCACGGTAAGTGTAACTAAGCAAGCTTTGTTGGTTATGTTGCATATGAGACATGTAAGATGCAAATTTAAGGGACCTTGGCCGAGGTACGGATGATCATAGGATGATCTGAATATTGTAGTATAATTGGGGGGGGGGGGTAATGGCTGTGACGCTGAGATTAGTCAGCTTTCCAGGGGTGCACTTGTTCCTGTTGTGCTAACACAGCAGGGAACCGTGCTGAATTATTTGATTAAGTGTCTCACCAAACATTCCAGTACTGATGGTAAACAGAGGCATAAACACGGATCAGGATGTCTAGGTGCTGCTCTCCTACGGTAGGCGGTCATTTGGTAATACCTTAGGGTATAGAGGAGCCCTGAGCTTGTAACAAACCGGCGCATGCGTGTTCCTGATATTAGGATCCACGAACCGAGAATACGCTGTGACCTTGGGTAATTTATGTGGCGTGCCAACCATAATTCATCATTATATGACTGTCTGAGTTTAAAACTCTAGATAAAATTCTTGACAATGACCTATCAATGAAAACAAGCCAGAAAGCTTTTGGGGGTTTGTGTAAAAGTTTTGAAAGTTATAGGGAAATTGTATATGATTTCGATAAAAATAATGAGAAGAAAAAAAATTAATTTGTGAGGGGAAAAACATCATTGCACAAAGTAACACGTGACCAAAACTGTCACTGGGTGGGGACAGAAAGGAGAAGGGGGTGTGTGTGAGTGTGGGGGGTGGGGGGATGGGATGAAGAGGAAAAATTTGTGTGGTCTGAAGGTCTATTTCCTTTTCTTGGACTTTTTCTTTGCCTTCTTTATTGGGGAAGGGGCAAAGGTGACAAGTCCTTTTTTTGCAGGTCATCCTCTTTTCTTTTTGACTGCGGGGGATTCTGGTTCACCAGTGTGGGTCTAGATCAGGGTCATACAAGGAACTAATTGGCCCATACTGTAGTCTTTTGATTACAGCCTTGGCGCTAGCTTTGGTGATTGGTCTCCTTAACCTAAATACATGTATTGATTTCTTCAATACTTTACCATCCTGTAGCCTTTTTAATTTTGCGGTTACTGGTGAGGTCATTTTCATGATGATGTATGGTCCACTGTAGGTGGGCTGCACCTTTTTGCTCGTTTGCTTGACCAGCAGGTTAGGTATGTGTAAATACACAAGCTGACCTGTGTCGTAGGTGCATGGAGAAGCAGTGGCGTCATATTTGGCTTTCATCTTTTTATGGTATTTAACCACCATGCTGCCTTAAGCTGGATGTCATCCTTAAACTGAGTAAGGCAGTAACCAATTTTTCCTTGTCTTTGATCTCTTCAGTTTGTTGGACCAAGGATAGGGAGGACTCAGTTGGGAGATGTGTTTGCCTTCCAAATACTAAAAGATTGGGTGAGTATTCTAGCACGCTGCATACAGTGTTGTTTATGCTGAATGCTATAGCCTGTAGGAAGGTTGTCCAATGTTTTTGTGATTTGGAGACAAAGGCTCTGAGTGAAGATTCTATTGTCTGATGTTGACGCTCACATAGACCTTGTGATTTTGACCAATGTGCACTTCCTGTCACATGTTTGATGCCAAATTTTTCAAAAAAAGATGTGAAGTATTTGGACACATACTGTTGTGCATTATCTGTGTTCAGGACTGAGGGGGTCCCAAAAACACAAATAACCCTTTGGAAAAATCCTAGCACTACTTCAGCGCTAGTGTTGTCCTTTGTGGACCAAACAGTGATGTGCCTGGTAGCATGGTCTGTGACAACATGGATAAATGAGGATCCATCCACAGCAGGTGTGAAAGGACCGATGGTATCCATGGTGAGGTGGGTGTAGGCTGTTAAAACAGGGTCTCTCAGGGTCATTGGGGTTCTCAAGTGTTTTGGTCTTTTCTTTGTTGTGAGACATGTATGGCAAGTGCCAAAGTAGTCAAAGACTTGTTTGAACATGGAACGCCAATAATACCTGGATCTGATTGCTGCATATGTTTTAGTGGGACCGAGGTGTCCTCCTAGTGGTGAGCAGTGTGTGGCCTCAAATAGTGACTCTGCCAATTTTTCTGGCGTCACTATTTGTAGTGTAGGCTCTAAACTGTCGCCATAGGTTGATTTGGTGATCCTGAATAAAACTTCGTCTAAAATCATGAACTGGTCATGATTTAGCAGTACCTGTTTGCTAAGGCTGGGGTCCTCTGGTAATTCACCCTTATTGATGTATGACAATGTGGAGTTTGAGAAAACATCCTCCTGCTGTGCCTGTATCAGTGTCTCCCTAGATGGGGTCAGGGAGTGGTGTATACATAGCTGGCTTATCGCTCGCTCAGCCATGGGTAGTACTTTGTGTGATAGCTTACCCCTCCTGGCATTAGCTAATTTCACTGAAACTCTGGGTGACCTGGATTTGGGTGGGCGGCCCCTTGGCTTCGGCTGGGGGGCCTTGACCTTAGGGGGGCGGGTCTGTCTACTTCTGGTTGATTTGCTGGGCTGAGGGGGTGTGGCTGGGTCTGGTAACTTGGCTTTCGATCGAGTTAAAATACACAGCTCGGGTTCAACTTGAATGGAGCTGAGCTTTTCTCTCTCAGAGCTACCTTTCTTGGCAATCACACCCTTTGGCTTCTTTGAGGTGCTACCCCAAATCTGTCCTCCTTTTAGTATGGACCTAGGTGGTCCCATGAGGACTGGATTTTTGGGAACTGGGTCATTTGATTTGAAGACTTTGGTCATGGTAATGTCAGAGAATTTAACTGATTTAGGGGGGAGTATTATTTTACCTTGAGACCTGATGGGAATTGGGTCATCAGAGCCAGGCAAGTATTTCCTTCTGGAAAGAAAATCTGCCACAATATTGGCTCTGCCTTGCAGGTATCTAACTTCAAAATCATAGGACATGACTGTGTCAACCCACCTGGCTAACCTTCCATTGGTTATATTTTCTTTTTTATTAAAAAGGGAAACCAGGGCGGTGTGGTCTGATTATACCTTGAAGTGAGTTCCATCCACTTAATGGTGGAACTTTTTGACTGCAAAAATTATTCCTAACAGTTCTTTATCACTTATCCCATACCTAGATTCTTGAGGTGTCAAACCTCTCCCTGCAAATCCAATTGGTCTATAGAAACCATAGTCATCTACCTGAGTGATTACAGCTCCTAAGCTGTAGTTGCTAGAGTCAGTAAAAATGACAAAATGTCTGTTATAGTCCGGGAATTTTAGCACAACTTCAGTACAGATTGCAGCGTTAATTTTCTCGAAGGCTCTCTGACATTCAGTGGTCCATTTAAAGGTGCTTTTTGTCACCTCATAAAGGGGCTTCATGACATGAGCAAAACCTCTGATGAACCTCTTGTAAAACTGCGCCATACCATTGAAACATCTAAGACCATGGATGTTTTTAGGTGGGGGGAAAGTTTTGACTGGTCCTATTTTGTCTTGGGATGGAGACAATCCATGCTGGTCTACATTGAAACCCAAAAATTCCATTTTGGTAGTCCCAAATTCGCATTTTTCTGATTTCAGTTTGATATTTCCCTTGATAAAAAGTTTCAAAACTTCATCTAGATCTTGTAAGTGCCTTTCCCACGTGGGGCTGTAAATGGCTACATAGTCCACATATGCTACAGCATTTTTATACTTGCATTTCATGAGGAGTTGTTCCATTACATTCATGAAGGCTAGGCCTGAGGTTTTGAGTCCCATAGGGAGAACTTTGGCCATGTGTCTCGTGCCATTGGCAGAGAAGGTGGTAAGTGGCCTAGCCTTCTGCTAGGGGAATCTGGTGATAGGCGCTGTAGACGTCCATTTAAAAAAAATATTTGGCGCCTGTCCTGCCTATCTGCTGCATGAGGTTGTCAGCTCTGGGGAACGAGTAGGAGAAGGTTTTTAAATTCTCATTTACCCATCTGTAGTCAACTACAATCCTCCGACCAGAGGCTACTGATCTGTCACCTTGTGGTTTTGGCACTAAAAAGGCAGGTGAGTTCCACTCACAGGGTTTGGTACACTCTTCAATTACTCCTTGTTCTAGGTGTTTCTTTAGAAGTTCCCTTTGAAAAATTTCTTTGTGAGGGGACATTCTATAGGACGGTCTGTTGCATGGTTTGAAGTCTGGTTTTAATTCCAATTTGACTTCATTTTCTACATTGAGACCTATAGCGCTCTCATTTAGGACAAAAGCCTGCCTGTTGGCCTCAACAATGTTGTCTTTGAGCTTCAGAGAGCTTGTCACAGATTTTATACTTCAAAGGTTCATCTCCTTTGGGGAGTTGGTCCATGGGGTCCTCTACACAATTAATGGGAAATAAATCCTTTTCTGTTGTTACACTGTTGAGTGAGTGGGCGCTATTGAGTGTGCCAATGGGTACAGCCTTTTTAATGTTAAAAAGCTTAAATACACCAAGGTTCATGTGCCTTTTTATCTTGATGGGGAAATCATTTGGGTTAGCTACTGTTACTGGTACTATTTTAAGGTCAGACCTAGGTTTGTTTATGGCATGCTTAATAAGTACCGGTAGAGTAGAACCTGAGTTCTCAGTCAATCCAGTTTTACCCACAATGTTTCTATTCCCTACCACAACAGCATTGAAGGTGGCTTCAGTGTTTGGTGGAATATCAACGTTTTTGATTGCCCTGATGTAATTGGGTGATGGGGGAGTGGAACTTTTGCCTTATATTTGGTCATGAAATTTACTCCTAAAATTAGGGGGTGATTCAGTTCAGGTACCACATGGAATCTGGATCTGAATTCATGGCCGTTAATGAGGAAAGCTACGGTCATAGAGTGATTTACTTGGATGGGGGTTTTATCAGCTAATAAAACTGTCAGTCGCGCGCGTCTACCATGTCTAAAATTTGGTGTGTTGGCGATTCTGTCAGCCATTTTTTGGCTAATAAAAGAGAGTGAGGCGCCAGAATCAACAAGAGCTCTATACAAGTGGTTATATATATCAACAGAAACTGCACCTTTGGTTAATTCTGTATCAATGTAAATGACCTTACCTTGCTGCCCATATTGCTCAGATTTGATCCTCAGTTTCAGGATTGAAGTCCTCTGGCTCTGGTCCTCGCACTTGTCCTCATTATCACTGGAGTCTAAGTCCTCGTTGGTGTTCAGGAAATTGTTGTAACTGGAGCTGGATGATTGAGAGTTTACTGAATTCATTTCTGCATCAGCATTTCGAGAAGTGTCCTTGAATAATCCAATGGTCGTGTTCCAGGTGGGGTCGGGGTCACTAGGTGCTGGAGTGCCTTCCCCCGATCCCTATTCCTCCTGTATGTTGTTGAGATTGTTATTGTCGGCGTCAGACTGAGATCCTGAACGGCTCCTGGAGTAATTCCTGCCTGGGGTTGGATCTCTGGACTTCTTTAATGACTGCTGTACCCAATTGGCTGGGATGGTAAAGTCAGCTGGGACCATGAAGGAGACATTTTTGTTGTTGTTTGGCTGCCCAGCAACTGGTATGAAGACGAAACTCTTGTTGCCCTCAGAGGATCTTGATCTTTGTTCTGACCTGTCACCTGACCTGTCTCTTCCTGGGGACTTATGGTCAGATCTATTTTTGGAGTTGGATCTGTAGTCCTTGGGATTTGACCTGTCTGAAGACTTGGACCTTCCTCTGTAGCCATTCTTGAATTTATTTTCATACTGCTTGCTGTAATTACTACTGGGCAGTCTGTCTTCTTTCTTGGGGTCGCGTTGATATTTATCCTTTCTGGATCGGTCATCGTCCTTGTTGTAGCATACTGCGCATAACTCAGCAGAGCTGTTGTTCTGTGCAATTTTTATTGCCTCAAGGTTCAGTTCTTGATTTATGGCTAACTGCTCAGCTTCCAAAAAGGTCTTGGGAGATTTAGCTATAACGACATTCTTCAGGCCATTTACAAGGTAGTCCACCTGTGAGGCCTCATCCAGGCTGCTGTTGGACAGCAACATGGTCATGTCTGCAAGGTAGTCCTTAGTGGTTTCATTTGGCTTCTGTTTCCTGGCTCTGTACCCTTTGAGGATGGTACTGAGGTCGGGGGTGCCAAATCTTGCCAAGAAGGCCTCGTAGACTGCCTCCTTGTTCTGCATGACTGACTTGTCCATTATGTTGCTGATGAACCACTGGGCTGCCCTCCCTTTGAGAAAAGTGTACAGGCATGTTGCATGTAGGTGGGGCCTCTTGGCATGCACATTTCTTATGAAAACTTTGAATTCAGTCAGAAATATTGCTGCAGACCTGTAGGGCGTCGGTTTGTCAAAGGGTTCAGGCTTGTTGAATGAGCCTAACTGGGCAGATGTAAGCTTGTCGCTGTCTAATCCACTAGGGGAAAGTCTGGTATACTCAGCGCCATGATATCCTCCTTGGTGCAATACCAGCGTAGAGTGTGCTATGTGGGGATAACTAGGAGGATATGGTAGCCCAGAGTGGTTGCCTGCCTGTCCCTGGGGACTGTAAACACCATTAACCACATGGCCACAATGTTGGTTTAGATTAGGCGCTGTGTTACATGATGCTATCACCCCCTGTTGGGTGTTTGGGGCACTAGCTGCTGGAGACTGGTGTAGTGCATGGGAGGTGGAAGGGGCGGCAGCTGTGTTCTGGTTACTGTTGTCCATGAAGGCATGTGGTGGGCTCAGCCCTATTCCTGTCATGTCATTATGGCTGGGGCTGTAGCTAGGTACCGTGGGGTAGGGAGGGGTGGACTGCATGGGTCCTGAATCGCCCTGGCCGCTGGTGGCATAGTGGCTGGAGCTGGTGGCGTTGGCATTGGTAGACTGGCTCTGAATAGTTCTCATGAGGTCAAGCTTTATTGAGTCCATGTTTCTGCTAAGCTGGTCAGTCATCTGGTACGTGAAATCTTCAGATCTTCTGAGAACATCCATATTACCTTGTTCTGCCTGCTTGAAGTTGTGAGCGGTGTCACTCTCCATATGCTCCTTCCAGCGTTCCATGTCATCCAACCTGAGGTGTACCCTAGCTAATTGACCTGAGTGTTCCTGTCCATGATGTTTAATTTCAGTGGATAGGGTGCTCACGTGTTTGGCTAGCAGCTCAGAGAAGGATTCACTGACAGCATTGGTGCAGTACCTGACGAGACTTCTCCTCATGTCTTCATGGTCATACTGAGGGGGCTGACCTCGGGACATTGCCATATCAGGTCGGTGGGGAAAGGTTACTTCAGTATCTTCCACAGGTGAACTGATAAGGTGAGGTGAGTTGTAAGGCGTTCTATTGCCTCTATTGAGTAGTGGAGTTGTAGCTACCAGGTGAGATCTGCTGGTAGCTCCGTCTACACTTCTCAGTAGTCTGTAACCAGTGGGGGTCCTTCTTCTAAGAGGTGAACTTGATTGGGCCCTTCTTCTAAATCTAGAGCCTTGTCTGGATGGTGAGTCCACTGACCTGGTCCTAAGTGGCTGTGTGGGTGTGTACACAGGGGGGGGGTACAGGTCCTCCTCTTCAGAAATGGGTTGGTATTGGTTAGGCTGGGTAACAGTAGGGTCAAGCCACTCACTTTCCAACAGTCTGTTGATGTTGAGTGAGAAGTTTGGATTGTCTCCTACCTGGTGTCCAGAGTTGTTATTCGAAACCCTGCCTATACCGTTTTCATAGGCTGCTCTCCACCTAGAAACTGCTGATCCAATTCTGTCTCTCCAGTAATCAGCGTCTAGGGAAGCGTCAGAGTCTGTGTCCACAACCACTGGCTCTTCACAAACCAAGGGTTTATGTGATGTCACACCTGAGTCGGTCGGGTCTGTAGATACAGACGCACTAGGTGTGGTGGGTTGTGGAGGGGTGATATCCTGGAGGGTGGCTTGAAGCTCTGGTGGTCTGTCCTCCAGTTGTGGGTCGAGGTACAAGTGGTTCTGTGTGTTGTCCACTGGTACTTCAGAGGCTGGGCTAGTTATACCAGAAAGTCTTAGTGGCGGTGAATTTACTTGTGAATACCCAGGTAAGGTGAGGTCTAATCCTGGTGCAGGTAGTGATACTGGTGTACTTGTGTGTGCTCCAGTATTGTGGTCCACTATTGTAGAGGAAAATTGCTCAATGCTGGTACTCACAGGTTGTAATACGTGGGCCTGTAATGCTATAGGTAAAACTGGATCCAATGTCAGTCCGTCTGGAGATGAAGTTTGCCTCTGGAAGTGATGTGTAGTAGCACTTGTGGGGAGATTGGGTGCGTCTAGCCCAGGTGATGTAAAGGTGCGTTGTTCTGAAGCTGGCTCCTTGGGTGATGTCTCACTATTGCTCATGGTTAATGAGAGGTTGGTAGTGGGATATTCTTGGAGGGTTCATCCACCATCGTGTCAACGGACCGTTACAAGTGGTGAAGTGAATATACACAGAATCCAGAGAAGTTCATTTGATCCTTTTATTGCATAGCTGACATGAGTGTTTCATAAAGGTGGTAACAATGATAACACTCGCCAATATCCAAGCTCTGCCCCTGATCCAATAGCTCAACCTGTCGTAGGTTCTAGGTATAGGTGTAAGGTGTAAGTTGGGAGAGATGATTGGGAGCTGCTCAAGCTGCCTTTTATATTAAGGGCTTGACCAGCTGACAGTATTGCGAAATATTCTATACATGTGGTTCAAAAAATAGTGACACGTGTCATAAGGAGAGATTGCCACCTGTGGGTAAATTATGTTGATGAGAATTGAGAAGAGATTGTGAAATATCCTCTCATTCCAAATATGGCACCACAGGTAGGTTGCGCTTCCTCCAGTGGGACTGTGTGGGTTTAGATATGATTGGAATGTTATTACATCTGTATACCTTATGTCACAGAGTCCCACGGGGGGAAGTAGGGTTCGTAATAGCTTATGGATCCTGGTTCCTGTTGGGGACACAGGAGATTATCGAGTGTGGATCGTGAGCAGAGCTTAGGCTTTATATGGCGAAGAATTTAGTAAATATGAAAAATATTAATAATACCCAGAATGGTCCATTGACAGTTGCATCACATTGGTAAGACAGAGCCAATTGTGAAATTTTCTACCGGCCTAATTGTGAAAGCTGTTGGTCACTCGGGGCCAAAACTGAGTTTGGCCTTGTATTTGGTCATGAAATTTACACCAAGGATGAAGGGGTGATTTAACTTAGGTACTACATGGAACCTGGTTATAAATTCTACTCCCTCTATCAAGAAGCTTAGATTTAATGTGTGGTTTACCTGCACTGAGGATCTGTCTGCTAGGAGGACAGTCATACATGATCTTCTTCCATGTCTAAAGTTTGGGGTTTTGATCACTTTATCGGCCATTTTCTGACTGATAAAAGATAGGGAAGCGCCAGAGTCTACCAATGCTCTGTAGGGGTCATGTATGTCAATAAAAACTGCACCTCTAGTTAACTCAGTATTAATGTAAGAGACCTTACCTTGCTGCCCATACTTATTTGACTTGATTCTCAGTTGGAGGCGTGCCACTCTGCTGTTGCTGTCCTCATAACAGTCCTCACTGTCTGAGGAGCTGTCATCAAGGTTTAACCTGCAATTGATGTCAGGCTGTTGGAGGGAGTTGACTTCAGCATCACTTTGAACATCAGTTGATTGGTGGCTGGTAGGGGGCGTTCCAGATTTTCTGTCCACTTGGGTGGGGGGGGGGTCATGCAGTGCATGGAGACCTTCCCCAGAAACCTATTCTTCATCGTCGTATCTCTCTTTATCATCAATGAAGTCTTCATTGCCATCATTGTGATTAAAGTCATAATCATCAATATTATTGAGATCAGCATCATTGTCAGGTTCATTAGACTCATTATCCTTATTACTTCTAGAGTATCTGCTGGGTGTTGAGTCCCTGGTCCTTTTCTTATTTTATGAGGAGTCACTAGGGGCTTTGAAGTCAGCAGAAGGTGTAAGGTTCTTGAAAGAGACCTGTTTATTGTTAGCTGGGGCTATGGCCACAGTGATGATGATTTTATTATCATCTGTACCTGAGTTCCTGTGGGTACCTAGAGACCTCTTAAGCTGGGGTGATTGGCCATGTTTATTTCCAGGTGAGTCTAGGGATCTAGATTTGCCCTTGAACCTCCTGTTGTTGGTATCAGATTGGTTGTTAAAACCACTTCTGTACTTGGCATCATACTGCTTGTTGTAGCTGCCACCTGGAAGCCTTTCATCCTTTTTATTGTCCTGATAATGGGCTCCCTTTCTGGATCTGCCATTATTTTTTTTTTTGGTTGAAAATGGCACAGAGGTCTGCTTGCTGGGCGGAGGCCAAGGAGGTCTTGTTGGCTTCAAGGCTGAGCTCCTGTTTGAGTGCTCTGCCTCTACTGTAGATTTAGGTGCTTCAGGGAGGATTACTGCCTTAATCTCAGGTTTTAGGCCATTGAATAAATAATTGACCTGCACGGATTCTTCCTAGCTGCTATTGGCCAGGAGAAGAGTGATGTCAACCAGATATTGCTCCACGGTCTCATTTGGTTGTTGATTCCTTTTTCTGTAACCTTTAATGAAAGTTGCAGGGTCGGGGTACCAAAACGTTGTAGGAAAGCAGCATATACAGCCTCATTATCATACATAATAGGATTCTCAAATATATAAGAGAAAAACCATTGGGCTGTGCTCCCCTTAAGAAAGGTGTACAAGCATGAGGCATAAAGGTGGGGATGGCAGGGGTACATGTTTCTGATCCAGAATTTAAATTCCATGATGAACTTGGATGCAGATCTGTACTCAGTTGTTTTATCAAAGGTTTTAGACTTATTAAATAAGCTGAGCTGGGCTAAGGAGAGTCTCTCATTTCCCAGTGTCATTTGTCCCATACTGTTAGTGAAGTGGGACTGCCCTAGGTTTGGGACCAAAGGTGTAGAGTGGGCATATGCCTAGTTATAACCCATGTGGTGTGCGCCTGTGCTTTGGGAGTGCAAGGTTTGCATAGGTGTGGGCATATTACCAGGGATGTGACCTTGTGCTCGAGTATATATGTCTCCTACCACCGAGCCTATGGCGCTGGGCCTTGCTTCTGCTTGAGCGGTAGCTGGCGCTGCCATCTGGTGGGTAGTGGATAAACCAGGAATTTTGCCTTGGGTCGACTGGTGTGAGGTGGGCGTGGCATGTATTAAGCCGGTTGGATTGCTGCATTGGAAGGCGCTGGGTGGGCTTAACCTGATGCTTGCGCCTTGTGGTAGGATGGAGGCTGCAGGAGGTGCACTTGGGGTCTGTGCTGGCTGGTGTTGGGTGGGTAACATGGGCATAAGTTGGAGGTGCCCTGTTGTCATAGGCTCTGCAAATGTCCCTTCTAACATCATCCATATTTATGTTTATCCTCTCAAAAATATCTGCAGCCAATATTTCAGATCTTCTTAAAACATTAGCATTGTCCTCAGCAGCTCTCTCTTCTGTGTGTGGATCATGTCACACTCCATCTGAGCTCTCCAGGTATCCATGTTATCCAGTCTGTCATTGACTCTAGACAGTTGGCTGGTATGTTCCTGGCCTACCCTTTTAATTTCAGCAGACAGGAGATTAATTTGGCCAGTCAGTAAGTTAGATAAAGAATCACTGACTGCTTGTGTGCATTCTCTCACCAGGTTTCTGGCCAGGTCATCCTGGTCGTACCTGGGTGGGAGTCCAGATGTCATACTGATGTCTGTCCTGTACCTGTTAAGGTGAGGGAAAGAGACCTCAGTATCTTCTTCAGATTAAGTCGGCCTATCAGAAACCTTACACCACACTAGAAAAATTCTTTAGCCGTAGCTAAAATGGGTCACAAAAAATATTTAACATTTTTTTCTTTTTGAAACACATGACTTGTAAGAAGTATTGTTCTAAGCTTTGTCAAAACAATTTTTCAATTTGGAGCAGTTTGGTGTTCAGTCAGAAACCTCGGTCAGAAACCTCAGTCAGAAACCTCGGTCAGAGACCTCAGTCTGAAACCTCGGTCAGAAACCTCCCCGACAGAGTTGTGTCAACGGACCGTTACAAGTGGTGAAGTGAATACATGGAATCCAGAGAAGTTAATTTGATCCTTTTATTGCATAGCTGACATGAGTGTTTCATAAAGGTGGTAACAATGAGGACACTTGCCAATATCCAAGCTCTGCCCCTGATCCTATAGCTCAACCTGTCGTAGGTTCTAGGTATAGGTGTAAGGTGTAAGTTGGGAGAGATGATTGGGAGCTGCTCAAGCTGCCTTTTATATTAAGGGCTTGAGCAGCTCACAGTATTGCGAAATATTCTATACATGTGGTTCAATAAAATAGTGACACGTGTCATAAGGAGAGATTGCCACCTGTGGGTAAATTAGGTTGATGAGAATTGAGAGGAGATTGTGAAATATCCTCTCATTCCAAACATGGCACCACAGGTAGGTTGTACTTCCTCCAGTGGGACTGTGTGGGTGTAGATACGATTGGAATGTTATTACATCCGTATACCTTATGTCACAGAGTCCCATGGGGGGAAGTAGGGTTCGTGATAGCTTATGGATCCTGGTTCCTGTTGGGGACACAGGAGACTATCGAGTGTGGATCGTGAGCAGAGCTTAGGCTTTATATGGCGAAGAATTTGGTAAATATGAAAAATATTAATAATACCCAGAATGGTCCATTGACAAATCCCCACATTCCCACTTGTCTCTGCACGAGTGTAAAGGGAGAAAAATATGTAGAAAAATAAGGCTTTGCCAAGGCCATTGACAATTATGGGTATTATAATTCAAATACAGGGTTTTTGTGAAAACCTGATGAGTTTGACATCATATGCGGTATAAAAATATAGTTCCTTTATGGAATTACAAGAATAAAGTTTGTGTGGATCAAGTGACTTAATCTATATACACAGGTTATAAATGCAGGGATATGTACAATGCTTAAAATATATATGTACCGGTTTGTTATTGTGGAAAAAAAGAAAATTTTCCTGGTTTGATAACATGTTTGGTTTTATACATTAATATACAATGAGATATATCCAGATGAAAAATATCCAAGTTTTGTGATTCTGGTACTGTGGGGTCAAATAACCAACACAAGGGTGATAAGTTTTGGGCTCCACACTACCAAGGCCTACAACTGAAGTTGTGTAGGGTTTGCTACACAGTCGGGTAAAAGGTATAAGTCAAGGTAGTATCCAGTGTTACTGTCGACTAGAACTTGGTGTCGATGCGAAAATACATTTACAATAAATTAGTCAAGGTAGTATTCAGTGTACTGTTGACTAGAACATGGTAATTTTTACGAAAAATATACAATATACTGGTCAAGGTAGTATTCAATGGGACTGTTGACCTACTAGTTCGACAAGATCAGAAATTATAAAAAAAAAATAATCTAAGTTTACCAGTTCGCAGAATTGATTTTAGCGCCAAGGTAGTCATCAGTGTTACTGCTGGCTTTAGGATCAATATAATGCAACAAGTAGTGATGGCCAAGGTGGTATTCAATGGGACTATTGGCCAATCAAAATTCAAAAAAAATTGTGGAATTTTGAAGACAAATAGTACATGGTCAAGGTAGTATTCAGTGGGACTGTTGACCATGGTCAAAAAAATTTTTTGGAAATTCTGAAATCGGCTTGGCCAAGGTGGTATTTAGTGGGACTGTTGGTCAAAGGAAAAGGTTGAATGGGATATATACAACTTATTACTATAAGTAACTAATTTGACTAAAACTCATAAACACACGTCATAGTTGAGTTTGAAAAACAGTGGTGAAGGTGATGAATTTTATAGCGCCTAGAGAGGCAAGCCAGAAGGCCATTTGGTATGTCTCTCATAAAATTCATCCAAAATCTTAAACAAATATATACATTGACCTAAGAAAAACAGGCTTAAAGAATCCAGTGAAAAGGATTTGACATACAAAAATAGAAAAACTGACATTTTCAGAAATGAGTGATATGTATAGGTATGGGGGGGGGGCTGTTTACAATCGTGTCTCAGCAATTTGGATTTAAAACATGGTTATACAACAATTGGTTCTGAAAAGTGTCTATTTATGTGTCCTGAAGTGTCGATTTGGGTGTATACTGCTGGGGGTAGGTTCTGATGTTCCTTAATATTGAAATTTTTGAACCTGCCCTCAGCCTTACGATGGGTCCTGGTTCTGATGGGCCTGAACTTTGAGATCGTGATGTCGGAAAAGTCCAAGTACACTGAGGCTAAGTCACCAGCCGTGACCACATCTAAACCGCTGTCTGAGTCAGGTTCAGACTCTGGAGGGGTGGTGGGCTTAGCTGGCATGGGCCTCCACATGGTTTTGGGTGCAGGTCCATGTCTGTTGCCGCTTGGTCTAAGCCTATCATAGTTAGCACAAGGGCATAAGAACCGATTTGGTTGGTGGTAGCAGGGTATACACATTCTGGCAGCAGATACCTGCTCATTGATGTGGCGGCAGTAGGTGTTGTTGTGTTCGTAGGTAGGTGGCATTGGTGTGCCAGGCCTACAGGCTGCCGACACATAGGATCCCCTGGGTGTTAGAGGGGGCCTGTAGCTTGATCCCCTCCATCGGTTGGTGGAGGTTGCTGCTGGGGCTTGGGGTCTGCGGTTGGTGGGGTCTGGTTTTGGCTGGTCTCTTCCTTCTTGGTTCTTTCTCCTGTTCCCTTCTTTGATGACGATTGCCTGAGCTCATTTGTGGACTTCGGGGCTGAAGGGCCGACGGATGGTGGGGCTGCCAGGTCTCCAGAGGAGGGGTCTGTAGGGAATAGAGCAGTGAAAACAAACCATTAACAGAGATATAAAATCCTGCTTGGGTCAGCTGGTGGCCTTGTCAATACAGGATAACCAATAAGTGCAATAAGTTTCTGCTATTTGACACATAACATTAACTGACAGAGCTTAACTTGATTGTAAGAATAGAGCACGGTAAGTGTAACTAAGCAAGCTTTGTTGGTTATGTTGCATATGAGACATGTGAGATATGCAAATTTAAGGGACCTTGGCCGAGGTACGGATGATCATAGGATGATCTGAATATTGTAGTATAATTGGGGGGGGGTAATGGCTGTGACGCTGAGATTAGTCAGCTTTCCAGGGGTGCACTTGTTCCTGTTGTGCTAACACAGCAGGGAACCGTGCTGAATTATTTGATTAAGTGTCTCACCAAACATTCCAGTACTGATGGTAAACAGAGGCATAAACACGGATCAGGATGTCTAGGTGCTGCTCTCCTACGGTAGGCAGTCATTTTTTAATACCTTAGGGTATAGAGGAGCCCTGAGCTTGTAACAAACGGGCGCATGCGTGTTCCTGATATTAGGATCCACGAACCGAGAATACGCTGTGACCTTGGGTAATTTATGTGGCGTGCCAACCATAATTCATCATTATATGACTGTCTGAGTTTAAAACTCTAGATAAAATTCTTGACAATTACCTATCAATGAAAACAAGCCAGAAAGCTTTTGGGGGTTTGTGTAAAAGTTTTGAAAGTTATAGGGAAATTGTATATGATTTCGATAAAAATAATGAGAAGAAAAAAAATTAATTTGTGAGGGGAAAAACATCATTGCACGAAGTAACACATGACCAAAACTGTCACTGGGTGGGGACAGAAAGGAGAAGGGGGTGTGTGTGAGTGTGGGGGGTGGGGGGATGGGGATGAAGAGGAAAAATTTGTGTGGTCTGAAGGTCTATTTCCTTTTCTTGGACTTTTTCTTTGCCTTCTTTATTGGGGAAGGGGCAAAGGTGACAAGTCCTTTCTTTGCAGGTTGTCCTCTTTTCTTTTTGACTGCGGGGGATTCTGGTTCACCAGTGTGGGTCTAGATCAGGGTCATACAAGAAACTAATTGGCCCATACTGTAGTCTTTTGATTACAGCCTTGGCGCTAGCTTTGGTGATTGGTCTCCTTAACCTAAATACATGTATTGATTTCTTCAATACTTTACCATCCTGTAGCCTTTTTAATTTTGCGGTTACTGGTGAGGTCATTTTCATGATGATGTATGGTCCACTGTAGGTGGGCTGCACCTTTTTGCTCGTTTGCTTGACCAGCAGGTTAGGTATGTGTAAATACACAAGCTGACCTGTGTCGTAGGTGCATGGAGAAGCAGTGGCGTCATATTTGGCTTTCATCTTTTTATGGTATTTAACCACCATGCTGCCTTAAGCTGGATGTCATCCCTTAAACTGAGTAAGGCAGTAACCAATTTTTCCTTGTCTTTGATCTCTTCAGTTTGTTGGACCAAGGATAGGGAGGACTCAGTTGGGAGATGTGTTTGCCTTCCAAATACTAAAAGATTGGGTGAGTATCCTAACATGCTGCATACAGTGTTGTTTATGCTGAATGCTATAGCCTGTAGGAAGGTTGTCCAATGTTTTTGTGATTTGGAGACAAAGGCTCTGAGTGAAGATTCTATTGTCTGATGTTGACGCTCACATAGACCTTGTGATTTTGACCAATGTGCACTTCCTGTCACATGTTTGATGCCAAATTTTTCAAAAAAAGATGTGAAGTATTTGGACACATACTGTTGTGCATTATCTGTGTTCAGGACTGAGGGGGTCCCAAAAACACAAATAACCCTCTGGAAAAATCCTAGCACTACTTCAGCGCTAGTGTTGTCCTTTGTGGACCAAACAGTGATGTGCCTGGTAGCATGGTATGTGACAACATGGATAAATGAGGATCCATCCACAGCAGGTGTGAAAGGACCGATGGTATCCATGGTGAGGTGGGTGTAGGCTGTTAAAACAGAGTCTCTCAGGGTCATTGGGGTTCTCAAGTGTTTTGGTCTTTTCTTTGTTGTGAGACATGTATGGCAAGTGCCACAGTAGTCAAAGACTTGTTTGAACATGGAACGCCAATAATACCTGGATCTGATTGCTGCATATGTTTTAGTGGGACCGAGGTGTCCTCCTAGTGGCGAGCAGTGTGTGGCCTCAATTAGTGACTCTGCCAATTTTTTTGGCGTCACTATTTGTAGTGTAGGCTCTAAACTGTCGCCATAGGTTGATTTGGTGATCCTGAATAAAACTTCGTCTAAAATCATGAACTGGTCATGATTTAGCAGTACCTGTTTGCTAAGGCTGGGGTCCTCTGGTAATTCACCCTTATTGATGTATGACAATGTGGAGTTTGAGAAAACATCCTCCTGCTGTGTCTGTATCAGTGTCTCCCTAGATGGGGTCAGGGAGTGGTGTATACATAGCTGGCTTATCGCTCGCTCAGCCATGGGTAGTACATTGTGTGATAGCTTACCCCTCCTGGCATTAGCTAATTTCACTGAAACTCTGGGTGACCTGGATTTGGGTGGGCGGCCCCTGGGCTTCGGCTGGGTGGCCTTGACCTTAGGGGGGCGGGTCTGTCTACTTCTGGTTGATTTGCTGGGCTGAGGGGGTGTGGCTGGGTCTGGTAACTTGGCTTTCGATCGAGTTAAAATACACAGCTCGGGTTCAACTTGAATGGAGCTGAGCTTTTCTCTCTCAGAGCTACCTTTCTTGGCAATCACACCCTTTGGCTTCTTTGAGGTGCTACCCCAAATCTGTCCTCCTTTTAGTATGGACCTAGGTGGTCCCATGAGGACTGGATTTTCGGGAACTGGGTCATTTGATTTGAAGACTTTGGTCATGGTTATGTCAGAGAATTTAACTGATTTAGGGGGGAGTATTATTTTACCTTGAGACCTGATGGGAATTGGGTCATCAGAGACGGGCAAGTATTTCCTTCTGGAAAGAAAATCTGCCACAATATTGGCTCTGCCTTGCAGGTATCTAACTTCAAAATCATAGGACATGACTGTGTCAACCCACCTGGCTAACCTTCCATTGGTTATATTTTCCTTTTATTAAAAAGGGAAACCAGGGCGGTGTGGTCTGATTATACCTTGAAGTGAGTTCCATCCACATAATGGTGGAACTTTTTGACTGCAAAAATTATTCCTAACAGTTCTTTATCACTTATCCCGTACCTAGATTCTTGAGGTGTCAAAGCTCTCCCTGCAAATCCAATTGGTCTATAGAAACCATAGTCATCTACCTGAGTGATTACAGCTCCTAAGGGAGTGATCATTTTTTAACAACAGGGGGGGGCCGGTGGGTTTGAGGGGGGGTCAGAATTTTTTCAACCCCTTGACCGGGGGGGTCAGAATTTTTTCAATACCTCTGATGGGGGGGTCAAAATAATTTCACCTGTTTTTAGTGGAAAACCCCGCGCGTTACTATAGGCTAAAAGGGGACGTTCGCGTGCGATTTTTGTCCCTTATGGGGGGGGTCGAAAAAATTTTACCCCCTCGAGAGGGGGGGGGTCGAAATTTTTTTCGCGCGTCCGCGCGCAAACCCACCAGCCCCCCCCTGTTGTTAAAAAATGATCACTCCCTAAGCTGTAGTTGCTAGAGTCAGTAAAAATGACAAAAGGTCTGTTATAGTCCAGGAATTTTAGCACAGCTTCAGTACAGATTGCAGCGTTAATTTTCTCGAAGGCTCTCTGACATTCAGTGGTCAATTTAAAGGTGCTTTTTGTCGCCTCATAAAGGGGCTTCATGACATGAGCAAAACCTCTGATGAACCTCTTGTAAAACTGCGCCATACCATTGAAACATCTAAGATCATGGATGTTTTTAGGTGGGGGGAAAGTTTGACTGGTCCTATTTTGTTTGGGGATGGAGACAATCCATGCTGGTCTACATTGAAACCCAAAAATTCCATTTTGGTAGTCCCAAATTCGCATTTTTCTGATTTCAGTTTGATATTTCCCTTGATAAAAAGTTTCAAAACCTCGTCTAGATCTTGTAAGTGCCTTTCCCACGTGGGGCTGTAAATGGCTACATAGTCCACATATGCTACAGCATTTTTATACTTGCATTTCATGAGGAGTTGTTCCATTACATTCATGAAGGATAGGCCTGAGGTTTTGAGTCCCATAGGGAGAACTTTAGCCATGTGTCTCGTGCCATTGGCAGAGAAGGTGGTAAGTGGCCTAGATTCTTCTGCTAGGGGAATCTGGTGATAGGCGCTGTAGACGTCCATTTAAAAAAAATATTTGGCGCCTGTCCTGCCTATCTGCTGCATGAGGTTGTCAGCTCTGGGGAATGAGTAGGAGAAGGTTTTTAAATTCTCATTTACCCATCTGTAGTCAACTACAATCCTCCGACCAGAGGCTACTGATCTGTCACCTTGTGGTTTTGGCACTAAAAAGACAGGTGAGTTCCACTCACAGGGTATGGTACACTCTTCAATTACTCCTTGTTCTAGGTGTTTCTTTAGAAGTTCCCTTTGAAAAATTTCTTTGTGAGGGGACATTCTATAGGACAGTCTGTTGCATGGTTTGAAGTCTGGTTTTAATTCCAATTTGACTTCATTTTCTACATTGAGACCTATAGCGCTCTCATTTAGGACAAAAGCCTGCCTGTTGGCCTCAACAATGTTTTTAATCTGTTGTCTTTGAGCTTCAGAGAGCTTGTCACAGATTTTATACTTCAAAGGTTCATCTCCTTTGGGGAGTTGGTCCATGGGGTCCTCTACACAATTAATGGGAAATAAATCCTTTTCTGTTGTTACACTGTTGAGTGAGTGGGCGCTATTGAGTGTGCCAATGGGTACAGCCTTTTTAATGTTAAAAAGCTTAAATACACCAAGGTTCATGTGCCTTTTTATCTTGATGGGGAAATCATTTGGGTTAGCTACTGTTACTGGTACTATTTTAAGGTCAGACCTAGGTTTGTTTATGGCATGCTTAATAAGTACCGGTAGAGTAGAACCTGAGTTCTCAGTCAATCCAGTTTTACCCATAATGTTTCTATTCCCTACCACAACAGCATTGAAGGTGGCTTCAGTGTTTGGTGGAATATCAACGTTTTTGATTGCCCTGATGTAATTGGGTGATGGGGGAGTGGAACTTTTGCCTTATATTTGGTCATGAAATTTACTCCTAAAATTAGGGGGTGATTCAGTTCAGGTACCACATGGAATCTGGATCTGAATTCATGGCCGTTAATGAGGAAAGCTACGGTCATAGAGTGATTTACTTGGATGGGGGTTTTATCAGCTAATAAAACTGTCAGTCGCGCGCGTCTACCATGTCTAAAATTTGGTGTGTTGGCGATTCTGTCAGCCATTTTTTGGCTAATAAAAGAGAGTGAGGCGCCAGAATCAACAAGAGCTCTATACAAGTGGTTATATATATCAACAGAAACTGCACCTTTGGTTAATTCTGTATCAATGTAAATGACCTTACCTTGCTGCCCATATTGCTCAGATTTGATCCTCAGTTTCAGGATTGAAGTCCTCTGGCTCTGGTCCTCGCACTTGTCCTCATTATCACTGGAGTCTAAGTCCTCGTTGGTGTTCAGGAAATTGTTGTAACTGGAGCTGGATGATTGAGAGTTTACTGAATTCATTTCTGCATCAGCATTTCGAGAAGTGTCCTTGAATAATCCAATGGTCGTGTTCCAGGTGGGGTCGGGGTCACTAGGTGCTGGAGTGCCTTCCCCCGATCCCTATTCCTCCTGTATGTTGTTGAGATTGTTATTGTCGGCGTCAGACTGAGATCCTGAACGGCTCCTGGAGTAATTCCTGCCTGGGGTTGGATCTCTGGACTTCTTTAATGACTGCTGTACCCAATTGGCTGGGACCATGAAGGAGACATTTTTGTTGTTGTTTGGCTGCCCAGCAACTGGTATGAAGACGAAACTCTTGTTGCCCTCAGAGGATCTTGATCTTTGTTCTGACCTGTCACCTGACCTGTCTCTTCCTGGGGACTTATGGTCAGATCTATTTTTGGAGTTGGATCTGTAGTCCTTGGGATTTGACCTGTCTGAAGACTTGGACCTTCCTCTGTAGCCATTCTTGAATTTATTTTCATACTGCTTGCTGTAATTACTACTGGGCAGTCTGTCTTCTTTCTTGTGGTCGCGTTGATATTTATCCTTTCTGGATCTGTCATCGTCCTTGTTGTAGCATACTGCGCATAACTCAGCAGAGCTGTTGTTCTGTGCAATTTTTATTGCCTCAAGGTTAGGTTCTTGATTTATGGCTAACTGCTCAGCTTCCAACAAGGTCTTGGGAGATTTAGCTATGACGACATTCTTCAGCTCGGGTCTGAGGCCATTTACAAGGTAGTCCACCTGTGAGGCCTCATCCAGGCTGCTGTTGGACAGCAACATGGTCATGTCTGCTAGGTAGTCCTTAGTGGTTTCATTTGGCTTCTGTTTCCTGGCTCTGTACCCTTTGAGGATGGTACTGAGGTCGGGGGTGCCAAATCTTGCCAAGAAGGCCTCGTAGACTGCCTCCTTGTTCTGCATGACTGGCTTGTCCATTATGTTGCTGATGAACCACTGGGCTGCCCTCCCTTTGAGAAAAGTGTACAGGCATGTTGCATGTAGGTGGGGCCTCTTGGCATGCACATTTCTTATGAAAACTTTGAATTCAGTCAGAAATTTTGCTGCAGACCTGTAGGGCGTCGGTTTGTCAAAGGGTTCAGGCTTGTTGAATGAGCCTAACTGGGCAGATGTCGCTGTCTAATCCACTAGGGGAAAGTCTGGTATACTCAGCGCCATGATATCCTCCTTGGTGCAATACCAGCGTAGAGTGTGCTATGTGGGGATAACTAGGAGGATATGGTAGCCCAGAGTGGTTGCCTGCCTGTCCCTGGGGACTGTAAACACCATTAACCACATGGCCACAATGTTGGTTTAGATTAGGCGCTGTGTTAGATGATGCTTTCACCCCCTGTTGGGTGTTTGGGGCACTAGCTGCTGGAGACTGGTGTAGTGCATGGGAGGTGGAAGGGGCCGGCTGTGTTCTGGTTACTGTTGTCCATGTGGTGGGCTCAGCCCTATTCCTGTCATGTCATTATGGCTGGGGCTGTAGCTAGGTACCGTGGGGTAGGGAGGGGTGGACTGCATGGGTCCTGAATCGCCCTGGCCGCTGGTGGCAGAGTGGCTGGAACTGGTGGCGTTGGCATTGGTAGACTGGCTCTGAATAGCTCTCATGAGGTCAAGCTTTATTGAGTCCATGTTTCTGCTAAGCTGGTCAGTCATTTGGTACGTGAAATCTTCAGATCTTCTGAGAACATCCATATTACCTTGTTCTGCCTGCTTGAAGTTGTGAGCGGTGTCACTCTCCATATGCTCCTTCCAGCGTTCCATGTCATCCAACCTGAGGTGTACCCTAGCTAGTTGACCTGAGTGTTCCTGTCCATGATGTTTAATTTCAGTGGATAGGGCGCTCACGTGTTTGGCTAGCAGCTCAGAGAAGGATTCACTGACAGCATTGGTGCAGTCCCTGACGAGACTTCTCCTCATGTCTTCATGGTCATACTGAGGGGGCTGACCTCGGGACATTGCCATATCAGGTCGGTGGGGAAAGGTTACTTCAGTATCTTCCACAGGTGAACTGATAAGGTGAGGTGAGTTGTAAGACGTTCTATTGCCTCTATTGAGTAGTGGAGTTGTAGCTACCAGGTGAGATCTGCTGGTAGCTCCGTCTACACTTCTCAGTAGTCTGTAACCAGTGGGGGTCCTTCTTCTAAGAGGTGAACTTGATTGGGCCCTCCTTCTAAATCTAGAGCCTTGTCTGGATGGTGAGTCCACTGACCTGGTCCTAAGTGGCTGTGTGGGTGTGTACACAGGTGGGGGGTACAGGTCCTCCTCTTCAGAAATGGGTTGGTATTGGTTAGGCTGGGTAACAGTAGGGTCAAGCCACTCACTTTCCAACAGTCTGTTGATGTTGAGTGAGAAGTTTGGATTGTCTCCTACCTGGTGTCCAGAGTTGTTATTCGAAACCCTGCCTATACCGTTTTCATAGGCTGCTCTCCACCTAGAAACTGCTGATCCAATTCTGTCTCTCCAGTAATCAGCGTCTAGGGAAGCGTCAGAGTCTGTGTCCACAACCACTGGCTCTTCACAAACCAAGGGTTTATGTGATGTCACACCTGAGTCGGTCGGGTCTGTAGATACAGACGCACTAGGTGTGGTGGGTTGTGGAGGGGTGATATCCTGGAGGGTGGCTTGAAGCTCTGGTGGTCTGTCCTCCAGTTGTGGGTCGAGGTACAAGTGGTTCTGTGTGTTGTCCACTGGTACTTCAGAGGCTGGGCTAGTTATACCAGAAAGTCTTAGTGGCGGTGAATTTACTTGTGAATACCCAGGTAAGGTGAGGTCTAATCCTGGTGCAGGTAGTGATACTGGTGTACTTGTGTGTGCTCCAGTATTGTGGTCCACTATTGTAGAGGAAAATTGCTCAATGCTGGTACTCACAGGTTGTAATACGTGGGCCTGTAATGCTATAGGTAAAACTGGATCCAATGTCAGTCCGTCTGGAGATGAAGTTTGCCTCTGGAAGTGATGTGTAGTAGCACTTGTGGGGAGATTGGGTGCGTCTAGCCCAGGTGATGTAAAGGTGCGTTGTTCTGAAGCTGGCTCCTTGGGTGATGTCTCACTATTGCTCATGGTTAATGAGAGGTTGGTAGTGGGATATTCTTGGAGGGTTCATCCACCATCGTGTCAACGGACCGTTACAAGTGGTGAAGTGAATATACACAGAATCCAGAGAAGTTCATTTGATCCTTTTATTGCATAGCTGACATGAGTGTTTCATAAAGGTGGTAACAATGATAACACTCGCCAATATCCAAGCTCTACCCCTGATCCAATAGCTCAACCTGTCGTAGGTTCTAGGTATAGGTGTAAGGTATAAGTTGGGAGAGATGATTGGGAGCTGCTCAAGCTGCCTTTTATATTAAGGGCTTGAGCAGCTTACAGTATTGCGAAATATTCTATACATGTGGTTCAAAAAATAGTGACACGTGTCATAAGGAGAGATTGCCACCTGTGGGTAAATTATGTTGATGAGAATTGAGAAGAGATTGTGAAATATCCTCTCATTCCAAATATGGCACCACAGGTAGGTTGCGCTTCCTCCAGTGGGTCTGTGTGGGTTTAGATATGATTGGAATGTTATTACATCCGTATACCTTATGTCACAGAGTCCCACGGGGGGAATTAGGGTTTGTAATAGCTTATGGATCCTGGTTCCTGTTGGGGACACAGGAGATTATCGAGTGTGGATCGTGAGCAGAGCTTAGGCTTTATATGGCGAAGAATTTAGTAAATATGAAAAATATTAATAATACCCAGAATGGTCCATTGACAGTTGCATCACATTGGTAAGACAGAGCCAATTGTGAAATTTTCTACCGGCCTAATTGTGAAAGCTGTTGGTCACTCGGGGCCAAAACTGAGTTTGGCCTTGTATTTGGTCATGAAATTTACACCAAGGATGAAGGGGTGATTTAACTTAGGTACTACATGGAACCTGGTTATAAATTCTTCTCCCTCTATCAAGAAGCTTAGATTTAATGCGTGGTTTACCTGCACTGAGGATCTGTCTGCTAGGAGGACAGTCATACATGATCTTCTTCCATGTCTAAAGTTTGGGGTTTTGATCACTTTATCGGCCATTTTCTGACTGATAAAAGATAGGGAAGCGCCAGAGTCTACCAATGCTCTGTAGGGGTCATGTATGTCAATAAAAACTGCACCTCTAGTTAACTCAGTATAAATGTAAGAGACCTTACCTTGCTGCCCATACTTATTTGACTTGATTCTCAGTTGGAGGCGTGCCACTCTGCTGTTGCTGTCCTCATAACAGTCCTCACTGTCTGAGGAGCTGTCATCAAGGTTTAACCTGCAGTTGATGTCAGGCTGTTGGAGGGAGTTGACTTCAGCATCACTTTGAACATCAGTTGATTGGTGGCTGGTAGGGGCGTTCCAGATTTTCTGTCCACTTGGGTGGGGGGGGGGGTCATGCAGTGCATGGAGACCTTCCCCAGAAACCTATTCTTCATCGTCGTATCTCTCTTTATCATCAATGAAGTCTTCATTGCCATCATTGTGATTAAAGTCATAATCATCAATATTATTGAGATCAGCATCATTGTCAGGTTCAGTAGACTCATTATCCTTATTACTTCTAGAGTATCTGCTGGGTGTTGAGTCCCTGGTCCTTTTCTTATTTTATGAGGAGTCACTAGGGGCTTTGAAGTCAGCAGAAGGTGTGAGGTTCTTGAAAGAGACCTGTTTATTGTTTGCTGGGGCTATGGCCACAGTGATGATGATTTTATTATCATCTGTACCTGAGTTCCTGTGGGTACCTAGAGACCTCTTAAGCTGGGGTGATTGGCCATGTTTATTTCCAGGTGAGTCTAGGGATCTAGATTTGCCCTTGTACCTCCTGTTGTTGGTATCAGATTGGTTGTTAAAACCACTTCTGTACTTGGCATCATACTGCTTGTTGTAGCTGCCACCTGGAAGCCTTTCATCCTTTTTATTGTCCTGATAATGGGCTCCCTTTCTGGATCTGCCATTATTTTTTCTTTGTTGAAAATGGCACAGAGGTCTGCTTGCTGGGCGGAGGCCAAGGAGGTCTTTTTGGCTTCAAGGCTGAGCTCCTGTTTGAGTGCTCTGCCTCTACTATAGATTTAGGTGCTTCAGGGAGGATTACTGCCTTAATCTCCGGTTTTAGGTCATTGAATAAATAATCGACCTGCACGGATTCTTCCTATCTGCTATTGGCCAGGAGAAGAGTGATGTCAACCAGATATTGCTCCACGGTCTCATTTGGTTGTTGCTTCCTTTTTCTGTAACCTTTAATGAAAGTTGCAGGGTCGGGGTACCAAAACGTTGTAGGAAAGCAGCATATACAGCCTCATTATCATACATAATAGGATTCTCAAATATATAAGAGAAAAACCATTGGGCTGTGCTCCCCTTAAGAAAGGTGTACAAGCATGAGGCATAAAGGTGGGGATGGCAGGGGTACATGTTTCTGATCCAGAATTTAAATTCCATGATGAACTTGGATGCAGATCTGTACTCAGTTGTTTTATCAAAGGTTTTAGACTTATTAAATAAGCTGAGCTGGGCTAAGGAGAGTCTCTCATTTCCCAGTGTCATTTGTCCCATACTGTTAGTGAAGTGGGACTGCCCTAGGTTTGGGACCAAAGGTGTAGAGTGGGCATATGCCTAGTTATAACCCATGTGGTGTGCGCCTGTGCTTTGGGAGTGCAAGGTTTGCATAGGTGTGGGCATATTACCAGGGATGTGACCTTGTGCTCGAGTATATATGTCTCCTACCACCGAGCCTATGGCGCTGGGCCTTGCTTCTGCTTGAGCGGTAGCTGGCGCTGCCATCTGGTGGGTAGTGGATAAACCAGGAATTTTGCCTTGGGTCGACTGGTGTGAGGTGGGCGTGGCATGTATTAAGCCGGTTGGATTGCTGCATTGGAAGGCGCTGGGTGGGCTTAACCTGATGCTTGCGCCTTGTGGTAGGATGGAGGCTGCAGGAGGTGCACTTGGGGTGTGTGCTGGCTGGTGTTGGGTGGGTAACATGGGCATAAGTTGGAGGTGCCCTGTTGTCATAGGCTCTGCAAATGTCCCTTCTAACATCATCCATATTTATGTTTATCCTCTCAAAAATATCTGCAGCCAATATTTCAGATCTTCTTAAAACATTAGCATTGTCCTCAGCAGCTCTCTCTTCTGTGTGTGGATCATGTCACACTCCATCTGAGCTCTCCAGGTATCCATGTTATCCAGTCTGTCATTGACTCTAGACAGTTGGCTGGTATGTTCCTGGCCTACCCTTTTAATTTCAGCAGACAGGAGATTAATTTGGCCAGTCAGTAAGTTAGATAAAGAATCACTGCTTGCTTGTGTGCATTCTCTCACCAGGTTTCTGGCCAGGTCATCCTGGTCGTACCTGGGTGGGAGTCCAGATGTCATACTGATGTCTGTCCTGTACCTGTTAAGGTGAGGGAAAGAGACCTCAGTATCTTCTTCAGAAGTGATACTGTCCTCGCATGTGAAGTTAGAGGCGGTTGGTCTTCTGTTGGAGAGTTAAGTGGTGGCTATTACCTCCACCTGCTACTGAGTGTACACTTCTTAGCAGTCGATAATAAGGAGGTGTTTGTCTCCTATGAAGTGAGCTGGACTGTACTCTTCTCCTCCTGGGGCTAGGTAAGGGTGTATAGTCAGATGAGGAGACTCCAGATTCCAAGCTGGGGGAGAAGGTGTTTGCTTGTGGTGGGGTTGCCTCAGGTGTGGAGGAATTTAGGTGATCTGAAGGGATCACTGAAAGTTGTAGCGTCAGGCCACTGTTCCTCCAATATTCTATTGACATGATCTAAAAAGGCTAAGGGGCTCTCACCACACTGTGTGTCCTCGATGTTGCAGGTTGGTGTCTGCTGAGCTCTGTCGGTACTAATTGTGTTTGTTGATCTCCACTTGGCAATGGCTGATCTTATCCTTTGTCTCCAGGGATCATAATTAGGTGGTGTATTAGTAGTAGAGTCTGGAAAAACAAAATTATCCCAAGTGAGCTCAGAGGGGTATGGGTGTATAAAACCTGCTTGATGGGAGATGGGGTGTGTACCGGTACTAGGTTGCTGAGTAGGAATTGGTATGCTCTGTAATGCAGCCTGTAGTTGAGGAGGCCTGGGCTCTAAATGTGAGTCTAAATCCAGGTAACTAGGAGAGTTAATTACAGGTGTAGGCTGTATTTCACTTGGTAGACTAGCAAGTCTTAGTGCTGGGGACACAGCGTCTGAGAAACCACGTAATGTCAAATTAAGGCCTGGTGCCTGTGATGTACTAGGTGTGCTGGTCTGTGTACCGGTACTACTATCAACTATAGTTGATGAGAAAGTTTTGTTCCTACTCACAGGTGTGAGTTCAGGTGTTAATAATGATGCTGGCAGGATAGGATCCAACAGAAAGGCGTCAGGTGAGGAATCAGCTGTTTGAGTAGGTTGGTGTGTGTCTGGAGCCACTGCTGCTGCTGGTTGGGGCACGTCTAGCCCTGGGGATGTAACGGCGCGTTCTGAAGCAAACTCTTTAGGCGTCGTCTCACTTTGATTCATGGCTCATAAGAGGGGAAAACAATGGGATTGTTACAGTGAGGATTCTCCACCATTGTCAACAGGTCATGAAGTTAGGTAACAGGAGTCCAGACCATTCAGTTTGATGATCCAGCTGTATTGTAAGATTGGCATGAAAGTAGTCAATACGGTATAATAGTATGGTACTCGCCAATCTGACCAAGCTATATCCTGGGGCCAAGACACCTGAGTGTCATAGGGTCTAGGTTTAGAGAAGAATATGATGCCCTGAGTGGGTTCTGCCTGTTTATAAAGGGAGTCCCACCCAGTCTGCATCATGTGCTATTTCTGGAAGTGCGCAGTGACTCATTCTGGGGGAGGGGGGGGTGAGTGACTCACTCACCCTGTCAGTTTAAAAATAGGATAGCTTTGGGTTCTACAGGGAGAAGCTTGGTCAGCTTGGTTTGAATATGTCATTGATAATTATAATACATAGAATAGTCCACTGACAATAGAAATGAATACTGGGGACCTCTTGTGGCACATATGCAGACTATTGGTAAAGCCAAGGTTGTCAGCATAATGACTTATTGTAGTCATAAAGGCTTGACGACTCTCTGACAACCCTAAACTCGTCATATGTGACGACTTTCCAATAGTGGCAGGTTTTCAGTGTGGTTTTCAGTGTGATGACAAAAAGCTGAGGGAATATTTTCCCAAGGCATTCCAAAAATTCAAAAATGGTTCTAGGCCTTTGAGGGCATCTTAGCTACCTAAAGCTTTTCAAATTTTGAAAATCCATTAATTAGAATAAAAGTTATTTCATTTTAAGATTTTCTAGCAGATCCATAAAGTCTGGGTGTGCCTTATGCTAGGGGTGTGCCTTATAAGTGAGGCATTATGGTACTATAGACATGTATAGAAGATGTTTGTGATGAGGTTTTTTTTGTTTGTTATAACCAAATTTTGTTAAAAGGAAGTCTGTTCTAACCAAGTTTCACTGTAGCAGAAAAAAGATTGGCTGGGCTTATAAGTGAATTTGTTGAGATGCTAGCACACTGGTATCTAAATAGGGTCTGTGGTACTTACCCAATACCTCATCAGATGGCATGGCTGAGGTGAGCAGCTCAGACTGTAGGTGAAGGGCTGGCCGTCACTGACCACGATGCATCGCTGTCATGTACTAAAGGAAGTACTTACTTCACGCAAATTGACCTGAAATACATCAAAGTGCATAAGGTCAATTCCAGGAAACGTTCATCATAGACTCATTCATGACCCTAGCTCTGATTTTAGAATTTATCCATCGGTAATTGCATGTTAAATGTACTGTTTTGAGGCCATTTTACCACCAACATTTATTCTATTTGTAATTGGGTCATTCAAACAAAGGTGCATTTACCAACTATTCTGTGCAATATAAGGATCAAAGTATATCAAAATCTTACAATTATATACATATGTAATGGTTCGAGTTCTTGTATAACTACAATCTAGTTCGAGAGATATCAATGTCAAGCAAAACCAGACGAGTTAGCTTGGGTTAGTGCAACCGGCACATGTTTATTGGAGTATCACATAAGTCCGTAGTGGTGCTATCAAGATAGCTCAGTTCTCTTCAGGTGTTGTCCTGGCCGCAGCCAGAGACCAACTGAGCTCCCTACGTGGTCCCAGATAGGGACTGGTGCAGCGAAGACTAGTGCTGCCACCACCTCGCAGTGGCCAGAGATCGAAGCGACCTCTGGTCCTACCGGTGGCAACCGCACCGATCAACCTGCAAACACTATAGACAAGGCTTCACGAGCCCCTACACTAACCCCATCGGATATGACTAGGGTAGAAAACCAGTAGGAAATAGTCTAAAGAAACTATAATAGGGCTCGAAATGATTATTTATACAATGGTAGTGTGGAGCGAAGTATATAGGAATTAAGTAACACTAGAACATTAACAAACCTATAGTAGTAAATATTATAAACTACTTTGAAGTTAAATACAAGTTCTAACTTTAAGGTTAGGTAACATTAAATTATACAACAGTAGTTTGAAGAACATTTGTTATAATATACATGTTACAAAAACCTGATTATACATGAGTTTGAAAACATACATATATTTTATAATATGAGATCAACTCATATACACATAATTTATATAGTATTAGTCACATTTATGAGTTAACTAGACATACCAAAAATAGATACAACCTGTGGGGAAGTATGAACCCACTTATTAAATAGTAGATGCATATATATCGATATTGTAATTAAAGATGGCCCACCAGTGTAGTGGGTCCATCTGTACAATAATAGTTAGACTTCAAATGTCTTCATTTTCATTTCACTGCTTGTCTGCAGATCCACTCGGCAGGTCGGTAGAACTTGACGGTGGCAAGCCATGTTGCTGTTATGCTGTGCCCTGATGAAGATGGGAAGATGTAGATCATCGAAGGCGATTCAAGTCTGCATCCGTCCAGTTATCAGGGCTCCTGTAGATCAGTCTGGAGAACTCCCAACATAGAGAACAAAGGTCGGGTTCCTAGGTTGGGTTGGTAGCTAATCGGTTTATTTCTCGGAAGTCTCCATGGCGCAAGCCTGGTCTGACTTCGAGCTCTCAGGTATGTCGGGAGTGGCAGAAGTGGCAGATCCGGATGCTGCGCTTGGACCTCTCACTGGAGAGGGTCTGCTCCTCGATTGCTGCTTCATCAGCAGTTCGAAGGCAGCCTTGGGGGTACCATCCCACTCAGAGAATAAGCATCCGAATGTCCCCATGAACTTAGCGTCCATAGAGTCCATTTCCTCCCTTAGCTTTCGAAGCTTCAGGTCAAACATGCCTTTGGTGTTGGCAGCTTCTTTCAGATTTCTCTCTGCTGTTCTACGGTCCTCATCAACTTTAGCAGTAGCCTCAGTTGTGATTCGTTCCGTCTCCCTCCGCTGGATCTCGTGAAGGCATTCGAAAACGCCTTCAGTCATGATGCAGAGGTATGTAACACTCTGATTGAGGTGGCCAGGCTTCGAACACCTCCTTCTGTATCACGATTGACTGACTACATCGCTCCTTGATATATTCATCTGGGTCTTTAACATCCAGGTCAGTTGCGGTTCAAACCCTGTGCAGAATTGGGCGCCAGTACATTCCAGCGGATGAAGGTGGTGGGGGTGTAAGGGCACCGTCTTCACCACTGGCCTCGCTGGGCTGCACTGAACTACCGGCTGCAGAACTCGGAGCTGGCACAGTACCAGCCACACCCAGTACAGGCAGTGGTTGGTTTGGGTCTTTCATGGCTACCTCCCTTCCAGGACCGGGGCGCTTGGCCTTAGCGCTCGGAGCTGGGTTCAAAAGTGGGCCCATCGAGCCTCGAACCTTCCCTCCTTCAGTCAGTACCTGAGACTCCGCACCAGGGGTCATCACGGTCTGCAGGGCAGGGAAGTCGTTTTTCTTCTTGTCTCCTTTTACAACTTCTGCAACAGTATGCACATTCGAACCTATGGTGATTGGTGTCAGGGGTACTGGGGTTGATCCACCCGACCTTGAATCCAATCACCGTAGCTGTTTTCGGTCCCTGATCGAAGCCAAGTCAGAAAATTCCCAGCGTTCGATTGCCGCATCAGTGGGGAAACCTGTTCCATACCTCAAGAGCCAGTCTGAGACATGATCTCTTCAAGGGTGGGGGAACGCTTCCTTTCTGATGGCTCCAGTGGCACAGGCAACTGCGATTCAGATCTCGACCGCTTCCTATCCTTCTGGCGAGGGTCCACCCCGGGGTGGGGCTTCACCTTGCCATGCTTGTCCAGGGTATCCTGTTCTTTCCTCATGACCTTCATTTTTCAGTGAGTTTCGGGAGTCATGTCGAACCTATGGGACTTTCTGTTCCTCGTGAAATAGGCATCTTTTTTGCCCTCAGTGACATGACAGTAATACTCCGTGGTCATGAGGAATCCATTTCGCTCTTTCTGTTTCAAGTCGTACCAAGCTTGCATGAGCTTGGTATGCAACTTCTGAACCCGAGACATGGATTTCTCGGCTTTCAGTCCGTGCTTCTTGACAATGTGCTCTGTCAGGCATCTGCGCTGGCGGGTGACATAGCCATTGGATTTCTTGTTCTCATTCTTTTCGTTAGTGCATCAGTAGATCGGCGCATGATGCATGTGCTCCTCCACGAGATGTCAATAGAAGCGGTCCTTAGTGGACCACTTCCTCTCGCTCTCATGCAGGTTGACACATACCTTGAATGGGCATGTTCTCCGTTGGCTACTATTAGTGCATCGGTAGATCGGCCCATGATGCATGTGCTCCTCCACTAGATGTCGATAGAAGCGGTCCTTAGTGGACCACTTCCTCTTGCTCTCATGCAGGTTGACACATACCTCGAATGGGCATGTTCTCCGTTTGCTACTATAGTTCGAAGCAGCATATTCAAGCTTCGTCCTATGTTCATAGCCGTAGTAGGTCCTCCTGATTTTCGAGGTGTCACTCAAACTAGCTACCCATACGTGGTAGAACTTCCGAGGGACTGGATCATCTGTACTCAATCTCATCCAGTCCTTGTCATCACTTTCGTCATGATGATTCCTGGAGGGCGGGATCGAGTACAAATCGGCATATCGTTCACAATGACTGAAGAACCTAGGGGTGAACGCCTTGAAGCCAGACCTGGTGTTAGACCAGATCTCCTTCTGTTCTCTAGTTGTGGCGTCCTCGAGGGGCTCGTCATTTTCATCAATGTTTTCCAACAATTGGTTCATTTTGTCCAAGGACTTGTCCTTGTCACCAATTCCGTTGACTTCCATATTGGAAATCTCACCATCCTCCGTGACTTCGAAGGCAGGGACTGGTGGTGGAGCCTGTGCCTTCTTCAGAGTCGTAGACTTCGAGGAAGCAGTGGCCTTCTCCGGTTCGGGTGAGATCGATTTGGTCGCATTCGAACCTGATCTGTTCCTAGCTCGGGAAGACCTGGTGGACGCACCGGAGTCCTCCCTGTCGGAATCATCCTTTACCTCCTTCTTTGAGAGTCGCTTCTCGTTTCATTGAGGTTTGATCTTTTCGAAACCTTCTTTCTGATACTTCTCCTTCTTGAGTTTTTTGATGTTTTTGAGGCTTTTGGGTCCATTTCTTGAAAACCATCATAGGATCTTCGGTCACCAAGTTGTATAGGAGCACACTCGCGAATTCAAATAAGTCGGTGAACGTGCCGCGTTCATTGTAGACTTCGTTCCATTTGACCACTGCTATCTTCCCTGGTCCGGCCTTCAAACATCTGACCAGGTGTGGCAGTGCCTCTTCGGGGGACCATGCATTACAGCGCATGTCGTTGGTAAAGCTTGAAAACCATTCTTTCCATGTTGCAGTCCCGTCATAGGACTTGGGGATGATAGCGACTCTTCGAGTGGCGTTGTTGGTACATACCAGCTTACCCACTTGGCTAACGCTCAATCTTGAATCGTCTGTTTATTGTGAGCACACCCGGAAGTGTTCGTAGATCGATTCAGTAAATTATCAAGGGTGGCTCGAGATTGCCTCCTGCTTCCCGAAGGTCCTCCAGCAGCACCGGTCGCTCCTCCATTGGGCCTTGGAGCTCCCCCGGAATTGCCCGAAGTACCTCCCATGGTGCCCTGGCTCCCATCATTGCCCACTCCCAGATTCCGAGGAGAGGAGTCGTCTTCATACAAGACGTCGAAAGATCCATCCTCATTGGTGCGGACTAGGTCCGAACCCTGATAGGATCCACCATTTTCATCAGTGTAGGTTCCCAGGGGGACATCTCCGACACTAAATTTCAATTTCTTATCTCCACCCCCACCAGATTTATGTTCAGGTTGATAGACACCGTCACCGGTGACATTCGCCCTGGCATTATCATTGATGAATGGGTCATAATCTGGTAATCTCTGGCTCACCAAGCCTTCCACTGGTGTTGAAATTGTCATTGGAAGGTATGACATTTTGTTCTTTGAATTCATCTGAGTCTAAATCATTGATGATATCACAACTAGCTGGGGTTGTATCTGTATGAAAAGAATTATCTTCTCCATCGATATGGACACTATTATTATTAGAAGTGTCCTCAGTTGCAAGATGACATGTCACTGTCGCCTTCAGTGCTGGCACTGTACTTTCCAAGCCTGTAACGTAACTTCTAGAGCCTTTTTCTTTTTAGTGAGATGGGCTATTTGCAGACACAACTCATGCTGGTGGATTAACAGGTCTTCGTTGTTATCCTTTATTTCCAGCATTAAATGTTCATTGTCTCTGATCATTTAGAATCTGAACTAATTTCTTGTTCTCGGTTCTCCGGAGATCAATGTTTTCCTTGAGTTTATCTTCCTCGATTAGCAATTGGTTGCGTTTATCTTCCTGATCAGCCTCCCATTGGTCGTATTCGATCTCAAGTTTGAGTTGCTTGTTTTCCAGATCCGTTTTGGTTAGCTCTAGCTTCTTCTGGATGACTAAATGTTCCTTTTCTAGAGATCTGTTTCTAGCTTCCTTATTCTCCACGTTCTGTTCAAGATTGTTTAGAGTGAAAAATAGAATCTTTTGTTCATTTTCATATTTCTCGCATTGTTTTTTGAGATTCCATATGCGCAATACTTTGCGTTTAGAGTTTTCCCACTTCTTCTGTTGGTCATGTCTCATCATCTCATCCCGATTGATTGCTTGCCGTCGCAAGTATTCTTTTGCGGTCAATCCTTGGCTTTGGCTTCCACCTACATCAATTATAGATGTACTTAAGCCTTCGAGTGACTTCCTATCTGTAATTGGTGTAGCTGTAGCAGTACTAGTAGAAGTAGTAGCTGCATGTCTTCGAAGCGAAGTGTTCATCATCATGATGGGACTCCGAATTTTTGAATCCGAGGTGGTCGGTTCTGACAAATCTAAATTCTTCGGATTTGAAGTCAACTGTACGTGGGTAGTTGTCAATTTGGGAGTTCGAACTACCTTTTCTGTTAGGGAATCAGTGAACTTTGTATAACCATCTTCGGTTTCGATGGTAAGGCTTCGGCCTGTATCTACCGTAAATGGTGGCGCCTTTACTTCAGAACCTAAGTTGCTGAAGTCAGATTCAGTGGAGTCACCACTGTCGAACCCCAAGTATCCTTGGGTCGCTCCGTCATGGTTCGCTTCGACCTCCAGGGTCGCGCAATAGAACCAAGACTGGTCATGGCACCAGTGTAATGGTTCGAGTTCTTGTTTAACTACGATCTAGTTTGGGAGATATTAATGTCAAGCAAAACCAGACGAGTTAGCTCGCATTAATGCAACCGGCACATGTTTATTGGGGTATCACATAAGTTTGTAGTGGTGCTATCAAGATAGCTCAGTTCTCTTCAGGTGTTGTCCTGGCCGCAGCCAGAGACCAACTGAGCTCCCTACACAGTCCCAGGTAGGGACTGGAGCAGCAAAGACTAGTGCTGCCACCACCTCGCAGTGGCCAGAGATCGAAGCAACCTCTGGTCCTACTGGTGGCAACCGCACCGATCGACCTGCCCTCTCGAATAGGGAGCAAACACTATATACAATGCTCCACAAGCCCCTACACATATTTCGTTGAGCTATAGGCTTGGTTTCTGTGGATGAATTTAGGCTGTGAGTGACCATGGGCAGCATAAAGTGCCCCCAAACCATTAAGATAATCTATCTAGCAATTATTCAATGGTATGAATATCAGGCACTCTTTTAGTGCTTTGATATGAAAATATTACTTCTACTTCTTACTTTATACTAATTGTGTGGCATTTAGTAATGTGATATGGTGCAGAATTTACATGTAAGCATCCATGGGTTGCTCTTCAAGCCATATCTCAAAGAATAGATAACATTTGAGAAATAGCTGGGGAGCCAGCCAGCTCAAATATCAATATTTAAAAATCTGCTGGTGTAGAGAACAGCACCAGATATCAGAGGTGTATCTAGGCATTTTGATAGTGCTGATAACGAATCTGAGTTGTGTATTTCCATATCTAGGTCGGAACAAGGTCAAATATAAGGTCCAAAGTCCCAATGCAAGTGCAATGCATCCTAATCAACTCAGATTACAATAATGCATGGGGAATGGACCATGCACTGAGGACCTCTAGTGGTAATGAATGGAAGTAAGTTCTATCACTCTTCTATAGTAAATTCCAGATTTAGACCTTTGGCCTTTATTTTGACGTTGTTTTAGATTATTCATAATAGTCGTCAGTTTACGTAAAAGTGATGTAAGATGCATGGTGTGTGCTAGCTAGGTTGTATATTATCAGATTATGATTTAGCCACACTATTCATCTTCAGGACCATAGGTCTTTAAATATTCAAGGTCCCTGGTTTATAATAAACATTATGTCATCTTAGATTATTTCTATCCATAAATTTTGGATGATATTGGGTGACTTGATATCTATGTCAATCATCTAGCATGATAGAATAGCAGCCATATACAACAAGCAGTAGTGTTCCTTAAAAGAAACTCTATTATAGTAGAAGACTTAACTCTATTCTTTTAAGTAAATGAAGCTGAAGTGAAAGGTCAATTGATTGAATGGATACTCACCCTTTTTTCACAAAAAAAAAAGTTTTGAAACAGGCCTTTCTGTTGTTGACCATGAAAATCGAATTGAAGACAGCAAAAGTATTGAAGACCAATAATGATGATGGAGAATGAAGTATGCCACTTTCATCTATCTAAGAGGACTTGTGAACTGCACTACTATGTGTAGGTGGTGAGTTCTTCATCAAGTGAGGGAACAGCTCGCCATATTTTTTGAGTTTACCATTTGCTTTATCAAAGGAAGCAGGGAGGTGACCTGTGCGTTGGTGGGTTTGATGTGTTCCAAGTTCAAAGAGGATCTGTATACGGTGACCAGGTGGAACATATTTCACGCCCTCCACTTGAAGACCCCACCCCCACCCCCCCGCGCCATTGCCTCTACCTTTGTTTCAAATTGGCTGGTAGTTCAATCAGGGTATTAATGCAGTAAGCCTATAGATGCTTCTATATGGCCCGATATTGTTTGCCCTTTGTTAGCATCAATATTTGCATAAATAAATACCAAGCATTTGTCCAAGCAACTGCCACTAAGATAGTGCACGCTGACTTGTAATGTCAATTATTGTTCTAAGCTCTCTCTGTTATGACAAATCATATTTCTCTATTTATAAGACGGGCCTTATGAATAAGTCTGGGATTCCGAGTCTGGGGTATGAGTCTGACAGAAATAGGGCAGGGAAAAATGTTGTTTTATATTGTTGTAGTAAGGATGCCAACTGCATAAGATTCGGGCAGAATCTTCATTGGAGCATCATTGTGTCCCACTGGGTCAACCACATAGGGTCAGCATAATGCATTAGTGTAGTAGCCCTGACAACTTACTGACCAGGGCTGTATTCATGCATGTGTAGAGGTCGGCGAAAACGTCTCTGGAGACACCGGGATTCGAACCCGGGTCTCTCGATTGCAAGTCTACCGCTAAGCTACATCCCCTGGCCTGACATACCCTGTCACCAACACGGCCCCACTGATATTTCCACCTTCCACCTACCTCTGGATCGGTATGGTATACATAAGGGGAGTGACCACCAAGTGAGCTGGCCTCTGGAGGCTCAATGCACCCGGGGAGGAAACGAACACCTACACTCGTCCCAACCAGCTTCGACCGTATTTGCCCAGAACTGGTCCTCCAGTCCAGTCTGAACAGTACCACATGTACCCGTACTGAGTCACGCACAACCCGTATAGGCTCCTGTTCCAAGGAACGGCTGTGTGTGCCACCTGTTTCCAAGTTCCTCAGCACTAGCAGGTCGAAGTGCTTGTCTATACCATACCGGCCCAGGTCCCGAGTATCTTAGTCCCCCTTGTAGGGCAGGACCACTAAGTGTCTCCACCAGTGTAGAGGTCGGCGAAAAAGTCTCTGGAGACACTGGGATTCGAACCCGGGTCTCTCGCTTGCAAGTCGAGCGCTCTACCGCTGAGCTACATCCCCTGGCCTGACATACCCTGTCACCAACACGGCCCCACTGACATTTCCACCTTCCACCTACCTCTGGATCGGTATGGTATACATAGGGGGAGTGTCCACCAAGTGAGCTGGCCTCTGGAGGCTCAACGCACCCGGGGAGGGAACGAACATCATAACAAACTATGGCCATTACGCAAACAACACACACTTTTGTGGTTCTTAAAGGGTTAATTTAGTTGTGGTCATATGCAAAATGTACTTGTATATCTCTGTGAGAGTAATGTGCACATATTTTCCTAAAAGTATGAGAGAGAGATTATAATAAACGCGAGTTCTCTAATACAGATATGTTTAATATAGGCTTGTAAATGGTATGTTAGAACATGTGATTGTCTTTGCTGGAAGACAGATGCTTTAATTGATATATTTGGGGACCCTGATCAAAGGTATTAATTACTGCTACCCCCCCCCCCACTACCACCAGCATAACCACTGCCGTGACGTAAGTTACTGATTAGCACTAACACTCTGCCCACTTTCCTTTCTCTGGCTTCATTTCCAACCACTTGACCAGTGAGTGCATAGGGACTGACCAAGAAAGCCCTGGTAGGAGAGCCCTTGGTGCCTGAGGGGCAGGGATTGTTTGAGGTGCCCCCTCTCAGTCACATGTCCATCAGCTGGTAAGTGAGGGGACTTTAAGTTTGTTTGTGTCTACTTTCTAATCTTTGTCCAAGGACCTCTGAATACAGCAGTCTCCCCCAGTATTTTCTTTGGTCTCCTTTACTGCTTTATATGGTAGAAAAAGTTTCTAGATTGCTTTATTTAAATACAATAAGATGTTAATGTGAATTGTTTGATGGTGCTATGGATTTGCTGTAGGGTAGAGTGACCTTGAGTCGTCCAGGTACCTTGAGTCAGCCATTTTGCTTGGTTTTGGGCACAAAATGAAGGTATTATTGAATATATTAGTATATTCTAAGCTTTTTGCACTGGTGCTATATAGCAAGATATGCTATAAGCTATCTTAGTATTTCTTTGGAATATAAGTCTAGCACCTTCCAGGAGCTCTGCATGACACTAGAGTTTGTAAATTATTCTTGAAGTCAGATACAGGTTTCCGATGATTTTCCAGCAACAAAATGATAAATTAGTGATAATGTGATATTGAACAAGTAACAGAGTTAAACCTAACTACAATTGGAATAAAGCATTGCATTCATTCTCTGTAAACATCATTTAACTTGAAATTATTCCTTTTATAGTGTTCAGTGCAAAAGTCAACAATCTGCTGTGTAGAAGTTGACTCATGGTATGATATTACTGACTCAAGGTGTGTTTGAGCAATACATGTACCTTGAGTCGGCCACTATACATGTACCTTGAGTCGGCCCCTATTGCTTTCTGGTCCAAAATAAACTTAGTAGTGACCATTTCATTGGGTTCTAAGCTATTTACACTGATAGAATATGTTGAGCTGTAGCACCTGCTATCTCTCCATCTTTGGGAAAGTGAATCTAACACTCTCCATTATTTTTCAACAAAATCAACTATATTCTACCAATTAGGTAGACAGGTCTTTTGATAGATTGACAGCCACTTTGAAATACCTGATAGCTGATAAATGGGGACCAGTTTGCTATAATTTATGTTTATCAAAGGAACATTGATAATCAGCATTGTATTTAGTAAAATCATTACAGAAACATTCTGACCAAGATCACTCAGCCAGGAATAAACATTTTCCTTGTATTGCTTCATAAGTACACTCTTTACTATGAATTAGTTGAGTCATTTTATGATGTGGCTGACTCAAGGTACAACAGTGGCCAACTCATGGTACTGATGAATGAAAATTCACATATATTGAATAATGGGTGCTAAAAGAGCTCCATGACCATGGGTGTGAAAGTTGTAACATCACTGGATGGAAAGAGTAAGACATCTGGGTAATATTTATATCGTGGTCACTTTACCCTATTTATAAATTGCGTCACCATTAGGCTTCAAATTACAACATTGCCCCCACTCATTCACCTGACCCTACCTTCAAGTCTGGGCCAGCTGAACACTCCAGGGCATCCTCCAGGGGTATTACAACTCTGCTCAACTCGCACACACCTTGCACCCCTTCCCCACCTCACCCTTGGCCGATGCCCTTGACCTCTGCCCTTATGTGGAAACTGTCGAGGCGTTCGGAGTACGGCCGAGGGATCAATGCTGGTTTGCAAGGCCACCCCCTATTGGTCCTCCCCAAGTCGGTCAATGTTGATCCCCAAGTCAACTTACTACACTCCCAAGCATAGTTAGTGAGTGGTACCTAGCCAGACTTGGCTGGGTGGGAAGGGGGTGGAGGGAACAAGCTAAGGTGGTGTAGTTAGCGTTCGAGGTCACCCCTACCCATAAGGCACTGGATCTAGTCAGAAAACTGTACACCGAATGCCTCGAGTGGGCCATTGCTGTTCAGTTGACAGCTTGGTCCCATGAGTGGCACCCCCTCGCTACCCTTGTGTTCAGAGTTGTATTGGTGTATACCTGGTGCCACAATTGAACTGAGGGGTTAGTATTTGTTGGGAGCTTCATGAAAGCAGACAGGCCCTGCTCTCAAATCTAAACTTTGTAGTTTTACACTAGACTCTACACTCTGTAGAAATCTCCTCCTGCCAAGAATTGATGACAGTGTTATACTTTGGACCTAATATGGGGAAATATTATCCAGAGACTATTAAGTTAAGTCAACTCGTATTAATTCTCAGTCATTTTTATGTATATACAGAACTGCATTCATTTATTTATGCACCAATTCAGTCCTTGCATGTCTTGTCACAACATTACATCCCTTTAATTTGCGTATGTCAGAAAATCTAGACAGCATGATGCATTTATGCAGTTAGATTATTAATTTCCTTAGTGTATTAAAACACTATGTAGGATCTGAAGGGACTCTAGGTTGGCGAGAAAATCTGGCAGTTGGGTCACGTGTCTGACCCATGACTTCATTTATTACCGGCTACCTAGCCTACAGATTTGAATTCAGCAACTCAACAGGCAATATTGGTAGCTGCGTGTTGATTTTATCATGTGTGGATCAACACGGTAAAAGGTATGCCCATGCACCCCCTCGCGGGCGTACCTTTTACCATGTTGATCCACATGTGTTCCTTCCTAAATGTGCACTTCAGACAGATTATGTTGTAACATTCATGTGTATATAGCTATAGGGTTGGAGGGGCAAAATCTTGTAGAAAACACCGTGAGTATTAAGATTGTAAGATGCAGCTGTTCTCATTTTCAAAATGTGAGACAAATGATGTAATAAGCCCATAATGTGTGCATCTTCTATTTCCCTTGGATTTGAACATATTAATAGATTTATGTAGATGATAAAATTCTGAACAACAAGTATGAGCTTACAATTTATGTCAATAGGAAAATGGTTCACTTGATGGAATCATTGGTAGATCACAGTAGGGGTTGAGGCTAAAAAAAGATGGCAGGCTGGTTTGACACTTTTTTCCAGGTGTGAGTGCAGCCAATACCTGTGTCCTCGCAGATATCACCAATTAAGGGTATTACTAAGTGCTTTTCAATGTATTTAAATATTATTGATAGCCAGAGTATAGATATCCACTACCCATGAGCGAAATCTGGGAAGAAAAATACAAATTATCAACTGTTTTACACTGGTTTGAATGTGAAGGTAATACTGGAAGTTTAAAATACACACATATTAACCACTGTTAACCACTCGAGATACCAAAGAACTAACACCAGACACAGTTTTAGGGCATAACCCATTTTCATATACTGGGATGCGAAGTTTGATGTGTCTATGACTTAGCAGACTGATACTTTTGATAGGACCAAAATGAATTAGCATCATTTGAAATGGAAATTTGAAAAGTGACGACCTCGGGTGTTGCTGTTATGCTACATTTTTCTATGGGCCTTTTAAGCCTACTTGAAATGTACTGGGAAAATATTTATGAATGCTGTTACAAAGCCAAGATTTCAAAAATTTAGAATTTTGTAAGAATAGTTATTTGAGAACCTTTTATTCCAGTCACATGTTAAAATGATTCAGTCATTAGAAATGACAATATTTTCCATGACAATGACATTAACAGTGTAGTGGTTTGTTTGTTATGTCGATATGGGTGGCTCTTAGATTCGCTTAGTGGCTATAAGCAGTAACACAACACGAAGTGTTCAGGTTGGGCAAAGCCCTCAATCTTCCATCTGCTTAGATGGCCTTTATTGTTTAGCTCCCTGAGAAGGCTTGGTAATGAGTGTGGACTGGACGAGGTCCAGTCCCCTTCTGCCGATCACCCGGCTCCTTAGTAGGAGCTGGATGCAAGGCATCTTGCTGCCCCCTCTTGTACCAAACGGGTATCCCGAAGTGACACCTGGTTGGCATAGAAGGAACAAGCAACACACGAGCACATTTCTCGGGTGATTCCTACATAAAATAGATGTTATTAGCTGCATTAGTCTAGATTTTTTGCTATGACTGCTTGAGAATTCATGGCCAAATCGATGAGATTTTTTTGGGGGATTTTGACCCCAGCACAGCCCAACATGGGCAAATTAAGCCAAATTTATAGGGAAAACATGGTATATAGGCAGAATTTTGGGCTTATTTATTGCTCAGAGCATGCGAAAGAAGTTTTTCATGGAGGAATATTGTGGTTACCATGGTAACCAAAAAAATCACCTTTTCTGTTAAGGTGGTACCACCTTAATTCAGCCACTTCCGGGTAGAATGGCCAAATAGTTCCTCAGAAATTTTGTTATTTCAAGGAATTCAGACAATTTGTGAGGAGAGAATGGCTTAAACCCATGGTTATTTGGTATCAAAATAAATCAGGAATTGTTTTTCTTTAGACCAGAGTTAATTTTTTTATGTATTTCAATTGTTACATCCAAGGTCGCCAACACTGGTATTTTCTGGGCTGCACTGGGTAGTTAGGGTGGTACCACCTCATACATACAGGGCTGGACCAAGGGCTCGTGCTTGGCACGATTACCCCTAGTTCCAGCTGTTTTTGTATTTCCTGTACGCATATTAGCTTCTTCTTTAGAGGAAGCCTACGATACTGGATCGTCACCCACATCAATAGTGTGTAAAACTATATCGGTTTTACCTACAGGTCCTCCATCAATACCGAAGGCATTCTCATACATTCGGAGGAGTTCCCCTTGTTGCCTTTTATCCTCCACATCCTTTAAATCTGATTTATCTATCAGTTTCTTAAATTCTCCATCGGAAGGATGCTTACTAACCGGTTTTGATGGTTTCTTAAACTCAGCTTCAGCCCTGAACTCATTACTCCCATGCTGTCACCTTGCCTTAAGTAAACCACGGAACCAGTTTGGTTACATGTCATTGCTATTAATCACTCATGCTGAGTCTTTCATGTCCATGGGAGTACATAGGACGCCCCCATCATCAGTGGGGCGCCCCCATTGTCCCGCTTGGTCTGGCATGTTCAATAGCCCATAACTCGGTCATTTATGCAACTGTGCAAGTGTAACTGTGCATATGAAAAGGAGTACTTGTCAGCTCTCCATACGTCATTGCGCATGTGCGCAGGTCACGCCGGTTTGTCTTTGGCTCACTGAGAGCTCCAAACACTCTCAGTTACCTAGCTTCATTGATAAGGGGACTTTTGACACTGGATTAAAACCATGAGATGTGTCTTGTCTGGACGCATCCAGCACATGTCCATTATCTGGGCCATGACATCCATGAGATGGCGTTAGCACTATTGGAAGTTCACAATGCCGTCATCTTTATAGCCTTTTGTTAGTGTATGGTGTTCAGCGGCCTGTGACGGCAGTCTTGCTTGTCCTTACTAAATATATATACTATTGTCCAAGGTCAGTGAACCATGAGGTCGGACCTTCTGGACCTTAAGCATTAATTATACTATTGTTACAATTTATGGCATTATTAAAATGTATATGATAACACCTTGGAAGGCTGAAATAAAGACCTTGGTGTAACCCCCGGTCTTTATGCACACCCACTCCCCTTCTGCATGCCTTATTCCTTAAGTAACCTATATCTACAGAACAAAACAAGAATGTATAAGAACCTTGAATATCTATGAAATATGTATAGTGCAGTCAGAAATGGACAGAAAACATGTATTATGTATACCCTGAAACAATGTCAAGTACACAGCAGAATGATAGGGTGCCATTAATACCAACAACTAAGCAGATCTGTTATCAATACTTGCCCCATATCAAATCCACCATTATTGACATTAATTTCAAAATGACCGATTTGGGAGGTAAATGACATTCTTAGGTATGGGAAATATCCCTAAAATTGTTCTAAGATTCAATTTGAATGGGATAAACAGTGGCATCAAGTTGAGCACAAAGTTAGCAATGGGAAATACAATCTACAAATTTGATTTTCTCACTATTCTGCATATATGCTGGGAGAGGAATGTCTAAAGAATGGGCTTGAAGTGAAAAAATATCATTTTCATATAATTAAATCCGCTGCACAAAGCTAGGGTGCCAGTAATACCCCCATTCCAGTAATACCCACAGCTACTCTACTCTAAGGTTGGTTAAGGGTGAGTGAAAATGTAACACTACCCTAATGATAGCCCCTGACGGGGTGGGGAGGTAGTTATGCCTTTTGGTGCCCAGAATTATTTGAAGATTTTACATTATTTCACAATTATATTACTTAGTTGATAAGCCCATCTGTTATTTTGATCTTATCTTTTGATATTGGCTCTATATTGCATTTCCTGAATACTCATAACTAAGTGAAGACTTTCAGTTAAGGACAATGGAATTTATTAGTCAGGTTTGTTAACCATAGTTACCAAAACATTCTATTTGTTGTCATTGGTAGTATTTGGTCTCTCTTGTGTACTATATAGACCCCCCCCTATCCATAATACCTGTAATTCTGAGGCCTCATTCAATTCTGCATATATATATATATATATATATATATATATATATATATATATATATATATGTGTGTGTGTGTGTGTGTGTACTAACACTCAGGAGACATAATGTGCTAGTAACAATGCATGGATTATCTCTATGAATATAAACATTTCTTTTAGAATCTAATGGGAGTATAGGACATTGAATGTATATGATCTAGCATAATAATTGTGTCATGTCTGGTCTTAGCCCCCTGGAGGGTGGCCCTCTAATGAATCATTTTCAAATGTTGACTCCCTGTGTTAGGTATAATGGTGATAGAGAAAAATGGATGATTGTATTATGATGGGGAGGTCATGGCCATTGTATAGAGGGTCTAACTGTGCAGATTGGACCAGTAGAAGTATTTGGATGATAGTTTCCTTCAATATACATGTATTTAAGCCTCACTTAAGCCCAAAACCCCGCTTTGAAGTGCGCTTGGGCACCTAGCGACTAATGTAGTGCTGGATGACTTTTATGCAAAATAAATGTGATTGAACCAGGGTATTCATGAAGTGCATAAAATGTTATTATGATCCAATGACTTGGACTGTGCTTCTTTATTCTATACTTATAGAGTGATTTATACAGACAACATGATGCTGATCAGTTTAACATTCAGAAAAACGACACACATACCATTGCATTTGCAAGAATACCTTTATTTGATGCTGATTATATCTTTAATTTGTGTCAAACTCCATTCTGTTTTCATAATTTAATTGGGTGTTGAAAAATAGAACACTGCCGACTTTGCTCCCAAATTCTATGCTGCGGAATGCACTAAAGTTTTATATTTAAAGTTTATGCAACATTTTTGCACGCTGTAAGGAAAAATAAATACTCAGTGAGTCAGAATGTTCAAGTCGGATAAGAATGTCAGTTAATTTGCATTCATATACTCTACTGAGAAGGTATGAATAGGACATAGCACACCAAATATTAGAATTGGCCTAGATTTTCTAATGGCACGTCAATATCATAATAATGTGTGGTTATTAAATTGACTATACTAGATCCATTGAGAAGAGGCAGGGATAATGTGAACCAAAGTCCACTTTGACTCACTGCAAAACGGCACAACATTCCCAGCTACAACACTTCAAATAACACTTGCAAGGAAAGTTTGAACGGACACCTTGGAAGGTGCAGGTGCACACCAGCAGCAGCAGGACAATCATTCTGAAACATTAACCAAAAGGTTGCTGAGGTACTAAAGACATTACTTCAGGATTATGTCTGAGTCATCTGGCAAATTTTTATTAAAAATGTATAAACTGTGTGTCTGTATTTGTTGCATTAATCAAACCCATTCTCCATTTTTCATCTTTCATTATTCATATTTGTCCTACAGCTGATGAGTGAATATCATCATCTAAAAAGAGCCAGGTTATGGACTAGTTTGGTACACCAGTTTGTCTGTATTGTTGCATCAATCAAACTGAGTCCATCTGATCATGGTCTCTGTGATGATGCTGGACACATAGACAAAGATTAAGGAGAATTAGTCACACCTTTTGAGTTAAGATGAAGGTCAGGTTTGGTTTGGGGTGGGACAAATTTAAGTATTTCTTTGATCTACTTCTGGGTGTAGTTGTTAATACCTTTGGCTAAAGTTGTATTTACAGGGTGATCTAAGAGGGTTAAACAATATTTCACGTATTAAGGAAACTAGCCCAGGTGGCTACTACTCCTAGCAATAGAAGTGTTACAGGTCCAGTGGTGAGGTTGTGTGGTCTTAGATCGTAAGCTAATTACCATTAAGAATAAGAATGTGCTCACATACACATAGATTATCACATGGTCTACTGCCACAATGTGGGTGGGGGCAATGTAATGAATGCTAAAGGTCACAGCTAACTTTTCTGGCAACTTGATCTCATCGTATATTAGAAGCCTGTAACAAGTTAACACTATTGTAGATTCTTTTCCCTATTTTTGCATAGCCCCGATTCTCTTTTTAGCCATGTCATACCCAAAGGATGATGAAAGCCTGACATGAAAATGGGCATAAACAATTGAACTCACCCAGACTACATGTTGAAAACTTGGTGACTTTAGCTGATACTGCAAAATATGTAGAGCTGTTAGCTGAGACCAGGTATGGGAGATGCGTCAGTAGCTGCGTGTGTGGAGACTGCTTGAATGCCGTATGAGAGATGAAGTAAGAGTCAATAGGAGCACATATGTTTACTGGCTAAACTTAGCCCTTTAAGAGCCAATACTGTGTTACGCCATCATGCATGGATAAGAATGTCAGGTAATTTGCATGCATATACTCTACTGGGAAGGTATAAATAGGACATAGCAGATCTAACATTAGAATTAGCCTCCATTTTCTAATGGCATGTCCATATCGTAATAATGTGTGGTTATTTGAATTGACTATTGTCAATTGACTATTCTGTGTATTATCATTATTTTATACCTTTATTAATTTCCTAAGCATACAGGCCCAAGCTCTGTTCATAAGTCTACTACCTACCCCAAACTATTTACTCAATAGTAGTTGGGGATTGCACAATATCAAACCCAGCCAAACCCCGCCTCCTCCAGTGGGATCAAGTGAGCTGCTCTTGCACCATCCCAACACGGAGGCTTCAACAGCCAAACCGGTTACTCCGCCCACGGCCCCTGTGGAGGTATTGCGACATACCAATGGATACTTTTTTTGGGATCAGGGCATATTTCACAACACGCCCTCATCCCTCATTGGTCCACCTATTGAGCTGCTCTCCACCTGGTCCTCCAACATTGCACTCATCATACCATGAGCTGCTCTGCTGGGTATATAATATGTTGCATGAGCGGCTCCCAGTTTGTCAACCTTACATCTCTTCATACCCATACCTATACCTTATACCAAAACCTAGGACAGGTTGAGCTTAGGCTCAGGGGCAGAGCTTGGACACTGGCAAGTGTATCATTGTTACCACCTGTATGAACACTAATGTCAACTGTGTAATAAAGAGGATCAAATGAACTTATCTGGATTCAGTGTGTATCACTTCACCCACTTGTAAAGGTTTGTTGACACGATGGTGGGGAACTCCTCAGAATATCACTACAATTACCTCTCATAGCCATGAGTAGTAGTGAGACAACACCTAAGGAGCCAGCTTCTGAATGTGCCTTTACATCACCTGGAATAGACGTGCCCAACCCACCTGCAGCACATCACTTTCAGAGAGAGAATTCCTGACCAGACGCACTTACATCACACCCAATTATACCAACAGCCCTTCAACTGCATGTACAACAATCTGTGAGTACCGGTACTGAACAATTTTCCTCCACAATTGTAGACAATAATACTGAAGCACACACCAGTACACCAGTATCCCCATCTGCACCAGGACTAGATTTAACCTTACCTGGCTACTCACAAACAGGCACACCACCACTGAGGCTATCTGGTATAACAACCCCTGCTTCTGATATACCTATCATAGGTACAACAGACCACCTGTACCTAGACCCACAACTGGAGGATAGACCACAAGACCTGCAAACCACCCTGGAGGATATTGCATCACCAAAGCCATCTGTCTCAGCCACCACTTTGCCCACCAGCAATAACTCGACACATGTCAGTATTGATACAGTGACTACCAGTATAAGTGTTACAAACCAACCACCCCTGGTTTTGGAAAGCCCTGTGGTCATAGATTCATACTCTGACACCTCCCTAGATGCTGATTATTGAAGAGACAGGATTGGATCAGCCATATCTAGGTGGAGATCAGCATATGAAAACGGTGTAGAAAGAGCAAACCTACTTCCTTCCAGCACCTATTCTGAAAACCAAGTGGTAGGAAACACTTTTAACTTTTCAGCTCATATTAATAGACTCCTAGAGTACGATTGGCATGGCCCTAGCAGTGACCACCTCAGCACCTACCGCCACCCGTCTACATCCGAGGAGGAGGATTTATACTACCCCCGGCTGTATACACACCCACAACCCATTGCAGGACAAGGTCTGTAGATTCACTAAACAGACCCCAGCCCAGACACAGGAGGAGAACAAAATCTAGCTATCCTCTCAGGAGGAGAACACCCACTAGTTATAGACTTTTGAGAAGCATGGACGGTGCCACCAGCAGGTCTCACCTTGTGGCAACCAGCCCATTTTTTAATAGAGGAGCCAGAGCACCTTACAACTCACCTCAAGTCATCAGCTCTCCTGGAGAGGAAACAGAAGTAACCTTCCCCCCACAGAGCCAGCACTACAATGTCCAGAGTTCAGCCCAGGATGACCTGAGGAGAAGTCTGGTCAGAGAATGCACTCAACCAGTCCGCGACTCCTTCTCTGAGTTGCTCGCCAAACAAGTGAGTGTCCTGTCAAGTGAAATCAAAAGAAGTGGACAGGAGATCACCAACCAACTGACCAGGGTACACCATAAACTAGATGACATGGACTGTTGGAGAGAGCACATGGAGAGTGAAGCTGCCCACAATCTCAAAAGAACAGTAGAGGCTGATATGGATGTTCTAAGAAGGTCTGAAGACTTCACATACCAAATGACTGAGCAGCTCAGCAGAAACATCATGAATTCCACGAAGGTTGGTAGAGTAGTTCCACTCCACCAACACCCCCCCCCCCATCCAACAGCACCAAGCTTCAGCCTGACCCAATCCAATACAGTTACGGGAATCAGGCTTAGCCCACCTAGCGCCTTCCAGGACAGTGCCATCCACAACACAGCAACCTGCATGCCCACCCCACAAGCTTCGCTGTATCAAACGAACAGTGCTAGTGCGGCAAACTCACACCAGGTGGCAGCAGCAACATGCACCAAAGTGCTAAACCTAAACAAACCCACCTCGAGTCAGATAATTAACAGTGTCTACACCCCTCCAGGATACATACCCAATCAACCCACCCAAGTGCAATTACCTTACCCCTCAGGGTATCCTCAATTAGCACACTCCACACCAGTAATACCCAGCCTGGGACAATCTGTCCTTAGCCAAAATACAAGATCACTGGGTGTGACAGACGGTGAAAGGCTTACATCTGCTCAATTGGTCTCATTTAACAAACCAGAACCTTTTGATAAGTCCTCACCTCAAAGATCTGCAGGGAGATTCCTGACTGAATTCAAATTTTTCATCAGAAACGTCCACCCCAAAAGACCTGACCTACATGCCCCCTACATGTTCACCTTCCTCAAGGGGAGAGCAGCACAATGTTTTTTTGCCAACATAATGGACAAACCCATCATGCAGGATAAGGATGCCATATACGAGGCCTTTCTAGCAAGATTCAGCACCCATGACCCAACTATCCTCCTCAAAGGATACAGGAGCAGAAAACAGCAACCCAATGAGTCTACAGAGGACTACATGGCTGATATGACCCTGCTACTGTCAAACAGCAGCCTGGATGAGGCCTGACAGATTGATTATCTAATTAATGGCCTCAAACCTGAACTAAAAAATGTTGTCCTTACCAAGTCACCTAAAATCTACTAAAGAATTTGCTCTTGACCAGGAACTGAGCATTGAAGCAAAAGAAATTGCCCAGGCCCAGAGCAGTCCCGCTGAATTATGTGCAGTACTTTAGGCTACAATAATGATTCCAAGGACAACAGGTCCCGGAAGGACAAGTATCAAAATGACCACAAGGAGGAAGATAGGCTGCCCAGTGGAAATTACAACAAACAGTATGAAAACAAATTCAAAAATGCTTTCAACAAGAAATCAAGGACAGATGTGCCTCCAGGCATAACAGATCCAGCTCCAGAAATAGATCTGGTTACCAATCTCCAGGAAGAAACAGATCCAGTGACAGATTTGACCAAAGATCTAGGTAATCAGAAAGCAGCAAGAGTTTTGTCTTCATCCCTGTTAATGGGCAACCTAACAACAGCTGTAACGCCTCTTTCATGGTACCTGCACACTTCACCATTCCAGACAATTGGGTGCAACAGTCAACAAAGACGTGTAGAGACCCCACTCCCAACAGAAAGGATAACAGAAGCCACACAGGGTCTCAATCTGATCATGATAATGACAATGCTAACAACAATCATGATTTTGGTATATGTAAGGTTGTTCTGACATATAGATCTATAGGTATGCTGATGAAGACATATGTATATAGGCACATCTGTATACCATACATACACATAACATTATTGATATGTGAAACTGACCCTTTCAACTCCTACACCTCATACATGAAGAACTAAGGTACTATTATACGAAATATAGGGGTCAGATGGGCCAACGGTGAAGGTGTTGTGCAAGATTGTTGTTGATATTGAGCCCTTTAATGCACAAAAATGATCTGATTAAACACTGTGGGGGAAAGGACTCACATCAATGACCAAAATATAAGTATCTACATTCTAAACTAAACTAAATTTATTCCTGGAGTGTCTTCCATAAGGTAGGCAAACCATAAAATTGCTTTCCCCATGCAAATCTAAGACTTTTTGATTATAGGATGTGATGGTTACAATACTGTTCAGAAAGCAAGGGATTTTAAAGACATTCTGCTATTGTGGCAGATGTGCCTGTACAACAAAATTAGACTTCCGGCGCCTTGCCGTGGACTGGTTTCTGCAGCTCCGTTCGGCGATGGGTTTGTGGTGGCAAGCCACGTTGCTGTTGTGATGTGCCCTGATGAAGATGGGATGATGGAGCCCTTAAACGTGGTTGAAACGGGGTCGGCTGCTGCTGTCTTTTTCGAGTCTGCATCTTAGAGTCAGGTCTGTCTCTGCAATCACTTTGTCTCAAAGAGGGTGGATACACTGGGAAAGGTACATAAGCGATTTGGATGATACAAGCATGAACAGAGGCAATAAAGAAAGTCACAAGAATGAGTAGACACAATCAAAACTTTGGATCACATTTCTCTGTTACATTACATTTATTACTAACGATAGTCTCAGTACATCAACTCAATATTTCCAGTGATCTCGTTGGTACTCCGTGAAATGGGGTGTTGAGTTTGCTGGGGCAGTGGTTGGGGAATCAGGTGCTATGTGATCTATTTTATGATAGGATGGGAAGGGGTCATCCCCACACAAGGATGGGAGGATACCATCCCCACACAAAAGGTGGAGATACCATACCCACACAAAGGTGGAAATATTTGGAATTGATTTGTGGATTTAATGTTGCCTAAAATGGAAGAAATATTGTTGATGTTTGGGTTGACTACTTTGGGGTGTGAATTATGGAAATTTCATTCCCCACACAAGCTTGGAAATAATTCAAGACAAATGAAAATAATGATGTTCAAGGAACAAAAAGAAAAAAAAGGGGGAGGGGTAGGGCGTGTTAAGTAATTTTTGGTTTGTGTTTGTATATTTGGTGGGCTCTGGGAATCTGTGCACACAGGGGTGGGGGTGAATGTGTATAGGGGGATGGGGTGGCATAGTGTTGTTGTTTTTAAGACATTTAGGCGTGTTTCTAGAATAGACTAAATAACTGGTCTAGTCAAGTAATTAATGATCAAGCTGTCTTACCCTGACACATAATGTGTAGATGAGAAGTAATATTGTGAGACGGCTCAGTTCAGTGGAGAAGTTGAGGTATGATGTCAGGAACATACTACTATTCAAAGATTGCTATCTGGGCCAAGAAGCTTCATAGTGTTTAATTATGTGTGGCCAATTTGTGGCAAGGGATGCTCTGGGGCAATAAAGGTTATGCGGCGATTTATGGTTACGCGGCGGTTTATGGTAACGCGGCGATTTAGGGTGATCTCGAGATATTCTGAATTGGGTCCATGTTAATCTCGGGAGCCTCAAGGCTGTTCAATGTTAGAAAAATATTGGTCTAGGGTAATTTAGATTTGGACAAATTTGCTAAGGATGAGGGAGTGTTGGCCATTTTGCCATATGCATTGTGTGTGCAGGTATTTTGATGTTATTTTGGCGTGTTTTTTAGGGGCATATATATTATCTCTCAAACTTAATCATCAGTAGTCATAATATCTCTCCAATTTATGTATGGATATGATTGATGTAAGAATACTATACAAAATAACTTCTGAAATGGGTCCACATGTATGTGCTTTCGACCCCCATTCATATTTATCCTTCATTCAGGAGGGGGTGTCAGTAACTTCATTATGTATGCAAGGGGGGGATAGCCCCCCTTGCATACATGCAGCAACAGAGGGGTGGGGGGAGTCAAATCTTGGACAAAAGGTCCATGTGTGATTAATGAATGATCCTTTAGTTGGTGCTGCAGGTTAGGTATTTACATATTTGGCCATGCCTGGAACAGGTCTTTGAGTAAAAGCATCTGACAGCTGCACCAGGAACATGGTCCAAATATAATATGCATTTTCTACCTCCATTCATACATATCTATCTCTCATTCAGTGGGGGAAGGGGGGGCGTGACTTGGGTATGTATGCAAGAGGGGGATAGCTCCAATGCATACAATGGTGGTGTGGAGGGGGGGCAAATCTTTGTCAAAAGGGCATATATGCAATTAATGGATGGTCCTTAGGTTGGCGCTACACATTAGGTACTTGCATATTTGGCCATGTCTACAACAGGCCTTTGTGTAAAAGAAGTCCTTGATGGTGCATGCTTCTGACAGCTGCACCAGGATTTGTCTTCCTATGGCATGAATATCATTAAATCTATTGTCCAAAAAACCTATTCACATGGATGGTTTATTCATTGTTTGAGAAGGCAAACAGAGAATTGCATGTCTTGTCTTTCTGTGTATATACTCTGTGTACTGATTTAGATTTTTAACCCCCCTAAGGAAGGTTATTCAGGAGTGTATATTATTAGCCACTTTGTGATTGTCATCAAATTGCTAGTTTGATCAAAGCTTTATTGGTGAATCATGCTCCTCCTAAGGGTGCATTAAAACAGCACTGGTTGAGCAGTATACATGAATGTATGTCAATTACTTGTTTAAGTGCAGGGGTTCTACAATTAGGAAAGGTACTGTCAATGGACCGTTCTGGGTATTATTATTATTTTTCATATTTACTAAATTCTTCGCCATATAAAGCCTAAGCTCTGCCCATGATCTACACTCAATAATCTCCTGTATTCCCCAACAGGAACCAGGATCCATTAGTCATCACAAACACACTTCCTCCATGACACTCTGTGACATAAGGTACATGGATGTAATAACATTCCAACCTTGTCTACACCCACACAGTCCAACTGGAGGAAGTGCGATCCACCTGTGGTGCCATATTTGGAATGAGAGGATATTTCACAATCTCCTCTCAATTCTCATTAATATAATCTACCCACAGGTGGCACTCTCTCTGTATGACATGTGTCACTATTCTATTGAGCCACATGTACAGAACATTTCGCAACACTGTGAGCTGCTCAAGCCCTTAATATAAAAGGTAGCTTGAGCAGCTCCCAATCAATCTATTCTAAGATCATCTCTCCCAACTTACACCTTACACCTATACCTAGAACCTACAACAGGTTGAGCTATTGGATCGGAGGCAGAGCATAGATATTGGCGAGTGTTATCATTGTTACCACCTTTATGAAACACTCATGTCAGCTATGCAATAAAGGATCAAATGAACTTCTCTGGATTCCATGTACAGTCACTTCACCACTTGTAACCGTCCGTTGACACGATGGTGGATGAACCCTCCAAGAATATCCCACTACCAACCTCTCATTAAACATGAGCAATAGTGAGACATCACCCAAGGAGCCAGCTTCAGAACAATGCACCTTTACATCACCTGGGCTAGACGCGCCCAACCACCCCACAAGTGCTACTACACATCACTTCCAGAGGCAAATTTCATCACCTGCAGCCTTCAAAATGATCCAATTATATCCACCCGATACACCAAGGAACACCACCCCTGGTAGGAGCTATACAGCGCCACAATCTGACGCCGACAGCGACAGCCCCAGGAACAGTCACAATAATTAGGATTTGAGGACAGAACTACGGCACCTATAGAAACCACCCACCCATCCTAAAGGAACCGACCACACGACCGCCCACCACTACTCCTGTTCCTACTACTGAAGCAGAAGTTAACTCTCAATTGACTGTCACACCTCCAGGACTCTTGCACTGACGATGAAAAGCACAGCCAGGATACCTCGATTCTGGAGCCTAAAAGCAAGTCTGGTCAATATGGACAGCAAGGCAAGGCCATTTTCGTTGATACAGAATTGACTAAGAGTGCAGTATCTGTTAACATGGACAACCACTTGTATAGAGCTCTCGTTGATTATGGCGCCTCCCTGTTTTTATTAACCATAAATGGTTGATAGAATAGCAAGCACACATTTTGAAATATGTTAGGAACCTTAGACTCACAGTGTTACTGGCTGATAAGACCCCTTTTCCTCCAAAAACATCCTACAATGTCTATAGTCAGTGTATAGACCCCCCCCTCTAACCCAACCCCCCCCCACCCCCACCCCAGCCCTACACCCCAATCTATTATTCCTAACAAACCTACCCATGGTAACCTTCTTACCACCCTTGAAACAGACATACATAGAACCACCCAGACACTATAGGCAAATTTTCTTCGTGTAATAGATGTTCCCTCTCCATTTCCCATATATTATTTCATTAGAACCACCAAATTCACCTTTTTTTATGTTTTATTTTTCCACAAATTCCAATTATCCCCTCCAAAATAATTTTATTTAATTTTCTGAAGGCTCAGGCAGCCGTAAACTGGATGATCTGGTTGGCACGCCACATAAATTACCCACATAAATTATGCCTACCAGTGTCCTATTAGCAACACACCCCAAACAAGCAGACCCCCCAAAATTTTGTATAAAACTTTTCATTTTTCCAACCCAAAATTCCCGAAATTCACTGCGCCTCACACCCCACCTTTTTCTTCTCACACAAAACCAAGCCCCCCCCCACTCAACCACCCAAGCCCTATTTCCCCCCAAATCAGAATTCGTATGGATCACTATTGCAGTAGAGTGCATGTGCACTGGCAAAATCAAAACAAACCGTTTTGTCAGTATACCCGTAACCATAACAACGGGGGAATCACCTACTCTATTTATAGAACATGTACCACTCTACATATAGAAATATTATTGAGTTGATGTATCTGTGATACTTTGTCTGCTTATTAATAAAACTTTAAACTTTATTTGACCGCGTCTGGTTTTGCTTGTATTTATTCTACCCAGTATTTATAGAACAGGCGTCCCCACGCTGTGATAGTGAATGCTCGATGAATCTAGCCACCGCATCTTCCCCCGATCCAGGAGAGCATACCAGACAGAAAGCTCGGGCCCAAACAGCGGCAAAGCAAATCGAGCCCACTAAGTTGGCTCCGCTGAACCCCAAGAAGCCCAGCACCCCAACTATCTATATATATATGTTTAAACTCAACCTGGCTGAGAGGGCCACATACATAGTCTATGGTAGGTAAATTTTCGATTCACCATTCCAACATGGCCAGCTTCGGTTCATGATGGAAACCACCGTCCCACCTCACTAACTACCGGCCACCCCCACAATCACTTGGAACCGTCCCAAGGTTATAATGTCAGTAGCATTTGGAAGATACCATCACACTTATGTGGGGATGGCAGGTAGCCCTTACACATACACCGCAAAGACGCTTATGTGGGGATCGCCCCCCCCATCGAGCCTACCCTTCACCAACGCCCCCCCACCCCACATTGAACCCCCCAGCCTACGCAAGACGCCCAAAACACATCCATACACAGCCATCATCAAACATCGTGAGGTGGAGTACGGTCCCGTTTGGCATTATGAGATCCACCTCATAGACCTCCAGGGCGGCGATTATGTAACATTATGACATCACATAGGAGTGCCCTTTTATAGCACCCCAAATCAAAAATTTAGCGACACAGGAAACAATTTTTTTTTTCTCCGCCCCAATTTCAACCCAAAAATAAATTTTCCTTCGATTTTTTTTTTCTCCGCCCCAATTTCAACCCAAAAATAAATTTTCCTTCGATCAACTCCAACATAATTCCTTTCAGGACACTTGAGACAGGTAGGAGTCGACCTGAGCAGATCATACCTGTATTAATCCCCATAACTTATCTGATTTTTCGCCATCACGGTGCAGCGCTAGCTCGCTACTACCACCTGGTGGAATTTAGATAAACTAACCAGAGCGTCCCTGGATACAGGACCCGCGCTAAGCCAAATGAATCAATTGAGCTCTGTACTTAGGTTTTGTACGTTGACAAAATGATATTGATCTCACATCCTTTTTCTGTATTGACCGTGGCCTGTCTGCAACCCATAACAGACAAACTATAGGTCGATGAATTGTCTCCTCTTCCTGTTGTTTCCTCAACAGGCCTACCACCAACACAGCATCGTTTCCTTCAGCACCAGAGGCCAAACCCAAGGAGAAAGGACCAGTACCATCAAGTCCAGAAACAACCAACACCAAAACAACATGGCAACTTATAACCCAATAGTTTCCTCACCATGGAACTTTTCAGGCCACAAATGACAACATTACCACAAGGAACATTAGAACCTTCTTCCCACCAGTATACACCCAAATTAACACTTCAGGAGACACAAACAGACATTTTTCAAAACAAATTTTTGCATAACCATATTTTAAATCCAAATCGCTGAGACGCAATTGTGACGTTAATTTATGATTTTCATGAATTTTATGAGAGACACACCAAAATACCCTTCTGGCTTGCCACTCTAGGTGCTATAAAATTCATCACCCTTACCACTGTTTTTCAAGCTCAACTATGACATGTATTTATGAGTTTTAGTCAAATTAGTTATCGATAAGCAACAGGTTGTATACATCCCATTTTTGTATATTTTTAAGAAAATTACCATGTTTCTAGTCAACAGTAACACTGAATACCACCTTGACCTTATACCCGACTGTGTAGCAGACCCTACATATATCTCATTGCATATTAATGTATAAAACCAAACCTTGTTATCAAACCAGAAAAATTTTCATTTTCCTACAATAACAAACCGGTACATATATTTTTTAGGCATTGTACATATCCCTACATTTCTAACCTGTGTACATAGATTAAGTCACTTGATCCACACAAACTGTATTTTTGTAATTCCATAAAGGAACCTTTTTTTATATACCGCATATAATGTCAAATCAGGTTTTCACAAAAACCCTGTATTTGTATCATAATACCCATAATTGTCAATGGACTTGGCAAAAGAATTATTTTTCTACTCATTTTTCTCCCTTTACACTCGTGCAGAGACGAGTGGGAATGTGGGGATTTGTCAATGGACCATTCTGGGTATTATTATTATTATTTTTCATATTTACTAAATTCTTCGCCATATAAAGCCTAAAGTCTGCCCATGATCTACACTCAATAATCTCCTGTATTCCCCAACAGGAACCAGGATCCATTAGTCATCACAAACACACTTCCTCCATGACACTCTGTGACATAAGGTACACGGATGTAATAACATTCCACCCTTGTCTACACCCACACAGTCCAACTGGAAGAAGTGCGATCCACCTGTGGTGCCATATTTAGAATGAGAGGATATTTCACAATCTCCTCTCAATTCTCATTAACATAATCTACCCACAGGTGGCACTCTCTCTGTATGACATGTGTCACTATTCTATTGAGCCACATGTACAGAACATTTCGCAACACTGTGAGCTGCTCAAGCCCTTAATATAAAAGGTAGCTTGAGCAGCTCCCAATCAATCTATTCTAAGATCATCTCTCCCAACTTACACCTTACACCTATACCTAGAACCTACGACAGGTTGAGCTATTGGATCGGAGGCAGAGCTTAGATATTGGCGAGTGTTATCATTGTTACCACCTTTATGAAACACTCATGTCAGCTATGCAATAAAGGATCAAATGAACTTCTCTGGATTCCGTGTACAGTCACTTCACCACTTGTAACTGTCCGTTGACAGTACGAGGGTTAGGACCCTTCTGAAAACTAAATCTCCTCTTCAAAATGATATGACATGAGTGCAGGTCCTGTATAATCAAAGAAGGGAGCAGGTATTTGTGAACAGACAAACCATTTGGACCAGCCCAGGGGATCTAGGTGGATTTAGTACCAGTGCTGGCAACCAGACGGACACCACTATGGCCTACAAAGGGGAAAATAGACCCAAAGTTTTAAACTACCTTTTCATAGGAACTACAGGGGTCCCAAAGAAAACCTTTTTTATTGCAAATCTTTAGAATTTAAAATGAATGTTTTTGGGCAGAAATAAGTGTATTACATATGATGCCATGGAAACATCCATAGGATCAATGTGCTAGGAAAATGGTGAAAATCCCATAGATCAGATTCTATGAGAAATTAAATGTTGAGAGAATGAAAATCTTCCAAATTTGCATGATTGTGCATGATTATATCCATCATCATAGATATCATGATAAATATGAGAGGTAGGGCTTACCAACCTGTATATAAAAGTTGACTTTTTCCTTGGGCATCCCTTTTTCCTTGGCTGGACAATTTTAAGATTTATAAGTAAAGGTGTACTTAAACAAGCAAATATGGAAGTCCCCTTCCAACTCACCCATTAGGGTTGCCTTCATTCATTTTGATATGATAGATCAATTTAATTAAAACCATTGAAATGCAAAAGCCACAGAATTTCCCAAGTGACATTGCATCCTAGTAGTAGCATGGGAAGCCTCAGTGGCATAGCCAGTATTGCCATTTTTCTACTAAATGTACTGAGAGCCAAACAGGAACTTAATTAGTTTAAAGAATCTTAAAATGGCCTTCAATAAGCAAGAATGCCACATTTCAGTTATGAATACATACACTTGTAGACATAGAATTATTTGGAAAGTTAGGGCTAACTATTGCAATACTGCACCAGAGGTCTGCTGCCACCTTGTAGCTTTTCCAATCATCTTCATCATTATTTGAGAAGTGAGTAGGAGCAAGCTAAATATTCCAGTATTTCTGTATGGCAGTAGTGGCTCGGTATGCATAGCTGCCGGGCTTCTTCTACGGACACTATCCATTTGGTAGCTTTGGTTTGAGCTTCTGATCACTGTTCATTGTAGCCTATCAATACAGTTTCAATAGCACCATCTATAACAGACTTGCACTCAGGCAGGAGGATCTCTACAAAAGAAGAACAATATATTAGCAAATTCCAGTCAACATTTGTCTCACTGGCAGTTATCTCTCACCTATATTCATGCGAGAGATAACTGCCAAAGTAAAGTACTACTATACATTTATTTCATCAAGCCAATACTAGAGAAGGTACTACTAGCAGTATGGAAAACTGCTCTGATATTGACCCAAAAATCTGGCTGCCCATCATCTGCCAACAAATATGGAGGATTTCTAGGTACTTTGATTCAATAGCCATGGCTCAAATACACATAATCAATTTTACTGCACCTTTGGCATTGGTGAATTTGTACTTTGACCGGTCCCTAGATTTAATATAAAAGAGAATAGAATGAATGTACTGTCATGAATAATACAAAATAGGCAAGTGCTTATTCCATTTACAAACATGAAAAGTTGAGAAAGGAAACTGAATGTAGGTTGAGTGGCTGCAGAAAAAAAAAAACCTAGGGTTTTTGTAATTCCTGTTTCGCATATTAGCTTCTTCTTTAGAGGAAGCCTCCGATACGGGATTTTAAAAGGTCAATAGGTTTTACCTACGGGTCCTCCATCCATACCGAAGGCATTCTCACACATTCGAAGGATTTCCCCTAGTTCCCTTTTATCCTCCGCATCCTTTAAATCCGATTCATCTATCGATTCATAGGAACTACAGGGGTCCCAAAGAAAACCTTTTTTATTGCAAATCTTTAGAATTTAAAATGAATGTTTTTGGGCAGAAATAAGTGTATTACATGTGATGCCATGGAAACATCCATAGGATCAATGTGCTAGGATAATGGTGAAAATCCCATAGATCAGATTCTATGAGAAATTAAATGTTGTGAGAATGAAAATCTTCCAAATTTGCATGATTGTGCATGATTATATCCATCATCATAGATATCATGATAAATATGAGAGGTAGGGCTTACCAACCTGTATATAAAAGTTGACTTTTTCCTTGGGCATCCCTTTTCCCTTGGCTGGACAATTTTAAGATATATAAGTAAAGGTGTACTTAAACAAGCAAATATGGAAGTCCCCTTCCAACTCACCCATTAGGGTTGCCTTCATTCATTTTGATATGATAGATCAATTTAATTAAAACCATTGAAATGCAAAAGCTACAGAATTTCCCAAGTGACATTGCATTCTAGTAGTAGCATGGGAAGCCTCAGTGGCATAGCCAGTATTGCCATTTTTCTACCAAATGTACTTGGAGCCAAACAGGAACTTAATTAGTTTAAAGAATCTTAAAATGGCCTTCAATAAGCAAGAATGCCACATTTCAGTTATGAATACATACACTTGTAGACATAGAATTATTTGGAAAGTTAGGGCTAACTATTGCAATACTGCACCAGAGGTCTGCTGCCACCTTGTAGCTTTTCCAATCATCTTCATCATTATTTGAGAAGTGAGTAGGAGCAAGCTAAATATTCCAGTATTTCTGTATGGCAGTAGTGACTCAGTATGCATAGCTGCCGGGCTTCTTCTACGGACACTATCCATTTGGTAGCTTTGGTTTGAGCCAAACAGGAAGCCAAACAGGAACTTAATTAGTTTAAAGAATCTTAAAATGGCCTTCAATAAGCAAGAATGCCACATTTCAGTTATGAATTCATACACTTGTAGACATAGAATTATTTGGAAAGTTAGGGCTAACTATTGCAATACTGCACCAGAGGTCTGCTGCCACCTTGTAGCTTTTCCAATCATCTTCATCATTATTTGAGAAGTGAGTAGGAGCAAGCTAAATATTCCAGTATTTCTGTATGGCAGTAGTGGCTCAGTATGCATAGCTGCCGGGCTTCCTCTATGGACACTATCTATTTGGTAGCTTTGGTTTGAGCTTCTGATCACTGTTCATTGTAGCCTATCAATACAGTTACTAGGGTTTTTGTAATTCCTGTTCGCATATTAGCTTCTTCTTTAGAGGAAGCCTCCGATACGGGATTTTAAAAGGTCAATAGGTTTTACCTACGGGTCCTCCATCCATACCGAAGGCATTCTCACACATTTGGAGGATTTCCCCTAGTTCCCTTTTATCCTCCGCATCCTTTAAATCTGATTCATCTTTCAGTTAAATGCAATGGAGGAGAAATTCCAATTGCGTAAAGCCGAGACGGAATCCAAGCTTGGCAGTGAACAAGACGAGATCCGTAGGGAAACAACTGAGCAGGTTGGGGATAGGGATATCTTGTTAGGACACACCAGGATCATAGTACAACAGTCTGATCTTAGTCTGTACTAAGATTCTGATACCATGTACAGTCTTAGGATGTACTGGGATCTTAGTACATTTGTGTGTGCACTGGACCATGACACTCACCTTTGCATGTGTATGGACCAATCAGAGCCCTGGTCACTGGACCATGACACTTACCTGTGCATACATTATTGGGGTCAAAGGTGGGATGGTGAAACCACTCCACTATTTTGTACTTACATTTACATTAAATGATACATTTACTCCCTTATCAAACAACACTTGGCTAAATTGAAAACGTCATTTTGTAGGCATTTATCTATTCTTTAATCTTGTGGGTTCTTATTTATTAGCAAATTTAACAAGAAATTAGCAAATAGATTTTACTATAGCAGGACTAAGGGGAAATTCATACATATAGCCATTTATCAGATAATATTCCGATTTTAGTTCTGTAAAAAAGTGCATATATAAAATATAGACCCCATGTACTTAAGGTGACTTTAGAATTATGTACTTTGATGGAGAAGTAGGAGAAATTTGATGATAAATCAGTGTACTAAGTTCTAAGTACACCCCATGATGCAGGGACTATCATTCAATCTCAGGGCGTACTAAGAAACAGGTTAGTCCTGAACCTGCTGAGTATCAGAGATCTCAGAAAGAAAAGAGCGAAAAGTATCATGTTAAAGGATACTTTGAAAAGGGAGGCACAAGCTGCCCAACAAGAACGGAACCGAGCTGTTGAGAACAATGAAAAGATTCGGTCCGAAATATTGGCTGAAAATGCTTATTTACGAGAGGAACAGAGAAATCTGACAACTGACGTTGTGATTCTGACCCTAAATAAGTCATTTATGGAAAGCTACTTACAGGAGAGGGAAAAGACGAATCCTCCTCCGGTGGGCTCAGACTTCGGTACCTGTTTGACACCGATACAGCGTACGAGTGCCTACAATCCATTCATGAATGACAATGCCACTCGTAATGTGGATCAGGAAGGGGTCTATTTCAGAACCCAGGATCCAAGTGGTAGGACTAGTAGAGTTCATATCAGCGGGGTCCGGATTGTCAATAACTTGGACCCAGACTAGCGGGTTCCACATAAATGTGGAGTGTAGTGGTTCATCCGTTATGTCGATATGGGTGGCTCTTAGGCTTGCTTAGTGGCTATAAGCAGTAACACAATATGAAGGGTTCGGTTTGGGCAAAGACCTTAATCTTCCATCTGCTCGGATGGCCTTTATTGTTTAGCTCCCTGAGAAGGCTTGGTAATGAGTGTGGACTGGCTGAGGTCCAGTCCCCTTCTGCCGATCACCCGGCTCCTTAGTAGGAGCTGGATGCGAGGCATGGTGCTGCCCCCTCTTGTACCAAACGGGTATCGCGAAGCGACACCTGGTTGGCATAGAAGGAACAAGCAACACACAAGCACATCTCTTGGGTGATCCGCACTAGTATATGTACAACAATGCCGGCCCCTACAAAAGAATAGGGAATGAATGCCTGATATCCAGAAAAAGGTACTCGTGGCTTAATTCTGAAGAAATACATGTATTTAGGATCATATTTGTAAATAAGCCACATTTTGATAGTGATGATTGTGCAGTATACAGCAACCTGTATGTTATATTGATTCGTATATAAATCAATAGTTTAATTAATGATGCCAGTCTTCTGAAGCATGTCATGCAAAAACAAACATTCTTCTAATTCATTGAGGGAAGACAGGGTGTCATCTGCCACAACAGCCAAAACAACACAAAGAGGAAGAGACAAAGCAGCCCTAGCAATGCCTACAGCCATAGTCAGAGCTGTTGCCGTAGCCGTAGTCTAAGCAAGAGCCAGAGCGAGAACCATAATAGCAGTGACCATGACCTCCAAAACAGCAGCAGTCTAGGGGCTGATAGTGCCGAAATGGTAAGACATTTAATGTACACTGAGAATTCTATTGAAATTTCACAACAGAGTTCCCTATGTATGCATGCTACATAGAAATGCATTGCTGTAGATTGATATGGAATCTCAATAGAGAAAGAGTCATTTGTCTTACTTGCTAGCCTTTTAGCATTAACTTGATCGAAAGGTTTAGGGTATTTGACATACCCTGAAGGGCTTTATGAATAAGATTAACACCCCTGTGACTAAATGTATATCTTATATTTCAAATTTCAGAATGTAAGCACTGCAAACAGCAGTGGCAGTTCCTTAGGTAAGGCATACAAGTTTGCTACTTGGTTTTACACTGTTGTCATTTGAAGGACAGCAATTTCTTTAGGAATGGTGTGGCCCCTTTTGGGGTAAAGAAGCATAAGCTCATTAGTAGTCTACCTCAGGGAGACAAGAAAATTGACCAATCAGAAGCCAGAAATGACTCCAGCAGATGCACCTGCTGAATGCAAGATGGTGGCCATTTGTCAGTGAATTGAAATCAAACCTTTGAACAAATTATCCAATCTCTAAGTGAATAAAACTTTGTTACAAAACTATCGTTACAAGCTTAAAAAGCTTTATAAGCAATTTCAGCATTTGGAGGGGGGACTGGTAATGCACAAACAATGAAAATCCTTTTCAATGAATCATGTTACAAAGAATTTCCGAGTTCTTTTGTTAGGGCCAAAACATTGTGTTTCCAGTAACATAGCTTCAGGGTTGGTAGGTCGGATTTTTCTTTTTCAATTTTACATAGAAATGTATAGGCACATTCTTTGGTTTAAAAAAAAAACTGATGAAATTATACAAAAAAAAAGTTCTACAAGAAAAATCTAATAATTCTAAAAATTTATAAAAGTCTTGAGTCTGCCCTCTTTCTAGGGTATTTCAGGTGACTGGTAGCAAACCTTTTTTTGGCCAAGGGCCTCCCCATCCGCATTTACTGAAGTATTCTTCTTAAGACTCAATTGATTTTCATTATTATGTGCACAGTAGCAGTGAAACGAAACATTGATTTTCATAATATTCTCATATTTGACTTTTCATTTCCACAGCTGATGTGTTAAGAGCCCTTCAACGTGTTGAAAGGAATCAGAACACAATTAAACAAGCCCTCAACCATCTGACTTTAGATCACTCCATAACAAAGCAGTCTCAAAGCACTGAGCACGAACCAAAATAGCATAAAAGAGAATGGGAAACAGAAAAAGAAAACGGTTCAGCCCTCAGACAGAGTGGTAGTAAGTGTTGTCTTTCTTCATAAGATTATAAAATTGATTGGAGTTTGATACTGCTAGCCTTGTCTTATTATCAAGGATTTATAGAATAAAAATAGCTACACACGGAATAAATTACTGGATAGTGTGGTCTTGTTGTTTTTTAGCTACATCACTCATATAATTTTGAATATTCAACTATAACCAGGGCCTGGGGTTTGATGAATACAAATACTAATGCAATAATGATTGATATTGAAGCACCTAGATATGACCTAGATATACCAGTCATATACTAGTATATCTAAAGGCTATCCAGCCTGTGTGCTTTTGATAGCAATCCTTAATGAATTTATACCATGAATTACCCATCAATAATCAATAGAATAACAATAAAAAGAAATCAGTAAATTCAAGCTAAAAGATAACGCGTACCATGAGTGGGTCTCCATCTGTGTGAGTAAACATAACGTCGCGGCAGAGAAGCGAACCTTAGGTTATAAATTGTTGATGATCAACGGCGCAGTCTTGCCGAGTTGGCCACTGAGTGTATGGGAGGGGTGATAGCATTTCCCCATATATGCCGTGACCGCGACTGGAGTAAACCAGACGTTAGGAAACCAAGCCATAGTGTAGTATGTGTGGGCCTCAGTCAATCACCTCTCCTCGTGGAGCAGGTAGTAGAGCATTGGACTCCAAATCCTTAGATATCAGGTATTAGTCCCACCTTTGGCAATGAAATTAAGTTTTAAAATACACTTAAAGTATATGACTACAACTTCATCTCGAAAAAGTATATCCAATAAAAGCACTGAAAATCAAAATTTGTGCATATATCCTCTGCTAACACATGCTTGGTATCCTCAAAATGGACGAAAAGGGCACTCAAAATGCCCAATTCGTGGTATAATAGGTAATAGTTGCAAAACAAAATTTCTAGGACTGGTAGTATCAAATGATCCAGTATGAATAATTCGGACAAATGAAGTGTAAATTTCAAGCTCACAGCAAATTGCTGAAGTTTACAAGACTGTAAATTCAATGTGTACAGGTAATTATAGGACTTACAAAGTCAGAAAATTTCACACTTACAGGAAATTACAAATATTTAAAACGCAAACATTGCAGGCCTTTACAAAATTACAATATATTATCGTATACCATTTTATTATTCCATAAATTCTAACATATTATTGTATTAATCAAAGAATATATAAGAAATTAATACATAGGTTGGTTCTAAGAGCTATAAGAGCGCTCAAACTTTGTATAAGAGCGTTTATGCCCCACTGAACACCAGCCAGGTCAGTTAGACAGAGGTTATGACATCAAAGGGTCCGACCTAATGGTTCACTGCACAATATAATAAATCTGAGGGTCTAAATCAGCGACCTCATGGTTCAGTGCACAAACTAATAAGTTGTAAGTGAATGCAACCGGCCGTCACGGGTGCCTGGGCACCGCAGACGCCGTCATGAGTGTCTGAGCACTCTAATAACTGAACAATAGGTTACATAAGCACGACGCCATAACCGTCCGGTCGCTCTAGCATCGCTCCTGAGCAACCTAGGTCAAATATCAAAACATTTATGGAAAGCCCATAATAAGACGGTCAAAATGAGTCTAAGACCAAGGCGGAACTTCTATTATTAAGGAAGTTACGCCATAGAGACGGATTCGACCTCCGAAGGCACTACAGACAAACCGGCGCAAGTTACGCGCCTATCAAGCGGGCAATATAAACTTGGCATATTCAACTCTGCGCATGCTCAAAATTGTGGTTGTAACGGCGTAAACTTTTGAGATATGGGGGTTTGAAGTCACAGAACCGACCAAGACAATGGGGGACTCAGCGGCGTCCATGGGGGTCCTTTGTGCACCCAGTGACACATGAAAGACTCCCCTCAAACAATTGCAGAGTTAGGCAGATGCCACTGGCCCCAGTCAGTCTGAGGTGCAATGCCAAGATTTGCTACAAATAGCCTGGCTGCACCTCCTAGAAATCAGAACACCAAGAACCACTCCAGAGGTAACATCTCCAGTCATCTCCTGCTACCTGCTATACCACTGCACTATGGTGAAACTATGCTAGACAGGCATTGGTTTCCATCATTAGTGGCCAGAGGCTATCTTCCTCAAGACATCCACCAGAGGGTAAAGTTCATTATTACATTATTCCTCTAAGCAGCAGGTCAGGAGCTAGGTGTGGGAACCCACCTAGAACTATGCTGGACATTGTATTATTATTACCTCACAGGTGGAGTGGAACAGAACATTATACTCTATGAACTATTGTATATTTACTGTATGTACAAATTACCTACATACTAACTACTGTGTGATTGATTTTCTTACATGTTGCCTAAAGCTGAATAAACCAGTGATAACTGGAAATAACACTATTTTCTCTGAGCTTGATGTATTTACTCCATACACCACTAGTCATGTGATATTTCTCATATGACAACTTGATCATGCATAATTACTAGTATGACAAAGTGGTGGAGAACATCCTACTAAGATCCCAAATTACCCAAAGCTCTCATAAAAATTAAGCTGGCAACATTACTAAAAACAATCATACACACAGTAAAGCCCACTCCACCCACCCAGTGACCTTGACACCATGTCCACAAAGGTCACCAGTGAGATATCCCACATACCAGTGAGATCTCCCACATACCAGTGAGATCCCCCACACATCAGTGAGATCTCCAACACATCAATGAGATCTCCCACACATCAATGAGATCTCCCACACATCAGTGAGATCTCCCACATATCAGTGAGATCTCCCACACATCAATGAGATCTCCCACACGATCAGTGAGATCTCCCACATACCAGTGAGGTCTCCCACACGTCAGTGAGGTCTCCCACACGTCAGTGAGGTCTCCCACACGTCAGTGAGGTCTCCCACACGTCAGTGAGGTCTCCCACACGTCAGTGAGGTCTCCCACACGTCAGTGAGGTCTACCCTACACATCAAGGTCTTATCAGTCAAGCTGGCAGAACAACACACAAAGACCTTACGTAGTCAGGGACCTGTTGAAGAGGTCTCCCTCCCACCTAGATCTAGAAGACCCACAGGGGGCAAATCAGCCTCCAGTACAACAGACCCACACTCAGTAGACCCCACACCACCCACCCTGTCTACTCAGGGAACAACCAGTTCTCAGGGATCCAACATTTCCCAGGGATCTCTACAGGACGCTCAACTCACGCTATCTACCTCAGGGGAAGAAGGATCTGCCTCAGGGGGTGGATCCACACCCTCATCTAGATCCTCCACCCCAGCTCCGGCCTTTGACAGCCACTCCTCCAGAGACACTTCTCCTACACCCTCCATCATGGACACCGATGAAGGCCCCCAACCTAATCAGACAGCTGAGAAGATAAGGGCCTATGAGAAGGCCATCCAAGATGCAGTTACTGCCCTAGAGACCAACAAGTCCCAGCAGGAGGAGAGGGAGAGGATCCTCAACCAACAATTGGCAGAGAGGAATGCGGCAATAGACACCCAACAGAAGGCCATGGAAGACCAGCGGAAGTCCCTAGAGAGACAACAACAACAGATAGCAGATCTCATGAAGATGGTATCATCCCAGACCCCACGGCCTCCCACACCAGCCATCACACCTGTTGTCACACCATCTGCCTCTATATCCAAGGATGACATCATAATCTCCATGGTGTCCAACATGACCAAACTCATAGACAGAAAACAACAGGACGACAGAAAGATCAGGCTACATGAGGTAACAAAACCCAAAACTTTTTCACACCCATCACCACTCATGTCAACAGCATTATTCATTGATCACAAATTCCCAGAATATCTGAAGGATAAGTACAAAGTAACAGACAGTGACACCATGGTAACATATTTACCCAAGTACCTTGAAGGACAAGCACTAGCTTGGTTTGAATCCTTCAGGGAAAGTGCCACACCCGATATGTTGACATGGACCAATGTAGTGAATAAATTAAAAGAGTATTTTGCTACTCGGGACAATATCATCTCCAGGACTGCACTCCGTGCACAAAGGATAGATGAACCTGTCCTAGACTATGCATGCCATCTCAGGAAAGTGTGTAATGCCCAACGCCAAAGCGATGAAATCTTAAGCAAGGCATTTACCCAAGGCATGAGGCCCTGGATCTCTGTAGCTCTTGAAAACAAGAAAATAGACTCTTTTGACCAAGCCCTAGACCTAGCCTTGGAGGTTGAGACCCAAGAAAGATCTAGGAGAACATTATATGCAGAGTCTAACCCACAGCCTACTAAGAAAAAGGTCCAGGAAATCAGCACTAGTGCAGATGAAGATGTTAACCTAATGTCTAGTGCCCATGTAAGGCAACAGGAAGCTAAGGTTACATCAAAAGACCCTACCGGTAGATATAGAGGAAATAACTATGACCCCAACTACCAATCCAATAGAGGTAGAGGTAGGGGGGGCAACAGCAACAACTGGGGGGGTCACAACAGTAGGAAAGACAACAGCTCTTCCAACTCCAACAATGGTAACTCTTCATACAGTGATAGGAGAGACAGAACCCCAAGTAATGGCAGATCCTATAATAATCAAGGATCCAACAGTAGGAGCCATAGTCCACATAGGAACTACAACTCTGGATCCTACAACAACAATGGTTCCTACAACAACAGCCAGGGTTCAAACAACTCTGGATCCTATAATCAAGGATCCAACAGTAGAAGCCATAGTCCACATAGGAACTACAACAGTGGATCCTACAACAACAATGGTGCCTACAACAACCAGAGATCCAACAACTCTGGATCCTACAACACCCAGGGATCCAACAACTCCAGTCAATACAGCAACTCTGGTCAATATAACCAGGGTTCCAACTCACGTCAGGAGGATTACAAACCTGACACAAGAGGTTACCAGGGGAACCAACACAGTAACGCCAAAATACCACCTCACGTAATGGATCAAATCTCCAAGCTCCTGGTGGCAAGCATCTCAACCACCCCACAGAACCAGGAAAACTAGGATGTCACAGTGCCGATGGCCAGTGCGCTGTGACACCCCAAAAACAAACAATCAATCATGATTAACAAGGATCCAACCAGAGACAATTGCTAGTGCCAATCTACCATCTAACAGACAGAGACGTCCATCAGTGATACACATCACACCACCAGATTCATCATCAAAGGATACAGGTGAGAGTACCAAGCTTTCTATTGTACTTCTTCAAAATGGCTGTATCAATGCAAATCTATATGATGTTTCGGATGTACAATGTTTGGTTGATACAGGTGCTACTATCACCTGTGTCAGACAAGCATTCCTCATGGATCTCCAAAAGAGATTCCATATCCAACTGAGGAAATCTAAAATCAACATCCATTTGGCAGATGGATCGGTGTGTCATGTTAGACATTCAGCTATGCTGAACTTTAGAATCCAAGGTGTCAGATTCCAATACCAATTTGCTGTAATACCCAACCTCACACAGCCCGTTGTCCTCGGCACAGATTTCTTAAGCACTACAAAATCTCAAATTGAATTTAATGTTGATCCTGAACAAATTCTCAAACCCATTAGGGCAGTGAGGGATTTTACCATCCCTCCATTCTCTGAACTTGCAGTATTGGGTAAAATCACCTCTACTCAATCACTGCAAGGGAAAACTGGAGTAGTAGATAACCTCCAAAGAAATCACAATGCCCCATATCTAGTTCAAAGGGCAGCAGTAACCCCCAGGGAAAATAACAAGCATCCCCTAGTGTTACTCAACACCAGCAGGCGCCCACATAAAATCAAAAAGGGTGCCATCATAGCTCTATTTCAGGAAGTCAAGGAATCTGATTTAGAAAAACCTCAACAGGTGTCAGACACTACCCCACACACTGATCAATCCATCTCAGCCATACGGCCTGAGGATGTAACTCAATTCAGTGACACAGACTCAGACTGTGAGTCCACATATGCTGACCCTGAACCCAACTCAATCAGACTCTCTGAAATAGCTGCTATACATAGTGAGGCACATGACCTCAAGCCAGAATTGGAAGAGAATGTTCCACCAAAATCTGTGCTCACATCCAAGGATCAGCATGATAGATTAGGATCACTGCTGACCAAGTATGATGATATATTTGTAGGAAAAGATGGAGACATTGGTGCTACACACCTGTATACCCACTCAATACATGTAAAACCTGAGGCAGTACCATGTCATTTCCTACCATATAGACAAACACCAGAAAAACAGGCCGCAATAGGGGAAGAATGTGAAAGGCTAGTACAACAGGGCATTCTGAGAGAATGTGCTGAGGGCCCCTGGGCTTCCAGATCCTTTTTAGTACAAAAATCATCGGGAGGCCATAGGCTTGTCACAGATTTTCGTTATCTGAACCAAAACACGATAAATCAAGCCTTATCTACACCCCGAGCCGATGACACTCTAGACATGATAGGGTCACTCAGACCAAGAGTATTCAGTAAGCTAGATGCCCAACAGGGATTTTTTCAAATTCCTATACGACAGGAGGACCAGCATAAAACCGCATTCATAGCAAATGACAAAAAATATGTCTACGAAAGGATGCCGATGGGTTTAGCGACCGCACCTGCAGGATTCTGCCATCTAGTCACATTAATTCTGAACAAACTCAAATACAAATGTGCCCTACCATACCTAGATGACATATTGGTATTATCACCATCAATCGAACAACACTTCCATGACCTGGAAGATGTGTTCAACAGCTTAAGAGTTGGTAAACTCAAACTGAAGAAATCAAAATGTGAATACTTCATAGACAGAATAGACTTCTTGGGAATGAGAGTCACACCCATGGGACTGCAACCATCTCCCACAAAGGTGGAATCAATCAAAACCTTCCCAACACCAAAATCAGTCAAAAATGTCAGATCCTTCACAGGCCTATGCCAATACTTCAAAAAGTTTATCAAAGGTTATGCCCAAATTGCTAGACCACTTTATGATCTACAGACACATCTCAAAGCATTTGTCTGGATGGAGGATGCAGATAATGCCTTCAAAACATTAAAGCATGCCCTCTGTACCAATGCTCTTCTCAGATATCCAAACTATGAGAAAGAGTTCAGTTTGGCAACTGATGCTTCCAATGTGAGTTTAGGAGCTGTACTCTCACAGAGAGATAATGAAGGAGTGCTCAGACCAGTAGCCTTTGCAGGTAGAACCCTCTCCAAACATGAGAGAAATTACAATACCACAGAGAGAGAACTACTGGGAGTAGTGTATGGAGTATTACACTTCAGACACTATCTAGAGACTAGACACTTCCAATTATACACAGACCATGCAGCCGTAATCCCACTATTAACCAATACAGGACTCACACATAGATGGGCCAGATGGGCTCTAGACATACAGCAATTTTCATTCACCATCCAACACGTGAAAGGTGATGATAACACACCACCAGATGCTATGTCTAGAAGAGAATACCCAGACTCTGGACCCATGACTAACCCTCCACCCCCACCAAGGAGAGTTAGAGCAGCCAGTAGAACCAAGTTTGCAAAAGTAACAAAGAAAGTACCATTCAGAAGGGATGATCCACCCAACACCATTGAAAGGCCAGAGACACCCATTAGGGGTATCTTGAAGCAATCTACACACTATGTGTTTTGCCATTGTGAGAGAGAATACTCACAACTCTTTCCAGATAATGACTTCGAGCCTATTGAATTCTCATCACTCAATCAGATGCTGAAGGCAACTCCTAAGGAGCCACCCTTCACCCCACCTGACTCAGATGATGAAGATTCAGAAGACACATTATATGCTATCACTCAAGCAACTTCCAAATCAGTCAGATTCTTTGAACGAATGCAGGGAGATGAAACATCAAACCATTTGTGTCCTATGACCACACGCTCAAAGACTAGAGAAATGATTCAGGAGGGCACACCAAAACCCCCCACACAATCACAAACTATTCTAAATGAGAAAAAGGTCACAGGAAACAAACCTACCAAAACCCCACCTGCCAGGAAAAATGTCACAAAAGACACTGCATCTACTAAGTCAAAGATCTCTGAGACAAAGAAGAATGACAAAAAGCAAATTGTGCCTTTAAAGAAAAAGGTTACCACTCCCATCAAGGCGAGAATAGGCCCTCCAAAGGAGCCTACACACCAAAACAAGAGTGACACACCCCAACAAAAGGCACAAGATAGGCCAATAGTCGATGAAAAAGAAAAAGAAAGAGACAGAATAAAACAACATGTGCTAGATATAAATCAATTACTGGATCAGATTCCCGACACATCCATCTCTGGTTCAAACCTTGGCTTGGAACAAAGGAAGGACAAGGAACTATTGCCCCTCATACAATATCTTGAGGATGGGACCTTGCCTGCACCAAAAGCACAAGGAAACAGAATCATCAACCAAGGCCAGACATACACCTTGGTAAATGGTACATTAGTCCATATATGCCCCATAAATTGGAGAAAAACCAATACTGTACCACTTCAAATTGTTATACCACAGCAATGGGTAACAAGTACTCTACAGTATTTCCATGACTCACCTACTGGCGGCCATCTTGGTTCAAGTAGGATGCTGTCAGCACTCCGACCTAGGGTATATTGGAAGTCTATGCTAGCAGACACAACAAAATATGTTTCCACCTGCCACACATGCCTCACAGCAAAAAGGCAAGTACACTCACACAAAACACCAATGACAGTGAGAGAGTACATGGCTTCACCAATGAAGTTCCTAAACCTTGACGCGGTGGGACCACTTCCCACAACTGCCAGGGGAAACAAACATATACAAGTCTGCATAGATTATGCTACCAGATATGCAACAGCTTGGGCTACTACTGACTTAAAAGCTGAGACAACAGCAGCAGAGTTCTACAAGAATATAATTTGTCATCATGGAACACCAGCCACTCTTCAAACAGACAATGGAACATGTTATACAGGTGCAAAGTTCACAAAGTTAACTAAACACCTCAAGATCAAACATAAATTCTCCTCACCATACAGGCCACAATCAAATGGGCTTGTAGAGAGATTCAATGCTAGCATTGGCACAGCGCTCAGAGCATTCTGCTCAAAACACCAAAACATTTGGGATTCATTTATTGAACCCATAACCTTTGCATTAAATAACACAGAATCCCAAACCACAGGATTCACCCCTTTCTTCCTACTTCATGGAAGAAACCCAGCCACTCCAATGGACTTAGGGCTGGGAATACAGGAAGACATATCCACCGTAGCAGACCATGTAGCCAACATGATAACAAATCAAGATACCTCTAGGAGGAAAGCTATAGAAAGGGTCGCCAAGCTACAAAAGGAAAGAAAGGATAGATATGATAAGAAACTTACACCACAGGAAATCAAGGTCACTGACATGGTGTACCTAAACATACTAAGAATCCTGACCAACACAGAGTGTAAGAAGCTTCAACCCCTCTTTATGGGACCATATGTTGTAGTAGATAGACCTAGTTTGACAAGTGCCAAACTCAAAAACTTGGACACCAATCTATTGGTGGCCAGACCAGTGCACATAGACAGACTGAAAAAGGTTGTGGCTGTCAGGAACAATGAATTTGCACACAGGCTTATTCCACATGAAGCCAAATACTACAACAAAATTGTAAGGAACAAAAATGATATCACCCTTACAAGAGAAACCACAGGCATAGGCCCTATCAAGCCTAGGCCTGCACACCACATACTAAGAAGAACATCTAGGTGTGGTGCAGTTTCAAGAAATTAGAAACAGATTGAGATACCAAAAGAACATAAGATTTTCAAACTGTATTACAAATTCTCTTCATCCATACATAGACATGTGTGACTGATAATGAATTACTTATATATATAAAGCCAATCAAATTTGTAAATATATCAGTAGGTTATTGCCTCTGAATGGTCAAAGACTGGGACCCTCCAAGTAAAGCAGACATGAAGTCTAAGAAGAGTAAGGGTAACACAATGGAGTGTCTAAAGCCTAATCCCCACATGAAAGAGCGCGCTATGCCAACACAGCAGTCTATAGAGATCAATTGACCTTATAAGCTACCCTCAGACAACTGTCTAGACGGTCATGAATGGCTGTCCTGAATGACAGGAGGAGCTAATTACCAGTACACAGATTATACAATAGACCCCCACAGTTGCAGACACTGGAGATTAGGTGCACTGACTCCAGAGAAACAATACCATGCCCACAATGGATGTGGGTAGGGTAGGCTACATAAGAAGCACTGTGGACCATAGCCCACCATCAGTCTTCATCCAGCTGCAGTCTGGAACACAAGTCTACAGGACCCCACTTGGGAATTAGCCAGCCCACTTCTCCATTAGAAGAGACTGCACTAGGATAAAGAACACACCTACTTCACCTCCAACCTGATCTTACCATTTACTGGTCAATCTCTATAGACTCACCGGACATATTGCCAAGACAGCTCAATCTTGCAAAGGTACAGTTTGAACCACTTCATTTAAAGTGTTACACCATACACTTAGACTTTACCAGCACCAAATTACTACAAATTTGACAAGACTTTAAAACAGCAAACTTGCTTTACGCAAGCACCATGGGGAGACTGAGAGTTGCACCCATACTGCTAACTATGCTGTTATTATATATTATAGAACCACTTACTGCAGGTTATACACCTGTGGTGAGACAAAACATAGGAGTAGTATTCAAACCTAGCCCTCAACCATTGGTCAATGGACATACAACCACAACACTGTTGTTAGCTATCCCCTACAAGATACTATCATATACCATTTTATTATCTCATAAATTGTGACATATTATTGTATTGATCAAACAATGTATTGTATAAATACATAGGTTGGTTCTAAGAGCTATAAGAGTGCTCAAACTTTGTATAAGAGCGTTCATGCTCCACTGCACACCAGCTATATCAAATATACACAAGTTACATCACCCAGGGCACTATATAATAACTTGTAAGTGAATGCAAATGGCCGTTAGGGGTGCCTGGGCACCGCTGACGCCGTCATGGGTGTCTGAGCACCCAAACACTGAACAATAGCTTACATAAGTCACGATGCCATAACGTTCTGGTCGCTCTAGCGTCGCTCCTGAGCAACCTAGGTCAAATATCAAAGCATTTATGGAAAGCCCATAATTAGACAGTCAAAATGAGCCCAAGATCAAGGCGGAACTATTATTAAGGAAGTTACGCCATGGAGACTGATTCAACCTCCGAATGCGCTACAGACTAACCAGCGCAAGTTATGCGCCCGGCAAGCAGGCATTAGTAATTTGGCATATTCAAGTCCGCGCATGCGCAAAATGGCGGTTATAGCAGCGTAAACTTCCGAGATATGAGGGTCTGAAGTTACAGAACCGACCAAGACAATGGGGGACATAGCGGCGTCCATGGGGGTCCTTTGTGCACCCTGTGACACATGAAAGACCCCCCTCAAACAATTGCAGAGTTAGGCAGATGCCACTGGCCCCAGTCAGTCTGAGGTGCAATGCCAAGATTTGGTACAAATAGCCTGGCTGCACCTCGTAGAAATCAGAACATCCAGAAGCGCTCCAGAGGTAACATCTCCAGTCATCTCCTGCTACCTGCTATACCACTGCACTATGGTGAAACTATGCTAGACAGGCATTGGTTTCCATCATTAGTGGCCATCTTCCTCAAGACATCCACCAGAGGGTAAAGTTATTCATTATTACATTATTCCTCTAAGCAGCAGGTCAGGAGCTAGGTGTGGGAACCCACCTAGAACTATGCTGGACATTGTATTATTATTACCTCACAGGTGGAGTGGAACAGAACATTATACTTTATAAACTACTGTATTTTTACTGTATGTACAAATTACCTACATACTAACTACTGTGTGATTGATATTTCATGTTGCCTAAAGCTGAATAAACCAGTGATAACTGGAAATAACACTATTTATAAGAGCCTGTTGGTTTTACACTATATACCACTAGTCTTATGATATTTCTCATATGACAACTTGATCATGCACAATCACTAGTATGACAAAGTGGTGGAGAACATCCTACTAAGATCCCATTTCTCACAGGCTCATAGAAATTAAGCTGGCAACATTACTAAAAACAATCATACACACAGTAAACCCCACTCCACCCACCCAGTGACCTTGACACCATGTTCAAAAATGTCACCAGTGAGATCTCCCACATACCAGTGAGATCTCCCACATACCAGTGAGATCTCCCCACATATGAGTGAGATCTCCCACACATCAATGAGATCTCCCACACATCAATGAGATCTCCCCACATATCAGTGAGATCTCCCCACATATCATTGAGATCTCCCACACATCAATGAGATCCCCCACACATCAATGAGATCTCCCACACGACAGTGAGATTTCCCACATATCAGTGAGATCTCCCACATACCAGTGAGATCTCCCACACATCAATGAGATCTCCCAAATGACAGCGAGATCTCCCACATATCAGTGAGATCTCCCACATACAAGTGAGATCTCCCACATGTCAGTGAGGTCTCCCACACGTCAGAGAGGTCTCCCACACGTCAGTGAGGTCTCCCACACGTCAGTGAGGTCTCCCACACGTCAGTGAGGTCTCCCACACGTCAGTGAGGTCTCCCACACGTCAGTGAGGTCTCCCACACGTCAGTGAGGTCTCCCACACGTCAGTGAGGTCTCCCACACGTCAGTGAGGTCTCCCACACTTAAGTGAGGTCTCCCACACTTAAGTGAGGTCTCCCACACGTCAGTGAGGTCTCCCACACGTGAGTGAGGTCTCCCACACATCATTGAGGTCTCCCACACATCATTGAGGTCTCCCCAATGACAATCTCAGTGTAATCTCCAACATGTCAGTGATACCTACAACACACCAGTGATCCCACACCTTCCACCATGGCCGACGCTGAAGAAGGTCCTCAACCCAATCAGGCAGCTGAGAAGATAAGGGCCTATGAGAAGACCATCCAAGATGCAGTTACTGCCCTAGAAGCAAACAAAGCCCAACATGATGCTCATGCCCTTGCCTCAAAGGAAAGGGAGAGGATCCTCAGTCAACAGGTGGCACAAAGGAATGCTGAATTAGATGACCATCGGAAGGCCCTAGAACAGGCACAACAACAGATATCAGATCTCATGAAGCTGGTATCAACCCAGACCTCTCAACCTCCCACACCCATCACCACACCTATTGTCACACCATCTGCCTCTGGATCCAAGGAGGATGTCATGATCTCCATGATGTCCAACATGACCAGGATCCTAGACAGACAACAACACGACGACAGGAAGATCAGGCAACACGAGGTAACCAAACCCAAAACTTTTTCTCACCCATCACCACTCATGTCAACAGCACTATTTATTGATCACAAATTCCCAGAGTATCTGAAGGACAGGTACAAATTAACAGACAGTGACACCATGGTAACATATTTACCCAAGTACCTTGAAGGACAAGCATTGGCTTGGTTTGAAACCTTCAAGGAAAGTGCCACACCTGATAAGTTGACATGGTCCAATGTAGTACATGAACTAAAAGAGTACTTTGCTACTCAAGACAATATTATCTCCAGGACTGCACTCCGTGCACAAGAGATAGATTAACCTGTATCTGATTATGCAATGTATCTCAGAAAAGCGTGTAATGCCCAATGCCTAAAGGACGACACCTTATTTAAAACATTCATCCAAGGCATGAGGCCCTGGATCTCTGTAGCTCTTGAAAACAAGAAAATAGACTCTTTTAACCAAGCCCTAGACCTAGCCTTAGAGGTTGAGACCCAAGAAAGATCTAGGAAAACAAGGGATGCAGAGTCTAACCCACAGCCTACTAAGAAAAAGGTCCAGGAAATCACCACTAGTTCAAATGAAGATGTTAACCTAATGTCTAGTGCCCATGTAAGGCAACAGGAAGCTAAGGCTATATCCAAAGACCCTACCGGTAGATATAGAGGAAATAACTATGACCCCAACTACCACTCCAGTAGAGGTAGAAGTAGAGGGGGTAACAGCAACAACCGAGGGGGTCACAACAGTAGAAAAGACAACAGCTCTTCCAACTCCAACAATGGTAACTCTTCATACAGTGATAGGAGAGACAGAACCCCAAGTAATGGCAGATCCTATAATAATTAAGGATCCAACAGTAGGAGCCATAGTCCACATAGGAACTACAACAACGGATCCTACAACAACCAGGGTTACAACAACTCTGGATCCTATAGTCAAGGATCCAACGGTAGAATCCATAGTCCACATAGGAACTACAACAGTGGATCCTACAACAACAACGGTGCCTACAACAATCAGGGATCCAACAACTCCGGATCCTACAGCAACCAGGGTTCTAATAACTCTGGGCAATACAGCAACTCTGGTCATTATAACCAGGGTTCCAACTCACATCAGGAGGATCACAAACCTAACACAAGAGGTTACCAGGGGAACCAACACAGTAACCCCCAAACAATACCTCAAGTGATGGATCAACTCTCCAAGCTCCTGGTCGCAAGCATCGCAACCACCCCACAGAACCAGGAAAACTAGGATGTCACAGTGCCGATGGGCCAGTGCACTGTGACACCCCAAATACAAACAATCAATCAGGATTAACAAAGATCCAACCAGAGACAATTGCTAGTGCCAATCTACCATCTAACAGACAGAGACGTCCATCAGTGATACACATCACCCCACCAGATTCATCATCAAAGGATACAGGTGAGAGTACCAAGCTTTCTATTGTACTTCTTCAAAATGGCTGTATCAATGCAAATCTATATGATGTTTCAGATGTACAATGTTTGGTTGATACAGGTGCTACTATCACCTGTGTCAGACAATCATTCCTCATGGATCTCCAAAAGAGATTCCATATCCAACTGAGGAAATCTAAAATCAACATCCATTTGGCAGATGGATCGGTGTGTCATGTTAGACATTCAGCTATGCTGAACTTTAGAATCCAAGATTTTAGATTCCAATACCAATTTGCTGTAATACCCAACCTCACACAGCCCGTTGTTCTCGGCACAGATTTCTTAAGCACTACAAAGTCTCAAATTGAATTTAATGTTGATCCTGAACAAATTCTCAAACCCATTAGGGCAGTGAGGGATTTTACCATTCCTCCATTCTCTGAACTTGCAGTATTGGGTAAAATCACTTCTACTCAATCACTGCAAGGCAAAACTGGAGTAGTAGATAACCTCCAAAGAAATAGCAATGCCCCATATCTAGTTCAAAGGGCAGCAGTAACCCCCAGGGAAAATAACAAACATCCCCTAGTGTTACTCAACACCAGCAGGCGCCCACATAAAATCGAAAAGGGTGCCATCATAGCTCTATTTCAGGAAGTCAAGGAACCTGATTTAGAAAAACCTCAACAGGTGTCAGACACTACCCCACACGCTGATCAATCCATCTCAGCCATACGGCCTGAGGATGTAACTCAATTCAGCGACACAGACTCAGACTGTGAGTCCACATATGCTGACCCTGAACCCAACTCAATCAGACTCTCTGAAATAGCTGCTATACATAGTGAGGCACATGACCTCGAGCCAGAATTGGAAGAGAATGTTCCACCAAAATCTGTGCTCACATCCAAAGATCAGCGTGATAGATTAGAATCACTGCTGACCAAGTATGATGATATATTTGTATACCTGTATACCCACTCAATACATGTAAAACCTGAGGCAGTACCATGTCATTTCCTACCATATAGACAAACACCAGAAAAACAGGCCGCAATAGGGGAAGAGTGTGAAAGGCTAGTACAACAGGGCATTCTGAGAGAATGTGCTGAGGGCCCCTGGGCTTCCAGATCCTTTTTAATACAAAAATCATCGGGAGGCCATAGGCTCGTCACAGATTTTCGTTATCTGAACCAAAACACGATAAATCAAGCCTTATCTACACCCCGAGCCGATGACACTCTAGACATGATAGGGTCACTCAGACCAAGAGTATTCAGTAAGCTAGATGCCCAACAGGGATTTTTTCAAATTCCTATAAGACAGGAGGACCAGCATAAAACCGCATTCATAGCAAATGACAAAAAATATGTCTATGAAAGGATGCCGATGGGTTTAGCGACCGCACCTGCAGGATTCTGCCATCTAGTCACATTAATTCTGAACAAACTCAAATACAAATGTGCCCTACCATACCTAGATGACATATTAGTATTACCACAATCAATCAAACAACACTTCCATGACCTGGAAGATGTGTTCAACAGCTTAAGAGTTGGTAAACTCAAACTGAAGAAATCAAAATGTGAATACTTCATAGACAGAATAGACTTCTTGGGAATGAGAGTCACACCCATGGGACTGCAACCATCTCCCACAAAGGTGGAATCAATCAAAACTTTCCCAACACCAAAATCAGTCAAAAATGTCAGATCCTTCACAGGCCTATGCCAATACTTCAAAAAGTTTATCAAAGGTTATGCCCAAATTGCTAGACCATTGTATGATCTACAGACACATCTCAAAGCATTTGTCTGGACAGAGGATGCAGATAATGCTTTCAAAACATTAAAGCATGCCCTCTGTACCAATGCTCTTCTCAGATATCCAAACTATGAGAAAGAGTTCAGTTTGGCAACTGATGCTTCCAATGTGAGTTTAGGAGCTGTACTCTCACAGAGAGATAATGAAGGAGTGCTCAGACCAGTAGCCTTTGCAGGTAGAACCCTCTCCAAACATGAGAGAAATTACAATACCACAGAGAGAGAACTACTGGGAGTAGTGTATGGAGTATTACACTTCAGACACTATCTAGAGACTAGACACTTCCAATTATACACAGACCATGCAGCCTTAATCCCACTATTAACCAATACAGGACTCACACATAGATGGGCCAGATGGGCTCTAGACATACAGCAATTTTCATTCACCATCCAACACGTGAAAGGTGATGATAACACACCACCAGATGCTATGTCTAGAAGAGAATACCCAGACTCTGGACCCATGACTAACCCTCCACCCCCACCAAGGAGAGTTAGAGCAGCCAGTAGAACCAAGTTTGCAAAAGTAACAAAGAAAGTACCATTCAAAAGGGATGATCCACCCAACACCATTGAAAGGCCAGAGACACCCATTAGGGGTATCTTGAAGCAATCTACACACTATGTGTTCTGCCATTGTGAGAGAGAATACTCACAACTCTTTCCAGAGAATGACTTCGAGCCTATTGAATTCTCATCACTCAATCAGATGCTGAAGGCAACTCCTAAGGAGCCACCCTTCACCCCACCTGACTCAGATGATGAAGATTCAGAAGACACATTATATGCTATCACTCAAGCAACTTCCAAATCAGTCAGATTCTTTGAACGAATGCAGGGAGAGGAAACATCAAACCATTTGTGTCCTATGACCACACGCTCAAGGACTAGAGAAATGATTCAGGAGGGCACACCAAAACCCCCCACACAATCACAAACTATTCTAAAAGAGGAAAAGGTCACAGGAAACAAACCCACCAAAAACCCACCTGCCAGGAAAAATGTCACAAAAGACACTGCATCTACTAAGTCAAAGAACTCTGAGACAAAGAAGAATGACAAAAAGCAAATTGTGCCTTTAAAGAAAAAGGTTGCCACTCCCATCAAGGCGAGAATGGGCCCTCCAAAGGAGCCTACACACCAAAACAAGAGTGACACACCCCAACAAAAGGCACAAGATAGGCCAATAGTCGATGAAAAAGAAAAAGAAAGAGACAGAATAAAACAACATGTGCTAGATATAAATCAATTACTGGATCAGATTCCCGACACATCCATCTCAGGTTCAAACCTTGGCTTGGAACAAAGGAAGGACAAGGAACTATTGCCCCTCATACAATATCTTGAGGATGGGACCTTGCCCACACCAAAAGCACAAGGAAACAGAATCATCAACCAAGGCCAGACATACACCTTGGTAAATGGTTCATTAGTCCATATATGCCCCATAAATTGGAGAAAAACCAATACGGTACCACTTCAAATTGTTTTTTTTTCGTTTCAATGAAGTCAGGCGACTTCTTTTATTCAATGTAATCTCACGTGGAAGATGGTCGTAAGGTAATTCTTACATTGAATCGAATCGAAATTGGTGGATTGCAATCCATTGACTTTAGTCATATGGTATTAACTACTTTTCATCAATGATAACATGTGTATCACTCTCTGAAGGGTCCTTTACAGTTCAGTTTTGTCCAGGCATTCTATGCCGTGTCTATTGGTTTGGCACATTGTGTGTGCATGAGAGTCACTTATTGATATGTATTTCATATAAATGTGAGATACAGCTTAAAACTAGGAAAGTAGCTCATTAGCCATGTGGCAACAATCATTACAATCAATAGAGCTATAACATATAGTAATACATATGTACCATTACCAATATCATTTTATTTTGTGCAGTTGTGGAACCCCTCCCCGGCTTGCCTCGGTTTTACCTATCAAGGAAATGCTTATGGCTGCAGAACATTGGGACATATAGGTGTGGGCATAGTAAAGAAGAGTTTTTTTTTTTTTTTTTTTTTTTTCTTTTGTGGCCGGTTTGACTTAGATTTGACTTTGATTCCATCCACCAGCAACAATTCCCTCCACCCGCACATATTTACATATAATAATGAGCAGTGTAATGAAGAATGAATATAAATAGTATTCGCTTGATAACATCTATACCAAGATATAACTGCAGAGGAATATGTAGTAAAAGGCATCAAGTATTAAAGTGACAAAAGGTATAACAGTTGTATGACTACATACCAGTAAATAGCACACCCATTTACTATTTATTCCTGCCCCCCCTCTCCTTCAGAGTCAAAGTCAGAGTCCGTCTCTGGCTCCAATTGTGTTTTCCTGAGGTGCCTCTGGAATATGTTTTTGGACTCAGCAAGTTGTACCCGTGCTGGGATCCTGTCCCATAGCTTTTTACCTCGATACAGCGGGCTTCTCTTGTATTTTTCCAACCTGGGCCGTCGCAGCCTGATCTGTATCTTATGATCAGCCCTAGTTCTAGGGTTTTCCGCTGGTCTTAACCCTAATTTATTGACATATTTATACATTACTAATAATAATTGCTCATCCCTCCTATCCTGGAGCAGTGGCACCTTTGCATCCTTATGTAAAGTAATGGTTTCAATCTTGGAATAATCCCCTTTACAGATTTTAAGCCCCCTATTTTGCAGTCTCTGCAGCTTTTGTATAGAGGCAAGGTTTGCACTATTTGTGAGAAAACTACAATAATCAAAGAATGGCAACACGGTTTGTTTATAAATCTGCAGTGCTGTATGCTTGTCAACTAGGTATCTTATTCTACCTAAGGTATACAACTTGTGACTGACCGTTTTAATGGTTGTTCTTAACATGTGGTTCCATGCTTAACTTGCTATCGACTATCACTCCTAGGTATTTGTAATTGTCGGGGTTACCCAATGCTGTATTATTGACTATAATTTCATGCTCCTGGCATTTCTGTATCTGGGACTTGTTGCCATGCCACACTACTTTTGTTTTACTAGCATTAATGGTTAACCCGTTTACCTTACACCAGTTAGCAACTTTAGACACATCGGATTGCAGCTTTAAAGCTGTTCTCCTGGGGTCTTCATCTTTTGCAACCAGTGCAATATCATCAGCGTACAGTTGAATAGAGCATTCATCTATACATTCCTTAATGTCATTTATAAACATTATAAAAAGTAGGGGCCCCAGGATTGATCCTTGGGGCACCCCAAATTTGACTGTTTTGGCTTTTGACTTATGATTGTTAAGCAGTGTGACCTGGCATCGGCCCTGGAGATAACCACCTAGCCATCTGGCAAAGCCAGTGCCAAAACCGTATGAGTGAATTTTACGAACCAATAACGTCTGGTGGATGGAATCAAACGCCTTGCTGAAATCGACATAGCACACACCTGCTACTTTCCCTTCGTCACGTGTAGTGTATAATTCTTCAGTGAGATTAAGAACCGCCTCTGCGGTGCCCCTCCCTTTTCTGAAACCATATTGCCTGTCAGATAGCAAGCCTCTATTATCAAGGCTGTTTGTAACGAAGCTATGGACCAGTTTTTCTAACAGCTTGCCCGGTATAGGCAGCAGGCTGACTGGGCGCCAATTAGAGACCTCCGAGAGGGAGCCAGATTTGGGTATCGGGATGACCATGGCTTTTGACCATTCGTCTGGGAAAATTCCCGTACTTATACTACAATTGAATAGATTTCTCAGTTGAGGGGTGATAACAGTGAAAGCATCTTTACAGACCCTGGCTGATATGAACTCCAGTCCTGATGATTTATCAATGCAGATGTTATTAACAACTTTGGCCACCTCTTCATGAGAGAAGACTGGCTTACCCTGGGGCCAGCCATTCTCCCCCCTGTCTAGTGCGGCCTTTTCAAGTTGCTCTAGTAGCTTATCTAGGTTCAGCTCTTCATCTGCCGGTCTGGTATAGCTAGACTCATTAGCTTCAAACAGCTTTTGACCAATTCCAGCGAAGTAGCTGTTGCAGTAACTGGATGCATCAGCTTCTACATGCCTTTTGCCCTGTTGGTCAACAAAGGTGGCCATTGTACACTTCTCTTTTGGGTTTAGGAACCCATTTATTACCCTCCAGAAGGCTTTAGGGTCATGTCTGTGCTCCCTGAGATCACCCTTAACTTGAGAACCCTTAGCTTTTTTACAATTCTTGGCAACGGTACGTCTTTGTCGCTTGGCTTCTTCAAAATTGACCTTATTTTTATTTGCTAAATAAAACCTAACAGCTTCATCCCTATCCCTCATTAGCTCTCTAATCTCATTGGTCATCCAGTCGTTGGCGTGGTCTTTGCATGTGATGTCCTTTATGGGGCAGTATACATCCAGATATTCTAACATGTTTGACCTAATAATATTCCATTTGACATTCGGGTTATTACTGATATAAAGGTCCTCCCATGAACAGTATGACAAATGGTCCTTAAAATCATCTGCATTATAAGATTTGTAACTGCGCCCCTTAAATGACATATCCCTGACAAATGATTTGGCCTTCTTCCTAGCAGCTATCACAGGAAAATGGTCGCTAACAAGTTCTATCATAATATGGCTTTGCTCAACACAGTGACAGTTCGAAAAAATTAAGTCAATGCATGTGCCTTTATCATCTTTGGGTCTTGTGATACCTTTGATGTATTGCTTTAAACCTTTGGATTTGGCTAGACCATCTAACGCAATACTGCTGGGTTCATTCTCCTTTAACACATTTATATTAAAGTCCCCAAGAACCCATATCTCAGCTCTACCATTGATTATTTTATCCAAGATTTTTCCCAATTCTTTTATGAAATTGGCCATAGATGTATTAGTTGGTGGCCTGTATACATTAACTATGTATTTAGTCTTTACCTGGGGTTTGGCTATTTTGACAGTTAAAACCTCTATATCATCATCCATGATACAACATTCCTCGATTCTGTCCGAAAACAAGGCGATATCATTTCTGAGATATGTCAGTAATCCACCAGCCAAGCTATTTCTATCTAAGCGGTAAAACTGTCTGCCCAGCCAGAAAAGCTCAGCATTGCCCCTTGTATCATCCAGCCATGTCTCTGTTAAACAGCATACATCAAGGCCATTTAATGTATTATGAACCACCAGCTGTGTTTCCGTATTATAACTTCTACAATTCACAGAGCCCACCTTAAAGCCCCTTGCAGCCTCTAGACTATGTCTATCTATGGTTATAGATCAGAGGGGGTGGGGAGGGGGGAGTCAAACCACACTGCACAACCAATATCATTCCCATGTACTTAATTCTAGAAACATACAAACCATATGTGGAGATCCAAATCACATACATGCATACCAAGTAATTATTCATAGTGACGAGAATATGTGTTTCTGGGCATAGCATATGTCCAGGAGAATGGTGTTAGCCCTCCCTAGCTAGCCTCTAAGCCATATAATCTAACACTCTATATTATCAAATGACTTTATAATAGCTCACACTATCATACTAGACCATACTATATAATGCTTATATAATCTAAACTATGCCTAAAGAAAAGGAAATTCAAATTCAAATGACTTATAATGGCTCACACTAGCTGCCTGCAGACTTAGTGTGTCCTAGTAGTAAATATAATACAATACCACCACCATAATCATTCAGGGCAAATAATAATTCAAGGAGCCAATCATCATATGGTACGCTTATTATAAATAAACCAGGTGGTTGTGGAGTGGTGATTGCAACTCAAAACACCTCCTCACACAACATTCCATTATATAAATATGATCTGGGTGCCGAGCGATTGCATCTCAAAGCGCTGGCAACGACCAGTATATAATTATATATGAGGGTTGACTAGGTCTAGACCACCTAAGACATTCTGTATTGATATATACAAAATCAACTGTGTGGTACTGTAAGTAGTGCAATAGGCGCTTACCAGTATGCTCCAGTTTCTCACCTCCTTTGCCTTTCACTGAGTATATGTTGATAACATTCACCTCTCTTTCCCTTGCTATACTATGCAGGTGGGGTTCTAGTGCACCCACCCTGCTGTCCCCTGTTGTGGAGGTAGTAACACTGCACACCCCTTGCAATGTTATGGGGTCCCTACTCCTAGGTTGCCATTTAGGCAGCTGTGGGTCTGTACTGGCGACCTTTTTACTCCTTCTCCTGGTCCTTTTTCTCTTCTGCTGCCCCCCCATTTTCATCCAGTAGAGATGTGTCTTGGTCTTTCTCCTCTGTCTGTGTGTCTGTGTCTGTAACTGGCTGTATAGGCACAGCTACTGGGGGCTGGGGGCGTTCGAGAACTAACTTGTGACGTAACCTCTCTAGGATTTTCTCTAGATTATTCTCACCTAGGATCACTCCACTTTCATAGCAAGCATGTCCCAACATATTTGCTCCTGCCCAATAGGAATCCTTGGTCGCTTCTATTAAGGGGGTGGGGTGTGTTTGGCAGAGCTGGTCTGCTAATGCATCTGACTGTCTATATTTACACTCCTCCAGCTTCTCCATAAGCGCTAGCCTCTCTTCATCCATCCATTTTTTGGTCACAACTACCTCATCTCCATAGCTTTTAGCTGTAGGTGCATCTTTAGCCCCCATTATTCTTGTGGCAGCTCCTTCGTCTTTATGAATCTTGGCTTTCTGGTGTTGAAATGCCTGCTCAACTGATTTGTAAGTATTTTCAGTGCCAGTATCGTCTTTGTATTTCACTGTAGTGGGATAAAAGTTAGACAGGAAGGCACTAGCACCTTGGAAGGTTAACCCTGCAGCTGTTTTCCGAATGCCCCCACTGCATTTCACCTTCTGTTTGTGACCTACTGCTGACTGCCACCCACAGCCTGCATGGGGCCCCACACCACCCTGTCTCCTGCTGCCCTTTGCAGTAGACTGGCCCCGGTCTCCCTGAATATTGTTTAATTGCTCATCTTCAGCTGGGGTTAGCTCTGGCGGAATTTTATCCACATCATTTAGCCCATATTCAACCCCATCAACAACAATGCTATTAGGCAATGTTTTAACAGTTTTACCTAGTGCTTTGCTTTTGAGAGCCACCCTTCTGAGCAGTCTTCTATTCACCCTGGTTCCCTCATCCTCATCAGGATTTAGGAACACATTGTAGCCATCTTCTGATTTACGGAGCCAATGTTTCCTCGATAGAACTAGCTTGTATATATTCAGATTAGAGAATGCGATCTTGATTAGAGGTTTGCTCTTTGGCTCTTCCTTAGTAGTTTGGGGGGGTTTGCCTTGGGGCTGCACTTCAGATCTCGTGACTGATATTACATCTGATCTAGTTAGCATCACCTTTAAGTCATTACAGATACGCCTTGGGTAACTGGATAAATCTTCATTTGGCCTCTCAGGGATACCTGTCACAACTATTGTACGTGACCTGTCAGTGTGTGTGTATACTGTGAAATCATTTTCAGCTTCCTGTCCATTTACAACTGCTGCTGAATAAGAGCCCCTCTTACTCTTAAGCTTCTCTATAGCTTCATCTCTAACCCTCAGCTCCTTCTGGTAGTCCTCCTTGTCCTTCTTCCTCTCATTATCCCACCTATCTTGCACCTCTTTTATCAGTTTATTGTAATCTTCCTTACAATCTTCAACCTCCTTCTTCCTAGCCCTACTGCTCTCTCTGGCTTCCTTCTCAATGGTATCCATTCTGGAGTTAGCCTTCTTCTCAAACTCATTGAACTTATCCTGTAATTTAGTTATCTTCTTGTTACCCTTCGTCACCTTGCTATCTAACTCTTTGAACATTTTCCTGCTGGGCAGTTTTTTTTCTAACTTTATGAAGTAGTTGTCTAGCAACATGATTAGCTGATTGTTGCCTATGGTTGGGGTTTCTAGAGTTAATTCATCTAAGGGGCCCTCATCTTCACTATCACTCTCTCCTAGTGAATTGTAGTTAGAGCTACCACTTTTATTGACCTCGTTTTCCTCAATGTCAGACCCAACATTGTTTATATTGCTATTGTCAATATTGTCATCATCAGTCTCATTTGCCCTGCTCCTAAGATTCCTTTTACCAGCTTTATTTCCCTCATCAGAGTCTTTCTTCCCTCTGTCGCCAGCCATAGTGAAAAAGGTGTTGGGGGTAGTGCAAGTCTATGTATACCAGTAGGGCTTGACAATGGAGTCCCTGACAACCAGCCTCCAGTCTGTGTACACTGAGAAGAACTACTGGGAAATACAGACTAACCTTGGGTTTCCCCTCGTGGAAAACTTAACCTATAGTGTCCTGTTTCCTTTCTACACTGACCCTGCTTGTGATTCCTCCCTATGTCTTCCTAAATACACCATAATCCCTTCCAAATTGCCAGAGCTCTCACGTTCAGCTACTGGCCATAACGATGACGTCACTGTAATGGGTAACAAGTACACTACAGTATTTCCATGACTCACCTACTGGCGGCCATCTTGGTTCAAGTAGGATGCTGTCAGCACTCCGACCTAGGGTATATTGGAAGTCTATGCTAGCAGACACAACAAAATATGTTTCCACCTGCCACACATGCCTCACAGCAAAATGGCAAGTACACTCACACAAAACACCAGTGAGAGAGTACATGGCTTCACCAATGAAGTTCCTAAACCTCGACGCGGTGGGACCACTTCCTACAACTGCCAGGGGAAACAAACATATACAAGTCTGCATAGATTATGCTACCAGATATGCAACAGCTTGGGCTACTACTGACTTAAAAGCTGAAACAACAGCAGCAGAGTTCTACAAGAATATAATTTGTCATCATGGAACACCAGCCACTCTTCAAACAGACAATGGAACATGTTATACAGGTGCAAAGTTCACAAAGTTAACTAAACACCTCAAGATCAAACATAAATTCTCCTCACCATACAGGCCACAATCAAATGGGCTTGTAGAGAGATTCAATGCTAGCATTGGCACAGCGCTCAGAGCATTCTGCTCAAAGCACCAAAACAATTGGGATTCATTTATTGAACACATAACCTTTGCATTAAACAACACTGAATCCCAAACCACAGGATTCACCCCTTTCTTCCTACTCCATGGAAGAAACCCAGCCACCCCAATGGACTTAGGGCTGGGAATACAGGAAGACATATCCACCGTAGCAGACCATGTAGCTAACATGATAACAAATCAAGATATCTCTAGGAGGAAAGCTATAGAAAGGGTCGCCAAGCTACAAAAGGAAAGAAAGGATAGATATGATAAGAAACTTACACCACAGGAAATCAAGGTCACCGACATGGTGTACCTAAACATACCAAGAATCCTGACCAACACAGAGTGTAAGAAGCTTCAACCCCTTTTAATGGGACCATATGTTGTAGTAGATAGACCTAGTTTGACAAGTGCCAAACTCAAAAACTTGGACACCAATCTATTGGTGGCCAGACCGGTGCACATAGACAGACTGAAAAAGGTTGTGGCTGTCAGGAACAATGAATTTGCACACAGGCTTATTCCACATGAAGCCAAATACTACAACAAAATTGTAAGGAACAAAAATGATATCACCCTTACAAGAGAAACCACAGGTATAGGCCCTATCAAGCCTAGGCCTGCACACCACATACTAAGAAAAACATCTAGGTGTGGTGCAGTTTCAAGAAATTAGAAACATATTGAGATACCTAAAGAACATAAGATTTTCAAAATTTATTACAAATTCTCTTCATCCACACATAGGCATGTGTGACTGATAATGAATTACTTATATATATATATAAAGCCAATCAAATTTGTAGACATATCAGTAGGTTATTGCCACTGAATGGTCAAAGACTGGGACCCTCCAAGTAAAGCAGACATGAAGTCTAAGAAGAGTAAGGGTAACACAATGGAGTGTCTAAAGCCTTATCCCCACATGAAAGAGCACGCTATGCCAACACAGCAGTCTATAGAGATCAATTGACCTTATAAGCTACCCTCAGACAACTGTCTAGACGGTCATGAATGGCTGTCCTGGATGACAGGAGGAGCTAATTACCAGTACACAGACTACACAATAGACCCCACAGTTAGCAGACACTGGAGATTAATGCATTGTCTCCAGAGAAACAATACCAGGCCCACAATGGATGTGGGTAGGGTAGGCTACATAAGAAGCACTGTGGACCATAGCCCACCATCAGTCTTCATCCAGCTGCAGTCTGGAACACAAGTCTACAGGACCCCACTTGGGAATTAGCCAGCCCACTTCTCCATTAGGAGAGACTGCACTAGGATAAAGAACACACCTACTTCACCTTCAACCTGATCTTACCATTTACCGGTCAATCTCTATAGACTCACCGGACATATTGCCAAGACAGCTCAATCTTGCAAAGGTACAGTTTGAACCACTTCATTTAAAGTGTTACACCATACACTTAGACTTTACCAGCACCAAATTACTACAAATTTGACAAGACTTTAAACACCAAACTTGCTTTACACAAGCACCATGGGAAGACTGAGAGTTGCACCCATACTGCTAACTATGCTGTTATTATATATTATCTCACGATTTTGGCTTGGACCTTGCTTTTTTGCTCATAACCCCCGTGCATTATTTAGCCATAACCCTACTCTCAGACCTTTTCTTCGTCTTCAAGAAGGTGCTGGTTTCAATCCGGACATGTTAATAAATTGGAGAAGTATACAATGTCAACTCCTCCATACATATCCTGCTAAAACCGTTTAGGTTCAACTGGGAATCGATCCCCGGCTGCTGGGGCAGGAGGCGAGCTCGCTGTCCACTATACCAAGGCGACCGGTGGTAGAACCCAATAAACATGGAAGATATCCAAAAGTTGTCCGACATACCTGAAGTTTACAGAGCTCGTTAGCATAGATTTCAATGGAGCCTGGTGGAGTTATTAACAGAGAACCATCCTTAGATATCCTAGATGAACATGCCATGCCAAATTCCTCCATTTTCTTCGAAATAAATAAGAATCCATTGATTTTCCATAGCCATACGCGACTAACCCGGCTGACCTCCTTGCCGGAAGTGGGTTCAGCCGAAAGTAGGTCAGGTACATCCGGGCACCTACCCGCTCTGTCAACAAGAAGCAATGGCCATGTACCGGGCCGTGTGCGTTTGATCAGTATGCAAAATCAATGGATTCTTATTTATTTCGAAGAAAATGGAGACAAAATATATGCGAACACCAACTAGAGATCGTATATTTGGCGGTGTTAGAAGTACAGGAATTGACATTATTGGATTATACCCGAAAAATGAGTCTAACGGTGGAGGTATGTCGGGCAGAACGACAACATGGCCACGACGGCTTGGCAAACCGAGCGGATCGTATCCACTTACAAAATGTCTTCTCCTGGATTAATTCTTGGGTTATAAGGTAAGAAATTAATACAAAATGGAGGAATCTATGAGATAAATGCCTTAATGCATGTTATGGGAACGCACTCGTGTATTTACGGGTTAATAATCCACTCCCCCTATGGGGTCGTGGATTATTAACCCGTAAATCCACTCGTGCGTTCCCATAACATACATTAAACGCATAGTAAATCCACTCGTGCGTTCCCATAACATACATTAAACGCATATTATACACCTGTGGTGAGACAAAACATAGGAGTAGTATTCAAACCTAGCCCTCAACCATTGGTCAATGGACATACAACCACAACACTGTTGTTAGCTATCCCCTACAAGATACCTCGGGCACCCGTTACCCAAGGATCCATAAGGGATAGAATACTCCAATTGACCACTCCTACTCTACAAGATCATACCTCTGGTCAAATTATCCAACAAGCCAAGGAGCTTGACACCTTGCTGGAAATTGCAGACAAGGAGATAAAAATGAAACATTAGCCTCCATCAAATTGTTCTTATCCAACCCCATAAACACATTGGACAAGGCCAAAAGAGAGGCCATACTGGGTTTTCTAGCACCCCTGTTTCGCGGTGTGCTAGGTCTAGCCACAGTAGAAGATGTAAACCAAGTAATGGGACAGCTCAAGAACATAGATGAAATACTAAGAAAATTTGCTAAACAAGATCAGGAAGCAGCTAGTCTCATTGAAAAGATCACAGACAGACAAGATAAGTTTGTTAAAGCATACATCCAAGATAAGAAGGTACTGGACAGCACAATCAACACCATAGGTGACACCGTCAACCTATGGGCCTCTAACATGTCCAGGTCTCTTGACTCATATTCAAGGCACAAGAAAACTCAAAGGGAAAAAATGCAAGTATTAAATGATGCATTAATCTTCATAGCAGCAAGAATGAAAACAGTTCAATCAATGCAAAGAACAAATGCAGCCCTGAGGATGCTATCATCAGGAATCCTGACCCCTGATATAGTACCACCCTCAGACCTTGCTAGATACTTAATTGACATTAATAACAAACTTAGGATTACACACCCTGGAGCACAAGTCGCAATTAATGACTTAGATTTCTATTATTCACAGAAGCTGACCTCATACACTTACTCAGCTCACCATATATATATTCATCTGGACATTATAATTCAATCTACCACCTCTACCTTCAAACTGTACCAAATGATTACATCACCCAGGCCTATAGACACACAGGAGACCCCCACCAGAGGAGTCACCAGATTGCAAACCACAACTGAGTTTTCTAGCAGTATCTTACGACGAATCATTATTCATCAAATTGGACTCAGCAGATATGCAGGCATGTGAAGGTACTACAGTAAAGGTATGCAGAGATGTAAATGGTAGAATCTATAAACACAGGCCTACATGCCCTGTAGCCATTTTTACTAACCAGGCTCAACAGATTAAGGAACATTGCAAGTTTACAGTTTCACCACTGCAAGCACCTACCACCCATGCTATTTCCATTTCTGAAGATGAGTATCTGGTCACTACTAATGAACCCCATTACTTTATCAACTGCCATGGTAAAACGTCTGAAACTCGAAAAGCCCAGTCCTACTCAATCATAGGTGTACCCTGTGGGTGCACAATCAGTGTAGGAGAATTTTCTCTTCCAAACACAAGGTTGCCCTGTAACTCAACCTTATCATTTCATTACATTCTCAAGACAATTAATTTACCATTCATGGCAGCACTTAACCAAATTTCTGAAACCAAACCAGATGAAAGAGAGAATCTTCCAAATTTCCCAGTAGTAAACCTTTCTAGAACCTTAGACAAACTACAGGAAAATCCAATCATGGATGATATTACTCAACTAAATCTAGAGCCCTTTGCCAAAACATTATTAAAAGATGCCTCCAACCTTGATAAGGCAATGGAAACACGCTACGTAGAATCGCACCTACGTCGAGTTACAGAGCATCCAATCTTCCAAAGCTTAGGACTCATCCTAGGGATATCAGCTCACATTTTTATAGTATACATACTACTCAAACTGTACAGACTAGGAGGGACTGTAGCCTACCTGCCTACAGCCAAAGCTTTTAGACTAGTCACCGAGCTGCCCCTACACAAATTGCTCCCAGCTAAGAATCCTACCAAATTAACCCCTACAGAGGAAACCCACACCCCTTTCCTCACAATTCAGGAAACCCACACCCTGATAATTGCTATATTATTCACCCTGACCATCTACTCAGCCTACAGAATAATGAAGTACCTTAAGAAATTTGCACAGACACACTGTGGCAAGAAAAATGTGGCCAAGCGCACAAATCCCACAATATATTTTAAAATATATTGTGGAGACTCAAACTTCGCGCTACCCTTGAGGCCAATACCACATGAATTTGATGAGATTAAATCAGCAGCTGCCCCGACCTATAAGGATATAGTGGTTAAAACCTTCCCACTACCTAAGGCTATATTTACCTGGAATGGACCAGCAGTTATAACAACACATGCTTATCACCTCCCTCAGGTGATACACCTACCTTGGCGCACTAGGTTCAGTACCATACCAGCCCTTAAAAACAAAGGACTGTACTACTCTATGCTTCTCCAGAATGATTGTGGCACCAGCCTGGTGACCATGACAGCACTGGAAAATAAAACAGATATAATTATTGATGAACAACAGGAGGAGACCGCAAGGTCAAACAGACTTTGCAGACTATTGCTAATTTTCTAAACCACCAGCCCTCCCCGGTGACTGTGGAAACAGCCTAGACTGCCCCCAGTCCACCACCAGGAGACAACATATCAGAGATAGTATTCAGAACTTTTCGGACAATTTGCCGGCCCTGAAAAGGGCCTTTGAGATGGCGGTTTTTTTTTTACACCCTAGGTTTCAGTCAGTCGGGTTTCTACCACAGAGCCTCGGGTTCAACAATGGTGGGAGAGTAGGAGTCCGATCCATACATGTGGCTGTGGTCACGATCCCACTCAAGAAGTCGGGCCTCCATCGATCCCAGTCCGTACTCAGCTGCCATAGATGGGTCCCCGGACACCGCAAGATCAATGAAGGAGACTGCCATCAAATAGTCCCACAACACTCGCTCACGTGGCCCGAGGTTAGAATCCATGGGCCAGAACCCTACATTAGTCAAGGCCCTGGCCAAAAGGGCCACAGTGGCCCCCCCGACGGAAGACTGAACCCAAAAAGTAGTGGCAGGAGTACATGTCAACCAGCACATCACCGTGCTCACAGATCTCTCTGTGATCTTTCACTATATAGCTATAGTGTATAGTCTGGTTGGCCTCCACCAGGGCCCTAGCCGGACTCCCCACCACCATCACCTGGGAGACAGGCAATTCAAGGATAGCTTGAAAGTGAGCCATGATGTTGCAGCAAAGGTTTCCAGTGAGGAACTGATACTCCAATACCAGCCACTCCCTCCTTAAATGGACACACACACACCCCCCCCACCCTGAACTGTCCACTGACACCAACTAGGCACTGCCACAGACACATGCCAGAATCTGGCACCTAACACCTCAAGTGCCACCACTGCATGAGCACATCAGGGAGGAGAATCACATCTCATTCCTGACACACCTCCACTGTCAATGAAATTATCAAAGTATTGAAAAAAAAAATTGATTTAGAAAAATATACACAGCCACTTGTTGATGTATAATATGAAAATCTATGGTATTCTCACAAAATCGATGATTAATGCGTGCATATACGTGCAAATTGCAAATTGTAAATTGTACAAATCTAACATTAATATACATGAATGCAGGTAGATAACTAAGACAGTTCTTGTACCCACTAGCACTTGTATACTATACCAAGGTTTACTTAAGGTAACACACTTTAGGTATCCAAGAAAATTGTTGGAAAAATGAATCAAAAAAAATTCTTGAGAAAAATTGTTGACATGAAAAATGTTTACTTAAGATACTCACCAAATAATCTCTTTCAGGGATACATACTCAAAAAAAGCTAGGCAAAAGTCAATTAAAAGCAGCGGCCCACTGCCGAAATTGCCAATTAATACACCCATATAGCAAAATCACAGAGTAACTCAGAGACAAACGAGCCTATTGTACATGAAGTACCTTGTTTTTCCGGTCCTCGGAAAAATTTGTCTCAAATCCCAAAAATTGTATAGTGTAAACTAGATTGTACATTTGTACCCAATTTGCACACTAAAAATTGTATGTTTGCACACCAGATTGTACGCTAGTACCCAATTTGCACACTAAAAATTGTATGTTGCACACCAGATTGTACGCTTGTACCTAATTTGCACACTAAAATTGTATGTTTGCACACTAGATTGTACGTTGTACCCAATTTGCAAACTAAAATTGCTATTTGCACACTAGATCATACGCTTGTACACAATTTGCACACTAAAATGTATGTTGCACATTATACTGTACGTTTGTACCCAATTCATACACTAAATCGGATTTTTACAAAAATCAAGATTTGCATGTGTAACCAAATTGTACGCAAAATTTTATATGTGCATACAAAAAATTATCAATTGAACGCAAAATTGTATATTTGCATACAAACATTATCAATTGAACGCAAAATTGTATATTTACATGCTAAAAATTATCAATTGAACGCAAAATTGTATATTGGCATACTAAAATTGTAAATTGAACGCGAAATTGTATATTTGCATACTAAAATTGCTAAATGAACGCGAAAACTATATATTTGCATACTAAAATTGTCAATTGAACGCAATTACACGCGAAATTGTAAATTTGCACACTAAAATTGTCATTTATGTTCAATTTGCACGCTAAATTTGCCAAATTGTATGTTTTACATAAAATTGGAAAATTGATGATACATAAGCAAATGCACCCATGTATGGTAAGATATAGAATTACGGAAATGTACTTATACCCAGGAGAAAATTGTTTATATATACTGACAAAGCTCTACCACAAAAATTGCATTTGAAGCACTCCCCATCACTTCAAATCCTCTTACAAACAGTATATAACTCCAAATAAGGTAAAAATATATATATTGTACATTCCCTCGGCGAAATGACGGAGTTTCGCATTCTCTCGGGGGAGACGGAGTATTCTATCATATACCATTTTATTATTCCATAAATTCTAACATATTATTGTATTAATCAAAGAATATATAAGAAATTAATACATAGGTTGGTTCTAAGAGCTATAAGAGCGCTCAAACTTTGTATAAGAGCGTTCATGCCCCACTGCACACCAGCCAGGTCAGCTAGACAGAGGTTATGACATCAAAGGGTCCGACCTAATGGTTCACTGCACAATATAATAAATCTGAGGGTCTAAATCAGCGACCTCATGGTTCAGTGCACAAACTAATAAGTTGTAAGTGAATGCAACCGGCCGTCACGGGTGCCTGGGCACCGCAGACGCCGTCATGAGTGTCTGAGCACTCTAATAACTGAACAATAGGTTACATAAGCATGTCCGGTCACTCTAGCGTCGCTCCTGAGCAACCTAGGTCAAATATCAAAACATTTATGGAAAGCCCATAATAAGACGGTCAAAATGATCCTAAGATCAAGGCGGAACTCCTATTATTAAGGAAGTTACGCCATAGAGACGGATTCGACATCCGAAGGCACTACAGAAGAACTGGCGCAAGTTACGCGCCTATCAAGCGGGCATTATAAACTTGGCATATTCAACTCTGCGCATGCCCAAAATGGCGGTTGTAACGGCGTAAACTTCCGAGATATGGGGGTTTGAAGTCACAGAACCGACCAAGACAATGGGGGACGCAGCGGCGTCCATGGGGGTCCTTTGTGCACCCAGTGACACATGAAAGACTCCCCTCAAACAATTGCAGAGTTAGGCAGATGCCACTGGCCCCAGTCAGTCTGAGGTGCAATGCCAAGATTTGCTACAAATAGCCTGGCTGCACCTCCTAGAAATCAGAACACCAAGAACCACTCCAGAGGTAACATCTCCAGTCATCTCCTGCTACCTGCTATACCACTGCACTATGGTGAAACTATGCTAGACAGGCATTGGTTTCCATCATTAGTGGCCAGAGGCTATCTTCCTCAAGACATCCACCAGAGGGTAAAGTTATTCATTATTACATTATTCCTCTAAGCAGCAGGTCAGGAGCTAGGTGTGGGAACCCCCCTTTAACTATGCTGGACATTGTATTATTATTACCTCACAGGTGGAGTGGAACAGAACATTATACTCTATGAACTATTGTATATTTACTGTATGTACAAATTACCTACATACTAACTACTGTGTGATTGATTTTCTTACATGTTGCCTAAAGCTGAATAAACCAGTGATAACTGGAAATAACACTATTTTCTATGAGCTTGATGTATTTACTCCATACACCACTAGTCATATGATATTATGATATACCATTTTATTATCCCATAAATTGTAACATATTATTGTATTAATCAAAGAATATCTAAGAAATTAATACATAGGTTGGTTCTAAGAGCTATAAGAGCGCTCAAACTTTGTATAAGAGCGTTCATGCCCCACTGCACACCAGCCAGGTCAGTTACACAGAGTTTGTGACATCAAAGGCTCCGACCTAATGGTTCACTGCACAATATAATAAGAATGAGGGTCTCAGTGTGCGACCTCATGGTTCAATGCACAAATTAATAACTTGTCAGTGAATGCAACCGGCCGTCACGGGTGCCTGAGCACCGCTGACGCCGTCATGAGTGTCTGAGCACCCTAATGACTGAACAATGGGTTACATAAGCACGACGCCATAACCTTCCGGTTGCTCTAGCGTCGCTCCTGAGCAACCTAGGTCAAATATCAAAGCATTTATGGAAATCCCATAGTTAGACGGTTAGAATGAGCCCAAGATCAAGGCGGAACTCCCATTATTAAGGAAGTTACGCCATGGAGACTGAATCGACCTCCGAATGCACTACAGACGAACCGGCGTGAGTTACGCGCCTATCCAGTGGGCATTATAAACTTGGCACATTCAACTCCGCGCATGCGCAAAATGGCGGTTATAGACGCATAAACGACCGAGATATGAGGGTCTGAAGATGCAGAACTGACCAAGACAAAGGGGGACACAGCGGCGTCCATGGGGGTCCTTTGTCCCCCAGTGACACATGAAAGACTCCCCTCAAACAATTGTAGAGTTAGGCAAATGCTACTGGCTCCAGTCAGTCTGGAGGTGCTTTTCCAGGATTTGCTTCAAATAGCCTGGCTGCACCTCCTAGACAGTCAGAACACCAAGAACCGCTCTAGAGGTAACATCTCCAGTCATCTCCTGCTACCTGCTATACCACTGCACTATGGTGAAACTATGCTAGACAGGCATTCTATCATTAGTGGCCAGGGGCTATCTTCCTCAAGACATCCACCAGAGGGTAAAGTTATTCATTATTACATTATTCCTCTAAGCAGCAGGTCAGGAGCTAGGTGTGGGAACCCACCTAGAACTATGCTGGACATTGTATTATTATTACCTCACAGGTGGAGTGGAACAGAACATTGTACTTTATAAATTACTGTATGTTTACTGTATGTACAAATTACCTACATACTAACTACTGTATGATTGATATTTCTTACATGTTGCCTAAAGCTGAATAAACCAGTGACAACTGGAAATAACACTATTTATAAGAGCCTTGAGATAATTACACTATATACCACTAGTCTTATGATATTTCTCATATGACAACTTGATCATGCCAATTACTACCATGACAAAGTGGTGGAGAACATCCTACTAAGATCCCATTTCTCACAGGCTCATAAAAATTAAAGCTGGCAACATTACTAAAAACAATCATACACACAGTAAACCCCGCCCCACCCACCCAGTGACCTTGACCTTGACACCATGTCCACAGAGGTCACCAATGAGATCTCCCACACATCAGTGAGATCTCCCACACATCAGTGAGATCTCCCGCACATCAGTGAGATCCCACACACATCAATGAGATCTCCCATACATCAGTGAGATCTCCCACACATCAATGCGATCTCCCACACATCAGTGAGATCTCCCACACATCAATGAGATCTCCCACACATCAGTGAGATCTCCCACACATCAATGAGATCTCCCACACATCAGTGCGATCTCCCACACATCAATGAGATCTCCCACACATCAATGAGATCTCTCACACAACAGTAAGATCTCCCACACATCGATGAGATCTCCCACATGTCAGTGAGGTCTCCCACACGTCAGTGAGGTCTCCCACACGTCAGTGAGGTCTCCCACACGGCAGTGAGGTCTCCCACACGGCAGTGAGGTCTCCCACACGTCAGTGAGGTCTCCCACACGTCAGTGAGGTCTCCCACACGTCAGTGAGGTCTCCCACACGTCAGTGAGGTCCCCCACACGTCAGTGAGGTCCACCCCACACATCAAGGTCTTATCAGTCAAGCTGGCAGAACAACACACAAAGACCTTACGTAGTCAGGGGCCTGTTGAAGAGGTCTCCCTCCCACCTAGATCTAGGAGGCCCACAGGAGGCAAATCAGCCTCCAGTACAACAGACCCACACTCAGTAGACCCCACACCTCCCACCCCGTCTACTCAGGGAACAACCAGTTCTCAGGGATCCAACATTTCCCAGGGATCTCTACAGGACGCTCAACTCACGCTATCTACCTCAGGGGAAGAAGGATCTGCCTCAGGGGGTGGATCCACACCCTCATCTAGATCCTCCACCCCAGCTCCGGCCTTTGACAGCCACTCCTCCAGAGACACTTCCCCCACACCCTCCATCATGGACACCGATGAAGGCCCCTAACCTAATCAGACAGCTGAGAAGATAAGGGCCTATGAGAAGGCCATCCAAGATGCAGTTACTGCCCTAGAGACCAACAAGTCCCAGCAGGAGGAAAGGGAGAGGATCCTCAACCAACAACTGGCAGAGAGGAATGCAGCAATGGATGCCCAACAGAAGGCCATGGAAGATCAGCGGAAGTCCCTAGAGAGACAACAACAACAGATAGCAGACCTCATGAAGATGGTATCATCCCAGACCCCACAGCCTCCCACACCTGCCATCACACCTGATGTCCCACCATCTGCCTCTGGATCCAAAGATGACATCATAATCTCCATGGTGTCCAACATGACCAAACTCATAGACAGAAAACAACAGGACGACAGAAAGATCAGGCTACATGAGGTAACAAAACCCAAAACATTTTCACACCCATCACCACTCATGTCAACAGCATTATTTATTGATCACAAATTCCCAGAATATCTGAAGGATAAGTACAAAGTAACAGACAGTGACACCATGGTAACATATTTACCCAAGTACCTCGAAGGACAAGCACTAGCTTTGGTTTGAATCCTTCAGGGAGAGTGCCACACCTGATATGTTGACATGGACCAATGTAGTGAATAAATTAAAAGAGTATTTTGCTACTTGAGACAATATAATCTCAAGGACTGCACTCCGTGCACAAAAGGTAGATGAACCTGTCCTAGACTATGCATGCCACCTCAGGAAAGTGTGTAATGCCCAACGCCAAAGCGATGAAATCCTAAGCAAGGCATTTACCCAAGGCATGAGGCCCTGGATCTCTGTAGCTCTTGAGAACAAGAAAATAGACTCTTTTGACCAAGCCCTAGACCTAGCCTTAGAGGTTGAGACCCAAGAAAGATCTAGGAAGGTAAGGGAGGCAGAGTCAAACCCACAGCCTACTAAGAAAAAGGTCCAGGAAATCAGCACTAGTGCAGATGAAGATGTTAACCTAATGTCTAGTGCCCATGTAAGGCAACAGGAGGCTAAGGTTGCATCAAGAGACCCTACCGGTAGATATAGAGGAAATAACTATGACCCCAACTACCAATCCAATAGAGGTAGAGGTAGAGGGGGCAACAACAACAACCGGGGGGGTCACAACAGTAGGAGAGACAACAGCTCTTCCAACTCCAACAATGGTGACTCTTCATACAGTGATAGGAGAGACAGAACCCCAAGTAATGGCAGATCCTATAATAATCAGGGATCCAACAGTAGGAGCCATAGTCCACATAGGAACTACAACTCTGGGTCCTACAACAACAACAATGGTTCCTACAACAACAGCCAAGGTTCAAACAACTCTGGTTCCTATAATCAAGGATCCAACAGTAGAAGCCACAGTCCACATAGGAGCTACAACTCTGGATCCTATAATCAAGGATCCAACAGTAGAAGCCATAGTCCACAAAGGAACTACAACAGTGGATCCTACAACAACAATGGTGCCTACAACAACCAGAGATCCAACAACTCCAGTCAATACAGCAACTCTGGTCAATATAACCAGGGTTCCAGCTCACGTCAGGAGGATTACAAACCTGACACAAGAGGTTACCAGGGGAACCAACACAGTAACCCCCAAATACCACCTCAGGTAATGGATCAAATCTCCAAGCTCCTGGTGGCAACCATCTCAACCACCCCACAGAACCAGGAAAACTAGGATGTCACAGTGCCGATGGGCCAGTTCACTGTGACACCCCAAAAACAAACAATCAATCAGGATTAACAAAGATTCAACCAGAGACAATTGCTAGTGCCAATTTACCATCTAACAGACAGAGACGTCCATCAGTGATACACATCACCCCACCAGATTCATCATCAAAGGATACAGGTGAGAGTACCAAGCTTTCTATTGTACTTCTTCAAAATGGCTGTATCAATGCAAATCTATATGATGTTTCAGATGTACAATGTTTGGTTGATACAGGTGCTACTATCACCTGTGTCAGACAATCATTCCTCACGGATCTCCAAAAGAGATTCCATATCCAACTGAGGAAATCTAAAATCAACATCCATTTGGCAGATGGATCGGTGTGTCATGTTAGACATTCAGCTCTGCTGAACTTTAGAATCCAAGGTGTCAGATTCCAATACCAATTTGCTGTAATTCCCAACCTCACACAGCCCGTTGTTCTCGGCACAGATTTCTTAAGCACTACAAAATCCCAAATTGAATTTAATGTTGATCCTGAACAAATTCTCAAACCCATTAGGGCAGTGAGGGATTTTACCATCCCTCCATTCTCTGAACTTGCAGTTTTGGGTAAGGTCACATCTACTCAATCACTGCAAGGGAAAACTGGAGTAGTAGATAACCTCCAAAGAAATAACAATGCCCCATATCTAGTTCAAAGGGCAGCAGTAACCCCCAGGGATAATAACAAGCATCCCCTAGTGTTACTCAACACCAGCAGGCGCCCACATAAAATCAAAAAGGGTGCCATCATAGCTCTATTTCAGGAAGTCAAGGAATCTGATTTAGAAAAACCTCAACAGGTGTCAGACACTACCCCACACACTGATCAATCCATCTCAGCCATACGGCCTGAGGATGTAACTCAATTCAGTGACACAGACTCAGACTGTGAGTCCACATACGCTGACCCTGAACCCAACTCAATCAGACTCTCTGAAATAGCTGCTATACATAGTGAGGCACATGACCTCGAGCCAGAATTGGAAGAGAATGTTCCACCAAAATCTGTGCTCACATCCAAAAATCAGCATGATAGATTAGGATCACTGCTGACCAAGTATGATGATATATTTGTAGGAAAAGATGGAGACATTGGTGCTACACACCTGTATACCCACTCAATACATGTAAAACCTGAAGCAGTGCCATGTCATTTCCTACCATATAGACAAACACCAGAAAAACAGGCCGCAATAGGGGAAGAGTGTGAAAGGCTAGTACAACAGGGCATTCTGAGAGAATGTGCTGAGGGCCCCTGGGCTTCCAGATCCTTTTTAGTACAAAAATCATCGGGAGGCCATAGGCTCGTCACAGATTTTCGTTATTTGAACCAGAACACGATAAATCAAGCCTTATCTACACCCCGAGCCGATGACACTCTAGACATGATAGGGTCACTCAGACCAAGAGTATTCAGTAAGCTAGATGCCCAACAGGGATTTTTTCAAATTCCTATAAGACAGGAGGACCAGCATAAAACCGCATTCATAGCAAATGACAAAAAATATGTCTATGAAAGGATGCCGATGGGTTTAGCGACGGCACCGGCGGGATTCTGCCATCTAGTCACATTAATTCTGAACAAACTCAAGTACAAATGTGCCCTACCATACCTAGATGACATATTGGTATTATCACCATCAATCGAACAACACTTCCATGACCTGGAAGATGTGTTCAACAGCCTAAGAGTTGGTAAACTCAAACTGAAGAAATCAAAATGTGAATACTTCATAGACAGAATAGACTTCTTGGGAATGAGAGTCACACCCATGGGACTGCAACCATCTCCCACAAAGGTGGAATCAATCAAAACCTTCCCAACACCAAAATCAGTCAAAAATGCCAGATCCTTCACAGGCCTATGCCAATACTTCAAAAAGTTTATCAAAGGTTATGCCCAAATTGCTAGACCATTGTATGATCTACAGACACATCTCAAAGCATTTGTCTGGACAGAGGATGCAGATAATGCTTTCAAAACATTAAAGCATGCCCTCTGTACCAATGCTCTTCTCAGATATCCAAACTATGAGAAAGAGTTCAGTTTGGCAACTGATGCTTCCAATGTGAGTTTAGGAGCTGTACTCTCACAGAGAGATAATGAAGGAGTGCTCAGACCAGTAGCCTTTGCAGGTAGAACCCTCTCCAAACATGAGAGAAATTACAATACCACAGAGAGAGAACTACTGGGAGTAGTGTATGGAGTATTACATTTCAGACACTATCTAGAGACTAGACAGTTCCAATTATACACAGACCATGCAGCCCTAATCCCACTATTAACCAATACAGGACTCACACATAGATGGGCCAGATGGGCTCTAGACATACAACAATTTTCATTCACCATCCAACACGTGAAAGGTGATGATAACACACCACCAGATGCTATGTCTAGAAGAGAATACCCAGATTCTGGACCCATGACTAACCCTCCACCCCCACCAAGGAGAGTTAGAGCAGCCAGTAGAACCAAGTTTGCAAAAGTAACAAAGAAAGTACCATTCAAAAGGAATGATCCACCCAACACCATTGAAAGGCCAGAGACACCCATTAAGGGTATCTTGAAGCAATCTACACACTATGTGTTTTGCCATTGTGAGAGAGAATACTCACAACTCTTTCCAGAGAATGACTTCGAGCCTATTGAATTCTCATCACTCAATCAGATGCTGAAGGCAACTCCTAAGGAGCCACCCTTTACCCCACCTGACTCAGATGATGAAGATTCAGAAGACACAATATATGCTATCACTCAAGCAACTTCCAAATCAGTCAGATTCTTTGAATCAATGCAGGGAGAGGAAACATCAAACCATTTGTGTCCTATGACCACACGCTCAAAGACTAGAGAAATGATTCAGGAGGGCACACCAAAACCCCCCACACAATCACAAACTATTCTGAATGAGAAAAAGGTCACAGGAAACAAACCTACCAAAACCCCACCTGCCAGGAAAAATGTCACAAAAGACAATGCATCTACTAAATCAAAGAACTCTGAGACAAAGAAGAATGACAAAAAGCAAATTGTGCCTTTAAAGAAAAAGGTTGCCACTCCCACCAAGGCGAGAATAGGCCCTCCAAAGGAGCCTACACACCAAAACAAGAGTGACACACCCCAACAAAAGGCACAAGATAGGCCAATAGTCGATGAAAAAGAAAAAGAAAGAGACAGAATAAAACAACATGTGATAGATATAAATCAACTACTGGATCAGATTCCCGACACATCCATCTCAGGTACAAACCTTGGCTTGGAACAAAGGAAGGACAAGGAACTATTGCCCCTCATACAATATCTTGAGGATGGGACCTTGCCTGCACCAAAAGCACAAGGAAATAGAATCATCAACCAAGGCCAGACATACACCTTGGTAAATGGTACATTAGTCCATATATGCCCCATAAATTGGAGAAAAACCAATACTCTACCACTTCAAATTGTTATACCACAGCAATGGGTAACAAGTACACTACAGTATTTCCATGACTCACCTACTGGCGGCCATCTTGGTTCAAGTAGGATGCTGTCAGCACTCCGACCTAGGGTATATTGGAAGTCTATGCTAGCAGACACAACAAAATATGTTTCCACCTGCCACAGATGCCTCACAGCAAAAAGGCAAGTACACTCACACAAAACACCAATGACAGTGAGAGAGTACATGACTTCACCAATGAAGTTCCTAAACCTAGACGCGGTGGGACCACTTCCCACAACTGCCAGGGGAAACAAACATATACAAGTCTGCATAGATTATGCTACCAGATATGCAACAGCTTGGGCTACTACTGACTTAAAAGCTGAAACAACAGCAGCAGAGTTCTACAAGAACATAATTTGTCATCATGGAACACCAGCCACTCTTCAAACAGACAATGGAACATGTTATACAGGTGCAAAGTTCACAAAGTTAACTAAACACCTCAAGATCAAACATAAATTCTCCTCACCATACAGGCCACAATCAAATGGGCTTGTAGAGAGATTCAATGCTAGCATCGGCACAGCGCTCAGAGCATTCTGCTCAAAGCACCAAAACAATTGGGATTTATTTATTGAACCCATAACCTTTGCATTAAACAACACTGAATCCCAAACCACAGGATTCACCCCTTTCTTCCTACTCCATGGAAGAAACCCAGCCACCCCAATGGACTTAGGGCTGGGAATACAGGAAGACATATCCACTGTAGCAGACCATGTAGCTAACATGATAACAAATCAGGATACCTCTAGGAGGAAAGCTATAGAAAGGGTCGCCAAGCTACAAAAGGAAAGGAAGGATAGATATGATAAGAAACTCACACCACAGGAAATCAAGGTCACCGACATGGTGTACCTAAACATACCAAGAATCCTGACCAACACAGAGTGTAAGAAACTTCAGCCCCTTTTTATGGGACCATATGTTGTAGTAGACAGACCTAGTTTGACAAGTGCCAAACTCAAAAACTTGGACACCAATCTATTGGTGGCCAGACCAGTGCACATAGACAGACTGAAAAAGGTTGTGGCTGTCAGAAACAATGAATTTGCACACAGGCTTATTCCACATGAGGCCAAATACTACAACAAAATTGTAAGGAACAAAAATGATATCACCCTTACAAGAGAAACCACAGGCATAGGCCCTATCAAGCCTAGGCCTGCACACCACATACTAAGAAAGACATCTAGGTGTGGTGCAGTTTCAAGAAATTAGAAACAAGATTGAGATACCAAAAGAACATAAGATTTTCAAAATGTATTACAAATTCTCTTCATCCACACATAAGACATGTGTGACTGATAATGAATTACTTATATGTATATAAAGCCAATCAAATTTGTAAATATATCAGTAGGTTATTGCCTCTGAAAGGGTCAAAGACTGGGACCCTCCAAGTAAAGCAGACATGAAGTCTAAGAAGAGTAAGGGTAACACAGTGGAGTGTCTAAAACCTAATCCCCACATGAAAGAGCGCGCTATGCCAACACAGCAGTCTATAGAGATCAATTGACCTTATAAGCTACCCTCAGACACCTGTCTAGACGGTCATGAATGGCTGTCCTGGATGACAGGAGGAGCTAATTACCAGTACACAGATTACACAATAGAACCCCACAGGTGCAGACACTGGAGATCAAGGCCTTGACTCCAGAGACACAATACCAGGCCCACAATGGATGTGGGTAGGGTAGGCTACATAAGAAGCACTGTGGACCATAGCCCACCATCAGTCTTCATCCAGCTGCAGTCTGGAACACAAGTCTACAGGACCCCACTTGGGAATTAGCCAGCCCACTTCTCCATTAGGAGAGACTGCACTAGGATAAGGAACACACCTACTTCACCTTCAACCTGACCTTACCATTTACTGGTCAATCTCTATAGACTCAACGGACATATTGCCAAGACAGCTCAATCTTGCAAAGGTACAGTTTGAACCACTTCATTTAAAGTGTTACACCATACACTTAGACTTTACCAGCACCAAATCACTACAAATTTGACAAGACTTTAAACAGCAAACTTGCTTTACACAAGCACCATGGGGAGACTGAGAGTTTCACCCATACTGCTAACTATGCTGTTATTATATACTATAGAACCACTTACTGCAGGTTACACACCTGTGGTGAGACAAAACATAGGAGTAGTATTCAAACCTAGCCCTCAACCATTGGTCAATGGACATACAACCACAACACTGTTGTTAGCTATCCCCTACAAGATACCTCGGGCACCCATTACCCAAGGATCCATAAGGGATAGAATACTCCAGTTGACCACTCCTACTCTACAAGATCATACCTCTGGCCAAATTATCCAACAAGCTAAGGAGCTTGACACCTTGCTGGAAATTGCAGACAAGGAGATAAATGAAACATTAGCCTCCATCAAATTGTTCTTATCCAACCCCATAAACACTTTGGACAAGGCCAAAAGAGAGGCCATACTGGGTTTTCTAGCACCCCTGTTTCGCGGTGTGCTAGGTCTAGCCACAGTAGAAGATGTAAACCAAGTAATGGGACAGCTCAAGAACATAGATGAAATACTAAGAAAATTTGCTAAACAAGACCAGGAAGCAGCTAATCTCATTGAAAAGATAACAGACAGACAAGATAAGTTTGTTAAAGCATACATCCAAGATAAGAAAGTACTAGACAGCACAATCAACACCATAGGGGACACTGTCAACCTGTGGGCCTCTAACATGTCCAGGTCACTTGACTCATATTCAAGGCACGAGAAAACTCAAAGGGAGAAAATGCAAGTATTAAATGATGCATTAATTATCATAGCAGCAAGAATGAATACAGTTCAATCACTGCAAAGGACAAATGCAGCCCTGAGGATGCTATCATCAGGAACCCTAACCCCTGATATAGTACCACCCTCAGACCTTGCTAGATACTTAATTGACATTAATAACAAACTTAGGATTACACACCCTGGACATTATAATACAATCTACCACCTCAACCTTCAAACTGTACCAAATGATTACATCACCAATGCCTATAGACACACAGGAGACCCCCACCAGAGGAGTCACCAAGTTGCAAACCACAACTGAGTTTTTTAGCAGTATCTTACGACGAATCATTATTCATCGAATTGGACTCAGCAGATATGCAGGCATGTGAAGGTACTACAGTAAAGGTATGCAGAGATGTAAATGGTAGAATATATAAACACAGGCCTACATGCCCTGTAGCCATTTTTACTAACCAGGCTCAACAGATTAAGGAACATTGCAAGTTTACAGTTTCACCACTGCAAGCACCTACCACCCATGCTATTTCCATTTCTGAAGATGAATATCTGGTCACTACAAATGAACCCCATTACTTTATCAACTGCCATGGTAAAACGTCTGAGACTCGAAAAGCCCAGTCCTACTCAATCATAGGTGTACCCTGTGGGTGCACAATCAGTGTAGGAGAATTTTCTCTTCCAAACACAAGGTTGCCATGTAACTCAACCTTATCATTTCATTACATTCTCAAGACAATTAATTTACCATTCATGGCAGCACTTAACCAAATTTCCGAAACCAAACCAGATGAAAGAGAGAATCTTCCAAATTTCCCAGTAGTAAACCTTTCTAGAACCTTAGAAAAACTACAGGAAAATCCAATCATGGATGATATTACTCAACTAAATTTGGAGCCCTTTGCCAAAACATTATTGAAAGATGCCTCCAACCTTGATAGGGAAATGGAAACACGCTACGTAGAATCACACCTACGTCGAGTTACAGAGCACCCAATCTTCCAAAGCTTAGGACTCATCCTAGGGATATCAGCTCACATTTTTATAGTATACATACTACTCAAACTGTACAGACTAGGAGGGACTGTAGCCTACCTGCCTACAGCCAAAGCATTAAGACTAGTCACCGAGCTGCCCCTACACAAATTGCTCCCAGATAAGAATCCTACCAAATTAACCCCCACTGAGGAAACCCACACCCCTTTCCTCACAATTCAGGAAACCCACACCCTGATAATTGCTATATTATTCACCCTGACCATCTACTCAGCCTACAGAATAATGAAGTACCTTAAGAAATTTGCACAGACACACTGTGGCAAGAAAAATGTGGCCAAGCGCACAAATCCCACAATATATTTTAAAATATATTGTGGAGACTCAAACTTCGCGCTACCCTTGAGGCCAATACCACATGAATTTGATGAGATTAAATCAGCAGCTGCCCCTATCTATAAGGATATAGTGGTTAAAACCTTCCCACTACCTAAGGCTATATTTACCTGGAATGGACCAGCAGTTATAACAACACAGAGAGGAGGATTTGCTTATCACCTCCCTCAGGTGATACACCTACCTTGGCGCACTAGGTTCAGTACTATACCAGCCCTTAAAAACAAAGGACTGTACTACTCCATGCTTCTCCAGAATGATTGTGGCACCAGCCCGGTGACCATGACAGCACTGGAAAATACAACAGATATAATTATTGACGAACAACAGGAGGAGACCGCAAGGTCAAACATGCAGACTATTGCTAATTTTCTAAACCACCAGCCCTCCCCGGTGACTGTGGAAACAGCCTAGACTGCCCACAGCCTAGACTGCCCCCAGTCCACCACCAGGAGACAACATATCAGAGACAGTATTCAGAACTTTTCGGACAATTTGCCGGCCCTGAAAAGGGCCTTTGGGATGGCGGGTTTTTACACCCTAGGTTTCAGTCAGTCGGGATCCTACCACAGATCCTCTGGTTCAACATCGATGGGAGAGTGGGAGTCCGAGTCCGATCCAATCACGTGGCCGTGGTCATGTTCCCACTCAACAAGCCGGGCCTCCATCAACCCCAGTCCATACTCGGCGGCCATGAATGGATCCCCGGATGCCGCAAGGTCGATGAGGGATGCTGCCAACAGATAATCCCATAGCACTCGCTCCTGCGGCCCGAAGTTATAGTCCATTGGCCAGAACCCCATATTACCCAAGGCCCTAGCCAGAAGGGCCACAGTGGCCCCCCGACGCAAGGCTGAGCCTAAGAAATAGTGGCAGGAGTAATTGCAGACCAACACATCACCATGCTCAATGATCTCCTTGAAATTCCTCACTATGTAACCATAGTGTATAGTCTGGTTGGCCTCCACCAGGGCCCTAACCGGACTCCCCACCTCCATCACCTGGGAGACAGGCAAAGCAAAGAGAGCTTGAAGATGGGCCATGGTGCTACAACAGAGGTTTCCAGAGAGGAACTGATACTCCAATACCAGCCACACACTCCTTAAATGGACACACACACCCCCCCTCACCCTGAACTGTCCACTGACACCAAGCTAGGCACTGACACAGACACATGCCAGAATCTGGCACCTAACACCTCAAGTGCCACCACTGCATGAGCACATCAGGGAGGAGACTCACATCTCACTCCTGACACACCTCCACTGTCAATGAAATTATCAAAGTATTAGAAAAAAAAAATATATATATACACAGCCACTTGTTGATGTGTAATATGAAAATCTATGGTATTCTCACAAAATCGATGATTAATGCGCGCATATACGCGCAAAATTGCGAAATTGCAAATTACAAATTGTAAATTGTACAAATCTAACATTAATATACATGAATGCAGGTAGATAACTAAGACAGTTTTGTACCCACTAGCACTTGTATACTATACCAAGGTTTACTTAAAGTAACACACTTTAGGTATCCAAGAAAATTGTTGGAAAAATGAATGGAAAAAAAAAATTGTTCAGAAAATTGTTGACATAAAAAATGTTTACTTAAGATACTCACCAAATAATCTCTTCCAGGGACACATACTCAAAGAGGCTAGGGAAAAGTCAATTAAGCAGCGGCCCACTGCCGAAATTGCCAATTAATACACCCATATAGCAAAATCAAAGAGTAACTCAGAGACAAACAAGCCTATTGTACATGAAGTACTTTGTTTTTCCGGTCCTCGGAAAAATTTGTCTCAAAAATCCCAAAAATTGTATGTTGCACACCAGATTGTACGCTTGTACCCAATTTGCACACTAAAATTGTATGTTGCACACCAGATTGTACGCTTGTACCCAATTTGCACACTAAAATTGTATGTTGCACACCAGATTGTACGCTTGTACCCAATTTGCACACTAAAATTGTATGTTGCACACCAGATTGTACGCTTGTACCCAATTTGCACACTAAAATTGTATGTTGCACACTAGATTGTAAGTTTGTACCCAATTTGCACACTTAAAATTGTATGTTTGCACATTTGCTGTATGTCTGTACCCAATTCATACACTAAAATCAGGGTTTTTACAAAAAATCAACATTTTTATGTGTAACCAAGCTGTCCAGACAGAAATTATCAATTGAACGCAAAACTATATGTTGGCATACTAAAATTGTGAATTGAACGCGAAATTGTATATTTGCATACTAAAAATGCCAAATGTACGCGAAATTATATATTTGCACACTGAAATTGCCAAATATACACGAAATTATATATTTGCACACTAAAATTGCCAAATATACGCGAAAATTATATATTTGCATACTAAAATTGCCAAATGTACGCAAAATTATATATTTGCATACTAAAATTGCCAAATGTACGCGAAATTATATATTTGCATACTAAAATTGTCAATTGAACGCAATTACACGCGAAATTGTAAATTTGCACACTAAAATTGTCATTTATGTTTAATTTGCAAGCTAAATTGAACATTGAATGCCAAAATTGCACACTATTTGCCAAATTGTATGTTGTACATAAAAATGGAAAATTGTACCCAAAATTGATGTTACATAAGCAAATACACTCAGGTATGGTAAGATATAGAAACTCGGAAATGTACTTATACCCAGGAGAAAATTGTTTATACTGACAAAGCTCTACCACAAAAATTGCATTTGAAGCACTCCCCATCACTTCAAATCCTCTTACAAACAGTATACAACTCCAAATAAGGTAAAAATATGTAGATTGTACATTCCCTCGGCGAAATGACGGAGTTTCGCATTTTCTCGGGGGAGAGGGAGTATTCTATGATATACCATTTTATTATCCCATAAATTGTAACATATTATTGTATTAATCAAAGAATATCTAAGAAATTAATACATAGGTTGGTTCTAAGAGCTATAAGAGCGCTCAAACTTTGTATAAGAGCGTTCATGCCCCACTGCACACCAGCCAGGTCAGTTACACAGAGTTTGTGACATCAAAGGGTCCGACCTAATGGTTCACTGCACAATATAATAAGAATGAGGGTCTCAGTGTGCGACCTCATGGTTCAATGCACAAATTAATAACTTGTAAGTGAATGCAACCAGCCGTCACGGGTGCCTGAGCACCGCTGACGCCGTCATGAGTGTCTGAGCACCGTAATGACTGAACAATGGGTTACATAAGCACGACGCAATAACCTTCCGGTCACTCTAGCGTCGCTCCTGAGCAACCTAGGTCAAATATCAAAGCATTTATAGAAAGCCCATAATTAGAGGGTTAGAATGAGCCCAAGATCAAGGCGGAACTCCCATTATTAAGGAAGTTACGCCATGGAGACTGAATCGACCTTTGAATGCACTACAGACGAACCAGCGTGAGTTATGCGCCTATCCAGCGGGCATTATAAACTTGGCACATTCAACTCTGCGCATGCGCAAAATGGCGGTTATAGACGCATAAACGACCGAGATATGAGGGTCTGAAGATGCAGAACCGACCAAGACAAAGGGGGACACAGCGGCGTCCATGGGGGTCCTTTGTCCCCCAGTGACACATGAAAGACTCCCCTCAAACAATTGTAGAGTTAGGCAAATGCTACTGGCTCCAGTCAGTCTGGAGGTGCTTTTCCAGGATTTGCTTCAAATAGCCTGGCTGCACCTCCTAGACAGTCAGAACACCAAGAACCGCTCTAGAGGTAACATCTCCAGTCATCTCCTGCTACCTGCTATACCACTGCACTATGGTGAAACTATGCTAGACAGGCATTGGTTTCTATCATTAGTGGCCAGGGGGTATCTTCCTCAAGACATCCACCAGAGGGTAAAGTTATTCATTATTACATTATTCCTCTAAGCAGCAGGTCAGGAGCTAGGTGTGGGAACCCACCTAGAACTATGCTGGACATTGTATTATTATTACCTCACAGGTAGAGTGGAACAGAACATTGTACTTTATAAATTACTGTATGTTTACTGTATGTACAAATTACCTACATACTAACTACTGTATGATTGATATTTCTTACATGTTGCCTAAAGCTGAATAAACCAGTGACAACTGGAAATAACACTATTTATAAGAGCCTTGAGATAATTACACTATATACCACTAGTCTTATGATATTTCTCATATGACAACTTGATCATGCCAATTACTACCATGACAATATTTCTCATATGACAACTTGATCATGCATAATTACTAGTATGACAATATTGCCTTACAGGGATTTACAGAGCTTTATTAAGTTGCAATTTTCAAGTTTACAAGGAAATGCAGGGTTTTACTGTTTTGTAAATTTGAAGTTTACAAGCTATCATTTGGATTTACAAAGTTAAAATCTTCAAGTTCACAATGGATTACAAACATTTACAGCATGAACAAACCTGAATTTACATGCTGTACCGTACAAGTTTACATGGAATCACAGGGGTTTACAGTAGTGTAAATTTCAAGCTTGCTGACCTTTTCCCTATTGTAAATGCCTAGCTTATATACAATTACAGGGAAGTACATGATTGTTATCTAAAAATTACAAGCATTTGCATTTTTGTAAATTTGTGTAGAGGCAAGGAAAAAGGGTGCTCCATGCTAAAAGTCAACTTTAAAATTCAAATCACTAGCTTTACAGTGATACATAGCATAAGAAGATACTCCTGTTAGTTTTTGGAGGAATGGCTTGCTAGATATGGGTAGGTGTGACCATTTCAAGAATGTTAATAAGCTCTATGTCTAACTGGTCATGAGATATATAGCTAATTAGCCTAATTTATGCTAATTAGCTAAATTCGTATAAATTTTTATTTTTTTGCCTATAACTTTTGATCTAGAAATGGTATTTTCATTCTGTTTTCACCATAGTAAAGCTTGTGGGATGTTCCTTCAAATGGAATCATTGATTTTCCTATTGAGAATGAAAATCATGTTTCCATGGCAACATAAATCAACAAAAATGCCTATTTTGGCCCAAAAACATTCTTTTTACATGCCAAATTTGAAACCTTTCCATCCAAAATAGAACGTTTTATCAAAAACCATTGAGTTCTCTATAAAAAAAAGTAGCCTATAACTAGTCATATTTTTCCTATTCTAGTCCATAGTGGTGCCCCCTGGTGGCTAAATCTGGTACTAAATCCCGCAGTAACTGTCCTTTCTGCTTGCTGGCTCACATTTGCATTTTACAGGATATTACTACACCATTGCTGAAAGTTTAAAAGTGTAAATACAGCCATTACGACTTTTCATCGGGCAGGTAAAGCCAGTACAAGGATGGGGCTTGCTCACATTTACGCCTGGGGAAAATTTTATTATAAATGTCTGTAAAGAACTGTAATTGTCTGTAATTACAGACTTTCCAGCAGATGTAAACCCATCGTAAATATAAAAACTCATGCAGTGTACCATTGCTATTGTCCACTAGTGCTGAGTCTTTCATGTCCATGAAAGTACATAGGACGCCCCCATCATCAGTGCGGCGCCACCATTGTCCCGCTTGGTCTGGCATGTTCAATGGCCCGTAACTCGGTCATTTGTGCAAGTGGGCACTTGTAACTGTGCATATGGCAAGGAGTACCTGTCAGCTCTCCATACCTCATTGCACATGCGCACAGGTCACACCGGTTTGTCTTTGGTGCACCAAGAGCTCCAAGCACTCTCAGTAACGTAGCTCCCTAATAAGGGGAATTTTGACACTGAATTAAAACCATGAGATGCGTCTTGTCCAGACACATCCAGCCCATGTTCATTATCTGGGCCATGACATCCATGAGATGACGTTAGCACCATCGGAAGTTCACAATGCTGTCACCTTTATAGCCTTTTGTTAGTGTACGGTGTTCAGCAGCCTCTGACGGTGGTCTGGGTTGTCCTTACTAATATACAGTATTGTCCAAGTCAGTGAACCATGAGGTCAGACCTTAAGCATTAAATATACTACTGTTACAATTTATGGCATTATTAAAATGTTTATAATAACACCTTGGAAGGTTGAAATGAAGACCTTGGTGTAACCCCCAGTCTTTATGCACACCCACTCCCCTTCTGTATGCCTTATTCCTTAAGTACCCTATAACTACAGAACAAAACAAGAATGTATAAGAACCTTGAATATCTATGAAATATGTATAGTGCAGTCAGAAATGGACAGAAAACATGTAATATGTATACCCTGAAACAATGTCAAGTACACAGTAGAATGATAGGGTGCCATTAATACCAACAACTCAGCAGATCTCTTATCATTACTGGCACCCTTATAAAATCCACCATTATTGACATTAATTTCAAAATGACAGATTTGAGAGGTAAATGACATTTTTAGGTATGGGAAATATCCCTAAAAGGGTCATTTTGAATGGGGTAAACAGTGGCATCATGTTGAGCATAAAGTTAGCAATGGGAAATATCATAATCTACAAACCTGATTTTCTCACTATTCTGCATATATATGCTGGGAGAGGAATGTCTAAAGATTGGGCTTGAAGTGAAAAAAATAACAATTGCATATCGTTAAATCCACTGCACAATGCTAGGGTGCCAGCGATACCCCCATGTCAGTAATAGCTACAGCTACTCTACTCTAAGGTTGGCTAAGGGTGAGTAAAAATGTAACACCCTCTAATGATAGCCCCTGAAGGTGCACCGGATGGGGGGGGGTAGTTATGGTTTTATCGTATTGCTTGAAATATGCAAAATAAATGTGATTAAACCAGGGTGTTCATGCAGTGCATAAAATGTTGGAGTGATATATTCAGACAGCATGATGCTGATAAGTTTTAACAATGAGGAAAACAACACACACAACATTGCATTTCCAAGAACACCTTCATTTGATGCTGATTATATCTTTTATTTGTGTCAAACTCCTTTCTGTTTTCTTAGTTTAATTGGGTGTTGCAAAATAGAACACTGCTGATTCTGCTTCCAAATTGTCTGCTGCAAAACGCACTGCAGTTCCAAACTTCTTGTCTAGGCAACATTTTTGTATGCTGTAAGGAAGGATAAATACTCAGTGAGTCAGAATGTTTAACTCATATTTATAAGAATGTCAGTTAATTTGCATGCATATACTCTCCTGAGAAGGTATAAATAGGACAATTCAGACCTAACACTTGAATTCGCCTCCATTTTCTAATTGTGTGTGAATATAGTAATAATGTGTGGTTATTCAAATTGACTATACTAGATTTTAGGCAGGAAACAGTCATGTAGGAATAATGTGAACCGAAGTCCACTTTGACTCACTGCAACACCAAACAACAATCCTTGCTACAACACTTCAAAAAACAATTGCATATATTTTAAATGGACACCTTGCAAGGTGCTGGTGCACACCAGTAGCAGCAGGCAGATCATTCTGAAACAATAACAAAAAGGTTGCTCAGGCACTGAAGACAGTACTTCAGGATTATTTCTGAGTCATCTGGCAAATTTTTATTAAAAATGTATGAACTGTGTATCTGTATTTATTGATCAATCAAACCCATTTTTCATTTTTCATCTTTCATTTTTCGTATTTGTCCTACAGCTGATGAGTGAATATCATTATCTAAAAAGAGTCAGGTTATGGGCTGGTTTGGTACACCAGATTGTCTGCATTGTTGCATCAACCAAACTGAATCCATTTGATCATGGTAGCTGTGATGATGCCGGACACATAGACAAAAATTAATGAGAACTGTTCACATCAGGGCATATCTTTTGAGTTAAGATGAGGGTCAGGGTTGCTTTGGGGTGGGACCTTTATGTAATGCAAATCATTGGCATATTACTTTTCTTTTAACATTTATTAAATGAGCTCATTGTCTGAAAATTGGACCCGACACAACAAAAATCCAAGAAAAGACTAGGGTGGAAGTCTGCCATATTTTTTAAGGGCAGCAGGGGTGCATCATACCCATTGGTTGCCATGATGCAACCATACAGTGCTGCAAGGCTGCTTGTCTGCACTTTCTTGGAGTATCATGCTGAGCCTCTGGGAGTTTTTGTATCAATCCTATAGCATCAACATGATGCATTAATGTTATTCATGCATCATGATGACCAATTGGCATGATGCATTAATACATTAGGTAGCCCTTAAAGAGTTGCAGATCTGATATAGTTAGGCTAGGTGGCAGGGTGACATGATGCATTCTATGACGTCACCAGTAACCAAATGCATCAGGGAGCTCATTGGCACAGGTGTGGGTATCACTGGCATAGATGAATGTATTACTGGCACCTCTAGCTTGAGCTATTGATAATCCATTTTTGTGTCATAAACTGAAGATGAAAATGTGTAATATGTATACCCTGAAACAATGTCAAGTACACAACAGAATAATAGGGTGCCATTAACACCAACAACTAAGCAGATCTGTTATCAATACTTGCCCCATATCAAATCCACCATTATTGACATTAATTTCAAAATGACGGATTTGGGAGGTAAATGACATTCTTAGTTATGGAAAATATCCCTAAAATTGTTCTAAGATTCAATTTGAATGGGATAAACAGTGGCATCAAGTTGAGCACAAAGTTAGCAATGGGAAATATCATAATCTACAAACATGTTTTTCTCACTATTCTGCATATATGCTGGGAGAGGAATGTCTAAAGAATGGGCTTGAAGTGAAAAAATATCATCGTTAAATCCGCTGTACAAAGCTAGGGTGCCAGTAATACCCCCTATGCCAGTAATACCCACAGCTACTGTACTGTAAGGTTGGCTAAGGGTGAGTAAAAATATAACTACCCTAATGATAGCCCCTGAAGGGATGCAGGGGTAGTTATGGCTTTAATGTAGTGCAGGATGACTTTTATGCAAAATAAGTGTGATTAAACCAGGGTATTCATGCAGTGCATAAAATGTTATTATGATCCAATGACTTGGACTGTGCTTCTTTATTCTATATTCATGGAGTGATTTATACAGACATCATGATGCTGATGGGTTTTAGCACTGAGGAAACGACACACACAGTATTGCAGTTGCAAGAATACCTTTATTTGATGCTGATTATATTTATTATTTGTGTCAAACTCCTTTCTGTTTTCTTAGTTCAATTGGGTTCTGCAAAATACAACTCTGCTGACTTTGCTCCCGAATTCTCTGCTTCGGAACGCACTGAAGTATCATTCTTAAAGATTAGGCAACATTTGTGGATGCTGTAAGGAAGAATAAATACTCACTGAGTCAGAATGTTTAAGTCGGATAAGAATGTCAGTTAATTTGCATGCATATACTCTACTGAGAAGGTATAAATAGGACACCAAACATTTAAATTGGGCTCCATTTTCTAATGACACGTCAATACCATAATAATGTGTAGTTATTAAATTGACTATACTAGATTCATTGAGAAGAGGCAGGAATAATGTGAACCAAAGTCCACTTTGACTCACTGATAAACGTAACAACATATCCAGCTACAACACTTCAAATAACAATTGCAAGGAGGGTATTTAGGGGCACCTTGGGAGGTGCAGGTCCACACCAGCAACAGCAGGACAATCATTCTGAAACATTAACAAAAAGGTTGCTGAGGTACTAAAGACATTACTTCAGGATTATGTCTGAGTTATCTGGCAAATTTTTACTAAAAATGTATGAACTGTGTGTCAGTTTCATCAATCAAACCCATTTTTCATTGTTCATTATTCATATTTGTTTTACAGCTGATGAGTGAATATCATCATCTAAAAAGAGCCAGGTTATGGACTAGTTTGGTACACCACTTTGTCTGTATTGTTGCATCAATCAAACAGAATGGATGACACACCTCAATAATTTCCACCACTCCATCAAATTCACACTCGAAACCTCCAGTCAGAGCGTGAATTTCCTGGACACAACAGTCATGATCGACAAAAACACGAGACATCTATAAACTGACTTATATAGAAAACCCACGGATGTCAACAATTACTTAGAGTACACCTCAGCACATCCAATCTCTACGAAAAAAAGCGTCCCATACTCGCAACTTCTAAGGATCCGTAGAATCTGCAGAAACGCAGAGGACTTTGAAAAATCAAAATTAGGGAGTTTGAAGATAAAGGCTACCCCAAGGACGTCCTAGTGGAGGCCCTGGAAAAGGTCAAAAAGACTAGCAGGGATGAGACACTACAAGGAAGAGAGAAAAAAACCCGACACACAAGATAGATGCTTCCTGATAAGCACACATAGACCAGGAAATGACATCCTGAACCAAACAATCAGTCAACACTGGGATCTCCTGGGTTGCTCCAAAACTACTAAATTCCTACAAAGGTCAAAGCTTATAAAGGGTCAATAAGACCCAAAAATCTAAAGGACCACTTGGTGAAGGCGGCCACGAACTACCCAATGTCAGAGGACGAAGAAGAAGGGACAGTGAGACAACCAAAAAACAACAAGAAACAGAAAAGGAAATGCAGAAGGCTGTTCTGCGACAAGTGTGTGAAAATAGACAAAAATGATGAAATTATATCAAAAACAACAGGAAAAAGGTACACTTCCAAATGGAACGTGAGCTGTGAAAGCTCCAACCTAATCTACTGCCTAGAATGCATCCACTGTAATACACAATACGTGGGGAAAACGGAAAGACCTATCAGAGAAAGAATCTGGGAACATCTTAACAGTATTAGGAAAAATGAGGGCAAAACGGATGTACCCTGGCACTTCAATCAACTGGGACACGAAAGAATGAAAGATGTCAGGTTCCATATAGTGGAATTTATCGGAAGGCATCCTAAAAGCGACGAAGGAAAAAGGTTACTAGCTCAGGCTGAATTCTATTGGATAGAAAAACTCCGCACACATTCCCCATGGGGGATGAATACCAAGGACGGCAAATATGGATAATTGGATGACATATCCTCGTTCCCAAAGCTACACACTCTTCATGATTCCAAATTATCCAGGCATGACTTGGTGCCCTAGGACCGACAACACCAGCATCTATACACAGGAATAGTTTCCCTCGTGTACCACAGTATAGATAATAAAAGTAATATTATCTTGCCTCAAATGCAACTCATCAATGACTGGTCGGGTCAATGATGTTGCAAAACACCGTCATACAAATATGTAACAGGTTGTACATATCTTACTTTCCCGTCACATCCACCTGATGAGACGCCATAAGGGTCGAAACCACAAAAGCTAATGGGGATATAGTTATGCCCCCGTAAATTAGAGGGGAAGGAAAAGTATGGACCTTAGGTCCATATATTAACCTACGCTGTTGTATTTTTGGGGGAGACCTAAAAACAAACAATAACTCTGCACCCTTACCCTACTAATTCCCACTGCACCATAGTGAATACACTATTTTGTTTCTCTGGAAATAACACTGGTTGTTATTCCATACACTTTTCTCTATACCCACCATCCCTGACCTGATTACAGTCAGTGAGGGATTTTGACACATGGACAGAGGATCTGTCAGTGTGCATGGGGTGGATCTAGGTCAATCAACAAATATGAACCAATGGGATCACAGATCTGGGAATTGAGAAAAGAGTGGGAACCCAAACAGAGGCTAGACTTGTGACTTGGGCTCACCAAGGGGGTCTTAGGGCGCTTTTGTGGTCGTGGTTAGAGGGAACCAGACGTATATTTTTCTGCATCAATCAAACTGAGTCCATTTGATCATGGTAGCTGTGATGATGCCGGACACATAGACAAAGATTAAGGAAAATTGGTCACACCAGGGCGTATCTTTTGAGTTAAGAAGAGGGTCAGGGTTGGTTTGGGGTGGGACCATTTTAAGTGTATTTTTGATCTACTTCTGGGTATAGTTGTTAATACCTTTGGCTAAAGTTATATTTACAGGGTTATCTAAGAGGGTTAAACAATATTTCAGGTTTTAAGGAAACTAGCCAAGTTGTCATTGGGGATGGATACTGTTCAAATTACCCTATGCAAGATGGAGGCTAACACTAAGGCAGCCTGACCTGTATTTGGCAAATTGTCATTATTTGGTACTGGCCATCAGAGGACAACCTTCACTTCCGTTCACCATAATGATAGCTAGCTAGTGATAACTTCAGGAGTGGTGGCTATTACTCCTAGCAATGGAAGTGTTACAGGTCCAGAGGTGAGGTTGTGTGGTCTTAGATCGTAAGCTAATTCCCATTAAGAATATGAATGTGCTCACATACACATAGATTATCACATGGTCTACGGCCACAATGTGGGTGGGGGTAATGTAACGGATGTTAAATGTCACAACTAACTTTTCTGGCAACTTGATCTCATCTTATATTAGAAACCTGTAACAAGTTGATACTATTGTAGATTCTTTTCCCTATTTTTGCATAGCCCCGATGCTCTTTCTAGCCATGTCATACTCAAAGGATGATGAAAGCCTGACATGAAAATGGGCATAAACAATTGAACTCACCCAGACTTCATGTTGGAGACTTGGAGACTTTAGCTGAGACTGCAAAATATGTAGAGCTGTGAGCTGAGACCAGGTATGGGAGATGCGTCAGTAGCTGAGTGTGTGGAGACCGGATGTGGTGTTGTCAGAGCTGCAGTGTAGGACTTGATGTAGAAGTGGACATGGTGGAGCTGTATTTAAGGAACACAGGTTGTGAGGGTAACATTGGGTCCCCTGCTTGAACGCCATATGAGAGATGAAGTAAGAATCAATAGGAGCACAGATGTGTACTGGCTAAACTTAACCCTTTAAGGCCCAATACTGTGTTAAGCCATCATGCATGGATAAGAATGTCAGTTAATTTGCATGCATGTTCTTTACTGGGAAGGTATAAATAGGACATAGCAGACCTAACATTAGAATTGGCCTCAATTTTCTAATGGCATGTCGATATTGTAATAATGTGTGGTTATTTAAATTGACTATTGTCAATTGACTGTTCTGTGTATTATCATTATTTTATACCTTTATTTATTTCTTCAGCATGCAGGCCCAGGCTCTGTTCACAAGTCTACTACCTACTTTCATCCCATCATGCAGGATAAGGATGCCATATACGAGGCCTTTCTAGAAAGATTCGGCACCCATGACCCCACTACCCTAATGATCTGTTATCATTACTGGCACCCTTATAAAATCCACCATTATTGACATTAATTTCAAAATGACAGATTTGAGAGGTAAATGACATTTTTAGGTATGGGAAATATCCCTAAAAGGGTCATTTTGAATGGGGTAAACAGTGGCATCATGTTGAGCATAAAGTTAGTAATGGGAAATATCATAATCTACAAACCTGATTTTCTCACTATTCTGCATATATGCTGGGAGAGGAATGTCTAAAGAATGGGCTTGAAGTAAAAAAAAATATCATTTGCATATTGTTAAAACCACTGCACAATGCTAGGGTGCCAGCGATACCCCTATGTCAGTAATAGCCACAGCTACTCTACTCTAAGGTTGGCTAAGGGGAGTAAAAATGTAACAACACCCTAATGATAGCCCCTGAAGGTGCACTGGATGGGGGGGTAGTTATGGTTTTATCGTAGTGCTTGAAATATGCAAAATAAATGTGATTAAACCAGGGTGTTCATGCAGTGCATAAAATGTTATTATGATCCAATGACTTGGACTGTGCTTCTTTATTCTATACTTATGGAGTGATATATTCAGACAGCATAATGCTGATCAGTTTTAAAATTGAGATAAACAACACACACAACATTGCATTTCCAAGAATACCTTCATTTGATGCTGATTATATCTTTTATTTGTGTCAAACTCCTTTCTGTTTTCTTAGTTTAATTGGGTGTTGCAAAATAGAACACTGCTGACTCTGCTTTCAAATTCTCTGCTGCCGAACGCACTGCAGTTCCAAACTTCTTGTCTAGGCAACATATTTGTATGCTGTAAGGAAGGATAAATACTCAGTGAGTCAGAATGTTTAACTTGTATTTATAAGAATGTCAGTTAATTTGCATGCATATACTCTACTGAGAAGGTATAAATAGGACAATGCAGACCTAACACTAGAATTGGCCTCCATTTTCTAATTGCATGTCAATATAATAATAATGTGTGGTTATTCAAATTGACTATACTAGATTTATTGAGAAGAAGCAGGAAACAGTCATGTAGGAATAATGTGAACCAAAGTCCACTTCGACTCACATATATATTTTGAATGGACACCTTGGAAGGTGCTGGTGCACACCAATAGCAGCAGGCAGATCATTCTAAAACAATAACAAAAAGGTTGCCTAGGCACTAAAGACAGTACTTCAGGATTATGTCTGAGTCATCTGGTAAATTTTTATTAAAAATGTATGAACTGTGTATCTGTATTTATTGCATCAATCAAACCCATTTTTCATTTTTCATCTTTCATTTTTCGTATTTGTCCTACAGCTGATGAGTGAATATCATTATCTAAAAAGATTCAGGTTATGGGCTGGTTTGGTACACCAGATTGTCTGCATTGTTGCATCAATCAAACTGAATCCATTTGATCATGGTAGCTGTGATGATGCCGGGCACATAGACAAAAATTAATGAGAACTGGTCACATCAAGGCATATCTTTTGAGTTAAGATGAGGGTCAGGGTTGGTTTGGGGTGGGACCTTTTTGTAATGCAAATCATTGGCATATTACTTTTCTTTTAACATTTATCAAATGGGCTCATTGTCTGAAAATTGGACCCGACACAACAAAAATCTAAGAAAAGACTAGGGTGGAAGTCTGCCTTATTTGTTTAAGGGCAGCAGGGGTGCATCATGCCCATTGGTTGCCTTGATGCAACCATAAAGTGCTGCAAGGCTGCTTGTCTGCACTTTCTTGGAGTATCATGCTGAGCCTCTGGGAGTTTGTGTATCAATCCTATAGCATCAACATGATGCATTAATGTTATTCATGCATCATGCTGACCAATTGGCATGATGCATTAATACATTAAGTAGCCCTTAAAGAGTGGCAGATCTGATATTGTTAGGCTAGGTGGCAGGGTAAGATGATGCAATTTATGACATCACCAGTAACCAAATGCATCAGAGAGCTCATTGGCACAGGTGTGGGTATCACTGGCATAGATGAATGTATTACTGGCACCTCTAGCTTGAGCTATTGATAATCCATTTTTGTGTCATAAACTGGAGAGAAAACATGTAATATGTATACCCTGTCAATTACACAACAGAATAATAGGGTGCCATTAATACCAACAACTGAGCAGATCTGTTCTCAATACTTGCCCCATATCAAATCCACCATTATTGACATTAATTTCAAAATGACGGATTTCGGAGGTAAATGACATTCTTAGGTATGGGAAATATCCCTAAAATTGTTCTAAGATTCAATTTGAATGGGATAAACAGTGGCATCAAGTTGAGCACAAAGTTAGCAATGGGAAATATCATAATCTACAAACATGATTTATCACTATTCTGCATATATGCTGGGAGAGGAATGTCTAAAGAATGGGCTTGAAGTGAAAAAATATCATCGTTAAACCCGCTGTACAAAGCTACTCTACTGTAAGGTTGGCTAAGGATGAGTAAAAATGTAACACTACCCTAATGATAGCCTCTGAAGGGATCGGGGGGTAGTTATGGCTTTAATGTAGTGCTGGATGACTTTTATGCAAAATAAGTGTGATTAAACCAGGGTATTCATGCAGCACGTAAAATGTTATTATGATCCAATGACTTGGACTGTGCTTCTTTATTCTATATTTATGGAGTGATTTATACAGACAGCATGATGCTGATCGGTTTTAGCATTGAGGAAACGACACACACAGTATTGCAGTTGCAAGAATACCTTTATTTGATGCTGATTATATTTATTATTTGTGCCAAACTCCTTTCTGTTTTCTTAGTTTAATTGGGTTTTGCAAAGTAGAACTCTGCTGACTTTGCTCCCGAATTCTCTGCTGCGGAACGCACTGAAGTTTCATTCTTAAAGATTAGGCAACATTTTTTTATGCTGTAAGGAAGAATAAATACTCACTGAGTCAGAATGTTTAAGTCGGATAAGAATGTCAGTTAATTTGCATGCATATACTCTACTGAGAAGGTATAAATAGGACACCAAACATTAGAATTGGCATCCATTTTCTAATGGCATGTCAATATCATAATAATGTGTAGTTATTAAATTGACTATATTAGATTCATTGAGAAGAGGCAGGAATAATGTGAACCAAAGTCCACTTTGACTCACCCATAAACGTAACAACATTTCCAGTCACAACACTCCAAATAACAATTGCAAGGAAACTTTGAAGAGGCACCTTGGGAGGTGCAGGTCCACACCAGCAGCAGCAGGACAATCATTCTGAAACATTAACCAAAAGGTTGCTGAGGTACTAAAGACATTACTTCAAGATTATGTCTGAGTCATCTGGCAAATTTTTACTAAAAATGTATGAACTGTGTGTCAGTATTTGTTTCATCAATCAAACCCATTTTTCATTATTCATATTTGTCTTACAGCTGATGAGTGAATATCATCATCTAAAAAGAACCAGGTTATGGACTAGTGTGGTACACCACTTTGTCTGTATTGTTGCATCAATTAAACTGAATCCATTTGATCATGGTAGCTGTGATGATGCCGGACACATAGACAAAGATAAAGGAGAATTGGTCACACCAGGGCGTATCTTTTGAGTTAAGATGAGGGTCAGGGTTGGTTTGGGGTGGGACCATTTTAAGTGTATTTTTGATCTACTTCTGGGTATAGTTGTTAATACCTTTGGCTAAAGTTATATTTACAGGGTTATCTAAGAGGGTTAAACAATATTTCAGGTTTTAAGGAAACTAGCCGAGTTGTCATTGGGGTTGGATACTGTTACCCTATGCAAGATGGAGGCTAACACTGAGGCAGCCTGACCTGTATGCCATCAGTAGACAACCTTCACTCCCATTCACCCTAATGATAGCTAGCTAGCTACCCTCCTCAAAGGATGCAGGAGCAGAAAACAGCAACCCAATTAGTCTACAGAGGACTACTTGGCTGACATGACCCTGCTACTGTCAAACAGCAGCCTGGATGAGACCTCACAGATTGATTATCTAATTAATGGCCTCAGACCTGAACTAAAGAAATGTTGTCCTTGCCAAGTCACCTAAAATCTACTAAAGGCTGTAGAGATTGCTCTTGACCAGGAACTGAGCATTGAAGCAATACAAATTGCCCAGGCCCAGAGCAGTCCCACTGCATTATGTGCAGTAAACTACAATGAAAATTCCAAGGACAACAGGGTAGAAAGGACAAGTATCAAAATGTCCACAAGAAGGAAGATAGGCTGCCCAGTGGAAATTACAACAAACAGTATGAAAACAAATTAAAAAATGGTTTCAACAAGAAATCAAGGTCTACTGAAAGATGTGCCTCCAGGGATAACAGATCCAGCTCCAGAAATAGATCTGGTTACCAATCTCCAGGAAGAAACAGATCCAGCGACAGACCAGAGATCTAGATCATCAGAAAGCAGCAAGAGTTTCGTCTTCATCCCTGTTAATGGGCAACCTAACAACAGCCATAACTTCTCTTTCATGGTACCTGCACACTTCACCATCCCAGACAATTGGGTGCAACAGTCAATAAAGAAGTCTAGAGACCCCACTCCCAACAGAAAGGATAACAGAAGCCACACAGGGTCTCAATCTGATTATGATAATGACAATGCTAACAACAATCATGATTTCGGTATATGTAAGGTTGTTATGACATATAGATCTATAGGCATGCTGATGAAGACACACATGTATATATGCACATCTGTATACCATACATACACATTAACATTATGAAGAACTAAGGTACTATTATTTGAAATATAGGGGTCAGATGGGCCAATGGTGAAAGTGTTGTGCAAGATTGTTGTTGATATTGAGCTCTTTGATACACAAAAATGATCTGATTAAACACTGTGGGGGAAAGGACTCGTAGCATCAATGACCAAAATAAAAGTATTTACATTCTAAACTAAACTAAATTTATTCCTGGAGTGTCTTCCATAAGGTAGGCAAACCATAAAATAGCTTCCCATGCAAATATACATTGAAGACTATTTGATTATAGGATGTGATGGTTACAATCCTGTTCAGAAAGCAAGGGATTTTAAAGACATTCTGCTACTGTGGCAGATGTGCCTGTACAACAAAGACTTCTGGCACCTTGCAGTGGACTGGTTTCTGCAGCTCCATTTGGCAATGGGGTTTGTGGTGTGCTCTGATGAAGATGGGAAGATGTAGCCTTTAAACGTGGTTGAAACGGAGTCGGCTGCCGCTGTCTTTTTCGAGTCTGCGTCTTAGAGTCAGGTCTGTCTCTGCAATCACTTTGTCTCAAAGAGGAAGGATACACTGGGAAAGGTACATGAGCGATTTGGATGGTACAAGCATGAACAGAGGCAATAAAGGAAGTCACAAGAATGAGTAGACACAATCAAAACTTTGGATCACATTTCTCTGTTACATTACATTTATTACTTAGGATGGTCTCAGTACATCAACTCAATATTTCCAGTGATCTCTTTGGTACTCCATGAAATAGGGGTTGGGAGGATACCATTCCCGCACAAAAGGTGGAGATACCATACCCACACAAAGGTGGAGATATTAGGAGTTGTTTTGTGGATTTAATGTTGCCTAAAATGGGGGAAATATTGTTGATATTTGGGTTGACTACTTTGGGGTGTGAATTTTGGAAATCTCCACACAAGCTTGGAAATAATTCAAGATAGATAAAAATAATGATGTTCAAGGAACAAAGAGAAAAAAAAAAGGGGGAGGGGTAGGGCGCGTTAAGTAATTTTTGGTTTGCGTTTGTACATTTGGTGGGCACTGGGGATCTGTGCACACAGGGGTGGGGGGTGAATGTGCATAAGGGGATGAAGTGGCTTAGTGATGTTATTGAGACATTTAGGCGTGTTTCTAGAATAGACTAAATAACTGATCTAGTCAAGTAATTAATAATCAAGCTGTCTTACCCTGACACATAATATGTAGATGAGAAGTATTATTGTGAGACGGCTCAGTTCAGTGGAGAAGTTGAGGTATGATGTCAGGAACAAGTAGTATAGTATGTTTCGGAAGGGGACTATAGCTAATCTAAGGATATTACTCACTGGGGATGCAGCCAATCAGAGGCCTCCGTTTTGGCGGGAAATTCAAATGTGGGGTCACGTGACCTAGACCCCATGTGATGTGGTGCCAAAATGGACCAATCAAAACCCTCCCTTTTGGCGGGAAATTCAAAATGGTCACGTGATCCAAACTCCCTGTGTTGTGCCGCCAAAATGGCACCCGATGATTGGCTGGCTGTTTAGGTCATGTGACCTCTATTATGCGAATAAGGTCACATGACCCTAATTTGAATGGACCAATCAGAGGTCGTCATTTTGGTGGGAAATTTGAAAAATTTGGTGGCATGACTCTTTTTCTTTTAAATTTTTTGCCAAAATGGTGACCTCTGATTGGTTGGCTGTCCACATGTCATACCGTCAGTCAGCTGTATACAGCAAGCAAGTAGTTACGTGGCCAGGACTACAGTAAGGTCCTTATTAGGATAAAGAGGTGTGGTTCATTATGTAGATGAGGGTGTGACTATAGTGAGATATTTTTTAAATAAATAAAAATAGGCAAGGCCCTTTTTCCTTTTTTTTAGTAAACCCACCCCTTGGCTAGGGGCCGGTTTACTAAAAGTAAAATTTACATAAGGTAGTTAAATATTAAATAGAAATACAATAGAACCCACATATGGAGTAGTACAAATTCCACTTTTTATTTGTCATAATTTCATTTAAATTTTTCACATACAAACTATCTTGGTGTCTTATCTATACATGAATCGTAATTCATTGTGGGTGGTCTTTGTTCTGTTCATATATGTTGTCCCTGGTGAATCTATGGTGGTGTCTGGTATATATATTGTCAATGGATTATTCTGGGTATTATTCATTATTTTACACATTTTTAAAATTCTTCTCCACACACGCTCAGGCCCTGCTGCTCTTACATCACCCATACCAGGATGTTATGAGAGCCAGACCCATTCCATTTCTAGGCACTGACTCACTGGGAGTATCACAACATACCAACATACCTGTGGATGCATTTCTAGGATGCAGGGAAATTCCACAATCTCCCTTCATCCTGATTGGTCCACATATAAATAGAATCATTACCAGGTGTGACGACGTGTCAGATCTGACCAGATCCAACCAGATCTGACCAGATCTGACCTGCTCCTACCGGTACATTTCGTCACCCTGTGAGCTGCTCACCTAGGTATATAAGACCCTATGAGCAACTCCCAGACATCTCTTATCTCTATCTCTTTACATCTCTCTTATTCAACACACAACCTCCCTAGTATCTAGAACCTACGACAGGTTGAGCTACAAGCTTAGGGGCATAGCCTGCACACTGGCAAGTGTACCATTGTTACCACCTATATGTACACTCTGTCATCATGCAATAAACAAGGATCAAAGAACTTCTCTGGATTCAGTGTTTATTACAACATCGACTTGTAACGGTTTGTTGACAATGGTGGAGAACTCCTCAGAATATCCCACTACATAACCTCTCATAGCCATGAGTAATAGTGAGACCAGACCCAAGGAGCCAGTTTTTGAACGTACCTTTGCATCACCTGGGCTAGACGCGCCCAACCAACCTGCAGCTGCAGCACACAATTTCCAGAGAGAAAATTCGTCACCTGATGCCCTCAAACTTGATCCAGTTATACCAAGAGCCCTTCAAACACATACAAAACAGACTGTGAGTAACGGCATTAAGCGATTTTCATCCTTAATTGTAGATAATAATACTGGAGCACAAACCAGCACACCAGTGTCTCTGTCTGCACCAGGATTGGCCATATCTTTACCCAGATACTCACAAGCTGCCTCACCATGGATAAGGCTATCTGGTATAACAAGCACCACATCTGAGACATCAGAACCAGGTACACCGGATCACCTACATCTGGATTCACACCTGGAAGAAAGACACTCAGATCTCCAGGCTAACCTAGAAGATATTTTACCTCCAACACCCGTAGAGGCCAATACTGCGCCTACCGGTAATCCTCTAGTACAAGCAGGCACCAGCTCAGTCACTACCGGTACCAGGGGTATCACCCAACAACCTTTAGCTTGGGAAAGACCTGTGGTTGTGGAATCAGACTCTGACACTTCCCTAGACGCCAATTACTGGAGACAGAGGATTGGCTCAGCAATATCTAGGTGGAGGACAGCTTATGAAGAGGGTGTAGGAAGAGCAAATCATCCCACCCCCAGTTTTCCCCCTAGGCACCAAAGGGAGGAGGGCACCACTAGCTTCTCAGCTCACATTAATAGACTCTTAGAGCACGAGTGGCCTACTGCTAGCAGTGATCACCCCAGAGCCAACCACCACCCATCCACATCTGAGGAGGAGGAGGAAGACCTGTTTTTCCCCCCACCTGTGTACACTCCTAGAAGTCAACAGCGAACAAGGTCTGTAGACTCACCTCTCAGACCCCAGCCCAGACACAGGAGAAGGACACAGTCGAGCTCACCTTCTCAGGAGGAGATCACCTACTGGTTACAGACTTCTAAGAAGTGTGGACGGAGTTACCAGCAGATCACACCTGGTAGCCACCACTCTTTCCTTGGATAGAGGAACCAGAGCACCCTATAACTCCCCTTAACTAATTAGCTCAGGAGAGGGCACAACAGTAACTTTCCCCCACAGAGCCAATATCACAATGTCCACAGGTCAGCCCCCACGCTATAATCAGGACGACCTGAGGAGGAGTCTAATAAGGGTAAACCAGAAATTAGACGACATGAGAATGCTCATCACTCTAGAAGGGCAGAAGAAGCCAAGATGGATGTCCTCAGGAGGTCTGAAGAATTCATGTATTAAATGACAGAGCAATTTGGCAGAAGCATGGACACTATAAAAACAGACATTTATAGGGCCATACAAAGCCAGTCAGCCACTACTGATACCACAGCAACCAAACAGACCGCCTCCAGTATGGAACAACGCCCAAACCCCCTCCATCACACACCGCCATACCCTACAGCACCAATCTACAGCTCAATCCAGGCCAACACATTGTCTTTTATTAGCCAAAAAATGGCTGATAGAGTATCAAACACACCCAATTTAAGACATGGTAGACACTCTAGATTCACAGTGTTACTGGCTGATAAAACCCCGGTCCAAGTAAGTCACTCAATGACCATAGACTTCCTCATCCGCCATGAATTTAGAACCAGGTTCCATGTGGTCCCTGATTTAAACCACCCACTCATCCTAGGTGTAAATTTCATGACTAAATACAGAGCAAACCAAAGACACCCAACTACATCAGGGCTGTAAAGAATATTTCCATACCATCCAACACTGAAGCCACCTTCAATGCTATAATAACAACAACATTTTGGTGGGGAAAACTGGAATAACTGAGAGCGCAGGTACTACACTACTGGTATTAATAAATCACGCCATTGTTAAACCAAGGTCAGGGCTTAAAAAAATCCCTGTAACTGTAGCTAACCCAAATGATTTCCCAATCAAAGTCATGAGACACATGAATCTTGGTATATTTAGGTCGTTTGACATGAAACATGCTGTCCCCATTGGTTCACTCAACAACCAGCACTCACTCAACAATCTCACCTCAGAAAAAGATTTATTCCCAATAAATTGTGGGGAAGATCCTATGGATAAGCTCCCAAAAGGGGATGAACGTTTGAAATACACAATCTGTGAGAAACTCAGCGACACTCAAAAACAACAGATCAAAAACATAGTTGAGTCAAACAGGCAGGCCTTCGTCCTGAATGAAAGTGCTATAGGTCTGAATGTAGAAAATGAAGTTAAATTGTAATTAATCCCAGACTTCAAGCCATGCAACAAACCATCCTATAGAATGTCCCCACGCGAAGAAATCTTTCAAAAAGAACCTTGAACAGGGGATCATTGAAGAGTGCACCAAACCTTGTGAATGGAACTCACCAGCCTTCCTGATACCTAAACCACAAGGAGACAGATCAGTAGCATCTAGGTGGAGAATTGTCGTGGACTACAGATGGGTTAATGAAAATCTAAAGTCCTTCTTATACTCTTTCCCCAGAGCAGACGACCTTATGCAACAAATAGGCAGAACAGGCACAAAATATTTCTCAAAATTAGACATCTACAGTCCCTATCACCAGATTCCCCTGGCAGAAGAATCCAGGCCACTGACAACCTTCTCAGACAATGGCATGACATACATGGCTAATGTTCCTCCAATGGGACTCAAAACTTCTGGCCTATCCTTTATGAATGTAATGGAACAGTTGCTCATGAAATGCAAATACAGAAACACTGTGGCATATGTGGATGACGTAGCCATTTACAGCCCATCATGGGAGAGGCATCTGCAAGACTTAGATGAAGTTTTGAAACTCTTCATCACGGGAAACATAAAACTGAAATCAGAAAAATGTGAATTTGGTACTACCAAAATGGAATCCCTAGGTTTCAACGTAGACCTACATGGCCTATCACCTTTACCAGACAAGATTGGCCCAGTCAAAACCTTCCCCCCACCCAAGAACATCCACCGACTGAGATGTTTCAATGGGATGGCACAGTTCTACAAAAGATTCATTAGAAGCTTTGCCCACATCATGAAACCACTCTATGAAGCGACCAAGGGCACCTTCAAGTGGACCACTGAGTGTCAGAGAGCTTTTGAAAAAATCAAATCAGCTATGTGTACTGAGGCTGTGCTCAAATTCTCAGACTATACCAGGCCTTTCATCATCTTCACAGACTCAAGCAACTACAGCTTGGGAGCTGTAATCACACAAGTTGATGACCATGGTTTCTATAGACCTATAGAATTTGCAGGGAGAGGTTTGACACCTTAAGAATCTAGATATGGAATAACTGACAAAGAGTTATTAAGGATAGTTTTTGCAGCGAAAAAGTTCCACCATTATGTGGATGGAACCCACTTCAAAGTGTACTCAGACCACACTGCCCTAGTCTCCTTGTTTAACAAGAAAGAAAACATAACAAAAGGGAGATTGGCCAGGTGGGTTGATACTGTCATGTCATATGACTTTTAAGTCAGGTACCTGCAAGGCAGAGCCAAGATAGTGGCAGACTTCCTCTCTAGGAGATAATACCCCCCCCCCAAGCTCTGATGACCCAATTCCTATTAGAACCCAAGGAAGAATCATACTTCCACCAAAGTCAGTCTAATTGTCGGATATCACAATGTCAAAGGTCTTCAAATCTAATAACCCAATTCTAAACAATCCTGTCCTCATGGGACCTCCAAGGTCTATACTCAGAGGAGGACAGATTTGGGGTAGCATCAGCAAGAAACCAAGGGGTATCATTGCCAAGAAAGACAGCTCTGAGAGAGAAAGCATTAACACAATTTTCTCTGACCCCAAGATGTGTACTAACACACTCAAGAGCTCAGAAAGCCAAGCTTGACACACCTCTGCACCCAGCAAACCATAGAGGAGTAAACATACACGCACCTTAAAGGTCAAGGCCACCAAACCAAAACCTAGGGGTTGACCACCCAAATCTAGGTCATCCAAAGTATCAGTGAGGGCCAAGCTATCCCACAAAGTACAACCCATGGCCGAGAGAGCCATCTCCCAGCTATGTAAGCATCACTCCCTTACAACATCTAGGAATTCATTGATACAGGCACAGCATGAGGACACGTTTGCCCTCTCCATGATGCAATACATCACAAAAGGTGACTTACCAGATGACTCAGGCATTAGCAAACAAATACTGCTAAATCATGACCAATTCATAATTCTGAATAAAGTCTTATTCATAGTCCACCTTTGGTGACTGTCTGGAACCTACACTACAGATTGTAATACCAGATAAATGGGCTGACTCATTAATCGAGGCCACCCACTGCTCACCCCTAGGAGGACACATCGGTCCAACAAAAACCTATGCAGCCATCAGGTCCAGGTATTACTGGAAAAAAATGTTTAAACAAGTGTTTGACTATTGTGGAACATGCCATACCTGCCTCATGACCAAAAAGAGACCCAAAAACCTGAAAACACCAATGACACTGAGAGATCCTGTATTAACAGCCTACACTCACTTGACCATGGACACAATAGGCCCTTTCACACCTGCTGTAGATGGTTCCCTATATATCCATGTGGTCACAGATCATGCCACTAGACCCATAACTGTGTGGTCAACAAAAGAAAACAATAGTGCTGAAGTAGCGCTAGGACTTTTCCAAAGAGTAATCTGTATTTATGGTACCCCTTCAGTCCTGAATACAGACAGCTCCCAACAGTTTGTCTCCAAATACTTCACAGTCTTTTGTGAAAAGTTCGGCATAAAACATGTTACAGGATCGACACACTGGAGTAGATCTCAGGGCCTCTGTGAGTGCCAACATCAGACAACAGAGTCCTCCCTACAAGCTTTTGTCTCCAAATCACAAAAACACTGGTCAACCTTCCTACCAGCAGTGGCATTCAGCATCAATAATACTGTGTGCAGCGTATTAGGAAATTCACCAAACATTTTGGTATTTGGAAAGCAGACACACATTCCCACACAATCAGCCCTATCTTTGGTAACATCAACCAATGAGTTAACAGACAAGGACAGTTTAACAACCTTCCTACTCAGTCTGAGGGATGATATCCAGTTGAAGGCTGCTGAAAATATGGTTAAATACCATAAAAAGATAAAAGCTAGACACGACGCAACAGCTTCTCAAAACACTAACAACACCGGTCAGCTCGTGTACCTACATATATCAAACCTACTTGTAAAGAAAACCACAAAAAAACTGCAAACCACCTTCATTGGACCATACATCATCATGAAAATGACCTCACCAGTCACAGCAGTATTGAAAAGGCTACAGGATGGTAAAGTACTGAAAAAGTCAGTACATGTATCTAGGCTGAGAAAGCCAATCACCAGAGTGAGCGCCAAGGCCGTCATTAAAAGACTGCAGTCTGGCCCCATGAGCTCACTCTATGACCCAGACCTAGACACCACCCTCACTGGAGACCTAAAGTCACCAGTCACCAAAAGAAAAAGAGGAAGACCAGCAAAGAAGGGAACAATAACCTTTGCCCTATCACCAACCAAGAAGGCAAAGAAAAATCCCTCTATAAGAAAATAGAGGTCCTTCTTCCCTCAAAAAATATCTATTACAACATCTGTATTCAGAGTAAAATTTTTTTTTATTTCCTTCATAACTTCCAATTTTTATACCAACACATCACTGTAACTGACCCAACTTCACAACCACAATTTAGTGAGTGACATTGCCAAAAAAATCTATTTAATTTCCTAAAGGCTCAGGCAGCCATAAACTGGATGAAACTGGTTGGCACGCCACATAAATTACCCATGGTCACAGCGTATTCTCGGTTTGTAATCCCATCCCTCTGGGACACGCATGCGCCGGTTTGATACAAGCTCAGGGCTCCTCAATACCCTAAGGTATTACCAAATGACGGCCTACTGTAGGAGAGCAGCTCTCTTGCATCCTGATCTGTGTTTATACCTCTGTTTACCATTTAGTACTGGAATGTTTGGTGAGACACAGAATTACATTAACATCCTTAATTCCTGCACCACAGGTGGCCAGGATAGGGATCGTATATGACGTGATTTCAACATCAGTATTTCACATCCTACCAACCCATACTACAACAATATTGTGTCATAATTGACCACTCCATCCTGATCGCTACAGGATCATAATTTGCATAGGACCGACAGGTCCACTAGCATCCACCCAATAGAAAGGCTCTATGCCATTTTAGGAGAAGAGACATACCCCTGAGGGATGCCCGTGATTGAGAAAGAGCCACCTCATTATCAGCATATAAGCCTCCTCCCACCCTAATCTTATCCACTTCTCAACAATACCCCAAACTTACCAAACCCAGTCACCACATGGAGCAAGTATCCAGAGACCACAGGGCCAATATGCCGAGGCTGCCATTCAACCAGCCCAGGTAGGATTTGTCTTATGTGTCAATTTAGTAGCGTCATCAATCATTCTAGCATGACATTGGTGGATTATGCCACCATGTTACCCAGATACCCATTACATGCCAATGGTAGTGTGTGCCCAGAGTGCTTTGTAAAATGCAATAGTTGAATTTGCAGCCCACTTCATGCCTTTCTAGGGGGACCTGACCACTTTAAGTCTTACAAACTAACCTTTTGGCAACACCCCACCCACCCCACACAACCTATCCTACCTTAGACTAACCATTTATCTAATATTATTCAAAAAAGCCTTGAGGCACCAGAGATTAAACATGGACTCAACTCAGGGTGGACCATCCATAGTCTTCTAAAGCCCACAGGGCAATAGAAGCAAGGCCATGGATCTGTTTGGGATCGAACAGATCAGAATTGATGTGCATCTACGTAACCTTAGAGATGTATATCAATGTTTCTTTTATGTCATACGTACGTTCCAATGATGTATTTTTTTACATTATATTCCACTAGAAGTTTTACGTTCATTTACATCATTGCCTGAGAGGATTTCAACGGATGGCTACAATACAGGAACATTATTTTACGTCTTCTTGTGACACATGATATCATCCCAGGAACTTAACGTTTATTTACATCATAGTCTGATGGGACTTCAACTCATGGAATTACAGCCACTCATAACAAATTTATAATTTGGAAATTAATGTTAATATCTATCGTTCAACAAAATGTGTCCCAATGTATATAATAGAACAACCTAGGTATCTATCCAAACAGAATCATTCCTTTTCATCTTGAGCCTATTTCTATGAACAACAAGGACAAAGCAACACATGACTAACAGTATAAAATCTTTTATTAACAGTATTTATTTATGTATCTTGAAGCCAAAATATCTACTTCACATAGAGGAGAAGATATATCAAATCCTGCTTTTTCTGCTATACCAAGTTGAGTGCTTACAGTATAGATAAAGGGAAAAACATTATCAAAACAATGGTGATATCAGATTTACAAAGATCATCTTAGGGACCTTTCATTAATTACATAAACACTAAGTGAGGGAGGGGGGGGGGGGTCGAGCCAAATGGGTAGATGTCTGTACAGGGGGAGGGAGGAGGGTCTAGGGCAATTTTGCCACATGCATTGTGTGTGCAGGTAGGGGTATTTTGAGCTGAAATTTTGGGTATTTTGATGTTATTTTGTGGTGGTTTTTAGGGGCATAGATCTTCTCTCTCAAACTCAATCATCAGTAGTCATAATATCTTTCCAATTTATGTATGGATATGATTGATGTAAGAATACTATACAAAATAACTTCTGAAATGGGTCCACATATATGTGCTTTCTAGCCCCATCCATATTTATCCCTCATTCAGGATGGGGTGTCAGTAACTTCATTATGTATGCAAGGGAGGGGGGGGAATAGCCGCAATGCATACATGCAGCAACAGAGGGGTTGGGGGAGTCAAATCTTTGACAAAAGGTCCATATGCAATTAATGAATGATCCCTTAGTTGGTGCTACAGGTTAGGTACTTGCATATTTGGCCATGCTTGGAACAGGTCTTTGAGTTAAAGCATCTGACAGCTGCACCAGGAACATGGTCCAAATATATATGCATTTTCTACCTCCATTCATCCATATCTATCTCTCATTCAGTGGGGGAGGGGGGCCGTGACTTGGGTATGTATGCAAGAGGGAGGATAGCCCCAATGCATACATTTGGTGGTGTGGAAGGGGGGGGGGCAAATCTTTGTCAAAAGGGCATATATATGCAATTAATGGATAGTCCTTAAGTTGGCACTACACATTAGGTACTTGCATATTTGGCCATGTCTACAACAGGCCTTTGTGTAAAAGAAGTCCTTGATGGTACATTCTTCTGACAGCTGAACCAGGATTTGTCTTCCTATGACATGAATATCATTAAATCTATTGTCCAAAAAACCTATTTACATGGATGGTTTATTCAATGTTTAAGAAGGCAAAACAGAGAATTGCATGTCTTGTCTTTCTGTGTATATACTCTGTGTACTGATTTAGATGTTTAACCCCCCTAAGGAAGTTTATTCAGGAGTGTATATTATTAGCCACTTTGTGATGGTCATCAAATTGCTAGTGAGTTTGATCAAAGCTTTATTGGTAAATCATGCTTCTCCTAAGGGTGAATTAAAACAGCATGGGTTGAGCAGTATACATGAATGTATGTCAATTACTTGTTTAAGTGCAGGGGTTCTACAATTAGGAAAGGTACTGCGAGGGTTAGGACCCTTCTGAAACCTAAATCTCCTCTTCAAAATGATATGACATGAGTGCAGGTCCTGTATAATCAAGGAAAGGAGCAAGTATTTGTGAACAGACAAACCATTTGGACCAGCCCAGGGGATTTAGGTGGATTTAGTACCAATGCTGGCCACCAGAGGGACACCACTATGGCCTAGAAAGGGGAAAATAGACCCAAAGTTTTAAACTTCTTTTTCATAGGAAGTACAGGGGTCCCGAAGAAAACCTTTTTTATTGCAAATCTTTAGAATTTAAAATGAATGTTTTTGGGCAGAAATAAGTGTATTACATGTGATGCCATGGAACATCCATAGGATCAATGTGCTAAAAAAATGGTGAAAATCCCATAGATCAGATTCTATGAGAAATTGAATGTTAAGAGAATGAAAATCTTCCAAATTTTGCATGATTGTGCATGTTTATAACATAGCCTATTGAGAGCAACATTCATAGGATCAATGTGCTAAAAAAGATGGCGAAAATCCCATAGATCAGATTCTATGAGAAAATGAATGTAAAGTGAATGAAAATCTTCCTAATTTCCATGATTGTGCATGATTATATGTGGAACAACAAGGTAAAACGTACCTTCGCAAGGCCCTCCCGAAGGTACATTTTACCTTGTTGATCCACATATCCATCATCATAGTTATCATGATAAATATGAGTGTTACGGCTTATCAACCTATATATAAAAGTTGACATTTTCCTTGGACATCCCTTTTCCATTGGCTGGACAATTTTAAAATTTATAAGTAAAGGTGTACTTAAACAAACAAATATGGAAGTCCCCTTATTAGGGTTGCCTTCATTCATTTTGATATGATAGATCAATTTAATTTTGGAATTAAAAACATTGAAATGCAAAAGCAACAGAATTTCCCAAGTGACATTGCATTTTAAAAGTAGCATGGGAAACCTCAGTGGCATAGCCAGTATTGTCATTTTTCATCAAAGGCCACACCAAAAAAATAAGTTGGTCTATGGATTTCCCTCTCCATATTTTCGGAAATACCAATTTTTTTTATTTTTTTTTTTAAATCTCGTCTATGGATTTTGCTCGCTTCACTTTTTACAAGTTTTCTCTTTGTGATGTTTGGCAAAATTTAAAAAAAATAAAATTTGTTTGCTCGCCTCAATTTCCCAGCAGGGAATCCATTGGACGCCAAAAAATTCTTAAAAAAAGAAAAAAAAATTTGGTCGCTTGCACCAGCTACAAAAAGAGAGAAGAAGAAAGATAAAGGATTTTCGCCGGCTTTGTCTCTGTGAAAATTTTCACAGGGAATTATCCCCGTGAAAAAATCCTTTTAGATGATAGAAATGATAATTTTCACCGAGAAAGCTCAGTGAAAGAAAATACTTTTCACCGAGGTTTATCCCAAGAGAAAGGATGTGGCCACACCAAAAAAATAAGTTGGTCTATGGATTTCCCTCTCCATATTTTCGGAAATACAATTTTTTTTTTTTTTTTTTAAATCTCGTCTACGGATTTTGCTCGCTTCACAAGTTTTCTCTTTGTGATGTTTGGCAAAATTAAAAAAAAAATTTGTTTGCTCACCTCAATTTCCCAGCAAGAAATCCATTGGACTCCAAAAAATTGTTAAAAAAAAAAAAATTCACTCGCTCGCACCATTTTTTCAAAACCAAAATCCGTAGACAAACTTATTTTTTTGGTGTGGGCTAAATGTACTTAGAGCCAAACAGGAAATTAATTAGTTTAAAGAATCTTAAAATGGCCTTCAATAAGCAAGAATACCACATTTGAATACAGACACTTGTAGACATAGAATTATTTGGAAAGTTAGGGCTAACTATTGCAATCCTACAGCAGACGTCTGCTGCCACCTTGTAGCTTTTCCAATCTTCTTCATCATTATTTGAGAAGTGAGTAGAAGCAAGCTAAATATTCCAGTATTTCTGTATGGCAGTAGTGGCTCGGTATGCATAGCTGTCGGGCTTCCTCTATGGACACTATCCATTTGGTAGCTTTGTTTTGAGCTTCTGATCACTGTTCATTGCAGCCTGTCAATACATTTCCAATAGCACCATCTGTAACAGACTTGCACTCATGCAGGAGGATCTCTGCAAAAGAAGAACAATATATTACCAAGTTCCATTCAACATTTGTCTCACTGCTTTTCTATTACAATGTTGCCTAGGCACAACCCTGTCAATCTATTATACTCACCTATATTCATTTTAGAGATAACGGCCAAAGTGATTCATAGGGTACTGCTTTACATTTATTTCATCAAGCCAATACTAGAGAAGGTACTACTAGCAGTATGGAAAACTGCTCTGATATTGACCCAAAAATCTGACTGCCCATCATCTGCCAACAAATCTGCAGGATTTCTAGGTACTTTGATTCAATAGCCATGGCTCAAATACACATAATCAATTACACTGCACCTTTGGCATTAGTCCTCACCACCTGGACATTCTTGGATTTGCATTTTGACCGGTTCCTACATTTAATATAAAAGAGAATAGAATGAATGTACTGTCATGAATAATACAAAATAAGCAAGTGCTTATTTCATTTACAAACATGAACAGTTGAGAAAGGAAACTGAATGTAGGGTGAGTGGCTGCAGAAAAAAAAACCTAGGTAAACAATGCCCACACCATTGAAATATTTATGAAGATACATGTGACCTATCCTGCAAAATGATTAGGGTTTGGGAATGGGTTAGATTTAAGAGTAGGGGTAGGGTAAGGGACATGGTTGGGGGTAGGGTTAGGGTTATGTTTAGAGTTTAGGTTAGGTCTGGGGTTAGGGTAGGGTTAGGGTTTAGGTTAGGTTAGGTTTAAGGTTAGGGTTAAGGTTAGGGCTAGGGTTAGGGTTGAGCATAGGTGCAGGGTTAGGATTAGGATTCAGGTTAGGTGTAGGGCTAGGGCTAGGGTTAGCATAAGGGTTAGGGTTTAGGTATGGTTTAGGGTTATTGGTTGGGGTTAGTGTTAGGGTTAGTGTTAGGGTAAGGGTTAGGGGAGAGGTTATGTTCAGGGTTAGTGTTAGGGTTGGGGTAAGGGTTAAGGTTGGGGATAGGGCAAGGGTTAAGGTAGGGGCATGGTCATGGTAGGGGTTAGGGTTAGGTTTAGGGTTAGTGATAGGGTAAGGGTTAGGACAGAGGTAAGGATTCAGGTTTGGGTTAGTATTAGGGTAATGGTTAGGGTTAGGGTTGGGTTAAGGGTGGAGTTTCGGGTTTAGGTTAGGATTAGAGCTAAGGTTAGGGTTTAGGTTAAGGTTACAGTTTGGGTTAGGGTTGGAGTCTTGTTTAGGTTAAGGTTAGGGTTGGAGTAATGGTTAGATTTAGTGTTTAACATCTGGTACCCCTTACCCATTTAGAATTAGGGTTAGCTTTAGGCAAAATTTAGGACTAAAATTTGATGACTAGGGTAAGACCTAATGTTTTGGTTTGGATTACTGTTATGGATTCCTGGAGGCCATTTCTTAACATACTATGACTAGCCACTCCAAGTCATACCAAAATCCCCATGAGAATGGCATTGAGATTTCAAGTCATAGTGCTGTGTGTGGTCGTAGTGCATTAAGAAATGACCTCCTGTGGCCTAGATTTAATGTGAGTAATAGGTCTACAGTTAGACCTAGCATTAGTGTAAAGGTGGAATGGTCATGGTAAGGGCATATAGGTGTAGAGTAAGATAGGGAAATGCCTAGTATTAACTGTCCATATTGGGTCTAGTTTGATGCTATTTTCAATGAGTAGGGATTGTTGCACTGAGAATAGAGAATAGGTTTGTCTTAGTTAATGGAGAATTTAGCATGTTTAGCCTTCAGTCTACCTGGGGTGATCATTGGTTGAGAGTGACAAAGTTAATACAAGAATAAAAAGGGTGGCTCTGGCTGATATTTAGATTGGATCTCAGTTGATCCTGTAGAAATACTGGCTGCCAGTGCTTCCTTGTGAAATTTTAGAAAAATATAAACTAGCTAAAACCCATAAATATTTTGACATGGTTGGGTTTGAAATGGTACAGTGTCAAAAGAAAGAACTTTATGGCATCTTAAGATCACAAAAACCTGCTGCTTGGCTTGTGGTCTTCATAATGTTCTAAAAAAAAATAAAGGTACAAGAATTCAGTGTGTTTTCATAGTGTATCATGAGGTATTTTTTGGGCATGGTGGGGAGAAAATTACTCATTGGTGCTGCATTGGTGCATCGTGACAGCAAATGGCGCTTTCTATGTACTGAAAAACAAGGGGGGTGGGTGCAAAGAGTTGAACACACCCAGGGACAAATCCAAAAGCGGGGGCCCCCCCCAAAAAAAAAGAAAAAAAAAAAAAAAAAGGTTGAGGTAGGGGGTCACAACCAGGGTTAGTCAATTCATTTCCTATAGTTAAGAGTTTAATGATGGCTCAATTTCAGGGGGTGGCCTGGTGGAGGGGGGGGGCATGTGCCCCCCCTTCCCCAAACTGACCCCGGATCTGCTTCTGTTATCCTTTGTTTAAATTTACATACTCATTATTCATCATGATGCATGAAATGAGTCCTGGTTACTTTACTTAACAAGGCTACATTCATGTATCATGCCGACATTATGCAAACCCTACTCCCACTGTTTAGACATTTAAAACTGTACAATTGTCAACCCTTGATAATCTGGGGTTGGGGAATTTTTTTTTTTTTTTTTTAAAAGCCCTTTGGTCAGCAAGATGCATGAATGCAGCTCTGATGCTGAATAGACTTGCCAGCTAGTACCATTTTGATTAACCCTTTAAGGCATGATAGTGCATATATCCTGCATGTCTGTTGGTCAGCATGATGTACAAAGACTGGACCGGCGTGTTGACTCACCAGGGCAGCCTATGTGCACCATACTGACCCAATGGATGGGTCACAGCTAGGCCTGAGAGTTAATTAATGCATCATGTCAACCCTTAGGGTATACATACTCTCATAGGTCTGAAAAGGCTCATGTCAGGGTATTGCTAATCATGGCTGATTTGTTTTATTTATGATAAATAACTGATTGAAAATGATGGTTCATAGAAATTTCATATGCAATGTTAATTAAGTATGTGGTGATTGATTGGTCATTCCCTTGTAAATTGAGATTACATAAACCTTTTCTATATATATATATATATATATATATATATATATATATATATATATACATATATTTCTTTTTTCTTTTGCAGGCCGCCATGTTTGGTTTTGCAGTTGTCATGGGGCTGCTGCTCGGGAATGCAGGAGCTACGGACCAGTGTCCTGATGCACCACGGTGTTTATGCTTTCGCAACACCGTGGTGTGTAGAAGGTCAACAGTTCTTCCAGAAAGTTGGCAAAGGGGTCCTGGCCCCTCAACCATCATCCACCTGTTTCAGCGGACCTCAGAGAGTCAGCGGTCGGGCTGTCAAAGGTGCTGACATTCTTACTCACTTACCCCACAATTAGACGCGTTGACCTAAGAGACCAAGAGATACCCATCCCATGCCAGCTCATTCAGTTGATCACTAAGACAAGGGAGGACCTTACGGTTATATCAGACTGTGTATCACCAAACGAAGCCTCCCCCATCTTTCTAGAAACTTCAACAGGTAAGTAGATTTGATATTGTCTCGTTATGGTACATGATAGTAAATTTTAATTCAGTGTCAATCGGACTGGTGAAATGTTATCTGTATAATAAGAACAAGTAATGGGAGCCTCTCTGTTGGTGACTCATCAGTTGAATTACCATACATCGATCTTTTATGTATATCTATACATATCCTCAGAGACGACGACAACGACCGTGGATTCCGTGTCGAAGGGGACGGAGGAAGACGCCACCTACGAGATGCCGGAAGACGTCACCGATGGCTTGTACGAACAGGGTAGCGAGGCGCTTGTAGTGAGCGGATGGACCTTGGTGGGGTTGCTCCTGGCCATCGTAGTCTCCCTTTTGACCTGCTGGAGGACCAGATGGTATGCAAGGATTTGCATGCGACGGAGTGAGTAGGCTTGTGAATGTAACATAACCGCATAGAAAAATGATACGGATGACCGAAAAGGAGTACGGCAAGTGACAACCCTTTAAGAAACAGCTGCTTTATGTGATGACCTGAGCATGCATGTAATCTGTATGGCTATAGGTATATGCTGCATGAATCGCTTTGCATTGCCTGTTTAGAATAGCCTGTGGTTTCTTAATTTACAAAACAAAAAAAAATAAAAATTAAAAATATATTATTAAATGTAGTTATTGATACCTTGTGGATGTATACCAACGCTTCACATTCATAATTATTATTTATTTACACAGGGGCCCGTGCCGACTCCAGTCAGAGCAGCTTGTGCAGCAGCGAAGTGGGGAAAAGGGATCATGGAGACGTGGCAGCAGCACCAGCAGCACCAACAGACCCCCGACCGTCAGGGAGCTGCAGGACGCCAGCTCCTGGGGGTCAGACTTTGAAGACGACCGTACAGAGGAAGATCCCCTCAGCTCCCCTGGTTCGGACCCCCGAGGAGAAGAAGGGGAGGCGATCTACCAGTGCGTCTCCGACCTCTGATGAAGCTCATGTAAGTTTGCATGAAGTAACAAGTAAATGAAAACAAATTAACACATTCTTCGATATATATCGTTTTTATTACTCTAAGCCATCTATGACAGTACATTGATACTTGCTACTACATTGCATCTAACATGCTACCATCCATGAAAGCAACATTAACTAAATCTAACTCTGTCGACCAATGCGATTGTCCCTTCAGCAGATTCGAGCACACAATTTCAGTATTCCAGTGTCACTTCCCTGCTTTGAGATATCGAAAACGCTGACGGTGTAAGGATGTACATGAGACAGACCACCGGCTCGGTCAGGGCGGTACTGAACTTGAAATTCAAAGTGGATTGTCCCTTTCGAATCGTGGTGAACTGATGTTTGCGGATGTCCATTCCACTCTGGCAGTCGAATGCGAAGATGGTGGTGCCCTTTTTGTATCAACTGTAGGTGACGGCGTTACTGCCACATTTAGCAGCGGCCTGAAATGCAGCAAATTCCTCCGCGTACCGGTCGTTGGCAAAATCAGGTTCGAACGGATGTCCCGGGATACTTATTCCCCCTACGGTAAACCCAATGGAGGAACAGTTCAGGTGGGCAAACTCAAAGGGGTTGGTGTCGTAGCTTCCAGAGTAATTCTTCACGGGCACAAACGAGACCAACATCAGGGCTGGGATTTTATCTGCCAGGATCGAAGAAATCTGGTATTGATCTATGCCACTGGGGAGAATATGACTGCGCATAGAGACCCTGGGGTACGCGTAGAGTGAGCTTTTCTGTTGGAGTGTTTCCGCATGTCCGATGGCGACTTCGCTTCTAACTTCGACCACACACAAATCCAAATGAAGGCTTTTCACGATTAGTTTGTACTTTTTCGTATTTGTGTCTGCCAGCAAGCGGAACGCATCTTTAGCTTGGTAGAAGGTAAAGTTCACAGACACACCGTCAAGCAGATAATGGTCGAGCTCTTCCCAGACGCCCAGCCCCAATTTCCCGACGAACGTGGCAGAGCTTCCGTCTTTGGTGAGAGCCCAGCGGTCAACGAGGGCAGCGTTGGCATTGACAGTCGAGGTGGGATCTGTAGTTTTCACCGAGCCCTCTGTATCGATGTAGTATCCGCTCAGTGGTCCAATGGATTCCTTGTAGTTTTTATCTGTGAAAACCAAAGTGTCCAGCAAACACTTGTAGGGGTAGTTGCTCCCAATGTCCGGGTTGAGGTTTTTTCCGTTGTATTCAATGTCCACCTGCGAAAAGATGGAAGACAGTGGTCTGTTGGAGAGAACGACTTTATCAGCGTCGGTGACGGGCTTCGAGTCTTCGTCCTGGATTTGGACCGTGAGGCACATCGACGAGGACGAACCGTCGATGTATCCACCGCCTGACGCATCATATCTGAACACTATGGGACTGGAACCGGTGATGGCAGACTTGGGGTAGATCCTGTGACAAAGCTCTTGGTTAATGGAGGTCTCCTGTAGCGGGGGCCTGAAGAGATCCATCTTTGAATTGAACCCTTCTTCGACATGTTCAAGCTTGTAACGCTGCATGCTGTACACTGATATGCAACCTTAGGATCACTTGGACTTCTTACCAGAACGGCTTCTCGAACTAGACTGACTTCCTCTGGCAGCGCTCAACCGTTTTATAGTCTGCTTTACACTGGGTGCTTTGCTTCTACCTGGGTTTTTCTTCTTCTTCTTAGCAGTGGCAGCCCTGCTTTTCCAAGGTACCTTCTCACTGACAGCTGAGACGTTGTAAGACACCTCTGTGGCAGTCTGCACTCCCTCTCCCATCTTCTCGCGTTCTTTCACCCGGTCCAGGTTGTCCTTGACGGGTGAGACCAGTTCTTGCTTGAACGGCTTGCCATTGTTACCACTCTTGTGACTAGGATCGGGGTCTTGACGATAGTGAGCTGCTGTCCCGCCATGCCCGGTGTCATGGGCACGCGCTTCTTTTGCGAGTCCGTCGAATTTTCTATCCCCTTTTTCCATGCCTGCACTTGAATACCTAGCGGAAAGTTTCCCATGGTTCACCAAACAGGCAAGCAACACGAGTCAGTCAGTCAGTCACGTTGCCTGATTCGAAGTGCAGCGAACGATTCCGCCTCGCTGACTGTGGGGACGCTGCCGTCGGGGTGTCTTAAATAGAGTCGTAGGGAGGTGATCCTCTCGACGCTGGAGCTCATGTAGCAAGGATGTGCAAACTCTTTCACCGTACCCACGCAGTCCTTGAGTCTAGTCATGCCGAGAACGCTCTGTTGCCTACCTCTGACTAGGGAGGTCTCCACCATGTCGCAGTGGACGTACACTGCTTTGGAAGAGAGCAGAGGGCCGAGTTTACCTGCGTTTTTGTTGGTGTTGACGTAAAATTCTATCAGCCCGATTTCCCAAGCATTATTCTGACTGAGGTAGATGGGCGTGGGTAGTTCCGTGACAAAGTCGTTCCACGCGTTGGTCGGGTGAAGGTGCTTAGATCCTCGGAGGAAAGGAACACGTACATCTTGGAAGGTCCCGGTCAGTTCTGGTCTAAGTCTGTTAAATCCGTCTCTCTTATCCAGGAATTGTAACGAGGCCCGTATCCTATCCAGCTCACGAGGACCTCGACCCTCCTGTTGTTCCTGGAACCCACGGTGCGCCTCTTCAAAATCTTGTCCACCTCGAAGATCTCGGGTTCGTCGCTTAGCCCGCTGACCTTCTGCAGTTCCTCTCGATAGAAATACCCAGCCACCTCTTCGTTCTCCCACGTCTTCACCCTGTAAGTCTCGAAGTTTTGGTTGAGTTTGCGATGAGTCACGGTGTATATCCTTCTGCTCCAGGATTCGTCGTGGCTGCGATGGAAGACGCCGGTGAGGTAGGACATTCTGACCCTGTCGCCCAGTTCGAATTCAAACCCCTTCGTGTGGGGTCCGGTACGGGTAGCGTGGTCGTTCTCCAGGTACTGTCTCCTCCACAGCTCTGGGGTGTCCAAGAGGCACATTGCGTTCTGCGGTGTCGTCCCGATGCTCCTGTGTTCTGAGTTGTTGTAGGCCTCCGTGAGTTCTTGTAGATGAGATGCCCAATCGAAATTATTCCTAGCCTTGATGAGTCTAGCAATCCTCAATCTGAGACTTCTGATTGATCTCTCTGCAAAATTACATTTCACCTCGTTATTAGTGACGTAGTGGTGGATGCCTTGCGTCTTGAAGTAGTCCTTCATGGTACAGTTGACGAACTCGGACCCGGGGTCCGTTCTAACCTTGAGTGGTTGGGCATTGAAGCGTAATATGTCCTCAAAAGCTTCTTTGACATCTGCCCCCCTGACAGCAACCAGGGGTCTGGTGAAGAGATACCTGGTAAACACGTCTATGGCGACGAGGATGTAGCCGTAATTTTTGTTGTATTCCCTGTAGAAAGTCAAATTCAAAACATCCATATCCCATAAGTAATTCTTATCTCTCGAGATAACTCTAGGTCTGGGAAAGTGCTTTCGGGCAGGTCTGAACAAACTGTAGGAAGACTGTCTTTGCAACCATGCTTTGATCTTCTTCAACGATATAGTGTATCTCCCTTCTCTCCTCACTGTCCGATGCACCGCCGTGGCTCCTCCGTACGTGCCCGGGTTGTCCCTGTCGTAATAGATCGATCTGAGGTAGGCGTCCAGCTGCTCTTCCGATTCTGGTTTGGGAGGTCTGGCAAAACCGGTAGGAACCCCACCTCTTCCCAATCCACCACCACCACCACCACCACCACCACCACCACCACCACGGTGACGCAGATCCTCCTGCTCCTCCTCGGGTGGACGGGGCTGCTGCTGCTGCTGCTGCTGGACTACTTGGGCTTCCATCCCTTCAACCAAGACTCCACCCTTTTGTTTGATCTCGACACTCTTTTACCGTCCGCACCCTTTACCTTTCCGCCCGCGCGCGCGTCCGCCGGCATATTTTTATTTTTTTGCGGTTTGTTTCCCTGGGGCTTTGCCCCAGGCGAGCTGTTGTTGTTGTTGTTGGTGTTGTCTTGTTTCTCGTCTGAATCCTGATCTAACGATTTCACTTTTTGTTTCTTTACAGCGACACCAGGTGGTGGAAGAAACGGACGCTCCAGGCTCGCTAACGAAAGGGAAGATCTACCCCCTAATAGCTGACGGAGGACCTCGGGGGGCAACTGCTGCAGAAAAACCCTTGCCCTCTTCAAAGCGTGAGCCACCTCCCCGTCCAGATCGTCAGCCCGTGTTCCGCCCTTCACCTTCGAAGGAGAACCCGTTCCCTCTGCCTGCTCCCCTTTCAGACCGCCCTCCGTACGTGCCCTCTTCCTCGACCTCTCCTGCTGGCCCTCCTCCTCCTCCTCCTCCTCCTTCTCAGGCCCTCCTCCACCAGCCTTCTCCTGCTCCCCAGACCGACTCTGCCTCCCCTTCTCCTGTCGATCAGTCTCCCCAGCCTGCTCCTCCTGTTCCTCCTCCTTCCGGACCTGATCCTTCTCTTGCTGCTTGCTCTCAGGACGATCCCCCTCCTCCTTACTCCGAGAAGGAACCGGACCCTTCCACCCCAAACGTGATGCCTTTGCCTCCCGAGATGACGGCCGTGAGGTGTCTGTCGTCCTCCCTGTCGACGCCTCGTGTGAAGAAGACGGCCCGCCTTCCCCGGATGTTAGCAGGGATTCTGGGTGATGAGGCAGCTCGTCTCTCTTCTCAGAAGAGACAGGCGAGTCACCGCCGACGTCACCGGTCCCTGGAGGACTAGAAGTGGTGAGTTTAGACTTTGATATCCTGGTGTATTCTTCGAATGGTATGGTGATGTACTTTCTCATGATTGAGTTTTTAACATGACCCTCTTCAATTGGTTCTTCACACTTTGTAATAGAAGGAACACCTGACTGGCAAAACGTTGGATGGTCTTCAGTCTTTGCCCCACGCTGACACCGAAATCTGAAATGACGTGCAGAATCTTCTTGAACTTGTTGATGAGTGCTTTTGCCTTCTTTCCTACAGGTAGACGCAGGAGATTGAGCATGATCTCGGTCACGCAGTCGATTTGATGTCGGTTTGCAGTCACTAATATGGCTTCTCCTTGCAGGGGATCAGCACTGAGCAACACTCTGAGAAAAGAGTCACACTTCCTGAGTCTAGCCGTAGACATGCTGTGGGGGTCCTACCTTGACAGAGGTCATTCTCCAACTGATACCCCTTCCCTAATGTGTGTCCTATTTATGCAGAACTTTATGCCCCACAGGTAGCTCACCAAGTCCTCTCCCGGAAAGATGTTGGTGTGTATTTGCGCCTTCAGTCTTGGTGGGTCTCTGGGATCTGACACTCTAGCAGGATGAAGGGAAATGACCTGGTAACCGTATTTCTTGGACATGACGCAATCCTTGTAACTCTTTTTCAGCACTTCTCCTAAGCCCGTCTGTTTCGCCAGTATGGCGATCTGACCCACGTCTCGGGGATTACAGAGAACTATAAAATAATGATTGTTCATGGAAATGGACTTCGAACAAGCCCCTTGAGCATAAAGGTTCTGAGTGATGAAAATGATTGTTATTTTCAGATGGTGCGAGTGGACCGTGAACAGTTTCTGCACGTGTGGATCCTTGACGACCACTTCCATCAGATCGTCCAGTACCAGTAACGTGTGTTCCGTCCCGTCAGTAAAGACATTCAGGTCCTCCTCTGTGGGCACACCCCGATGAAAAACGATCCCTGGAACTGTTTCTCTCATTTTCTCATAGATGGGTTGATTGGCAGACATGCAGTACATGACTTTGTTCATGGGAACGTTGTAGAGGGCGTTCCTGTGTACTAGTATGCGATGCACTAATGACGTTTTCCCACTTCCGCTCACCCCCGAGACACAGGCAGCAGAGGGAGCGTGCATGCCTGGGAAGGTCGTTCCTTCCACGTTTTCAATGTACTGTTCCATGGTATTCTACCCTAAGACTGTTGTAATAGAACAATGATGTGCTCTGTCCAAATGCCAGACCACTATTAAACCCATGTATTCTCAGTCTACTGTTTTATACGTGTTGCCTCACCCCCAAACGTTACATGTAATCTAATGTTTGTTACTGAATGTTTATCTCTATGTATGATGTAGCTATGTATATTATATATATATAAGAGTGTATGTATAAATGTAACAGAAAACTGGTTTAACACATCTCAGTTTTATTCACCTTCGGTCAACAAAAAAACACACACACAACACAAAACATAAAAAACAACAGTGGTGTCACATGCAATACATTATCATCGACATGATATACAATATACACACAATATACAATCCATATATACAACTCTCTCTCTATATATATATATACACACACACACACACACATATCAACCTTAAATTTCGTTCATGAACTCTTCGTCTCTCAGTTTCCTAGACCAGAATAAACTGATCCAGTCATTTCCAGGGAAACATCTGGGAGATGTCATTTCAGCCATGCCCTCAGAGAGGCCACATGTGAAATGACTGTTCCATGCATGCCCCGGCTGCACGATCATGCGATCCCCGACCTCTCTCAATTCCAACACCAACTCCGCCTTCATTTGATCAATTTTCAACTGAATGACTTCCGCCATCACCTCTTCCCTTCTACTGTACCAGCATTCTTTGACTTTTATCTCTGCAGCATACCTATAAATATGGTTCATTTTATCGGAAAAAAACAAGCTTTGCATGAGACCCATGTCCGAGTTGTTGGCCAATCCCATCTCGTAAAAAAACAGATGGGCACAGCTCTTGAACTCACGGTTGTGTTTGAAGAGTTTGCATGGATAGTCGAGGGACAATCTGTGCACCTTCTGTCGAAGAACAAACGTGATGTGAGCATCCCAAGGGTCCAAAACGATCGACAAAGGGACTGTGTCAATGTGGTTTTCCTGTACCTCCCTTTTCACATAGAAATAAGAAAACCCCCTTTTTCTCTGTGAGTAGGTCATGATGGTGTTGTTACGAGCCCTGAAACCAATGTTTGTTACTTGACCGCTCAGCTTTCGGAACAGGGCATCTTCGTACTACTGCCTAGGATTCACGATGGCCCTTTTCTGTACGCCCTTAGCTTTAACCCCCTCTGTCCCGTTGCTTTTGACCAGATAGTAGGTTTTCGAAGCCAATGCTATCAGCTCAGTACCGCTTCTATTTTGAAGAGCCCGGGTTCCCTTTTGTCAAACAGCCGATGCTCAGGACAACACTGGCGGGGAAAAAAGTACTCGACCCCAGGGTTTGTTGCCTCGCATCGCGCGAGCTGGTGCTCGTATGTCGGAACAGCTTCGGGTTTAATCACCTCAGCCATGGTTTCTCCGCTCATCGCATAATACAGACTGTCTGTGTCGCAGAGAAGTAGTTCGAAATCCTCTCTGGCCAACAGACGTCGAGAAAGTCATAGTAGTATTGCAGGAGGCGAAGCTTGGCCGTTTGAAGCGTCATAAAAGCCAACCGAATGGGCATGTCCAAGCTGATGGACCTCTTGCTCATCTCCACTTCAAACATGTCCCCAGAAATTTCAGTGAGTTTCCTAAACAGGGGATCGTTCACTGCCAAGTGTGCTGCGTGCTTGCCCCATACGTATTTCACGTTAGTGTGCTTTGTCTTATTTAGGAGAAGAGAACCATAGGCCATGTTACCCACGATCTTGCCCGTCTCAGACAATATCTCCTTGTCAGGATATACGTCCCCATCACGCCGGGCTTTGGTTACAAAGTCTACGAAGGGTTTGAAGCAGCGCTCAAATCTGTATTCTACGACTTCATATATCTTGGTCACCACCATCCCTTTTTGAAGGGACCATTTCAGCAAATTGGTACCCAAGAACACTTTGGTTGCATGCATCCCCCCAACCAAAAGCTTTCTCGTTTTTTCAAACTTCCCGTCTGTGGTTTCCCTAATTTAGTCCTGCATTGTTGGGCCCCAGTCGTCGTAATGTACTTCCGTGTTAACAAACAACGGAGACAGTTCAGAAAAATATTCCCAAGGGGTCATGCCCTCCCTTTCATACCCTTCCGGCCATTCGCCTGGGACCTCAATGTCTACCTGTACCATCCCTTCTAGCTCGCCAGAACTGATGCTCTCCTTTATTAACTCTTCACTTACTCTGTCAGGATATTTATGGAAGAACTTTGGTATCAACTCACTAATCCTGTCGTACCCATAACGGTTGTTTTGAGTCACCATCTTCCATTCGCATTCATAACAGACTGACAGCGTAATACCCATTTTCCGAATGTATGCCTCCCGCTCCTCTGTCCTACGCTTTCTCTCCTCAAGCAATTTCCTAGACTTCTCTGGTCAAGGTCCGATGCCATGGTTCCCCCTCCCAAAGAAGCCACATTCATTCTCGTCATGACCATGGTAGTAACAGCCATAGAATTCATACCCTCTGTGGACGTCTCCATCTAGGCAATAGCCATCTAGCCTGTAATGACCCACGGGAAATTCCCTCCCACTGTTTAGCTTGTGTTGAATGTGTATGCCTTTGACATCCATAACCCATTGCATCCAGTCGTACATATCCAAGTGTCTGAACCTCGTCTCGGGTAAAAAACCAGTCTGGGCCTTCCTACGCACGGGAAACCCTACGGGCATTTTCTGGTTCAGAGCGTAAAGATAGAGGCTATTGGCATCGACTCCTTGTATGCCCCTAGCAATTTTCCCCTATTTGCCCCGGATGGCAGTCTCCCCGACCTTGATATGGCGCTTGAATATAATGGAGGGTCCCCCGAACGAACAACGCTTCAGCTTCAAATACAAGTCAGAATCACAGGTTTCGAAACTAGAGAACTGTTTGTTTGTCTTTTTAACACAGTCAAACAACATCTTGCGGGAAATGCCCGGAGCAGAAACTCCAATTTTGAACAAGTCGATGTTGATGCCGACGTAATACTCAAGCATTCTCTGGGCAGCTTCAACAAAAGGGGCTGTGTCCAAATTGGCATAGTAGGTCAGAAATTCTCTGAAGGTTTGCATGTTCCCCTGGGTCCAAACACTTTGTAACTCCCTGTAATTCTCCTCTCCATTCAGGGTTCTCGGACCCCGTCTGCCACCCTCTACCCACTCTGAATGATCAATTTCCAAAACATTGGCTTTCTTCAATTCAGAATAGAATGAATTGTAGGACGGGAGCTCGGGATAATCCAACTTTTCTACAGAATCGAACCACTCATAGGGAAAGTAAGATTTGCGTGATTCGGTTTCATAGGCTTTGAGAAATTTAGCATACGTGCAACCAGCTGCCAGAAAGTTGGACACATCAAGAAACTTGAATTTTGATGTTTTGATGGCTGTATATTCGTTGCACTTCTTGATCATGTAATTCATGTCTGTGGCTAAACCAAAATGCTTAGGGAATTTGTTCTTGATCAAGTTCAAATCATATCCAGAGGAGTTGAAACCGAGAACAGGGATCACAGACAGATAATCGTTAAACTTGTGGATCATTTTCTGAACGCGTTTACCATGCTCGTTTCTCTCGTCAAGGTGATCCATCTCCCCCATCTCTTCTGCTTCCGGTGCAGTAGGAGGTATTGGAGTCTGGGTTCTAGTCGGAGTAAAAGAGAGATCTCCGGTACCCTCCTCTCCTACCCTCTCATCCCACATGGACTGTTCATCATCCTCCGACTCCACCTCCCTCCCATGATACCAATCCATAACTACCTCATCATCTATCCTGACTGAAAAAATTGTTTTCGAGCTGTTCCAGTTGTTCTAAAACACCACTCCATCTACCTAAACACAGAAGCTTTGCCTTCTGCTGTATTTCCTCCATATACAGCACCATTGCCGACAACAGGTCATCCATGTCAGCATTGATAATGCAACGAGGTGTTTCATAACCTTCGACGTTGGAGCATATGCTCACACACACGGGCACATGCCGCGTTATCCACCTGGTTTTCGCCCCACTATCCGTGTCATCCTCAACTTCCATGTTGTCATGTGCTTCAGGTGTCTTTTCGAGCACGGATTCCAGATCATAAACGATGAAATACTTGTAATGCTGAAGGGAGGGGTCGACCTGAATACGTAAGGTACTCTCTAGTTCCTCAAACACATTTTCTGGGGGTGTATAAATACCCCCCGGATACTTGTATTTCACTCTGTTGGTGCACTTCATTTCATGATTTTTAAGATAAGTCAAACGATCGAATGCTCTACCACAGTGAAGACAAGCGTACTTCTTAGCATACTGGTCAAAGTCTAGAATCAAACTGAAATGATGATCAAACAAATTCAAATTTAACTCCACAGCAGCCAGTTCAGTGTGATCCATAATGGACCTATACATCTTGGTACATGAACCATCCATGTTCAAAGAATAAACATTGGTACGGACATTGAAGCATCTCTCATAGTCAGGTAGATCACCAAATTCGAGCCCGCCATATTTCTTACAGTTACTAGGGAGGTCAAACACACCTTCATTTATCTTGTAGTCAAGCCACTGTGCATAGAGCATCCTGACATTATACTCCAAGTCAGGCATGCCCCACAGTTTAACTGCTAGGGCCCTGAAAGCACAAAGTTTGTCTTTATATGGAAACCCATTTCTCTTGGCCAGTCCGAGAATGCAGTTCCTATTGTTTATATATGATGGCAACTCAACAGCATTACTGATATCCTGCTGACGACTGATCCTTGCCGGATCTTCCCATACTAGAGCATTGAAAAAGGGGTTCCAATAACTATAGCGTCCAGTTTCTCCATCTCTCAGGATTAAGCCAAATGACAAGTTGAGTCTGAATGCATTTTGTTCAGTTGCCATAATCTCCCTCAGGTGGGGTATCAAATCATTAACATCACCATCAATGTTTTGTGACACAACTCACACTCATACCTCCTAGACGAACTACCAGAAGGGGCATGGGTACTGTTACATTTATCACAATGATCCGAGTCAGTTTCCATTACCCCTTCCATTTGACACTCTAACAGTCTCTTGTCTATGGTTTCCTTCCAACGTGCCTCCTGCCCATCATCCCTTCTTCTTTTACATCTTTGAATGTGGGTATTAAGCCGCTGTTTAGTAGAAAACACCACATTACACAGGTCATACTTCCATTCCTTGGATGCATCAGTACATTTGTTCTCATGCCTTTTTCTGCCAATAGATGTAGGAAACACACGTGCACAGTAACGACACTGCAAACCCTGAAACAAACAAGAAATGATTTGTTTACTCATGATTCACATCACACTAACTAAACTTCACAGCTGTAGGTATCATCAATACAAAAGGAATCTAAATGTTTTTCTTTTCATTCCAGAAAAAAGTGACTGGGGAGACAGACTCCACCCACCATGTGTTCAAGGATTCACATCAGACTGAAGATGACTTTTTGTTATATCATTTTAGAAATACCACTTGACACAGTTGCATGTGAAGATGTATAGCTTTTTGTGTCATGGTGCTATGACTCAGCAAATCAGTATTATTTCCAGGTATAAGAGATGTAAACATACAGCCTCAAGTGCCTTCTGTTTTAGTATTATCCAAGTACTTACTTTATGTAAAATCAACAGGGATACTATAAAATAAAAGTTGTGTTCTTACCTTGTGTCCATTTCCCCTCTGTCCTCTATCAGGTGGCTCAGCCATGATGAAGAATAAAACACTACACTCCAAAAGTACTGATGTATATCCAACAGTGAATGTTACTCCCAAGTGATACTACCTCATCCATGAACCAGAGCATTATGAGGACTGGACTCTCATCTACTTCTTTAAATGTTTATGTCCAACCCCCCTTGAAAACAATGGCATGCCCCTAAAAGTTATCACCCCTCAACTGAAGTAAACTCAACCTATTTCCCCATTAACCAATCATCTTCCAGTATTTGAAAACACCCTCCCACCAAAACCAAATGCAGGTCAACTAGCACACCTCCAACCCAACAATAGATTCCCAAACAATAGAGCCCCACCCCTGCTGCCTGCACCTGCCACCTGCCCCCCTCCACCCTCTTCTTTTAACCTAACTCCTCACACACACAAACAAACATATGCCATAAACATCTAAATATATCATATTCATCCCAACTAAAACTATCTATTCTGACTCCCCTATATGTAAGCTACACATACATATAAAAATCTATGCCATATCACCCCTACTTCCAACATTATCCTTCTTTTAACCAAACTATGTTCTAGAAGCTACCCCTATACTACTGGCGGTCGGTGAGTGAAGTGTGTCTCTACACTTTTAGTCCATAATTTTAAAGAGGAAGACAGGAATGAGATAAAAGGACGAGTTCCAGAAAGGTGGCCGGCCTAATGCGAAGACTGTGATTAGCATGATTCTGTGATAAAAACTGTGATAATTATGTATTGTACGCCCAGAGCTTGATTTATACTCTGATTGCAACCAATAATATACCTGAAGTCCACCACCAGTTAGAAGTTATGTTGTTTATTCTGGGCTTCTAATTTGGCATGGGCGGTCTTCCAATTGTCATGCGGGGTAGTGTTGTTAACTTGGGGCGAAAACAAGTCTAGTGATATTGCTTGATGAAATAACACGTGCCTATGTTATTGTTTTGACGCAGGTATTGAGTGCGGGTGTCCTAACTGACGTTAATGTTGTCATGCCAACGTGGGAAAATGAAAGAGATCTGACGTTGGGGAGGCCGACGGCAGTGGTGAGACGCAGCGCCGGCGTTCTGACGCAGCGTTTGGCGGGGAAACCAGACGTGACGTCAGAAACAAGATGGCGACGTCTCATCGTACAGTGGGCCTTCACAGTGAGTCGAAATAACTGTGTTATTGTGGGTCGAAACTGTGCTATGGGACTGGAGATGTTATAAAATGGTTTTAATTGTAGGTGGGGTCGGTTTTAGAGCTATTGGGGATGGGGATGATCCCCACATAAAGGTGTTAGATGGGGCTATCCTGTGGATTGGGCGACCGGGAGAGTCCATTATTAGGTTATATGGGGGGTGGCCGGCGGCTATTTGATCAAAAGAGGTTTCTGAAGAAACTTACCGCGGGTTGATGTGGTGGGTGGTGTGAGCATCATCTCTTGTGGTTTATACATGTATTTGTCTTTCTTCAGCTGATGTTGGAGTGGGGTGTACTTTGTGAGCTCTGCCGGGGAGTCATGACGATCAGCCGGCCAGGACTCACAGAGTAGCTGTATGGCGGAGTCAGTGTCACTGGGGGCCAGTTGGAAGTCAGGTTGTCCTTCTGAGGAGATGACCACTGTCATGTGGTGGGCTCTTCTCAAGATCCTGCACAGCAGTATTCTCCATAGAAATGGTACTGGGGGATAGCGCTGCAGCGGGATCTGCTTGACTTGTCCCCCGATTATGGTCCTGATGTCGGATTTCCAATGGAGGTCCAGGTGTCTGCCCAAAGGTGCTGTAAGGCGGGCTGGAGAAACCTTGGGGGCCATGATAGTGGGGGCCCAGAGGTTCTGCCTGTAAATCATTTTGCCAACAGTAAAACTGAAGGTCCGATCATTGGCGTGGATATTAGCCACAATAGAGGGTGTCCTGTGGTTGTCCTGTCTACAATAGGGCCAGTGTCGGAGACATCTTTTGGCAGCGATCCAGGTGATGTACAAGGAGATCACCAATAGGGTCCATGTGTACATGCTGTCGTAGCGGCCAGGAGACTGAATATATCCAAAATCTGTATTTGGGGTTGTTGGTGAGGCTGGCCAGTCCTTATTGGCTTGGCGTATGAGGTCCTTGAACCGATCCCAGCTTTCAGCATTGGCCATCTTGGGTGTCCGAGTTGCTGAGACGAGTGTGATGAAGCGCGCCAATTGATTGATACGAAGATGGTTTTTAAGGGTTAATACGCAGCAAAGTAGTGCCAGGAGGGGTGATACTAAATGTAGCCAGGGTGAGAACTGGAGATGGTATCCTAGATGCATCAGGGAGCTGGTGGATAGGAGGGCGGATTGGTCCTTAATTCCTTGTGCGGCCTTTTTAAGGGTTAGGGTGTCTTGAAAAAGTGGGGCTATTTTCTGATTATGTAGGTGTCTTAATTTTTCAAAATTGGGTAGGTGAAGGGTCTGGGGCATAGTTGCCATGGTGATGCCGGAAACATTGGCTGGAGGTTGACCAAAATGTCGCCACAGTGGTAAGTTAAAATAGGCCTTTGATATGGGCTCTAGGGTAAAATTTTGGGTGCAAGATAAATCAGAATTGGTTAAAATCATGCCGGCATTTTTAATGGAGCACAGACATGGGACTGAGATGACTGAGTATGCACTACTTTTAATTTTGACTTGGCCTGAGTCTGTGCATTGGAGCATGGAAGTGGGATGGTCGGTTATTAATAGGAAGATACTGTGAGATAAGGGTTGGATAAGATTTGGTAGGGGTGCTGCCATGTGTGCTTTAAAACTGCAGGTGTGGTGCACCGCCTCTGGTAGGTCTAAAAATAGGGATAGAGTGCATGTGGGGTGTGTGGCCGACAACAGAGGAAGGGGTAGGTTACAGCTGATAAGGTGGCCAAGGTCACACATATCCAGGTCAGCTTTTGTAAACTGTATGTAGTGTGAGTGGGTCTTGGACATAGCCAAGTAGCCGGGAAGTGGCTCCACCTGGGTGTGACCTACTGACTTAGTGTCGGAGGTGTTGAAAGGTACAGTGAAGGTTTCTATTCTAAATATAGAGAAGGTGCTTCCCCCTCTGGTTATGGGTACTGGTATGGTTATTAACAGGCTCGAGTTATGGCTCCAGTGCACATGTACTTGGCGCCTATAATAATAACTTATGGGTAGGCCTTCTAAAATAATGCCGTGATGTGCCTCGTGCAGGAGGCTGGATAAATTGTTTAAACCTAAACTGAGGTCATCTTGTGTAATGATGGATTGGGGTAGGGTGCCCTCAAGTAGATTATTAATGGTTAAGAGCAGATTTTCCAAGTCACTTTGGAGGTCAATTAAAGACTCTATTTGAGAATTTGCTGCTGTAAATAACATGGAATGAAAGGTGTCTTGTCTGGATTGAAGTTCTAATCTTAATAATATTGATGAGATGTTTGAATTTAAATGCTCTAGTTTCCCAGAAATGAAAGATAGAGCATCATCAGTGTCGTTTTGAAATTTTGAAAAGATGTTGACAGAGTTGTAGTTGAATTCAGAAATATTTAACAGAAAATGAGTGGCTAATTCTACCATGTGCATTTTGGTAGCTAACTTTTTATCCAGGTCAGACATCTCAGAATTTAGAATATCAATTTCTGGTTGTGTCCCAAGGCCTATTGAAGCTCTTAAAATGTCACCAATGACTTGGCCAGGGGCATTTCTAGCTTGTCTGACGTTTGGAGGTGAAATCAATTTTGACAAGGTTTCTAGTGTTGTTTTTGACTTGGAGAATAGGCTCTGTATCATGTTATCTAGGGCATGGGCTGTGTGCTTAATGTATTGGGGTGCATCAGTGCTGATGAGTGGGCTGAGTTTTTCTGGCTGACTTAGGTTCTGGTCAAAGGTCAAGTTAAGGCTGAAGGTCAATGGATAGTCCATGTAATTGGCTAGTAGTCTTTGGGGTAACTTGGTAAACAATGCGCCATAGTTGGGTCTGAAGATGGTGTTCAGATTGGTGTCTGAGGTTGAGGCGCAGCTGAGGTGCAGATGTAGGAGTATACAAACTGCTAGGATGACTGCTGCTCTAGAAAATGAGAAAATTGAGAATTTTGAGGATTGTGAAAAATTTTGATGGTGGGGTTCATTTAAAATAGCATTAGCTTAGTCACAAATGGGATGTTAGTATGGTCAAGTATTTACAAGGGTTGGGGATTCTGTTGGTGGTAGGATTGTTGTTACATGATGGGGTTCATGGAGATGGACTGGTGCCTGTTGCCACTGTCAGGGGCGGTACACGTGATTGAGCATGGAATCTGTTTATCTCAAAAACAGCAAACTGGAATACTAGGCTGGCTGTATTCCTTATGGCCAGTTCACGTCCAATTCTGGGGTATTGGCGGGGTAAGTCCCTGAGGGGCTGTTCTGACGCTAGAAGCATGCGAGCACATAAGAGTGCTATGTATGATGCAGATCTATGGTTAAACCTGCCCCATGGAGGCCGGCGGGGATTGTCCCCAGCTACAGCGACCATGAAGGCTTTGATGTTTGCTGCTGTGGTGTGGTTGCTCAAGTCCAGCTCCTGCGTTAATACAGGGCTGCTGAGGTAATGTTTAATATCCTCCTGGGCGAGGAAGGTGATGAGGTGTTGCTGCTCCATGATTATGCTCCTGATTTCAAAAGGATCCATGAGATCACTCCTGATCCCATGTGGTCCAAGGAGGCTGTGTATGGTCCATGTAGGCTTTGGGCCGTGCTTATCTGCCGGTGGGTCCAGGCTGTAAGTCATAAAGGGAAAAAGGTCTAAGTGGGTTGTGAATGGGGAGAGAGGTAATGGTGGGGAGTTTGCTTGGCTGAAGAGGTTTAGTAAATTGGATTATCAGTGTTAAAAATTATAGGATAGTGGAGAAGTTCTTCCACATTTTACACACACTTAAGGCTCACACCACCATTGGTTAATAGGGGTACCTGGGCACCATGATAATAAAACTACTATCATGTACAATGCTAGAACGACTGTTAAATAGAAAATCCTAAATGCTAAAATAGACCCATAAGATAATCCTACCTGGGCTGGTTGCATGATGGGTCTGCCATGGTCCCTTCCCAGACACTTGTTGCCGTGTTTAAGGTGTGGTGGTATTGGTTGTGGTTTGTGTTATGATCAGGTGGGGGTGGGCAAGCGCTTATAAACCTGAGACTGAGTTTGGCTACTTCCCATTAGATGGTATGTCTTGCCCTGAAAGGGGCGTAGGCCAAATATTATTGGTGGATGCAAGGGGGTTGTATGGCCCCTTATGCAAATTAGGGTTATCCTGGCCTGGATTGGTTGGTGGTGAGTCTAAAAATAGAATATTGGGGAGCTTGGCAGGGGGTGTTTAATCCCTAGCCAAGGTGATATGGTTACTATGGCGACCCTGTGGTTTTTAAAGACCTTGAGGGTGATGTGTGATTGATTTGTATATGTGCCACCACAGCACTTAAAGGTTGGCGGAAACAGTGGTGTAAACATGGGGTGTGGGTGTCAGAGATCCATCTTCCTACAATAGGTTTATCATTGGAAATAGTGGTCTTGAAGTGGTAACAAGCCGTCGCATGTGTGCTTTGAAGTTTATACACAAACCGAGGATACAGCGCTGCCTTGGGCGGTCGGTATGTGGCGTGGGTAACCTAACCTAATTATCTGATAATCCATTTGCCAGTGTTTGGCGTTCCACTTAGAATGGGTAGGTGGTTGTATATACAATTAATCAAGACGGTGTTGATTTTGGGTACATAGGAATTTTTATGGTTGTTAGTATTTATAAACAGGTTGGGCGTTGGGCTGTGACTGTTGCTGTCAGTGTGTTTAAGTGGTTGGGATATTAATGGTTGATTAATTTGGTTGGGGCACGTGGCGCCTGTGGGGGTTAAAGGAGGGGGGTTTTTATGGGTGCTGAGTGTTTGACACAACGTCTTGTGATCTATAATGGACGTTTAGGAATTTTTCTTGATTTTCTGGAGGGCATGGGGCTGAAGGAGATTGTGCCCTTTTTGGCTGGCCTTCCTCTCTTTTTCTTTATTTTGGGAGTGGTGAGACTCACATTGGAGGGGTCATCCTGGTCGGGGTCGTGAAGTGAGCTTGTGGGCCCTGATTGTAGCCTTTTTATGATGGCTTTGGCGCTAGCTCTTGTGATTGGTCTCCTCAGCCTTGATACATGTACTGATTTCTTCAGTATTTTTCCATCTTGTAGCCTTTTTAAAATCGCTGTAACTGGTGAAGTCATTTTCATTATGATGTAGGGGCCTGAGTATGTGGGTTGCAACATTTTTGATGTGCATTTGACCAGCAGGGTAGGTATATGTAAATATACCAATTGGCCTGTGTTGTATGAGCTGAGTTCTGCTGAAGTGTCATGTCTGGTTTTCATCTTTTTGTGAGCAGAAATCATGTTCTCTGCAGCTTTCATTTGAATATCATCCCTAAACTGTAGCAGGCTGGTTATAATTTTCTCCTTGGTGCTTGAGTCTTTTTCAGCTTTAATCAAGGATAAAGCTGCTTCACTTGGCAGGTGTGTTTGCTTACCAAAAACTAGCAAATTTGGTGAGTAGCCTAAGGCGCTGCTTATAGTATTAATAATACTGAAGACTACAGCTTGTAGGAAGGTTGAACAATGCTTTTGTGATCTTGATACAAAAGCTCTGAGGGATGATTCTATGGTTTGATGTTGGCGCTCACAGAGACCTTGGGCCTGGACCAATGTGCGCTTCCTGTCACATGTTTAATGCCGAATTTTTCACAAAAATATTTGAATAATTTTGAAACATATTGTTGGGCATTGTCTGTGTTCAGTACTGAGGGAGTGACATGGATACATATGACTCTTTGGAAGAAACCAAGTGCTATAATGGCGGCAGTGTTTTCTTCGATGGTCCAGGCAGTTATGTGCCTAGTGGCATGGTCAGTCACCACGTGTATGTAGTGAGAGCCGTCTGTGGCCTTGGAAAAAGGGCCTATGGTGTCCATGGTAACATGAGATTATGCTGTAAGCACTGGGTCACGTAACTTCATTGGGGTTTTCAGGTTTTTGGGTCTCTTTTTGGTGGTCAGACATGTGTGGCAAGTGCCGCATAAATCAAAAACTTCTTTAAATATTGATCTCCAGTAATACCTAGCTCTTATGGCTGTGTAGGTTTTAACTGCACCTAGGTGTCCACCTAGGGGAGAGCAATGAGTTGCTTCCACTAAAGATTCTGTCCATTTTTCTGGAATTACAATTTGTAGGGTGGGCTCTAAGGTCTTACCCAAGTTGGTATCAGTAATTCTAAAGAGGACTTCATCCAGTAAGATGAATTGGTCGTGGTTACGTAGTATTTGATTCATTAATCCTGAGTTGTGTGGCAGGCTACCTTTTTCTATGTAGTTTGCCATGGAGGATGCAAAAAAGGTCTTCTTTTTGGTTTTTAATTAGTGTTTCTCTAGAAGGTGTCAGGGATTGATGTCTACAGATTTCCTGAATTGCCCTTTCAGCTAGAGGTAGCACACGGCGGGAGAGCTTAGCTCTTTTGGCTTTTGCGGCTTTGATAGAGACCCTAGGTGACCTAGATTTGGCGGGCCTGCCTCTGGGGCGAGGACTGCTGCACTTAGGCTTGGGTGGGCGGGTCTGTTTACTGGGCGCTGATTGGCTGGCAGCTGGGGGTGTGTCGTCCTGGGACTGGGACTGTGCTCGAGTGAGTACACACAGGTCAGGATTCACACCCTGCTGCCTTTCTGGGGTGCCCATTCTTGCTATGACGCCTTTGGGTGGTTTATTTGTGCTTCCCCAAATTTTGCCTCCTTTTAATATCGATCTAGGAGGTCCCATGCAGATGGGGTTATTGGGAACTGGGTCATCTGATCTGAAAACCTTTGTCATGGATATATCTGAGAATTGCACTTTCTTCGGTGGGAGAATGATTCTTCCTTGTGATCTAATTGGTATTGGATCATCAGAGCCAGGGGGATATTTTCTTCTGGACAGGCAATCTGCCACTAGGTTAGCTCTACCTTGTAGGTATTTCACTTCAAAGTCATAGGACATAACAGTATCTACCCATCTTGCCAATCTACCATTGGTGATATTCTCCTTTTTGTTGAAGAGGCAGACTAGGGCTGTATGATCTGAATATACCTTGAAGTGAGTGCCATCTACATAATGGTGGAACTTTTTAACAGCGAAGATTATCCCAAGTAACTCTTTGTCAGTTATTCCATACCTGGTTTCCTGAGGTGTTAGGCCTCTCCCAGAGAATTCAATGGGTCTATAAAAACCATGTTCATCTACCTGTGTAATAACTGCCCCTAAGCTGAAATTGCTGGAGTCTGTAAAGATGATGAAAGGTTTGTTATAGTCTGGGAACTTCAGGTTTGCCTCAGTGCAAATTGATGCTTTGATTTTTTCAAAAGCTGTTTGGCATTGAGTGGTCCATTTGAAGGTACCCTTCGTGGCTTCATATAAGGGCTTCATTATATGGGCAAAACCTCTAATGAATCTCTTATAAAATTGTGCCATGCCATTGAAACACCTAAGGTCATGGATGTTTTTAGGTGGTGGGAAAGTTTTAACCGGCCAGATTTTGTCTGGGGAAGGTGATATGCCGTGTTGATCCAAGGTAAAACCTAAGAATTCCATTTTGGTGGTGCCAAATTCACATTTTTCAGATTTTAATTTGATGTTTCCTTTGATGAAAAGTTTTAGCACTTCATCTAGGTCTTGGAGGTGCCTTTCCCATGTGGGGCTGTATATGGCCACGTCATCCACATAGGCTACTGTGTTTCTGTATTTGCATTTCATGAGTAATTGTTCCATCACATTCATGAATGACAAACCAGAAGTTTTCAGACCCATGGGTAGTACCTTGGCCATGTACCTTGTGCCATTGGCAGAGAAGGTTGTTAAGGGCCTGGATTCTTTAGCTAGAGGAATCTGATGGTAGGCACTGTATACGTCCAACTTGGAAAAATATTTAGCACCTGTTCTGCCGACTTGTTGCATGAGGTCGTCTGCCCTGGGGAAAGAGTAGGAAAAAGACTTTAGGTTTTGGTTAACCCATCTATAATCCACGACTATCCTCCATCCTGAGGCTACAGGCCTGTCTCCCTGGGGTTTGGGGACCAAGAAAGCTGGGGAGTTCCACTCACAGGGTTTGGTGCATTCTTCAATGACACCTTGCTGTAAATGTTTTTCTAACAGCTCTCTTTGGAAAATCTCTTTCTTGGGTGACATTCTATAGGATGGTCTGTTGCAGGGTTTGAAATCAGGGATTAATTCCAATTTGACTTTGTTTTCAACATTTAATCCTATAGCACTCTCATTTAATACAAAGGCCTCTCTATTTGATTCAACAATGTTTTTGATTTGTTGTTTTTGGACCTCAGTGAGCTTGTCACATATTGTATATTTTAGAGGGTCGTCCCCTTTGGGTAGTTGATCCAGGGGATCATCTCCACAATTGATGGGGAGCATGTCTTTGTCAGAGATTATGCTGTTGAGGGAGTGTTGGCTGTTCAGTTTTCCAATGGGAATGGCTTTGTTTAGATTGTTAAGTGCAAAAATGCCTAGGTTCATGTGCTTTTTGATGTTGATGGAAAAATCGTTTGGGTTGGCCACTGTTACCGGTATGATTTTTCTTGTTGACCTTGGTTCAACAAGGGTGTGTTTGATTAGTACCGGTAACGTCGTGTCAACATTTTCTGTGATGCCTGTTTTACCTATCAAGGAATCAGGTCCTATGACGATTGCATTGAATGTGGATTCGGAATTTGGTGGCATGGTCAGACCTTTGGCTGCTCTTATGAAGTGTGGTGAAGGAGATTTGGTCCCGAAGGAAATTTTGGCCCTATATTTGGTCATAAAGTTTACGCCAAGAATTATGGGGTGATTTAGCTTCGGGACAACATGTAGTCTCGTTTCAAACTCTGTGTTATCGATTAGAAAGGTTATGGTGATGGAATTATTGACCTTAACTGAGGATTTATCAGCCAGTAGGATGACCATACGAGATCTCCTACCATGTCTGAAATTGGGGGTTGATATTATTTTATCTGCCATTTTTTGGCTGATAAATCAAAGGGAGGCTCCAGAGTCTACAAGGGCTCTGTAAGAACTGCCATTGATATCAACATTAACTGCACCTTTAGTCAATTCAGTATTAATGTAAGAGGTCTTACCTTGCTGCCCATACTTACTGGTCTCGACTTTTAATTGGAGGGTGGAAATTCTCTTGTTCTGGTTTTCATAGAGGTCCTCACTGTCTGATGAGGAGTCTTCATCACAATTCACAGGGTGGTCGCGGTTCTGTTGTTCTGCTGAATTTAATTCTGCTCCATCATTCATGTGTGAAATATGGCATGTGGGGGACGTTCCAATTTTGTTGTCCAAAGTGGGGACCGGGCCGTAAGATGCATGGTGGCCCTCCTCTGGGTCCTATTCAATATTGTCATTGTAGTGATCTCCTTGTCCAGAATCAGGAGGTTGGTTGTCAGGATGGTTATCTCCTATCTTTTTGTTGTCCTTTCTGCCTGGTGTTGGGTCCCTAGACTTCTTTTGTTGCTGGGTCCAATCATCAGGGATTGGGGAATCTGCTGGGACTAGGAGTTTCTGGAAGGACACCTGGCGGGTGTTAGTGGGGGTGGAGGCAACAGGGATGAAAACAAAGTTATTTCTTGTGTCACTGGACTTGGATCTGCTTTTGTTGCCTTCCTGAGATCTGCTCCTGCCTGGTGACTGATATCTATTCTTGGAGCCTGATCTGTTGTTTGAGCCGGATCTGGAGCTGTTATAACCTTGCTGATTTTGGTTGTATCCTGACTTGGATTTATCATCATACTGCTTATTATTGCCGTTTCCAGGGGACTTGTTGTTATAACTGTTGTTATTGTACTGGTCCTTCCTGGATCTGTTATTGTTGTTGGTGTTGTTACCATTGTAACTGTTGTTCTTTTGCCCATTGTAGTTATTATAGTTCATGGCGCACAAGTCTGAAGATTGGTTTGAGGCATGGGCTGCTTTGGCTGCTTCTATGACCAATTCCTGTCTTGATGCTGCAGTCTCAGCTTCTCTAATGCTTTTGGGGCTGTCTGAGAGTACAACATTTTTTATTTCATCCTTGAGGCCATTTATAAGATAGTCCACTTGTACAGGCTCATCCAGGTTGCTGTTGGATAGCAATAAGGTCATATCTGCTATATATTCCTCTTATATATATAGTCTCTTTGGGTTGCTGTTTTCTGTTTCTATACCCTTTGATTATTGTGGCAGGGTCAGGCTGGTTGAACCTGCTGAGAAAGGCGATATGGACTGCCTCAGTGTCATACATGATTGGTTTGTCAAAAATGTTTGTGAAAAACCATTGTGCTGCTCTGCCCTTTAAAAAGGTATACATACAGGATGCATGCATTGTTGGGCTGCGGGGGTATGCATTTCTTATATAGAATTTGAATTCTGCCAGGAATCTGGCTGCAGACCTGTAGGGTGAGGGCTTGTCAAAGGGTTCTGGTTTGTTGAAACAGCTTAATTGAGCAGATGTGATTCGCTCAGGTTCAAAACTCCTATAGCCAGTGGGAGCAGAGAAGTTGGACTGTCCTAGGTTTGGTATCATTGGTGTGGATTGAGCTGCAGGGTGGTGGGCAGCTGCTTGGGCAGGTGGCGTATTTGTATACATCAGTATAGGGTTGTTGTAGGGCGTGTGTGCCTGGTGGGGTGTGTATACATGGTTGTATACACTGCCTGAAAATGATGTGGAGGCTACCGGTAATGGACGAGTGGTAGGGGGCGCCATCTGGTGGGTTGTGGTCGAACTGCCAAAACCTGCATGTGTCGCGCCTTGTTGGGTGGGCGTGGCACTTGTCGCTATGGTGCGGGCTGTATTTTGGAAAATGCTTGGGGGGCTGAGCCTGTACCCTACTGGCAATGATGTTGGCATTCTGGTTGAGGTGCTCATAGCCTGTGAAGGTTGGCCTGAGGGGGGTAGCCTAGTGTTGGTGGGTGAGAATGGGCTGTCTTGGCTTTGGTTGGGTGGTGTTCTTGTCCTGTCAATAGCCCTGAATATTTCAGTTCTCATTCCATCAATGTTTTTGTTGATTCTGTCAGACAGATTGGCTGACGCTATTTCAGACCTTCTTAGGACATCAGCATTGTCTTGAGCTGCTCTTCTTTGTATGTGGCCAATGTCATTTTCCAGGTGTGATTTCCAGGTGTCCATGTCATTCAATCTGTCATTTATCCTTGACAGTTGGCGGGAGGAGTTGTCTCCAATTTCAGCAGACAATAAGTTCATCTGTCCTGTCAATAGGTTGGAGAGAGAGTCATTGACTGCTTGAGTGCATTCTCTGACTATATTCCTGGTCATGACATCCTGGTTGTACTCTGGGGATGGGGCTGCAGTGGCCATGTTTTGATAGGCAGGTGCTCTGTGCAGGTGGGGGAAGGTTACTTCTGTGTCTTCTTCTGAAGTGGATTCTGTTTGTAAGTGGGCGGGGATGTGACTGCTTCTGTGTAGGATGGGAGTAATAGCCACGAGGTTGCCTCTTCTAGCTGCAGAGTCCAGGCTTCTTTGAAGTCTGTAAAATACAGGTGTATTTGGCCTGTGAGGGGAGGATGATTGTACCCTTCTCCTGGGCCTGTGGGTGGGGTATGGCCTTTCAAAAGATCTGGCCCTTGGTGGTGTGCTCAGGGATGAATTTGGTACTGGAGGTGTCGCCTTGTCTTCCTCAGAAGTGGAGTAGGAGTAGTAAGGCCTAAGGTTGCCTCCAGGTGGGTTGCTATCAGGCTGTGGGTTTTGGTGAGGCCTTAGCAAATTGGTGAGGTTGGAGCTGTCTTGCCACTGCTCTTCTAAAATACGGTTTATCCTATCTAGGAAAACAGAGGGGCTCTCACCACAATGGTAGCTTGGTGTAGCGCCGGTGGGTACTTGCTGTGCACGTCCTGTGTTGAGTCTGTTTTCTCTCCACCTGTGGATTGCTGAGTCTAACCTGCTCCTCCAGTAACCGTCTGCTACTGATGGGTGGGCTTGGATATCTGGTACAGTGAGGTTGTCCCAACTTAGGTCTGGTGTACACTGTGGACCAGAATCACTGCTGGATGAAGATGACTGTCTAGCAGCTTCCAGGGCGTCCTGCAGGCTATTGGATCTTTCCTCTAGGTGGCTATCTAGGTGGAGGTGATCAGGTGATTGATTTACAGGCATGCTGTATGTGGTACTTTGAAGACCACCTAATCTTAGGGGTGGTGATTCTGAGGGTGAATGCTGGTGTGCTGGTATGTGCACCTGTGTTGGTGTCCACTATGGTGGACGAAAAATGTAAGGTGTTTGAACTCACAGGTGTTTGTTTATGTGTACATCTGTGGACTGGCAGCACTGGGTCCAGTTGGAGCGCGTCTGGCGAGGAGTCTATCGGGGTGGTGTACTGTGTACTGGTGGCTTCTTGCTGATCTCTGTCTGGAGATGTAGGGATACGTTGTGGGGCTGGCTCCTTTGGTAGGGTCTCACTGTTGTCCATGGCTCATGAGAGGTGGTAACTGTGGGATGATACGTGAGGGTTTTCCACCATTGTCAACGAGTCTGTAAATGATGAATGAGGATGAATACAGATGAATCAGGAATCCAGTTTGATATCCGCTTTATTCATTGAAGTCCATGAGGTATAGATGGTGATACAGTATAAAGGTGCCCAACAGTGTCCAAGCCTAGCCCTTGAGCCAAGGGCTCTTGTCTCACGTGAGTGTGTGAGGTATGAAGTATGAAGGTAGAAAGATGAGTGAGCCGCTCCATCTACAGGTATTTATAGTAGGAGCTGCTCACCCAGCTCATCCTAAAAATAGTATCAGGTGAGCTAAATATAGTAACTGGAGAACTCCATTGCAGGTATGTAGGTGGATCCTAAACATAGGACTGGGGTTCGCAGAGTTCGGTATGGTTCTAAATATAGCTGCTGGGAATTCCCGGTATGCTGTGAGCTGCTCATGATCAATGGGCATGTCCTCCAGCAGGAGGAGTTGGTCTAAACATGGCTGCTAGGAATTTCCAGCATGCAGCGAGCTGCTCGTGATTGACGGCGTATCCTCCAGTGGGAGGAGGCGGGGTCACTGAGTGCAGTTGACACCGCCAGCCTTTGGTCTATGGGTATGGCTTGGCTTGTGGGTAGACTCGGACACTGGGTTACATGGTAGAGTCAAAGGTGAAAAATAAATATGATAAGTACAATACCTATAACGGTCTACTGACAATATCAACTCAGCAGTATATTAGCTACACTATTCTGAAGGCAAGCAGGTTTTATCAAGAAAAATAGAATTTATCAATCATTTCTGTATTGTGCACAACAGGTTCATGAGGAAAAGGCAATGAGAGAACATTCTTTGACATGGGATATGTCCTGTGAAAGTTGGGTACTAAGTAATGAGTAATGAGTAATGAATTTTCACAGGAAATACCCTAGTCAAAGAACCACTCTTTCACACCACCTTATCCTGTGTAAAAATATGTGATTGGGGTGTGCCAAATGACGTGAAGCAATAGGAAGTCAGATTCTATAAGGTGGAAAAAACAACTCTATGCCTTGTAGGAAAGACCTTAACCACTATATGATTCTTTTTGAGAACAATTTGTGTCATATGGTCCTTCCACAAGAAGCATAAGAATCATCTAGAACTGATATAATAACTTTCACAGGGAAGGATTGGTGAAAATCATTTTCACCGGGCTTCCCCTGTGAAAATTCAAATAGGAATTAGAATAATTATTTTCACTGGAAAACAGAGGGGAAAATTATTTCGTTGGGCTTTCCCTGTGAAAAATCAGGAAATTCACCATCACTGATATTACAGAGCTGAGTTGATGCCATCATATAATATATCTCCCTCGAGTGATTTGAAATGGAAGGACACAAAGAAACAGCTAGTATCAAGCAATAGAGAGAGGGATAGCTACAAAAAGAGAGAAGAGGAAAGATAAAGGATTTTCGCTGGCTTTGTCTCTGTGAAAATTTTCACATTGCATTATCCCCGTGAAAAAATCCTTTTAGATGATAGAAATGATAATTTTCACCGAGAAAGCTCAGTGAAAGAAAATACCTTTCACCGAGGTTTATCCCAAGAAAAAGGATGTGGGTGGGGTGCACCCTAGCAGAAGCCTCTTGTGCAGTATCATCATCCTGTACCTTTTAATATTTTCAATATGATACATTTTGCAATGCCTTCAATGTATAAGCAATGCAGCATCTGATGCATTTTGTCAATTGTGACCTTCTGCTCTCCTCTTTGAGGATGCATATTTCAATAATTATGGCACACCCTGTCTATTTGATTAAAAGGCCATCAAAATAACTGTTCAAGAAAATTGAATAGGGCTTTTCTTTAAATGCGCAGTCTTGGGTTTAAATACATGGATATTGAAAGAAATTATCACCCAGATACTTGTATTGGTCCAATCTCCAAAGTTAGACCCTCTAAAGAACAACCATGACCCCCCAGTTACAATACAACCATCCATTTTGCTTTATCTCCATTAGGTCCATCACAGGGAGTCAAAAACTTGAAAATAAGCTGTCATTGTATGTGGTTTTATTTAGAGGGCAACCCTCCAGGGAGCTATGATCTGACATGATACCAAAATTCTGCTGGATCATTAATATCCCATTTCCACTACTCCTATTCTAAAGATTCTTCAAGAACTGTTCATACCTGCAAAGACAATCCATGTAATGTTTCTAACAAATTATGTTTCCTGAGTGGCAGTGCACATATAAAGGCAGACTCAGACTCACAAAAGAGAGAACAAATACTACCCAATGACAACAAATGGAATGTTTACGTTACTATGCTTAAAAGACATGATCAGAAATACCATGTCCTTAATTGAAAGTCTTCACTGAGTTATGATTTTTTTTTGTATCAACAACAAGTAATGCAGAGCCAAATGGTTATTGTGGGACAATTAGTTCAAATCATCCCAAGACATGTGGGGGGATTTTTAGTACTGGTTTTGGCCACCAGGGGGCAGTTTATGGGTAAAACACTGACAAACATGCTAAAAAAAGCTTTAGGCCAATTTTATTTTTTATAAAGAATCCAGTGGTATGCTCAAAATCATTCCATCTCCACAGAAACTGTTCCATTTTTTTAACTTTGGTTGCCATGGAAACATAGAAAATTGGTAAATAAGGCAATTTCTGGTTGCCATGTAAAGCACTTGTCTATTCCAATTGGGAATTTTTTTGCCACAAACCTTTTTTTGAAATTCCATCAAGAACCCAGAACAAAAAACACAGCTCAAAAATTCTCTCTAGAACCAATTTTATGCCAAAAACATCACATGTATTCCTTTGGTCATTTTTCCACAAAACTGTATTCTTTTGCATTTTGTAGTGTTTATGATAGGATCTTGCACATTTAGAGCTTATTTCCCATTTTGAGTTGTGCACACCAACCTATGTTTGACAAGCAATTAAGGCAAAACTACTGGGGATATTCTAGCTCAAGATATATCATTTTAAAGCCCATGACTTAAACCTTAAAAAGCCATTTCCCCCCAGGAGGTATGTTTTCCCTCACCTGGCCACATTAAGCCAATTCATCCCATTTTCAGAGGAATCAACCTAATTCATCCATTTTGGTTAATACCACTAAATGTGGGGCAATTCTGGATTAATTTACACACATTGGGCATCTTTAACCTTTTTTAACTGAGTTTACCCAAATTGGGTCTATCAGGCTAATTTTGCCCTATGTTGACCATTTGACCCATCTTGGCCGAATTTGACCTTTTTTGACCAAGAGTGGTGACCTGCTTTGACCCAATAATATACATTATTATACCCAATAAAAGAACACTATTTTTATCCATAGGAACACATGTATTCCTTTTGATAAAGATAGTGTTCTTTGTACACAGCTATATAGTGGTTGGATGGTTAAACATTATCTGCAGTACTACGGTTAGAGGCCTTTGATACAGATAGTGGTTGTACTAGGGTTAGTACACATACAAAGCTCACCTAAACTTGACACACAACATGACATGGGCTCATTCTGGTATGCAACTACAGTGGGAGGGCTATTTTTAAACACAGTGGCCACACAAGTATAGGGTCCTCATTATACCTTTAGGTGTATATACCATGATATTCAATGGAAAGGAATGGAGAACTGTGATAATGTACAGTGGAAATAATGACCCAGTCAAATAGCATTATTCTCATGGATAAATGCAATAGGGCCTATAATAGAAGCACTGTTCATAAAGATTGTTCAATATTGCAGCCAACAGGGCATACTGGTAGCAAAGATACCAGCCTGAGATACAACCACATATGTCATAAAATACTAGCTAAATACCTTATATATATGTTTATTTGTTACAGCCTTTGTTAACAATGCACCCCACTTGGCAGAAAACCGTTTTTTTTAATGTAAAAAACCGTTTTATTGTAGTTCCTAAGTTTGCAAAATTTTTTTTTTTTCAATGTGAAAATAACGTTTTTACATGTACTCAAAAAAAACGGTATTTTGACGTTTTTATATCAGGTTAAGAAAATGCTTTGTTAACGTAAAAGAAACATAAGTGAAAAACGTTTTTATTTGGTTGAAAATTTTTATGTAAAAAACCGTTTTATTGTAGTTCCTAAGTTTGCAAAATTTTTTTTTTTTCAATGTGAAAATAACGTTTTTACATGTACTCAAAAAAAACGGTATTTTGACGTTTTTATATCAGGTTAAGAAAATGCTTTGTTAACGTAAAAGAAACATAAGTGAAAAACGTTTTTATTTGGTTGAAAATTGGTTGAAAAAGCAAACGTTTTTATTTGGTTAAAAATTGGTTGAAAAAAAACATTTAAAACGTTTTTTCTTACGTCAAAATAACGTTTTTTTTAAACGTTTTTTAGACAAACCAAAAAACGTTGAAAAATTTTTTTTTTTTGCCAAGTGGGACTACTAAAATACTGAACCTTACATACAATGATAAGGGAATGGTGAAAAAGAGCAGATTCATACTTACACTGTACTGGTTGGTAAAGCTGTCTGGTATGAAGGAGACCAAGTTAGGTTTAAGGTGTGAAAGTTTTATTGCCAAGTCACAAATTATACATGAGTGATAAAATCTGACAATAGAGGTGATATCCTTAGGTTCACAAGCTTCTCAGTTTTCAACACATAGATCATGAGATTAATGATTCATGTAAGATGATGAAGGATGAGAAAACAGTAAATATAAGGGTAACAGAAAAACACTATATACAAAAGAAAAGAAAAATGTACAAGAAGAAATTGATCCATGTTGAGAAAAAAAATACCATGAAAGCAGATTCGTAATCTGCACACTTGAAATTCCTAATCACAAATTTAATAATTGGGCTTGATAAAGAGAGAAGGGGAACTTAAAGATTTTGAGATTTACAAGAAACTCACAAAATACTGAAACTAACATTAATATAACCAAAGAGGCAACCTGACTAATTCTTTTACTGATTTAACGAAATACATTTGATTATATCAATTTTGTGTATGTATGTAACACCCATCTATACGCAGCAGCAAGTTTATAACGGAAACCAATACACCCATGTATCCAGCTACCATTATATCAGATATAGCAGTTGCAGTAAGAAGGCGGTAGGTCAAGTCATTACAACCCATCCCCCACACCTTTTTAAATAGTCTAGCAGTCCAGAACAACAAAATGAGGTCACTAAATCCCATCAGTGTTTCCTGGCTGACATTTGACCCAGACACAATGAAGTGAAGTGCAGGTGAGGTCATTACAACCCATCCCCACATCGACTACACCATGAATAGGTTAAAAAAGTTAGACACTTATTTAGGCTATAATCAACTTTACATTTCATATGTAGCACCTTCTGGTGGTGTTGCGCTTTTGGTCAAATCAGCAATTTTAGCTATTCTTTGCTTAAAAATGAATTTGTTTGGGCTACGCTGATGCCAGGCACTTAGACAATTCCACAGCATTGTTCCTCTGCTCAGTGGGGAGTTCAAATATCCACCATTTCTGGCTCTAAGAACTCTAAAACGAATTTGATCCTCCGACCTCAACCCCTCGGGCCTAGGAGCATCATCTATCATTTCAGGGCATGTTGACAACTTGAACATATATGACAATGTTAGTTGTTGTCTTCTCCTATTTAACTTACAAACATCAGCAGTTTTATACATATCATTTTCAGTCATATTTTTGCCACAGAAACAAATCTTTAAACCCCTTAATTGTAGCCTCTCAAATTTTTTCAAAAAGATTTCATTCGCTCCATCATGCACAAAACTTGCATAGTCAAGTAAGCTGAGAACAGTTGACTTATAGACCTGTATACATACATTCTCTGTTAGTAGATGGCACAATTTACTTAGAGTAAATAGACGATTATTCACTTTAGCAATTAGTTTGTTCATCGCTTGACCAAAACTTAGAGCAGAATCAATTTTTAATCCCAAGTAAGGGTAACAGTTTACTTCCTCTAATTCTTTATTATACAAGGTTGGGGCAGTGTTGTCCACACTGGTAGTATTGGTGCTGAGAGTGGTAGGGGCTGGTGAGGGGCATGTATCCATTACTTGACATCTATCTAGTATTGTGACCGTAAGTTACATTTACCAACAATGCATATCTACATCAGCTAGGACTAGCACAGTTTGTCAACAATACAGGTTTTGTCAGGTAAACTTCTGGTTGCATTTTAGGCACTGAACAGGGCCTGATCTCATTTTAGCGGTTGCCACATTTGAGGCAGTTGGATGCAGAACCTGCCATATTTATCAAGGAGGGTGAAAAAGGCCATCAAGTCACAGCATCAAAGAGGTGTCATGATGTTCTCGGGGTGACACTCTTTCTCTTTTATATAGTTTCCCAAAACACTGTTCCAAAAGTTGCACCCTTATCAGTGGGCAGGATTGAACAAAACCACAACCCTTATCACAGGTGTGCACATGCAGAATCCTGATACATTCATTGCAATATATGTATCTCTTTGTTATAAATGAATGATTTTTTTTCTACACCTTTACAGAAAGAATCATGACAGTTTATTTGATCCAGTCTTTAAATATGCCTAATGTCCCCAAATGTGCTGATAAACACCCCTTAGGAAGGGTCTTTTTGGGCTCATTTGTATAGCTATAAAACAGCACCAGTGCTTCTACGACTGCTGCTTGCTGCTTGCTGTCACCAACACCGTCGCTGTAGATACCTTGCCGTTTGTTTACCACCTACACTCTAGGAGGAAATTAGAGCTAAGTTCATCACTCTCTTTATTATTTTCTATTAGAGCTTTTATTTTATTTTCACTCTTTTTCGAAATATTCCACTCGAGATGGAGCGAGATTTTAAAAAAACAGTTAGGGAAACCTCATCTATTTTCTTTTCTCAACGCAGAGATCGCCACATATTTCAGTCTCATGTCTCTTTTAAGGCAATGATCAATTTAATGAAAAGCAAAGGTGAGGAATTTAGTAGCAGCACCAGTATCAGCAGCAGCAGTAGTTCCAAAAATAATAGTAGTGATAGAAATAGTGAAACCAATAGGAGTAGAAGAAGAAGAAACACAACCAGGGAAAGGAGTAGTAGTAGTAGTAGTAGTAGTAGTAGTAGTAGTAGTAGTAGTAGCAGCAGCAGTAGCAGTAGTAGTTATAGTAGAAGAAGAAGTAGCGACTCTTATTTGGCAGCAGTAGCAGCAGTAGCAGCAGTAGCAGCTGCAGTAGAAGCAGCAGCAGTTGCAACAGCAAAAGCAGTAGAAGTAGTAGTTAAAAAATAAAAAAATAGAGGTATGGCCCGAAAACTGTGTAGTGGTCCCGCGTCGTCTTCGAGGTACCTTCGTGGTCCTCGTGGGCGACGTCGAGAAGACCTCTATTACCCGACGCCTGGGGGCACTGTATTCCAGCGCCACGTCACCACCTGGTCACGTGGCCCTCAACTCTGGTGTATATAAGGCCATTGTACGGCCTTCCTCAAGGTCAGTCCAGCCCCGACTGACCATCGTGAGCGATGGTTGGCGGCTGCCCGGCTACCATATTATGATACTTCTCTGTGCTGTTGCACAGAGAAGGTACATGTGGAATATCAACTGCAGACACTAGAAGGCCTAGTGTCGAACGTGCTATAGAATTCAAACTCTACCACCTGTACCTGTGATCGAGAACGGCTGATGCCTATGTGTTATTAGACGATAAAGTTTTAACTGGAACCTGAATAGTTGTTCTTCATTGTTTATCGAAAGATTCGATTAAACTTCGAGGGGGAGAACACTACAACTGTCTTTAAAGGAAGGAGTTTACTCCATTACTGTTTGATAACCACCCTCAGTACACCCACTCGTTGGGCATTTCATGAAAATAAAGGGTGTTTTAACATGGTGCTATGAAAGCGTTATGAAAAGATTCAAAGAGGACCTTTGTTATTTGGGGATAACCTCCACTCCCACTCGGTGGATGCGCGTGGTGGCCCAAGTGAACACAATGTGAAATCGTTTCAGAGTTGTCACCTGTCATCCGGCCTATTACAATAAGGCCGAATTGAAGAAGAAGGGGACGTACTACTTTCAAGATTACATTCCAGTTTGTGTTTGTTGCCACTGTCCTGTTACCCCTAATACCTTTTTGGATACAGTTATATTAAAGAGGAGAGGAAAAAGGCAAAGCAACAAGCTTTGCCCAAATGGTTAAAGAAAAAGGCATATGAGATGTGTGAAATTGAGTGAAAATAAAATATATTGCAAAAGAAAATGTAATAGACGGTGATGTTATCGGGTGTAGTGAAATAAATAGATAGAATAAAAATCGCTATGACTCTTTCCTGATGACCACTCCTCACCGAGCGTTTGACTGAGAAACACCACGACCGTAGTAGTAGAAGTCACCACCACTTCTTTTACTTCTGCTACTACTGCTACGACCCCTTAACGACCGCTGTAAAATGTTGAGTGGTAAAATCAGAACCTTCACTGAAATAGATTTTGATCCCCGACTACAAGAACCCTTCAGTTGCACTATCAGTGGTCCTTCTGGTTGTGGAAAATCAAGCTTGGTGAATCAATTTCTGAGCAACGTTAGTAATTTGGTCACACAACCAGTGAAAAAGGTCTTTTACCATTACGGTGAGTGGCAGCCACTCTTTGAAAAAATGCAAAAAGACTATGGAGTGGAATTCAGAGAAGGTCTTCCCAGCAAAGAAGACATAGCAGGAGAAGAAAAGAAGAAGAATTTACCGCGCCCAGACCACACACTCTACTGATATTGGACAATCTGATGAGCAGTTCCAACCAGCAAGTGGTAGCCCACATCTTCACCAAATATTCCCATCACTGGAACATGAGCGTCATATACATCTCTGTTCCAGAAATCACCCGAATTTCCAATTATGAGTCTGAACGCTCACTACATGATCATTTTTAAGAACCCTTGTGACATGGGACAAATAGGCGCTCTGTCTCGTCAGGTGTTTCCCTCTAAGGCAGTGGCCCTCTACAGTATATTTACCCATGAACTCAAGCATCCTCACTCATACCTGCTTCTGGACTTCAAGCAGACAACACCAGACGACCTGAGAATACGCTACTCCCTGACGTCCATAGACGATCAGATCGTGTCCGTTCCGCTAGACAAAAAGAGAAAGTAATTGCTACTCATCGACTCAGAATACATTACGGCACCCTTAAATACTTGGCAAAGTGTTCGCCGGAGGATTGTGAGCATTTAATAGGCTCTGGAAGCAAAGATTTGATCACGACATTGAGTGAAATCTGTCAGAATTTACTGGAGGGAAACATTCCATTCACTGAAAACCAACTGGAAAGTCTTTGAGAATCTGCTGATGTGTTGAGGACGGTGAGCAAAAAAGCTACCACCATAAAAAAAAAGAGAAACGTCTTGGTTCAAAAGAGTGGTTTCCTCATTCCGGCTCTGATAGGTCTGACTTTACCTCTTATAAAAAGCGTTCTCCGTATATAGAGCTCCTCATTCGACACCTCACCACCTCAGCTGCCTCGGTGATGACGGAACCCGAGGAGCAACACTGCAAGCGCTTGGCTCTCGTAGATCCTAAGTCGCTCTCTAAATTACAAGGACCACCTAATGTCCCCACAGCTGCTGCTGCTGCTTCTGCTGGTGGTACTGCTGCTACTGATGAGCGTGAAAACAAGAACCCCTCCTCTTTTGCCACTGCCGTATCACCACCCTCCAATATGGCTTATTACTACAGACAGACAGAACAAGGTCTTCATCCCAAGGCCACATTACACCAGGTGCTACAGTTTATCTACGGGGACGTGGACCTAGTGTTGAACGACCCCACTTTGAAATCGCTTGAAAAAATGCTGAAATACAAGAGGTTGTTGAATTCTTTCTCGCAAATCCAAACAACCACACAATTCCTGCATCCGCTCTCGTGCCACCACTGACCCCCCGAACTTCCCTCCTTGAGGTTGCTTGAACAAGTTAAACAGAGGAATCGCAATGCCACCACCAAGCTGTTTGAGAGACTGCAAAAATCCGACTTGGTCAAGTGGAAAGACGACGGTTCGGTGAGCGAGATGATGGGTCAAAAAACGGATCCCGCCAGTCAAATTAGCATAGTGGACTTACTGAACGATGCCAGCAGGTTGAGGAAGACAGAGGTTCAAGCGCATGCTGAGCATGGAAGATCCCACCCGCTCCTTGATCGGAAACCAACTTTATAAAGCAGGCGCTCCTAACAAATCTTCGAACAGAATACCTGCCGGCAGAGGGAGGAAACAAATGAGTTGCAACAAGGAAGAGGAAGACGACGACTACTACTACTACGAGGACGCCACTCCCCTCGTCAGCGCCACCACCTCCCGTCATAAGGACGTTGACTACGACGACGATGTTTACAAAACTCCGACTTCCAGCAGGACATTGCCAGCTACACCTCACCCTTCCTCCGTCAGGACAAGTAATCAAATCAAGAAAAAGAAAGGACGCAGTCGCCAAGTGTACTCCGACTCTGACTCACCGAGATGGCAAGGAATAAGAAACTGACCAAGAAGGAAAAAGAAAAGAGACGAGTGGTGGCTAAGTACACCGATGTCAAAGCATCTTCTAGTTTCACTAGCATCAAAAAAACTCCAGAAACACCTATTCCGCGGTCCAAACTCAGTTTTCATCTGAGACGCCTTGGGATTTCTGGACACCTACACCAAACATAAACCCATCCGGACAAAATATGCAAGGCACAAGACGATAACCGGTGGAATCGATCAACAGTGGCAGTTAGATCTGATGGACATGCAAGCTTTAGCGTCTCACAACGACAGGTTCCAGTACGAGGTCACGGCCGTGGACGCTTTCTCCATGTATGCATGGGTGCCTCCCGTCAAATCCAAAGGTGGTGCAGCAGTCACCAAGGCGTTTGAGTAAATGACTGGCGAGAGACATCCGCGCTCTGTTCAAACAGACAAGGGGAAAAAAATTCTCAACAAGACCTTCCAAGATCACCTCAAGAGGAAAGAAAAAGTCTTTTTCACCAGCGAAAACGACGACAAAGCTAGTCTAGTGAAGCATTTGAATCGAAGTCTGAAGGAGAAGCTGTGGTGCTATTTCACACACAAGTGCACATATCGCTACCTAGATGCAGAAAGGGCGCAGATATTGAAACCTGGAAAGAAGTCAAAGCATGTCACGTTGACACACAAAAACTCGGCCCTGTACAAGCAATACCTGACGACGTCCAACAAGAGGCCAAATATGAGGAGTATGGCACACACTATGGTTCAAGAGATGGAGAGGAGAATGTGTGTGCGAACGTTGCTGCCGAACATATTCCCTGTGCCACCCATTTTCACGGGAAACAACTTTCAGTTCACTGAGCGCTTGAACCTGCTCCTGACAGATAATTTAGAAGGTCAGAACATTTTTAAAAATTTGAAGGCCGTCTTCTTGTACGACTCGCTGACGAGACGTGTCACCATCAAAGTGCCCTGGCACACTGGCGTGATCATCACCAAACATCTGGCGCACATTCGAGGATTCGGGGTGAAGACTCATTTCATGACGAAGACCACCGGCGTGTACATCATGGACCCCTTTCGGAGAAGTGTACTCTGTGTACGTATGTACAGCGACACCATTCAAGACAGACGAGTGGGCGACGTGCACATCCCTCTGTTACGCTGTGTCACTGTTGACAGAAGCGGGCGACAGAAAGGGGGAATGCAAGCTATCAGTTTTCCACATTTGGACTATTTTCCCTTGAAGTCCAAAAGGTTGGACGAGGTCAGCATCTACTTAAGAGACAGAACTGGCCGATCTATGCCATTCATGAGAGGAGAGGTGACAGTGACACTTCATCTGAGGCCCATCGAACGTTAAAGGTGCAAACATGATACATAAACGAACTCCGTATTTTTCATCGAAGGGTATCACTGGACAAGGATACAGCGGACAGTAATGGAATCAACATGTACAGCGGACGACCTTTCCAGAATGGTCACGGTTTCGGTGGTGCCCTCATAGGTCTCATGCACTCCGCCGCACCCCTTTTGAAGACGGTGGGGAAAAACACTGTTCTGCGCTAGAGTGGGTGGGTGTGGCCAAGGATATGATGGAGGACAGCACTTTCAAGAACAGCATAAAAGACAGAGGAGTAGGTGCTCTGAAGAGTTTGGCGGGTAAAGTGATCTCTCCGGGGAAAAAAACAACACCCAAGAAGGCAGGGGGCAAATGTCGGAGGCAGGCACCTCAAATGGGAAACGACTCTTGCAAGAGACGGCAGGGGGACATTTTTGATCGCTAGGGAGGCGACCTATTAATGAAAGGACTAGAGGTCACTGGCGTCAGTCTACCACCGACGTGGAGAGGGAGCACAATGGCTTACGTGCTCGAAAACAGCAGCGAGTGCCCGCTCTCTGAGCTCAACCTGCACGCCGTAGGGCCAACGCAAACTACTATCCTAAAGTCAACCTTTGCTAGAAACGAAAAACTTTTTGGGAGACGGGAGCAACATCAATTTCAGCATCAGTCAGTACCAAGAGTACACGGACCTGAACAAAAATTACCTTCATCTGAAATGTGAGGTGGTGAAACCGAACAGCGACGGCACCAAGACAGGGCTGGTCACTTTGACACCTTGACCAACGACAACCCAGAGTTCAAGGCCCACCAGAAACTCATCTCCAACGGACGCTTTTCGCTGATTCGAGACTCCACTTTGACCTAGCTCATCAACCAAAGTTCATAGCTGAAGAGATGGAAATCAACCTCACTCTGAAACAAGCTGCCCCCGGTTTCTATCTGATGAGCGCAGGCACCACCGCATACAAACTCAAGATCCACAAAGCTAAGCTCTATGTGCGTCGAGTGGTCGTAGCTGATTCTGTGATGGAAACACACAAAAAGGCAGTGATAAAACAGGATCCCTTCAACTACCCAGTGAACAGAGTGGAGGTGACGACCTACGCCATCCCTGCAGCCAACAGAGATCCCACCTACACGCACTCCAAGACAGGTCAACTACCCAAGTCCATGATGATGCCAAACGACGCCTACGTCCCCGACTTTGCCAAAAGGGAAGCGGCGAGGGAGTACCTGGCACTACACACAGAAACGGGGATGTACGAGGCTTCACAATCCTGCGACATTTCTTATGACAATTTCCTGAATGGTTACACACTGTTCCCCCTGGATTTAACTCCAGACAGATCGCACAACAGGTGTAGAGTGAACCTTATAAAGGCGGGTCAGCTGAGGGTAGAGCTCAGTTTTGGTGCTGATGGAGACTACAAAGGTACTGCTCTACTTGGTCAACATCCCATCACAGACTACCACATGAACTGAAGAGAAGGAAATAAAAAGTGCATGAACACACTTGAAATAGACAAAGTGTTAAAGGATAACATTCACACAAAACACCATTTCCTAGGTGTTTTCTCTTGTGACACTTTCCTCAAGCACCTGTCAAAACACTTGTTTCATGATCCTCAACATTTACCAGGTCAACATTGAGTGGCGTTATATGTGTCGAGGACAGGAGAGGTGTACTACTTTGATTCATTCAGCTTACCTCCTCTGAGCGCAGAGGTCTTTTCTGAAACTTTCTGCTCCATTCAAGTGCCAAAGAAACTGCGTTCAACTCCAAGACACTACTGCTGACACCTGTGGCCCTCATTGTGTTCATTTCCTGATTGAAGCATGTCGAACAAGAAACCCCAAGAAATGCGTCATGACAATGAGCAAAATCCCAAAACTGAGCGACCGTTCAGTGAGTCAGAAGCTCGCGATGATGATGATGTGAAGAATTTGAAAAAAAGGAACAGGATGCTGCAAGCATCTACAATTCATGCAGACAAAGGTCTTATATCTGGCCAAAATAGTGTTATCCAAACTAGTGCAATGTATGATGGAGAGAGTCAGTCACTGTAAAACTAGCAAAGTGAGATTTTGCAGTCTGTTCAGATGAAAGAAAAAATGATTGAATAAAAATGCTGATTCATGAAAATAAAAAAATGAAAATTATTTATTTTGTTGTGTTTTATTTCATACATAACTTTATCTAAAAAAAACAAAACTATTTGAGTTATCATTATCATCACGCACAAAGAATTCAGAATTATCTCATTTACATAATTAGCCCCGTGCCTTTGTTTACAAAACAAGGGACCATGTGGCTACACCATGTGTTGTTGTTTACAAACAAGGGGTCACGTGACCACACTAATCCCCTAATTAGGTCATGTTACCATGGTTACCAGAATGCTGGCCTCTGATTGGCTGAGAGGTGGTCACTAATCCCCTAAGTAGGTCACATTGCCATGGCAACGGGTCACATGACCAAATGGAGCCCTCTGATTGGCTGCATGCCCAGTGAGTAATATTCTTAAATTAGATATAGTCCCATTCCGATACATACTATAGTACTTCTAATAAAAGCTCAAACACCCTGATTCTTCTCATGTTTTTGCCCATTGTGCACTGAACTGTAAAACCTTATATCTAGTACTCTAATAAATTTAATATTTTTCCTTGTTTATGATTGTTCCCCATTAAATGTCACCATGATCCTATATCATGCTTTCACATTTCTTTTCAAATTTGATTATAATACATTAATGGTCGTTTACATTTTATTCAATTAATCTATGTCCGTTTTTGCTCCATATTTTCACGGCAAGGGTGCACATAATAATACTATCCCCTCCCTATAGCAATGCGATACAAGCATCTGTGGCTGAGAGTGAGAAATGACTGCTCAATCATAATACATTGGTGAGAGCATAGGTAGCATCTCTTCTATCAGAAGACCTTTAGATAAGGTGTTATCTTAGAGCAGGCAGAGGTAAATCTTGTTTGATGGGCCAATGTACAAATGCAAAACATGTGGGCATAAAACTGACTACTGTATAATCATATTTAAAAGTGGCATAGTCTTTTTTTTTTTTTTTTTTTTTTTTTTAATTCTACTAATATATGTCCTATGTGCTATTACAACATCATAATTTTACTAACTAGGGAAGACCCCTAAATTTGATCTACAGTAAGTACAAGCTGAGACCAGGGGTACCGTGAGCCTAGCCCTTATTCTATAGGGCATTTCCAACGGATGGAATTATGGCGTGTTCTCCAAAAATAGAAAACAGGCCATAAATCTCATGGTTTCCTTGAACAGAAGCCAAGATTTAGAGATACTATAATACCTCCCGTACGAGGCACACCCCACATATATAAGACTTCTAAATAGATTCATATTAAAATAAGTTCTATTCTAATCAAAGGGTTTTCGAAATTCGAAAACTTATAGATAGCTAAACCGTCCCACCATAACCATCTAAATGGCTTAGCAAGATTTTAACTTTTCAACTTTTGGCCATCCTATAAGGCGCACCAGGGGATTATCCTCATATATAAGATGTGCCTCATACATGGGGTATTACGGTTGTAATCATTATAGTGCAATGGGGGATTATCTGATGTATCTGCGCAGTTTTCCTCTATGTATGAATCACTCAGGCCACCTGGGCTGTACCGGTTAAACTCTAACTTAATGGGACTAATATCAATATTCAGCGACTAAATGACATCTAGATACTCTGTTCTCTCTCTCTCTAATTCGAGAAACATCATTCACAAGTTAGATTTAGATATCAAAGTTAAGGGAATTTGATGAAATAGAAACATTAAAACTTGGTCATGCCGGTTAAAAGTGTGCAAGGTTATTGTCTCATTTAAAATCATGCATGGACGGCATCTATAAGCACAAAAGCTCAAGTGGCACAATACACTTTAAAATTACATCATGCAAAATCTGACCATTTTTGACCCTCTTCCTCCCTCGTCATGTTTTTTTTTTTGCCAATTTGCAATACGGTATACGGAAAATCAATTCCGTCATGCTGGGCCAGACCCCCGCCTTTCCCCTCCACTATGACGTCATTTGAGGATGGCCCCTTCTGATAAAAGCCTGCGTATTGGAGACATGTTTCTCGTCTCTGAAGACATACACTTGTTTTATAAAGAGGCATCTCCTTCAAAGCTCCTCCCAGGGACAGACATCAGTTGAACAGAAGGGGGCTCAGTAGGGATGTCATTGATATCGACAATATCGAATTATCACCATTATAAAAATAGTGAATATCGTATCGACATTACTGTTACAGCAATATATAATAATGTCATATTAACAACAAAATGTTTTGGTTGAATTCTTTGGCATCAGCAAACATTCATATAGACACAGTTGGTACAACTTCCCTTTGCCTCTACCTAGAGGTTGTGAAATAAAATAAATTGAATTGAAATTGGTATCAAATTAAAGCTCACAATGTCAGCAATGCAGTGGGGTATCTAAATTCTCCTAATTTTAAAGGCAGTAAATTATCTTCAAGCAATATATTTTTCCTTGACAGGTTTATGGCCCTAGATCCATAGACTCATACAGGATATACAGAAATGTAGATGAATAGGAAAGGGACCATTCATGTGAATATACATGTGAGGGCTAAGGGGAAGGGCAATATGGTGATTTTATGAGAAGATTAAGAGAAGATAAAGTTAAAATGTCATTGAAGTTTGAAGTTTTAACACTGTTTATTGGCTTCTCGAAACACTTAGACATAAGTTATTATAGCAAGTCGCCAGGTGAGATAAGTGGTACTATAGTTATACACAGGTTCATTTGAGTCATAATTGAAGTTCAGGTAGTTTCCATGAAACTATCATATGCAATTACACTAATCAAGACATACAATTCATATAATTCATACATTGCCCAAGGTATTTAAGACCTCTCCTTTCAAGCATGCTTTAAAGTTGTTTAGAGTATCCTTCTGTTGTATATCACTCGTCAGAGTTTCCCAAAGGCGATTACCTCTATATAGAGGACTAACCCTATATGCCTCATAGACTGGCCTATTCAGCTTCAACTTCTTCTTATTATGTCCTCTTAATAACCTTGGAGGTACCAGTATATGATCAATATCTTGGGCATATTTATACATTAAGCATGTCAAGGACTTTCTTCTCCTTATGTCTAGAGTGTCCACCTTACACTGATGTAGTAAATCAGCTACATGAATATCTTGGGCATTTATTACCTTTAAACAAGCCCTAAGGCAGTGATTTTGGATTACATCAATATGGTCTACAATGGTCTTGGGTCCACTATCTAGGATATAACTGCAATATTCTAAAGTTGGGACAATCATTTGTTTATAAATACATAGGGAGTTATCTCTATCAATATATTTCACTATATTTCTCAGTTGTTTTAGCTTAGTTGTTCCCATCGTATCAACTTTTTTACAGTGTGCTTTAAAAGTTAAGCCACTATCTATTATAACACCAAGATATGAAAAACTTTGTACCACAGCTAATCTAGTACCTTGCATAAAAATATCCATAGGTTTGATACGCTGTCTTGTCGAGTGACACCATAATAATTTGGTCTTCCTAACATTAACTGTAAGTATATTTGTCTTACACCATTCACCAATTCTGTTAACATCACCCTGTAATAAACTTGACATTATTTCAACATCATTTCCATTTACCACCAATGCTACATCATCCGCATATAGAAAATATTGACAGTGTTCAATAACTGACACTATAGAATTTAGATACAAATTAAACATCAATGGTCCCAATTCAATATAGTAATTTGTGAGCTAGTTGGGATAGACATCAATGCTTACAATGGTACAGTTGGGAAATACAACCAACATCAGCAAGTAATTGACGAAGCAATACCGTATATCAACCATGTAATAGTAGACATGAACACTGAACAAGGTTGGTCAACACCATGGCTCCAAAAAACTATTCATATACCGAAGGGACCTATTTCCAAGAGAACCAAATACCAGAGACTACATGATGGTATTCATCCCCTACCTCAAACTGCAGAGTATTGGAGCAATTACATCTGCCAAGCAGTTATTAAAAATACCAAGAAGCTGGTAGAGACCTGATCAACATAGTTAGGGAAGTGCACAGAAGTTTCCAAATTAACTATACATAGGTGGTCAAGGTACACTTTGCCATCGTGATAATACCTGCCCAATGTAATCTGCTAAATTCTTTACTATCTTAATTACGATGCATAGTTGTGAACATGACTCGTAATACCCTCAATTTGACCACATATGTACTGTTGTCCAACATAATCTAGACAGTGCCCTATACCTAATTTGATTTAGACGTTTTTGATCCAAAGTATAAATAACGATCATTACTGGTGGAAAATAATTTAACACCTTGCACTTAGCTAGCTGATTCCACCTGAAACCTGATTAGACACCATTGTCTTCTCCATACATTTATTATATTGGCATATACATGATTAGACACCATTGTCTCTCCATACACTTATTATATTGGCATATACATGGATGTATAAATTTCATGAAGCCTGAACTGAGCTACTAAGACTTAAAAGGCACAACCAAGTATAATGGAATCAAGAACATGGATGTAATACATATCAGCCTGTCTCTTCATCCATTCCGCTGACATTGACTAGTGATAGAAAGAATACATAATATATACACATACCGTATTTGATACTAATACTTGATTATCACATAATATATTCACATACTGTATCTGTTATTAATACTTGATTATTACATAATAATCCACATACCGTACTTGTTACTAATATTTGACTGCTAAGCTAATTAAACTAATTCCTTACAGGACTCTATGACTCAAGCTATTTTTACTGTATGATATCCAGAAATGATGTATCCCTTGCTCCCAAATCAATTGATTATAGACCACTGCATGTACATGGAAAGCACTAGATGCGAGGTCCATGTGATGTATTGGGTGTGGGCGGGTGTATCCATTGTAGGGCCCCATAGTGTTTTTACTTTATTTTACCTACCTTACATGCATACGAAGTCATGCTGTCCCAGAGCAGGGGATGGGAATACTGGAAATTTGGCCTATGTAGTATATGACACAAATGATTAACAAATTCTTCACTGATACCAGGGGAATCTCAATTGCACATATGAATGTGAGGAGTCTAACAAGCAATTACCTAAAGCTTCAACCTGAATTTGACAATAGGTATATAGGAATGATGAATTTTGTGTATCGAATGTTTGTATTGACATCGAGAGCCGGTCATATTTCCCTCGAGTGAGTTATACGAGTTATATTCAAAATAATTTTTATTTGCACTAAAATAGAATTTATGAGGGTAGTTTAGCACTTACAGGAAAGATTTTTAGTTTAAATCTACCGCACATCATTTCTCTCTTCGTTTCTATCAACAAGGTCTAAGAATCTGGTGGAGAGTGCAGGTTGAACCTTGACCCCAGCATGACCTACTTACTTCCGTGGCACAGAAACGCTATATTACGTCATGTGGGCGTGGCAACAACCCTAGATCAGTCATACAATATTAATGCAACAGTTGACAGTCAAGTGAATACCAATATTCATTATGCTAGGAGGCCAGATTACTCAAATAATGTCCAGATCTTGCCTATTTAATCCAGGATACTGGCATAAGTCGGGCAAAAAATTTACTGGCTATTATTAACCTGCGTATTTGTACTAGCCGAACTTGCAACATCACCATAATGGATGTGAATATTGACCGAACCCTGGATGGTGGCCCCAGCAAACATGCTGGCCACGTCAAGTGGGAATCCTCTGTGGGCCGCCTGGAGGCCAACTTGGCCTCCTATGTGTGGCTGGTGCAGGATGATTGGTGCTGGTGCTGGAATCGCATCCACCATGAAGGCTGGAGGCTGTACGACAGGAGCTGCAGGCTGTATGATAGGACCCGGAGGCTGTACGATAGGAGCTGGAGGCTGTATGATAGGAGCCGGAGCCTGTACGATAGGAGCTGGAGGCTGTATGATAGGAGCCGGAGCCTGTACGATAGGAGCTGGAGGCTGTACGACAGGAGCTGGAGGCTCAAACGCTTGCTCCGGCTCTTGCTCTAGCTCCGGCTCAGACTCAAGGTGTGCGGCAGAACCAGCAGCGGCAGAAGGGCGTTTCTTCAACAGTGATCGACCTTTCCCAAAGGAATTAGGGGCAGATCTCTTTCCTCCGACCAATATGGAACACATGTCCATCTGCTGCTCAACACTGGCTGTACCATAGTTGTTGATGGAGTTCTCGTTTTTGTGGCCAGTGATTTGGCAGATGATGGTGGGAGGGACACCGGCCTGGAGTAGTTTGGTGATGGCGGTGGACCGAACCGAATGATTCTTAATAGCACTGGTCAATCCGGCAGCCTCCTTTACCTTCGGCATGATCTGGCCGATTGATCCCTCAGACATATTGGAGGTCTTGTATGGATACCTCATATCCCAGTTGGCGTGATATTGCGGTGTCAGAAATAAATGACACTCCTCGTCCTTCTGTTCCGGTGATCTCTTTTTGTTGAGGTACTTCCACATCCGCACCCCGCATCGTTCCTCATCTTCAAGAGGCCACAACTTGGGCTGAAAGTGGCGCGGAGCCCCTTTACCCTTGCGAGTTTTGGTGACCCTTTCATTCCACAGCAGGTGTTCTGTCGGAAGCCCCTCATCGATGAGCTTCAGATCATTCCATTTTGTATCCCACTGCTCATCCCGACCTCGCCAACCAAATGCATTGGAAAAAATAAAAAAAATAGTGTGCTGTAGAGTGCGCGGGCACCTGTATCCAAAGGCACCAGTCTGCCAGCATAGTTCTTCATCCTCAGCAGTCAGTGGCACTGCCTTATTCGGTCTGTTCCCAAGGCCCATTTCCTTGAGTTCGGTCCTCCTCGTCTCGAGTACCTTCTTAAAGAGGCTGAAGTGAGGGTCTGTGATAAGGCACACCGGATAGTCGTTTTCTCGGCAATATCTGAAAAATATGAGTGATTGTGCCATTAATATGAGTGATCAGGCCTCCAAGGCAGATATTCATATGACAAATGGATCTAGTGTGATATTCATTGGATGGTACGCCTGAGCGACGACAGCGATGGACATACAACAGTGAGTACTGGCCAAATATTCTCCATATACTTTCAATGCTAAAATAGGCCCATGTCGACCAAAACTAAAACGGCTATAACATATTAACCACTGCATATTTTTTAATGGGAGTACGATGGGAACGAAGTAAAATATCACAAGTTAAATGTGTATTAACCTCAGTGCTGATATGTAGGCCTAACTAGCTTAAAAAAATTTGTATATTAAGTCTTCCATTCAGTGCTTCTACTGGTACAGTCCCCATAGACTTATCATTACGTGAACAAAGCTAAAACTAAATAATTTCTCCTGGGCTTAATATTTCGAATTTCTGGGTGGGGATTGCGCCAAATATTAGTTTAACTATTCTAGTTTTTAGCCTCTTAAGGATTTTTAGGGGGTTGAAGCCTAAGATGTCAAAAAAAAAATAAAGCATTTTGATGTCTGGCCGTATCAGTCATTTCCATATACTTTCAATGCTAAAATGGGCCTATGTCGACCAAAACTAAAACGGCTATAACATATTAACCACTGCATACTTTTTAATGGGAGTACGATGGGAACGAAGTAAAATATCACAAGTTTAATGTGTATTAACCTCAGTGCTGATATGTAGGCCTAACTAGCTTAAAAAAATTCGTATATTAAGTCTTCCATTCAGTGCTTCTACTGGTACAGTCCCCATAGACTTATCATTACGTGAACAAAGCTAAAACTAAATAATTTCTCCTGGGCTTAATATTTCGAATTTCTGGGTGGGGATTGCGCCAAATATTAGTTTAACTATTCTAGTTTTTAGCCTCTTAAGGATTTTTAGGGGGTTGAAGCCTAAAATGTCAAACAAAAAATAAAGCATTTTGATGTCTGGCCGTGACATTGCTCCCATAGAGATTGCACTGAGGCTCAGATCAGCGGTACATTATTTGCAGTTTAAATTTTTATTTGAACCTTTTATGGGAAATTACACCACTCTCATGGTAGATTTCATCATTTTACAGTGCTTGGGGGGTTATTTTTTTGTTTTTGTCAAAATTAAGCCGGAAAATAATTAAATTCGTTGCCTTGACCCAGATTTTCACCGATCAGCTGATCGCCTACACTTGCCATACATATAACTTAATCTCCGAGCAGATGTTTTATCTTAAGCATTGCCAGCATACAACCGTCCCATAGAGTTATCATTACGTGAACAAAGCTAAAACTAAATAATTTCTCCTGGGATTAATATTTCGAATTTCTGGGTGGGGATTGCGCCAAATATTAGTTTAACTATTCTAGTTTTTAGCCTCTTAAGGATTTTTAGGGGGTTGAAGCCTAACATGTCAAACAAAAAATAAAGCATTTTGATGTCTGGCCGTATTATCATATACCATTTTATTATTCCATAAATTGTAACATATTTTGTATTAATCAAAGGATATCTATGAAATTAATACATAGGTTGGTTCTAAGAGCTATAAGAGCGCTCAAACTTTGTATAAGAGCGTTCATGCCCCACTGCACACCAGCCAGGTCAGTTACAAACACTCTCTCTGACATCAAAGGCTCCGACCTAATGGTTCACTGCACAATATAATAAAAATGAGGGTCTCAGTGTGCGACCTCATGGTTCAATGCACAAATTAATAACTTGTAAGTGAATGCAACCGGCCGTCACGGGTGCCTGAGCACCGCTGACGCTGTCATGAGTGTCTGAGCACCCTAATGACTGAACAATGGGTTACATAAGCACGACGCCATAACCTTCCGGTCGCTCTAGCGTCGCTCCTGAGCGACCTAGGTCAAATATCAAAGCATTTATGGAAAGCCCATAATTAGACGGTTAGAATGAGCCCAAGATCAAGGCGAAACTCCCATTATTAAGGAAGTTATGCCATGGAGACTGAATGGAGCTCCGAGTGCACTACAGACAAACCGGCGGAGTTACGCGCCTATCCAACGAGCAGTTCAAACTTGGCATATTCAACTCCGCGCATGCGCAAAATGGCGGCTGTAGCTGCATAAACTTTTGAGTTATGAGGGTTTGAAGTTACAGAACCGACCAAGACAATGGGGGACATAGCGGCGTCCATGGGGGTCCTTTGTGCACTCAGTGACACATGAAAGGCTCCCCTCTAACATTGTAGAGTTAGGCAGATGCTACTGGCCCCAGTCAGTCTGGAGGTGCTTTTCCAAGATTTGCTACAAATAGCCTGTCTGCACCTCCAGGAAGGCAGATCACCAAGAACCGCTCTAGAGGTAACATCTCCAGTCATCTCCTGCTACCTGCTATACCACTGCACTATGGTGAAACTATGCTAGACAGGCATTGGTTTCTATCATTAGTGGCCAGGGGCTATCTTCTTCAAGACTTCCACCAGAGGGTAAAGTTATTCATTATTACATTATTCCTCTAAGCAGCAGGTCAGGAGCTAGGTGTGGGAACCCACCTAGAAATATGCTGGACATTGTATTATTAATACCTCACAGGTGGAGTGGAACTGAACATTGTACTTTATAAACTACTGTATATTTACTGTATGTACAAAATACCTACATACTAACTACTGTATGATTGATATTTCTTACATGTTGCCTAAAGCTGAATAAACCAGTGATAACTGGAAATAACACTATTTATAAGAGCCTGCTGGAGTTACACTATATACCACTAGTCTTATGATATTTCTCATATGACAACTTGATCATGCCAATTACTAGTATGACAAAGTGGTGGAGAACATCCTACTAAGATCCCATCTCTCACAGGCTCATAAAAATTAAAGCTGGTAACACAACTAAGAACAATCATACACACAGTAAAACCCACTGCACCCACCCAGTGACCTTGACCTTGACACCATGCCCACCAAGGTCACCAGTGAGATCTCCCACATACCAGTGAGATCTCCCACATACCAGTGAGATCTCCCACACATCAATGAGATCTCCCACACATCAGTGAGATCTCCCACACATCAATGAGAGCTCCCACACATCAGTGAGATCTCCCACACATCAATGTGATCTCCCACACATCAGTGAGATCCCACACACATCAATGAGATCTCCCACACATCAATGAGATCTCTCACACATCAGTGAGATCTCCCACACATCAATGTGATCTCCCACACATCAGTGAGATCCCACACACACCAATGAGATCTCCCACACATCAATGAGATCTCCCACACATCAGTGAGATCTCCCACACATCAATGAGAGCTCCCACACATCAGTGAGATCTCCCACACATCAATGTGATCTCCCACACATCAGTGAGATCCCACACACATCAATGAGATCTCCCACACATCAATGAGATCTCTCACACAGCAGTAAGATCTCCCACACATCAATGAGATCTCTCACACAGCAGTAAGATCTCCCACATATCAGTGAGGTCTCCCACACGTCAGTGAGGTCTCCCACACGTCAGTGAGGTCTCCCACACGTCAGTGAGGTCTCCCACACGTCAGTGAGGTCTCCCACACGTCAGTGAGGTCTCCCACACGTCAGTGAGGTCTTCCACACGTCAGTGAGGTCTCCCACACGTCAGTGAGGTCTCCCACACGTCAGTGAGGTCCACCCCACACATCAAGGTCTTATCAGTCAAGCTGGCAGAACAACACACAAAGACCTTACGTAGTCAGGGGCCTGTTGAAGAGGTCTCCCTCCCACCTAGATCTAGGAGGCCCACAGGAGGCAAACCAGCCTCCAATACAACAGACCCACACTCAGTAGACCCCACACCTCCCACCCTGTCTACTCAGGGAACAACCAGTTCTCAGGGATCCAACATTTCCCAGGGATCTCTACAGGACGCTCAACTCACGCTATCTACCTCAGGGGAAGAAGGATCTGCCTCAGGGGGTGGATCCACACCCTCATCTAGATCCTCCACCCCAGCTCCGGCCTTTGACAGCCACTCCTCCAGAGACACCTCCCCCACACCCTCCATCATGGACACCGATGACACCTAATCAGACAGCTGAGAAGATAAGGGCCTATGAGAAGGCCATCCAAGATGCAGTTACTGCCCTAGAGACCAACAAGTCCCAGCAGGAGGAAAGGGAGAGGATCCTCAACCAACAACTGGCAGAGAGGAATGCAGCAATGGATGCCCAACAGAAGGCCATGGAAGATCAGCGGAAGTCCCTAGAGAGACAACAACAACAGATAGCAGACCTCATGAAAATGGTATCATCCCAGACCCCACAGCCTCCCACACCTGCCATCACACCTGTTGTCCCACCATCTGCCTCTGGATCCAAAGATGACATCATAATCTCCATGGTGTCCAACATGACCAAGCTCATAGACAATAAACAGCAGGACGACAGAAAGATCAGGATACATGAGGTAACAAAACCCAAAACCTTTTCACACCCATCACCACTCATGTCAACAGCATTATTTATTGATCACAAATTCCCAGAATATCTGAAGGATAAGTACAAAGTAACAGACAGTGACACCATGGTAACATATTTACCCAAGTACCTCGAAGGACAAGCACTAGCTTGGTTTGAATCCTTCAGGGAGAGTGCCACACCTGATATGTTGACATGGACCAATGTAGTGAATAAATTAAAAGAGTATTTTGCTACTCGAGACAATATAATCTCAAGGACTGCACTCCGTGCACAAAAGGTAGATGAACCTGTCCTAGACTATGCATGCCATCTCAGGAAAGTGTGTAATGCCCAACGCCAAAGCGATGAAATCCTAAGCAAGGCATTCACCCAAGGCATGAGGCCCTGGATCTCTGTGGCTCTTGAGAACAAGAAAATAGACTCTTTTGACCAAGCCCTAGACCTAGCCTTAGAGGTTGAGACCCAAGAAAGATCTAGGAAGGTAAGGGATGCAGAGTCAAACCCACAGCCTACTAAGAAAAAGGTCCAGGAAATCAGCACTAGTGCAGATGAAGATGTCAACCTAATGTTGAGTGCCCATGTAAGGCAACAGGAGGCTAAGGTTGCATCAAGAGACCCTACCGGTAGATATAGAGGAAATAACTATGACCCCAACTACCAATCCAATAGAGGTAGAGGTAGAGGGGGCAACAACAACAACCGGGGCGGTCACAACAGTAGGAAAGACAACAGCTCTTCCAACTCCAACAATGGTGACTCTTCATACAGTGATAGGAGAGACAGAACCCCAAGTAATGGCAGATCCTATAATAATCAGGGATCCAACAGTAGGAGCCATAGTCCACATAGGAACTATAACTCTGGATCCTACAACAACAATGGTTCCTACAACAACAGCCAGGGTTCAAACAACTCTGGATCCTACAATCAAGGATCCAACAGTAGAAGCCATAGTCCACATAGGAGCTACAACTCTGGATCCTATAATCAAGGATCCAACAGTAGAAGCCATAGTCCACATAGGAACTACAACAGTGGATCCTACAACAACAATGGTGCCTACAACAACCAGAGATCCAATAACTCCGGTCAATACAGCAACTCTGGTCGATATAACCAGGGTTCCAACTCACGCCAGGAGGATTACAAACCTGACACAAGAGGTTACCAGGGGAACCAACAAAGTAACCCCCAAATACCACCTCATGTGATGGATCAAATCTCCAAGCTCCTGGTGGCAACCATCTCAACCACCACACAGAACCAGGAAAACTAGGATGTCACAGTGCCGATGGGCCAGTGCACTGTGACGCCCCAAAAACAAACAATCAATCAGGATTAACAAGGATCCAACCAGAGACAATTGCTAGTGCCAATCTACCATCTAACAGACAGAGACGTCCATCAGTGATACACATCACCCCGCCAGATTCATCATCAAAGGATACAGGTGAGAGTACCAAGCTTTCTATTGTACTTCTTCAAAATGGCTGTATCAATGCAAATCTATATGATGTTTCAGATGTACAATGTTTGGTTGATACAGGTGCTACTATCACCTGTGTCAGACAATCATTCCTCATGGACCTCCAAAAGAGATTCCATATCCAACTGAGGAAATCTAAAATCAACATCCATTTGGCAGATGGATCGGTGTGTCATGTTAGACATTCAGCTATGCTGAACTTTAGAATCCAAGGTGTCAGATTCCAATACCAATTTGCTGTAATTCCCAACCTCACACAGCCCATTGTTCTCGGCACAGATTTCTTAAGCACTACAAAATCTCAAATTGAATTTAATGTTGATCCTGAACAAATTCTCAAACCCGTTAGGGCAGTGAGGGATTTTACCATCCCTCCATTCTCTGAACTTGCAGTATTGGGTAGGGTCACATCTACTCAATCACTGCAAGGGAAAACTGGAGTAGTAGATAACCTCCAAAGAAATAACAATGCCCCATATCTAGTTCAAAGGGCAGCAGTAACTCCCAGGGAAAATAACAAACATCCCCTAGTGTTACTCAACACCAGCAGGCGCCCACATAAAATCAAAAAGGGTGCCATCATAGCTCTATTTCAGGAAGTCAAGGAATCTGATTTAGAAAAACCTCAACAGGTGTCAGACACTACCCCACACACTGATCAATCCATCTCAGCCATACAGCCTGAGGATGTAACTCAATTAAGTGAAACAGACTCAGACTGTGAGTCCACATACGCTGACCCTGAACCCAACTCAATCAGACTCTCTGAAATAGCTGCTATACATAGTGAGGCACATGACCTCGAGCCAGAATTGGAAGAGAATGTTCCACCAAAATCTGTGCTCACATCCAAAGATCAGCATGATAGATTAGGATCACTGCTGACCAAGTATGAGGACATATTTGTAGGAAAAGATGGAGACATTGGTGCTACACACCTGTATACCCACTCAATACATGTAAAACCTGAAGCAGTGCCATGTCATTTCCTACCATATAGACAAACACCAGAAAAACAGGCCGCAATAGGGGAAGAGTGTGAAAGGCTAGTACAACAGGGCATTCTGAGAGAATGTGCTGAGGGCCCCTGGGCTTCCAGATCCTTTTTAGTACAAAAATCATCGGGAGGCCATAGGCTCGTCACAGATTTTCGTTATTTGAACCAGAACACGATAAATCAAGCCTTATCTACACCCCGAGCCGATGACACTCTAGACATGATAGGGTCACTCAGACCAAGAGTATTCAGTAAGCTAGATGCCCAACAGGGATTTTTTCAAATTCCTATAAGACAGGAGGACCAGCATAAAACCGCATTCATAGCAAATGACAAAAAATATGTCTATGAAAGGATGCCGATGGGTTTAGCGACGGCACCGGCGGGATTCTGCCATCTAGTCACATTAATTCTGAACAAACTCAAGTACAAATGTGCCCTACCATACCTAGATGACATATTGGTATTATCACCATCAATCGAACAACACTTCCATGACCTGGAAGATGTGTTCAACAGCCTAAGAGTTGGTAAACTCAAACTGAAGAAATCAAAATGTGAATACTTCATAGACAGAATAGACTTCTTGGGAATGAGAGTGACACCCATGGGACTGCAACCATCTCCCACAAAGGTGGAATCAATCAAAACCTTCCCAACACCAAAATCAGTCAAAAATGTCAGATCCTTCACAGGCCTATGTCAATACTTCAAAAAGTTTATCAAAGGTTATGCCCAAATTGCTAGACCATTGTATGATCTACAGACACATCTCAAAGCATTTGTCTGGACAGAGGATGCAGATAATGCTTTCAAAACTTTAAAGCATGCCCTCTGTACTAATGCTCTTCTCAGATATCCAAACTATGAGAAAGAGTTCAGTTTGGCAACTGATGCTTCCAATGTGAGTTTAGGAGCTGTACTCTCACAGAGAGATAATGAAGGAGTGCTCAGACCAGTAGCCTTTGCAGGTAGAACCCTCTCCAAACATGAGAGAAATTACAATACCACAGAAAGAGAACTACTGGAAGTAGTGTATGGAGTATTACATTTCAGACACTATCTAGAGACTAGACACTTCCAATTATACACAGACCATGCAGCCCTAATCCCACTATTAACCAATACAGGACTCACACATAGATGGGCCAGATGGGCTCTAGACATACAACAATTTTCATTCACCATCCAACATGTGAAAGGTGATGATAACACACCACCAGATGCTATGTCTAGAAGAGAATACCCTGACTCTGGACCCATGACTAACCCTCCACCCCCACCAAGGAGAGTTAGAGCAGCCAGTAGAACCAAGTTTGCAAAAGTAACAAAGAAAGTACCATTCAAAAGGGATGATCCACCCAACACCATTGAAAGGCCAGAGACACCCATTAGGGGTATCTTGAAGCAATCTACACACTATGTGTTTTGCCACTGTGAGAGAGAATACTCACAACTCTTTCCAGATAATGACTTCGAGCCTATCGAATTCTCATCACTCAATCAGATGCTGAAGGCAACTCCTAAGGAGCCACCCTTCACCCCACCTGACTCAGATGATGAAGATTCAGAAGACACAATATATGCTATCACTCAAGCAACTTCCAAATCAGTCAGATTCTTTGAATCAATGCAGGGAGAGGAAACATCAAACCATTTGTGTCCTATGACCACACGCTCAAAGACTAGAAAAATGATTCAGGACGGCACACCAAAACCCCCCACACAATCACAAACTATTCTGAATGAGAAAGAGGTCACAGGAAACAAACCTACCAAAACCCCACCTGCCAGGAAAAATGTCACAAAAGACACTGCAGCTACCAAATCAAAGAACTCTGAGACAAAGAAGAATGACAAAAAGCAAATTGTGCCTTTAAAGAAAAAGGTTGCCACTCCCATCAAGGCGAGAATAGGCCCTCCAAAGGAGCCTACACACCAAAACAAAAGTGACACACCCCAACAAAAGGCACAAGATAGGCCAATAGTCGATGAAAAAGAAAAAGAAAGAGACAGTAAATGGTAAATAAAACAACATGTGCTAGATATAAATCAACTACTGGATCAGATTCCCGACACATCCATCTCAGGTACAAACCTTGGCTTGGAACAAAGGAAAGACAAGGACCTATTGCCCCTCATACAATATCTTGAGGATGGGACCTTGCCTGCACCAAAAGCACAAGGAAATAGAATCATCAACCAAGGCCAGACATACACCTTGGTAAATGGTACATTAGTCCATATATGCCCCATAAATTGGAGAAAAACCAATACTGTACCACTTCAAATTGTTATACCACAGCAATGGGTAACAAGGACAATACAGTATTTCCATGACTCACCTACTGGCGGCCATCTTGGTTCCAGTAGGATGCTGTCAGCACTCCGACCTAGGGTATATTGGAAATCTATGCTAGCAGACACAACAAAATATATTTCCACCTGCCACACATGCCTCACAGCAAAAAGGCAAGTACACTCACACAAAACACCAATGACAGTGAAAGAGTACATGACTTCACCAATGAAGTTCCTAAACCTAGACGCGGTGGGACCACTTCCCACAACTGCCAGGGGAAACAAACATATACAAGTCTGCATAGATTATGCTACCAGATATGCAACAGCTTGGGCTACTACTGACTTAAAAGCTGAAACAACAGCAGCAGAGTTCTACAAGAACATAATTTGTCATCATGGAACACCAGCCACTCTTCAAACAGACAATGGTACATGTTATACAGGTGCAAAATTCACAAAGTTAACTAAACACCTCAAGATCAAACATAAATTCTCCTCACCATACAGGCCACAATCAAATGGGCTTGTAGAGAGATTCAATGCTAGCATCGGCACAGCGCTCAGAGCATTCTGCTCAAAGCACCAAAACAATTGGGATTCATTTATTGAACCCATAACCTTTGCATTAAACAACACTGAATCCCAAACCACAGGATTCACCCCTTTCTTCCTACTCCATGGAAGAAACCCAGCCACCCCAATGGACTTAGGGCTGGGAATACAGGAAGACATATCCACCGTAGCAGACCATGTAGCTAACATGATAACAAATCAGGATACCTCTAGAAGGAAAGCTATAGAAAGGGTCGCCAAGCTACAAAAGGAAAGGAAAGATAGATATGATAAGAAACTTACACCACAGGAAATCAAGGTCACCGACATGGTGTACCTTAACATACCAAGAATCCTGACCAACACAGAGTGTAAGAAACTCCAGCCCCTTTTTATGGGACCATATGGGTCAGGTCGTCAGAAAGTGTAAGATTTTGCCCTTGAAGGCCCTGAAAAACTAATTTTCTAATTACTTTATATAACCTTAACAAAATTGTCAAGGTACATCTCCTCAGCTCAGAAGACCAAAAAATACCGATCTAGGCCATCCGGTTCCATTTTTATTGCTTGTTTTGTGCCATATAACGTCCGGTACCAAAATAATGAAATATGGAGGTAATTGGAGTTGCTCTCAGTAATATAAGAATCTCCCATTATGCATAACAAACACATGAAATAACAATGCCAATATGTCTATTATTGACTTCAATTACAGAATGGAACAAAATTTGAGTTATGCATGCACAGTAGACTGCCTCCTACATGATGATAAAAGTACCGGACGTTACGTAACGTCCGGTACTTTTATCAGAATTATTTCACATAAGCTGCTCTCATATGGAGACAAATGCTGGTAGACACACAATTTCTTCACCAAAGTAGGGGATGATAGGGCCCTTCATATGGGTAATAACAAAGATTTTGAAGCTTCATTTTTTCCATGTTTTATAACTGATTTAGATTTAGGTACCGGACATTACAAATTACAGATTCCCATTTTGAAAGACACATCATGAAAAATTCTCACTAAGTAACATGTCCAAACCTCATGGAAATGATACCTATGATCATAAACAATACAAAAAATAACTTTGGGATACTCTATAGTGTTCTTTATTCAATACAGAACACTTGTAAAAAATACAAAAAAGTATAAAAAAGAACAAATTTGGCCGTTTTTTCACTTCGGCAGGCTATAAGTCTTCAAGTCTTTGATGGATGACCACAAGTTTACATTTTTCTGATAGCCCTAAGTATTCTCTATCAAATGAGTCTATGTAAGACAAGATTGGTTCACAACTTCTTTCTCCAGACCCATAAAAGTCTAAAATGACCCAAAAACACAAAATCTACTGCTTTCTGGCGACCTGACCCATATGTTGTAGTAGACAGACCTAGTTTGACAAGTGCCAAACTCAAAAACTTGGACACCAATCTATTGGTGGCCAGACCAGTGCACATAGACAGACTGAAAAAGGTTGTGGCTGTCAGAAACAATGAATTTGCACACAGGCTTATTCCACATGAGGCCAAATACTACAGCAAAATTGTAAGGAACAAAAATGATATCACCCTTACAAGAGAAACCACAGGCATAGGCCCTATCAAGCCTAGGCCTGCACACCACATACTAAGAAAGACATCTAGGTGTGGTGCAGTTTCAAGAAATTAGAAACAGGATTGAGATACCAAAAGAACATAAGATTTTCAAAATGTATTACAAATTCTCTTCATCCACACATAAGACATGTGTGACTGATAATGAATTACTTATATGTATATAAAGCCAATCAAATTTGTAAATATATCAGTAGGTTATTGCCTCTGAAAGGGTCAAAGACTGGGACCCCCCAAGTAAAGCAGACATGAAGTCTAAGAAGAGTAAGGGTAACACAATGGAGTGTCTAAAGCCTAATCCCCACATGAAAGAGCGCGCTATGCCAACACAGCAGTCTATAGAGATCAATTGACCTTATAAGCTACCCTCAGACAACTGTCTAGACGGTCATGAATGGCTGTCCTGGATGACAGGAGGAGCTACTTACCAGTACACAGATTACACAATAGAACCCCACAGGTGCAGACACTGGACATCAAGGCCTTGACTCCAGAGACACAATACCAGGCCCACAATGGATGTGGGTAGGGTAGGCTACATAAGAAGCACTGTGGACCATAGCCCACCATCAGTCTTCATCCAGCTGCAGTCTGGAACACAAGTCTACAGGACCCCACTTGGGAATTAGCCAGCCCACTTCTCCATTAGGAGAGACTGCACTAGGATAAAGAACACACCTACTTCACCTTCAACCTGACCTTACCATTTACTGGTCAATCTCTATAGACTCACCGGACATATTGCCAAGACAGCTCAATCTTGCAAAGGTACAGTTTGAACCACTTCATTTAAAGTGTTACACCATACACTTAGACTTTACCAGCACCAAATCACTACAAATTTGACAAGACTTTAAACAGCAAACTTGCTTTACACAAGCACCATGGGGAGACTGAGAGTTTCACCCATACTGCTACCTATGCTGTTATTATATACTATAGAACCACTTACTGCAGGTTATACACCTGTGGTGAGACAAAACATAGGAGTAGTATTCAAACCTAGCCCTCAACCATTGGTCAATGGACATACAACCACAACTCTGTTGTTAGCTATCCCCTACAAGATACCTCGGGCACCCGTTACCCAAGGATCCATAAGGGATAGAATACTCCATTTGACCACTCCTACTCTACAAGATCATACCTCTGGCCAAATTATCCAACAAGCTAAGGAGCTAGACACCTTGCTGGAAATTGCAGACAAGGAGATAAATGAAACACTAGCCTCCATCAAATTGTTCTTATCCAACCGCATAAACACATTGGACAAGGCCAAAAGAGAGGCCATACTGGGTTTTCTAGCACCCCTGTTTCGCAGTGTGCTAGGTCTAGCCACAGTAGAAGATGTAAACCAAGTAATGGGACAGCTCAAGAACATAGATGAAATACTAAGGAAATTTGCTAAACAAGATCAGGAAGCAGCTAATCTCATTGAAAAGATCACAGACAGACAAGATAAGTTTGTTAAAGCATACATCCAAGATAAGAAGGTACTAGACAGCACAATCAACACCATAGGTGACACCGTCAACCTGTGGGCCTCTAACATGTCCAGGTCACTTGACTCATATTCAAGGCACGAGAAAACTCAAAGGGAGAAAATGCAAGTATTAAATGATGCATTAATTATCATAGCAGCTAGAATGAATACAGTTCAATCACTGCAAAGGACAAATGCAGCCCTGAGGATGCTATCATCAGGAATCCTAACCCCTGATATAGTACCACCCTCAGACCTTGCTAGATACTTAACTGACATTAATAACAAACTTAGGATCACACACCCTGGAGCACAAGTCGCAATTAATGACTTAGATTTCTATTATTCACAGAAGCTGACCTCATACACTTACTCAGCTCACCATATATATATTCATCTGGACATTATAATACAATCTACCACCTCAACCTTCAAACTGTACCAAATGATTACATCACCCATGCCTATAGACACACAGGAGACCCCCACCAGAGGAGTCACCAAGTTGCAAACCACAACTGAGTTTCTAGCAGTATCTTACGACGAATCATTATTCATCGAATTGGACTCAGCAGATATGCAGGCATGTGAAGGTACTACAGTAAAGGTATGCAGAGATGTAAATGGTAGAATCTATAAACACAGGCCTACATGCCCTGTAGCCATTTTTACTAACCAGGCTCAACAGATTAAGGAACATTGCAAGTTTACAGTTTCACCACTGCAAGCACCTACCACCCATGCTATTTCCATTTCTGAAGATGAGTATCTGGTCACTACTAATGAACCCCATTACTTTATCAACTGCCATGGTAAAACGTCTGAGACTCGAAAAGCCCAGTCCTACTCAATCATAGGTGTACCCTGTGGGTGCACAATCAGTGTAGGAGAATTTTCTCTTCCAAACACAAGGTTGCCCTGTAACTCAACCTTATCATTTCATTACATTCTCAAGACAATTAATTTACCATTCATGACGGCACTTAACAAAATTTCTGAAACCAAACCAAATGAAAGAGAGAATCTTCCAAATTTCCCAGTAGTAAACCTTTCTAGAACCTTAGAAAAACTACAGGAAAATCCAATCATGGATGATATTACTCAACTAAATTTAGAGCCCTTTGCCAAAACAGTATTAAAGGATGCCTCCAACGCGCTACGAGGAATCATACCTACGTCGAGTTACAGAGCATCCAATCTTCCAAAGCTTAGCACTCATCCTAGGGATATCAGCTCACATTTTTATAGTATACATACTACTCAAACTGTACAGACTAAGAGGGACTGTAGCCTACCTGCCTACAGCCAAAGCATTCAGACTAGTCACCGAGCTGCCCCTACACAAATTGCTCCCAGATAAGAATCCTACCAAATTAACCCCTACAGAGGAAACCCACACCCCTTTCCTCACAATTCAGGAAACCCACACCCTGATAATTGCTATATTATTCACCCTGACCATCTACTCAGCCTACAGAATAATGAAGTACCTTAAGAAATTTGCACAGACACACTGTGGCAAGAAAAATGTGGCCAAGCGCACAAATCCCACAATATATTTTAAAATATATTGTGGAGACTCAAACTTCGCGCTACCCTTGAGGCCAATACCACATGAATTTGATGAGATTAAATCAGCAGCTGCCCCTACCTATAAGGATATAGTGGTTAAAACCTTCCCACTACCTAAGGCTATATTTACCTGGAATGGACCAGCAGTTATAACAACACAGAGAGGAGAATTTGCTTATCACCTCCCTCAGGTGATACACCTACCTTGGCGCACTAGGTTCAGTACTATACCAGCCCTTAAAAACAAAGGACTGTACTACTCCATGCTTCTCCAGAATGATTGTGGCACCAGCCCGGTGACCATGACAGCACTGGAAAACAGATATAATTATTGACGAACAACAGGAGGAGACCGCAAGGTCAAACATGCAGACCATTGCTAATTTTCTAAACCACCAGCCCTCCCCGGTGACTGTGGAAACAGCCTAGACTGCCCACAGCCTAGGCTGCCCCCAGTCCACCACCAGGAGACAACATATCAGAGACAGTATTCAGAACTTTTCGGACAATTTGCCGGCCCTGAAAAGGGCCTTTGGGATGGCGGGTTTTTACACCCTAGGTTTCAGTCAGTCGGGATCCTACCACAGATCCTCGGGTTCAACATCGATGGGAGAGTCCGAGTCCGAGCCATACATATGGCCGTGATCCTGCTCCCACTCAACGAGCCGGGCCTCCATCATCCCCAGTCCATACTCGGCGGCCGTGGATGGATCCCCGGATGCCGCAAGATCGAGGAGGGATGACGCCAACAGATAATCCCATAGCACTCGCTCCCGCGGCCCGAAGTTATAGTCCATGGGCCAGAAACCCATATTACCCAATGCCCTAGCCAGAAGGGCCACAGTGGCCCCCCCGACGCAAGGCTGAGCCTAAGAAATAGTGGCAGGAGTAATTACAGACCAACACATCACCATGCTCAATGATCTCCTTGAGATTCCTCAATATGTAACCATAGTGGATGGTCTGGTTAGCCTCCACCAGGGCCCTAACTGGACTCCCCACCTCCATCACCTGGGGGACAGGCAAAGCAAAGAGAGCTTGTAGATGGGCCATGGTGCTACAGCAGTGATTTCCAGAGAGGAACTGATACTCCAATACCAGCCACACACTCCTTAAATGGACACACACACACCCCCCCCCACCCTGAACTGTCCACTGACACCAAGCTAGGCACAGACACAGACACATGCCAGAATTTGGCACCTAACACCTCAAGTGCCACCACTGCATGAGCACATCAGGGAGGAGACTCACATCTCACTCCTGACACACCTCCACTGTCAATGAAAGTATTAAAGTATTAGAAAAAAAAAAAAATATATATATATACACAGCCACTTGTTGATGTATAATATGAAAATCTATGGTATTCTCACAAAATCGATGATTAATGCGCGCATATACGCGCAAAATTGCGAAATTGCAAACTACAAATTGTAAAATTGTACAAATCTAACATTAATATACATGAATGCAGGTAGATAACTAAGACAGTTTTTGTACCCACTAGCACTTGTATACTATACCAAGGTTTACTTAAAGTAACACACTTTAGGTATCCAAGAAAATTGTTGGAAAAATGAATGAAAAAAAAAAAAAAAAATTTTTTTTTTGAGAAAATTGTTGACATGAAACATGTTTACTTAAGATACTCACCAAATAATCTCTTTCAGGGACACATACTCAAAAGGCTAGGGGAAAAGTCAATTAAGCAGCGGCCCACTGCCGAAATTGCCAATTAATACACTCATATAGCAAAATCAATGAGTAACTCAGAGACAAACAAGCCTATTGTACATGAAGTACTTTGTTTTTCCGGTCCTCGGAAAAATTTGTCTCAAATCCCAATTTGCACACTAAAATTGTATAGTGCACACCAGATTGTACGCTTGTACCCAATTTGCACACTAAAATTGTATGTTTGCACACCAGATTGTACGCTTGTACCCAATTTGCACACCAAAATTGTATGTTTGCACACTAGATCGTAAGTTGTATCCAATTTACACACTTGAATTGTATGTTGCACATTATACTGTATGTCTGTACCCAATTCATACACTGAAGTCAGATTTTTTTTTTAGAAATCAACATTTCTATGTGTATCCAAGCTGTACGCAAAATTATATATGTACATACAGAAACTATCAATTGAACGCAGAATCAAATATTGGCATACTAAAACTGTCAAATGTACGCAAAAATTATATATTTGTACACCAATAATTGCCAAATGCACGCGAAATTATATATTTGCATACTAAAATTATCAAATGTACGCAAAATTATAAAATTTGCACACTAAAATTGCCAAATGTACGCGAAATTATATATTTGCACACTAAAATTGCCAAATGTACGCGAATTTATATATTTGCACACTAAAATTGCCAAATATACGCGAAAATTATATATTTGCACACTTAAATTGCCAAATGTACGCAAAAATTATATATTTGCATACTGAAATTGTCAATTGAACGCAATTACACGCGAAATTGTAAATTTGCACACTAAAATTGTCATTTATGTTCAATTTGCACGCTAAATTGAACATTGAATGCCAAAATGGCACACTATTTGCCAAATTGTATGTTGTACATAGAAATGGAAAACTATACCCAAAATTGATGTTACATAAGCAAATAAGCTCAGGGATGGTAAGATATAGAAACTCGGAAATGTACTTAGACCCAGGAGAAAATTGTTTATACTGACAAAGCTCTACCACAAAAATTGCATTTGAAGCACTCCCCATCACTTCAAATCCTCTTACAAACAGTATATAACTCCAAAATAAGGTAAAAATTGCATAAATTGTACATTCCCTCGGCGAAATGACGGAGTTTCGCATTCTCTCGGGGGAGACGGAGTATTCTATCGTATACCATTTTATTATTCCATAAATTGTAACATATTTTGTATTAATCAAAGGATATCTATGAAATTAATACATAGGTTGGTTCTAAGAGCTATAAGAGCGCTCAAACTTTGTATAAGAGCGTTCATGCCCCACTGCACACCAGCCAGGTCAGTTACAAACACTCTCTCTGACATCAAAGGCTCCGACCTAATGGTTCACTGCACAATATAATAAAAATGAGGGTCTCAGTGTGCGACCTCATGGTTCAATGCACAAATTAATAACTTGTAAGTGAATGCAACCGGCCGTCACGGGTGCCTGAGCACCGCTGACGCCGTCATGAGTGTCTGAGCACCCTAATGACTGAACAATGGGTTACATAAGCACGACACCATAACCTTCCGGTCGCTCTAGCGTCGCTCCTGAGCAACCTAGGTCAAATATCAAAGCATTTATGGAAAGCCCATAATTAGACGGTTAGAATGAGCCCAAGATCAAGGCGGAACTCCCATTATTAAGGAAGTTATGCCATGGAGACTGAATGGAGCTCCGAGTGCACTACAGACAAACCGGCGGAGTTACGCGCCTATCCAAAGGGCAGTTCAAACTTGGCATATTCAACTCCGCGCATGCGCATGACCAAGACAATGGGGGACATAGCGGCGTCAATGGGGGTCCTTTGTGCACTCAGTGACACATGAAAGGCTCCCCTCTAACATTGTAGAGTTAGGCAGATGCTACTGGCCCCAGTCAGTCTGGAGGTGCTTTTCCAAGATTTGCTACAAATAGCCTGTCTGCACCTCCAGGAAGGCAGATCACCAAGAACCGCTCTAGAGGTAACATCTCCAGTCATCTCCTGCTACCTGCTATACCACTGCACTATGGTGAAACTATGCTAGACAGGCATTGGTTTCTATCATTAGTGGCCAGGGGCTATCTTCTTCAAGACTTCCACCAGAGGGTAAAGTTATTCATTATTACATTATTCCTCTAAGCAGCAGGTCAGGAGCTAGGTGTGGGAACCCACCTAGAAATATGCTGGACATTGTATTATTAATACCTCACAGGTGGAGTGAAACTGAACATTGTACTTTATAAACTACTGTATATTTACTGTATGTACAAAATACCTACATACTAACTACTGTATGATTGATATTTCTTACATGTTGCCTAAAGCTGAATAAACCAGTGATAACTGGAAATAACACTATTTATAAGAGCCTGCTGGAGTTACACTATATACCACTAGTCTTATGATATTTCTCATATGACAACTTGATCATGCCAATTACTAGTATGACAGTATCAATCATTTCCATACACTTTCAATGCTAAAATAGGCCCATGTCGACCAAAACTAAAACGGCTATACGATCAGAAAATGTAAGATTTGACATATTTAGGCTTCATATTTTTATTTGGGCCTGGGGAATATCGTAGGGGGGGTCTTAGAGCATCAATTCATCATATTTTTACCTCGCCACACCAGTATAATAAGAGGTTAAGGTATCGGGTTGATGGAACTTTTGGTCATCGGTTGCAGTCTCCATTGTCACGCATTTTGGCAGCTTCTTCCTCACTCCCAGCACAAACGCAGACATCAATGAAGCAAGTTTTTTCGGGGGAATATCCAGAACATCCCTATTTTCTTGCAAGTTCTCCCTAAAGTAGCCATGTACTTTCCTCATAACCTAAGAAAAAATATTTACAGCCATTATTTTACAAGATATAGCAAGAAAACCGAATTGGATCAAAGTAAATTCTCCCAAAGTCAAATCTCCCAACCTGCATCTCCTCCCCGTCCCGCCCACCTGTCAAAGTGGCAATGGCTAATGTTTACACTTACAGACTCGGTCTTTTTTACTGTGTTTGTATTTCTACGATGTAGTACATAAGCTCTATGTAGTTCTTCCATCTCATCTTGATTTTCTTCTTCTTCTGGGGTAATTATAGGTTCAGGTGGTGTTTGAGGGGCCTGTACATCAGGTGGGACTACCTGTTCCTCCAGGGGTTCATCTGCTACTAATAGCTCAAATATACCCATATCTTGAAGAACTCTGTCATTTTCAGCTTCTTGTTCCTCCATAACTTCTAAACAAATGTTGGCAATCATATCTGGGAGTACATCATAAAAAATATCTACTGCTTGCACCTTTACAGCATTATTTCTTGCTTCTTGGGTAGAATTTCTATACGAAGCCATAACGCAAGTAGTCCCTTGCCAACCGGAAATGGGTTTGTTTCCTGCGCCCCGTGATGAGACTAGGTCAGCCACGCGTCGAGCAAGGAATGGCCGGACTGGGCGGGTCCCGAATCGTATCGATGTGGAAAATCAATGGATTCTTATTTATTTCGAAGAAAATGGAGGAATTTGGCATGGCATGTTCATATAGGATATCTAACAATGTTTTCCTGTGAATAACTCCACCAGGCTCCATTGAAATCTATGCTAACGAGGTCTGCAAACATCAGGTATGTGGGAAAAAAAAATTCAAATGCTGGATATAGATTCCTGAGCCGAGTGAGGAGGCCGGAAGGAGGGGTAATACAGTCGAAAGGTCAAATAACTTTTTGGCAAATACGAACCCATATATCGTAAATAATCACAATATGCTTTACAGTGCTTTAGTCTATGGGAGTCCAGAATCTTACTAAACATGTAAAAATAATGACATAGATTGCCTTTCCTTTTCTGAAACATGTATGATATACCATTTTATTATTCCATAAATTCTAACATATTATTGTATTAATCAAAGAATATCTAAGAAATTAATACATAGGTTGGTTCTAAGAGCTATAAGAGCGCTCAAACTTTGTATAAGAGCGTTCATGCCCCACTGCACACCAAACCAAGTCAGTTAGACAGAGTTTATGACATCAAAGGGTCCGACCTAATGGTTCACTGCACAATATAATAAAAATGAGGGTCTCAGTGTGCGACCTCATGGTTCAGTGCACAAACTAATAACTTGTAAGTGAATGCAACCGGCCGTCACGGGTGCCTGGGCACCGCAGACGCCGTCATGAGTGTCTGAGCACTCTAATAACTGAACAATGGGATACATAAGCACGACGTCATAACCGTCCGGTCACTCTAGCGTCGCTCCTGAGCAACCTAGGTCAAATATCAAAGCATTTATGGAAAGCCCATAATTAGATGGTCAAAATGAGCCCAAGATCAAGGCGTAACTCCCATTATTAAGGAAGTTACGCCATGGAGACTGAATCAACCTCCGAGTGCACTACAGAAGAACCAGCGCAAGTTACGCGCCTATCAAGCGGGCAGTTTAAACTTGGCATATTCAACTCCGCGCATGCGCAAAATGGCGGTTGTAACGGCGTAAACTTCCAAGATATGGGGGTTTGAAGTTACAGAACCGACCAAGACAATGGGGGACACAGCGGCGCCCATGGGGGTCCTTTGTGAACCCAGTGACACATGAAAGCCTCCCCTCAAACAATTGCAGAGTTAGGCAGATGCTACTGGCCCCAGTCAGTCTGAGGTGCTTTTCCAAGATTTGCTACAAATAGCCTGGCTGCACCTCCTAGAAATCAGAACACCAAGAACCGCTCTAGAGGTAACATCTCCAGTCATCTCCTGCACCTGCTATACCACTGCACTATGGTGAAACTATGCTAGACAGGCATTGGTTTCTATCATTAGTGGCCAGAGGGTATCTTCCTCAAGACTTCCACCAGAGGGTAAAGTTATTCATTATTACATTATTCCTCTAAGCAGCAGGTCAGGAGCTAGGTGTGGGAACCCACCTAGAACTATGCTGGACATTGTATTATTATTACCTCACAGGTGGAGTGGAACTGAACATTATACTCTATGAACTATTGTATATTTACTGTATGTACAAATTACCTACATACTAACTACTGTGTGATTGATATTTCTTACATGTTGCCTAAAGCTGAATAAACCAGTGATAACTGGAAATAACACTATTTTATGAGAGCTTAATGTATTTACACTATATACCACTAGTCTTATGATATTTCTCATATGACAACTTGATCATGCCAATAACTAGTATGACAAAGTGGTGGAGAACATCCTACTAAGATCCCAAATTACCCAATGCTCTCATAAAAAATATTAGGCTGGCAACATTACTAAAAACAATCATACACACAGTAAACCCCACTCCACCCACCCAGTGACCTTGACCTTGACACCATGTCCACAAAGGTCACCAGTGAGATCTCCCACACATCAATGAGATCTCCCACACATCAGTGAGATCCCCCACACATCAGTGAGATCTCCCACACATCAGTGAGATCCCCCACACATCAATGAGATCTCCCACATATCAGTGAGATCTCCCACACATCGATGAGATCTCCCACACGACCAGTGAGATCTCCCACACGTCAGTAAGGTCTCCCACATGTCAGTGAGGTCTCCCACACGTCAGAGAGGTCTCCCACACGTCAGTGAGGTCTCCCACATGTCAGTGAGGTCTCCCACACGTCAGAGAGGTCTCCCACACGTCAGTGAGGTCTCCCACACGTCAGTGAGGTCTCCCACACATCAGTGAGGTCTCCCACATGTCAGTGAGGTCTCCCACACGTCAGTGAGGTCTCCCACACGTCAGTGAGGTCTCCCACACGTCAGTGAGGTCTACCCCACACATCAAGGTCTTATCAGTCAAGCTGGCAGAACAACACACAAAGACCTTACGTAGTCAGGGGCCTGTTGAAGAGGTCTCCCTCCCACCTAGATCTAGGAGGCCCACAGGAGGCAAATCAGCCTCCAGTACAACAGACCCACACTCAGTAGACCCCACACCTCCCACCCTGTCTACTCAGGGAACAACCAGTTCTCAGGGATCCAACATTTCCCAGGGATCTCTACAGGACGCTCAACTCACGCTATCTACCTCAGGGGAAGAAGGATCTGCCTCAGGGGGTGGATCCACACCCTCATCTAGATCCTCCAACCCAGCTCCGGCCTTTGACAGCCACTCCTCCAGAGACACTTCTCCCACACCCTCCATCATGGACACCGACGAAGGCCCCCAACCTAATCAGACAGCTGAGAAGATAAGGGCCTATGAGAAGGCCATCCAAGATGCAGTTACTGCCCTAGAGACCAACAAGTCCCAGCAGGAGGAAAGGGAGAGGATCCTCAACCAACAATTGGCAGAGAGGAATGCGGCAATAGACACCCAACAGAGGGCCATGGAAGACCAACGGAAGTCCCTAGAGAGACAACAACAACAGATAGCAGATCTCATGAAGATGGTATCATCCCAGACCCCACAGCCTCCCACACCAGCCATCACACCTGTTGTCACACCATCTGCCTCTGGATCCAAGGAAGACATCATAATCTCCATGGTGTCCAACATGACCAAACTCATAGACAGAAAACAACAGGACGACAGAAAGATCAGGCTACATGAGGTAACAAAACCCAAAACCTTTTCACACCCATCACCACTCATGTCAACAGCATTATTCATTGATCACAAATTCCCAGAATATCTGAAGGACAAGTACAAAGTAACAGACAGTGACACCATGGTAACATATTTACCCAAGTACCTTGAAGGACAAGCACTGGCTTGGTTTGAATCCTTCAGGGAAAGTGCCACACCCGACATGTTGACATGGACCAATGTAGTGAATAAATTAAAAGAGTATTTTGCTACTGGAGACAATATCATCTCAAGGACTGCACTCCGTGCACAAAAGATAGATGAACCTGTCCTAGACTATGCATGCCATCTCAGGAAAGTATGTAATGCCCAACGCCAAAGCGATGAAATCTTAAGCAAGGCATTCACCCAAGGCATGAGGCCCTGGATCTCTGTAGCTCTTGAAAACAAGAAAATAGACTCTTTTGACCAAGCCCTAGATCTAGCCTTGGAGGTTGAGACCCAAGAAAGATCTAGGAGAACATTATATGCAGAGTCTAACCCACAGCCTACTAAGAAAAAGGTCCAGGAAATCAGCACTAGTGCAGATGAAGATGTTAACCTAATGTCTAGTGCCCATGTAAGGCAACAGGAAGCAAAGGTTACATCAAGAGACCCTACCGGTAGATATAGAGGAAATAACTATGACCCCAACTACCAATCCAATAGAGGTAGAGGTAGAGGGGGCAACAACAACAACCGGGGGGTCACAACAGTAGGAAAGACAACAGCTCTTCCAACTCCAACAATGGTAACTCTTCATACAGTGATAGGAGAGACAGAACCCCAAGTAATGGCAGATCCTATAATAACCAGGGATCCAACAGTAGGAGCCATAGTCCACATAGAAACTACAACTCTGGTTCCTACAACAACAGCCAGGGTTCAAACAACTCTGGATCCTATAATGAAGGATCCAACAGTAGAAGCCATAGTCCACATAGGAACTACAACAGTGGATCCTACAACAACAATGGCGCCTACAACAACCAGAGATCCAACAACTCTGGATCCTACAACAACCAGGGATCCAACAACTCTGGTCAATACAGCAACTCTGGTCAATATAACCAGGGTTCCAACTCACGCCAGGAGGATTACAAACCTGACACAAGAGGTTACCAGGGGAACCAACACAGTAACCCCCAAATACCACCTCACGTAATGGATCAAATCTCCAAGCTCCTGGTGGCAGGCATCTCAACCGCCCCACAGAACCAGGAAAACTAGGATGTCACAGTGCCGATGGGCCAGTGCACTGTGACACCCCAAAAACAAACAATCAATCAGGATTAACAAAGATCCAACCAGAGACAATTTCTAGTGCCAATATACCATCTAACAGACAGAGACGTCCATCAGTGATACACATCACCCCACCAGATTCATCATCAAAGGATACAGGTGAGAGTACCAAGCTTTCTATTGTACTTCTTCAAAATGGCTGTATCAATGCAAATCTATATGATGTTTCAGATGTACAATGTTTGGTTGATACAGGTGCTACTATCACCTGTGTCAGACAATCATTCCTCATGGATCTCCAAAAGAGATTCCATATCCAACTGAGGAAATCTAAAATCAACATCCATTTGGCAGATGGATCGGTGTGTCATGTTAGACATTCAGCTATGCTGAACTTTAGAATCCAAGGTGTCAGATTCCAATACCAATTTGCTGTAATACCCAACCTCACACAGCCCGTTGTACTTGGCACAGATTTCTTAAGCACTATAAAATCTCAAATTAAATTTAATGTTGATCCTGAACAAATTCTCAAACCCATTAGGGCAGTGAGGGATTTTACCATCCCTCCATTCTCTGAACTTGCAGTATTGGGTAAAATCACTTCTACTCAATCACTGCAAGGGAAAACTGGAGTAGTAGATAACCTCCAAAGAAATAACAATGCCCCATATCTAGTTCAAAGGGCAGCAGTAACCCCCAGGGAAAAAAACAAACATCCCCTAGTGTTACTCAACACCAGCAGGCGCCCACATAAAATCAAAAAGGGTGCCATCATAGCTCTATTTCAGGAAGTCAAGGAATCTGATTTAGAAAAACCTCAACAGGTGTCAGACACTACCCCACACACTGATCAATCCATCTCAGCCATACGGCCTGAGGATGTAACTCAATTCAGTGACACAGACTCAGACTGTGAGTCCACATATGCTGACCCTGAACCCGACTCAATCAGACTCTCTGAAATAGCTGCTATACATAGTGAGGCACATGACCTCGAGCCAGAATTGGAAGAGAATGTTCCACCAAAATCTGTGCTCACATCCAAAGATCAGCATGATAGATTAGGATCACTGCTGACCAAGTATGATGATATATTTGTAGGAAAAGATGGAGACATTGGTGCCACACACCTGTATACCCACTCAATACATGTAAAACCTGAGGCAGTACCATGCCATTTCCTACCATATAGACAAACACCAGAAAAACAGGCCGCAATAGGGGAAGAATGTGAAAGGCTAGTACAACAGGGCATTCTGAGAGAATGTGCTGAGGGCCCCTGGGCTACGTAGAATCACACCTACGTCGAGTTACAGAGCATCCAATCTTCTAAAGCTTAGGACTCATCCTAGGGATATCAGCTCACATTTTTATAGTATACTAACTACTCAAACTATACAGACTAGGAGGGACTGTAGCCTACCTGCCTACAGCCAAAGCATTCAGACTAGTCACCGAGCTGCCCCTACACAAATTGCTCCCAGATAAGAATCCTACCAAATTAACCCCTACTGAGGAAACCCACACCCCTTTCCTCACAATTCAGGAAACCCACACCCTGATAATTGCTATATTATTCACCCTGACCATCTACTCAGCCTACAGAATAATGAAGTACCTTAAGAAATTTGCACAGACACACTGTGGCAAGAAAAATGTGGCCAAGCGCACAAATCCCACAATATATTTTAAAATATATTGTGGAGACTCAAACTTCGCGCTACCCTTGAGGCCAATACCACATGAATTTGATGAGATTAAATCAGCAGCTGCCCCTACCTTCCCACTACCTAAGGCTATATTTACCTGGAATGGACCAGCAGTTATAACAACACAGAGAGGAGAATTTGCTTATCACCTCCCTCAGGTGATACACCTACCTTGGCGCACTAGGTTCAGTACCATACCAGCCCTTAAAAACAAAGGACTGTACTACTCCATGCTTCTCCAGAATGATTGCGGCACCAGCCCGGTGACCATGACAGCACTGGAAAATACAACAGATATAATTATTGACGAACAACAGGAGGAGACCGCAAGGTCAAACATGCAGACTATTGCTAATTTTCTAAACCACCAGCCCTCCCCGGTGACTGTGGAAACAGCCTAGACTGCCCACAGCCTAGACTGCCCCCAGTCCACCACCAGGAGACAACATATCAGAGACAGTATTCAGAACTTTTCGGACAATTTGCCGGCCCTGAAAAGGGCCTTTGGGATGGCGGGCTTTTACACCCTAGGTTTCAGTCAGTCGGGATTCTACCACAGAGCCTCGGGTTCAACATCGACGGGAGAGTGGGAGTCCGAGTCCGATCCATACATGTGGCCGTGGTCATGATCCCACTCAACGAGTCGGGCCTCCATCGATCCCAGTCCGTACTCGGCTGCCATAGATGGGTCCCTGGATGCCGCAAGATCAATGAAGGACACTGCCAACAAATAATCCCACAACACTCGCTCCCGCGGTCCGAAGTTAGAGTCCATGGGCCAGAACCCTATATTACTCAAGGCCCTAGCCAAAAGGGCCACAGTGGCCCCCCAACGCAAGGCCGAGCCCAAAAAGTAGTGGCAGGAGTACATGTCAACCAACACATCACCATGCTCACTGATCTCTCTGAAATTCTTCACTATGTAGCCATAGTGTATGGTCTGGTTGGCCTCCACCAGGGCCCTAGCCGGACTCCCCACCACCATCACCTGAGAGACAGGCAATTCAAGGATAGATTGAAGGTGAGCCATGATGTTGCAGCAGAGGTTTCCAGTGAGGAACTGATACTCCAATACCAGCCACCCACTCCTTAAATGGACACACACACACACCCCCCCCCCCACCCTGAACTGTCCACTGACACCAAGCTAGGCACTGCCACAGGCACATGCCAAAATCTGGCACCTAACACCTCAAGTGCCACCAATGCATGAGCACATCAGGGAGGAGATTCACATCTCATTCCTGACACACCTCCACTGTCAATGAAATTATCAAAGTATTAGAAAAAATTTTAGAAAATATACACAGCCACTTGTTGATGTATAATATGAAAATCTATGGTACTCTCACAGAATCGATGATTAATGCGCGCATATACGCTCAAAATTGCGAAATTGCAAATTACAAATTGTAAAATTGTACAAATCTAACATTAATATACATGAATGCAGGTAGATAACTAAGACAGTTTTTGTACCCACTAGCACTTGTATACTATACCAAGGTTTACTTAAGGTAACACACTTTAGGGATCCAGGAAAATTGTTGGAAAAATGAATGAAAAAAAAAGAAATTGTTGAGAAAATTGTTGACATGAAACATGTTTACTTAGGATACTCACCAAATAATCTCTTTCAGGGACACACACTCAAAAGGCTAGGGAAAAGTCAATTAAGCAGCGGCCCACTGCCGAAATTGCCAATTAATACACCCATATAGCAAAACCACAGAGTAACTCAGAGACAAACAAGCCTATTGTACATGAAGTACTTTGTTTTTCCGGTCCTCGGAAAAATTTGTCTCAAATCCCAAAAATTGTATAGTGTAAACTAGATTGTACGTTTGTACCCAATTTGCACACTAAAATTGTATGTTTGCACACCAGATTGTACGTTTGTACCCAATTTGCACACTAAAATTGTATGTTTGCACACCAGATTGTACGTTTGTACCCAATTTGCACACAAAAATTGTATGTTTGCACACCAGATTGTACGTTGTACCCAATTTGCACACTAAAATTGTATGTTTGCACACTAGATCGTACGCCTCTACACAATTGCACACTAAAATGTATGTTGCACATTCTACTGTAGGTTTGTACCCAATTCATACACTAAATCGGATTTTTACAAAATCAAGATTTGCATGTGTAACCAAAATGTACGCAAAATTATATATGTGCATACAAAAATTATCAATTGAACGCAAAGTTGTATATTTGCATACTAAAATTGTGAATTGAACGCGAAATTGTATATTTGCATACTAAAATTGCCAAATGAACGCGAAGTTGTATATTTGCATACTAAAATTGTGAATTGAACGCGAAATTGTATATTTGCATACTAAAATTGCCAAATGTACGCGAAAATTATATATTTGCACACTAAAATTGCCAAATGTACGCGAAAATTATATATTTGCATACTAAAATTGTCAATTGAATGCAATTACACGCGAAATTGTAAATTTGCAAACTAAAATTGTCATTTATATTCAATTTGCACGCTAAATTGAACATTGAATGCCAAAATTGCACACTATTTGCCAAATTGTATGTTGTACATAAAATTGGAAATTCGTACCCAAAATTGATGATACAGAAGCAAATACACCCAGGTATGGTAAGATATAGAATCTCGGAAATGTACTTATACCCAGGAGAAAATTGTTTATACTGACAAAGCTCTACCACAAAAATTGCATTTGAAGCACTCCCCATTACTTCAAATCCTCTTACAAACAGTATATAACTCCAAATAAGGTAAAAATATGTAGATTGTACATTCCCTTGGCGAAATGACGGAGTTTCGCATTTTCTCGGGGGAGAGGGAGTATTCTATGATATACCATTTTATTATTCCATAAATTCTAACATATTATTGTATTAATCAAAGAATATCTAAGAAATTAATACATAGGTTGGTTCTAAGAGCTATAAGAGCGCTCAAACTTTGTATAAGAGCATTCATGCCCCACTGCACACCAAACCAAGTCAGTTAGACAGAGTTTATGACATCAAAGGGTCCGACCTAATGGTTCACTGCACAATATAATAAAAATGAGGGTCTCAGTGTGCGACCTCATGGTTCAGTGCACAAACTAATAACTTGTAAGTGAATGCAACCGGCCGTCACAGGTGCCTGGGCACCGCAGACGCCGTCATGAGTGTCTGAGCACTCTAATAACTGAACAATGGGTTACATAAGCACGACGCCATAACCGTCCGGTCACTCTAGCGTCGCTCCTGAGCAACCTAGGTCAAATATCAAAGCATTTATGGAAAGCCCATAATTAGACGGTCAGAATGAGCCCAAGATCAAGGCGTAACTCCCATTATTAAGGAAGTTACGCCATGGAGACTGAATCAACCTCCGAGTGCACTACAGACAAACCAGCGCGAGTTACGCGCTTATCAAGCGGGCAGTTTAAACTTGGCATATTCAACTCCGCGCATGCGCAAAATGGCGGTTGTAATGGGGTAAACTTCCAAGATATGGGGGTTTGAAGTTACAGAACCGACCAAGACAATAGGGGACACAGCGGCGCCCATGGGGGTCCTTTGTGGACCCAGTGACACATGAAAGCCTCCCCTCAAACAATTGCAGAGTTAGGCAGATGCTACTGGCCCCAGTCAGTCTGAGGTGCTTTTCCAAGATTTGCTACAAATAGCCTGGCTGCACCTCCTAGAAATCAGAACACCAAGAACTGCTCTAGAGGTAACATCTCCAGTCATCTCCTGCTACCTGCTATACCACTGCACTATGGTGAAACTATGCTAGACAGGCATTGGTTTCTATCATTAGTGGCCAGAGGGTATCTTCCTCAAGACTTCCACCAGAGGGTAAAGTTATTCATTATTACATTATTCCTCTAAGCAGCAGGTCAGGAGCTAGGTGTGGGAACCCACCTAGAACTATGCTGGACATTGTATTATTATTACCTCACAGGTGGAGTGGAACTGAACATTATACTCTATGAACTATTGTATATTTACTGTATGTACAAATTACCTACATACTAACTACTGTGTGATTGATATTTCTTACATGTTGCCTAAAGCTGAATAAACCAGTGATAACTGGAAATAACACTATTTATAGGAGCCTGTTGGATTTACACTATATACCACTAGTCATATGATATTTCTCATATGACAACTTGATCATGGACAATTACTAGTATGACACATGGCTGCATGATAAAGTATCCTCTGACCAAATAAATCTAGTAGGCTAATGAGATGGGATAGGAAAACTCTAAATGAAAAAGGTGGAATCCAAACAGGTGGTGGACTTGCAGTGTATCTAAAGAAAGAATTTACTTTCTCAACCACAGAACTACAACATTTAAATCAAAGCAATAAGGACATCGAACTACAATGTGTAACATTCCATAAACCATTCCTAAAAAAGTGCACTCTTTTCAATATCTACAGACCACCAAGTGGAGATGTAGTAACTTTTTGTGAGACCCTATTAACAATGGCTAACTTCCTAGATATACAGAACACGGAACTTTTCATGTTAGGAGATTTTAATATAGACCTAATGGGTGCCAACCTAACCAACAAGAAAAAAGATGAGGCCCGCCTGATAAAGAATACTATCCTCCAATTAGGGTGTAACCAATATATAAATGAATTTACTCACTTTGAACCCAATGGGCATATATCTCTCCTTGACTTAGCTTGCTCCTGCTCAACTAATATAGTGGATAGTGGTACTCTGGACGTACACATAGCTGACCACCTATGTATTTACCTTATCAGAGCGGCCAGGACCAATGACAAAGAAGCTATTTCCTTCCTGGGGAGATCATATAAAAATTATAATAAGGATACCTTTACCTTAGGACTAATAAACTCCAACTGGAATACATTCTGGAATTCCAAAGTACCATGGGAGGCGTGGGACATACTGATACAACAGATTGACACTATACTATCTATAACATGTCCTATCAAAAAACTTTGGCAGAAAGAAAAAACCATGGATAACCAACGATATTTTACAACTTATACAAGACAAAAATGTAGCACTCAAAAAAGCAAAACGCACAAAAAATGTTGATGACATAAACATTGCAAATTATCTCAGTAATACTTCCAAATATATAATAAGGGATGCTAAAAGAAACTATCACAAGGAGAAATTGGATGACTATAGAAACAATCCTAAGGCCTACTGGAGGGAAATCTCAAATATTGTCAAACCAAAAACGGTGGATAGCAGCATCAACCTTATAGACCAAAACACTAGCAAACCTATACCCCAAGAGGACACTGCTGATTTTATTAACAATTATTTTAGAGATATAGGTCCTAATTTATCCAAAAACATGAACCAACCATGGTCTTATGATGGCTATACTGCTCTTAATCGATTCTCCCTGAGACCAGCCGAACTTGGAGATATCATGAAAGTCATTGGAGCAATAAAGTTATCCAAATCATCAAATATAAAGAACATATCCACCCTAGTATTAAAAGATGCCCTAACTGTCCTACCAACTCATCTACAATATGTTATAAACCTGTCAATTAACACGTGCAAATTTCCCCGTACCTGGAAGGAATCAGTTGTCACACCTATCCCTAAAGGAGGTGACTCCTCCCTAGTTTCTAACCTACGACCAATATCAATGCTCCCTCTAATCTCGAAATTATGTGAAAAAAATGTACACAACCAATTGATGAAATATCTGAGTGCAAATAATATACTCAATACAAAACAGCATGGCTTTAGGCCTGAACACTCTACTATCTCTGGGCTACAATCTTTAACTGATGAAATTTAGAATGGAATGGAAAATCAATCGACTACTTTGAGAAGTTAGTAATATTAATACCCTTAGCAAAAGATGGGAGTTTGCACTATGCATGGCTTCCTTTAAATATACCCAAAAACCTGAAAACTTAGACACCAGAAACATAAATACTAGAAACCATGATTCCAAGCTAGTGAAAACTAGCTGGCCTAGATTAACAAAAGCCAGACAATCCTATACTCACAGAGTAAGTCAAAAATGGAATAGCCTACCAACAAATATAAGGTGCATTGAGTCCCCAATGGTCTTCAAGAAGAAAATAAATGAGATGTTGTCTGTATAGGCCTGTCCAGAGATTTTCCCACTCCCTGCTCCCTAAAATATTCAGCACTATTATCCCCCGGATTATTACTTTTCTAATATTTTAAATGACATCGATACACCAGCCCACCATACCATTGATTGAATATATACTAACTATTATTAACGAACAAACTTACATATCTCATATATTTATAAAGCACATGTCCAAACAGAGACTCTAAGAATGGGTCCTATGGATTGTGCTCTATATCTTAAGCAGAATTGCTTTGAGCTATTGTATAAATACTAATCAGCTACTGTACTACAATTGCCATGTCAATGTTATTTTGCTGTATCTGGACAACTCGGACCACTGTGTCCCCCTGATGCAGCCTAAATAAAGAAATTTGAATTGAATTGAATTGAATACTGTGCCCTGAGCTACTCCACAATCCATAACCTTTGTGTCCGAAGACTTGTTATTAACTCTTCTTAATTGGAGTCTATTACATAGAAAACTTTTAAACCATTTCAGACACATATCATCACAATTTATATATTTCAATTTCTTTAACATTATATTGTCAATGGACCATTCTGGGTATTATAATTATTTCTCATATTTACTAAATTCTTCGCCATATAAAACCTGAGCTCTGCCCATGATCTACATTCAATAACATCCTGCATTCCCCAACAGGAACCAGGATCCATTACTCATCACAAACACACTTCCTCGATGACACTCTGTGACATAAGGTACAAGGATGTAATAACATTCCAACCTTATGTACGCATACACAGTGTAACTGGAGGAAGTGCGATCCACCTGTGGTGCCATATTTGGAATGAGAGAATATTTCACAATCTCCTCTCAATCCTCATCAACATGACTAACACACAGGTGGCAATCTCTCCCTATGACACGTGTCCCTATTTCATTGAGCCACGTGTATAGAATATTTCACAACACTGTGAGCTGCTCAAGTCTTTCATATAAAAGGCAGCTTGAGCAGCTCCCAGTCATCTCTCCCAACTTACACCTTACACCTATATCTAGAACCTACGACAGGTTGAGCTATAGGATCGGAGGCAGAGCTTAGATCTTGGCGAGTGTTATCATTGTTACCACCTTTATGAAACACTCATGTCAGCTATGCAATAAAAGGATCAACTGAACTTCCCTGGATTCCGTGTACATTCACTTCACCACATGTAACCGTCCGTTGACAATATCTAAGTTTACAGTATTGAACGCCTTTTTCAGGTCCAAAAACAAAATAACTGAATATTCATTCCTGTTTCTAGCTTCGAAAAAGTATTGAATCCGTCCAAAAGTTGCATCTACCGTAGATTTACCAGGAATAAAACCATATTGATTTCCACTTATTATATTATTTTCTATAATAAAGTTCATTAACTGTCGATGTACACATTTCTCAATAAGTTTGGAGAAAATATTAGTCATAGTGATCGGTCTCCAATTAGACACATCACTTAGTAACCCATCCTTGGGTAATGGTACCACATAGCCTATCTTCAACAAGTCTGGAAATTTAGTATCAGCAATGGATCTATTTATAAAACTTTCAAGTAACTCAGGCTTGATTAAAAGACATTCCTTTACCATAATACAAGGTATATTTGTAATACATGAGTTCTTACTCCCATCAATGGATTTTAATATGTCAATACATATATCAATAGTACAAGATCTCAGTGTCATAATATTCTCACACTCTGGTACCAAATCAGGATAGGGTTGAGTATTAAATGACCTAGCAAGGTCACTACCAATATTAATATAAAAATCATTTACATAGTTAGCAAGTTGATCCAGTACTACCACATTACCATCTTTATCCACTAAGTTCATTGTCGGGGTTGTTGCCTTGCCTTGCCATATAAGCTTTAATATTTTCCAAAATCTTTTTGGGTCCTTTTTATATTTATTGAGTAATTGCAGCATAACACTATGCCGCTTATATACTAGGCGATGGTTAATAGCCTTTTTTAGTACCTTTACCCTGTCCAGCAATTCATTTCTATAACCAGTAATACAGCGTTTTGCCCTTCTAAAAAGTCTCTTCTTCTTAGAAATCATTCTACCAACTCTTTCATCAAAAAATATATCATTCTCTCGTATTTTAAACTTTATTACAGGGTGATATTCATCCAAATACGACCTAATACAATCAATTACCTTTTCATATATATTAACTGAGTTTGTATCATTCATAAAGCAATCCGCCCAGTCTCTACTGGCTATGAATCTACAAAAGTTTTCTTTATTAAGAGACTTCATATTCCTTGTACTGATAACTTTGACAGGATTTTTAACAGGTTTCACTAATTTTCTGATTAGATAAACAGGTACATGGTCTCCACAGATGTCATTAAGTAGGCCTACCTCCTTTACACAGTCACAGTTGGTATAATAATGATCTAAGGTAGATTTACCATAAGTGTGATAATATGTCTGAGCAGTTCTAAAATATTTAAGACCAGTATCCTTTAGAAATTTAAACATTCTTCTAAATTTTATACAATTCCGACTACGACTATTCACATTCATATCACCCATGATCCATATCTCTTTCCCTCTACATTCAATGTCATTTACAATTAGTCTTAGTTGATCATAGCACTCCAATACTTTACCCTTAGGGGGTCTATATACTACAACAATCACTTTCTCTCGATGCCCTGGATATTTAACTGATATACATAGTGTATCAATGTTACGATTTACCACAGTTAAATCATTCAAAATAGTTAAATATGGTACATATACATCTCTCAGGTAGCAGCCTACTCCACCTCTCTTCCCTCTCCTCCTATCATTTCTGAAAAGCGACATGTTTAGGATACTAAGTTGACTGCTCGGGGTTGATGGTTTTAACCATGTTTCTGTTATACTAATAACATTGAAACCTACGAACTCTTTTGCCACATAGTTATATTTATCCTTTAAACTTTGTGCATTAAACAATAAAAATTTGAAACCACTGCCAGGTACTATATCTCTAGGATATTTACCCATCTATTCCAATACGATAGCTCCACCTATCTCCATTGACTCCAACCAGGTATACCACTACATCATATTCGATACAGAACATATATACAGGTGCAAAAATAGAATAGACACTGAAACTTCCAGGGCCTAATCTGAGAGTATCTGTCGCGGTTGACACTCTATACAGTGTATCCGTAATGCAAGGCTTAGGTATAACAGAACCTAAATACACCAAACATTGGTACACATAGTGAAACATTATGACATCCATTCCCTTGTTACATATAGCTTATAACTGTATATTAGTTGGAACCGTTTAAGACTGTCCCATATTATCAATGATTTACTTCTACAAATGCACACATAATACTAAAGTAATATACCAAGACCGTTCAACTTGAACGGTCCTAAACCCATGTTAGTACCGTCCATTTTTTCTCTCTTTATTCTATATAACGACCAAACCGGCCATCGTACATCCATTACATTACATCGCCATAGCATTTTCACAGTCAGTTTGTCCTTCATGCCTCTGTGAGACTTGACAAGCTTCAACTCTCATGTTGTGTTCATCCTGGATTCTGGATCTCATCTCCTCTAGGAGGGTGCCCAGTGTATTCTCACCAGGGTAATTGTCTTCGTCGAGGCATGAGTCATGATAGTCAACCCCTGCACTCCAGTACATGTCCTTATCACTTTGAACCAAATATAGTTGATTGGTTTTCCTCAATAAGTCCTTGAGCATCTTATTCTGAACAAATTTCTTACTGAGGCAAAGTTTCATTATTTTCAGTCTCATTTTCCTCCATCTAACTCCCCTCAGACACTTTGCTGCTTCTCTGCGAGCATCCGTTGCTGTAGCAGCCTTAACTACTCGCTCTGCTGTTTCAAATTCCTCCATCTCTACACATCCCACCCAATTAAACATATGTTCAGCTGTTTGGAAGGTTATGCCCTGATGCTCTATTTTAACACTATATGAGTTGCTAAGGTAACATCTTTCTCCACAAAAGATTATACTTGTGTCTGTTTGGCGCATATACAATGTTCCAATTAGTAGTTCTGGTGACCTAGTGTTTCTATGTCGCTGTTCTTTAGGTACATAGGTGATAGGTGTGGATGTCTCGAAACTTCTTGAGGCTCTATCCTCTGCATGGGGTTCACTATGTGGTGGAGGTTGTGACTTGGATCCTGTGGGTGGCTTCAATTTCTTGTTAGGTGGTGTCTTCTTTAGTACAGTAAAGTTGCTAGTGTACTCACTACTGGCAAGGCGCTGTAGTCTAACTCTAATAGGGGTACCTTCTGTCCTATTTTCACTCACAGCTCTTGGTGGTTCTTTTGTTCCTGGTTGATGGACATCTCCAGTATCTCTTTGCAGTACCTCGTCCCTCACATTAACAACTCTCTGAGGTTTGAAGTCCTTATTGTCAGTGGGGATATACTTCTTGGGAATTAGGTCCGGCTTATATCCATCATAGAGTATTCCATTGATTAACACTCTTGTACCTTTGGCCCATGCCATGGCTATCTCCCTCTCCCTGCAGAATTTTGCAACTCTGCGCATATAGCCTTTGACTCTTCTTACCACATCATCCTCATCAGGGTTAACATAAACAGTAGCATATTTACTGCCTGGTTTAGCTAACTTTGATTTCTCTCTGAGGCAAGCGTCCCTTCTCCATGCTGTAGAGAAGCATATCATCATTGCTCTGGTTCCTCTGTCTCTCGCAGTTGATATTCTTCTAACTAGCTTTAACTCAGTCTTGTCTATGTCAACCTCTAGTGCCCTTATCAAGGACATAGCCTGATCAACTGGTACTTCATCTTTCTCCTCAGGCAGGCCAGTCACTATAAGGTTGAACCTATGTGGTGATTTATAGTCCTCGTTAATGTCATGTTTCACTGCAGCTGAGTAAGATGGATTGATTCTCATCACTTCAACATCTCTTCTAACAGCTTCTGCTATTTCTTTTGCCTCCTTAGCTAAGTCAACAGCCTCTTTTGCATCATCATCAGCTCGTTCTACTATACTCTTGATCTTCTTGATCTCAGATGCTTGTTTGGTAGCAGTTAATTTTCCATCTTCTTCTATTCTGTCCAGTCTGTCACTCAACTGCTTATTTGAGCCATCCATCTTATCTTTAAGTTCCTCAAACTCTCGCTGTGAACTGGCCCTATTCTGGTCCATCCTTTGAATCATCTCCTCAAAGCCTAGTTTAAAGAGATTTTTGGAACCTTTATATTTCCTTTTCACTGTATTTATGCTGACATTTCTTCTACTGCTTTTGCCCTTAGGTTCCATAACTTTGTCATCACTCACCGATGACCATTCACTCTCTTCTTCTTCACTACCTTTACCCTCTTCACCTTCATTTACTGGTTCAATAATGTCAGGAGTATATTCAGATCTCATCCTAACATCCATTTCTTGGACTCTCCTCTTCGATTTGTGCTGCCTGAGGTAGTATGTAGGGGAGACGTTATTGACCAAACCGGCCATCGTAGTTGCACCTTCAGCGCTTGGCGTCCTCGCCCTCTTTGTTGCATTACTTTTACCACCTCTCTCATCTTTTCTCGGTCTTCCAGGACCCCTAGCTTTAGTTTGCACATTATCATCAAGATACCTCTCAATTTCCGACCCTGATGATCGTCTATGGCGAGTTACTGTCTGAGATTTGGTGTATTGACGACCGGCCATGATGTTTACCTTGTATGTCACCAGGTCAGTTAGCCGCATTGAGTGACCTCGCTTATTATCGCTCACCTCGTCGTCATTGCGGTACTTGTAGCACTCTCTACGGCCCCTTTACCAGGTATTTACCTCGTCTATGTGTGATCATTGACGACCCTGATACTTCATTGAAGTCTAGTAGTCGTCTATTGTTCATATAACTCCATCTATATACTTCAATCAGTGATTCATGGGACGCGCTCTGCTCGTCACTCTCCTGGCATCATGGCGGCAACAAGGCTGGTGATTAACACAGGAGTGAAAGACAGATTTAATGGGATGTATGGACATGATAATGTGTGTAATGTTATGTAACTACACTGTCAAAAAAAATGTCGAAATAATGAAGGATCTCTTGTCCCAAAGTTGCCAGAGATCCTTCGTTATTCTCACATTGTTTTCCCAGAGATTCCTTGTACCACCACACTGCCACCTGGAGATTATACACTGGCTCCCTGTTGTGTAATTACGGTGGTTCATTGTTCAGTTTTTACAAGGACCCCTTGTAGATTCAACAGTTTTTTTCTTACAGTGTACCTGGATAGTTCCTGTTAGATTCAGAATTCTGCCCATAGCAACACAGGTAATTAATGCAATGTATTGATTACCAATAACTTCTATTGCTACAATTTCCCTTGAAACATGTGGATTATAGATCTACAGTAACCTAGTCACAGAGTCATACTGATTTCTTGATGGGAAAAGTTGGCATCTCTGCTGATATTTGGCTGCTATCCTGACCCCAACCCCCTGACCCCATCTTGTTTCTGGATGCTTTGCCCCTATTTAAACAGGCCCTCATTTCATCATAAAGTCGGAATATTGAGACTAAAAATCGTGATAATCGGAGCCAACAAAACTGGCATGTCAATGAAATCCCTAGGGGTTGGTTGATTTTTACACACACACGCCAGAATTTTCTCCCCCACAGAGGGTCTTAATTCTTTTCGATGATCCCTAAATCCACTGACCAAAGGTTACAGGTGAATGGTACAACTTCTTTTTTTTTTCGTTTCTCTTTTTTTTATGATTGCTTAAAATTTCAGCAACTATACCAATATGATATCTAACCCACTGCTACTCCCTTTCATGCATTGGTACTTGTTTACTATTCTTTGATGAGATCTATATAAGATGGAACACAAAAAGTGCCTTCTTTTACCTGTGGTCCCTCTCTTATTATCAATTATCTCAATAACAAATGAGATTTCAATGTGTAATTAAATTTTAAAGTACATTAGAACATCTAAGACCAAAAATGACGTCAATGATGTCTGCAACCCTCTAATATTGCAAAGCAAGCGAAGCCCTCCCCCCCCCCCCAACCTTCCTATCACCCTTCCCCCAGTCACCTGACTTCCGGCCCCCGACATGCACTCCACCCACGGTTTCACCAAGGATTGAAGAGTGTGAGAGACTTTCGCCAAGCAGAGGCAATCCTAGGCATAGTAGTAGTAAGAGGGAGTGAAGGCTCTAGTCCCAACTCTCCTTTGCCACCTGTGAAGGGTCTAGGATCAAAGAGGGGTACCTCCGTAACCAGCTCTTGTCCCAAGTCTCCTTTGTCCACCTGGGGTGCCAATGCACAGGTAGAAAATTGGGGGAACCAGCAAACGCAGGTTCACCCTCTGACCTTACATATAGAAGTAAACTGGAAGCCTCACCGGAAGCGGGACTGACCTCGTGACTCCACCGGCACTCTCCACTACATCAAGCCATGTCTTTTGACGTGGGAAACAAACCAGCGTCTACCTGACCTCAAATCTTTTGTCAGAGCCTTCTTAACAACTGCAGGGTGGATGGTTTAAGGGGTGTCAATTTTTCAACCCCTTGAACATTTCACCGTTAGGCGAAATGTTTCAACCCCCCTGAGGGGGGAAATAGCCTTGCCGCGTTTTTACCACAAAAGATCTGCATGTCACTATAGGTTAAAAAATAAGACGCATTCACACATATTTCTGGCCCCTCTGGGAGTAGGGAGGGCAACAAAAAGTTTGCCCTTGAACCAAAAGTACAGTCCTCCTCTATTTATAAAGTGCCTTAGACCAACCATATTGCCATGTACATTCACCTGGCGGGCAGAGATTTGAAGGGGGCATTACCCCCGGCCCTTACAGAAAACAGGCACTATTTTGATATCTACCATAAAACCCCACATATAAGCCACACCCTCATATAACCCCCACCCCTAACTTTTGGAAAAGCTATAAGCCACACCTAAAGTTTCAATTTTAGTACTGTTCTATATCAAAACCCCTCATATTACAGGGCTGGGCAAGTGTTGCCATGTAGCCAAAAAGTGGCGACAATGGCCTTGAATTTGGCGACAGATACCTTGGGTGTTATGTGCAGATGCTTGGCTTTACGACAGTGAAAGGATCTTTAAAATATTGCTAATAGAACCAAAGTTATAACGTTATTCTCATAAGCCATCAGAATGCTTGTTTGGACATAAACATTTTAAAAAAAATTCTCAGACCATCAACACATTCCCAATGTCCCACCGGTATTCCTATATACGTCTTCCTACTCATTTACACCCCCCCCCCCACTCCACCCATTGCTTATAGCCTACTACCTTTCCCCTACCCCATCCCTCCCATCTCACCTATCTCTGTCTACCCTCTCTTAATTGGTTGTCTCCCCACTTTGCTTTACTATTACATATGTACATGTACTGGGGTACCCTGTTTTGTTTTCTCTGGATTTTCATTATGCCACTTATGGTATCTACATAAGTGGAAGTCAATGGTTGAAGATCCTAGGTGTGGGGTCTGGGATGGCCGGATGGGTGAAGAAGTATAGAGAGGAGAGGGTATTAATGGCTCTGATGAGGAAGGATGTGCTGGATAGTTTTGTTCAGGATGCCCATGGACAAGATCGTATCCACTGTTTACCCTTCGCTTCTCCTCTCCCTGCCCCCCTCCCTGTGACTCAACATCCACTCTAGGCTAGATGGTAGTGAGGAGGGGGAGGGGGATGGCCTAAATTTGGAAAATAAGGCATGATTAAATCAAGATAGTATTAAAGTGTTCAAAATCAGTCCCTAACTTTCTGTTCAGCTCAAGATACACCTTATATAATAATATTATATACAGGATGTGCCCGAAATGTAGGAGATAGGTAGGACTTCACAAGGTAAATAGTAAAGGATGGAAGGGCGTGGTAGGTAGAAGGTGGAAAAGATGACAAGATGATGCTGTCTTGGTGAAATGGGAGGATTTGAGGGTGTGGACCAAGGGAGGACAATGGCAGTATGGAGATACTGGGGCTGGGTTTTAGGCCAGGATGAGAGTGGCAATCAGGGTCCCCACCCCCAGCCCCAGGCGAACCATTAGTCCACCTTCCGTCCAATGCTTCAAATGAAATTCTAGTCCCCCAAACCAGATTTGTAATAGAAAAAAGCCTATAAATTAGGACCTAGAAATGCATCAGAATACACCAAATACACTCTAGAATTTGAAACTTTCCTGGGGGACACCAGCCCCTAGACCCTCCTACCTTTAGTCACTTTTAACACCTCCTGAGGTGGGGGGTTATAAAAAATGGCACTCTTTTTAGCAAAGCAGCCTGTGTGCTACTATAGATCAAAATAGTGTAAAATATTTCTGTGCATCCGCACAAAAGGCACCCCCCCCCCCCACACACACACACCGAGTGAGGAGGGGGTATGGAGGGGCTGAATTATTTTCAAATTTTGGAACCACCCAACTTTAAACTTGTGCCCTACCACTGGTTCTCCGGTAGCCAGCTACGGCTGTGCTTGCACTGGCTTCAGGGTTTTCAGAAATGCCCAGCCCTGTCATAGAAGCCACACCCTGAGTTCAGGACAGTGCTATAAGCCACACCAGAGGTCTGAAATGGTCTGTAAGGCACGCCTTATACACAGGGTTTTACAGCAGTTTTAGTGTTTAAGATACATTTAGACCGAAGCTTATTCATACAGTGGATGCCAAACTGGGGTTGTTTTCTCAAGTTTCTTATAGTCAATATTTGAGTTCAAACCAATGGTGTAACTAGTCAGTGTGACTAAACCCCAGCAATCTGTAGGTGTGGCCTCCCCTTCAGCACCAGTGTCTCCACCTAGTGGAGAAAAGTGGCACTCATGTTCTCTCTAAGACAGTACTGCCGCCTGCAATACAGCTGGGCCATTGTCAAGTGATGAGGGGGGGGGGGGAGTGTGGTGCTTGGTGGATTTAGGGTGGAGGGTTGAAAAAGAGACTCTCGATAATAGATATTTTCCCTTCTTGTGGTTATTACCATCGGAAAAAAAGAGTATAGTGTCAGGGAAGTACAACGTGCCTCGTCTATTGGGTTGGGTTAGCTCATTAGGTGGTTGGTTTCAGAACTAAATATGGACGTTTCAAGCTCTCAATCAGTAAAATAAGAACTTTTCAGACATCGGCTTTTGCCGGCAAATCGCTGCCTGGGACATTGGGCTGAATTTTGGTTTTAATGGCTTGCGAATCAGACCATTATTAAGGTTTTTACAGCCCGAACCAGAAAGCATTACTATTTATCAACTTTTAAAGAGTTAAAATATTAAAAGAGTGAGTTAATTCTTGTTTTTCACTATTTCGTTCCTGACAATGATCTTGAGGTATTCGGTCCTGCCAAAATTTGTTTAGAGAAGCTGAGACACCCGTGGTCTTTTCACTGTGAAGGAGGTTATGCTAGAATTTATACACAAAATAAGCTTTTATCTCATGATATATACGTTTATATACTGGGTACGCTGGTGCCCTGCAGGTACTGTGGGCATATACCCACAGGCCATGCCTGATGGGTTTCTCTCCAGATCCTGGGGAGACCTTCACTTTACTCCACTAGATGGGAGTATTTCTATTCTCTAATCAAAGACTATATCCAAACATTTGTATTGGAGACAGGTTGACCATTGGGGTGAAAGGCTGTCCCCTTGTGAGTAAGCGTAAAACAGGGAAAGATTGACAGCTAATTTCTTAGTCATGTTCTGCCTGTATACATGTCCTCACTATACTTAGGGACCCAGTCGGGTTGTGTCCCAGTAATATCACCTGGAGCTGAGTGACAATTTAGTACTGTATTTAGTTCCGATGGCTCCATGTATGATTGGGAGTCCAAGGGAGGTTATATCTAAACCTCTCTGGGGGTACCCAACACCTTTTCAAACAGCTAGAGAAGAGAGCCTACCCGGTACTGTAGACAAAGTGTGGACGAGTAATTCCCTTTCCACTCAAAAAGAAAAAAAAAACAAATAGATAAAAAAAAAGAAGAAAAAATACTCCCCCCATGTTACTAGATAGTGTCCACTCCCTTACTCTGAGGCCTATAGGGTTGACCCGGGATGCATTATCAACCAATCAGATAATTCCCTGTATTCACTGCAGAATTTCCTCGGTACATAATGTTACGCCTGGTGCCCATCATACTGGTTGTTATCAGTGCTTGTCTTGCCAGGTGTGAGATCAAGCAATGGACGACACACTAAGCGTCCATACTAAACCCTATACCGACTTAGCTGGTTTGATTATCAGCCATTGAAATTTATACAATCCCAACTTTTCACTGCGGTCCTCTCGGGGGGGGGGCAGTTGGTACCAAACTCATAGCTGTTATCAGTGATAACTGCTGGTAATCAACTTCAACAATGACTGCGCCCATAGGACAATCTGCTACCTGGGTAATGTGGGCCAGTCTAATGTCTCGGTCATTTAGAGTGTGTAGGTGAGAGATTCTGCTCAATTAGACATAAATGATACATAAATGTGTCACTAGGTAAGAACAACCGCCTTTCCTCTCGTTCAGTTAAATAAATCAGATCTGGGTCTTAGGTAATCGACCTTCTAGGCTGGATAAATACAGGACAGCTAGAGGAGGGCTCATTAACAATATACTCTGTGTGTGTCGGACGGGGGGTAGTGAATTTGCGCGTGGTCGTGCAAAATTTATCCGCCCCCCCCTTTAGGAAGTGTTCCGTGCTTGACCCCATGTTTCAAACGTACTTAATCTACAGGCCTTTTCCCTAAAACAACAATGAATTTCATTTTCACCCGCCCCCCTCCCTCTTTGAGGGATTCTTCTTTTGCCTCCTCCTGTTGTTAGAAAATGGGCATTCCTTAATGCCTGGTTGACACAATGACCTGTTACCTCATCAATTATTTCCCATATGCTAAGTTGGATTCCCTATAATTATACATTCAGGACCTCATATTCCGATCTTGGCAGTAAACATCCTTTTGACCTCAAGGGTTTGTAAGTGATAACACAAGAGAAAAAAAAGTGCACAATAAAATATCCTTTCTCTAAAAGTATTCTTATTTTTTTCTAAACATTACAAATGTATTCAGTAATGTAGGTTTGTAGAATAACATTAACCCATATACCGTAATCTCCCGCATATAAGGCACGTCTTACATGCAAGGTTTTAGTTTTCCGTGTATCCACATGGGGGGGCATCAGTCATTTCTTTTGATGTTACACTACACCCTTATTTATAATAGCACATACGGGGTGTAGGGAGGTCTGGTGGGCCCTAGCGCCATATAGCTTTTTTTAAATGTTGAATATACATCAATTAGAACAAAGGTTATGATTTTTTAAAATTTTTCTGACCAAATCCTATAACTCTAGGTGCGTCTTATAGGCGGGGTGGGCCTTATCCGCGGGAGATTTAGGTAGTTAAAAATTGTAGAAATTATGTATAGTGATAAAGTTGTTTTCACACCCAGTCAAATACTTCCTCACTTGGCATAAAATGTATTTCTAACGTTTTAACAGACGTTGTTATTACGTTGAAAAACCTGTTTTTAATGTTTTTTAAGATTCGATTTTTCGTCATATTAAGTTGTATGTTTTTACATCAAATAACGCGTTTAACCTAAAATAAAGATGTTTTCATAAAACACTTAAAGAACGTTTTTTAGTACATGTTTCAACATTGTTGTTTTTTTTACATTAAAAAACGTTTGCCAAAGTTAGACATTTAGACTTAAAACGTTTTTATGCCAAGTGGGTCTACATGGTTATAATGGGACTAAACACTGACTTATGGTGTCACGTTCTGCTAAATGAATCAGGGAAATCATTACCTAAGACCTCTTACTGATAAGAAGTTCATTTTAGTTAAGAGATCAACTCTTTGCCTAAGTATTTATAAGCACACTGGGAAGGTTTTATCCATGTTGCACGCGCATCCCATTGTTGCAAAAACAATTATTTTATGCACAATTCCATAAATTTCCTGTATTGGTTAATTAGGAAACTGGTTTGTGAACAAGCACCGGTCTTAGAAATAAAAGCGGGAGATAAACCAACTTTTTTTCTTTTTTTTTTTGGAGAGGGAGTCAAAGGTTGCTTTCTGACACTACAAATGTCACTGAGAAACATTGGGGAAAATAACCCATTAAAAATGGTGAAAAACGTGTTTTTTTTTTGTCCTTTACAAACGTGTTATTTTTTACAAGTGGATTGACCTCAACTAACGTGATTTGTGGACCTCAAAGTTAGTTTTTTTTTGTGGTGATATTACTTTTCCATGTAGACAGGAAAAGGCCCACTAACATACAATTACCTGATTATGTATGGCATATCAGGAATAAGTAATCTTTTCCACCTGGGGCAAATGTTTAATTGCCCCCCCCCATCCCCCGCCAATATGGTAAAGGTCAAATCGTGGACACATGTAGTGTGACACATGACAATGAGTACTTAGTTTTGACCCCCTAGTGTGTACATTTCTTTTTTATGTTTTGCTCCCCCTCCCACTTAGGGCTTCATTTTTTGACTGAGCAATAAATGACTTGTCCCTCATTGATATGAGGATACAGCTTTGTTGGAACAGTGTCAAGGGTATTACTATTATCCAAGAATCAAATCTATAAATCCATGATACATGTATAATGATAAAAACACTGACATTGTCATACAACAACAATTTATCAATATAAGTACATTGAAATTCACATGTATAATTAATATATCCACATTTCACAACTAGACTGTAAAATACAAGATATGTAAGACCAATAGCAACCTATATGCAGAGATAAAATAATATCAGAAAATTTGATAAAGTTTAGGCAAAGAAGTTAACTTCCTGCTAGTCCTTGACTGTAACCAGCTCTGTTATTTGTACTTTTGTATTTTGAGATTTACGGCAGCAAAAAATAAAAACAACAACCACAAACTGGGACTTTTATACATCATATGAATAGGTATCAATATATCAGAGAGCCCGATTAGTGGTGAAGATCAGCTTGTGTTATCTTGACTAAGTTTCTTTCTAATTTTGATCATTTTCATTTTTGATTGAAATTTATTTCGACATCTGTAGACCTTTTTCTTTGGCTATACACCAACCAAAAAATTCTTCTTGCAAAGTATGTCTCTACCTAGTGTGCAAAAAACAACAAATCTTTTACAGAAGTCAGTGTAGACAAAAAAATCTAAAAAATCCTTAGAATATGTGTACACCCCTCAGTCAAAGTGACCCATTGGCTCTCTCAATTGATATAAGGTAGCTGGCCTAACCCCAAGCCTTTTTCTGTGAGGTCCACCCAGTTCCTAATCAGCTGAATAGTTAGGTATTTTCACAAAGTTAACCACTCAAGGAGTGTGAAAACAAAAATTGCTAAAAAGCTGGCCCCTGCTCTGCTAAGGGAGTGCAGTGTGAGTGTATCAGCCCCACTGTTGAGGGGAGCAGGACATGAGTACAAGCCAGGGTACTTCCGTACGGGCGAGGGCAATGAGTTCACATCAAGACCCCGAATAAATGTAACTGGCTGGGCTTCTCCATCTATTGGTAGTAATAGGTCGTAGGCCTGACCATTGTCAATGTCTGTGAACTGGAACTTGGGAATGGAGCGCTGTGCATCCTGGTTAGAAAGATACCAGAGCTTGTCAAGAAAGTACCCCAAATAGAAACCAACCACTGATGTCGGTTCAAGCCGATAATGTCCAAAGCGGCCGTATCGGGCATACAGTATACCACCCTGGGCATATACATGAACTGGGCCAAAGGCATAGTGTCCATATGTCCCAGAGAAGGCAGTGAGAGGGTTAAGGTTGGTGTGTGCAGGAATTGGTGGCTCAAAGGTTGGCACTGGCATCTCCTCCTTAGCTTCATCCTTCCTTCCATCCCCTTCAGCCTCCTTGTATTGCTCTACTGTGGCTGCTACCCATGGAGCAGGGAAAGTACATGCAGTGCTGTCATTGAACCAATGTGCCTCATCGACAATCTTGTCAGTGATATAGGAGGCCACCAGACGGGTTACAATACTACTTCCCTGGCCACCGGATGTGGACAGGAAGATTCCAGACTTCATGTCTGGGAGTAGCTGGATCAGGGAGATGTAGGTTGAAATGCCGCCTGAGTGAAACAGCTTACGATAACCTGAAATCCATTTCAACATACGAAGAGCTTTTTAAGAATTCAACTAATTAAACTGCATTAGTGTCTTGTCAACTCGCATGACCAAGTTATTAGTAAGAATGAGTAAATTATATGCAAAATTATGTTGTAAATTTAAGAGGTTTTCCCATTTAATCTACAATCATTAGATGAAGCTGGTACTTTCCAAAATTTGTGAGACTATTAATATTGCTCATAAACTTCAAGCTTGTTAAAAAGTAGAGCACATGATAATATTTACCACATGCATGGGCTTATATAATTTATATCAACTTATCAAACCATAACTCACCTCTATATATTCCTCTTTCCCAACCCATGGCATATGAGAGTGGAACATCATCTATGGGAAACATGGGTCGTATCAGTGACTGCGCGAATGGAGGTTCTGGTATTTGGGGCTGGTACGTCTCTCCTATTTGTTGTACAGCATCTAAATCCAAGCTTAATGTTCCAGGGAAGGGAACTGTAATGTAAACAGTATACACATTAATACATTCTGATAGCACCAGTCAAATCAATTAATTAAGTAGGCCTACAGTAGAAAAGGTAAATTAGTCCTAGCAAGAAGAGTACAGTTCTTGGTCCTAGGCCCTCAACTTAGAAACACAAATAAGGACTTGAATTGGAATACAAGTATTGAACTGTTTAAAGATATGAAACAATTATCTTATAAGTGATGTAGGCCTATTGTGGGCATGGGAATATCTTCAACTGGTAAAAAAACATACCCAGATTTTACAACGTGGACCACCTGGGACTACAGAGTGCCTGACTACCCAGTAGTTGATTGACTTGCTTACAGTATGGCCTGGCTTTATATCTCCATATCCTTTGGTACACTATGTGTTATTAGATTATCTTTATAAATACCTTCCTTCTTGCTCAGAACTGCTAGATGTAGCTGAATCCAACGAGCCATATCCTCCGCTGTACTGTAAATAGAGCCCGCAGGTCCCAACGGCCCAACCGTCCTTAAAGGGTAAAATAGAATAGGCATTATGTTCAAAAAAGGTCATTGTTCAGGGGCGTAGTTCCCCGCAATAAAAATTTGCTTCCTATGCCCCTGATTGTATAAAGATATATAGAGTGTGTTCAAATCCATTAAATGTTCTGGTTCAGTTCCAATAAAATTCATTGTTTCATCAGTCCGATCAACATAAACCCAAACTGTAATGGTTCATCTCTACGAGTGAGTGGTATTCAAATAAGCTATGGTCCCCAAAAAGGTTTTATTACTTTGTAATGGCAGTGTCGACTTGATATGTGGTCCCATTGACATAAGCATAGGGCAGAGCCAGCCCAGGAGGCTCATGTGTTTTGTCTATAAACCCTGATGACGTCATCCCAGCAGGATCAAAGATGGCTGTCCGTGTGAGTTCCTCCCAGGTGGCAGCACGATCAGCAAGTAGCTCCGCCGCATACCCCGCTAACCCATAGAGGAAGTTGTTGTACAGCATCTCAGAGCGGAATGGACGGGTCGGCTGCATGAAGCGCATACGTCTGTATTGCAAAAAGTGATTGAACAGTTGTTTGAACATTTTTTTCTTGTAGATAATGTTTATGTATCTTAATATTTCCTGAATCTCTAACTACTTACAAATCACAGACTTTACCATGTTGAACAGCTTTTCAGAATTTTTGAAGGGGAACATTTAAAAAAAGGTGTAGTAAAGTCCTACAGGAAATAACACAGTGACACTGACTCTTTAAGACTGGCATAATACCTTGAGTAGCCTTTTCTAATGATAGATGACTAAATATTATACTGTCTATAATATGACCATTAGGAAAGAGATGTGCCATATTGTATACATCACAGGACTTTGATCTCAGCTGTTTTGAAACCAATTCCTTTCTGCTGTCCCATCAATAATCTCAGTATAAATTAAATTTCAATGACCCCTGCTATGAACTCATCTTGCAAAATAGCCCGACCCAAATGTTGTGTATGCGTGCCCAATGATGCATCATGATTAGTATTTGAATCACCCATATTGAGTTTTGCCTCTCCCCAGTGCCTCTTTCTCAAAATGTGAATCCATCAAGTCCCCCCCCCCCAACTTTGTAAACTTTGTAACCAGATTTGAAACCTACTTGACAATGTCCCTGCGGGTAGTATTGCGAGGGTATCCGACCCGAAGAACCCCAAAGTAACCTGGAATACCAAGGCAATGAGACAGGAGGTCCCTCAGGCTGGTCTGGCTGGAGCGGATGTCATCACCGAAGCTGATATCACTGTCAGGGAAGCAGTGTAGAGGGGTGTCCCAGTCCACACTGAAAAAAATACAAGTTAATATTATCTTTAAGATTTAAATCTCAGATAGGTTCAGGTCTGCAACAATAAAAGACATAATTCCAGTAACTGAAGCAGATAAAGAGAGTCTTTTAATAACCTAAGACATGATTAGAGCAGGTTCACCTTTATTCTTCATTATCACGAATCTGTGGATTATTTCAAATTAATAGAAGTCAATGATACTTAATTCTAGCCTAACCCCACGTTCTAGTTGAACACTAACAGCACCCCCTGTTCTAGCAGCTTGCATTCTCTATCATTGTTCTTTTAAGTTTAATATAGATGTCTTTACTAAGTCCAACACACTAACATTGCAGAGGGTGTGATGTTAGGCCACATTGAAATAACCTAAATAAGAGGAAATTCCCCTCTGCTTTAAAATGGTCTCAGATCTGTTCCTTCCTTCATCTGGCCTCCCACTCTTACTCTACCTTACACTGTAAAGGAACGTCATTGAAATAACGGGATATTCTTGTCCCAAAGTAGCCAGAGATCCATCGTTATTTTCACGGAGATTCCTTGTACCACAGTGTGTACTGTACAGCTTCATTGTAAAAACTACCCTGCTTCACTGTACTGCAATTACACCTTTTTACAGTGGTTCATTGTTGAGTTTACACAGATCCCTGGTAGATTTAACAGTTATTGATTAGAGCATTAGAGCAAACCGTTAACCCCTTTGCCCAATTCCATATTTTCATAATCTATGCATTCAAACTTAGCCATGAGAACTTTGAATTCAAGTTTTTTTTTCTCCTTCTTACAATCACTGTGCCCCTGCCACAATTTAAAACAGAGTATCATACAAAGGGGAAGTGTGACACATAAGTGGCCTATGAAAGTTAATATAATGTAGCATGATGGTGTCATCATCCTACTTATTTAATATATGAACTAGGGCAATATGCACCCACACTTCTACTCCTACTACTGGTAGTTTTTGTTGAGCCAAATCTATAGTTAACCATGCAATGGCCACATACTGCTTTAAAAGAAAGGGCCACCCTATTTTCATTGCAATTTCATTTGGTAGGTTTATATTGAATAAAAATAAAATACTGTGGCACACTTGGTGCCACATTTGCTATAATAAGGCCAGGAAACAGGTTTTTCTGATGCATTGTAATGTCTTTTTACACTGCTTGCATATTCACTTGGAGTAATAGCAGTATAGTTATATATAACCCATCCGGTTGTTATTATATAATATAAATGATGGTCAGTATTTTAGTATTATAACTTCTGATGAGGCCAATTGGCATCACATGGCCCACTACTGATGATGTCATTTGGCATCATTTTAAAAAGTACCAAAATGTTCATTTATTGAAAGAAAATGAATCTTTCTAATTTGCCTAATTTTTTCACGAGTTCCAAACCAAATTTCTTATTTCTTCATATTATATCCTTCCATTGATTTTCATGGCTAACTGTTATATCAGGGAGGTAGCCTCGTCGTCTAGAGACATGGCATGCTGTCAGACCAGTAGTTTGTAATGTAGGGTTGAATTTAGGCCCGTAGAGAATGAGTTAAGGACATGTTTGCAACACCTTCCAAGCTTAGACAATGCACCTTTTTGTGCATTTGGACCAATTGTTACGTCATGCCATGCTTCAGAAAGGCTTTCTCCCTGCCCTTAGGATAGCAGGTTTGACGCTTAGTATGCCACAATATTTTTGTTCAATATGAAACCTGCCAAATGAAATCACCATGAAAAAGCACACTGTAAAAGGAATGTCGTCAAAACAATGGCGCAATCCTCATCCTAAAGTTGCCAGAGATCCACTATTATTTTCACAGAGATTCCTTGTACATTTGTGTACTACCGTACTTTCACCTGGGGGTTCTTATAAAAACTACACTGGTTTGATGCTATACAAAAATGGTGGTGCACTGTTCAGTGCTACAAGGATCCCTGGTATAGTTTTACAGTGCGCTGACTTCATCGATATATATATGATGCGGCCCTTACAGAGTCAACCCTGCAGGGTGGGCTAATCATTGTGTCACAGTCATGACTGTGACACAATGATTAGCCCACATAGAGGACCTTGGGCTAGTTATTAGATTATATTTCAGTTTCTAGGCTGAGAATGGCTGCTGGGTGGGGGAAGGGAGCAACTATCGAACAAAGTAAAACAATGTCCAGGAAAATTCAATGTCCATTGAAATGACAAAAATGTCCATTATGATAAATAATGAACATTAAAATTTAAAGTCACCTTTAGAAAAAAAGATTTCCAATGCACTAATGAACTGCGACCTAAGCCAGGGCTACATTTATGCATCATTTCAGCGTAATGCAAGGAATTTTTTCAGTAACAGTACCTGACCGAAGCAGTTATGCTGGTCAGGCTCCTCATTGCTTGATCCGGTAGCTGGCAAGATGGTCACAGATGATAGCTAGCATGATGGGGACCAGTTGTTATATAATCAAGAAATTCTTTATTGAAAACAGGTAATTATCTTATTGGTTTAAGATCAGGGGCGGCGGAATGCGTGTGAAGCCTGGTGGGGGGGGGCACTCACCCATGAGTTGGATAATGCCTGCATCCTGACTCGTGAGAGCGGTGGTGGTGGATTCACACTAGCTCTCAAAAGTGGGAGAGGTGGATTCCCATCAGGTCCCTGATAGCAGGGCGGTGGATTTCCATCAGATCCCGAAAAGAGGTTATTGTTTATAAACTATAAATATGAGGGCATAGAATGTGATAAAAACACACTACTGGACAATGAAAAATTCTGATTGACACAAATGCATGAGGACAATAGGCAGCTTGGTGGAGGGTCGAGGCTTGTAGAGAGGGGCGATCCAGGCACTTTTTGGGATTGTAGAAAAAGGGTGGTGGTCAATGTCCAGCTTATCAGCTAACATGGGATGGTCAGATTTCAAGATCACTATGAGATGGGACGATAGGGCCCCGCCCCCCCCCCCCCAGCCCCTGGGTGTGAAGTTGGGGGGGGGCAGGGCCCACAAATTAGGGGAGTTAATTTATTTAGAGGAGATACAAGTTGCTGTCCTGGGGCCGAAGGCCCCACAAAGCCTTTCGCATATTGTAAATGGATTTTGGTTTGTGTCAGAGAATATTTATGATTTGTACCTTGATTTTGCTGTATTTTAGACCATATAATTTCTTACTTGCCCAAAATGTTGAAGGGGGGCCCAAATATACTTTGTTCCTTTCAACTTTGAATTTTTTTTTGGTGGGGGGGGGGCTCTGGTACCCTGGGCGCCCTCTCCTGCCAGCTTTGAATGCTACATTCTGCTTTGCTTCCTATATCAGAGACGTAGGAAATAAACGTTTGTTGAATTTTAACTGATTTGACCCCAATTGTTTCTATCCCCTTACTATATTAATCTAATTTGAGATGGAAGTTTTAGCTTCTTGTACGATTTATTATGAATTCTTGGGGGCGGGGGATGGGGGGTGGGCTGACATACTCAAGACCCCCTCCTTTATGATTGAGAGAGCACAGGCCCCTCTGCCCCCTCCCCCTTTTTTTTGCTATACCCCTGTTATATGAAGCATATTAGTGTTTGGCCAAAGTGATGAGAATGTACCTCTTGGGAGTGATGACTGCAGCTGTCTGTGCCTTCTCCTCTCTGTCAGCCTCATTTGTTGAAGGCATGTAGTGTGAGCTGTCACTGAGAGGCTCCTATTACTGTCACTGGGTGTGTGAAATAGGAGATCACACAGCAACCAGCAGCCTGGGGAATGTGTGAAACCAGAGGATGTAACACCCAACATCTGTCAACCCTGGTCAAAATACTTCACAGGGTCAAAAATCATAGAAAGTGTGCATATGGGGCCTCACATGTCATTCGCCCAGACATGTGCCCAGAATCATGAAAAATAATTCTTATAAGTATGCTTCTTTTATGATAGCAAGGACACATCTGACATAAATGATAATGTGATTTTCTTAATCTACAGGTCAAAATAGTCTGGACCTGAGATTTTCATGGAGGTATGATGATTGTTTCTGTAGGAAATGAAGCCCCCAACATGGCTTGTAACTTAGGCCCCTAAATGTCATTCGCCCAGACACAATTTCGCCCAGACAATTTTGGGCCCATTTTACCCCCTGGAGCCCAAAATATTCATATGGGACCATCAAAACCCATATATAACACAAAGATCTCATCCAGCCTGACATTTTGAGCCAAAAAAATAGAGGGGGAAACTAAAATTCGAAGAGTAGGGGCTGGAATACCTCCAAATTCGTCATATGCAAACCTTCTATGATTTTCGACCACAGATAACACTGTCTCTGGGCTGTTAGCAGCATTTTATGTGCATGTTTATGTTGTGTCCAAAGCTAAATTCATTTACCGTATTTGCCTCTATAAGTGTAGGGTGTTGAATAAGCCCTGGTCTTGAATAAGTATATGAACCGCTTGACATCAATGTGTGCTCCGTCGCTTTGATATACATGTACAGGCCAATACGGTACATAATTTTTATCCTAGTGGCTCTATAGTGCTCAGTCCCTGCACTACCCTGAGTGATTTCCATCCAATCATCCTCTCCTCAAAAATAACACATTTTACACTGAATTATAGGGGCAAATGCATTTTAGATATCACATTATGAGATGGTCATGAGTATTGGTGAGGAAATGAATAGAACCTGTTTGAGATGGGTTTGTTGAGGATGAATTTATGTGATTAAGAGCAGTTAATTTGCCTGTTATGTCTACCATCATAGATACATACAAGCTCTTAAAGATTCTGAACACAAACCCACGAAGCCACTTTAAGAGTATCCATCCTTGTACAAATCAAGGGAAATGGGAAATGAAGGTTTGCTTTATGTCAACCTTTTCTGGGGTATCCCATGCTTACTAAGATGAATGATTTGAACCATTTGATATCTTTCGAACATAATGAGGCTTTATGGGTGTATGGATCTTACACTGATATATAAATGTGACATGTGACATTCGAATTAAATTAAAAGCTCTGGATAATACACTATTAAGGTTTCTATCCAACTTTGAAACATGATGCTTTTATGGCCCAGGTGACTACAGCATATGGATGCCCACAAAGCCAGCTCTCTCATTGGTGAGCTCAAAACATCGGTTTCTAACTCTCATTCAAAAGATATTTTGACTAAATTCTAAAAGTTTGCCAACATTTTTGTCAGGGAAATTTATAATTCCAGATTTTCATCTACTATAAAAGAACCCAAGTTCAATCTTGAAAATTTTCCCCTAAAGAAAAATATTGCTCCATACTTACCCACTCTTATTCTTGGCTATTTGCATAGCAAGAAGGGTTGATGTGAAAGCTTTTGTCACAGATCCAATACAAAATGGTGTCTTGCCTGTGGCTATGGTGCCTTTACTCAAATCTGAGTGACCAAAGCCTTTAGTAATTACAGCTCTGTCACCTTGCACGACACTTAATGAGAGCGCTGTCACACCATGACATTTGCGAACATGCTCAGTGAATCGCTCAATATCAGTAATATCCTCAGGGGTGAGGTCTCGCCCTGATACAGGTAGTGCCAATGTCTGTACAAGAATTAGGAGAAGTAGCGGCAAAAGCAGTCTGCCATGGTTAACAACACTAGTAACCAGTCCATGGCTGGCACTGCTATTGTCAGTAGGTGATCTATGACTTGTACATGTGCCAGTACTATTAGTAACTGGTCTCTGACTGCCAGTACTGCCAGTATCTATCAAACCATGGCTGGTTTGGCTAACAGTCATATTTGACACCTGTGTGCAATTGCCTTTTCTACTTCTGATTGATATGTCTGCAGTATCATTACCAGTTTTCCTGCAGCTTCCATTGATACCAAATTCAGTATTACAAAGTCCCACAGTTGTTCTGGAACCTCTTCCAGCAAGAGTCCTATACTTGGTCTCAATATCAAAATTAGATAGTGTGGCTGCTTGGCTAGGTTGGCAACCAGTATGCCCCAAAGTGCTCTTTTCAGTCTTGTTACCAATATCCTGATTGCAAGTGGTGACATCATTTTTACTAATACTGCCAGTAGAAGCCAGTTTTGTATTATTCTCACCAACAGACCTTATCCCCTTGGTGTTGCAGTTAGACTTATGTACCTGGTATATCCAAGTATTCCCCCATAATGCAGGGCTAGCCTGATGTTCAATTTTGTCACTGTTCAGCAACCCAATGCTGTAGCTTATGTCTGCATCACTTTGAATGATACCAGCATTTCTATTCATTAAAGACCCATTTGCTGTGATTCCCCACTTCTTGTCATCCCATTTGGATCCAGTGTTATTTCCATATACACCAGCATCCTTTTCAATCTTATCACCATTGTGTTTTCCTGTGCTGCCAGCCATGTTGTCCCCATGGGTATGACTACTTGTATCTCCAATGGTAATCCCAGTCATATTATCAGTCTGGAATAATTCAGATAAGGGTGCAGCTAATAGCATGTCATTCAATGTAGGTCAGCTTTATCCATAGCCTCTCGACTTACTACCACCCTAGACTCATACAGTTCTATTCTCACTGTCAAAAATAACTTTTAAATCTACCAGGGATCCTCGTAAAACTGAAAAGTGAATCACCATAATTGTATGGCAGGGAAGCAATGTACTTTTTACAAAAAGCTCCAGGTGTGAATGTAGTGGTACACAAATGTACAAACAATCTCTGTAAAAATAATGGTGGATCTCTGGCAACTTGCTGCTATTTCAACAACATTTTTTTACAGTGAGTTTAAAATTAATATGCCAGCACCATTCACATCCCCCTTCCAGAGCCTTGACCTTTTTGCACTTGGTAGATGTATGTATATTCCCCTGGCACCAGTCCTGCAGTCCTACATATTAGGTTCCTTGTCAGGTCATGATTTCATTGTCACTGTCCCACTAATACACATTAACAAGCCCTTATTATGTCCCAATATTACACCATGGCCTAAGTAGGGTTAGTAGGCCTAGGGCAGTGTAGTGTCACATATCCCAAAAGTCAAACTCTCTCCTGTTGCAGCCAGTTTCCTTATTGCCAGTTTGACAACTTCTGCACTAGTTTAACCAGTTTTATACCATTAAAAACCAGTCACACCTCCCTGTCCTCCCTATTGTAGTAGATATATAGCACTTGTATCCTGCATACAAGTATGCCTTCCAATGTGTCCCATTGTAGTGGTCTGGTCAGGGGTAAGGCTATTAATGTGATCAGCTCAGAACATCCCTAGCTGTCCATTCCTGGATTCCCTCTTGTATAATGTGTATGTGAGAATATAACTGTTGCATGTACTGCGAGAAGGGGTCTTAAAACCCCCTACACTAAGCCCCCTTTTTGCAGATCCAGTCACATTTACTGTATGTATCCTAGTGCCTGTGACTGCCTACTTGCTGCCGCACACTGCCTCCCTCTATAAGACCCTGTGTGTGAGGTGTGTGGAAGGTGCAGCACCTAGGAGGCTTTATAAGCAGCCTCAGGCTGAGTGAGTGGTGGGTGAGGAGTCCGGGGGGGGGGGGGCACTAAGCTTTGGTTTGGGTAACAACTGTGGTCCCAACCATGTGGAGCAGTGCACGAAAAGGGAGAAAAGGGGGGCTGTTTGCTGAATTACATCTTGAGATTAGGGGGTTGTTATTACCTTTTATGCCTTGCATGGAAAGGAAGTAACTTAAATATTCCATGTTATCGCTTCAGGAGGGTGTTGCTCCTATAGTAAAAGGAAAAGCTGGCTAAAAATGCCCTTGTTTCCAGTCCTTTCTTTTCATGTAGCTATAACTTGTCCCTTTTGTTGCTCACAAGTGGTCATTCAAGTATGGTGCTAAAAAAAGGGGGATTTAGTAGGTACCTAGTTGGGAGAAGTCAGTCAGTATAATAAACCTTAGAGCATGTGACATGAGTAGGTACCTCATAGTGCAGCTCTCTCTGTTTTAAACAAGGCGGGTGACTTTTCAGACTAATGTGGTGAGTGCAAGTACTTAGGTGAAGCAGTGCACGACTTGTTTAGAAAAGAGGGCACATACTCACAGCTCTTTTTACAATAGGAGCAACACGCTCCAGGGCTGTGAAATTACTGAGTATTATTGTCAAACAACCTTGTTTTACATGGAAAAGGGGCCAAAAAAGGGGCCAGTTAACAGACATTTTTAAAATAGGGGGCCTGTAAAAATTGAGCTGTATTTAAGGGGGCTGTGATTTGGCAAAATAAGGAGGGCGGTAGTTTCGCAGTTGGTACCACCAATCAAAAACTCGGTGCCCCCCCACCCCCGGGTGATGAGCCTGTGTGAGGGTGTGATGTCTGCAGGCTGCTGGAGAGAAGGACTGTGGAGAGAGAGGGGAGGCTCTGTCCAACCCCTATCTCACTTATCAACCATGCCTATAGTCTGTGTCTGAACGTAATGTGTTATATCAATGAAAATATCAGTATTCTCAGTTTGCACTTTTTTTTATTATGGAGCATCAAGTGAATTTCGGCTTAAGAAAATGACATTTGGACAAGAAAAATAATTTTGACATGAGGAAAAGGGAAATAATGATAATCAAATTGAGGTATAGTATGCATTAATCCTGAATTAAAGATGAACACATGGTTTGATGGAGTGCTGGGCTTTTAACGGAAAAGGGATGTGTGGCAATCTACCTACCTAAAGCTATGTGTAGTCCTTTTCTGTCAGAATCCCACCACTGTCTGAGAAAAGCCATGTTACATATCTTTAAAAAAAGAAATACAAGAGGGGCCAAGCCCAAATATAGGAGTTTAAGGGGTATCAAAGGTAGAAAATAGGAATAATAGTAACTTTAGTAAAAAGAAAAGAAGAGTGAAAAGGAGGAATTGCTTGCAGCTACATACAACATGTAGATTTGGGGATGCGGGGACCCAGTCCCTGTCAATGCCAATGTTCACATGTCAAAAAAAGCCCGTAATATTTCCTGTTTAAGGTGCACCTCGTGTATATAGTGCACACCTCATACATATAGAGAGAACTAAACGACCGTAGTGTACAAGGTGGCCGATCCACCACGAAGGGGGTGTCTCCCCCAAGGGCATAAGCCCAAGGGGTGGATCAGCCATCTTGTACACCAGGTAGTTTAGTTCTATATTTTTTTTTATGCTTTTAGAGGGTTAATTTGATTAACTAATTGCCCCAAACTACCTGCTATCGTCCATTTTAAATGTGTATCTACACCCAGAAGGAGGCTGCAGTGGTGGATCAGCCCACATTGTTGGATTGGCCCATATTATGCCACTGGGGGTGTGCAGATCAGCCATTCAACGTTAAGTCTATGGGAGGAAGTTATACGCTTAAATAAAGGCCAATTCCTCATACCAGACCTATATATACCTGTGGGCGTGGAGAACAATGGATTTAACACTTCTTATATATATATATATATATATATATATATATATATATATATATATATATATATATATATATCTTGCATACAGCCTCTGGTATAAGCTGGAGATTATACTTGGACAGTGTTGAAAGGGGTGTACGCTTACAACCCTGTCCTCATACAATAACCGCTACATATTATATATTTATTTTGAGCAGTTTAATGCTGCCCTCTGATATGAAATCCTACCCAATAAGGTACTCCATAACTTTATGGAGGTTATATTACACAATTTAAGACTATGATTCAGCCTACCTGGGTATAGAGTATATGTGATGATAGGTTTAGCACCTCCCCCATGGTGTGTATGTGTGAGTGTATGTGGGTAGGTGAGTTGTGGGGTATGAAGGGTAGAAGGGTAGATAGGGGTAACGTGGTTAACCCCATAAGGATCACCAATGCATTAGTGAATTGTCCCATTGGTTGGCTTGATGCACCAATAAAGTGATGGCAGGTCTGCTCACCAGTCATCCACTAAACTGTCATCCCGTGGCAAGCTTTTTACAGTAGATCGCTTCTATTTTTGGAAAACAGTGTTGTCAAAATCCATTGATCTGATATGGGCTGTACTGTATCTAGTACAGTGGTCTTCATAGCCCATTTACAATTGGGGTCGAGAGTGTAGTAAATCAGGTTGACCCTTTAGGGATTTACTAATCCCATATGGTCGGTATGAAACATGGATGTAGTACTAATGATTTACTCACAATATGGTCGGTATGAAACATGGATGTAGTACTAATGATTTACTCACAATATGGTCGGTATAAAACATGGATGTAGTGCTGATGATGGGTTACTCACAATATGGTCGGTATAAAACATGGATGTAGTTCTGATGAGTTGCTCACAATATGGTCGATATAAAACATGGATGTAGTTCTGATGAGTTGCTCACAATATGGTCGGTATGAGACATGGATGTAGTACTAATGAGTTACTCACAATATGGTCGGTATAAAACATGGATGTAGTTATGATGATTTACTCACAATATGGTTGGTATAAAACATGGATGTAGTTCTGATGATTTGCTCACAATATGGTCCGTATGAGACATGGATTTAGTTCTGATGAGTTACTCACAATATGGTCGGTATGAAACATGGATGTAGTTCTGATGAGTTGCTCACAATATGGTCGGTATGAAACATGGATGTAGTTCTGATGATTTACTCACAATATGGTTGGTATAAAACATGGATGTAGTGCTGATGATTTACTCACAATATGGTCGGTATGAAACATGGATGTAATACTAATGATGAGTTACTCACAATATGGTCGGTATGAGACATGGATGTAGTACTAATGAGTTACTCACAATATGGTCGGTATAAAACATGGATGTAGTACTAATGATTTACTCAAAATATGGTTGGTATGAAACATGGATGTAGTACTAATGAGTTACTCACAATATGGTCGGTATGTGACATGGATGTAGTACTAATGAGTTACTCAGAATATGGTCGGTATGAAACATGGATGTAGTACTGATGAGTTACTCAGAATATGGTCGGTATGAAACATGGATGTAGTTCTGATGAGTTACTCAGAATATGGTCGGTATGAGACATGGATGTAGTACTAATGAGTTACTCAGAATATGGTCGGTATGAAACATGGATGTAGTGCTGATGAGTTGCTCACAATATGGTCGGTATAAAACATGGATGTAGTGCTGATGAGTTACTCACAATATGGTTTGTATAAAACATGGATGTAGTACTAATGAGTTACTCACAATATGGTCGGTATAAAACATGGATGTAGTGCTGATGAGTTACTCACAATATGGTTTGTATAAAACATGGATGTAGTACTAATGAGTTACTCACAATATGGTCGGTATGAAACATGGATGTAGTTCTGATGAGTTACTCACAATATGGTCGGTATGAAACATGGCTGTAGTTCTAATGAGTTACTCACAATATGGTCGGTATAAAACATGGATGTAGTACTGATGAGTTACTCACAATATGGTCGGTATAAAACATGGCTGTAGTTCTAATGAGTTACTCACAATATGGTCGGTATAAAACATGGATGTAGTACTGATGAGTTACTCACAATATAGTCAGTATGAAACATGGCTGTAGTTCTAATGAGTTACTGACAATATGGTCGGTATAAAACATGGATGTAGTACTGATGAGTTACTCACAAGGGCTGCATTCATTCATCATGACTTAATAACTGTTTAATACTTTAAAGTACAAGTTTGTTTATCATCATCTTGCACCGATGCTGTTCATTTGGTGCACGTACCCACCATCACTGCATCATGCCCATAATGCAGGAGGAGCAATTGTCATGAATGTAGTCCTGGTGAGTTACTCACCGTTGCTCAACTCATGCAGTCAATATAGGAGTAACACATTGAAGCAGCATAAAGGGACCGCTGATGCACATTGCATCAGCGGTCCCTTTATGGACCGCTGATGCATTAATGCATCATGCCTTATTGGTTTTCTTGATGCACCAATGAAGTGCTGATGGGACTGCTCACTGGCACTTCATCAGAGCATCATGACAACCCTCTGGGAGTATATGCATCAACCCCGGAGGGTCGGTATGATGCTCCAATGAAGTACTGGTTAGCAGTCTTGCCAGCACGTCATTGGTGCATCATGACAACCAATGGGCATGATGCATTAATGTATCAGCGGCCTTTAAAGGGTTATAGGGTGAATAGAGATTAGGTTAGTGGCAGTGATGTGGGCATGGGGTGTGAAGTAGGTAATGGAGGGTAAAATATCCTGGGGCAAGAAGATGCTGCTACTCAACCCTCTAAGGGCTACTGCAGGGGTGCCCAATGTTCAGCATTATGCACCAATGAAGTGCTGGTAGGTGTGCACCACAACACTTACCCACTCCAGGATTGTTTCAACCTTGTAGCGTCGGCATGATGCATAAAAATAGCCCAGGTGAATTACTCGCCAGGGATGCATTCATGATGCATTAATGTATGGCTGGGTTAGGGGCTAGATGCATCCATTAGTAAACCTCTCCTCTTGTACAGACCTATTGGCCCAGATAAACACCCAGCTCCCAAATAGCAGGAGCTTATCTCCCAAAGCCACAGGGGCTGTTAATTAGGTGCCTAATTCATCATACTATTTTTTGGGGGTAGGTTTGAAGAGTAATATTCCATGGGTTCCTTCATGCCTCAAACTGAAATCTCTGTGTTGATACCGTCTCCAATGGTCAGCATAACACTGGGGAATGATATGCCTTACGTATTTAAATCTAGCATGAAATAATTGATAAGCCTTACACTAAATCAACCATATTTGCATTGCTGACCGTTTGACACCCCGGGCTATATTCTATATCCTTACGGTTAACCATTGCCAACGATGGCATAATGCCTCAAGGCTCCATACTCCTTAAAGTATCCCAATGAAGTGGGCAAGAGTGATACATATACGCTGGCAAAAGCCACAGTTTAGGAAAGCACTAGTGCCCTTAAAACAAAATATCAACCAGTGGTTAATGGTATAAGTTTCATGGTGATGATTACACCCCATATGTACAGACAGAAGTTGACGATAACATATAAATGCTAAAAAAAATAGAAGTTGTTCATTACAAACCAAATGCCTAATGAACACTAAGGAAATACCTTAATTTCTGTGGTTAATTTGCGCATATAAGTTTTAAGGGATCAACTCCCTCTCATCCAGTGGTTGATACGGCGTAGAAGGTAGTCTGTAAAAAAAGTGCTTTGGTTTGAAACATGTTGACGTCTAAACATGGTTAAAGTCTAAACACACTGGCTAGGTTTAGGATTTAAACATTTTTATTCTAAATGCCTAATCACCTATGCTAAACATGTTTATTAACATGTGAATGTGTAGGTGTTTAGACATGAAAGATACACTAGGTGGTAGCTCTGTGTTCAAATTGTCATTTCGAAATGCCATTTTAATCAAATGGTAATTATCTTCAGACACCGTTTTTGTGTGACAATAGGATAGATAAGGTTATGTTCTCTCAACCACACGTTTGTACTAACTCTACATAGGGATATCCCCTATTGTTCATGGTGCATGTGATGATATTCTGGGGGGGGGGGGTGAAATACACAGAAATATAGGGACAGAGATCGAGGTCTACATTATGTGTAGGGAATATAATGTGCCAAAATGTGGGAACTTGCAATTTGCCAAACACAATTAAGACCTCCTGCAAGGGAAATACAATATACAAGCAAAACACAACTCCCATTATTTACTACCCAATGCAACAGTCAACACTGCCCCCAAGTGGTCAAAGTGGCTGGTATGAGAACTCCCAGACTGTACTACATCTCGGACCACCATAGACGTCCGCAGTGACGACGATCATACAGTAAATGTAGGCAGTTAAGAGATGGTCGCCCCTGATTGGTCTATATTAGTGTGTGGAAATTATTGCCAGCTTTGCTATAAGGCATCAAATAAATCACTAAACTGTACTGATCCATAGAATATAAATTATTGACACACTGGCCCTTTGGTTAGGCACTGGTGGGTGGCATTAAAAATTAGTGAGCACTGTTGAATTATCAGGTGCAGAATAGGTCAAAATGTAGGTAGGTACGCATGCAGGCCAATAGAAAAAAAAAACTGGATTGGCTAAACCTATATTTTTTTCATCTCAGATTATGGATAAAAGATGTATCTAAACATTTGTGGTCGTTCTGGGCGATTTGAATCATTGTAGGCGGGTTTTATCGGTGGTTGCGCTATAATAGATTATAGTGAGAAATGTTTTGGGGGTCTGAGACCACTATTGATAAAGTTGGGCGCCAGAGACTGGGGCTATGTCTGCAGCCATACTGCAAGGGTTGCTATATATAGAGTTATTACACGACCTCTGTGATTTTGGGTGCTTTTTCTGGATATTCCCAGTCTGATACCTGTCGATATTGCAGGTCCTGGATATCAGCACTAACTTGTCATATGTTACATGTTACATGTCTAACATGTCATTTGTTACATGTTAAAACCTACGAACTTGTAATGCCCAGGGTAGGGGTCGAACCTGCAGTCTCCTGATCCCTAGTCCAACTTCCTATGCATTGCGCCACAGGGACTGACGAGAAATGGTGTGTGTTTGCTTGGTTAGCTGGTAGAGGTAGGCAGGACGAGTCCTGGTCTGGGCGTTTCCGCTGTAGCTGTCCGCGACGACTGCAGGATGGGTTCAGAGCAAACTAACCGCTGCCGGGCGCCGAGGTGTGAGACACGGTGGTCTAGTGGTTAGCGCATTGCGCTCAGCTGCTAGAGGTAGGCGGGATGAGTCCCGGTCACGGTGAACGTTTTTTTCTGCTGCCATAACCGCGAGACGCTTTCAGACCAAGCCAAGGTGAGACGGGCGCCGAGGTGTGATACGCAGTGGTCTAGTGGTTAGCGCATTGCACTCAGCTGCTAGAGGTAGGCGGGACGAGTCCCGGTCCAGGCGTATACATTTTTTTTTCGCTGTAGCAGTCCGCGACGACTGCGGGACTTGTTCAGACCAAACCAACAGCTGCTGGGCGCCGAGCTGTGTGTACTAATCGTGTACACACACTATGGCAGGCTTCGAGTCCCAGGGAAGGATTTTTGTTTTCAACTTGTTTTTTTTTCATATTCTATTGATTATTTATTGATTAATCATGTAATAAAGACAGTAAGGAATGGGCTAACGGGCACCTCATTCAGTGTATTGATATTGCCACTCGTTACGATATCCTACGATACACTGAATGAGGTGCCCGTTAGCCCATTCATTACTCTCTTACTGTACCACAATTGAAAGGATCTGTATGAGGTGTAATCTAGGACAATGTGCTATGATGACATTAAACCCTAGCATATTACTTAAAATGAAGTTTATCTAAGATTATTAAATAAGAAGATTCATGAATGCACATAGGAAAGCTACAATTGGGCTTAGAGAAACTATGGCATTTTGGAGTAAAAAGAGTTAGGACGTTTTGCAAAAAGGAATGAGGGCGGGGGCTCTCAAACTTAGGCTGACCAGTCATATATGTGCAGATGGCACATACTTTTGGAAAAAAAACTTGGCATTATTTTTAATTGCCCTTGAACTATAATTATCAATGAATTGATGTATACACAATCTTCATTACGTCATTGTCGACTTTTACTGATGTATTTAATCCTGAAGTTGGGGACTCCTACGAGGATAATTTGAAAGATCACACACTGTGCGGCTGAGAACAATTGATTTTGGCCTGCCGTCTGTAACGAAGCTGCATAGTGGACCTCTGGCTTAAGTCAAACAAATTGATATCTGTAATTAATCTGAGAAAACACACCGAGTATCAATTTTTTCTGTATACAGAGTGGTCCAACTGTGTGTAAATACATACGTTATGGGTTTTGAGATATACACAATATGGGTAAGATTGTCAAACTCAACCACACCTCCAGGTATGTGTGGGGCTGAAACATCTCCCTCGGTCTTCATTTTAAATATCGCTGGTTGAGGTAAAAGCCACTGGGGTTCTTGCGTTTCAGCTTAAAAGAGCACTACCGGTAAGTGGGGACGCTCTCATGTTAAAAAGTCACGCTCTGCCTGGCTGGTGGGCAGAAGGGAAAAAGTCCTCCTGTATCGCTCCAAAACCAAATAGAATAGAAGATACATAGCTTCATACAGAGGAGGTTACAGTAAAAGGGCACTGAGCAAATGTGGACCCTGTATGAGGGATAGATGGGGGTGATACAAAGGTCAAAATGACCTTAGGGAGTGGTCATTATTTATCAACAGGGGGTGGTGGGTTTGAGGGGGGTGCGTAAAATTTCCTGACCCCTCCCCAGGGGGGGCTAAAAAAATTTTGATCCCTCTTGAGGGGGGGCTAAATAAAATCACCCTCTTTTTAGCAAAAAAGCCCGCGCGCTACTATAGATCAAAGAGGGGTGCAAAAACTCTCCACGCTTGGGGCTTGGGGGGGGCGCAAAAAAATTTGAAAACCCACCACCCCCCCCCCTTGATAAATAATGACCACTCCCTTAGTAGGAAGGATACAACTGGATCGTGAATTACTTAGTACACCAGGCAATATGTGCACACACCTTATTTCTCACTAATCCCATCAGATGGCACCCCAAGTGGAGAAGGTCTGAATATTTGAAGAGGTTGGTCGGGAAGTTCTCTATTAATCCACCAGGGGGCGGTAAGAGGCTAAAGGTGGCAGAGGCCCTCTAGTTTACTTCTACATATATGGAAGCATGGACGTGGACTGGTTACCAGGTTAAGTTTGTGTAGGTGTTATCCATATGTTGTAGAAGGGTGAGAAACTAAAGGGAACAGTGCCTCCCTCTGGTGCTTTTATTTGCTATGCACAGACCTTGATCGGTGAGTGGTGACTTTGCATTAAAACATCAGCGGCCCTTAAAGGATTAAAATGCGATTTGGCAATGAACTGCCCAATTCCAGAAATATTCAGTTTCAATTTTCCAACGAAGCATTATTCCATATTAACCTGTACAAGCACACGGTCTTGGCTAAGCGGCAGTCTTAAATAAGTCTGAGGGGTAGATGTGCGCCCGGATGCCTATACATGCCTATACAGTATAGGTAATTGGGAAACATATAAATGAGTTACTCAATCTTGAACCTCAATCAGGTCCTATGCACACTGAAAACCCTCCAGATCTTTAAACTGGTCAGATTGAGGACCTATGGTCATCAGAAGAGGTACAGAGAGAGGGCAGCACCTTACAGGGAGTGAAATCCCTCAGTCTACATCTCCCCAGTATGAGTCTATGGCATTCTGTTGACAATATGTAACAAATACACAAGGTGGCAGGTGTGTGCCCCTCATGTTTGATGATTAGGCTTTCAGTTTTCAACTGAAGGTCTTCACCGCTGAGGACTTTAGGTGCTCAAGTTGACGATACCCAAATCTACAGCTTTGGGTAGTCAGATTAAGGACCCAAGGTAGTCAGCACCAAGGTTGTCACTCTAACAACATTATGTAATCAGTTTGACTACCTTGGATGAGTGTGATGACCTAAACCCATCAGGTTGACTACCCTGGGTGCTCAATCTGATGACCTTAGGTTGTAGATTTGGGTATCGTCAGTCTGACGACCTTGGGGCTTTCAGTGCACCTGATTAGTTCAAACAAACATTGATGCTATTCCCCTAATTAAAAAGAATGAACGTCAATGTTCCAATCCAGCAGTAACCAAGCAACAGTTGAAGGGCAGGCCCCCAGGAATTCATATGGTTATGAATACAGCCTATTGGGCCTATTTTGTTTTTTATCATTCTGGACAATCTTGAAGGGTTAGTTACTATTATTTCTTGTGTTGCCAAGGAAATTGGTTATTATGCAGTAAGCCCAGCCAGTAACCAAGAGAAAAACATATGATTAGAACCAATTTATCCCAAATCTTTGGCGTATAAGAGGGTATTTGATTCTAATTAAGCCATTAGCCATATGGCATTATGCACTACAGATCTTTCTGCACTGAAAACTTAAGTGTTAACCTTGTTACTTTGTAGCTCTACAATCTTATATCTTCATCTTACTGTCTCGAACAAAAAGCATCAAAATAAAGGCCCGTCCCAATTTGTGGCACGTTGTTTCCCCCTGATGATAACATGGTTTGTTCTAGAAATGGCCTGTGGCATATTTTTTTAGGTTTCTGTACTACTCAATTCAACAACGTGGCATGGGCACTGTAATAAACTAGCATGTAATGGACACTAGTGACATGGAAATTTCTTAAAATCGACAGGAGTCATGGAAAATCTTGAGAACAATCGCGGTTGGGGTATCGAGATCTCTAAGTGAAAAGGACAAGTGACCTAATTTGAGAACCCTGATATGGAAAACCACATCCAGGGCCCAATCAGAACTGTGACAACAAAATGGGTCATCATGGTGATGATAAAAGACCATAGGTTATTGTATCATCAGGGGGCCATTGCACAATCAGCGTGAAAACCGGTTTCCTCGTTCTGCTAGTGTCTAAGTGTTGCACAAATGTTTTCTCGCTCTGCCATTTGGTCCGTTTTTGCAGAGCGAGAAAAAAAGTGTTGCACAATCTTTTCCTCGCTGTGCGAAAGTCGCTGTGCTAAAATTTTTGGGTGCACAGTGAGAAAAAAAAGGCAGTTACTCTGGAGTCACCGCCTTTTTGGTTTTTAACATTGGTCCCTATGGGGACAGTCGTTCTGTGATTTGGAATGGAACCAGAGTAACATTTTGGAGGGAAATTTAAAGTGTGACAACTACACTGTGTCAAAATGGATGTCCCAAGAGACAGTCTGGGAAGAAGAAAGCGAAAGTGCAAGAAAAGAGATACTCCCTTCACTTTATTCTCTGATGAAGAGTTTACAGCAAGGTACAGGCTCAGCAAGGAGGTAGTGAAGGAGCTGTGCCAGGACTACAGGCTACACAGCAAGTTCAAGGGAAGCAAACGTGGGGGAGGCCTCTCCTGCATAGACAGGGTAAGCTGAAATACCTTCTTTTTTTTCATTGTGGTCTGGATGGGGGGGTCCCCCTTCTGACATGTCGACTCGATGAAATGGTAATGTCACATATCACTTGATGTCACATGTCACCTCTGTCATGGCCCAACATGTCAATTTTAATAATTTTATGTCAATAATTTTTTTAGTCATGTCAGTAAATCCCATGTCACATGTCTGTTTCAAGAAATGAGCATGTCACCAGTAGAATTTTGTAGTCGACACCCATGACTAGACGACCTTTCATCAGGAAGAAAGAAATTTTCTTAATTTATTTATTTTTTTCTCCCCTTTTCCTAATACTCTGACATTGATTTCCTTTTTTTTCTTTCAGTTCTGTTTAGTGTTATGGTATTTTGCCACTGGGAGTTTCTTTGTGCTGACTGGGGACTCCCAGAAGGTATCCAAGTACGTAGTGTGTAATTCAGTGAAAGATGTCGCTCAATACTTCGTCAAGAACCGGCACAAGTATGTGAAGTGGCCCCACTCTTTTGAATCGAAACTGCTTGCGGCCTTGAAGTTATACCGCCACAAAGTCAAGAGGAACCAAAGAGAGGTCGAACAAGAGACACCGTTTGTATTTGGATACGTGGATGGCACCCACATCCCAATCAAGTGCCCCTCCAGAAACGAGAGCGCATACATCAACAGAAATCAGTATCACTCCATCAACACCACTGTGAGTTTTTCACCTTTTTCTTACCTTCTGTGGAGTCCTCTTGATTTTTGTTTCCTTAATAAAATAAGGTTCATCTTCCTCTTTTTTTGTCCTGCACCTCTAGAATTATTATGAAACATATCATCTGTAACAGAATATGGTTAGATGGAATTTATTTCCCTTTTCCTGATTTTTATTTCTTTCTTGGTGCAGATTGTCTGTGACTATGACAAACAGATATTGTTCATAGACCCTCGCTTCCCAGGATCGGTGCATGATGCCTACTGTCTCGCGGCGAGCCCCGTTGGAGACGAGCTCGACCAGGAGATTTGGGGGGATTTTGTTCTCCTAGGAGACTCGGGGTGAGCTTCCTTTCTTAGTCTTTGTCTCTACTTTTCTTTCACAGCATGCAAAACACTATAACATGTGGTTATCTTCTACTTTTGGCAGATATGGGTTGCGTCGGCACCTCTTCACGCCCTATAAGGACGAGACTTCACCCAAGAAGACCGCATTCAACAAGTGGCATAAGAAGAGCCGGGTTCGAGTCGAGCAGTGCATCGGTATCCTAAAGCAGCGTTGGAGGTGAGTGTAACTCTTTCCCACTCATTAGAAAAAGAAAGGAACTAATAATCTGCGCTTTAACATATTACCATCCAATATTTTTTTTCTGTGTCATCCTTTGTCCCTGTCTAAAGCTCCTTTTCTTCTGTTTTTTTTTGTCTTTCAGGATCTTGGACTCCTCCGCAGGTTACATGAGGCACGAGCCAAAGAGGTCTTCAGACATCATAACCAGTTGCGCCTGCCTTCACAACGTGGCCATGGATCATGGCATAAGGATTGTAGATGACCCTGCTGATCCCTGGACACCAGTCCGTCTTCCCCTTCCCCAACCAAGACAGCTTTCCCGAGAACAGGAAAAGGAGCGTATCAAGTGCTTCCGGGACGAGTACTGCAACAAATACTTCTGAAAAGTGTGGCACCTTGCATGCTTCAAGTTACAACGAAAGTACTTTGGCTCTTTGTCTGTGATACCTTATAATTAGGATGTGGTACACATGTATGTCACAACGAGAGAGTTTCAGCTTGTCTGAGATATTTACCTTAATGTACATAAAGATGTACCTGGCGGACAGGCCTCACATGAAATATTTTTCTCTGACATTTTTTCCTGTTCCTTTTGTGAAAGAAAACTTGAACACGCGCTGTGAAAGAAAAAAAGTTTTATTTATGTACATATACATAATAACCTGTAAATAAACTGTATTTTTGTCAAACTTGTATAAGATTGTCCATTTCTCTTTATCATATATATCTTTGTCACATTTAATCCATACTTCATAACTGATTTTTGGCTTGCCTTCTCTGAGCTCTTATGGCTTCCCTCTCTGCCTTCCTCCTTTTCTTCTCCTCACACAGCTGCAGGTATTCGCTTCTGGTGCAAACCACAATTTTCTGCCCTTGTTTAGGTCTAACTTTGGGTAGAGCAGTCTTTGACTCGTCTTTCTTCCTCGCTGCTGCTTTCTGTTTGGATAAATCCTCCATTTTCTTCCTTAATACTGCTTCTTCTTTCTCCCTCTTTCTCTCCTCCTTCATCTTTGCCTCATGTTTCCTCCTTCTCTCCTCTTTCTTCTTTCTTTCTTCCTTCCTTCTCTCTTTGTCTTTATCTTTTGTTGGTACTTTAGTGGTCTTCATTTTGGTCTTAGCCTTGGAGAAGTCGGCAATACCTGGTCTCCACAGATGTTTTTCTGTTATGCCTGACTGTGTCTTTGGTTTGGTAGGGTCCAGCTCCATGGGAGTAACTCCTGGAATACCTGAAAACATACAGATGTTTCCTGAGTCTCAAAAGTACATAATATTTTTTTTTTCTCGCTGTGTTTGAAAAAAACATTAGATGTCTTTTATTCTAAACTCAATAAGAGGTTGAATAAGGTAGGGTACAGTGACTACGGTAGTCCATCCTCACCTCGAACTGCCTCTGGTTTCAGATATTCTAAAGCTTTCTGCTGGGTCTTGGACAAAAGCAACTTCTTTGCAGGTGGTCCGCTTCCTGTCTTTTTGATCTCCCTTCTTAGTGTATTGTACTGTAAGTAAATAGATTAGGATAAAAATTTTGTTATTTTGCTTATTTCTCTTCACTAACTTTATTGTTATGTTGAAAAAGAAAAATTTCACTTCTCTCCTACCTTTTGCTTCATCTTTTGGGTGAAATCAGACGCCTTATCAGAGCACTGTCTGACAGTCCGGTGAGTGTGCGCTTCCGAGTTAACGTACACTGAAAGAATTAAGAAGAAAGTATTAAATTTATAAATTCTTTTTTTATGAAGTAACTTGCCTTGAAAAAAAAGGGGAAGATATAAGATTATTCTATCTAAGTAATAAACTTACATGCCACGTCTCTCCATGCTTGCCGCCTTATGTCCCTCCGTCCTCCTGTGCCGCTGAAGTGGAACTTTATAGCGTCCCGGTTTAAGTTTATTGCATCCATTAGGGCTTCTACTTCTTTCGTCTTCCACCTTTCTCTGGAAACAGGAAGGTCGTTTCGCATAGGGAGATCTTCTGCTTCACTTTCGGAGTCACTGGCGTTGGACTGATGGTCAGCATAAGAAGCTCCTACCAAGGTATCGTTTGCTTGCTTTTCTCGATGTGCATTTTCTGGCTGGTAAAGGACTGTAGAGGCCTCTGAGTCAACCGAGAAATCCTTATGCTTCAGTATCATTTGTGTTCTTTTCTTAGGTCTCTTATCAGGCTGACCCTGCTGTCATAACATGGAATAAAAAAATTATTTATTAGCCTTTGCCAACCGGTGTCACAACGAGAGAAGTAAGGGACAAAGCACAGCGACTATTGGCTAACTTTTAACGTTGTGCTACGTCGTACGTGACCCGCCATTATCCTCTTATTAAATTAACTTTTAGGCCCTTTTTTTATGCTCTGCATGCTCTCCTTTGTGTTCAGGACTTTCTCTGATGTTCAGACTTGAAGTTGGTCAAGCTTTTTTACATACCTTGTACCTCATGACTTTTCAGACTACTTAGTGAAGGGGTCATGGTATAAGACATCAGTGACTTATTATGTTAGGAAGAATCTGTTTTTTTAAGCTTAAGTACTAGTAAAGTAAACCAAAGTGGGTGTTCTCTTTTGTTCACCCGAAAGAAATGTTCCCTACATGAAAATATGTCTGTCCACTCTCCAACCGCATCATGCATTACAGAAGGAGTCTCGTTGTGGCCAAATAAAAACATTCCTCTATGTAGGTTGAAGTCATAAAACATACAGCGTCATAGTCAGTTTGTTTCTCTCTTGAAAAATTAGATTTTCTTAATCTGAAACCGTTGTATCATAACAAAGTGGAAAACGAACATGAATACTCTGACTGTGAAAGTCACATGAAAGTAACATTTTCTATTTCTTTTTCGATCCATTCTTTGGGGCCTTCCTTTTTTTCTTAGGCTGTCCTTTGGTAGCCTCTGCTACCCTTTTCCTGGTCGCAGGATCCGGCTTAGGATCAACAGCCAGGTGAAGGGAGTGGAGAGTTTCTGCCGCTGTGATCACCTCTTTGTCAGGTTCAGGCTCTGTTAGTTCCTCTAGAGGCTTCTCCTTCTTCAGTACCCCTTCTATGTTACTGCAGTCAAGCACTACTCCCCCCTGAGATATATCTATGTGGACCCTCTTGATTTTACGCGGAGGAGGGTGTGTTCTGGCACATGTAGAAAGAACCACACATAAACCAAGTCTTCCTTCTGGAACTTCTTCGTCTACGTTTATGAGAGAAACCTCGAGGTCTTCTTTAGTCTGAATAGCGCCTTGCTGCAAATGTGGCTGTTCTTTTCCAGCCTCTTTTCGGGTGTCTTGTGCTACCTCTTTCACTGTCTCTTCACCTCCATCTTCTTTAAGTTTTGGACATGGTACTACTTCGCTGTCCTCTCCTGCCTCACAGCTTACACCTTCAGTTTTATCTCCTTCTGCCGCCTCTTTCTGTAAGTCAGTTCCTCTGAGAGTTTGGCCATCTTGACCCCCATCCTCAAGGACATCATTCCCTCCCTGTTCTAGTCCTTCGTTATGAGCCTGCATGTCAGTGCTTCCCTCTTTCATAAGATCACTTCCTCCCTGTGCTTCTATGTTAGAACCTGCATCACCCGCGTCACTATGGGAGTCTTTTCCAGGCTCTGAGAGGTCAGTATGCCCCTGATTGCCTTGCTCAATAAGCTCGTTATGCGGTACATTCAATGGCTGAGTGACCTGATTTTGAGGGTCATCACCTGGCGGAGAAGGAAGTTGAGTCCCTTCCTCTCCCTCCTCTTCATAAAGAACCTCTTGGTAAACAACCTCTCTGTTCATGTTGTTTCCCGCGTCTCCTTGATCGTGCTCTAGAGGCTCGCTTTTAACCACACAACCAGCATACGATCCTCCCTGCTGCTCTTCCTGTTCTTGGGCTGCAGGTTCCCCCGCTAAAACCAAAGTTAGAGGGGAAGCTTGGTTTACGGTGGGACCTGTGACTAGTTCTCCATTGCCATTGACATGAAGGAGGTTTTGGGCCACTGTTGACTAGTCTGCAGAGGGATCGAGCGTCAAAACTGTGAAAAACAAGGCAAAAACTTTTTTGGTGCTTTCTTCAGAACAAGAGTGATACATAACTATACACAGGTGAGAAGAAAAATCTTCCCTTATGTCCCGTAGAGAAAATAAGAGACCTTCGCCCCTTTTTCTTTATGATACCAGCCAGATTTACCTTACAGCTCAGTTTCTCTGTCTTTACGGTGTTTTCTTTTATTCTGTTTTTCCAATAACTTACAACTTCCCAATCTTTTTGGACTAACTATATGAAGAAGCACAGATAGACCTGGAGGTCGTTGCACAAAGAGCGTGCCTTCGTTCTGCTTTTTTCTCTCGTCAGTACGAGATTCACAAAGAGACTTATTGGATAGGACAAGATACATTTAGACTATGAAAAAAAAAAAAAATACTTACCTTTCAAGGCACCTGAAGACGAAGGTTTAACAACAAGTGGAAAAGTAGGAAACTCAGGAACAGGCGGGGTCTGCGTGGTTTCACACATCATCATGACAGGCCTCCTTTGGAGCCCGTCGGTCATGTGAATGACCTTACCGGAAACTGTAGGATATAAAAAGTTGAAACGAATAAAAAAACTTATGCCAACTGTATAAGTCACGCTGTGACGATCTGTCTCGTTGTGCAAACAAATAAATATAAGTATTTTTGTTGGTCAAGAAAAACTTCAGATGAGAGTGAAAATGAAATAAAAAAAGGAAATGCCAGACACCTAGACACTTACTGCTACACATATATTTTTTCTCGATTTATGACATGTCCACCCAAATAAAGCCTTACCGTTTATAAGTTGAGCCACATTACGGCTGCAAGTTGCCTGAGTGTCAATAATAGACTGCAAGTGACGGCTGGTAGTTTCCTGCGTTTTCACGATGGACTCCCTGTCTGACACTATCCTCTCAAGCACTGTTCCTAGCCTCTCATGCACCTCTGTGCATCGACTCAGGAAGGACATCATGTTATCCACGTTGTCCCGTCTGTGTACTTCCATAGTGGTCATAAAAGACTCGATATTGGCTAATCTGATTTCCTGGTTCTTAACCTGATTTGCTATTTCTTCTTCTTTACTCGAGGCATCTGTGGTTTTTGATTCAAAGTCTAATTTCTTTCCTCTGCCCCCAGAGTTTTTCTTCTCAAGAATCCGTGGACTACGCCGTACTTCCTTTTTGACTTCCGACTTTGGAGTAGAAGTGAGGGGGACTTCCTGTTGAATACCGGTCAAGTCCACTATGTCGGTGTCTGTTGACACAACCTCTACTTGCATGTCATCAGATCTGTCGTCTCCTGTCAAATCAACGTCAAAGGCAGCAGTGTTCCTGACTGCCCAAACACCTGGTTTCTTGAAAGGAGCCTTAGCGGTACCTCTTCCAGAGGGAGAAGGAGCAGGTTTAGCCTTCGCTTCCTTTGTATTTGCAGCAACTTTGGCCTTTGTCGCTTTCGGTGTGCCAGTGACCTTGGCCCCACCTGCTGCTGCTGCAGCCTTACCCGGTTTCTTGAAAGGCACCTTGACTGCCGGAGACACAGGTCCTTTCCCTTTTTTAGGCATGGGACACTGAAACTGTGCCAACAGCTCCTTCTCTGAAGGCACAACCAAAACTTTAAGGGGAGACGGAGCAGCACCTTTAGCTTTAACTCTAGACTGCACAGCAGGGGACTTCTTGGCCTGTTGCCTTCGTTTCTTTTCCTCTTCCACGGGATCCGTGTAGTAGACTATTTCCCCTCCTTGCCCTGAAAAAAAAAAATTCTATTGTTCAAGGGAAATTGTGGTCCAAGAAAATACACATTGTCAAGAATAGAACAACGTGAGGTATCGCTATCGAAGAGAGAAAGAAGAAGAAAATAGGTCAAAAGAACAAACAATATTAGGTCTGCTGTGTTTTACTATGAATTTTGGGAAAGCGTAGACCCATCCTAATATTTATGCATGTTTCTTGAAAACATTTATTTATTCAAAGGAAAAAAAATGCCTGTGCTGAAAACACAATATTCAATTAAAGTAAAATTCAGGACGCTCACAATAAGTTAAAGATAGGGCCTAGTTTCATTCTTAAAAGAAATTTCTTTCTGTCTTACCGGCAATTCTCTCGACTCCCTTATACTTCAACAACATCATGTCGGTCAAGGAGCATCCTTCACATGGTTTTCCTTTCTCTATCAGGTATAGATATTCCTCGTTCTGAAAAGCATGAGAAAATAATGAGGACAAGAAAATGAAAATTAATGGGGAAGGAGGTCAGAAAGATACAGAAGAAATAAGACATCAATTTAAGTTACACTAACTTATATTTTGAAAGGTGTAGCAAATCACTATCAAGAGTATAATATATTTTTTGTTCGCTCACCTTTGCCTTAAGCTTAGAGAAATAATCATTCACGTGATGCTGCATTTTGTCTAACTCCCGGTTCGCATTCTTGATGCTGTTCACTGTGGCTGCAAGAGATCAAAGGAGACATAGAATATCTGAGAAAAAGAACAGCTCTCTTCATGAAAAACACACAGAAGGCACATAGTTCTGTTTAACTTTGAGGATAAGAGAAAAGATAAAGATTTTTTCTGTCATAATGTCAAACTTAATAAAAAAAAAACTCACCTAGAACTGTGTCCCAACCTTCTCTCCTCAGCTGTGCTCCATTCTTCCCCCTAGCCTTGATATACGGCTTCTGATTGAGGAGGGCAAAGAAGAGCGCTCTATGCTCAGCTTCAGTCCAGTATACGTCTCTGGCCCTCTCTGTCCCCCGGGAAGTTAAGTTCGTTTCAGGCCTGCTGGAGGGACCCGCCTTCGGTTGTTTTGCCTTAGCCTTTTTCACCTTACCCTTTCGAACAGGGCTATCTTCCTCGGAGAGTTCACTAGAATCCTCTAAAATGTATTCCTCTTCTTCCTCTCCTTGCTCTAGTCCTTCTTCCTCCTCGTCTGATCCTTCTGTTAGGGTGTTAGTTTTCAAAATTTCTGGTAACTCGAACGACCTGCTGCCCGCTTGGGTCGCAAGATCGTACTCCTCTTCCTCATCGTCTTCGTCGCTTGAAGACAAAGCATAACAACGGTCGTACTGAAAAAAGAAAATAAAGAATATTTATTTTCAGGAAAAAAGAAAATTAGGGGGGAGGAGAGGGGGACTTTTTTTCAGGTACTGTTAATTATGAAAAAATGAATCTAAGAATGTCTGAATAACTCGATTTTTTCTCTTCTTTGCCGTAAAATTCGAAGAGAGGGAGAAAAAAAAAGAAAATGAAAAGAAATAACAAGACAGAGAGAGAGACACGCTCAAAAGACGTTAGAGCGAACTAAATTACCCTATTATCGCCCGACCCGGCAGAGAAAGAAAGCTAACAGAACGACGGAAAAGGAATAACAGTCTAAGAACAGCATGTCATTGTCTTCTTCTGAACAACATATACCTTATAGAACACTATTTTAAAAGAAAACTTACTTCTGAAGCGTAGTGAGACATGATATATCCCTCTGTTTCGTTGATCGAAGCCGGCCTCTTGTTGACATCAGCGCGGGCACCGGAAGTGACGTTCTGCCTAACTGGGTCAAAATACGCGGGTGCCCTGTCGTTTTTTCTCGCTGTGCTAGAGTCTCGCTGCAGCAGCGAGGAAAGCACAGCGAGTCCTGTTTTTTTTGTCTCGCTGTCACAACGACTCTCGTTGTGAAAAGGCAGAACATATTGTGCAACGGTCAGAAATAAGTCTCTTTGTGAATGTCGTACTAACGAGAGAGAAAAGCAGAACGAAGGCACGCTGTTTGTGCAACGACCCCCTGTATCCACAACGGAGGTTTCCAGCAGTAACGATTCTTCCCACCCCATTTATCTTTCAGTGTGCCCTATCTAAGGCTCAGATGGTGTAATATATTTGTTGGCACTGGAAGGGTAAGCAGAGGTATTATACCAAGGGGCAGTTAACATTTATCTGATAATGGGATAATGTTACGGATACTTCGCAGGTGCCTTGGCATAACCCTTGGTATTCAGAATGTCTTGTGTAATTCATGTTATTCATGTAAATGTGGTTCATTCCAACACTAGTCTACTGCAATATAATTACAGTGGTTCACTGTTAAGTTTATGAGGATCCCTGGTAGATTCAACAGTTATTTCCACAGTCTCTCAGACTCTCATACTTATGCACCTTCCATGCTACGTGTAACTCGCCTGGGCTACATTCAAGCATCCTACTGACCATACAGGATCAAAACACTCCCGCAGGGTCGGCATGATGCTCCAATGAAGTGTACAAAGTAAAAATTGTGTTTTTATTTTCTGCCACTATGGGTCCGATTCAAAGGCAATCTATCCAACAGGTACATACAGTTGCCTCAGTGCAACAAGGTCCTTTTTGGCTGTGAGGTATCGTACTGATTTTTAGTGAAAATCTCATGTTTGACCATGAAAGACATGACCTTGACCTTGGTGAAGGACAAAAATGTCAAGAATCACAATTAAAGTCACAGGACATATGTATATCCACACAAAATTATATACCCCTACCTATCAAACTTACTAGAAAATTGATGAAAAATGATGATTTCTTGTGGTTAGAACATTTTGAAAGTGACGAACCTTAGAATCCTGAATGGGGTTCAACCAGCAAGTATTTAGATCCAGACTTACCACTATATTAGTGAAGTAGGAGAGAGCATTATGATGTACCATGTTGATTTTTTTGTGAAATTCTTGAGTTTGACCTTACAAAATATGAACTTAACCTTGACGAAGGTGAAACTCAAAAAGTGGATTTATTTGGGCATCAAGATGCACCCTCACACCAATCTATAGAGATCTATCTATCAAACTGTCTGAGAAAATGGTAAAATACCAGATTCCTCAAGATAACCCTATTTCACCTGACCTTTGGCCCCAGTTATGATAATGTTCGGACATCTTGATTTTTGGTTAAGGTTTGGAAAATGAAAATTTGTTGTCTAAGGAACTTAAAAAAAATGAAGAAACGTACGTTGGTATGGGGTAGGATGCAAATAATTATTTTAAGGCCTTTCTGGGAATTGGACCCAGGCCTAAGGTGCATGGGGTCTGACTCATTCAGAACCTACCCTACAGGTTTATGTGCCTCTCTAACCTGTTAAGTGCGATTCTAGGGCACATGGTCTCAGTACTTTTAGCCCCTGGTCACATGGCCTCCTGTCAGATGGCCTCATGCCAAATGACCCCACAATCACATAGCCTCTAGTAATACGAGCCTGTACAATCCATGTAAGATCCTGTACAATCTCTGTACGAGCCTGTATAATCCTGTACAAGCCTGTGCAATACATATACGATCCTGTACAAGCCTGTACAATCCATGTACAATCCTGTACAAGCCCAGTACGATCCTGTACAACCTGTGTACAATCTGGGCCTGTACCGGATTGTACTGGGCTTGTACAGGATTGTACTGGGCTTGTACAGGATTGTACTGGGCTTGTACAGGATTGTACTGGGCTTGTACAGGATTGTACTGGCTTGTACAGGATTGTACTGGGCTTGTACAGGATTGTACTGGGTCATACAAGTCATGTACAATCCTGTACGACCTATGTACCATCCTGTACGAGCCCAGTACGATCCTGTATAACCTGTGTACAATCTGGGCTCGTACAGGATCATACTGGGCTCATACAGGATTGTACTGGCCTTCAGGATCGTACATAGGTCATACAAGTACTGTACAATTCTGTACGACCTATTACGATCCTGTACGACCTATGTATGGTCCTGTATGAGCCCAGTATGATCCTGTACAAACCCTGTACAATCTGGGCTTGTACAGGATCGTACTGGGCTCATACAGGATTGTACTGGGCTCGTACAGGATCATACAGGGCCTGTACTGTCATTTATAGGCCATGTGGCATGAGGCCATGAGTCCTGGGGGCCATGAGTCATGGAGGCCACAGGTCAGGGGGCTATGTGTGGGGAGGCCATGGAACATGAGGGCCATAAGTCTGGAGACCGTTAGGATTATGCCTATCTGCAGTAACACCGTATACATGCATGCTACACCTGGTGTGTTGGTTCAGCTGCGGCGTCCCTATGTCTATTTACTTTATTAAATATAGATTCAAGGAAGAAGCAGCAGCAAACATCCTTTTGGGACCAGTAGAACAGCCGGGAGTGTTGTCTATGTCCACTTGGAGTCTGTATGTACAGGGTGGGGGGAAATACACTAACCAAGACAACTTACTGATTCTGTCTGGGTTGTCCACCTATTCCTAGTTAGTGGGCGGGTTAGCAGGATCCTTAGTGGGGTGACCCCTGCTGAATAAGGACTAATAACAGCCAGCATGATGGGGACCAGTTGTTAAGTAATGCACCATAAAAAGTCTGCACTCAATGAAGGGAATGTTCTTATTTGTCAATAATGCATACCGCTAGGTTGGAAAGCTCAGTATGGACGCATAGTGGATCGGCCATTGCTTGATCTGGCAGCTGGCGAGAGAAGCACTGATAAGAACCAATATGATGAGTAGGAGGTGTCAAATAATGTACCCGAAGACTTCTGCAGCGAATACAAGCTATTATCTGATTAGTTTATAATCCATCCCGGATTAGCACTATAGTGACCTAGCAGGATAGGTTATTGACCAATGACATAATTTACCTTATTCAGTGCAAACGTTTTAGGGTGCATTGCATAACAACTGGTACCCATTATGCTGGCTATCCTAGTTCTCTCGGGGTTACCAGATCAAACAATGGTGCACCCTATTAAGGAACCCGCAACCTTGGTATAAGGGATCAAGACTGTTGCCCAATGGCGGCAACACTTTCTAAACCTAGCGATGGCAAGATAAGCTCTGATAATAGCTGCCACGATGGGTACCAGTTGCCCTGAGAATTCAGCAGTGAAATTAGAGGAAATTGTTCGTTTGTTCTGAATTCTATTCTACCTAACTTTTATTTTTCAATGACATCAAAGATTTTTTGATTCCTATTGTTCCAAGGATAAAAATGGTCTGATGCTGTGACATGGTTTTCAAGAAATCACATTTGCCTAAACTAATAAATGGGACAATATAAAGAATTCCCCCATCCCATACGGAGGCATAATTAAATGAAAGCATGCATAAGCACTGAAACTATTTTCCCTGAAAACAAACTTGTGACAGGTTTTGTCCCCTTCTCTCTCAAAGGGATCAAGGGTGGACAAATTTTGCCCCCTACCCTCTACCCCCACCCCCTCTCCGTTTCCCTCATTGCCCATCCTCAGAGTTTCTACCATTTACATAAATATATGTATCCCATTAGATGAACTCTGACCAAGCCTGTAGTTCATTTCGCGGATGTATTTACGTCCTGTTGTGGGAAGTTTCCGTAAGCAGACCAAGACATGGACTGCATATTGCACAGGTAAGGACCACTTTGATATAACTGGCTTAATTTTGTAATATTTATTAGCTATGTGAAATTGTAATACTATTTGTTGGTATTAACCCGGAAATGGCCGTGTCAGGAGGACATTTCTAAACAGCCTACGATTGCACCCTTCAAGTCGTACCAAAATTACCATAAGAATAGCATTTAGCATTTGTAGTCGTAGGGCTGTGAGTGATCGTAGTACCTTAGTAAATGGCCTCCAGGGGTTTCCCTGGAATTCTCTTGCCTGGAATTCTTCCATTCTGATTTTCCCTTCCCACGTTTATGGAGCAGGTAATTACCCATATATTTAAGGGCTGCTGATGTCATGATGCACCAATCAAGTGCCGACAAGACTGCTCGCCAGCACTTAATGCCGACCCTCCGGGAGTTTGTGTATCAATCCCGTAGGGTCAGCATGATGCATGAATGCAGCCATTGTGAGTTACTTGCCAGGGATGCATTCCTATATCATGACGACCAATGGGCATGATACATTAATGCGTCAATGGCCCTTAAAGGGCTAAGGTGTTATGTTTGTTTTCCTCATGCTGACGACTGATTCCCTAATGTTATATCATGACGAAGAATGAACATGGATTCTCACTACAGCATTGTGCCACCTTCAACTATATCAATATCAAGGCAATATTCTATATCTTTGTACAATGATACTGTAATTCTGGACTAACTTTGGTTGATTTAAAAACTAGTTTATGCTCCGCGCTATCTATAGGGGCCGAATGTATTTAAAGAAAAGTGGCCTTGCCAGCCACGCCACTCTTTCATGTTGGAAGCTATGGAATATGAGCGTCCGATAGAGTTAACCTATAGGAGCTCAGTATCGTAGTGGGTCTAAGTCAGAACCACTACTCGTGAACCTTTGTCTATGTATGTTCAATCAGAGACATAAAGATAGCACTTTATATCTCTGGTTCAATATACTGTTTTCATTTAAGTGAAAAATGTACTATTTTATATTGTATTAATATATAACTCCCCAGTGCTATACACGTTGTGACGACACCACTAACTGGGGCTTACTTCTACTACGGATGAGATGGAGGCGCCATTTTGGATTCTGGTGATGATGTGGCCATCTGCTGTGGTCATGGCAAATCCTTTCCTCAGGCCCATACAACCAAGTGTACGTAGTTATTATCTATTCACTCTGTCATTTCTTACCTCACACTGGCCGTAACACCCACAGTGTGGCGGTATGGAGTAGGGTAGATTATCCATGAGTCGGACCCATGGCTTGAGCTGGAAACTTAGATCTGTAGTTAATAATACATCACATCCTATAACGTTTTACCTTAGAGATATTGTTTACATTGGGCCCACGTCGAATATACCCTATATAAACATTATCCAAATGAGGCATTTTGTTCAAGATAATTAAATCAAGACTGTGCAGAATGGATCTCTTTTTGTTGAGGTCCCTATCTATATACTAGTATCTAGAGGCCAAGACGAATCATGGACTGATGCAAAATGTAATTTGATGAGAGGAGGCAATGCCTTGCTCTGTAAAGTATGTACTGTTTATCAATCATTTTGTACATTTCAGACAGGGCAGAACGAACAGATAACCGCTATGGTGAGCTGAAATGTATCTCTGTGCTTATAAATTATGGTCCTTTCATGATTACCATCTTCAAAATAGTAGAACTCTCAAGTTCTGTTAAGTGCACGTGAATAAGGTTTAACTTTCCAGATTTATACCGTTGTAATTGGCATTGAAGCAGACAGAAACAGCTTCATCTTATACCATCGGGAGTCAAGTATGATTACCATTCAGTCCATATAGATATCATGAGCAATTCAAGAGAAATAGTGTTTAGTTCTAGATATAAAAGGAAATAATCAAAGATACACTTTTCTAGGACTACCTGAGACGCTATGGCCATGTTGGAGGTATCTTCCGGTCTGAGGAAGAGTCCTTCAGAGCGGCCTTAACTCGATACCAACGTTACCATGGACTTGAACAAACTGGTAAGTAAGTCATCAGCAATGCGCCATTTTGACATCCCAGTTCACTTTCTCACCTCCTATAAATTATAGCGCACACAAAGTTGGGTTCCCTACCCTCTCTCCCAGCAGAGTTATTGTGAGTCATATATAACGGTGTATGGGTGAGGATCTGCTGGGAGCTCACCGGAGTGGACTTGGGGAGTGGATTCCTCTCTTTCTTTTTTTTTTTACTGAATTTTTAATAAAACTGGGCACATATTAACAGATGAATGTCTTATTTATTTGATATAAAATATACTTTAAGCTGGTGATTGAGCTAGATCAGCTGAAGGCAGACATGACAAGGAGTAGGGAGAATGGGATAATCCAATATCTTCCAACACTAAAGGGCGAATGTTGCCACTGGTAGAATACATTTTTGAGTCATCATGTAGTTTGTCATTAGCATTTTTACTATGAGGGCTCCAGAAGGGGGTCCCTATGGTACATTTAAGTTAGAAAACAAATATCTCAAATGGAAAGATCAAAAAAAAAGAGGAGAATGGGGAAATGTTATTGGTAAAATGTTATTGCTATAACAATTAATTCAGTAGTTTTTCCTTATGTTTAGGAAGGCTTGATAAAGCTACAAAATCCAAGATGGCGGAAGCACGGTGTGGCCTGCCAGACAATGGGTTACTCCCAGGAAACCCATACTCAGAGCGGTTCAGTGGCCATCGCTTTCTTACAATACGTGAGTATACTTGGTTATCTCAAGTTGAATATGACAGCTGTATAAGTTTCACTAAGCACCTTCATATTGCACCCCCAGCGTGACAACCTGACCCTGTATGACAGTGCCAAGTATAGCATTCCAGTTGGTGGCATAATCAATGTTAGAATTATATCGAATGTCAGATAAATGGAATTTTGAACATATTGGCCTCTATGATAACCCTCAGTGGTGACCAATTATCATGCACCTTTGTCTATATCCTCACATATTATGTATAGTAAAAATAAAAGGGAGAAACTAGGTCTATATATATATATATATATATATATATATATATATATATATATATATATATATATATATATATATATATATATATATATATGAGAGGACATAGGAGAAGTACAATAGTTTTGAAATTTTCAATTCACATAAGTTCTATGAAGCTGCATGGTTACTTGATTTCTTTATCCTCAGAATAAGAATGGAACATTAGGGTAGATTCAACTCAACGTGATCACATACCTCTCCGTGGTGTTTAAAATCTCTATGATACTGGATGTACATAAATAACCACTTCAATAGCATTGGTTTGATTAGTTAGCATTCTTAATTCAGTATCACACTGATATCACTGAAAGTGGAACTACCCTATCATAAAGTGAGACATACATTTGGTAAAAGGTAAAACAGGAAAGTCATCGATATAATGGAAGAATCCTTGCCCCAAATTTGCCAGAGTTCCATCGTTATTTCAACATAGATTCCTTGTAATAGTGTACTGCCACCTGGGTTTTTTTGTGAAAGCTTCACTGGTTCACTGAAATATAATACTTATTACGATGGTTCACTGTTCAGTTTTACGAGGATTCCTGGTAGATTTAACAGTTATCTTTTACAGTGTAGAACTTTCGAGAACTGAATAGGAGTGCCCCAGGGCAGCTCCCCTGGGGAGGGGGAGGGGACCCAATATGGTGACCTCTATTGCTGCAGGGTCGGGAAATGAGCCATTATTATTTTAATGTGCATTAATTTTTCAGGGAACTATTCCACCAACCCTACCTTATTGTGGGGCCAGCGGTCCCTGCCGTACATGGTCCATTCTGGTCACTCCCGCCTGTCTAAAAGGGCAATGTACTACATCACAGGCCTGGCCTTACAGGTTTGTATATGCGCCAATCTTGATCATATACAATAAAGGAAATAATACTCGCATTGGCATTGGCTACTCTGGTGACCTCAGGAGCTTAATTCAAAACACCCTGGAATCCCAACCCCAGCGATCTTAGTGTAGGCACATATCATAAGGCCTGGCCAGTCTACCCTATCTAATGCACTGGTTGCATGCCTGTCAGGAATAGTAAGTCCTGGGATCACTTCACTGTTCCTTTTCCAGCACTAAGATCACTGCGATCTTAGTGAAAGAATTGCATAGTGGTTTCACCTGAGTACAAGAGCACTTACAGGGAACACTCCTGATCGAAAGAGTGAATAGCCTACTGCATATACATAAACAGGGGAGGGAGGACGTTTACTGAGAGTCCTTCAGGGCCCTTAGGCCTACTCATGCGTTAAGGGCACTCTAAGGTAATTCTTCCCTCTCAAGTTTTGAAGTAAAGTCCTACCCCACTCCCTTTGGTATCCTCTTGCTGCAAGCCAGACTCTGTCTTCGGGGAATTTCATCTGTCTCTCTCTATTTAGGTAAGATATTTTTATTTTATCTTGGTTGAACATTTGCATTAAAGTTACCTTATTTACAGATGGAATCTAATATATTTTCTTAGCCCATATGGGGACGGGGAACGATTTTATAAGCACTCTTGTGAAGAAGATTGACTCCACAGCTATTCCTTTATTTTGGGACTCTTACCCCTGTGCCTAGTCAGTACTTCTTGGAATAGGCTAGGAGGGCTGAGGCTAAGATCGATACGATCTTAGTGCTGGCTAGGAAGTGTGAGCGCAGTCTAATCTTAAGATCGCTTAATAGGATAAGGTAGAATAATTCCTAAGATCGCTGAGGTTGTGATCCCAGGATGTTTTTAATTAACCTCCTGTGCACCACCATACAGTAAGAAGTACACGCAGCAGTAAGGCACAGTGGTATATTAAACAAGTAATCAATGGATAAGTGATGACGAGTGTGTGTTAGTGAAGGATAATGACACGAGGCCATAGGCTGAGTGTTATTAGCCTTCGCTAACACACACGAGTCATGACTTATCCATTGTCTACATATTTTATACCACAAAACCAATAATTAATCAATAGAATACCAATAAATTCAATTTGAAAACAAAAATTATTCCCCCTCCCCGGGACTCGAAGCCAGCCATAGTGTGTGTACAGGTACATACACCTCGGTGCCCGGCAGCAGACAGCGACAGCGCCCGAAAAATAGTGTTTGTACACGATCAGTACACATGCCTCGGCGCCCGGCTAGGCCTCCTTTGGTTGGTTTAGTTCTAGCAGCGAAAAAAGATGCGTCGCGCTGTTATGTTTGTGTATAATACACCTCCTCACCCGGCAGCGGACAGTGACAGCGCACACGGCGAAAAAAGATGCGTCCGGACCGGGACTCGACCCGTGTACCTCTGACGGCTGAGCGCAACGCGCTAACCGCTAGGCCACCGCGTCTCCTCCTTCAGTGTCCGTGTCAGCTTGCCTATGTTTGACAGTAGGGAACAAAAATATACGCCCGGACTGGGACTCGTTCCGCCTACCTCTACTATCTAACCAAGCAAAAACATATCGTCTCTTGTCAGTCCCTGTGGCGCAGTGGATAGGGAGTTGGATTTGGGATGTGAGACTGCTGGTTCGATCCCTACCCTGGCAATGAAAATTATCGTAGGTTTTAACATGTATTATATGACATGGAAGGACATGAGAGGCGAGCGGTTATCCACATATAACCGCACTGGGTGCGGGTTATCCATGGATAACCACACACCTTACAAAATTGATGTTACAGCCTACAGGGTGTGCAATATCGACAGATATGTGGATGGGAATAGCCACCCAAAAGCACTGTGTGACCCAGAAATCGTGGTATAAAGTTTGCTATATTTCACTCCTGCTATGCCCCTTTCACTTGATAGGAACTGGAAATACTGCTCACTCTCTAAGCATAGGCTAGTCTGAAATATATGCTTACAGAGTGACAAGTTCAGGGCCATTCTAGTGGTTGCTAGTGCCATGATATGGCGCCAGGTACGGGTGTATGGCATTGACATACTTGCCTTCATATTGACTCTCCACATTACTATAGATCATATTCTTTGATATCCTTATCTCATTTTAATGCTCATGTTGCTTCACCTTATTTTATCCCTCACCCTAACACTACACGCATTCCCAATCGCTCAAGTTATTATGTATTTATTTTCTGAACGATTTATGGTCATATACATATATCAACGTAGATATTATAAGCTTTGTAATTGTATTGGCATTCAACACTGCAACACAGAAAATGCATATCATTACATTCAATGAAAAGCCCTTTTACCTTTTAGCACTGGTGCATCCATACCCAGCTGAGCTTCACACCTGTGTTTGAGGCTAAGGACAGTCAGATAGAGATCAGATTTGGTAAGGGCTATCATGTGTGGGAAGGGATACCATGTCCTGTTAATATAGAGTTTGACGGCCCTGGAGGAGTGCTGGCCCACGCCATCTGGCCCTTCCAGCATCAGCTGGGCCGTGGGGATGTCCATGTGGATGAAGATGAACCGTGGGATGTGGACCAGGAAGGTAGAGTTAATACTTATAATATAGTCCATGTGCCCAGCTACTCTTGACTACCAAACTTGCATATAATAAACCTCACTAATGAGCACTCCCTATAAAGTAAACCGTACTGTAAACAGTAAGTGATGTACATCTACAGCAAAAATTACTGGCAACGTTGATTTTTTTTTCAGTAGATGTGGCTGTAGGGCTGAGGCAACTAACTTGCTGTACATGTACAGTAAACCATAGATTTGCTGTAATTCAACAGTAACATGTACTGTTATACAATAGACTATTCTATAATCCAACAGCACCATGTATTGTTATACAATAGAATATTCTATAATCCAACAGCACCATGTATTGTTATACAATAGAATATTCTGTAATCCAACAGCAACATGTATTGTTATACAATAGAATATTCTGTAGTTCAACAGCAACATGCATTGTTATACAATAGAATATTCTATAATCCAACAGCACCATGTATTGTTTTACAATAGAATATTCTATAATCCAACAGCACCATGTATTGTTATACAATAGAATATTCTATAATCCAACAGCACCATGTATTGTTATACAATAGAATATTCTATAATCCAACAGCACCATGTATTGTTATACAATAGAATATTCTGTAATTCAACAGCAACATGCATTGTTATACAATAGAATATTCTATAATCCAACAGCAACATGTATTGTTATACAATAGAATATTCTGTAATTCAACAGCAACATGCATTGTTCTAGGTACACATAGAAACCTAGTACAGGTGCTGACACATGAGATAGGACACTCTATGGGCATCCTACACTCTGATGATAAGACAGCTATCATGTACCCCCACTACAAACCTGGAACTCTACCACACCTCAGGGCGGACGATATTAGGGCTATACAGGGGCTCTATGGTAAGAAGAATATAGTTTTATTTCAATATCCCTGATGACAACATAGGGCTAAGGCCAAATAAAGAAAAAGGTTTGTTTCCAGTTACCCGACTGACCCTAGCAAAACAGGGCCGACCCTAGAATTTTTTTTTTCAATTTGAGAATTTTTGAGATTTTTAAGATTTTTATGAATTTTTCAACAATTTTTCATGGATATAATCTTTGGGTGTACAGGTAATGGCTTGACAAGACACATCTTTTGCACATATTTCACATTTCTTAAATTTTTTGTCCATGTCCTTACCTTGATATCAAAAACCAGATAGATTTGCCCATACATTTCTATACAAAATCAAAAATATTTAAAAAAAAAAAATCCTACCTACCGACCCTAGCTCTGTGAGTCATGTAACTTGAAACACATGAAATTATTTTTTTGCCCTAAAATTTAAGCTACCGGTACAATATATGATACTCATAGTCACCTACTTTAGTACTTGAAGTGCTGTGACTGCTCTTACGAGAATATTATAAGCCACATAGATTAGTGTGGCAAAAAAGGGTGACTTTTGTGAAAATATGCATCGGATGCCTTATTTGTATAATTTATAAAGAATGTGTTGCTTCTTATATCTTCTAATTGGATATTGAATGTCATCTTTTTTTTTCTTTCACTCCAAACCAAACAGGACCGCCCAATAGTTCTGACCCTGTGAAGAAGCGGTGTTCAATGGGCCTGAACAGAACAGTCCTACACAATGTAGATGCCGCCATGAGAGGTCTGCTAGGGGAGGTGTATGTATTCAAAGGTAATTCTCGTGCTGAAATTTGATATTTCCCAGATGCCCACTAGGCATCATGTGCCCAATATTTGTGATTTTTATTGGTCTGTCAAAAATCCATATGTGACCCAATCTGTGAAAAGGGGGCTTAGTGCAGAGGGTGTGCCTGTACATGGGTGCTCAAAATTTTCGGGATGTCATGCCGTCACATTTTAGCAAGGATGGAGCATCACCCCATCACTTTTTTTGTATATGCCAATGTACTGGGAACCTTTGAAATTGCCGCTGTCCATCATTTTCTTAAACCTCTGCATCATGACCATGATCACTTTTTAAAACCCCTCCATCACAAGCGTCACAACCGTCACTTTTAACCCATGTATAGGCACAAGGGTTCTAAGACCCCTTCTCCCTGCCCATGCCAGATATTCAATAGTGGATATTTTCTCAATCTACAGAAAATACTATAAAAAGGATTAAGCAGTACAAGTGTATGTATTTGTTTTATTTACTGGCAGTACAAGTGTATATATTTATTGTATATACTGGCAGTATGAATGTATATTTTTGAAGTATGTCTACTGGCAGGACAAGTGAATATATTTGTTGTATAAATTTACTGTCGTAGGTAACACAGTATATGAACTATATAAGGAGGTTGAACATGACTACATAGCATTCCCTCTGGCTGGAAACATTGCTGATCACTTCCCTGGTGCACCGAGTCGTATTGATGCCGCTGAGTCTTTCGGTAACCATACTTATCTCATAAAGGTGATTAAAGTGCTTTTTATTTGATTGTTTCATTTCAGTTATTTATCTTTTTATGTATTTCTTATCTATCGTTTATACATTGTACAGATTTAGTCTGGTAGACATTGTACAGATTTGGTCTGGTAGACTATCTTTGATATAAATATGAAGATATATAGATTTAAATGCTAACTGCACGAGAGTAGCCCTTTAAAGGGGGGCTAGCATGTGACCACCCCTTGACCAATCAGATCGTTGCAAATTTTCTGCTGGTTTCCGCGAGTTTATCAACGATCTTTGGTCAGGTACCCATACTGTTAAAAGTCTGTGCTAGTCCCCCTTTAAGGGCTTCATGTTGTCTCTAGGATAATGTTCCTCTCCGGTTAACAAAAGAAACACACACATTGTTTTCTCTACTGCTCTTAATTACAAAAAAAAAGAAAGCAATCCTGTAACATTGAAAACTTTATTGTTAATTAGATTTACATATATGTGCTAGCTGGTGAAGATGTCATGCCATAATGGCAAGTAACCCACCATCAGTTACTTAATGCATCATGCTGATCTCAGAATGCAGCACTGGTGCACTGAAAACCTTCAAGGTCAGAAACTCGTCAGTAGTGACGAATTTAGGTGCTCAGATTGACAATACCTAAAACTACAACCTTAGGTCATCATGGGGTAGTCACAGGTGATGACTTTAGGTCATCACTGATGGCCTAAAGTCATCACTTCTGCAACACATTTTCACTATGATATAATGTTATGGGTGCATATTGTATCTCATTTCTTTTTTTTCATTACTAAAATTTTCATTGGAACCCGCCCCCCCCCCATTCAATCTCTGTAAGGGTATTTCCACCCTGTGCATTATTAGGTGAGGTTAGCAATAGCATTCTCCCCAGTAAATGCATATAGGTAGTTTAACAACTGTACTCAATCAATAGGGAGTTATAAAAAATCCCCAAACACAAAAGAGGCAGCGTAATGGAAATGTCTGTGTTCTACTGTAAATAATCTTCCAACAATTTTTTTTCTTTACGGTACATTGTTATATCAAAAGATACATCCCCCAATTATTCTCAACTGGCAATGCACCAAATTCATTGCAGATATTAGTCAATAAATATCTTAGGGCAGATCATAAGGATCTGGCCTTTTGGATAGTGGGGCCCTCTTATGGATCAACTCTACACTAATAGACCTATCAGGGTGGTCAGAATGACGAGTTTGGATCGTCAGAAATTCATGACAACCCTCTGACGACCCTAAAATCGTCATAGATGACTAGTTTCCAATAGCGGCGGGTTTTCAGTGTGAGTTACTCATGAGGGCCACATTCATGTAGTAAAAATGCAGGTAATGCTGGAGGATGTTGCACATAAGGGAAAAGGGAGTTTTACCTAAAAGTGCCTCATCTGTGGCAGTCACTTTCTTTTCAGGCCAGCTGTTTTTTTTGTGTTGGACAAAATTGCTCATGTCAGTCAGGTACAAGTACTTTTCAGTGAAGATGATAGCTACCACACACAAGAGCACTGAGAAGAGAGTCACACAGTTAGGTACCTGCTTGTGCAACACACACTATTTTTAACAATGCATGTGGCTTTTCAATCTAATGTAGTGAGTACAAGTTGAATGGTGAAGGAGAGTGACTTTTTAATGTGAGTGGGTACTGACGTAGCACTCTCTGAAGCTTATGTGTAAAAGCCTCCTGCATTAATGCACTGTGCAACATTTAAAGATTTTGACTATACATTTGTATCACCAGGACTACACAATCTACAGGTACAACATATCAGACACCTTTCTATACGTGCTGGATGCTGTGAGTACTATGAAGGATGAGTTTGACTACTACCACACTCTCCCACAACCCACAAGTGTCACCAGGAAGGACATAGGGGATAAACAAAGACTAGTATTTATAAGTATGTATCACCTATACAAGTCCATTTTCCTATTCAAACTTATACCCGGTAGTTTTTCTATAGTTGTATCATGTGTAAAATAATGAGCAACTAGTCATACAGACTCTTTTCGGTCCATATTTAATCCGTTGACAGTCAAACATCGGTTTGTTGATTGCACTTACATGTGCCCAAATGTAAGGGAATAAATGCCCCCTAGAAAGGAGGATATTGTTTTGACATTTATTCTTAAAATCCAAAGATCACAGTGCCGACATTTACAACCTTGTAGGTAATCATTATCATGATCCAAATATGACAAAAGATAAAACGTTCTTTGAATTCCATTGAGTGGCATATAGCCGCCCTCTAGTGGCCAAGGTTTGTACTGATACTTAGACACAGGTATGCGCCTCAGTGCTGCCCCCTGTCTTATACTCTCAGAGCACCATGGCTGCTCAGGATGACATGCTTCTGGTTACGTGGAACTAATTCCATTTCCTCTATGTTTCTATATAGCATAACACATAAAAACAGCCCCCCGTAATGTTCGTTGGTAATATTTTCGACCATAGCAAGATTAAACCATCTCTCACACACAATGTGTTAGAATATAGGATAGGCTTAACCCTGAAAATCTTAACTAAGGCAGCGATACGTACAGCAAGTGCCATTCTACCCTATTTTGGGCCTCAAAACCTCCATTGGCCAGATGAACATTTGCAGACCTGATAAAATCCCCAAACCTTGGCAAAATATAAAAACTCATCTACTGTTCCATTTAGGAACTATTTGGGGTCACTTGTGATTTTTTTCATAATTTTACCAATATTTCTTGCATATGATTTCTAAGCCAATCAGCACCCAGATCACCTTCAGTGCAGGCCTGAATACCATATGACTCACGAGAGGGCAGCATTTACGTCCATGTAACCTTAATTAGGGGTAGGGTCTTCAGATAAAACTAAAATGTTTTTCCTATCAAACCTTAGGGTCTGTCCTATAAAATCCTAAAGTTTGGTGGCAACAGCCTTTCTCAATGTTATGATATGAGGGGATTGATGTGTGCAATTCACACTGAAATTCCTACCAGTTTTCAATGTGATTTCCGAGCAGCGACTTTTATCATCAAAGATCTATGCACTGCACAAGCATCAGTTCTAGAGCTGTCAAATTGCATATTTGCATTGAATTCAGTCACCTGATGATGAAGGGGGCATTGATTTTGCAAAATATTGTTAGGATTTTGCCAGAAAAACTCACAAAATCATGAAAAACATGATAAAACTGGTGAAAAATGATTAATATTAGGCCTATAATTAATCCCACTTTTTACAGATCATATCTTACCAGGGGATCAATTTTTAAGGCATGCCTTTTCTGTTACATGCATCAAGAATACCTGTTATCAATATTGTACTAATATTTGCACTGGGGGATAAATTACTACTGGTTAATTAGATAGTTGCGCTCTCACTGAAACTTTGATGAAACACTGCAAACCCGACCAAACTTCCAATGGACCCTATGGTAGGCCCTACATGGATATCTGTGCATCAATAACCCTAGGAAGATTAAAATGAGGCTAAAATGTCATTTTCTGCTGAAAATTTCACCCTGTAGGTGGTTTATGTCCAGAAAAAGTTATGTTTTGGGAGATTCATAGAAACTGCAATATTATAGTGAATTACCCTACCTCCGCAAGCAAGGTTTTCCTATTTTTTTTATTTACACACCATTTCTGTGACTAATTTGGCCAGATTTCTGTGAATTACCCTACCTCCGCAAGCAAGGTTTTCCTATTTTTTTTATTTACACACCATTTCTGTGACTAATTTGGCCAGATTTCTGTAAAACCATCCTTGCTGTAACAGAAAAATGACATTAAGAGGGCATTTGAAATAGGCAGGTCAAATGTCCAATCATCCTATAGGTTACGTGGAACTAATTCCATTTCCTCTATGTTTCTATATAGCATAACACATAAAAACAGCCCCCCGTAATGTTCGTTGGTAATATTTTCGACCATAGCAAGATTAAACTGTCTCTCACACACAATGTGTTAGAATATAGGATAGGCTTAACCCTGAAAATCTTAACTAAGGCAGCGATACGTACAGCAAGTGCCATTCTACCCTATTTTGGGCCTCAAAACCTCCATTGGCCAGATGAACATTTGCAGACCTGATAAAATCCCCAAACCTTGGCAAAATATAAAAACTCATCTACTGTTCCATTAAGGAACTATTTGGGGTCACTTGTGATTTTTTTCATAATTTTACCAATATTTCTTGCATATGATTTCTAAGCCAATCAGCACCCAGATCACCTTCAGTGCAGGCCTGAATACCATATGACTCACGAGAGGGCAGCATTTACGTCCATGTAACCTTAATTAGGGGTAGGGTCTTCAGATAAAACTAAAATGTTTTTCCTATCAAACCTTAGGGTCTGTCCTATAAAATCCTAAAGTTTGGTGGCAACAGCCTTTCTCAATGTTATGATATGAGGGGATTGATGTGTGCAATTCACACTGAAATTCCTACCAGTTTTCAATGTGATTTCCGAGCAGCGACTTTTATCATCAAAGATCTATGCACTGCACAAGCATCAGTTCTAGAGCTGTCAAATTGCATATTTGCATTGAATTCAGTCACCTGATGATGAAGGGGGCATTGATTTTGCAAAATATTGTTAGGATTTTGCCAGAAAAACTCACAAAATCATGAAAAACATGATAAAACTGGTGAAAAATGATTAATATTAGGCCTATAATTAATCCCACTTTTTACAGATCATATCTTACCAGGGGATCAATTTTTAAGGCATGCCTTTTCTGTTACATGCATCAAGAATACCTGTTATCAATATTGTACTAATATTTGCACTGGGGGATAAATTACTACTGGTTAATTAGATAGTTGCGCTCTCACTGAAACTTTGATGAAACACTGCAAACCCGACCAAACTTCCAATGGACCCTATGGTAGGCCCTACATGGATATCTGTGCATCAATAACCCTAGGAAGATTAAAATGAGGCTAAAATGTCATTTTCTGCTGAAAATTTCACCCTGTAGGTGGTTTATGTCCAGAAAAAGTTATGTTTTGGGAGATTCATAGAAACTGCAATATTATAGTGAATTACCCTACCTCCGCAAGCAAGGTTTTCCTATTTTTTTTATTTACACACCATTTCTGTGACTAATTTGGCCAGATTTCTGTGAATTACCCTACCTCCGCAAGCAAGGTTTTCCTATTTTTTTTATTTACACACCATTTCTGTGACTAATTTGGCCAGATTTCTGTAAAACCATCCTTGCTGTAACAGAAAAATGACATTAAGAGGGCATTTGAAATAGGCAGGTCAAATGTCCAATCATCCTATAGGTTACGTGGAACTAATTCCATTTCCTCTATGTTTCTATATAGCATAACACATAAAAACAGCCCCCCGTAATGTTCGTTGGTAATATTTTCGACCATAGCAAGATTAAACTGTCTCTCACACACAATGTGTTAGAATATAGGATAGGCTTAACCCTGAAAATCTTAACTAAGGCAGCGATACGTACAGCAAGTGCCATTCTACCCTATTTTGGGCCTCAAAACCTCCATTGGCCAGATGAACATTTGCAGACCTGATAAAATCCCCAAACCTTGGCAAAATATAAAAACTCATCTACTGTTCCATTAAGGAACTATTTGGGGTCACTTGTGATTTTTTTCATAATTTTACCAATATTTCTTGCATATGATTTCTAAGCCAATCAGCACCCAGATCACCTTCAGTGCAGGCCTGAATACCATATGACTCACGAGAGGGCAGCATTTACGTCCATGTAACCTTCTGTGATGTCAATTTGAAAACTTAAGTAGTCAGCCATGATTGAGCCCCCTCCCCCATGGTTTTTTTTTTGTGAAATCTAGTTTCTCACTTGTGAAATCATTTCAGACGGTCCCAACAAACCTCAGTCCATATAACAAGTAATTTTATTGTTTGATCGTATCTCCAGGTGGGAGTTTCAGGAAGGTCTATCCCCCAGACTTGGTGCAGAAGTACAACCCATGGAACTTCCTTGGTAATGACAATAATATTGTTGCAGCCTTCCCTGGCTCAGTTTATGACAACAATGGACACCTTCACCAATCTAGGTAATATATTAGAGTCATATGATATAATAATTCAATACTTCCAAAAGTTAAAATTATCTGTAACCTTTTTGGAATTTTGGATATTCTTTTATTGATCAGTAGATTCAATGCTGTTTGATATGTCATAGAATCTAAGATACTCTATGAAATGGACCTTTAGCCAAGAGGATTACGGTAAATCTTGAATGTCAATCCTGTGCAGTGATTCCAACAATGTTTTTGGATTTCTACATACCTAAAGAAATAAAAAAGCTTTGCTAGGTACCAGGGTAACACGGCTCTGCTTCAGAAGCCTACCAGAGCAGTATTAGTAATCTGATCCCACACAAGGCGGCAGCATCATACACACATGTCCCCAGGTCATTTTTAGTATCTACTCATGCAAGCAAAGTTTTAACCTGATTCTACTGTCTGAACTCACAACTATGCTAAGATGGGCAACCCAGGTATCTAGCAGAGTGATTTGGGTTCTTCAAGTATGTAGCAATCCAGATTGCTAGATTTATTGTGCACATTTGACAACCCTCTGCTCTCACAGGGCTAGTGTTTTGCCCCGAGACAAGGTTTAGATAACACCAGGTACGTCCATCTGTGTCCACAGCTATACCATTTACCCCACATACTACAAGAGGCCTGGTGTCAGCAGCCCCATCCCCATCAGGAAGGAGCTCAACTGGGCTATCTACACCTGAGGATGGGATCACATCACTGCATTAATCAATCATGCCCATTGGTCGGTATGATGCATGAATGCAATACATGCATGCGTCATACCCATCTTACAATGGGTTACAATGACCAGCACTTCATTAGCAGACTATGGTGTGAACAGTAACTTCTATTCTCTTCATTGATGACATACAATCTGTCAATGTACCTGGGCACATTTAATAAAGGGCCTAGCTCTGGTGAAAAAGGGAAATCAACTTTGAATTCGATATCCACTTATAATAATATTGTATGTGATAATTAATATGTGGCATATTGGCATATACGCACTGTAAGGTCTTTAAGGGGTTTGAAAAGACAACGTTTTGGGTAGTTAACTGGTTCTTCTCGGTCCTTGCACTAGTTACACAAATCATAATGAAAATTACAATGGTGACATGTCTAGGTTGGTATGGAATGTAAAAAAAAATCATAACCAAGCGTCCAACAAGGGGAAGGGGGAGAGAGAAAGAAAGTGTGTGTGTGTATGTGTGTGTGCATGTGTTTGTGTGTGTGTGGGTGTGTGGGTGGACCTTATGAGGTACTCTACGGGAATGGGGATACCTTGTGAGGTACTTCATCCTTGTGAGGTAACCTCACAAGGAAATGCCCTTATTTGGGCATTTTAGGTTATAAAACGAATTTTCAGAGTTTTTGAGTCAAGACCTCACAAGGCATTAAGTGTGTTTAATATTGTGTTTAGGTGTGTTTAGTAAACACAGTCAAACACAGTATTCTAAGTGGTTCCACACACACTCACTAGGTGGCTCTTCTGTGCCATGGTAGTTATCCCACCTGCTGTCCTGCCTCAATACCTCATAAGGGCACCCCAGGCAATATAAGGAAACACACTATCATTCTCTCCAAACAGCAGGCTGTGTGGAATGATAATACAATATTTGATGAATATGGAATGCAGAAGTTGCAGAATATTTTTGTTGTCCTTGTATTTTTTCAGTTTAACTAGTAACATCAACCTTTGAGTATTTATTTAACACACCTGTGTGTGATGCCCTATATTAATATAACCTCACAAGGAGTTATATATAATTGTGTGTCTAACATAGATAGGATGGCAGTGTCTGTCTAACATAGATATAGAGAGATAACCTTTCAGTAAGATGACCTTTATTACTGTGTTAGGACAAAAATGTGAACCTCACAATCCTATTCATGTCAATTAACCTCACCATCCTATGAATCCATATCAGACAGACACAGTACAAGGGTACTCCTTATGAGGTCCTATCCATATCAGACACACACAGTACATGGGTACACCTTATGAGGTCCTATCCATATCAGACATACACAGTACAAGGGTAATCCTGATGAGGTTCTATCCATGTCAGACACACACAGCACAAGTGTATTCCTTATGAGGTCCTATCCATATTAGACACACACAGTCCAAGGGTACTCCTTATGAGGTCCTATCTATATCAGACACACAGTACCTGGGTACTCCTTATGAGGTCATATCCATATCAGACACACACAGCACAAGTGTATTCCTTAGGAGGCCCTATCCATATCAGACACACACATTACATCAATACACCTTATGAAGTCTATCCATATCAGACACACCCAGTACATGGATATACCTTATAAGGTTCTATCCATGTAAATCTGTCCATGTAGGGTCAAGGAAGGATATATAAGACACACAATTATGCACAACCTGTTCTTATGAGGTACTCACAATGTAGGATTATGAACATTACTTGAAATCTAGAAATCTTTTTTTAATTTAAGCTATTGATAATGCCCATAGGTTGAAGGAATAAACATGCCCCCATCATAGTAAAGCTAACTAGCTGCAGTTAAATGAACCCAGCATACTGGGTCATAATACCAATGTTTATCTAATTAATGAGTGGCAGATGGTCTTTGGGAAAGGGGTGAAGTTTCAACTATCCCTCTCCTGGCACTGAACCTCATAAGGGCAAAGACACACACACACACACACACACACACACACACACACAATGCATTTGTAAACTAGCACTGAGATGGTGAAAAGGGCCATATCATAGATATTATAAGACTAACAAGCTTGCTGACAGGATCATAAGAGCAAAAAGTTTTCAAATCCTAATAGCTCTACACACATTCATTTATCCATTCACAGCTTTGTACATTCTTAGAAAACATAAAATGTGTTTTTTAGTCAATTTGATTTTTAGTTAAAGAAGGACATAAAGTGCATCTCAGGTATGAGCATTGTGGTGTTTGATGTTTTGTCACTAATAGACACAGAGGGGGTTTTGTCAATGTTGGGTTCAGACACACCAGATATACCTAGGTTGGCCCTGTGAGGTTGTATCCATGTAATATTCACACACATAATTTTATATAGGTCACCTTTGTGAGATCTCCCCAAATGTCAGTTATAAAGTTGATCTTACTTAAGTTGTATTCTTGTAAACTGAAACCCTGGTTACTATGGTAACTAGGTCATCTCTGCTGTAGTGTGATGTTTATCTGACTAATGATTGCCAGATGTTCTCTGGGAGGGGAAGCCTTCACTCTACCTCATAAGGAGAAACACTCCATCTTAGTGAGACACACATATTTCTGTACATAATTCTACACAAAGCTCTATAGACAATATTTTAGGGATGATGTGCAATGATCTTTCATTTGACCATGGGAACATCATATAGATGGTACATGAGTTAGTGTCAGGAAAAAAGTGTACAAATGCCAAAAAACCATGGTTTTGGCCTTTAGCCATAGAAAAGAATATGCCTATCCTATCTATTTATATCAGTTTGGGTGGATGTTGGTTGAAAATTTTTGCTACGGTCAGTTGAGTGTAGAAATTTACTCTTTGAAGTGTCTGTGACAATGGCTCTTAGGTCAGAATAAATCTATCAATAATAGTGATATATTGTCCCTAATACACACCACATAAAAAAACCTTGTAAGGGGTTGAAATTGGTATCAAGATTTTAGCTGTCAGTCCAACGGTCCCTGATTTGTGGTTCAGAATATTTATGCATGTTTCAATGAAAGAGCGGGAAAAACTGTGAAGACAGATATAGACAATGTCTTCAGTCTTCACCATCTTTGGGTTTAAGTTTAATCTATAGAGTGTCAAGTTATATCAATTATGCAATGTTACTTTTGGAATTCCAAGCCAATTCCAAATCTTGAGGATTGGTTATTTTGAGCATGGGTAATTTCAATGCCTCAGGATACCCAATTGTTGGAGAAAGAAAGTGGATTGGTTATTTTGAGCATGCTTGCTACCATGTCCAGTAGGCAGGTTTCCCTCCAAAATGCATGTTTCATCAAAGACAGCTGGAAAACTGTTGATTAGAGATGAGTACATGAAATGGGTGAAGGTCATTATGAAAAGTGGCCCCAAATATGATACAGCCTTTGGCCATCCATATAGAGTGTTTTATTTCAGTTTTTTTGCGCACTGCAAAAATCAAGTTTATCTATTTTGCAATGTTATGCTTGGAATTCCAAGCCAATTCCAATGCCTCAGGATACCCAATTTTGGTTTGTTCCCCTGATCACCAAACATGAATGGAGGGTGGGGAGTTTGTTATATGTGACACGATCTACGAAAAAGGCCCTTAGTGCAGGGTGCTTTCAAGGTCCCTATTCCCAGTACATGTACATAACATATATAGCCTATATGCCATCAGTGTCTTTGTGAAGACCCATAGCTCTTTCATATATCATTTTAATGTCATACACATTTTAATTGATCAGCCATCTTTATGTGCTTATGAGATAGAGACGTCATTACAACTTTCTTACTGAGTCTGTTAAGGAATCCTTTAGGTCAAAAGTGTCAGCTCCAGCTTAGATAAGTATATCAAATATGCTGCATGTTCAGTAGATGACATGACAATGTGCCCCTGTTGAACCGATTCTTACTCTCTAACGATATCAAGCCAAAGCACCAACAATTTAGATATCAGGTGATGATTTGGTATGCAATGGCTTCTACTTTGTTCAGTGTAATAAAAAAACAAGGTGGAAAATAGTTGAAAGAAATGGGTTGCATCCATCTCAAAGCCAAAAAAACTAGGGAAATGTCCACAATCAAAACATAAGCCCAAGCTCCAATAGGCGGCATGGGGCAGCAGCATGACAGGCTGCACAGATATTCCTTTGTTCTTTTTGTTTACATGTGTCACTGAGAACAATGGATTTTGGCATGCTGCCTATAACGCTGCCGCTCCATACCGCATTGTGGAGCCATGGCTATAGTCAAGAATGGTATCACACAGTAGATCAGGTCTCGTTCTATACAGGTTAATTACCCAGGGTTAATTACCACACTATACTTTTAATATCTCTTTGGGTGTTTATCTTTCACTTTCGGTAACTTAACATTTATGGGATGATTATCTAACTTTTAGAAAAGGAAAAAAAGACACAATTAAAAGATGATGGTCTGTTTTCAGACAAAATTGTGCCAAACTGATATTGAAATTATAGTCTGGTAATTAACCCAGTGTACTAGGTTGTAGTTAAGTACATGAAGTGACTATGTTTACTGCACCTCTATATCTACCTAGCTATTCATCTTTCACTTTCAGTATCTCAAAATTTATGTAATAATTATCTAGCCTTTACTCAGAAAAGGGAAGAAAAAGACACAATTAAATCTTTCACTTTAGTGGCCACACATACTAAATTCAGAGTGATTAACATGCTGAGGCTTTTCAAAGAAGGGTTATGCCTGTTTAAGTACAGTGCCTGTGCCCTAGAGCAGGACATACTATTATTTCAGAGTTGTCTATTCAAGACTACAACATAGTGTGCTTTTTTTAACTGGAGAACCCTGTGTGTTACATGTAGCTAAATAGCAGCAGATATTAGTGGCCACTTTTTATTTCTACATATTAGGGGCTGATTATACTGACCAGTAGTGGGTCGCTCCTGATGATTATCCTAGTCATTGGGGTCGTGAGCTACAGTATAATGTTATGCAGTGTCCCCCAGATGTTAGTCTTATTAGGTACACACAATTACATAGAGTGTTCTTATGAGGTACACACATAATTACATTGTGTCTTTATGAGGTACACACACACAGAGTTACCGAATGTGTCCTTATGAGGTACTCTGATGTTAGCTTTGTCAGGTACACAGACACAGATACACAGTGGGTCCTTATGTGGTACTCTGATGTTAGCCTTGTCAGGTACACAGACACAGTTACACTGTATCTTCCTATGAGGTACAGACACACAGTTACACACAGAGTCCTTATGAGGTACACACCAGGGTAATTGACCTGTATTGACTCGATCTACTGTGTATAACAGAAGGGGAAACTATATAGCTTCGTCTACAGAAATATCATTTGACTCTGTGTTAATCAGAGCGAGTTATTATCTGTTACATTCTGTACTAGGTTGTAGTTAAAGGCCCCACTGGACTATATAAACTGCATGCCACACCCCTTTCTAAATGCCCTCTGTGCCAGCTGATGTACACAGGTCAGCAATGTATCCAAAGATTACTAAGGACATATCTAATTTGTGCTTTTCTAAAATTGCACAAGTATGAGTTAACCTAAGGCAAATGATGCTGTCTAAAATTTATTTCATATTGTTAGCTTATATTCAGGTAATAGCAGATGTAAATTCAAATTGTTCTACACAGAAAACCGTTTGTATATGTGAATGACAGGCAGACACAGAGTAGTCCCCCCTGATTGGTTATTCACTAACAGTACCAGTTGTATGGTATACAATATCACAGACATACACAACACAATGTAGATGCCTGAGACTGGGCACAGCCTTATAGAAATCTGCTAATTTCAAACTAAGGACTAACAGTTGATTTGTCATGTTCACACACCTAAATATATGTGGTAGCATGAGGTGAATGGTGTAAATTTTAAAATTTGTCATTCTGGTATAATGGCTGTTTAGAAGATAACAGCTTGTTGTTTTAGTGTCTAGATTCAAACCCAACTGCTACTTTTCTGGTCTGTGACCTCTGACCCTGGAGGTGTCAACACTTTAGGGTGACATACACCACATGTCTCAGGGCCCTGCATGGTCCCTCAGCCTCCCCGCCTTGACCAATCATATGCCCCTAAAAGCACTACCGGGACATTGCAAAGTGGGCCTTTAAGTACATGACGTGACTATGTTTACTGCACCTCTATATTTTGAACTGGCTATTTATCTTTTACTTTCAGTATCTCAAAATGTATGAAATGATTATCTAGCCTTTACTCAGACAAGAAAAATGTGGCTGTGACCACATGCAGGAGTTGCCACAATCTATCAACCCAAATTTATCACAAGATATTGACAAAACATACTTTGTCCACAGTGCATGGTAACAAAGTGTCCACAAAATACATTTTGTCCACCAGATATATTAACAAAGTGTCCACAAATAACATTTTGTTCACAAGATACAATTTATCTATATGGACATTGTGATAGTTTGTGTGAAGAATATGTGCTCTGTGGACATCTGGTAACACATTCTGTGGTTTTGTGTGGCAAAGGGGGTATTTTTAACATTACACTCTGCCAATCTGGTATGCAGACAACCTGGCCTTGCCATGAAGGAAATGCTGTGTGTTAACTAAAGAATTTGATAAAAAATCCTAATAGCAATTGCAAATGATGCCAGCATCTATGGGGATTTTATGTAAAATGTAATTTTTGAAAATGGTTACAAGAAAAAGCAAATGATGGATCTGAATGGGTGTAGCTCTGTGCAAGGTCAAAATGAACTAGTCAAATATCTTGAACAAAGAGATCAGGTGTATTAAGGTTACAGCCGTGGGTATTACTGGCATGGGGGATATAACTGGCACCCTAGCATTGTGCAGCTGATTTAGCAATATGCAAATGAGCTTTTAGATATTTTTTTTTACTTCAAGCCCATTCTTTAGACCTTTCTCTCCCAGCCTATGTGCAGAAAATTGAGAAAATCAGGTTTGTAGGTCATGATATTTCCCATTGATTTTGTAGTTACTGATTCACCAACCAGCAGTAATGAGTTTTTATGGCTTTTGCTAAGTTTGTGCTCAACTTGATGCCAATGTTTACTCCATTCAAATTGAATCTCGGAACAAGAATGTCATTTGCCTCCCAAAACATTCAATTTGAAATTAATGTAAAAAAATGGTCGATTTGATAGGGGGTACCAGTAATAACAACAGATCCGCTCAGTCGTTGGTATTAATGGCACCCTATCATTCTGCTGTGTAGTTGATATTGTTTCAGGGTATGTACTGCATGTTTTCTCTCCATTTGTCACTGGACTCTAGATGTTTCAGATTACCAAGGTTCCTTTTATACATTCTTGTTTTGTTCTGGCGATATAGGGTATTTAAGGAATAAGGCACGTAGAAGAGTTTTGAGTTCAAAAATAGTTATTGGTCAATCAATCATAATCACATATCTTGTTCATGATGGCCAAAGGTGAATACGACATTAGCAGAAGTAGTATGCAGAAGGGGAGCAGGTGTGCATCTATTACCCAATAAAGACTGGGGGTTACAACTCCCCCCCTACAAAGTGGCCTTATTCCTGTTACAACAAGGTGTCAAAAGATACCACTGCCCTGCATTATTAAATCATGTAGTGGTCAGTGAAAACGTCTCTGGAGACACCGGGATTCGAACCCGGGTCTCTCGCTTGCAAGTCGAGTGCTCTACCGCTGAGCTACATCCCCTGGCCTGACATACCCTGTCATCAACACGGCCCCACTGACATTTCCACCTTCCAACTACCCTGGATCGGTATGGTATACATAGGGGGAGTGACACAACCAATTGAGCAGTCCCTCTGAAGGCTCTGCGCACCTGACGGGGGAACGAACCCCTACACTCCTCCCAACCAGCTTCAACCGTATCCCACCAGAACCGGTCCTCCAGTCCAGTCTGAACGGTACCAGTACTGAGTCACACACAGCCTATCTGTTTCCAAGTCCCTCAGCACTAGCAAGTTGAAGCGCTTGTCTATACCATACCGGCCCAGGTACCGAGCTCTCTAAAGGTCCCCCATGCGAGGCAGGACCACTCGGTGTCTCCACCAATGTAGTGGTCAGTGAAAACGTCTCTGGAGACACCGGGGTTCGAACCCGGGTCTCTCGCTTGCAAGTCGAGTGCTCTACCGCTGAGCTACATCCCCTGGCCTGACATACCCTGTCATCAACACGGCCCCACTGACATTTCCACCTTCCAACTACCCTGGATCAGTATGGTATACATAGGGGGAGTGACACAACCAATTGAACAGTCCCTCTGAAGGCTCTGCGCACCCGACGGGGGAACGAACCCCTACAATCATATAAATTTATGGCTACCAAAATAATTGCACAGCAGACCTATTAGAGGAGCTGTGCATCCATATAACTCAAAATATGCATGGCATGGAAAAATCCCTGTCCAACCACATCTCTAATCACTATAATTGGATTTCAAAAAGTGCAAGTTTCACATTATATGCACAATATTTCATTAGTACAACAGCACTTTCCTGAATCCTAAGATATACATAAACATGTAAAAGCAAGTTGTAGCCATTAGTAATGACCCTGCATTAAATCACCTCTGAGGCAGCTTCTGCTGCCCTCCTACTACTCCCATAAACTCAAGCCTTATTTCTGTTATTCCCCTCATGCTATGGTGATTATTTGCTTAGAAACAGGCATTCTTTCAATTTATCTGCCTGGCATGGCTAAATCCATGGGCTTAGGTCCTATATCAATTAATTGCAGCAGGGTTAAGGTGAAACCATCTAATTGTGAAGAGTGATGTTCCTTGGGCAGTTAGAAAGGGGGGGAGGTCGTTTATCCATCCAAGGTGGAGGTAGGGAGAGAGTGGACAGCAACGAAGAGCATTTCTGAGGTCTGCAGTTTCTTGTGCCTAGCTGTTGTGTAATGGTCAACCCTAGGTTAGGAATAATTTGATTACTTTAAGAATACTTGACTATTCTATACATCATGTTTACATATAACTAGAGAGAGAGAAAGTGAAATAGAAAATGGTGTATAATTAAGATGTCCAAAAATAAGTGGACAAGTGGTGTGTCGTGTCTTATATCAAAAATGAAAGAAAGTACTTACATCACCTTCATGTTCATACATCGTGTTTACATAAAACGAATGAGAGAGAGAAAGCGAAAGAGCATACGGTGTATAAGCAAAGAGTTTGGGTCACAGTCTAGAAACACCCCCCTAACATCCAGATGTAATGAAGGAAACGTGATGTAGTCTTTTGATATCAAAGAGAGATCTCATGATTGAGATTATGGGCATTATATATATATGCTGGCTGATTAACGTAACTCAAAAGCTGCTCTAATTGATCATTGTCCGCAATGTATGTATCTTGCATTGGTCTCAGGAAATCAGTTGTAGGAAGTTGTATGAATTTTGATCTTGGCAGTTTCCAGAATATTCAACAACAACTAATACCTTTAGATTGCATTAGCGACTGTTTTAAAAATATTTGGACTACCTTTATCTCAATCTAGATATAAAAATAGATTGGCAGATCTTCTTTATGGTAGTTATGACACAGGTGCCTCATAAAATGGCATTGCAATGGCTATGGTTAGGGGTACCAGTAATACATTCATCTATGCCAGTAATGATCAAATAATTAAATACATTGCAGTCAATTTTCACTTATACCCCATGAGTAATGTGTAAAAGACCTTCCATTGTCAACATGTAAAAAGAAATTTGAAAAAAATATTCATTGTAAAGCCAAGTGGGATGAAATGAAGTTCAGTATAGGTATTTTAAAATTGGTCTATCAAACTTTGTTGAGTAAACGTGGCGTTTTCTCCTCTTTACCACTGCCGCATGAATGAAAACCATCAAACTTTGTTGAAAATCTTGGTATTTTGGATAATTCTGGAATGATAGTGTCTTCTCTCAGCTAACAAAAGTAACATGATGTATAGAATCTGTAAAAGTTAATATAGGTGTTTCAGTTAAAGGTGAAACTGTCAAGTTTTATGAATTCTAAGTAAAATATCATTCGGTACACAGAATTTTTTTTTTCAATAATTGCTTTTCAGTGTAAACACACCTTTTCCAGGACTTATTACCCAGAATGCTAAGTAATTTTATCTGATCATCTACTACATATGCAAACCCTTGCCTCTCTAGTAATTCTCAGAGGCTGAGAAATTTAATGTAAATGTTGGTCGTTTTGGGATCACTAGCGTATAGTGTGAATGCTTTCTGAAAGGTTTTTTTTCAGGGTCCTGAAGAACTGGTTCCATTAATGCTGGTTGGGCAATTCTTTGCTAATTCAATAAACTTTATACAGCAAATGTATAGAAAAGTATCTTTTGCCCACCTATATCAGTCAGACCTGCCCATTGCACTGTGACTAGCATAAAACCAAGCACATAAGGTGAATTTCCTGGCTATTTGTATGGGGCTAGACACTTACCTGTTCAGCCATGTAAATTTCAGGGGGAAATGGGTGAAAACAGGTGAAAATTACACTTTTTGAATGACAACCCAACTTTGAACAGCTCTGTAGACCTTAATAATTGGAGTATCAACAAAAGAAAGAAAGGTTTGTTGTGTTTTACACTTATTTTTCATGAAAAATTGATTTTGTGGAATCTCCCCCTTACAACCCCTTAAAGAAACTCATGCTGTATGAAATTAGCCCAGCAATGCCAGCTTGGCAACATTTAGGTACATAATCAGAGTGGTCTCACTGTTAAGAATGTACCCACTATGTGTCCTTGCACCTGAAATGCACCCCTTGTCAACAGCAAACCATCACAAATTGTTCAAATTCTTGCCAGGCACCACAGGGTGTTGACATAAAAAAATGTACACACAATGTGCTACAAAATGTCCACAGAGCACACATTTTCCACACAAACAATCGCAAAGTGTCCATACAGACACATTTTAGCCTTAGGACAAAATATGATTTGTGGACACTTTGTGTATATATCTTGTGGACACGATGAATTTTGTAGACAATTTGTGACCATACACTGTGGACAGAACGTGTTGTGTGGATACTTTGCAATCAAAACTTGTTGTCAAAATGTGTTTGTGGATAATTTGGGATGATAGATTGTGGACAACTCGTAATTTGTGGACACTTTGTTCAAGTTGAATGTGGACAGCGTGTTTTTGTGAATACTCTGTGGTAAAATCTTGTGGACTAAAAGTAGGTTTGGACATTTTGTGATGAAAGTATGAGGACAGAAAGTGTTTTGTGAACACTTTGTGATGATAGGTTGTGGACAGAGTGTATTTTGTGGATACATTGTCATTGTTGGGTGTGGACAAACTGTATCTTATGGACACTCTGCAAAAATAGTCTGTGGACAGTACATTTTTTTTTGGACATCTTGCGCGGGCCGTTGTGGATGTATTGTGAAGAAATGTGATATGGACAATATGTGTCACTTAGCTGAAGTGAAGCATAACACCCCATTTCAATTTCATGCCTTGCAATAGATGATAATCACCCTGTGAAGTGATCTATTTAACTCATACCTCAGTAAGATATTAAAAATGAATGTGGCATGATGATCTAAAATGTATACTAAACAAGGCGATGTAAGAGGGGTGGCGAAAAAAAGTTTGACCCCTCCTGAAGGGATGGCGGAAAAGGGGGGTGGAAAAAAATTTCAGGGGTCCAAACTAAAACTCACCAACTCCCCCTATTGTTAAAAAATGAACTCTCCCTAAGTACATGATGTGACTATGTTTACTGCACCTCTATATTGACCTACCTTTCACTTTCAGTATCTCAACATTTATGTAATGACTATCTAGCCTTTACTCAGAAAAGGGAAGAAAAAGACACAATTAAGAGATTATGTGTCTTGTATTTATAAAAACAAACAAGCAAACTTCAAACACTTCACAACCCAGCTATCTTCCCCAGAATTTAGTTTCTTCCATCACATATTTTGTACAACCTTCACAAGCTTATAAATACCTTACCACCAAATAGCTATTGAATTCAGTCCTCCCTTATGACAGGTGTAAAGTCAGTTTAAGTCACTCTATCTTCCCCAAAGCTATGTGCCTTGAATAAAAAGGGGCACAGTTGAAGTTAGTTTCACTTTGGAAAGAACTGGAAATGTAATTTCGTCCAGGTCACAAAACAGACAATATCCACTCATAATTTGGTTTCCTCCATCATGATTTTGAAAAACCAATAACTCCTCCACCTACAGATATGGAAAAGATACCTCTGTTATTATCTTTATTATACTTTAATTGGTATATAGTGACATTTTGAGTTATATTCTAAATTTAGTTTAGAGACATTTTTCCAGTTTCTTCCATTTCTTCCACTTTTAGGCAGACAAAACCTATTTCGGATGTTTTTTTCCATGGTTTTTACCGTTTTTTCCGCCCTGTGGAAGAAACCTCCCAACCCTGCACTCATCTAAAAACTCATTAATAATTAAAAATGGCTGCCATATACACAGGTATGGTTTTAAATGGCATGATTAGATTCCCAGATATCAAAAATGTACTTTTAGGATTTTATTTTGTTTTTCTATGTTGATTACAAGTAAAGATATTCCTTTTTCAAAATCTTTATAGCATTACATAAGGTAATTAATGGCTGCCATATAGCAATATTCACTCGAGTGTTTAGATTGTGCAAGATAGCCATCTGACACCAGTGTCATGACCTTAGTGGGCCATGGGGCTCACTATTACATTTACATATATCTCAGAAAAATGTCCAAAACTTTTTGAAAAATATTTTTTTTACATATTATTTTTTCATAAAAGGAGTGATTCAGCCTATTGGTCATCATGATGCTGCAATGAAGTTATAGGGAGAATGCCTGCATATCAACCTTGTAGAGTTGGCATAAGTGTAGCCCTGGCGAGTTATTCTCAAGGGCTTGATTCTTGGTATTATCTCTTGTTTATGCTGAATTTGCTGAAGTTGTTTCAGATATTCACTAGGTTTTGGAGTAGCACCAATTATCCCTTCTAGTCTGTACCAAAGCCTCATGTGTCATCTACAGCCATGTCACTCCATATGCTATTAGATATACCGGCACTGTCATGCATAGTATGCTGCCTCTTCATTAAGCCTTCTCTGATATCATCAGGCATTTCATATATGAACCTTGAATAGTGCATCCCTTGCATAATGTTAGCAGCACCAAAAGGCATTGGAAAAATCTCATCTCATTAGACAGGGCATAACACAAAATTAATTCAAAATGGCTGCCACATACAAAATTCTAACTAGCATAAATAGTTCCAATGACCTGAGAAATGCACTTTCGGAACTTGATTCAAAGTACAGATACCCTTTTCGATATCTTTATAGTATTAAACTCATTCAGGGATGGGTTTCTTCCAGGATGAAAGGTATTTCTTCCTGGACAGTGGAAAAAACCTGGGAGAAACCTATTTTGTACGGTTTCTTCAAGGTGTAGGGGCCGGCAGCGTTGTATGTATACTAGTGTGGATCATCCGAGAGATGTGCTCGTGTGGTGCTCGTTCCTTCTATGCCAACCAAGTGTCGTTTGGCGATACCCGTTTAGTACAAGAGGGGGCAGCACCACGCCTCGCATCTAGCTCCTACTAAGGAGCCGGACGATCAGCAGAAGGGGACTGGACCTAGTCCAGTCCAGACGTGTTTATATTCCTTCTCAGAATAAAGTCCATCCGAACAGATGGGAAGTTAAAGCCTTTGCCCAACCCGAACCTTTTGTGTTGTGTGCTGCTTGTAGTGATTAAGCGAGCCTAAGAGCCACCCAATTCAACATATAGAATGAAACGTTACACTGGTGCCGTGACCAGTTGGTTGGGGGTGGAGTGTGGCCAGACGGCCGAAAGCTGCGGAAGACGAGATGCGAGTTCCTCAAGCTTAGGGCTTGAAGAATTCGAAGAGGATGGCATAGCCTCTCAGCAATTAATGCTAGACTGGAAACCGGGTCGACAGTTTCTGTTTGACTCGGCTGGTGTACAGAGAACATTCTCTACACCCGGTATGATGGCCGATCCCACCATGATTGGAGATGGGGTCGTGAAACTGTATCCGAGTACCCCTAGCCATATGGCCTCGAATACCGGTTTGATGGGTGGGTTAATTAAACCCACTCGGTTGGACTTGAGCGATTGGTCTCAGGTGATAACTAGTAGGCGCAGACTGGAAGCCAGTATTTCAGTGGGCGCCTCTAGTGCTATGAAGACTTCGAAGGCTCAAAGTCCTATCCAAAGGACAGGAATGCCAAACGAGCATGGGGTACAAAAGGGTCCCCGAGTAAGGCAACATCTACCTTTAATGACATCGTTGGACCACAATAGTGATCGAGACAATGGAGGGGATGGTAAACACCATAGTGTAGAGGCAGACGATGTTCCTATCAGGTCTGCCCTACCCCAATGGGATTCCAATCGTAATACACTACCGAAATCCACAGAAATGTATACGCTGGGATTATCCTTAGATGAGGCCCTATCAGACTCAGTATTCAATCCGGGAGGGAGCCGTAAATCCAGACATGGTCGTTGGATGGGCCCTGGATATAAGTCGACTTCGGCTTATCTAAAAGCCAGAGACCAGGTAGAGTAACAAGCTAAGAAGCAATATGAAGCATTCATGGCTGCTCAGAAGAAAATTGAAGATGAGACCCGAGAACGAATCAATAAACTTTGTTTTATAGAACAGGAGGGGGTTCTGAGGGAATCCAACCTTAAATACCGACTTTCCTCTCTAGCCCATAGGGTAGAGTTGAAATCAACGGAGGAAAGAGGAAGGGAAAGTAAGTTTGCAGAACTCAAAAAAGAGGAAGGCAATAGGCGGAGAGCTATTGACAAAGCTAGATCCAAAGAAGTCGCTAAAGCTCGGGATGTAAACAGACTACAGTCTGAGTTAAGTGCGATGGAAGAAAAGACTTCAATTATGCAAAGCCAAGACGGAATCTAAGCTTGTCACTGAGCAAGATGAGATCCATAGGGAAATGACTGAGTATCAGAGATCTCAGAAGGAAAAGAGTGAGAAGTATCGGATACTAAAGGATACTTTGAAAAGAGAAGCACAGCCTGCTCAATTAGAGCGAAACCGAGCAGTTGAGGACAATGAAAGGATTTGATCTGAAATCTTGTCTGAAAACACTCAGTTAAGAAAGGAACAGAGGAATCTGACAACTGACGTTGGGACTCTGACTCTAAACAAGTCTGCTATGGAAAGCTACTTGCAGGAAAAAGAGAAAATTAATCCCCCTCCAGTGGGCCCTGACCTGAGCCCAGATTGGACCTTCATTAAGCAGGGTGACTTCAGTACCTGTTCAATGCCGACACAGCCAACGAGTGCATACAACCCGTTTGTAAATGATAATGCCACTTGTAATGTGGATCAAGAAGGGGTCTATGTCAGAACCCAGGATCCAAATGGCAGGGCTAGTAGGGTCTGCATCAGCGAAGTTCCGATCATCCATAATTTGGATCCGGACTTCGTCCAAAGGGACAATTCGGACGCAAGCACCGAAACTGGCAGGTCCCACATAAATGTGGATCAGACTGAAAACGTCGGATTGGATGCTGGCAACCCGGGCACTTTACAAAGTATGCAGAGTGGAGGCCAGCAAAGTCAAGCAGGTAGCACACCAAATGGTAGCGGACAGAATGGTACTGCTTATACGAGCAGTCAAGGGGCGAGTGGTACCTTGGGTACTACCCCTAATGGTAGCAGTGGAGGTGGAAGCACTGGGGCTGGACAGTCACAGTGGGGCTATAGCCAAGCACCACCATCCTCCGAATAACAGCAGTTTTGGTGGATTGGGAGGCAATCGAACCTTGAATGAAACCAAGGTGATTGAATGGAGCAAACAACAGTGTGGTAGACGTATGCTCATATCTCAGCCAGGAGGGTAGCTGTCATTCCGAAGGAGTATGATGGTACCCGACCATGTAAAGAATGATAGGAATGGTTTGAAGACTTCATCGACGTGATGAATTGTAATGGGTGACGCCATACGAGGCGAAACCACATCTTGTTAGATGTCTGAAGGCTGGCCCAGGTTGCATGGCCGTGGAGCAATGGCGCACTTAGTATGGCCTAGTAGGAAGCTTTGAGCAGTTAGTAGAGACTAATAGTGGGCTGTTGTGTAACATGGTCAAGGAAGATCCAATAGTTCGGTTTAGAAAGCGGACCCAGAAACCTTCGGAAGCATTTAGAGCTCATGGTATGGAGCTCCATGCCCTACTAAGTAAGGCCAAACCCAGAACAGAAAACCAGGACTGGTATATGGACGATTTGATAACTCAATTCGTCAAAAGGGTTGAGAGACCGAGACGAGCAGATAGCTGCAAGAGACGCCTGGAAGGAGGGGTCCACATTGCACGGCATATTTAATGGAATAGATATGGCCGTGAAGAAACAAACCATGTTAGCTAAGAGATGTTCCTAATCAGTCAGCACATACCCCCATAGCAGCTGCAATGCATCGACCCGAGGAGACTAACACCTCGGACGACTTTGAATTGATTGACATTGAGCAGGAGGATGGTACCTTCTGCGCAATGCAATTAAGAAGGAACACTTCCGGTAGGAAATATATTCCTAGGAAGGTGTTCAACAAGTCCAAGGATGCGAAAGCGGTACCCGAGACTTCTAGTACGCCCAGAGCTGATGGCAAGGTAACAAAGCCAGCCGATAGCGCTTCAAAAGCGAGTGGTCAGTCACAAGACATGACAAAGGTAATGGAAGAGATGTGTAAAAGGATTACTGAAGCATTACAAGCCAGTCAGTCTAGACCCAGAGTGGATCGCCGAACGATAAAATGTTTTAGGTGCCAGAAGATGGGGCACTATTCATCCGAATGTACTGCTGCAAAGCCAGTAATGGCGGCTTATTATGAAGCCGAAGACGAATCCGAAGCAAGTCTGCAGGATACAGTGGCAGCAGATATTGTGGAAAATTAGAGGGGGTTGTATCCACGGCATTGGGTATAACCCCATCTAGAAAAGAATGCCGAAACGCTACCGGGGGAAAACCGGTGAAAGAATTCGAATCAAGTATACCTGGAGGTCAGGTGACTGCGGGTGTGCACCCCAGCATACTGACCGGGGCCAGGGACCCTAGTGCAGATATGTGTGCTGGAGAAGACAATGAGGCGAATGGCCGCACTGGGGATGGATTAATGAGTTGATCCGAGTGTGTGGGACATGCCTTCCCCCAAGTCATCGTTGTCTGGAGTTTTCAAGAGGACTATGATTGAATCTTGGTGATTCTTGAGACTTTCATCAGTTTACCAGCAACACATCCCCATTGAGAGGGAGACGGTGGTATATACCCATATCTGTGGAAGGTCGGGTAAGAGAATTCTTAGTGGATACTGGTGCTAGCTATTCCTGTGTGTGCAAAAGGTTCTTCGACTCGATAGCCGTCAGTCATGAGAACCTCAAAAAGGGGGTAAATGCTTGCACGGCTGACGGAAGCAGTATGAGGACTTTTGGGAGGACTTTTACGCCTATCCTTATAGGGGGCAAAGAATTCGTTCTTTCGCCCACTATAGCAGAGGTTAGTGTCAAGGAGAGACGAGACATTAGATAGCTTGGGTGGGAACCAATGGTTCTGCACCCTGGATTTACAATCCGGGTATTGGCAAATACCGATGCTCCCCAAAGACTTAGAGAAAACTGTGTTCTCTAGCCATTTGGGATTATTTGAGTATAACGTCTTACCCTTCGAGTTGTGTAATGCACCAGCTACGTTCGAGGCTATGATGGAATCAGTGCTCAGCGACTTACTTCGATGATGTTGTCGTCTTCGGCAAGTCATTCAAGGAATGCCATGCAAATCTACAACTGTCCTGGATAGGATTCTAGCTAACGGCCTTAAGCTCAAGCCTAAGAAATATAATTTGTTTAGGAAACAATAACATACTTAGGAAGGATAATTACCCCCAGTGGGGTAAGCTGAAAGCTGTGGAGAATTGTGAAAGACCCTCGAGTGCTAAGGAGGTTAGATCATTTTTAGGATTTTGTGATTTTATACCAAATTACTCTCGCGTGAGCTTTCCTATGCAATGCTTAGCTCATTGGACGCTATGGGGCGGCACTCTCTCAGGTCCAGAACGGAGTCAAAGTCCCATTGGCATTCGCTAGTAACACGTTAAGCAAGACTCAGCGTATTTATTGTACCACTAAAAGGGAACTACTGGTGGTAGTGGTATATACGAAGAAGTATAAGTAGTTCCTTTGGGGGACTGACTTCACTTTAAATACCGACCATTCGTCTTTGAGATGGCTTCTTAATTCTAAGGACGCCGAAGGGATGATTGGACGATGGTTAGCTCATCTATCCAAGTTCGGATTGGAGCATAAGCAGATTGAGCACCGTCTGGGTGAAAAGCATATCAATGCGGATGCCTTATCGAGAAGGCCAATCCGAAAGTGCCAAAATGCCACTTGTGAAGACTGCGGGGCCCACAATGCTGTGGTTGCCGGGTTGGTATATAACTATACCACCCCCCGTATCCCCTGGGAGGAGGCTGTGTGAAGCTATCTCGATTGGTCCCCAGAGACCATCAAGAAGTTTCAACAGTTGGATCCCACCACTACACGCATCTTGGAATACTTACAGAAAGGTATTAAGCCGGTAAGGCCAATGTTATCTCTGGAAGACAGAGAGACAAGGCAATTCATTGCTCAATGGACCGAGCTAGAGATCCGAGATGGCATATTGTGCAGATGGAAAACCACTTCTACTGGCAATAAGCTATTGCAAAACGTGATTCCTACCTCAATGAGAAGGGATATCATGTATTATTGTCATGGACACCAAACGAGTGGCCATTACGGGATCCATTGAATATCGGCAAAGACCATATTACTGGCCAGGGAAGAGGAGCGACCTACTTCAGTTGATTGCAACTTGTCCCGACTGTTGTAAAAACAAGCCAGGACCCTGCATTGGCAAGTTACTCTTGTCCCAGGAGCTGTTTGGTGTAAGATTTGCTCGTGTAGCAATCGACATCATAAGTTGATTCAAAACGACACCTAAGGAGAATACATGTATGATGGTCATGACAGACTATTACACGAAGTATACTCGGGTGTTTCCCCTTCCAAATCATAAAGCCGCTACATGTGCTAAAGCATTTGTAAAAGGCTGGGTGCTACATTTAGGTGTACCCCTCATGATGTACAGTGATCAAGGTAGGGAGTTCGAGTCGGAGTTATGGCAGGAAATGTGCCATTACTTAGCTATATGCAAGACCTGAACCAACCCATACTGGCCACAATCTGATGGCCAGGGGGAGAGGTTCAACAGAAAGCTGATACAAGTTCTGAAGCCTCTGGTGAATAGCCACCAGGACGATTTGGACGAATAGTGCGAGTTTGTAGTACACGCCTACAATAACACCGTCCATGCAGCTACTAATCGTACCCCAAACCTTTTGGTGTTCGGTGAGGACATATTTATGCCCGCTGGCTTGGTGTATGGTGTGGTTGGAATTGATCCGGAAGCTCCTTGCACTGTGCTCTTTGCGGAATCACTCTGGGACAGATTTAAACAGGCATACAAAGTAGTTCGAAATGAACTACTGAAGAATGCTAAATGGCAAAAGGTGGGTTACGACACTATTGCTCAAATGATACGTTTTAATCTAGGGGACAAAGTGCTAAGGTATTACTAGCCACTCGAAAGGTTGAAGCTCATGACACCTTTTATAACTAGGGCGGAATCATGGTGCTTAGAGGCCATTGATTTTCGCTCTGGTTGTTTTTGCGTCCTCCAGCGGCTAGTAGTCCCAGTACCTACCTTTTTGTAGTTGGACTTTATTTTTGCCAATTTTATATTGGAAGTTGTTCCCCTGTAATGGCACAGGGAACAACTGAAGCTGCGCGTCAGGCCGCCAACATTAAGTAGGACGAAGACGAGGCCCCAGCAGCCGCGTCTCGGGTGGAGGAAACAATGGAGACCTCCGATGCTGGCCTGGGAAGCAAGCCAGAAGTGGAAGAGGCCGCTAACTGTCTCGCTGCGTTATCGACAGCCGCGACAGACAGGGACCGAATGTCTCCTCCACCACCTCTGGGTCCAGTAGCTTCTGCGTCAGGTTCTTCGGACCCAACCGACCCAACAGCAGAGGGTTTGGATATCTTGAATATCCCATTGTATCCTCCGGGTTATAAGACAAGAGTCGAGCGCCTCGCCCACGTTGAAGAGGAGGCCGGTATCGTCTATACGAACTGGGGAACCTACATCCCAATGCACCCTCAATGTTTGGGTATGGCATAGCAGCCAAGGTTCCTGGACAGCCGGGAGAGACACCCGATGATTTCAGGGCACTAGTCATCGACTCGTGTTCTGACGAGCTGGCAGAAAACATGCCAGTGTCATGGCTGCGGAACTACAAACATCTCGCCGGAGCCATGATGTTAGATGAGCTAGCACAGGCTGTGGTATCCGAAGGGACTTCCTGGAGGACCACACAGTTGCGTGAGTCGGAATCCAACATGGACACCGACTCTACCATCACGCTGCATTCGGTCACTACAGGGCGAACTAAGAAATTAGTTCGCAAGCCTGCACCAAGGGACTACTGACTGAGTCAGACCTCGAGGACGAGGATATCCAGATTGCGGTCGAGAGGTCTAAGTCGGAGAGTAAGCTGGGTGCCAGCATTCCAGAGGCAGCCGGCTCGGTTTCCAAGGAAGACATTGCCCGTCAACAAGCTGCTGTGGAGGAAAAGCGTCATGAGCTTGCCGCCCAGAAGAAGGAGCTGACTGCCGTTCGCCGAGCCCAGCGCAAGCAGCAGGCCCTGCTCAAGTCGGGTACTTTGTCGGAGACTGATACCACCACCAGTAGCCGAAGGAGTACCAGCGGTAAAGGAAAGGAGTCTGGTAAAACGGATTGCAGCCCTGAAGCCCCAAAACAGCCCGTTTAGAAGAAGAAGGAGAAGAAGGTGGTGAAGGAGAGTCCGGCTGTGCCCACTCCTACTTCTGCAAAGAAGGGGGACAAAAGCCAGGCGAGGCCTCCGACCTCTACCTACACAGCAGTCACCATGGCCATCGCGGTTACTGCAGCACCTACTGTCACTACCAGCGGGTTGTCTGCTGTCACCTCAGTTGTGACTATGACTGGTACTGTCACCACCAGTCGAGACCAATCAAAGGGGGCACAGATTTAGTCGAGCAGCGAGTCAGGGAGCGAATGCGACCCAGAGCTGCCTGAGTCAGCCAAGTCAGAGTTGCAGGCGGTAACGACGTGGGAAGACATGACCACAGACATGCCGAATGATGACAACCAGAAGTGGATGTGGAAGAATGCAGCCAAGGGATTTAAAGAATGCGTCCCTCGCTGCTTTGCCGATTGTGCCTACGACACGATCCACTACATGTGTCCAGGCACTGTCAACATGGACGGTGACAGTGATGATGAGGAATGGATGAAATCCGGACCTAATGATACACCAGTGGGGAAATTTTATCTGATTTGGTTGGATCAGCTAAAATCCAAGTTAGGACTGGTCTATAATTATGAGGTGAGGACTAGTTTAGTGGCCAAATGGGGACCCAGCGGGGACCCAGCGGCAACTGCCGTAAGTGCCCATTCGAGTCGTGCCAGCTCTCGCTTACCGGAGAGAAGGTATTCAGTACCAAGCCTCGGTTCGCCAGGCACATCGTGGAGCACCATATGCACCACAAGCCCTTGCTGAGGTGTATCCCTGGTGATAGACCCAGCAAGTTGTGTGATGGCACCTTCGTGACCAACATGGCCTTACATTTGCAAAAGGCCCATGGAACTGGCCTGGAGAAGACACGAAAGCGTGCAGTTAGGTGCTTTAACGAGCTACTTGCGAACTGGGCTGAGCTCCCGGCGAACCAGGTGAGGGAACTTGCGTTTGAACCCGAGTTATGCGCCTGGAAGTGTGGGAATATCATCACTTACTTCGCGTTGAACCCCTCGGGTTCAAAGTTTCAGCTTCCAACCGAAAAGCATGCGAAGCTGAAAAAGTGGAGAGGTGATGACGAGAGGGAGAAGCAGAAGCAGGCTCATTTGAGGGAAACAGCTGGGGTGCAAACCCCATACACATCCCAAAAACGAACCCGTGCAGACCGATCCGTGAGCCCCACTGGCGCTAAGGTTCAGTCTAGACCAGCCAACCTGGCTGATCGTCGCCAGTCTGGACAGCAAGTCTCGGTGCTGGATATGCCTGGCTACCAGACTTCACGTGTGGTCAGCCAGACAGTACCACCACCGCCACCACCCGGGTTAACTGCTGGAGCCCAACGCCTTCCGGGTGTTGACACCAGTAGCCCAGACTGGCTTACTTTCCTGGGCCACACCACTGGACACAGTGAATGGTGGGCGGGGGAAGAATCCAGCGATGCACAGCGCCAAGCATACAGGGAGTACATGGCCAAGTTCCCTGCTATGGGACCTGCAGGACCTGAATCCCAAGTTCTGACCTCCTCGGGTAGGGCTAAGGCTCTGGGAAGGGGCCGTGGTGGATGCGAGTCTACTCGACCACTCCCTGGCAATGGTAGTGGACAAGGAGGTGCCACGGTTGAGGGCTCTGTGGTCCCTAGTGCAGGTGCACTGCCTGTTGTTGTACCCCCACCCGCTCTGAAACAGCTGCTGCTCCATCTGTGGACTCTTGGGTCCCCATCATGGAGCTGGTGGCAAATACGTTAGCTGGACTCAAGGATCCAGAAACGTTCATCTACCACTGTAACGAACGTACATGTAGGATCCAGAATGACCCCATGAGCCAATGGCAGTCACTTCACTGTCAGAAGTCTATCGACTACTGGCGGGATGTAACTGAAGCCACCTTCAATCTCGTTTACGAGATACAGAAGCATGAGGAGGATAAAATCAAAGACTAGGAGATGAAGCGGGTCGAGGAGGCCTACAAATGCTGCGTCGAAAAAAGAAAGGAAGCCGAGAAGCTTAAGAAGTTCCACGCCGCCGAGAACTTAAAGTACATTACCAGGTACAAGGAGCCGGACCTTAAGTTCTTCCTCTGCTTCGGCAAGCAACTGGACGACTGGGACGGCAAACTGTGGTCTCTAGACGTCCCCTCGGTTGCTGATGCCGGAGCAGTGGGAGGCAGTTCGTCCGAGGGTATGGGTGACTTGGGTTCACGTCTACTTGACTTGGACCCGAGCACTGGTAACCTTAAGCTCCTCAACAAGAAACGCAGCAGCTCGGCTCCAAACCCGGAGTCCGCTGAGAAGATAGACAAGGACTACGAGTCTACCGACTTGTAAGTGTCCATCTGCCAGTTATTTAGTACCCGAGGGTAAAGGCATCCCTTATATGCCAAAGACCGTTCTCGGATGACCACCCGGATCCTACGGACTGGAATGACGACCTGCAACTAGATGGACGCTACCCGACCACTCGTGGACTACCACTCGAAGGGAGCTCCATCTATACAACTTCATCAGGGCACACCATAACAGCAACGTGGCTTGCCACCACACACATGTCGCCGGATGGAGCTGCAGAAACCAGTCATTCCAGGTTCGCCAGAAGTCAAACTATTATTGTAAGGGTGATTCTACTACCCTGGTAGGACACCTCTTAATTTCTTATTACAATTGTTTGTATATATTTTTATTAAATCTAAAACAAAACAAAATTTTTTTTTTTTGGGTTAATACGAAACACTATTGTTTCCTCCACTCTTGGATATTTTTATAAATACTACATGTCTATAAACACTGTATAAGTTTAATAATGTGTGTCAATACTAGTATAACTTTGTAATATTGTTACTTCATAATATAGGTCGATGGTGCATAAGGTGCCACTTCCTATCTAGTTAAACTTAGTTACTTTAGGTTATATGTGACGATGCCTATATGGCTCTGTATCATGAGTTTGATGCAACTTTTGGATCCATAGGGATCGGGAAGGGGCCAGACCTAAAACTCTAGTAGGCTTAAATCCATCTGTATGAGTAAACTATATTTATTGATGGATGACCATACAAGGTTGTTCTTTCTTAAATATGTGCACTCCCCCCATAGCACCTCTTCACACATATGGTACCCCATTCTGTCCCGTTCCCAACCACTTTTATTTTGTCCTCATAGATAGTCTTTAATATCCAAACCTTCTATACATTTTCTGTGGAAAATTATTTGGTCATGAACATACTTCATAGCCGTAACATCCTTTCCGCTTATCTCATTAGGGATTTAAGACCCCAGCCTCCCTAAATTTGAATTTTTACCACTTTTTTTGCAAGAATTTATACTAAACTTTGAAATTTTGTACAAGGTAAACAAATATGGCCAGAGTAATACTTTTGGTCCCAGGGGTACTGCAAAACCTTCCCCTTAAATTGTTATCCTGGGTGAGAACCATATCCATAAAGATGTTTTCATAATTTTCAATATACTCAACCATGTAAAGTGGTTTGGAACGGGACAAAGGTGATTGGGAGCAGGATATGATCAGGATATACATATGTAGGTGAACTGACATGTAAGGCCCTATATGCACACTTTCTATGATTTGTGACCGAAGGTATAGTCTGGTAATTAACCCAGGGTAATTAACCTGTATAGAATGAGACTCGATCTCCTGTGTATAACAGAAGGGGTAACTATATAGCTTCATCTACAGGAATATTATTTGACACTGTGTTAATCAGAGCGAGTTATTATATGTTACATTCTGTAAACTATATTTATTGATGGAAGCTATATAGCTTCATCTACAGAAATATTATTTGACGCTGTGTTAATCAGAGCGAGTTATTATATGTTACATTCTGTACTAGGTTGTAATTAAGTACATAATGTGACTGTGTTTACTGCACCTCTATACTGACCTGGCTGTTCATCTTTCACTTTCTCTTTCAGTATCTCAACATTTATGTAATGGTTATCTATCCTTTACTCAGAAAAGGGAATTCATAAAAACAAACAAGCAAATTTCAAACACTTCACAACACAGACATCTTCCCCAGAATTTAGTTTCCCCCATGAGAATTTAGTTTCCCGCATGGCACCTCTTCAGACATATGGTACCCCATTCTGTCCCATTCCCAACCACTTTATTTTGTCCTCATAGATAGTCTTTAATATCCAAACCGTCTATACATTTTCTGTGGAAAATTATTTGGTCATGAACATACTTCATAGCTGTAACATCCTTTCCACTTATCTCATTAGGGATTTAAGAACCCAGCCTCCCTAAATTTGAATTTTCACCTCTTTTTTTGCAAGAATTTATACTAAACTTTGAAATTTTGTACAAGGTAAACAAATAGGGCCAGAGTAATACTTTTGGTCCCAGGGATACTGCAAAACCTTCCCCTTAAATTGTTATCCTGGGTGAGAACCATATCCATAAAGATGTTTTCATAATTTTCAATATACTCAACCATGTAAAGTGGTTAGGAACGGGACAAAGGTGATTGGGAGTAGGATATGATCAGTATATACATATGTAGGTGAAATTCTAAAGGATACATAGTAAGAAATTTGTCATGAGTTAGTGTGAAGGAAGGGGAAAGGATATGGCCAGTGGTAAGTGATTTTCATGTGTGGTAGAACTGTACAAAGTCACATTTCAAATATGGTTGGGAACGGGACAAGAAGTGGTTGGGAACAGGACATTATCATTATAATGACTGGGGTCTATTCATCATATTGATGTAATTCCATGTGCTGAGCTAAAGGAGGGACGGGGCCAGAGGAACAGGTGCTTGTGAGTGAGGTTCATGAATGACAAAAACCGAGTAATGTTACTTTTCTTTAAAGAAGTGATTGGGAACAGGACATAAGTGGTTGGGAATGGGACATGAGTAATGGGGAACAAAATATAATCATTACAGTGACTAGGAGTAATTCAATAAATTGACATAATTCTATGCAATCAGTGGATGGGGGAACAGTAGCCACGGGATTGGTGCTGGTGATTGAGGTGCACAACTGAATGTCACTTTCAAGAATAAAGTGGTTTGGAACGGGACACAGAAAGTGGTTCGGAATGAGATGCTATCATTACAGCGACTGTGATTAACTTCATTATACTGAGACAATACTATGTCATGAGTTAATGGGACGACCGAGGTGAAGGGATAGGTAATTGCGATTGAGTCTCACAAGAGTTATGATTGAATAATGTTACATTTGAAAAAAAAAATGGTTGGGAACAGGACACAAGTGGTTGGGAACAGGACATTATCATTACAATGACTGGCATTTTCTTTATTTTTATGTTATGAGTGGATGGGAGAACAAAGGGGAGGGAATATGTGCCTTAGAGTGAGTTTCATGCATTGTAGAACTGAACAATGGTGTGTTATAAGAAGTGGTTGGCAACAGGACAAAAGTGGTTGGGAACAGGACACATGTGGTGACTGATGAAGGGTTGCAGAGAAATGAATGACCAGAAAATCTCTATATTAAATTTTCTTTTAGGGCTCAAATAGGGCTAAATTGTGCATACTATGCAGACAGTTAAATATGAAAACTCTGGAGATACTACTATCTTAATTTTTTGTGGTTGGGAACGGGACATAAGCACCATGGTAAGTTTGGAAGATTCTGAGAATGGATAAATAAGGAGACAGAGGCTAGGAAAGATCGGGCATTGCTTCAGAGACATATGGATTTCACTTATAGTACAACTATTGTAGCTTCAGGAAAATCATTATTGGAAATATGGTGGGAAGCATTCATTTTTAAAGACTCTTTTAAAAAGTGGTTGGGAATGGGACTTTGCTATTTTCTCATATATACCTATACCATGTCGACCAGATTGCTTACTAAAATATGCCCATAGGTTAAAAGGATAGCCAATGGTATAGACATAAAGATGAACACAAGAACACTTACATATAGTGGATTAGCATTTGTTTTCTATATCACTGAAAAGAGGAATAGGATGAAAAACATGGAATTTGGGACATGTATTGCCCTCTTTTAACAAAAGAATAACAAAGCAATAGGGTAAATCATATATCTTCTGAAAGGGCACAACTAGCACAACCTCCTGGGCCAATAAAAACCTAGGATATTAAAATTTATTGTGATTTGGAGTAGTCCAAATGTAAAAGTAGTTGGGAACGGGACAAACTCAAACGTTGCATTGAACTCATAATACATAGCCATATATGTACATAATATTTATAATGCCCCTCTATTGTTATATTAGTTTTCTAACTACTATATTGTAGACTTACCTGTGTAAATAATTGTTATATATCATATCATCAGGTTTAAAATAGTCTATTGTAACATCTACCCTAGGTAAAGTCTAGGGGGGTGGTGTAGGGGTCGGCATTGTTGTATATATATACTAGTGCGGATCATCCGAGAGATGTGCTCATGTGGTGCTCGTTCCTTCTATGCCAACCAGGTGTCGCTTCGCGATACCCGTTTGGTACAAGAGGGGGCAGCACCATGCCTCGCACTCAGCTCCTACTAAGGAGCCGGACGATCAGCAGAAGGGGACTGGACCTAGTGTAGTCCAGATGTGTTTATTTTCCTTCTCAGAATAAAGTCCATCCGAACAGATGGGAAGTTAAGGGCTTTGCCCAACCCGAACCTTCCGTGTTGTGTGCTGCTTGTAGTGATTAAGCGAGCCTAAGAGCTGACCAATTCAACATATAGAACGAACCAGTACACAGGTTTCTTCTGGAAGAAACTGAAAGAATCTGAGAACACTCTTGGAAAAAAGTATGTAAGCCATGACCTTTGCTAAATTCACCTGCTATGGTGAAGAGACAGACTTATGAGGATCTATGAAAGCAAGACCTGACATAAGAATACTAGTTTTCTTGCAACTGTAACTCAATTGCCTTCAAAATTTGGATCAATTTAGTGTCTACAACACCCCTCTCAAAAGACCACTCCCATAGTGTTAAAGCGTTAGCTCTAGCTTAGATAAGTGTATCAAATATGCTGCATGTTCAGTAGATGACACGACAATGTGCCCCTGTTGAACTCTATATTGACCTGGCTGTTCATTTTTCACTTTCAGTATCTCAACATTTATGTAATGATTATCTAGCCTTTACTCAGAAAAGGGAAGAAAAAGACACAATTAACCCTTTCATTTTAGTGGCCACACATACTAAACTCAGAATGATAAACATACTGAGGCTTTTCAAAGAAGGGTTATGACTGTTTAAGTGCTGCACCTCTGCCCTAGAGCAGGACATACTATTATTCCAGAGTTGTCTATTTAAGACTACAACATAGTGTGACTTTTTTAACTGGAGAACCCTGTGGGGTAAGTGTAGCTAAATAGCAGCTGATATTAGTGGCCACTTTTTATTTTTACATATGAGGGGCTGATTATACTGACCAGTAGTGGGTAGCTCCTGATGATTATCCTAGTCATAGGGGTCGTGAGCTACAGTATAATGTTGTGCAGTGTCCCCCAGATGTTAGCCTTATGAGGTACACACAGTTACACAGAGTCTTCTTATGAGGTACACACACAGTTACATTGTGTCCTAATGAGGTACACACACACACAGTTACCGAATGAGTCCTTATGAATACTCTGATGTTAGCCTTGTGAGGTACACAGACACAGTTACACAGTGGGTCCTTATGGGCTACCCTAATGTTAGCCTTGTGAGGTACACAGACACAGTTACACTGTATCTTCCTATGAGGTACACACACAGAGTTACACACCGAGTCCTTATGAGGTACACACATACAGTTTCACAGTGTGTCCTTACGAGATACTTTGAAAGCACCTTATAAGGTACCTGAAAAGTACCTCATAAGGCCAACCTCATAAGGTGCTTCTCTCCCCGTAAATGGAGGTACCTCAGAAGGGTACCTCACAAGGAATTTACCTCACAAGTTCCAATTGTGGGGATGGGTGTGTGTGTGTGTGTGTGTGAGAGAGAGAGAGAGAGAGAGAGAGAGAGAGAGAGAGAGAGAGAGTAAGTGAGTGAGAGAGATTGTGTATCTCAGGATGAGCTACGTCTATGTTGTAGATATTTCCTGCTTATTTATAAATATAGTTATTTCAACTCCTGAAATCGCAATAAATATACAACTCTTTGATATGGAGCTTTGAAGTGTATTTTAGTTATTTTGTTGATACAGTGGATGGACTAGAGGACGTCTCCAGAAAAATCAGCAATAGTTATCATTTTGAAAACCCCTCCTGTGTCTTAACCCACTTACTACAATAAGGCATAGATTATTTTCAGATATATTCATAGAGCACGTTATGTAAGGTTGTAAATATAGTGTCATATTAGGATTTCACCTTATATAAAAGATTCAAATTTAAATAAAAGACACTTCCAATGCAGCAATTGAGCGCCATCTATAGGGGCAATTTTCAGAACCATTTACAGCAGTGGATCAGTTCCTTAGTACAGGATGGCCACCAGGACACTCGACTCTTGCCACTCTATCTGTTACAGTGCTAAAATCCCCAACATTATGCATGCCACCGACTGTCTTAAATGGATGTCTGGTACATACTGATATATCAGTAGTACAGGAGGGGTCTAAATCTTTATAAAAAGTGTAAAATTGAATTTGTTTCACTTATTCATATTACTTATTTCAATAGTGGAAAGATTGCTAACACTCACATTTCTCTCTGACCTGGGACACACTTTCTGGTAGGATTAAGGTGTAACTAGCTAATTATTATAGACCACCCCCACTGAAACCCTATCAATAGATAGGCCAACCACTCATCATCACCATATGACCTGCTATATAGCAATATGTATTGCCGGGTTTTTAGGAGAGGGGTGTATTTGTAATGGTATTTGCAAAACATTTATGTTCATGAGACATTGGTGGTGACAGAGAACTATAGCATTGGTAAGTGATAAGAGGTATTAGTGGTACATATATTCAGTAGGGGTCAGCACCTCCTTACTCCTGTTTAAAAGAACACAGGTAGGTGCCTATATTTGACATGGGGATTTTTGACAAGTATCATAAGTTCAGAAATATTCTTTGAAAAATGATGATAAATCAACCAAACATTTTAGGGATGAATGGATTGCAGATATGGATTGTACTAGATTTGAATTATTCCAGACTATTCTCACGATGCATTCAGTGAATTCTTAACAATTACGTTATTCTACCTACAAGTTAGTATGCCCTTGGGGCAGCACTGTGTGGGAACTGCGTCTGGAGGGCAATTGGATCTTAGGGAGTGGTCATTATTTATCAACGGGGGTGTTGGGTTTGAGAGGAGGCATAAACAGTTCAGACCCATCCTGATGAGGGGGGGGGGGCGTTAAGACTTTTGACCCCTCTGGAGGAGGGGGACAAAACAAAAAAAAAACACACGCTACCATAAATTAAAGAGGGGTGTGGAAATTCGTCACGGGTACAACAAATTTCCTTTATGTTTCTCTATAGTATAACACACAAAACAGTTGCCTGAAATGTTTGTTGGTAATAATTTCAATCGCAGCATGGTTAAACCATTTCCAACACACAATGTGACATAATATTGGATATCCTTAACCCTGAAAATCTTAACTAATGGTGTGCGATGTGCAGTAATGCCATTCTACCCTATTTTGGGCCAGAGTAACTTTTTCATGCCTCATAAAACAAGAGAGGGCAGCATTAACTTCCACGTGACCTGAAACAGGGGCATCAAAGCAAAAGCTCCACTAGGGGCATAGCCATGACAGCGTTATCTGGGGGCTATTTCAAAACAGACAACGATTTGCTCCCCAATTGGGTTTTTGAATGATCACATAATATTGTACTATCAGTAAACAGACATTATGTTTCCAATTAGATGGTATTGAATTATCAAAATGCATTGAAAAGAGTTTAGGCTGTTTGGAACTATAGAAGAAAATTGATCAATTATACCGACCTGTACCATAGCCCTGTGCAATGCTGTACAGATTAGGAGACAGATCCTGTGATTTGGCCAGATTCTGTGATCATAGTGGTGTTTTGGAGATCGTAGAGCTATTTATGGATCGTAGGTTGCATTGAAACAGACACCTGCTGTTCCTTTGTTCTGTTTTTATTGTTTAATTTGTTTTCTTTTTTTCGAATCACCTGACACCTTATCCTTTTTCCGTCTCCAGATTTCTCTTCTCATAATTGGTATACAAGTGGATGAGTAATGGGCATATAAAAAATATGTAGGTGAAAACCAAGGATTATTTCACTAGCTATTACATGCACTGATTCATACTCTGTATGTATGGCTATGTCTCATTTAAGTGATGGAAATACGAAATGGAGGTTTCTGACCAGCTGCTATATTGAGCTGTATTTTGAATTATGTCACAAACAGAAAGCCCCTGCAGCTTTATAAGGGATATTTAAGATTTATTTTTACTTAAAACATGTGCATGAATATTTGTTGTTAATTCCTTATGGAATTAAGCTGTTTCCTGCATCATCATGTCTGGCCAGAAACCTTCACATCCAGACTTGCAACACACACATGAGACATAACCTTATTTCATCTGAATTTTCATAACATTTCAAAAGAAAATTAATCCCAGTTTTCTGAGATTTTGACAGATGCACCATGATCCCTTGTGTATAAGGAGCGACTTATACCTTTGTTCCATGTCGCTGCAATAATGATGGAATCCGTGTCCCAAAGTTTCGAAAGATCTTTTTTTCACAGAATTTCCTTGTACATTTGTGTAGCACCATACTGCATCCTTGGGTTTCTTGTAAAAACTACACTGGTTCACTGCTGTACAATTATGGTGGTTCATTGTTCAGTTTGATGAGAGTCCCTGGTAGATTCAATAGTTACTTTTTTACTGTGTTGGGGTGTGTCTTATTGGCAAGAATGATGTGCAATACATGTATCAGTACTATTAAAGTGCGTAATATCAAGACCTCTACTGAATTCAACTCATGGTGTGGCTTTTATATACCGTATCGTCGTATTCAAGCACCCCAGCGCCCTTTGATTTGGCAGCCACACAGAGAGAAGAACACTGATCGCTTTGATGCATACTGCACAGGTCACAATTTGTCTCCCACATGACATGTATGAAGGCATGTCGAATGAGGTTGACTCTCTTATATTTGGTTCGTCAACTCCACTTGACATGCGTAATGAAGACACGTCACATATTTCTGATCCATTTACCTGAGTGCTAGGTAATACTGTGAGACAATTATGTAAGGGTCAAGAGCAGTCAATAACTATGTACCAATGGTTCAATCAAGGCAGGCCTATAATAGAAGGCAGGGGATATCATGGTCCCACAGGCCTGCAAAACTATGGCACTTTTTCCTATCTACAGAACTTCTACTTGACTGAGGACCTCTATGCAGTCCATAAGACAAAGGCATGAAGGTGCATGGCAATGCCATATGAACCTGTACTGTAGATACTGAGATTATTAATTGTGGGTTAGAAGACAGTCCTTTGGCATTTTCACTGACCCACACATAAGGTGTCTAACCTCTCTAGTTGAAGTATTCAGGATGGTGGGTGTCTATTTTGATATTCAATAACAAATGCAAATTTAACAATGAAATAGAATTCACTACCATTTATTGATAGTATTTACAGACCTTAATGATCTATTTTTCATGAAAACAAAATGACACAGACACATCAAATGTCTCAAGTGTTGGTAGTACTTCTTGGTAGTGATTAATCCTGGTACCAAAATGGTTGTTTGCCCCATCTAGTGGAATATCCTATAACAATTATGTATGTCAAACCATCACATGTCAAGTGCCTTCAACATGGCTGTGACCCTAGTCAACTCACAGATGACATGGCATTTTAAAGCATGTCAAATCATATGAGGATAACTGTGTGCTACAGTTGTCATGGTGACATATGTGCACTTGCCCCAATGACATGTGCTCTCTGTGTCAAATCAAGTTGACATGGGTATACATGTCACTTTGTCAGGAAGACTTTTTTCAGTGCACATTTGCCCGGCGCTTATAGGAGACAGGCGCTTATTCAACCTTCATTTTTAGTGCTTAATAAATCTTTTATGACCCTTGTACCCCTGACGCTTATTTGAGACAGGCGCTCATTCAAATCCCGGTGATTAAACATAACGATACGGTATACATGTGAGGTGTACGTTATATACGAGTACCTGGTAAATGATATTTAAAATGGAAAAGATTTCTGTGTATCTTTTCTGACCCACAAAAAGTAAGAATGGTACTATCGAAAAACTTCTTGCAAACGGTGGACCTTTGTGTTGTATGAGGAGTCTAGATCCTGGCTCTAACTACAACCACCGCCCTACAAGGAGCCTCAGGGAGAGACAGGTATAATGTCTGCCACATTCCACAGTGTTGACTGTATACAGAGATCAACAAGGACTCCAGCAAATAATGTCTTTAAAAAGGGTCAGAATCAAAGAAAGTGGCTTAAAGTAGCTCTAGTTGAGGGACTGGTAAATAAAAAAAAATCTTACTTTACAAATGCTATAATATCAGAAGATCCAAATGTGCACATTCTATAACAAGAGAAACCACCTCTCCTCCTACCCCCCGCCTCCCGTCTTGGGGAAGGGAGGTTGCCAGTTAGTAGTTTTATACTGGTCCGGGCTCAGAGTTTTATATTTTCTCTCATATCAGCCTACAAAAACCCTTATCGATGTGTTCTCCTTGCCATGTTTTTGGTAAGACTCTTTCAATAAGAAAATGGAAACTAATTTGGGTTGTGAATTTTGGGTGTCTTTTTGTTTTGTCATGCCCTTCCCCTAGGATAAGTTATCATATAAAGATGATAACAGACAGTTTTTATGTAATGATTATGAGAATCGCAATGAACCAGTCCCTGCATGCCTGTCTGTCTTCCTGCCAGTCTGCCATGCAGCCTCCCTTTCTGCCTCCATACCTGCCTTCCTACCTATTTTCCTGCCTGCCCCATTAACCCTCTAAAGGCAGAGGCCATATGAGGTGGCTGGCCATGGGTCGCCCTCTAAGAAAGTATAGTTCCCAGAAGGACAGGCCAATTTGCAATTCCTATGCAAATCCTATATTTGTAATGAGGATTGACTATTGGCGGTGCTAGCCCTACCATGGTATTGACTATAGTCGATGCTACCCCTACCATGGTATTGACTAATGTCACTGCTAGTGTTACCATGGTATTGACTATAGTCGATGCCAGTGCTACCATGGTATTGACTAATGTCACTGCTAGTGTTACCATGGTATTGACTATAGTCGATGCTAGTGCTACCATGGTATTGACTATAGTCGATGCTAGTGCTACCATGGTATTGACTATAGTTGATGCTAGTGCTACCATGGTATTGACTATAGTCGATGCTAGTGCTACCATGGTATTGACTATAGTCGATGCTAGTGCTACCATGGTATTGACTATAGTTGATGCTAGTGCTACCATGGTATTGACTATAGTCGATGCTAGTACTACCATGGTATTGACTATAGTCGATGCTAGTGCTACCATGGTATTGACTATAGTCGATGCCAGTGCTACCATGGTATTGACTATAGTCGATGATAGTGCTACCATTGTATTGACTATAGTCGATGCTAGTGCTACCATGATATTGACTATAGTCGATGCTAGTGCTACCATAGTATTGACTATAGTCAATGCTAGCCCTACTATGGTATTGACTATAGTCGATGCTAGTGCTACCATGGTATTGACTATAGTCGATGCTAGTGCTACCATGGTATTGACTATAGTCGATGCTAGTACTACCATGGTATTGACTATAGTCGATGCTAGTGCTACCATGGTATTGACTATAGTCAATGCCAGTGCTACCATGGTATTGACTATAGTCGATGATAGTGCTACCATTGTATTGACTATAGTCGATGCTAGTGCTACCATGATATTGACTATAGTCGATGCTAGTGCTACCATAGTATTGACTATAGTCAATGCTAGCCCTACTATGGTATTGACTATAGTCGATGCTAGTGCTACCATAGTATTGACTATAGTCAATGCTAGCCCTACTATGGTATTGACTATAGTCGATGCTAGTGCTACCATGGTATTGACTATAGTCGATGCTAGTGCTACCATGGTTTTGATGCTAGCGCTACCATAGTGTCAATTACAGTCAATGCTAGTCCTTTAAGAGTTTTAATACTTCTCATCTGACTGTCCCCATCCCTCTCTTTGTCACCTACATACTCTCTTCTACTCCTAGCCTGACAGGTGCCTCTCCATGTGTCTGGAGGCCATTTCTCAATGTACTACGACTACACATAGCCACTACGATTTTAAAATGCTAAGAATAAGCCAGGCTATCGTAGGAACTGCCCTACGACTGCTCACTACGATTAGCAGCTATGCAGTAATTACATAAGGTTCAGTAGGCCAGTCGTACTGGTGCTGACTACGGGACTACGAGTGCATGGTACTGTAATGGCCAAAATTATTAGGTTCTCACTATGATTTAAAGGACAGCAGTCGTAGTGTGTTAAGAAATGGCCTCCAGATCTCCCCTCCCCGACCCACCTTGTCCTACCTATCTGTACCAATCCTATTGGCTTCATCCACCTACACCTACACTAGTATTAGTCATATGTACACATTTATACTGATGTTGTGGGTGGCCCATTGGGCACAGCCATTATTTCAGCTGGTCACATGGTCACTGGTAGAAATCATCACTATGGGTACCAGCAAGCTGCCCACTAAGAATTCTGCATTGAATGGAGGGGACTTAATTGTCTCATTGGTCAATAATTATCCTGCTAGGACTGCCTGATATCTGCAATCTATGTTTTATTTCTTCATAATGCATCAATGCAGTGGTGTTCGGTGTAGGCCGCCAACACTACATTGATCCATCATGCCGACGCTTTGGGAAAGTATCAACCTTAATGCTCCTCACGATGACTGTATCCATGCCAAAGCGCATACAGTCGCCTCTTGTTTCCTCAGATTTTGGAAATACAAGAAGTGTCTGAGGAATTAAATCGTATGGGCATTTAAGTGCGAATACAATAGAAAACATAGAGCAAGTTAGGGTTGACTGCATATTGAGGAGCTATGCATTTTCCATTTGAGGGCGAATTTGAGATATATTTTGTAATATTTGATTAGACCTCAGAGATTAAAACATGCTCCTAATGTGGTCAAAGGAAGAGAAATAATGCATAACCAAGATTGTTAATAGCTTTTGATGCCAAAGATGCATTCATGCATCATGCTGATCCTATGAAGATGGTACACACTACCGATGGGTGGTCATGATGCACGTAAACATTGGTGCATCATGCCGACCCTCTGGGAGTGTATCAACCCTGTAGGGTCTTCATTCATACATAATGACAACCAGTGGGAATTCATGCATCATAAGGACCAACTGACAGATCAGCAGCCCTTAACCCTTTATTGCTAACCCTTTGATGTTCGTCATAATGCACAAATACAGCCCTGGTGAGTAACTCATCAGGGCTGCATTTATGCATCATGCAAACCCTACTAGGATTGCTAGGGTCCCGGAGGGTCGGCATGATGCTCCAATGAAGGGCTGGCAAGCAGACTTGCCAGCACTCCACTGGTGCATCATGCTGACCAGTGGGCATCAGTGGTCCTCAAAGGGTTAAAGGGCCAAGGTGTTAAAGGCTTAATGTATATGTGAGTAGTAGTGTCGCGTGGGGTCAGCACTAGTCCTGTACTACCTGGACTGTCCCATTAAACAAGGACATTCCATCACATGCACTCCCAGAGAGAGGCTGGCGTCTGTCAACACAACAAACAGGTTAAACAGACAGAACCCTGGATACCTGTGTCTCGCATCCTGTATATGACACAACCCTGACACAAGCAGAAAACTGGGTACCTGCTATTACTCACACCCCTGTATCTATATACCTGTATCGGCCTCTCAGGACTGCAACAACCCTTAACTATATACAAAGCTACAGGTTACAGGATAGGCAATATAACAGGAGAGATACCTGGTTACTGTAGCTAGTTTCCTTGGTTACCTGAAAGACATCAAATCACCTTGGCTACCAGTGGTATAAGAGGTAATTTTTTTAGCTGAGCAGATAAGAGGTTATCTTGGCTACAGGAAATAGATGAGATTATCTGGTTACCAGAAGGACAAACTATTGGTTACATTGGATACATGACAGAAAAGAGGGGACTTGGTTACAGGAGATACCAGTGGCTGACTGTTTACAAAAGGGACATCCAGTTATCTTGATTTCTGATTTGAGGTAGCCTTGGTTACAAGAAATAGAAAGAGGGTACTTCCATAGTTACAAGAGATACATCTTTGTTACATCAAGATGGACTGCTGCAGAAACAAGGACTACTCCCTAAAGGTAAGATTTTATTTTTACCAAATGACTAAACACCTCTTTATAGATAAAAGATGTAGAGGACAAACCTTATGCATCAGTAATGGCTGATTGAAAGGTGTATACACTTGGGGCAAAGAGGGGGGGGGGGCAACATATCCAGGTCCTCCTTCTTTTTCACCTGTTGTGATATCTAGATACTGTGCCCTTAAATCCCCGGTGCTGTTGAGACTGCTCACCAGCACTTCATCGAAGCATCATGCTGAATCTCCGGGCATGTATCAGTCCCACAGAGTTGACATGATGCATGAATGTAGCTCTGGTGAGTTATCACCAGCTGCTGGGTTGCATTCATGCATCATGATGACCAATGGGCATGATGCACTAATGCATAAGTGGTACCTAAAGGGGTAAGGGAACAGATGTTTGACAAGTGCTTGGAAAGTATATCACAGTTATCAGATTGTAAGGACTATGCATAATGCTACATCGGTGTGCAGAGTATGGGGTAAACGGTCACGTGTTTGAAATTTAGTCTCTGATTAGTGAAATAGGAGTCCACGTGACCAATAAGGGGAACAGTACAATGAACCCTTATAATTATATATACACAGATAGATAGTCTCCCCTTCTATAATTCAATTCAAAAAATGTTTGGTTATTAGTATACTATTATACATTTCCTTTTCCTTATCCCCCACCGTCTACCATCAACTTACTGCCTACTTTATTCAAAACACATTGAGTTTATACTTCACAGTATCCATATCAACTTCCAGCCTTCTTTTAAATTTACCTCAAGTCTTTGATTTCATTTTTCATTTCTGTCACTTTAAATTAAAATCAGAATATTTGAGTAAGTCTACTTGTGCCACATGCAATCAGAAGACAGTCATGTTACTGATGTTTGGCCCCATTATGTTATGATTCTGGGAACTTATATAAAATACATTATAACCTATATATAATGGTCAAGCCCCCTCCCCCTCCCCACTGACCTAGATGTAGATATGACTTGGTTAGGCCTCAGGGTATGTCTGACTGTCAGAAATTCTGACATAGCTCCATACATAGGTCTAAGGGGGTCAGCTGAGCTTCTTCGAGTGGGCGGTGAAGGACGGTATTGGTGCACTATAGTGGTAAGAGGGCTAACCGAAATTTACAGGAAGGTCTTGACAAAAGATAACAAGGAATAACCTGTGTAAAATGATTTCCTGTGAATATAGAGGTATGATAATTAAAACAGAGGGTACTTTATGCGCAAATTGAATAACAAGAGGTTCCGGACTTTCACCTTACTTTGTTGGAAAACACATCATCGATTTTTGGCTTTCTCAATTTTCTAGATGGGATAGAACCTTCATTTTACATTTTTGGTCGTAAAATGGAAATAAATTAAGCGACTAAGCTCCTGGATTAATGGTTTGAATTAGCACTGATGTGTAAATGTTGATTCATGGATGATTTGATTTTGTTGTGTCACCTTTAAACTTCAACCTTATTCAAACGTTTCATTTATTGGAGCACAGGTGATTTATTTGATTGACAAAATGCCTAAAGTGTTAACACTCTATGCGGCTCTTATAGGGTTACACAGCTGACTATACCCAGAACATGAAATATGTACAGGATGGTGTGGGGATGGATGTTTTAATGACAACACATATCTATTAGATATATGTATTTGTATATTAAGTCACCATCTATACTTGTTCTAGAAAATCACCATCATGTATCTGATAACATCCTGTTAGTGTTTACTCTACTTATTATATTTATGCAGAATTTTTATTTTTTTATTTTTCTTTTGAATTGAAATCAAGATCACTTAGCTTATATTATTCTATCTAATTCTATGTGAAGTCAGCCCTGCCCCTTGGAAATCGCACCCCATTGAGTGCCAATCGTTGCTTTTCCCTAGTCCCTTTCAATGCATGATTATATTTGTCGTTGCCATATGTAAGGGTTAATATCAGATTGGCCAATGGGGCAGAGAATGCTCTATTTCCAAGCCCGAGTTGTTACATCCCTCAAGTGTACACATGTTGAACTTGAATTGAAAATATGATTTAAGCACAATAACACATTACACTTAAGATTTGAACATATGTATATGCCCTTGGCCCAGGTCTTAACCCTTTCACGGTCGTCTGCTTCAATGATGCAGAGTAGAGCTTTACTATCTGCTTCATGACAGCTGATGTACCCCCCCCCCCTTCCTCCCACCCTTATGTGCACCAACCCAACTTCTGGTTTGGTGTACATAGATGTACATGCAAGCACCAACACATTCATCTGTGAAACTGGTGTCTACTGTAGTGTTATGGCCATGAATGTATGACTTTTACTATCAAAATAGTTGTAAGGTTTTGAGGGCCGCTGATGCAGAAGTGCCTAATTCCTATTGGTCGTAATGATGCACCGAGTGAGTCTGTTTGCCACCACTTCTTTGGAGCATCATGCTGACCCTCTGTGAGTCATATTGGCATATGCACTAATCCATGAGAAAGGACCCCTCCTTACCCTTCTATCAATATATCTTAGCGGCTTGTACATTATACATGGATGCGGCCTGTACGTGAGGTTTACAGTAGTAGCACCAAAATAGTAGGATGTGACCATCACACTTCTCCCCACCACCCGGGACAACAAACTTCCTGACTAAACTAAACCCAATCAGGACATCCTCCCATCATGAACTCATCTATTCCAGGGAATTGGATTCTAACGTCATCTGATAGACTTATGATTGAAATGATGGTGTACTAATTATATCCAGCGGTATCCGTCCGGAAGGAAAGGGTCAAATACATGGGGTGGCATCCTTTCTGTAACTCCCTTTTCATTATTTCGCTTTTCAGGTAGAAATTATCTGTGTTATAAAGAGTGTCTCTTTAAGTACCATGTACTAACTTCAGGGGTTTATTTTGAAAGTGAATTACACTGAACAGTATAACAGGGGAAAGCTAGGCCGAAATAATGATGATAGAAAACAGAACGCAACCCTCCGAAAAAATATTTCCTACCTAAACCGTTTTAAAACCACATACACAGACCCCACCATCTCTACAAATACATATATAATGGGAATGAAAATTGCCTTTAAACCAACCTAGAAATCATCTTTTACTCCCCCTCCCCACACACACACCTTTTTCGTTATAATAATTAAAACAGAAACCCAGTATTTATGCCTGGGATTGTTTTCAAATATTATGAATGAACCATCCAATTATATCTCTATGGCCTAAAATAAAAAAAAAGAGGTTCTAACTAAGGCACATAGAGACACGATAGCCTGAGGGCCCATCCAGCTCCCACACTCATTTACCTGGGCACCGCCATTTGTATTCAGGTACAATAATGTAATCAGTTCTGGAGGCTATTGCAGATAAGCTAAATAGTGCAGAAAGTTAGCTCAATTTTCAAAGGTCTCGCTCCGTTTCACAGTTTGCCTTCCACTCATCCCATTAGAGGAAAAGCCCAGTTGCCTTGTTTGAAGAAAGTTTGTATTGTATTATAAGAATATGCCTTCCTGTCTGACTCTCTGTTACCTGGTCTCATCGTGAATGCCAATCATAGTCATGGAAAGGTATACTTGACTACTCCTGAAAGGTTATGCCCCACATGAAAGAAAATAAGGTACTCAAAATGGGGCACTTTTTTTAGGCAAAACTACCTATTCCTGTATGTGCAAAACCCTCCTGACTCTGACCCCTATAGTCGTCCTAGCACCAGGCACCTCTCCAGAAGGCACAAATAGCCATCACCAGTAGCTGACGTGCCGTTAAACACTAACTAACTAACTAACTAACCTCTCCAGAAGCTACAGGCTAGAGTACTAAACTCGTGAATCAACCAGTTTTATTCACAGATCTAAATACCTTGCCAATTCTGCTCTAGACAGTGGATTTCCAATTCCATTGTGGGCTAGTATTGTTTTTGGTCCAGCATCTTTGTAGAATTGTATTAACTATGTTTTATCAAACTTGAGTGTGAAAGTTGACAAATGTTTTGGGTACCACACAAACCCTCCTTGATGGTTAATTACAACGTTTTGTGAGAACGCCCTTTCATATGAAGTGAGTGAACCTTCAGGCACTCTTGTACAGTGTAAGAGTGTGGTGCAATTCTAGAGAAGTATTTACCAGGTTTGAATTCTATAAAATGTGTCTAGAATTTACATCAAAATTTGTGAAGGAAGAATTCCTCGGTTATATTCTGAGGCAAGTACTGTTCTAAGTGAAACCCTTAGGTGAGAACAAATTTGGTGATTTTCTTAAGGAATGGTCAGCAAAGCTGGAAATGTGCCTGCAGGCCATATTTCCAGCTTTGCTGACCATTCCTTATACACTTGCAGCAACAGTATTGGAAATGCCTATCAGTTATCATCTGTATCAAGGCAGAATGACCTTAATTATCAACAAAAACGTAGCCAAGATATCTTAAATCAATTACCAGCAGAATACCCTCAAACTTATCCCGTAAAATTCAATACTCAACTCAGGAAACAACATTTGTTGCTGTAAATCACCCACGATTAACTGCAGTCCGCCATTTTGTGTATCATTTTCACATTCTTCAGTCAGTTTTTACCAGCTATGATCTAACCAAGCTTTCACTCACCCTGTATATGTTAGGAGAGTGAAACTATGACGTCACAGCACCATGGCTACGTCACCTGGGAAACGTCACCATGGTGCACAGCGTAAGTTTCGTGACGTTGTGGTATTATTTAAGTTGGCCCAAAAAGCAGCGTTGCTTGTGAAAGATAGAGAGAGCCAAAATGCAGCATTTGTAGAGGGAGATGAGAGAGAGAGAGAGAGAGAGAGAGAGTGGTAAGCCTAGCCTAGTTAATTAAGTATAGGGCATAGACTTTTATGCGCCTTCTGATGGTGACCATGAGACTTCAGACAGTTGAAGTGGAGTTGTAGGAAAGGTATGGCTTGGTGGTGGGCTTTTGCTGAAGAGATCCATAGGGTGCTATATATGCTGAAAATCACCTCCATGGGCAATGATTTGACTACCCAGCAAATTGTCGTGAGTCCTCGTCAACCTGTGTGAAGTGGCTCACACATGTCGGTACATGGGACACGACGTCGTTATAGCACAAGATCACCAGGAATAGCAATTGCTATGCCACGTGAGTCTAACACACAGTGGCGAAAGATGACGGAATGAGTTATCAATCAAAAAGGAGTCACAATTGATGACCAATCATGGCGACAGATGATGACAATTTGCTGGGTATGTTCACCTACATAGTGTAGTCATTTGTCTAGGTAATATTAATAGCTTTGACACTTGTGCAAATCATCTTTCACCCAAAAGTGGAACCAGTTTTATAAAATATTAAGTGTTCGGTGTTAGCACACTCCATATGCATGGTTGTAGCAGTTTTGTCAGTTCAGAAGCAAGAGTCTATCTTGGATAATGCCAAAAGGAGTCAAGATATATATATATATATATATATATATATATATATATATATATATATATAGATCCACACCAAATAGGTTCGATTTCATGTACATTGCATTATAACCACTTGTTTCTGGGGATATATTGCTTCATTTTGGTTCAAGGGCAGTCATCTTAAAAAGACAGCCAAATTTTCATGTTTGCTTTCTTGAAACATTGACTTCTGGATCTTTTAGAGCATCCAACCATGATTTATGGTGAGTAAGGCTGCATCTAAACATCAGGATTATCCATAATTATGAGATTAAAGTGAGAGCAATTTGATATCATAACCAAAAATAGGCTATATAGTAAATGGAAGTCATGGCTTGCCCTCAGTGCAGTCATAACAGGATTTCTGGGAAACTAGAGGACTGAGGACTTTGTAGAGTGTGGATACACTGCTGCCACATACCAGAAACTCAAATGCAAGATGTCCTTGAAGATCCACTATCTGCATCTGACCCCCCATCCTTTAAAAAACCTGTGGTTTGGTAAGTAACACACATGGGGAGAGGTTCTAACTGGTCCTCTCAGATATGGAAAAATGCTACCAAAGATAGTGGTTACCTTTTCATCCAGCAGGCTAGTAATGGGTTCTGATGTGGGATGAACCTGTACATTGTGTACAAGAGACAGGCAAGGCAGTCCTGTACAAGTGTCATCTAGCTAATGTTTCGAGCATATTTACTACTTTTACTGCATATTACTGAGTCAAAAGATGAATACCTTAATCTCCACGTATAAGGGGCACCCCGCCTATAAGGCGCAACTAGAGTTTAGAGATTTGACCAGAAAAATAAAAAAAATCATAACTTTTTTTCTACTGAATGGATATTGAAAATTTAAAGACCTATGTGTTGCATGGACCCCCCAGACCCCCCTGGACCCTATATTCAGCTGATGAGGTTTTATGCGAGTGTAAGATATCAAAATGAAGGTCTTGATGTCCCCCTTGAGAATCCAGGAAGAACTAAAACCTCCCGTATAAGATGTGCCTTATATGCGGGAGATTACTGTAATTCATTATATATGGGTTTGCAAATGGTAATCAAAATTATCAAACCAGATTTAATGTGAAATCTGGTGTTTGTATTGTTTGCACTAATATGTATTTGGCTACCGAGGATGAAAATGGGCAATTCTAGGTATTATAGGTATCTCAAAATTGAGAGCCGCCAGCAAAAAATGGATGTCATTTTTTAATTCCCCAGGTCAAAATACATAGGAATTAGTGGGTTCAGCTCTGTTTTTTTATGAAAAGTGAAATTTTGTTGTACAGTGTTATCTATGCATAGAGGAGAACACCACCCCCTTAGTACATACTCGATTGCCATCTCGCCCCCTTCCTTTATCCCTCTGTCTTGTTGCACTGACACAGTCAATATGAAAATTCGTGGGACTGAGGCCATTGCTGTCAGAATTGCTTATGGGCCTGCAGAATTGCCCAATCTGCAGGACCGAATGTGTCCCTGTAATCTTGGGGCCTTGGGCTACATTTTTTATTTTGAGGAATCCGATTTTGAGGGATCCTGAATCCAGGGCCAAAATCAGTCTGGGCCTGCAAATCAATAAGATGTGCAGGGCCGAATGGCCAGGGGTGGGAAAGAAACTTTTCATATAGACTGCATATATGATGTACTAAATGATTATAAGAACCATTTATGTGTGAGAATCATCCTTAATTCTGAAACAAATCACTTAAAGACAACCGTTACCTGGTACACAGAAGCCACCTGGTGGCAGAAATCAAAACCCATCAATTATACTATTTCAATGGTATTTCTCACCCTAGCTGGACCACTTTACCTGTACATATTTTTTTCATTTCCGATCACTATAAATACATTAACAATATTTATATGTCATTTAAATTCCCATAGGGCCTTATAGTTAAGGCAAAATTAATATTTTTGAAAAATTCACAACCTTTCCATCTCAACCCTGACCCCCATTTTTCTTTTATCAAAAGGTTTGTAAAGATGTCTTCTTTCAATGCAGAGACTCTTGTAGAAAAATCAGCAGAGACTCAGAATGTATAAGACATGATATGAAAAAATAGCTTTTCCAATTTGTTTCTATAGTCAAGGCATTTTACACTTAAATTGTCATACTGCGAAAGTAAGCACCATGACATGGGGATTTCTTTTTGCATTTTCTTATTGTTAGTACATTAAACTAATATAATCCAGAGTTATTTGAGATTATCAGCAGCAGAACCTGTTCCTGACATGTGGTAGCATTTGTCTTTAATTAGGGGGGTTGGTGGATTCTTATTTGCTACACACTTCTTGTCTGACTACCCTCCCTCCTGTCACAATTTTATGCTAGGCCCCAAGTAATTATGAATCCCCACTAAGGACAAATTGAGTTTATTTTGCGGTATCCTTGTGAGGGCATGCTTAATTTTAGGATTAGCTCCAGTATCCTCAGTAATAGTTGAATACCTATATCAATATTTGTTGGGGAAATGGGAGATAACACACCCCTCATTTTTAATGTTAAAATATGGTTGATTCATGATTGATACCCCTCTCTCTGCCTCACATATTTTAGCAATGATTCCCCATTTTTATCACCCTCATTTGCCTGAAGACGAATTCATCAATGCATACATAATGATTATGCCAAAATGCCTGTATAGACCCTCCCTAGATTTCATGTACACATCTGTCTGCATTTGCCAAGACCCCCTATCCCCTGGGTGTGTATAAACTTTATTGAAGCGCCCTTACACTTAGGCTGCTGCTACATAAGAGGGTCGTCAGCTGTCAGCAAACATTACCTACAGGCCAATGGTTATTCTCAAACACTGTGCCCTTGGTTACCTAGACTAGAGCCACACTACCAGCAAACAGTGTAAAATATGGTGCAGCTCACATAAAAGGCACACACTGAATTATTTATCTCAAAGGTGCCCTTTCCTTTTCTCACATTATGAGTACTAGTCTTCAATAGTACATTTGGCAGATTCAATAATGTACAGTAAGTATATGCTTGTGTATAGACTGTATTTTACATGTAAGGCATTATGGTATGTGCCAATGTAGTACACAAAAACACACAAGGGGGCAGCATTGTGCCAGTCAGAGACCACGGTGGAGGCATTTAACATAATGATATGGACATGCTTATGGCAGTAAATAAAAGGCCATACTGAAGTGCTTAGCAGCCCTCTCTAGCCTTACAGGTACAGGGAAGAATATAATATACTCACTGTAATGCAAATTGGCAAGGGTTATGTTCAGTTTTAGTGAAGCAATCCCAAGATAATAATTATATATCAGTAGTGCAGGGGCAAAATATGATTCCAAACACATAATATTTTTATATGTAAAGAGAATTTGGTGGAGGTGTTTGAAGGCAAAAGAACACACTAGACATTGGTGTCTGCTTAACCAAGTAGAATATTCTAAACATGGATCTAGTTAGGTATACACAGCTTGATTGAGTCTATTCATAGAATAGCCAAACAACACAGTGCATCAGCCTATTATGAGGATAGAGGGGCAGACTGGCCCTTGTGTGCCAACAACCTTGCATACTATTAGCTGTAATGTGGAGGTGTACAACCACTATTTGTACCAACAGTCGCTTTCTGCTGTACAGATAGTAGTTGACCACCCAACTAACTGCTATCTGTGTAAAAAGAACACTATCTGTATAAAAGTGTATCAAAGTCATCTGTATCAAATAATCATTTCCTTACACTAAGTGTATCAACATTGCATTAATGGTGAATATTCAATTTGTCAGTTTGGAAGGTGGACATGGGAAGGCCCATATCCAAATAGTCATCTTCATGTGTATTTGGGAACAAGGTGGGTTGGAACAGGAAACTCTTGGTCAATTAGCCCAAGATGGGTTGAGTAACCAAGGAATGGCCGAGATATAGTTAGACTGGCCCTTGAAGTTGGATGAATTGTGCCAATTCCAGGCAAAAGGACCAAATTAGCCCAAGATGGGTGCATTGACTAAAGATTGGCCTGAATTGTTTTTTATCAATATGAGTAAATTTAGCTCAAAAATGGGTAAACCGGGACAAATCATCTCTATTTGGCAAATTCTTTAGCCAATTTTGGTCTTATTTGACCCAATTAGCCTACCTTTGGCCAATCTGCTTTTATTTGGCCAGCTTTACCCACCTTTTACCTAATTTCCCCATATTGACTTGTGTTGACCCAATTGACCAATTCGGCCCAATCTCTGACCAGTCTTTGGTCAATTTGACTTCTTCTGCCCTAATTTGACCTAATACCTGGCCATTCGACCCATTTTGGGCCAACTTGATCTATCTTGACTAAGAAGGTCCTGCAGTTATCTGAGACCTCTTTGGCAATTGTATTCTTCCTGGCATTTGCATGCACATGATAAGGTTGTTGAAAGGTATTATGATGACAAAGGGCAGATAGTGTTTTTGTCACATATATATAAAGATACTAGCTGGATGTGTCTTAACATAGCATTGTAAAAGTCCCTACAGATAGCAGTAGTTCATTCAGATAGTGTTTGCATGGTTACTACAGTTAGCTTCTTTTTTTTACACAGATATAGTGGTTGGATGGTCAGCCTCTATCTATAGTACTACAGATTGCTGTTTTTGATATAGATCGTGGTTTTACAACAGACCTAGTTGTGACTCAGTGATCCCAAAACACCTACACCCAATATTTCACATTCCATTTTTTCAGCTTTAGAAACTTTGAGAGAAAGGAAAGGTTAGATCTAAAATATATAGACGAACATATATTCTGAAATAGGAATTATTAGATGAATTTTAGAATTCCAAACTGAAACAATAATTACAACACTGCTGGTATTGGCATAGTTCAGTACATGTTGGTGTCATCTTTGTCAGCAGCAATAGTGGTTCTCTACCACCAGTGAGTGGCTTGGGCACATGCAATTCTGCTTTGTTTGGTTTCAGGTACTAACTTTTGTTGTGATTGGTTTTACTATAAACATAGTGGTAGCCTGGGCACCTAGCCTAGTTAAACTTTATCTAGGACCATGAGGAATAACCTTCCCTATCATTTTCTTCAAAATCTCCCAATCTCCCGAACTTACACCATTTCAAGTACCAGGAAACGAATAATGGGACCACTGACTCATATGAGGTGTGATTAGTATGTAAGGTGAAATAGCTCAAACCCCAGCTTTAACAGTGAGACCACCCTGATTATGTATCTAAATGTTGCCAGGCTGGCATTGCTGGGCTAATTTCATACAGCATGATTTTCTTTAAGGGGGAGATTCCACAAAATCAATTTTTCATAAAAAATATGTGTGCAATGAATAAATAGGTGGGCAAAGGATACTTTTCTATACAATTGCTGTAAAGAAATTGTTGAATTAGCAAAGAAATAAGTCATGGTGTCTGCAAAGTAGAGAGCACCTGAGCAGTGCACTCCCAGCTATATTGGATTTTATGGAGTCATAACATGCTGCTAATGCTCTAACTGGTCAAGGGCATTTGTAAACCCATAGAGACCAATTCTGCAAGATTTTAATATAAAAAATCATTGGAACGAGTGTGTATTATAGGTTTTTTAGTTACGCCTGCCACTAGAGTAAGGTGGGCACCGGTGGACTCTACCTGTCCAGCGCACATGTATATATACCTCACTGTACTAACTGAAAGCACACCTGTTTATACCACTTTTCTGCCACCTCCCTTACTGTTATGCCCTCTCCTACCAGTGCATTATGAGAGCATATACGCACATGTGCTTTTTAGGGATTTTTGGATATACGTTTTCAATGTGAAAAATCGTGCCAACTCGTAGGAGAATTGAACCCCGGCCGCAGTGGCGGTAGGCGAAGGCCTTAGCCATAGCGCCACACTTTACGGTGATGAAATCCAATGCGAAAGTAAATAAGTTCTAACCTGAGGTCCTAGTCCTATGTTTCCACTAAGTTTTTGTCTTGATTCCAACCTTTTCATGTTATAATATCGAAATCCCAAGAAGTATTCGATCCATAGACGAGGAATGCATGCTAATTTTCTCCATTTTCTTCAATATAAATAAGAATTTCTTTCCGAGCCGTGACCAAGCACCAGACCCTCCAGCATGAGGTTTGGTAGCAGCAATGTAGGTCAACACCTGACAGGTAACACACCTGTATTGGATTAGCAGTGGCTCCACCTGAGTATCAATACCGGTAACAATATAATTGTTCCCTTACATATTGGACATAATAAGTGTGGAGGGATCATCTAGAATGTCTAAGGATATGTATGTTTTAATATCTGGACTTGTCATGGTTGGATTCGATACGAAAAGTGTGTGTAAACACGGTTTACCTCTCCCGGCAAGGAACAAAAACAATGGCTTCACGCAGAGCGCTGACCCGGGCCGTATCGCGTGCTTTTACAAAATGTCTTCTCGTGGCTATATTCTTTGGATATCAGGTAAGAAATTAATACAAAATGGAGGAAAAGGTGGTATAAATGCAATATGGCATAAATATGCCAGCGCACGGGTGGTATATTGACGATATTCGTCAATATACCACCCTTGTGCTGCCATATTTATGCTATATTCCATTAATATAGTCTAAATATAGGATTAGCACACCTGTCAACGCTACAAGACGACTCTATATATCTTTCACCATGCCGAGTAATATAAGCTTTAAGGATATTAAGAGTCTCATTGCAGAGATTACCAGTGCGACTAAAACTCCAGGACGAATGCCACTAACCAGGAGGCAATAGTTCAACAGAAAATTGGCACTACATTGGAATATTTACATGGCGAAGTAGACTCTCTGAAAGTTGGAACCAGTACAAGTCATGATGACATCGAAATGCTAAGGGGTAAGTATGTTGAGCTTGAAAAGGAACTTGCACTTGTAAAAACTAGATTAGATGAGACAGCAAGAGCTGTCAGACATAATAGAGCCAGTATCCAGGATAACCATGTCCAATTTAATGTGCTTGATAATAGCATAAGAAGGCGTAATATCCTAGTCGAAGGCATGGTTTCATTGAAGGGGAAAATTGCAAACATGTCGCCTACGATCTGCTACTGGCTATATTCCCCAAGCTTGATTTCTATGAAATAGACTACGCCTTTAGACAGGGCTCTCTAAAGCAAGGGGTTAGAATATGATCATTGTTATGGTTAAGGCTGACTGTAGAGACACAATACTTTCGAGAAAAGGTGAACTGAAAAACAGATACCCCAACATCGTCTTGTCAGATGACACAAACCCAATGATCAAAAGACAACGAGCAGACATAGTAGCTATTGCAAGGATTCAGGCCTAGATGTTATGGCCAGAGCACGAGGTATATTGTTTGATGGGAGATACTACCCATACAGCGCTATAAGTGACCTCCCACCTGAGCTCAAGCTTGCGAACACTAAAACGAGAAGTATGGAATCAAATATAAAAGTGTTGAACAGGCCTCCGCCCATACAAAAGCAATTTAAGACAAGGCTGCTAAAATCTTGACAAGGCTGCTAAAATCTTAGACGCTGACACTGCCTTAGGGGCAAAGAAAATTGCAAGATTTGACTGTGATGGCTGGAAAAACATTGATAAAAATGAAATTTTGAATTTGAACATCTTGAAATATGAAAAAAATCTCCAGCTACGAAATATCCTGCTGGGTACCGGTACACAAAAATTACTGGAATATGTTGGTTGCCCCCATGGGGGGGACATCTGCTGGGATTAATTCTAAGTATATGAAGAATGGCACCTACAAAGGCAAGAATAGGGGTGGGATAGTTCTGATGGAGGCAAGGAGAATCCTCAGGGAGAAGTACCAACTACCTCCTATGACTACCCCTCCAAACTGGCACCACACTAATTAAGTTAAGAAATAATACGAATGGTTTAATAATCCCACCTATTGAATGTGCTGAATATATTGATAGCTTTTTCACCACTATAAGAAAGAAACTAGCTGATGCTATGCCTCCTCCATCTACACATACCCCTGAATAGAAACCATACGGTATACCGGTAGCTGATACTAATTTAATGTATAATATATCCTACCTTGACTTAATGAAGTATATAAAGAGTATCAATATTAAGAAACCATCTGCTATTAAGCACTGTAAATCTTTATTATAAAGGATGCCTTTATGTCTATTCCTGATATAACAATGGTCTTGTATAATGTGTGTTTACGACATAGCATTTTCCCAGATGCATAGAAAGCTGGGACAATCGTCCCCCTCCATAAGAAGTCAAGTCATTAACATCTCATTAGATGTTAATGACTTAAGACTAATTAGCCTTCTACAGCTCTCTGGTAAAATTGTAGAAAAAATTGTTTGTCACAGACTATAGAAGTACATGGAGAACAATAATGTCTTATGTCCTACACAGCATGGATATAGAAAGGGATGTTCCACCCAAAGCGCAGTCACTGGGCACCTTAGTATTATTCATTAGAGGATATGGCGGACTACACGGTGTAAACATATCTGCACAGCGCTCCACAGATTTACAGCTAAAACAGACATTATAACTGGATTAAACCTTACCATTGCATACAGGAGTTCAATGAAGGTTTAAAGCAATTGGTGATAGGTGTGGAAAGTTGTAGTGGTGGACATATAGGCTGTATTTTCTCCAGGTAATTGATGAGAGATGTGACATGTACGATATAGACTATGCCTACAGGCAGGGCAACTACACACAAGAAAACAGAAAATTGGTCATAGTAATGGTTAAGGGTGGTACAAGAGACACTGTACTATCCAGGAAAGGAAGATAATGGGGCTCTATATGATCATGCTTTTGTAAGCAAGGATGGAAATGCAGAGATTAAAAAGCAGAAAGCAGACATAGGGTCTATCGTTCAAATGGGCACTGAAGCTGGCCTGAAAGATAAAGCAAGGGGTACAGGTCTTGTATATGACAGCAAATACTTTTCTCATGATGCATTACCAGAGAAGCTAAAACTGGCCAATGCCAGAACAGTCATAACTGATGACTATGTAGCATATCATGGTGAGTTAGCCCCTTTAAGTAATTTTTACCAATGCAAAATACAGGAAGATGGAATCACCTTCAGGTCAGGGGAACAAATGTATGCCTACGAAAAATCCTTGGAGAAAGCCCAGAGAGTTTTGGACTGTACTTACCCCTTGGATGCCAAACAAGCAGTCAAAAACCTTAATTGTCCAGAATGGAGGGCAAGAGATGAACAGGAACTGTACCACTGTAATATCCTCAAATATGAGCAGTCACTGAGGGGAAAATATCCTGAACTAGCTGATCCTATTGCCAGCCCCTAACCCCAAAATCCGCTTCCTACTACTACTACCCCTGCCACACCCACATCAGCGAGTCCTACCATCTCCAAGGATACAGCAGTCTCTGTGGGTTCCTCTCCCTTACCTACCACAACAGCAGTGAGCCTATCTTCTCCTGTACACAGAGCTGATGGTGGGGCTCCCCCAGGTGATGGGGGTACCCTACCAGTAACTACATCTGTCGCAACTACACTAGTGATGGCAACCACAGCAGCAACAACAGTATCATCCTCAACAACATGTATTTCAATAGCTCAACTGCAGGCTGCACAAGAAGATGCTAGGGCAAAACCCCTGGTACTTCTACCACATCAGCGTTACCATCTAGACCCATAGTAAAATGAGAATCTTATGAAACTAATGGGTAATCTTGCTGCTAACAGACAGTAATATTCTTCTCCCCACTCAGTTGAAATGACTTAGGATAAAAACACTTAAGTATCAGTTTGACAGTGAACTTACTCCCCAAGTTGTCTATAATAATAATACAGGCAGGCCTACAGTCTCCCCAAAGGCACAACCCATGAAATATACATAAATAGTGTTATGTAACTACTTCGAACTGCTTGAGAGGACTGTTGTTAAGTAAGGGGCAACCGGTCAACGCCTAGAGTGAAGTACTAATTGGTTACTGTTATGATACACTTATACTAACCTGAGGTCACTGGGTCGCATGGTCTAGGTTAGACAAAACAGCTGACTGTATATAAACATGACTTAAGAAGGCTTGTATTATTTCTTTATTTACTAAACATTTCTATACTGTACATATATTGGTTTTTAGTTTATCATGTCATTATAATACAAGTTGTGTTTTTGAGTTCTCTTTGGAGCGTGTTGCAGTCTAACCATATCCAAATGAAATTAGGGGTATCATTTCAGCACTCAACTTGTCATTTCATTTTCACCTCACTAACATCATTTAACAAAATTGGGCTTTTTAGCTGTGAGAAACATGTCTTTTTTACATGAAATAACAAATAAAAGGGGTCTGCTTCTTATCTGTATGAACGCCAGGTCATTATATTATAAAAGAACAAATGTCTTTAGGTTGCCCCAGTTGAGACTTGGGGCAACCTGACAATCAAAGGTTTTTGTATGTACCAGGATATCAATTTGTGGGGTTCGACAGATACCCCAATCATGACAAAAAGGCAGGGGAATTGCTTTTGTACCTAAAGAATACATACACAGTGGTAGTCGATGAGGATGCTTGTATAATTGACCAGGAATATGAAATTTTAACAGTTGATATAGAAATAGGTGTTATTAAATATCGAATTTAGATCAGATCCTTCTGGTAAGCAATTTGGAAGTCACTACCTTACAAAATGGATGCACCTTTATCAAACTTAAAAATAGATTAACTGGATTTAATATACCACACAATGAATGTGCTGAATACATTAATAATTTTGTCACAGATGTGGGTATAAACCTTCCTGAAGCCTTACCTGAACCGTGTGGGGTTAATAACAATAACACTAACACTGCGCCTTATGGTACTGGTACTGACTTACTTGCTCCTATTGGCTATAACAATTTAATGAAGCTGATAAGATCAATACAAAATGGAAAACCGTCTGCTATTAAGGATATGAAATCTTTTATCATTAAAGATGCATTTTTATCCATTTCTGATGTGATACACTGTTTATATAATAAATGTTTAGCGAGCTGTACCTTCCCACAAGATTGGAAAATTGGAACTATTGTTCCTCTTCCAAAGAAAGCTAATAGCACTGATGTAAATGATTTGAGGCCTATAAGCCCTCTGCCTATACCAGGTAAGATCTTAGAGAAGATTGCCTGTGATAGGCTGAAGGCTTATATAGAATATGATGAACTTTTGTGCCCTACACAGCATGGTTATAGGAAAGGCCACTCCACAATGACAGCAATATGTGAACATGTATGTGATATTTTGGAGAACATTATCAATGACAAACCTACAATTAGCTTATAGTTAGATTATAAAAAAGCTTTCGATACTGTTTCACATTCAAAATTATTAGCGTTTGGACTAAAATTTTTGAATTCTTTCTTAACCATTAGATTTCAAAACACTATAGCTAATGATATACTGTCATCAACCAAGGAAATAACATATGGGGTTCTCTAAGGATCTGTCATGGGTCCCATCTTTTTTTCGATTTATATTAATTCCCTTCCTACAGTTTGTAATTGGGCACATATTACATTCTTTGCTGACGATGCTGTCATTTCAGTAACAGACCCTGATGATATGGATGAATCTATTCTTGCTATTTCACAAGTGTGTATTGACAATGTGTTAACTGTAAATGAGAAAAAAACCAAATGGATGATTTTTAACAATGTTAAGAAAATCAATTCTATGTTTTATATGAATGGTTATTTACTAGAACAAGTTGACATGTTCCCATATCTGGGACTAGTACTAGACCCTAAATTAAATTTCTGTGAACATAGGAAAATCACTACAATAAGATCAGAGAGAGACTTATACAACTAGCTTGTGCCAGGCGTTATGTGGATAACGATACTGCACTAACTATATATAGGAGTATGGTCCTACCCATTTTTGACTATGTGGATTTCATATGGGATAGAGGGAGAAAAGGGGACAATAGGGAGTTAAAACTGTACCAAAATAAGGGCTTACATACTGTTTTTAAAGTTAAATTAGAGAAACACCCAATATACAATACACAACTACTTCATGAGATTAGTGGGTGTAAGGAACTACATATTAGAAGGGACATACATCTGTTAACTTATGCACATTATTTGTATAAAAGCAGCCTATACACTGATAATAGAAATGTCCATACAAGGTTTTGTGATGGAAACAGGCTGCTGGTACCACTACTGTAAAATCTATCGTAACACAGAGTGCCTTTTTTAGGGCTATTACTGTGTGGAATAGATTGAAACCAGAGATTGAGGATTTAAATGTTTTTAACTATAGGATTAAAACAGAGTACAAAGATATTTTTATACAGGGCTTAGCCCAAATAGTCATCTGAAATAATCAATCCATCTCATCCTCATCTTATTATTTCACCCTTTAAAGGTTGTCTTATATATCATAATAGTTGAAATGTTGAGATGTAATGCTGATTAATCACAATGTGGTGTCACCATATCCGGAAAATCAAGTTAAAAGCTAAAATAAATATGTAAGGGGGGCTAGCGGAAGGACTGCAACATGCAGAAGCTAGCATGAATTAATACATATACTTGTATACTGTAATAAGGACCCAATAAAACACCTTAAAAAATTATAACCAATATTATTGATAATAAGCCGACTGATTACTTATATGTCAATTAAAAAAAGGCTTTTGATACTGTCTCACAATATTAGAAAGATTAACACTTTCAGGACTAGATGTATTTTTTTAGGAATTACCTATCCTCAAACTACAATAGCCAATGACAACTGTTCAAGCTCTAAATTAATCACACATGGGATGCCTCAGGGCTCCGTTTTGGGTCCTGTTCTCTTCTCTATGTTAATTACCTGTATAAAACATGTAACATTGACAGGAAGTTATATGCTGATGATGCAGTAGCTTCTGTCACATCTCCTGATCAAATGCGTATAGCACTGTATAGAATTAAGGAGTAGTGTTTAAATAATTCTTTAACTATTAATGAAAAGAAAACTAAATGGATGTTATATAATGATGTCCACCATGATAATAGTGTTTTTACATTGAATGATTGAATGATGTCATCTTGGAGAGAGTATATAGCTTCCCTTATCTTGATGTAACTCTGGATACTGATTTCAACACTATTAGAAATAACAAGCATAGAATATATCAACTCTCCAGGATTAGAAAGTTTATAAACCCTGCCACTGCTGTAGATATTTATAAGTCAATGATTTTACCATGTTTCGATTATGGAGCCTTTATATGGGATAGGGACCATAGAGGTGAGTCTAAGGAGCTCCAGCTTCTACAGAACTGGGCCCTAATAGTAGCCTATATGGTAAAATTATAGGAAAATTCATTTATGATGACTGCTGAGATTAGACAAGCAAGCAATTGCTCTGAACTTTATGTAAGAAGAGGTCAGCATTTGCTTTTCTATGTATTTCTATTGGCACAGAATAATGAACAATAATACACAATTACCAACTTGGTTACACACAGGGAAGAGATTGATAATCCCTCATTGCCTTAAGCCAGTTGTATTAAGAAGTGCTCGCTATAAAGCTAGTATATGATGGAATCAATTAAAGGCTTGGTACACACTATTAAATACACTAGAAAAGTTCAAGAGTGAAATAATTTGAGACTATCCAAACTGTTTTTTTTTAAAAAGATTTGTACAATGTACTGTTTTTTTCCTTAGAACCTCATCTCTCCTCTCATCTCATCATTAACCCCTAGCCAGACAAAGACGTCTGTTTATCTGATTTTTTTCTAATATATAAATCATAGAATCTGTGATATCATCATAATGCGTACGGCATGCCATTTATATCTATACTGAACTGTAATAGTGCATGTCTATTGTAGGGGGCCTAGCAGAGGTACAACAATGACTGGGCACGTATCCTCTGTATTCTGTATTTTTCCCAATAAAAAACATTAAAAAAAATTGCCCAACCAGCATTAGTGGAACCAGTTCTCAAGGACCCTGACAAAATAATACTTTCAAAAAGCTCCCACACTATACGCTAGTGATCCAAAAATGACCAACATTAACATTTAATTTCTCATCCTCTGAGAATTACTAGAGAGGCAAGGGTTTGCATATGTAGTAGATGATCAGGATAAAATGACTTAGCGTTCTGGGTAATTAGTCTTGGAAAAAAAGTGTGTTTATGCTGAAAAGCAATTATTGAAAAGAATTTCTATGTTAAAATGATATTTTACTTAGAATTTATAAAACTTGACAGTTTCACCTTTACCTGAAACACCTGCATTAACTTCTTCAGATTCTATATATCATGTTACTTTTGTTAGCTGAGAGAAGACACTATCATGCCCGAATTATCAAAAATACCAAGATTTTCAACAACATGTGATGGACCAATTTTAAAATATCTATACTGAACTTTATGTCAGAAGTCTCTGTTGAACAATTGTGGAATGTCTGAAATTTTGAGGAAAGATCTATAGAAATCGTAAGTTGATAAAAGGAAAGGTTCATAACTCAATATATATATATATAACAATATATATGCTTTATAGCCAGTTTTATTATGAAGCTAGAGTAGCCGTGGCACCTTAAGGGCATTTCATCCCAGGTGGCTTTTCAATGAATTATTTTCAAATTTCTTTTTACATTTTGACAAAGGAAGGTCTTTTACACATTACCTATAGGGTATAAGAGAAAATTGACTGTAATATATTAATTGGTTGATCATCACTGGTATAGATGAATATATTACTGGCACCCCTAACCTTAGCCATTTTATGAGGCACCTGTGTCATAACTACCATAAAGAGGATCTGCCAATCTATTTTTATATCTAGACTGAAATAAAGGTAGTCCAAATAAGGTATTAGTAGATGTTGAATAGTCTGGAAACTGCCAGAACTGATTTCATGAGACCAATGCAAGATACAATGAGGACAATGATCAATTATAGTTTAGAGGGCAGCTTTTGTATAACATTAATCAGCCTGCATATATATAATGCCCATAATCTTAATCATGAGAGGGGCCTAGGTTCTAATAAAGAATCAACTGCACACCAATCTGCTCATAGCTGTTAACACAAGTGTCCTGCATCTATTCAAGAAAACATTCATAGTTTCTGCTGTAGGAATTTGTGGGCAAAAGGGGAAAACATAATTTAGTACACATAATACCTTTAGATCTTCTTGTCGGGGATGCCATGTTATAAATAGCACATAGGGACACGACACTTATCTGCTTAACCTTGCATATCTTGATGTTAAATCATAAACATCAAAAACTTAATGATCCCTCGTTGATGTCAAAAGACTGTCATGTTTCCTTTATTACATCTGGATGTTAGGGAGGTGTTTCTAGACCGTGACCCAAACTCTTTGCTTATACACCGTATGGTCCTTCAATTTCTCTTTCTCTCTAGTTTTATGTAAACACGATGTATGAACATGAAGATAACAGGTAATGTAAGTACTTTCTTTCACCTTGATACACCACTTGTCTACTTATTTTTGGACATCTTAATTATACACTGTATTCTGTTTGACTTTCTCTGCCCCTAGTTATATGTGAACATGATGTATAGAATACTCAAGTATTACTTCAAGTAATCAAATTATTGTCAACCTAGGGTTGATCATTACACAACAGCTAGGTACAAGAAACTGAAGACCTCAGACATGCTCTTCATTGCTGGCCACTCACTCCCTGCCTCCACCTTGGATAGATAAGTGACCTCACTCTAACTGTTTGCCCAAGGAACATCACTCTTCACAATTAGATGGTTTCACCTTTAGCACTGCTGCAATTAGTTGATATAGGACCTAATCCCATGGATTTAGCCATGCGAGGCAGATAAATTAAAAGAATGCCTGTTGCTAAGCAAATAATGACCATAGTATGAGGGGAATAACAGAAATGAATTTTCCAGACTAGAGTTCATGGGAGTAGTAGGAGGGCAGCAGAAGCTGCCTCAGAAGTGTTTTAATGCAGGGTCATTACTAATGGCTACAAAATGCTTTTCCATGTTCATACATATCTTAGGATTCAGTAAAGTGCTGTTGTACTAATGAAATTATGTCCATATAATATGAAACTTGCACTTTTTGAAACCTAACTTTAGTGATGAGAGATGTGGTTGGATAGGGATGTTTCCTTGCCGTGCATATATTGGGTTATATAGGCATGGCAGTCCAATGGATGCACAGCTCCTCTAATAGGTCTGCTGTGCAGTTATTTTGGTAGCCATGAATATATGATTTAATGATACAGGGCAGTGATAACTTTTGACACCTTGTTACAACAGGAATAAGGCCACTTCGAAGGGGAGGGAGTGTGAATCTATTCCCAAATAAAGACCTTGGGGTAACCCCCATTCTTTATTGGGTAATAAATGCACACCCGTTCCCCTTCTGCATACTACTTCTGCTAATGTTGTTTTCACCTTTGGCCATCTAGTACAATGTATGTGATTATGATTGATTGACCAATAACTAATTTTCAAACTCAAAACTCTTCTATGTGCCTTATTCCTTAAGTACCCTATATCCCCAGAACAAACCATAAATGTATAAACATGCAGTACGTACCCAGAAAAAATGTCAACTACACAGCAGAATGATAGTTTGCCATTAATATCAACCACTGGACAGGTCTATTGTTATTACTGGCACCCTTTATTAAATCGAAATTTTTTTCATTAATTTCAAATTAACTGTTTTGGGAGGCAAATGACATCCTTAGGTATGGGAAATATCCCTAAAGTTGTTCTGAGATTCAATTTGAATGGAGAAACATTGCCATCAAGTTGAGCACAAACCTCATTTCTGCTGGTTGGTGAATCAGTGACTGCAATATCAGTGGGAAATATCATGACCTACAAACCTGATTTTCTCACTTTTCAGGACATAGGCTGGGAGAGAAAAGTCTAAAGAATGGGCTTGAGAAAATATCTAAAAACGCATTTGCATATTGCTAAATCAGCTGCACAATGATAGGGTGCCAGTAATACCCCCCCCCCATGCCAGTAATACCAGTGGCTGCTCTAACCCAGTTGTAACGTTAATACACCTGATCTCTTTGTTCAAGACATTTGACTAGTTCATTTTGACCTAACCTAACATAAAATCCCCATAGATGTCGGCATCATTTGCATTCATTATAAGAACTTTTTATCAAATCCTTCAGTTAACACACAATGTCTCCCTCATGGCAAGGCCAGGTTGTCTGGATACCAGATTGGGATCTAGATTGCCACACAAAACCATACAAACAACCTTCTGTCTAGCCTTACAAAGTGTTGAAATCATATTGAGGTTTTCTGTCACAATATATCCACAGAATGTGTTACCAGATATCCACAGAGCACATATTCTCCACACAAACTACCACAATGTGTTCATATAGCTAAATTGTATCTTAGCAACAAAATGTATTTTTTGTGGGCACTTTGTTGATATACCTGGTGGACAAAATGTAATTTGTGGACACTTTTTTAAAGTTGAATGTGGACAGTGTGGTTTTTTGTGGATGCTCTGTGGTAAAATCCTGTGGCCTAATAGTGTTTTTGGTCATTTTGTGCAAAGGTATGTGGACAAACCACATTTTGGGGATACTTTGTGATGATAGATTGTAGACAGAGTGTATTTTGTGGATACCATGATGTTGTTGGTTGTGGACAAAATTCATTTTATGGACACTCTGTAAAAATAGTCTGAGGACAGTACATCTTTTATAGACACCTAGCACTGGGCCTTTGTGGACGAAATGTAAAAAAGTGTGATGTGGACAATTTGTTTCCCCTTGGCTAAAGTGAAGCACAACACTCCCTGTTGTATAATTACAGTGTTTCACTGTTCAGTTTTACAAGGATCCCTGGTAGATTCAACAGTTATTTTTACAGTGTACAAGTCAGGTGGGAGATCAGAGCCAGGAGGTACTGATATCAACATGCACATGGTATTGCCAGGAACCAATTCTATCCAGAATAATCATTACAAGGCACGCTCCAACTCAGGCCAATCCAACAATGCATACATGATGTCAAATTGTAGGCATTTTAGTGTTGTTTCTTTGAGGTGCAGCAGGAATCCATCCCCCTGAGCCTTATATGCAGGTTTGTACAGTAATATATGACTGGAAGTGTCGTTCTGGACTAAATACTAGCTTTAATGAGGAATGTGTGGCATCATTATCATGGGAGAGGTATGTTGGAGTGTGTTGACCTAACACATACAGCCATGTACATACTACTACTAGACCTATATACACACAGAGACTGAAGCAGGGGGCCACACATTGAAGAGACGGTTTTTGTTACTTCTGTGGAAGATATGCCTTAGGAATACCTTTCTCTTGAGAAGAGGGGGGAGGGAGCTAACTGTAAATTGAATGAGATGGAGAGGGCAGGTGGAGGGAGAGGGGAGGAGGGGCGAGGAAGAGAGCGTAAAGGAGAGATATAGAGATGCAGGGTGAGGCGGCACAGTTCAGAGTTAGTAAAAGAGAGTGAGAGAGTGAGCCTTTGCAGTCAAGGTCCTGCAGCTTTCCCCATTGTCCATTCATTCAATAGTTATCAAAAGGTAAAGGGGTGATACACTCCTAGATGGTTGTCATGATGGTCCATTCAATGGCCATTAGCGACTCTTTATTTTCATTCAGTTCTGACCTCAAAGATGAAGAAGGGGTGTGAAAATTGTCTGCCCCTCAGGGGTTGGGGCGCCCCATAATTTTACTTTTGACGCCCATTGAGGCGGGCGTGGGGGGAGGGGGGTAAAAGGTGTTTGTGCATCCACACAAAAAGTTACCGACCCCTGTTGATAACTATGGCCACTTCCTTATTAGCAATTGCAGATACGCCTATCTGGCCCTACATGGCAGTTAAAATTTCCCATATTATTTGCCAGTTCCCTGAGACCAAACTCTTAGGGAGTGTGAATATAAACACCAAAGACATAATGGGCCTGCAGTACCTAACTAGGACTTATCTAGATACATGTAGTTTCTCGAAAAAAGGACAAAATGAATGGCGTATTTTGTAGACAGCTATTTAATCAGATAATATGCTAATTGTGTAAATTTGCAACAGTAACTGAAATATGATTTTCTCCAATGTTGTCACACCGGGACATTGTTATAAGATCATCGTGAGCTTACAAGGATTTTGGGAAAGGTATAGTCCTGTCCACTGGTTACTGTAAGATGCAGGCAGGTTCCATGTACAGTAATATTGCTCACCAAATGGGGACCCATAATGCCGAACTGAGAGAGGGTCTCAGGACACGATTGTTATAAGCCTTTATATATTGGACCAGCAGGGCACAGCATACTAATTATTTAGACGTGATGGTCGATTAAAACAAGTATGAAACTATAGAAACTGTTCTGTAGAGAAGAGCAGATTAATTTGGCATCATTCAACATGTGACATTTCTGGATGCTGCCATGGCTAAGGGTATTGTATATTGCCCAAGGTCACATAGGGTCATTCAAGGTGAAACATGGATCATGAAGGACATTATGAGGCACATTTACCTAGCCCTGATGTGAGACATAAAAAAGGGACCAACTAATGGATAATATCTATTTTTTTATTTTGCTTTCATCGAAGCAACATAAAAATGTGTATATTCTAACATACAAGTGTATAGAAGTTCTCTGTCATTACGCAGGTTCTGCTCAAGGAAGGATTATTAGTGATTCATTTGTCTCCTGTCATGTAGTTTGTCCAAAATGTGAACAGTTTAGCCATCTGTTATGGCCAATAAACTTGTTAAATTCAAACTTAAACTCTTACTATTGCAAGTCTTTCCTCTAGGTGTTGCATAGTTGAGTGTTATAAATGCTATGCTGTGCCTGATATCCAAAGAAGAAGAATTATTTGTACAATCAATATGTATAGAGCATTGAGTTAATCATAAAAAAGTGTGCTGAAAGAGGGAATGAAGTTAGAACAAAATTATAATTCCGATATAATTAAGTACCAGGCTACACATTTATCGTAGGGGCTTGTGTTTACTTGTCTTCTTTGGTGGCTTTGAAGACAAATAGAAGCCCATTATTGTTGTGGTAGTATTTAGGTATGGCAGTCTTCTCCAACATCTCCCACTTTCCTTCTACCTCTAATTGTTTCATCAGGGGTTCAAGATGATCTTTGTATTCTGCCACGTTTGTCAGGTGTTTCTCTGCAAAGGCTATCACCACAAGTCCACCTGCGAACAGAGAATAAAGAATCACTGATGAAAGTGTCTTCCTAACATTACACTCTTAGGGACAGCAACAGAGCGTTACTCAATGTTCCTATATGGACCGTAAATGCCTGCATAAGCACTGGGTCTTGAATAAGCACTGGCGGTACTGGGGCTTTGGAAATTTTATGGAAAGCTTTTATAGAAATCTTGAATATGGACCATTATTGAATGAGCGCGGGGTATGGACTGCTTCAATTCAATCAATACCCAAGCGCTTACACAAGCCAATACGCTTCATGCTAAACCAATATAGAGTTGACAAAGGCGAGAGGCTACATGCCTGTTGCCCATAATATTTATTTATAGCTGTCCACCAAATCATTTCATCTGCTAACATAATAATGACCTTGTTGAAGAAAGTCTTAAGAGAGTTGAATAGGGTCATTGCAGGGAGTTTAAATATGATTACCTGTTTTCACACAACGTATCATCTCAGGCAGGCAGTCATAGTTCATGTGAGCCACTGAAATCCCACCATTGGAAACCACAACATCATAGCTACCTGTAAATGGTACTGTAAATGGTGTAAATACGTCTTTAAAAGACATCTCTAATGCTGATTTTGATTAAGAAGATGGAGGCAAGAGTTTACCTAATTGTGACTGAAAGCTTAACAATTTTAAGCCATATTGGACTTTACCTAATTGTGACTGAAAGCTTAACACTTTATGCCATATTGGTTTATCTGATGGTAAGATGTGGCTGGCATGCATTGCCACAAGCAGCGCTATTGATTATACTGGTGGTACGCTGAGCCCTGCATACACTATCACAAGCAGAAAACACTGTGCACATTGGCAAGAGGGCTAAAATAAATCAATAGCTGTGGAAAGACTCTCTTTCACAAAAGGGCATAAACAATCATTGTGCTTTATCCAATGAGCTACTTATAGGTTGTACTGGTTCCCCCTCAGCAAGGGAGAATGGATTGCTTGATAGGGCATGTAACCCATGAGTCGCTTTAAAGTAGAGGAGTGGTAATAATACACACAAGTAATACTGTGGGAATCCACTATTGGATTCTTTTGCTGCCACAACCCTTGTGGTAGGCTTGGAGGTTCAATAGTGAATAATCAACAGGACTGTGCCTGACTGGGCTACCACCAGGAAAATACATTGGGTAGAATGACTGGGTCTTATAAAACCGACAGGATCTGCTTGCACTACCATCAAAGGGGTACCGATGGTAGGATGTTTTGAATTAACCTCCAGAGGAATTCACTATTGGGGCATGATTTATTTTATTTCATGATTTATATTATCTCAGAAGATGTTAAATAAACTAAAGGAAACCCTCGTTAAGGAAGTCAAAAGCCCCCTATTATCTTTGCCACTCTTAAATATGGCTTGGCAGTTGTTAACTAAACTCTATCTCAGTAGTTCATAATTTGTAATACTGACTAAAATTATGATAAAAGAAATAAAAAATTGATCAATGCCTACTTGTCTTTATAGATGGGTCTTGACAGGGAAAGAATTCATGAATGAGATGTTTGTAGATATTCTTCTGTTTTGCCTGATCAAGCATTCCCTCTGAGGCATCCACGGCATCAATGTTTTTGAAACCAACAGCAATCAGCTATGACAAAAAGATATGCACTGTAAGAAATAACTGTTGAATCTACAAGGGTACTTTGTAAAAACTGAATGGTGACACACCATAATTACACAACAGGGAGCGAGTGTATAATCTCCAGGTAGCAGTGTGGTGGTACAAGTGTAATGGTTCGTATCGACTTATATGTTGGGTGGCTCTTTGGCTCGCTTACCACTAGATATACCAACACAACACGAGTAGTTTGGGTTGGGCAAAGCCCCAGAAACCCCTACCTCTCGGGTAGGACTTTATTCACTTGGTTATGCAGTTAATGCTTTAGCGTCTGGACTGGACCACGTCCAGTCCCCTTCTGCCGCTCGTCCGGCTCCTTTAGTAGAAGCTGGACGCGAGGCATGGTGCTGCCCCCTCTTGTACCAACGAGGTATAGCAAAGCGACACCTAGCTGGCATAGAAGGAACAAGCACCACACGAACACGTCTCTCGGATGAACGGCACTAATATATATACAACGATGCCGGCCCCTACACCACCCAAGACCAAGACGGCCCCTTATAAGCTTGCAAAATCCAGTCCGAGGATCCCGTCATCACTAACCTCTGCTATAGTCGGCGAAAGAACAAATTCCTTGCCTCCTATACGGATAGGCATAAACGTCCTACCAAATGTACGCATACTGCTTCCGTCGGCCGTGCAAGCATTTACCCCCGTGTTGAGGTTCTCATGACTGCCGGCCACCGAGTCGAAAAATCTTTTGGACACACAGGAGTGGCTAGCTCCAGTATCCACTAAGAATTCCCCTACCCGGCCTTCCACAGATATGGGTACATACCACCGTCTCCCCCCCAAAGGTGAGGGGTTACTGGTAAACTGGTGAAAGTCTCCCGAATCACCAAGATTCAATCCGAGTCCTCTCAGGAATTCCAGACATGGATGACTTGGGGGAAGGCGTGTCCCACACACTCGGATCAACTCTTTGATCCATCCTTCCTCTCCCCTAGTGCGGCCACTCGCCTCCATATGATCACTCCCGCACATATAAGCACCAGGGTCCCTGGCCCCGGCCGAGGTGCCGGGGTGCGCACCCACAGCCACCCGGCCTCCAGGTGTAATTGACTCGAAATCTTCCACCGGGACACCCCTGGTAGCATTTTGGCATTCGTTCTCCCTCGGGGTTATATCAGATGCCGTTGACACAACCCCCACTAGTTTTCCACATCAGTGGACATTGTCTTCGGCTTCATAGAAGGCAGCCATTACCGGCTTAGTAGCAGTACATTCCGATGAATAGTGTCCCATGCGCTGGCACCTGAAACACTTAACAGTTCGGCGATCCACTCTGGGTCTTTGCCGACTGGCTTGGATGGCATCTGTAATTTTCTTACACATGTCTTCCAGAAGTTTGGTCATGTCCGGGGACTGACCCTTCGCTTTGTCAGCGCTTACAGTAGGCTTGACCGCCTTCTCGCCGGTTTTCGGGTCACTCTTGACCTCGGATGATGGTCTAGAGTCCCTTGGCTTGTTGAACGTTTTCCTTGGAATGTACTTCCTACCTGAAGTATTCTTCCTTAATTGCATCGAACAGAAGGTGCCGTCCTCCTGTTCGATATCAATCAACTCGAAGTCATCTGAGGGAATATTTACCTCAGACTGCTGGATCACCGATGCCAGGGGAATCAAGCCGCTGGCATTAGGTATGTCCCCAGCTAACATTGTTCGCTTCTTCACGGCCATATCTATACCGTTAAATATGCCATGAAGTGTTATGCCTTCTTTCCAGGCATCCCTCGCCGCTATTTGTTCGTCTCGGTCTCTTAGACCCTTGACGAATTGTGTAATCAAATCGTCCATATACCAGTCCTGGTTTTCAGTACCGGGTCTGGCCTTACTTAGCAGGGCATGGAGTTCCATACCGAATGCTCTGAAAGCTTCATTGGGCTTCTGTGTACGTTTCTTAAAACGGACCATCGGGTCCTCTTTGACCATATTACATAATAGTCCGCTAGCAGTTTCTACTAACTGCTCGAAACTCCCTACGAGGCCATACCAGGTCCGCCATTGCTCCACAGCCATGCGACCCGGCCCGCCTTTCAGACATCTCACCAGATGCGGTTTGGCCTCGTATGGGGTCCACCCATTACAATTCATCACATCGATGAAATCTTCAAACCACTCTTTCCATGGCCGAGTACCGTCATATTCCCTAGGGATAACGGCTACCCTTCGGGCAGAATTGTGAGCATACATCAATCTAGTGCATTGCTGTTTGCTCCATTCAATCGCCTTGGTTTCATTCAAGGTTCGATTGCCCCCTATGCCACCGAAGCTCGAATTGCCCGGTGGAGGTGGTGGTGGCGGTTGTGTATACGTCCACTGTGTACCACTGTGGTTCATATAGCCCGCACCACCCGGGTTATGGCCGGTACCCGAGGTACCGTTATGGCCTGTGGTACCCGAAGCACCGCCCCCCCCTTGCGCGCCTTGGTAACCGCCGTCGGATGGCTGGTTTCCCGTTGGCTGGCTGCCATCGCTCGATGGATTGGGTTGGGTACTATCGTTACCAGCACCCAACCCCAAATTGTCATTCGGATCCACATGAATGTGGAATCCGCTAGTCTCCGCACTACTATCGGAGGCATCCCGGGGGGTATAGTCCAGGTCCAAGTTGTGGACTATGGGGACTTCACTTATCCGGACTCTACTAGTTCGGCCATGCTTATCTTGGGTTCTGATGTAAACTCCCCCTTGATCTACATTCCGCGTTGCATTATTATTCACAAAAGGATTATACTGCGGATTCTTCGGCGTAGAACAGGAGACTGGGTCGCCCTGTTTAACGAACGTCGAGTTCGGGTTTGTGTCCTTACTCGCAGGAGGGGCATTCGTTTGCTCTTGCTCCTGTAAATAACTCTCCATAGCAGACTTATTTATTGTGAGGGTAGCTACGTCTGTAGTTAGGTTTCGCTGTTCCTCCCTTAGCTGTGCGTTTTCTGTCAAGATTTCGGATCGAATCTTTTCATTATCCGCCACAGCTCGGTTTCGATCTTCTTGAGCGACCAATGCCTCACGCTTAAAAGTATCCTTTAGCAGGCGGTACTTTTCACCCTTCTCTTTCTGAGACCTTTGGTACTCACTGGTCTCTTTCCTGATCTCGGCTTGTTCCGAGACCATTTTGGCTTCTGTCTCCGCCTTCCGGAGTTGAAGTTTCTTTAGCTTCTCCTCCATGGCATGCAACTCGGATTGTAGTTTGCTTACAGTCCGGGCCTTAGCAACCTCCTCGGCTCTAGCCTTCTCGATTGCTCTAAGTCTACTGGCTTCTTCGAGTTCTAACTCAGCCAGCCTTTTCTCCCTCTCTTGTTCGTCTCTCTCCTTCCGCTCCAATTGGTGGGCTACGGAAGTTAGACGATACTTTAGGTCGGATTCTTTTAGAATCGCCTCCTGCTCAACGGACCGTAATTTTCCGATCCGGGACTTAGTTTCCTCTTCTATTTTTAATTGGGCTGCCATGAATTGTTCATGTTGCCTCTTAGCCTGCAACTCTACCTGTTCTTTGGCTTTCAAATAGGCCTGAGTAGTTTTGTACCCAGGACCCATCCGACGTCCGTATATGGATCTACGACTGCCTCCAGGGTTGAACATGGAGTCAGACAAGCCTTCATCCAAAGATTGGCCTAGATGATGCCTTTCCGAGCTTCTCGGTTTAGCATCCAGAGGCTTAGTCTTCGTGCTCATTTTCGGGACCCCTGGGTCCCTTATGGCTTTACCATCGTCGCTCTCATGATCCGACGATGTCATTAATGGGGCTACTTCGTTTGCACCATCTGGTGCTGCTCCCTGGGGGGTTGCAGTACGCTGCATAGGGCTTTTGGAGTACCCAAGCTGCTAGCCGAGCCTGTTGGTACCATAGGACCTAGCTGGCGTCTGCTAGTTATAACTTGGGACCAATCACTCAAGTTTAAAGTTGGGGGTCTTAAAACTCCCCTAAACAATCCGGTATCCGGTACTCCCGTTTGGGGTGTATCCGGATACAATTTTACGATGCCATCACCGGTGGCACTGTCCATTAGGTCGGGTGTCGAGAAAATATTTCGGACACCCTCCTGATTAAACATTTGTTGTTGACCGGGTTTCCAGTCTAACAACAGATGCTGGGATGTGAAGTCATCCTCTTCGAATCCCTCTAGCCCAGGGCTGGGGGGATCCGCTTCGGGTTTCCCGAGGCTTTCGGCCAATGTGGCCGCGCACCACCCCCAAACCAACTGGTCACGGCACCAGTGTAATGGTTCGTATCGACTTATATGTTGGGTGGCTCTTTGGCTCGCTTACCACTAGATATACCAACACAACACGAGTAGTTCGGGTTGGGCAAAGCCCCAGAAACCCCTACCTCTCGGGTAGGACTTTATTCACTTGGTTATGCAGTTAATGCTTTAGCGTCTGGACTGGACCACGTCCAGTCCCCTTCTGCCGCTCGTCCGGCTCCTTTAGTAGAAGCTGGACGCGAGGCATGGTGCTGCCCCCTCTTGTACCAACGAGGTATAGCAAAGCGACACCTAGCTGGCATAGAAGGAACAAGCACCACACGAACACGTCTCTCGGATGAACGGCACTAATATATATACAACGATGCCGGCCCCTACACAAGGAATCTTTGTGAAAACTATGTGAAGATAACGAAGGATCTCTGGCAATTTGGGACAAGAGATCCTTCGTTATTTTGATGACATTTTTTTTTTACAGTGTGGGAAGTTGGTATGTGTGTTTCAGGTGTGCCAATCCAGAGTCAATAATATAAACACCAATGCCAAGCACCAAATACAAAACATAGTTCTAACATCAATTAAATCAATATTAACCAAGGGTCATTAAGTATGTAGCAAAATGAGTCTAGGCAAATTGGGGATGTTTGTTTGAGTTTTACTAATCAAGATTCAATGCTTGAAAGGAAGCAATATCATATGCAAAGCAGCCTCTTTGATAAAAGAAGTAGAAGTTACCTCTTCTCCTACCCAGCCTGTGCCAGCGGCCACATCTAATATTCTGATATTATACATGTCTGGTAGGTACTTTAGTACTGTAGCACTGACAGCTTGCGGGCCCTTAGACTTCAGCACGGAATTTACCTATAGTATCATTCATATCATAGACTGTATTAAAAACAAGTTGAGTAGCGTGGAAAATATATGATCGGTTTTCTGACCCTGTCTAGGGAGACTTTATTTTTACCACTTTTGACAATAGAAATTCTTATTAGCTAGGAAATTTATCAACTGATTCAATCATCTGGGATACAATACGGCAATATTTGAGTCTCTGTCTAGGAATTGGTTTCTAACTATTTCATGTCTGAATGAAAAAAAAGGGATACAATGCACCCATTCGTAATGTATAGATGAAGGAATATCCTGCATCATTAAGAGGCATCCTGGGTAATGCACAAGTGGTTTTGACTGAGATTTTACCTCATCATAACTTGGCCAGTTGTCATATACATTGATAACTTCCATAGGAGACTTAGTAGGATCTTGGACCTGGGACAATTCTTTGAGTGCATCCTCGACATGCAGGTCTCTTCTCTTTTCTGAGGCCATCACAACTATCCTTATACCTGAAGACTGTGTACATATGTTACGCACAATGCAGGAATATGTGTATATAATGATCACATGAAACAAGGTAATATAAAGATAAAGGTTCAATAATTATAATTGTATTTTGTTTTATTCCTTACCCCAACATTAGGGTGTAATGGTTCTTAGAGGGTGGGTTAATGCATTTTACACCTAACTGTACACTGTTACAAAAACCCTTGGCAAATTTGGTTCCAATACACCTTGCTGTAAATCTACAGGAGGTGAGTTGCTGTAATTCTACAACACAATCCGCAGTAATCATACAGTAACAGCCACTGTACCCATACATCAAGATCATTTAGATATAAAGAAACATATGTTGTTAATTAAAAGCAAAATATGTTGTAGAATTACATAGATATGTCTTGTAAAATAACAGCAGTTTTGTCTGTAAATGAACAGCAGGTTTTGCTGCAAAAAATGAACAGCAGAATATACTGTAAATTTACAGAAACTTTTGCTGGCAACTGAGGTTCCAGTGACTATTGCTGTAAATTTACAGAATAGGAGTGTAGGATTACAATGAGAGGTGCTGTTAATCTACAGGAACTGTATTGTATAGTATGTATAGCCACTGCTATATATACTCTACAAGTGAGCTGGGTCCATGATACAATCCTCATAATATTGATACTATAAACCATGCATGCCTGATGAAGACAAGGATGTCTCTAATCCCAGTGAAGTGCAATCACTGAGAGCGAGAGAAGTGAGAGAAGTAGACACCCATCTCTCCCAAACAGGCAAGGATAAAACATTTGGTAACTGAGAGCGTGAGAGCAATCACTGAGAGCGAGAGAAGTGAGAGAAGTAGACACCCATCTCTCCCAAACCATTTCATGGTCAGTCAGTTTTAACACTGGACTAACCTAAAGGCAGGTAGGCCTATGTTAGCTTCAAGCTCAGAGTCCATGCACTTGTATATACAATTTAGACACAGGTGTGGTGTCTTTGGTGTATATTACTGGTTGTTCCTAGTTTCTTATATTATATATTGTGCACGATGTTAGATTGAACCCAATGAAGTTATCATTGTATTACAATTAATTGATAAGCTCTGGGGATATTGTTGGATTGAGGTGGCACTATAAGCATATACATTCTTAACAAATGGTGGATACTGCTGCCCCCAGGTAGCAGAACCCCCTAGCTACGGTTAAGGCCAAGTGGACTATGGGTTAAAGCAGTCACATCCCAATCTCATATTACATGTGTCCATGTGATGCAGTTGTGATAGCAGGTAGAATATACTTACCTTTGTTAGATGTTCACAGTAACCACTCCTTCTAGTTCTAGATCAGTCAGAAGGTGCACCCATCAGTACCACCTTTCTGAGCAACTGAACAGGGATCATCTACCTTGGCAGCCTACCAATGGTAATTGCCATGCAATTGGTGTCAAGTACATAACCCTTGTGGCTTGTTCTCACCAATGTGATTCAATTACGTATGGGGATATTTCTGATTGAGGTTTCTGACAGAGGTTTCTGACTGAGAAAAATATAAGGTGTGGCAAGAAATTTGTCAATCTAAAATAAATCCAGGATAGGATCAATCCTATATTGACTGAAAAAAAAAACTATGTATACCTTTCTGTGATGGAATTGAAACTACAGGTCACTAAATGTTTTCGTAACTGCCAGTCAGAAACCTCCCCGGTCAGAACCTCCATCAGGTCAGACAATTTCTAGAAGAAGTGGCTTCCCCTTAAAACAAAGAAGAGAGGGTAAAGAAGTAAGGAAAACCAGTAGGTATAGAAAGATGTCCATGTAAGGAAAAGGTGAGGGAGGCTAAAGATCAAGATAAGTTGCACACAAGCGCTGTATTCTTCATCAAGACATGGATCAGAAACCTCCCCTGTCAGAAACCTCCCCGGTCAGAAACCTTCATTATATGAAGTTTCTGACTAGAAAAGAGATGGCCAACTTTGCCATAAATATAAGGGGTGGCAAGAAAATCTAAAATAGAGCCAGGATAGGATCAATCCTATGTTGACTGAAAAAAAGACATGCCTTTCTGTGATGGAATTCAAACTACAGGTCAATAGATATTTTTTATAACTGCCGGTCAGAAACCTCCCCTGTCAGAAACCTCTTTGGGAGAGGAGGAAACCAGTGAATGTGGGAACAGGAGAGGCCAATAAAAGCATAAAGGAGACGACCGGTCAGAAACCTTAAAACTGAAATGAAGGAGAAAAAGGGGGAAAAGAGAGTAAGGAGGGGGGGAAAGAGTGAAAAATGGAGAACACATATTATAAGGAGAAATCTTCTTCACCCATAGGTGAAGGGAAAAAAAATTGCAGGGTCTTCTCCAAGGAGGGTTAGGAGAGGAGAGACCTGTTTCAGATGAAAGGGTGGAAAAAAAGAAAGCCCTGTGCCGCAAGGTATACACTGACCCCTGATGAGCTACTGGGCCATAAGGAAAGTGGGGGAAGTGAAAAAACAGTACCTTTCTGTGATTAATTTCAAACTGGAGGCTAAATTAACTATCTGTAACTGCCAGTCAGAAACCTCAGTCAGAAACCTTGGTCAGAAACATCCCCGAATGGAGTTGCATCAAACTGGTGAGACAGAGCATTGTCTAATTAACAAAAGAAATGGATTACAACCTATCATAGCACTCAGTTTCAGGAAGCTGTTACAAAATGATAAGGAATTCGAATCTCACTGTAGCTTATGCACCTTCCAGTCACATCCCAGATTCTCCACCCCGAGAGACCAATTCCCATCTTATTCTGGAATGGAATTGACTCACTTTGAATTAGACTGCATTGCGAAAAGTTTGGTGATCTGGTTCCATGATTGGTTCCACCTGAACAATTCTCATAGTAGATAGGCCAGGGAATTAGAAAAAGTACAAGCTCTGAATTGGTTCTCAATTGGGAAGCATTCACCAATTCCTGACCACTTCTAAACCACTTCTATGATGAATTATCTTTTGGCAACCCAACAAGGAACTGATTCCCTGAGGTCAGTCAGTTCTGTTTTGGGAATAGCACCTCCGACAGAACCAATTCCCAATCTTTTTCGCAATGACCTCCAGAGCACTCAGTATCAGACGAGGCTTCAGGGTAGGCACTAACATGGTATTGAATTTAAGAAGATACTGCAATACCTAGTGTACAAGTTGCAAACTGCATGGTTGGTCCCCTGCTGGTGTGCCTTCTAATAGCAGCTCTGGTCAGGGTGTACATTACAGGCAAGGATAAAACATTTGGTAACTAAGTATTAAACTGGTCCAAATTAAGCATTTTCTGCACCCTATAGGATCCTCTCAAAATGGGAGTGCAGTTCATATGGCAGGGTATTATTGTAGATATCCTATACTATTTACAATAAAAACGCTTTACACAAAATGACCGGGAAGTCATTTCTCAAGAGGGTACAACTAGACCTTTTCAAATCGTAGTGGCTTTCCTCACTTTGATGCCATTAGAGCCCTTGATTAAGTGGTCAGTAATGATCGTACTGGAACGACTGCCCTTGGAAATCCTATGTAATTTCCACATTAATTGCTAATCATACAGAGCAGTTGCAGAGCTTCAACTGCTTTAGGCCAGTGACAACCCTGAATGGTCATGTGATCACCGAGACCAGTATCAAAATAAAGAGCAGATTGATGGACAAAGTATGTGATATTGGTTCTTTTAAAATGCATACCTGGACCCTAAGGATAAAGAAAATACCCATTGCATTTGGATGTGTGGGGTAATCAATGTTAACATCTTGAATCTTGTTCAGGTGACCCTTAGGATCAACCTGACAAAGCTGAACGTATATTAGATGCAGAAAGAGCCTATGGTGCCAAGAAGTTAGGTAAATTTGACTGACAAGGATGGTCAGATAGAGAGGAAGATGAGTTACTCGAACTGAACATATTAAAGTATGAGCAAGATCATGATCTCCTAGAAATGCTACTATGTACAGGAAACAGGAAATTACTGGAATGTACATCCTCAATGTATTGGGGAACTGCTGCCAATCTTCACTCGTATGTAGTAAAAACTGGTAAATTCAAAGGTAGAAATAGAGGTGGTGTTGTCCTAATGCAGGCTAGGAGACAGTTGAGGGAAAAGTACACTCCATATATAGGGTCTACTACTGATGAAACAAAAGGTCCAGTCAAGCAAGACATTCCCATCACTCCTGTGCCGCCAGACGATGAAACTGAACAGCAGCAGACAGCAGCAGCCCCGGGTACAACTCCTGAGCCAACACTTATTCCAGACCAGGCTGCAGCACCATTGCCACAAAGACCACACCGTCAGCAGGAGCAACAACAGCACCAACAAGGGCAACAACATCTGCAACATGAGCAACAACAACAGCAACAACTGACAACAGCAACTCCAAAACCTGTAATAGCCATGAAGGATCTTCAGGCTGCTCATGGACCAAATACCCCTGCAAAAAACACCACAAACATAGTGAGTGCTGCCTCAGCCGACCAAACCAAGAAAATGAGATATCAACGCAAAAAGAAGCAAGAGGCACCCAGAAAAGAAAGAAGCCATGAGTCGAATGCCATGCAAAAAATGATGGGCTTTTTCTCCCCTAAAAAGAAATAGTGTAGTAAAAACAATTAATAATAAGTGAATGTATGACTTGTATTTACTAATAGAATCCTTTTTTTCACCTCAAGTGATAGATCAGACACTGTACTGTTGGCTGACTATACACATTATGTTATGCTGGTAAGGCATACCTAAGAGGTTACGGAATAATGGATTGTTTATGTCTCAGTCACTTATGATTGTATCAGAGTACATGTATCATTAACCACGCCGCGTCCAAATTTAGCTATTGCTAGTGTATTACCTACAGCGGCTCCTACCCTCAGGACGCTGTTAAAAACCAACGGAGCTATGACCTACTAAAACCTGATCAGCTGATTGCTATACATACCTCCAAAGCGGTATACTCTAGCATGTACATAGCGTTCTACCCTTCTTACTGTTGTCTCATGTTTTCTCACTACACATACTTTACATTGTTTGATTATATTGATATCCTTATAATAATTTAGAATTGACATATATCATGTTATTTATTTAAAGACTAAGAATATACATATATAATGTTGATTGTAATAACTGGACCAGGAGAGCGCCAGCTGACCCTTTTCTATATGATGACTGCCATGCTTGGGAACCAACATATATGCTTTACTCATATTAGGTATCATTCCTTTTCACCCTCATTCTCACCTGCATCTACCTGGTTAATTTCTGTTAAAAATACATGATTTTCCTACATGAACTAACCCCTATGAAGGGACTGAAAATAATTTGTACTAACACTAGATCAATGTATAAGAAGAGAACGGATGTTTTTAAGCTAGTAACTGGAGCAGATATAATTGGAATAGTAGAAACATGGCTCACCCCATCTGTATTGGATGCTGATCTACATGTACCAGGCTATCAATTTGTTCGCTTGGATAGATTTCCTCTTAGAGATAAGACTGCGGGTGGTTTAATGCTATATCTAAAGGACCATTATATCGCTTACCCTGACTTAAACTCTTCTTACATAACAGATAACTATGAAATTCTCTGTGTGGATATCGAAATCAATGTAGTCAAATATAAGGTGGTTGTATGTTATAGACCACCTGACAGTAATGATCTTAAAGCAATCTATACCAAACTTGGTGAATTAAAAGATACAGTAACAAAAAATAGGAAATTGATTATTATAGGTGATTTTAATGTGAACCTCTTTAACAAAAAAGATGTAAATGACTCCTCTGTTGATGATTTCTGTACTGACAATAATCTTTTCCAACTGATCAATGTAGTCACTCGCCCTAAGTCAGGTACACTATTAGATCATATTTATACCAATGTTCATAATGCCTCTGCTTATGATACTCTAGATTATCACATTTCTGATCACACTCCTATTTACCTGGTTATCAAATGCGAGAGACATAAAATTAAAAAGAAGAGGGTTAAGGCTAGATCATACAGGAATTATGATTTTCTAACTCTAAAAAATACTCTAGTCAACTATAACTGGGATGAAATATTATTATTGGAAAACCCAAATGATATATGGAGAAGTATCCTGAAAGTGATAAAGGACTATCTAGATGTCATGTGTCCTATTAGAACGATTATTATACCAGAGCACACCCCAATATGGCTGACTGAAGATATATTGGATCTGATGAAAGTTAGAGATAGTTTGTATAGGACAGCGAAGAACACGATGAAGGAAGACGACTGGAGAATAGCCAATTTTTATAAACATAGGGTCCAAGTAGAAGTTTTCAATAATAAAAAAAAAAGAGATGGCAAATTTATTAGAGCACAGGAAAGATGACCCTGCAAAATATTGGGAAGCAATTAAGAAAGTACTACCTAACAGAACATGTGCTTCTCTAATTAAACTTAGAAATAGTACAACGAACTTAGTAATCCCTCCTGAAAATTGCGCTGAATATATAAATAGTTTTTTCACTGGTATTGGAGAAACACTAGCAAATGCACTCCCACAGGGCGATAGAAATGACAATGTAGCTCCCCCATACGGTACTATTTTAGAAAATACTAATCTTCTGTTTGAGCTGTCATATATAGACTTTATTAAGCTAGTTAAAGCAATTGATATAAAGAAACCATCCGCCATTGAACACTGCAAATCTTTTATTATTAAGGATGCTATGTTTGCTATTCCTGATATCTTCAGATCGCTATATGATAGATGCCTAGCTACTGCCACTTTCCCTGATGATTGGAAAATTGCTACCGTAATACCTCTACCTAAAAAAGCAAATTCTATGAATGTTGAAGATCTTAGACCTATTAGTCTATTACCTATTACAGGTAAATTACTTGAGAGAATTGTCTGTAAAAGACTACAATGCTATATGGAAGATCAAAATTTATTATGCCCAACTCAATATGGCTATAGAAAGGGACGTTCTACACAGACCGCTATCACTGAGCATCTTGCGACAATTATTAACAATTATATAGTTGATAAACCAACTTATTGTCTATATATTGATTTCAAAAAAGCTTTTGACACAGTTTCTCATCCTAAATTACTTAGAAAATTGCAGGCCTTAGGTCTTAGTTATAATACATGTAATTTCTTTAAAAATTATTTAGCAGATCGCTTGCAATGTACCTTGGCAAACAATATCGTCTCACCCTTGAAACACATCACGTATGGGGTTCCTCAGGGTTCAGTTTTGGGTCCAGTATTGTTTTCTATATATATTAACTCTTTAGCTAGAGCAGTTGACTGCGATATTACGTTATATGCAGATGACGCAGTAGTATCCGTTGACTCTCCATTTAAAATGAACCAAGTTATTAAAAAGATTGTATCATGGTGCCTGAATAATACCCTTACTATCAATGTGCAAAAAACAAAATAGATGTCCTTTAACACCAACGAAAAAGTGAAAGAATTTGTTTACTTAGGCTTAAGAATGGATACAGAGATGAAATTTGTAAAACATAGGGAAAATACCATGCGAACTATACGACATAGGATTTTCCAAATGGGTAGAGTGAGAGCGCTACTTGATGAAGAGGCCTCATTGACTGTTTTTAAATCTATGATATTACCAATATTTGACTACTGTGATTATGTTTGGGATAGAGACTATAGGGGAGAAAACAGAGATCTGCAAATGTTACAGAATAGAGCCTTAAGGATGGTATATAAGGTTAAATTAGAAGAAAATCCTGTTATGACAACCAAACAGATACAAGAAAGAAGTAATTGTACGGAACTATATGTTAGAAGGGATCTACACTTACTATCCTATGGTTTTATGTTAGCTCAAAATATGACTTTTGTGGACAGAAGAACTATTGCTACATGTTTCCATCAGGGTAGGAGACTAACTGTCCCACATAGTTTGAAACCAATTGTTCTACGAAGTGCCCTATACAGAGCTATTATAAGATGGAATCAGTTAAAACCAGAATTTACAGTTATTGATAATATTTACAAATTCAAAAATAGTGTTAGAAAAGTCTATCCAAACTGTTTTGTATGATTAAGCAACGATAATAGACCTATGATATCCTTTCTATTAATGTACTCATCTCATCTCATCATCATTATAGCCAAAAAGGCATCAGTCTATTGTTAACATCAGTATTGTTACTTAGGGTAGTGTATTATCATTATTAACCCTAGTAGGTTAAGTTAAACAACATAAGCTATGTGGCTGCTACTATTGTTTACAAAATATGTCTTATTAATTGAATTTATGGTATATAGAGGGTCCTAGCGTAAGCACTACAATGCGTAGGTGCTAGGATAAACAACTTACATTTTATGTACCTTGTTTTTGCCCAATAAATGACTTTAAAAAAAAAACCTGTTGCGGGATGTGTGGGGGGGGGGGGTTGCAAGGTGAGTCCTATCAGCCCTGAGCCTACTGGTAATTAACCTGTATAGAATGAAAAGAATAAAAGAAGGGGTAACTATATAGCTTCATCTACAGAAATATTATTTGACTCTGTGTTAATCAGAGCGAGTTATTACCTGTTGCATTCTGTATACTAGGTTGTAGTTAAGTATATCTTTTTGGACGTGTTTGTTGCAGCAATCTATGGTTAGTTGCATTTAAATGCTGTCAGAAACGTACCTTTTTCATTTTCAAATAGCAAACAGTATGACCGAAATAGTCAACAGTGTATAATACATGAACGTGGATCCTGATTTACAACCAATGACTGATGGTAATTCACTGGATTTTTGTTAGGGGTAATAGATGTCACAATGTCAGTACTAGAGCTTCAGAAGAATTGGAGGAACCTTTGCCTGTTAAAAGCAATCCAGATAACTGTCTAAATTAACATGATAACATTTTAAGTTCGGCTCAGTAACCCAAACCTGTAATGATCGTAATGTATTTGCGTCACAGCCGAGATACCCAAACCTGTGACATTATAATCCTACATTAATGTACTTTACAAATATGGTATTACAAGAGATCAATATAATAGTTGTAATGCAATAGCTTATTTTGATATAAATTGTAGAATAGCAAGTAAACAACAATATTACCTAAGAGTAAGCACGTAAATATATGGAGCCCCCAATAGGACATACTAAAACATATTCCTGCGTGTACAGGAGAATTCCTGTGTGTACAGGAAGATTCCTGTGGGTACAGGAAGATTCCTGCAGGTACTGGGAGATTCCTGCGGGTACTGGAGGATTCCTGTGGCTATGTGTAAAAGGTTGACCACCAGGTTCTGGTGGTCAACCTTTTACACATGCAGTTGAGTGTAGAACAGATCCCAGGCTATTGAACTAGGCTCTGGTAGGACAACCTTTTAAGGGTCGTTTATTTTTGTAACTTTATGGTGGGGAGAATGTTATGGTTTGGGGGAGGAAGTAAACTTGGTTGCCTTTTCTTTTGATCCTTACACCTGAAAGCAAGATTTGTTTAATATTATAGAAGTACGGAGCTGTGTCCAGTGCTTGACGCTGGCGAGTTGTGGTAGGGGAATGTTATGATGAGTGGGACTGAGGGTTTTTCCCTTTGATCCTAAAACATATGGCACGGGTCCCATGGCAGGGTGTACCATGTAAAAGGCTAAGTGGAACATGTGGATACGGTCGTTTATTATGGAAAATGTTATGATAAACGAACCGGGAGCTGTTGACTGGTGAGAAAGTCAACTCAAGAAAGAAGAAAGCTACAGCGTCAAGCACAGGGTTAGGGACCGGTTCTGAAGTAGTGGAAAAAAAAGGCAGAGAACCTCACAGCACCATCACCACCACTACCGGTGCCGGTGGCAAGGTCGCTGCACCTTGGGTCTGTAGGCGTAAATGAGAGTCTCGAATCAACTTCCAAGAGCTGGTCTGTGGAAAGTGAGGGGGCAAAATATTACACCCCACAACAAAATTTTCTACCCCATGTGAAAAAAAGGTAAAAAAGGGGGAAAAAACGGAAAAAGATGAAAAAAGGAAAAAAAGTGAAAAGTATAAATTACATAGTTTTAGGTTGCATTCTGTCATGCGTATACTGTGTGAAAAGTAACCAAAAAGAAAAGCAGTTGTGCAAAACAATAAAATTTGTAATGGAAAACCTCCACGGAGCTGGAGGATTTGCCACAAAACCTCTGAGGGTTTTTCATTTCAGCTAAATTTCAAGGAACGATACCTTTCAGGACTTTTAGCTCCAGTGAAAAACAACTCCGCCTACTTTCTGACTCACGATCGATTTGAAGCCAAGAGAGAAGGACACCAGATTAAAGAAAATAAGGACTGGATGGACTACGACGAAGACAATACAATGGCAATCTGTGTAGACCTAAAATATGACCAAAATGAAAAAAAAAACAGAAATTATCTGCTTAGTACCCGGGGTAACCTCTATAAAGCCACCACAGACAAGTACTTTGCCTGCGGACTAACATTGGCAAAACAAGATGAGATTTATGAAACCAATATTCCTGGAGACAACAGACTAGGAAATTTACTAAGGGACTACAGAGAAAACCATCGAACGCATCTCCAGCCAGACGAAGACCCGGACGGTGACTCAGTACAAGCTATCGACGAGCAGGGAGGAGATGAACATTCACAATAATATCATACACCACAAAATGGCTACCCCCCCAACTGTGATTATATTCATGGATAGCAGAGGAAGATCCTTACAAACCGAAATAGACTCTATTAATGACAGTGGTGCTACAATACGGGTATGGTTCAAACCTGGCGCGACCTTTGTTGACAGCGCTGACAGTGCACTAGCCTATGCCATGGCAAACCCAGAAGAAAGATTTAAGAGAGAGAATTTAATATACCCACCCAAATGAAGTAATCTGTCAACTCCAGGATCGTAAGGTAACACCAATCATTTAAAATCCTAAACTTACTTCCTAGTCATATATTAGGAGAAAACTATTAGTGTAAGAGGAATCACTTTTATGGCAAGTGGTAAATACTTGTTTTTAACAATAAGTACAATCCCACAAGTTGATAGACACATCCTCATCATGTAAAGTACTATGATTTTCTAACCATGTAAGTTCCCCATGTGTTCACACAAGAGAGAGGTGAAAGATGCCTATTCTCTCAAAAAATGTATTTATTATATCTATCAAAAAGTAAACATTTGTATTAGCCGATCAACACGGCCCACTACAGGAGGGCCACTCTTCCCACCTAGACCTAAATCTGGGGGTTCAAAAAAGTATCGGTCTGTCTCTATGTTTCCTGAGTTTGAACCAGAACTCACACAAATGAAACAAAATTTAATCAATGCATTATAGCCTAATGTACCTTTCTATGCCATTGATGTTGTGGATAGTTGCTTGAATAAGGTAAAATCAAGTATTTTGTGTGGGTGGTCAAGTTCTAAATTGTGTCAAAGTTGGCTCCACTTTTAGTTCTCGTCTGAGATCTCACGCTCCCTGTGAAGTCACGTTCACAGTAGTATATACATGCAAACTGAGGGCATAGCTTCAGCTACTAACTAGGTTAGGCACTTACCTAGTTTTTTCAAGACTTTATCCCATTAAACTTATGTAATGAGCAATGGATAGATCTTGAGAAAAGAAGTGGATTTGCTTTTTAAATTAAGTCTGTATGTCAATTAAAAGCAGAATTATGACTGGTCAAAGGTACCAAATCAGACCCAGAATTTTGTCATAGTTAAGAGTTTAATTTGGATCCAATTTTGTGATAAAGCAAGGTAGACTAGACCACTAAAATGATTATTTTGGGCAATTTTCTCTTCAGATAAGCAAGATATACCCCCAAGAATGTAAATAATGATACATATTATCATAATCATACAATGTAAAAGCAAATTTTTGATGTCATCTTTACCCTTGAACTGCGCGCTCTGACAGAACCACGGCAGAATAGCGTTTTTGACTCAGGATGTTTGAATGATCATAACTTCCATTTAAATTGTCATAAAAACTTCATTTAAAAAGCAAAACCACTTATTTTTATCACAGCTATCAATTTCTCACCATATAAAATACTAAATTGGTGAAAATTTTAGCCTCTACTCATTGCCTTATACCTAAAAATAATTATCACTTTCAAAATTCTATTTAGGCAAAAATTGTAGCTTAGTTAATAGGCTTTTTGATAAAAGTAACCTAGATATGAAAAATATACTTAATTGTAATGTTGAGACTGGGCTAAAGTTACCTCTTAAGGGACAAAGTATCCCCGTTTTACGGTACAATAAGGTCTTAATTAAAAAGTAAGTGCCCAACATGGGGGAGGTTGTGACAAGTGTCCAGAGATAATCTCGCCCAAAAGGTTTGCAGGGTCCGTCAAACATACTGCAGCCCCTTAGAAAAAGAAAAGCTAGACATTTTCTAGATGATTTTTATCCATAGAACAGGTGGGAACCATTTATTTTTAGGTGCTGAATGATCTTCTCATCATAAAATGGTTCTAAACTTTTGGTTGAACTTCAATGGGGTCAAAGGCAAAATTCCCTGCATTCAACCTTGTACAAGAAATATTCATTTTAAAGGTCTAGCCAAGCCTGTAAAATGAGCCCTTTTTTGTAAAGATCCTCCAGGAAATAGCTTCAGAATAAACTTACAAAGAAAGGAGAGTTTAACACTACCCAGTTTCAGCTTTATCACAGTTTCACACCTCTACTGCAGCAGACTTACACACTGGAGGTATTTCAGTACCTAACTAGGTCATGTATTAAGTATTAAAATATGACACAACTCGTTCAGCTTCATTACAAGGTACTTTTATTAGACACAATATTTACATATGAACCCAGTTTTTCCATTACCAGGATGTGCACAAATACAACAGAAGCATTTGTTGTGTGTCAAATCAAAGTATTGCGCAGTATATGTAATTTATGTAACTAGGTCATGATGTATATTCCAGCTGTCTGATTGGTTGAGAAAACTAGGTCGTGACCTTGTGACGTCACTTCCTGTCAAATCCTGGCTTCTGATTGGTTAAAACTAGGTCAAATGGGGTCACTTCCGTTCTGCAAGTAGGTCATGACCTAGTTAGTAGCTGAAGCTATGCACTCAGTTTGCATGTATATACTACTCACAACCATAATAATTTTCTTCCGAATGTTTGTAAAATCTTTTTTAGTCATGTTATTTTGTCAATCCCATAATATTTCCCTGTAGTATGATGTACATTTGCAATTTTGTCTTGCAAAACACAGATTTAGATGTTTTGAAACAGAAATGATCTATAGATGAAAAAGGCAACAAAATATATCGTTGTGACACCTGAATTTTATCTTGAAGAATATGTCAGTTTTATTTGATACAATTCTTAATTCTACATGAAAATTGTATTAAGCAAGTCAAAATCGTTTTCATACACATGAAGGGTTATTTTTTGTAACACAAGAGCTGAGTTAGATATTAATGTTCATTTTTTCATGATGGTATGAGAGATTAGGATTGTGGCTCCTTACAACCAAAATCCAAAATGGCATCCGGGAGTTGAAGCAAGACAGTTTGCAATTAGAGAAAAGGATCATCCTACGAAATACCAAGCAGGAAACATGAAATCTAAGGTACATTGGGGTAGAAGTATGTGCCTTTGTTCAGCAGAGGGGAAATTGGGAGGTGACAAGGCCATTTTTTTATCATAATCTCTGATATGAAGGGAAACTGAGCTGACTGAAAAAAGACCAAGTAGCGCGAAGCCCGACATCAACAACCGTATCATTGAGAATGGGTGGGCCGACCACATTTGTATATAAGATGTTCTATATTTTTATTTTTATATCTGACATCAAGTTGTAGAAATCTGATTATGGGAAGGGGGGGTTCAGGATCCACCAAGGGAAATCCAAATAAATACAACAAAGGCACTGCCTAGAATGCACCCACAGGACTGGCCCTATGAAACTGGATGAAACCCCACTAGATCTGGGACAGGGCTTAGTTGTTACTCATTTCAATATAAGAAGTGTTAAAAAGAAACATCCACAATTAATGGTATACCTAGCCGCAAAAAAATATATATTTTTACCTTATCAGAGTCATGGTTGAAACAAAACGACCTTACTATTAATTATGATAAACCTGGCTATACATTGTATCGAAACGATAGATCCTGGCTAGATAGAAAAGGTAGAGTAAAAACTGCAGGTGGATTCATGTCATATATTAGGAATGATTACACTGTAAACAATGAATATGAACATCTGAATATATCTAGTAATACTATAGAGTGTCAGGTATTATCTGTAAAACGAGGATATCAAAGAAAATGTGTGGTAATCAATGTATACAGACCACCTGATGGTCCTGAACAAGACTTTATAAATGAACTAGATGCAATATGTGAAGCCATTAAACATCGTCATAGAACAAATATTATTATACTGGGAGATATGAACTTTGATTTTCTTGACAAACAAGATATATATGTACCACAATTAATAGAAAATATGGGAAACATTGGATGTAGACCTTTAATTAAAACAGGTAGGAGGCAAGGTGATAAGTTAACCCTATTAGACCAAATATTCTCAAATATAGAAGGAATATCTTTTAAAGGAACTAAGATGTTCAATGAATCCGATCATTATTCAATTTACTTTGTAAAAAAAAATAATAAAAAAATCGCATAAGAAAATAGAAATTAAATGTCGATAAATGAAGAACTATGATGATACGGTCTTTAAACAAAAACTGGACGAATATGAATGGGACAATCTATACAGAATAGAAAATCCAAATGATGTATGGAATATTGTAAAAACATGATCCAACGCCATCTTAGACCAAATGTGTCCATATGTTGAATACAGTGTTAGAGAATCACATGAACCTTGGATATCCAGAGGAATTATATCAGAAATCAAAGAAAAAGATAGACTTTTGAGAATAGCTAGAATAACGGGTAGAGATATGGACAAACATAGAGCTCACATAGCCAGGAGAAGGGTCAATACCATGATTAATAACATAAGAATACATATATAAGAGATACTGTCAATAGTAGTCAAGGTAATCCAAAAAAAGATTCTGGTTCAACCTAAATAAAGCTTTCCCCTTAAAAGAAGCCAATAATCCTTGTATTGTTTTAAAAAAAATGAGCAAGGAGATTACATACCACAGGATGCAACAGCACAGCATATCAATACCTTCTTTAGTAAAATTGGATCTGAACTAGCAACAAATTTTTACACAAGATGGACTCCACCAATACAAAGAGAAGATTTAACCAATATAGAAGACCTCATGGTAGAAAAAGAAATGGTTATAAAACACATAAAAAATGTTGACACTCGAAAATCATCAGCAATTGATGGCTTACCAACGGTGGTACTAAAAGCTGTGCTCTTGCATATGAGTCATATTTTCACTCATCTATTGAATGCATCATATTCCACTGGAGTGTACCCCAATGAATGGAAGACAGCCAAAATAGTTCCTATTTTTAAATCTGGTGACAAATTTTCTGTGAACAATTATAGACTAATATCATTGCTACCACTTCCAGGAAAAATATTTGAACATATTATACATGACTACCTATCACATTTCCTTGTGAGACACAAAATACTAACGGATGCACAGGGAGGTTATAGGAAAAACAGGTCTACTATTGATACAATAGGAAAACTTACAGACTTCATACATTTAAACAAGAATGAAGGATAATTCATTTTGGCAACTTTTATTGACTTAAAGCAGGCAATTGATAAGTAAATCATACATTTCTTTTGGACAAACTAAGAGATTATGGAATAACTGGAAAAACCTTAGAGTTATTACGAAATTAGTTAGAAGATAGATTTCAGCTGACAATAGCAAATAATATTACCTCACCTGCAGAGAAAATTTCCTTTGGAGTCCCTCAAGGGTCTGTTTTGGGACCATTTATCTATGTCAACAATGTAGAATCCTGTTGTGATCATTGTAAAATTGAGTTATTTGCTGATGACACGGTTATATATACTTCAGGTAATGATTTACAAACCACTGCTACAATAATGCAACATGACTTGAACAAATTTATACGCAAAATGGTGTAAAGGAAATTGGCTAACAGTGAATGTCTCCAAGACAAAATATATGATTTTCTTTCCCAACACAAAGAAAAGAACTGTACTGAAATTGAATAATCAAGAGATATATCAATTACCATCAATACAAATATCTAGGAGTAACCTTGGATTCCAAATTAAAGTATGATATCTTCGTAAGAAATCAAATACAAACACTTGAGTTTAGAAGTTACCAATTAAGAAGAATCTCATATATCTTAGTCCAAAACACTCTAGCCTTGATATATAAAACCTTTTTACTACCAATCTTTGATTATGAATGTATATTATATCAAACAACATCAAAGACATTAAATGACAAATTACAAAGAATGCATAACAGGTGTCTCAAAATTATATTAAGAATGGATAATAAAACATCCACTCACCTTGTACATGCTTTGACAGGAGTTAATTATTTAAAGGACAGACAATGGTATTTTACAAGCATAATGGCATTCAAGGGAGCACAGAATCCATTCTATATAGACCAAAGATTTTTATATACAAGACAATGGGATGGTAAAAGGTTAAAGGTTATAATGACAAGATTAACTTCTGTCAAAACAAGCCTATATCATACAACATCAACCGTATGGAATGATTTATCACCTGAAATGAGAAATATCCCTGCCCCAGAATTATTCAAGACGAGAGTTAAGCAAATTTTGTCTGATAAGGTGAAACTGTGTAAAAATATATACAGTAGAAAATTTTCAAGGAATTTCCAGATGCCCCCCTGCCCCCCCATTATCATTGGTAAATGCAAAATGATATTAATATCAATGTAATAAAATAAATACTTGTTATGTTAAGTACTTCAGTATTTTTAACAATACTGAAATATGAAAACATGAATAATGTAATTTGTTATAAATTATAGATAAAACTGTTAATTCCTTTTGCTAAGTGCACATAAATTAGAATATGGACCACCATGGCTGCCTATGAGACTACCTGAAAAGGTGAATGGCGGCCACCTGAGATTTGCATGTGTTATTAACAATACGTGCTTGGACACCATCCAGAAAATCATATAGCAAATAAAGGAAATTGTTCTAAAAAAAAAGCCCTGTTTTGTGTTGTGTTGAGTTCATTACACATTTCATTTTCTTGTCGTAATGGTTCAAATCCATCAATATCACGTCTCCCCTAAAATTCCATAGCTATTACACAAATGTCAACAACCAATCAAAAATTAAGAAAATTAGATCATGTATAAGGCAATCAGCGCTTAAAAAGGCTCCACTAAACCCAACTATAAGTAGTTCTAATAACAACCACTAGGTGTCAAACATAAAGTCGTCACTAAAATTTTTAACCACAAGGGGGCTCCACTAAATGCAGCTATGAGCATTTCCAATAATATCCACTAGGTTTCAGGGGGCCACTAGTTTTTTTTTCAACCATAAGAGGGTTCCACTAGGTTTAGCTAAAACAAGTTTCAATAAGATCTGCTAGGTGTCAGGTCAAGGTCACATCATTGTCCTATGACAAAAACACATTTGTTTATATTTTGTTGTTGTCATGGCAACCGTCTCTCAAGCCTTCAATTGTAAAATTCCCTGCCTTTGAAACTCTCAGCCAATCAGAGCTCAAGAAACTAGGCCATGACATCACTTCCAGTCTCTCAACAAATCAGAGCACAAGATTTCAAATTTGGTTCTTTAAAAACTATGTCAATTCTGGTTCGTAGGTAGGTCAAACAGATGTCAGTAGCTGTAGCTATGCGGTGAGTTTACCCCTATATACAACTGACAGCAATTATAAAAGATTTCCCATATTGTCGCACCAGGCCATTGTCATAAGACCAAACTGGCCCCACCTAGACCACTACCGTGAGTTGTCGCTAGCTTACAAGGATTTTGGGGAAAGTAGTTCTGCAGGGTGTTGCTCCTATAATGAATAGAGTTGTCAGTATGCGCCCTCTTTTCGAAACAAGCCACGCTCTGCTTCACCATTCAACTTGCACTCACCACATTAGTCTGAAAAGGAGCCTTCCTTGTTTAAAATAGAGAGAGAGCTGCACTATCAGGTACCTATTCGTATCACACACTCTATACTATACTATACTGACTGACTTCTCTCGACTAGGTACCTACTCAAATCACCCTTTTCTAGCACCTTACTAGCATGATCACTTATGAGCAACACAAGTGAAAAGTTATCACTACATGAAAAGTCAGTTCTGCAGAAGAGGCACTTCTTAGCCAATACTACCTTTTCCCATAGGAGCAACACCCCCCTGTCCCCTGGCTGCTGTAGTAATAAGATGTAGGCAGGTACCATGCACAGTAAAATTGCTCACCAAATGGGGACTCATAATGCCAAGCCGCGAGAGGGCATTTCCTCACGACACAATTGTTATAAGCCTTTATTTTTTGGACCAACTGGGCACAGAAAACCGCATCTTCAGATGTAAGAGATGATTAAACAATTACAAAACTATAGAAATTGTTCTGTAGAGAGGGGCAGATTAATTTGACATCAATAAATATGTGATATTTTGGGATGCTGCCATTGCTAATGGTATTATTTTTCCCAAGATCACATAGGGTCATTCAAGGTGAAACATGGATCATGAAGGACATTATGAGGCACATTTACCTAGCCCTGATGTGAGACAAAAAAATGGGACCAACTAATGGATAATATCTATTTTTTTTATTTCGCTTTCATGGAAGCAACATAAAAATATTGATATTTTAGCATACAAGTGTAAAGAACTTCTCTGTCATTATGCAGGTTTTGCTCATAGAAGTATTTCCAAATTGATTATTAGTGGTTCATTTGTCTTCTGCAATGTAGTTTGTCCAAAATTATATACATACATTTCTGATATAATTATGTACCAGGGCAGACATTTATCATGGGGGCTTTTGTTTACTTGTCGTCTTTGGTGACTTTGAAGGCAAATAGAAGTCATTATTGGTATGGTAGAAGTTAGGCATGGCAGTCCTCTCTAACATCTCCCACTTGTCTTCTACCTCTTATTGTCTCATCAGGGGTTCAAGACCATCTTTGTATTCCACCATGTTTGTTAGGTGTTTCTCTGCAAAGGCTATCCCCACAAGACATGATATCCACCTAAAAACTGCACATATGTATGTGGATGCAAAATATGCAGGAATATCAGAATGGGGATATCCAGGAAAAAGCACCGTGAGTCACAGAAATTGTGTAATAACAATGGATATCTGGCAACTTTGGGACAAGGATTATACTGTTCTTAGAAGCAATGCTTGTAATTGGAATGTAATAACATTGTGTATATAAAACAAAATAGGGACATTGTGTAGATTATATCATCTCACGCTCTGTCTCCTGGCTGCAGATTACCAGATTTCTTGGGAAATGTCATTCGACCTCAACCTGTCTTGTTTACGATTTTCTCAATTATTCATTAACAATTGCAGCTACAAACCCCAGACGAATCACCTATTTGATACTAGTTACTACTACCAGTTAACCCCATTTGCATATCATGGGGTGGGGACCTGGCACATAAGGAGGGTAGGGGGGGCTCTAGTCAACTGCAACTTTATGACAGGTATGGGTGTAATAAAAGAATGTTGTTGAAATAATAGTGAAATCCTCATCCAAAAGTTAACGGAGATCAATAGTTATTTTCACAACAATCCTTGTCCTAAACTTGCCAGATCTGCAATCTGGGGCTTCTTATAAAAATCACACTTTCACTGGAATACAATCGTGTGGGTTCACTGTTTAGCTTTACGGGCATCAACTGTTGTTTTTTTTTTTACAGTGTACGCACTCGTGATCATGTATGCTTATCAGAAATTTTACAAATAGAACCCAAGACATTGGGATGCCTTCATTAGATGGACTATAAATGGGCACAGACTGCTAAACATTTAAATCAAATCAAAATAGGAATGAGATTAGAACCTGTTCTGTAGAAAAGACTAATTTATTAATGTTGTCATCATTCAGTGACTGATATTTTGGGATAATGCCATGGCTAATGCTATAATTTTACTAAATTTGCCATTCAACAAACGGGTGATGGAAGACATTGAACCAGTCTGTGCTTTAGGGAAACTAGAAGCTTATGTATAAATTAATGACCCATAAATGTTTTGTAAATCCAAACTTCCTAATAATCACTCATGTGGTAGATTCATTTAGCAAGTAGTCCACCCAGTTCCAAGGACATACATATAAACCCAAGAGGCAGTGCAGTTGAAGTCATTTATTCCAATAATCAGTACACAGCACAACATTCAAACAGCAATAGACAACTGCTAATCTGTTACATCTGCTTATATACGAGGCTGCAGAACACTAATTATTTTTCCACTGTTGGCCTATATAGCTTTTGGGCGAAAATAAAATACTTGTGCAAGTATCTTGGCTTAGCCACTATTATTTTCTTGTAGATATACATTTTTCCCAATAATTTAGGGCCATGGCATGTGGTACAATGTGATTAACTTTTTTGCTATAGGCCTTAGAGTGCGGACATACCCAGATTTGGGGGTTTTGCAGTGAATGATTTCAATACATTCTCTAATTAAATAGAGTGCACCCCCCTCAACTTACCATCAAATATCAGCCTAAATAACACTCAAATCTATTAATATACACCCTAAGGATTAATTTGATACCTGGTTTGCCTACCCACTGTCAGATTTTAGACCAATAATCATTGTACAACACCCTTCAGTGCGGAGCTACCAAGTGTCTCCTGCTGCCACCTCCCGTCAATTAGTGTACTGCAACCTAAAGGCCTGGGTTGGAATCTTGGTGGTCAATGAAATAGCTTGGAAAGCTTTTATTCACTGGCCCAGTAATGTCTTATCCAGAATCTTTTACTTTTATGCTCCTCAGGCCCCTTAAATCTCTCTGAGAATCACTTCCCAGAGCGGGTATCAGTCTGTGCGCTCTCTGTAGATTTTATCGATTTCTAGCATTGACATCGACATATGGTGCTTTCACATAGAAAATATGATCACAGGGCCAAGAAATTTGACATGCTGATAGCCAAGGGGCACCACGTGACGTGCTGAGTGTTATTCTCTCTCTAGGTGCTATAATTCACAGAAATATCTGGCTAAAATGTATGAAAAACCCTCGGAAATATAATGATATAAAGGAATAAATTCAACAAAATGCATCTTAACTCCATGTGTAATGGCTTAGATGGCCCCATTTACACATTATTCAAGCTCCCCCATATAAGGACAACAAAATTTACCAGATATGGTGAATACAAGGACATTTTATTAAGTGTCAGTAAACATTCATTGGCTGCATAGCTCGGGGAGAGAAAAATGATGTTTTCCCCCGATGCATGAAAAGGCCTCCCATAGAGCACTGAGGACGATAGAAATAGATGGAAACAGCTGAGAATGTAAAATTCAGGTCATTCTGACCCTGAAAACCATAATTTTGGTTACCTGGCACCCCCAAGAGAGAAGTATCAGGCTTGCGGATTGACACCAGAATATTTCTCATAAACCTCTCCAAGGCCGAAACTCCGCTACTACGATTTTCAGTGATTTCTCACTAATTTTATTGATTCCCTTGCCCTTTCTCACCATAACATTGTCAAACTGACTTGCCCTAAGCAAAATAAACACATTTTAGCGAGATTTGACAAACTTGGTAGAAGGCCCTATATAGCCCGTAGAGGCTGCAGAACACTAATTATTTTTCCACTGTTGGCCTATATAGCTTTTGGGCGAAAATAAAATACTTGTGCAAGTATCTTGGCTTAGCCACTATTATTTTCTTGTAGATATACATTTTTCCCAATAATTTAGGGCCATGGCATGTGGTACAATGTGATTAACTTTTTTGCTATAGGCCTTAGAGTGCGGACATACCCAGATTTGGGGGTTTTGCAGTGAATGATTTCAATACATTCTCTAATTAAATAGAGTGCACCCCCCTCAACTTACCATCAAATATCAGCCTAAATAACACTCAAATCTATTAATATACACCCTAAGGATTAATTTGATACCTGGTTTGCCTACCCACTGTCAGATTTTAGACCAATAATCATTGTACAACACCCTTCAGTGCGGAGCTACCAAGTGTCTCCTGCTGCCACCTCCCGTCAATTAGTGTACTGCAACCTACTAGGCTCTGTGTCCTCTGCCATTCTGAAGGTGACCCTCAGACAACCTTCACCTTGGTTGTGGAATGACCCTCATCCTGGGTGTGGCACTACCCACACCTTGGGTGTGGTCTGTCCTGACATGACTGAGGAAAGTCTTGCGAGTACAGGTGACCAATTTCCAGAGTGGCCTCGACAATGAGTGCTGTGCATGTTTTTACTACATTTACTTGGTACCTTCAGTTATAATATCATGATTTTGGGTGCCATACATTACACAAGCAGTACCATATGTGTGCATTGAAGTGATTTTCTTTAGATGACTAAGTTTAATAAATAAACAGGTTGGGGACGGGAATATCTTGTTGGGACACACCAGGAGCATAGTACAAGATTGATTTTAGTCTGTACTCAGATTCTGGTACCATGCACAGTCTTAGGATCCAATGTACTGGGATCTTAGTACCCTTGTGTGTGCACTGGACCATGACACTCACCTCTACAGGTGTATGGGCCAATCAGAGCCCTGGTCACTGGACCATGACACCTACCTGTGCATACATTATAGGGGTCAAAGGTGAGATTAAATGTTAGTCCCTGGATCATGGAGTGTACTTAGAACATTGTACAATTGTTTATCATCAAATTTCTCTTACTTCTGCACCAAAATACATAATTCTGAAGCCACCATAAGTAGAATGGGTCTATTATGTTATATATCAAAGTAATATTTATTATCAGAGATTCATTTGTCTCAGTTTAATGACCTCTCACTACTGTAGGTCTTATCTCGAGGTGGTGCATATTTGAGTAGTATAACCACTGTCCCTGTTATCTAAAGTAGTAAAATTAGCTACTGGTATGTGTAGAGCATTGAGATAATCATGAAAAAAGAGTCTTAAAAGAGAGAATGCCACTAAGAAACAATTATATATCTTTCTGAGATAAACATTGATTAGTATAGTTCTTAAAAAGTGTCAGGTATTTTGTGGTGGGTGATTGTATTTACTTGTCTTCTTTGGTGACTTTAAAGACAAATAGAAGTCCATTAAAGGTGTGGTAGTAGTTAGGTATGGCAGTCCTCTCCAGCATCTGCCACTTTCCTTCTGCCTCCAATTGTCTCATCAGGGGCTCGAGTCGATCTTTATATTCTGCCACAGTTGTCAGGTGTTTCTCTGCAAAGGCCATCACCACAAGGCCATCTGCAAAGGCATAATGAAGAACAGGCAATTAAGTGTTTAAGCTCAACTCACTAAGGTCAGCACAGTGCCCTCCTGTTTATGGGGTCTTGCCGAAGCAGGAAAAGAACACTGCAACAACGCCATCTGCAGAAAGTAAAGGTCTCTCTCTTGCCTGTGGCGTGTTCTCACAAGAATGCGATGCAGCTTTCCTCTCCAGCAGACAAACAGACTGGGAAAGCTTGAAGAAAGCCCAATATATGTGAGGATACTTTTTGAGCCATAGTCATGTCTGCCTCTGCTTTCACCCCTTATATATTCATAGGATTATCAGCTAGGGTGTGCTGATTTTTCACATAAATAATGTGTGTATCATTTATGGTTTAATATAGATATATTTGATCCAAATGTCAGAGTCAGTGTGTGTCTTCTGTTCTGCGTCATTTACCCCAAATCTACAACCCCAGCTAAAACGCATCTCCAGACTTGTCCAATGCCTTGCCCACTCAGGCCATTCTACTACAGTCACACCGATAATTTTGTCGAAGCAGAATCTCACCTACAATACATTACTTTCTTTTCTGTCTTGATCTTTAAAAGAGCTGGATGACTTTGTACTTAATATCTGTAAATTAATTATCAACTATGATTACCTGTCTTCACACAACGTATCATCTCAGGCAAACAGTCACATTTCAAGTGAGCCATTCCAATTCCACCATTGGAGACCACAACATCATAGCTACCTGTAAATGGAGACATACACCCATTGTAAAGGTTTAAATTTTTCCTTTTGTGTTGTTTATATGACCATCATGCCAAACATAAGCTTTTACACTGTCCTAAAAGGTCCACATTATTGCGTGTTCCTTACCCGCCTTAAAGGTACTATGGGCAAGTTGCTTACCAGCCATATAATATCTTACCGTAGATCCCCATATAAGCACCAGGGTCTCAAATAAGCGCCGGTCTCAAATAAGTACCAGGGGTAGAAAGGTTTTGAAATCAATCTTAACCACAAAAAAAAAATATTCAAATGAGCGCCTGTCTCAAATAAGGGCCGGGGGTAGAAAGGTATTGAAATCAATCTTAACCACTAAAAAAAAATATTCAAATGAGCGCCTGTCTCAAATAAGGGCCGCGGGTAGAAAGGTATTGAAATTAATGAGCGCCCGGGCGCTTAAACGGACCATTACGGTATGTTGATATATGAGACCGACAGAAATTGTCAGCAATAACAATGTTTTTATAAAGGGTGATTATGTTTTACATGTCAACAAGGCATAGAACTAAATATAATTAAAGAGAAAGTATGTTTTTAGAGTGACATTCATTTGGCACTACAGTATAACAGAGTATAGGGCATTCATAATGCCAGTACATAAACCGAGTGAATTTTTCCATTCTTGACAGGTTACTTAAATCTGAGCACTACCGTTAGACCCTGTGAATAAGGCGCGCCCCACATAAAAGATGCACCAATGTTTTATGGATCTGCTTAAAAAATTTAAGATGAAAGTTTTGTCTCAGATAATCGATGGGCTTTTGCAATTCAGAAAAAAAATATGGATAGCTGAGACATCCCCCAATGGCCTACAGCCACTTTGGAATTCGTGGGAGACCTTGGAGAGATTTTACCCTCAAATTTTCCTCGTCCTATAAGGCGCACCAGAAGTCTATCATTAGGTATGAGGCATGCGTTATATATGCGGATGAGTCATGAATGAATTCATATAATCAAACAGGCTGATTATTTCTGTGGGTATATGTTTTTTTAATTACTAAAATACTCAGTAACATTTTATCAGGAGCAACCTGAGTCAAACTTTGGTCATTCTATAGTACTAAATCCACAAGCTGCACCTTATATGCGGGGTATTGAGTGATCAGTTGATTTCATTACAAGCATTGTGACTACATATGCAGTACTTACTTGTTTTCACAACAGATGGGCTTTCAGAGGGAAAGAATTCTTGAATGTAATTTTTGTAAATGCTTTTCTGTCTTGCAAGATGGAGCATTCCCTCTGATGCATCTAGTGCATCAATATTGTTAAAACCAAGGACATTCAGCTGTCATAGTAAGTCAGGGGGAAAAAAGATTTGCTTAATCATCAACATTATAGAATCAAGTACATTTGATTGAAAACTAACAAAGTATTTCTTTGATATAGTTGAGAACTTTATAACAGATGCTAAACACTGTTTTAGATTCTTATAATAGCTCATATTAGATTGTTATAATCGCTTATAAGACTGATAGAAGATATTCCTGTAAGTGGGAATAGGTACACATGATCAGGGAATAAATGGGACATTTTCTAAGTCTACACTTTTGGGTAATTCTGTCAATCTTTTATTCAAAATTAGATACATCAAGTCCTGACATACCAAAGCGACAGCATATTTTTTAGGATATCGAACTTAATTAAAATTGTTCCATCATGTGGTATTTGGGAAAAGATTTTTCACTTGGTATTGGCTAGAAGAATTAGAAATACATTCGCACATTTTGAGTCAACTTAATTCAAAATATTGAAAGGCCTTAATCCAAATTTCTTAAAAGAAGACTATATGTTTCACTGGTACTCAAAATGTAAAAGTTTCATTTTTTAGCAATGTCTTGCAGAGAGGTTAAAGATAACATTTCTTCATTAGGAAATATCAAAGCTATCGTTCATCTGGAGGATATTTCCAACCAGTAGTAAATTACCACTATTATGAAGCAACCACCTGAGTAGCATAGATTAGTTACCTGTTCTGCCACCAGGCCTGTACCAGCGGACACATCCAACACTCTGACATCCTTGTCGTCTGGTAGATACTTCATCACTGCAGCACTCACAACGTAGTGACCCTTGGCATCCATTACTCTTTGTGCCTGTATATTAACAGTTAGGCTTAAAAGGTCTTTATAGTTATTTCTGTCTGATTTGAATTTATTTTGTCATTGCATATTATCCCTTTAGAGGCCAATGATGCATTAAGGCATCATGTCCATTGGTCGTCATAATGCATGAATGCAGCCCTGGCAAGTAACTTGCCATGACTGCCTTCATGCATCATGCTGACACTACAGTGTTGATAAAGCCCCGGAAGTTTGGCATGATTTTCCGATGAAATGCTGACAAGCAGCCTCGCCAGCACTTCATTGGTGTATCATGACGACCAATGGGCATGATGCATTATTGCATCAGGAGCCTTTGATGAGTTAAATATGTAAGGCTGGACAGGTCTTCATATTCATTTCTCTCTTTGATTTGAATTTATTTTGTCATTACAATTTATTCTAATAAATTAGAATAAATGCAACATTAATGCATAAAAACAAATACAGTAATTTCAAAACAGAATTATACACAATGAGATTCTGCTTGATACAGTTCTCTGTCTCTTTCCGTCTGTCAGTATGTTTGTCTTTGTCTGCCTGTCTCCGTCCGTCTTTGTATGTCTGTTGATCTAACTCTTCTGTGCCTGTGTCTCCCTCTCTTTGTTTGTCTGTATCTCTGTCTCTGTCTCTTTCTGTTCCTCTCTTTTCCTCTCTGTCTCTTCCTTCATATCTGCAAGTAAAGTGATATGTCTCATTCGCCTAAATTGGAGTCAGTTTCTGTCTCTGATTGGAATATTACCTCGTCATAACTAGACCAGTTGTTGTATTCCTTGATAACCGCCTCTAATGACTTGTCAGGATCCTGGATGCGTGCTAAGTCTTGTAAAACCTTCTCAACATGGTCACTTCTCCTGTCAGCATCCATTGTAATATGCTTAATATATAATTTACTGAAAATATACAAACACTTATATCACCAGTAATATTATCGGTTTTCCAACTAAGTTAATTGGGGATGTAAAGCCCCTTAACATGACTATATTACCCAGAAAATATCTGCCTTTTTGATTAGGTGTGCCAGCAGACAAGGATGTAGCAGAGCCACACACTGCTTTGATGATTTCTGTATTACTGCAAGTACCACAGATGAATGCAGGAGGGATGAACATCAGATTTAAAAAGCTGGTCTCTGCATCTACCTTATTAAATTCCTGGGGATAAACATAGGCTCAGTTGACATATAACTAACTCTGCCAGAAGATGAGGAGAATCACTCTAAGAGGTGTCCCCTATGGACACTTGCACCACTGATGAATTTTGAACCTTAACGCTATGGGGGATTTTATCAGTGTTTGGCCACAGGCAGCTGATTTTATCACAACAAAACCACCGATTCACGGCCGACTGATGGCTGTCAGTCACTGATGGATGGCATAGGGACAGTATCCTTAGCCCTCCCTGCCTTTCTAGTTCTATCAGAGCTTGGAGTATGATTATTGTTTCGGCTTATTGACATCGACCATATATACACAACAACACAGTATTAAAGCGAGAAAGACTACTGCTATATAACAGATGTACAGCAAACTTCTCAGCGCCCCCCCCCCCCATTGATAAAACTAATAGGGTCCACTCCCTGGAGGTCGTTGCACAAAGAGCGTACCTTCGTTCTGCTTTTTTCTCTCGTTAGTACGAGAATCACAAAGAGAGTTACTTCTGACTGTTGCTCAATACGTTCTGCCTTTTCACAACGAGAGTCGTTGTTGCTTTCTCATTGTTGCACAGGGAACCAGTGTAACATGACCTACTTTAGCAACAACGAGATTTTTGGACACTTCTGGTTCCATAATATCTTCAATGATTTCTGTCTCAAATCTTTATTTATAGTCCGATTTACATGCTGTCAAGTTTCGTATATATTATTAAACATGTTATCTACCTATCACAATTGCTAAATGAGTGATATATTGCAGGTTTTTCCCAGAAATCGGTGCAGAAATCGCGAATCGGTAGTTCCTACAAATTCCGCTAGATGGCTTTACTATCTGCAGTGACCTCTGTGAGCAGCAACATGGCTTGATAAGGTCTCCCTGACCTAATAAGTTGTGAATTTCATAGGAGAGGTCAGAAATAACTAGAACAGGTCGTAAAATCCATAGGAGGGACCAAAATAACCAGAACAGGTCGTGAAATTAATAGGAGAGGTCAGCAATAACCAGAACAAGTCGTGAAATTAATAGGAGAGGTCAGCAATAACCAGAATAGGTCGTGAAATCAATTGGAAATACAGTGGGGCGTCCCCTGATAGTCCCTGATAGTCTGCCACCCTCAGTGTCCACCAGGTATTCACTGGGAACAGAATTTGCGACTGTTTATTTGCCCCTATAGTCTGCCAGATTTGGTATCTTGGGCAACAGTATGTGTTATCAGCTACATAAAGTGTCTAATTACTCCGCCAGCCTGGGTGCTAGTTGCCTGGAGTGTGTCAGTGCAAAGGTTCCAGTCAAAATGACACAACGACTGTCCCCATAGGGACCAATGTTAAAAACCAAAAAGGCGGTGACTCAAGAGTATCTGCCTTTTTTTTCTCACTGTGGACACAAAAATGTTAGCAAAACGACTTTTGCACAGCTAGGAAAAGATTGTGCAATGCTTTTTTTCTCGCTCTGCCAAAATGGACCAAATCGCACAGCGAGAAAACATTTGTGCAACACTTAGACACGTGCACAACGAGAAAAGCGGTTTTCACGCTGATTGTGCAACGGCCCCCTGGTACCTGAAGACCCCTTAGTTGTTAGTTGTGCAATTAGCAGCGGTGATGCAGGATGAGAGACAAGTTGCTGGAGGGAAAATGAGATATAAAAAACATATTGACTCCTACCACATTTGGGAGCTCAGCTATGCTCACCTTGGTCTAAACGCTGCCAAAATCGATGTGGTAGAAATCATGCACACATGCCCATAACATGTCTGACTACAATCAATTATAGATAAAGACTAAAGCAACCCAGTAGGCCATTGATGTGTAAGTTTGACAAATAATATATCATTAATGAATGTTTAGAGGACAACACTCCATTATTTATTACTGTTTGTGATCTCTAAGGGAAACTGAAAAGGAGAACCCTGAGTGGTTAGGGTAGAGTGACCTTGAGTCGTCCAGGTACCTTGAGTCGGCCATTTTGCTTGGTTTTGGGCCCAAAATGAATGTGTTAATGAATATATTAGTGGATTCTAAGCTATTTGCACTGGTGCTATATGGCAAGATATGATATAAGCTATCTTAGCATCTTTTGGAATATAAGTCTAGGAACTTCCAGGAGCTCTAGATGACACTAGAGTTTGTGAATTATTCTTGAAGTCAGATATAGATTTCCGATGATTTTCCAGCAACAAAATGATAGATGAGTTATAATGTGATATTGACCAAGTAACAGAGTTAAACCTAACTAAAATTGGAAATAGCATTACATTTATACTCTGTCAAACATCATTTAACTTGAAATTATTCCTTTTATAGTGTTCAGTACAAAAGTCAACAACCTGCTGTATAGATGTTGACTCCTGGTATGATAAGACTGACAAAAGGTGTCTTTGAGCAATACATGTACCTTGAGTCGGCCACTATACAAGTACCTTGAGTTGGCCACTATTGCTTTTTGGTCCAAAATGAACTTAGTAGTGACCATTTCATTGGGTTCTAAGTTATTTAAATTGCTAGAATATGTTGAGCTGTAGCACCTGCTATCTTTCCATCTTTGGGAAAGTGAATCTAGCACTATCTATTATTTTTCAACATAATCAACTATATTCTACCAATTAGGTAGAGAGGTCTTCTGATAGATTGACAGCCACTTTGAAATGACAGACAGCTGATAAATGGGGATAAGTTTGCTATAATTTATGTTTACCCAAGGAATGGTATTAATCAGCATTATAATTAGTAAAATCATTCCAGAAACACTCTGACCAAGATCACTCAGCCGGGAATAAATGTTTTCCTTGTTCTGCTTCAAAAGCACACTCTTTACTATGAATTAGTTGAGTCCTTTTATGATGTGGCAGATTCAAGGTACCGCAGTGGCTGACTCATGGTACTGATGAAACAAAGTTCACATCTATTGAATAATGTGTGCTCAAAGAGCTCCATGACTATGCGTATGAAAGTTGTAACATTGCTGGATGGAAAGAGTAAGACTTCTGGGTAATATTTATATCCATTTTCAAATGACCCCTGCACGTTTTCCTACTATCACAAAGATCCTACACTAACTAGTAGGTAGTAAGATGGCCCAGGTGGACGACTCAAGGTCACTCTACCCTAACTCATTTCAGTTTCTCATTTCTCACATATGTAAGGCCAAAAAAAAAAGGTGTGTTGTCCAGTAACATGAACTGAACTGCCAGGGTCGGTAGGTCGGATTTTTCTTCTTTTTTTTCTTTTCTTTTTTGTTTGCTGAACCATAATTTGTCTTATATGTTGAATTGTAATTGTTGATAATTGAGTCACAAATAATCAATTTCGCCTATTATACCAACTAAACTTTAAAACCTTGGTCAGAAACGATGGCTTCAATGCTTAGACACATGTAAATTCTAAAAAAAAATAGCAGAAATATGATAGCGATGTGGAAGAATAATGAAAATATTTTTAAAAAAAAATAAAATATGAGAATTTGTTTTGTTGCTGCTGTAGGTCAAATGACAAGACACTAAACTAATCACTAAATGCACAAAACTAGTGATTAGATTTTTTAGGTCTTTAATTATCCATTTATGGAAAGATACAAAATATGTATTTAATTGTTACTAATGTCAGTCAGTGGTGCGTGCCCCCTCCTTTCCCCTGTATTTTTATTTAGTTTATTTATTTACCTTGTTTTCTTCCTCAAATTTAAACATAAATAGGGGCAATAAAATATTCACCACTGGGTTGGGAGTGATGAGAACAGGGGGTGGGATGGCCTTTGCGATTTTGACCCCCACCCCCTTCATGGAGTCAAAATGGTCCAAATTACCTTGTGTTGCTGCTCAAAAAAATACAAAATACAAAATCAGCCCTGTTTTGCTAGGGTCGGTCGGGTTACTTTTTTTTTGTTTGGCCTAAGATTTGCTCCTCATGTTCTGTCTCAAACGATCATCTATTTTACGATTTGCCTATCAGCATCATGTTACCAACTGCACTATGATCAATTGTAAAATATGTGGAAAATAGTCTTGGGCTATTCATAAATATAGTAGAAATAGAACCAGGGTATACATATGCACGCACACCTTGTATACTGCTATATATATTAGGGGATAGATCCTACGTTTTAGTCAGATTCTAGTCAGATTCTGTGATCGTAGTGGCATTTTGGTGATTGTAGAGCTATTTGGTGATCGTAGGTTATTACGAAACTTATCCGCGGACCCCAGGCCACAGTGCCATAAGGTTGTATCAAATTGGTGCTATAATAATTGGAACCATTCTTCTGCCTCTCTGGGAAGACTCGAAACATCAAGTAACAACCCTCTTGCACTAAGATGACAATATCAACACCTCTCGATATCTCAACTTGATCTATGAACCAAAGAATACCCATATAAATATATGGCAGTAGCTTTTCTTATCTTTATGCTCCCACCCCCACCCCTTACCCCAAAGAAAATAGAGAGAGAAACATTGCTGATAGAGAATGATGGTTGAGTAATAACGCTGCCCTACAAGTGGCTCTTAAAAAATCACCAATGACAAGGCCACTTGTGAATAGGCCTACTTCAACTGAGTAATTATATAACTAACTGATATATCCATGTACATGTAATGTTTAGTAAAATAAATAGAAGACTTTTGTTTTACTTACCCTTACAGCTACAGATCCAGTAGCTAGGAGAAATAGACATGAGTGTAGAGTGACTAGGCAGTCAGCTTTGACTTTGTGCTACACTGTAATAGAACTGTTGTCAAAATAACAAGGACTCTCTGGCAGTTTTAGCAAAAACCCCACACCATTATTCTTACGAGATTCCTTGTAAAGGGCTGCTTCACTGTACTGCTACCTTGGATTTCTTCATAGAAACTATGCTTCGTAACTGGATTTCAATAAAGGCGGTTCAGTTTTCAGTTTTTATGAGAATTCCTGGTAGGTTCAACAGTTATTTCTTAGCGTGTACACCTTAACAGCGTGATTATTCAAGCAGAAGGGTTGTTATTTATTTAAATACGTAAAACTACATACATTCGGTGCATTGATCTCTTCTGATTATTAATTCAACTTTTTTTATTTACTAATTCATTAACTTGACAATGGTGCTAACATGAGAAACAGGTGCTGTGAGTCCCCTTAGAATGTCAGAGTAAAAGCGGCGTAGAGTGTTGAAAAAGAAAGAGAAGAAAATCAAATGAAAAGTTCATGTCTCTTGGACAGCACACACTTCAAACTGACCCTTTGCTAGTCTTACCCCATAGCATTGCATAGACAGGCTGTATGACTCCGCATCCTGTTCTATGAATGTAATATATGATGTTTAGACTTGTACGAATGCCTTTCAGGGGATGATAGAGGCACGACGCGAAACAGAGTGTCTCCATCAAGCCCCTGAGAGGCATTCATTCAAGTCTAAACATCACACCTTGCATTTATATCATGGTTTCCACCATTAATTCTATTTATTGGCCTTTAAATTGAAAGAATCCTTTGATTTCTGTTACGAGTGGATGAGAAGGCCCTCCGCCATATTAGTATTTCTTGTTGATGTTTAGCAGACATATAGTCCATTCGCTACACCCTAGGTCCTGTGGGGCGATCTAGGGTGTAGCGAATGGTCCTGTTGACAGAATGGCGAAGATGCAAGCTGGTCATCCGATTCGAAAGTTTACAATTTATTTCTATTAAATTCAGCCATACGATCATGGAATCTATAGCACTAGGAGTTAGAATTATGTGTATATGATGTCCTGTCCAAACCATGTCGTCACCTTTGCTCTATAAACTTCACATACAGAGGGAAAATTTCCGTTGAAAGTCACTGTGAATGTATGTCCCATCCACTGTCATTTTAGAATGCCTGTATCCAAATATAAAGAGGAGTCAATATTATCTTGTTTGGGCACCTAAAATTATTCCGAAACTCAATAAGCATGATATAATATGAAATACACACACAGTATAAATAATGGTGCATACACTGAAAACCCACCGCTATTGCAAAGTCGTCCTATATGACGAGTTTAGGGTCGTCAGAGGGTCGTCAGGCCTTCATGACTACCCTAGGTCGTCACACTGACCACCTTGGCTTTACTAATTGTTTGGGTGTTTGCCATAAGAGGCCCCCACTATGCTTTTCTGTGATACAAATTATGTTAACTGAAGTGTATATAGGCTCATGAATAAACGTTGTTCTTATTGTATTGTTGCTATGAAAAGGGAAATATAAGGATCATTTGATAAAGATTTACCTGTAAAGAGGTGGAAAAGTTTAAATGAAAATGTAGAAAGAGTATTAGATCATTCTGTTAATGACACCTCTCTTATAAATAGTGCTGAGGGTATAAGTCCATATCTATTGAGAGCCTATGACATAGTAGAAGGGTGTACTCACACAGCACTACATAAATTAGAACTGATCCCATGATAGTGGGTTCAGATTAGAAAAGTAAATACTGATTGATGGGTGAGGGGATCAGGTATATGTTACAAAAAAAACATAATAAAAAGAATAATACTGGTACTGGGATGTATGTAATTTCTGCACAGGACAATATGGCTGTAAAGGGCACCTATAGTGACGACTTTAGGTCATCAGTGACGACCCAAAGTCGTCACCTATGACGACCCAATGACGACCTAAAGCTGTAGATTTAGGTATCGTCAACCTGAGGATCTAAAGTCGTCAGTATTGACGAGTTTTGGATCCTGTAGGTTTTCAGTGTAGAGAACGTCATCAACGCTGCCCTTATCCCTCTAAAGGCCGCTGGATGCCGTTAACAACAAAATTCTCGGTGCCACCACCCCCCTCATTTTCTTTCAAAGATGGGTTAAGATGTACCTATTTGAGACATAACAATTGGCATAAACGATAATGTCTGTATTCCTAAACATATTTGCTACCCGTTTGTGGTGTAACGGGTGGGAAACCTCTACAGTGCAGTGGCGCTCCATGTGTGTAGAATCTGAACTAAAGTATTCCCTCACTTCCGGTAATCACCGTAGCTGATGTGAGGTCGGACCTCCTCAAAACAAGGCTTAAAATGAGTTGAATCTACTTGTCTCCATTAATATAAAAGCCCCAGAAGCTTTACAAGATGGTGCCAGAAGTGAAGATTTCTTCATCCATGCTCAGGAAGTGAAGAATTAAAGACTGCAATGAAAACTGCTGGGTTTGAAGTGTGATAATTCTGAAAGTAGGTCATTGAATTCTATTGTTTGGATCAATTTAGGCCCATCAACTAGCCTAGCCAAGCCTACTCCTGACAATACTGTGAACATTGATTGCAAAACTGTGTCCTGAAGTATCATAAACATTGACTTTGTATGAATGCTGTAGATCTAGTGACTAGGCCTATCAGTATATTTCAATATGGCAACTGCTTCAGTAAAACCACCAAGCTCTTTGACAGAGGAAAGGGGTAATCTTTCTCATTCTTGGACACTTTGGAAAAGAAAATTTGAAATCTACCTTAGGGCCATAGGTACCATTGGAGACCAAGGTGGCAAGAAAATTGGGTTATTACGTCACCACATAGGAAATGAGGGGTTGGACATATTTGACAGTTTTGTTTTCAAACCCCAAACTGATAACCCCATAGATGGACAACCACCTATTCCAGCAGAGAATTCTGATAATTATGACACAGTCATCGAAACGTACACTGAGTTTTTGGAAAAAGGGATCCGCAACTGTTACTCAGGGAACAATTCTGGTTTCATCTCAAGAGAAGAGCCTCCCAATCATTGGAGTCATGGGTGCTTGCAGTGAAAAAGTTTGCAGCAGAATGTAATTTTCCAAAAGACTATTTAGAACAAGCAGTCTGAGACAAAATCGAAGCTTTATGATGTTGGCGTAGCGCTGACTTTGGACAGAACTGTTGAAATCCTGTACCAGATGGAGACTACAGGATACGAACTCCAAGAGTCGAAGAGTGCGAACATTGATGTATTGCACAGCAAGAAGAAAAGCAGCCCGAGCAAGCCAGCGGATAAAAAGTCGAAAAACCGGCGACAAAGTCAAATGTAGTTATTGTGGAAGTGAGCAAGTAAAAGGCAAAAAGAACTGTCCCGCAGAAGTTCTTAATACTTGTAAGAAGTGCAACTTAAAAGGACGTTACTCCAAGGTTTGCCGCATGCCTAAATCTTGTATTTCTCAAATCGTCGAGGGGCAGAAGGACAATAGTCCCGAAGACAACGAATCGCACATATTCATTGGCAGCGTGACGACTAGTCAAGTAAATGCGACGTCATTGAAACCCACTCAAAACGACAAATCGACAGATTTGAGTAAAGGCTGGTACATAAAGCTCAAGACAGGTCCAGATATGGGTCAGGTCGCCAGAAAGCAGTAGATTTTGTGTTTTTGGGTCATTTTGGACTTTTATGGCTCTGGAGAAAGACGTTGTGAACCAATATTGTCTTACATAGACTCATTTGATAGAGAACACTTAGGGCTATCAGAAAAATGTCAATTTGTGGTCATCCATCAAAAACTTTAGAACTTATAGCCTGCCGAAGTGAAAAAACGGCCAAATTTGTTCTTTTTTATACTTTTTGTATTTTTCACAAGTGTCCTGTATTGAATAAAGAACACTATAGAGTATCCCAAAGTTATTTTTTGTATTGTATATGATCATAGGTATCATTTCCATGAGGTTTGGACATGTTACTAAGTGAGAATTTTTCATGATGTGTCTTTCAAAATGGAAATCTGTAGTTTGTAACGTCCGGTACCTAAATCTAAATCGGTTATAAAACATGGAAAAAATGAAGCTTCAAAATCTTTGTTATTACCCATATGAAGGGCCCTATCATCCCCTACTTTGGTGAAGAAATTGTGTGTCTACCAGCAATTGTCTCCATATGAGAGCAGCTTATGTGAAATAATTCTGATAAAAGTACCGGACGTTACGTAACGTCCGGTACTTTTATCATCATTTAGGAGTCAGTCTACTGTGCATGCATAACTCAGATTTTTGTTCCATTCTGTAATTGAAGTCAATAATAGACATATTGGCCTTGTTATTTCATGTGTTTGTTATGCATAATGGGACATTCTTATATTACTGAGAGCAACTTCAATTACCTCCATATTTCATTATTTTGGTACCGGACGTTACATGACACAAAACAAGCAATAAAAATGGAACCGGATGGCCTAGATCAGTATTTTTTGGTCTTCTGAGCTGAGGAGATGTACCTTGACAATTTTGTTAAGGTTATATAAAGTAATTAGAAAATTAGTTTTTCAGGGACTTCAAGGGCAAAATCTTACACTTTCTGACGACCTGACCCATATACCATCATGGTACATAGACTCAGGAGCAGAAATATCAGTGATGCCCAACATGCTCTACAAGAAGTCATATGGTAATATTCAGCCAACCAGACGCACACTGTTTGCTACCGGTGAGCATTAAATTACAGATGCTAGGAAGTGCTAGTATTGAGTTGAAACGTGGAGACGCTACCATTTTCGGAGATGTATATGTAGTAAAAGGCGTTAAGTCGCTACTCCTCCGACAACCCGCTATTGAGAAATTAGGACTAATACCTAACATACCTGGTGCATATAGGATCAGAGCCATAAACAGTGATAGTCCTAAATTGGACACCAAGGATAATGTCATCAAGGCCTACCCAAAGCTCTTCAAAGGACTCGGTAAGCTCAAAGGTGAATATACTATTTACTTAAAGATGATCAAAACCTTTCTGCCTCTATACCCCGTGCAGGGTACAAATTGCCTGTTATGAAGAAGGTAGAGGAAGAAATTGATGCACTCATAAAGTCAGAAGTGATCGTGTGCGTAGATGAACCAATGGACTGGTGCGCGCCTATGGTGGTCGTACCTAAGCCTAACGGGAAAGTATGATTATGTGTGGACTTGTCCAAGCTTAATGAAGGAGTCTGACATGAACTCTATGTAATGAAAAAGCTAGAGGAGACTCTTGGGAGTATATCAAGTGGAAGTATGTTCTCCAAGCTAGATGCTAATTCTGGCTTCCACCAAGTGTTACTGAGTGATGAAAGTGCCAGACTAACTACGTTCATAACACCTTTTGGTTGATTTATGTTCAGGCGCTTACCATACTGAATCTCATCCACACCTGAGCACTTCCAAAAGCAAATGGACAAAGAACTAACAGGTCTACAAGGAATGTTATGTCACATGGACGATATCCTTGTGATCGACAAAGACAAACAAGAGCATGATGAGTGCCTTACTAAAGTGCCGAACCGACTACAAGACAGCGGGATCAATTTGAACAGGGACAAGTGTGTCTTCGCCTCAAACAAACTACACTACCTTGGCCAAGTGATAGATGCAGACGGCATCAAGAAAGACGCAGCAAGGTCAAAGTGATCATTGACTTGCCCGAGCCCAAAGACGTCCCAGATGTCAGATGATTCCTCGGCATGGTCAATCAACAAATGAAGTTCCTCGAAAATCTCACAGAAGTAACTAAACCTATCCGAGATCTCCTTAAAAAGGATTCAGAATGGACTTGGGATCTCCCACAAAAAGCAGTGTTCGACTCATGAAAGGAGCCGAATTCCCTGAACGTCCCTGGTCAAGAGTGGCAGCCGATTTTTTCTATCACAAAGGGCTGACGTACCTACTCCTTGTTGACTATTACACCAGAGACATTGAGGTATGTCAAGTGACCAAAAATGTTCATACATCTGAGACAGTCACCAAAATGAAAAGGATGTTCCTCCATCAAGGCATCCCTGTTTTTCTGTTTAGTGACAATGGACCACAGTTTGCATCAGCGGAGTTTAAACGCATTGCAGATCAATACCATTTTGAACATCTTACATCATCTCCAAGATACCCCTAGTCAAACGGTGAGGTAGAGAGAACTGTTCAGACAATGAAGTCAATCTTGAACAAGGCAGACGACGAATACCTTGGACTTCTCTCATACAGGAATACTCCACTACAGAATGGATTCTCCCCAGCTCAGCTTAACATCGGGCGTAAGCTGAAAACCAGAGTTCCAGTTCACCCAGATGAACTGAAACACTGTACTCCCAACGCTGATCTTGTCAGGAGGAAAGAGAGAGGCTATAGGAAACAAATGCGTATTAACTATGATCGTCGCCACAGAGCTACTGAAGCCAACGAACTATCGCCTGGAGACAGAGCATGGCTTCCAGACCTAAAGGTGGAAGGAAGAGTTGTTGAAAAAGCACCGTGCCCTAGGTCATATATCATATCAGCACCAAATGGACTAGTGAGACCAAATCGACCTATGACCAGAAACCTAGGCCCTGGTCCCAAAATACCAACAGACCAGCAGAGTAATCTGGCCACACCTACAAAAGTGGTCACACCAACCATTACTCATCCACAACCTGTGGAGATCACTGATGCCCATCTGGTGATACCTCCACCAACTTCCAATCGAGGTGCCACCCCTAGTGTGCCTGATCCGGAACCAAGAAGATCGAAGCAACAGAGAATCACTCCTAAAAGACTAATTGAAGAATAATAATGACTCTTCTCTTTCAGATTACTTATCATATAACTTTATAAGTTAGATAGCATTTAAAGTTACCAAAGAAGATTTGAACATGCTATTTCATTTGCAAAGACAATGAACAGTTCATTTACTTTCAAAGACTTTCATATGCATACTCACATATAAGAGACTTATAGAGTTACTCTAGAGTTATTGGTATATCATAACAGTTATCTCATTCATGTTCTCATATGAACACTTTGAGAAAAAGTATTATCTTAAAGATAGCTCTCTTAAAAAGGGAGATGTGGTGTAACGGCGGGAAACGTCTACGGCGCAGTGGCGCCCCATGTGTGTTGAATCTGAACTAAAGTATTGCCTCACTTCTGGTAATCACTGTAGCTGACATGAGGTCGGACCTCCTCAATACAAGGCCTAAAATGAGTTGAATCTACTTGTCCCCATTAATATAAAAGCCCCAGAAGCTTTACAAGACCATTTAGATTTGCAATTTTCTATGATATACTAACCAATCAACAGGGCTAGAGTAATGGTTTTGTGAAGAGTTGAGTTCCAAAGTTGTCAACAGATGGCATGACCGAGCCACCATCAGAATCATCTACAGACTATACGGCACATGGCTATTGTATTATTGACCAATGGGAAGCATCACTGGCATTTACTGCGGAGACGGGGGCTAAAGGTGTTAGTCATAGTGCAGTCGGGGTCTAATGGCGGCCTCCATAGCCTAATGTGCTAATGCCCTATACCAGGAGGGTGTTGCTCCTATGGTAAATAGAGCTGTCAGCATGTGCCCTCAGTTCAAGACAAGTCACGCTCTGCTTCACCATTCAACTTGCACTTACCACATTAGTTTGAAAAGTCACATACCTTCTTTAAAATAGAGAGAGCTGCACTATCAGGTACCTACTCATGTCACACACTCTATACTCTACTATACTGACTGACTTCCCGTGATGAGGCACTTCTTAGCCAGTACCAGCTTTTCCCATAGGAGCAACACCCTCCAGTGCTTGTTACCAGTGAGTTCTACTGATAAGACAGCTATCAGATGGGTACCAGTTGCCCCCGAGAGGCCTGCAGTGAATATATGGAATTATTTCATTGGCTGATAATTAATTATCATGTGCTCTTTTTTTATGCCATAAATCTTAACATATGATTGTATTAATGCATGAAAAAATGAGGCATTAATACATATTAACTCCATATGAGCGTTCATGCTCCACTGGACACCAGCTATATGAATATGCATAAGTTAGAAGGCCAAAGCCACTGACCTTATGGTCCACTGACCATAAAAAATGATGTATATAAATGTTTAGAGTCACTGCAACCAACCGTCACGGGCCGCTGAGCACCGCAGACCGCCGTCACGGGTAGCTGAGCACCAAAGACTGAACAAAAGGCTACAGGGGTGACGGCATTGTGAACTTCGGGCGGCTCTCAAGCCGCCCCATGGCCGCCCAGCTCAAATATGAAAGCAGTTCTGTAATTGCCAATCCAAGACATTCACAATGAGCTTAATGTGGGCGCTTAACTCCCATTATTAAGCCTGTTTCGAGCTCCGAGTGCACCACAGACAAATGAGCGCAAGTTATGCACACAAGCGGCAAGGTGTGGAAAGCTGACAAGTCCCCCTCTGCGCATGCACAATTTAAAAGCTCTAGACACATAAACGACCGAGATATGAGTGTCTGAACATGCCAGACCGACCGGGACAATAGGGGACGCCGGTCGGTTTATAGGGGCCCTCTGTGTACCCACATGGACCACCCACATGGACATGAAAGACTCTGCACTAATGGACAGAGACAGTGGCAGAAGCCACTGTCTCTGTCAAATGTTGTGTTTGGGTATGGTACCCATGCAAATAACGCAAGAAGTTTCAAGATCAGAACTGTAATGGCCGCGCATTCACATAAACAAGAAACATCACTATAATGAACAAGTAAATAATGGATAATTCATAATCTTGCCATGTGGGCTCGCTTAATATCCTTTGATATTGGGCATGCATTAAAATGGTTAAAATGCAACTTTTTTAGGTTCTGTCACCCACCAATGTTCTTTTGGGGAAAATGTAATGGTAAACCATCTATGGATTTGAACCTGCTACCTCCAGATAGAGAGTCCCAAGCTCTATCCATTAGACCACCAGGGCTTGTATGCTAAGTTGTGACATTGAAATCTATATCAGTCAGCATGTCAGGTTGAAAAATGTGTCCAGCAGTATAGACCTCTGATAGCCTGTCTTAATGGTGTGATTGCCTCTATAATTATAATGCATTCTCACCTTGCATATATGATAAAGCTGGGGCCACTCCTAACCAGACCCAACCTATGACATTGTATATATACAGGCAAACACACACTGTTTCTCATCAGTCCCTGTGGCGCACTGCATAGGGAGCTGGCATGTAAATCAGTAGTGTGTGGGTTCGACCCCTGCCCTTGGCAATGGAATTCTCATAGGTTTTAACATGTGACATATGACATGTCTTAAATTTGTAAGGGGTGCCTGATATCCATAGATAACAGGCAATGGGTGCCTGATATCCATGGACATCAGGCACACCATACAAAGTCATGATGCATGCATCATGGTGTGCAATATCGACAGGTATCAGAATGAGAATATCCAGAAAAAACCCCCAAAATCACAGAAGTCATGTAATAACATTTTATAACATCTCCTGGAACTCAGAGTGTGGCTTATATGCAGTGTTTTACTTATATAGACTAAAGTAATGAATGGAGATCATACGCTGGTTCCCTGAAAGTAATTGATGGAATAATACCCTCAGGCCATGCCTGGTGACATTTCTCCTCAGATCTTGGAGAGAAGGGCACTTGAACTCCACTAGATGGGGGTTTCTGATCTCCAATCACAGTTTAATCTCCAAATTTCTGTATAGCAGAGACAGGTAGAGCATTGGGATAGTAGGGTGCCCCCTTGCGAGTAAGGTTGAAAACAGGGGAAGATTGACTGGTAAATCCTTAGACATGGCCTGCCTGTATCATGTCCCCAACATACAGGCAGGTAGCCAGCCAATGAAGATCATTCCATGTCTCTGGTGTGGCCTATAGCAAAAATCTCATGGCGTGGGTTACGTGTGGGTGCGACTTATATCCGGGGGGCTTTGGGGGGGGGGGTGCGCCACCTCCTTTTTGCCAATACTTAAAAGTTTGATTCAATATTTTGGACCCAAAAACTTGCTAAAAAATAGGGGATGTGCCCCCTCATTTTGGGCCGAGCCCCCTCCCTTGGAAATCCTGGATCCGCCACTGATGCCTTGGATTGGGCTGATACACTCCCGTAGGGTTAAAATGTTGCTCCAATGACGACCAATAGGATGATGCACTCTTGCAATAAGCGGCCCTTGAAAGGCAATGTCAGGGTAATCCCAGCTGACATGCACAACTACTGACTATGGTACAGAAATTAATGATCACATGTCAGGGACACGTACAATATCCAGTAACGAACATGGTAAGACACTTAATAGAGTAGGTTAGTTATATGTTTTTTGTTTTTTTTCCCTTTCATTTTCTTCCTTCTTCTGTTTGACCTGTATACTCTCTTTCAACATCCAGTAATCGAAAATGAAGAACTATGGATAAATTCAACTAACATGCATTCATTCAAACATACTAAAATCGGTTTATATCTTAAAATCACAAAATCAAAATAACATTAAGGGTTTCAAAACAGGAAGGAAGGAAGGAAGGAAGGAAGGAACCATGAAATACTGGGAAGGGACACAGGGGACTATATGTCATGAAGGAGGGAGGTTAATGCATGGTACAACATAAATTGCGAAGGTATGCACAAATGGGTCAGCTACTACCAATTACTGCAATGTGATGGAATTACAAAGGTGGGGTATTGAGACTTCTGCATACTTATATGTCATGGGAGGGAGATGAAAAGCATTCACAGCAGAGTACTAAACCCAGTGTCCACTGACATTCATTTACATGTAGGCAGAGCTCTACAGACGCCTAGAAGCCTACAATAGTATCATCTGTCAATAGGCCATATGAGATTACATCCTTAACCAAAATAGCGGGACACCACAGCTATAGTAGGTCAAAGCATAGCACATACATACATTTGTATAAAGAGTCCAGCTAGTCATTTGAAAAATTTGGGGGATGGAGGCAAACCTAATAAAGCTTTACATTCGGGGGTGGGGGGTCAACTAAAAAATGGGGGACTCAAGATAAATGACTTGGCCCTTGCTTTGGTCAACCACTGTAGTCTGTAGTGATACTATGGCGGTAAACATATAGCGCAATGCTTCCTGGAATACTACAGGAAGGTGTCCCATGTAAGTGGATCACAACAGTATCCATAAATTCTAGTTATAACAGGCAGAGATACATCTAGAGTTATCTTTTAAAATGGGCAGGTAGGTGCAGGTTTGTGTGTGTGTGTGGGGGGGGGGGGTTATGGGCATGTCGTATCGATGTGGCCGGGCCCTCATACATTTCAACCAAGCTTTATCCCCGGCCTTTATTCAAGACCGGTGTTTATTCAAAACTCAAATTATAGTGAATTTCAAAATTCCAATATCCCTGCACCCCGGGGCATATTCAAGACCAGTACTATTATAGTATTTATTCAAACACCCGACGCTTATAAATACAGGCTATATGGAGTATATGATATGGTGAGGGCTTGGACGGTGTTCCCCGGCAGCCCTAGACCTTTTACCTTTTTCCAAGGTGTGAACATGCATATAGTCAGCATTTTTATGGGGATTTTTACCCATCATAATTATCGTCTCAGACATACAAAATGAACAGGCCCTAATTATGTTCTAGCGGAACGGGGCCGGTTAGACATACACTGCCCCTTAATTTATATCTGTACATTGAGGGGGGGAGGGTGTAGGGGACCGACCAGTCTTCCTCTTATATAAATCCACAGATAAAATGTCAAGTGGTTGGGACTGTTTACACGTATTTTGTACACGGGATTACCCTTTTCTATACATGGTATTTTCCTGTCATCCTTATACCTAATAAAAACAAATGTTTGACATGTTTGATAATGTGATGATATGCATGCATATCATGTCTTACCGCTGATATCTATTTGATCCGTATTAAGGATATGATATCTTGAGATCTAAGAAATTGCAGGTCCCTGGTAGCACGGTTCAAAAAGTCAAGGTTGGTATAGGTCGGATTTAAAATCAAATACAAAAAAAAAGAGAAAAAGAAGGAGAAATCCCATCAACACCTAATTTAGAGATGTATATATGTGAATTGGTGACATGCCTCTCCTAGTTATATCTACCATTGGGAAGGTTGGTTTAGGAAACATGTGCATGCATATTTCCGATACTGTATACATAACCAATAAGAAAAGAGCTTAAAATGTGAAATAATTTGAAAATAAAATCCTCAAAAAAAAACAACGTTTAGAAATCTGTAAAAGAGAAATTGAGGTCGGCACTGTGGGCTGGTTGGGTGACCGGAAACCTATTTATTCATAAATTCATTCTCGGGCTTAACACGGGAAGCAGCTTGTGACGAGTTTGTGGATGTGTACGAGGTATCCGCCCTGTCTCAGATCCTTGTTGGTAAACATGGTCATGTTATTATAAGTTCTAAGTGCATAGGGTTCACCTACACGCCGCACCCTGAGTTTAACATAAGCCACACCCACAGCTTGAAAATAGTGATTTCTATACTATATGAAGTATTCAAACCCCACATAGGGTAACTGGCCCCTGACTCGACCACTAGGCATGTTGGTACCTAAAGTCGACCACCCCACTTTATTTCAAGTTATTTTAACAATAAATTAGGAATTTTGGTATCAAGTTCAGGGTATTCAAATGTTAGTTAATGGTGCAAAGTCAACTGCTAGGTTTATGCTATCTGAGAGAAGTTAACCCAGGGTGGTCGACTTAAGGTACCAACATGTCTAGTGGTCGAGTCAGGGGCGAGTTACCCTATATACCGGACTCCTATAGTCTATAACAGCAGCTGTATGGGGTCTGAAATGGTGTGTATATGTAGCGGCCTATACGCGGGGCTTGGTGGTACAGTAGTTTATTTACAGGGACATTATCATACCATACAAATAAATATACCTCATATATGGGATGTATAACTGTGCTATGTGTCGTCATCAGCAGTCACACCGGTTTTAGCACATTTCCTCTCAATATAATTCCAGCGGGAGGACCCGCGATTCCAATTAAGGCCCAAGGGGAATCCTTCTACGAATACCTTCACGGATAGCTTCCCATGCATGCAAATGATGGGCCCACGCATTTGCATTTTTGGCCATGCAATCTCAGCGAAATATATATATATAAAAGAAGAAAAATGGAAAACGGGGTGGGGGCAGAGGTCAAAGGTCAAACCGTACAACATATACAACATTTGGCATTTATATCAACATACTGAACAGGTCAATACATGAAAGTAAGGGACTAGTGCAAGGGGCGAAGTGGGGGGAGGGTTGAGGGGGGAGGGGGGCACGTAGTGCAAGGGGCGGAGTGGGGGGGGGAGGGGGGCACGTGTCCCTCTGCAACCAGGCCTGCACCATGCACCCACGCTCTCCTTCTAGATCCGCCTCTGTGAAAGAGTACCACCCGTTTCCATTGCTACAAAAAACAGAGAAATGTATACATGTCATGTCGGGTTATACACGATGGGTCCTCACCCAAGTGGGCATTTCAGAATGATAGCAATTGTTATGATTTTTAAATGTCCTCCAGGCCACCATAGATTTCAGATGGATAATGAAAATAGCTTATTCAGCATTTTCAAGACATATTTATTGGCCAGCATTGATGTCGGTGCAGAGGCAGGGCAGACTATCTTTTTATAACATCTATATACTTAATCATGCAAGTTTTTGTTAACCTCACGCTAGGTCTACAATGTAACATTCAAAACCTCTTTTTTACCAATACCACACATAGTAAAGTTCAGTCGCCCAATGACTCTCAAAAGAGAAACACACCAACTACACTGTAAAAAAGGAGCTTAGGTTTTAAACATGTTTAGACCTCAACATGTTTAAAGTCTAAACATATTGGATAGGTAGGTGTACTCTTGGCTATCTATTTAGGATTTAAACACTTTATCCTAAATGACTAACACCTGTGCTTAGCATGTTTAGGTGTTTAGCATTGAAACAGTCTGAAGTTTAGGATATCAACATGTATATGTTTAGGTGTTTAGGTATATCTTCATTCATCCATTCTGTTGCAATCTCCATACACAGGGTTATTCCCTGTTATGGATAATGGATGTCATGATATTCCTTGAAATTAGCTCTGCCCATTATAGCTATAATAGATAATTGAGATGATCTACAAAGATCAAATTCTATAGATACAATATCTAAACACAATATTATAATGCTAAACACTATAACCTAGAAACATCTAAGCATGTCATATTTAAACACTTGGGCAAACCTAAACATAAACACAGTCAAAACTTTATAAAGCTAAAGATAGATCTAAACACATTGAAATCTAAACACAAAGGCTAATCACACGATGAGGCTAAACATGTTTAGGTTTATAAAGTGTCCTAAAAACGGGACAAGAAAATGTTTAGCAATGTCTTTAAACAGCTTTTCTACAGTGTGTTCTTTATTCTAGGCCGAGAAACACTTTTTAAACTGGCTTTTGAATTTCATTTAGGCGATTGATTGTCCGATATGACGTGGGGAGAAAAGGAATGCTTTAATCCTCATAAAAATATCCCACATTTCAGGTCCTTAAGGGCTGCTGATGCATCAAAACAACATGCCCATTGGTTGTCATGATGCAAAAATGTAGCCGTATTTATATATATATATATATATATATATATATATATATATATATATACATATATATATATATATATATGGAAGTATATACATTCATGTATATTTATATAATTAGCCGTGAACGGTTAGGGGGACTACTTGCAGCGCGCAAGGATATTGTTACGTAATGCTATGACGTCATGATCAACAAAAGGCTGGTATATAAGCCGCAACTTTGGATCCAACCGTCAGTTGGCTAATTCTCACCTGACAGGTAACACCACGCTGGGTGCTTACCTGAATTTTAAACTTTTAAATTTTACAATTGTTGTTGTGATTATTGTTATTATACATTGTACTGACTATGTCTTATTGTCAACTAATATATTTATTATGGTTGTCTTATTAATAAAGGCATGTATGGTGCTGATAGCCCCAAGGACAGTAACCCACCTATATATATATATATATATATATATATATATATATATATATATATATATATATATATATATATACATGTATATATACAGTGACTGACTTGGGATGTTTCCGGCCGTTTCCGGCGTGACATGGGGACGCTCCAATAACGTCATGACATTGTGGGGAACGCTCGTTCGGCGGACCGTGACGGTCTTGTTTGATGGCACGGGGGGGGGAGGGGTCATGTGACATACCTGGAGGGAGGGGGTTAGTAGGAGGGAGGGAGGCAGAATGAGATAAAAGTCAGGCCCATATTGTGGATCCAGCAGTTTGAACGCACGAGTGGAAGGGGCTGCAAGTTCCCACGGATATACATTTAGGAATAATTACTGCAATATATATTGAACAGGAATATAATTATATCAATAGCAGAGGCAAGATGGGAGATTTCTCTAGCCATGATAATATAATAGACTTACACAAGCCGCAACCATCAACCACACAGAGCAGTACGGATCGTGAAGGATGCTGCGTGCCAGTCAAACAAATGATCCGGAACTTTAGGTCGAAGGTAGGTAGGAACTCTAAAAATGTGTTTTGTTGTGTTTTTTTTTTTTTTTTTTTTTTTTTTTTTTTTTTGGTGTCTAAAATATAAGCGAAATAGCTTTTTTCTCCAAAGCCCTCGACGCCCCATCAGCACCAAACTGAAAGCTTCCAAGGATAGGCAATGATTCATAATGCGTGGTCCGATTTGAAACAAAAAAAAAACATGGCTTGATGGGTGAAAATCTGAGACCCGTGCGATTTGGCTGGGGAAAGTGCTTGAAAATAAAATTTGAAAATGTATGTTTTTTCACCCCAGAACTCATCCATATATGATGAACTATATTATTCCAGATGGGGACAGAACCAAAATCATTATTTGGGAAATGAGAGGCTGATGAAAAAAGATAATCCCTATGTTAAAGGTTAGGAGGGCAAAATGTCCGTTACCATGTTTTTGAACATTTCCAAAGGGATTTGCATAGGTCAGTCGCATATAAACACTACTGATGGTAGCAATATGATATCTACAGGTCAAAGGCAGTAATAATAGACAAACATTCTGGTATGGATATTTCAGTATTCAGATATCATTTACACCCTTTAAAGCTCTACTTCATGGTAACGGACATATCTTAAAAGTAAATTTTCCAAATTTATATCTACTAAACAGACAACAGTGAACTGTTTGTAGCTTACTCTAGCGAGACTTAGGGAAATTATCTTCCAAGGGAAATTGATTTTATCAGTTGTTGAACATACATTATATTTTTACTACACATTTACTTTTATTTTCTGTGAAAAGACAAGGTCATTTTACCTAATTTCAAGATTTAATCTGTCACCATTATTCATTAAATGTCAAAAAGCATGACAAATTGTATATCCATGTATAGGTATGGATGTATATAAAACAAATTAAATGAGATATCATTATGGTCAAGTCAGTATGGTCCACATGGTAATCAGTACAAGGCATCGATTCAACTGTTTTGCAATTGGCACGGGTCTCAGATTTTCACCCTGATGTCTTTAAGCTGCGCATCTTCTACATACATACTTCTGGTAAAGGCTACCAGCTAATGAGCTGCGACGTCTTCTCATTTATAGGGAAGTGTTTATTGAGCCACTTTCAATCTTATGTAAAAAGTTCTTAAATGTTTCCTCATCTTATCCACTGTAATGTCCGCGTACCTATATAAGACTAGGCTTATATACTAAGGACATAGATGACCATTATGGGTTCACGAGGTGATTATATCGTCAGATAAGAAGTATAAGGCCGAGGCCGACTTGAAGCTGGTCCAGTCGTACCAGAATTTGCCTACGACTGCCTGGGTACACTCCAATATGGTGTCCACTTGTCCAACCAGTCGTACCAGAATCATCCCTTAGCCTGCTGTGACTAGAGGGTGCTAGGGGGAGGGGGAGGGGCAGAGGGAGGTGGAGGGGAGGGGGAGTGTAAGGGGGAGGGGGGAGGGGGAGGGGCTTTGGGGTTAGAAATGTATAATGTAGCCAAAAGCTTGACAAACAACCAACGGTAGTTGATGGGAGGAGGGAGTGTCTACTGAGATTGCATCGAGTTGAAGCGGGAGGGAGGGGGGGGGGGAGTTGGAGGGGAAGGGGGAGGGGGAGAGCCTTGTGGTTAGAAATGTATAATGTAGCCAAATGTAATTTTCTGATTTTCAGAAGCTATTTTCAGTCACATTTAGTTTAATTAGAGATCATTGCTGTATATATACACCCTATTATATCTAAAGAAATAGTTCTTATGGAAAAGAAAATCAAGGTAAAAATAAGTAAAATTTCAAATAACATATGACTTAAAACAGAAATGTGTTCTGGAAACAAGGAAACTCTTTTTGGCTGCAAAATGAAAGTAGACAGAATAGCTGGTAAAACACAGAAAGTCATATTTGAACACCAAACTGTGAAGGAAACCTTTTTGTGTGGGTAGGTGCCTAATTTATTTACAAGTAGAAAACGAATTATGTATGGGCTGGAACTAGAACTTATATGTTTTTTAAGAGTTCTTAAGAATTTTTTTCGGTCTAATAATACATATGCAAATAATAAATTAGATGATATATATTAAACCTAACATGGGCGTGTTGTCTTACTTACGTTATTACCCATATATAGTCACATGTAATGCCTTATCGTTATACAAGGTATAGCAAGAAAATACATGAATATATGAGTTCACACTGACTTAAAAATACAACAGAGTATGTTGCTGTTAAATGATGAGATGAGAAGAGATGAATGTAGATTTTTGACAGTCAGTAGAATGAAGCCAGTAAATAAGAGTAAGTTTTTGGGCAAGTGTAAGTGGTGTATTCTGCCTTGAGGTTATTCCACCTCATTATAGCTCTATAGTAAGAGCTTCTAATAATCAATGGTTTTAATGAGTGGGGTAGAATTAGCCTAATGCCCTGATTTCTCATTGTAGGGAGGTTTCTATTATCAACTAGGCATGGAATATCCTTTAATCTAAAGGCATATATGTATGAACATTTCTCCTGTCAATTATCTTTTGACACCCACTTTTTTAAGTAGAAAATTTATTTTTCGCTATGGCTGTCCTACATACCGGTATACCATGATTATCATCTCATTAAGATCATTTTTATGGCAGAGATCCACAATATATGTGTGTGTTACGTGTATACATACGTAATTTTTCCATAGAGTCCAACAATACAGTGAAGCAAATAGTTGGATATGTAACCATTAGCGCTGTGTTCTTTATTATCCACCGGCCATTCCCAGTCCTATTTCTAAAAATGAATCAATGTAGTTTCCCTCAGGTCGAAAACAATAATTAAATGACCAAGATATCACTTCGGATGCGCCAAATCTCGATCTGGGATTCTTGTAGCATTCAGACATGTTCCGTGCACTTTTCCCTTTTATCACATCAGTGGCCTCTCAAATATTACCTGTAAAGATCTGACTCTTTATCTGCATAATATGTGGAAACAAGGTGACTGTATTTTGTTAATATATCCATTATATTAGAGAACATTAAGATATGTATTCTAGATGGGAAGTGAAATCAAACATCACAAAGAGAAAAAGGTGCAATAAACGTGAATGAATGTTCGAGATGAGGCACAGGGTTTGCATGCGGTGGAGGGTCTATAGAATGAGAATGAGCCTTGAATTTATATCAAAGTAAAATGCTAATCAAACAACATTTCCAAATATCTTCCTAAATAACTAAGGAAATGGGCTGCCATGATAGCGTATATCATATACAGTCGCCCCTTGCCTCCTCGACCCTATAATTCCTCAGATCCCGCATTAGGTGCCTTGGACACAGGCTCTACAACTTCCTCTATATTTTCGATTATAATTGGACTTGGATCCTCGCATGATTTGATTCCTCAAGAAAACTCCTTTACATTCTCAAAATCTGAGGAAGCAAAGGTCGACTGTACGTACATGCATTTGGTCCTATCAGCAGTTGTTTTGCCAGACTATATATCAGTCTGTAAAGGGTTAAAGTACACCTGATGCCCATGGACCCCTGGACATCCATAGCCATGCAGTCCTACAGGTACGGGAATAAATAAACATAAGGTGACACCTCTACCATCAAACCTTTAAGGCCTAGGGCTGCTGATAGAGGAGTGCTTCATACCCATTGGCCGTCATTACTTTAGTTATGATGCACCAATTAAATGTTGGCAAGACTGTGTGCATGAAAAGACTTTATTGGAGCATCATGCCGAACCGTCGGGAGTGTACCAGACCCATATGGACGGCATAATGCATAAATGCAGCCCTGGCGAGTTACTTACCATGGCTGCATTCATGCATTATCACGACCAACGGGCATCATGCATTAATGATGCTTTAATGCATCAGCGGCCCTTAAAGATTTAACAGGGTTTAGCAAGTTTAGATGTGGTTAAGTCAGACTGTGACCATGACCGTGTATACATAATGAGTTAGATTAAAGCAGCAAGGTGTGGACATCACTGCAAGTGGTGATTGTAATTTAGATTTTACACTTGTTAGTTTGTGTAACGTTAACCCTGTCAGGACGGCATGATACCAGCAACGCTTTAGGGTGCTTTTTATTAAAGTCCCTGTTGCTCAAGGTCGAAACCGGGGGTGGGGGTAGGGGGGCACCCCCTCCCAGATATTGGGGGTGTAAAATATGTTTTGTAAGGCTCATTTACTCACAAATCGATCTAAAACTACTAAAACAATAGGAAAATGTCTAATTTTGCATTTTGGCTAAGACCCCCATCCATTCCTTCCTTTCTTTTCTCTCTGTCTTTAACTCTATTTCTAAATGTCTCTCTCTACCTACTATTCTCTGCCTATTACTGCTGCCTTCCTTTCTCCCTTCCTACCATCCCTTCCCTGCCTCCCTAGCTTCCCCTCATTGACTCACGCTACCCTCCCCCCGCCCCTCCCCCCCCACCTCGCCCCCACAGCTATCTTAAATCATAAACTACAAAAGTACAATGACTGTAGGACCTTATTCAGTTAGTCCGGGTCACCGTCTTAGTCAGCCGGTGCCCCGTACTTGAGGCGTCATGGCTCAGTTTGCATCTGCTTTAATTTTTTCATGTTACCTGGAAAAACCAGGGCAGCCTCAGAGAAAATGGGACCTGTCCTGAAAACGGATAACTGAGGACAGGTATGGCATCCCCTGCCACTACCTTGTCCTAGATTCTGTCAGTTGTTACCTGGGCGTAGCCAATGACGTACCGGAAAACCCTGCATATAAGGCGCACCCATGTTTAGACTCTACCAATCTTTACCTGGGCCTACCCCGGGGCCTACCTATAGCTGTACAGAAAAGATTAACATGCGCATAACCCGCACAACCATGTCATTTCTTATCTGGAGCATACCTATAGCTGTAACAGAAAACACTGTGTACACTCGGCAAACCCAAAGCTGTACAGGAAAAAGACACTGTATATAAGCTATACCCATATATAGGCCATTCCTTACTTGGGCGTTCCTACACCTGTATACAGGAAAACCGTGCATATAAGGGGCACCCATGTATAGACTCTTCCATTCCTTAACTGGGGCCCACCCACAGCAGTAACGGAAAACCCTTGTATACACTCTGTCATTGCTTACTTGGGGTATACCCACAGTGCAGCTCTACAGTAAAAAGAAAACTGTGTATAAGCCGCACCCACACATGTATACTAGGTGCACTTTGGGTCTGGAAAAGTTGCTATTCCATGTACTCATCTATGTAAAACTAATGAGAACATATATACTGATATATGTTGTTTACTACAAGGGGGCGCTGAAATGACAGGAAGTGAGTAAAAGATTTCCCAGACACACATAGATATAGTTTTAGGTGCACTACCACTGGTGTCACTTATCCCATCTATCAGTCTGTGTACATGTAGGACCTCCATAATTATTCTCTTTAAAATTGTGGGGGAGATTGGTGACTGGAGATGAGTTTCCGCATTATTATATGTAAAACCCCTCAAATGAGTCACCCCATGAGTTCAGGTCTCCAATAAGCATGCAATCTAGTAATTGATCTCCGGGATAGCATAAGGAGTTTAATTTCTGCTCATAAAGGTGGGCAACACGATAATCAACCATGTATGTGAATCTAATTAGCAAATAAGCAACGATACTGTACAAGTTTTCTGGGAATGTAAATTTTGACCACACGATGTGGTCATACTAAATTTTATACTACATACCTCCCTGGGATGGATTGTTCTATTTCTTTATTTGTCTATTATGTTATGTTATTCTTTTGATTGTGGTATTTATTATAAATTATGTTGTCTAGTTGACCTGTGGGTCTATAACAGTGGTGGCGCTGATATCACTAGTATGAAAAGAACTTGTAGTCTATAATGATGTACTGAGATATATATTCATTTTGGCGACAATCCAGGCTGCATAGAAAAATATGAAAATGCAGCACAGTTTCTAACAATATTTTTTATAAGCAACTTCCATTGTGGATAGGGAAAATCTGTATGATTTGCTTGTATCGACCTCTTATCGCTTGTATCGCAGTGTAGTTTTTACAAGAAGCCCCAGGTGGCAGTAACCTGGTACAAGGAATCTCTGTAAAAATAACGACGGTTCTCTGGCAACCTTGGGACAAGGATTCTGTCGTTATTTCAATAGGATTTTACCACAAAGTAGAGGCCTCCCCTCACCACCCACACCAAGAGGTCATATAGTTTGACATAACTCCAATCATGACCTTCTCAGAATTATCTCTGTTATTCCCCTCTATGGTTACCCACTCAGTCTGTAGTATAAGGCACACCCATGCATACACTCTGTCATTCCTTAGCTGGCATATAAGCCGCACCCAGCATATTACACGCACCCACATATACTAGGCGCACTTTGGGTCTGGAGAAGTTGCTATTCCTCGCTATAGTCTATATGTGGATCCCCAACCATAAGCTGCACCCTGAGTTTAGGAAGACTATAAGCCAAATGCAGTAGGCCTCTGTGTTGGTCTACATGTATAAGGTGCAGGTTGTACCCCGGGTTTTATTTTATAATATTATTATCTTATAGTCTCCAGCCTAATGTCACCACACCCACCATATCTCAATGTTTCATGTCCAACATATCTGTCCTTGTGACATCTATTATAACTTATGAGTATACTGATAGATGGGGTGTACTACAAGGGAGCACTGCAGTGATAGGGACTGAGTGAAAGATTTCCCAGACACACCTGTAAGAGTTTTAGGTATATTGCTACAGGTGTCACCCATCCAATCTATAGGGGTGATTGGTGATTGGAGATGAGTATCCGCATTGTTATATACATAAAGCCCCTCATTATGAGTCACAACCTGTGTTTAGGTGCGTCTACAGGCTATAATCCACACAAAGGATCTGAGATGGTTTGTAAGCCACAGACACTTTTTACACCCATGTCCTTGAACTTGATGAAAGGGGTTCCGACTACAAGTCAATAGTAGGGGTGTGAACCATCAGTTTGTATAATGAGAAAGGCCATGACGTATGTACTTGTAGCAGCTATTAGAATATTAAAAGAAAATTGGTACTACTTCTTCAGGATCTTACTCATTGACACCTCCTACACCGCACATAAATACTAACTTAAATTACACATAGAGCTATATAAACTATTCCCTCAACACCCACACCAAAAGGTAGTATAGTTTATTATATCCCCAATCATGTACTTCTTAGAATTACCTCTGCCATTCGCCTCCTCCATGGTCACCCACCCAGGCAATCATTTATTGCCGTTCCTGTGGGTCAAGAAGTACAATATTGGTAAAATTATGTTGGAGCTGTAAATTTGTGGTAAAAAGTCCATTACTTGGAAGAACTGTTGTAATGTCGAACTATGCTATATGTGTGCAGGTAGAATAATGATACAAGGAGATAGCAAGGGAAATTTATAATCAGCTGCTTGCCAATGCATATGTGTATTGTATCAAATATGCAAATAGTTTTAGCATCAGTGCAATGTACACTGTGAAAAATGTGTTTAGATTCTAAACACATTCCTTAACACTTTCTTGCAACAACTTTCTAAACACTTTATCCTAAACATTTTCACTAAAGTGTTTAGGATAACCAGGTGTTTAGACATTTTAAGTGTTCACCACAGAAAGTATTGATATGTCAAATGTGTTTATTAATTATAAGGTGTGTCGACACTAAGGTGTTCAGGAAAATCACTATTTAGATAGATATGTTTAGATCTGTTAAGTGTTATATCAATGGTGTGTTTAGGATTAAAGGATATCTCTCAGCAGGCTCAGAATGTTGGATCAATGTTGAAGGCTGGTTTATTGATCATCCAGTCATAAACATTGGTTCAATGTTCTATGCCCACAAGTCTTGAGATTAAGTCAAAATGAGTCCAAGCACTTTGATGGGCAGAGCTATCTGGACCAGGTTGTATGTATTAATCCCTACCACCACAAAATGGGTGTTTACCATGGGTCACATTGAAATAATGGTGATGGGAGGGTAAATTTGGAAACATTTCTTTTACAAATTCATTCTAAAATGAAGTGCCAATGCTAGGTCCTATTAATTTGTTGTGTATTATCATTACTCTACTCAATTCAGACATTTATGTCTATTAGAATATTATCGTTGCACCATTATGAGCATCCCCTGCCATCTAGTGAGTTGGATTGGAACCAAACATTAAAACACTTGTGTCTAAACATTTGATGTCAATGTGTTTGAATTCTAAACACATCATGTTTGTTCTAATGAAAGTGTTTAGCAAAAACAGATGTTTAGCAGAAAAGGTGTTTGGGGGCTAAACACATCTTTTTACAGTGTAACAGATAATGATAAGCCCTCATATCATGACGGGGGATGCAATATAGGAGGGGGGGGGTAGGTGAATTTTTCCGTACAGGATTCCCTGGGACCTCTCAACAGGAATCATATATACTTTATAGATTACCTCTCCCTAATCAAGATGTGTATCCCCTAACACAGTGCAAGCATATCTCAGGTTGCCTAACGATGTGTTAAGACCTGTGAAATTCCTATAGGCTATGTGCAGGCAGCGATTGGTAAACTAAGGCGGTGGGCTATGCGTACGGATCCTTTCTCTCTCCAGCCACGTCCTCCAGCAGCGCCTACCCATGTTCTATAGGTGTACATAGGTTCCATTCCATGTTTACTCTCTGCTGACCATTAAACAAATATTAACCTTAGTTAGCCCTGCCCTGGCCTCAAACCTGACGTCCTTACCGGCTGGCACCTCTGTCTGCCAGAAATGAACCTTTTAAGGCCTGCTATGGCATTAATACATCTTGCCCATGATGCATGAATGCAGTCCCAGCGAGTAGCTCACCAGGGCTACACCCATGTATCATGCCAATCCTCTGGGGCTGTTACTCCTCCGTATGGTTGGCATGATACACCAATTAAGTGCTGGCGAGCAGACTTACAACCACTTCATTGGTGCATTATGACTACCAAAGGGCATGGTGAACTCCTGCATGGTTAAAGTGTCCTGATAGTGAAGGGATGTGCTGCCAAACTTTTGATTCCAGGAGGAGAATTGGCATTCTAAAAAAAAATCATCATTTATTTGATTAGCTTATCATGATGTAAGAGCGTGGAACACTGCTATAGCCTGTAAACAATAGGTGATTTTTTGGTACATTCTCACCTAATGCTTTCCCTATAGTGCCTAAGGTATAGGGTGTTGACATTCCTATATTGTGGACATGAGATTCAAAATTGTAAACATGAGATTTCAGGGGTTATTTTATGGGTGATCTCTCTCCTTGTGTGCCATATTTACCAACTAACCTGTACCTGCACAGACTCTGTGATTGGGTGGGAGTTTAATATGTAAATATCAACACAGCAAATTATAAATAACAACACAGCAGTCACACAGATCACAGGGTCTTGTACTGTAAAAATCAAACCTGTCTGATATTGAGTTGCAGAGAGTCATCAGTGTGAAAGTCTGCAATATTTACATCAGGTCAACTTGATTTAGTAAACAAAAACATCTTTTGGCAACAAAAATGTGCCTGAGATTGTACACAAAGCCTTCCCCAAATAAACAAAAAGCTCTCTCAATCTTCTATTTACACCTTGAAATAATAACAAGTACCACTCTATAATCTGTGTTTGTGTCTGCTTTTGTGAGAATAGCTCTGATTTTCGGCAAAAATCGCGTAGTGGAGCCTCACCTATTGGGGACATTTCTGGTGACCTTTCTGGCCGTGCTCTATCCAATTATCATATGCTACACATAGACATTGCCCTGCAACCTAAAAAGTTGTCAAACCAGACTTCTTTGGCAGCACACCTCCCTAGGTTCCTCCAGTACTAAGGGTCCCACCCCACCCACCATGCACCAAGTGGTCAGTGAGGGAGTCAGTCAGCTGGGTAGTACAGGTGTAGAGGTGTATGGAGGCAGTGTACAACAACTACAGCTGTATAGTCCTCCAGTGGGTAATAACTTACCTGGACACACCTGGCCAGCCACACCTGTAGGACCCACAGGTGCCACCACCCTATACAACAGTAGTATACCCTGGTACCTCATATCTGACAGGCTTATAGGACACCTATACTGAGGCCATCATGGTGGAAGATACCCCTCAGGTAAGCAGGTTTCAGTTCCTTAACCCTTCAAGGTACGCTAATACGAGTGCATAATGTCAATTGGCCATCAAGATGCACAAATGAAGTGCTGGTGAAACTTTTCGCCAGCACTTCATTGGTGCATCATGCCAACTCTCCAGGAGGTTTGCGGAGCATCGGCATGACCCATTGGCCCTTAAGGGCCTAAAGATCATTTCAATCTGAATCGTTTAGTTTCTAAAAGGCTGGGTCCACTGCAGTAGGTTCCATTTTCTGCTAATCTGACTGATTTTTAATAGTAAATGTATGGAAATTACCCATGGAATCAGGCGGGTATTCCACTGCCGTCGGTAGGCCGGAATTGTGCTAATCCGATCTTTTTTAATAATACAAAATAATTTTTGTATTATTAAAAATGATCGGATTAGCATAATTTCGGCTGACTGACGACAGTGGAATACTGCTTTAGTGGTTATTCCCTTGCCGTCAGCTGGTCGAAATGTTGTTTATCCCATAATTTTGATAATGCAAAAGTATAGAAAAAAATTGTCGGATTAGGGAAATTTCAGCCAACCGACAGCAGTGGAATACCCGATGCACTGGAACAAGTTCCACATTGGGGGAGCTGATTCATTAGTGCATCATGCGAACCTGATACTTGATATGTGACAGGCTTATAGCAACTTCAGTCACCATGGTGGAAGATACTGTACAGATACGCAGGTCTTAATACTTTAAAGGCCATGGCGGATCCATGGGCCTATTTTGGTCAAGATTGGATTATAACAGTTTGATATTGGCTAAGTTTCTCAAGATCCTAAACCAAAATAAAGTCCAAAGACAGTACAAATCGAATTCTCTAATAATCAGATGGCCAAAAACTAGACCTGTGTCAAATTCATCATTCAAGGGGATTTTCTATACAATGGCCTACAATGCATACACATGAACTGGTGACATGTGATGAGAGTTTTGAAAGTCACATTACTTTCATTGGATCATTTCACTGTATAATGCCAAGGAAAAATAAGTTCAGCTACAAGAAAAAAAATCAGCTACCAGCGGTGTATTAATGAACAAGAAATGCGGTTGTGACCGCGTAAAAAAACGCCTCCGCCCGTTAATGTCCGTATACCAGTGTTTGATGACATGTCTCATAAAAGCAGACATAAAGAAGATTTCACAATTATCAATTTCTCTATTCAGTAATTTTGTATTGTGAGACCTCATCACATGGGGCAAATGCAATCATCATAGCGCACTCCCGTACCGCTTCGCGGTACCGCCGCTACGCGGCGTGGGAGGCGCTAAAAAATTGCTTTCAGTAAGGTAAGGCAGGGGTGTATTAATATACATATTAACTCAGTGTTAGAATATTGATTGATATCTGCTATTATGACTATCCGATCCCAGTGCAAAACTATAGGCCCTATACCATATGTTAGCGAGCACAGAAGGTTGGTTTGAATGTAATCATCATAGGTGTAGGTCAATTTGTCTTCGTGCCTTAGGGGTTAGATAGTAACTGTATCAATAATAGTATAGGTTCTTCTTGCCTGTATTACCAGTAGCTGATCCATGGGGTGTCCTGGCCACTTGCCCCCCCCCCTAGACCCCCTAAAATTGGGCCTTGGATAAACTTTAAACTATAGGGAATGAAGGGCCGGAAACGAGTTGCCCCCCCCCCATAGGCCAAATTTCCTTGGTTGGGCCCCCCTAGACCACCCCTTCTGGGTCCGCCGCTGATTACATGTATTTGCCTGATATTCGGCCAATACCTCGATTCCCTTAGATGATTTTGAAAATAACTCCAGACCCTTCAAATGATGAAATGATCGTATTTTATTACCTCCAACTCGATACCACAAATTCAAAAATAAGTTTGATAACCACCCATATCAAACCCTGGCCCAACTCTAACCTTGGCCATACCCATACTATTATATCATATACTAGCCAGTGGGGCACCCCCATGTGACCTGGGCAGAATAGTACAGTTTTTTGTAACCGTTATTTGTACTTTCTGAAAGTGGTGCTACATGCAGAGGCCCGTACCTCGACACTCTTTACTGAACAGCTTTGGTTACCATTATAAGGGCACATAGAATTTAACTCCCCACCTAGCCATGAATCGTGTGATGAAAGTTTTCTTTTTCACTTAATACATTTACATGTACATGTAAATGTAATGGCCATCACGTAGTTACAATTCAAAGAGGAAACCTAATGGCAAATTTTGATGGGTTGCATCCAGTAACTTTTACATGAAATGTCAATATGACATTCTCACAACTGCATTTTCTAATAAAACATGTTTTTTTTTTTATTATAGAGTGGCCTCAGCCTCCAGGTTCCTACAAAAAGGGCGGGGCGGGGGGGGTGTACCATACATCAGGTGACACCGCGTAATGTCTCGTGATGACCACTAGGGGGTACTTCAGTCTGTAGAAATAATGTTGTCGAAATAACAGCACATTCTTCATACCAAAGTTGCCAGAGATCTGTCGTTATTTTCACAGAGATTCATTGTACATTTGTGTACCACCGTACTGCCAAAAGAGGCGCCTTGTAAAAACTCCATGAGTGCAATACTTTTCAATTACAGTGTACCAACGTTCAGTTTTATGAGTATCCCATTCACATACACTCTACTTTCAGCATGGCATCATGAAAATGATTTTTCATAACAGTATCATCTACTGATTTCTATGTTGGAGATGCATGGAAGAGTCGCAGAATAATTTCATTTATTCCGAAGAGTGCAGACTAGATATCTTTCCAGTCGGCTTTCTATCCAATATAAATCTGGAACAAGGTGAAGGTCGAACCAGGAACTGTAGTGTAAACCTCCATGTGTGCCTTAGTACGTTTACCTTTTACTTAAACTGGTGCTTGCCTACCATTTAAGGACGACATAAATCATCAATACACTACGCCCATTTACCATAGTCAGATGTGAATGCAGCCCCGGTAGGTAACTCACCCGGGCTGCATTCATGCATCATGCTGACCCTCCAGATTGGCGACACTCCCCCTAGCAGGGTCGGAATGATGCACCAATGCAGTGCCGGTAAATAGAATCACCAGCACTGCATTGGTGCATCATGCCGACCATAGGACATAAACCTGGAGCCATCATAAAGCCCTTAGTGGACTATTTAAACTTGTGCATGTCAAACTTCTGTGTATGTTCGACTTATCAGGTTCATGTGTGCGAACCCGAAGTTTGCTAAATCTATGTGAGTTTATTCTTTAAAGGTTTTATGCTGCTATTTAGCCACAATGTTTCCTCATGATTGCCAGTTCAGGCTACCCCATCAAAGCTGAAGGTACCCCATAGATTAGGAATGATGTATCATTATGGCAATCCGCCCTTAGATTAATCTGTCGCTGGAATATATCTCAGTCAGACCAATTTGAGTGTGAATGTTTGAATGGCAAAGTTAGCCTCTCATTCTCCACCTTTAATTGTCTTTGTCTGTCTGTATGTGTCTCACCCCTATCAATTATATCTTCTTTGTCTCTGTCTGTCACTTTCTGTCTGTCTCTATTCATTTCTCATTATTTGTCTTCTGCATATCTATGAAATGCTCTGTGAAGAAATACTGCGTAGTATTCCCTATTAGAGTCATACAGATCCCTAAAAAGTGTGCTATATGGCACAGCAATCCCTTCTAGAGGAAGTTTAATTTCACGGACTGAGAACTTAAAAAGACATAGATTACAACAGTGTACCTTCAGTACTCATATTGCTCATACCAGAGAAGATTGGAGGGGAGGGTGGGACTCTTTAAGTCTAGGCAACACTATGTCTCCAGGCCCATATTCCCATGTCGTCATAATGCTCCAAATGCTGGTGACTCAACATGTTGGCACTATATCAGTGCATCATAAATTCCCTCGATCTTGTTGGGTCGTCATATATAAAATGCACTAATACGAGTGACTCGCCAGGGCTGCATTCATGCATCATGTCATATATATGGGTATAGCGAGTTGAAAAACACTGTACAGATGCTTTGAGTGCCACTGATGCAGGAGCAATGGTTGGGATGATGCACTGATGAACTGTTTGCCGACCCTTCTCGGTGCATCCATCTCGTATAGGGTCGGCATTATATATGAATGCGGCCCTGGCGAGTTACTTGCAAGGGCTACATCCGTGCATCATGAGCATGATGCATTAAAGCATTAGTGGCCCTTAAAGGGTTAAAGCACTATGCAGCTCATAAAGGGTTAACCTATCCCACAGGTGCACAACACCTATTGTGACATCAGGACTAGTTTTTGGTGTCTGTCAATACAGGATTTTTATCATCTTTTTGTGTGTCAATCCTGAGGAGGGTGATGCACTGAAATTGCAAGGTAGGACTGTCAGATGGGTAATATGATAGCACAGTACTTTAACTCCTTAAAGGCCGCTGATGCAGGAATGCATCATGCACATTGATCGGCTTGATGCACAAATGAAGCACTGGCGAGACTGCTCACCAGCACTTCATTGGAGCATCATACCGACCATTCCAAGTGCATCAATTCGTTAGGGTCAGTATGATGCTTGAATGCATTAGCCACTCTTATACAGGAAGGCATTTCTCAAGATGGTACGACTAGACCCCCATCAATTCGTACTGAGATCCCTCAGTTAAATGCCATTGCAGCCCTGCATCTAGTGATCGCTAACAACTACACTGGTATGCCTGCAATACTAACCCCTATGTAATTACTGCCTTAAGTGCTGATAGTACAGAGTAGTCGTAGTGTGTTACCTAAGATCAGCCACTCTGATATTGAGGGTTTCAAGTCGTACTGCTGTGTCTAGTCATACTATCTTGAGAAATGCCCTCCCGGAGGGCAGGTCAGCCTGCACTGCATTGCTGCAACAAAATACCATGAACATTTAATCATCACGTGGCCCTTAAAAGCCGAGCAGTATAGGCGTATAGAGGGTGTGTGTGTAAAAGGCGGGTACATCAAATATATGTATGGAAGGTAAATAAGATGGCTTTAAAGTAGACTACTATACATACACGATCCTCAGGACAAATTCATGCACATACATGTGCATGCCTATGGTGTGGTGACTGGTGGATGTCGCAGGTGTGGCCGGGGGGAGGGTAGGAAAAAGTGTTATAAAATTTTAGTTAAAGCTTACTACTCTGCAGAACAATGTAGTAGAGAAAATGATGAGCTTTTTGGGAAGATACTGGCACATAAATGAGACCTAAATGAGTGAAAATGACATCCTATTTGAGGCCTATATGTTTGGGGCTTGGGGGGTTGTCGTTCCAAAGACGAGGGTGACAGAATTTTGGGGACTGCATGTCGAGGGGGGGGGTGCAAAGGTAGTGATCTTTGTACGGGTAAAAGATATGGTAGCATTTAGGGAGAATCAGCTGTATGCCCGCTTTTACAAACAACATGCGGTGGGCGTGTCTAGTTAGGATATGGCTACATTTTCAAGGTGAAAGGTAAGAAGGAAATTAAGAATAAATACAACATGAGAGAGAAACAGGAAAGGACGCGGATTGAATACCTTAGAATGGGAGAAGTGCTGTTGGGTAGAAGATGGTACATTGTGCATTTGTATTTGTGTAGTGAACCTCTCTCATATAGTTATATGATGATGCCCAATTTACACAGAAAGGGAACTGCAGCCCCAACCTCCCCTCCCCCTCCTAAAGAATCACTGCAGATGAGATCATTGTCCTTCAACGAAAACTGGAGCGTGTTGCTCCTATTGTAAAAAGATCTGGAGGGTGTTGCTCCTATAATAAAAGGAAGAGCTGGCTAAAAAATGCCCTTGTTTCCAGTCCTTTCTTTTCATGTAGCTATAACTTGTCCCTTTTGTTGCTCACAAGTGGTCATTCAAGTATGGTGCTAAAAAAGGGGGATTTGAGTAGGTACCTAGTTGGGAGAAGTCAGTCAGTATAATAAACTATAGGGTGTGTGCATGAGTAGGTACCTGGTAGTGCAGCTCTCTCTATTTTAGACAAGGCAGGTGACTTTTCTGACTAATGTGGTGAGTGCAAGTACTTAGGTGAAGCAGTGCATGACTTGTTTAGAAAAGAGGGCACCTACTCACAGTTCTTTTTACACTAGGAGCAACACCCTCCTGTGTGTATGTGAACCCCTATAATCAGAGAGAGAGAGAGAGAGAGAGAGAGAGAGAGAGAAGATGAGAGAGAGGGGAGGGGGAGATCCCTTGGTGGTAGAAGGGCAGAATATTAGATATAACAGACTGATAATAAGAGAAGGGGATCTCAAGCCACAGAAAATGGAAAAGGAAGAGAGGGAGAGGAGAGAGACAGAGAGCGAGACAAATAGAGACAGAGACAGAGAGAGACAGAGAGAGACAGAGAGAGGGAGAGAGAAAGAGGGGGAGAGAGAGAGAGAGAGAGAGAGAGAGAGAGAGACTAACAGACAGACAGTGGTTCAGCTTTTAGCGTATTCCCAGGATCTACGTGATAAAGTTTCATATATATTACTATATAAGATGATCTCAAATCTACTTTTCTACCTGTCATGTATACATGTATGCCTGCTATTCAGCGAGGGATCTAGCCTACCCACCTCAATAATCCACCCAGCCCTATGAGGGAGTGATCATTTTGGGAGAGGGGAGTAATAGGTTTGAGTGAGACAAAAAAAAAATCGAACGCTTGACTGGGGGGGTGGCTAATTTTTTCAACCTCTGTTTTCAGCCGGCGCAATACTCTAGGTTAAAAGGGCGCATTCCTCACGGTTTATTGGCCTCTCCCCAGAAGGGACAAACTGTTTTTTTTTTGCGTATCGACTTGCAAACCCACTGCCCTCCCCTCTGTTGTTAAACAGTGATCACTGCCTATTCCACTTTAGGAAAACCTGACACCCCACCTATATATAACCCTTCTGGTCCTCACACCTTTGTGGCCACTGCAAACACAGACGCCAGTATGTAAATATTACAGCCTTTAGGGACAACTTATTATATGGAGTCCCTTAGGGTTCCGCTCTATGGCCTAACGCCCAATGCCAGTATATATGGACTTGTATTCCTGCATGCTTTAGGGAGTGGTGAGTTTTCGCGCGGATGCGCGGAAATTTTTTACGCCCCCCCCCTCGACGGCAGTCGAGGGGGGGGGCGTGGAGAGTTTTCGCGAAAACTCTCCGCGGAGGCGCGGAGAGTTTTCGCGCCCCTCTTTGATCTATAGTAGCACGCGGGCTTTTTTGCTAAAAGAGGGTTAATTTTTTTAGCCCCCCCCTCAAGAGGGGTCAAATTTTTTTTAGCCCCCTCCTCGGGAGGGGTCTAAAAATTTTATGCCCCCCCTCAAACCCACCATCCCCCCCTGTTGATAAATAATGACCACTCCCTTAATAGCTCCACATCATTGCCAATGATGATTGTTCCTCCTAGATTTATATTCCAAAATTGCCCATCGGTTTTCCTTATCAGCTCTCAGGTACCCTTCTAGTGAGCGTTTTTCATCATTACTACAGCAAAGATCCTATTCAGTGCAAAACCTAAACCCCCACAAGACTCAACAAATGGTTATTATGTGAGTCTGTGCTCATGCATATATATGCACTAGACAGACCGAGGGGACAGAAAAATGAGATTAAAACACTTTTGGTGGTCTAGAGACGCCTATTTATTTCTTTAGCTCTCCCATCTCATTCTCAATGCATTTCTCTCCCCTCCCCTAAAGTCTGTTTTCCCTTTTCAACCTGTATTAAAGGTCGTCACCTGAAGGTATTAACCTTGTTTTCTATCCAGATTACCCCGCCCCCCGTCTCCCCTCCCCTTCCACACACATTGCCCTTACAGCCAAAAACACAATACGTGGAATCTTGTCCATGTTTATAGGGCACCTTTCAGGTTAATGGGCGTACCAATTTTAGAGTATTATGTTTAACACAGAAATGTCACTTACATGCATCTAGCAGAGATTCATACTAACTACCATAAACCCCACGTAAAAGCCGCACACATGTATTAGTCGAGGGAGAAAACAACTAGTTTTGATATACTGAAGATAAGAAAACTTAGCCATTTTGTCCACTTATTATTTCTCTGAATTTCATGAAATGGAAAAAGAATCGATCTGCTATGCTGAGCTATTTCTCATATACTCATTAAGCCTTAGGACCTTTGCATATTGGTCATCATGATGCATGAATGTAGCCCTGGTGAGTAGCTCACCAGGGCTACAGTCATAGATCATGCTGACCCTTATGGATTATTATACCTTGGAGCATCTGCAAAATCCTCCAATGAAGTGGTGGCAAGGGCTAGCCTTGCCAGCACTTCATTGGTGCATCGTGACGACCCATGGGCATGATGCACTCCTGCATCAGCAGCCCTTCAATGGGTTAACAAATAAAACACCCTCATTAATCTAATTTAATTGTGTTCTACCCTACAGGACAAGCCGATGAAGGATGACGAGCTTGAGGAGGTGGGAGACGAGAACAAGGAGCGTGGTAACTGGTCCGGCAAGCTCGACTTCCTCCTCTCCGCCATTGGGTATGCTGTAGGTCTGGGCAATGTGTGGAGGTTCCCTTATATCGCTTACTCCAACGGTGGAGGTAAGGATTTTAAATCTGTGTTTTAAAGGTTTAATCGCGACCCTCCGGGACGGTACAAATCCTGGAGGGTCGGCATGATGCATGAATGTAGCCCTAGCGAGTTACTTCTCAGGGCTGCATTCATGTATCATGACGACCAATAGGTATGATCAATTGATGCATCAACACCATCCTAAAAAAAAAACAGGAGTTAATTGATCTATTTCTGACGGGCCAGCATTATTAAAAAATCAGTGAACTTTGAGCCACCATGCTAATAATAAAATTTCATTCAAAAATTTCAGACTTCCATCTTATTTGATTTCATGAAAGTTTACCTGGCTTAATAAAATTGCAATAATCAATTATTTGTTTATTCCATTTTAGCATCCTTCTTGATCCCGTATACCATCATGTTGCTGGTGGCTGGCCTCCCACTTTTCCTCCTGGAGATGAGTTTTGGACAGTTTGGATCTCTGGGTCCAATCTCAGTGTGGAGGGCTGTCCCCCTCCTCAAAGGTATACTTTACACCACTTTATACACATGTGGGGTTCGTTCCCCCATCGGATTCACAGAGCCTTCAGAGGGACTGTTCACTTGATTGTGTCACTCCCCCTATGTATACCATACGGATCCAGGGAAGTTGGAAGGTAGAGAATGTTAGGCCAGGGGAAGTAGCTAAGAGGTAGAGCTTCCACTTTGAAGTTGGATGGTCCCGGGTTTGAGTCCTGGTTTCTCCATGACATTTTCCGCTGACTACTACACAAGCCTTAGAATGAACAATCAGAATATTTAGGGAAGGCCTGCTTAGACTTTACTTTTCATATTTTGTAGCATCATCTCTAGATAGCAATGCATCATGACCCACATTATTTGAATATTCCTATTTTGTCATATTTTACAAAAAATACATTCATAATTTGTAATGTTTTAAACATTATAACATTTTGCCATAATACATAAACACTAATTTTATATTGTGCCATAATTAATAACCGTACATGTATATTCATTTTATGCCATAATATATGAATATTATATTCATTAACATTTTGCCATAGTACATAAACACTATGTATTTTTATTTTTTCACAATGTATATACACACTTTATACTCTGTCATTATCTATAACTTATATCCATATTTAATCATAATACATTTAACTTTTCTTTCACAGGTCTGGGCTGGGCCATGGTGATCATCTCAGGGCTGGTGGCAGTCTACTACAACATGATTATTGCCTACACACTCTACTACACCTTCAGATCCTTCACGTCCAAGGTGCCATGGCAGGACTGCCAGCCTGAGTGGGTGGAGAAATATGGATGTCAGGAACGCACCGCCATGAACGCCACCATGAGGAACATAACTAGTATGTCTAGCTTTGATTTTAGTAGCATTAAGTATCTATCCACCCTAGAAGAACGCTTTTGCTCCATTTTCATTCCGTGCCTAGCAATGCCTTATAAAATGGATCTTATTTGAAGGGCATATCATTTCCGGTCACAGTGGTATAATTCTAGCATCCCTGTAACAAATAATGCACTAAAATATATTCAGCCTAACAAACCTGAAGCGCTGCCTTAATTGAAATTGGGGGTACAAGGTTTGTGTTATTTACAAGAATATATGAGGTAATTATTTGTTTTACACTTACAGCATTCCTGTGCGCTAAGTGGAAGATGGAGAATGCAACAAACACCACAGATTACCTCTCCTCCTGCGGCAAAAAGACACCAAGTGAAGTCTTCTGGGAGTAAGTAGCAAGGACACCCTTAACCCGTTAACCCTTTTAGGCCCGCTGATACGTCATGCCCATGGGTCGTCATGATGCATGAGATACTCCCCAGGGATAGATGCATGCATCATGACGACCCTATGGGGTCAATACAGTCCTGGTGGGTGGGCATGATGCTCCAATGAAGTGCTAATCATGCATCATGCCGACACTAGGGGATTGAATCAAACCTGTTGAGTCAGTGTGATGCATATGTGGTCCCAGGGTAATCATGCTGACAGAATCGGACATGGATAGGGTAGGTTCACCACAAGTCGGCCATGGAGCTGGAGTCGGACACCCCTTGGGGGTTTAACCTTTAAGGGCCGCTGATGCATTAATGCATCATGCCAATTGGCCGTCATGATGCATGAATGCAGCTCTGGTGAGTAACTCGCCATGGCTACATCCATGCATCATGCAGACACAACAGGATTGATACAAAAACTCCCGGTGGGATGGGCATGATGCTCCTATTAAGTACTGGCGAGCAGTCTCGCCAGCACTTCATTGGTGCATCATGACGACCAATGGGCATGATGTATTAATGCATCAGTGGCACCTAAAGGGTTAAAATCTGTATAACATTGGGATTTGATATTCAACAAAAACTTCTGAACCTTCTTTTTTATTTGCACATTATCAATTGTAGTACTCTTTCATGACCCTTCATTACAAAATAAATGTATATGTAACTTTTTATATAAAACAACTTACAAAAAACATATAATTGTTTTGGACAGGCGTGAGGTATTGGACATATCTAGTGGCTTTGAGGAGGGTTCAGGAGAGATTCGGTGGCAGCTGGTCCTCTGTCTGCTCCTGGCCTGGGTCATCATCTTCCTCTGCCTCAGCAAAGGCATCAAGTCCTCTGGAAAGGTGAATATAGTTACCCCATAACCCTGCGCAATTGTACGAGGATGCATGGTAGATTCCATAGTTATTTTTTAGCGCCTCCCACGCCGCGTAGCGGCGGTACCGGGAAGCGGTACGGGAGTGCGCTATGATGATTTCATTTGCCCCATGTGATGAGGTCTCACAAAACAAAATTACTGAATAGAGAAATTGATAATTGTGAAATCTTCTTTATGTCTGCTTTTATGAGACATGTCATCAAACACTGGTATACCGACATTAACGGCGGGAGGCGTTTTTTTACGCGGTCACAACCGCATTTCTTGTTTAGTTTGTACAGTTTTCTCAGTATTTAGCCCTCAAAGGAATAATCTAAGGAGAAGTATTTGTACCACAATCTATATCTATCAGAATTGTAGTTACTTTAGCAATTATATATATATAACACTTACCATTAATTCTTACTTTTTTATATAATCATACTGCGTATAAGTATAGATTTCAAGTAGTTGTTACAAAATATGTACAATACCTAGATTATGTACTACTTTTATTTTTCTAGGTGGTTTATGTGACAGCTACCTTCCCCTACATCGTCCTCATCATTCTGCTCATCAGAAACGTCACCCTCCCTGGGGCTTACCTGGGTATAGAGTTTTACATCATACCTGACTGGGTCAAACTAAGTGACGCCAAGGTACAGTGTAGTAATAATATATTTCTATTGGACTGCCTTTGAATTGATGTCCTAATTTCTATGACGATTAGATCAATTTGGTAAACAGCTTTTATGGAAACAAACAAAGAAAAAGACCAACTAAACATGTTCCTTTCACCAGTGGGATGGTGTGATGATCCAAGGTAGCCTAGCCATGCATGGGGCATGAACTAGGACCAAAGAAATGGTTCAAAGGTGGTGAAAAAAGAAACGAAAATATGCTTTGCTTTAGCACATGTCAAAGGACCCTAAAATCACTTGGCAAAATAGTTGCCCGACTTAACATAACTGGGATAACATAACTCGGACGTTAATAAGCCATGCGGCCCAGATATCTAGCAAGGTGATTAGGGGTCCTTGGACTTGTCATGTCCTAATTTCAGCTCATGCTCTATTAAAATAAGTTATGATAGATGGCAGTACTGTCATATACAGATGCGTCTATATAACAGTACTTGCTCTGTACACTAGGGGGCAGCCATGGCCCACTGGTATGGCTTCACTGGGGATTAATGAGAAACCATGGCTATAGGCCTCTCTTTTATTGCTCAGTGGGCGCAACCATTGCTGAAGCTGGTGCTAGGGTGATAAAGACTGACAACTGGTACGCATCAAATCTGGGTACCCTATGAATCCCACTGTCAATGGAAAGAATTATTTCATAGGTCGAAAATCCCTTACATTACACCCCTATTTAACAGGTTTTTGTCACTACTTCTAGTTCTTTAGATGATTATAATAACTTTTCTTTTGGTATTAGGTATGGTACTCTGCAGCCAGTCAGATTTTCTACTCTCTTGGAGTCGCTTTCGGAGGCCTTGAGACAATGGCCAGTTACAACAAGTTCAAAAATAATGTATATAGGTAAGAAAATTACATTTTAACACTTGTGGCTACTTTGAAATATTGACTTTATCTTCACCCATATATCGTGCTCACTCTTCAATACCAGTTTTTACATAGGCTGTTTTATTCTAGTAACATGGATTACAAATCTTGCACTTGGATTTTTGGCATTTCGCAAAGAAATTACCTCTTGCTCAAATTTGGATATGGCGCATGGATGTAGCTGTGCAGATCCTAATCCCAAGGCTTTTGGTAATAACTATATAGCTCTTGACGCCAAATGAGCTTCCATTATGTTTGAGTGCCAATATTGGGCAATAAACCAGATGTCAGTAAAGTTAAGCACTGGTACAAGGAATCCCTGTAAAATAATGGCGAAATCCTTGTTCCAAAGTTGCTCGCGATCCATCGTTATTTTGATGACATTTCTTTTACCATAAAAATTCAACATTTTTTACTTTTATATCTTGCAGGGATGCTCTGATTGTAGCTATCCTGAACTGTGCAACAAGTGTGTTTGCTGGATTTGTCATCTTCTCTGTGATTGGTCACATGGCGTACATCACCGGACTTAAAGTACAGGATGTTGTCGCTGATGGTAGGCAATCGCACTCATGTTTCACTTATTATAGTTTATATAGTTTACATTGAAAGCAGCAATTAGCAATGCATGTTTAAAATAGACATAGAGTAGATACATATATTTTGTGTGAAGTTTCTATCATTTTGTTTTTAAAATTCTATTAGCCAAAATGAACATTGGTATGATATAAGATGCCATTCATACATTACTGTGAATATCAAAGCTATATGTACTGTATGGACATTTCTGTACTGTAATACTTTTGATGATAATTCAAAGTACCGTTTATTTTAAGTACTGTATTAAAGCCGGTACTATATTGCACCTTAAAGTAGATCGACATATGAGCAATAAAGTAAAGTACAATTGATCAATAAATCAATAATGACATGTACTGCAACTACTTACAGGACCTGGTCTCGCCTTCATTGCCTACCCAGAAGGCATTGCCATGATGCCGGTTGCCCCGCTATGGGCTATCCTCTTCTTCCTCATGTTGTTCACACTCGGACTGGACAGTCAGGTATCTATTGATTAAGTTATACTTAACCTAAAAAGCGCATCTTCAGTGAAAGTAAGAAAGAAAGAAGAATAAATATTTAGTCCATGTAAAAAATATTAGCGAAATAATGGTGGAATCTTTGTCCCAGACAAGTTGCCAGACATTCATCGTTATTTTTACCGAGGTTCCTTGTACCACCGTACTGCCACCTAGGGCTTCTTGTAAAAACTACACTGGTTCACTGCAATGTGATTACAGTGATTTACTGTTCAGTTAAATAAGGATCCGTGGTAGAGTCAACAGTTATTTTTACAGAGTGTGGTGTCAACAAATCATTTTTTTTTATTTTCATTCCTCAGTTTGCCATGATGGAGACAGTGATCAGTGCTCTAGTGGATGAGTTCGCTTGGTTCAGACAAGGCTACAGGAAGATTGGCCTCACCATAGGTCTCTGTATTGCTTTCTTCCTTATTGGTCTTCCACAATGCTCCAGGGTAAGTCTTTATTAAGCATTTTCTATTATCTTTGATACCTGCTCTGTAATTTAACAGCAGTGTAATTCACCACTAGTGTGATGTGACTTTCATGCACTAATTTTGATCTTGACCAAGTACTAAAATGCTTTGAAAGCTATCTCAATAGTGGCTACAGAGAGCTGAGAAATCCAACGGAATCTTAGAGAAAACTATAAAAATTAAGGTTTAGGCACCCTTTCATTTCATGGTTTACATAGACAAAGGTGCACGAGAATTGGTCAGCACTGAGGCATGTCACACGGGGCAAAGTCGAGTATAAATTTATCTCAAATTGATTTAGTCAGAGGTGTTCAAAACTCCATTTATTTGACATGAAGGATTTCATCATCAGTTATTTGACCATTTTGGATGTTTCCCCTGGCAGTGTGATTTGAGGTACATTAGGGGGGGATACAGAGGTTCTTGGTTAAACCTATATGGCTCTTGCATTCAACTTGAGATAAAAGCTGATATCACCCTTAAATGACAATCATATCTCTACTTCAGGCTGGTATATATGTCATGACGCTGTTCGATAGCCGCAGTGCAGGATTCTCACTGATGATTGTCGCATTACTTGAGCTGATTGGTATCGCTTGGATTTATGGTATGTCGCGAACATTTTATTTTATTGTCCCCTGAATTTTTCTCAGAAGGCTTATTTTGATATAGCCATTGATCCCAGAATCCACTGAATATTTGCAATATTATAAATGTCATATTTATTTTACTGATGATTTTTGAGGCCTATGTTGTTTACAGTGATTATATTACAACCCCCCAGATGGACAGCCTTTGAGCCCTGGCTCTGAAAACTTTTGTAAATGCAAATGATATAAATGGGACATTAATGCATGGCAATGGATAACTTTCAGAGAAAAAAAATGTTGCAGATCTGAAGCAAGACTGTTTTATCAAATTCAGGTAGTTTGGGCCTTGTGTGATGTTGGCAGTTAATCTAGATAAAAAAAAGTTACTGCATGACTTCATAATGATATGGTGAAAAAAACATCAGACACACACTGACTTTGAGAAAAGGCTACAATGTACACCTGAGATTGAAATGTTAGAACAATTGTCTATGCAATACTACTAATGTTTGTTGATGTTTAATTTCAGGATTCTTCCGTATCTGTGACGACATCGAAATGATGATCGGCCATAAGCCCAATCCTTACTGGGCCATTATGTGGAATGTCATCACCCCCGCTATGCTCCTGGTAAGTACTGCTGTGAAACATGGTGTATAAGCCGCACCCGCATATAAGCTGCACCCCTAACATTGTAATGGGTTATGAGCCAGGCCTGGGGTTTCTATACTATTAAAGGAAAGGACACCCCTCTATTAACCCTCTGTTAATATGAGGACAGCCAGTAGGCTTCTATGATGCAATATATGATGTCAACAGAGGCGACATATACCCCAATACATGCATTGTGCCGCCCCTTCAGGGTCGGTACACCCCCAGAGGGTCTGCAGGATTCACAAAAAGCCATGGTACACTCATGGATTAGTGACTCTTAAAGGGTTAAGCATTTGAAAAAAAAACACAAAAAATTGAATATGTCTGTCTTTTCATTGCAGTTCATCATCATCTTCAGTGCAGTTCAGTACTCGCCCGTAAAATACCAGGACTATGTATTCCCCCAGAGCGCCTCTATATGTGGATGGATCATGATCGCTTTACCCATTCTTGCCATCATAGTGTGTGCCCTTATCAGCTGTTACAGCATGTACAAGCCTGGAGATCATTATACTGATGTAAGTAACTCTTCTCTGACTGACTTTCAATTTTAAACTGTGTGTCCACAGGGCGCAAAATTTATACCGACAATAAAAAACACTTTTTGTCGTTTATATCCGACGATAAAAAGATTTCCAGCTTTCATTTCCAATGATAACATCTCACATGTTTGATTCTTATCATCAGAAATGAATTACAGATCGGGTTCTGATAGAAATATTTTGTCGTTTACAAATTCTGTCGCTCTGTCGACACACAGCTCATGGCTTATGTAACACATTTCCTGATACAAATGCATATGAGGGGGGGCGGGTTCTCCATGTTGATTAGATCTAACCCACTGGAGCTTCGTGGGGTGATCTTTGCCCCCTAGTCTCCTTGGCCTATCAATGATGGAAGGTAGATAGAAGAGTCAGGCAGAGTGGGGCTTTAGTGTAGTGGTAAACACGCCCGTCGGCAGACATAGTGACCAGGGTTCAATTCTCTGAAACTCCAAATAATGTCTTCCACCTACCTTTACAGATATTACATGTTAACTAAACCTTCATTTTTTTTTATAAATTGCAGTTGTTGCATCGTACCATCACACCCACAGACAACTGGGGACCAGCTCTGAACAAATACCGCACCGGGCGCTACTCAGAACTGCCAGAGCTTGATACCCCCCACCCAGTGCTGAACTTCTCAGATATCAACCAGAAAGCTGGATACCCAAACCAAGATGGATACCATGATAATGAGGGTTATGATGAAAAGACAACCACCTACATGTAAAATTGTCCCTTTATTGTAGACGTATGTATACAACACATGGGGGTTTGTTAAATCATTATACTTTAATACATACACCCCTAGGACCTGGTTATATAGCGCATGTTTTGTTTCTCTCTAAGTTCCCCTGTGCCTTAGACAAGATTCATACCCGCATCCTCAGAACTTTTAGCCCAACGCTTTGCTGTCCTAGCCATCGGGACCTATGCAACTATTATAGTGATCAAATAGCTTAAGTTCTACATCTGTTATTTAGTATTAAATTAGTGACAGATATGTAAAATCCTCTGTGGATTCGAACCCAATTTACTAGAACTCAAGCGAGAAATATCCTGCACTATAGCAATACACTAGGAGTGCCACATGCTGATCTGGTATTAATAGATGAACTAAATGGAAATTACTAAATATGGCAAATTAGATAAATCCTGATTAGTCTGGGAAGTGAAAGCATTATATTTATGACAGGATCCCACAGAGTTTGGCCTTGCAATTCTACAGAAGGTGGGCATATAGTCCTATAGAACAATTTCAGTTTGGTTTTCCCTTAACCTATAACTCATTCATGCCAGACAAAAACAAAATGACACAGATATCCAGAGTTTTATGCCAGATATCCTACTTTGGCCATTTTAAGAGAAATAGGCCTGTAATAAGTTTACTGTACAAATTCTATGAAAGTGGGGTGTATGTCAGATATACTCCATGGGGCCCCAAGTCAATAGCATGTATTAGAGCCGTGGGCTTCGCCCTTGGATCCAAAACATGATATTGCTTTTCGGCCCCCATGGAGTATATCTCATACATACCATATTCCACATAATTAGGTGTTACTGATTTATCATAGCATATATGGCTAATTTGAGATACAACACATAACTATCTTATATCTTATTACCTTCTAAGAATCTGCATATATGTATATGATGCACATTGCCTATAAGACCCATCGGTTATACAATTAACTGTAAAATCAGGAATATGCCTTATGTTTGAAAGTGGATGGTAATATAGATCAGCTGGGTTATGATATATCATACATTCCATAATACAACCTTTAATCATCTAGTAAACACATGCATGTAGTTCATTATACAAAAATGCCGCCCGGTTGAAAAACCAATGCTGGATTTAAGCAGTGTTGTTGATGCCCTCTGAGAAAGGAGCAGTATGAAGTATGGCCTGATATTATGATCTGCATCTGGAGGGTATTTTTCAATCTAGTACAAGTGAACACAGCCACTACAATTTGAAACTCTCAAAATTAGATTGGGCGATCGTAAGAAATGCATTACGACTGTTCCATGCAATTAGCCTTTCGGGTCGTTTTTACAGAGGGTTTGGAGTTTTAGGTATACCAGCGCAATCATAATTGACCACTATATCCAGGGCTGTACTGGCATCAGAGTAAGGGATCCATTTGGAGAAATGCCTTCCGCAAGTGGCTATGTCAGTTTTACTGTATTGTCACGTTTTTAAAAGCGCAAGGTTATTTTATTGCAAGAAGATATATACCCCCAAAGATGAAATTACCCTAAAAGAAACTGTTATTAATTTTTTGCTTTAAGTGATTTTAAACGTTGCTATGCAACAAGGAATAGACTTTAATTCGTCCCTTATCAGAAGCAATCACGCCTTTCTTTTCTTTTACTTATCAGGTTTTGTGATATTTTGACAGGCAGTTTTTTTTATATATTTTTATGAGTTTGTATTATATTGAATGTAACATATTTGGTTATACACAGTTTGTAGACAAAAATATCCTATCTGTATTTTTGTTGTCTGCAGCTTGCTTATACTCATCAGTAATTGGCCAGTATAGTAGGGTGGCCAGAGCATCTTTTTTAAAGATACGATTAGCAATTATTATGCACCTACCTTTAGGTATACTATGACATTGAATGGGAGGTTTCTATAAAAGAGTCGTTTACTATTGCCTGACCCTCCGGCCACCCTATATATAGCTGGGGTACACAGTATCTATGATACCTTCCATAAATCATATGTTACTTTAGATTAATATAGGTTTATGATTTCAAGGATCTACACCTGGGTTAGATAACAATGCCATCCATAGAAAGTTAGAATGTATTCATAAGATAATATTTCAGCAATCCTATAATAGGAGCAAATTGCATTCCATATGTGTTGACTGAGTTGCTAAGACATGGAATGAAATCAAAATACTAAAAGCTGATTGTGATTTGATATGGCTGGTCCCTTATGCCAAGAGCATATTTCTCTGATGTCAACTCTCAAAGCTATGAATAGGAATTCTGTTGATAAAAATACCTTACCACTTCGTTTTAGGTTGTATCAATAACCAGGCAGCCACTATTAGTTATTGAATAACTATTAGAATGAACATAACTTATATTTATGTTATACCACGATTTAGGCACTTCCGGTGGGTTTATATGCAGTTTAGCCGTGCATTATTCTGCATATACCACCCATGTGCATTTTTGAAATTTTTGGTATATACTTTTTCGGTGTCAAGTTGGACTTAGAATATTTTTGGAGACGCTGGCGGACATAGAAATTTATTCTCGCCATTGTTTCAGTTTGAAAAATCGTCCCAACTCGTATGAGGATTGAACCCCGGCCGCAGTGGTGGTAGGCGAAGGCCTTAGCCATAGCGCCACACTGAACGGTGATGAAATCCAATGCGAAAGTAAATAAATTCTAACCTGAGGTCCTAGTGCTATGTTTCCAGTCAGTTTTCATATGGAATCCAACCATGGCATGTTATAATATTGAGATCCCAAGAAGTTTTCGATCCATAGACGAGGAATGCGTGCTAATTTTCTCCATTTTCTTCGATATAAATAAGAATCCATTGATTTTTCCATCGTACGCCCGTGGCCGCTCTGCGCGAAGCCATTGTTTTTGTTCCTTGCCGGGATAGGTACCGCCGTGTTCACACTCACTTTTCGTATCGAATCCAACCATGACAAGTCTTCAAATTAAAACATACATATCCTTAGACATCCTAGATGAGTACTCCATGCTTGATATGTCCGATACATTCAAAATAAATAAGAATCCATTGATTTTCCAAAACGGTCCGAAATTTTCGGCGTCTTCCTCGTACAGCGAGCGGATGACCTATATCTACATCCGGGCCACTGACACACTTTCGCCGAACAAGGAGGCGGGTGGGAATGGCCGGACCGCGACTCGCGTACATTGGGAAAATCAATGGATTCTCCTTTATTTTGAATATATTGGACATATCAAGCATGGAGTACTCATCTAGAATGTCTAAGGATATGTATGTTTTAATTTGAAAACTTGTCATGGTTGGATTCTATACGAAATGTGGATGTAAGCACGGCGGTACCTCTCCTGGCAAGGAACAAACAATGGCTTCGCGCAGAGCGCTGACCCGGGCCGGATCGCTTGCACTTACAAAATGTCTTCGCCTGGCTATATTCTTTGGATTTCAGGTAAGAAATTGATACAAAATGGAGGAAATGGTGGTATAAACCTATTAGGTGATGCATATCGGGGCCCCACGGGCTGTATATGCTGTATATACAGCCCTAGGGCCCCGATATGCATCATCTATTAGCTTAATAAACATCAATACATACAAACAATTGACAGGAACACGTAAATGGCAGTTAGTGTGGAATTGTCCATCCACACAACTAGCAAGAGGTCTTGCCTGTTTATTCAAAACCTTTTTTTTTTAACGAATAAACCAAACACAAAAGCAAAAAATGTCAACAAAATGCTGCCAACAGCAGGGAACTCACATGCAGGTGGAGCCCTGAGTGGCGAGAATAGGAACTAGACCAAGAGCAGGTCTACAGAGTCTGAACAGAAAACACTAGTGACAACCTTATTGATACCCACATAAACATTTTATATGGCGCTTAACTGAAATGAAAATATATCATTATAAGTGTGCTTCTCCCATTTACGGTGGTGGATCCACTGCTTGGAATATGCTGGAAAATCAGCACAGAGTGTTCCAGCATGAACTTAATTGCTGGAATGATAAATAGTATTTTGACTCATAAGACGACAATTGAAAGTGAATCGATAGTGGTAAATATTTGTATGACTTATGTGATACCAAGTTATATGGTTTTGACAAGACAATCTTTTATCTTTTATTTTCAAAAGTTTGCCTCATTTGGATATTCTTTTTGCATTCAGATATATCCATCCAGAGGTATAGCTGTTTTATGAGTAGATCCATGGTTATTGTCCAGTTGAATGACATGTAAAAGCAAATATATACATATAAATCTGTTGGCAGATTACTGCTACTTATAAAATTGAACAAAGAATACCTAAAGTTCGCCCTGTCAAATACAAGGATTTGGGAAATGGGTATGGGATGTGAATCTCTCATCAAATTCCAAATAATGAGTTATGGTCCATCCATTAACCATGGTTTGTTATTGAACTATTCCTTACTAGGAAGGATTACATTCTGGAAATGTATAATAAAATTGCTGTGCAATTGTAACTAATGGTGTCTACCTATGCACATAGGTATATAATGTAGGTTTTATGTAACATTTTGCTAGGGTTAGGGTCCATTGCTAAAATAACCAAAATCATTATTTTATAATTATATTAACACATCAACAATCTTCCTTTTTCAAAACTATTTTTGCTATTAAATTGAAATAAATTGCAATAATACTAAAGTATATCTTTGTAGTTTTGAAGTGAAACTTTTTTCAATCCACACTATGCATAATCACGGAGCTATCTCTATGGCATAATCCTAAGATGTTTTTCTATAAAAATCTCTGGAGGTTAATTCAAAACATTGGTAAGTTACCCCTGTTTTGAATTAACCTCCAGTGGTAGTGTTATTGGGAATATTATAGTGTACTAACAGTGCCTTCCATTACATATTAAAGGTTTTATAGTGCTAATTACCATTTTCACAAATCAAATGAGATTAATACTTATGAATGTGAATGTATCACTTTTTAGTATAAAGAATGTTCTTTATATTATGCCTTGTACTTACTAATATGACAAACTGACAAGCTTCCATTTTCTAATAAAATATCACAGATAGATATATCAAATCTGCTTTGTTCTCCATCTTTATGTTGTATGGAATATTTGTTTCTATTATGAAGGTCATAGTGAAGTAACCATTACTTCCCTCCTCGATGAGGCGGTCTGCATCCAGCCACCTTTTTAGCAGCCGCCTCTTGCATCTTCTTGAGTTTAAGCTTTTCCTGGTTAAAAAACATCACTCTCTTCTTTTCTGCCTCATCAGCTGCCCTTCTGGCTGCTTGTAACTCCATTAGGTGTTGGGCCGTGGCCATGACAGCGTTCTCCTGCTCTTCCTCTTCACAAACTACGTGTAAACCTTTGTCCAAATCTACCACAGTCTCCTGGTCCTCCTCCCTCAGATCATCTCCTGAGCCCTTACCCCAGTCTATTCCCAAGACAAGAGGCACCACAGATCGTGTACCCCTTAGGCATATTATAACAAGAAATGCAGTTGTGACCGCGTAAAAAAATGCCTCCCACCATTAATGTCGGTATACCAGTGTTTGATGAAATGTCTCATAAAAGCAGACATAAAGAAGATTTCACAATTATCAATTTCTCTATTCAGAAATTTTGTATTGTGAGACCTCATCACATGGGGCAAATGCAATCATCATAGCGCACTCCCGTACCGCTTCGCGGTACCGCCCCTACGCAGCGTGGGAAGTGCTAAAAAATTGAACTGATAATGGACTGATCACAGCGAAGTTCACTTGGGATAGGGTGTTACATTGGCCCCACAAACCTGTGTCCAGTGCACAGAATTGCTTAGATTTCAGACAGTGTATCACATACATGCCTCTAAATATTTTACTATCGATTACTCAGATACAATTATAGTCTTAACTTCAAGCCAATGAATAACTGCATGTATCAGTCATATTCTATTTTTAGCTGATGCATTCATGTTGTAAATAATCTGTGAAGTGCATGGAGATCTCAGGTTTAGTTCTGTGTGTGCAGATATTCTGAGGAGGGGCATTATATCCCACCTCAAACAATGCTATTTCGGCAGGACACTATATATGGCACAGTAACCTAATTGACAGGGATAATTCTATGGATAATAGGGTCCATTGACCCGTTTGAACATTTAGGATTGCACTTTTAAATAAGTCTCCAGGCCAGAATCTATCTTATATCGTTGTACAGGGTAAAGGGAAATAAGTCATTTTTATAAATGTTCACTCGACCCTTTATAATCATAATATTGAATAATTGAATGTATCTGTAATATTTTCCATATCTGTTGAGGTCTTCTGTCGGATCTAAGCCGACCTATATTGATAATATCACAAGAAACGTTTTACTTTGCTATGCCTACAATATAATGTTTTGAATGATATTGAATCACACTTGATTATTGTGAAGAAATCACGGCTTTATTTATAATACATTTTGAGATAGTTTAATATGAAGACCATGCATTGTATTTCATTAGGCTGTTTGACTGCACGCATGGCTTATATATAGAACATGTGCGACAAAATTATACTGAGTTTGTCACCTTTCAACACATCTCAAATATTTACTAATAAAGACATCATCATTCTGTTTTTTTACATTTTACACAATATATCCAACATTTCTGGCATTTACACAGCAAATCTGACGACATCACTTGACCAGAAGATACTTAAGATGTGGGGGAAACCATGATATAAAGGCCATAAGTGATGGATCGATATGAAGTTGGTGCTTTAAGCTCCTTGATATACCAACTCACCTAAATGATCGTGGATTTATCAGGAGCTATAAGCACCGCGTTCATATTTATCCATCATTTATCCCCTAAATTATAATTACTATGAGTGATTATTGGCCGACTATTGGAGACATATCGGTGTCACAATTAGTGAATAAACCGGACACCACCTTATCGAACCCTTAGGGAGGGATCATTTTTAAATAATAGGACGGGGGCTGGTGGGTTTGAGGGGGGGGGTCAGATTTTTTTCAACCCCACATAAACCCACCCCCCCCCTGTTGTTAATAAATGATCACTCCCCTAATCACTTTACTAGTCATCTGGACACATGGTCATGGTTCAGTGAGCATCAGGATGTAAACAACATCATAGTGGGCAGCATTTCAGCCGGGACAGAGGGTGATTTCGGGTAACAATTAACACAGAATCCAATCATTGTAACTTGTATATTTGGTAAATATAAAGACAATAGAGAACTGTACAGAACATCTCGACGTGAAGGGCTTCATTGTCTAGATTCTCTAAAAAGAGACTTCTGTTCTCAAAAGGAAATGGAAAGGTAAAGCCCCACGAGAATTACTCTGCCTCAGGGATATCTTATGAGGTGGACATACTTTTCAAAATTCCATTTATTTGGCATGAAATAATGATTTAATCATAGCTATCCCATATTTCATGGTCAGTTGCAGGATGTCACATGACCGGATACTTACGGGGGCAGGCACGCTTCTTGGGATAGAGTATTCAACTTGAGATAAAAAAAAAGTATATGATGAATATCCACACTAGTTGTTGCAGGCTGTGACTCCATTATTCAGTTTTTGAAACGTATTTCGAATGTGCTTGTAAATAAAACAAATGCCTTCATGGGTATCATTGTAACTGAATACCGTTTTAGATATGTTGTAGTAACTCATTCTAAATCGACTTTTACATGCCAAACCCTGAGGCCACCTGATTCAAGGTCATCCAACCCAGGTTCAGAGGTCAAGGTCGGCTGTCATGTGACAGGGTGTGGTCACGTGAGTGCTAGGTCAGGTATAGTAGAAGATCTCTCACTCTATAAACAATGAAATAAATGCGTTAATTTTATTGGTGCCTATAAAATCACAGAATCCCTTGTTCTTGTTTAGATTGCGTTGCGTAAATGTTGCACCCAAGTAACATCACCACAATACAAGAATGAATTTATCCTGTCAGTGGTTGCTAATTTAAAGAACTCGATCCCACAGGGATACGGTCTGGAAAAGAAAGATTGTTAACAACAACAAAAAACATTGGATTTAGAGGTGTCTCACATTATAATGCCATAGGTGCTTCTCCATTCTCTAAACTATTGTTGACATACATTAAAAAGCAGAAAAAAAACACATTTAAAATAAAATCATTATACGTTTGCCTTTATTTCAAATCATGGGAACAAACCTAATAAAGGTTAGCACATCACTGAAATTAAAATTAACCTTTTCATTCTATACGTCATGGACGTATTCATTTTTATCATCACCTAGTAACAATATCACCTCAACGCAACACAGGATTATAACTAATTGTACAGCTTTGCTACTTGTAAACCCATTTGGGACATTTCTGAGGTGATCTCCCTTCCACTAAATTTAATGCCATGAATTACTAGAATATATCATTCTTGTGGCTAAGCCAAAAAGCAAGTATCCTATAAGAAATCCTATTGCTTCTTTGTCTAGTATCCAATTTATCCAAAGAATTTAGGTAAATGTATAAATTCGTATAAAAATGTTTATGTAAAGTACAATAATGCTGGGTTGCTGATACAAAATGATAGATACAATTTCACAATAAGTCAATCAACTGTCGGAAAGGACACGACATTTAGGTAATATATAACTATTATGGATAAATACATAGTTATGACCAAAATGATGATGTGGATTAGCTTGACCACAATGATACCGTCAGGGACCATAATGAATAACAAAATTCTCGTTGTCAAACCAATGCCATAGGGTTGATTACTCTCTGCTAAGCTTTTCTGGCATTTGAAGCCATTTAAAAACATCAATAAAAGTATTTTTGGGACCCCCTTATTTCTGCTAATCATAGTAAAATTGCCCCCTGATGTGAAGGGGTTGCACTTGAAGGAATTATGAAAAGATAGGCGTGCCTCACTGTCCAGTACTTAGTTTAGGGTAGGCTGCATTTCCTGGGAGGTAACCCACCAGTACACATTTGAGTGAGTGAAACTTGTTTGACCACATTTTCTTTGCCTGCCCAGTTGGACAGCAAACACCTAAAAAGAGGTGATAAAGACTCGTTTTAGAAGATGATCCCAAGATGGGCCAGGAAATGAATCTAGATCAGGAGTTCATTCTTAAGTTGCTTCGACAGCACACAGCCCTACAACCCCCAATTCCTGTGCTATTCCTATGATACTTTTTGGTATGAATTGAAGTCTACAGTCATAGTTTATTAAGAAACTACCTCATGGTTTGCTTTAGTTCCTTGTCTTCATCTCCTGAACCTTCTCCAGAATCTATTGCCTTTCCTCCAGTTAACCGCACATTATCATCGGGGTCCTTTTTACGCTCCGATATGCTATCCTTAGGTCTAGTCACAACTGGCCGGAATTCCTCTCCATCTATTTCATTCTGATCCCTTTTTTCCTCTTCCCTTTCGTGTTCGGTGATGTATGTATCTGTATTTCCTCTCGAAGTACCACCTCTCTCGAATGTCTCTGATGGGTTTGTCGCATCTTGCTCAGCGCCTTTTAAATTGTCACCACATAGGACGTTATCCGGCCAGTCACAGGTGAGTATGTCATAGTTGAATTTGAGTCCTAGGGGACATGACATGACAAAGACCGTCCAATGGGAACAGACATAATAGCGGGAACAGTCAGAGACATGCGGGAACATGCCGAAAGTACTTGGACAGTGGAACCTGGCAGGTGCTGCTGACGCCCTCTCCAAGAACCCTGAAAAATATTAGATGTGTCAAAATTAAAACCAAGTCCACGATCTAAAGAAAATGTTTTCCAAAATCTACTACCATCAAATCAGTGTAAACTGGATGCTATTTTGAAACACCCGAACATCGCACCCTAGGCAGTCACACCTATAACTCATTTGTATATGGTATCTATAAACTGATAAAGAGCAGTGTCACTGCAATCTTAAGGTAGCAATGTTAGCACCTTAAGATTACTGACCTCTTTTACCTATAGATCAAAATGGCAACAAAGGGTGACATTTTTTTAGAGAAGTTGCTGATGAAGTTTTTGGACTTTTATTTTTAAAAATCTTTGAAGAATGCAAACTTTCCTTCTCAGGCCTCCCATGTAGTAGCCATTATTTGAAAGATAATTGTCCCGTGAAGCTCTTGGTGTTAGTCATTTGCACATGTGGTCACTACAAGCAAAGTTATGAGTTCGCCACCAAAATTGACCTTAACACAACTTTATTCATTAAAAAGTCACCTTTTTTGCCCCATGGATCTATACCTACCTACCTACCTACCTTCAGTTGCGGTGGTAAAACCTGAACAAGGGGATTGGATGGTGTTCAGCTACCACATTCCCTGATTGGAGCTATGCTCCTATGTTCTACTACAGCTCTTTAAGAGCACAGAATACGATTTTAGCTACAGTCAATTCACAATGCCACGGGATGTGTGTCGGAATTATCAGTTTAGGATAAAGAGAGGTAATCAAATTTAGTCATGCCATGTCAAGGGGCCGTTTATTACAAGAAAAATAAAATAAATTATGGATCGCATGAGCCAAAGGACCATGTTTGTATGTTATCATGATGCACCCTTGCAGGTTGCAGTACTATCTATTGGTGGCTATGTCTCATAGAAGTGATGCAAACAGGAGAAAAAGGTTTCTGACCGAGGTTTCTGACCGGCTGCTGTATAGGGCTGTAGTTTTTGAAGTCTGTGACAGAAAAGCATAGACGTTTTAAATGATTTAGATTTGTACATATACTGCCTTACCCCTTATACAATATTTGGCCAAATTTTATTTAAAAGTTTCGTCAGGCTGCAGGCAGAAATGCTGATAACATATTATTTTTATAAGCTTTTAAATTTTAAGTCTTTATTAATGGAAAATGAAATAAACTGTGACTATCTAGTTGTTCAAGTGCCTACAGAGCACATATCCCAATAAAACATTCTTTTTCATACCTTTATTCTGACTGGTTCTCATTAAATCCAATCTTTCCAAGTAGCCATAGCAGTTTGTAACATAGTTTTCAACAAAGTAATTGTAAATGACGGTAAACTTCATCTATCACTATCAACAAGTATAGTTAGAAAATAAAAGCAGGCCAGCAGTGAACAAATATAACTATGTAGGTTAGAAACCTCTGGTCAGAAACCTTCATCGCTGGACAGATGATAGCCAATTGCAGCCTCATAGACAATATGTAAGATTTATTTTTACTTGAAACAAGTGTTGGAATACACCAGTAATACATTTCCTGTCACTTCCTTATGGAATTCTGCTATTTTCTACACCTTAATGGCCGGCCAGAAACCTTCACATTCAGAATTGCAACACAGTGGTGAGACATAGGCTGGTGTTTCTTCCCAGAGAGAAATAATCATGTCTACTTGATCAGTCTACCCTATGGATGCAGCCTTGGTAAGTGATTGACCATGCCTGCATCCATTTAAAGTTCTGATGTGATCCTAAGTCTGTAACCTGTAAGATCATCGTAAAACCCTGTGTATTCCCGGGTGGCGGAATCCTCAGTGGTCTGACCCCTGCTTAAGCTGGTACCTTGCAAGATAAGGACTGTTAACAGCCAGCATGATGGGTACCAAGCGTTATGTAATGCACCCTCAAAAGTCTGCACTGAATGAAAGGTATTTTCTCATTGGTCAATAATGTATCCCACTAGGTCGGAATACAGTGTGGCTTTTATAAGAGGATGGAACCCCTAGTGCGCCTTATAGGATTAGCCAAAGTTGGGAGGGGGGCAATTCATAGGAGAGGATATTATATCATTGAACAAAACTAAACTACCCAAAACCAAATCCCAGCTGCACCTTATGGCATTATTTTATGCTAATAACATCTTCCCATAGATATAACGTTGAACAGCTGATCGCCACACCCCCGTGGCGTAATTGGGGCTGATCTATATTGCAGCCTCATTCTGGGTGAAGGTAAACATTCAAAATGGCCAACTTTGACGATTCTGTGATGGACATTTGTTGATTCTTACTTTAAAACTTGTAAAGCATCAAATAAATACAGAACTAAAATCCCATGGATAAATTGTGATCGATCCACCTTGAGGGGGACTGTCTCCCTCAGGGTGGATCGACCACAATGTACGCCATGGGAGTTTAGTCTTTTCCTTCAACTCACTTAGGGTATGCCTTATGTGCAATGCATGCCTTATAATTTATACTAGGCATTGTGGTGGGGTATTAAAAAGGGGGATAGGGTCATCCTTTCCACTTGGCTGTTCATATATACTGCCCTTAAGGGTTAGCACTTGGCATGAGTTGAGTGGAGAGCAGAGATTAATGGCCTCCCCCTGACACACGTTCAACACTAGCGGCACGGCATGCCAGTCACAACATAGAGAGAATGACCCACCTACACCACAACACACATCTTCGTCAGCTTTGACACTATCAATTGAGGTACTGTTATGAAATGTTGATGTAGGCTATTTTTTTTAAATCCCCTCTCTTTTTTCGGTGAGACTGAAATCCCTAGTTGTTAATCAACTCATATCTTTAACATATTACTAGAGGTTTGAGTCCCACTCTTAATGTCTCTAGTATTTTCTAAGGATGTTTAAGAAATCCAACGTAAATGTGGCGGTGTTAAGTTTTTTTTTTATATAGACTGTAATGTCCAATAAAAGACATCTCACCAATCAATCTCACGTACTTTAACAGAGAACATAAACACTGGCAGCATTTATCATACATTAAATATTTTACAATCCATGTATTTTACATAATAACCAAAGACATGCATAGAATCATACAGTTGTTTTTTGTGCATTTTTATGTGTGAAATATGTATATATATATATATATATATATATATATATATATATATATATATATATATATATATATATATTCTATTAACTTTCCATATACTTACCCCATATTAGCAACAGCAGGAGGTGCATGGCACATGACAGACAGCTTTCTCCTCCAGTAATCTGCATTCTTGTTATGAACAATCTATGAAGACCTGTATATATCAGCATAGGCCTAGAGAATATCCTTTAACAGTAGAGTTTATTATCTGTGAGGTCTCGTCAGCCTTCCATACATAGAGTGGTTCAGGTAGAAAGGAGAGGCTGTCCTATAGATACAGGTGTAGACTCCCAGACCTGTGCCAATCACAAGATGTTTAACGCCATACCTAGACTGAATGTTAATCCACTGAGTGGAGGCTTTATGTAGGTGTCTGGACAACTTCTACAAAGGGAGGCTGGGCATTATTTATTAGGGCGAAGCCTCATCCCCAACCATCACAACAGTGGGTAGGACACCTACTATACTGCCAGTTAATGCTCATGAGTAAGGGCCAATTTCATGCATCAGACTTCATGCGTCATATTCCAACAGTATACCATCACTATTACATCTCTGGCAGCATTTATAAAAGGTTGTTGCCCTGTTAAAGTTGGTATACCCGCTTATCTGACCAATCTAAGAATTGTGTAAAACATAGCTGATGTATCTGAGTCTATGATTCTCTTGTGCACTGAGTCAGTAATTCCTATCTTAAAGTACTATAAAAGCTTGAAGAAATGGTGTCTAAATCTAACTCTGCCCAGTTTAAACGTAATGCTTGAGTGCAAGTAACTCGCTAATGCCGCATTTCTGTATCATGCAGACCCTATATTTATTAATTATGTGGATTCTACTGGGGGTAGTATTATACCCGCGGACAATAACTTATGGGTATAAACTTTAAGGGTCAATAAATGTCTGGGAAGTAGAAGACATTTTTCTCCGCATTCCCCTGACCTTATAATGACATTTCCTGACCTGATATTTCACAGGCAGCATCTTAGGGATATCATTGCCCTTTGTATGTTTCCACATTTTGTACGCTCTACCTATATTCAGTAGCTTTGATGAGGGGATTATGTACAGAATCATCTTTCCCTACCCAATCAAGATTTCACAGCCACTCATGGTCCACTATGATCGGTCCAGACATACTGATAAATATCAATCATTGATAGGTTTTATATTGCAAACCACTTGATATTTGACACTTCTGGCCGTAACTGTCAGCCCAGCCGACTTAGACTGAGAATACAGTTCTAAAGAGACCATCGTGATGCACCAATGGCCCTGTTGTACTGATGCAAAAGAGAGCCTTAGAAGGTTAAAAACATTGAGCACATACAACCACAAACACACTGCAATAAATCTGATACACGGTTCCCAAGTGCTCCCCATCAACCCAGAGATCATTATTAGGTAATTTACTACAAATTAGAACTGCGCAACTCATCTATTTCTGTTGTTAGATTTTGGCCAAATGAGTGAGAATAGGCCTGGTGCGTCATATTCCAACAGTATACCATCACTATTACATCTCTGGCAGCATTTATAAAAGGTTGTTGCCCTGTTAAAGTTGGTATACCCGCTTATCTGACCAATCTAAGAATTGTGTAAAACATAGCTGATGTATCTGAGTCTATGATTCTCTTGTGCACTGAGTCAGTAATTCCTATCTTAAAGTACTATAAAAGCTTGAAGAAATGGTGTCTAAATCTAACTCTGCCCAGTTTAAACGTAATGCTTGAGTGCAAGTAACTCGCTAATGCCGCATTTCTGTATCATGCAGACCCTATATTTATTAATTATGTGGATTCTACTGGGGGTAGTATTATACCCGCGGACAATAACTTATGGGTATAAACTTTAAGGGTCAATAAATGTCTGGGAAGTAGAAGACATTTTTCTCCGCATTCCCCTGACCTTATAATGACATTTCCTGACCTGATATTTCACAGGCAGCATCTTAGGGATATCATTGCCCTTTGTATGTTTCCACATTTTGTACGCTCTACCTATATTCAGTAGCTTTGATGAGGGGATTATGTACAGAATCATCTTTCCCTACCCAATCAAGATTTCACAGCCACTCATGGTCCACTATGATCGGTCCAGACATACTGATAAATATCAATCATTGATAGGTTTTATATTGCAAACCACTTGATATTTGACACTTCTGGCCGTAACTGTCAGCCCAGCCGACTTAGACTGAGAATACAGTTCTAAAGAGACCATCGTGATGCACCAATGGCCCTGTTGTACTGATGCAAAAGAGAGCCTTAGAAGGTTAAAAACATTGAGCACATACAACCACAAACACACTGCAATAAATCTGATACACGGTTCCCAAGTGCTCCCCATCAACCCAGAGATCATTATTAGGTAATTTACTACAAATTAGAACTGCGCAACTCATCTATTTCTGTTGTTAGATTTTGGCCAAATGAGTGAGAATAGGCCTGGTGTTGTTGGGTGGACAGGTGTAGATCCTGGTCTGTTTCCAGCTTTGTCCTGCTTTAACCTCCTCCTGACCACTCACAGTTAGATACTCACATTAACCCTTTAACCCTCTAAGGGCCGCTGATGCATCAATGCATCATGCCTATTGGTCGTCATGATGCACGATTGAAGCATCATTGGAGCATCATGCTGGCCCTGCAGGAACAAATCTACCATATGGGGTCGGTATGAGCATGAATGTGGTAGCCTGGAGGGTGTTGCTCCTATAGTAAAAGGAAGAGCTGGCTAAAAATGCCCTCGTTTCCAGTCCTTTCTTTTCGTGTAGCTATAACTTGTCCATTTTGTTGCTCACAAGTGGTTCAAGTATGGTGCTAAAAAAGGGGGATTTGAGTAGGTACCTAGTTGGGAGAAGTCAGTCAGTATAATAAACTATAGAGCGTGTGACATGAGTAGGTACCTGGTAGTGCAGCTCTCTCTATTTTAAACAAGGCAGGTGACTTTTCAGACTAATGTGGTGAGTGCAAGTACTTTGGTGAAGCAGTGCATGACTTGCTTAGAAAAGAGGGCACATACTCACAGTTCTTTTTACAATAGGAGCAACACCCTCCGGGAGGGTGTTACTCCTATAGTAAAAGGAAGAGCTGGCTAAAAATACCCTTGTTTCCAGTCCTTTCTTTTCGTGTAGCTATAACTTGTCACTTTTGTTGCTCATAAGTGGTCATTCAAGTATGGTGCTAAAAAAGGGGGATTTGAGTAGGTACCTAGTTGGGAGAAGTCAGTCAGTATAATAAAGGATAGAGCGTGTGACATGAGTGGGTACCTGGTAGTGCAGGTCTCTCTATTCTAAACAAGGCAGGTGACTTTTCAGACTAATGTGGTGAGTACTTAGGTGAAGCAGTGCACGACTTGTTTAGAAAAGAGGGCACATACTCACACCTCTTTTTTAGCGCCTCCCACGCCGCGTAGCGACGGCACCGTGAAGTGGTACGGGAGTGCGCTATGATGATTGCATTTGCCCCATGTGATGAGGTCTCACAATACAAAATTACTGAATAGAGAAATTGATAATTGTGAAATCTTCTTTATGTCTGCGTTTAATGAGACATGTCATCAAACACTGGTTTACCGACACTAACGGCGGGAGGCGTTTTTTTACGCGGTCACAACCGCATTTCTTGTTACAATAGCAACACCCTCCTGGCAACTTACTCACCACAGCTGCATTCGTGTACAACGATGCATACATGTACCATAATGCACCATAGTGCTTACGAGCAGACTCACCAGCACCTAATCCGTGCATCATGCCAACCCCATAGGGTGGTCATGATGTGTTACTACATGAGTGGCACTTAAAGGGTTAAGGTCATTACAATGTGTAAATACCTGGAAACCACTACGTCATACAGTGTACATAGGGAAGGGGATAGGTGATGGGGAAAATACATAATATTTAAGGATTTCATGCTACCCCAAGGCTTTATGTGCATATTGAGTTCAACTGGCTTTTGAATTAAAAATGTGCACTTATCATATTTCGAGAAAACCCCTTCCTGTCAGTTCACAGGCAAATGATCTGGTAGAATATGTTTAATTCAGGTAGAAAATCATCTACCTGTACATCATTTGAATATCGTCAAGTGATGCCAATAGCGTGTACCAATAATTAAAGGTCCATCATTCAATTAGGAAGCATTTACCTTCCCATCCAATTTTCACTTGTGATATTTAGGTAACAGTAACATAACAAACCATCTTACATTTTACGAAAGATGCATGCGTGGTGATTCTTGTGATAGAACATTTCTTTTGGAGCGGCCCAACTAGTTCCTGTTAAATCAGGGCATTTAGCTGGAGGGTTAATTATTTCTAGGTTCATTATTTTGATAGTTAAGTTATTGCAATAAAGGAGGACATAGCCTTATATCACAATAAGAGTAACCATTCAATTTGTACCGTACAACAGTAGGAATTCAATTAAAGCACATCCTTGATTATTGTTTTAACTTCTGAAATAGTCTTCTGATTCGTCCGAATGTATAATTATATTTGTTATTTCCTTAAAATGGGAAAACAATGCTTTAGCTGTGATATTTGCTAGCATTGTATTGGCCCATGATGCCAAATCTTTGGGAGTGCACCAAATGCATGCCGCTGATACAATGTAGAAGACGTAGAAAAAAATTAATTACTCGCCTCAGTTGCATTTATGATTTGCATGAAAACTAAATCATGAGAAGCATGTTTCAACTTCCACGAAGTCTAACTTTGATCGAATTTAGGTATAGAAAATTCAATTTTATGTAATCTGTAGGCAATTTGTAATTTTGGTGACGTACTCCTTGACATCACATTATACAAGTTGGCGTTGTATTCCCAGAAGTTCTATAACTAAGTTAAGGAGAAAATGGAAGCCTAAAAATGATGCTTAGGTTTAGTCATTGCGGTTTGGCAGGTTGACAAAAGGAGGAGAATTACTTGGGGATGAACAACACAGCATGTAATTAAAACTTCAAGGGCAGCCTGATGCCTTCAAGTTCGTGCTCCATTGTTGTCATGATGCTTCAATGCAGAGCTGGTAAGTGCATCATGCTAACACTTCAGGAGTGCATCATTTACTCTGCATATTTAGCATGATGCAGGAATCTACCACCAGTGAGTTACTCGCCCGAGTTGCATCAATGGCAAATGGAAGCAAAGTGAAAAATGCCCAGAATTAACACGCCGCTGAGGCAGGATCACTTCACCGGTCTATGTCATACCGACCCTTCGGGAGTGTATCAACCTATAAGGTCCACATGATACACACTGTAAAACAAGAAAAATGTGGCAAGGACCACGGATAGGAGTTGCCACTCCATCGCTAGCCACTGCGGGTGACGTCACTGAGGCAGCATGACGTCACCATTGACGTCATAGGTGACAGGGAGAAAACCGAAAACATTATGGAGTTGCTATGGTCGCTACGCTCCAGGCCGCTGACGGGGCTTGCAACTCCAAAAAAAGTCCCCAAAATAATGTGGCAACACTGGGACAAGGAGTTCACAAGGTTTGACTGTACTGCCATCTGGGCTGTAATTTCTGAAGCTACACTGCTTCACTGCAATATGATAATGGTGGTTCACTGATCAGTTTTTTGGAGGATGCCTGGTAGATTCAACAGTAATTTCTAAGAGTGCATGAATGTAGTAGCGCTGGTGAGTCACTCTACATCCATGCATCATGACGACCAATACACATTGATACACCATCAACCTATAAAGTGTTTAAGGGTCCAGGATACAGGTGCTACAGTGCTAACGTCATGTCGGACCGACTGTCATATCCATTGCCAACAGTTTTCCCCCTATACCTGTGTACACATCCTGGTGTGACCTCCACCTAAACAACTAATATCTTCTCCATTAGACTAGCATCCTGGTTAGTTTGTCACAACAGAGTTTACCTCTTCAAGGGCCTCTATTGCATTATGTCGATAGTCCACTTGTCCTCCGTCGCACGATTGAGCCATACATTTAAATGTTTATATAGGAATTCCTATATGAATTTCTGTGAGAGAGGCCTAGTGGACCAGTGCATCATAAGTTCATGAATATATATATATATATATATATATATATATATATATATATATATATATATATATATATATATATGTATAAGATTTCCATATGGTTTAGGTGAGTCTTGGGGCATAGTTTATTTTTTATATGCATTTAATTATGACTTTTCACAAGTGTAACATTATTGATAGAGTCCATCTAACCTGATTAGGAAATATCACTAGTCTTCTTATTATATGCAATCAAGAGGTACTATTGGGGGGGGTCTTCCATAAAAACGTTTTTTGACGTACTTCTGGAGTTACCCATGCCAGGTACATATAAGTGATTTTCAATGCACACTGCGGTCAGTAACGTTCCAGGGACGTTACTGATGGTTACAGATATTACTGGATGGTCAAAGTTATATTTTCATAGTATTAACCTACCACCTTGTATAGTGTTTGTAGCATTTTTTTTTTCAATTGTAGATGTGTCTGGCTTATGTGAAAAGAGTACTTGGTGTATGTAAAGGTACATCTTTTGCACCACATATGAATAGGGAATATTACTGATGGCTACAAGCATTTTTGAGATGATTAGAGTTTGACTTTTACAGTGCCAACCTAATATTTTGTATGGCGTTTCTATCATTTGTATTCAATTGTAGACATGTTTGGCTTATGAGAAAAGACTATTTGTTGTATGTAAAGATACATTTTAGCACTGTATGGCATGTGCGCATAGCAACAAGCATACAAAAAGTTGTAATTGTTAATTTTCAAAGTGATATAAGACACCCAAGATGGGCCTTATGCATGTTTAAATGACTCTATATATGTAGTACAATAACTTTTTCTCATTGTTTACGTAATGCCAATGGTATATGATGATGCATAGATGAGCTGAGATCAATTTTCAGAGTTTAATGAATAGGGAACGTTACTGATGGTACATATGATATGGCCTCTATGCAGGTACTGACTATGAAGTACAAGTATGATATATCAGGCCAATTGTAATTATTGTGTACAGTAGGTCTACTAGAGACAATGGACAGTTAGTATAGTCATTGTATAAAGGATTTTGAATGAGCTAGGCTAAAGTTAAGAAAAGGTAGAATAAATTCCCCAATTTTCACAGTTTCCAATTTATCCACCAATGCGTAACTTCAAGAGTTTTCAAGCCTCACTTTAGTTTTTTGGTATACATAAAGTCATGCATTGTACCAGTCTGGCCACAATATTTGGTGTTTCTAGGATTTCTAGTGATGTTATTCATGTTTGATTGATTACGATAAGTAACGTTCCCCCTTTTTAGAAGGTTTTATGGCATCTGCGATAAAAACTGACATGTTAGGAGTTGGATCCTTGAATGAACCTTTTTATTAAGCCAAGATATAGGGCTATCAATAAAATATAATGTTATTTAGAAATGCTGAGTTGTCAATTCATGATATAGGCCCCCCATGTGCAGAATTTCTTGGAGTGAGCCATATATATATATATATATATATATATATATATATATATATATATATGTAGGGGCAGTAATTCCCTGTACTCGGTGGCAGACCCCCAGGGGCGGGTCTCCGGGTAATCACTGCCCCTCCTAGCAGCCGCTTCGAAGTTGGAGGGTCCCGGGTTCGAGTCCCGGTTTCTCCATGACATTTTCCGCTGACCACTACATTGGTGGAGAAACTGAGCATCCTAACGCAATCACGGATTGAAGGTACGGGAACCCCGTATCTTAACGCAATCATGGATTGAGGACTTGGGAACTGGGCCGATATGATACAGATAACGCTTCAGCCTGCTAGGGGTAAACTAGTCACCTGCTGGCGGTTGGGTTGGAGGAGCAGGGTTGGTTGAAGCTGATGGGGAGGAGTGTAGGGGCAGTAATTCCCTGTACTCGGTGGCAGACCCCCAGGGGCGGGTCTCCGGGTAATCACTGCCCCCCCCTAGTGTGTATCATACTGATCCAGGTGTGGATGGAAGGTGGAAATGTCAGACCAGGGGAAATAGCTCAGAGGAAGAGCAGCCGCTTCGAAGTTGGAGGGTCCCGGGTTCGAGTCCTGGTTTCTCCATGACATTTTCCGCTGACCACTACATATATATATATATTTATATATATATTTATATATATATATTTATATATGTATGTATATATATATTCAGGGCTGCATTCATATATGAATCATGGTGAGCAATGGGCATGATGCATTTAATGCACTGTTGGCCCTATAGAAACCATTTCCAATGCATCATGCCCTTTTGCCCTCATTGAAGCTTCGACAATCATAATTTTACCGATCTGATGCATCTTCCACATTTTCTGACACAATTTCAAGTCATGAAAAATATAAGTGAAGCTAGTCAACATTTGTATCCCAATCTGTGAAATCGTGATCTATCACAATGATAATACCAGGGGGCGTTACACAAACAATGATTCATCTTTACATCATAAATTTCCTCTTTGTAAGTACGATTATAATAAAGTTAATTCTGAGGAACAGTTACACAACAGCTAACACATGTAATAACAATAGTTGCTGTCATAACGATGATTTGAACAGTGGATTTCAGGCTTAAGTGTGTAATAACAAGACTTCTGGTAGAAAACATCACTTTTAGTTGCACCTTTATAACCAAATCTCTGTGTCCATCTTTATAATAATCTGTGTTCATCTTTATAACAATTTTTATTTTTATATGGTCTCACTGATCTAATAGGTCAGAAATTACCAATAAAGGCGGGAATGCTCAGATGAAGTCAGGAAATATATAGATGATGTCAAGAACAATTTGAATAAGTTAGGAAATTAATGTGTGATGTCAATTTATTATTTGAAGAAGTCAGAAAATTAATATGTGATGTCTGGAACTATTTGAGGAAGACAGGAAATAAATATGTGATGTTAGGAATTATTTGATTAAGTCAGGAAATTAATGAGTAAGATCGTAGATAATGAGATGAAGTTAGAAAATTAATGAGGGAGGTCTAGAATGACTACCCCCATCACTTATTAATTTCCTGACTTTATAAAATAATTTTCAACCTCACTTAATAATTTCCTGACTTCATCTTATCATGTCTGACCTCCCCTCTTATTTTCTTGACTTCATCTCTTTATTCCCAAACACAAATATTAATTTCCTTGTCATTCTAGACCTCATTTATCAATTTCCTAGACTCTAATTATTGCCTAACCTAATTCATACATAATCTATAATAATCATTACCAACTTGCAGCACCAACTTTGTGATCTTGGTGAAAACAACAAGAAAAGATTTACGAGAAAATTATTGTGTAATGCAGGTTTCCTCTTTGACATATAATTAGACATTTTTTACAATTTTTATTAACAATCGTAATGCCATAATCGCTCTTTGTGCAACACCACCAGGACGTCTACATTAATCAAATTTCCTATGGTACCTACTTTATTTGCTCTTCTTTCCCATCTGGTATTTGAAGGGATTTATACCAATTGTCCTAAACATTTAAACATTATTACAGATCTATGCAAACGCAGATTGTCCATTTTCATGAATAAAAATCTTACAACATTTATCAATAGGTTCAAACTGTATTGACATGCCATTACACGACCAGGAAACATTTCTCAAGATGGTACGACTAGATCCCTTCAAATCGTAGTGGGATCCCTCACACTTGGGCTATTACAGTCATATCTCACTTTACAGGCCACCTCTGTTTCAGATAAAAATTGACTGGCTCCTGAATCAGCTGGTTTTTCGAATCAGAATTACAATAGAATTCAATGGTTATAGATCAATTTGTTCAGAAGGATTAGTGGCTGGTTAGTAAATCGGCCTACTGTTTGAAGACCGATGAATTTTATTGAGACATGACTCTATATTAATATATCTAGTGGTGTCTAATTATTACACCAGTACGACTGCCCTCCAAACTCCAAAATGCAATGACCACATTAATTGTACAATTGGGCCCAGTCTCAGTCTATCTTAAACAAACCCAAAACCATATAAAGAGTGACCATGAAATCTGGGAACAAACGCGAGTTGGTAATGCCAGTATCGCTTATGTGGACTTAACACCAATGGAGTTCAGAAGGGTATTTCGCAAGATGTTATGGGCGTTGACTGCACACATCTACTACGATTTGAAACCCTCAAAATTAGAGTGGGTGATTGTAGGTAATGTGCTACGGGTGGTGTTATGGCGTTAAAGAGAGGGATCCCACTACGATTTGAAAAGGGTCTTATCGTACCATCTTGGGAAATGCCTTCCAGAACAGTTATGCTTCACTCTACATAGTGGCACTCTACTTCTAATTTCAATTTTTAAAAAAAGGATTTGCAGATGGGTCACGTCGTCTGTACAACAAAGCAGTTGTCATCAAATGGCGGTCATCAGTGACAGAACCAGCTTGTACATAGTGCTGTTTAACTAACTGCTTCTCAAATGCCATGAGCAATGCTGGTTTGCCCTCATCATTCATCCTACCAGCTGCCTGTGCATTTGGCACATACTCGAAAGATATGAGTTTTGTACCGAGAGCCTGTAAGTCCATCTGGAGGATGCTTTCTAGACTTAGGTCATCCAACTGCAGTGATATAAAGTCTATTATGGATTGGTTAAGGGCTGCTGGCAGGGCAGCAAGTGACACACATGTAGCACATACGATATCATCCTCTATGCCTGAACATGTCGCACTGGGCATGTTCACTGTCCTGCCACCAGGTGTCAGATTAGTGTGGTGTCTGAATGACCGCCGCCCCAACTGGTGGCCACGACCGACATTAAGGCACATATTGAGGGCTGCACACTGGCGCCGCCTGCCTAGCAGCAGCTGAAACAGATCTGGGTCAGGCTCCAGAAGGAGGCCTGTCCACTTTAACTCCTTCTCCAGATGGAGTGTGGTGGACACCAACTGACCCTCAGCGGCATTCGTCTCCAAGAAGAAACCTGGTGATTGATCTGGCAGCAATGACCTCAGCAGTCTCCAATAGTTCTCACGAAATGACAGATGCTTCATTACAGTCTGCGCCGGAGTGTCGCTGCTGAACAATTGTCTTCTGTCAGCATGTGTGTCATTGGGTGATCTGCCTTTTGATTGAACTATCTGAGGATCCATTCGCTTCCTTGACTTTGTGCTCTTGCTGCTAGAGGGAAATTTTCTTGTTTTGGGCCAATGAAGCCACTTCTGTATGTTAACTAGGTCACTTTTGGCTGTAATATTTGTGGAGCTGGTGGTAGTCGTGTTTACAGCCATTGCTGTGCCATATGGCCAAGAGGGAGGAGTTACAGGATATTGAGGGCCACGTCTTTGTATGATTAACATAGCAGACTGCAACTTCTGCCAATTTTTGGGCAGAATTCGAACAGGGTGATACGGCCGCCCAGAGAACACCTTCTTGACCTGCTCTACTTTCTGAAGAGTCTCATCAACAGAGCCAGCCCAGATGTTAACAGCAATGACATCATAGATGAATGTATCCAACATGGCTGTGGCCAGGATATCCACTTCTGCTGCACCGGCATCTAGAACCCAGAAATCAACTCGGAGCTTGCGGAGAGCCAAGAGGATGCCAGGGAGGGGGAAGCACTGGATGCTGACATTGTACCCTTCATGTGGCATGTTTAGGACACTGTCGTGAGGAGTGACCCATGGTATGTAGGCCTCAAGATGACGCTCACCCGGTACATCAATACCCTCCAGGTCCCCTACGTAGGACAACCGCTCCGCTCGTCCATTTGGGCTGAGGCATACCTGCAGTCGAGCCGCCTTTCTTGCTGAGAATTCATTCAGGGTTTTGAAGGTGTCTGAGTCAGGCTCTAACAAGACGCCAGTCCAGCCCTGTGTGGAGGATGAAAAGGTGATATATCAGACTGCACACAAGGGAGACCTGTTAAGAATTTCATAAATTTTATAGGGTACCACAATGACATAGCCACCAAGTTAACCACCAAAGTTTATTGGCAGCATAGTTATCTTATGTTTCTTATGATGACTGTCAGTGCTGAATTCCTGCAGAATTCTGAAAATAGTTTTAACACATTTGTGGTAGAGTATACGCCAACCAACAAATGCCCAATGAAGGAAATTATAACTTAAACAGCTCAATTCACTCAACTTTATAGATATTATATTCTATCCTCAAAATCAGTTTAAAAAAGTAACCTCACCCTATTTTGCTCCAGGAACAGTGTGCTTGATAAGGTACGTCCGTCACCAGCGCCTGATTCAATGAAGAATCCTCCAACCCTGTGTTTGAGTAGTTCATCTACCAGTGCACCCTCCCCGTATCGCGATACATCATTTATGTCCTCTTGGCGCTCAACTTCATTTAATGAACCCCGCTGTCCTGGCAACACCGCTAAAATATTCTCCCCTCCGATAACCCAGTCAGCGCGTAACTCCTCAACCATTTCCAACCAGGTCAGAGGCCGCTTCTGTGTCAGCACTGCTTCATTCTTATACAATGAATTGTCATCTTTCTCATTGTCTGCTTTGATGTTGTTTATAGATTTATCTGGACTATCAGCTTTGTTCTCAGGGCGGAATGGGACTTGCGCCCCTTCCCAAGATTCTCCTTGTTCCAGATCGTTTTCGGGTAGGTTGTCGATAATGAGGAGGCAGACGCAGATGACTGTTGTTACCATAATGAGGACTGAAGTTCTACCCAGGTTGCGCCACCGTTGGTGTAGACCAATGCGAATCCTGCGGAAGGATGGCATTTTGACACAAAATATGCAAGGTCACTGTACAGTTACAGCACTATGGGCAAGTTCTGCATATAGGACATAGCCTTACAAGGAGGAGATCCACTTACATAGATATTAATGTACCGCCTGACATTATTAAAGCTCATAGGGTTCACTGTCATTGTGATTCCTGGCTAGAGCAGAAAATGAGAAATCTCTATCCAATTTCTTTTGAGAATGCAATCCAACTAGACGTGAATCTAGAGGGTCAAATGATTTTTTTCCAAAGCCTTGACCAGTACTAACTCCTAATAGCAGTTCTACAATCATGATTTAAAAGGGATCATTTGTATATTGGCTTCAGAATAGCCTCGCCAATCACCTTGTTGTCCATTGCTATCCATGTTGTGATATAGAACCTCTGTGCTAGTGAAATGACATCCTTTGCCTTGCAACTGTGAACTACGTTTTGCAGTAAGGCCAGGAATGATTGAAAAGTGGATGAAATTAATTTGTTTCACATTGGTGCATTACCCTTTAAACTTACTTTGGTAGGCCCAGCAGCACAAAGAAAATTCCGATTCCTGCATGCAGTCGGTTCTGACCAGCACCTATTTGTAATAGAGAATGAGGTATATAATTATGTAATAAACCTATTGTATAATTAGACAGATTTCCATCCATTTGAACATGAAACATTGATTTATTATAAGTAGCCTGAATGGCCTCCCCATAGTTGTATACACTTTAGACATAGCCAGGAGTACTGCTGTGTCCAGGAGACCTCCTACTACCTCTGCCACCGTGCTAAACTGCAGATCAAGATGCATGCAAATCTGATGTCCTGGAGAGTAACTCGCCAGTGCTTCACTCATGCATTGTACCAACGTTTATGGATTGATTAAGTCACATAGAGTTGGCATGATAAACCAATGTAGTGCTGGTACCTCCCTGAAGCTAAAGGCTACTATATGAATGCATTAAACCAAGGAAGGAACATGAATCTGAAGAAATGTTTCCAATTTTAAAGGGTTAGTGGAAATGGTACATGTATATTTGACACTGGTATAAGGGGATTAGTCACCCGCCTCCCTCCCAGTTTGAACAGGATTTGTATTTAATCTCTGCTTGGATTAACACTCAACCATATGCACAGACTATGTATTATGTGAATATTGGCTTGCTTTTATTGTTAAAATCAAATGAAAGAATATGGAAAGTAGTGATTCGGAGTGGCAGTAGGTCCATCTCTTATCAGGAGTCGACATCTTTCATAATTTTCTGTAGTCTAGTTCCGTTGGAAGATACCAGGTAGCAGCACATGGGTTTGTGAGACACGTTGGAGTTGTACACTCAAAGTGAAACCACAGATGAAATACATAAGGTTTACCTTAACCCAATTGATTGCTGACAGAAGAAATGAGCAACTTGCCATACACATGTACAAACTCTCTCAGAAGCTTGAGCTGAGACCAACCGAAAACCCCAGAACTAGGGGAGACTGGAAGGTCATGTTCAAAGAGAGACATCCCAGGCTTGAGCAAAGCAAAGTCCCATATACAGAGGTATCTCCCTTTGGTACAGAATTAAAGTGGATGTCCAAACTGCAGCAGATCTTACTGAATTTATATACAAATTCAACTCAACAGCAAGTTGTTTAGTTTAAACTAGTTTAGACTCACTCTCCCTCATTATAACTACAAAAGAACATATACTAATCATCCTGTCCTCCTACATCCTATCTCTTTGCCTATATAAAGTGGATACCCCTTCTCCAATGATGGAATGTTTTCTCCTCTTTCCCTCCTAGGCGAATCGTATTGTCCCTCATCCTTCACCTCAATGTAACTTCATCTTACCATGAAGCAAAACCTACCATTGGCAAGGTATGGTCTTGTCCATAACAACACCACCCTTAAACCTTTTGATTTTTCCTTAATTGTTCTCTAATCTGATACAATCGCATAACATGGTTTCTAACCTTGTTTTCCTAGTGTTTATGCCAAGCGATATATATGTGACAATATAGCAGAATTGTATGCAGTCAGAAAATCACTCCCGTGACAATAAATGACAAAGTCTAATGACAAAAAAAAAACCCGCACTCTAAAAGAAAATCCAGAAAATATCTGTTGAACCTACCTGGCATTCTCGTGAAATTGAAGAGTATAATTTTATTGCAATGTTAAAGCTTTGTACAGATGTAGGGTCTATGATAAAGCCCTGGAATCATGGTGGTACAAAAAAGCACTGTGGTACAAGGGATCGCTGTGAAGACAATGTTGAAGTTCCTGTCCCAAAGTTGCAAGCAATCGATCGTTATTTTGAAAAAAAATTTAAACCTGGAAAAGTTGCTGCTTCCTGCACATTTCATTTTTCATTTGATTTACAACCTTCCTGTGAGGAAGTCTTCCTGGGTCCCTGTACTATGTCTAAGACCTTGTTGCTCCTATAGTAAAAGGAAGAGCTGGCTAAAAATGCCCTCATTTCCAGTCCTTTCTTTTCATGTAGCTATAACTTGTCCCTTTTGTTGCTCACAAGTGGTCATTCAAGTACGGTGCTAAAAAGCCGCCTTTGAGTAGGTACCTAGTTGGGAGAAGTCAGTCAATATAATATACTATAGAGTGTGTGACATGAGTAGGTACCTGATAGTGCAGCTCTCTCTGTTCTAAACAAGGCAGGTGACTTTTAAGACTAATGTGGTGAGTGCAAGTACTTTGGTGAAGCAGTGCACGACTTGTTTAGAAAAGAGGGCACATACTCACAGCTCACTTTTTTAAACAAGTCGTGCACTGCTTCACCTAAGTACTTGCACTCACCACATAAGTCTGAAAAGTCATCTGCCTTGTTTAAAATAGAGAGAGCTGCACTACCAGGTACCTACTCATGTCACACACTCTATAGTTTATTATACTGACTGACTTCTCCTAACTAGGTACCTACTCAAATCCCCCTTTTTGAGCAACATACTTGAATGACCATTTGTGAGCAACAAAAGGGACAAGTTATAGCTACATGAAAAGAAAGGACTGGAAATGAGGGCATTTTTAGCCAGCTCTTCCTTTTACTATAGGAGCAACACCCTCCAGAGCCTACAGGGTAGGTTCACTTCTGTAGGGTCAGCATGATGTATCAATAGCCGTGAAACACCAATGCATTGGCAGCACTTAAAGGGTTAGAGTAAAAAGAGACTTTTAAGTGGAAAATATTGAAATCACAATGCCATGGCTTATATGAACGACTTCTGATTCAAATTGCTGATTCATTGTACATGTATGGGGCATGACACATGGATGATGAAGTATATTACTTGCTATTCATTGGAAATGATGACTACACAATTTGAAAACCAGGATGGGGCTCACTGTAAAAACTTACTGTTGAATCTACCAGGGATCCTCCTAAAACTGATGAGTGGACCGCTGTTACCTTTTGATACAAATTTTATAGAGGTATGTATAGGCGCTAGTGCGCTTGAGGCGACAATTCAAAGTGGTCGAGGTGGGCCCCCACCAAATGGTTCATAAATGTACAAGGATTCTCTGCGAAAATAATGACGCATCTTTGGCAAATTTGTGACAAGGATTATGCTATCATTTCGACGACATTGTTTTTTACAGTGTGGGGAATATTGAAATCACAATGCCCTGACTTGCATGAACGACTTTTAATTTGGCTGATTCATTGTACGAATTATGATGCTTGAATGATGAGGCATTGTTACTTGCTTCATTGGAAAGGATGAATACAATGCTGGATCACCTGTATGGGGTATGACAGGCGATGGTTCACATCATGCATATATCAATAAACATACATGTATATTGATCGTTCCACGAAGGGCAGCTGTGAGATGAGTGGCCCGGATGTAGGTATGATCCAGGTGGTCATGTATTGATGTTGTATGGATTAAGCTGTCCAACCATCCAGGGTATCTTAGTCTTTGTGAGTCTGTATCTCTCTGCAACCCTACCCTGCACCCTACCCTGCACCCTACCCTGCACCCTACCCTGCACCCTACCATGCACCCTACCATGCACCCTACCCTGCACCCTACCATGCACCCTACCATGCACCCTACCCTGCACCCTACCATGTACCCTACCATGCACCCTACCATGCACCCTACCATGCACCCTACCATGCACCCTACCATGCACCCTCCCATGCACCCTACCATGCACCCTACCATGCACCCTACCATGCACCCTACCATGCACCCCACCATGCACCCTACCATGCACCCTACCATGCACCCCACCATGCACCCTATCACTCCACATCTCTATACACTCTCACCATCTCTCTCTCCGTCTCTCTATGTCTGTCTCTCTGGCTCTCCCTCTGTCTTTCTGTCTCTGTCTTCCTCTGTCTCTCCGTCTCTCTGTCTCTCTCCCTCTTCTTCTTCTTCTTCTTCTTCTTCTTCTTCTTCTTCTTCTTCTTCTTCTTCTTCTTCTTCTTCTTCTTCTTCTTCTTCTTCTTCTTCTTCTTCTTCTTCTTCTTCTTCTTCTTCTTCTTCTTCTTCTTCTTCTTCTTCTTCTTCTTCTTCTTCTACTTCTTCTTCTTCGTCATCCTGACGACCTAAGTTGTCAGGAAGACAATACTGACATTACAGAATCGTCCTACTGATGACTAAGGTCATCAGGGTTACGACCTAAAGTCGTCGTTTTGACCACCCAAGGTAGTTGTTTTAGATATTGTCAACCTAAGGACCTAAAGTCGTCACCAGTTTCGGATCTTCCAGGTTTTGAGTGTGCAGATGTCACATTTCGATTAAGTTGCCACTTATTTCAGGACAGAGATCCTTTGCTTTCATGTCATCTACATGTGTGATGTCATAGCAGTCAATGTATCCCTGTTTTCAGGCACCCATAAGGCAGAACATAACTATACGCAATAAAATGTCTTTAGAAATGTTTGATTTAGTTTCTTTGCCTTTTGTACGATCAAGCCTTTACAATCAATGTTAGCTTGATTAATGTGCTGACATTATCTCAGGGCAGCATTCAGTCCTCGTAGTAATTGACCAGGGCTGCTGATGCATTAATGCATCATGCCCATGGGTCGTCATGATGCACCGATGAAGTGCTGGCGTGAAGTCTTGCCAGCACTTCATCGGTGCACAATGACAATCCTCTGGGAGTCTATCAACCCTGTAGGAACATCATGATGCATGGAAACGTACCCCTGCCAGGTTACTCAGCAGACCTGCATTTATGTATCAAGATAACGAATGGATAAAATTCCACCAGCCGCCCTTAATTGGTTAGGGACCCTAGCTATATGTATGTATAATGCAATAAATCCAATAAATCACTTCATAGTACTTAAAGGTCGGGCCTCTCCCAATACAAATCCCAAAGCAGGAGGGATGGTCCATGCCCTCTGTCATAGGTAATGTTTTCTACTTGCCTGTGTATATGCATTGTAAGCATTTCAAGTTTGCCTTCACCTGTGTAAAAATCAATTAACTCACTTATCTAGGCCCCTGGATCCCCAGGTCAGATTAATGGAGTGCTTAGACCTAATATACGTACCATAAAACCCAGCGTATAAGCCACACCTGCATATAAGCCGCAACACCAAAATTAGGAATAAACTTTAAAATGAGACTCTGGAGATTAATTCCAAACATCCTGGGATCGCAACTCCAGCGATCATAGTGTAGGCACATATCATAAGACCTGGCCAGTCTACCCTATCTAATGCAGTGGTTGCAGGCCTGTCAGGAATAGCAAGTCCTGGGATCACTTCACTGTTCCTTTTCCAGCTGTAAGATCACTGCAATCTTAGTGAAAGAATTACATAGTGGTTTCACCTGAGTACAAGAGCACTTACAGGGAACACTCCTGATCTAAAGAGTTAATAGCCTGCTGCATACATATAGAGGGGAGGGAGGACGTTTGCTGAGTGTCCTTGAGGGCTCTTAGGGCTACTCATGCGTTAAGTGCACTGTAAGGTAATTATTCCCTTCTCTCTTTTTGTCTTGAGGGGAGGGCACAATGCTTCTTATAGGCAAGCATAAATCATACATTCATGGGAACAACTCTTGAATACTGTACGGGGGTCAACTGCACCCTGTGCTCTTTTGTTAGCCCATTTGGGGACGGGGAACGATGGTATAAACACTGTTTTGAAGAAGAGTGGCTCCACAGCTATTCCTTTATGACCCAGTCAGTACCTCTTGGAATAGTGTAGGAGGGCTGAGGCTAAGATCGATACGATCTTAGTGCTGACTAGGAAATGTGAACACAGTCTAATCTTAAGATCGCTTAATAGGATAAGGTAGAATAATTCCTAAGATCGCTGAGGTTGCGATCCCCGGATGTTTTGAATTAAACTCCTGGACCGGAGAAGGTTGACATTTCTTAATCAAGTCTATGTATGTAAAGTCCAGCTGTACTCTGAGTTTCTGGAGACTTATAATTTATAAGCCACTTCGGGCATTTAGAATATATATTCAAGAAGCGGGGTATAAATGCAAGGTTCTGTGGTATACACTGTCAGAGTCATGTGCACCTGCACGTGCCTGGTTATGGCCTTGTGATTATTTCAATAACTTTACATACAAATTTAGCCTTGGACGGTATTGATTCTGTACCACATCTGAAAATGGCATTTTGTGCAACGTGTGTGGGTAAATGATAAAAACTATGGATGTAATAATCTATATATATATATGGGTCGGATTTTCGATTTCTACCCACTTTAGGGCACAGAGTCCAAACACGTAAAATTTAATATCAATGAAATGCACTTTATTATATTGGAAGACCAACATCTTGGGCCCCCAAAAAACATGATTCCAAAGTTGTTCTCCTAAAATGTCAGTTTTGGTAAGCCATCAATGAAAATCATCTCTTTTCGTGTAACGATGGTCACATTTATAATCTATGTCCATAGCAGACCAGCTGGAAATGCTCATATCACCCTTAAATTTGGTATGCTTATACTTACAATAGTTACCAATGTACATGCCAAAAAGAAATATCCTCTCTCAAAAACTTCTAAATCTATGGATGATCTCAAATTTTTGAAATTTTGAAAATTTGTTGATTTCATCCCAACCTTTCTGCACTTTTCTATAACAACACTAAAATACCTTCTATTCGCCTGAATATCACTCTGAATTATATTTAGGGTTTGTACTATGTAAATCAAGTGCAATTGTACACTTATTGTACAGTATATCTCCTCTGTTGCCCCCCTAACTTTACTCATTCATCACGTATAAATGTGACCATCGTTACACGATGTATATGACATAGTAATAGCATGGATATAACCATTTTCCCTTGTCATAAGACCTTTACACTCACAACATTTGTAGTAAACAGGTTGGGAAACTGATTTAACCAGATATTTACATACTTTGAACCCCGAAAGGGTGAGCACCATGCGTTGAAACGCGGAAATGCTGGATTTTTCACCACTTTTTGCAAGTTCGGACGGACATTGGACCAGGACAAAATATAATTACCACACTCTATATACCTCTATTCAATGCCCAAAGTAGTCTATGAACAGCATAAACATCAACAGATACCATGCGATCACTCTATTTTCCATGGTAGGCCTTCTACTAGACACTACCCAAAGTATACATTTCAGTGCATAAATGTGACCATCGTTACACGATGTATATGACATAGTAATAGCATGGATATAACCATTTTCCCTCGCCATAACACCTTTACACCCACCACATTTATAGTAAACAGGTTGGAAAACTGATTTAACCACATATTTACATAATTTTAACCTTGAAAGGTTGAGCACCATGCGTTCAAACGCGGAAATGCTTGTTTTTTTACCACTTTTTGCAAGTTCGGAAGGACGTTGGACCAGGACAAAATATAATTACCACACTCTATACACCTCTATTCAATGCCCAACGATGTCTAGCATGTAAATTAAATGTAAAATATCCCTGACATACACATCAGAGTCTGTTATACTGTATCAACTATACATAAAATAAAAGTGACCATCGTTACCGTTAAAACTATTTATATCTGTTGAAGGCCTCTTCTATGGCATCTAGGGTTTTGTGTGGTATCCGGACCGAGTTCTGCTTCCGCTTAGTTGTGCCCAATGCCTTGGGAGGGTTAATTTTACCCAGGATCTCCCAGTCCCGCATCCACAGCTCGTCCTTTATCCTCGGCCAAACAAATTCATTTGAGTCCTGTTTGCGGTTGAGAAAGCGTACCTCGTACTGCTTTTCCTCCCTTTGCAGCACCTGTCCCATGAACACTTCATTGTCGTACACACATGCCACATAAGATCCATTGGCATAGCGGGACAGCTTTCGGATCAAAGGCTGTGGGGGGTCAAGTGGTGCGACATTAGGACCTGGTACAGGGAGGTCGGCAGCCTGTGCAGCGCGCTCCGGTAGCTCCTCCTGCGCTACACCAGGACTTACAGGTGCTTCATCCCGTGCAGCGCGCTCCGGTAGCTCCTCCTGTGCTACTACGGGGTTGTCGGCAGCAGTCGGCTCCGTTGGTTCGTCCCGTGCAGCGTGCTCCGTTTGCTCCGCCTGCGCTACAACGGGGGGATTCTGTGAGCGAGTTGCTCGTGCAGCGTCGGCAGCAGGCTTCTTCTTGGAGAACTTTAGCTCATGCACCTTCCAACCCGAACACCCACGCTGCGATTCACAGTCCTTCCAGCAACACTCCTTGAAGCAGGATGTTTCACGGACAGCCAAGGAACGCCCTTTCTGAACTGGAACTGCAGCGTGCACCCCCAGTGTACCGTACAAGCTATCATCAGCTTTCACTTGATTAACGGTCTTACGGGCAAGGGCGACGTCTTCCAGGGGAATGCACTCATAGTACACCTTGTTGGGCTGGGTTACCACATCGGCCTCCCGGTCAGTTTGTTGGTCATGAGGTTGAATAGGCTGTTGAGTTGGCACATCTGTCTCCTCTGCATTCGGTTGATGACCCAAGTCAGAGGTCCTCCTCCGGGAGCGGCGTTTATTCTTGTTGGAGAACAGGAGTACTGGTAAAGCCGAGCGGCCAGTACGTCCTGTAGGTGTAGTCCTAGGTGTAGCAGCAGCATTGCCAGCTCTAGGTGTAGTCCTACGTGCAGCGGCAGCATTGCCAGCTGCAGGTGTGGCAGGAGTGCGAGGTGTGCGAGGTACGGGAGGTGCTGCGGGAGGTGGAGGGGCCTGGGGTGCTGGCTCACGGGTCTTGTCCCTCTCCCTTAGGTTTGCAACCCGAACCCTGGTTTGCTCCCTTATAGTGTCCATCTTGTCATGGTCTCCAGATGCCCTGAGGCGGTCTCGCTGAGTCTGGCTCTCTGCCGCGCGTTCAGCCTTGAAGGCGGTATCTCCCAGCTGAGCACGTTTCTTGGCTCGGCTTGCTGCTTTGCGCTGCGTGGGTGTCAAAGCCTGCCCATCTGGCAGCTTCTTTCTCCCCATACTGCAAATGAAATAGAAATGAATCAACACATGAAATTGACATAATATTGTTTTTCGACATGTAACGATGGTCACTTTTATTTTTGATATAACACTAAACCATGTACATGTTATAAGTGAAAATGTTGAATTAACTCCACCCTATTACCAAGTTGGAAATGAAGTATCTGGTATTAAATAAATGACTATTCCATGGGATGTCAGTACCATAGGGCCATCTTGTGTCCAAATATGGAGAGGTTGCACCAAGGCTTACTGTGTATTTTGACAGGAAAACTGGTTTTGTAACGATGGTCACATTTATAAATTCTGGCTATTGCTGGCCCCAGGAGGGTGCAGACTGTACCAAGACCACTCAAAATTGTACTTAGCATTGGTATATAACATATAAATGGAGTAGATTCACAACAGATATGATATGGGTAAGTATAGAAGAAGAATCAATAAAAATAATTAATCGTCGGTAACGATGGTCACATTTATATGGGTATCGGTAGAAATGGATTTAGTATGTATTAAACTACTATTCTACTACTTCCATTGCTCTGAATTGTTCAGGAGAAGGTACAGGCAGGTTTTAGAGGTTAAAAGGAGTGGGAGTAGAATATATTTCCCACGTTTGGGGGGGTCAGAAGAGAAATTTTCCAAAAAATTACAAGTATTTTTTGATATGAGCAGTTGGTAGAGTGTGACAAAAATGAAAATACTCCAATTAACTTAACCATGACATGTATTCATCTCTACCCTCCCCTATTGATGTGTTGGTAAATGCATTACAATCATCTGACAATGGATACAGGGTGTACAGAGAACCAAGGAATAAATGTGACCATCGTTACCGTAGTATGTGATGTCGGCTATGGACCTAGTTTCTGACCTCTCACTCGAATAGTAATGGCGGGAGCCGGCAAAACACAATGCCAAGCGACGTACGACGGTCACTTTTAACGTAAATAACTGTTTTCGATACACTATTTTTACACCAGAACGTTCCATGGACCTTCATATATGATAACATTTCATCAATTTTCTTCAATTCTTACCTTGAACTCGATTTTGGCGTATGTTTTGTAGAGGTAGATGGTCGAAATCGTCATCAAAATGTCAACAAAGTCCCTCTGCGTGATGCGCATGCGTCGCACTCCGCTCTACTTCCGGCCGGATAACGTACAGCGTGGAACACTTTCCCGCCTCTATTAGGCAAATAAAAGTGACCATCGTTACCGTTCGGCTAGGTAGCCTCTGATAGGGGGGAAAGGATGTAACTACCGACGTAACACCTGGTCAATATTGTTCATTTTAGCCCTACATTTGAGTTTCCAAGACGGAATGAATTATTTTTGCCAAACTATGGACATGGGAGGGGGAAATGTACATGTAACGATGGTCACATTTATATTTGTGAAAAGTACATTAATGACTGTGGAGGGAAAACTATTTGCAGTGGAGCCAAAATTTTTGGCACACCATACAAGTCAAACATACCCTACAGGAAGGCGGTATAAGGTGAAATATATTCCCAGTGGTTCCATGGTCATTGAGGAGGTAATATAATAGTGACCATCGTTACATCGTTGATCTATTCCATTAAAAGGCATCAGGGATTGACAAAAACCACCTACCTGACCATCAACCAGAATTATTTTCTCAACTAACACCCAGAACGAAAAAATAAAATTTAAATAGTGATCATAGCATTACTTTTGGACTCCCTGCATGCATCCAAAGTTAGAAAAATGACCAAAAAAGTGGTTTAAAAGGGTGTTTTTCAACTTTGAGAGTCCATATCTCAGGAAATAATCATGCCAGGTGCAAAAAATTATACTTTTCTGAAAGGTATACATGTCCTCTGTCAAATGACATAAAGAAAGCCAAGTTGGGACTAAGCTGATTTATACCAGGCCTGATAGAAACTGGTAAAACCATGAAAATGCCAATTGGGTAGAAATAAAAAATCTGACCCATATATATATATATATATATATATATATATATATATATAGAGAGAGAGAGAGAGAGAGAGAGAGAGAGAGAGAGAGAGAGACAAAGAGAGACAAAGAGAGAGACAGACAGACAGACAGACATACAGAGAAAGAGACAGAGAGAGCAAAATGATGGATTTTATAACACATGTTTTCATAAGTCTATAAAAGGGGTCTATCTTAAGCTATTATGACCCCCTACAATGTAGACAGTAGGGCACATTGCCCTGATGCACCATACTTGCTTTACATTTCTTTCTGTACCTCCTTGAAGTAACACATACTTAAAGATAGGGTTTCTTAGATCAGCCCTTGATATGAATGCATGGGTCTCAAGCGAATGTAGCTGTCATTTGAGCACAGAGGCAACACCCCTACAACCCCTAACAAGAAATGCGGTTGTGACCGCGTAAAAAAATGCCTCCCGCCGTTAATGTCGGTATACTAGAGTTTGATGACATGTCTCATGAAAGCAGACATAAAGAAGATTTCACAATTAACAATTTCTCTATTCAGTAATTTTGTATTGTGAGACCTCATCACATGGGGCAAAGGCAATCATCATAGCGCACCCCCCTACTGCTTCACGGAACCGCCGCTACACGGCTTGGGAGGCGCTAAAAAAATGCTCTTTCAATGGTGTCAAATGAGTGCTGGTCCTGTAAAAGCGCAGGGGCTAACAGGAAGCTCAAATTCAGATGGATTTGAACTGGCAATTACGGTTTGTAGATGATGTGGGAGGCCCCTGGACGCAGCCATTACCGGAGCTGGTTACCGGTGAGTTATTGATCAGATGGGAACCATTTACCCATCTAAAATTTGAATATGGTGAGCTATTTTATTGGTTGATGATTCATTGATTTTACAAGTTCTTACCTCCCTATGTAGAAACTATGTTCAATAAAGCTTTGGATTAAATCGAACGGGGGGGGTTGATTCATAACTTTGATAGAATATTCTTTCACTGAAATGATCATATTGACATGGCCATTACATGCTGAGAATAATAGTCTCATTGAAATGAAAGACTCTCACGAAAAAGTTTACTATTTCCATAGTAAAAATCAATACAGTATGTTTTGAAGTGTATCCAAAGGATCACGCGTTTTTCTTTACCACAAACCTAATTTTTCAAACAAAAACTATATGTGTCATAACTCTTTAACTTATGAATCGCCATCCAGACCTTATAAAAATGCAAGATGTGTATCAAGCTGTCATTTGAGCACAAGGGTAACTCCCCCTACAACCCAGAAAATGCTTTTTTAATGCTGCCAATAAGATTCATATTTGCACCTGGACTTCCCCTGAAAATCACTCGCCATGCCATTGTCATAGACTGCCCCTTGAGATTAGTTCCTATGTAATGTTGACATAGGATTTTGCAGAGTAATCATAGCACTGCAAGCACTCATATGCCCCAGGAGCATGTTGCTCCTATGGTAAAAAGAGCTGTCAGTAGGTACCCTCTTTTCAAAAGAAGTCATGCTCTGCTTCACCATTCCACTTGCACTCACCACATTAGTCTAAAAAGTAACCTGCCTTGTTTAAAACAGGGAGAGCTGCAATGGCCATAAACTTGAGCTGCCCTGGGGATACATAATGGGTAGAAGTCCTTTCTGACAGAGACACATCCATATAACTGACAGACCTCTGAGGTACCATGCCTACATTATGTACTCAAAAAGCTGCACCCATAATGTTTCTTCTTATAATTAGACTACGACATCTGTCAGATTTGTTGTATCTACCATTTATGATACCATTCTTTGGTCTGCCGAGGAAAAAAACCCTGGATTCTCAGAATCCAACTTGTTGGAAATCCTTTTATCAATACCTTTATTAACAGCAGAGGAGGTGGTATAGCCAACCGACCGTAGCAAAAGGGCTGTTTTTTTTTTCTTTTTTACAAGCAGAGCAATACAACATTTTAAACCAGGGCCTACCCAGAGCCTGACGTCTGGGCCTGACCAGGCCTGACTTTGTATTTCATATGGGATACAACAACCACATAGATTTAAACAAGGAGCTCTGTATTACATCATGCTAAGGAATATATCCCCTTATTCCATGGTCAGGTCATGTCACATTCTGATGATGTATGGGAGTGGTCATTATCTATCAAATTGGGGGGGGGGGGTGAATAATTTCAGACCCCTCCTGAGTGGGGTGGGGTGGGGGTAAAAATTTCTGATCTCTCCTGTCGCAGGGGGAGGGTAAAATTTTTTTTTTTTTTTTGGTCTTCATGCAAAAAATCACCATTCCTGTTGATAAATAATAACCACTCCCTACACAAATCATGGAATATTTCTGCATCGCATTCACCTCAGTTCTTATAATAATATTAAATGATGTTTCTTTTGATATATAATATGCCTATATTAGACAGAAGGAAGACTCCTCCAGGGAAAGGGGAAAGATTTACCAAAGATTTAAAAAAAAATCCGACCTACCGACCCTAGCATATCAGTTCATGTAACTAGAAACACACCTTTTTTTGGCCTTAGAGGAAGTCTTATTTGCCATTTCCGTCATTCTTTCCTGAGAACAATTATCTGTCTGTCAGTGGGGTGGCCCCTTATTGAGCCGGTAGTTCACATTCAATTGCCTCTTCCCAGAATCACCTGCCCTGGAGGCCGTTTCACCGCATTTAATACAATAAACACGGACGTCCGTATTTTAAATACGGACGTCCGTGTATCAGATTTATGTCAATATTTGAACACCTACTGCCCCCTCCCCCCTCCGCATTTACAATATGAAGTATATTTCAAATACGGAGGGGGAAGGGGGCAGTAGGTGTTCAAATATGGACAGAAATTTGAAACACGGATGTCCGTATTTAAAATACGGACGTCCGTGTTTATTGTATTAAATGCGGTGAAATGGCCTCCTGGAGTGTTAATGTATAATTAAGCTACACCTCAACTTTGAAATGGATAGAGAGATTCTGGCATAGTTCTTGAAATTTATCTCACTATAGAGGAGTAGCCGGTGTACATGATGCATTTGATGATGTCATGATTGCCAAAATGCATCAGGTATTGTATTATTACATGGAGGGTATTGCCATGTTTTCAGGACTATGATATTGTAGAAGACTCTTCTGTGATCTTATCTATTGTTATTCATTTAGGGAAGTAGCAAAGAAATTCAAAGAAAGGTTTACAATGAGCATCTGATAGCACCATTACAGTGCTGTACAAGCACAACTGAAATACGTTTCCGCAATCAAATGTCATCACCAGACGCATTACGTAGGCCTGCTGCTCTCCTCTGCAGTAAGACACATTTATATATTTTTATTTTACATGAAGTTCATGAAAAAAAGCTATGATAAAATTAGGATAGTGTTTTTCTATAAGCCTCATCTGAATATCGCTCGTCATGCTGTTGTCACCCCCTATATCGCCCCCACCCCTATCTCCCAGCTTAATCATCAAAAGGCCAATCAATATTATTAATGTTAAGGCTGAGACACAGAACAACAGATCTCATCAACTTACCTATTTTTCTGTATCAAATCCCAGAAACCTTGTCTGTTTTTTGTGGGCTTTATTTTTTCTTCAGAACAATTCAAAACTTAATTGACCATAGAATGTAGTACACAATCAGTTAAGAGACTGAGCCGTGTACTTCCAGTGGAAATCCATGTTAGGACTAGACTGGGCAGCAATGGCCATAAACTTGAGCTGCCATGGGGGTACATAATGGGTAGAAGTCCTGTCTGACAGAGACACATCCATATTACTGACAGAAAGAGAAAGAGATAACCTCCGAGGTACCTTGCATGCATTATGTACCCAAAAAGCTGCACCCATGCTGTTCCTTCTTATAATCAGATTAAGGCATCTGTCAGGTGTGTTATAATCATCATTAATGCTACCCATCTCTGGTTTGCCCAGGTAAAACCCTGGATTCCGAGATTTGAAATTATCGGAATTCCTATAACTATCATTTTTATTGGCAGCAGGGGAGGTGGCACCTTTGAAGAGATTTTTATTATTGCCATTCCTCTCATTGTGTCCTGAGAAGAAATCTCTATGTGTCAGTGGGGTGGCCCCTTGAGGAGAACTAGTTGACATTTCATTACCACTTCCTGGAATCTCCTCCCCTGGAGTCCTAATGGGCAAGCGGGTGTCCGTCATCAATGTCTTATTACTTTGCAGGATGCTGTTCCTAGAATCCCATTGCCCATGGCTCAGTGTGGTCTGTTCCTGGGAATGTCCACCAGATAAGGCACACAGGCAGAATTTTAAATACACACCACGGTCTGCGCATGCGCGATAACGGCCGTATTGGGCTAGTCTTGTGACAGAGGTGAGAGTCATATTAGAGGGGAAAGAACCTGGGCGCCATTGGACTGATAATGTCCAGGTTTCTGGTGGTATAGCCATGTTGTTGATGTTGTTGTTGCCAACTGTCAGATGTCGTGGCAGGATCTGTACATTCATCTTTACAGAGCGCTTTCCCTGGAAAAATAAAATGTTGTGAAAGTTAGTTTTTGAAATAATGAAAGTATACTTTATCAATGAATGATGAGGGTAATTTGTAAAAAAAAAAAAGGAATATAGTGGATTTATTGGGAGAAGCCTTGGAATTGTCCAATAAATATGCAATACCTTATTGATAAAGGCAGTGTGCCTATTAAGCTTCATATTGGTGGTGTGCAGGCAATGTGTGTATACTGTAAGTATCGACCTGGGGATTCCCCTGTCTGACTAGGTTAACACAGGCACAGTTTTCTGCAGCCTGTATTAGCTGCTTCATTGACTATAGGTAATGATGATTCACCCAGTTCTTTTCACATGATGGTTCACCCGTCGGCTAATTAATCTGTTAAGTGTTATTAATGCATTAGTGGAAATGCTGGTGAGTCTGCTCACCAGCATTTCATTGATGCATCATGCCGACCCTTCGGGGATGTCTCAACCCCAAAGAGTCAAAATGGTGTGTGGTGCTTGAGTGTGGCCCTTGTGAGTTACTCACCAGGGCTGCATTCATGCATTACTACAACCAATGAGTATTGATTAATGCATTAGCAGCCCGTAAAGGTATACATATTCCTATACTGCCATTATGATGCATCAATACAGTGCATCTAAGGGGACAAGGGGGCATCATGACAAAAAAGCAACACATACCTGGAGGAATTCTGCACCCCTTATAGGCTTAACCATTTAAGCCTGTAAAGGCCGCTAATGCAGGAGTACATTATACCCATTGGTCTACATGATTTATGAATGAAGTGCTGGTGAGACGGCTCACCAGCACTTCATTGGCCCATCATGCTGACCCTATGGGTTTGATACATATACTCACGGAGGGACAGCATGATGCTCCAATGAAGTGCTGGTGGAAGTCTCACAAGCACTTCATTGGTGCATCATGACGACCAATGGGCATGATGCATTAATGCATCAACCACCCTTAAAGGGTTAAAGGGCAAAAAGTAAATTAGCAGTGTGATGCCCTTGTTTTGTCATACCTTATAAATGCAGCTCTAGGCAATGACTCAGCAGGATTTGGTGAGAAACTCACCAGATATGCTTTTGATTACTAGAGTCGCATAGAATCTCCCAGGGATGCAACCTTTTTCGATTATACAATTATGTGAATCAGGGGAATAGCAGTACAGTTAAGCCCCAGGGTCTCAAAGAAGCCGCAATCTCGGATAAGCGACAGATGCATTAAAATCAATCAGAAGCACCGAAAAAGTATTCAATTAAAAGCGCATGTCTCAAATATGTGCCGGAGTGTCAGAGGTATACAAATTAATAAGCAAATTGGTGCTTATACAGGAGACTATAGTAGGTGTTTTCCCATACCTTTAGCCACATATTGTCACCTATACCACCACCTGTATAGCATTATTTGTACAGCTGTATATGATGTATCATATATGTACATATATTGTATCACTGGTCTATATTATCGACCTGCAGTTTACATGAATCTGCCTGAAAATGTAAGTTTAATTATATTTTAGCAGAACTGGGCATCGTGCAAGCTTTTCATGCATTTCCGGGAAATCTGAATATTTCATATGAAATTGTATTCTTTAATATATTTAAAAAATCATAACCTATTTAATACATCTAAAGAATAATACATTTCGCACAATTTCAGAACTATTACATTTGGCTTCTATGGTAACCAGTTTATGGGTAACTTACCTGCCTGTGACTGACCCAAACATCTAACACCTTGTGTAGAGCCAAGGACAGACATCCAGTACTTTGTATTGGACTCTTAGCCCCTCCAGCAGCCTGATCAGGACTTTGTCCCGGAATCTTGGCCACTCTCATGGCATATGGACTTTGTATTAGACTCTTAGTAACAGCTTCAATGTTGTATGCTGGACTCTTAGCCCTTATCAAAGCATCATTAGGCCTTCTCATAACATTAGTATTTGCTACTGGACGCTTAGCACCGGGACTTTGTATTGGACTCTTAGCCCCTTTAGAACCCCTCTGTCTCTGTATCAGGTTATTAATCTGCTCAATACCAAATGTGGCGAGCAGCTCATAGAGCGGCTGAGGAGCGGCTCGTGTTGAATGACCGTCACAGATACAGGTGGTATCCACTAATGTAGGAATGTCATTACAGCTGGTGTTACTTGGCAATGGTATGTGAAGACCTCCTCCGTGTGTCACCTTTCCATTATCCTGGTATGGGGTCTTGGTGACATGGGCTGATATTGGAGCTTCAAATATTGTCCCCTCTGGAGTTCTCGGCTTCTCCTTTGTTGTCAACAGCTTAATTAAGTCTCTCAGGAACAGGTGGAGGTCCAGGAATGTAATTAGCCTCTGTTGGTTCAGTTCCATTGCTCTGAGCCATTCGGTTTTCAAGGCTTTTGTCACAGCCTGTGGTAGAATCATGTAAAACACAGGGTTGAACATTTCTATTCTGCCTTGTAAGGTTTGCTGTACAAAATCCCCATAGGAAAGTCCATGGTCAGCGGTTACAATGGTTAAGACATTATCCAATCTTGCAGCTGATTCAAGGTAATTGGATAAGCCAGCATCGAGAGTCCGAGCACGCTGCCCAGTCGGCTCATGAGCGACATCCGATGTAACGAGGCTAAAGTAAGGTTTATGTAGGGAATGCATTGCCTTCTGGTAGTGTTCCAGGTACTGCAATGTGTACTGGTGCTGGTATTGGCCATTGAGACATACAGCTGGAGGTCCATGAAAGGGATGCTTGACCCCATTAATCCTGAACAGCTCACAACTACTAAGACTAACCCCATAGTCATCTATATAGTTCCTATCTAGGGCTTCCATGAACTCTGACCATGCCCTTGGACCTGTAGGGTCCACCCCTAGGTATTTCACCAGGCCCCAGCCTGACTCCCAACACATGTCCTCATTGTACATAATAGAGTAACCAGCTGCCTTCAACTGCTTGAAGAGCTGCTCAAAGGCAATCCTTGAGTTGCTCGACACTTCATCGGTGTTACCCGGGTCTGCCACAAGGTCCACATCCTTCGGTAGCTCCCCAGTAAAGAGCACCTGAAGAGACTCAAAGGTCCTCGCCTTTATTGTTTGGAGCAGCTCAAAGTCAAGGACCTTCATGGATGAGCTACTTGAGTTGCTCGTCAGGCTCTTTAGGGTAGCCACAGACTGGGGTAGAGTGTGCAGAAAATGTGCTCTTGACATGGAGTCAAGGTGAATCAGGTTAATACTGATAGGAGGGGTCTGTGTCACTGCTTTAGCATCAATTTCTGTTTTAGGTGTATTCGCCCTCTTTTTAGGGACTCCCCTTCTACTAGTTTGAGTGGTATCCCTCACCATATGAAAGACATCCTTACTTGTATTGGTGACATTCCTCTTTTGATAAGGGGCATTTTTCCTTGTTGCGGGGTGATTTCTTACTAAGTGAGAGTCATCAATACTTGTATGAGGCAGACCCCTCCTCGTTAGAGAGACATTTTTCTTTGGATGAGGCAAATTCCTAATTGTTACCCTGGGTGGAAATATCAGGAGCTGAGTAATTATTTTATCACCTACTCCAGGTCCTACAAATGCCTCACATCTAACATAGCACCAGTCAGCATGTTTGACTAAGCCTTGTCTGGTCCTGATGAGGCTGGTTATGGAGGTCTCCAGGTGGGAGGTGTCAGTCACCCTGGCCCAATGTAAGGCTCCCCCAGGGTGTAACACACCTAGGGTGATGTTGGAGTGGCAGAGATCAGACCTACACCTCACCCTTGGTATACCTCCAGACATCACCTGAAATTAAGGTAAAACATGACATTCAGCAAAGGTAGAATAAAAGGCACGTCTAGGTTGTAATCATTGTATGTATTATAGTGAGTGTTTGGCAGGGCCAAATATCGTCAGGCACAGGGATAGAAGTATCGACAGACAGCTAGCCAGCTAGCTAGCTAGCTAGATAGATAGGTAGATAGAAGAACAGACAGACACAGATAAAAGAACAGACAGACAGGGAGACTGAGAAATCATAGAGTAGACAAAATAATGTACTTTCTTCCAAATAAAAATGGTTAACCATATCATCATATAGTCTATCTCGTCTTCAAACAGACCCTCATAAGACGTAATCCCACCTGGAGGATATTTCTTAACCTACAACTCTTCCTTTCAAATCGTACCAAAATTCCCATATGAATAACATTGAAGTTTGCAGGCAGGGGGCTATGAGCGATCGTAGTGTGTTAAGAAATGGTCTCCTGCTGGAGTTTTATTCTCAAATATAGAATACAAAATCTTTACTTACAAAGACTGTACATATGTCCTCCCTCCGTTGGTGGTCACAGGTTGCTATGGGGTCAGACAAAAACAGCTTTTCCACCATAGAGGCTGAAAATGGGGTAGCTTTCGGTAACTTGCACAGAGTATTGCTATTTACTCCATTATTGTTACTGGGGGAGTCATCAGGAAACAAGTCATCCTCTTTTCCTTCCCCCATGCCTTCATCTCTAAGGTTAGACACCTTGGCCCAATACCTTTGACCTCCAGGGTTGGCAATGGATAATTTGGAGATGCGGGTCTGGCTGGCCCTGCTTACAAGAGGGTCATGGCTTGTCCCATTTGTACCGTGCTTCTCAGAGGGGTGAACAATGTTCTGCAGTTTATCTCTAATATATTGTGAATGAGAATTCCCTTTGTTTGGTAGATGGAAGGTGTTGTTTGGGCTATTAAAGGACCCAATAGAATCACCTCTTCTTCCAATTCCTACTGCAACAGAGCTTTCTCTATTCAAGACGCCATTCTTTTGAGTATGCATTGTACCATTCGCAATGAAAACCTTATGACCGCTCTCTTTTGCACTGCTATCATAATAATGAATTGAAGTAGTTTTATTTCCAAGATCTTTCTTTGTTAAAGCACTGAGGCCTCCAGATTCTGACCGATATACATCGCCAGCAACGACTTTGAGGTTGTAAGCCATATAAGGGTCAACGTCCACGAGTGTCCTTGAACTTTGCCCTTGGTTGTTTTGGATTTTGTAAAAGCAGACGACAATTGTCACCAAGGGAAAGAACCAGCGAACACGTCTGTACCAGGACATCTCCCTGCATCTTAACATGAATGCCGGATACCAGCGATCACACAGGAAGTGGTGGAGACGCCATTAGACTCGGTCCAGCCAATTCGTTCCTCCACAGACAGAAGGGTTCAGAGTGAGACAAAGACACAGCATGGGAGTTCAGCAGCAGGGCATGTGATTGGAGATTGTACCACATCGTAGTGCATGGCCTGGGTAGAAGGAAATGTAAGAACGTAGTAGTTACATTGAAATGTAATCAGCTGATCTTCTATTATGTTATAAGATGGTTACGATATCACTGATAGGTGACTAGACTTCCCTATTTCATCTTGGACGGATCACCATCTCTTTTCACCCTCATGACATGAATGGGTGTTGGTCATACATATACGAGAGAAATAACCCAGTGGGCAGCCAAACGGTAATTCAGTAATATATGCAATGTTGGCATATGAACAGTTGATTCAGGGGTTGAAATATGTTTGAATTTGAAAGTTGGTATAATCAAACAATTCATCATCTAACAATCAATGTTGTTTTAATATTTTTTTTTCGACAATGATAGTTCTGGGGTGATTCAAAGCTGACATGTCAACGTTGAAATTGTGATTGCCAATTTAATGGTGACAAAATCAATATTAAATCAACATTGAATTGAGAACAATATTTTGTTGATCTAGTGTTGAAATGGTGATGGTAGACAGAATTGAAATGGTGAATACAGGGTGACGACAGGTTGATCAACACATATCAACCAGTGTCAACTCTGATTATATATTACTGCCTGCATTCAGTGGCATTAACAGCATTAAGGGTTAAGAGGACGGAGCAGGTGGAAAGGGTGTGTAGGTGCCATTAGCGTGGGTGTGGCCCTATGTTGGTGTGTACAGAGAGGTATTGTGAGTACCTGACAGTCCTGTGTTTGTGTTGACCACCACTTCTCAGGTTTTCCCCCAACCTCCCAGCTCTGTTTGTACAGTCTTATGTACATACTGACCACTGCCCACTATCCTTACCCTACACCCATGAGCATCAACTGACTAGATAGTCTCTATACATACTGTCCACTATCCCAAACCCACAGCCAATAGGCGTCAACTGGTTATATTTTCTATGAGCCATACTAACCACTGCCCACTCCCTACCCAATCAGCAATGGAGCATTGGGCCATGCTTGTCCATGCATGGTCCAATATAAGCTGACATTGGCCCAATATATCCTTGCTTCCTGTGTAACATACACCCATGGGCATCAACTGACTAGATATCTCTATACATAATGACGACTATCCACTATCCCTAACATATACCCTATAATACATACTAACCACTTTCCACTACACCTAACATACATACATGGGCATCAACTGACTAGATATCTTTACAAACACTGGCCACTATCAACTGTTAACCAACATACACCCATGAGCATCAACTGACTAGATGTCAGTGACCAGAGTCTAATATTTACCCTATAACCATGGGCATTAACTGACTAGATATCTATATGCATACTGCCAACTACCTACCCCAGTTACACTGGCATCAACTAACTATGTATGCCTATTTGACCACACTCTAATGAACTTGTGAACTAAGTGAACAGGTAGTTATTCAAAATGGCAAGCCGTTTGGGTAAACTTGAGATAAACATGGTTTTTCACCGTAAAACAATGTTTTTCTCTGACAAACAGTGTTTCTCGGCTATAAACCCTGTTTATCGATCGATAGGCGTGGTTCATCGTTAAACACGGTCCATCTGAGAAAAACACACTTTTTGTGTCCCCTTTGGTATGGTTTTCCTTTCTTTCTATGCTCAACAGTTTCGCTGAGATACATTGTTTTTTTTTTATGTGATTGGTATGGTTTCTGGTTGTTTGGTATGGTTTCCGGTCGTTTGGTATGGTTTCTGATTAGAAAAACACAGTTTCAGGGAAAAACTGTGTTAATCGAAAGTTTACCCAAACGGCTTGCCATAGCTGCTGCTAAACCAGAAAAATTGCAATGGGCAACTCGCTAACCATTCCAAACCTATTACCAATCAATCGAATAATCCAGACTATTCACTGCAGACTTTTTGGGGGAGGGGAGATGGCACTCATCTGATTACTGTTTTCAGTGTTAACCATTGGTAACCAGCTTCAGCAATGGCTGCGCCCATGAGACATCCCACAAACTCGATATACCCTTACATCCATTATCCCTCCCCTACCAGCACTACCACAGTGGTCTGTATAAGCGCCCAGGCGCTCATTGATTTCAAGTAGCTTATACCCCCGGCCCTTATTCAAGATGGGCACAAGTTCAAGACTTTAATTATGTATTGTGAAATTTCAATACCCCTGTAGCCCTGGCGCTTATTCAAGACTGGCGCTTATTCAAGACCCAGTGCTTAGACAGGGCAATACAGGAAGGCATTTCCCAAGACGGTACGACTAAACCCTTTCAAATCGTAGTGGGATCCCTCATTTTAATGTCAATACGGGCCTGCATCTGGTAGCCACTAAGGATTCCTCTGGTATGACTGCCCTACCTAACCCTTTGTAATTAAGACATATATTTACTGCTGGTCGCAAAGAGTAGTCGTATTGCATCACCTACGATCACCCACTCCTATTTTGAGGGTTTTAAATTATACTGGTTGTGTCTAGTCGTACCATCTTGAGAAATGCCTTCCAATACACCTTATAGACCATCTTATCACATGTCCTCAAAGTGCCAGATCGATGGTACAGACGTCAATGACACCAAAATACACCCTGTGCCCACTCCACCCTTGCAAAACCAGGTAAACAATGACAGGTGATAGGGGTTATTAAGAACTTAAAAGGGCAACTGATGCATTAACCCATCATGTCCATTGGTCATCACGATGCACCAATGAAGTGCTGGCGAGTCTGCTCACCAGCACTTCATTGGAGCATCATGACGACCCTCTTGTGAGATAACTATTTTCTAAATTTCATGATGTACCCTCTCTTAATGCATACATATGTCGATATCCTGTATCTCATGGCCAATCCTAAATCCTGTCTCTTGGAACTAAATGAAATTTTGAACACATCTAACTAAAATAATATAGAATGTTTTAAAATTTCTGAAGGGTTATCTTTCCCTTGCGAAATAACCCCAGTCAGCCTACCTTCTGTTGACCTTTGTTCATGATCATAGCAATCTGCTGCATTTGGATGGTTAATAAGAATTAGCCTTGTATTAGTAGGTACACTAAGGCCTATGAGGAGGTTATTAAAAGACACTGGAGGAGTGTGTATATGGTGTTCTAGAGGGTGTACACTGTTTACATACTACCCCAGGTATCATATGTATAATAGTAGATCAAAGATGCTGAGTTTGGCCAAAATTTCATTTAAAATGTACAATTGGTGGATGCTTTAATCAGGGGCGTACGGAAAGGGGGGGCAGGGGAGCATGGGCCCCCTCAATCATAAAGAGGGGGGGGGGCCTGAGTATGTCTGCCCCCCCCCCAAAGTTTGCAAAGAATTCATAGTAAATTTGACAAGAAGCTAAAACTGTACATCTCAAATTAGAACAAGATAGTAATAGAATAGGAAAATTGGGGGCCTGAGGCTCACACCAGATCTAAAATTCAACAAAGATTACTTTTCTATACAAATTCTATATAAGTGTCATCGCGCTTGAGCCAACAGTTTAAGGTGGTTGCAGCTGGGCCAATGCTGGGTCCCCCCCAATGAAGATTTACTTCCTAAACCTCTGATTTAATGTATTGGCCTTTTTGACATCATCAACACTCTGGGCATGCTGGGGCTTACAATGTTGCATTTGAGTCTAAACTAATGCAAAGCCCCAGGGCTTTATGGTATATGTTCTATCCCTTAATATTATACAGTGGTAAGATATAAGATGAGTGATCCAACATAACTTTAGCCGAAATCGTAAGAATGGTCTAGATGTTCAAAGGGCAGTAACAGTATCCAGGTACATAACGGTATCTTCACCACACCCCATGATGTCATGCACCAACACTAAGGACAAGGGACACATCAAAACCATCCTATACCTTCATACTAATCTGTTTTAATAGTAACTATAGTATACAATGGAGGGGAATAAAGCTGGTTGTGAGATTATATAGTGGAGAGATCGAAGGTAACATGAAGAGATACTTACCGTGCCCCTAGGACGTCTGACGTGAGGGGAAGTGAGGGGTGAACTGAGGAAAAGGGGACTAGTGGGGGGTAGGGGAATTAGACTGTGACGGGTTGTCATGGTCTCTTAGGCAGGCAAACCAGGGTCAACTGTCAATGTGGTAGTATGGGGATGATGGTAGGTGAGATGGGGGGGTCGAAATGTGTATGAATTTAGAGAAAGAAACAAACAGATGGTCAGCAACAAACAGAGGGGGGGGGGAAGAGAGAGGCAAATCGATGGCAGAAAAGATAGGTAGATGGATACAAATAAAGAGATAGATACAGAGGAGAGAGAGAGAGAGAGAGAGAGAGAGAGAGAGAGAGAGAGAGAGAGAGAGAGAGAGAGAGAGAGAGAGGGGGGGGAAGATGGATAGGTTGAAAGGTTGGGGGAGGTGTTGTAGGCCAGATGGAGGCAGGGAGAGGGGAAAGCTATTAAAGGTAGTACTAACTCACCAAATAGATGGACACCCACCCCAACAACATCAAACACAGATTTTGGGATCCTTTTTGGACACTAATCGGGTCTAATATATACATGGATGACAGAATGTGATTGAAGTAACATACGGTCACAATCTGGCAAATAATCCCACAGGATTATTAACAGATGTAGCTTTAAATTAAAGATTGTTCAAGGTGACACCAAACAGATACAACAATGTTGTTTACAATTTAGCCAATCATACATTTAGCACTGGTTTAAAACGTATTGATCTCGGTATTGATTTTATTACTATTAGAAGGGAGTATCTAAGGGGGTTAATGCCTTCTGATGGACAACATGAAGCTCATTCTATTGATTTTGATCTCATAGAGCAATGGTTTCTTTTTTTTGGGGAGGGGGAATTCAATAATCAAGCCTCGTGTAGTTGTTTGTGTACTTTGGCTTATGGAATAAACGAATTTTCGGTTTTCAGGGGTACTTTTTTAAACAAAAAACCTTAGCTTATTGGATACCTCCATTCAACTACCTATTTCGTTAATGATATAGGTGGGGGAAATATTAGTGCATCAGGAAATGTGTGACATAGTTCTATATATATATATATATATATATATATATATATATATATATATATATATATATATATATGCGTCAAGTTATGCCATGAAACATGAATATCACATGACTATGTGCAATATGTTTGTCATTATTATTGATCAGATCATGAATAGATCACAGCTAACGTCACGGGTGTTTACAGATATATATGCCTGTCATGTGTGGCAAATTTATTTATGTGTAGAACAGGTAAACCATGGTGGGGGAGGCAATAGTTGCAATAAAACAATCACTGTGGTGGCAGTAGCAGTTTGGTATGTTTCAAAATGATAAATGTTCACCAAATAGCACTACGACCACCCCTTTTAGATTCTAGTAGGTGGTACTAAGGCCTTCTAGGCGATGGCCAATTATCGTGTACAAATCAAATCGTACGAGGTGATTGTACAAATATGCCTAGAAAATGTATGACAGAACTACCTATTCTATAGCTTCTCCAGGAGTAAGTACGCGTTTGTGTTGTTCAACTGAAAACTATGAAAATGATTGTACAGATATTACAATTGTGATTGTACAAAGTGTCAACTCATTCTGAAGCGTTCTGAAACATATCCCTGGAAGAGAAGGGAACTACTGCAGCACCATGGCGGCAGGAACACTATAGAAAAACGATGTCTACTAGACAATGAGAATATATCTCTGGTGTTTTTTGACATTTCAGAAAATGTTGAAATCCCCCCCCCCATAAGCAGCAGTAGTTAAGGATTTCCGATCATCAGATATCAATAAATCTGAAACTGGCACAATGAACCATGGTTTTTATTGCTTCATCTATCTCATAATACATAAAACTAATATGATCGTAAGTGATTTGGAGAAACTGCTGGTAGTTTAGGATTTATCGAAGAGTGGAATATATCTTTAATGAGAAATAAATGCCTGGATCACCATAATACAAAACTATAGACAGAGTTGGAATATCACTGGTGAACATAGCCCAGATATTAACTTCTCTGACGTCAACAAGTACCAGCATCTGACAGACCACAGTTCTTCCATTATAGATGAATAATAAAACTAATTAATAGCATTTATATGTATAAAGTGAGGACGGGCAGAATGGCACTTTATCGACCCAGTGTCATGGCGTACATGACGAATGCTCCCGCTTCCGGATGGCTTTCTTTGAGGTCTGATCTGCCAAATGTTATAACTTCAATTGCTATCAATTAAGTTGATTTAATTGAAAGTTTTGCTGTAACTTTAACTCTTAATAGCAAGATAGGAATAGTCAAGGGAGCATTATTCATTAACTACTGATTAAGTCACTACGTAGTCCGAGGCTATTGCGAAAAGAATCGGAAACGGATTCTCACTGACGTAACTCACCTTCCAGTTCCTGGCTGTTCTGCTGCTCAGAACAAACTTCTCACCTTACACTCAGAATCAATCCTCTTAGTGTGTGTCATACTGGAAAGCATTCCCCAATTCATGGAAACTTAAGAATCAATTCTATAACCTATTACCTTACTGCAAAACAGGGGAGAAGTCATTGCCTGGGGGTAGTCAGTTCCAATTTGGGAATAGCACCTCCAACAGAATTGATTCCTGTCCTTTCGCAACACCCTCCAGAGGTTCACGAGTGTGGGGCTTTGGGACAGTTATAGGGCAATACAGCAGCAATACTCTGTGCAGTTATTGTCAAGCACCTTTGCATTTATTTCAGTATTGATAAAACTCTATTGTACTTAGGTTATCATAGATGATCTGGGGCTCAAATTAAGTACAGTATGCACGGATCCTGAAAGATATCTACCCAAATGTTAGTAGAAAATGCTTAAAATATCAATTTTGAAAAATCAGATATTTTTGATACTATATCACTTAAAAATGGTATATCTAGGTTTCTATTCGCATGAAATAAAGCGCCTTTGGCACCTCAGTATTTCAACATCTTTACCATGGAATAAAGATACATGTATATACACTGATGCTTAATGCAGCGCAGCAACACAAATCCGATCCTATGTCAATAGTTTCGCAAAGGTGCAGTGTTCAAAATAAGAGTCAATATGAGAGGAATGCACTCAATAGAAATAGGTTGATCCTAATTTAGAAACTACAGACATGTGTTCTGAATTTTTTTTTCAAAGACCATTAAAATTTGATTATGAAGGTGCCCTGTGTAAGAGAAGAGGTCAATAGGGACATTTTAATTTAATGGCGTACATGTAGATACTCATATTGCCGTGAGTGCACTGAATTTTAGACATGATGAGCTCCCACGTGCACAATACATTCAATATCAAGCTTTTAAGGCTTCACAAGTTGCCAAATTTCGGCCCTATCTCGGGGATTCAAGCAGCCTCAAGGAGGTTCATGGCACCTTTTTCTCTTTCTCTTTGTGGGGTTTACTTCTGCGGCCTTTTAAACATTATGTGTAAGCAGGGTGACTGTATTTAGTTACCCCCCTTATCTATGAAACCTCCCCCCGCCTCCGACGGCAGTGGACCTAGAGTCTGTCTGTTCGTCTGCTGTTTTCACGCACTGACGTGACTGCTTTTATCAAGAAATCTCTATAATTATTCACTTTCAATACACCCATTCTTCTTTCTATCAACCCTGCATGTATTTCTAATTTGTCATCTATTTAAAAGGAAAGAAATAATAAGTTTTCCCGATCGGTACGCTGACCGATCGGCGGAAAACTTTGCCGCTGGTCCCATTATAATCACAGCGCCGTAGGCGCTGGTAAATTTATATATTCATATTAGAGGATATTAAGATATGTGCACAGGGCTACATGAGCTAGAGTTAAATGTCTCAAAGAGGGAACCTGACTGCGAGGTTTGCGTCAATGTATAAGATGAGGCCTTGGGTTTTCAACCAATGAAGAGCATACATGACATATGTCTTAGTACTCAAGTTCATTACACGTGCCTGGATTATATTAGCCGCAGGGGTCAACATACTATTACCTAGCTAGTATGAGAGCCCATGCCATTATACATGTACCAGCATGAACACCAGCTTTGAATAAACCATAGGGGAAAGATTGCATTGAAATTAGATTAATGTAAAAAAACAACACAATGCATCTTATAATAGCTGGGATATGGTGCACAATTCTATGGACGGGATGATAATCATCTTTCAGTAGAACACTGAAATGCCAGATGATTCATCAAGCATGCAAAATTGGATTATCATTCAAAATGAAATGAGGGGAGGAGTATGGGTTGCACAGTAAACTGGTCACAAGAGTAATTAGGAAATGATGTTAACACATGTGACACTAATGTATCTTCTCCTAATGAAACCCAAATATTGAGAAGTTTGATGGTAGTGTACTGTACTCAACTAATGACTAACTGTACGGTATCTGAGTGCATCACAGGTGCCTAGATTATGGATTGTAAGGGGGTATCGTCATGACGTTAGGAGGGAAGGGAGCCGGTATGTGAATGAATGGATTTTCAGTGTGTGGGTGGGTGGGTGGGGACCTGGGCCTTTTACCTATGTTAATTAATGAGTCACTTAGAAAGAATGGAAACTATCATAAATTCTTCTTTTTCTATTTCCATATATCAACATTTGAAAAGTAAAGTTTCTAACTCAAGTCTACCAGGTGGTAGGAACTATTTGTGGCATGGTAGACTATGAACAAGATATCTTTGGTGTGGGCCCACGTCTTTTTAAGAAAGGCCATGATGTTGCTTTAGTTACATGCACCTGGGTCGCATTTCTCAAGATGGTACAACTGGACACAGCCACTATGACTTGAACCCCTCAAAATTATATTTGGTGATCATAGGTAATGTGCTATGACTGCTCTGTGTGAGCAGCACTTAATGTAGCAATTATATAGGTTTTGTAGGGCAGTCGTACCAGTGCAAACATTAGTTACCATTAGATGGAGGGTTGTAATGGCACTAAAGTGAGGGATCTCACTACGAAGGAATCGAGTCCTACAATCTTCAGAAATGCCTTACTGCATGACACACGCCTGGAAGGCATTTCTCAAGATGACACGACCAACCCCCTTCAAATCATAATGGGATTGCTCACCAAAGTCCATTACAGTAATACATCTAGTGGGCACTAATGATTGCACTGGTACGACTGCCCTACCAATATCAATGTAATCACTGCCTTAAGTGCTGATCATACAGAGCAGTCATAGTGCATTACCTATGATCACCACGCTTATGTTGAGGGTCTTAAATCAAATTGGCTGTGTACAGTCATACCATCTTGAGAAATGCCCTCCGGGGCCAATGGCAGATCCAGGATCTGGAACAGGAGGGGGCACGGCCCAAAGGGGGTGCACAACCTCATTTTGAGCAAATTCAGGGGTTGAAAATATGCAATTAAACTCCTAACTACTGACAAAAAGGAGGGGGATGCACTCCTGCACCCCCCGTCTAAATCCTCCACTGGGACTAGCCCAAACCAGAGTAAGGGTGTGTCTGCCCCTGTGGTAGACAAGCCATCCCATAGCTGAAGGCAGAACACCTGTACAGTGTTATAGGTGTGACCTAGACTACACTTACAGGTGACCCAGATACCAGGAGCAGCTCAGTCTATCACCAAGCTGCAGGCCTCCTACTAACACTAAGCAGCTCCTCCTGCAGCTGCAGCTCACCTCACACCACCTCCAGGGCGCTGTGCCCTTTAACCCTTTAAAGGCCTAAACTCTTGCTGCCCACTGAGTTTTTTTCTGAATATGACATTAAAAGTCCTGACATTACTGTACATGTATTACTCTCTCTGATATGAGAGTCAGTTTACAAGGGCCTCTTTCTATAGGTAACTTCCTCTAGTTGTTCTTGATATAAATTTTGATTTCTGCCCTTGTCATTTCTGCAGAGCCTGAGGTATTTTCCGACATCCCTCTGACACATGTTTGATCAATTTCAGAAGTACCTGCCAACTGTACACCAAATATTAGTAAGTCCCGTTCAGCTAGGCCTATTTTGTATCTTTTCAAATGGTGTTATTTAAAGAATAGACAATAACTGAGATGCATTCGTGCATTATAGGACAGCAGACAGTCTTATTGTGAAGAAGGAATTGTCTATTGTATTTATAAATCAAGTACATACTTTGCATTACATTGACTAAGTGGAAATGCCTAACTGAATGCCTCCAGTATCCCACAGGAATTATTGACAAGCCTTGACTTTGTTTAGGTGTGCACTGCACTACTATAATGCACCCACTTCTATAAACTGGCACATGTAGCCTGGTATTACATAAAGTCTAAACATATCAACACAGAATTTATAGTAACAATGACAGTATAGAGTCAACATTGAAAAGAAAATCAGTGTTGTTCAAATCAACATTGACTTGATATTTCAGCATTGAAAGGTCTACTGTCGATCACATAGTGACATGTTGATGAAATTTTAATGACATCATTATTAAACATTGATTCAAAAGTCTATGCCTATGCGGTACTTTCCCATACTAATAAAATATCACAACCTTGGTTTTGATGACCTAAAGGCATTTCTCAAGTTGGTACACTCGGCGCAGACACTATGATTTGAAAACCTCAAAATTAGAGTGGGTGATTATAGGAAGTGCCCTAAGACTGTCCTGTATTATCAGCGCTTAATGTAGCAAATCCATAGGGTTCGGTAGGGCAGTCTGGTCAGTGCAATCATTAGTGACCCCTAGCCGCATAACATCACTGTAATCTCACTACGGTTTAAACGGGTTTAGTCATACCGTAATAACAGCTCTGTGAGGGCTTTACTGCCTATGTGGGTCAATTGTCCTTGTAGCAGCATGAGAAATGCCCCATGTGGCAGTAGCATAAATGTAGCAAAATGTACAAAGGGTTAGCAGCATCCAGCAGACACAGTGTTCCACTTTTCTCCCCTCACCTACATACTCTTGGACCCCCGTGGGTAGAATCTTTATCTCTGAACACATAGATCTGTCTGACATAGATAACTCATGAATGATTTATCGAGTTTCTAAATTTACCACCACATTCTGGGAGAGATATGTCCATACTATACTTAGTATGTCAGTCTACACCATAGGCTACACTGTAAAAAGTATATGTTAAATCCACCAGGTATCCTCATAACACTAAACAGTGGACCACTGTAATTGTATAGGATTGAGCCAGTATACCGTATTGTCGTGTTTGAGCGCTGGGATTCGAATAAGCGCCTGTCTCAAATAAGCGCCGGGGGTACAGAGGTCATGAAATAACTCTTCAGCAGTAAATCTAGATCTCAAATAAGTGACTGTCCTGTATAAGGGCCGGGGGTAATGAGGCTTCCAAATCAATGAGCGCCCCGGCGCTTGAACACGACGGTACAGTACTTTTACAGGTGGCAGTACAGGTGGCAGTACGGTGGTACACAAATGTACAAGGAATCATTGTGAAAATAATGATGGATCTCTGGCAACTTTGGGACAAGGATTTTGCTGTTATTTTGAAGACATTTTTCTTACAGTGTAGCAGACTTTATTAGGGTTATCTGCTAATATGGAGGCTTGGCTGTATCCAACCAGGGTGAGGCCAAAGGAGCACATTCCTCATAATTATGTATCATAGCCAATTACAGTATCATTTCATGTGAATAATAATGGCCCATAGAGATATTGTTAAACAGCCGCTCGCCACATCCTCAGTTGAACAACATGTCTTGGTCGCCACTCCTGGTCACATAACTTATTAATATGATAAATTCATTGAATTTGTGCATTTTTGTATCAATGTAATATGGAATTAATATACAAATGATCAACTGTGGCTCAAATTGATATCGATCAACCCTGAGGGGGTGGGAAAAGCCAACCTCAGGGTTGATAAACAACAATGTATGTCATAGTCATTCAGTTCTACAGTGCTCTTTTAAGATTGGCGCTGATTCAATGGCACACTGCAAAAATGGTGTTTAGACTTTAAACATGTTTAGGTCTAAACATGTTTAAAACCTAAACATATACATCAGTTAGGTGTATCATCAACTACACATTTAGGAAAATAACACTTTTATTCTAAATACATAAACATTTTTGCTAAACATGTTCAGATGTTTAGAGTTTAAAAAGTTGAATATTAGGTGTTTAGATTTAAACATCAATATGTTTAGATACTTGGATGTCAAATCCACACCAGGTAGCAGCACTACCTCTGAATGGACTATCTGCACACAGTTATAATCAATTGTTGTGGCAAATATCCCTAAACTCCTTGTTTATCATAATGCCATTCTATTAAGCGTTATGAAAATAGACACTTCAATAGAAAATTAACTAAATTCAACTTACACCACCATCATTACCATAAAATAATCAGTGAGCTCCATGACTTACACCTATGTCATGTTATTTTGTAAAGTATAAAGCAATGTCCTTCCTGCCAACCTGTTGCCGGGAGGCGTGGCGCAGTCGGTAGCGCGTTCGCTCACAGGCCGTAAGGTCGTGGGTTCGGTTCCCGGCCCGGCCGGGGCATAGTGGTGGTTCCAAACGTCGCCGTAAGGTGTCGTTTGAGTTCCTCCCTGCTCTGGCTAGGCTGTGCTGGAAAGTCTCTCGGCGGTCATGGCAGACAAATGACTTGAAACAGGCCTGTCCATCTCTCACTATGCCTATGTAGTGACGGATGTTAAAGAACCATTGCCTCGGTAAATGTGTAGGGGCGTGATTTCTACCTTAGCTCCCTCTAGTGTACGGGTCCGGGTTTCACGCCACGGGACCTCTCACCCTTGACGTGTCCAAAGGGCACATAGGTGAGGTTAAAATTCAAAGCAAAGCCAACCTGTTGTACTTTCTCAAGTCTCCTATTCTAATGCAGCATGTACATATATGTGTATATAGCTGTGGCTGACATCTTTGGAGACTTTGCAGTATAAATACCTGCTGATGTCCTCCAGTAAATGAGAAAACAAGCAAAAGACATTCCTTTATCTTTTTAATGGATACATATCTGCAAACACTTACTTCCCACCAAATCACTCAGACATCTAAACACAAAAATTCATACACATCTAAACACAAAATTTCATAGATATCTAAACACAAATTTTGAACCTAAACATCTAGATTTCTAAACACTTGAGCTAAGCACATTGTTTGGCTAAACATGTTTAGGAAATTAATGTGATTACAAAAACGTTGCATGAATATGTTTAGAATTGTGTTTAGGATCTAAACACCATTTTTGCAGTGCAGGGCTCATTCAAAGCCTCAGTGCCTATACAGTCCATTACGGTAACTCATTAATGTTTCACTGCAACTATGATGTTGGTTAATTAGGTATTGCTGTCTTTACCCCCCCCCACCTAAACCCGGCTTCCATCCAGCATTTAACTGTTTCTAATGATCAGTGGCAGGAGAAGCCATTAACTTCATTTCTATCATCAACCACTGAGTTAATTAATTATGAACAGTGCAGCTAAATTTAAAAAGTACACTCAGGTGCCATGGAACAAACTGTTTTCTCCCGCACTAGGGACATGACAACAAAGTCTGATTAACACAGAACAAATGGCGTAATAACCCGTTTAAGCCCCAGGGTCTCAAATAAGTAGCGGTCTAAAAAAAAATACGCCGGGGGTATAGGGGTATTGGAATTTACCTTAAGCACTAAAATGAGTATTCAAATAAGCGCCTGCCTAGTATGAGAGCCAGGGGTAGAGTGGGATTGAAATCAATGGGTGCCTGGTAATGGGAACCCTTTATTGGGTGGCATTACAGTCCAATCGCATTCATCATGCGGTCGCTGCAGCACTACAAGTGGGGGGTGTTGCTCCTATTGTAAAAGTAGCTGTGAGTATGTACCCTTTTTTCTAAACAAGTTGTGCACTGCTTCACCAAAGTACTTGCACTCACCACATCAGTCTCAGAAGTCACCTGCCTTGTTTAGAACAGAGAGAGCTGCACTATCAGGTACCTACTCATGTCACACACTCTATAGTATATAAATACTGACTGACTTCTCCCAACTAGGTACCTACTCAAATCCCCCTTTTTTAGCACCATACTTGAATGACCACTTGTGAGCAAGAAAAGGGACAAGTTATAGCTACATGAAAAGAAAGGACTGGAAACGAGGGCATTTTTAGCCAGCTCTTCTTTTTACTATAGGAGCAACACCCTCCTGGCCTACCAAACTCTATGTGATTGCTCCATAAGTGCTTCTCATACAGAGTAACAGAGCAGTCATATTGCAAACCTACAATCACTGACACTAACATTTAGGCTGTCAAATCACAGTGGTTATGTGCAGTCATAGTACTTTAAGAAATGGCCTTCTGGTATTGCCTAACCGCTAGCCCAACATCTGCAAATATGGCTAGAGAAATTAGGTGAGACATCGAAGTGACACACTACAAGTTAATTAGTTCATTAGCACATCCCTGATTGCCTCTGTCTGCAGGCTAATTCAGGTTTCACTTTATGCCAATCAGGGTCAATTGGACTCTGAAGACGGTGGCAAACCACAATTAACATTCCCCATGGGTCGGTGACCTGTTTTGCTAACCACAGAAATAATGTGTTACCGTCACAAAGTCTGTATGAAGCTATTGTTGTCTGTCTTGAGGCTGTCTGTGTCAACACCGTTGGTAGAGATATAGCCGTCTAAGGGCTGCGAATGCAGGCAGGCTAAATGACGCCTCTGCAGCATCCAGTAATCTTAGCAGACAATCCTACATATAGGGGAGTATCAGATTGACACTGTCCAGCAGCATTGTATCTCAGTGTGCCAGTATCCTTAACGCATGGCATGGCACTCCCATCGTATCGTTTTATTGGATGAGTAGCTAATTAGGGACATAGATATACATCGTATCAGTACTACATGTATATAATTGATATCCTCCCATTGGCATGAGATACGTTACAGTGATTTAAACCGTTTTACCTTTAAAGGTTGTTTTGCATTCATGCAGCATGACCATCAGTTTTCATGATGCATGATTGCAGGCCTGGGGAGTAGCTCAGGCCTGGGGAGTAGCTTAGGCCTGCAGTAGCTCAGGCCTGGGGAGTAGCTCAGGCCTGGGAAGTAGCTCAGGCCTGGGGAGTAGCTCAGGCCTGGGGAGTAGCTCAGGCCTGGGGAGTAGCTCAGGCCTGGGGAGTAGCTCAGGCCTGGGGAGTAGCTCAGGCCTGGGGAGTAGCTCAGGCCTGGGGAGTACCTTAGGCCTGCAGTAGCTCAGGCCTGGGGAGTAGCTCAGACCTGGGAAGTACCTCAGGCCTGGGGAGTAGCTCAGGCCTAGGGAGTAGCTCAGGTCTGTTGTGTCTTGTCACACCCAGCGGTAAACATCAACCATGGAAGGCATCAGTGATAGTAAACATGCCTGTTGGCGCTTGGAACCAACTATGCAAAAAAAGAGAATATAGTTGGCAGTCTTCCAGATGGCCTTATGAGGGAGTTCTATGGCAGCGTGAATGATTCGATCCACGTAAACAAAAAGGCTTCCTAGTCTGCGTTCATGCCTATAGCACAATAGACACACAGAAGTAAGGACTCAACACATCCAATAAGTTCTAAGAAATAACTGTTGAATTTACCAGGCATCCCCATAAAACTGAACACTGAATCATCATAATTGTATTAATGGTTAGCACGGTGGCATAAGGAATTTCCGTAAAAATTAAAATGAATCTTTGGCATTTTTTTGGACAAGGAATTCACTCTTTTTTTACAACATTTTTATAATAGTGATACATAGTATTTTAACCAAGCCTAAAGGGGTGTTTAACCCATATTGTCTTATAAACCTACAAGGCTTAGGTTAAATCATTGCTAGCGGGCATCTAAATCACATAGAAACTGCATTAAAAATTTCTATCCTATACTTGCGACGGATTTCGATAAAGCACTGAAGTATGATCCTGTCCCTAATATAAATTTAGTAATGATAGAGCTGAAAATTATGTGTAAGGTTCACAGACAATTTATTGCTGAGTGTTTAGTAATGCCTTCAGATATGTAAGAGCTAGTGCTGTTTTATTTGCTGATTGACTGATACACTGTACAAAATAACTGAATCTACCAGGGATCCTTGTAAACTAAACAGCTAACCACCATAAGTATCCAACAGGGAGCCGGTGTAGTTTTTACAAGAAACTCCAGGTGGCAGTGCGGTTGTATGTGGCATCTTTGTGGAAAGAACGGCATCTCTGTGAAAATAAAGACAGATCTCTGGCAACTTTGGGAAGAGGAATCTGTTGATATTTCAGTGTAGATATATAAATGCTGATATGTCAAGCATGTTGAGCCTGATGCTCAGGTGACTGGATCACTTTGATAACGTTGATCGCAGTGGAAAAGAAGCTAAACATGCATGGCCCCGTATAAGATGTGCCAAGGTACGGTACGTGAAAACGATCTCCACAAAAAGGATATGAAGATAATGAGCCCCTTTTGAAAAAAGAAAAGAGAAAAAAACTCCCATCAGTAGTTTAATCTGATATAAATTCCCCAGCAAGCTGGAAAGGAATGGAATAGGACTTGGAGAATTGGAGAATGAAATAATGTTATCAAAAAGTGTTCATTCTCTCAATTATGTAGCACTTCCCTTAACGAGTGTTTTGGCTAATCAATCATTCAGTGTGCACAATAGGTGTGACGTGCACCACATTCAATGATGGCAGGCAATTTCCTAAAATACCAGACTAATAAATATCTAATGCTTTAAGTGTGCTGCAGGGAAAGCCTACAATCCTTCAAGGGGTGCATCATGCCCATTGGTCGGCATGATGCACTAATGAAGTGCTGGCAAGACTGCTTGCCAGCACTTCTTTGGTGCATCATGCCGACCCTCCGTGACACTATCAACACTGTATGGTTGGTATGATGCATGAATGCAGCGCTGGCGAGTTACTCCCCAGGGCTGCATTCACACAGCATGACGACCAATGGACACAATTCATTAATATATCAGCGGCACTTAAAGGGATATTGATCTATTTCGGTCAGGTTACCTGTCACAGGCTCCTGCAAGGAGCTTGACATTAAGGGGAATAATGTATAAGGTTCTCCAGAAATAACCTAAGCAGATCCAGAATGTTCTGATCTTCATTGTGTAGGGCTCAGTGATAATTGCCCACCTGCAGAACGGAACTTGCTCAAGATTATTAAGTTTCAAAATGTGTTTTGTAAAGTTTAAAAGAATAATTATCGTGCTCTTTGCAGTGTAAAGTAAATTGGTGAAAAGGAAAAAAATGGATCAAAATAGGTAAATCAAACAGTGATATACTGTATGCATACTTCAATCCCGTCAAGTAACCAGTAACTGCAAAACACTCTTAAAGGGTGGGAATATCATATGGAAGCACCTAAGATAAGCGCTGGTTCCACTGCCATTGCCTGGGCGATTTTTTGCTCGTCCAACCATTTTTTTTCTCTATATTTTTGCAATATCATATTTGTCGGATTAGCAGAAATTCGCCCAATCGATGGCCCGACCAACCTTTTTGCCCAACCGATAGTAATGGAACCAACATTTTATTCATCATGTTTTCTGTTTTGCACCTCGGGGAGGAATCAACAGGAGGTCTTAAGGCCATACCATGTAGCCCTTAGGCCACACCTTATACACCATTAGTGTATTATGGTACCATTCCCTTTGCTTGGCATGATGCACCAATGATCTGCTGGCAAGTCTTCTTGCCATAACTTTATTGGTACATCATGCCAACCCTCCTGGACTCCATCAATTCTACAATGCCTAAGGGATAAATGCTTAACCTGCTAGTAGACTCATCAGAGGGCTATTTCTTATTTCCTATCAGCATTGCTAAAAATTGCCTTCCTGTGCTAGAATACACTGTAAAAAATGTTTTCAAATAATGGCGGAATCCTTGTCCCAAGGTTGCTGGATATCTATAATTATTTTTACAGAAATTCATTGTACCTGGTACCACTGTATTGCCACCTGGGGCTTCTTGTAAAAATGGCAATTGTAATACAAATAATGTGGTTCACTGTTCAGTTTTACACGGATACCTGGTAGATTCAACTGTTATTTCAGTCAATACAAAAACTCACGGGACCGAGGCCATTACTGTCAAAATCACTGCCGGGCCTGCAGAAATGACCAAACTTTGGGACCGAATGTCTGACTGTAATCTTGGGACCTTGGGCTACATTGTGGTTTTCCTGCTAAAATCAGTCGGGGCCTGCAGAACAATAAGTTCTGCAGGACCAAATGGCCTTTGGGGGAAAAAAACTTTTAATAAAGACTGTTCCCAGCAAATTGTCATCATCTGTCGCCATAATTGGTCATCAATGGTGACTCCTTTTTGAGTGATAACTCATTCCGTCATCTTTTGCCACTGTGTGTTAGACTCACGTGGCATAGCAATTGCTATTCCTGGTGATCTTGTGCTGTAACGTCATTGTGTTCCATCTTGCGACATGTGTGAGCCACTTCACACAGGTTGACGAGGACTCACGACAATTTGCCGGGTTATTTTTACAGTGTGGGTGTGGTGCATCATTACACTATTGGACTTTATAAGGCAAAAGAGTAATTTATGAATTGGAATGAACCACAACCAGGCTAGCAAAGTCTTACTTACTTTCATACATCTACATTCATTTGGATGGCTGGGTGAGCATAAGCCTTTATGAAGGTAACAGGATAGCAGGTGGGCAATAGTATTGTTAGCCTTTTGAGGAAAACATGTTACCAGAATGGTTCATATTGTTTGTTTTTTTTAAATCTTATTGCATCAATATCCCTGGATCAATATACTTCAGCCAGGGTTTGTTTTGTGAGGTCATATGTTTCCATCAGCTTTGTAATTTGGTTAATCGTCTTTACATCCTGGCGCTTTACCCGTTAAATGCCACTATATCTAGTCCATTCATGCACGCATCATGCCAACACATGAGTGCATCATGCCAACAAATTGACATGATGCACTTATACATTGCTGGCCTTTACATGATTAATGATAAGAAGACTATGGATTGTCAGCAGTACTACATTTAGATCATGCTACCAAAATAAAACATGCATACTATTGGTTCCTGTTAAGGCACCCCGGATACTCGTCCGGAGGATCGGCATGATGCACCAATGGGCATAATGGACTCCTGCATTAGCCGCCCTTAAAGGCTTAACTTACTCGGGTTATTCATACTCACATGTGTAGCACTAAGCTGATGTGTCAGGTGTTAGGATCTGATCAGACTGTGCTGATCTGATATACATGGTATTAAGTTTGATCATCTGGAACAAGGGCTCAAAGGGTTAAGAAGTTCACCAGGATATGGTGGTCATGTTAACCCTTTAAGTGCAAGTCACTAACATATTAGAGCACAGAGGCGTAGGAAGCAAATCTTCATTGGGGAGGCCCAGTGGGGACCCAACCTCGACCAGCTTGAATTGTTGGCTCAAACATAATAGCGCCTATACATACCTCTATAAAATTTGTATAGAAAAGTGATTTTTGATGAATTTTAGATCTGATTTAAGGTTCAAGCCCCCACCTTCCCTGTCCCATTGCTATATCAATCTAATTTGAGATGCAAAACTTTAGCTCCTTCTACAATTCATTATGAATTCTTGGTAATTTTTGGGGGGCCCCGACATTCTCAGGCCCCACCTCCTTTATGATTGGGTGGGCCCAGGCCCCCCTGCCCCCCCCCCCTTTTCCTACGCCCCTGGGTGCATTTTATGTGTCGACATGATGCGACAATGAAGTGTCAGCAAGTCTGCTCACTAATAAGTGCTATATAATAGGTCCATAATTCCAGCCCTTCTGCAGCCGTCCATTTTAACAACGGTTGGGATGGTTTTGAGGGTAGAGGTAAAAAATAATTGACATCCCTCTGAGGGGGGGGGGGGCTCAAAAGAAATTCTAGCCTTTTTAGCAGACAAGAAGCCAGTTATTACTATAGAACAAAAGCGGGATTTTAGACCCCTGGCATGCGCATGTTTCAATCCCATGTTTCTAAAGCTTATTACTCCCTTAATCATACAGAATGTCAGCAGATAAAACGCAGCCTTCTTTCGAGGCATTAACCCACCTCAATTCCCTAGCACAGGAAGGCATTTCTCAAGATGGTACTACTGAAAACAGCCACTACAATTTTGAAGCGCTTAAAATTAAAGTCGGTGATCGTGGGTAATGCATTACAACTGCCCTGTACGATCAGCACTTAACACAGTAATTACATGGGGTTTGGTAGGTCAGTCGTACCAGTGCAGTCATTAGTCACCCTTTACATGCGGAGCTATAATGACATTATATGGCGTGATCCCACTACGATTTGACAGAGCTCTGGTCATACCATCTTGAGAAATGCCTTCCAGGAAAACTATCAAAAGACCCGAGAGCGTATACACGCTGCAGATAATAGACCATTTCAGGAAGGCAAGATGGTATGACTAGACCTTTTCAAATCGTAGTGGGATCACTCAGTCTACCACCAATACAGCCCTGCCTCTAGTGGTGACTAATGATTGCACTGGTACGACTGCCCTACCAAACCCTGCAGGGGCGTGGGAAGCAGTTTCAGAGTGGGTTGGACCAGGGGGTTTTCTGACCTCCCTTTGCTTGACCTTTTAGTTTTGACCTTTTGAGGAGTTGGCCAAAAGTGGGGGGGGGACATGCCCGCCCCCCCTGTCTCCCCTGCTTTCCACGGCCATGGCTGCTGATTGTACACATTACAGTCGTAGTGTGTTACCTACGAGCAATCACTCAAACTTACTGGGCTTCATATTGTAGTGGCTATGCTCAGTTGTACCATTTTGAGAAAGGTACGGTACTCTGCCCTTCCAACGCTTGTTAGTGTCTTAGCATGATAAATGCATTACATATTAAGCCAAAATTGCAATCATGAAAGGCCTAGCCGCTGCGAATAATTGATTAATTACAAGAAGAACGTCACCTGCAATTATGAAATTATAATTATATAAATTCTATATTACCAAATCATGTATTCTATCGTTACAAAACTATTGGTTTCATAAAGATTATATCAGATCTGCATCGCATCCCAAATTAATTGGTTTTATAACGACATTTCTGATGTAATATTATAGTTGCAAATATACATTTTGTGCATAGATACGGAGGTGACATTTGCTCCACATACCATGTTTGTAAGAGATAGAGTCTACCAAATGAAGCCATCATGAAAATAGGGTCGTCATTTCATTTAAGAGAGTCGTAAGCAGGTAGAGGTTCGTTCATACTTGATCAGGGAAGCTTATTAAGATGAAAAGACATTAGGCATTTATTCTCCCATTCTTCTCATAGAATTAAACCTATACATATTATAATTACATGAAAATACTAAATCGATTGTAAAAGCCTCTCGTGTTTATCAGCATGGTTTTCTGAAAATTCATATGTTTTCCTCAAATTGTGTATTCTGAAATAACCATCATATTGCTTGAGGTCCTGCCGCTTCTGTGGTGGTTAAGGCCGACCTTCTGCATGGGGCTTTTCCAGCCCTGTTCCAGCATGGGTATTACTTAGCTGTTCGTGGGGCTGCCTTCGCCCATCATGACAACCATACAACCCCATGAACAAGCCGCACCAACATAAATATAAAGGGTATAAGGTGAAAATATCGAATTTCATCTGGCAGATTTGGATTTGCATTCCCAAATGACACTAATCCATCTCTCAGAACACTTCTACTCGAAAATGCTTTACACTCTCTTATAGAGGCCCTGGCTATATATACGTATTGGCCGCACCCTGACATTAGTATAGAAATGTACTAAGCAGCACAGGGGACATTGAAAAGTTTATATTCCTTAATAATATAGTCTAAACTTATGTGCGTGGGTTTTCCGTACAAACGATCCTGAGCTTTGAGGCATATCGTAGCCGTTTAGAGCTGAGAGGCTGAGGCCAAAAGAATAAAGGTGTGTTTCCAGTAACACGACTTGAAGAGGTAGGGTCGGTTGGTTGGCGTGTTTTTTTTTTTATATTTGTTTTTTTTTTACATTTATATAGGAAAAGTTAGGGCACATATCAATGGATGTATCAAATTCTATGATTTCATTGTAAAATAATGATGGAAAAATTACAACTGTGAGAGTGGGGAAGAACATGAAAAGGGTACAGCTAGGAAATAGATGAAAAAAAGTAAAAATCCTCAAAAAGTAATGAAAGATTTCTTTAAAATATCAATAAATGAGACAAAATCCTTCAAAATCAAAAAATCTTTGCTGGAACCAAGTGTAAATGTAAGCCATTATCAACTTCACCCTTTTTTTTGCACTTGATACTGAAGAGTACCTAATGCATTAATTCATCATGCCCATCGGTTGGCATGATGCATGAATGCAGTGCAGGCGAGTAACTCACCATTCGTGCATCATGCCAAACGATTAGCAGTGTATGATGCACCAATGCAGTGCTGGGAGGCAGACTCACCGGTACTTCATGAAACCTTGACTTATTTTATATAATCCTTTAATGGTTTAAAGGAGCTGCCTCAATGGTTTGTCCTGATCACCACTTGCTTTCACATTACTTTAACTCATACAAAACACAATTGCCCTATTGACCTAACGAACAAAATATGCTCCGCCCCTTCCTGATGACCTCTCTCTCTCCTATTCCTGTCAAACAAATCGAACACACACTGTGAAAGATCCGTGGAATAATAGCAAGACAGATAGATAAATAGATAGATAGAGATAGAGAGACAGACAGACAGACAAAGAAAGACAGAGATACAGAGAGAGAGATAGACAGACAGACAAAGAAAGATATGAGAGAGAAACAAGCATCAGAAGAGAGAGAGAGAGAGAGAGAGAGAGAGAGAGAGAGAGAGACAGACAGACAGACAGACAGACAGACAGACAGACTACAGAGACAGACAGACAGACAGACATAGACAGAAACAGAGAGGATGGAAGAGGTGTAGGCCCAGGAACACTGAACAAGAAGGGCGGAAAGAGATACAGAGACCGCCAGACAGAGAGTGAGATTGACAAGAGGAAGACAGCAGAAATTATGAGTGTGCAGATTTGACTGCAACAATAGATTGAAGGAAGCATTAAAATTGTCAGCCAGGATATCCGGACCATTGAATTCAGACTAAATGGAATTTTAATTACTGACTTATCATTGTACAGACAACTGTGCACATGGGTGTTGACTGATGTACATTTTACATAACCTACTTCAAATAGAAGATTTCAGATAAATGGAACCAGAGTTTAATTAAGGTAAAAATAAGGCCATTTACGTGAATATTACATCATGATCTGTCTTAGACTTGCTAACACTACTATAGATATTCTGAGCTTTAGTTTTCAATTAGAGGTTTATAAGTATTACGTCATACTCTAACTATATACTCAGAGTTCCGGTTGCCATTACATGAGTATTTACCCAGAATCCCAGTGAACAAACATATCAATCTGACCCACACATTTCCACGAAACCAATACTGGCAAGATTGGCACATCTCCTACCGTCTCGGTCACCATCGCGTGTGATTATTAATGCATGAGGGCATAACACCATCTATTGCAACACGCTCTGGGGTCAATTTCGAAACAGACGACGATTTTCTCCCCATTTGGAGTCTTGAACACTCAAATAATTTTAGTGTGCAATTGGTCAATAGACATTATGCCACCATTTGTACTATATATTTTATTTGTTTAAATATTTGACTGGAAAAGAGCCCTGAGCTGTTTAAATCTATAGTAGCAATAGAACAATTATACGGATCTGTTCTCAAGCCCCGTATCACTCTGCATATTAGGAGATAGATCCTACGATTTAGTTATGTTCTGTGATCGTAGTGGTGTTTTGGTAATCGTACAGCTTTTTCGTACAGATAAAAGTTTATTTTGAAATAGACCCTTTGCTCACACAGTAGGGTTATGGTCCCATAGCGGCACCAAGGACGTCATAGGAGAGGTGGTGGTAGTGAGGGTGGGGGGGGCGGTTGTTTGTAATGGGGTGGAGAGCTTTGTTATTGGGCAGTCCTTCACCCCTCACCAATGCTGGTAGTGGTAGCATCGGTAACAGCAGCAGCAGCAGCAGCAACAGCAGCAGCAGCAGAAGCAACAGCAGCAACAACGTTACAGTACAGATGCAATAGACCTATGTATACGGCAAGATAGGGTGACTTTAGAACTAAAGAATTTAATCTGTTTTAGTATAATATTCTCAATGTTGTTATATATCCATTTATATTATCTATAACTGCTACCTCCTTACTATTATTAGTCACGTCATGTTCTTTAACCCCCCCCCCCCATATGCAGACATTTTATATTACTGTCTGTCAGTCTCAGCTCAGCTGTTTGTTTCTGCCTATGCCACTCTACTTTGTAGATGTGGACCACTAAATTGACATGGCCATTTCTTAAAATCGACATGTGGCATGGTCCTATGTGATATGGTACAAAGTTAGTGACATGACATCGGTCCTTTCTTATATTTAACATGGGACATACTAGTCTCTTCATGGTGATGGGGGTATCGGGTTTTAATTGACATGTGACATGAGCATCTCTTCAAATCGACATGGGGACTCCCCAGCCAGGGATATTTCTTTGTCTCTGTCTCTCTCTCTCTGTCTCTGTATCTCTCTCTCTCTCTCTCTCTCTCTCTCTCTCTCTCTCTCTCTGCCTCTGCCTCTTTCTTTGTCTGTCTCTGTCTCTGCCTCTCTCTGTCTCTCCCTATTTTAGTGTGTGCCATTCATAACCTCCCTTCTATATACCCCTCTCCTTCTGTCATGCTGCCCACTCCCTGTCTGTCTGCCTCCCTCTGTCTCTCGCTTTCTTTCCTCCACGCTCTCCATTTCTATTCCCTCATATATCTTCTGTGTCCCGGTCCGAACTCTTGCCCTTAATATATCCCTGAGTTATGATGAGCAATGCTATCCACTTTAACTTATCAGATGTAAGTTGGGGTTAACATCTACATCCTTGTCGATATGATGTATATATATATATATATATATATATATATATATATATATATATATATATATATAGAGAGAGAGAGAGAGAGAGAGAGAGAGAGAGAGAGAGAGAGAGAGAGAGAATGCGTGCAGCTATCTGCTCAAGATAACAGCCCGATACAAACGCCTTAACTGCTGCCCAGTCATATCTGGGGCTATACTCAAGTTACTAATCATGGGTCGAGCTGCTCCACTCCCACACAGAGCTGCTCATCCAAGTGATGACCTTGTTTGTACCCATCCCGGATCCGATGCTTCGATCCCTGATCTGGTAGGCCCTGGAAGGAGGGACGGGATGCTAAAGAAATTAACTTCATGTCTCAGGCATTGTCTTGGGGTGTATTTCAAATCATCTTAGAGAGTGATCACCTTTCAACAATGAGTTTGAGTTTGAGTTTAACAAGTTTATTGGCCAAATAACATCATACAACATGAAGCTTTTCAGGATCAGCCAAGAAATGACAATAATTATAACCATACACAAAGGAAAAATTATTTCACAATGCATTGCATATGGGAATACAATAGGCGCTTACTAGGTGATTCCAGGTTATGCCAGCAATTAGTCTTCATAATAAAATACATTGATATCGGAGTGGGCTCCCAACATACACATTCTTATATTCAATGACATACTAATACTCAATTACTAACTAATTTTCAACATAAATTTCTTTTTGGATTCCAATTTCTGAACATCAGCATCCAGTTTATCCCAAAGCACCTTGCCTCTGACAAGTGGACTCATATCATAAGCAAGGCACGTAGATCGCCTAACATTTAGCAATGGGGGGGCGGCGTGGTGGTTGTTTTTTCCCCAGTTAGATTGACTTATAGGGGTTGAAAGAAATGTCGTCCCTCCCCCAGCCAATGATTGGAAAAATAATTGTCGCCCCCCCCTCAAACTCCCTCAATGGTATCTTTAAACATTTAATCGTCGATGGTGCTTTGAAACATGATGCTGACCCTTCAGGCCTGACACTCTTGGAGGGTCGTCATGATGCACCAATTAACTTCTGGTAGGCAGACCATTCAATACTCAAGTCTCCATATATATTCATCTTGCAGACGTCGTAAGGATGGCAGCAGTTACGGTGCAGAGGGAGGTAAATATTACATTACTGACAAAACAAGCTATTATTAGTCCAGGAGGGCAATTCTTATTATGTCATGGCTGATACAACTGTCACTATAGATTAGTACTAGAACCGCCGTATTCAATGGGGGGCATTGAATACAATGTGTCTGTATTCAATGGGTGTCCGCCATCTTGGATTTTGAACAGATCTGAGCTGTTTTTCTTTATTTAAAGGCAAAATAACCCCCTAGTCCATGACATAAATGCAAATGTCCATGACCAGGGAATAAATTTGCATCGTATTCACCGAGGCGGCGTTGAATGCGGACAGGCCTCACCAAGGTGCTTATATATGCCACGAGTATACACGCCATAAGTATGACACAGACATTCTAGGTTTTCCATGCATACTGGCCTCAATTAGGAGCCCAGTGGGCACATAACATTGAATCAAGGTTGAAATAACTTTTGATCATGGTTAATCAACATTATTTCAATGTTGATACAACATTCTTTGCCCACTAGTGTGTGTGTGGGTAAAGTACACTGAGTCTATGGAGGTACAGTGCCAGGCAAATAATCTACCACACTGTTAAAGAATTGTCATCAAAACAACAGTGAAATCCTTGTCCCAAAGTTACTAGAGATCCATCTTTATTTTCACGGAGATTCCTCGCAACATGGAGTGTACTGTACTGCTTCATTGTAAGAACTACAATGCTTTATTGCAATGCAATTAAGGTGATTGTTCAATTTTAGAGAATCCCTGGTAGATTCAACAATTATTTCTTAGAGTGCGCTGCTTTGCATGACGTGACTGTAATTTCAAAGTAAAGGGGTCTTCTGCTAAATATGGACTAGGAGGCATAGGCCACCCAGGAGGGTGTTGCTCCTATTGTAAAAAGAGCTGTGAGTATGTGCCCTCTTTTCCAAACAGGTCATGCACTGCTTCACCATTCAACTTGCACTCACCACATTAGATTGAAAAGTCACCTGCCTTGTTTAAAATAGAGAGAACTGCACTACCAGGTACCTACTCATGTCACACGCCCTATAGTTTATTATACTGACTGACTTCTCCCAACTAGGTACCTACTCAAATCCCCCTTTTTTAGCCCCGTACTTGAATGACCACTTGTGAGCAACAAAAGGGACAAGTTATAGCTACATGAAAAGAAAGGACTGGAAACAAGGGCATTTTTAGCCAGCTCTTCCTTTTACTATAGGAGCAACACCCTCCAGAAATAAGCCTACCTATCACTGCTTTGCATGACTAGACTGTATAATATGAACGTAAAGGGGTCTTCTGCCAGCAGTGGACTTGGAGTCATAGGGCGGTCATTCAGAAGTGGGCTTCAGGGTTCACAACCTTATACCATATTAGCCTGTATATGCACCCGGGCGCTCATTAATTTCAACTAGGCTATACCCCAGTGCTCATTCAACACCAGCGCTTATAGTGAATTTCAAAATTTCAATACCCCTGTACCCCCGGCGCTTATTCAAGACCGGCGTTTATTCAAAACCTGCCGCTTATACAGGCCGATACGGTAGTTATAGTGCATCCCATACACACATGTATTCATACGCCCCTTCTGGATCCTCTACTCAATCCGCCCACACATAGTGTTTACATTTTGCCATCCATTAGGAACCCCTTCTCCTCCCTCAGCCTCCTAACACTACCACCCACCACCTCTCACTCTCCATTACCCCATCACCCCCCCCCAAACACACAAACAACCATCCCACTGAGAGTATCTGGATCCTCAGCTGCCCACGCACTGTGCACAGTGCCATCCTATGGGATCCTCCCCCACACAGTGCAGCGTTGATTCTGTATTGGGTCTATGCGGGACTGGAGTAGACGAGCGCTGGTTTCTAGCGACATGCACTGATATTGAGCTGATAAAATGGAACCCCTGGAAGTGGTTGTTATCCATCATACCATGTCTTATCAGTATGTTTTGTCACTTTGAAAAAAAACCCAGCAAAATTCAAAATAGTGGGTATGGGTCTAGAATTCTTTAGACTGGACTTCCCTAACCCTAGTCTCAATCCCATTGTTCCTGTCCCCTCTATGTCTGGTGCACATCCTTTATATGATATATAATGTAGTTTTCTCACCATGATGCTGTCTACTCTCCCTGCTACTCTACCCCTCTCCTAATCCATACACCCTCCCACCCACCTGCATATCCCTAATGCATGCATACCCCTTGTTATGACGTCCGATGGGGTGTATTGGGACACCAATTAAAGCTCATGTTAAGTGCTTGCGTGTCGTGGTATGCTCTCACAATCATTACACTGATCCAATGAAGGGGAGATTGGCCATAAATGTCCCCTTTGTATTCAGTCTTTTATTGTTGTTTCTATGGAGATATGATGGTGATGATGTGTGAACAGGTTGGATGTAAATATTTGCAATTGTATGCGAAAAATACACGGAGTAGAAGTATGTAGTTAGAATTGGGGTAATTCACTGGTATCAAAGGTTTGGATATGTTAGAAATGGACTTCTCAGAGAAAGCACATTAAATCCGAGATGTACACGATATGCATATAGACTGGTCACAGCGATATGTATATCCATTGTTTAGTGGTCACAATTCAGAATTGGTCCATAATAGTTGTTCCCTTGTCTCCATGTCTCTATATCTCTGTCATTAGCTGGTCTCTGTCTGGTTGTCCGTCTTTCCCTGTCTGTCTTCTCTGCCTCGGTCTCTCTCAGTCTGTCTGTCTGCCTCTGTCTCTGTCTGTCTGTCTCTTTCTCTCTCTCTGTCTCTCTCTGTCCCTTTCTGTCTCTGTCTCTCTCTCTCTGTCAGTGTCTCTGTATGTCTGTCTCACTCTGCCCCCCCCCATTACACCCCTTTGACCCAATATCATTCTATTCCCTTCATTTTTATTCCGTCCTCTTCTTTTATCTATTCATATATCTCTTATCGACCCCATAGGGTCTTATATCGACCCCATAGGGTCGGAACTCACCATTGCTACATTCATGGATCATGACGACCAATGGGCATGATGCATCAATGCACCGTCGATTTTTAATGGGTTAACCCAAGTACATACATTTATACATATAAGCGTTGACTTTGTACCCACAAGTGACCACCCGATGCACTACAGCGGGCATCATTAACATGTCCTTCCCAAAATTTCCCACCCACCCATACCTTTATTTGTGTACATGTTGACATGGGGAGTGGTGACTAGGGTGGATTAGGCCTGTGAGTAGGTGCTATATTGGGAGATCCTCACTAGGTCGGTTCTTAGTAGTTTGACCAAGGTCTGTGTAGTTAGCCCATGTTAAATGCGTACTATACATATTAACCAGTCTGGAGATATATGGACACTTTCATGATGCCATTCATCTCAGGTTTTCCCTTGACTTATGGCTGGAAACAGCGGCATCCATGATTTGAGGCAAGACTCGCTTTTGTTAGACTGAGTGATGTGCACATAGGCCTCAGCTTAAGGACAGGTACTTACAGAGGCGTAGGAAGTAAATCTTCATTGGGGGGGCCAGTGGGGGCCCCACCTCGACAACCTTGAATTGTCGGCTCAAGCGCAATAGTGCCTATACATACCTATATAAAATTTGTATAGGAAAGTAATTTTTTGATGAATTTTTGATCTGAATTGAGGCCCAGGCCCCCATTTCCCTATCCCATTACTATATGAAACTGATTTGAGGTGGAAAGTTTAGCTTCTTGTTCAATTCAATATGAATTCTTGGTAAGTTTTTGGGGGGCCCAGACATACTCAGGCCCCACCTCCTTTATGATTTGGGGGGCCAAGGGCCCCCTGGCCCCCCCTTTTCCTACGCCCCTGACTTATATTCACTTGCTACACAACCTAAAAAAGCGCTATAAGATGCACCCCAAATTCAGACCCATGCTATTGAAGGTATGCTGTGGGTACAGCTGAGGTTGGATTTTGAGTCATCCTCACAAATAAGATGTACCTCAACCTTTAGCTGACCCTGCAAGGCACAGTATAGGTATTCATCCTCGCGTAAAAGATGCATATTTTATGTTGGGTACTAAAGTCTGTTCTATAACATTATGCCCATTACATCTCTCTATTGCACCACTCCCAGGAATGAAAAAGGCCATGTGAATTGGTGAATGCCTCCAACTCCAAACACTGCTGAAAGCATATCAAAGTAACAGCATATCACAGCCACAATAAAGATCTAGCTTGTAGAAATCAGCCAAACAGAAATGTTATTATGTATGTTGGAAGAAAATCAATTTTGCTTGTGTTGATATAGCTTGTTGACTAGCTGACATCTTGAGCTGATAAGCCTCGTGTATTTAGGATCTGGGGCAGGGTAGGTTACTAATACTATAGGTCAGGGGTTGAGCTGTTCAGTGTGTGGGGGTGGAGAAGCTCTTGTACCGTGTGAGTAGTAAGTACCCCCTGCTGTACACATGGTCAGTGCCCTGCAAAAAAATATGTCATTGGAATAATGGTGGAATCCTTGTCCCAAAGTTGTTTTCATAGAGATTATACCTGTACCGTGCTGCCACATGGGGCTTTTTGTAAAATACTACACTGGTTCACTCCCATGTGATTCACAGTTCAGTTTTATGAGGATCCCTGGTAAATTCAACAGTTAATTTTTTACAGTGCAGCTAATGAGAGGTTTGCACTGGCCAGTATCTTTGTCAAGACCCATGTGCTCCCGGATATGCACATACATAATATATCAATATTCACAACACCTCTGTCTTTCACATATCATCCCATATCATTTAGCTAAGGGTTAGGAAGTTGCATTTTGCACCTTTATTATCTATATCAAAGGAAGAGTGATAGCTCATCTAGGTTCATCCTTTACGTGATATATAATGTAGTTTTCTCACCATGATGTTGTCTACTCTCCCTTCTACTCCAACCTTCCCCTAATCAATACACCCACATGTTTATGGTTAAACAGCCTTTGATGAGGCATGAACAGATTTAATGTAAATATTCATAGAGGAAAAGCTGTGTCACCTGCTGTGGCAAAATAGGTTTTATATAAGTTAGAATTTCATTGGCAATAATGGTTTGGACATCATAGGAATGGAATTGACAAAGGAAGCAAGATGCAGACATTAATAGTTTCAGTGATCTGTGGACCAATTGCTGAGTGCTTGCTCAATTGATTCACAGTCAATATTCATTGGTAAATATAGATGTACTCTTGTAAATCGTTGTCTCTCTGTCTCCCTGTCCTTGTTTCTATTTCTGTCCATCCGTTTGCCCTAGATTACACCTCTCTTAGGCCCAGTGTCATTCTATTCCCTGCCCTTTGATCTATGTGTCATTGACTTGTTTTTTCCTCTTTATTACCCCTCTCTGTCTGTCTGTTTGTCTGTTTAAACCTGTCTGGCCCCATTGATATCCACCTAGGGTTTAGATTGAAAAAGTAATCGATCATTTCGCATGTTATGCAGATAACAAATCTGACAGAAAAGACATGTATCAATGCAAAAATGTAAAAATGTGAAAATCAGAATGGTTGAGAACTGTTTAAAGTTGAAAAGGTGAGAGATTTTGACCCCACCGCTCTATATATAGACTATGGGGGTAGTGGCACCTGTTCGGGTGCAGAGTGGACCATGCAGCACAGGGTGATCACACTGCCTGCGGCCACAGGGCCAGATGAAATAAACTCGTTTGTTTAGGGCTTTTGGGGAGTATCGAATGTGGGAAAGGTGCTGCTGTAAATAATATGATATATAGTGCTTATGTTAGTATTATTTTCCTTAAGTATCTTCTGAGCGCACACCATCTGAATTAAATCATTTTTCATTGGTCTTTTTAACCTAAAATCATGGGTTTTTTATGCAAGACACAGAATTGTGACTATTGGTAAAAAAAACAACTTGTGTGCGTCTAAGGCAATGTGTGCAAATATGTGTAGAAGAATCCTGCATCTTTCATCTTACTTTGATTTCAATAGATTCTTGGCATTATCTATGGACATGTATTTTCCCCCTACTGCAAGTATAGGTGCCATATCCCAGCTAGCATTACTCACGTAATTTAGGTAATTCTTACATGAAAACTGATCGTTTTTTACGTAAAAAAGACATTATTTGGATGAGTTGTGCTAGCAGGGATGCTACCTACTCACACTGTGCCAAAATTGACAATTACCTGCATGTTTCCACAGCTATAAGACCAATAAAAATGATTATAAATGAAGAACTGATAGGCCTATCACATGCTCATGATCAATAGCATCATATTCATACCTTAATCATTACTGGGGTATGTATAACAAACATTTGAGGAGCAAATAAGTGAGACCATGCCAGGAATCTATGCAGAATTGCCGTTCTGACATGGGTCTGCATGGCCCTTATAACACCCTAATCCACCATAATATGGTGGATTTGGGTGTTATTATTGTGTTATCATTACTATATTATAGTGCCTAATTTAGGTTGAATTGCTATGGGACACCTATGGCAAGAGGATCTTAATAGAACCCCGGGTGAACTGGGTATTACGCTATGCCCTGGTGTACATAAACACTAGTGTCAAGTACATACATTTAATTATTACTGATGACTCCGTACCCACCAGTGACCAACCGATCCTCTACACTCAGCCTCATTAACATGTCCTTCCTAGAATTCCGCACCCACCCACACCTTTATTTGTGTATATATGTTGACATGGGGAGTGGTGACTGGGGTGGATTAGGTCTCTGAGTAGGTGCTATATTGGGAGATCTTGAGGCGATTGATTCTCATATGTTCGGCCAAAATATGTGTATTTAACATATTAATAGCTCATGCTAAAGGTGTACCTGACACATATCATCAATCTGGAGGATTTATGCCTTTCATCTCAGGTTTTCCATACGAAAGTTGCAAGCCTAGGGCAAGGACTTTGTTGAATTAGCGAGACTTTTCAAGCACTTTTGCTAAGCTGAGCCATATGCACGTAGACCTCAACAGAAGGACAGGTACTAATAGTCCCTTTCTTCACAACCCAAAATAGGGCTATGTCATGCACCCCAAATTCAGGCCGTTCCTATCAAAGTTGCCTTTTGCTGACCCTGTAAAGCACAGTCTAGGATAAGATAGGATAGGATAGGACTAGGTGAAGCAGTCAATGCCTCCATTTCTATCCAACTCGAAACAGTGCTCAAAGAATATCAAATCCACAGCCACAATAAATTAAGATCTAGCTTGGAGAAATCAGCCACACCAAAATGTTATTGTGTACATTGGAAGAAAATATTCTGCCTGTTTTGATATAGTTTGTTGACTAGCTGACATGTTGAGCTGATCAGCCTTGTGTATTTGGGATCTGGGGTAGGGTAGGTTACTATAGGTCAGGGGTTGAGCTGCTCAGTGTGTGGGGGTGGAGCAACTCCTGTATCCTGTGCATAGAATGTTCTATGCTGTGAGTAAGTACCCCCTGCTGTACATATGGTCAGCAGCTATAAGAGGTTTGCACTGGTCAGTATCTTGGTCAAGTCCCGGATGTACATATATAACAAGGGTGAAGATTTCACAAGAGCTCTGCCCTTGACATAACATTTAGATGAGTTTTTGTGGGGTTGCATCAATGTTCATTTTATTATTTCTCATCCATATCAGTAGGGTACAGGTCTCTATCTAGATTGATGACTATTATGACGAGAAAGGTGAAAGAGAGAGAGAGAGAGAGAGAGAGAGAGAGAGAGAGACAGAGAGAGAGACAGAGAGAGACAGAGAGAGACAGAGAGACAGAGAGAGACAGAGACAGAGAGAGACAGACAGACAGAGACAGAGACAGAGAGAGAGACGGACAGACAGACAGACAGAGACAGACTCACAGACAGAGACATACAGAGAGAGACAGACAGACAGACAATCAGACAGAGCGAGAAAGAGAGAGAGAGAGAGAGAGAGAGAGAGAGAGAGAGAGAGAGAGTCTCAGGGAAATTAGATAGGGAGAAAGGCAGTGTTGCAGAGGAAAGAGCTTAGTGTACCTTAAATAATTAAACATGCCTTCAGAAGCAGCCCCATATCATTCCTGAAGCGATGACAGGCTATTCACCAGCACTGCATTGGTAAAGATCCACTATTGTCTTTCTTGTAAACGCTGACAGAGGTGCGAGCGCTGATGCAGAAAATTTAGGAATTCTGTTGTGCATCACTTGCTGATCGCTGTAATTTTGTCACAGTGGTGGGTCTGCTGTATTTTCCCAAAGATCACAGAAAATTATTGAGCCTCTGTTGGAGTAGTAGAATCCACACTATTGGCACACGATGTAGTATGAACCTAAAGGCTTAGAAACAGAGAGAAGTAGTGTACGTTACCTGGCAATAGGACATGTAATAATCCACACTTATCCATATTTATCTTGACTTCTAATCCAAAATAAACTGGGGGAGCTGTGATAATCCATTATACGCCATGGGGGGAGGTCTTTAACTGTAAGCTTATGACAAACAAGCGAGAACAACAACATCTCTGATCATAATATATGTGAAGATCTATGCGTACAGAGAGAAAGGATTCCCTAGGCGCAGCTTTTTCATGGCATACCTTTTTGTTTAGTTTATGTTGACTGGATCTTTGCGACCTGCAAGTCAAATGTCTGCTGTGTAGATACGCTTGTTTGTAGTTGTTTGCCGAGCCACTGACTTTATAAATCCGTTAATTCGCCTACTGCCTCTAATTCATCTAAACCATGTATTAAGACCAGATCAATAGGTGTTTGAATTACAAATAAATGATAATATTTTCCCCTTTCCTTTTATATCAACCTTATTTATTCAGGACATTTCATTAATTTCTTTTTAAACTGATGAAAATAATAATGGTAATGAAACTAATAACATAAAAAAGGCAAATAGAAATTGGGTGGTCAAATTCGGATAAATATCTAGAGAGAAATTAGGTATCTAAAACAGGGTTGTATTTGACTTCCATGCATGTACCATATGCCTCCAGGTGGTTGGTACCGTAATCTCCGGTGTACAAGGTGCAGCCCACGTATAAGGCGCACCTAGAGGTTTGGAAAATTCTCCGAAAAATGAAAAATTCATTACTTTGATTCTACTGAATAAATTTTCAAAATTCAAAGACCTATATGTAACTTAGGCCCCATGGACCCCCTGGGCCCTCATATATCCTATTATGGCTAAGAGGGTATGTGCGTGAGTGAGTGAGTGAGTGAGTAATAGATGTTTAACGCCATTTCGACAGCTAAGGTCATATTCATGGCGAGAACTACATTACACAATTTCACAGAGGAATGTGTTGATGCCCACGCATATGTGCACCACACACATCCTGAGGGGATAGGGAAGAGGAGAAAGAGACCCATTTAAGTGGGCTAGGGAAGCCCGAAGGGGGTATGTAACATATCAAAAGAAAGGTCTTGGAGTCCCCCTTGTGGATGCAATGAGAACTAAAACCTCACGTATAAGACGCGCCTTATACGTGGGAGATTACGGTAGTACCCAATGTTTTGGGTGAGTAACCTAGATCCTCCTCTGTGTGTGTACAGTAAGGCTAGTACACCCAGTCACCTCCTGGGTTTGGTCTGTATGTGAAATCAGGTGTAAATGAACTCTTTAAGGGCTACACATTGCCTCGAACAATCATTCTACAATGCAGTGCTGTGGGCTCTACTTAACAGGATCGTATGCTTTGTCTTCAGGGAGCATCATTCTAAAGGGTCAGGTGCAAATTAGCTCTTTGAAAGCAACATATATAACACCTTAAAACCCTAGTTCTTTTGTCGTCATGATGTACCAGTGCAGTGCTGGTGAGTTTACCTGACAGCATTGCATTGATGCATCATGCTAACCAATTTGAGGCCTGCAGGATCAATATGATGTTTGAATGTAGCCAAGGTGAGTTGTCTTGCCGGAGCTATATTCATTCACAATGGTGACCAAAGAACATCAGGTATTGGAATTCCATGTGGCCGTTAAAGGTTTATACAGGTAAGGATACTCCCAACATACCTGGGAAAATAACTGCACAAAAGATACAATCGCTGATAGAATTATAAATGAAGGTAGGCAAACAATAGTCAAATGGATCAGAACCTACTCAAACCATGTCATTCTTACTCATTTTATATGATGGTGGCGTAATTATGTGTTTGATACTAAATCTGATCCAACTGTTCCTTAGGGTAGATTAATGCTGACCACAGTCCCCATTTTCATATTATGATATTGATCTTTTTTTTAAGTTTTACATTTCAATTTCAATTCATTTATCTAATGACTCTCCTATAATTTGACCATATGACTAGAAATGATAAAAGTATATTGCAGGTCTGCCGTGCGGTGGGGTACCTATTCCCTCTGGCTGACCTCACGTAGTTGTTTATTGGGTGCCTGTTGTATTTGTTTGCAGTCACTGGGCTCAGTATTGACGATGTGACATCATCAAACCATGCATGGCAATGTACACATACAGGGCCTGTCACAATGCTATGGATTAATTGCTAATACTGCTGTGTTACTCTATAAGGGGGCAATGCCTATAAGGGGGATATTAAGGTTAATCCTATGCCATAAATTCCTTAGTAATAAATCCACTTCTTGCATTGATTATACTAATATTGTGACACAGATCCCTCATTGTGTATTTATATCTTATAAGGTTTACCGATAGGGTCCCCCTAGAAGCAACTATAACATTTACATAATGAAAAACAGTTTATCAGTTTTTGGTAATTTTGGCAATTGTCCTCCAAATCTGTGCACAAGACACCAGAAGTATGGGAGACTTTTGCTAATGCAAAATAGTCGTCAATGCTCATTTTATAACTGGAATTTTTTTCCTATTCGAATTTCGAATGCTACACTATATGTATCTTTATTCGGTTCAATGAGTGAATGTGCACTCCTTTATTTATGAAATAATCACATTCGAGATGTGTTGTATTCACAACTTGACCAAAGTATTGTTTTTTTGTTTTCAAAATATGTCCTGAAGCGAACGAATCTAAAACGTTGCTAAGAAAGCCTTATTTAATGTTATCTCATGCTTTGTGTATGCAGTTAATTTGAGTCAGACAGCCCAATATGCCTAATATCCCATGTGAACACTGCATATTCAAAGGCAGGTCATGTAGCCAAATATACCAATATTTTTAACCAATCCGCCCCATTTAGCCATGAGTAAAGGCCATGAATGGAGGTACAAATATAAACATACAAGTCTTGTAGTATGTACAGAGAAAAGGTTGACATCAGCTGACCATGGCAGGCCTCGAGTTGGCATACAGGAGTGACAGAAAGCAGGAGGCCATTCTTAACATACTACGACTGCATTGTTCAAGTCGTGCCAAAACTGCCATAAGAATCGCACAATAATCTGCAGTCGTAAGACTCGCAGAATGACCTCCAGAATGAATAGGCACTTACTTATTCACACGTCTACAGTAAACGTCTAAAAATACGGACGCAGCATGGCTAATGAATTTACCTATCATCTCGGGGGAAAACATAAAGAACTTTATATTTTCCCTGATTTCCAAAGGACAACTTTTCCAGAAATCTGGGTTGGCATCTCTGGGGCGGCTTGTTGTAATATTGATAGCCTGCCCCTATGCACCACTATTGAGCTGTAGGCTATTTGTAACCAAGGGCATCTTTAATTTCCAGTCACTCTTCATCTATTCCAACTACTAAAGTAGAACTTTCTGTGGACATTAAATCTCTTTGATATTTTGCGTTCAAACTTATAACCAGCTTCATCCTCGTGATTCCCTAAATAACCTTTTCACTGTAGGGCTAACTTACATGTACATGAAAAGCTGAAATCCAGAAAAGGTTAATAATTTCACTGCTCCTTTTAAACCTTTTTAAAAATGCCCTCAATTCATCATGACAACCATACAGGGTTGACGACATGAGACACTAACACAATAACGGCCTTTAACCTTTTATGGGCTACTGATGCATTAATGCATCATGCCCATTGGTCATCATAATCCTGGTAAGTTACTCACCAGGGCTGCATTCATGCATCATGAAGACCCTACGGGGTTGGTACACCCTCTGGGGTAGGTACACTCCCGGAGGGGTCAGCATGATGCTCCAAGGAGCAGTCTCGCCAGCACTTCATTGGTGCATCATGACGGCCAATGGGCATGATGCACTCCTGCATCAGCAGCCTTTAAAGGGTTAAAGGGTTAACGAAGTTGCTGTACTACTACTCACTCGTCCTACAGAAGTGCTTTGATCCGTAATGTAATCACATCAAACATGTTTAACACCTAGTTGGCCTGGAGGGTGTTGCTCCTATAGTAAAAGGAGGAGCTGGCTAAAAATTCCCTCGTTTCCAGTCCTTTCTTTTCATGTAGCTATAACATGTCCCTTTTGTTGCTCAAAAAAGGGGATTTGAGTAGGTAACTAGTTGGGAGAAGTCAGTCATTATTAACCCGTAAATCCACGAGTGCGTTCCCATAACATACATTGAGGCGTTTATCTCACATTTTTCTCCATTTTGTATCAATTTCTTACCTTATAACCCAAGATTTAATCCAGGAGAAGACATTTTGTAAGTACATGCGATCCGCTCGCTTTGCCAACCCGCCGTGGCCATGTTGTCACTCTGTCCGACATACCTCCACCTTTACACTCATTTTTCGGGTATAATCCAACATGTCAAGTCCCATACTTCTAGCAGCGCCAAATATATGATCTCTAATTAGTGTTCGCCTACATTTTGTATCCATTTTCTTATAAATAAATAAGAATCCATTGATTTTCCATACCGATCCAACACACACGGCCCAGTACACGGCCATTTCGTCTTGTTGACGAAGCGGGGAGGTGCCCGGATGTAAGAACTAGGTCAGCCACCCGTCGAGCAAGGAATGGCCGGACAGGGCGGGTCCCGACTCGTATCGATGTGGAAAATCAATGGATTCTTATTTATTTCGAACAAAATGGAGAAATTAGGCATGGCATGTTCATATAGGATATCTAAGGATGGTTCTCTGTTAATAACTCCACCAGGCTCCATGGATTCTAGGCTAACAAGGTGTGTAAACTTCAGGTATGTCGGAAAACTTTTTCAAATCCTCCATGTGCAGTGGTTTCTAGCACCGGTCGGCTTGGTATAGTGGACAGCGAGCTCGCCTCCTGCCCCAGCGGCCGGGGATCGATTCCCCGTTGAACCCTAAACGGTTTTAACTGGAAATGTATGGAGGAGTTGACTTTGTATACTTCTCCAATTTATTAACATGTCCGGATTGAAACCAGCAGCTTCTTGAAGACGAAGAAAAGGTCTGAGAGTAGGGTTATAGTTTGATAACGCACGGTGGTTATGACCAAAAAGGCACTGTCCAAGCCAAAATTGTGAGATAATATACTATAGAGTGTGTGACATGAGTAGGTACCTGATAGTGCAGCTCTCTCTGTTTTAAACAAGGCAGGTGACTTTTCAGACTGATGTGGTGAGTGCAAGTACTTTGGTAAAGCAGTGCAGGACTTGTTTATAAAAGAGGGCACATACTCATAGCTCTTTTTACAATAGGAGCAACACCCTCCTGGTCATCTCAGCTGAGTGGACCATATAGAGTCATATTGGCACGTGGTAAGATGACGTTAAAACAAAATAGCTTCATCAGCAGTGGTGGATATATGATTTAAATTAACTGGTGTTGAAACAGCATTTTTATATCAACTAAAATTTTCAGAAAATGTTATTTCTAAAACGTCATTTTCAACTTTAGGTAGTCGAAATGACAACTTTAGGTCGTCATCCTGAAGACCTGAGTCGTCAGGATGACAATACTGACAGTACAGAGTCGTCATATTGGTGGTCAGGATGACGAACTAAAGTCGTTATTTTGACTATCTAAAGTTGTAGTTTTAGGTATCGTCAACTTGAGGACCTAAAGTGGTCACCACTGACTAGTTTCAGATCTTCTATGTTTACAGTGTGCGCTAGTAATATTTCATCCTCCGATTTACCCTGCTTTTACCAGTGTATATATGAATCCTACATTTTAAAGTATAGAAATGGATGAATTTTAGAATATTTAAACCCATTTTACCCTGTGATAAAATGAAACCTGCGCTAATTTGAAAATCTGCACTAAAAGGGATGAATACGGTGCTGTCCCTTCCATTCGTGCATGATGGTCATTCATTGCATGACTACAGGCCTGTCTGGTTTCTCACCAATTCTTAATTCTACTCACACATTATTATGATGACATTATGCAAAGTGTTACCCTTTAAGTTCAAAGTTTTAACTGTCAATACGCATCGCTAAATGGTTTTTCAGAGAACTATTGAAGGAAATAAACTCATTCCCCTAAACGCCCATCGTAGGAGGCACTTCTAGTCTTCAAGGTAAATCAGTAAGGTAATATATGTAAGGAGCTACACAGAATGGATGATCCATACTCCGCTTATGAAGCATCCCCATTCTGTGTCTTCTTAGAAATAAATCTAAACCTGCCGGAAGCTGAGATAGGTATTATCAGGTTTTCATTAAGTTAATTGTAAGCCTTCCAACCCTTTAAGGGCTGACCGTACATAAACCCTTTAAGGGCTGACCGTACATAAACCCTTTAAGGGCTGACAGTACATAAACCCTTTAAGGGCTGACAGTACATAAACCCTTTAAGGGCTGATCGTACATAAACCCTTTAAGGGCTGACCGTACATAAACCCTTTAAGGGCTGACTGTACATGAACCCTTTAAGGGCTGACTGTACATAAACCCTTTAAGGGCTGACAGTACATAAACCCTTTAAGGGCTGACAGTACATAAACCCTTTACAAGGATCCCAAGTAGGTTCACCAGTTACTTTTTTATTTTATACATTGTATACAAAAACACGCGTTAGGCCTGTAGAATGGAGATGACCACCACGTATAGAATATGGCACCCTCTACCAAAAGTATTCATGAATATGGCTATCTTCTTATAAACTTGAAATATTTAAAATGTATCACAGAGATGTGCCCAATTCCTGTATTTTAATAAAACCCCATATAGTTATAAGCTGCTGCTTACAGACCATTTCAGACCTCTGGTGTGGCGTATAGCATCTCCAGGAGCTCAGGGTGTGGCCTATACGAGGGGTTTTACTTATATAGAAAAAAAGGCAGGAACAGCGACCATTTCAGAGCAGACTCGCCAGCACATATTGGTGCATCATGACGACGAAGGACAGTGACCCTGGAAGCATTATGCGGCCCTTTAAGTTTTGAGGGTTAAACCAAGTATTGACTTTAAATTGGTTAACACACACTCAATACAGCACATACATACTACACACACTGTACTACAACACTGACTGACCTAAGGCATAGCAACTCCCCTGTATTCATACCGGATTATAAGGTCATGTAGTCTGTAGTCTGTGTAAGTTTCCTGTCAGGCTGTGCCAAAGCAGCAAGCTCTTCCGCCCATTTATGCAGCTCTACACAGAGAGGAAAACAGGAAAAGGAGGGGGAAGTCCATTCAAAGAAGTTCTGGAGCAAATGTGTGCCCTCCTCTAGATGGATAGGAAAATGGCCAGCATAGACCTACTGCTGCAAAGCAACCATTCACATGAACCACTACCCAATCAGCAATGGAGCATTGGGCCATGCTTGTCCATGCTTGGCCCAAAATAAGCCGACATTGGCCCAATATAAGCCGACATTGGACCAATGTAGCCTTGCCACCTGGGTAATGGTAAAAGAAGCTCAGTCTTTCATTGAGATATACACCTTAAAGAGGTCCACTATAATTTGTAAAATGAAAAGACTAGTTATTTCACGGGCTTTGTCCCCTCTAATCAGGACGCTGAACAGAAATTCATAAAGTGGAGTTTTATTACACTAAGGGTTTAGCCATAATGCATCGTTTGAATTCATCTCTGCATTCAAAATTTCCATTCCAATACCCAAGTATTATAATACCCAGGTAACGGCACTTATTCGAAAGCAACACTAATTAAACCCTGCTGCCGCTTATATGAGTCTAGACCCACCATTTTGAATTTCACTGGGTGAGGTATAACCCTTTGATTAAATATATACCATGATGGGTCCCATCTTATCAGTCAATGTCTAAAGAAACAGCTCAACATCAGCTTGTCGCCAATACGGGCTAATACGGCAGGCTTCACCAAGCTACCTGTAGCTCTCTGTAGTACACAGAAGTGTGTGTGCATGCAGCATCCAGCCTTACCTGACACGGTCACTGTGTCAGTCTGCCTCCTGCCTTATAAGGCATTAGCAGTAGCAGCAACATCAACATCACTCACCCAGCTTAAAGCCTTAACCCTTTAAGGGCCACTGATGTAGGAGTGCATCATGCCTAATGGTCGGCCAATGAGGTGCTTGCGAGACTGCTCGCCAGCACTTCATTGGAGCATCATGCCGACCCTCCAGGGGTGTATGAATACTGTAGGGTCGGCATGATGCCTCCTAGTTCATGTTCCCTTTGTTGTCATGATGCACCAATTCAGTGCTGGCGAGTCAGCTCAATAGCGCTTCATTGTAATTTATTGTCACCATATCTCCAATTAAGAGGTTAATGAATAGGCATGGGCAGTTTACCTTAAATTGTGTAAAGATTCATCTTCTCTTGCTGGATGGGTCCACAGGCCAGGCTAACAATGCATGCAGTACATGGCCAGCTTGCTTCCCTTCCACTAAGGACAATGCCAGGTAACTGCACTGAAAACATGGAAGATCCGAAACTAGTCAGCGGTGACCTTTTTAGGTCCTCAAGTTGACGATACCTAAAACTACAACTTTAGGTAGTCAAAATGACGACTTTAGGTCGTCAGGATGACAATACTGACAGTACAGAGTCATCATATTGACGACTCAGGTCATCAGGATTATAACCTAAAGTCATCATTTTGACTACCTAAAGTTGTAGTTTTAGGTATTGTCAACTTGAGGACATAAAGTGGTCACCGCTGACTAGTTTCGGATCTTTCATGTTTTCAGTGTGCCAGGTATTCCACCAGCATTGTGAGAGTGCATCATGCCTACCTGTTGGGTCAGTATGATGCATCATTAAGACGGACAGGTTAATGAATGGGTTAATGCCGTCTGTGGACCTAATAGGGTTAAAGACACTGGAGAGGAATAGGAAGGGAAGATTAAGAAGCCACAGCGGAATTAGCATCTTTTTTACTTTCCAGGTAATGATTTGAAATGTGGCGAAAGCTGTGACTAGATTTGGGACATGGGAGTAAAGAGAAAATCCTAACCCTTTGGGGATAGTGTTTTGTCTTAACATGGCGTGCACTGGCATAGGAAATATTCCAGTAATCAGTATAGAGCTCACAATGCCCATTAATCGGGCGGCATGATGCACCAATGAAGTGCTGGCGAGTCTGCTCACTTTAGTGCATCATGAGGACCCTCCTGGATTGTATCAACCCCATAGGGCCGGAATGATGCATGGATGTAACCTTGGCGAGTTACTCGCCGTGGCTGCAGTCATACAGCATGCGGAGCGATTAATGCACATGCGGCCCTTAAAGGTTTAAGCAAAGGGTGTTGTGAGTGGCTTCATATAAGGAGGTAGGTGGGTTCTGATGGTATACGATGGTGGGATGGGCAGCGCGGAAGTGGCTTCTTACGCTTTACTGAATGTACTGTATTACGGCTGGACATGTCCTATCCACATAAGGCATTGAGAAGGAGGTGGGTGGGTGGGTGGGGGGACTGCATGAGGAGCTGTAACATTACTATTACACCTGGGGCCTGTTTCAATAAAGCTAATGACAACATCCATACGTTTACTGTTTAACCACAAGGGTCTCAAACATGAAATGTGGGGTCTATTGCCAAACATTTCCAATGTCTTTAGATTTCCAAAATAAGGGTTCTTTTTTTAAGAGGGGTCAGTGGATTTTAAAACAATAGGTTAATTCTTTCTTAAGGAATCTCATGGATCCTTTCCTATGTAGGGGTGCATGTTTAGTGAATAAATGTTTAATTTGAGGAAATGGGGCAAGATGGTTACTGGGCAGCCATGAATTAGCCTATCGTAACATCAAAGCATCTTCTTGTTGTTGTTTTTTTTAAATAAGGGATGTTTTTGCCCCCCACCCGAATTAGTCCTTTCAAAGAATAAAGTCTCATTTGACTGCAGGGTTAGCAACCCTTAACCCAAACCTCTCTTACAATGGTCTCGAAAAAAAAAATGAGTGCAAGATCTATTAGCGCAGCGACCAAGCAATGAATATTCAGGTCATTGGTTATACTGAAATTAGTCCCTGTCCCTGTGTGTACTTTGGGCGTGTCTGTGGGCGTATTGGATCGTCTTGGATGAATGGAGGGAAGGTGTAAGAGCAGTACTAGAGCCTTCTATACATGGCATTCATTCCCACACACACACATCCACACTAACCCACTCTCGCACCCAAGGTGTTGAAACCCCATTCATGCACAGCCACTGGTGCCCTCTGATTGGCTGGCTGCTTATGCCGATTTATGTCCACACTCTCCTCTCTCTGACGTCATGTTTACGTCCTGGGAATCTCCAAGCGGAGTTTTGGTTGGAGCTGGAAGGCTGGGTGTATAGGGAGTGAGTGAGTTGGTGATTGGAGACTTGGATAGGTGTGTGTGTGTGCAGGGAGGGGAGGGAGGGGTGATGGCTGCAACCTGGCAACTAGCAAACCAGACCATAACCTACCCACCTGGATCCCTCCTGCCCCCATCCTCCAGGTGGTGTGAGTATAAAGGTTGTGGCAGCCACTGGAGGAAGACAGACAAGGTCTACAGCCAATACACAGACACACATATACACAGTGAATGAACTCGCATCTCTATAGTACAGCATAGCCATTCATTACAGACCTCCGGTCATTCATACTGTAAGCTATACTAGGCCTACATATACTTACCATTGCTGTGAGCTCCTAACTCTACTGGACAAGAGTCCTCCTGTATATTGGATTACCATATCAACATCCAGACATCCCGTTGAGCCAATTGCTGGTTCACATTGGACTTTATCTACAGCATTTATAGCCTTGGAGGACGGTAGAATTAATCACCATGTATTTCCTGTACGGCGGATGTCACAGTCACCCCCCTGCCCTGCTGTGTTCAAGGTGCAGGAGACAGTACTGCTCCCCAGCCAATGCCTGGGGCCGGCCTCAACCTCCCATGAGACGCCACAAGAAGAAGACCACAACACAAAAGCCCAAACCAACAGCAACAAAACAACAGCAACAACAACAGCCACACTACATCAACAACAACAATGTGTCCAGGTCGCAACAGAGCAGTACAGGGTCTTTACAGAAGGGACAGAAGGTTGTTGGAGACGTGAGGAGCAACTCACCCTCCTCAGGTCAGATCAAGAGCAGCTCAAATACAAGTGTATTGAGGAAAGAGCCAGTCAAGTGCGGCAAGACCTTCGCCGAGAAGCTAAGGAGCTTAGTCTCTTGTGTTGCATAATCATTTTGGTAAGTTTTATTTTGTAATTGAATTCCTTACTCAAATAATACCTAGGGGAGATTATAATTGTGAAGAAGTTCTCTTTCTATGATTTATTTTCTATTGTTTAAGTTATTTTTACAATGATTATAGATCCCTTACACTTTCTCTTTGACATAGGCATCTTTTTTATAACTCACCGTGAAGGATATCAGTAGTGTAAACGTGTGAATTTCATAGTTCCAATATCTCACTGATTTAATATCACAAATTATGCCATTTATAAAAGACCCTAGGTAATTATGTCCCCCTATCCTACCCTCAATCACCATGGCCATTATCTTAAGGTATTCTGCTACACACTGCATTCAATTACCGTTAATCAGCCATGGATAAAGGATGATCCACCCACTTTCGTATGGAGAATCGATCTCCTTGGCTGCTCAATTACTCATGACTAGAGGGATATTTCCAGACCACTCCTGGGCCTCTATCTCCTCTACCCCGTGCCAGCAGCGTTTAGCTTCCACTAGAAACACAGTGATTTGGCACAAGGGGTTGTTTGTCAGGCTATTTGGGGCCAGAGGGAATGGGATTTGCTTTACTTTTATTTTGTTTGATAGGTTTTAATCAGGCAGGATGAATACCGCATTTGGTTGGACACTATCCTGGTCGAAGGTTGGATTTTGGAATCAAATTAGATTGGAAGTTCACATGTTATGTTAAGATACTGAACACAGACATGATATGATAGTATGTGCTAGGATGGCGGCGGTAGTCAGGGCTCTAGATATCCTATGGCAAATCTAGCTCGGAACAAATCCAGCCCTCAGCATTATGCTGAGTCCTGTTCTATTTATTCCCACTGCATCTGTCTTCATCATCTGTCTGTCTCTGTCTCTGTCTCTGTATGTGTCTGTCTCTGTCTGTCTCTATCTGTCTGTCTGTCTGTCTCTCTCTCTGTCTGTCTCTCTCTCTGTCTCTCTCTCTCTCTCTCTCTCTCTCTCTCTCTCTCGCTCTCTCTGTTATTATTATTATTATTATTATTATTATTATTATTATTATTATTATTATTATTATTATTATTATTATTATTATTATTATTGTCCTCTCTTATCTATTTCTGCACCATCAGCAGATGTATCTATACACCATCTGTACGATAATCTCCTACTCCTAACAGTATACTTATAGTATGCAATATGCATAGCACCCATACACACACCTACGCAGTTCTATACAAAGATATCCTTCTACAAACTCACCTCACGATGTCAGCCTCCCCTCCCCCACTCTTCCTCAAGCCCCCATATCCCACCCTCTCCAACACTCCCACACTATAAGATATGACTGTTAAATCTATAAGACATTCCTGTAAATTGTGCCGTGAACCTACATAGTTGTGATGCAGTGCAGCGTCAATAAAATGAAGTCCCAAATAACAGTGCATGCAGTATAGCACTATGCTACAAGGAATCTCAGTGAAAATAACCGGGGAAACCTTGTCCCAAAGTTGTCAGAGAACCGTCATAATTTTGATGGCACTTTTTTACAGTTCACATATCTATCCCCAACATTGGCGGACACAAACAAGGGGTGGCGGCAGAAGCGGCAGAAGCGCCATGTAAAATCGATAGGGGACCTAAAGCCCGTCCTCCCCGTGTGTATGCCCGTGTTGCTAGTGTTACTAGTGCTGCTGGCGCTGAGGGCTTCAGGCTTTAATCCCAGCAGCTATCTCATCCTACTCGTACCTGAGCTGCTTCACTGACTTCCTCCTCCTGCCACATGAGCTGTTATCTTTACAATGAGCTGCTCTCTCCTATGTGAATTGCTCACTCACTAGAAGCTATTTTCCTCATTATGAGCTGCTTCCCTTACCATGAGCTGCTGGACTCGCCATAGGCTATGGCTCCAATTGAGATGCTCCCCTTCCAATGGGATGCTTCCCTTATCATGAGCTGCTCACCTCACCCTCAGCTGCCACCTCTCCATCGGTTGCTCAGACCTCCTACTTTAAGCTGTCCTCAGCTGCTACCCTCAACCTAGACAGCTTTCCTCGCCCTCAGATGCTTTCCTCTATGCTTTTCCTCTATTTGAGCTGCTCCTCGCCATGAGCTGCTCCCACACTCACCCCATTATGTATGATCCGCCTGCCTATTACCAACACAATCAGCGCCATATCCTCCACATTTACATTTACTGATATATCCCCCTCTCCCCTCCATCTCATTCCCAACTAAGAATTCCTAACACATTTCCACAAAACAGACTCTACCATCGAACCCATTCCCCATAGCCCATACCCCATTCCCATCACCACAGAGAGCACCACCATTGCCCCTCCTCCTCCTCCAGTGGCTGGTCCAACATAAACATGGCCGTGCAGGGTATTATTAGCAGCACCATTACCATATCTCCGTCTAGATATTGACAAACATGGCTTCTATTTTACAGCCAGACTGCCCTGCCCCTCCACACCCAGATGATCAATGTTAAGCCCTTAACCATGCAAGGGCAGGAGTGCATCACGCCTATTGGTAGTCGTGATGTATGAATGTAGCTCTGGTGGGTAACTCGCCACGGCTACATTCATACATTATGCTGACCCTACAGGGTTGATACACTCGACCCTAGAGGATCGGCATGATGCCCCAATTAGATGCTGGCCAGCAATTCATTGGTGCATCATGCTGACCAATTGGCATGATGCACTCCTGTATCAGCAACCCTTATTAGGTAAACTCAGAGAGTTGGCAAATTATTCGCATGGCTACACTCATGCATCATGACGACCAAACAGCTTAATGTATTTTATCATTATGCAGTCCTCAGGGGGGGGGGGGTTAGGACACACATGCCACCCTGAATCCAAATATCATACTTATTGATTGGAATTATTTGACATGGGCAGAAAAACTAGGCTAGCTAGGATTAATGAGGCCTGGGCTGAATATCTCATAAGAATGCTGCATTAAGGCACCGCGTTCCCTGGAAATTGTCCAAATATTAACTTGCAGAATGTAAAGCGACAAAGGGGAGTTGATGGCCTCCTTAAATCCCTGTAAATGCCTGAATATTACTTGGTTTAGAACAATATTTACCACAATATGTCTCAATGGTAGAGTGTTTTTAAGTTTATTTAATATATTAAATAACCTTTAAAGACATGTCCCTACATTTGAGTGTTTTGTGATTTTACTCAACTTATTCATAGGTTTGATTGTTGATAAGGTTACTCAATATCTCCCAATATTTGAGAGAAAAAAATCACTAAATATATCCCTATGTTTGTGTATTGCAGGGTGTTGCTGAGAGTTTCCTTCACATGACGTCCACACTGCCTCATGCCCAGCTCTATGTCATCCTCTACTTTGTCACCTACTCATTCACCCACAAACTACACAGTGACAGCCTGTACAACAGCTGACCAATGGTGAGTTACACACTAAAAATATGATTTCTACTTCCCTTAAAGGCCCTTTAAATGCACCATAGCCCATATGATCATTTCCATTGAGTTCAACCTGTGTTAAAGAGCGATATAATCAGACTCAGAAAATTTGTGGGGAATTTTATCGCTGTAGATCTTGGGTTTACTCACTGAAAGGGTGGCCTTTCTTCTGGGTACTTTGGTGAAACCAGCAATTTACAACACTTGTTAGGACTGTATTATAATTCATTATAGATTTGTACACTCTCCAGTGACGTCACTGCTGAGCTAGGTCATCATATTGGCAATTGAACGTCAACCTTGATACTTTAGATGTTGAGGGTTTTATAGACTTTGGCAAATTGGCCTGATCCCCAGTGCTTAAGGGGAGTAAGGATATACCAACAGTTACATGACTAATACCTGAATGGTTAGACTACCTATAAGGAAACACTGCGCCAATTTAGATACCAATCTAAGGCTAAAAGAAGTCTTACTTTGAATAGATTCCCTATAGCCCTACAGAATGCCTTATGGCCAACTTTGGAATACCGAAACATTTTTTTTCCCAGCGAATTGTGATATGATAAGAACATTAGCCCTCCCCCTTCCCACCCCCCCCCCCAAAAAAAAGAAACTTTAATCTTCCATTTGACCAGAAGCACACATTCGTGTTTGGCCTGAGTAATCTTTTGCTCATGTTCTATTGACTCACTACTCCGGCCAGTAAATGAGGCAGAAAATAGGATTTGTCAGACATTCATTATTTATAAGACTTCTCGATAAAATCTGGCTCAATCCTAAGATAGCCACTTAAGATCACCTCTTGAGGCAGTTCAGGAAGGGAAAAGCGATTGGCGAGAGGCTCTTATTAGATTTTATCATGAGACTTTCAATTAGGGGCAAATGAGGTTACTTCAAATAGCCAAAGAACCTTTGACTAAAAGAATAGGTGAAGGTCAAGTGGTGCTGATATAGGAATGATCAATGGAGCTAGATGTTTATCTTTTTTTTTCAAGTCTGGCAACATTTGTTCTGTATTTCCGTGCATGTTTTCCCCATCATATCAACCCTCATTATAGATTATCATATTTGATTTTCCAGATTTCCATTGGCGTCGATTGTCCAGGGCTGATTTTGTACAGGTCTACAAGGCGTAAAGAAGCAGGACAGTTCTTGTCAAGTCCACTGCCTACTGCCGGTCATTTTGTAGAAAGACTTGACTTCTTTATCTTGTAAATACATCTCTCCAACTGGACGCCTCAGTTATAGGATAGCTGGACCTACACCTATTCTGAACATGTATGCCATATAAGCACAAATTCAGAGGCCATTCTCCAAGGACATTCTCTGCCAATCTGAAAAGTCAAGCTTTCCTTCACAACTCACTACAAAATACTTTATCAATATTATTTCCTCAAGGTGAAAAAGGGATTGAAATCTTAGTTTGATTCGAAAGAGGACGATTGGAGGCAGACTTTCTGTAACTACTCACTAGGCTAACTACTCACTAAATAAAACTACCTTATATTTGTGTTATAAGTACATGTTTCAAGTGTACTGTGAAAGCCAGAATTAACTTACTACGACCTAATACTTGACAACTTGAGAGAAAGGGCTAGTTTCCTGTATAAATGAAATAATGGGCATCATCAGTTTTTTTAGATTTTTTGTAGTATGTGGATTCATACCATGGCAGCATTAGAGTAGTTAATTTATTATAGTGGCTTCTTCTGCTAATTAGAGAAAAAATTCTTGAAACATCTACACTGATCTTGCAGAATAGACCGCCTTTAGTCATTGTCCTTCTCATAATAAGATTTCATAGATAGAAACAGAATATATGCCATCTATCAAATTTCGAGTATTCAAGAAATGTACATAACTTGATATTGTGACCCCAAAGTCTTCCCATGTATAATCTAATTGGATTCTTATATTACATTGTTGACCCTCAGGTGCTGGCGCCTTTGATGAATAGAATTAGGGTTCTAAAATGAATTGTCAATGAAAATAATAATCTCCGCTGTAAGCTGGAGCAAGGTATTTTAACCCTATAAGGGGCAGCATTGTAGTTTAACCCTTTAAGGACCGCTGATGTAGGAGTGCATCATGCCCATTGGTCGTCATGATGCACCAATGAAGTGACGGTGAGTCAGCTCACTGGCACTTCATCGGAGGATCCTGCCGACCCCCTGAGACTGCATCAACCCTTTAGGGGTCGGCATGAGGTATGAAGTTTCTCGCCAGGCCGACCAAAGTATATGCTGCTATGATGCATTAGAAGCCATCAAAGGTTTTATCTTGGTAGGCGCTGGATAGCCTAGCCAGTTAGGGTTTTATTCGAAGTAGCCTTTTTCATTAACACCGATGTCCATGTGCACATAAGACAATGGCCTAAAGACTGGGGTCCACTGAAAGGATTTTGCTGTGAATGTTGTCTGCCGGGAGAGACGAGCAAAAATTTATAAATTCAAATGTATTATCAAAACTTGTTTTTATGTTTGCAACCACAGTCGAATGTCACATTCATGACAAAATGCCATTGTTGTTAGGGCAGCAGATCAAATAATCTGGAAACTATTTACATTTTCACTCAAATGACTAAAATTCACAGCAAGAACTAACAATGGATTCCCTCCTTAAGAAAGGTCATGGTAAGGGGAGATCTGCAGCCCTGATCTCATGTAGTTATTATAGTGGCTGTATCTACATATAGATTTATCATAATTTATGTAATTATTTAACAATGCCATGAGAGATGTCCTTGATGGACCAAAGCTGTGCTTATATTTATTTGAATATTTTCCATAAAGCATTTCATTACTGTGTTCATTGTATAGTATCATTAATTTATTTGCCGTTCATCATAAAATGGCTTTCATGAATATTGCAATAAAAATAGACGAAAATCTAATTTGTCTCTTTCTATTATGTCACAGCGCTCTAAAGTATTTCACTGATGATATATCAATAGAAAATCCCTTTAATTGAATATTTGTATACAATATTTGATTAGAATCTATATATAACATACTTGGTTATGACAAAATGTAGGTATACCACACCTGATTCGTGAGCACCTTTCCATCCAGTTTTATACAAGTCCAACTTACAACACATTTGGAGATGCCGGGAGTTTTGAGGACAGAATAAGTTTTTCTAGCTTTAGTTCATCAAAGTGATTATACATATATATCAAAATATAGTCTGAACAAGGCTGAGAATAATGACTTCAAGTACAAGTTCAAGTGCTAATTGCACAGAGCAGTGGTAGGGCGTTGCATAAGATCAACCACTCTAATCCAATCTTGAGTCTGTCAAATCGTAGTGGCAGTAGTAATACACGGCAAGTTACTCTGCAGTATCGGTGCATATGAATTTGAATTTAGTCATTTTTATGGCAAGAAAAATCACAGGGTTACAAAGAGAGCTTTTCATTTAAATGCAAAGGAACGATTGAAGTCAACATAGTCTTATTACGCAGTTATAGTGTGAAAGTGTTATTGCTCAGGGATCAATACAGATGAATAGACACTAGGTCTTCTGGGCTTAGGGTTGTAACAAAGTCTTCTTTGCTCTGTGCTATCATTTCCTCTGGGTCCAGTTGTTCCGCAGCTGAAATGCTCGGCACACCGGGCTTCTCATATTATATATATATATATATATATATATATATATATATATATATATATATATATTTGCTCTCTGTGTGTCTGTGTGTGTGTGTGTGTGTCTATGTGTGTGTGTCTGTGTGTCTGTGTGTCTGTGTGTCTGTCTGTGTGTGTGTGTCTGTTCTCTTGGCATTTTCGGCCTCAGTCTGCTGTTTCCTCGCAGGTTCCTACGCGAGACTACTACATTTCCCTCGTGCCTTGGCAGAGCAGTTGCCGATTCTGACGACCATTAATTTCCCTAGGTCATGCATATCATGATATACTGACAACAATTAGTCATAAAGGCTTGAGGCCTAAGTTGAACGGCTGATACTAAACGCAGATCGGCAGGAGTTAATCAGGGCAATAGACATAATTGTAAATTTATAGGGGTGAACGACCACACATAGGATACATTTTCATCGATCCACCCAGGAGAGCATATTTCAAAATGGTACGACTGCACACAGTCAATACAATTTCAGGATTTGAAACCCTCAAAATTAGAAAGGGTGATCATAGGAAATTCCCTACTACTGCCCGTAATATCAACACTTAATGTAGGTATTACATAGAGTGTTGTAGGGCAGTCGTGCTAGTGCAATCAGCCATCTGAGTCTAGACATGCATGTCCGAGAAAACTACTTTTAAATTTTCTTTTCAGAATAGATGGTGTGAATCATAAAACTCATTTCCCAGAGGCATCGTAAGATATCAAATCTCTATTTGCGTATACCCTCTCGAACATTTGCCAGATTCAATATGTGCCAGGATTCAAGTTTTTTTTAGAATTGTACGACATCTTTGCACACATGAAACCTGCCTTTCAATTCACTAACGTCATCTAGAAATCAAGAATATTTACCAAACCCTCTGAATTAGCTTTCAGGCTGGGTCCTTGCTATCAACAGGGCTCCTATTTACCGCATGATTTCTCAAACATTTCTCAAACACAAGACGTGGAATTTCCCAAAGGCGAGCATAAAACCTTTGGAATTCAGGAGAGTATTTAACCATTCAGGGATGGTATGATGCCTCAAGGATTCATGGTCACTTTTATTTGCCATGATGCACCAATTTAATTTGCAAAGCTTGGGAGTAACTGGCAGGACCTTCACTGGTGCATCATGCCAACCCATTGGTTTTTACCACCATTGAAGGGTTTTCTATAATAAGGGAAGCCCAACATGGTTGATGCACTCCCAGATGGTCAGCATGATGCACCTGTAATGAGGCACTTCATTGATGCATCATAATGATTGGTCCACATGATGCTCTCCTGCATCAAGGGTCCTTAAAGGGTTAAGAATAATTTGGCTGTGGTATTTTCTTGCACTGTCCGACCTGCGGAACGCCCACCGAAAGGAGGCGTGAGGAGTAAGCAATTGAGATTAGAACTGGTCAAAAAGTCAAAGGACGAGAGGCAAAGTACTGGCAGGAGGTCCAGGTGGAAGCTGGAACTGTTGGGTATGTGTGGAATATACTGTAAAGATGCCTCTTCTTATACTTCTAGAATATAGGAGAAGTCTGTAGTGTGGTGTTTACCTGTTAGAAGTATGATGCCTTCTTTTGACACCATCTGTGCTTTCTTGGTGCATTTGTGCATCAAGCTGACTTGTCAGGAGTGCATCAACAATTTGGAGCTTGCATGATGCATGACTGCAGAATCTGCATCCTACGAAGCAAGGATTTTTATATGTCCCTGGATGACACAATTAAGACATTGATCAGCTTACTCTAAACCGTTGCAGGCCGCTAATGCAGAAGTGCATCATGACAACGGTTGGGCATGATGCACTTCTGCATCATGCCCAACCGTTGGCATGATGCACCAATGAAGTGCTGCTGAGACTGCTTACCAGCATTTCACTGGAGTACCAAGCCGACCGTACGGAACAGTATCAAACCTGTGGGATCGGCATGATGCATGAAAGTTGGCTTGGCGATTTACTCAACAGAAATGCCTTTATGCATCATGCCAACCAATGGGCATGATGCATTAATGCATCAGCCACCCTTAGAGGTTAAATTGATTCGTATTTGTGTTTGCGTCCATTTGTGTTCATTTTTATTTGACATTTGTGCTCACTGGGTAGCGCCTGAACTGCAGTGCCACGTAAACATATATATCAGCCAACAGTGAATCAGACATGGAAAGTCCAGATACATGTAATTACATTTATTACCAAGAATCTTTATTTAATGATCCAACCAAACTGACTAATGATCTATTTGCCTACACTGTAAAAAAAAACACGTCGAAATAATGGTGAACTCCTTGTCACAAAGTTGCCAGATATTCGTCATTATTTTCACAGAGATTCTTTTTACAACCGTAGTGCCACCTTGGGCTTCATGTAAAAAACACACTGCTTCACTGCAATAAGATTACAGTGGTTCACTCATCAATTCAATGAGAATCCCAGTTAGATTCGACAGCTATTTCTTCCAGTGTACTAAAACAAATTTCATAACCGTCGTTCTGTATAAATATATCTCCCTCTCCCTCTCTGTCTGTCTCTCCCTCTCTGTCTCTGTCTCTGTCTATCTCTCTCTCTCTCTCTCTCTCTCTCTCTCTCTCACACACACACACACACACACACACACACCCACTCTCTCTCTCTCTCCTGCTCTTCACCCCATATGCATTTCTCCTCAAACAGATCTCTCTCAGTCTGGGTCATTTTCTGTGGCTCTTTCTCCACCTCTCCCTAATATATATCTCAACGTTCGATGCCTCTACCGCTCCCCTTTCCAATTATCCATAGAGTTCATGTAGCAGTTGATCAGACTCTCGTTGTCTCTGTTTGTCTGTCTGTCCGTCTGTCTGTCTCTGCTTGTGTATGTCTGGCCTTTTGTATGTCTGGCCTTTTGTCTCTCTGTCTGTCTGTCTCTCTCTCTCCCTCTCTCTGTTTTTATGTCTGCCTGTCTGTCTCTCTGTCTGTCTGTCTCCTCTCTCTGTCTCTCTCTCCCTCTGTCACGCTCACCATACATTACTTCTAAACCACCCTTCTCTCTATCTGGGTCCTTTATGAATACATGTATGTATGATGCCGTTTTCTCTAAATACCTCCCCCTATAGATATCTCTCTGCGTTCTTTGCCGCCAGCCCTCCCCTTCCCATTTTTCGATAGACTTCAGGTAGCATTGGGTCAGATTCAGACTGTCTAAGTTAACTTCCCGGTCTATATTAAGACCACCAAGTACGACCCACCAAGTACCTCAATGTACCACTGCCTCCCGCCAGGTGCCGACATTATCAGGGCATCTTGTCACTCACTGAAACTACTCCAGGCTGAAGGCAGTCTAGCAGCTAGAAAAACTGATAACATTAGTAAGGTCTGGGATCCACTACTGCAAATATCTCTCTGAGACCTAAGGGAGTGGTCATTATTTACCAACAGGGGGGTTGTGGGCTTTGTGCAGATGCGCAAAACAGTTTTTTATGCCCCCCGCCCTCGATGGCAGTCAAAATTCAAGTGCTCTTGTGTTGACCATTTGTGTGCAACACAAAAAATGTTAGGACTACAAAGAAAGAGTCTGCTACAGATGAGGCACTTCTTAGGCAAAACTACCTTTTCCCATAGGAGCAAAACCCTCCAGGAGGCTGTTGCACATAAGCTAAAGAGAGTCCCCTCTGAACATGCCTCTGGTGAGCGCCACTGATCCTGTAACGCTATGGGGAATGAGATCACTATGTACTGCTATAGGCAGGTGATCTTTTCTTTGGATACACAACAAATCCTCGATTCATGGCCAACTGACGGCCGTCAGTCACTGATGGACGGCGTAGGGACAGTATCATTAGCCCTTTAATTGTTTCTAGTTCTATTAGAGCTTGGAGCATGATTATTTGGTTCACTATTAATCCCTAATCTTTGTAATTCCACTATCACTGCACACAGGTGGCCAACTCTGGCCTCCGGTTCGCCGCCATCACTGCGTGTGCCGTAATGACCTCTTGACCTAGTTGGGCCTCAAAACGAGGCTCGCTCAGATCAGCTGCCTGTAGCATCAGGCTGATCCAGGTCAACTGCCGATAGCACTACAAGTGATCTAATTCCCCATAGCGTTACGGCCCTCAGTGGATCAGTGTCGCTTGCCAGAGGCATGTGATATCTGTTCAGAACCCTGAAGGAGAGCAGGAAGTAATGTATTGCACCAGCAGGCACCTTACTGTGTGATTTTGCTTTTAGTGTTCTTGTTTAGAATACTTCTGAGCAACACGAAAAAAAAAGTCAGGACTGAAAATCAAGTGATTGCTGCAGGTGAGGCACTTCTAAGGCAAAACTATCTTTTCCCCGATGTGCTATACTATAGTACTCACTACATGTATTCGCTTCCCTTATCCATCAATGCCGCCTGCAGAGATGCAGTAAAAAGAGTCAATTCTCAAAAACATGTCGATTTGGATCCTGGAGGGTGTTGCTCCTATGGGAAAAGGTAGTACTGAATAAGAAGTGTCTCTTCTGCAGAACTGGCTTTCCATGTAGTGATAACCTTTCACTTGTGTTGCTCACAACTGGTCATGCTAGTAGGGGGCTGGAAAAGGGTGGTTTGAGTAGGTACCTACTCAGGGGAAGTCAGTCAGTATGTTATAGTATAGACTGTGTGACATGATTAGGTACCTGGTAGTGGAGCTCTCTCTATTCTAAACAAGTCAGGTGACTTTTCAAAAGAGGGCACATAGTGACAGCTCTATTAACCATAGAAGCAACACCCTCCAGGGCTGTAGAGCTGACCAAGACCAGGGGCAGTGCCTCCCGTCATGTGTGAGTAGGCATGGCCTCCCTCTCAACCTGGGGCTATATATATAGTACCTCTCATTCAACCTGCTCCAGTGCTAGAATTGACAGAAACAGGAGGTAACCAAAATCATAGATAAAAAACTCCCTCAATTTCCAGTGGATTTCAATTATTCTTTCGGGAATCGTAATATCTATATAAGTATGTTTCATTATAACAATAGTTTTTTTTAGAATTTATGAAATATGCATTTTCTACCGAACACACTACTTAGAGGGTGTAAACACATGGTATACTGTGGGTCAGATTAGCATACATATATACGTATAGTGCACTGCTGCCATCTGGTGTTAAATAGAGCCTCTACACCTGATGAGTCTTACTGTAAATAGCTACCAAAGTCCAAATTTATCTGTAAGCCATACTATAATATTCTGTACACCAATGCAAAGCTGGTAAAATAAGTAGATCAAAAAAGTAGATTGGGAGCATATATCATAATATTTGGATTGTATGTGGCCTAATTTATGAATTGAATTAAAATCATTATTTTAAAGAATATGAGAATAAAATTGCTAGCCATCCCTGTAAGGGGCACTTTTATTCCAACACATTAAACACATTATTTCTCTAATTCCTGATGATCATCACTCCCCATCTTTAACAAAAAACATGTTTGTAAAGGCTTGAAAATTTTATAATGGCAATAGTTGCATGATTGATACTACCCCTTCGTCTGTCGGCCAGTCAGAGCTAATTGGATGATTTTTTTAAAGTTCTCAGAATTGTTCCTTTGTGGTCTTAGCTGTTAGGTCCAATATTTGGCATTACAGCTATACTATTTTTTCAAGTTTAAGTAGATCTTTACACCATATCTATGGTAATTGAGAGCTTTGGAAGTAGGAATACCCCTGGAGGAACTGCTCATAGATGCTCAATAACTATGCTGGGCACAGGAATATCCTAAAAAGCTCCTTGCTTGCTTATAAAATACACATTAGTCCACATTTAAGTCATATATATAGCTTTGTGCACTGTGTTTCTTTCAATGACTAAAGTGGGAAAATAAATAAAAAATGCAGGTATGCAAATGAAATACCTAGAATTCGCAGATATTTTTGCATGTTGCACTATGGCCAGGATCTGTACTTCCTCCATGCATGGTGAAATACATATTCTTCTCTTCATAATAACCAAAAATCAAGCCCATTTAAGCCTACCCTTCCATCAGTTCATTTCTTGAGCCTCCACCATAAAGCTACACAAGCGCCACCTACAGGGTTGTGGCATTGCTACTGTAAACATAGATATTTTTGCGAATAGATATTTTTGCGAATTTGCATAAAAAAATATTTTCATGTGTATTTAGTCACTAATTTCCGATTTTCTTAATGGCTCAGCTTGTTTGAACAAGCATCTCCTTTCATTTTTGATATTACTGGTACACTTTTATTCAAATATACATGTGATTTCTTTTGTTAGTTAAATCCTAGATCACCTCCCTTGCACCAAGCCCCTGGAGGCTGTTGCAAAAACGATTTGCCGATGGTTCTGTCAGAGGTGCTATTCCGAAAATGGATCTCCATGAATTCAGGGAATAAATTCTCTGTTGTGTTGCCAAAAGGTAATTGGTCATAGAAGTGGTTAAGAAATGGTTGGGAATTGATGAATGCTTTCCAATTGAGAACTAATTTCCGGCTGGTTCCCTACTATAATTCCCTGGCCTACCTATAAGCATTCAGGTGGAACCAATCATGGAACCAGTTCCCTCAAATTTTCGTCACAGTCTAATTCACAGCAAGTCAATTCCATTACAGTATAAGGTGGGAATTGGTCTCTCGGGGTGGAGAATCCCTGTAAACTGGAAGGTGCGCTAGCTACAGTGAGAATCGAAATCCCAATCTTTTCGCAACAGCCTCCAGCTTCCACCAAACCCTATTCAAAACAAGAAAAATATGCAAGAATCACCAATCCAAGCCACTTTTGTCTTGAGATCTCAGGGGGAGCTCAGTCCTTAAGCATGTGTTCTATCAAAGCTGATTGACACAAATCGTCCTGATTTCCGTCAGATCTTAATCAGATTTGAAAGAAATAACGGATGGGATTTAATGGATTCTATGATGGATTCCCAATGAATTTCCCCAAAGATTCGGCAATTTTTCTTTTTAATTTAACTGGAATTGGGCGAAAATCCGTCGGAAAAATGATTAATTTGCTCCCGATTTAAAATCAGGAATACATCAGCTTGGATGGAATGAGTGCTTTACACACAGATTGCTATCACCTATCACTGGCTGATTATTTATGGCTGAGCAATAAAAGATTAATGAATCGTGTAACAACCCCTACAACATGAGCGGTTACTGTTATTCAGTCAGCTCAGTGCACCAGGAGGTTAATTCAAAACATCCTGGGATCGCAACCCCAGCGATCTTAGGAATTATTCTACCTTATCCTATTAAGCGATCTTAAGATCAGACTGCGTTCACATTTCCTAGCCAGCACTAAGATCGCATCGATCTTAGCCTCAGCCGTCCTACACTATTCCAACAAGTACTCACTAGGCACAGGGGTAAGAGTCCCAAAATAAAGGAATAGCTGTGGAGTCACTCTTCTTCACAAGAGTCCTTATACCATCGTTCCATGTCCCCATATGGGCTGTAAATAAGGTAACTTTAATGCAAATGTTCAACCAGGATAAAATAAAAAATATCTTACCTCAATAGAGAGAGACAGATGAAATTCCCTTGCAGCAAGAGGATACCAAAGGGAGTGGGGTAGGACTTCACTTCAAAACTTGAGAAGAAAGAATTACCTTAGAGTGCCCTTAATGCATGAGTAGGCCTAAGGGCCCTCAAGGACTCCCCTGTTTATTTATATGCAGTAGGCTATTCACTCTTTCAATCAGGAGTGTTCCCTGTAAGTGCTCTTGTACTCAGGTGAAACCACTATGCAATTCTTTCAATAGGATCACAGTGATCTTAGTGCTGGAAAAGGAACAGTGAAGTGATCTCAGGACTTACTATTCCTGACAGGCCTGCAACCACTGCATTAGATAGGGTAGACTGGCCAGGCCTTATGATATGTGCCTACACTAAGATCGCTGGGGTTGCGATCCCAGGATGTTTTGAATTAAACTGCAGTTTTACTATGGATAGCTTATTATTCGAGCCTACACTGGTAGTTAGAAAAACCCCATTGACCTGATTAAGGTTCTAGTGTATGTACTACGGCGGTATGTACTCCCCATTTACAATTGGGCCTGAGAGTGTTAAAAACCTCCCAATTTTGCCTCCAATTGCAAGGTCCCAACATCACAATGTTTGTTGATGTTCTGGTTGTGCTGGTTCTCCTTTACAGTTGTGGCAGATACTGAACCAGCCACAGGTGACAGTTATGTCACGGCATTTTGTGTGACATCATTTGTGCATGACCGCAGGAAAGTTGGGTGTGAAAGAATACTGAAGTACCTGCTTTGGTTTCTATACTTAAGTGACACACTTAATATCAAACTAAAATGAAATATATATACAGTCTTACACATTATTCAATAATGTGACACATCTTAAATACTTTGCCAAAGTAACCACTCACCTCTGTAATCAAGGTCTGTGCATAGCAAATAAAGGCACCAGAGGGCAGCACTGTTCCCTTTACTTTCTCACCCTTACTATAGCATATGGATAACACCTACACAAGACTAAATCTGGTAACCAGTCCACGCCCATGCTCCATTAGGTACTTGATATGTGTACAAAGTCTCACCACAATTGGGGGATGTGCACTCTAGTGCTCCAAGGCCATGAGATGTAGGTAGTTCTACTGCCAAGTCTGCATCTTTCGCTGTAGGAACTGGGCCTGTACACAGCACTTAACCTACATGGTAAAAACAAATCCCTTAAAATACATTGAATCACTGGGGTTTCACGGGAAACCTAACACACTTTGCAAAGTTTTGCACCATAAAGAGATGTCAGTGGAACACCTCAGGATGAAACACTGTCAATTTAGGGGATGTCACTGTTTTCTCAATTCAGGTGATTCACCAGAAACCTTTACGGAGTTCCCATACAAAATTTAGGCAAATTTATTACAGTGTGGAAAAAACGCTCATACAGCCCTGTTTGCACACTGAGCAGTGCTGGGTGGGTGGTGGCAACTCAGTCATGCCTCAGCAATGTTGGCAGGGCAGGGTAGGGTATGTGGCTTAGTCAATGACCAAAGGCCAATTTGGTGGACAGTGGTCACAGCTTCTGGACACCTGTATAATAGGAATGTACAGGGCAAAATTGTCAGTTTTCCAGACACAGATTATTTAATATATCCACATGATTTGCCTGGTTGTTAGATCTAATTATTAAGCAAGCTACTATACTGGTATCATGGAAGGCAGCAAAAGTTTCCCCTATCGAAGTCTGGTGATCTTATTAATGTCTCTAACTATAGGCCGATCAGCCAATTTCCAATCCCAGGGAAAGTTTTGGAAAGAATCATGCATACACAATTGACATATAACTTGAATATCAATAATTTTTATCTGAAACCCAAGGAGGTTATCGAAAATTGGAAAAGGATTACCCTTTAATTCCTCCAACAAGCGCATCACTATCATTACTTTCTGTGGTACTTGATATATGCTTTATTCCTTGGAAGAAAAGTGAGCATAATATGATTCCCTGGTTTATGGCCCTGAAGACAAACAGCCCCCAGACATTTAGCCCCATGTCACATAGCCAAAAATAAAATAGCCGAAAAGACACTTGGCCGAAATGAGATATGGCCGAAACGACACATGGCCGAAAAGACACATGGCTTAAATAGTGTCATACCCTCCATACAACACCATACCACACTCATACCACACTCATACCACACCATACAACACCATACCACACCATACCACACCACATGACACCACGACACCATACCACACCATACCACACCATACCACACAATACCACACAATATATACCACACAATACCACACCATACCACACCATACCACACCATATAAAACAATACCACACCATACAACACCATACCACACAATACCACACCATACCACACCATACCACACAATACCACACCATACCACACCATACCACACAATATCACACAATACCACACAATACCACACAATACCACACTATACCACACAATACCACACCATACCATACCATACCACACCATACCACACAATACCACACCATACCACACAATACCACACCATACCACACAATACCACACCATACCACACCATACCACACCATACCACACCGTACCACACCGTACCGTGGTGTGGTACGGTGTCGTATTTTGATCTCATGGTAGAATATTTATGAAAAATTTCGGCCAAGTTGAATTTCGGCTAAATGATATTTCGGCCATCTGTCTTTTCGGCCACTTATTTTTCGGCCATATGACGTAGGGCTATAAGACTTAAGGCTATTTGTCTTATAGGCTATGTGCCTGGAAGTCCCCTTTCACAGATCTTGTCACATATGTCAACCTGAATAAACATACAACATAAATCTTAGACGCAATTTTCACTATTCCCCTATACATACAGTCCTGAGTTTCTCTATCAAATAGCTCCCTGAAGTCAACAAGACAATAAATCAGCCCATAATTGTTCTATGTGATGTATCGGAATGCTTCAGGGTACTTGGTCATTAGTCTTTAACTTCCCATGTCAGATTCCCAACACCTCTCCTGCCAATGTTGAACTGAGATAAACATCTGCTATTTTTCTTTCCTCACCTTTGGTTGTATTTCCCTTTAGATCCTTCATGCCATGTTATTCAGGAGAGAATCTCATTAGTAACACTAGGCTTGGTGTCCAAAGTAAGCTTGATTGTGTTTCCACAAAACGTTCTATTGCTGGGTCAAAGTCAATTTATATTCAACATTTTTTTTTCATTACAAACCAATATGGATGATGCTTAAAATTGGTATCTATATCATCAGATTTCATGTCACTTTTCTTAGACTGAATTCTGAACAGTTCCAAATTTTTGGTCCTGTCTATGGTCATGTGTCACTGTCATACCTGTAGATACCCCCACCTTCACTCTATCACCTCCTCATCTAGATTCTCTCCTAGTATACTTAATCCGATGCAGCAAATTGGTAGATATAAAACGTTTAAACAACTTAAAATGTTATGTCTTGGTTACTTTGAGTGAATGTTTAGATAGAATCTATGTGGTATAACATGGTGCAACATAGAAAACAATTGTATGTATACCTCTCTTTAAAGATTTGTTTCATATTTGGACTCAGAATCTTCTTGTTAAAAATTCAATGTTAGCAAAAGAGGTCATACTGACTTGCCCAAAAGGTATCTCCTATCACCATGGGCACCTAGGTTTGCTTCATGGCCACATAGATGCGATTCCTTCCTTGATATCCAAAGGTATTCATAGCATAGATTCAAATGGTTTTGTGAGATACATTTTAAAGACACTTTACCTTGGACCACTGTATCATTTGAGATGTGCATTGAATTTGGTAAACAGGTAGTAAAACCAGTTCTTGCTACTAATGGAAACAACCACCTCACCAACTGCCATAGATTGGTGCAGTATGACACTGAATGCCTGAATTTCAATATTATTCATGTCTCAGATATTATGTTTTCCCATACCACAGTCTTTATCTTACTTTACTTCAAAGAGGTTTCAAAATCTGAAATAATAAGCAGGCTTATATAATAAGGATGACAGCATCATTTAACAGAATGCATCACAGTTGCTTGCATAGTACTGATAGGATGCAATCAGTTGCGTTTCTTTTTTTAGCAGGATATATGAACTATTCCTTTGACAAAATCACGATATTACCCTACAGAGGCTTTCTATACATGCCAAAGTGTGGTATGTTTGATACAGTAAAAGATGGTATTTTGTTCCTTAAATACCTCTACATGACAATAAATGGATATTAAGCTATCACTATATAACATCTTTTAGTGTCAGGCCATGACACAATCAAGTATTCTATTTCCATCACAGCATTATGATTGACCTGCTGCTGCTACAGAATGACACAAAATGCATCAGGTTATCTCATGTATTTAGTCTGGTCAGCCTGTGTTGTCATTCATGGTGTCACAATTAAAACCATGCACATCTGTTACAATCCCAATAATTATGTCAGAATGACAGTATATCATAAAGAAGTTGATTTAGCCTTTGGGCTCAATATATCCTGCCAGATTATCCATCCCTTCTATCTTACACGGTGGTGAGTTAGATCTCCCTGTTATGGCACTATTTACCTTTGCACACACATGACCTTGACCTTACCCAAGGTCATGAAACAAAACCAATTAAAGGATAGATTAATGGCTGACTTCTAGTCTGAAAGGTCAGTGTCAGTATTGCTAGACTTAGCAAACAATTTGTGGGAGTTTATTCTTTTATACCAATTTCAAACAAAAGGTCACATTATTACACACCTATGTTCAAGCTCTCTATTTCTGTCAGTTGCTAATAATTAGTATGTAGAGGATAATGTAGAGGTAAAATTATGTACATTTTCTCATACATCTGTTAGCTTCACAGACTGTAAGGTGGCATAGTTTAGATTTTAGGTACTTCACTCTTTGACCTTGAGGAAAATACCCTGAACCCACTATCATTACTTTCTGTGGTACTTGATATATGCTTTATTCCTTGGAAGAAAAGTGAGCATAATATGATTCCCTGGTTTATGGCCCTGAAGACAAACAGCCCCCAGACATTTAGCCCCATGTCACATAGCCAAAAATAAAACAGCCGAAAAGACACTTGGCCGAAATGAGATATGGCCGAAACGACACATGGCCGAAAAGACACATGGCCAAAATAGTGTCATACCCTCCATACAACACCATACCACACTCATACCACACTCATACCACACCATACAACATCATACCACACCATACCACACCACATGACACCACGACACCATACCACACAATACCACACCATACCACACCATACCACACAATACCACACAATATATACCACACAATACCACACCATACCACACAATATAAAACAATACCACACCATACCACACCATAACACACCATACCACACAATACCACACCATACCACACCATACCACACAATACCACACCATACCACACCATACCACACAATATCACACAATACCACACAATACCACACAATACCACACCATACCACACAATACCACACCATACCATACCACACCATACCACACAATACCACACCATACCACACAATACCACACCATACCACACAATACCACACCATACCACACCGTACCACACCGTACTACACCGTACCACACCGTACCACACCGTACCGTGGTGTGGTACGGTGTCGTATTTTGATCTCATGGTAGAATATTTATGAAAAATTTCGGCCAAGTTGAATTTCGGCTAAATGATATTTCGGCCATCTGTCTTTTCGGCCACTTATTTTTCGGCCATATGACGTAGGGCTATAAGACTTAAGGCTATTTGTCTTATAGGCTATGTGCCTGGAAGTCCCCTTTCACAGATCTTGTCACATATGTCAACCTGAATAAACATACAACATAAATCTTAGACGCAATTTTCACTATTCCCCTATACATACAGTCCTGAGTTTCTCTATCAAATAGCTCCCTGAAGTCAACAAGACAATAAATCAGCCCATAATTGTTCTATGTGATGTATCGGAGTGCTTCAGGGTACTTGGTCATTAGTCTTTAACTTCCCATGTCAGATTTCCAACACCTCTCCTGCCAATGTTGAACTGAGATAAACATCTGCTATTTTTCTTTCCTCACCTTTGGTTGTATTTCCCTTTAGATCCTTCATGCCATGTTATTCAGGAGAGAATCTCATTAGTAACACTAGGTTTGGTGTCCAAAGTAAGCTTGATTGTGTTTCCACAAAACGTTCTATTGCTGGGTCAAAGTCAATTTATATTCAACATAACTGATTTTTTTTTCATTACAAACCAATATGGATGATGCTTAAAATTGGTATCTATATCATCAGATTTCATGTCACTTTTCTTAGACTGAATTCTGAACAGTTCCAAATTGTTGGTCCTGTCTATGGTCATGTGTCCCTGTCATACCTGTAGATACCCCCACCTTCACTCTATCACCTCCTCATCTAGATTCTCTCCTAGTATACTTAATCCGATGCAGCAAGTTGGTAGATATAAAACGTTTAAACAACTTAAAATGTTATGTCTTGGTTACTTTGAGTGAATGTTTAGATAGAATCTATGTGGTATAACATGGTGCAACATAGAAAACAATTGTATGTATACCTCTCTTTTAAGATTTGTTTCATATTTGGACTCAGAATCTTCTTGTTAAAAATTCAATGTTAGCAAAAGAGGTCATACTGACTTGCCCAAAAGGTATCTCCTATCACCATGGGCACCTAGGTTTGCTTCATGGCCACATAGATGCGATTCCTTCCTTGATATCCAAAGGTATTCATAGCATAGATTCAAATGGTTTTGTGAGATACATTTTAAAGACACTTTACCTTGGACCACTGTATCATTTGAGATGTGCATTGAATTTGGTAAAAAGGTAGTAAAACCAGTTCTTGCTACTAATGGAAACAACCACCTCACCAACTGCCATAGATTGGTGCAGTATGACACTGAATGCCTGAATTTCAATATTATTCATGTCTCAGATATTATGTTTTCCCATACCACAGTCTTTATCTTACTTTACTTTAAAGAGGTTTCAAAATCTGAAATAATAAGCAGGCTTATATAATAAGGATGACAGCATCATTTAACAGAATGCATCACAGTTGCTTGCATAGTACTGATAGGATGCAATCAGTTGCGTTTCTTTTTTTAGCAAGATATATGAACTATTCCTTTGACAAAATCACGATATTACCCTACAGAGGCTTTCTATACATGCCAAAGTGTGGTATGTTTGATACAGTAAAAGATGGTATTTTATTCCTTAAATACCTCTACATGACAATAAATGGATATTAAGCTATCACTATATAACATCTTTTAGTGTCAGGCCATGACACAATCAAGTATTCTATTTCCATCACAGCATTATGATTGACCTGCTGCTGCTACAGAATGACACAAAATGCATCAGGTTATCTCATGTATTTAGTCTGGTCAGCCTGTGTTGTCATTCATGGTGTCACAATTAAAACCATGCACATCTGTTACAATCCCAATAATTATGTCAGAATGACAGTATATCATAAAGAAGTTGATTTAGCCTTTGGGCTCAATATATCCTGCCAGATTATCCATCCCTTCTATCTTACACGGTGGTGAGTTAGATCTCCCTGTTATGGCACTATTTACCTTTGCACACACATGACCTTGACCTTACCCAAGGTCATGAAACAAAACCAATTAAAGGATAGATTAATGGCTGACTTCTAGTCTGAAAGGTCAGTGTCAGTATTGCTAGACTTAGCAAACAATTTGTGGGAGTTTATTCTTTTATACCAATTTCAAACAAAAGGTCACATTATTACACACCTATGTTCAAGCTCTCTATTTCTGTCAGTTGCTAATAATTAGTATGTAGAGGATAATGTAGAGGTAAAATTATGTACATTTTCTCATACATCTGTTAGCTTCACAGACTGTAAGGTGGCATAGTTTAGATTTTAGGTACTTCACTCTTTGACCTTGAGGAAAATACCCTGAACCCACTATCATTACTTTCTGTGGTACTTGATATATGCTTTATTCCTTGGAAGAAAAGTGAGCATAATATGATTCCCTGGTTTATGGCCCTGAAGACAAACAGCCCCCAGACATTTAGCCCCATGTCACATAGCCAAAAATAAAACAGCCGAAAAGACACTTGGCCGAAATGAGATATGGCCGAAACGACACATGGCCGAAAAGACACATGGCCAAAATAGTGTCATACCCTCCATACAACACCATACCACACTCATACCACACTCATACCACACCATACAACATCATACCACACCATACCACACCACATGACACCACGACACCATACCACACAATACCACACCATACCACACCATACCACACAATACCACACAATATATACCACACAATACCACACCATACCACACAATATAAAACAATACCACACCATACCACACCATAACACACCATACCACACAATACCACACCATACCACACCATACCACACAATACCACACCATACCACACCATACCACACAATATCACACAATACCACACAATACCACACAATACCACACCATACCACACAATACCACACCATACCATACCACACCATACCACACAATACCACACCATACCACACAATACTACACCATACCACACAATACCACACCATACCATACCATACCACACCATACCACACAATACCACACCATACCACACAATACCACACCATACCACACAATACCACACCATACCACACCGTACCACACCGTACTACACCGTACCACACCGTACCACACCTTACCGTGGTGTGGTACGGTGTCGTATTTTGATCTCATGGTAGAATATTTATGAAAAATTTCGGCCAAGTTGAATTTCGGCTAAATGATATTTCGGCCATCTGTCTTTTCGGCCACTTATTTTTCGGCCATATGACGTAGGGCTATAAGACTTAAGGCTATTTGTCTTATAGGCTATGTGCCTGGAAGTCCCCTTTCACAGATCTTGTCACATATGTCAACCTGAATAAACATACAACATAAATCTTAGACGCAATTTTCACTATTCTCCTATACATACAGTCCTGAGTTTCTCTATCAAATAGCTCCCTGAAGTCAACAAGACAATAAATCAGCCCATAATTGTTCTATGTGATGTATCGGAGTGCTTCAGGGTACTTGGTCATTAGTCTTTAACTTCCCATGTCAGATTTCCAACACCTCTCCTGCCAATGTTGAACTGAGATAAACATCTGCTATTTTTCTTTCCTCACCTTTGGTTGTATTTCCCTTTAGATCCTTCATGCCATGTTATTCAGGAGAGAATCTCATTAGTAACACTAGGTTTGGTGTCCAAAGTAAGCTTGATTGTGTTTCCACAAAACGTTCTATTGCTGGGTCAAAGTCAATTTATCTTCAACATAACCGATTTTTTTTTCATTACAAACCAATATGGATGATGCCTAAAATTGGTATCTATATCATCAGATTTCATGTCACTTTTCTTAGACTGAATTCTGAACAGTTCCAAATTGTTGGTCCTGTCTATGGTCATGTGTCCCTGTCATACCTGTAGATACCCCCACCTTCACTCTATCACCTCCTCATCTAGATTCTCTCCTAGTATACTTAATCCGATGCAGCAAGTTGGTAGATATAAAACGTTTAAACAACTTAAAATGTTATGTCTTGGTTACTTTGAGTGAATGTTTAGATAGAATCTATGTGGTATAACATGGTGCAACATAGAAAACAATTGTATGTATACCTCTCTTTTAAGATTTGTTTCATATTTGGACTCAGAATCTTCTTGTTAAAAATTCAATGTTAGCAAAAGAGGTCATACTGACTTGCCCAAAAGGTATCTCCTATCACCATGGGCACCTAGGTTTGCTTCATGGCCACATAGATGCGATTCCTTCCTTGATATCCAAAGGTATTCATAGCATAGATTCAAATGGTTTTGTGAGATACATTTTAAAGACACTTTACCTTGGACCACTGTATCATTTGAGATGTGCATTGAATTTGGTAAACAGGTAGTAAAACCAGTTCTTGCTACTAATGGAAACAACCACCTCACCAACTGCCATAGATTGGTGCAGTATGACACTGAATGCCTGAATTTCAATATTATTCATGTCTCAGATATTATGTTTTCCCATACCACAGTCTTATCTTACTTTACTTCAAAGAGGTTTCAAAATCTGAAATAATAAGCAGGCTTATATAATAAGGATGACAGCATCATTTAACAGAATGCATCACAGTTGCTTGCATAGTACTGATAGGATGCAATCAGTTGCGTTTCTTTTTTTAGCAGGATATATGAACTATTCCTTTGACAAAATCACGATATTACCCTACAGAGGCTTTCTATACATGCCAAAGTGTGGTATGTTTGATACAGTAAAAGATGGTATTTTGTTCCTTAAATACCTCTACATGACAATAAATGGATATTAAGCTATCACTATATAACATCTTTTAGTGTCAGGCCATGACACAATCAAGTATTCTATTTCCATCACAGCATTATGATTGACCTGCTGCTGCTACAGAATGACACAAAATGCATCAGGTTATCTCATGTATTTAGTCTGGTCAGCCTGTGTTGTCATTCATGGTGTCACAATTAAAACCATGCACATCTGTTACAATCCCAATAATTATGTCAGAATGACAGTATATCATAAAGAAGTTGATTTAGCTTTTGGGCTCAATATATCCTGCCAGATTATCCATCCCTTCTATCTTACACGGTGGTGAGTTAGATCTCCCTGTTATGGCACTATTTACCTTTGCACACACATGACCTTGACCTTACCCAAGGTCATGAAACAAAACCAATTAACGGATAGATTAATGGCTGACTTCTAGTCTGAAAGGTCAGTGTCAGTATTGCTAGACTTAGCAAACAATTTATGGGAGTTTATTCTTTTATACCAATTTAAAACAAAAGGTCACATTATTACACACCTATGTTCAAGCTCTCTATTTCTGTCAGTTGCTAATGATTAGTATGTAGAGGATAATGTAGAGGTAAAATTATGTACATTTTCTCATACATCTGTTAGCTTCACAGACTGTAAGGTGGCATAGTTTAGATTTTAGGCACTTCACTCTTTGACCTTGAGGAAAATACCCTGAACCCCTATCAAGGTCAATATTGTGCCATCTGTGAGAGAATAAGTTCAACCGATCTAATCTTTTTCTAGACGTAATCGTGACCTCTGCCCTTATACTTGACCCTGTTCCGACCTAGATACGGAAATATGCACCTCAGATTCGTAATCTGCACTATCAAATTACTCAGATCCATCATTCATATCGTCTAGTGCTTACAACACCAGCAGATTTTGAAATATCAACATTTCAGCATGCTTGCTTCCAAATTATCTTAGAGGAGTCAAATGTAAAGGGCTACAGTTAACGTATTGATTCTAATGAGCGCACATGTGCGGAAAGTTAATTGTTAAATGCTCAATTCATTTAATCAAAAATTAATTCTAATAAGCGCACCCCCTGAAGCCATAAAATCCTTATATTTGCCCTAAAAAGTCTTTATTTTTATACATGTTTTGTGTAAATTGACACCATGGGGGTGCGCTCATGGCCCAAAAAGAGGGGTGTGCACTTATTAGAGCATGTGCCCTTATTAGAATGAATACGGTAATAGGAGATGTAAAGTATGAAAAAAGGCAAAAGCTGCTTAGATCAAATTTTTACTAGCATATATCCGTATTCTATCTAGTGGAGTTGCATGGTTGAACTCAAGTGACCACTTACCAGTATATATTGCTATAAAAAAAAAGGGTGTCGAAAAGCAGAACCCCCTCCGATTTTCTTGGTAGATCTTATAAATTTATAATTCCGAAGAGTTTGCTGAAATGTTTAATAACCTAGCCTAAGATGCCGAATTTTGTTGTAAACCTTTTTGAAACAAATATTAACAAAGTTTTAAAAATCCTATGTCCTGTAAAGAATTTTAAAATCAAGTACAAAACCATTCTCTTAGGTAGGTAGGTAGGTAGGTAGGTAGGTAGGTAGGTAGGTAGGTAGGTAGGTAGGTAGGTAGGTAGGTAGGTAGGTAGGTAACGTGGTGGGAGCAGTGACGACGGTGGTAGTATTTGTGTTGAGTGTGGACGTACCAGAGGTGGGCGAGGTGGTAAATGAGCCACCAGAGACGTGATGTAAGTGGTTCATATAGATGTGTTTAATCCCCTTTCCAGCTGCATACTCTCCATCTCCACCACGTTCCTGTGTAGCGACTTAAGCATCTGATTCCCGTGGTGCACATCTCCTCCTCCTTTACATAATTCACCATGCCCTTTCACAATTACACTCCATGTCTCATCTCTTTTTCTTTGTTTTCAAAGTGAAGCAATATATATCTGGCCACGTCAAGCCTCCTCATGTCATCCATCAGCACTCAAATGAGCTGATGATGTGTACTGTTGGGTTTAGCTTGCCAATTTTCAACACTCTGAAGGCGTGGAGAGACATATCTTGTTCCTGTTGTTGAGCAATACCAGTTAGCTTTTCAGACGTCAAACCTAAATACGTCCCCATATTTTTCCACTCCCTGGATAGAGATTCAGACATGGTGACAAAGTACCTCTCTATTAAAAACTGGTCGGGGTTGTTGTAATCCAATTTTTACGTCTTGAAAAAGTTCTGCGACTGAAGCAACAGATCTTGTCGATAAACACTCATGTAGGCATGGTCGAGTTCTCCCCATCTAGCATGAGGCTAGATGGAGAGAGTTTTAGACCACCAAGTTTGGAACATCTCCATACACATATCCTGCACCATCTTAATAATGACCATCTCCTGGAGATGATCATAGGATCATGTCCAATTAGATTCCCAATTTCTTCCAAGATCCAAATAACAGCCTTCCTATATCATGAAGCAAACGATCGCTATATGTAAAATTCATTTCACACATGATATCCTATACACTCACTTCACATACATCAGGGCCAGATAGGGAGGAAGCATTTTCAAGACTCATCTCGTCTGCAATAACTTCAGAAATCACTTGATGAAGGTCGGTATGTGGGGAGGTAGGCAGGCAGCCGGCAGGTAGGTGGTGCTGGTCATGGTAAAGGAAGTGACGGTAGGCGTGGTAGTCATAGTGGTCAGCAGTGATATATCCTTCCAAGAGAAATTGGGGTGCTTTATATAGGGTGATCTAAGCCTATTTCCAGCTGGATACTTCCCACCACCTTTACCTTTCTGTGTAGCGACTTATCAGCATGAGCCTTTTGAATTTGTTAACATCAAACAGGAGGAAAGACACTGTGACAAGTGTATTTGGTGGGATTAGGGGTGATTGCTTTCATTCTGTGTAGCGACTTATCTTTTAGATCTGTTAACATGAAACAGGTGAAAGGTATTGTGATAACTGTATTTTGGTGGGATTTACAGGGAGTTGAAACTGTGATAATTAGCTTAATCAATTTTACAGGTCTAAAGCAGGTTTGCTCGTTAAGGTATTATGAGATTCCTTAATTTTTACTTCTCCCTTGTTAACAGGGGGTGTCTAATCATATTTAGACGAACTTTCATCTGTATCCTCCTATGGTTTGGTTTACCTGTGGAGGGCAGGTGAAATTAGATTTATAGATACCCTACCGAGTGATGATCTCTGTGATCATAGGATAAGAGCTCTTTTCTAAAAGATATCGAAAGCCGACTTTGAGCCTGCTGGAACTTTTTTTTTTATTTCCACCTACCCTTTGATGAGCTAAGAATGAAGTTTTTATCCGGATTCTCCTATTGTTTATTACCCCTGTGGAGGACAGGTGAAATTGGATTTATAGGAGTCCTACTGAGCAAGGGTCTCTTCTGTTGTGACTACAGGATTAATCCTCTTTTCTAAGAGACGTCAAAGCCTCCTTTTATCTATTCAAACTGCACTAAGTGACTTATCTTCAGCGGAGTATATAAGGGAGGGAGAAAATTTCATTCACTCACACTCTCTTTGCAACCCTCACCATGAGTAGAAGACCATCTAAGCTACA